>OX382366.1:14372200-19172200 GCA_947508005.1 Amphipoea lucens | reverse complement strand
TTTAGTTTTAAATATTTCTTGCTCAATTTTATTAGAATATTACTTACATACTAACTACTCTACTATTCATACGCCGACTGTACCCACTCTCTGCTTAAACAATCTCCTCTAACTTCCACTGCACTCTGCTAATTTTCTCCTTTGTTTTGGTGTGATATGCATGCATTGGTGGCGGTCAGGACCTGAACGACGGATTGTTACACTGATGTGTCGCACAACCTTGGACAATCGCAATTAAATAAGCTATTCAACTATCTATGTGTTTAGTGCTTTTATTGCATCCGCTTATCTTCTTTTCTATATTTATCTAAGCATTATTTTATTTATTTGGACAGTACAGTATGTAGTCAACATTTACTTAAAGTAATTCTTTCTTTGCTACTCTCGCATGGCTATCATAAGCCGACGTAGCTCCATCTCCAATCTATCACACACTCTCAGTATATAATACATACAGAAAATCTCAGAAGAATTATAAATAAAATCTCGAATTTAGATCTTTCATGCGTTATTGTGTACTTTTAGTTGTTAGGTAAACAAGGCGTCATTATAGTTAGTTATAAATAGTTTATCTGTATATCGTTGCTTCATATATGTGTAGTTAATTTTACGATTATTACATTGTATCGGGACACTGCTTTACCGCGCTTTTTCATGTAAACTATACATGCCTACATGGTATATTTGTCAAAATGGACCATTCAACATGATGAGAGTAAACAAATCGATTGCTCAAATCGTTCATTTAGAAGTCATTCATTCTTGCAGTCATTCGTAAGATCTTAAAATCAGGGTAATCATAAACTATTATATGATTGTATAATTCATTATGTAAAACAGTGTCCTGTTTGGTTATGGTCTGGCTGTTCATGCATTTACTGTAATGGGTTGTCGAAATACATTATATAAACAAATTAATCTGTTTTCTTGCATGTACCAAGTTCCTGTCCCAAGCATCCGTTGCACGAGTAAAATATTTTTTAGCTAGTCAATGTACTCGGTATACAAGAGTTATAGACCGCGGCTCAAAAATAAAAGAAGGGGTTCCAAAAATGATGATGAGTTTCCAAAATTCTTAAGTAATCTCTCATGACATCTAGTTACGTCTTTGTATATTTTCAACAACTCGTGCTGCGGATCTCCCGTGTGTCCGGTGTGGTGTCGTGAAGGTGCAATTGTAATTTTTTCTAACGCTTTTCCTTGGCGTGAACTAGTGATATAACAATAATATTAACAGCATGCTAACTTTCTCGTTTTTCATATAATATTTTTGATTATTAACATCCGTAACAATTCTATTTGATGAAATAATAAATTTTCCGTGATAAAAAAATAATATTTTGCAAACGGTTTCCTGCCTCAATTAGTAACAAAATATGATCTTTAAATCTTTGTTATACAGTACAAAAAATCTTAGCAAATCAAAATGCACCACAATAAATCAAAGTTCGGCCCTGTACGATTACATTCGACTTGTTAGAAATAGATTTTGATAGAAAAATATTAGGTAGATGAGAATCTGTCTGTAGCAGGTTCTATTTCTAACAAAAACCTACTCTCTCGATTGATTTAAAGCTCGAACAATGAAAAGATAAAGACAAAGAAATACATATCAGAATGAATGCATGGTAAGGTTGAACACCGAGTAATTAATGAAGCGTCTAGCTTAGCTGCATGCTCACGGCGTGAATTGTGTTAGGACGAGACCGTGGACGCGGCGCTACGGGAAGTGGGGCTCCTCTAGCGGGCTCCGGACTCCGGGAGCGGCCTGCACAGCGCACCCACAACTTGCGATACAAGAATAGTGCACCGCGGTGCACAAGGGACGTTGTTTAACTATTCAATCGCCCATACATATACGATGTTTAGATTCAACAACTTTGCCATATATTTTTACTATCATATTTCTACATAATCATTTTAGAATTTGTATAGACAATTATTATCCGTCATTTTTAATATAGAAATTAAATACATTGGATATAGATTTTCTACGAAAGACATTGGGCGACTGATGCTAGATATTGGTTTTATATTATCATACAATTTGCATATTAAAATATCTAGGTAAGTATTTTGTATAATATGTAATGATGGAATTGTTTCTCCAGGCCAAAGCGGACCAAGAAAGAATTGTTTTATAAACTCTTGATCGAATGTATTTTAAATTAGTGAATCTTCCAATTTGGAAAGTTCCCTTAACTATAAAATTACCTAATTAATTTTACTGTTCATTAGATTTTATTTGTCTTTAACGTAATGAGATTGTCTATTTTATTTGTTTGTTCTGTTGAACTATTATAATTTTATGATTTGTTGAAAACTAATTAATATTTAAATTAGATTGAATTTATTATTTGCATAAGTTATTTTTAAAAGAATTTATTAATAACTAAGTCTGTTGACATGACCTAACGAATTTGACTATTTAGGTATTATTAGGCAAAACTTTAAATGCTATTACATGACGTGGCGGTTGTTATATTTTAATTTTTCCCTGTTCTTAACAAAGTAGACGCTAGTTATGAGTACATAAACTTGAATTTTAAATATAATTAGATTATAAAGTTACTGCCAATCCTTCGAAATTACTATTATAAATAAATTACTGTCTCGTCTACAATAATTTGTACATTTCTTGTATTTGTTTCTGTTCATATCATTTTTTTTACCTCATGGGAATTACCTATTTTTCATGAAATTATCAGACATTTATCTTATATCAAAATGTTTGTGACGCAGAATTTAATAACATAATCAAGGAGTTTTTGTGCAATAAAGTGTAATTAATCTCTTACGATAATATTTCGTTTCATGATACATATTATGTCTATGTGATAAAATAACATTATTCCTAATAAAATATATTTTACACGTTATAAAACTTTTAATTTTATTAATGAGGTACCTTTTCATTCTTTACAAAAATGTTTAACATAATGTTAACGATTTTCAACAATTTGGTCTTAGTAACATTTTGATAACACCTCAAAACAATAAATAAAATAATCGTAACGATCGACGATCTAAAACCGAAGTTAAATGAAATTGTATCAGATAACCGAAAAGCGATTGCTCGGTCTAACGCGGCCACGAGCGACTCTGGCTCAGTGATACCCCTTGTTGCAGGAGGAGACACCGCAAGGCTTCTTCGAGGACCACGGCCTCGGCTAACTAGCTGCGCCCGCGCACTGCACAACCGCACCGCAACAACATACGTAGCGACAACGTAGAACTGTGTAACGTCACGTATTTTGATATTAGAACACTTTATTAAACCTCGTTTTGATATTGTCGATATCTAAAGTTGCGCTGTACATGAATATAAATATGTAAAATATATTACAGAATCTTATCCAAATGGTAAACTTTATACCCACTTGTTGTTTATTAAAAATTAAATACCTTTTCTATCCATTCGAGACAAATGCAGATTAATTAATTGTTGTTATGTGGTTTTAATTTTGCATATTATATTCATTTTTAGAGCTTATAGGTAGGTATTTTTTAATTACAAAGCATTTCTGCACTTTTGAGGTTGTTTATGCATAATTAACTTGTAACTGTGGCAACTACTTATGTACTTAATTTAGTTTTAGTTATATTATGTGGCACCGCTTTTAGTTGTTATGTAGGTACATATGATGGTACATAATTAAAGTATTATGAATCTAGTTTTGCCACTAAATGTATGTAATTGTGGTGGAACAACTTAATAATAGTTTGTGCCAAAAGAAGCAAACATAATTATATTTTCATACATTTTCGCTTAATTGTTATAGAGTAGATCAAAGTATGTAAACCTCTACAATCAATATCACAGTATACCAATATATTTCGCAATAATTGCCCTCCAGTTTATAAAGTTGTTGTATTCTATTACATAGGCAGCTGTATTAGGGATTGTTGAAGCAAAATCATGTATTGTAATAAGTAAAGACCGGATTATATGCAACATAAAAAGCTTGAAATATGCATGCAAATATGCATGAAAAATGCTTGAAATATGCACGAAAACTGACAGAATATGCAACATTAAATGACAATTTTTTTTTTTGTTTTGTAAATATTATTTCTTTAGATTTAAGTTTATTGTTAGTAAATACTTGTTTTAAGTTTTACTTTATTAAGTGTGTATCTTTATAATTTACTGTTTTTTAATAAAATAAAAAACTATTAAGTTTTAGATTTTTTATTACAAAATCAGCATACATTTAGTAAACTATCCATTGATATATTTTTTAGTTTATGGATAGGAATATTACTTGAAAGCAATGCTTCACATAAATCCATGCTAAACTGGTTGTTTTATTTACATTTAGAGCTAGAAGTAGATGCGGTTATAAGCTGTTGTCGTGGACCTTTTTTCTGCAATCCTGCGACGTGAACACTTGTCTTGACATGTTGGTCTATTTGAAACTTTTTAGTGCACGAAATATTTTTCTCGCAAACTCGACAATACAGAACAGTTCCGTCGTAAGTAAATGTTTCAGGAAAGTCACTTATCCACGAAGACACTTTTTTTTTCGGGAGGCATTGTAAATTATAGCGATAATATGCATCATCACTAGATCTTAGGAAAAATATGCTATTAGCGCTGAAAATGGCTTAAATATGCAAATGCATATGCAAATATGCAAATGCATATTATCCGGTCTCTAGTAATAAGTATCTTTGGACCTACTTAGCAGGATTTATGGAATTGACCAACGGTATTAAATGTTTTGAACTCTTTTATCGCTTGGTGTTGATAGTATTACCGACAGCTGGCACCTACTCGCGGAGTTAAGAAGACTGTTGGAATCCACATCACTTGTACACATTTCTACATTTGTAAACTTTACAGTATTTATTGCGCTATGTAAAAGATAAATATTTGTGTAAATTCCGAAGTCTGACGTCAGATTCTAATCTCATATCACGTTTCATATCTACAAATATCAAGAGGCCTAAGAATCAAACAAACATTCTCTTTGGAATATATTGCGTATTAAAGTAATGTTTAAGAATCAAACTTCGTTTTATTTTAATATAAAATCTTTTATTATAATACGATTCAAAACTCGCTACACGGTACAAAATATTACATTACAATATGCCGTATAAAAGCGATAAATAATTCAAAATTGAAGACATACTGACAGTCTTTTGATAAATAGAAATACATTAAATTATTTCACTTAAATTAATGCGCCAAAACAATGCGGGTACAGCGTGTATACCGTCATGTGGCTCGATAGCTTACTCTAAGGACAGGCGCGGTGTTATTATTAGCGCGGCCGTGCGACGCCTACGCGTGCGCCGTGCTTGTTTCACGACCTCATTTCATATCGCAACTTGAGGACATTGCAATATTGCACGACGCTGAAAAAATGCAACCGACACGCGACGCTAAAAATAACACCCCGTCTGCAACTTACACGTACGAAATATAATATTATTATAAAAATAGGTATTTATGAAGATTCAATTATTAGACGTTTCTGTCGACTTGGACTCTGGTGTCGCCTTGACTTGGTTGGAGGTGGTGGGCGCGGAGTCCTGGGTGTTCTCGGGGGATGCAGGCGCGGGGGGCGCAGGCTCTGCTGCTTGGGGCTTCTCTTTCTCCTGCTCCTCCATCTCCCTTTGTTGTTGCTGACTGGTGACATTAGCGAGGTGCAGCGCGGCCAGCAACGCTGTGAGGTAACGACGCACGTCCAACTCAACACCTACAATAAAACAATAATAATTAGAAGTCAGCCAAAGAGCTGACAGAAAAAACATATACCCTAAAATAATTATTGATTTATTTTAAATGTAACGCAGGTTGATAATGCTGACGCAGGTGATAAGATTGACGTGCAACATAACACCTTTAGCAAACTCAAGGTCGACGAAGGTGAACGTTTTGAAAGTAATACTTATTGATTTGCGTATGTTTAAAAGTTAACTTGTTATTGAATAGCGTAAATGTCAGCAGTAGAACCAATATCTAATGTATTGTTTTAAACAATAGAATGTAATGCGTTTTGGTAACTACGCATGTGAATATAATCATTTTATGTTTCACTGAATAATAACAACAGTATTGAACCGATTATAAAAATGCGAGGCTTCATGAGATTCTAACAGGATACTTTATACTTATTCCTAGTCAACAGAAAAACTCCATAGTTTCTTACTCCCACTGCTGGACATCGGCCTCTTGCACCACAATAATAGTCTTCTTTCTCCATTTAAACAGAACTAATTTCTCAAAAACACATGGAACTTTTAACCCCCTAATAATTCCATTTTTGGGGGTAAAAGTATAAAAAATCCTTAACCGATTATAAGATCTAACATTCTTGGTTGCAAGTTTATAAGCTAGTTCCGAAGATTTGGTGGTAGGGTCAACATTAGTGAATGAACTATGTGTTGAAACACACAACGCTGCAATGTTCTTTTGGCGCGTGGTCGAAATTGGTACTAACGTCGGCCATCTTGTTTTTCCATTACAATTTCTGTGATTGGGCTTTCAATACCGGTATTAGCCAATACGGGGATACCGGTATTGGAAGCCCTATTCTGTGACATTTCACAAGTTTACCAACTATGCCCTCCTGTCTATGCAATTCAGGCGCCAAGAGATACTAGAAGCATTTTATGAAGATATATGGTAATTACCTGAGTTCCTAAGCTCGTTCACTTTGTAGGCGAGGTTGGCCCACACGCGACGCGCGGCGACAGCGCTGAGGCGGCCCACAGTCTGCACTGTATGCATCGCAGGATCGCTGGACACCGCTACAATTTCCTCTACAATTAACAAACCATTACATTCGTAAAAATTGTCAACTTTCAGCTAACTACAAGTTGACATGCACTTAGATCCAAGTTTCGTATGTTTAGAATGGGTTTGAATACCAAGGAGTCTCTAGTATCACGACTCACGTGCAAATCAAGCGCGAGTCGAGAGTCTGGCGAACTGCACGCGATTTACACGCGTATTTTGAAATCGCGCGATGCTTGTGGACGCGATGTATTGGCGCCTAGTATCTCGTTTCGCTGCGAATTCGCCCCTTCTGAACAAGGTCTTACGTTTGTAAATCTCGGTGACAAATGTTTAGAAATGGCCAGTTACTCTATTTTAGAAAATGATACTTAGGATTGAATACAGTCAACATCTTAATGTGGAACAGTACACCCGAATTGACCATTAGTTTCTATTTCATAGGAAAGACAGACGTAAACAATAACTTGTACAGGGTGGCAGGGACGTCGACGTGCAACCTGTTAGCATGGATTCAGTACATGATTCTGAACCAAGATATTAATCATTTTGAAGGATATATCGCTAATTCATTGCTTCATATATTCGAAAAATTTGTCAGCTCAACGACGTAAATAAAGCAAAGAATGTTGTTGAAGCTATTGAGCTGGGCCTTTCAGACCTGGGGCCGTATTACGAAGTAGTAATGCCATCATGATTCCAGTGCGAAAAAGGGATGGTGCTATTGGTCATGTATAGCTCCGTCTCTCTTTTACACTGGAATCATGATGGCATTAAGCCGTCATAATACGGCACCTGGAACGAAACTCGGTTAATGGCTGAGGTGTGGTTTCAGTTGTTTCCACAGTTTTATCAACTTGACACAAAAATTTGCTATTCGGTATTTCCTCCAGACACACAGTTGTCTATGCTAGGGCGTCTAGAATCATGTGCTGAATTCATGGTTCAGTTTGCGCGTCAATGTCCCTGGTACCCTGAATATTCTTATGTAGGATTGTGATGTGTTAGTTCAATAAACTACTTTGTTACTAATTAATAGTCTAACGCGCTGATTCACAAAAACCTGTCAACAAATCTTGTAAAACTACCACCGTTTTCATGCAAATGAAGACTAATTTTAATTAGAAAGATGAAACTCACTGCTAGGCTCTTCCTGAACGCCAACGGGGGGTAGGTAGTGGTCCAGCAGCTGCATCGCGTATGTGGCACCGGCATCAACGCTGCTCACCGCCTTCTGGCCGTATGCTGTTGAAAGCAGCGCGTTGGCTTTAGCCCAGGAGAGTTCCTTGAGGGAGCTGACGCGCTGTTCAGCGGCTACTCGCGCTGTGTAGACCTGTAGGAGAAATTAGAGGTTGTTATGTGGAACAAGAGAACAAAGGCTTTAACTAAGTCGGGGAAATGCATGGTTGCCAATGGTTGTTGTATTATGGCAGTAAACTGACCATTGTCTGTTGATTTTGTTACCCGCAATACAGAAGGGGGTAATATTACCGGTGAAAAAGAAAATTCTATGAAATCTAAGTCATCTACGATTTGTGAAAAAGAAAACAAGATGACGAAATCATAAGCTTAACCTTTTAACCGCTCACGTCGGATTAATCCGACAAATATTTTCGTGTACATTCCGCCAGAGTCGTATATAATATATATACGACAAAATAACACAGCTCGTTTAATCTGTATTATTATTACATCATCACAGCTCGTTTCATCGGTATATATTTTCCGTTTTTTTTTTTGTCGGGCGCTGGGGGCACGACAACTGATATAAAGACCGCGGCGGTTAAAAGGTTAAATAAGCTCTAAATACTTTGGACAATGGTTTTGGTAACCATAGTCAATAGCAACAACAAAGGCCTTTATCGCCTACATCTTAAATGCACATTGATCGATGAGACCTTTGTATGTATAAGTTTGGAAAAGGTCGTTGAATTTATAAGTGTTGTTTTTATAAAAGAACGCAATTTACATACTTAGCTATATTTAAACTGTCCCAACATATTACGCATTACTTGGCTTTAATCAGATTTTCAGCGCTCAGAGTAGACTACAGATTAATTAATTTGATAGCTTTCTTAAAAACAGCTGGATTTATATTATGTCAATGTGATTATCTAGATAATTGAATGCAGCTGATGCATTAGCGTTTTAAATTGATAAATTGAATCACGCAATGATTGGACAAATCGATAATCGATGCTATTGCTAATGTAATGAAAAGTTTTTAATTTAATAAATAGTTACTATCTAAATCCTAATTCGTATAATACCTACGGACTTTAGTACCCTGTTAACCTTCAATAACTTAACATTGAGTGTGACCTACAAAAATAAAGTCGTCGTAAAGAAGGTACTACAGAGTATAGATAAACGACACTGAATAGTTATGTAAACATGAGCTACTTCACGTAAATATTATGAATTTTCATGACGCTTATGAAAATTACAGCGCATTTCTTCGCGTTAGATATTCTACATATTATATTATATCTAGATAGCTATAATAAGCTCCTATCTCGCTGGTGCTGTAAATGTTAGGTGAGGAGAATGGTCAAGAAACCGTGCAGCAGCTACTACCTGATTAAAACCATCTTATGTTGTTCCTACGAGATCGGTAGTGGGTTATGTGGAGTGAGTGGACGACACCGGCCATATTGCTCAAATCCACAAGTACGGATGTCAAAAACTGTTTGATTTTGACCCATCTAGTCTTGCTTATCTCATCATCAGCCTAGCCTTTTCCCAACTATATTTGGGGTCGGCTTCCAGTCTAACCGGATGCAGCTGAATACCAGTATTTTACATGGAGCGACTGCCTATCTGATCCCCACAACCCAGTTACTGGGCAACACGATAAAAGCAAGACTTTCAAAGGGTGGTAAGTACTAGTCTTGCTCATCTGTTGCCCGCTGTTACAAAGTAGGTTTTTGTACCCTGTTTGGTAACCAGACCACATACTGAAGCTAGCTAAACGTAGCAAGGTCCTTCCATTCCGGTTCATTGTCCACCGCGTGATTGTCTCGTCATAGCAGCTATCTTATCGGTGCAACCCAAGACTTATCGCGGTCGTCATAAAAATAATACCGGTCCGGCTAGTCGCTACCGACTGTACCTATGCAAACGCGTTTTTATTTTATTTTTAGCTAGCAAACTGGACAGGTGCTTCGAGAGTATGATGTTGTGTAAATTTTATTGCAATTATTATTTAGCTAAGTACACTGAGCGTGGGATCTTGTAGTCCTTTTTGGGTTGGCTTTATGGCTTGGTAATAGATCCCGCCCGGTCCCTATTCTCAACTGCTTATTACAATCGAAGTCTATAAACGTTCTCTTCTGTCTACCTCTTCGTGGATGATAAACGTGATGACATTTCTTGTTCTAAAGAAACCTTCGAAGTTTTAATTTAATGTAGCCGTTTTTTCTTAGAAATATCGAAGAATCGCCTTTTTGGATATTTCCAAAGAAAAACTGAGAATCGGGAAGGTCCCTATTTTTAAACAAAATTACTGTGGGATCATTCCTGCAATCGTAGAATTTAATACGTTATCTCTGGTCACACGGCGTCGAAGCCACGACAACGTGTTACGTGATGGGTTTAGTGTAGATAGCGCCAGTGCGTTACACATGAATGTACCTACTGGATAACTGGAGTTACATCACTGACCACGTTACAACTATTGGCGCACCTGTCGTGTTTACAGAAAACTGGGGGTTTTAAGTAAAGATGTGTACGGAGAGAAAATCGTCTTTAATTTGATCGGCTTTCTCCGTTTTCTCGTCTCTGATCATATTTTAAAGATCCTAGATCATTCTTTGGTATTTGCGCATCTTCGGTCGTCGTAGTGGCGATGTTTGGGAGAGGTCCAAGTCCAGTAGTGAACAACTTTCGGCTAAGATGGTAGACTTAGATATTAGACTTCTTGGTACGGGTAATTGAGTCAAACATTTTACATAATGTTCTTGTGGATATGCCGTTTTGAAGCAGAAACCCGTGATTAATCTTCAGGCCCATAATACATCACATGAAACAACCGCAATCGATTGATACAAAAACTACCGGTTACATGAATACCATGACCACATACGGAGATAATGGTCCGGTCCCGAGCCGGTCCAAGCGCTTTCGACCAACGGAAATGGCCCGCATACTCTGATGCACCATGTTTTATAAACACAAACAACTCACGAGTGATGATCCGTTATAAAATGTAATAACATTGCATTGTCCGCAACATAATGGACGACAGACAGTGATAGTGTCACATCCTGTCGGTAACAAGCCTGCACTTTGAACCTGTGTGCTTAATATTGAATGCTTATTGGACCACTTCCTGAAGTCTGAGATAACGAGAATATCCGCGTCCGGAATGTTCTTGGTTCGACTTTGAACACCGACTATAAATTATCTAGGAAAGTGTTCTTAACAAAATGTAATCAACAATTTTTATGACGTAACCATACCTACCTACAACGTAAATTATGTTTTTTTTTTTGTTTAGTGCTGAAATTAATGCACATACATACTAATTCCAGTATTTGTTGGAAAATGAGCTAAGTCATGCATGATATTTCGCTAATTTGAAGGTAGGTAAGTATAAAAAGTTAGATAATCCTAAATGAGGGTAGTATGGTTGTCGGTTGAAGGTTTATAATCCTTGTTGCTCCTTGATTGATGGAGAACCTACTTCTGGAAGTAGATTATAATATAATCTTATATCTTCGCCGTAACTCTAGGATTAAGTTCAACATCGAAATTGAGCAGAATTCTTGGGCAGTCAGGTAAGAACTTAAAATAGGCACAGTGCGATCAAAAAGTAACACAATCAAGAAAAAAAACAATTCTTACCTTATTAACATGTGGTGAGATTCTGGACATGACTGCTTGTTTGGTAGTCTCTACGATGACCTTGGGGGGTTCTGTGACGAGGGGCACGCGGCGCTCTAGTTCATCTAGCGCTGCGGCTACCTTGGCGTCGCCGGCAGCCAGAGGCACAGTCACATAGGGCGCCGCTGTGTTCGCTGCGAGGTACACGCCCGCCTCGGCAGTTGATAGTGCCCATTCCAGTAAGGAGTGGGCTCCTTTAGGAAATATTTGTGTTAATTTACTGCCTGTCTTGTGTGCAACACAATAGTTTACGATAAGTGAATGTGCAAACAAGCAATTCATTTCAAAATCAAAAGTCCTTTATTAAAACTAGGCTGAGAATCAGCAATTTTTTTAACATTAAAGTTTCATAAGACAGTCCCAAAATACCCGCTTTTTACCACTTTCTAGTGCTTTAACTGGGGAAGAAATGGCGCAACAAACTCCCCAGAAAGATACAGGTTTATTTAAAAACGATGATTACAGTTAAGCAATGTTTAAACATCAAAAATGTATGGTCAAACAGTCGCTAATTATGATTTAGCAATGTTTATGAATAAAGGGGTTAATCATTACTTCAAATATTTGAACTTTCAATACCTCTGAGGGTAGATAGCAACAATTAAATAGTGTAATAATTTCAGATTTGAGTATGATATCTCTTTTTCTATAAATAACCACCAAATATTTCAGAGGCTGATCTGTAGTTGTGGCCACAGAGCATGTAAACTTTTAGTTGTGGCAGAATGGATACTGCACATGTGCTTTCAACTTTCATCTAAATGTGATCAGCGGAAACACAAACAATACAAAAAGTTTTTCGAACTGAACTCTTTCCATTTACACAGTTTAAATTTTCTTCAGTATCAGAAACATTTTCATGTGTTTTTTACTTATGATGAATATTTCTGTAAGTACCTACCCACATTTAATTTAATAAAAATAAATCCAAAAACCACTTTTAAATTAATTCTGGCAGAATTTACATAAAAAAACTAGCCTTGTCTAAAATGAGGAATTAACTTTTGGTACCTACCTAAACAAATACAGGTTACAGAGATGAAGTTTATGGCACACCTACCTTTAACTTTGGTGTAGAAGGCTCCAACTTGTCCAACGGCAGCACCAACTGTGGGCAGTGCCATGGCCTTCTGTACCGACTGCAGCTGCGGCATGGACGGGGCACTCACTTCTGTAGCCATCTGTATCACAGGAAAGAATATAATATGATTTTTATGGTAGCAGGTAGACATGAAATTCTTCAAGGAATGTTCTGGGATGTTATAGAAAAGTAAAGTTATTGATAGAAAAAATATTTGTAGTTGCTAGTATTTTTGTAAATCTACAGCGAAGTTTGCAGGAAACGTTTATTTTCATTACCTTTAAAATTATTAGCAAAGTTAGCAAACCAAATTAGATGTCGGTAGCAAAATTAGCAACCGCGTTTAGAAAATTGTAACGCAGGGTAAAAATTACTAATACTTAGCAAATTTTAAAATCGAACAAACGAATTTCGTAATCCGCACTTTCTTGCGCAAATATAAATCGACAAAAGTTTTAAACCTACCTTATAAATTCACGAAACTTTTGATATGTTAAAAATACTTTCTAAAATCCGAACAATACGAAAATCGCAGCTAATAATTACTTGTTCAATGCGATTCAAGCGACTGACTGAAGTAAACTGACCATAAAATAGAAAATATATACGTTTATGATGCTTGAACGAGTGACGACGATGAATAATTATTTTATAAATTAATTTTATGATTCAACGCTTTGTTTGGACTTTGATCGGCTAAAGTTAGGGTTGTAACTTGTACACCTTAAAACACACTAAAAGCTTAGCATATGAATAAGTAAATTAGTCGATTTAGTAAGACTACCAAATTAATTTTAAAAAAACACCTGTGTTTATTTGTCATAATATTATGAACTTATTTTATAATGATGTGTCGAAAAAAACATACTAAAACCTTTCCCCTTGAAACCATACATGAGAGCAAACTTTTACGGTGACCAGTGCAATGGTCTCGAAGTATTTAAAAATAAAAACACACACAAAATACACATACACATTTTAAAAATTGCTTATTGTTAATTTGTGTCCTAAATTAATTTTAATTAACTTTTTGCTGTGCCGTATAGGGTCCGTTACCTTAGCTTTAAGCCATTGTAACACCTCTACAACATTATGGAATGCAAAGAAATATATGTGTCGCAACCGGTCATTCGTTTGACTATTCGGAACGCCAGCGCCATCTGGCGGCGCTTGACAGAGTCTAGCCTGAGTTCGTGTGGGGTCGACGACAGCGCGAGAGAACGATTGGAGTATTGGAGCCCTCTTGGACATCGGACATCAAACGAACAACATGCACTCAGAAACTGTCCTGCGTTCCGTATCTGGTTGTATCGTGTACGGTCTATAGTGTGTGATTTGCTAGTGTGATTAAATTGTTCGTGAAATTATAATCTGATTTGAACTGCAAACTGTTTTTCTATTGCGCAATACCCAACACATACCCATAGTTCGCCCACAGTAGTTGAAATATGGCTGATAATAACGAGACAAACATGCCTTCTCCGTTATATGAATATGAATATTTTATTCTCAAATAAATACCAACATCCTTTTGAAGTGAAACTTCTTTACGCACGCTTGACTTGGGGAGTAACCTGGCGAACGCGTGACGTAAGCGTTACGAAAAGTGTGATCGGGCGAGGCGAACGGGAGTTGAGTGGGGGATATAAGCAAGAGAAAGCAGTGCGCGCGCACATTTTCTTTCTCTCCTCCTTTCATAGCCAAATACGTTTGAAGTTTCACTTCAGTCGTGTGGTCATAAGCACACTCGGTTTTTTTTTATTACAATAAACAGGGTGAAATTGAAAACATGCGACAAATCGAAATGGGAGATTGTACTCATCATTATGAACAACTTTTACTATGGGACCAAACCTGAAATCGCAAAAAAAAATCAGCTGTTCCCTACATTTATGTTCGCATAACTTGTCAAAATGTAGGGAACAGCTGACTTTTTTTTCGCGATTTTTGGTTTGGTCCCATAGTAAAAATTGTTCATAATGATGAGTACAATCTCCCATTTCGATTTGTCGCATGTGTTCAATTTCACCCTGTATTTATCTAAGACTCAACCGAGCTAATTAATATTTCTCGATTGATAGTTCATTGTTTCAACTTTGTTACATACTGCTGCACAACACTACGGAAAATACTAAAGGCGGAAACAGACTTATAACACACCACGTTACGCGACATCAATGAAGCTTACTCATTGGCCACATTTTTCATCACGTTGAGCTATTTTCGTCATTTGGCCAATAAGTAAGCGTGGGATGGCGTTGGGTGTTACAAGTGTGCTGCGTCCTTAAAATAGTTCTCGAATGAAAGAGACAGCATATCATTCAAGGGCTAGCTGGAAAGAGATGGGAAATATTTTTATTCTATAATTTACGCAAATCGCAACTATATTTTTATTTTCAGACCTAGAATTTCACCTTTTTTATTTATAACAAGCGACCGTATTTCGAAACTATATTTATTTTCTTATTGTTACTTAATCGCTAGTTTCTTTAACTTCATCAAACTGGTTGGTCGCCAAATGTCAATGACGAACATTGATCGCAAAATTTGTGGAACGAGGCCAGCACACGTGTACTCATTCACAAACATTGGACGAGCGACGTATTCTGATTGGCTGTTGGGAGATCACAGTGGTTCTTGTTTTGGTTGAAGATATGTCAACTTGTATAACAAAAAAATTGGAAATGTCGTGGACTAGCGATACAGTGCTGGAATTTTTGGAACTCTACAGAAGAGAGCAACACCTATGGGATCCAAAACATCCTCTGCATAGAAATAGAAGCGAAGTTTCCGAATCCTGGCTCAGAATACAGGCATCTTTAAGTATACATTGTTCAATTACTGATCTAAAAAAGAAAAAGGAATCCTTAATGACGTCCTTCAGGATGCACCTCGGCAAGAAGAAAGTTCAACCGGGGTATCGCACAACTTGGTTCGCCTATTCACTTATGGAGAGCTTTCTTGGCGGCAAATACGAATGTGATAGCACAAACCAATTGGAAAATGAGGTAATCAATCATTTTACATATATTTAGTAGTAAACCGGCTGTATACAAATAGTTAGACAAATTATAAACGTTATTAAAGTTTGTATTTTCAAAAACTTCCGCACTTTGGTATAATATTGGACCAAATTGGACCCAATTGCGTAATTTTGTTTGTGAGTTTGGCAACCAAACTTTGGTACACTTCGTAGAAGGCGATATCATATTGGCTTAGTTTGCTAGCACATTTGGTAATTGTTTATTGTCAAAATATAATTAATGTTGGTGCACTAACTTACGATCGCATGATCATATTATCATATCGTATGATCGTACGTATGTATCATTTCGCAGGTATATACGACACCTTTATGACCTAGCTTAGCTAGGTGCGAGTCGGCCCATGCACTGATACGGGTTCCGTATAAAAATAATAAGATAAGCCGTTTAGCCGATAATGTGAATATTATTATTACCTACATATATTGTAAAATAATAACGACTGGCAGGGTTGGATTATCAGATTCATCCTCCTGCCAGAGGAATATTGATGCTCAAAATCAGTGGGGTAATTGCGTAACACACTAAACAGTAGCAATAGCTTTCATTTTGACAGTTCAACAACATTCATTGCGTTATTTACGTCGTTGTGCAGACACATTTTTCGAACTTAAGAAGCAATTCTATAGCAATACCTATCCTTCAAAATTATTCAGATTGTGATTGTGAGTGTGTTACGCAATTAGGGTGTGGGAATAAATTGTAAGCATTCAGCATTAGGCATATTATTATAGGGGTGGATGTGTATATATAAGTATAACTGATTGCGTTAGGTACGTGTAATTTCATTGTTTCAGTACTTCATAAATACGGGCAATTACGCTACTCAGCCAGGCATACCAGATCAAACGAATAATATTAACAAAAACTTTAACATGACGGAAAAACATACCACAATGGTCAGACAAAGTAAGCCAGCGTCCCCTTGTCAAAGAACCTCCGCAAATAAGAATAGTTCTGACTTAAATTATGCAAAGAAACGAATGGATGAAGCTGTTACGTATCTGAAGAACGCAGGCGGCGTGAAGGGTGAAATGGACGAGTATGAACTGTACGGGCGATTGTTGGCGAAGAAATTAAAAAAGTTAGACGAACACCAACGCGATTTGGCGATGCATGAAATCGACAACGTCATGTTTCGCGCCAAAATGCAGAGCGCTACGCCACAAGCACAACAGAGAAGTTACTCAACTTCACCGTCCCCTGTTCCTCGAAAGTTAAAATCTCCCATTTTTATTGTTACGCAACAAAATCCAACAAATATTCAGTATGAGGATGAAAATATATCCTATCAGGAACAGCCTCCGTCTTAGAAGCTCCTTGAGGAGTAGTGAGGAATTTGGATTGAAGCTTGACTGGCTGAGGGCATTTGAGAATCCGGCCGGAATTTGATTTAGGCCGGGTCACGGAAGCAGCGATAATACATATTCGGAGAATATTTTTGTATTTTTTTAATTTACTGTGTTTATTGAGTTTAATCAGAATTATTGCACAAGGTGTAACGCATAGCTACATTATATATTCTTAAAATGTTTAACAAAGTTAAAATTTAAGCAAGATTCCTTCATTCAGGATTCGTTAATCGTCATAAAATGTGATAAGTAGGTACTTATTTATTTTAGCCGACGCACAAACTATTTGTTTAACAATTAAAAGCTTAGGTATAAGTTAATTTAAAATACATACCTAAAAATAAAGGTACAAACTTACTACGTAAATATTTGTTTTCCCTATTTTCTTGTTGAGAAATAGAATTATTTGCCTGAATTACTAGTAAGAATGAATGGCTTTAATCTTGGTAAGAGAAATAAAAAAAACCTGCCTCGGATTTTCACAAGCCTGTAAACGAGGCGACCCCTTGAGTGGAGACCACAAATCCACAAGTATAGTAACTATGCTCATCAGCTAGATGGACCGACCTGAGAAAGACCACATGCGGAATGCGGAGAATTCACAACATTTCAATTTTTTTGCCTTATGTTTTTTTATGCTCAATAAATAGTACTTAGATAACTAGGAGACCCATATTTTTTCTTTTCACAAAATTTGTATTCTAAGTTAGTCAAAAATAATTTTGAAATCTCTAAAAATTCAAAAACGCCTGTAAGGTTGAATCTACACATTACCTTTGCTTGGGTCATGAAAAAAAAAATGAGATGGAGATTGACGTGATGACGTCTTATGATGACGTTGACGTTTGTTAATTTAGGTACAGGCTGTCATGTGATATTGGTTTTTATTGTATTTTAATTTTTCGCATTTCACATGCTGTTGTAAATAATAAATGTACTAGATGATGCAGTGATAGTTGCTTGTGGACTTATAAATTTACAGTCACCTGTCATAAGGAAGTATTAGGCATTGGAAGGCCTCCCTCAGTGTACAATTTTTAATTTATATTTCAGAAAACTATGTTATGTTTGTATAAGTTTTGATAACTTTAACTGTGTGTTGCTATAAATACTTCATAAAAGAGATACTTTATGATTAGAATTGTGATTTTTATTTATCATAATGTACAATATCAAGCATTTTATTAAAAGTAAATTTCTCCCAAAACATTTCACCTTCTTTCACTAACTTTTCTGCAAACAATCTGTCATAGTAGAACCACTGTTCATGATAGGCTTTATTTATTTCAAAGTCTGGATCAGCTATACACAATAAAGCTTTTTTCATATTTTCATCGCTAACATTTGCAGCTGTATTTGGGCATTACATTTAGCTGATATTACGCTATCTTTAAGATAGTTTTCTATAGTTTTATTACTGCTGTTTTGTTTCTTCTGCCTCGTTAATGTTAGCGACAACTGAGTACATTTTAGTAGGTACGAACTCTGTGCTCAGGAGTTACTCTGCCCTTGATAAAATACACAGCATTTTCTCGTTTCACTTCCACGTAGCCTACAGAAGTTTCAACATAAGCATCCCTCGATGACAACAAAACCTTAGCTCCCCGGATTTCGGCAACGTTAAACGAGTCGTTTTCACGCATGTATTGCAACAACATCATATAATCCACCTTGGGAAGGTTGCGGCTGTCTGCCATGGCATAACATTTTTAGTAAATAACAATGCGTTTTCAAACAAAGCAACCTCGGCAAGCAACACCACAACCAGTCTATCAAAAAGTACTCTGTGACCCAGTCTCAAAAAGTACTCTGTGCTGTGACCACAACAACACTGATATTTGACAATGACAGATGACTATGTTTGACATTGGCAACTTTTTTTTATTCATAATAATTAGGAGCAAAGGCATACACTGTGACGATGCCTTACTCTGGGTCGTTAGAGGATTTTTTTGAATATTTCGTTAAATAAGTAATAAAAATATCTAAAAATTATGGAATGGAATACTTAAACATAAAGCTCCAAATGGTAGTCGGTACCTTAGTATTTATTTAAAATTGAAATGTTGTGAATTGGGCGTTATGGAGCAATTTTGGACAGGCCTATATCTAGCAATGGACTACGGTAAGTTGAGTTGATTGATTCGTCTCTAAAGCGGGCGCTTTATGGCAGGAAAAACCATTGAAATATGAACGACACTGCTCTTATAATTATTTCCCTCTCGTGTGCTCATACATTACATTCTGCATTCTCATTTAGAGCTCCTGCTATAGATCTCTGGGAATCGAAAGACCATCCGTAACCATACACTGTGACTGCTCGCACTGATATCTTGTTAACCTTTGTCTGTACATTACGTACTTAAGTACCTATAATATAATAATTTGGGGACGACATAAAAAGTATAAAAACGACTGAAGTATGTGTACCTACGGTCTTTTTTTTTGTTTCCCACCAATAATTATCCCATCAGTTGCTGGTCGTAGTTTCTTTAACGTGATCAATGAAATTAATGACGTAGCTACCCTGTAATACCCTGTAGGTATATATCAGATATCGTTCATGATAGCTGATAAAATACCTACAGGGTATGAAATCGTCGCCGCGCCGCCGCCGCCGTTGCCCATTCGTCCCCGTGCTCTGTGTGATAAAATGATGTCACATATCAATCACGATGTTACGTTACGTTAGGTACCTACGTTTGCAAGGTTCAAGTCCAACGTCCTTGACGCTTAGTAGTGATTAACGTATTCACTGTACTTTGGATACAAGAGGACATAGACATTGTATTCAGTAAAAATCAACATGTAAATATTCTTAGAACTGACGTGGCTATAGAAAAACAAATAAATATTGTGCAAGTCGATGACGAAATATTTTTGAAGTGAAAACTTCTTTAGCGGCGTTGAACACTTTTTGTAATGGGTAAAAAATGTTAAACTCGCGTCAGGGCATCGCGTCAGGACACGTGACCGTCAGGAGAGATTTCCCCCCCACCCCCTCTCTTTCTACGGCGGCGCTAGGTAACCGAAGTGAACCAAGTGACACACGATAATGGATGGATGGATGATGGTGATGGTGATGGTGATGGTGATGGTGGTGGTGGTGGTGGTGGTGGTGGTGGTGGTGGTGGTGGTGGTGGTGGTGGTGGTGGTGATGGTGATGGTGATGGTGGACGTGGACGTGGACGTGGATGGATGGATGGATGGACAGCTGATGGCTCGACAGTCTGTGTAGTAGCCACACTGCTGTGTATTCGTAAAATTCGTGTATTAGTGTTTAAAATATGGAAATTGAACAAAGTGCATCGATTAATGAAAAAACTGACGCAGAAATAGTGAAAAAAAATTAGTTATATTAATTCAATTAATAATTGATTTATTTCAACGTTAATATTCAAGTTTTCACTTCTGCCGGCACTCCCGGAGTGCAACCCGTCTTTTTTTATCATTAGTACCGGTACAAGGTACCCGTGGGCCATTTAATTAGAACTTGCACGTAAGTGCGTACGGCAACATATTATTATATCAAGCTATACATTTCCAGTTTATGCTGACTTCTCATTTACGACAACGTATCAAACACTTATAAAGATAGACGTTTTTTTTCTAATAGTTTTGTTTACTGTGAAGTATGAACTACAATTTGTAAACGATCGGAACTCAGAGCGCATCAGTATGACTGAAAGCATGGCGATATGCGTTAGTAGCGTGTTTGGGTCAAAGATCACTAGCAGTGTTAAGTAAATAATAATATTTTTCGGATAAGTTTAACATGCATGTACTTGCGTGTAGGTATCTATTAGCATGGATACTACCTGTAACTTGCCGTGGTTGAGGATGGGGGTAAAGATGAATGGGCGAGGAAGCATGCATAGTCGAACAGACCCCTGATGACCCCTCCACCGTCCATTAGCACGTCCAAGCGTAAAAAAAGTAAGTAGGTAGGTAGGTACTAGGATGGTTAATGCTCGCAGATAATGTTCCCCAGTTATTATCATAATAAGGGTTATGGTACTTGGACCATGCCAGAAGATGAAACAATTTACAATCAATATTGACTTGAAACACGCTATATCTAAGGATTATATGATCATGACTACTTATTTACTACTTACTTATTGACTAGATAAGGTTTTTTTTTTTATTGTGATGCAATCTGTCCACCTATTGACATTCGGCATCTTGTGTGTAGTTTTAGGTAGTCATTCTTGGAATACGCCTACTGGCTCATCCTCATCTATCTATATATAGGATGACTGGTAATAGTGACCGATAACACATGATTGTACTCAACATAACAAACAACTTTCCCAAAGAAACGATTTTTTTTAATTTACCAAGCGCATGACCCCAATCGCTGCATTGAGTATAACAAGAATAATACAACACCAGCAAATAATACACCATCAGCTGTAATTTAATTTAGTTACTAATCCCTTTTTACAGTATAAAATATTCCACTTTTATACCATGCATTATTCTCAACCGTACGGACCACGCCCGCGGTTCTATTGGGGTGATTGCTGGGTTCATTCGCTTGGTAAATTAAAAAAAAGTTGTTTGTTACGATGAGTCCAATCATGTGTTTAAACATTGGTTACTTATAACCAGTCACCCTATGCCCTGCCTGGAGGCCTTAGGTAATTTATTGAGTCATCCATAGGCGAGGCCGGTTAAGTAGACGACCACCTCCTAGGTCGAACTCCGCGATGCCACACAATAAAAAAAAATAGTCACCCTATTTATATAGTTTGTCGGGCTTCATCTTCTGGAGCCAATCTTTTAAGCCTCCTGAATTTCTTGGTTTTCATTAGGTTTGATTCCAGTTTAGTAGGATGGGTCGTAATCCTATTCTTGTAGGCGCTCACCCCTTGTGTGATTTCTTCTTTAACCTTTGGCATTTTTAAATCCCGATGTAAGCTGTCGCTAGTAGGTAATATACCATGGTGCATTAGTTATTATCCTCGGCATTTTTTATTGGAACCTTTGTAGTATGTCTATGTTTGAATTAGCTGCCATTCCCCACAGCAGTATTCCGTATGTCCGAAAAGGCATTAATGATGCATTTATAAATTCGAAGTTTATTATCCAGCGAAAGCCTGGACTTTTTTGATAATTAAGTACCTATAGTCGATAGTGTTCACGCTTCGCGAATATAATAATATGTTTTCTCCACGTTAGTCTACGGTCTAGGTACATTCCGAGGTATTTGGCTTCTTCTGATTGTGGAATGTCAACATCATTTAGCCGTACTGGAGGACATATTGTATCTCTTCTTGTCGTGAACGTCACGTGTACGGATTTGGTTTCTTTGCCTTTCATTTGCCTTTGTTCGCCACTCTTTCAGCCATTTTGAAATTTCATCTAAGCTCGTTTGTAGAATCTCAGACGCTTCGTATCTTCATGCACAGCTAATGTAGCCGTGTTATCGGAAAATGTGCCTAAGACTACTCCTTCAGACACAAGGAGATCAGCTGTACAGAGAAGATAAAGAGTAGGACCCATCACGTTGCCTTGCAGAACTCCTGCTAGAATTCCGGGTGACGCGCGGAGCTTGAGTATGGAGTAGGTTGTTTATTGGATATGCTTTTAAAATTTATATTAAAGGACAAAAGAAGCCTGTGATAAGTGTGATATGTCCAAGAAGGCGACTGAGAACAGTTTTTTTTTTAATTTGAGAGAAAATATTTACAGAGGCATAGGTTAGAAGTAAACGCCTTTGCCGTGCAGTTTCGACAAAAAAATGTTTTTTTTTTTATCGTTGTGTCATAGTGATTCGCTTTAAAAAATCGACTAAAAAGTCACTATTCGCATAACATCACTAGTTCACAGCTGACCGTTGCGTTTCGTATAATCGAAATACAGCAATAACAAGCATAGAACTACTGCCATCTCTGTTTCTCCTTAACTCGATTCAATATAATAATATGTTGTCCTGCTGTCAGACGTCCGTCTGTTGATTTTTGATTGTACAATGTACATCACTTTGTTTTGGTTTGGGGAAAAACATGATCGTAAATATAAACGTTCAGAGAAGAAAAAACATTAGTGTTTAATTATTTAGACACACAATATCCTTTAGAATATAGATCCGGCAGCCATGGCTACTATGGTAAAGGAGAAACGTAGAGAAGTAAGTTAGATTTGTGTTTAAACAATATCCTTTGTCTTTTCATTTGCGCAGCAAAACATTGCGATTGCTAGGAATGTGATACTTATTATTGGTTATCTGCGTGGCCGTAGTTCTATGATATATATAGTTTTCGTATACGAATATTAAAACGACCACAGTTGTCCGTCAGTGTGCAGTTGTGCAATAGCCCAGCTCAAGCAGTTTTCTGTTATATGCCTTTAAATTTTTACTGTATTTTGATCGAAGTCTAATTTACAGGCAGCTGATCAGAACACCCTTTATTTTTCATACACCTCTTTATATACTATTAATATAAAACAAATTGGGATACCTCGGTGTAAGTCTGCTGTAATCAGATGACACATTTGTTGATAGTCTCAAGCAAGAGGAGGCAGGAGTATTGATTACTCATTAGCAGACCCAAGCCTTGATTAGGCTTTGCAAAAATAAGACTTAAAATATATTATTTAAATACATATATTATATTTGAATGTAAAATGAAGTTTCTCATTACCATTTAAATTAATACAGTTGAGTCTCACTAATCCAGCACTTAAATTTTTTGGCATATCCAGTAATCCAAAATATCAATTTTTTTTTTGGTCAATTTGTATATTATCTCTATTAAAAAGCTGGTAAAGCTAGAAGAGGTGAATTTTCACAGTATTTTTGTTCTGAGAAAATGTAGATACGTTCATCTGACTCTTACACTGCGAAATACTTTATTTTATTTATTATGAATTTTTGTATACAATCCAGTAATCCGAACATTCCAATAATCTGGCACCCCTTAGTCTTTAATAGTGCCGGATTAATGAGACTCTACTGTATTCACTAAAGGGTTGTGTGTAAAACTCATGGCTCGATGTGAATTATTCAATAGACTGGGTTTCCTCATATTTTGAGCACAACAATGAAAAATTGTAATAAACACATAAAACCTATAAAATATTTAATTACTTTCCAGAAAAAGAAATCAAAAGAAAGAAGCAGTGCTACTAGAGAACTATCACCTGTAGCTATAGAGCCTCCAATTCTTGAGGAATTGGTTCACGTCCCTGAAAGCTGCTGTGGGATTGAAACCTCAAAGACTGATGTAACAGAATCAGATACTCAAGCAGCGGTAGTGAATGAAGAAGCTGATAACAGTAATATAAGTATAGAAATAATAGGAGATATTGAACAGACTTATAGTGAACAAATTATAGAAACAAATGTAGGTAATCATGAGAGTATAGCACCATCTGACTCCAGGGTGGAAAAAACTGAACATATCAATGCAACACCACAGATTGCTGAAATAGGTCTCAAATCAAATATTTCTACTAAAGAGGTTCCATTACCAAGTGTTGAAGGCAGTTACAAAGAGTTGAGTAAGCAACTAGAAAAGATGGCAATACCACATGAAGTTACAGAAATTACAGAAGAAAGAGAATATGAACTTGTGCACCCTGATGCTTATTTGAGTACTGAGAGAGAGCAGATACAAGAAACTCCTTTTGAATATCTAGGAGAAGAAGTAATGCCATCAGCACCATGCTTCGATGAGGTCCCGCAAACTGCGCAGTACGAAGAAGTAGAGAGAGTAATAGAGAGTAAGCCTAAAGTAAAATGCATGTCTCTAGATGATGCAATAAAACTCTGTGGAGGGAAGGAGATGGAAGAAGTCAGGGCCATGAGTGAAAGAGAAGAAGAGTTAGTTGAAGCAGGACCTTTGAGTGGACCAGAACATCCTCTTGTTGATTTGTTGTCTACATTCAGGTTTGTAAAAAGATTGATTAAAAAAAAAAGCTATTTCTGTAGGATAAAATTATCTTAGTAAGGTATTTTGGCCCATGTTAAGTTCCTAAAGAATTTAGTTAGAGGTAATCCTATGTGAACAGTACTGCCACACCTTGCATCAGTCTCCCCCAAAAACATCCATACTAATATTATAAATTCGAAAGGAACTATCTGTCTTTCTGTAAGTTACCTTTTCATGCCTAAACCACTGAACGAACGGATTTAGATGAAAGGCAGAGAGATAGATTGCATCTCGGGGAAGGACATAGGATAGTTTTTATCCCAGAAATCATCCTTTAAGGGGGTGAAAAGGGGGGTGGAAGTTTGTATGGGGAATCAATAACTGCTGAACCAATTTAAATGAAATTTGGTATGGAAATAGTTTGAGATGTGGGAAAGGATATAGAATAGTTTTTATCCCCGAAATTATCCCTTAAGGGTGTAAAATGGGGGGTGGAGATTTGTAAAGGGAATCAATAAAAAAGGACTATAATACTTTTATCGCGGGTGAAACCGCGGGGCACAGCTAGTGTTGCAATAAATCGTTACATTTCTGATCCAGATCATCACTAATAGCAGTGGAGCGCGAACGAATACAACTTACATGCGGGTTTGCAGACGAAGAGAAAAGAAGAGCCACCCTATGGAAGGTTGAGAAACGTCATGTGAACTTATCAGAGAAGTGCCAGTGTGGGCTCGATGTGCACTTGAGAGCGAGCTATGAGCATGCGGAGTTGGTTAAGGAGAGGTTACCTGTGGCTAAGCTGAGACTGGAGAGTCTACTGAGGGATGTACAGGATTCGTATTGCCATCATCAGCATGCGGCTCTGTTGGCGCATTGTCAGGTAATAATTTAAATTATCAAAAATACTGAAATATTTCTTGGCCCCATTCTAAATAACTAAGATTTTCTCTGTTAATATATGAGCTCAACTGTCACTATGAGAATTCATTTTTCTATTGTTACCGAACTTAATAGCTTAAAACTTGCCTAACACAGGAGGGGATATCAATAAAATAAATAGATCAGTCCAAGCATCTAAGGCCTGCTTTTTATTACAAATAAAAAAAAACAATTTCTAAGCTATTCTCAACTTTTTTTTCATTTGTCCAGATTGAAGAGTTAATATCAGAAACCATACAAAGCAACAAGAACGTGATACGCGAAGCTTTATCTCTAATATTACAAGCGCTGCGGCTAAGTGACAATGCACCTGAAGCGCTCGCCAGTGCGCTGCAGCGTTGGGCCGCAGCGCTGTCAGCCGCGCTAATCGACAACCGCGACCTTAGGCAGCTGCTGTTTCTTATGCATCATCTGTTTAGGTGAGTAACCAGCTACATAAATAATTTTACCGAATTTGGATGGCTACCAAGCCATCTTCCACCTTATAGTAATTGTCTATGCACATCTGCAATACCTGTGGCGTCGCGGATTCGTTACCATCACAGAGACAAAGTTCAAATCTTAAACGTGCCTGTGATTACATTATCTTTATGGCTAACGCAGATTGGCGCAGGCTGCGCCGCAACACAACGCATTGCAAAAATCTCTCATCACTGTCGTTTATTTTCTATGGACCAACGCACAGTACAGGCGGGCCGTACAGTGCTGTACAGCCCGCCTGTGCGTGTGTGTGCGCCTGTGTGTGTACTGTGCGTTGGTTTTTTGAATGAAATGCGTTGCGCTGCGGCCCGTTGCAGCTGTAATGTTTGCTTGGGCCAAGCGAACAGTACAGCTGTAACAGCTGCAACGCCACTCGGCGGCAGAAATATGGTGGTACTTCCTTCACAACGACACCCCTACGTCGGCAGAGGCCTTTTCCCCTTCGTCTACACTGCTACTAGGATCTTTTGGCCCTCAAATGACGTTGACAGGAGGACGCTATTGGCACACATTTTTTGCATTTTTTTTTGTGAAATGTCACTTGAAATATATTCAAAAAACAAGATGGCGGCGTTAGTTCTCATTTTGCCCACATGCCGAAATAACACTGTAGCGTTATGCATTTAAAATTCCAGGCAGTCCCGTTCAGTCCAGTGGGCATCACGAGTGGTGCACGCTAACGTGGACGGCGCGTCACCCTCGCGCATACTCGCTCTGCTTTCACTGCTGCTCGCCCGTCCTCGCACTGACACCGCGCTCGAATGTACTGAAGGTTAGACTAGCAGGGTAGCAAGTAGTGAACAAGTAGTAAAACAAATGGATGATAGGTGTTGAAATAAAATCATCAAATCGTTAATTTTCATACTGATTTGCTGAAACTGAAGTTTGTGTAGGGGATAATTAATAGGTTGCATGTGTCGCCGCCATTTTGAAAAAAAAAATGGCGGGCAGGTAGGTATGCCACGGACCTTCAATGCCCTTTGAACTTTGTCAAATGTGGCATTGAGTTTGAATGTGATTTGAAATGTAAATAATTCTCGTGTAGAGGCCTCGGAGGCGTGGGAGGAGGTGGATAGGCACGGCGGCGGCGGCGCGGTGCGCGAGGGCGCGCTGCGCGAGCGCGACCTGCTGGCGCTGCTGCGGGCCTTCCCGCTCATGGACTTGGTGGCGAGACTCGTGCTGTTCACGCATTCTGTAAGTCTCAACTGCTTAAAGTAGCAAGATATACTTTCTTTACCATATTGTGCCCATCGCATATGCTCGTAAAACACAGGATCGGTGGCACGACCGTGGCTAAACCACGGAGGGAGAGCCCCTAGCGGGCCGCCTTGGATGGTAAGAAGAAGCACAGAACCTTTACCCAGCAGTTGCGCCACAACACCTGGTTCTCCGCTTCCTGCACTCACTCTGTTGCAGCTCACGCCGAGATTCACAAAAATATACACGGTTAAATGACTAGCAGCGCCCCGCGGTTTCACCCGCATTAGTCTCGATCCCGTGGGAATATCGGGAAAAAACGCACCCTATGTTAGGACATAGGGTGCGTTTTTTCGTTTTTTTGGATAGAACATGACCTGGGTTAGGACCCAGGTCATGTTCTATCCATGTGCTAAATTTCTTCAAAATCCGTTTAACCGTTTTAGGGTGAAAGCGTAACAAACAAACAAAAAATCCAAAAAATCAAATCTTTTCAAGTTTAGATAGGTGTAAGAATTGGCGTTGTAAATAAAATATGTACAGAAATCTCTATGGTTTGCCGCTAACGGCGTACAAATATCAAATTACCAAGGACACTTGTGACTTCATCTGACATTCCTCATGAACATTTATTTTGTCAGGACATCCGTCACGCCCGCCCGCACGAGTGGGGCGACACAGTGGGAGGTCGGGGCGTGGTGAAGGCGTGCTGCGGCGTGCGCGTGCTGCTGCACGTGCTGCAGGGCGGCGCGCGCGCGCACGCGGGCTACGTGCGGTTGCATCACGTGTTGCGGGAGCTGGCGGCGCGGGCTCTGCACGCGCTCGCTTGCTTGCATCTTACTTCTAAGTACGTATAGTTTTGGGGGATATACTACACATACAGCGGCCTCCATAAGTTATTATTTGACACATCACATTATGATTTGAAATTCTAGTTTCAAATGTTTGAAGTGTACACTATAACGTTTAATTATTGACTAATTCAACCTATGATTTATTATAAAAAATAATCAAAGTAATCCCTCAGGATAAACTGTTTTTTTTTAATCACTAACTTTTGGAGGCCATGCACTGTGTGTGAAACTTGAATACATTTATGCAATTCAACACACGTTGAAATAAATTCGCATAGTTGTTATGTTACATTTTATGTTGCATTGCATATATTTTGACGGCACAATCGTTTCAACGTATGTTACATTTCTCATACATAGATATTGGATTTGCATTGCCATTTATTTTTACTAGGTCAACTCTAGTGTTGGTGTAACAGTTAGCACGTTACGGCCACCGAGTTTGGTCTGGTGATACACCATTATCTAGCAACACATTAGTACAGTCAACAAAAGAGATAAGTATGCAGGATCGTCGGATATCGTTAAAGTTTAGTAAGAAACTGATGGAGGTTCTTGAATAAAATTTAATTTTATTAATTGAAAACAAACAGTTCATTTATCAAATTAAATTTCAGTCGACAACATCCATCGGTTTCTTACTAAACTCCGTCGTCGTAACTTCCGTTGGATTGCAATCAAAACTGGAGAAGAGTACATTTTTGAAGTTATTATGTTTTACTTCTTTCTAATGTATTTCTTTCAAATTCTAGATCATTTTACGCCCGGGAGTTAGAAGAGAAGATACTGGCTGAACTGGAAGCGTCATTCTCCGCCGGGTTCAATCTGTTCGAAGCACAGGAATTAGACAAACTGCCGGCGACGCTGCTCGCTGACAACACGGTTAAGGACTACTGCATATCTATCATCATCGGACTGCACGGTATGTGATATTCTACTTTTCTTTATAGCTGCCTATACCCCCCCCCCCCCCCAAGTGGCGTGCATTGCATATAGGCATATACGCAGTGCCTACCTCGATATATCAACATAAGCCTGTCAATTACATTTTAGTGTGTGTGCCACACAAGAAACTCACTAAATTATTTTCATTTTGAACTCAGTTCCTGCCGGGGGTCCCCCGACCACAGGTTTTTTTTATAATTAGTGACCGCGTCTGCCTAGACTAGGCCCGGCCTAGTGCCTACCTGTTCAGAATACTAATGCACGCCACTGCCCCCCCCCCCTCCCCTTTTATGCTGCCTTGCTGCTGCTGTCTATGGTAGAATGTAAAGGGGCTATTATAGTTAAGATCATACACTGTAAACCTACATTCTGGCAAATAAATGGATTGGATTTGATTTCATATAACTTTCTTTTTGCTCAGTCGTCAAAAGTTGTCTTTCGTAAAACAGGATTCTAGACCCCCTAGCGTAGAAATGATTTGTCGATTATCAAAAAAAAAAAAAAAAATCAACTGATTCATAGAAAAGTGCAATACCTACGCGGTCAAAATGTATGGAACAGCAATATTTTTTTTTATTACCGACGATATGGTTCAGAATCTCAAACTCAAAGCATTTATTTTAATTAAACCATTTACAGGCACTTTTGAACTGTCAAGAAGTCAGTCAGTCAGAAAATATGAAGCTAGTTGCCCATTCCAAAGCGTAGGTACCTATGGAGAAGAACGGGCAAGAAATTCCATGGACACTTTCAAATTCAATCATGTACTGAATCCATGGTAACGTATTGCGCGTCGCCTGTGTACCTGGCAAACACACAAATGACGTATAGAATCTGATAGCTTTCAATGGCGGCCCGTGTCAGAAGTTGTGTGCTTGACCGCATAATTAATTATGATCATTTGAATACTATCGACGACAAGTCCCTCTCCCCAGCAATTCGTTAATGTTGAGTCTTGTCCCAACAGATCAAACTCCGAAACAGCTGGAGCTGCTCTCAATAGAGCTGCCGGTGCTACCGTGTGACGTGCGCATACGCATAATATCGCAGGCCGCTATCGATCGAGCGCAGGACCACGAACTAGCCAGGATTGTGCTAGAATTCTTGCTACAGGTAAGAGCTGGGTTCTATGTTCAAATCAGCGAAGATGTTTTGTCTTGCCCATTTTTCTTGGATATAACTGACTCTAAAATAAAGTTCTGTGTAGGAAGACTATTTTTTATTGTAATATATTTGGCAAACACTTAAGGTGAATGGGTAGTTGTAGCCCGCGAAATTCAATTTTTCTTACGTTTTTTGCAATTTTCTGGTCAGTGTCAGGTTGTATCTTGATCAAAATATGATTTGCGACTATAATAGACATGTATTTACAGAATTATAGTCATTAGAATCATTAATATATCTCTTTAAGTTAGATTTCTACCATCAACACTTTTCCATACGAGATTTGTTCTTAACGGTAGAAATCTAACTTAGAAAGATGTATTAATGATTCTAATTATTATAATTCTGTAAATACGTACCTGTTATTGTCGCGAATCATATTTTGATCAAGATACAACCTGACACTGACCTGAAAATTGCAAAAAACGTAAGAAAAATTGAATTTCGCGGGCTACAACTACCCATTCGCCTTAAGATATATTCTTTTACTCATACATGTGTACACATGGGGCTTGTGGCTAAGTTATAACAGCCGCACGAGTCGATCGATTAGGTTAAGCTACGCTTGCCGCGGTTGGTCCGTGGATGGGTGACCATCTTTACTTATCCCCTTTTGATTAACGCAATCAAAAGATACCGGCGTTTATGTTCCGTTTAGAAGTTTTATTTTTTCACTGCTTCAAGGGATTGCTGCCATGAGAATTTGATATTAATTTCAACTTGATAACTCCACGCGTTCCTGAGAAAAAGGGTCTTCACAGTCGGACGGACAGACGGACAACGAAGTAATCTTATAAGGGTTCCGTTTTTCCTTTTGAGGTACGGAATCCAAAAAAAAGGTTCAGACATGTTTGTGACATTACTATGGCGCGCAAATATTAGAAAGAAAGTGAATAAAATACCAATAAAGGCATTTTCCCAGCAGTACCATTGGTGGGGTATAAATGATACGCAAATAAATCGCATCCCGTCCCATTTGTTTTACAGACTGGACTGAAACGAAAATCACTCTCCTGCAAAGGATTGTGTGACGCGGCTGCGCGGGAGTGTGTGGGTCGAGTGCTTGCCGCACACGCGTACTTACACTCTACAGCGCTGCACATACTAGCCGACTTGAATATAGGTATAGTAAAACTGCGCAGTGCTGCACATCCCCACCATATTTCAAGTTAAACAAATATCAACTTTATTTCAATGAAAATTTGAATTTATTGAATTTATTTTATTTTGCATCATATGTGTAGGTTCATTTAATATTTTAGTTTTAGGCTTCACACATTCATGTTTCTCTCTTCTTGTTTTCACACACTATTGTCTACATTTCTTTTTTTTACTTCTCCTTTCGCAGGTCTGCTGGAAGAAATCTCTTAAGAAATAAGCAGTACCTTTGTACTCAAATTATAATTATAACATTTCCTTAATTATGTATTTTACTGTGTGTACATAAATAATAAAATAAATAAATAAATAAAATTAAGTTGATTTCAGAGTGACTACCGCTATTGAAAAAGTTATAAAAATAATTGAAGTTGTAGCGTAAACTGAACTGTATACCTACATACCTGTATACCTCAAACAATTGATTACAGTGGAAACCCTAGACCCGTCTTGGGTGAAGACCCTAAACGTTCACAAATGGCGTCCAGACTGCGCGGAGATACACACACTGTTGGACGACTGGGCGCGACGCTGTCCACAATTCCTGCAGCATCTGTTACTGGAGATGGATTATACGCCTTATGTGTAAGTTACATAACATAACGTCATGCCTTTTTTTATTATTTCTGAGTGGGTTCGCTTTTGACCTCGATCACGCCTGATGGAAAGCGATGGATGAGGTCTATGATGAAACGAGCGTGCCCAGAAGATGCCTAAGGCACTGGAAATCCCACGCATCGATGAAACACAGCAGGCTGTTTGACGCCGGACTGCGGTGGAAGGGTGGTCGCAAACCAGGCGGGCGTTAGCCCTACCACACAATTGGCCAGTCAAATAAGGTGTTGGGTGTGACAGTCCAGGATGCGCCGAGCCCGAACGTTCTGTCGGTTCGAGGAGGCTTCTTCATGCATGCCAAAATGCCTTGTTTCCCTGAACGGTTAAGCAGAGGTGAACCTATGGTACGCCCATATTTAGCCAGTTATGTTTAAGTCATATGATTATTTTTTCTATATTTTGTATCCTATAATCATCGCTAATCTAACTAACCGACGACATTTGCATTTGATTTTTGACATTTTGGACTAAGCCGACCTAACTATAGTAATTTGATACATTTTTCAAGTCGACTCTGATATCTGATCATGTATTCCGAACAAAATAAAAACAAAGATCTCACGAAGTGATGTATCTGTTAAAATATTAGGTCCTTACATATGAAATTGGCGTTTTGTATGGAAGGAACAAAAAGTCGAATATTTTTTAATATAATATATTTAATTAATCAAAGTATGAACCATTGTTTTCAATGCACTTTTGCCATCTTATAGGTAGTTCATTGATCCCTTTACTAAAAAAACCAGTCGGACGGGAATCAATAAAATCTTTGAAGGCGATTTGGACTGCCCCATCGGAGTTGAATTTTTTCCCTTGCAAAAAGTTATCCAAATTGCGAAAAAAATGGTAATCTGTTGGAGCAAGGTCCGGGGAGTACGGAGGATGTCTAAGACATTCCAATTCAAGTAATGTAACGCAGCAGTCGACGCGCGTTTGCCGGTTTGCTTCAGTCAATTCGTGAGGTACCCACCTTTCAAGCTTTTTAATCTTCCCAATTTGCTTCAAGTGAATTAAAACAGTTTTATCACTAACATCGAAGCCTGCAGCTAACTCGGACGTGGTTTGCGATGGGTCCGCTTCCACAATAGCCTTCAATTCTCCATTATCAACTTGGGTCTCAGGCCGTCCACGGGGCTTGTTCTGCAGGTCGAAATTTCCAGAACGAAAACGTTGGAACCAAAAACGAACTGTGTTTTCTTTTGCAACATGACCGCCATACACATCATTCACCCTTCGAGTCGTTTCCGCAGCACTAGTGCCACGGCGGAACTCGTACTCGTAAATAATGCGATATTTTAAATTTTCCATTTTGTAAAATGAGTGACGCAAACAGAAAAAACAGAAGAAAAAAAACAAATGAATGACGGTCATCGAAGCACAAATACATGAGTAAATAGCTGTACAAATTTGAATTTGGAATTCCTTACCAAAGAGGAGAAATTCGTGATTAAAGTAGCCAGTACGAAAAACGCCAATTTCATATGTAAGGACCTAATATTTATTATTAAAACCATATTAACACGACAACAATAGTAGTAATAGTTTGTAAATAGACAAATAAACGAAGTAGTAATACTGTACTGTAAAATATGCTTCGAATCAGTTACGTCACTTAGAGCGACGATATGTAGTAAAGAAGTTGAGAAATAGAGCGGCGGTTACAAAAAAAAAAAAATTGCTGTTCAGTAAATTTTGACCGCGTTGGTATTACACTTTTCTATGAAACGACAGTTTTTTTTCTTTGATAACAGATGGTACATTTCAACGCAGGGAAGTTCAAGAGTCATGTGCTGAATTCATGGTTACAGTTTGCACGTCGATCTCCCAGCCAGCCTGTATTATATTTTTCTTTATAAAACAACAATTACTCTTCACAGCGGTCTCCCCTTAGACGTCCAGCTAGCAATCGGCTCCTGGCTCTGTTCCTGGGTGCTCTCCCTCCGCTGCAGCACACCCGAGTGGTGCTGGAGCGTGCTGCGTCGGCTGCGAGTACATCGGGCGTGTTGGAACTTGCCTGCGGATGCGCCCGCGCCGGATTGTGAGCCGACGGACTTGTTTGGAACGGCGTATGCGTTGTTAGCGACGTCGTATGGACATTGTATACCGGTGGTGAGTTTTTTAATTAACTTTAATGGTGCATTTTGGGATTCTGAATTGTTTGCTTATGGTGTGTGATACTGATAACTGATAAGGCTGATTTCAGTGTAAATTAAATAATAGGTAGCACACAAAATTTGTGAGAAAAATATTCCTATAATACTTGAATTTATTACTTTTGCTTAATTACAGTATTGTTTGAAAGTTTAGTAAATGAGTAGTTATTTTCCTCCTAATTCAAACCGTGAAACACAAATTTACCTAGATCTCATTACATAATCTGCCTATAGTGTTTCCGTCTGCTGGGACACAGGCCTCTTCTCAGAGAGATGGAGAGGGCCGTAATCCACCACGCAGGCCCAGTGCGGGTTGGTAGATGTCACATGCTTTCGAATTTTTGGTTCTAGGACATACCATGCATATACTGATTAAGTGTCAGTAATACACACATTTTTTATTCTTGTCGGTATTTGTAAGCGCAGCCAACCGAGTCAAAAGACGTCCCATTGAGAGGGTCGACAAAAAAAAAATACGTATGTCAAATATCTTTATTGTTTGTCCCCAAAGATTTGTTCGGAAGGTGTACCAGCACTATGCAAGCTGGCTGCAACGCGACCTCGGGACGCAGTTCAGTGCCTCGCCGGTGTCATGCTTGTAATGGCACAGTCACCTGAGTCTGTGGCGTATACTCCCAAGTAAGTGGCTGGTCATTACGGGATAGGTACTACCGAAGAGGCTTGGCAAATTGTAATGTTGTGATCCAGAAATGTTTGAAAGGGTGCCGAATCCTAGGATATTTTGACAAAGTTGGGGTTATTTATATTTAGATGACAGATAAAAGACTGCCTTTTTGTTTGACTATCATGCGATTTTTCAAGTCATTTCCATGCGTTTTACTGTAGTTTCTTTTTCCTATCTTTTCTAGATCTCCTGCATGTTATTCATGTAGATGGGTCAATGTAAAAGCTTTAATTTCTTCACAGATTTACCGAGCTGTTCACAACGTTGTTGAGTTCAGGCCCGTCACTGATGCAGCGCGCACTCGGTCGCGGAGGCGCGGATGGTCCCGAGCTGCTGTTGCGACTGATCCTAGCGCAGTTGTCTTACGAGTGAGTACCACTGTTCACGCGGAACAAAAACTTGAAGAAATAACGTTTTATACCAACACAATATCATTAAAATGCTTAATATCCATTGTAGTTCGTTAATTTATTCAATCTTACCGCACAACAAGAGAGAGTATATGACCCAGTGGAAATGGCTGCGACTTACGAGTCGTTGATTCGAACCCAGACAGGCGCTATACTTTGTGTAAATTATTTCATCACAGCTGCTCTCAAAACGGTGAAGGATACATCGTGAGGAAACCGGCATGTCCTAGAACCAAAAATTCGAAGACATATGACATCTAGATTCTGATAAACTAAAGCTAATACGTCAGGCATATAGCATAATCAGTATGTAATGTTCCCACTGCTGGGACACAGGCCTCCTCTCAAAAAGAAGGAGCGGGCGGTAATCCGTCACGCGGGCCCAGTGCGGGTTAGATATTTGTTTGCGATGAATAGTTATGCATCGCAAACAAATATGAAAACCCTTATTGCTACGTCATAAAAGCGCTGTCCAGTTAATCCGGAATCACCGGTGACTTAACTGCATATTTTATTTTGGTGTTCAGCAATGGCGCAATACCGCTCTCGGGCGTGCTGAGCGCGTGGCTGCACGCATGCGGGCGCCCGCAGCTGCCGCCCGCAGCGTGCGGCTTGCTGGACGCGGCCGCGTGTGCCACCAGGCTGTGGCCGCATCTAGATGCATATGCCAACTCCTTGTTGCAGGTATAAAGTTTTCCAAACAGAAGTATGCGCTTCGGGAATCATCGCCTATCTTCAGAAATACGAACGCGCGACGATGCGATCTATTATGGTGCTGTTACAACCATAGAAGTACTTACCTATTTTTTATTACAATTTTTATAAAATTATGCATATATTAAAACTTGACGCAATTTCAAAAACTTTTCAACAATTTTGAGTGACAAATGACGATCTGAAACCGGTGTAGATAACCCGACAGAGAGAAAACTTCATGCCAATGCGCATTCATAGGAACATTACTAGGATGCGCAGTGCAGTAGTACAAAACATAGAAGCATTGCCTGGATGGGGGGTTACTCTTTGTTTTACTCGTTCGTGTTTATTCGGATCCACGAAGATTACCGAAGCGCATACCTTTTTATGTTTACCTTTTTGAAATATAGTTAAACGGGTGACACACATTTTCTGAATGAGTATTGCAATTATTTTAAATGTGAGCGCTAGAAATTTTTAACTAAGAATATTCATTTTTTATTTGTAAAAACATGTATTTTACGATCAAAAAGGATAAATGCTTGACAAAATACACCTCAATAAAAATACTATTTGGGCCTAGTTATTTTATTTGGAAGCATCAAAGCAAAAACTTTAGTGTTTAAAATTGTAGCCTTATAATTTTATATCAGTTTGTAATGCATTTATTCCACTATACCTTTGTGCAGGAAGAAAACGCAAAAGAGCACATTGCCCACGCGGTCCGCAACGCTTCCACAGCGCCCTTGCTGTGCGAGTGCGTGCTGCGTGCGTGCCACGCAGCACGCGAGGCCCGCACGCAGCTGTACGCGCGCCTGCTGAGCGTGCTGCATCAGCAGCGCGTCGCTCAGCAGAAGATACACGTTGATAATGCGCTGCAGGTAAGATAAAGACCTTTGTACGTACAATAAAATGAGCTATGTCGATCAATTAGTCGTACGCACAGATATAGATATACCTAGATAACGCAAGTATCACGAACTGTATGAAAACTAAGCGTGCCATTTTTTGACTACCTACTATGACGTCACAAGCTCGCGCTCTCTCGCTCACGCTCACCCAGCCAGCAGTACGCAGGACTGAGCGCGAAAGTGGCGGCTTATGATTTTCGATCGTAAACTGGTGCGATTTTTGGCACGCGAAGTACGTGCTCTTGCGTTATCTAGGTACATCTATATCTGTGGTCGTAGGAGTTCAGTTGGAGCGAAACTGACCCCCGAAAAAAAAATCAAAAATAGAAGGGGGTAAGGTAAGAGCCAAGCTAACGTTGATTAGGGATCCAGAGTAAGGCTGCGTGCGAGGGATGTGTGTGAAACCAGCCAATAACATCGCTTCATTTTTATAGCTTGAGCTAAGTTAGCGTTGGTATTGGTTAGTTTTACACACATCCCTCGCTACGCATCCTCGCTCATTTCTGGTGAAAAGGCAGCCTAAGAGACCTTCTTACAATGCGTACTGGGTCCAAGATGATCGATCGAAATTATGGTTTCGTCAAAAATAGTGGCTTACATCTATTTTAAATTATTTAATTGACATTCTCATCTGCTTAGCCTTTTTCCAACTATTTTGGGTTCGGCTTCCAGTCGAACCTTGTGTACACGGGTAATAATTTGATTGTATTTGCAGAAAATAGGCGCCAACATAACCTCAGAAGAGCTAGTAATATACCGTACAGCGGCTGCAGCGCTGGCAGCGCCTATGAACCATCCATCGCACTTGACGCTGTGGAGATTGCTCATGCATCTATATTTACAGATGCCACCTGATTATGGGTATGTTTATAATGACTACATCTTTTTAGCCATTAGGTTTTGGCAAATTATAATAGTACATTTTTGCATGCCTACACAATGACCTTTTTTTTATGGATGGGAAATCATCAAATGACCACTCCCGCTGTGGGTGGAGCGGAAGGGAGTGTCAGACTCTCACTGACTGAAACTCATCCGTGTTCCTTCCTTAGCCCTTTATGTTCCGGGGTAGCGGTAATCCTTTCGGACAATCCCGCACCCCCGGCAGGCTTCGGCCCTGGCAGGCCCCTTCCTTTATGCTGACATCTCTTTGAGGCGCGCGTGGAACACGTCCGCGCCCCCCGGCACGGCCCGCCCCCGCCCGGACGGTGAGCTACCCATGCCCCTCCCCCCGCAGGCCCGCGCCTACGGTGGCCGGGAGTCGTCACGCGGCTCCCGACGCCCGGAGCGTCTCCCGCGGCGGCTGGGGTGTGAGGCTCTCTCCCTCAGCCGTTCCGCCACCTGCTTCGCTAGCATGACAGCAACACAATGACCTGCTTCCGTAGATTTCAAACAAGAGGGACAATAAAGTGCACAAGTCTTTCCGTCCGAGGTCGACCCACTTTTACTTGCTTGAATCCACCCCCAGAACTAAATTTGATTCAAACAGACAAAAGTTTGTATCCAAAGTGTATTTTTTTTTTGTTAGTTACTGGACGTTTCTTGATCACCTAGATTTTTTACCAATGTTATTACATCGCGAATATTTGACTACAATATTGTCTTTTTTAGGTCAGTGCCAGCAGTGGGACCTCTTTTCTTCAGCGGGCTAATAAAATCCCGCACACTAGCTCAAATCAAACGAAGACTTTTAGATACGATTACATATCACCACAACGAAGGCGAAACACTCAAGACGGAACACAAATCTATCGATACTGGTGAAACACAATCGACTAATCGAGTAGAGAGAGCTACTCCAGTTAGGACTGACGATAGTCTGTTACCAGCTTTATCGATAATCGATTTGACGGGAGAATCGAGTGAATCAAGCGATAACGAAGATAATGCCGATGATAGCCGAAGTGAGAAGGAATCGAGTCCGAGTAGTGAGGTGGTTGAAACCAAGAGGAATATATTTAATTTGATTGCTTATCATGCTGCAGCTGAGAAGTAAGTCCAGCAGTTTATTTTAGTTTTGTAGCGATTTGGGGATTACTTGATTCTGATAAACTAAAGCTAAAATATCAGGCATATAGCATAATCAGCATATAATGTACCCACTGCTGGGAGACACAGACCTCCTCTTAAGGCCTGCGCAGACGACGGACTTTTCTCCGCGGCGGAGAAATAAGTATGATCCGCGAATAAAAAGTCCGCCGCGGATTTACCGCGAATTCAACGCACACGGTGTGCGATCACTTCTTGCCCGATCGTCGTGCATACGTACGTCACTCTCGAGCGCACAACGCGGACTAAAGCTAAAGTCCGCCATGTGCGTTGCTTCGCCTAGTCACACGAGTTCTATTTTTTTCGGGGACTCCCCCGTACTTTTGTCCGGTCCGCTCTCTGTATGTCATCGGTTATTCGGGTTACTTTTTGTACGCGGTACTTTTAATCCCTCGTTTGCGTTACTCGATACAGTTGTAAGCGATCTATTTTAGCGGACAAGAAAGTCCGCGGACAAAAATCCGTCGTCTGCGCAGGCTATCAGAGAGAGAGTGGGCCGTAATTTACCACGCGGGCCCAGTGCGGGTTGGTAATCTGCGTTCGCGATTTATTTGCCAAACATGAATAACTTTAATTACTACACAATAAAGTTCAGTTTACGCTACAACTTCAAAATTTTAATATTTTTTTCAATGGTGCTAGTCACTCTGAACTCAACTTAATTACCACTAAAATAAAGTTCATATTTGTTTAACTTGAAATAACGTCAATTGGAAACATAAATTTGAATAGACCTCAGATGTCACATGTCATCGAATTTTTAGTTCTAGGATATGCCGGTTTCCTCACAATGTTTTCCTTCACCGTTTTGAGAGCAGTAGTGATGAAATAATTTACACAAAGTAAAGCGCCTGTCGAACCTACGACCTACAACTCGTAAGTTGCAGCCGTTACCTGGGCCACCACTGCTCCTAGGCAGGTCTAGGTCAGACCAATAAATTCATGCAAATTCTGTTCCATTTTGGACTTTAAGGCAATATTTATGTTTTCAGGATGCTAAACGAATATTTAAGCTGGTTGGAGCAAGGTGAAAAAGTGCGCGTACCACCACACTTTGCAGATATTGCAAGATACATCCCAGAACATGTAAGTCAACAAATTACATTACTCCAGTTCTATTTAATTATGCTCAGATTTATATAAGGTGTTAAAATATTACCCCGACAAACTTTAAGAGGTGCTTTAGACCATCGAACTGAACCTAATGCCGTATGTCATTACTTTCCAGAATTCGATTCCTTAGCGACACTATTGAATGGTGTAATAATACAGTGTTTTTTTTTTTTCAAAATCAACTGGTTCATTCCTGGCTGGAAATATTGATTTTTCAAAAATCCAATGATGCAGTTTTAGTTTTCATCAAAATCGAGTCCGAGACTTCTTTGAGTACTTTTCGCTAATTCCTCATAGTCCCGGATTTAGCCGTCCACGCCCGCTTTAAAAATTCACCCTGTAGGTATATAATGACAGAAATCGATTCTGTAAACGATGCTGAACAAACTACGTCCATAATTTTTTACACATTAATTCAGTTACACATTGTAGATTACTTGTGTAATGTTTTTTTTTTTAGTTCTAAACAGTTTGATATGGTTTTCCTTTTTTCCCAAGTATGTTGGGGTCGGCTTCCAGTCCAACCCGATGGAGCTGAATACCAGTATTTTACAGAGAATGTCTTTCTGACCGGTATTTCATAGTAACAAATAAACCAGTTTTAATTATTTGTAGGCTCTAGAAGCCGCATGGAAACGCGCGGTGTCCCGTCCGTTGCCGTCCGTAGAACTGGACAGTTTTCCCTCCGTGGCTGTACAACCGCCACCAGACAATACTCCACCGCAGACGCCCTTCCACATCGCTGTTAACACCATACTGAAGATTAAGGACCGGTCTAAAAGAAGGTATCTTGACAGAATTATGTAATTTAACAGGAAACTGTTATTTAGCATTTGGTTTACGAATCAACTAGCTGCGCCCTGCTGTTTCACGCGCGTAAATGTCGATCCCGGTGGGAATATCGGGATAAAAAATAGCCTATATGTTAATCCAGAGTGTCAGATACCTCCATACAAATTTTTATCAACATTGGTCTAGCCGTTTGAGCGTGAAGAAGTAACAAACATATAAACACACACACACAAACTTTCGCCTTTATAATATTAATGTGATGTGATACAGCCTATAGCAGTCTTCAACTGGACACACTATGCCTAACCTAAGATTTTCTCATAACCTATCATATTTTTGAGCTTGAGAGCCATGGACTAAGAAGTTCACTGCTTTCAAACTTTGGACCATCCTAGTACAGATTTCTGTCAAGTTGTGCCTCAAAACTCAATCCTCCGTAACGCGGTGTCCTGCGTGAGCGACGAAAACGACGCGACGCGACGAACGCGATCAACTTAACGGCATACCCTGCTTGCGGCCTATATGACAGTCTGCGGCGAGACGCGACGTAACGCGTACTTGTTTTGAGGGCGACCAGACGCGACACCACGAACTACGTATGAACATTCGAGCAAAATTGTACTGCACTTCTCCATGATTCGAGAAGTAATGACCAAAATCACGTAGGACATTTGTCGCGCGTAGCATCGCGTCGCATTACGTCGCGTCGTGTTGCGTCGCGTCGCGTCGTATTCGTCGCTCACGCAGGACACCGCGTAAGTCCGCATTCCGTAATTTGCTCAATTCAGGTTCTAAGGGAAATCTTGAGGTAGCCTCGATGCAAAAGCAAAGGATATTAGTGATAAGTTGAACTCAGGATAATATAGGAAACTAATGTTTTCTTCTGTTTTCAGGCGAACGAGAACATTGATCAAGTCACCTGTAGAAGATGTGGACTTCCGAGACGCGCGCACCCTTATATCGCTGGTCGACAAACATCTGAATGACATCGAGAGACTTGCACAGTAAGTTTCTTCAATAAATCATTTATTTATTTCAGCCCCCTTATTCACAAACACTCGATATGCTTCCGTATCGTATCGAACATTAATCATTGTTATCGTAGGAGTCTTCTCAACGCTGTTCACAAGTCCAAAACCCGAAAATTTTGTCAGTTTAAATCAAATAGACGCCCGCTATTCTTCCAACAGCTATTTGCTGTTGAGGGGAAGTCAAATCAGGTTATCGAAATGTCAGGTTTTCGATACGATAGCCTGTCGTATGGTTGTGAATCAGGGCTCTGGAGCCTTAAATATTTACTGCCTAAAATAAGAAAAAATATAAATTAATTATTGCAAAGAGAGAGAGAGGAGCGGTCTGCAGCAGCTGCAGCAGCTGACTGTGGTGACGGCGTGGCGGCGCGTGCGCAGGCCGTCTGCCCGCTGCGGCGGCTGCGAGCTCAGGGGGGGAGAGAGAGGAGCGGTCTGCAGCAGCTGCAGCAGCTGCAGCAGCTGCAGCAGCTGACTGTGGTGACGGCGTGGCGGCGCGTGCGCAGGCCGTCTGCCCGCTGCGGCGGCTGCGAGCTCAGGGGGGGAGAGAGAGGAGCGGTCTGCAGCAGCTGCAGCAGCTGACTGTGGTGACGGCGTGGCGGCGCGTGCGCAGGCCGTCTGCCCGCTGCGGCGGCTGCGAGCTCAGGGGGGGAGAGAGAGGAGCGGTCTGCAGCAGCTGCAGCAGCTGACTGTGGTGACGGCGTGGCGGCTGCGAGCTCAGGGGGGGAGAGAGAGGAGCGGTCTGCAGCAGCTGCAGCAGCTGACTGTGGTGACGGCGTGGCGGCTGCGAGCTCAGGGGGGGAGAGAGAGGAGCGGTCTGCAGCAGCTGCAGCAGCTGACTGTGGTGACGGCGTGGCGGCGCGTGCGCAGGCCGCCTGCCCGCTGCGGCGGCTGTGAGCTCAGGGGGGGAGAGAGAAACGAGCGGTCTCTACAGATCTTCTATTCGCTGTCTCAAATAATTTCGTCCGATAAAGATTTAATGTTTCGTTTTAATAATAATAAAATCCTTTATTTTAGACAATATTACAGTCCTTATTATCACAACTATAAAAATGATGTAATTTAAGAATGAAAATTGTTAATTGCTAGCTCAATTAGCAATTTTGCATTCCATAACATTAAATTAATAATTGTCTTACAGAGAATGGTGTACGGAAGTGGCCCGCGTGTCATCATTAGATAGCAAATTGTGGGAGCTAGTCAGCGTACTGCGCGTGCGACGCGCGCTACCGCCTGTTCGCAAAAACTGCGCTAACAAGTGCAAGCCCATCACTATCTACATACCAGTACGTATAGTAATAATAAAACCGTTATGGTAATAACTTTGTTCTCGTTTCTGACGGGAGTCCCCCGACCGTACACTTTTTTACCTGACTGCGCCAGAAGGAGGGTTATGTTTTTCGAGAGTATGTATGTATGTATAATTGTTTGGCACGCTCTGTGGCCTGAACGGCTCGATGAATTTTAGCTTGAGAGGTGTTGTTAGATTTGTATTTACTGTGAGAGTGACACTGGGTATATCAAAATAAAAAAAAAACAAAATGGCGGATTTTTGGCGCTATATTATGCCTTCAAAAAAAATTTTTTTTTTTCAAAACCTATTGAGTGTGGTATCAAAATAAAGGGCAAGAACTTAATCGTCTGCGATATCTTTCACATTTGTGAACTAAAAAGCTGGAAATAAATAGTAATTAAAAAACCCGACTGCAACCTTATATTAAAACTAACTGAAAAGCTAAAAACACGCCCATTTTAAATTAAAAGTTGGAAGCAGGCGGCCCATTAGTTTCAAACTCAAATGGGTCCCGCCTGCTTCCAACTTTTAATTTAAAATGGGCTTGTTTTTAGCTTTTCAGTTAGTTTTAGTATAAGGTTGCAGTCGGGTTTTTAAATTTTTTTAATTATTTAGTATGTATACATACTAAATAATTAAAAAAATTTATTGCACAATAACACAATATATTAACACAATATATTGTGTGCCTAAACCTAGGTCAAATCAATTAATTTTCTTCCTTTCTTGCTATGAAATAATCGTGTTTATCTTTAGCATTTACATTATAATAATCATTTTATTGGTTAAGGAACAAGAATGGTGTATATCAGTGGACGCAGAGCGCGGCATCAAAGAGAATCGCAGCAGCGCGCGCACATCGCTACGCAGGCTAGCGTGCGCGCGCCCGCGTGCCGCACGTACGGCGGCTGCGCTGCATGCTATTGCAAGGTAAGGTAAGCGCGCATCGCTGCGCAGGTAGCGTGCGATAGATTTTCTCAATTACTTGTAACAGTAAATAAATAACAAAGTTATATCTGTCCACAGACGCACGCGCAGCAGCGAGGCGTGCGTGCGCGTGGTGGAGCGCGCGTGGAGCTGCGCGGGCGCACCGGCCTGCGCCGCGTGCGCGCCCGCCAGCAGCGTGCTCACTGCGCTAGTGAGCGACCTCGCTGAGGTAATTGAGCAACACTCTAATTGCGTAACACACTTTCAATCACAGTCCTAAGGATTTTGAAAGAAACTGAAAATCCATTGCTCAGTATCTTTGAAAAATTGGTCTGCTCAATAGCATGAATAACGCAATGAATATTGATAAAATGAATCTTTTTGAACTGTGAAAGATGGCTTGTCGTTGCGACAGTAACACTGCTCAGTACGAGAGGAATCGCCAGTTTCGGACATTAGTCTATATGCATATTACTCAAATATAGAATAGAATAGAATACTCTTTATCATGTACACCATATAAATTACAGACATAAATATAGAAACTTAAATATAAAGCATTGAATATCAGAATGGTTACTAGTTATTCAATATGTGTAAAAGTAACTATGAATATGGTATGTAGGTAAAGGATTTTACGAAATAAAGCACAGAAAGACAAGTTAGACATTTATTTCAATTTAGGCTTGTCAGAAATTAATCAGAAAGCTAGTTGTCCGTTCTAAATCTAGGCCATCATGGAGAAGAAGGACAAGAAACTCCATGGAAACAGTATTAAAGTATTCTATCAACTCTTATATTGCCATAAATTATCGTTATTTTAAAAACAATTAATTATATCTCTTAGACAATGGTCCAAGAGAACTCAGAATAATAGCAACATAGTAACAATAGCTAGGGATATTCCATTACACACTTTAACAATATTGGCCATAACTATAACATATACAGAATACCATAGTTGTAGTTATCGGCAATAATCAATATAATAATATCAATTAAGTTACATGACATCTGGTCGATCTATTCCACATAATAACTTCACTAGTACTAATCAACTGACTGTAGGCCGGAGCTCCGTGCTGGTCGATGTCTCGAACAAGAATGATCCCCGCTACTCGGAGCTCCCCCTTTTATAGTCGTGAACAAACAACTTTGACGTTTCTATCTACCGTCATCCAAAATATCAACGACATAAAAGGTGGATATCCGTTTGAAATATTTTCTATGTTTTGCTACATTATTTCTTAATATTTTAACTATATAGTCTACTTTTACCATAGAAATGTAAAAAACAGGAGAAGTGGCAAGGGGGCGTGTCTGTGTCCACGCGTCATGAGCAACATGCGCTTGTACTAGGCGAATGGCCGTCTCCGCAAACTAGTGCGCTTTTGACTGTGATCGTGATAAAATATAAAAATGCCGAGTTGTTCAGTGGTTTCCTGTAAAAAACGAAGTCAAAATAAAAACCTCGTATCTCGTGGAATCACTTACCATATATAAGTAAAAGTATTTTACTGTATTTGTCTTTAAAATCATGAAAAACAACAAAGCGTAAAATATTTCTTGCTTTTACTACGTTATTTTTGTTTTCAAATATCGCAGCGGCTATACTATTTTTGCAGCAAATACATTGCTTCTTAACCACTAGCCACTCAGTATGTCGTAAGTGAAAAGCAAGCAATGTAAAAATTACAAAACGATACTTTATTTTCGCCGAGCGTCGCATAGTACAGCCGCTGTGTCTTGCGGCGAGATAGTGATGTGGTTATGAATGTCCACTAACGTAGGCTATCGACAACAACGTTGAATGCTCAACGAATATATTGCTATTATTAGTTAATTTTTCAATTTGTCAACCGTTTTAACCCGGTTTATAGAAGACCTAAAAATATGACGTTTAAATGGTTGGAAGGCCCTTGAGAAAATGTTAAATTATGTTAATTTTTTTTTATTAACTGCAATTACTTGTTTAAACACATTTTATTGATTTATAATATAATAATATGTTCTGAACATATCGTTTTTTATTTATTTTATTTTCATGACCCTTTATTTTTCTTAGTACAATAATGAATTAAAGAATCGATAACTTTCCGATTTAGTCAATCACTAGCGTATATGTAAAATAAATGGCTTTTGCACAGCACAACGATAGCGATAGATGTTTTTGTGTGAGTGAGTTGTACGGTGCATGGTAAAATGCACGCTGTGTTTGATGATTTAAGGTTTATAATTGATTGTGTAGTACGTTCTGATTTATGAATTGCAAGAGTGTGCGCGACTTTGTATCTATTGCTTTTACTAAACTACATCTGTAGTAGTGGCGCGGCGGTGGGGCAAACCTAGCGACATCGGGTTCTGATACATTTTCAACTACGAGCCATATCTCCTTCTTTCATATATCTATGACTTTTACAGACATGTTTTAGGTTATGCAAAACATTACTATTTTATCATGTTTTAAAAGTAAAATGATAACAATACCTATAATTAGGATAATCTATTACACTCTGCCGAGTAGCCGGTGGTGCGAAGCTACCATCCGCGGGATTATGCCTGAACGCCTCTAAGGCCCCAGTACCAATTTCCTTGCCTAGAAACTGTTGAAGATTCCAACTACTGAGGTGTTTTTTTACTTGGTTGATTATACAAATTAGCAAAGACCTTAAGGTAATCGGTTGTCGATATAGCACCCGGAGTATAAAAAAAAGCTTGTTGGCTTAGAAGAGCATTGACTCTTTCACTCATAAGTAGCATCTTTTGGCATTAGAATGGCGCTGAGGGACAGACAGGTGCTGTTGGTAAACATGTGTGATTTTTATATGAAATGTTTTAAAAAACAAAATTGACAAAAAGATCCTTATACGGCTTATACATGATTTTGTTTAAATTGTTTCATCTGTTTTACCATTCCAGCGCTGGATATGCCACGACGGGCGCATGTCGGCAGAGCTGCTGTCCGCGTGGGGCAAGCGCTCGACCGGCGTGCTACAACAAACATTATGCGGAGCCCTACTCGCGCCCAGAAGGTTACCGGCCGCCGACTGGCCTAAGGTGTACATTGCGCTGTTGGATTCTCAGCTACCGTCGCATACCGTGTTCAGTTATTTGTCTAAGGTGAGCCACAATATTTAGAAAGATTTGTCACATATATTTGCTGATGAAGTTTTTGGGATACTAATTTGTTCTCAAGGATTTTGACAAAGCCAGTTAAATAACTCTGTTATCAGTGTTTGATAAGTCCAAAGTGAAAATGATGATCTGATTTTTTGTCTGTCTTATGTCAAAGCTAATATTAATTAATAGTGGCTCTGAGCATGTTAATTAACATGTTTACGTAGAATAAAAAAATCTGGCACAAAGTTTTTTTTAATAAATTCTCAAAATGTTCTCATTTCAAAAATATATTTCTTTCAGTTTGAAATGTCCCGCTGGTCAGAATCAGCAGACCCAACCCAACGCCGGGATATCCTCGAAGCCCTAATCCGCGCGGTGCAGCGCTGGGGCCCCGCCCCGGCCACCGAACATCACATGCTGGTCGAACTACTAGGAGTGCACAGCGCTGTACTAGTGGATACGAGGGAACTTTGTGCTCATGTTCTGAGATGTGTCAAAGCATCTGTGAATAACACGCTCCCGCCTGCACATTGGACGCATGTCGTCAAAGCTGTTGATGCTAAGGCGGCTGCGGTTCCGTTCGATCAGGTAAGAAGTACTAGGAGTGTATAGCGCTATACTGGTGGATACTAGAGAACTTTGTGCTCAAGTATTGAGATGTTTCACCGCATCCGTCAATAACACGCTCCCGCCAGCCCATAGGACGCATGTCGTCAGAGCCGTGGATGATAAGGCAACTGCGGTTCTTTTCGACCAGGTAAAAAGTACTAGGAATGCATAGCGCAGTGGTCGGAAGACGGCTTTTGGTGAGTAAATAAATGTAACAATCTGGCTGGCTCCCAGACTATTGGCAGCTTTTTGAAAGGTTTGCTTGCTTTGCTCGTTAAAAGGAGGAGTGCTTTCCGCTCCGCCGTTTATCTTTTTATTATGCGCATCCTGCGCCAAATCCGCGCTTAGAGCATTTTGTTTTAAACTAAGCGCGCCTGCAGAATAATAGTTATTTGTTATACAAGAGTGCAAAGTTGCTTTTTAACCGCGTGTTTAATTTTGATGACCGAGCAAGCGAAGGAATCAAAAGAGCACGAGGTGAAAAATCTTTGCACTCGAGTGCAACACGTAACTTTTCATTCCACCTCAGCGCGGAAATGACTAAATGCAAAAAAAAAAAACGTTTACAATCACAAGATAGGTACACTTTTATTTCAGTTTAGGTATTAATTACTACATTATGACAGGTAAGTATTACAGAATAATCTTTAAATTATAACAAAATAATACTAAGGTATAATTAAGAAAATTTTAAAGTAACGTTGCTACAGTTATTTTGAACATATCCTACTGTTTTAAATACTTCTCGCGTGATTGTTGAGGGAGAAAGCTCATTTGCGCATTATTAACAGTTTCAGTCAATTCTGTTGGCGTCAAGCAAACTTCCTCGTCGCTAGAATCACTCATTTTAGTTTTTTCACTTGTTTTCAAGTTTCTTGTTTTTAATATAAGGTTTAACAATGACGTGAAAAAATGCCGCGTAAAGAACCGCGTACAAAGCAAATTGAAAAAAGAACACCAAGAAGGTTCCGAGTCTGAGTTTTTAACAAATTAAAAAAAAGTTGTATGATATATTCGGCACCATAGAGGTAGCAGTAAATAGGTTTAATGTTTTTTTTAATTCACAAACTTAGTGCACACGATGTTCTAAATTCAATTTACTTTATCCTCTAGAGAATAAAAACGGCTTTTCCACTCAGATATTGAAGATTAAAAATACTCTTTCCGAGATGGTGGGATGAAAACAATTTTTCTTTTGCATCACCTTTATTTGATTGTCCCTTGGTTGATTAAATTGTGATTTCCAGGCAATAGCCAATTATAAGTGAAATATACAGGGTGAATTTTCCAAGTGGGCGTGGATGGCCAAATTCTAAACTATGAGGAATAGCGAAAAGTACTCAAAGGAGTCGCGGGCTCGATTTTGATAACAACTAAAACTGCATCATTGGATGTTTGAAAAATCAATATTTCTAGCCAGGAATTGAACCTGGTGATTAAAAAAAAAAACACACTATTATTACACCATTCGATAGTGTCGCTAGTAGGGATCGAATTCTGGGAAGTAATGACATACGGCAAACTAAAGGAAATACCTAATTTTTAATAAAATCCTTTTTTTATTTTTCTAAATCCAAATTTCTATTACGATCTTTGAAAAATATTCTAATGGAATCAATAATATTGTAATGTTGAATGCAGTACAGTCCTTGAGACGTCGAATCCAGCTATGTATTGAAAACAATGGTCATCATTTTGAGCAATTAATCGGTTAAGGCTTAGTAGGTACGTAACCCGGGCCCGGCTAAATAATAACAGCCGCACAGGTCAATCCATCAGGTTAAGCTACGCTTGCCGCGGTTGGTCTGTGGATGGGTGACCATCTTTACATACCGTGACCCCTCTATGCCTCGGAAAGCACTTTAAGCCGTTGGTCCTGGCTGTCATTCCTGGATCTTTGACAGTCGTTACGGGTAGTCAGAAGCTCGAAGGTCTGACAACCAGTCTTACCAAGGGGAAGGGGTATCGTATTGCCCAGTAACTGGGTTGTGGAGGTCAGATAGGCAGTCGCTCCATGTAAAATACTGGTATTCAACTGCATCCGGTTAGACTGGAAGCCGACCCCAACATAGTCGGGAAAAGGCTAGGCACATGATGATGAGGTATGTAGGTAACATAAGAAAAATAAAAAAAGTATTTTGTTAAAAATTAGCTATTTCCTTTAGTTTGCCGTATGTCATTACTTCCCAGAATTCGATCCTTATTAGCGACACTATCGAATGGTGTAATAATACAGTGTGTTTTTTTTTTTTCAAAATCAACAGGTTTGATTCCTGGCTAGAAATATTGATTTTTCAAAAATCCAATGATGCAGTTTTAGTTTTCATCAAAATCGAGCCCGCGACTCCTTTGATTACTTTTCGCTAGTCCTCATAGTTTCGGATTTGGCCATCCACGCCCAGTTGAAAAATTCACCCTGTATATATAGAACGCATAAAAAAATCGTGTATTTTCCAAATTAATGTCCTTTTTCCTGTTAGACACATTAAGAAATTCCAATTTCTCCAAGAACCATTTATCCTCAGCTAGGCCACCTGCTCCGCGAGCTGGGCGTGGCGTGGTGGGAGGCCCGCACGCACCTGGCGGGCGCGCGGCACGCGCAGCACGCGCCGCACGCGCCGCACGTGGCGACACTGCTGCACGCGCTGCAGCGAGCCTTCGTAGGAGCGGCCACTAGGCTCAGCTATGAACCGGAGAGAGGTAGGTTTAGAATAGTGAATAGTCCCGGGAAATCCCGGAACCGAAAGTACCGGGAAATCCCGGAAATTTGCGACGTCTAAGGAACCGGGATTTATTAAATCAAATCCCGGTTCTTTCGGTACTTTCGGGAAAAGATACTTCGCGTTTAGAATATTTCTAATTTTATTGCCTAAAGCCTAAAGCGTGGAAAACACTTGCTACCTAGTAGAGTTGGGAGTGTTGAAACGGACAAAGTAAGAGAAAGACGAAATGACAAGGCAAAATAAAAACATTTAAATCAAATAAAACCTACTAAACTAATCCTATATAATTATATGTAGGATTAGGTACAAACATTTTTTTATGTTAAAAAGATATTGCTGGTAGAATATGCGTAGTTACCAGTAAAATGATTTAATTAAGACTGATTTAGTGTCCATGTGACAGGGCAAAATATAAACATTTAAATCAAATCAAGTAGAACATTTTATTTCTTGTTTTATAGATGTTACTGTAAAAGCCCGAACTGCGGTAAATCTTAGGATTTACCGGTAAATCCTAAGGTTTCCACAGATACCGGTAAATGTTAGTTTTCAGAGTAAAATAATGCATTTAATAATCAGAAACTATTTATTTAACATTACTATCATTGTTATTGTTTTTAGTCAAGTCTTAAAACGTGTTTAACAAGCTTTAGAAAAATAAAATACAGGAAAAATAACACAAATCAGAAACAAAACAGACTTTTGTTATTCGGTACAATCATTATTATTATTCCCTTTATTTAAGTACATATAAATTATATTTTTAAATATAAGAATATAAAAATTATAAAAACATTCAAAAATATAAAAAATTATAGCCCACCGCTACCGGTGGTCAGGGCTCCAGAGAGAGGAACCTCCTAACAATGCGGACCGTGTCCAGAAGTACTGCTTTCTGAATCAAGCCCTTGATCCAGCTGCCCAACGAGAGCCTCTGCAGGTGTTTGTCGAGGCTCTTGGCTATTAGCCTATTGGAGCTGTCACGACTATCGGCACAATGATTGCTGAGCAGTGGCATGCATTGCATATAGGCATATATGCAGTGCCTACCTCGATATATCAACATAAGCCTGTCAATTACATTTTAGTATGTGTGCCCCATTAAGAAAATCATTTAATTATCATACCTAATAAAAAACAAAATGTTCATACAAACACCCGCGGCAAAAATAAAAATACGTACGTCTCCCGTGTAATACCATGACGTTCGACTGTCGCAATTTATCGCCCTTAAGTAGGCATGCCTACTCAAATAACCACACTTTTGACCCCAATTTTTTTTTCTGATTAGTGACCGCGTTTACTTAGACTAGACCCGGCCTAGTGCCTACCTATTCTGAAAACCAATGCACGCCACTGTTGCTGAGTCAACATCCCACATGTCGACAACCTCGCGTCGCAAGCCAAGTCTATTATTATTATTAGTCAAGTCTTAAAATATGATTTAAAAAAATAAAATGCAATAAAATACTTTTCACTAAAACACCTACTTTGGCTATGTACGAGTAAGCTAAACGTTCTTATTAGTATCAGTTAAAAAGGATTTTACTTGTTCCAACATGGTTAAATATTATGGCGTTTAGAATTACAAAATAATCCTGATGTCTTGCAAGCGCACTTCTTCGTCGAGCATTTTTTAAAGCAGTTGCACTTTTTGAACCCTTAAAGAGAATTTTCTGACAACTTCTCGAAGACTCAATTTTTTTTCTTTGTCAACTTTACTTCATTTAGCTAGCATTCTTAGTTTCCGAGACTTTCAGCCATTCAAGAATCTTTATGTGACCCTAATTCATTGCTCTCGAGTGTATCTCAATCTTTGATTTCGGACCTTACCGGTTTTTGCGGTAAAACCAAGGATTTACCGACTGAATAAAAGATTAAGTAAAAGAAGTAAAAGTTTGAAATTAAAGATTATTATAGAACAATTCGGACTTTTACCGGTGAGACTTGGTCAATCTTAGGATTTACCGGTAAATCCTAAGATTTACCACAGTTCGGGCTTTTACAGTAACATCTATGTATAAAACAAGAAATAAAATGTTCTATTTGATTTGATTTAAATGTTTTTATTTTGCCCTGTCATTTTGTCTTTCTCTTACTTTGTCCGTTTCAACACTTTCAACTCTACTACTAGGTGGCAAGTGTATTCCACACTTTAGGCGGTCGGGCTTTAGGCAATAAAATTAGAAATATTCTAAACGCGAAGTATCTTTTCCCGAAAGTATCGAAAGTACCGGGAATCCCGGTTCTTTAGCCAGAAGGTCCCAAAAATCCCGGTTCTTTAAAACAGAACCGGTTCTGCATTCCCTAGTTTAGAATGTTATTTTCATCCCATCTATTCGAAAAGGGCCGAAGAATTCTCGATGAGTGCGAGCAAAATGGGTCATTCCGGCGCACTTATTAAGTATTCAAATTATCATATCAAAGTACTCAATTAGTAAGTGGCTCTACAGATGGCAGACCAGTGGTGACCCAGTAGTAACAGCCCCGACTTACGAGTTGTAAGGTCTTAAGTTCGAATCCAGCCAGGCGCTTTATTTTGTGTAATTTATTTCATCACCACTGCTCTCAAAACTGTAAAGGAAAACATCGTGACGAAACCGGCATGTCCTAAAACGGAAAAAAATACGTGTGCGGTCGTGGGATCCCCGTCAAGAACTAAGTTCCTTAAGCGAGATTCGCACGCACATTTACTCGTATATACAACTTGTATTAATAGAAAGAGACGGAGAGAGAGGGAAAGTGTGAATTTAATACGAAATATTTTTTAAACAGGACCATCAAGTATAAGTTTTTAGAAGCTCTCATAAAGTTTTACCGTCTTAGATTTTCATTTTGAACTTACTATTGGCTCCAGCACCATCGTAAACCATGAAAAGGACACCTATGATGAAACAATTGAGAATTTTCGCAGTCGCCATCTTGGATTTTCATTTTAACCTCACTTTCGGCTTTAGCACCTACGAAGTTTAGCAACAACAAAAACTAATTTGCATTTAAAGAAACGTTTGTTTTTTTAAGAAATAAACCTTTCATGAATTTGCTGTTTTTCGTTGACGCAGTGTGTTAACTCGCAGGTCACACTCGTAACATTTCTGATGTTAGTTGTTTGTCCCCAGTGGCATGGTACGCGTGGGCCGCGCTACAAGAGTCATGGGCCGCGTGGGTCTCCCCGCAGCCCGCCGCGCCGCCGCTCCTGCCCTCCACGGCTGAGGACGAAGCCTACACGCCCATGTTGAGGCATTTCGTTGACAATATTCATCAGATCATGCTTGATTGTCCTGGTAATTGATACATTTAGATATGACATTCCTATGACCCAGCCTTCAAAGGAAGAGTGTACATGCATCTTCTTGGCACGCTCATGCCATCATAGACCTCATCCATTGCTTTCTATCAGGCGAGATCAAGAACAGAATAAAAAAATCTTTACAAATACTCTGGGTTATCCCATCAAAGTGCAGATTATACCGAAACAGAACCTAACTGCCTGTTCTTAAATTTCGCGTCAAATTATTTGATTGGCTTTGTTATTTTGGTCAACAAATGACATTAATACACATGTTTTAGTGATTTATTGTGTAAGCGGTAAAGCGGATCATTTTGAAGTTGAGATTCGATCAGGTTTAAAAAAATAGAAGGCAAGTCTTTGGCAAAACTAAGATATTGCTCAAATTAAATAAACTCGATTCTTGTCTCGGCCGTGAATAATGGTTTGATTCGATTTAATTGACATTTTCACGAACTAAAACTAAAGAAAAGAAAGAAAGAAAAATGTTTATTTGGACACAGTTCGTGAAATACAAAATACATAATTAATAAAAAAAAAATAAAAAAAAAAAACGAGTGTGCTTATGACCACACGACTGAAGTGAAACTTCAAACGTATTTGGCTATGAGAGGAAGAGAGAAAGAAAATGTGCGCGCGTACTACTTTATCTTGCTTATATCCCCCACTCAACTCCCGTTCGCCTCGCCCGATCACACTTTTCGTAACGCTTACGTCACGCGTTCGCCAGCTTACTCCTCAAGTCAAGCGTGCGTAAAGAAGTTTCACTTCAAAAATAATGTTTCAGACAACAATAGTGTGTGCCTCACTAACTAACTAAATTGCACATAACAGGTTCGGAAGTTCATCTCCTCCAGCAGATATTCGAATGGGCCGTTCAGACGTACGTCAACGTGCAGGGTTCAAACGCTCCCAATGCGCCGGGCGCCAGTTCGCAGGAGAGTCGAGTGCAGGCTTCCGCGTTACTGGCAGAACTATCTAATCTACCGTGGATAGAACACCAGTGGTTTTATGGGAAGTGTTTACAGCAGGCTTTGCAGGTTAGTAAATAATAGAAATACATTAGTATTAGCGTCGCCGTTGCTTAGAAGACGAGGTTAATATCGAACTGTGGGTATGTAGCTCTGTGGGTAGGTAGGTTGCCATAAACTAAGTTTAAACTTGAAAGGGTTGCACTGAAAACTGGGAAGACTGTATTATTTTCGAAGTAATCGTTTTTAAATTGTTGACGTATTTTCTGAAGGTCGTTAACAGTTAAACTGGCGGTAATAATGTCCACGTTTTCGAGTACTACGAATTAACATTGCGCATGATCGAGACGGACTGTTCTAAATCGTCCTCGACATTTTCCAGCGCTCTAGATGATTGCGTCCTGACTTGACTATGGCCGAACGATGTATCGGACTCACTGATTTTGGTCTGAGGGACAGCTCCTGAATGTTTTTTTTTTTTTCCGTCTAGATGTCGACCAGCGCCGACCGAGAGCTGACCGCCTGGTGTTGTGCCGCCTGGCGCGCCACGCTGGCGACGACGCTAGTGCGCGACTGCGACGCGACACAACTGGCGCCGCGCCTCGCCTCGCTACTGTACCTGTTCACTGGCACACACCTGCCGCACTCGCACCTGGTAATACAGTATGTTAACTAACAGAGGGCGTTCCCGTTAACCCGCAATAGTATAGCATCCATACATGCTAAAAAAAATATTACCATTCGAAAACAAAATGTTTTTATTTTTTTTAATATTAAAATATTCACTAAAAATGTAAAATTGATACGTAAAAGAAACACACTGTACACAATACTGTACACGCGTACTTGAAGGACGGTAACGTCGCAATTTATGAATGACGGGCGTGTGCGGAAAAACCCCGAATGTCCTGTCCCAGTCCACCTAATTTTAGTCGGAATTTATCTCACGCGCTGACCGGGCGCGCATTATTTTCGCATTGCAACAACTTGCGTCATTCTTGTGTGGAAAATGCCACGTTATCAGTTCAGTGCTCAGGAGTATGTGAACATGGTGCTCATTTATGCTGAGTGTAATTATGATGGTGCACGTGCTCTGAGGATGTATGTTGAGAGGTACCCCAATGCACATCAACCGCGGAATTCTCGTGTTATTGTGAGTGCCCTGGTGCGTATTCGTAACAATGAACCGGTAGTGCCGCGTCGTTCTGGTGGCCCCCGACCCGTGATCTCTGTGCGGCAGGAAGAGTACGTGCTAAGGTATTTTGAGGAAGAGCCCGGTTCAAGCATTAGAAGAGCCGGCCGCCTGTTAAACATGAGTCACGTCGCAGTCTTTAAAATTTTAAACAATGCAACAATGTGTAGACAGAGGAGGTCAGCATATTGAGCAGTTCAAAATCTAGGTAAGTTTTTAACGTTATTTACGAGTAAATGTATCATAATACCTAAAACATTGAAATAAAAATAACACTAAACGACTGTGCCACAAAATTAATAAGTTTAGAAGGCCCACTCTTTCCTAAAACTGCTTTTATACTCAGGGATGGAATGGGGTACCCGTTCAACGAACGTGTTACTACTGTGACGTTACACGATTGCTATGAATAAACGCAAGTACTTAGGTATTACGAAGGCAACTGCAAAAAGTAAAAGTTTTTAAATTTCTGTTATTGAAGAAAACATTCACTTGCTAACGTGTAATACCGTCATTTATCATTTAAACCCTAGCCTAAACTGTGGTTTAAATAAATGAAACTTTCTCCAAACTTAACCGCACACTTAGCGGTACATTATTTTTTAGGTAAAATTAATTTTTCATAATTAACACTGTAAGCCTGTCGTACCACCGGTCTGAGTGGCTAGGTAAAACAAATTCGCGTACTTGTTCCGTTAGTGGACCTTCTGTACTCTTGTTATTCGTGAGTATCTGTGAGGCGCTCGGCATCGTGTGCGCGCATTGCGACGTTGCCGGTTTGGGCAATGCACTATCCGCTAGGTACTATTCCGCGCTACTGTTTTGATTTTAAACAGGAGGTTTCGAATTTATTGTCAATTAATAATTTTTTTGAATTCGGATTATTTTATGCTTATTTTTCTATGCTGATATTTTTATTTTAATCTATTAATGATATAGATTAACGAGTTTAAGGGAACGCCCTCTGTTATTTAACATACTGTATAACGAGATCATGAGGATTAGAGCTAATCCATACTAATATTATAAACTCGAAAGTAACTCTGTCTGTCTGTATGTTACCTTTTCACGCCTAAACCGCTGAACCAATTTAGATGAAATTTGGTTTAGAGATAGTTTGAATCCCGGGAAAGGACATAGGATACTTTTTATCCCGATATTCCCACGGGATCGAGACTTATGCGGGTGAAACCGCAGGGCGCAGCTAGTCTTTTATAAGTATAGGTTAAAAAACGATAGCCATGGCGATTCATGGCATTCACTGATTTGATGGCCACCATCTTAGATTTTGAATTTGAAGCATCATTTTTAGAAACCCTAGATTATGATACCTACCAATGTGGAAAAATTACATTTTGATTTAATATCAAAATGGGATTTTTTTTTTAATAATAAAATGGTTTTTATTAATAATCATATTAATCATCGGCAGCAGCACATCCAAAAAAATTACTTGAAACTTGTTTTGTGATTACCAATCTTTGTCGTTTAAAGCGAGCAAGCGAAAACGCTCGTGTTGACTGCAAAGATACACTGGGTTTCGACAGACTGAAGAAACTGTGACAGCAGCTTACTTTCTTCTTGTTTTTCACAAATTTTCTCTTCTTTTCAGATATTAGACGAAGCCTGCAAGTTACCGTGGTATCGTCTCCCGGAGCCTGCGCTGGATGAAGCTCTGGACCGTTTCTTCATGCTGCACCACAACCCCGCCCTACCTTACCACGACCTGCCGCAGTTCAGGTAAAACACATTATTTTTAGTAGACTTGTCCATACATGAGGTTGTCATCCACACCGAAATTACTTTTTTTAAATTATTTGTTTTCTTAGTACGTAATTTTTTTATGGATTTCCCTATATACAGGCATGCCTAAATTGGGAATCCAATAACTCAATATTTTTTGCTTTCTTTACTACGGACGTCTGAAGTAATGTTTCTAGTGAGGTGATGGAGCGGCCCTAGTGTCTGTAACACAGGTTAATTCCTAGCACGGAACTGGGTTTGCTCCACTATCCGCTATAATATTCCTATCCGTCGCTCATAATGTAGTATTTAAGTAACCTGTACTCAAAGTTGTTTGTTTGAAATAAAAGATATTATTATTATTATTACTTTTGTGCAGCAACGTTTGCAAGTGTGAGTGGGCAACAGATAATAAAAAAATATGTAAACAACATTGATATATAAAAAAACCCAAGATGCACAGTCTCGAATAAAAGTAACGCTCGAAACTGTCACCAATTATACCTACGTAGTTATAGTTATGCTGTACGCATATATTTTTACAAAATCAACCTTACGCAAATTGTATAAAGTTGTTTTTACAACGCAGTGTTCGAAAAGCAATAAAATTTTACGACCGACGGTGGTCGGTAGGACAAGGCATTGAGTGGAGACGAACATTTTTATATTTTTTTTTTTCATAAGAAATTTATTTAGTATTTTAAGAGTTTGTTAAATTGTGTTCTAAACACATAATTATACTTTTATTTGAGCGTAAATATGTTTTTGGGTAGGACATGGGTATATCAATAAAACAAATATTAACTGTTAAAATCGTTTATTTTAAGTAATTGAGGGTATTAAATTATTAAAACAGATTTTTTTATAAGTTTAAACGCAAAATAACTTAAAATCAACGGCACGAAACACATTAATTTACGAACATTAAAAAAAAGTCAAATTGACTACCTTTTCTCCTATATTAAATTATTTATAACTTTAACATATTCGTCAAAAACGAAATACAAAAAAGTTCAAAAGTACATAAACTTATTAATTAAAAAAATAAACAGAACAAAAAAAAAATCGACTCCATTGAACAAGAACAGGGTAATTTTTATTATGCGACTAAAATAAGAAGGAGGCTAAAATGCATCGTTCTTACACTGAAAAAGGGGCTATTGAAATTTGCCGTATTATACTTTGATCGTTGAATGAAGTTTTTAGAAAAAATAAATCAAAATCTCATATTTACTTCCTATATTCAGTTATAAAAACAACAAAAACTAATCAATAAACTCTTTTACTTCCCGAAAATATGATATCCCATCCTTTTTTAGCCTTTTTGACGTAATATTTCTACAATTTGTCAGAGAACACTTCGGCATTTTTAACGAGTGCACCTAGACGCGAGCGACGCAAGACTATTTGAAATAAGCGCACAATTTAGAATGTTGCGCTTATTTTATGGGGACGGTTTTGAGACGTTGACTGTGCATCTTGGGTTTTTATATATCAATGGTAAACAATTATTTAAGTTAACTTATAAAATATACACTTGCGTGCAATAAAATTGGCCCATCCCATGAACTCCATTTAAGACGATATCTCAAAAATCGTAATGAATATAATTTATAATTTTATATTGTGTGAAGGTAGGTAAGGTACACTTTATTTAGAACATAAATTATATTTTGATAAAATCAATATTCTTGACAAGATCGACTCGATTCTTCAGATATCCATCACTCACTTTTGCTCGGAAAAAATGCGTGACTTTTTTGTCAATGAAATTGACAAACGTTAAATTTTGTTTATTTTGTTTTGTTTATTTTTGTTTGTTAAAACAAAATTGAACTTGATTATGTAAACGGACTTCAAGAAAAAGGAGTTTCTTTATTCAACACCCGTAAAGTGACTCCGGTGTGGATGCACCTTTTAGACGCAAGAGGTCTGTTGATACCAACCTGCTGACAATTTCAGAGTTCATATCAAAACATCTTGATAAGAAGCGACAGGTAGATGTACTTTATTTTGATTTTTGTAAAGCTTTCGACAGAGTCAATAACGATATCTTGCTTCGGAAACTCAGCGCCATTGGATTCTGCCCAAACTTACTTCGACTTTTAGCTGACTATCTCCGTGACCGTCAGCAATTTGTAAGGCTGGGTATCTACGTATCTCGTCTTTACCATACACGCTCTGGTGTAAGTCAAGGGTCAATACTCGGACCTCTACTATTTCTACTCATGGTAAATGACTTACCATCCGTTGCAAAATTTGCAGAGTGTCTGCTTTACGCAGATGACCTCAAACTTTATAGTGCTGTCAACACCGTATCGGATTGCGAAGCTATGCAAAATGATATAAATGCTATACATGAATGGGGGGTTCAGAATAAAATGGAGTTCAATTCATCCAAATGCTATGTAATGACCTTTGGTCGAATGCGACACCCAATTAATTTCGAATACAAAATAAATGGAACTAAAATTACTAGATCAACCAACATGAAGGACTTGGGTGTCACATTTGACCAAAAGCTTACTTTTTCACGATCATATTTCTACAGTTGCCAAAGAATCTTTTAAAAGGCTAGGGTTTGTTCTAAGGAATGCCCGTGACTTTCGCAACGAGCATGTAATAAGGCTCTTATACAGCACACTTGTACGAACCAAGCTAGAAGCTAGTTCTTCTGTATGGAATCCGCACGAAGCAAAGTATGCACTTCTTCTTGAAAAAGTGCAAAAAGCATTCCTGCGTTTTCTTTACAAAAGAACTCTCGGTTGCTATCCCTACCTCTATCCTACCAAGTTTCTCTTAGGATGTCTGGGATATCATATGCTGGAGACCAGAAGGGCATGTAACCAGGTAGGCGTTATGCTCAAAATATGCAAGGGTATGACGGATGCTTCTGACATCCATAATGAGCTGATTCGACTTTATATACCGAACAATTATCTCTGTGGCAGAAAACATCGACTGCTAGCCGTGCCTTCGTGTCGGACTGTGGCCCGTGCTGCGTCCCCCGTACCTCGCGTATTGACCGCACTAAATAAGCTCGTGGAGGCCAACCCGGACTGCGATCTTTTCGATAGTAAATTCGCCAATTTAATGGTTATGTGCCTCAATTATTGTGAAAATAATAGAATTTAATTGTTGTTATTAGTTTGTTTTATGTTAGTACTTATTAATACTTTGATTTATGTAATTGGTTTCATAAGCCGTGTAAATCAAATAAATAAATAAAATAAATAAATAAATAAGGTGCTTCCTCCCACTTTAGATAAAACTTTCAATGTATATTTAAAGCGGTGTACAGACAGCATCAATTTCGGTAGCAATAGAATTTGAACTTTATATCTTGTGTGACATGGAGTTAAATGTACATAACCTTTTTGCTCAACAGGCTAATCCTCATAGCATGCGGGCTGTCTGTCCTCGACGCTACAACAGTGCAGTGGGGCGGCGTGCGCAGTGCGCGTGCGCGCGGCGTGTCGCAGTGGGTGCGCGGTGCGTGCGCGCCCGCGCTCGCCGCGCACGTGCCCGCGCACGCCTCGCGCGTGCTGGCTACTGTCACTGAGTTAGGTACGTCGTGTCGCAGTGGGTGCGCGGTGCGTGCGCGCCCGCGCTCGCCGCGCACGTGCCCGCGCACGCCTCGCGCGTGCTGGCTACTGTCACTGAGTTAGGTACGTCGTGTCGCAGTGGGTGCGCGGTGCGTGCGCGCCCGCGCTCGCCGCGCACGTGCCCGCGCACGCCTCGCGCGTGCTGGCTACTGTCACTGAGTTAGGTACGTCGTGTCGCAGTGGGTGCGCGGTGCGTGCGCGCCCGCGCTCGCCGCGCACGTGCCCGCGCACGCCTCGCGCGTGCTGGCTACTGTCACTGAGTTAGGTACGTCGTGTCGCAGTGGGTGCGCGGTGCGTGCGCGCCCGCGCTCGCCGCGCACGTGCCCGCGCACGCCTCGCGCGTGCTGGCTACTGTCACTGAGTTAGGTACGTCGTGTCGCAGTGGGTGCGCGGTGCGTGCGCGCCCGCGCTCGCCGCGCACGTGCCCGCGCACGCCTCGCGCGTGCTGGCTACTGTCACTGAGTTAGGTACGTCGTGTCGCAGTGGGTGCGCGGTGCGTGCGCGCCCGCGCTCGCCGCGCACGTGCCCGCGCACGCCTCGCGCGTGCTGGCTACTGTCACTGAGTTAGGTACGTCGTGTCGCAGTGGGTGCGCGGTGCGTGCGCGCCCGCGCTCGCCGCGCACGTGCCCGCGCACGCCTCGCGCGTGCTGGCTACTGTCACTGAGTTAGGTACGTCGTGTCGCAGTGGGTGCGCGGTGCGTGCGCGCCCGCGCTCGCCGCGCACGTGCCCGCGCACGCCTCGCGCGTGCTGGCTACTGTCACTGAGTTAGGTACGTCGTGTCGCAGTGGGTGCGCGGTGCGTGCGCGCCCGCGCTCGCCGCGCACGTGCCCGCGCACGCCTCGCGCGTGCTGGCTACTGTCACTGAGTTAGGTACGTCGTGTCGCAGTGGGTGCGCGGTGCGTGCGCGCCCGCGCTCGCCGCGCACGTGCCCGCGCACGCCTCGCGCGTGCTGGCTACTGTCACTGAGTTAGGTACGTCGTGTCGCAGTGGGTGCGCGGTGCGTGCGCGCCCGCGCTCGCCGCGCACGTGCCCGCGCACGCCTCGCGCGTGCTGGCTACTGTCACTGAGTTAGGTACGTCGTGTCGCAGTGGGTGCGCGGTGCGTGCGCGCCCGCGCTCGCCGCGCACGTGCCCGCGCACGCCTCGCGCGTGCTGGCTACTGTCACTGAGTTAGGTACGTCGTGTCGCAGTGGGTGCGCGGTGCGTGCGCGCCCGCGCTCGCCGCGCACGTGCCCGCGCACGCCTCGCGCGTGCTGGCTACTGTCACTGAGTTAGGTACGTCGTGTCATTGACACGAGCACAGGACGTGAGCAAGCCAAATGGTTTCCTACTCCTGCTCGTCTATGCTGTAGAGTTTCACCGTGAAAACTTAGTTGAAGCGAGCTGTCATTCTACCTGATGTTAGGCATTGACACTATAGGTACACTACACCTAAGTTTTCACGTGGCCTTCTCCGGCCAATGGTCCCGAGACTGGCCCAGCAGTTGGACAAATTGGGTTAGCAAAAAAAAAAAAATGTACCCTGTACTTAAAACGAAACAATACGCGTATAATAATATGTATCTTTTTAATACTTCCAGCGCCATATTTGGAAGAGTCGGGGGGTGATCTAGAAGAACTGCTAAGTCGTGCTGTTGTAATAATGTGTATGGAGCCGGCGGCATCTGTTGCGTCACCGGTATGCACTCTACATAAATGTATAACCCATTCATAAACTGCTGTGTAGTCTACCCGAAAGTTTGACGGCATTGTCTAGAATGTCTAGTGAAAATTGGCCATTTATAGAATAAGGAATAACACAGATCTTCTCACAATTATGATAAACTCTATTTTCGTTACATAGAATTTGATAAAATTTGTCAAAATAGAGCGACTGCTCTATTTTGACTTTTACCACTTGGCCACCACTGTGGCCAAGTGGTAACAACCGCGACTTGCAAGGTGTAGGTCGTAGGTTCGAACCCAGACAGGCGCTTTACTTTGTGTCTATTATTTCATCACCACTGCTCTCAAAACGGTGAAGAAAAACATCGTGAGAAAACCGGCAAGTCCTAGAACCAAAAATTCAAAGACATTTGACATCTGCCAACCCGCACTGGGCCCGCTTGGTGGATTACGGCCCACTCCCTCTCACCGAGAGGAGGCCTGTGTCCCAGCAGTGGGAACATTATAGGCTGATTATGTGTATGTGTCAAAATAGGTTGCTGTAAATTTTTTTTTTAACCTATTCTGTTCACTACACTGCTGTGTCTACTGCTGCTACTGACTACCTATACTGTACGCCAGCGTTTCTTATGCCTGCCTCGGCGCAACGCCCGTCTTTAAGCACGCAGTGCATGACGACCTTAGCCCATCTGCCCTGATGCATTCTGTACGTGTGGACTGCCCAGTCCCATATGCTATAAACTATCCAATAATATTTTTCCTTCAGGTATGGGTAACCTGGGTGACCAACAGTCCACCGCGGTTGATTCGCGCATGCGTGTCTGCGGTGGCGACGCTCACTGCTTTCGAATACTTCGCTACGCTAGCTGACGCGGCTGTGCGAGCGCTACTGCTATGCAATGGTAAGTTGTACCGATAAGGTGAGTGTTTTTGAACTATTTACTGGCAGCTATATTTTTTTACTGCTATATTAATTATATTTTTCCGCTATATCCTAACTAATATTGTAAATGCGAAAGTAAGTTTGTTTGTTACCTTTTCACGCCTAAACCACTGAACCGATCGTCCTGAAATTTTTCATATACGTTTTCAGGAGTACACAGACATAGGGTACCTTTCATCCTAAAAATAGTACTGTTCCCGAGGAAAACAACAATACACGTGGCACCATCTATTATCATAATAATGTTATTGTTGTATATGCAAATTTTCAGGATGACCGGTTCAGTGGTTTAGGCGTGAAAAGGTAACAAACAAACTTACTTTCGATTTATAATATTAGTTAGGATTAAATTAGTTTTCGTAAAAACGTCAAATAAAGTTGGAATTTTGACCTTTAATATCTCGGTAACCAGTAGGTATAACGGTATATCACAAAATGATTGCAATCACGGAACGAACACGTGACTCTCAGCTTCGCCAAGCGTCTTTTTACACAAGTTGCTAAACATTGATGAAGCTCAGCGTATTGGACTCTATTTATTTATTTATCACAAACACTGCTACCATTACAGGAAATTCCTAATGCGGTAGCGTGGTCTTTAATTAAACTATATTAAATAATTAAATAACATAACACATATAACATTGTTTTTGTGAATTCACTCAGAGAGCATGAAAATAAATCGATCCTGTCAGCCGTATAATTCAGTGCGTGCAAGGCGCGCGTCAGTGGCGCTTTGCTGAGCAAGTTGGTTCGTGCATGTGGCACTGCTAATGTTACGGACGTCGTAGCTTAAGACACTAATTAATAATGTAAATAAAGATTGATTTTATTGTAGGGACTTATTTGTAATAGATTAGGCTTGATTTAATTACCTTTAGACATAAGTAGTATCTGATATACAAAATTGTAAGGTGGAAGAAAACACGACTCCGACACGTACGGACAGGTCGAAACCTGTCGGGGGCACGAGCGTCAAAATGAATGATGCGATAGACAAAGACGCTCTCTGATTGTTCGACGTCAAGAGCCGTATTTTAGACCACCCACTACTTGCACCATGGTAAAAGTATACATTAATGGGAGGGTTTTGCTGCACTTTTGTAGTCGACACTCAACAGTCAAGCAGCAAGCCCTGAGGAATAAATGCGAACAAGAGAAGCCCGAAGTTTTATTCACACATCAGAACCCAGGAAGAAATATACAGTCCACCTTGACAGCTGGTCCTTCGAGAGCCGGATTTGGATTGAAGATCGCCGATTGAAGATTACAATCAAGACTGTCTTCGAGATAGAAGTATGAAGACTAGAAGCGTCACTGCCAAGGAAGGTGAAGTGGAATCGGGCTACGATAGCCGACGTCCCCGCACATTCGAAGATCCGCCTAGGTCGCCGTCGACCATCGCGTCCGCGCTCCCGCGCACTCCGTTCGGTGCGCCCGCGGCTGAGACCGATCTCGCCGCCTCCGCGTTCGCGATCGCACCCCCCGTCACCGCCGCGGCGGGGAGAGTTGTGCCGACTACGTCCGATGGCGCGTCCGCCGCGCCGGCTCCACGCCTCCCGGCTAGTAGAGCCACCGCGACCGCGACCGCGTACGACCATGGTGAATCGCTCGCTACGCCATCCGCGTTGTGTTACCCGACTACGCAGTCCGCACTACGAACTCAGGACTCTGCAAGAACTATGACAGCCGCGCACTATACTTCTGTGAGAGATACGGCAAGTACGATACGTTCCAGAAGATCTTATGCTAGTGACGTGGCAAGAGTGAAGAGGGCAGAATACGAGGCTCAGAAGAGGATCGCCGCAATACGGAACGAGCAATTGGAGATTGAAAAGGCGCTCGTAAACAAGCGATTCGAATGTGAAGTGTCAGCGATTGAGGCGGAGGCAGAGGCCCGTGAAGAGGGCTCCGAGCACAGAAATGAAGACAGGGTGGACGAATGGCTTCAAAGTATTGACCGAAGTCACCCCCCAGTCACGGAACAGCTGCAGAGAGAGCAACCTCCGCCTCCCGCCGCCACGCACGCAGCCCCCGAGCCTACCGCCTACGTCGAACCCGCCACGTGTGTTGATGCCATCACACCCGTCAGAAACGACCGAAGAAGACAACGATCGGCCTCGCGGTCACCCAACAGAGGGGAACGCCGAGTTGGAAAAGGAATCGAACAATTGGCCGAAACGTTGGAAAAGATGATGCACGTACGCCCGCCGCCACGACAAGTGACAGAATTGCCTACATTCACGGGAGCGGCCACTGAATGGTTGCCATTTAAGGCGGCGTACAATGACTCAGCAAGTTTGTACAAGTTCACCGCGATCGAGAATTTAGCAAGACTGCGAAACTGCATCAAGGGTGAAGCAAGAGAAGCAGTGTCAGCGCTCCTCTACTCCGCGACAGACCCGCAAGTGATTATGAAGACACTAGAGCAGTACTATGGGAGGCCGGAAATACTTATGGATCGAGTGACGGAAGACTTAAAGAAGTTACCCCGACTCACGAGCGCGGCCAGTGAATTGAATTCGTTCGCAGTGAAACTACAAAACATAGTGTGTGTGTTATCTAATATGGATAACCGCGGATATATATGGAACCCTATGTTAGTTCGCGAAGTTGTTGACAAACTAAGCCCGCACATTAAGTCGAGGTGGTGCGATTACGCTTCTGAAACTGTGGAATCGTCGCATGAACCGGAAGTGATACTGCTGTCCCGGTTCCTGATGCGGGAGGCCGATCGAGCCATGAGATTCGCCTTCACAAATACGACGCCCGCACCCGCCCCGAAGAAGGAAACGAGAAGTGTGCCGCAAACCAACACAAAGAAAAGGTTGGGTCGAGAAGTAGTTTACACAACATCGGAAAAAGAAGATGAAAGAAGACAAAAGTGTTTATGTTGTGGCGGTGACCATGAAGTACCAAAATGTGGAAAGTTCCTGAAGATGAGTGTCGATGAAAGATGGGAATGGGCGCGTACTTCAAAGATATGCTTCAAGTGCGTGACGAGGCGCCATCGACGCGAGCATTGCCGAGCGAAACGATGTGGCGAAGGAACGTGCAGCCGCCCACACCACGCGTTACTGCACAAAGAACGGGAGGCGAAAGAGACACCGCATAGTGAACAACCCGACAAGGCGGCCGACGCCGAGAACCAACAACCCAAGGAATCGGTGATGACCGTCTCCGCGCCAAGCAATACATCTCAGCGAGTGTTATTAAAGATGTGTCCCGTAACACTAAAGGGACCCGGCGGGCAAGTGTCGACGTTCGCCTTATTGGACGAAGGCTCAACAATATCGCTCATCGACGAAGAACTGACACGCCGTATACGAGTAACTGGGCCAGTTTCTACTTTGCGCATACAAGGCGTGACCTCACAACAACGCGAGGAATGTAGCCAGGAAGTCAAGCTACAGATACGCGGCCAGAACGGTGAATTTCAGGAATTGCGCGCACGAACAATGAAGGACCTGCAACTTCATGGTCAGACGGTGGATAGGTCGATGCTAATTAACTATCCGCATCTCCAGGACATGCAAAAAGACGCATTCTTTGAGGAAGCCACACCGAAGGTATTAATAGGTGATTGTCACGCGTGAACTACGCATGGGCAAGAAGAATGAACCCGCGGCTTCGTACACTGAGTTGGGATGGGTGATCCACGAGACTGCACCACGCGCAACGCTGAAAAGGCAAGAGGGACAAGTTGTGCTACATCTACACGATGTGTCTGCAGTGAGACAGACAGATGACGTACGTCGTGTAGAAGAGTTAGTGAAAACACACTTCAAGATTGATGCCCTAGGAGTCTCTTTGGCAAAAAAGATCAGACCGGAAGATCAGAAAGCGATCGACGTGGTTCAGAGCACCATGAGAAAAGTTGGTGATCACTTCGAAGTCGGGTTACCATGGCATGATGAAGATGCTTCGATGCCCAATAACTACAATTGTGCCTTCAGAAGACTGAAGACAATAGAAAAAAAGATGGATTCATCGCCACACTTCGCAGCTCAGTACAGCGCTCTGGTCAAAAACCTACTCGACAAAGGATACGCCCAGGAGTGCAATGAAACAGAGGATGAAAGTAAGAAAGTGTGGTACCTGCCGCACTTCCCGGTCGTGAACCCAAATAAGCCGGGGAAGATGCGTCTGGTGTTTGACGCCGCACACCGATATAGTGGAGTGTGCCTAAACGACTACCTATTGGAAGGACCTGATCTCTTGAAGTCACTGCCAGGGATCCTGTTCAGGTTCAGAGAGCGCCCAGTAGCCGTTACCGCAGACATACAAGAGATGTTTCTCCAAGTAAAAATAAGAGAGCAAGACCAAGCTGCGCAGATGTTTCTCTGGCGAGGTGGGGAACGTACTAAGCCACCAAATAAATATAAGATGACATCGATGATCTTTGGAGCTTCGTGTTCACCCTTCATCGCGCACTCAGTACGAGACGCCAACGCGAGACTGCACGCGCAAGAATACCCTGACGCCGCGCAAGCTATAACGACAAGCCACTACATGGATGACTACGTAGACAGCTTTGCGACCGGAGACGAGGCGATCAAGACAGCGAGTGAAGTCATGAAGATTCACCAGAACGCGCACTTTAATTTGAGGGGTTGGTGCTCGAACAAACATAACGTGGTGGCAAGCATAACAATGGAAAAACAGGCACACGACACAGAAGTGAAACTCGGACAAAGGGAAGAGAACGCGGACAAAACACTAGGCTTACTGTGGCAAACAGGCTCAGACGAGCTAGGCTTTAACACCGGACTAAGTCGGTTGTCACCCGAAGTGAAGACTAGAGACAGAGCGCCGACAAAACGAGAGGCCCTCGGAGCGGTGATGGCGGTCTATGATCCCCTGGGTCTCATCAGCCACTTCACAGTAACCGGCAAAATCTTGCTCCAGAACCTGTGGAGGCACGGCATAGGGTGGGACGAGGCAATTCCAGAACAAGACATGCAGCACTTCGAGGAGTGGCTACGAAGCCTGAACGAAGTAACGAAGCTACGCATACCCAGATGCTACGGCAAAGGCCCAGACGACCTTATAGATCTACATGTTTTCTGCGACGCCAGCGAGCAAGCGTACGCAGCGACAGCTTACTGGAGGATCCAGAAGTCAGACGGAAGAGTAGACGTGAGACTGGTCGCGGCAAAGGCACGAGTAGCCCCCCTGAAGCCAGTTACCGTCCCGCGACTAGAACTGCAGGCAGCGGTTATCGGCGCACGACTCGCGGCGACGATATTAAAGGAGCACCGAGATAAGCCCAGAAGCGTGACTTACTGGTCAGACTCACAAACCGTTCTGCGATGGATTGAAAAGGACGCTGTAAAGTACACACCATTCGTGGCACATCGCCTGGGTGAGATTGCGGAGTTGACCGACGCCAGCCAATGGAGATGGGTACCCACCGGGTATAACGTGGCAGACGACGCTACACGTCCTAACTACACCGTGCACATGAAACCAGATGACAGATGGTTCACCGGCCCCGCGTTTCTATACGACGACGAGGAGTTCTGGCCGAAGGAAAAGGTCAAAGATGACACAACCGACGACGAAATAACATACGCAACAGTTACAAAGGAGAGAGAATGCCCTTCTCACCTGCCAGACATAAGTAGATTCTCTTCATACGAAAAACTATTACGAGCGACAGCCACGCTCTTCCTTTTCAAGGAAAAGTGTAAGGACAGGACCAGCCAGATGACCGTCGACCTGATAGAGAAGGCCGAGAAATTATGGCTAAAACAGGCACAGCTCGAAGACTACGCCGAAGAAGTACAGCTACTCCAGAAAGGGAAGCCGGTGCCCAAGTCCAGCAGTCTATATAAACTGGACCCTTATCTAGAAGACGAAGTACTTAAAGTTAGAGGAAGAATCGGACACGCGGCAGTAACGGAGACGAAGAAGACGCCGGTAATCCTACACGGCAAACACCCGTTCACACGGTTACTGGTAGAGGAAGCACATCGCAGAGCCGGTCACGCCAATAATGAACGCGTGATCAATGAATTACGACAGCGATACTGGGTGGTCAACCTACGCCCTACAGTGCGAGCAATTGCACATCGATGCCAGCTCTGCCGCATCAGAAAGGCTACGCCAGTGAAGCCGACTACAGGGGACTTACCTGTGGAACGATTAACGGAAACGCCGCGACCCTTCACCCACTGCGGAACCGATTATTTTGGACCAATGACGGTGGTCATAGGAAGAAGACATGAGAAACGATGGGGAGCTCTGTTCACCTGCCTAACCACGAGGGCAGTGCACCTGGAGTTAGTGTCAAGTTTGTCCACCGACTCTGCGCTAATGGCGATACGAAGAATGGCGGCGCGAAGGGGTTGGCCCCGAATTATGTATTCCGATAACGGAACCAACTTTAGAGGGGCGGACGCCGAACTACGAACGGCTTACAAGGAGTGGGCAAAAGACTTCGTTCATTATGGACTTGAACACCGAATGAAGTGGAAGTTCATCCCACCAGGGGCGCCGCATATGGGGGGAGCGTGGGAGCGACTGGTGCGCTCCGTTAAAACGGCGCTGGGGGCGACTCTACATCAAAAGGCACTTAAAGAAGAGTTGCTGCTGACGCTGCTGACAGAGGCCGAGCACTCCATAAACTCCCGGCCTCTGACCCATGTCTCTGTTGATCCCAAGGATCCGGAGGCCCTAACACCAAATCATTTTCTCATCGGAACCTCTTCAGGCCTTCCCCGTACTGGGCCTTGTGAGGAGGCCAGCCGCAAGCAATGGAGAACTGCCCAAGCGCTCGCCGACCACTTCTGGCGGCGCTGGGTAGACGAATACCTGCCTACACTGGTGCCCCGAGGGGCGTCAGACGACCAACGACGACCTCTTCAAGTTGGCAACCTGGTCGTCGTCATCGACTCCACGCTCCCGAGAGGAACGTGGCCCCGAGGCGTCGTGGAAGCGGTCTACTGCGGTCCAGACGGCAAGGTACGATCAGCCGACGTCAGAACTACAGCGGGCATCCTACGGCGGCCAGTCACGAAGCTCGCCGTCCTCTGCGTGGAAGATTAGGCTACGGTAGCCCTGCGCCGGGGGGAGGATGTTACGGACGTCGTAGCTTAAGACACTAATTAATAATGTAAATAAAGATTGATTTTATTGTAGGGACTTATTTGTAATAGATTAGGCTTGATTTAATTACCTTTAGACATAAGTAGTATCTGATATACAAAATTGTAAGGTGGAAGAAAACACGACTCCGACACGTACGGACAGGTCGAAACCTGTCGGGGGCACGAGCGTCAAAATGAATGATGCGATAGACAAAGACGCTCTCTGATTGTTCGACGTCAAGAGCCGTATTTTAGACCACCCACTACTTGCACCATGGTAAAAGTATACATTAATGGGAGGGTTTTGCTGCACTTTTGTAGTCGACACTCAACAGTCAAGCAGCAAGCCCTGAGGAATAAATGCGAACAAGAGAAGCCCGAAGTTTTATTCACACATCAGAACCCAGGAAGAAATATACAGTCCACCTTGACAGCTAATAACCGTGGCTTCCGGCGCCGCGATACGTAATTATCAGGCACATTCAGACAAATCTCCTTCACAATACCGGAATAATGTAACAAATTGCATTTTCTTGTCTTCCCACAGAACCACACGGCTGGCGCGAGGTGACACAGCGCTGGGCGGCGTGCCCGTGGCGCGACGCGCACTCCCTGGCGAACCGCGCGCGCCTGCACGCCGCGTACGCGTGCGCACTTACGCACGCACATACTCCGACTACTACGCGCGCGGCTCTATCCGCGATGCTAACAGCATATATAAACTTGTGAGTGGTCTTGGGTCAGAAAAAGTATGGATTTTACGCCCATGTTTGTGACACATGAGATGGTCCATCCATATGTTGAATGTTTCAAGAGAAACAGTTCCAGAAGAGATTCTTTAGGGGCTTGACACTTAAAAGCAGGTAGTTAATTTGCATTTTGGGGGACTGTCTTATGTAATTTTCACGTTCAAATAGTGATGATTCTCAGCCTAATTATTTAACTGATTTTTGAATTTGATTTTGTGCCCATTGACATGGTGCGCACGATTAAAAAGTTTCTCTATTTGGTCATACCCGTCAACCAGCAGCTTGAAGGTGGTTCTCAATTACAATGTACAAATGGGCAACTCTTTCAAGTTCATTTTTGTACGAATATGAAAACATATCGGACAAAATGTGTGGATTCTAAAATACTAATGTTTTTCGTAAGCAAACAAATAATGAAATCTGTGTCCTTTTCTAGCGTGGACAACGAGCCAATCATAGCCGTGTGGATATGCTACGCGTGTCGCACCGCTGCCGCACACGGCGAGCAGTCCGACGAGACGCGTGAGTGCGGTGCGGCGGCGCGGGCGCTTATAGCGCGGTGGGCGGAACAGCCGCGACGGTCCCTACTGCGGGTCGTTACCATGCATGCTGATACTGACAAGCCCACTGCACTGTGAGTATATTTTATTAGATACAAATAGGGGAATTAAAAAATAGTAGCCCGCCGGTATCGGGAACAGGGTCCAAGCTACCGGGTCAGAGCTCCAAAAAGAGGAGCCTCCTGACAATGCGAGCCGTGTCCAGAAGTACCGCTTTCTGAATCAAGCCCTTGATCCAACTGCCCAACGAGAGAAATAGGAATTCATAGGAATCATTAAAAAAATAACAACTTTTCCCTTATCCATTACTTTCTATTCGGCTTTTTATGTCATCAAGAACGAAAGAAAATTTATTATGCGTCCGTACGCAAAGGGTGCCAGCGGGATCCTATAACAAAGCGGTCATGTCTGCCCGTCTGTCACAGAACTCACAGAGCTGTATCTTATTACCCAACTGAGAAAAAAAGGTTATGTTCTTAATAGATAAGCTAGTTGAAATTCTTACAGAATACTTTGTTTCGTCTGTTTTTGTACGTAGGCTACTATGGCGTCTGTCATGGCTAATAATAAAAATAATGTAAACTATAATAGTTCTGGTGGAATGGAATGCTAAGTGCTCGTGTCCGACTCGCTCTTGATCGATTTTTCATAGATACAAAGTCTAGTCAACTGTTCTTTCTTTCTCCACCCCAGTCACCGCCTCCTCTGCCGCTACGCGCAGTGCGTGCTCTCCGCGGACTCGCACACCCGCCGCGCGTACGAGGCCGCCTGCACTAGCGCGCTGGGCGCCAACAATGACGTCAGCAGCTGGGCAGGCAGCCCACAGCTGGACAAACTCGTCCGACTAGCTGTCAGACTGTGGCCAAAGTATGAGAAGTACTTCCAGTATGAGATGGAGGTAGCGCCTGGTGTCAATGTTATGAGTGTTTGATATTTTTAAAGATACTCATAGCCATTAAATATGAAAGAAAGTATTTGTCTTAAATCATTTTCAAAACAAGTTATAAATTTTTGCCAGTTGCAATAAGGTCAAAAACAAATAAACTTGTTTGCCAGATCATCAAAATGGAGAGAGGTGTCAATATTTTTTTTGGACTTTATACCGCGCCTGCCCTATGCTAGATGTGCGCTGGCCCTAAGGCTCGTAATACAACGATTTAATAAAAAGTCCAGCTTGTTAGACTGCTAAAAACGTTTAATGTTATGTTATGATAGACAACGTCTTATTTTGTGTACACTGTAAATCCACTTTGCTTTCGATCTGGCACTATAGATACTTATGATTACGTCTTATGCTGTATTGCGTAGGGATTATAAACTTCGTAGTCTCGAATGTCCTAGAACCGTAAATTCGAAGACAAATGACCTTCACCAACCCACACTGGGCTCACGTAGGCCCACCCTCTCACAGAGCAGCAGTCTCAGCAGTGGGAACTTTATAGGCTGATTATGTAAGTCTCTGAACATGACAGTGCTAAAAAAACATAAATATATATATTTTTTTAATGTTCCTTTTAAGTTTAGGGTGTTTGTATAGAAGAAAATTAGTATTATTTTGCTGTTATAAGTGTTGCCAAATTATCTAGAATAAGATATTTTTATAACAAGGTTGATATTAATGTTAAATGCAGTTTTAGTCCACATTGCGAGTGTTTGACTGACAATTCTTATTAGTTTTTTTTTTTGTTGCGTAGGAGGCTCTATCGGTTCTCTATCGGTTAAACTTTACGGGTCTTACCACAAAAACTTAATCACTTGTTCAACGTGTGTCTAATGTCAGTGTTACGTCAAAGTCCATATAATTATGTCGTGTTTAAAAGGTGTTTAGCCTAAACAACTGAAAAACACCGTTTTGTGGTAGTAAGGTATTAATTTAGAATCTTACCCCCTTATTCATAAAACTTATCAAACCTATTTTAGTTAAAATGGGGTTTGTCTCTTTCTTACACACAGAAATGACAACTTGACAGATAAAGACAAACGTTCTATAAACCTATTTTAGCTAAAATAGAGATAAAATAGGATTATGAATAAGGGGGTTAGTAGATATATTACAAGTAGCCATTCCTAATTAAATTAATTATTGGATGTCTTAGTAATGTTAATACTCGTAATAAACGATACAACCACATTGATTGACTTTGTCTGAAAGTCGCAGACAGCTCTTTCACAGTTTTTTTTACCTCTGATTTTTCATCACTGTTAAAATCATAGTGATCTTTATTCTCGTTAAAATAAGGTTGCTGTTGGGTTGCTACCACTGACAAGTCTAACAAAATCACAATGATCTTTGTTGTCGTTACAATAAGGTAGCTCTTGGTTTACTGCTGTCAGAGGTAAAATACTGTGAAAGAACTGTATGGCCGACATTGGTGCCGATTCTGTTGCTCACAAACTAAACTAAATTTAAGTTCAGTGCACCTTTTTCTTTCTATTTCATTAAGAAAAGGACAGAAGATGAATTTTAGTTTAGTCCTGTCACATTAATCAGCGCCTGACGTAAATTGACGTAATTTTATAGTAGGCAAGTTTTTAATCACGTCTAAACTTGTATGGAGTAGTTTCAGGCGCTGATTAATTTGACAGGACTAAACTAAAATTTCTCTTCTGTCCTTTTTGTCACAGACATGGAACGAAATGAACAGTTTTTATCCAATTCTTTAGTCTTAAGGTTTTCAACGTAAATAATTTATAGACCTTTTAAACCTAAGCCTTATATCGACGATGCGTATTCTATTGTGTTATTTGTATTAACTAGTCAAGAATTATGACAAAATTATTGTTAGCCACCAAAAATATATGTATTTAATTAGTTATTTTTGTACCTTTTTATATGAAAATTCATGAAATTGGAATGGAATTGTATTATTAGGGCAGCGAGCTGTAGTGAAACAGGCTTTGCAGCTGGCCTGTAACGTATAGTCGACCTCTTGCTTCCTTTACCAATGTTGACACCTAGTAAATTTAAACTTCACTAAGGTTGAAACCAACTGCCACATTAGTCTCAAAGCAAACTTAGGCTACGTACGCACTGACGGTGGCTTGCTTAGTGCCTAGAGCAGTGGTTCCTACCTTTTCGATCTTGTCACCCCTATGACTTAGCTAGGGAAACTGATTTACCGCATTCCCCCCCTCCCTCATGTTACCAATGAATATAGAACATATAAATACAAATTGACTTTCTTAGACATATAAAAATTTGCCAAAAATATTGAGTAAGTTCTTACAATCACATTACCTATATAAATAATTTTATTACACAGTTAGGGCATGAAATGCACTGGAGAGCTAGATTCGATCTTATTGGTCTAATCTTTGTTATATGTTGCCAGCTTATTACCCACGCAGGGGTAATTACCCCCAGGTTAGGAACCGTGGGCTTAGAGCCTAGTGACTTAACATACTTCCATACACGCTAGGCACCTAGCGAACGCCAAGCGCGCAGTGCGGCCGGTTGAGAAAATTCTAGAGCGTCCATTTAACTTCGCTACTCGCAAGGTGACTCGCTAGACTCTAGGCACTAAGCAAGCCACTTGTCAGTGCGTACTTAGCCTTAGACCTTGAAGTTTACCGACGTGCAAGTGAGATTCAACCTTAAGGTGGAAAAGCAATTATGAGGTAGACTATACCAGTGTGTATATTACGTCGAATCTTGCAACGAAAGATCATTCATTTATTTTGGTTCAAGACATGAAGTGTTCTGTGACACATGCCTTGTCGCGATATTAAAGAAAAAAAAAGTACGTTTACTTACGGTGAACGTGACGCAAAGAAAAAACAAAAAATAACAAGTTAGGAGAAAATTTGAGCCACATCCACGCAAAACGGCTATCGCTCAGCATAATGCTGTGACCCTACTATGCGAGACAAAGCCTCAGCACGGGTTATTGTACTCTTTACCCGCTAATAATTTAAATAGTTCAATGTTAGAATGAATTCGCAATGCAGTTAGTTTGCTGGGAAAATAATGATGTATGTAAGGTGCTGGTGGGAAATATAAACATATCACACACAGGTTTTTAGGAGCAAATTTCAACACTTTTCGATCCCCGCCGTCATAATTTTCATGACACTTGACAGCCGTCACTGCAGCCGTTATGTAGCGGCCGCCGCTCTTCTCATAAACGGTTTAGTGGTGTAACTTTTTCATTCATGTACAGACGTGAGCACATCAAGCTACTACAATCTGTCAAATGTCTTTAGTAGATTTTCAACTTTATCGCTAAATCATTAGGTTCCAATTTGATTGGGAAAATTTTACAGTTTCGGGTAGCTTGATGTGCTGGCGTCTGTACCTAATACGTAAATTAAATAGAAAATAAATAATGTTACCGAATAAACATAGCAATGTTGTAGCTCAAATAAAACCATGTTACTTTAGCTTTCAATAATAAATATAATTTCAATTAAATACTTAATCGTTTTACTCTACCTATAATGGTCAATAATTTATTAATTCAACTAACTTCGAAACGCGGTCACGTGGTCGTTGGTGTTCATTCCATACTAGTGTAGATATTCCTCTGTTTTCTCCCTAATAATTAACTAATTATACAAGTTATTCTGGTCTGATTCCCTGAACCCCCCTCCACGCTCCCCTCCTCGATCCCTTGCTAGTGGTTCTTCACTAGTCCAAATATTTATTTTATTTTTACTGTTTTGTTTTTTGGCGTAATTATATTAATTTTAAAAATATATGTATATCTTTATACACGGTTAATTTTTTATCGTTCTGGAACCGAAAGCCATAAACTCGTTCATCAAACTCGAAACGGACTATTATTTTCAATAAGTAACAATTTAAAAAAATCACAAAATTTTTTTTTTTTTTTTTTTTGTGAAATAATGAGAACTCTAAGTAACGCTTCCTTGCGGTCAATGCTTTCGTAACTATCTTTTTTTAACATCCACACAGGTGGTCAGCAACTGTGGAGACCTTTTGTCTTGCGTTTATGAATGAAATAGTGGAAGCGCTACTAAGATTTAACTCAAATGACAGAAAAAATGTGATAAATTTCTTAGATGTCTTATAAAACAATAACAATGCCAATAGTAACTATTACTCGACTGGAGTCACTATGTTTTGGCTCCAGAACGATGCAAAATTAACCGTGTATATGATGTGACTGCGTTTCCTCTTTATATACTTTCATTTTAAACAGTAAATAGCTCCTTACATATACATATTTACAATAAATCATTGAACAGTTGTACAAATATTCTAAAGACTAGCTAGGTTAAAACATATTTTGCCAAACCTGGTTTATAAATATTATTTTTTGTCTATTAAATTAATGTCCATCCGCTGTCAGGTCTTATCAGCTATTGACATTGATAAGTAGATTATTTCGCGAGTTTATTGAGGTGCTAGGTAATACGTAGGTGTGGTGAATCCATTTCATACATATATATCATAATTCCATATCATAGGCAAAACAAAGGAAGACAATACCTCGTCATCTCTACCCAGACATGATTAAATAACTCATTAGTGATTAATAAAGGGTTTCGGAAAACGAGACTTCGTCATCTCTTCGCGAACGACGACTGATTAGATACTTAACTACATCAATAATTGAAATACTGTTTTTTAGGTTTCTAGAACTACCGTAACGTAATTGGACAAAAACACCGTAAATAAATATTTTAAAATAGCTCTGGGAAGGTTGTTACAAGGCTAATTAAAACTTGTAATTATTTGGTTTTAAAGTACTGACGCCAGCACATCAACCTACTACAATCTGTCAAATTTGTTTAATAGATTTTCAACTTTATCACTATAGCACGGAAAATGTGACAGTTTCGGGTAGGTTGATGTGCAGGCGTCTGTACCTAATTAAGAATCTATGGCAAGTTTTTCCACCTCAATTGAATACATGATCACCAAATACGATCGTCACCAACCTTCATGGCAGATAGATCTTATAATGAAGGGAAACCTATGTTTTACACGATGGCACCTCTAAAAAGTGTGAAAACAAATTCGTGTATTCTGTTACTTCAAAATTACTTGATGCATTCTGAAGCTGTTTCCACTATAATTCAGAGAATTTCTTAAGGAACGTCTTATCTCGGTTCCTATAAACAAAAACGAACCGTTTTGCTTACCAATGGTAGCATTTTTTATTGCCAAACTGGGCATATAAATAGATTCGTAAGCAAATTTTTGTTAGCTACTACACGGCGAAGGTGGTGTGACGATCTAACGATTTTGCAGGGCCAACATTGCCATCGACCGCTCAAGACGGAGGTTTGGAAGGAAAAAGGGAAGGCCTTTGCCCAGCAGTGGGTCACAACATAAGCGAATGAAAAAAAAAATTCCATATGGGAGGTTCTATGCAAAGCTATGCGGTCTTTGCTTCATCACTGGTAAAGATGAAGAATCTTAATTTTAACCAATAACGGTCCGTAAATAGGAATGGGCCATAATTTTTCAAATCTTCAAATTGCACCCGTGCAAAACCGGGTCAAATCGCACCTTACCGTGGCCATAATATCACCACACTAAGTTTAAAGGTTATTAAAACCTCTTTCCATGATAATGTATAACAAGTCCCAACACAGCTGACGCGGTGGCGATCCCACTAGCTTGTGGGACACTGAGCTTGCTCCCCCACAGCCATCCAGGTGGTAGCCAGCTGACCGCATGGAGCGTATCCAGCAGGAGTTTGGTGGTGGTCAGCGAAGCCTGGGTGAAGCGCGCTGAGGCGCATTTCGTTCGGTCAGGAGATTTCAGGGCTTCAGAGGTAGCGTTGAGGCCGCGGATTGATCTGGTGGTACAGAAGAGGTGTAATGGTTAATATAGTGGACTGTATTTTTTGCTGATTAAATCACCGAGTCGCTGACACAACACTATTTTTCTATCAAAAAGAAAAAACGTCAACTAAACGGAACCGCTGGATCTAGATACACTAGCAAATGCACTAGGGTTCCTTATATAGCAAAAGTGAGCACAAAGGAAGGATTTTTGAAAATAGAGGTAATAATGTGGATGAAAGTTCGTCTTTATGCTGATGGAAAAATCCCATGGGAGTCTGATGGGATGGGACACACGGCTTGTAAAAACTTAAAGCTTACAAAAAAGGTCACAACAGGAGATATATTGTTTCAGTTTTAATTCTGATCCTAGTTTATTGGGAATCGCAACATCTACTTAATATTTCCCTATCTGTTGAGTGTGCTTATAACTGGGGACTACTTATCTGATATTCGAAAGTATATTTGTTTAATTATTCATTGATTGATACGACTTTGAGGGTCGACAAGTTGGAGTCGCGTCACAACACGAACTTCAAGTCGTTCGTGATGCGTATTCCGACACATCATCTTGAGAATTTCCTCAAGGAAGAGTTCTGGCCGAAGGGTTCTGTATTGCCGGTTTCGTGGCCGGCTACATGACACCAGTCAGCGAAACACGACGCAGACACTTCGTGTGCGTGTTTTTTGTGTAATTATAATTTTGTATGTATTTATAGTATTTTTAAGTTGTATTAATATTGTACTGTATGCGTTTATATGGGCTTTGATGCCTGAAATAAATGGATAAGTAAATAAATAAATAAAAATAGGGGACAAAGGACAAAACAGTTCATTACAAGCATACGATAGAAGCGTAACATTTTATTTATAATAATAAGTACTTAGAAAGAAAAAGAAAGAAAAAACATTACCAACAGCACAATATAGACACACATTGGCATAGAGATCAATTTTTTTTGTAAGTATTATAGGGCTCTTATAGATAAATTGATGACAATTTCGATTGCTTGCAATAAAATAAAGTGCTCTTTTTAACGATGTTGAGTGATAATGATGGAGCTTATCGCGACACAGTCTTGATAAAAAGAAACATTTTATTTTTAAACAAATTAAAACAAATTTTCTAGCAATGAACTTAATAACTATAGGCTTGGCAAAGCTAACCTATCAACCATAACACGAAAAAAGTAATCCTAATACCCGTAATCCTATTTCCCACTGCCGGAACTCTACCTAATCATATACCCCCCTTACTAATTAATAAACGTTGTATAGCGTCTGTATAGTTACACAACGCTTTGTCCTCTTCGTTCGAGAGTCAAATTACTGACGACTGAAAGAGAGAAATCGGTGTGTGACTATTCATCTCATAATATAAATACGTTTATTATTAGTAAGGGGGTTAGTGTACAACCACCAATCACCAAACTGACTCGTAATAATACTCGCGTAGGTACCTATTACCAGTTTCAGACTATTACATCCAACTTCTCTCAATATAAGTAATACCTTCACCATAAGATCCAACAAAACGAAAGAAATTAGGTACACAGTCTAGAGAATAGAAAAGAATAGTAGTTCTTTCAGTTATTTCATTCTATAAGGTTTCTAGCGTGTTGCTGCCACTGACAAGTATGTCAAAACCATTGTGATTTGTGATTTTTATCCTCGTTACAATAAGGTTGATTTTAGGTTGCTGCTGTCAGAGTTAAAATAACTGTGAACGGACTGTATAAAAGAAGTAACATGTCATAGTCTGACCTCGCGTCCGTATAATAGAAAGCGATCATACGCGATCGTCGCGTTCATGTCACTTTTGTTCGGAAAACCGATAGGCGCCTTCTATCGCCGCGACCAGGCGCTCCGGTTCACCGAATGAAAAGTAACGTGAACAAAATGGTGAACAATCATGGAATTTCTGTTAGGACGCGGCTTAATACTCGAGAGTATGTTACATCTTTTGCAACATCACTCTTGCTCTAACAAACCTGATGAAGCCGACAAATGCTGACAGTGACCAGAACAGCTTATGCGCCGTTCTTATTTTGAACTCGGTCTCTTTGGAAACTTCTAGCATGCCAGTGTCGATGAGCCACGAGAGCTTCTCAGCTTGGAGGTAGGCGAGGGTGAACGTACTGCCAGCCACGCCCAGTGAACCCCAGAATGGGCCATCCTGGAAGAATATTTTTTTTTATTTAAAAAATGCCTGGTTCGTGTGTTCAAGCATATCCGTTACTTAGGGTCTATATAATCGCCTCAATATTTAGACAGGAATGTTTACAAGATGGGAGGCACAAAGTCCGATCGATCTTCGAAGCTCAGTCGAGAATGCTGCAGTTATGATTTTATATAGGTAACTACATATTAGGTAGGTATATTACCTCTGGAGCGGTGAATGCATATCCGTGGGTGAATGCTTATGCGAATCCCGCACCCCCGGCCATAGGCAAAGGTGGAACACCGCAGTGATTTTAGCCGGTAAGAGTTCGGCATGCCCCTCTGTCACCCCAACGATAGAGGATTTCCACCGCGGAAAAAAAAGGTATAGACCTCTATTACTTAGATTGTAGTTATCGAGGTCAGATTAACTTCAAACGGCATCTGTTTAGTCTGGATGACAATCTCAACACACTAAAGGCACAAAGGGTTCCATAGTATCCAAATACGCACTATATCTACCTACCTACAAGAAATCCAAAAATGCAGAGTTTGTATGAAAGTGTCTGCTAGATAGATACGGTAACTAAAGCAGAACACTAAAGGTTGTGAAACAGGCCATAAGCTAATAAAAAGATAAGCAAACTCACTTGCTTCCCAAGTCCGTATGCTAGCGCAGTTTTCAACGCTACAGCATCATCGAGGAGGCGCAGGGAAGCGCGGGCGGCGGCGAGGCGAGCGCTCGCAGTCAGCAGGTCCTTGCGCTGCGTCGTGGAGCCCCACAGCTTGAGCGCGTAGCATGCTAAGTTCACCACCTGGTTTATGTGAGAATATAAATCAATCAAAAACTTATTTTTAAACTACATAATATGTAGATGAAGTCGGTATTTCCTGTTTGACTAGGTACTCTGAGAAGAAACACCGAAACAAACTGAGAGGTCACAGTCTCTTGTCAAGGCTAGACATTGACTTGGTCAGATCATGTGAGGATTGAGAAGATGAGTCGAAGGTGGTCTTTTGAGGAAAGAGTCGCACAAATCTGAATCCACTGCTTAATTGATTTGCTACTATTTACAAAATACATTAAAAAAATGTAGGGAAATTAGGTACAGGCATTTTTGACTGACTGAGATCAGACTTTGAACCACTTTGAACGTTTTAAAAAATTACGAGAATTGCCCCTCAGGTCATACTGTACAATTGTAAAAAAAAAAAAATACCTTATCCCTGTTAGCGTGTGCCTGCAACAGATCACAGAGCTCGTTCACTGCTGCCATGGCGCGTCCGTGTTTACGTCCACACTGGTTCTAGGTACGCGGGACGTAACGCCGATTACCGCCGATAAGATAGATGTACTAACATAACGCCAATACCCTCAATCTTTGAGCACGTTTTCTACTACCGAATGTTATGTAAGCAATCAATTTGATAGTAACAATGCCATCTTATCAGTATGTGAAGTTGACATCTGTAATCTTTATGAATTAGATAGACAGATCTCGCGGTTTGTACTCAACTGAGCAGGTATCTTTATACATGAATTATACAAATACACAAAGGTAAGTATATCTGTCTATTGTTTGATTAGGTAATGAGGCAATAGAATTAAAGAACAATAAAATAAAATAGAAAACATGGGTTTGTTACTTCGATATTTACATCTGTTTTATGTCAATAAACATAGGTAGGTATATTTTATTTTCCTAACATTAGGTACATCACGCCCGAAGCACATTGTCCCCTAAGAGTTAGGCAGAGGTGTAACTATAGTAGTAGTTAAGTCCCATGTAATAGAGGCAGAACCTATTGCCATCAATCGGGCACAAATACAGACTCCGGGCTGCTACTGAGAAATTTCTGATATAAAACCTCATTAGGTAACACTTTCGCCCAAGCTGGGAATTGGACCCTGGATCTCATGGTTGGTAGAGACCTCTTTGAGAGATTCTGACCTCCTTGCGAGACAGACCGCTAATATTTGAAGGGATATTCCCTGATATTCTATTCGAACGTTCAAATGTGTGTCATAGAGAGTCGTAGGTTTGACGGATAAGAAATAAGTCGGAATAAATTATATAAATATGATAAAAGACTCCTGAAATATATCATATTAAACTCTAAAGGGAGTTTAATTTAGTAAGATAGCTCACCACTGTAGCTCCCCCCGTGGCGCAAGCGTCACAGTACCGTCAAACGGGGTGAATCGGGACAATACTTTAAAATGGATTTTAACGTTGAAATAGTTTGTTGTCAATAAGGGCACGTAATCGTTTATTAAATTACAGTAAACACATTAGGGTCCTTTTTGGCCACAAACCATATTATTTTAATGTTAAAATCACTTTTAAAGTTTTGTCCCGATACACCCCTGTATCCCTATTCCTTTAGTCTCATAACGTTCAAGTTGCAAAATAACATATGGTAGCAAAAAGTTCAAATCTCATAAGACCCAAGTCTCGAAACCTCCAAGTTGCAAAATATCTACATCTCAAAACGTTCAAGTTGCAAAATAGTCAAGTCTCCAAACATCCATGTCTCATAATATACATTTTTTATTTAAGTGGATTTGTAAGTGGTGTTTTTCATATTTTTGACATCGACCTTGATCCACCAATTTAAAAAAAAACTTATGGAAACTATAAAGCTATACTATAACACCGCAAGTCAGCACAAGAAGAAGTTATTAGTGGCCTTCAGGCCACTGACATTGTAAATAAATCAGAATCAAAATAAAACATTCATGTTGGTATCAAATTCAATTAGTTGGAGCTTGTAAATGTAGGTAAAATACAACAATGTTATTTAATGTTGTTATTATTATATAGTCTATATTATTTTTAATTTACTAGCACATAATAAGCAAATGCTCATTGCAGGAAAATATATTATCAAATATATATACTTAAGTCATTACTTTGTCTGTAACTGTGTTATAGTTTACATATTCTTGATATTAATTGTGTTAACATTACTAAAAACTAAACGCATCTACATAATATAAGCTAACATATAAACTATAACAATACGTACAATTATATGAAAAAATAAACAAGATAATCATAGGGCATCAAAGAATTCGTCCGCATCGCTGTCAACAGGAACAGTGCCCAAAAGGCTGGCAGCATTGCCACGTTGTATGGCAATGCTAATTCTTTGGCCAAGAAATAGGCCAGCCCTCTGGTCACGTGAAGAGTCGACTAACCGCTTGGCGATTAAGTCATTACTTTGTCTGTAACTGTGTTATAGTTTACATATTCTTGATATGAATTGTGTTAACATTACTAAAAACTAAACGCATCTACATAATATAAGCTAACATATAAACTATAATAATATGTACAATTATATGAAAAAATAAACAAGATAATCATAGGGCATCAAAGAATTCGTCCGCATCGCTGTCAACAGGAACAGTGCCCAAAAGGCTGGCAGCATTGCCACGTTGTATGGCAATGCTAATTCTTTGGCCAAGAAATAGGCCAGCCCTCTGGTCACGCGAAGAGTCGACTAACCGCTTGGCGATATCTCGAAAAACCAAGTGGGCACTTGGACCCCATGGCCCTAGTGTTTCAACCCCAAACGGCTCGAACATATAACTCCCAATCAGGTTGCAATATTTTCGCCGTTTGAGGTTTTCTGCACCTGCAGCAGCCGCCCCAGCACAGCCCACTGTGCTAGGAAGATGGGATGGCGCAAGGGTGTCGACACATGTTGCATACCACACCAAAGGTCTGCCTAACTTCCAGGGCATTATAGTCATTCCGTCTGGTCTCTTTCCATCGTCGCGTGTCAGGCCGTTGGGTTCTAAAACAGCTGGCACCCCGGCGGTGACAAGAGCACGACGGATGATGTCATTAATGCTGGCGTGCCGTGCTATCCGGCCTGCGCTCCTACTGCAGGATAGGCCATGGTGTCCAAGGCAGTCGACAGCTTCACTGCACCGACAGCGATGCGGAGCCCCGCAAGAAGCACCCAAACGCAGACAGGTAGCGAGCCGAAAGGTAGTGTCACCCAGCATAGTGCCTATTTTGGGTGACGGGAGTGCTTGAAGCCAGAGCCCCGACTCCCACTCACTCACAGCCAGCAAGCGGGCACGCTCAGCAGAATTGGTGGACGTATTGATAAAATTATTCCGTACCAACCTGCAGAGCGGCTCATCCCACTGTCTCTGGGAAGATGGGTTTACGGGCCGATCTGTATCCGGGCAAGCCGCTTTCCAGGCGTTCACCGCGTCGATCAAGCACGGCACTTCACAGTCAACCAGGCAGGGAGCTAAAATTTTCCCGGTCAACTTTACATTTTTTTTTTTTTTTTTTTTTTTTTCTCTTTATTTTTAATTAGGGACTTTTACACAACTGTGTATGCCAGTCCCATCGTACCTCGTACAAAATCTTAATTAACTAAATCGTAACTTAGCGAACTTAAAAACTTTGAAGGCCGCCTCCGAACTAGGTGTAGACAATATTTGGTGAAATATACCCACATCATATCTAGGGGTATATTTCACCAAATCCAACTAGGTAATTGAATTTGATACCAACATGAATGTTTTATTTTGATTCTGATTTATTTACAATGTCAGTGGCCTGAAGGCCACTAATAACTTCTTCTTGTGCTGACTTGCGGTGTTATAGTATAGCGTTATAGTTTCCATAAGTTTTTTTTTAAATTGGTGGATCAAGGTCGATGTCAAAAATATGAAAAACACCACTTACAAATCCACTTAAATAAAAAATGTATATTATGAGACATGGATGTTTGGAGACTTGACTATTTTGCAACTTGAACGTTTTGAGATGTAGATATTTTGCAACTTGGAGGTTTCGAGACTTGGATCTTATGAGATTTGAACTTTTTGCTACCATATGTTATTTTGCAACTTGAACGTTATGAGACTGAACCTCCCTATTCACCCCGTTTGACTGTAGTAGCGCTTGAGATCAGTAGGCCAAAAAGGGAGTATAACATACTAGCTGTTGCCCGAGACTTCGTCTGCAATCCAGGATAAAAAGTAGCCTAGATGTCCTTTTCTAGGTCATGGTCTACTCATGTGCCAAATTTCATATAAATCCGTTCAGCCGTTTTAGCGTGAAAGCGTAACAAACAAACTTACGTTCGCATTTTTAATATTAGTTAGGATTGTATGTTATGTTAATATTAGTTAGGATTGTATTGTTTCAAAAACCATTAATCCATTGTAATCGTATAAGTTTCAGGAACAAGATATAATCATAATTCAAATTAATTGTCAAAAAGGCTTATCACACATTCTTCATAATGTCATACATATTATAAGATAGGCAATCGTAACGTATGGATATGCGAATAGAAACCAAAGTACTTATATAAGTACCTAGTTACCTATTGATAAATAACTAATCATAATATTGTAGTGAAATTGGCTTGAAAGGGGGTGAGTACCGAGATGACGATTAAAGGTTACTCATCACAACAGCACCCCTCCAACACAGCAAATAACTTGTCATTCAAGTTACGATTTTATATCAAACGCATTAGGGCGTTCGCTACGTAAAGCGTGCGCACGCGGCGCGTGCACGGAGCGGGCGCCCGCTCAAACCTCAAACCCGTCGCACGCGTCCGCGCCAGAGAGCTGCTCATATTATCTTTCAATAAAAACACGCGAGGCGGGCACCCGCCGCGCCGCGTGCGCACGCTTAACGTAAGTAAATTTTATGATGACAATACAGTACAGTGGACCCAGCTGCCATGCGTCACGCAGATCACGCACTTCAAGCAAGCATCCCGCTCCCCGTGGAAGAAACGCTTGCGGTAGTGCATCGGGCGCGCGTATAATGAATGATCTTTATAGGGAAGAATGAAAGAAAAAGACATGTGCTGACCTCGAATAAATTGGGATAAGTGCATGAGAATGATGACGAAGAATATTGTAGTGAAATAAAATAACAGTAACCGTTTAAAAAATATAATAACTTTTTTATAATATTTTAACCTATACAATAAATTGTACATTATAGTAACTAATATGTTTTCTCAATTCACTGTCAAAATACTTATGTACTTAAGTACTTTCTTACTAACTATTATAGGTATTTTATCATACAATGTGCGCTTTCATAATTTCTAACGTGACGAAATTATCGTGGACGTCCACATCCATAAAATACAGTAAGATTTTTTCATCACCATCCAAATTTTTACAGAGTGTTCTACCCATGAATATGAACAACTTTCACTATGGGACTAACTCTGAAATCACGAATAAAAAATCTGCTGTTTCATACGAAAGTTCAATACCTACTTGACCAAAATGTATGAAACAGCTGATTTTTTTTTTTCGTGATTTCAGAGTTGGTCCCATAGTGAAAGTTGTTCATATTCATGGGTAGAACATCCAGTAAAAATTTGGATGGTGATGAAAAAATATCCCTGTATATGGAAATACGTGCACATAATAACGTTATCGTGTACCTACCTACGGTAATTTAAAAGCGCCTTCATATATTTCTGTAGATTTTACTTTGCGTTATCGTGATACAGTGACGCGGACATGTACGTCCGCGACAATATCGTCACGTTAGAAATTATAAAAACGCTTAATAACAGGTACATACGAAGATAAAGCATGCCTAATGACTATGTTGTGCAACATACCCTGGTAATCTACAGACAACAGTGGGACAAAGAAATCTACGCAAAAATTGTTAGGACTTTTTATAGCACCTGTATTAGTGTTGTAACGCGTAAGACAGTATCTAAAACCTGAATGCATTTCTTTTTTTTTTGGCACTAATTGGAGTCGTTACGCCCGGTAACGATCATGGTAGGTACGTAGCAATTGTTCTGAAACGTTAATTGGAGAGATACAGAGTTAGTTTTCAAAGACCAGCCAAATTTTTAAGGGTGTGGTACAGACCATCAATTTGAACAATTTTTTTCCATGGGACCAATATCGTAAACGCGAATAAAAATTCAGCCGTCCCATACGTTTAGGTCGAGGAGGTATTGAAGTTTTTTATGGGATAGTTGATAAATTTTTCGCGATCGCATGGAGGAAGTTGTTCAGTTTGATGGTCTGTACCACACCTTTAAAGGCTGGTCTTTGAAAACTATCCCTGTATACCTAGCAATGTCTGAAAATACGTCTATTTTTATCACGTTCATGTATAAAAATAGACGGTAGAGTAATCTAAACAAAGTAACTTTAAAATTATATTTTATCCATTCTTGCAATTGTGTTCCAATTTCAAAGTAAACCAAATTGGAAACGAGTAATACATAATATTTATAGAAATAATATACCTGCATCCAGTATTTAAAACAAAGTTTATACATATATAACTACGTATCTTCACCATAATTCTACTTTCCAAATATGAACATATCATCAGTATAATTAAGTTGATTTTAGAATGACAGGAACCATTGAAAAAGACGTAAAAATGTTTGAAGTTGTTGCGCAAACTGAACTTTATATTTAAGCAAATAAGTTTTTTTTTAAACAATTATTTACTACGTACATGTTTGGAATAAGATAATAAAATCCTATCGAATCACAAGTAGGTTGAACCAGCCAACCATAGGTAATACATTACAAAACTCCCTTCGAACCGTAGCTCCTTACCACACCACATATATCTTGTTTATTGTGACAAATTGACTGTAAGTCTAGAAAAACCTATGAACCTTTACAATAATTATATCATTTTAACAGTCGTTTTTTTGCAAAATACATAGCAATACCTATAACTGACGATGTGGTGGCTATAGTTGCTACTTTCGTGGAGCCGATCTTCTCGCCCCACAGCCAGCCGTTGGGCAGACAACTAACGACATGTGTGATGTCCAGGCACAGTTTCCCAGCGACTATAGACTCTAGCAGCAGTCTGACATCCAGGTGTCTTCTGGCTTCAGCGCCATCTTCCGATGCTTGTTGTAAACATTCTCTACTCCACCATAGTTTGCGGATTGAGCTTGATGTCCTGGAAGGAAAGGTATTTATTGGCTGGATCATAGATTAGGGCTTCTAATTCCGCAATACCGAGATCCCGGTATTTTGTGATCCCGCGTCATTTTCCAGTCCCGCGTATTGCGGGATCCCGTTAGATTTTCGGGACTAGAAGTTAAAGGCTCTAGCTAGATATAGATCGATTCGTGCCTTTCGACATAGGATCTCAGGGGACCAAATGCCTTTTCGGTGAAACATGTAAGCTCTACCCAGCCTAGTAGCATAATTGGATTATACAGACTACAGAGTTCGTAACAATTGAAACGGTGCAAATACGAAAGTGTTATCACGACATTGCATCTGCAATTCTTCTTTCTTATCTTTTTGAGAATAATACTCGTCAATGACATGTACTGACTGATATTTAATAAAGATTATTCAATAACAGCGTCAACTTCACTGTCTACAATTATTCCAAGATTAACCTTTTAACCGCCCGACTTTATATCAGTCGTCGTGCCCCCAGCGCCCGAGAAAAAAAAAAAAACGTAAAATTAATACCGATGAAACGAGCTGTGATGATATAATAATAATACAGATTAAACGAGATGTGTTATTTGGTCGTATATATACGACTCTGGCGGAATGGGCACGAAAATATTTGTCGGATTAATCCGACGTAGGCGGTTAAAAGGTTAAATGAATGAGTGAAGGTAACGAGACAGGAAGGTGTAGGTAATGTTTAGCGTGGGCGACGACGATAACGTAAGCAAGGAAGTACAAAGACCGGAATCAAAAATATGATATCAAAATACGCGTGAAAATATTCAGTATGTATAAGGTATTAGCTATTTACGCTCTTATTTTTTTTACACGCCTTTATAAGCTTTACTTGTAACTAACTAACTTCACTGTCATTTCCCGTGACCCAAAGACACTGGCCTTTACCTTGGCCAGAGGCTAAGCATTGCCATACGACGTGGTATTGCCGCCAGTCTCATTATACATTACCAGTCGATTCGTTTGTGTATAGTTTTAGTTGAGTTAGGATATAGTTTTGTTATTTTTATTAATTAATTGTGTATTAGTTCTTATTTACTTACTTATTATTTTATTTACAGAAATAATAATATAACTAAATAACTAACAAACAATGTAATACAATCTTAGAAGTCCATTTTAACCTTCTTCTAGAAATGAAACTTTTTATGTATTGTTCGGATTACAAAACTATAATTTAGTATCTTGGAGCTGATGGAGCCAGGAGGTGAATAGTGGAACTCTTTAGGGGCTACTTGTAAACCCCTCGAGTTTACTAGTAACCCCTAATCGTCATAACTTTCGTTGACTTTATTTAAAGAAAAAATTAATAAGATGGTCGAATCTTTTTTCATCATTTTATACGCTTATAGGGTAAGTACCGAAATAACCAGGACGGCGGTATAGCGTAAATCATTCTGAATATCACCAGCTTGGCGTAGGTGCCAAGCTGGTGATATTCAGAAGTTATTATTTTATCGAGAGGACTAATTCTTGACTCTTCATAAACGACTTTAATTATTAGGTGCTTCCTTTCAAGGATATACAAATGGCAACAAGTGAATGAAACTAACAATATTTTGCGCATTTCAAATCAAGGCATAATTAGTGGATTTTAAGGACCTACAAAACCCTTAGTGCGCAACACTCTTTCAATCACAATCTGAATGATTTTGAAGGATATTGCTAATCCATTGCTTCATATGTTCGAAAAGTTTGTCTGCTCAACAACGTAAATAACGCAATGAATGTTGTTGAGCTGTCAAAATGTAAGCCATTGCTACTACTGTTAGAGTATTATGCAATTATCCTGCAGATTACGTGGTTTTTATCGGCATATCAATAAGCTAGTTATATGAAATAAATAATAATAAGTATATATCCTTATTACTTACTGTATAAGCGAAATAATGAGACTAGCAGCCCACAGTGTAGTGCTGAATGTCTCTAGCTTGTAGGCTGTCTTATCACTCAACTTCAGTACCCCCACCTCGTACAACCAGCAGGCCTTCTCCACGGGTAGGAATGCTTGGTCCACCATGTTTGCTATGACGCCGAGTGCCGCTGCTGTTGATGTTGCTTCCTTAAGGATTGAAGAATCAGAAGAATGTAAGTGATAACACGTCATGTTGGTAGTTAGGGGATTTAGTGATAGTCTAACCTCGTATTTACTATAGGACAAATGTCCCGCGACACGTGTCGCTAGAGATGTCGGGCAACGGGGCAACGTAAGGTGATGTCGACCAACATCACCAGACATCTTGTCTTGTGTTGTTGCATGTCATTTGTTTCCTACATTAGTAGGAGACATTAAATGACACGCAACACGCACATATTATTGTGGCTCAAATCATCATGAGTTGCCTTAAAAGACTTGAAATACTTTTTTTTTAAATAGTACTGTGAATGTAATTATCTAATACTAGCAGCACCCCGCGGTTTCACCCTCATAAGTTTCGATCCCATGGGAATATTGGGATAAAAACTATCCTATGTTCTTTCCTGGGACTCAAACTATCTCTATACCAAATTTCATCTAAATTGGTTCAGCGGTTTAAGCGTGCAGAGGTAACAGACAGACAGACACACTTTTGCATTTATAATATTAGTATGAATTGATGCTGACTGTTCAAGTTTAATATACCATATCTCATAACAAGCTACTCCAGATATAAATTCAATAGGTACTCAAGTGCACTTGAAAAACTTTTTGGTGTAAAAATATTTTCCAGCACATAAAATTATTTAGTCTGAAAGGTAGGCAGAATTGAAACTAAACTAGGTTTACTAACATGTCTTCCCAACCCGTAGTTGTATGTGTGCCTGATCATGGGGATATCATCAAAGAGTCGCAGCATCATCCTGGCAGTAGACAGCCGAGAGCCGGCCACCTGCCATGGCTTCTCATCTTGGACACATCCATACAGTTTGCATGCGTAGCAAGCTAGACGGACAACCTGTGTAAATATTATTTTGATGAAATGTATTGTATAAACAAAAATTATCCTTTAAAAAAGAAACCTAATTATTTTGTAGTTGAAAGGGAAACTATTCAATACAAAAAAAAAATAGAATAGAATATTATTTATCGTTGCTAGTAATGAGTTTATGAAGATTTAAGATGATGCCTATTGTATAAATTACTTAGGTTTTTTTTTATGAGTAGTTTTTAAAATATTCAACATGATGAATGGATATTTTTATCAAACTTTTTATAGCATCTTAAACTACTAATTAGGAAGATAATAAGGGTAAAAGGTCAGGAGTTGTCACCTTTATTATGTTGACTCTAACAAAAGTTTTAAATGAGCGTCAGGTTCAGGTTATTGACTGGAATGACCGGTATAGGTGGTGTAAATACCAAGGCCGTTGTACTTCCGCATACCGTACCTTGTCTCTCCCATTGTAGCTGTCCAAAAGTTCACAAATATCGTCTACTACTGAAGACATTTCACTGTAACTGCACTGTTTTCGCTAATGTAAGAATATGTTCAACTGATAAGTTATCTGAGCGGATCGGCAAGTCCGCGTTTTTCGCGAAAGCGTGCGCTCTTGTAGATTTGCGCTTGATAACTATTACATTTCTCCAATCTATTAGATTATTGCATTATTGGTGTTTCGCAACCTTGGGTTCGTTTTCGAAAGCTGTTCCCTCGGCTTGGTGACAAACTGTCAATTACAGCTGATGGTGACGTTGCGGATGACACGAGGGTTTGACAGATTACATTATTTTCAGTGATGTGCTGTTTTTTCCATCGTAATGAAAAAAACGCGTTTTTTAACCAACTGGTTCAAAGATGTTGAACCCATCACAAAAAGTCCTGCGGCAATAAGTGGAGCTAACTATTAGTATAAGATGCCATATAGGAAAAAAAATCCTACAACAGTTCTCCTACCTCAGACACCTTTCTTTATTGTGATTACATTGTCTATATTATGATGTTGAGTAAAATAAATATACAAAGATTTATGATTCCTTCGTATCTCTGTAACACTGCGTCTATAAGACTTTTCGTGAGACGGGCTTTAGGCTAATTTTTGTTTAGAATGATCATGGAGATAAATTCTAAAATCGTAGCACAATGTTTATCGATTGCCAAGGAACTTCCCTATAAAGTACGTTTGCAGAGCTAGCTTTAGTGAGTCCTATAGAAATGTAATCGTAGTAATTTATTGTTCTTATTTTAATAATACGTTTGAGCATTGAGAGCTGAAACAGTCACAGAAGGTATTTCAATTTTACCTTAGCAATTAATAAATTCTTCCGTGTTTTGTTGACTCTTTGTTGAGAAACTCCCCAATAAAAAAAAAAACATCGAGTTTCGTGAAACGTCAATAACGTCAAACGTCAAATCATAGAAAAAAATATTTTCGTAAACATTGCAAAAACGTTTTTTTATGATTGATAATTGTGATGAGTCTAGCAAAATGAACGTGTTTTCAATAACCGACATTCCTGAATTCTCGAAGAAGGAACGTATTGTGGTGGTGGGTGTAATAGGCAAGTCGCCATATCGGTACCCAAACAAAACAACCCCACTTCTGCCTAGTGTACAGTCTAAAGAGGTATGTTTGGCGTATTGTAAGAAGCTATAGCTTCTATTCCATTTTATGTTATATCTTATATCATCAGCAGCAGCCTACAAAAGCACAGTGCTAATCTTGGATTTGTTTCTAACTGGACCACTATCTCACACTGTAGGTACACACGGCTACACATCAAGTTATACATTGCCAGTTTGAGTTGACCTCATATAATCATATTGTATAGGTTTTTCGTACAGTCAGAAGTCAGCTTATACTGGTTATGTATAGCTTGATGTGTAGCCGTGTGTACCTTCACAGGCAGTAGCAATTTATTGTTAAAACATCTTTCTATTGATATTTGTAGGCTCTGTAGGAGGATCGATTGTAATTTAGTTATCTTGTAACTTATGAGTAAGAAATATAAACAACATTACCAATGAGAATACTTAGCATATGCACAGTCAACAAAAGAGATAAGTATGCAGGATCGTCGTATATGGTTGAAGTTTAGTAAGAAACCGATGGATGTTCTCGAATAAAATTTAATTTTATTAATAGAAAAGAAACGGCTCATTTATCAAATTAAATTTCAGTCGACAATATCCATCGGTTTCTTACTAAACTTCAACTATATCCGACAATCCTGCATACTTATCTCTTTTGTTGACTATACATACTCCATACAATAAAATTTTCTTACAGAATGGCATAGAGTGTCACTGGGATGAGCGCCGCTCTATCCTCTACCTTCACGCTATAACATACCTGGACACAAAACAATTGACAGCCCTAGCTGCTACTCTCGATGATGACACCGCAAGTACAGACAAAGATGCGGACGCAGCTAATTGGTTGGTTGCCTCAGGGAATCTGGCTGCCGAGTCCTGTAAAGCTATAGCTCTGCTGTTCCACTTGTGTCATATTGTGGTGCTATCGTCACCTACACCGGTGTTTGATCTTGGATACCTGCAGCTTTTTAAAGCTATTGATGCTTATAGGTAAGGAATTTTATTTTCATTTTGTTAATATCAAGTCAAAACTGAAATGAGTATGAATATCTCCCAAATATGCTTTTCATGAGCGGCATAGTTCATTCCAATTTTTACAAACCAAATGAGGATAATTTTTGGAGTCTCATAGTTTATAGCGTAATTTACATTGCTTTCAATTTCAAATAAAACTTCAGCTTGTACCACAATGATGAAAAATGAGTTGACATTTTGCAGAATTTCATTTGAATGAAATTACGTGACTCATTTTGCATGACCAAAATTACCCTTTTTTGGCCTCACCCTTAAAAACTGGTGCTTGATCCGGTATGTCAGATTATATTCTGTCCGTCCATCTACTTAAAAGAAATTTTAAATTGAATCATTCACTGACAGACAATGCACAGCCTTAACCGCTGGGTGTAGAAGCTTGAAATTTACCATAAGAGTTCCATAAATACCTAAAACGAACACTGAGAAAGGATTTTTGAAAATTCATAAAGGGTTTAAAGTGGGAAAAAGAAAACAAAACGAAAAGAAACTTATCGAAAGTCTGTATGTAAGGTAGTTCATCATTTACACTGATTGGAAATTGGCTCAGGAATGGTCACAAAATAAATTCCCACCACTTACAGAACTGAACAACTAGCGCGCAGTACACAAGCCCTGGTAAACATCAAAGCGACCGGTGCTTGGGAGTCCCATGGGCGCTCCTGCTGCCCTCGCCTGCTGTTCCACTTCCGCCGCGCCCCCAACCCTGTGCGGAAGGTGCCTGCTGCGTTAAAGAGATTGGAACATGCGGTCGAAGACCAGCTGTATTTTATACTGAGGAAGGCTAGGATTATTACTAATGTCTGGTGAGATGTTTTACTGTTTAATTATTTTCGTTCATTGAAATCCTTTGCTGACCGCGCCATCTAGTTTTAAAATATTGACATGTAAATGTGTCTTACAGAAATAAACATTTCATTTCATGTTACATTGTACACAAAGTGGCATCTGTTTCTAAGATAATTAGAGAAAGATTAAGAGAATTAGATAATTGCAGATATGGCGTCATAAACTTTTACTACCATTAATTAGGCTTCTTAAATTATTTTTTGCATCCAAAGAAGCCTTCATTTTTTTTAGAAATTATTTCGTAGCTTACAAATGATCAAGTACAAAATACTATACTTACTGCTTATTTGCCTATGCTATAATTCTATAAATACCTGTTACTAGAATATCTTTAGAACTACTACAAGAGAATACCACTTGCTACAGTAAAATTACTAGCCTAGCCAGTCTGCAAAGCGGTAACGCATTAAAGTGCGTCAGTAAGAAAATCTATTCTAATTTTTAGCGCAAAATCCCTCTTTGCGATACCAAAGAACGAAGAGTTCGTATACATCAGTGGTGAAGAAGAAAGCTCAGGTGCACGAGAAGTGAGCGCGTTAGTGCGCGGCCTGGCGGCGAGATGCACGGCTGTGCCTGACGTCACAACGCAGCGGCCATCTTTCCGCCAGTTCCTACAGACACACGTGGACATGGCCTTCGGGGAGGGATTCGATGATAATGTCGGGAAGTATGCTATGAGTACTTCGTTCTTTGAGGTGAGTGTTACCCGTTTAGACTAAGCCTGATTTAATACCAGGTGATGACGTCAAATCAAATCTCATGTTAGGTTAGGTTAGGCTGGCCATGGACCTAAAATGTTCAGCAGAATTCGATAAAGAATATCAGAAAAAAAACCTCTATAATTCTTAAACTCAAAAGTCGTTTCAATTGGTTGTATAAACTACAAAAATGTTATTGATTTACAAATTTTGACTATAGATTTAATTGAGTTTTCAGTTGCACACTTAGAGGGTTCTGCACTATATCCGATTCGAATCCGAATTAAAGATCCGACTTCAATCCGAATTGAGAATGTTGTGAATTCGGACGGATAGAGGTCGGATCTAGTGCGCTACCCCTCATACAAATAGGACTATGGTCACTTCGGACCGGCATTTCCCGGATTCGGATCGGATGTAGTGCAGAACCGCTCTTACTCCGAAATTTTCAACCGTACCATCTTCGTGTGCTCCAGTTACCAAGCGCATCATCTTGGCGCTCGGCGGCCCAGGCCTTGGCCCCCGTTTACCTGGAGCCCCAATCTCGTGCGGATGACGACTCGCCCTCCGGAGCCCTATACGACGCGCTTGCTACCGACGTGCGCTTCTCACAGGCGAGATGCGCTAAGGTAAGGTATACAGAAAAGAAAAAACTTTTTGAGTTATAAAAATCTATACAAATAAATAAAATTGGAATGTCTGTTTGTAATATTAGAATTACCGCTTTTTACTAAATGCATATGGATGTATGCTCGGTACATAAATACCAAAATATTTTTTTTTTACAATTTTTGTTCCGGCTAATCTCTGAAACGGCTGGACCGATTTTGACGAGACTTTCACTGGCGGATACCTGATGTAATAAGGAGTAACTTAGGCTACTTTTAGAAAAAAATACTTTTAGTTAGGATAGGATTTCACGCGGACGAAGTCGCGGGCATCAGCTAGTATGTTATAATTTCCCTTTTATTTGCAGGTACTACCTATAGCGCAGGCGTCGTATGCGGAAGGCTTACCCGCACATTATTCAAGCCAACATCATGCACATAAGGTCAGTTATTTGTTATCTGTTTCGTAAAATTAGTTTTATACAATAGTAAGTAGTTTCATAATGTTCTGTTAAAATCTTGTTGCGCAATAGACAAAAATCCTAACCGGCATCATAATTTATGTCCTGACTATTCAAAAAATGTTGAGAACCTTTTATCAAAAAATGGTTAGCCCGTATAAAATCTGTCTGAATTCGTAATTTTTTGTCATATTTTTTTTCTGTGAACACCTTTGTACAGACGCCAGCACATCAACCTATCCGAAACTGACAAATTTTCCCAATCAACTTTGAACCTTATGTTATAGTGATAAAGTTGAAAATCTATTAAAGAAGTTTGACAGATTGTAGTAGGTTGATGTGCTGGCGTCTGTACATACCTATAAACTCAAACTCAAAGCATTTATTTCAATTAAACCAGTTACAGGCAATTTTGAATTGTCAAGGAGTCAGTCAGAAAGATGAAGCTAGTTGCCTATTCCAATGATTAGTAGGTTCCTATGGAGAAGAGCGGGCAAGAAACTCAACTCTTAAATAAATCAAAATATTAGTTACATCATTCATTTTTAAATTATGAATATAGGTAAATAATGCTTGTTCCAGGTGAGCCTGGCCATGGGCGTGCTAGAAAGCATGGCTCGCGGTCCATTAGCGCGCGGGGCCCGTACGCGCCTGCGCAATGCGTGTGCCGCGATCTGGCGCTCGCGCAGTCTGTGCGAGGCGCTCTCGCTCACCGGCCACGTGTGCATCGAGCCCGACCAGTCAGTATAACTGCATCTCATTGTACAGAGAATACTCTTTTAGCCATCCTCATCATCTCCATGCCCTTGTCCTTGTTATTTGGGGTCGGCGCGACCCGTTTTCTTGCGCAATAATTCACTCCCTCAGCCATAAATATCCAAATCGGTTCATAATACAGCGTTCTCTTAAAATAATGTTTATTTTTGTTATTATATTGCCAATGTTAACATCTATTGTGACATCTGCCAACCCGCACTGGGCCCGCGTGGTGGATTACGGCCCGCTCCCTCTCACAGATAGGAGGCCTGTGTCCCAGCAGTGGGAACATTATAGGCTGAATATGTATGTTATGTATTGCCAATTTTATTTTTATTGGGTAATGATTAACCGGTGGAATGCCGTAATTACAGAAACAATTAAAAAGCCTTTGTGTCTCGCGGGGATCAACGTCCCGATACGAAGACGTTCGTTAACGGAAAAACAATTAATAAATCCCAAATATTTTCCAACAAAATTGCGAACTTTAGTGCCACACTTCGCGAAAGTTCGTACAGCGATTATCTTACGTACGTGTTTGTCATCATCATCATCATCATCATTTCAGCCGAAAGACGTCCACTGCTGGACATAGGCCTCCCCCAAGCACCTCCACTTCGACCGGTTTTGTGCTTCTCGCATCCAACGAGTTCCTGCGGCCTTCACAAGGTCGTCGGTTGTTTGTCATACAAAGGTGTTATTCATTGCAAACAGTGACAGCAGCAAGGAACATTCTTCGGGCGTCCGCTACATATCCGCGTGCAACTGTGGGCGCTGCAAGTGTTCCCGAGAGGACCCCTACACTCTACGTAGAGCCAACTACACGTTCTACACGCAGGCGGCCGAGGAGTGCGGCGTGTGCCCCACACTGCAGACTATAGAGTTTCCAGTGTTCCAGCCGTCCACACCCACATACAAGTGAGCTAACTTAGCATATCTTATTGCATAGCATGTTTCAGACCATGTGGCATATGGACCACAAAATCTGCCATCGTCTTTTGAAAAATAAAAAAAAAACAATGTTTTACACCAACTGCTCAATTATGTCAAATTATACAATATCATGCAAACCTAACCCAAAGTAAATCATCAAAGCCCATTTTTTTTCTTTTATGGATGGGAAATCATCAAATGACCCCTCCCGCTCTGGGTGGAGCGGAAGGGAGTGTCAGACTCTTACTGACTAAAACCCATCCGTGTTCCTTCCTTAGCCCTTTATGTTCCGGGGTAGCGGTAACCCTTTCGGACAATTCCGCACCATCATCATAGCCCTGTGATTTAGCCGGATTATAATATGTATTGTACCTACTGCGTTTCATTATAACCCGCTGGTCAATACTTAGTGATTAAAAAAAAATATAAGACGAATTTTTTAACTGACTTTAAAAAGGAGGTTCTCAATTCGCCTGTGTTGTTTTTTCTTTTTGTATGTTTGTTACGCGATATCTCCGGCAAATGTAAATTGACTCAGGGGTGGTCCCATATAATTTTTTATTTTTATTTTGCTTGGGTAGTTTTTGAGTAGTTTAGCTTCAATAATACGTATTTTTGCCACTTAGCTTATATTGATGATGTTATAATGACTTCCTGTCACTGATATTTACATAGCAAGTAGTGTTATACGAATTTGTGTGAAGTAAGTACAACTTAAAAGTGAAAAATAAATATTACAAAAAAAAACCGACTTTCAAAAAAGACACTACCAAGTGAAAAATAACTTTAATTGCGGAAGCCGGTGGCAAACAACGAATATGCGAACTCAACGACACCGATTTCCGAAATTAAAGTTATTTTTCATTTCTCATACTCGGAAAGTAGTGTTTGTTTGATCCAAATAGCGGGTGGAAGACGCTGCTTCCCACCACAGGGCGGGAAGGACTCATAGTAATTACTTCCCTCTTTAGGGTGGGAATGAATTTTAAAAATAGAACTGTAGTCAGCTACGAATATTTTTACATTAATTAAGAAAAATGCTGCAGTCTTGTGAGTGTATAAACAGCCAGTGTGAATTAAAAAAAAAAAACCTATTAAGCGGGACAGCCCGCGGCGATGACGCGGTGTGTTCCATGTTTAAAATAAAAAAAGACCAATAGTATTATTTGGCGGGATACTAACCCTGTAAGCTGTACCGAAATTCAAAAACTGCATGTTATTGTTATCAATATCTAAATATTTTAGAAAAACTACTACTTTTTACTTTCCTTGTATTCGAAATGAAAAGTAGAGTGTTTAACACGGGTGAAAGTCATCAATTCCTACTCGGGCTATAGCCGCCCTCGCTGCGCTCGGGCGTCTAAATGCCTCGTAAAGCAATTGATTCCTTTCGACCCTTGCATAACAATCTACTATTTCACTTTGTAGTGTCTTTTTTGGAAGTCGGTTGTTTTTTGTTTTTTTTTTTTATACAATGTTTGATAAATATATAGTAAGTATAATTTATTATCTCGCAGGTGTAAAAAGTTGAATATTCTCCTCGGAAATAAAGGTGTCTTCGTCTTGAGTGAGCTTGAATCCCCTCTCTGCGCTCGGCAGCACTACAATTGCACCCATGACAAAAGATACTGCTTGAATTCTGTTCTTCCTCAAATGAAGTTTATAAAAGCCACATGTGGTCCTCAACAGAGCGGCCGCGCTGAAAGCCTCCCCAGAAGACGCGCTGTCCAGCTCCCTGGCGCGCGGCTCGCCGGCCGGCTCGGCGGGCTCGGCGGGCTCGGCGCACTGGTCGGCCCCCGACGCGCTGTCGCCCGGCTCCGCAAGGGACGACGACGACGACGACAAGTCGCACGCCAGCGAGAGGGGCTATGTGGTGCCCGTGAGGGGGGAGTCTGTTTCAGGTGAGTTCTACCATGATCCTAACTAATATTATAAATGCGAAAGTGAGTTTGTTTGTTACGCTTTCACGCTAAGTCGGCTGAACGGGTTTGGATGGAATTTGGCACACAGATAGATCTGATGGATAGATTGATGACCTGGTAAGGACATAGGCTATTTTTCATCCTGGATAGTAGTCGAAGTCGCGGGCAACAGCTAGTAGTAAATAAAGGTCTATTCAAACCTAAGCGGTATTCGCTGCCGCTGTGGGTAGAGGTATATACCGCGCGGGTTTCGCTCAGGTATTTCGTATCAAGTTCCGCGGCTAGTGTCTGAAATAAAAAACTTTTTATTTATTACAAAAATTACACCCCATACTTTATACCAGATAGATATAATTAGTGTCAGCATACTCTAGCACTTCGTTTTTTACGTATACAGGATATTTAATGTCGTTAATTATAATATTGGTGATTTTTTCATCTTGAGCTCTTGAATGTCATGCAGACTGGAAGAAACGCCCGAGAAACAAAAATTTTCATTCTTTGCATACGTTTTCTTCAATCTGTGTTTTTATTCTGTTCCGAATGCGCACGTTAACATGTTTCAATCCTGCATTTCCAGAGAAAGTGATGAGTCGTCAGCCATCAACAACAGAGTACCTCCCAGGCATGCTACACACAGGCAGCCCTGTGGGCCTTCTGCCACCCTTCAGCAGCTGGTCCGTGGTGTGCCTCGGCGCCTCGTCGCTGTACTCGCACTCACTGGGCCTGCCCGAACACCTGCAGCCTGGCTTCCTGCCACACACCAACTATCTGCTGCCGTGGGACTGCGCAGTGCGGTAAGGACAGCTGTTCAAGGATCTATTGGCGCGTGGCCAAAATCAAAACTAACGCCGCCATTTTGTTTTTTCAATACATTTCGTTACAAAACAATTTAATCGCATAATGTTTTCTCAACAGCGTTAACCTATCAACGTAATTTGAGCGCCAAAAGATTCTTGTACTTAGCACTTTAATATTTTTTTTTTCAATTTTTTTTTATATCCTAAATATTTACACTAGGTACCAAATTAAAAGATTTACGAACTAAAATTAGATGATAAAGAATCCGTGCTATTTCGATCTTCATAATTATCTACAGGAAAAATAGTCCTTATGACTATCAATTTATCAAAACACGTTGGTAGACCGTTGACAAGTAAAATATAAATTTTGTTTTACACGTTCGTAGACAAGAGGCATAGACACATATTATTTTGATATCTATTTTTAACACAAATCTCTGACAATCTTGTTGTGCGTCACGGACTAAATCTATTATCCTTTAACATAACTTCCCTTGCTCCAAAAACCAGAACGTGTTGCCCGAGTATGCAACAATAAATAAGGGACTGCCATTGCATTACCTAATTAAACCAGCTTAATTATTTATCATATTTTTTATTATCAAACACATGATAACAAAACTAGCAAAATGCAGACGAAAGAAAATGTGTAGGATATCTATAGTAAAAGTGCGCAGTGCTGCACACCCCCACTCTATTTCAAGTTAAACAAATATCCACTTTATTTCAATGAGAATTAAGTTGATTTCAGAGTGACTAGCACTATTGAAAAAGTTATAAAAATGTTTGAAGTTGTAGCGTAAACTGAACTTTATTGCGTAGGAATTAAAGTTATTTTTTCATTAATTCATATTCGTTTACATTTTTGGCAAAGAAATCGCGAACGCGGATTAAATGCATTATAACGCTATTGGGATACGGTGTTCCAGCCTGGAGTCGATGAGCGGCTGGCGCGTGTCGGGTCCGTCGCGCGGCCGCGGGAAGATCACGCCGCACCACCACCTCACCGTCAAGATCTTCATCGGCTTCGAGTACGAGTGCCCCAGAGGACACAGGTTAGTTTGCTGTTTCTAAAAGCACTACCATTAAACAAGAACATCATGCATGGCAGCAGGGGCGTGCCTTTTACTAAAGCCGAAAAGCATGGCTTTCAATGAAGTGCGAGCTTAATACACAAGTAAACTTATAAAGATATTGATAAGAATAATAAAAAATAAACTCCGCACGTCCCGGCCACCCGCTATACGTAAGTACGATGCAAGGTTGCCAGGTTTACATACTCAATGAATAATTTCAAATTCCGCGCATTTTCATCACGCGCATCGTTGCCAAACATCTCCAATGCCGCTTAGCAATCTAGAGCGCAACAACAAAAATCAATCCGTCTCGCTCGCACCATTTGGCTTCAAATCTGGCTTCTAGACCTTTGACTATTTGTATAGAAATTGTTCACGTTGTTGATAACATTAGTATGTACTTATTTCCCAATTTGTACTGATTTTTAAGCGTGGCTTTTGATTTTTTATGAATGAAACGTATAACAACGCGCGTGTGTGTGTAAATAGTAAGATCGCGAGACGTTGCGCGAGTCTATTAGTTCAAAGTTTTGATCGGTTACTGGTGCATTTTTTTGTTTTGTTTTTTTTTCATGTTCTGTGAAGTTAAGTGTTGTGTTTAGTTTTTGCGGTGATTACCTTTGTTTTAAATTGATTAAAAAGTTTCTTGTCATTAAAATGAATTCGGATATGCATGCAATTGTTCCTTGTGATGGATTAAAACGTGTGCAATCGTTACTCGGAAAGGTAAATATTTTGAGTTTTACAGACAAATTGATTTGAGTATTTCTCAGAAATCTAAATCACGTAACAGGCATTTTAGTCGATCAGCAGGTCAGTGGGTCGTCTTAGCATACAATACTCATTGGAATATAGGCTGCTCTCATATCAACAAATTATTCTGTTACTTAGTGTTGCATATTTTTCTCAAAAGAAAATACCGCTTGGAATATCAGGTTACGATGATTTAAATAACTTCGCTAATGCCAGTAAAATACATCAGAATTCTCAAAAGCACACGAATGCTGTTGTTTCATTGGTAAAACACGAATCGAAACTTCTTTATCTCGTCAATTATGTGCTTGACGACATTTCTAAATACAATACGCGTGTCGATCACAATCGCGCTGTTTTTCGGCCAGAGAGTCTTAGGGGCGGATTTTAAAGGTTAGTTGATGTTGTGTGTCATTTAGCACAACAAGAACTTCCTTTCCGAGGTCACGACGAGTCTAAAACCTCATTAAATAGAGGCACTTGCTCAGCGCTTGTATCTTTGCTTCATATCTTCCGTGTACTTTGATGTTTGTCATCTGTCTGTGGTAAAGAAGCGAAGAATGAAGAGTTATGGCTGTTAACATTGTGAGTAAATCAAATTATAAATATTATCAACAATTAACATCGTAAGCAATAATGTGTAGTTAGAAATCAATCAATTATTTGTGCGCCATCTAGTGGCCACTCGGCCAGATTGTAATATTTTGCAAAGCGACTGTTGCGGGAGAGTGAAATATGAACTAACTCGAAGAGCTCTGTTGTGCCAATAATGTACATACAATAATAGATGACTCTTATAGGTCTTATCATATTTTACGCGAAACTGATACTTCAAAAATAAAAAAGTTACGATTTTGTAAAGGATTACCTTAATTTATATAAGAAAAAAATGGTGCTATTAAACATTCATTTTAATAGCTATTAGCAAAAACCTACAATTATGAAATATGAATATTAGTAAGAACTAAAACGACTCAATCGGAGGCACAACGTTGACAAGCGATACGGTAGGTTTTTTTTGAGTGGCTTGCCCTAAGTTTGACTCCTAGGCACGCCACTGCATGGCAGCTGCAGGTACAACTTATTCAGGTACTGGAAGAGCTACAGTGCGACTTCTTGTTGTGTTCTGCACTATGGAAGATCTTCGCGAAGCCAACGCTAACGCTGTCGAAGTGGCCGAATTCTGGTCGAAGCTTACTTAAAATAATAATAAATGGAATCCTCGATTTGATAAACAAGCAGAAGTAGAATTTTTTTACTATTTACATTCATTATAAAGCAATTACGTCACCGACTAAACTTTAGTTAAACCACAGAATACTTAATAGTACTACGTACAGAACGGACACTCCCTTCCCCGCGCTCATATCAATACCGCACCTCACCCCGCACTTCAAGGTATTCGTCGCCGACTCTTTACTTTAGCAAGGGCGCTCGCGAACCGCAGCGCTGTACTGCTGACATGAACACACGATTTTGCGATTTTTAAGTTTTATGAGTTTTAATCACGATGGTTGGATATTGTGATGCTTTTCCGAATTCGTATTTATATAAACTGTTTGTAAGATTTCGCATTTTTAATACCATGCGATTTAATAACCGATTATTTACAGATAAGTAATTTAAACTAAACTATTTTAGTGTTTTTATTTCATTACGAACCCGACTATATAAATAAACAATTGAACTACAAGGTCACTTCATAATAATGCACACGTTCGGGCAGCGCCGTCGTCGTTCGGTTCCCCGACCTAATCGCTTTCCGCGCCATTTTTTTTACGCTACGCACGACAGCCAACCCTACTAGATTTCACGCACACATTTGCACGGATACAAACGTCTTTTGCTTGTGTACTAGTAATAGATAATTATTTTGCGAGGGTTGTATGGAGTGTCCGGGGTTAAACGTTGGAAAATCATGGTTTTAGCTTTTAATTATTTTCGGCATTAACACTAGAAACGATTGATGGTTGGAATTTACTAACTGGGATTCATTTGTGATACTCTTGAGACAAATGTTCGGCTCGGTGTGAACGCTCGTTACGCTTTTTCATACTTGACGCGTAAGAACGCTATAGGCGTGCGTCGGTCTGAACCTGGCTATTTACGTGGTGTATTCCAGGTATCCGTGTGGCTCGCCATATGGTTGTCCACATACTGATAGCCCGGTCCCTTTATCGACATATCATTAGTCCATCGAACTGTACACTAACGCAAGTTCCGCATTCCCCTTCCAGGTTCATGATGTCGTCCCCGGACACCGTGGTGAGCGGCGGCGGCGGCGGGTGCGGGCGGGAGGCGGGCGCGGCGGGGGGGCGGCTGGCGGCGCGCGACATGCCGCTGTACTGCGCGTGTCTGTGTCGCGCCGCGCCCGCGCCGCGCGCTGCGCAGCTCATGCGCGTACACGTCGTCACGCCCAAGGCGCCCGTGCACGTCACCATGGACCCTAAGGTACACAGATCTAATAATAACACAAGCTTATTATTGTCTCACTGCAGGGCGAGGCCTCTCATACAGAGAAGGCACGAGTATTGACCACCACGCTTGCTCAAGACTCGGCGTTGACCCCAGCGTTGATAATCCAACAGAGCGCATGTCTAGCGCATCAAAAAACGCACGTTTGGATTTTCAAATCTCAACGCTAAACCGAGCGTTAAAAATCCAATTCGCAGTAAAAGAACGTCGTGTTCAAAAAGCACCCGTGTGTTGATGGGCTAATAATTCCTAAACATTACTTGTTCATTTTGATATTCAGTCAAGGAATTAAAATGCTAAGCACCTTTAGATAAATTTATGCCTGCACCCTATTATTTTTCCGAGTATGGATTGTCAACATCTATATTAAATAAAAATCAATATTTATACAGGGTGGTCCAAATAGTGACGTCAATCAATTTTTTTTAGATTCCTCACACCGGGGGTATCCAAAAATACCCCATGTATGTTCCGCGATTTTTTAAAGTTTTCGAGTTATAATTTTTTTTACAGATTTTTTAATGTATTCTGCCAGCGAGGTTTCAAAAATTCGTATCTTTTTATGTAGTAGGTATTTTGCATTATTTTTTTTTGTGACATGATTGCCTTGAATGTTGCTTTGATAAAAAAATAATTCAGCTTCCTGAAATTACTTAAAGTTACAAAAAAAAGGCTTTACATTTAGAACTTTAGTTTTCAGTAGGATTCACTCAAACAGTCAACTTCAATTTAAAAATACAAAAAGGACTTTTCGTAGCTTCGGACTAAATTTAAAAAATTTGCAGGGTCCTATACTATCTAAATCATCCAAAAAAAATAGTACTTTATTGGACTTTTTTTTTAGTAATCGGCCTTCGCAGGTGGATGGGCCAAAAATCATTGTCAAGTTTAAAGCATAAAAATTTCTTTTTTGTACTTTTTATCATTCTGATGGCAAATTGAACTTAAAAATGTAATTTGAAATTAATTTTAATTGAAATTTCTGTAAAATAACTGTAGCTCATGATTTTTGGTCATGAGCTACAGTTATTTTACAGAAATTTCAATTAAAATTAATTTCAAATTACATTTTTAAGTTCAATTTGCCATCAGAATGATAAAAAGTACAAAAAAGAAATTTTTATGCTTTAAACTTGACAATGATTTTTGGCCCATCCACCTGCGAAGGCCGATTACTAAAAAAAAAGTCCAATAAAGTACTATTTTTTTTGGATGATTTAGATAGTATAGGACCCTGCAAATTTTTTAAATTTAGTCCGAAGCTACGAAAAGTCCTTTTTGTATTTTTAAATTGAAGTTGACTGTTTGAGTGAATCCTACTGAAAACTAAAGTTCTAAATGTAAAGCCTTTTTTTTGTAACTTTAAGTAATTTCAGGAAGCTGAATTATTTTTTTATCAAAGCAACATTCAAGGCAATCATGTCACAAAAAAAAAATAATGCAAAATACCTACTACATAAAAAGATACGAATTTTTGAAACCTCGCTGGCAGAATACATTAAAAAATCTGTAAAAAAAATTATAACTCGAAAACTACAAAAAATCGCGGAACATACATGGGGTATTTTTGGATACCCCCCGGTGTGAAGAATCTAAAAAAAAATTATTGACGTCACTATTTGGACCACCCTGTATGTTTGTCCTCTATGCGTTCCGAAACCATTGATCAGATTGTAATGAAACTTTGGTAGGGTGTTCTGGGGACGCCCGTGAGGGTTCCTAATTATTAAAACATAGGAAAAAAAATAACAAAAAAAAAATCTAAAGCGGTACGAAGTGCGCCGGGTCAGCTGGTTTTGAATAAAAATGACAGCTCGAGAAGGTGACATAGGACCGCACTGTGTTCCCAAATATCCTTGGACCTGACATTTTGAGTTAAGTTCAGTAAGAGACGCATTTCAATACGACAAACTTCGGACAAGAACTCCCATGTGCTAAATCTTTATAGTTTTTGAAAAAAATACGTCTAAAGTTTATTATTTTTTTTATTTAGAAAATTTAAAAAAATATATTACTTGGATATAAATAAAGCTGATATGTTTCTGGTATTTTCAATTTGTTAAGAATATAGTGAAGGATTTAATACACTTTACTACGGTCCGAAAATGTTAGCTTTTAATGAGAAAAAAAAAAAAATCAGTTTTTCAGATTTTATTTTTTTTCATTTTAATTATGCGTTAGTAGCATCCGCAAATAAAGCTAAATGGTAGTAAATACGTCACTTATCACCATAAAAAAAATCAACTGCTAATGCCATGGAAAATGGGAAATAATAGCTTCTAAATATTTTTCATTACAAAACGCCTGTTATTTAGATATGAGCAACGTGTTCAGACGTCGCACAGTGGAACGAATGTATGGGAGCGGTTGGACGTAGACATGTCCGAAAAAAAAGAGTAAAATTATGCCAAACTAATGATGCCATCTTATTCGATTACTTAATGCCTTCATAACTTGTGGTGATGAATTTCTTCATAACTCCCATATTTCGGGAGTAATTTGAGAAAATGTGAAATTTTACTATGAAAATGAGTGTATCGAGCTCTCTCCCTCCTGATTCCGGGCTTGTTTCAAGTAGCGGTCTCTAATATCATAATGCTTATACTAAGAGCTATATTTAATACTAAGACACATAGTGCGCCAAATGTGCACTTTCTGGGATAAAGAGTGATGTTTATTTTATAACACAATTTTTTTATTTTTTGTTTATTTTGTTGATTAAAACCGTTTTTCTAAAGGTTTACCTTATTACAATAACATTTCTGAGCAGCCAATTAGAGAAGATATAAGCTAATTAGGATATATAATTAGGGACTTAAGGTTTACATATAAAACTGATGCACTAATGATTACTGATAAGAACATTGCTATTATTTAATTACTAAATGGCTCTTAATACACTAATTTAGCATGCATCATTTACTAATTATCACAATAACTAATTACCTTGCAATATTTAACAAAGGATACCTGGGATACCTGGATTTTATATAAATAGGTCACTATTAGTAACTTTAAAATCAGTGTTGATTTACACCTCGTTGTATCCAAGCTAATCTCGCAATGTATTTTCCAAATTTTAATACAAATCTTGATATTCACGTTGCTTTATGCGCACGCGCACATAAAGATTTACGCGACTTTAACTATTTGTTCAGTGTTTTAAAAGATAACAGTTGTGTTCAGTTATGTGAAAGTGCTGAAACAAGTTTAAAAAGACTGGTGTCGTCGATTTTGCTACCGCATTTATGCAAAATGGACACAGTCTGGAAGAAGCACAGATAAGTTTCGGAAGAAACATGAGATTTGGCTACAGGCTGCAATTCAATGGCCGGAATTACAGAATGAAAATATGGAACCTTCTACAGAAAATATAAGTGACGTCATCGAGCCCATAATTTCTCCTGCTAAATCTGATGCTTCAACTTGTACACATCCTAGTCCTCGTAAATCTTTTGAGGACCTTAGTAACCGGCAAAAAAGAAGACGCACTGAAGATAGTCTTTCATGCAGCAGTAGCAGCGCTGAAATTATGTTTTCGGCCGAAAGGGCGCTTCAAAAGGCAGGACAAAGCGATACAGCTTATGTTATGAAATACTTGACGGAGAATCCAGAAGAGGCCTCAAAAATCAAAGCCTTCATTGAAGGTAAATCAATTCAGGTACGGGAAATATCCCCTTTGAAGGCATTGGCTCTTTATGTATCGATGAACTTATCGAAATGGCGCTATAACACTCTTCGGGATTTCAACACTCAAGAAGGAGCTCTTCAATACCCGAGTTACTACATGTTGGTTAAAGAAAAAATTAAGTGCTATCCGGCCAAAGAAGATCTCACAGTTACAGAGAGCTCTGCAAAAATCAAATTACAAGCCTTGATGGATTTAACCTCAAGAAGACTTATTAGGTCGTTAGAAACCCCTGTTGATCCCAATCAACAGCTCGTATTGACCAGCAAATGGGGTTTTGACGGATCATCTAGCCAAAGCATTTATCATCAAAGGACGAGTGAAGATGAGCAAATCGATCTTGCTAGTAATTTTATGATTAGTCTTGTACCACTGCGGCTCGTCTCAAAAGGTGTAACAATTTGGGAAAACGAGCGACCATCTTCCACTTCATTTTGCCGGCCAATATTGTTTAAGTTTATAAAGGAAACCAAAGAAAATGTGCAGAGAGAGATGGCTGAAATCGAAGCAGAGATTGAAGCCTTAACTCCATCCACCATCACTGATGGAATTAGTGTCAAACACCAACTGCTGTTGACAATGATTGATGGTAAAATTCATTCCATTATATCCAATACAGCAGCTTCAGTGTGTGACATATGCAAGGCTTGTCCTAAAGAAATGAATAATTTAGAGTTAATCAAAGATAAACACGCAAACGAGGACATGTATAAATATGGCTTAAGCACCCTTCACGCTTGGATTCGCTCAATGGAATGCTTATTACACATTTCCTACAAATTAGACATAAAATCATGGCAAGTAAGGGGTGATATAGCAAAAAGGCAAGTTGATGACAGGAAGAAAAGAGTTCAAGAGGCTGTAAGAAGAGAAACGGGCTTACTTCTCGATGTTGTGAAACAAGGCAGTGGATCCACCAACAATGGCAACTCGGCAAGGAGATTTTTTGAAAACTACACTAAATCTGCTGAACTGACCGGAATAGATGCTATGCTTTTAAGAAAAATCTGTGTGATCTTGCAGTGTATTTCATCAGGAGAGAAGATCAACGTAACTAAATTCCGAGAGTTCTGCTTTGATACTGCTAAGCTTTACGTGGAGTTATACCCATGGTATTATATGCCTTCTTCACTTCATAAAATTTTAATGCATGGGCCAGACATAGTTCAGAACATGTCAATTGTGCCCATTGGTTTTCTATCCGAAGAGGCATCTGAGGCTAGAAATAAAGATTTTAGAAAATATAGAGAGGGGCATTCTCGAAAGCATAGCAGTATCTCATGCAATGAAGATATTATGCACAATCTTTTACTGTCTTCTGATCCACTTGTTACAAGTATCCGTCCAAAAGGAAATAAGTTTGTAAAAAAATCTTCTTTTAAGGAATTTTATGAGCTTACGGATTCTGAGAAAAGTGATATCGAATTTGTTAACATAAATGATTTAGCGGACATCGATTCTGAATTTGAATTAATTGATGATGATGATGATGACGAAGATAATTAAATGATGTTATTGTTTTAAAATGTGTAACTTAGTAAATTAGAGCTTACATCTTAATTATTTATTGTACTTTTAATGAAACTAGGTAATTTATTATCAACTTACTTAAAAGTCATACTCTCATCAGTTCTTGTGAATATTTTTGTTAATATATATTTCTGTATATATATAATATATTTATAGACCTCTTAATAAGTCTGTCTGCGGTTTAAAGTAAATACAAATGGGGAAAAAACGTTTTTTTTTTTTAAATTTTCATTTCCTTTTATCCCAGAAAGTGCACATTTGGCGCACTATGTGTCTTAGTATTAAATATAGCTCTTAGTAATAGCATTACGATATTAGAGACCGCTACTTGAAACAAGCCCGGAATCAGGAGGGAGAGAGCTCGATACACTCATTTTCATAGTAAAATTTCACATTTTCTCAAATTACTCCCGAAATATGGGAGTTATGAAGAAATTCATCACCACAAGTTATGAAGGCATTAAGTAATCGAATAAGATGGCATCATTAGTTTGGCATAATTTTACTCTTTTTTTTCGGACATGTCTACGTCCAACCGCTCCCATACATTCGTTCCACTGTGCGTCGTTGCTATGAATGAGTGATCAGGCACTGTATGAGTATTTTGCTTTTCACTTTCTAGTAGGAATTTTTGGTGAGATTATCAGTAATCGGAATAGGTAGAGCTATTTAGGTTCATTGACCGCAAACATTGATGTTAATATGGATATTCCACGGGATTCCGACTGATACTACGGGATTTTTGTCATATAAATTCGCACTAACATCAACAGATGTTGAACGCTCGTTTTCCACATATAAATGGGTGTTAGATGTAAAAAGAAATAGATTAAAATTAGATAATTTAGAAAAAATAATGGTGATTTATTTTAACTCTGGTCATACTCAGTACTTCTAGTGAAGCTGAAGACGAACCAGATCAATGACATTTTTTGTTTAAATAAGTGAATTATTGTTGAAGCGTATTGATTGTTTTAATTAAGATTTTATTGTAAATACATTTTTTTTTATTTGATAATGATTTGATTTTAATGAGGAACAAATAATTTGTATGGTAATATGTTTTTGTACAACTTCAGAATAAAAATGTTTAAATGATTGTTGATTCTTGAATAGGAAATTGGTGCCGATTCTCTTGTACACCGAACTAAACTAACTAATCTATCTCTAAAATTCCTTACTTTTTGCTATGGGAATCTTACAGCTATTCTGCATAAAAAAATCTCTAAATTTAAAAATAATTTTGACAACAAAAATCGAATTTGACAATCGCGACTCGTCGACACGTGGTACTTATTTTCCCTACCCCGTGAATGGTTTTTTAGAGCCGCAGGCGCGGAGGGGGCAGCCTTGACGTGTTTTTTAAGGAATTTTTCACTTTTTGTATGGAAAATATGAAAAATTTATACCTACATGTTGAGTTTTAGGAGTTTATGGGTTTCATAAAGGGGGTCGAAATTTTCATTATTTTTGCGATAGGACACACCATTTTCGAGATATAAGCAAAAGAAAAAAAAAATACAGACAGTACTGTTTTTGCACCTGAAGTCGAGGTGTTGGTGTGAATTTCTATTCATGACAACTAATTTTATTCCGCACCTTTTTAATCGCGATTAAAAATAGTCAGATTTAGTTCGATTTAGTTAGACAATCAAAATTTTTGGTGAAAAACGTGAAATTCAGAATAGCAAAATTGCCATCTTCAATAGATTTAACTCAGTGCCATCTTAGTGCTGTCAAACTAAAATATAGTTAAGTTGCGTCACTTTAGTCAATTTCAGAATGGGAAATCGTCGCTTGACAGGATAAATTAAATTTTAGTGATTTTTAGTCTAGTTTAGAGGCACTTGTGACAAGAAAATCGGCACCATTGTTACGTAAAAAAATATATGTGGTTAGCTTATCTATTTATTATACTATCCTTAATCCCTTCCTTCTTATATTTACCCGTCAGAAAGGAAGTGTAATCTTTCATTAGTCCCGAAGGCGTGAATAGTTTTTATGATTTTACTACTTAAAAACCAAATCCCGCCGGGACTCGGGGAATATCCATATTATTCTAACCAACCAATTATTCTAAGCAAGTACGTAAAACAGCTCTACCTATTCCGATCTATGGTGATTGATTATGTATTGTATGTAAATGTAACCAGTTCAGTGTCAGGAAAAGTTAGTTACCTAAGTAGGTATAGATACGGTGACTAAGTACGGTGACTAAGTATCTATACCTACTTAGGTAACTAACTTTTCCTGACACTGAACTGGTTACATTTACATACAATACATAATCACACCAAAAATTCCTACTAGAAAGTGAAAAGCAAAATACTCTTACAGTGCCTGATCACTCATTCATAGCAACGACGTCTGAACACGTTGCTCATATCTAAATAACAGGCGTTTTGTAATGAAAAATATTTAGAAGCTATTATTTCCCATTTTCCATGGCATTAGCAGTTGATTTTTTTTATGGTGATAAGTGACGTATTTACTACCATTTAGCTTTATTTGCGGATGCTACTAACGCATAATTAAAATGAAAAAAAATAAAATCTGAAATACTGAATTTTTTTTTTTCTCATTAAAAGCTAACATTTTCGGACCGTAGTAAAGTGTATTAAATCCTTCACTATATTCTTAACAAATTGAAAATACCAGAAACATATCAGCTTTATTTATATCCAAGTAATATATTTTTTTAAATTTTGTAAATAAAAAAAAGAATAAACTTTAGACGTATTTTTTTCAAAAACTATAAAGATTTAGCACATGGGAGTTCTTGTCCGAAGTTTGTCGTATTGAAATGCGTCTCTTACTGAACTTAACTCAAAATGTCAGGTCCAAGGATATTTGGGAACACAGTGGACCGCCTTGTAGAAAAGGAAAGTGTTTAAAAACTCCTTAACAACTTCGCTCCTTGACCGCAGTGAAGTCAAAGATATAAGATATTCCGGCCATCGAGATAATGCATTCCAGTCAGTTGAATATGATTAAGAACGAATAAGGTTGAAATTCGTAAAATACATACCTATTATTTACCTATTATTTTGTTCTCAGAGTTTGCAGTCCTTCCACAGACTTTTTACCTGTGATTTTGCATCACAGGGATCTTTATCGTCGTTCCTATAAGGTTGCTGTCAGATGTAAAATACCTGTGAAAGCATTGTATATAACTGACAGGTGTAAGGAACGCGATCTTTAGTTCATATAAGTGATTAAAAATAAAAAATATTTTGTTTTTCTCAAAACTGAATATTAACTTCCTAACATCAATGCATACCTGTCATGTTTTAACATTGGTGTTAAAAATTTCCATTTTTTTCTTATTTGTATTTTGTGATTCACGAACTGTTGCCTAATAAGTATTATTCTTGCTTTCCAGGTCCAACCAATAGCAGGAGGTCCGATCTTCATCCCTCAGCCAGTAGGCTCGCCACCCATCAAGCTGTCGGCCTCGGCCTACTGGGTGCTGCGCCTGCCGTACATGTACAGCGACGAGCGCGGCGTGCTGGCGCGGCCGCGCGCGGGGCTGGCGCAGTCGCCGGGCACGCTCATCGCGCCGCTGTTCGGCCTGCAGGACTAACACATCGGCTGGTCATATGTGACCTCCAAACCTGATAAGCGAAGGGCGCAGAGAATGAAGCAGTTGAATCAACAGCAGAAGGGTTGAGGAGACTTTTTATGGGGAGAGTTTCTGGACCGCTGATAGAGAATGACATGCAAAATATTGGATCCAGGCGAGACTCGACAGGCGGTTATCACTCTCGAAATATAAAAACTTGTATACGAATTAAGCCGTACGAGATTAGATGTTCTCGAAATTTAAAGCCTGGTTCACACGATGCAACTTTTTTGTCTGTTGCATACAATCAATTTGTAGCATCAACTTATTGCATGCCACTGTACACCGTGAAATTTTAATCATCGTTTTCCTCTTAAGGGGTCACTGTACTCATCATTATGAACAACTTTTACTATGGGACCAAACATGAAATCGCGAAAAATTTAGCTGTTCCCTACATTTTGACGAGTTATGTGAACATAAATGTAGGGAACAACTGATTTTTTTTTCACGATTTCAGGTTTGGACCCATAGTAAAAGTTGTTCATAATGATGAGTACAGTGACCCATTAAGAGGAAAACGGTGATTAAAATTTCACGGTGTATATAGTGCCATCCACGAAGACGCGCTCCACTCTTCTTACTAATCGCTAGTGGTTATCGCTAGTTAATCCCGCTAGTGTTTTAGTTTTTTCATACACACTAATTACCCACTAATAAGTAATTTCTGTGTATCGACAAAACTAAAACACTAGCGGAATGTTGCACACTTGTACTGCAAGCGATTAGGAAGAAGAGTGGGGCGCGTCTTCGTGGGTGGCGCTATCTGTATCAATTATAGTCCATTCACAGATATTTGACCTCTGATATTGCATCACTGTCAAAATCACAGTGATCTTTATTTTCATGGCAATAAGGTTGCTATTCGGTTGTTAGTGTCAGAGGTAAAATAACTATGAAAGTACTCTAAATCAACCATGTAAATCAAACTTTATTTAACAACACGAATTTTTTGAAAAAATAAACTAGCCAGGCGATTCTCATCTTTGGGCATGCGTGTCCTTACAATAATCGCCTATTCGAGGCGAGAAACTTCTCGTGTAACTGATCCAATGTTTTGAGACCGGCTTGTTAGCACAGAGTTCTGTTGGACGTTATAATATAGACTTATCTGGCGGATAGTGGCATTTATTTCACAATATAAGTGCATTTGGATAAATGATAAATGATTCTATTTCTGTAAGTAGGTTTGTACGAACATTTTTACACGTCAAACATATTAAAAAAAAAAAAAAAAAACTAAATGAGAGCGGCATTTCGTATCTAACTACTCTGAGAAAGAAAGGAGAGAGAGAAAGGCCGAAACAAACTCAGAGATCACAGTCTCTTTTAAAGTCCAGACATAATCTTGGTCAGATCACGTAAAAAAACATGTAGATTGGTGTCTGAAATGGTCTTTTGAGGAAAGAACCAAACAGACTGAGTTGACCAGCCATTATAGTACATGACTGCTGTAACATGATTACGTTGTTCAGTGTTATATACAGTGAATGCCGCGCACATAGTGCATCAACTAATTATAGGTTTTTCAGTTCATAAGCGTGTGTCTCTTATTGCAATTTCAACCTTATGTGAATGACATAAAGGTCACATGATGTGTGCTCGTGATTTGAAATTACTATATCAGATGTGAACCCATTTTTAGCAAATAAATTAAACTGTCTATGTAATCTGCTATTGTTTATAGATTTGTTTACGTGCATGTTTCTGGATTATCCAACTAGTTTCGTATTCAAATGCGACCTCTATTCTCAAACTCAAAGCATTTATTACAAATAAACCAATTACATGCACTTTTGAGTTGTCAAGGAGTCAGTCAGAAAGATGAAGCTAGTTGCCTATTCCAATGATATATAGGTTCCTATGGAGAAGAACGGGCAAGCAACTCCATGAACACTGTTTTAGATTAAGGACTCTGTTCAAATACGAAATTAGTGGTCGTAATGGCAAACATATCATTTGGTTTTAGTGGGTTTTTTTTATTTTATTTACGTTTTTGATAGATTATTTTATATTTTGTAAATGTGAGGACTGCAGGCCTTGTAGACTTTAAATCTGTAGACCATTTTGTATTTCATTAAGTACCTGGTACTTGTTGACAGGCCTACGCTGTCCTCCCATACCTACTGTAATTTGAAAACATTGTAAAAGCCAATTATTTTTAAAAGAGTAACCGTGGAGTTTCTTGCCGGCTCTTCTGCAGAGGAAACGACCAATTGAAACCGTGCACTTAGCTTCTGACGTTTCACAAGCGCCCATGTAGGTTTATGTGAAATAAAAGATTTTGATTTTGAAAATAATAAATTAGTCTGTGTTGTTCCACTGCAGGGCAAATCCAAAAGTAGTCAGGCAGACAAGGGACATGTGCGTGGGAAATACCGTAAACAATAACATTAATAAAACATGTTTCTGCATTTATTGCTTACATTCCGAGGCATAGTAATGACACACCCCGGACACTCCATACAACGCTCGCAAAATAATTACCTACTACTACTACATTAAAAAATTACGTTTGTATACGTATGAATGTGTGCGTGAGGTACTTGTGTTTGCGAGCGCTCTTGTTAAAGAACTGCGACGGTAACCTCGAAGTGCGGGGTGGGGTGCGGTAACTGATGTTAGTGCGGGGAAGGGAGTGTCCGTTCTGTACGTAGTACTTTAAGTATTCTGTGGTAATGACTAAGGTTAAATAGATTTATTGATTCCATGTCTATATTATCAGTAGCCGTGTGTTTAACTTACATAGGCCGCATATATAGGCAATTCTCAATTCTCATAGGACTTTCAAACAAACTATAGTGAATTAATACTCTGTGTCTATATTTAACCAATGCTAGGATATCTGTGCGAAGCCATTGTATACTTCGCAACATTTATAAAAAAAAAGTGGAAATCAATCGATTATGTCAATCGTCGTAGTTATTGTAAATCAATTACTGACTTACTCTAAGGGGCTTGTTTCTAAGTTATAACAGCCGCACGGGTCGATCGATCAAGTTAGGCTACGATTGCCGCGGTTGGTCCGTCGATGGGTGACCATCTTTACATACCAAGAGCCCTCCGTGCCTCGGAAAGCACGTTAAGCCGTTGGTCCCGGCTGTCATTCGTGGATCTTTGACAGTCGTTACGGGTCGTCAGAAGTCCGAAAGTCTGACAACCAGTCTTACCAAGGGGTTTCGTATTAACCAGTAACTGGGTTGTGGAGGTCAGATAGGCAGTTGCTCCATGTAAAATACTTGTATTCAGTTGCATCCGGTTAGACTGGAAGCTGACCCCAACATAGTTGGGAAAAGGGTAGACAGATGAATTCTGTATCTAAAATTAACCAAAACTATGATTTCTGTGCAGTCATTGTATATTTTGCCTAATTTAAAAAAAATAAAGGGTAAGTAAACGATTATGTCAACAATTTATTTTTATTTATTGTTAATAAATTACTATACTTAAAAGACATTAATAAAAAAAAATGCTCTTTATGTGAAGAAAAGAACATACTGCGATCATCAAGCTGTTTGTGAGGGTGCTTTTGGCAATATTCCCTTGCGCCTTCATTACAGCATTTTTGGAGAGGTTCATGTTGAACAGACATCTTCTGGATTCGCTCATTCCATCAAAGACCTTGGTCACCTCATCCATCGTTTTCCATCAAGCGAGATCGAGGTCAAGAGCGGTCCTAAAGAAAAAATGGAACTGAAGTGTACTTTGTGTACCGGCTAATATGCTCGGTACAGATTGGTAAAACGCAACATGAAATGTAACAAATTAGCCGTCCTAATTTATGCAATGCAACATGAAATGGGAGCAGTGGTGGCCCAGTGGTAACAGGCTAACAACCCCATACGAGTTTTAGGTCATAGGTTCGAACCCAGGCAGGTGCTTTACTTTGTGGAAATAATTTGATCACCACTGTTCTCAAAATGGTGAAGGGAGACATCGTGAGGAAACCGGCATGTCCTAAAACAAATACGTGTGTTATCTACCAACCCGCACTGGGCCCGCGTGGTAGATTACAGCCCACTCACTCGAAGAGAAGAGGTCTGTGTCCCAGCAGTAAGAACATTATAGTCTGATTATGATTGTGAATATGAAATGTAACACAACAACAAAGCGAAGTTGTTTCACCGTGTGTTACATTTCATGTTACGTTTCCCAATCCGTACCGTGCATAATAAGACGATAGTTTTGGAATCTATAAATGGAATGTTTGTAACTCTGAATATTTGTAAAGAAATATGATGTGCTTTATGTTTTTCAAATAAATACTGAAGTGGTGTATTTCTGTGACTATTATTTATTATACAGGGTGGCGTGGCAGGGATATCGACAAGCGCAAACTGTAACCATGAATTTAGCACATGATTCTAGACCTCCTCGTGTAGAAATTATAATTATGAACAGCCGCCTCCCTGTATTCATTTCAGCCGAAACCCTATATTATTGACATTTAATGTACTCAATATTGATTGCGTCTGATTGAAACGATCAATTGCATTGTCAATGTTTACATGTACGATACACATTGATGCGCAAATTGATCGTCTACCAAATGCAATTGAAGCGATTGGCAGTATTACTACAATTACAATTATTGATTGCAATTTATCGTTTTGGGGTCCCTTTATGGACCTATTGAAACTATAGATTTTCGATACAGGGTGAAATTTTAATCACCGTTTTCCTCTTAAGGGGTCATTGTACTCATCATTATGAACAACTTCTATGGGACCAAACCTGAAGTCGTGAAAAAAAAATCAGCTGTTCCCTACATTTATGTTCGAATAACTCGTCAAAATGTAGGGAACAGCTGATTCAATTTTCACTATTTCAGGTTTGGTCCCATAGTAAAAGTTGTTCATAATGATGAGTTCAATGACCCCTTAAGAGGAAAACGGTGATTAAAATTTCACCCTGTAAATGGATTGTGTAAAAGATCGTGTGGTTAGAAAGAGATGAATGGTATAAAAAGAAATGCTCCGCCGACACCAAATAATTTGAGATAACCACTGGACGGTGATGATAAACAGTGTAGAACGCAAAGTACATTTTCTGTCTATCTCAAAGAATATAAGAATATTGGTAACTTTTCCCAAACAGGTTGTTGTTAAATAAAATACAGTCAAATATACATGGTGTTTTAATTTCATTACGTTTTTATGGTTAGCAACATTAATTTTTCTATTTCCTTATGTTCCCATAGCACAGAATAAATAGTACACCCATAGTGCTTCCTTCATAGTGTTCCTTTTTTCCATTTAATTCTAACGAAATCTCATGATTATGCCCAAAAAAAGCATATTTTACACATCCGGTATAAAGCAATACCTTTTGTACGAAATTATAAAGAAAAACAAACTCAAATCGATCTAGTCGTATCATATCAATATTTTTATAAATTAACCTAATTTCTTTCGTAGTATTGTTTTAAAAATAAACTCCCATAAATAATTTATTAAACTACACTTTGACTTCACCAGCATGCGCATGACGACGCAAACCACGTGCGTACAGCCGCCATCTTGCGTGCGCAAAAACATTCCAAATTCAAAACGTATAAACTTGATTTACAAAAATATTTTCGAAATTATAAACAACATAAAATAAGAACTATAATTTGTAAAGCAATTTTTAATTTAATTTAGATTTTTTTGCATCGAAATGGAAAAAAAAGGAAAAATGTGGGCGTAGTTTGTGTCGTAGAGTGGGTAGTAGGGGGCAGAGGTGGGATGGGTGCGGCTTCGTGCTTCGAAGCGCGCGCTGTACAGGGCAGTCGTGAGTGCGCCGCCGCCGCGCAAGCAACCCAGCTCGGAACTCTGTTTGACGCGCTCTAGACTACATCGGAACTTTGAAAACTTTTTAGCGGCACTCATGCCGCTTTTACATCAGGTGAGAAACTTTTTTTTTTACTTTGTGTATTTGAAATTTATTTCGTTTTGTTTTAACGAATGAATATTGAACGTTTCTAAAAATATTTGACCCACGTAATTTAAAATTATTTTCTGATCATATTTGCTCGATTCAATACTTTTCGTAGTACACACAGTCTTTTTGAAATTACGCCCTACTCGCGCGAAGAAAAACCCGTTTAGATTTGAAAATGTGCATGTTAGACTACCCCCTTTTCGTTTCCTTTACTGTGGGTCCAACTGACAATGTGCGTTGCTAATGTCTACGTGGTAATTTGGAGTTTGAAACTTATTTACTATATCCACGTTCAGTTTTTTTTTTAATCGTCTAAATTTTAATTTGAGCGTTACATGCAGCATTAATTTCTTTTTCGAGTTTAAAACTTTCTTACTATCCACGTGTACTTTCCATTTTATATTCGTCTATCATAATTTATTTATTTCTGGAGTTTGAAAATTACTTGCTACCCATCTATGATCCATGTGTATTTTTACTTTCTTTGTGCTCATACACACGGGCGACACGCCTTGACGGCCACAGTTGTTGACCGTTACCTCTGCCGTCGACGCGTGTTGCTCGTGTGTATACACGCTTACCTATCTTAATTTTGTTGCCGCTTCTATCTGCCCGCAGTATATCTATTTTCCTAAACATTTCTTCTGGTACAGGACAACAGCCCTGGTGGCGGGGGCTCGGGAGAGAACCGGCGCTCTCTGGCAGACTTCCTGGGCCTGGATACGACGCACCTCTCTGAGCCGGCTGCCGCGCCCGGCACAAGTCTCCGGAGTGTAAGACCTACCGTCTATAGATCTATTTGGTTAATTTTGATTCTTAATTTTAACTAGGTCCTGAAAGTTTTTGCTGATACTTGGACCGTGATATCTAAAATTTTTGGTTGGTGTTTATATGCGTCCTGAAAACTTGTTTTGATAGGGTATGGGCTGATCCGGATAAAAATGTTATTGCAAAAGGGTTTTTCATGTAACCTATGTGGGACTCTTCTTGACCCCTTTTTTAAAGTAGCGGGAAAGTTGTTGCTATATTTTTAACCGACTTCAAAAAAAGGAGGAGGTTCTCAATTCGTCGGAATCTTTTTTTTATGTATGTTCTCCGATTTCTCGAAGACGCCTGGACCGATTTGAAAAATTTTTCTTTTGTTGTTATGGGTATACTTCCCAAATGGTTACATGAAAATTTTATCGAAATCGGACAAGCGGTTTTTGAAAAATCTAAAAATTTATCTTCATTGTCTACATTAACGATCTTTTTGTTTACTTTTTTGTGGGGTAGTTACAACAAAAAAGTGAAAAATAAAAACTTTTACAAAAAAAACAACCGACTTAAAAAAAAAAAAACACTACAAAGTGATAATTTATAACTTTAATTTCGGAAGTCGGTGTCAAAAAACGAAAATGCGGAATCAACGACACCGACTTCCGAAATTAAAGTTATTTATCACTTTGTAGTGTTTTTTTTTTAAGTCGGTTGTTTTTTTTTTGTAAAAAAGTTTTTCTTATTGGGGTCTTAACTGCAGTAATGTTATTTGATGGGGTGAGCCTTGCTTAATGTACTTGGTACATTTTTTTAACCGACTTCAAAAAAGCAGGTTCTCAATTCGACGGTATGTTTTTTTTTTTGTTTGTTACGCGATTACTCCGCCAATTGTGGACCGATTTTCAAAATTTCCTTTTTTGTTCGAAAGGAGATACTTCTGAACTCTGAAGTGGTCCCATAGTCACCAAGTCAGGATCTGATTATTGGATCCTGGAGAAATCGAAGGAACTCTTCAAATATTTTAGGCACACCTATAGCGCTTTGGGTATTTTTTATAGTAACTCGTGCATTTGCTCTCGGAAAGCACCATTTGGTGAAGTGGAACTAATTATGAAGACCACAAATGGCCACCGGAACTACTCAATAATATCTAAGTATTTCACGGGTTGCTATTCGATTACTTTAATATGGTTGCTAAGCAATTTATGCTCGCCACGATGTGAATGGTGATATGGAGCTGATGGTGGACCAGGAGAACTCAACAATTAACTTCCCTGAATCGGGGAAAAGCAACATTTTGTAAAAGGCGATGAGCAAGTTGACACTAGGCTATTGTAACTTAGATAAATTATAAGCAGACCCACGAAAAAGCGTGAAATAAAAACTTTTAACAAAAAAAAACAACCGACTTCCAAAAATAACACTACAAAGTGAAAAATAACTAATTTCGGAAGTCGGTAGCAAAAAACGTAAATACAAAACCAAAGATACAGACTTCCGAAATTAAAGTTATTTTTCACTTTGTAGTGTTTTTTGGAAGTCGGTTGTTTTTTTTTTGTTAAAAAGTTTTTTGACAATTATACATGTATTTTACAGAATTTTGAGTGCAAACGTCTGTAACGTAAAGGGTGGTAAATTTGATATTTGCCTAAAATAAACTTTCAAACTGACAAAAGCAATGTTTTTTCTTGAACCAGATACGGAGCGCTTTCTTCGATTATTACAATGTAAGTAGTAGGTACTTGATGCCTCTGAATTAATGTATCGCGTAATTAGATGTAGGCTTTGTTTAGTTTAGTGTACTTGTAGCTTATAAATGTTGGTAACTATATTGCACTCATTGTTTATTATTCAAACTACTGTAAATCTTGCTTCCAATCTATCCGCCTTTTTTTCTCAAAAAACTAGTTCTATTCAGGGTTAGTTGCCCTAAAATTCTCATATTACCTTCATAACTGTAAGTTTGCATACGTAATTTTATGTACTCGTAAATCGTGCTGGGTTAAGGTTTAAAGTCTTTAAACATGTCAAACTGCCAATTCTTAAGAATTAAACAAATACAGAGGCGGCCCCATGTTGGGCGCCAAGAAGGATTTTATTTTATGTAGTATCGCAACATACATCACATTCCTTATATTCATATAGCGCCAAGAGCTTAAATCAAATTTTAAGTACAAAGCACTCCGTAGGTTTTATTGTCCGTTCATAATGTACCGTACGACATCCGGTTTGATGCCAGTTAATGTTAGCAGAGATTGGTGCCAACAGTGGCCCGTATTAATGGGCCGGCCGTGCCAAATAATGCGGGCCGGATCGCTTGGGTTACTGCACTTGCATTAGCCGGCATCGTTGGGTCCCGTATCACCCCCCATCTATATGAGATGCGTACATTTTATGGTTGGCTTAATCGCTTGTATGAACTGTATACAATTTAGAGCTTAGATTTACAGCCCCATTTATTTCAGTAGTCTGCATACTCTGCATGCATTTCATATTTGACCTTTACACTTTCCCCGATTTATATTTAAACGATTCCCAACCACCGTTCTATTTGCGGTTTATATCAATATGCAGAAGTCCCCTCTAACGTGAAGACTATCGATTTTGCCATGAATATTTCATTAGCTACTTGGAGCTAAATTTTTGAAGTTTAAAACTATTTTCACTTCCCGTTATTTACTGAATGCGACGTGAATAGATGCTGAATCTTCTCAATTTAGTAATGTGCCGTTTGGACTCGACGGGTATGACAACGGGCTTAAGTGTAGAATATTTTCCGGTGAATTATCTTATATCAATTCTGGTGAAACGCATTACCATGATTAGAAAGGATTTATGTATTCGGGGAGGACTATTTACGTTCCCCTGGAATTTTATCTATTATGTACAGGGTGTTTAGTTGAGAGAGTTGCAGTTGGGTAAGCTAAATCGAATTTAAGGCCGTATTCAGTGCTCTCCTGACGGTCGGGACTGACGGTCAGTGCGTAAGCACGCACTGACCGTCGGTCGACTTTTTGCATTCAGTGCTTCACTGACCACCGTACGGAACCGCAGGGTATAGTTACGTCCGTTCGAGTCCCGCTTCCGCAACGCACTAAATGCTCCGAAGCATTGCATAGCGCGTCAGTCACCTGACGTACGCAGTACGGACGCGCTCGACTGACCGTCTGTCAGTATTGCGTATGCGGAACCGGTCAGTGCTGCTCTGAATGCACGCATGGTTTCTATGGCGATAGCTACGGCAGACCTGACGTCAGTCCTAACCGTCAGGAGAGCACTGAATACGGTCTTGGACGTAAATATTCGTAGCGATATTGTAGGTACTGTCGTTTTTAGCTAGTTAAAATCTAGATTGTTCTCTTGGGTGATTCTGGTTGTATCTTCCATGTTTAAGCAAGATAAGCAGTTGGTCCCGGCTGTCATTTGTAGAACTGTGACAGATGTTACGGGTAGTCGAAAGCCCGAAAATCTGACAACCACTTACCAAGGGGTATCGTGGTACCCAACTGGGTTGTCGAGGTCAGTTAGACAGTCGCTCCATGTAAAATACTGGTATGCAACTACATTCGGTTAGACTGGAAGCCGACCTCAATTAAGTTGGGAAAAGGATAAGCTGATTGATTGACCTTGTATCTTCCATGTTTATGGCTTTCCAAACGCCTATAATAAACATATGAACAACATACTTAATTCAAGTTCAACTTAGTTTAGCGGTCACTTAAATGGTGCTCGATTCTTAATTTGCTTCAACATTTTAATTGCCAGATCAGGCTCAAATTAAGCGGCGTCTTAAAAGTAATACGCGTAGTTTCTGCCAAGAGGTTCGCGTCACAACATACACCCTCCAATATGGCGGAGCAAGTTAGCAATCGCGCACTTGGCAGGCGTCTGGCGGCGTATCGCCGGCTATTGGCATGCATCTGGCAATATAATATTATTTGTGTAGGCTCATGCCAAGGCCCCCGCGTTTAATCGGCTCGCGCCCGCGACCCGGAAAACTATCTTGGATACAGATACCCGGCTTTTCATGCTTGTTAGCTTTGGGCACTCGCTGCGTTTGACTGCCTTCGATTGCTCTACAATTTTATCTAATATTCGTTCACAACTTTTGATTGCCTAATGCCACTTACCTACGCTGCAATTCAATTTAGGTCCTGTAACTTCAAACTTTCGCGAGGTTCTATTTTAAAAGTAAACTGCTGTTTGCATTTTTCTAAAACCTTCGATTTTTTAATAAGTAGCGCATAAAGTTAAGCTATTAGTTGGTCTATTCATCTATTGAATAAGTTAGTAGTAAAGCAGCGAAAGTTGTTGGGAATACATTGTGAAACAAATCTTATTTTATGGGATTCCCGAAGCTGCGGACCTCGTATATTATACGGTTACGGGGCATTAGGTGTTTCGGGAATTGAATTTAATAATTTATATCATAACTACGACGTTCATGTTCCTAGCTATTTTACTTGTATTCAGCAAGCTTTGGTATATAGATACCCTTCGGTTTGACCGATTCTGATATGTGTTAGGGTTTCGTGATCTCAAGTGGCTTGAAAGTAGGTACTCTTGAATGAGGCCGAATAAACAGATTAGTTTGTATTTGGCCGTCAATAAAGTTCAGGATCGGTAAATGTGGTAGTCATTCATTTTACTTACAAAATGAAGAAGGCTTTTTACGTTAGTAGCTTCACACACAACTGGTAGACCATTGCTATTGCTATAAAATTTTGGTTACGTTGTCGAGACAAATTGTTCTTCAAACGTGAAACTATAGATTAGCGCAATTGGGGAGCTGTAATGATAGAATGAAGGTGTTTAAAATAAATTAATGTATTTCCGCAGGAGTTCGGTGGTGACGGCGACTGGCGCTGGAGCGACGAGCCGTCCAGTCCCGAGGCTGCGCAGACGCCTCGCGCGCTCGTGCCGTCCGCCTGCTTCCCGCCGCGGCACCCTACCGCCTTCGCCAGTTACAGGTACGATACTACCTACTCAAAATAAATTACAATCTTTTTTTGCCAATGCAGTTTTTCATGATAAGTTTACTTTTCTTAACGTTTTAGCAGTTTTCAGCAGTATTAGAATGGACCCTCCCCCTAGATCTGATTGTTTTTATTTAAGACTTATGAAAAGTTTAGTTCTTATTTCTAATCTTTTCAAATGCAAGGTTTTGATGTCTGAAAATAGCTTAAATCACTACGAATAACCACAAAGTTTATTTACATAGTTTTTTGTTTTTGTATAATTATTTTTGTAAAGTATGTTGTGATCTTGAAGCTATTTCATCTTTTAAACCTGTAATAAACTTTCCATTTACCAAAACAAACTCCATAATAATTAACGCATTTAAAATGCCCCGAAACATTTCACAGCCCCTTAAAAGCACAATTTTTCTTCGCAACTCCGGGCGCGTCCATTTTGCCCTCCATTAATACTAATTAAAAACTTGCGTACCTTAATGCGTCGCGTGGGTGAACGTTTTAAGTAACGTTAGTGTACTTTAATGTAGCAATTATCACTAAGTACGCTTGTTGCAGCGAGAGTGCCCAGCCTGGTGCGCAATGGCCCGAAGAATCTACTTCCGGGCGAGGGATTACCGACCTTGTGGCTTCCTTGGTAAGTACCGTTTTTGTTTACATCTGTAGTGGTCGTTGGGATTTTAAGTTACGCTGCTATAGGAAAGGGTTTCTTGACAAATTTTTGGGAGCAAATTTTTGTGCTGTTTTTTTTATTAGGATATTTTGTGTAATTTTGAGTTTAACGTTAAATTTTAGTTTGCCTACCGCCCCTTAGACGACCCACTGACCGCCTACAGCTCTACTTATTTTTCATAATAAGTACTGAAGTAATTTCTTAAAAAAAGTTCGAATGAAAGCCGAAGTTCGAAGTATCTAGTTTGTACCTTTATTTAACTTTGTTGATTAATTATGTTCTTATTTTGATAATCTGAACTTGGCAGTTTTGTAGTCTTCTCAAATGGTCCTTGTGTATGAATCTGGCTTGTAGCTCCAAGTATCGTTATGGCAATATAGTATATATGTATAATAGGTTCAACCAAATTAACACCTACCTTTATTGAAATGCAGTACATTGACTGATTCACTTTTGTTTACATTTAATTTGGACGGCGTAAGTGAACCGTGTAACATTACCCTTATAGGTATTCGCTGCGTGAAATGATGTGAATTTTCCCAGTCGTACAAATGTGCATGTTTCAGAAGGCTCTGACGATGCCCTCGACCTCTGTGTCGCTGCCGCCTGCGCTGCTCGACTGCGACGGACTCGAGCGCTTCGAGCGAAAGGAGCGCTTCGAGCGGACTGAGCGCTGGGATCGAGACGAGCCATGGTCCAAGCGGAACAACTCCAAGGATCATCGTAACGCTATGCTGCCTAGGCGTGCTTCTTTTTGTAAGTAACTTTTCCTGTTTTATTTACACTATAGGGTTGGTCTAGATAGATGACTGTTGGAATATTTTTTCTTGAATGTTTGCTTTGGTCCATCAATTTTAGTTTAATATTTAGATCTCTATTAATCATAAATTGTGTGTAGCAAACGATTGCTTTGTAAAACCAACACCCGTTTCTGTTTGAAGGTGGAGTGGTGTCGTGCGGACGTAACGGGGGCGAAGTCCTGCGCTGGGGCGGGGAGCTGCCGCCGCGCTGCCCCGACCCCAGCGGGGGCTTCAGCGCCAAGGTGTTCTTGGGGGGCTTGCCCTGGGACATCTCCGAGGAGACTCTTCTACTCACGCTGAAGCATTTCCAGCCAATAGGGTAAGTGGTTCATTGAATTGCTGTGCTAAATCTTTCTCTACTGTGGCCTACGTTTAGGAGTAGGGAAAGTCATTTAACACGCTTTTTTATCTAAATTGTTAGTTTGTTATTGTCATTTTACATGTTTGTGTGTAGATTTATTTTTAAAATTATTTTTAAAATTAAAAAATACTGGTGGTAACCGACTTAAGTTGCAGTATCACAAATAGATGTTAAAATTCAGCTATTATAGTTTTTAATGTTTATAGTTGATATTAAATGTACACACAATTTTTAGATGATCTTCAAAAATGCTGTCTTGAGCAAAGAGCACAGCAGGGCTTCGGGATGTTTTCATTGATTCCCTTTTTCGTTCCAGCATCGAGTGGCCAGGCCGCGAGGGCCCGGGCGCGGGCCCGACCGCGGGTACGAACGCGCCGCGCGGGTACGCGTACGTGACGTTCGAGAGCGAGCGCCGCGTGCGCGCGCTGCTGGCCGCGAGTCGGCGCGACGGGTACGACTGGTACTACCGCATCGGGACACGCAAGATGAGGAGCAAGGAGGTGTTTGACCTTTAGATTTAACTTTGCTTATCACTTTAAGTAGCTTGAAATAAAAACATAGGAGAGAAAAAGGTGCCTGGGGTACGGGAAAATAGTGAAATCTTGTGGTGCAACTTAGGAGAGGACTTTGTCAACTAATGACTACGATGTGCAGGTTTGAATGTACTACTTTTGGCAGTAAGTTGCGCCGTGTTGGTCTTCCGTTTATATGATGAAAATATGCCTAAATATTGTGACCACTGCGCGGAGCTGATAGCCAGGATGCGGCGGTGATTGCTGGCTCCTAAGACGAGCCACTGACCTAAAGTTATCATGTTTAGATATTGTTACGTTTCACTTTCAAAGGACCGTTATTTCTGTACTCGATTACTAATCCTGTTTGTATCATTCCCCAGGTGCAAGTAATCCCGTGGGCCCTCTCGGACTCCAACTGGGTGGAAGGCGGGTCGGTCCGCCTGGAGCCCAGCCGCACAGTGTTCGTGGGCGCGCTGCACGGAATGCTCAGCGCGTTCGCACTGGCTACTATCATGAACGACCTGTTCCATGGTGTTGTTTACGCAGGTTAGTACAATTGTTGGGTAAATACTAGGACGTGGTAAAGGACTTTTTATAATATTCTCATTATAATTTTGGTATGGTTGACGCAGCAGTTCAGCGATTGTCTGACTGCTCGTTTATGTAAGGTTTGTCCAAAAACAAGACGTAAAATGGCCGTATAACTGCTTCTAACCGAGAGTCTCGGATCATCCCGCATCATAGGCAAACAAGGATAGTGCGAGAGCTCAGACATAACGTTATTTTATTAAAAACTTACCCATTCAAATCTAGCTAATATTTGTGGAGATAACGTCGTGACTGATAAGGATAAGTTTTCCATTTAACCTTATCGGCAAGTAACTTCCTTCAGTCATTCCAAAACAGGCCTAACTTTAATTTCCAGGCATCGACACGGACAAGTACAAGTACCCGATCGGCTCCGGGCGCGTAACGTTCAACAACGTGCACTCGTACGTGCGCGCCATCTCCGCCGCCTACGTGCAGATACACACCGAGAAGTTCACTAAGAAGGTATGTTATATTTCTTACTAACATTCTTTGCCCAGGCTGTGCTAGTTGTTTTTTCAGTCTCCGACATGGATGAATGCTAATAGTTTGTCTATGTTTATAAAACAGATCTAAATTTTGTGCAAGTGGTGTAAATAATATTTCAAATAGTATTCATATTTAGTGTATGTTCTTGTAAACATGTAATCTCTCAACAAAAACTGCGTTCACAATTTATGTTATGTGTTCAGAAATCTCAAACTATTTTACTTTCATGTTGGTTGTTTGGTTTAAAACTTTCCACCACAACTGAGTTTAAATATTTTTTAACGTAGATTGTAAATAAAATAGGCGTTACTGTCACTACCACATTTTGATATCTAATTTTAATGTTTTAGGTGCAAGTGAACCCGTACCTAGAGGACTCGATGTGTTCGATGTGCAACCTCCAGCAAGGACCCTACTTCTGTCGCGAGCCCACCTGCTTCGGGTAAGTTCGTATTTTACCACGTTACTTCTTTACCAAATGAATTATCTATAATAGCTACGCAACTTGTTTGTCATCCTAGTTTACATCGTCGTGATGTTTTGAGGGAGGCCTAGGCCTAGCTGTGGATGCCTTCGGCTGTATGACGATGGCCATTGCTGACTTCCATATTTTAATTCAATATTTTGCAACATTTCGTCTCTTGTTTAATTCAGACTTCGGAATAGTTAATTATATGTAATACTCTAATTATAAACCACCTATAATTGGAATTTTGGCTTTGAGGTTCGGTTGGTAGAGATAATGGCATTCAGTTACCCTTGTGTACGATCGATAAGATAAATAACCAGAGAGCTTACTAGAGGTATTTCTTTAACCATGTTGTGCGTGTGCGCGGTAGTCAAATGTTTGCATTGTTAATCTGAACTATGCAAGTTTTATGTTATAAATTAATATTATGTTGTTCGATTCTAGCTACTTCTGCCGCTCGTGCTGGTCGTGGCAGCACTCGACGGACGCGCACAAGCCGCTCACGCGCAACTCCAAGAGCGCGCCCGCGCATGCGCACGCGCCGCCGGGTGCGCGCGCGCTGGCGCCGCACTCGCACTCGCCCAGCGACCAGCAGGTGGCGCTGTTCAACGGGATGTTCGCTATTGAGGGTGAGTTACTGGATTGACTGTTTTTATTACCGTATGTCACCGTTTCTGAAGGGTTAAAATCATGTTGACTATTGCTATAATTACAGCACATTGACTTGCTTGACATTAGGGTGACGAGTCTCCTAATTTTTTAATTAGCTTTTCAGTGACTGAGTTTGGCATTTTTGTACGCTTTTACTCTTGTTCAGAGTTCTAATTCAGTGTCGGCGGGGCTCACCAGTCTGTCATAAAACCAACTCCAAAACTGTCAAATATGTCCAATTCTTTACTAGTTTCAGTTGAGTTTTAGGCCTGTTATTTTTTTGAAGTCTGTTGATTTTTGTTTTTGTAAAAAAGTTTTTTTACTATTTTCGTGTGCAACTTCCAAAGTAGCCATCCTTATTTTTCGTAACTCTACTTCCCCACTGAGAATGTAATTTGAACTTTGTCATGTATGACATTGAGTTTAATTAAATTTTATTCAACCGAGACCTTTTCTTCCTCAGGCACGCCATCTCCCGCGACGAGCGGAACAAGCGGTACGAGCGACGAGGCGAGCGGCGGCGGGTCGGACCCGGGCGGCGCGGGCGCCGGTTCCTGGCCGCGGTAGGCGCGCGCCACCTGTTGTCGACCCGCTATTAAGTTCGGCGCTTCGCCAACATTTTGCTTTTAAGGTTGATTATCAAAGATAAGGTACTCGAATGGAGATTTAGATTTTTGGACTTGTTTTGTTAGCGACTTGTTTGAGCAGGAATCCATTTTGTTACCTAATTATCTGAAACATGACAAAATGAGACTGCAAGAAATGTTGACAGGTGTAAAGGGGTAATTCCAAATGACTGGACTTTTACCTAATCCAATATAAGACGTAATTATTATTTGTTTTAAACCCTTAAAAATGGTCTTTAATTAATGCGGAATTGAAGCAATTTTCCATTTTAAAATATATAGCTTCATTTGTTAAAAAAATTCACTGTTTTAAATTCTATGAAATTTTGCCCTAATTTTGACTTCATTTTGGACGTTATCGCACATTCGAGTACTCTTATCGACCGTTAAATTATTGATCTCTTTTATTATTCCAGTTGATTTGTTATAAATTTTTAATTATCATATTGTTATCAATCTTTTTAGTTTTTTTTTTATTTATACTGTTAACTTTGCCAAATTTTTACTCTAGTAAAACTAAATTTTAATGTAATGAAAATGTTTCTAGTTTTTGGCATTTGTCAAGCATTTTTTGTATAAATCTGTATATCGTTCACTAAATCATACATTTTACTGTAAAGTATTTGATATTATAATACGCTATCGGCGTAGACATGTTCCTTAGACAATTTTACGTACGTGCCTATTAGATTTAGGTGATTTTAAACGATTCTAATGTGCCTCCTAGTACTAGCCCCCATAGGCCTGTGCGCTATCATTTTAAACATTTTAAATGAGCTTTTAAAATGTATAATCATTGTGATTTTAATATTTTAGGAATGTTCATAATCTGAAATGTTATGAGAAGTTGATTTTATCTCTAATAGCTTGTTTGATTTTAAACTATACAAAATAATATTGTTATTGCAAATGTTTTGGTATTATTGCTCGAGACCCTACCCTATCTATTCTATACACATCGCACACAATAACACAATTTTTAAGGGATTACACTTCATGGTTAGTATCGTAACTATCACAACAGTAGAATAATGTAACTATGAAGTACTGGCCATATAAAATAGGTATAAACGCCAATTCGTGTCTGGCACATTTCTCTTATGTATTCTATTTTCAAATAAAAAAAAGAAGCCGTAAAATCAAATAAAGGTTTCATGCTCTGTGATTAAATATATCACACATTACTAATATGTAGCAAGGTGCGTGTGAACCGATATAGATAGTTGTAATAAACATAGGATGATGTCGCGTTCTAATTTTCGGCTACTACATATAAAAGCTTACTTAGTATCAAAGAGACATTTTGTGCGCCACAGACTCGATCGCACAAGTGTGTCGTCTACGCTGCACCTTATTATAGAACGAAGCTGGGAATTTCTGTACTTCTGGTACCGATTCCAAGCCATGCTAAAACAAACCATTACTCATTGTTAAAGTATGTACAATAGGTAAATCGTGGTCACGGAAAAAAAACTGATTAATCTTCCCTACCTACCAATATCACTGTTTTATGAATGAGCGTTTCTTTTACTAAGATGTCTACATTTCAAATTAATTGAATGATAAAGGTGAGGTGAGGTCACAGCTCGTAATTCACGCACCGCTTACTAGTTGGTAGCACATCGGCCACGCGCCAACGGCTAGTTTTCAGCTCGTAGGCAGGTTCGCGAACATTAGTGAGTGGGTGCGTGTTTTTACAGCATTTCGCTCCGTTTTCCACGCCCCGTCCTATGGCCGCCACCACGGTACTACGACCAAATTGGTTAGCATGGTTGGTCACAGCGGCTATTTAATCATTTTAGGACCCCAAAATAAGAAATATTTGAGGTTCACAGAGGCGTAGGTATTCATTAATAGGAAAGCTAAATGGGGATATTGAGGTTCGAATTTGAAGTTAAAACGAACGGGATATAGAAATACTTACCTTTATTTTTAATATTAAATAATATGTACACAATATAGAATAATGGATATACACACTATTGTTTTTCTCGTAACATACATATACCATGGTTTTCCACGATCATTACACATTAAGGTGCATCCAGACCGATGTTCCTTTTTGTAGAGAAAAGTTTAACAATAGGTAACAAACAGTTATTCAATAGAAAAAGTTAAAGTTATCATGTTTCTTCACAAAAAGTAACTTCTGGCTTGTGAGAAAGCGGGACAGGGGACCGGAGCTTAAGCGATCGGCACACAGCGGGGTGCGTCGAACGGAGTCACGCACGGAAGCACGTTTTTATTGAATTTGTATGTAAAAAATCACGCGCGGGGGCACGCTATCGACGCCCGCTGCGTGATGCGGTGCAGTGTGCGAATCGCCTACATGTAGATACAAAGTGCTATACTTGAATTCAGAACCTCTGATAATTATATTTCATTGCCACTTAACTATCTGTTATAACGTAATGTAGTCTAAAGCGATTATGACACTGCAACGCGCTCCCTCGCGAGGCGCGGGGCGGGAGATTCAACATTGTATAAGTGATGTAAGATTCTGAACACATGTTTAGTAAAAGTTATCGTGTGCATAGTGTCGGTACGCATCAGCTAGTCGAAACTCATGCTCATGTCGGACGTGTTGGTCGCGTCGGCGGTCGGTGTCGGCGGGGCGATGGCCGGCACCGATATGTTGACAGTCGGGAACGGGAACTGAGGGATCTCCTCCTCTGCAACAATCAAGTTTACTACGTGGAGACAACAACGCGAAAGTAAATGAAAACACTGGCTATACTAATGTCTAAGAGTATTTTGTAACTATCAAATAAATCCTAGCTTCAAAATTAAAAAGTGATATTGATGCCGATTCTGTTGTTCACAAACTAAACTAAATTTAAGTGCACTGCATTTTCTGTTTCTTTCTAGAATAGAATAGAATACTCATTATTATGTACACCATATAAATTACAGACATAAATATAGAAAACTTTACAATGGGTGACACAATGGGCGGTCTTATCGCTAAGAGCGATCTTTTAAAGACAACCTTTGGATGGATTAAAAACGGGAAGGACAGAAAAATACTGTAGGTAGTCTGTGGTGTACCATTTACACAATACAATAAATACATACATAAAGTACTATTAATCTATATAAATATATACATATACATAATAACAAACATGAAACAGGAGCAAAGAAAATACAATGACAATGTTTAAGGAGAGAGAAAGTGCTTTTTTATCATAGTCTTAAAAGTGGACAAAGATTGAGCACGCCTTATCGACACGGGCAAGTCATTCCATAACCGTACTGCTTGCACAGTAAAAGATTTATCATAGAAACTAGTGGAATGCATCGGCATCTCTAGTCTCAGGTTTTCCGATGACCTCTATTATTATCTTTCTTCCTTTATTTCACTATATACATATAGATTATATTTTTAAATATTAGTATAAAAAATATATAAAAACATTTAAAAATATAAAAAATAGTAGCCCACCGGTATCGGGAACAGGGTCCAAGCTACCGGCGGTCAGGGCTCCAGAGAGAGGAACCTCCTGACAATGCGAGCCGTGTCCAGAAGTACCGCTTTCTGAATCAAGCCCTTGATCCAGCTGCCCAACGAGAGCCTCCTTAGGTGTTGGTCGAGGCTCTTGGCTATCAAACCATTGGCTGTAACGACTATCGGCACAATGATCGCTGAGTCCACATCCCACATGTCGACAACCTCGCGAGCCAAGTCAAGATACTTAATTTGTTTATCTTTCTCAGCTTTCACGAGGTTCTCATCATGCGGGACAGTTATGTCAACAATCATTGCGCGCCGCTCTGATCGATCCACCACCACTATATCAGGCTTATTGGCAACAATAGTCCTGTCAGTGATGATGGATCGATCCCAGTACAATGTGATATTACCATTTTCGAGAACTGGGTCGGGCACATACCTATAGTACGGCACCTCCGATTCTACAAGGTTGTATTTCAAAGCAAGCTGCTGATGGATTATCCTGGCTACAAGGTTGTGTCTATGCAAGTATTCTCCGTTAGCTAGACGAGAACACCCGGAGATAATATGCCTGATTGATTCTCCCGGCCGGTGGCATGCCCGACAGATGTCAACCGTGCCGTCTTTCACAATATATCTCCGGTAGTTGTTTGTCATCATAACTTCGTCCATAATTGCACAAACAAAACCTTCGGTTTCTCCAAAGAGATCACCGCAACGTAGCCAGGCTACGGACGCTAGTAGGTCTACATCGGGTCCATGAAGGGCCCGAAGAAAGCGTCCGTGAAGCTCCTTACTCTGCCATACCTCCATGCGATCATTAGTGTCAAGCACTACTGGTTTGCGCCAGTTCTCTTTAGCCAAGGAGAGCGGGGTGAGGCCCTTGTCCACTATGACTACATCTCGATGTATCCCCACGTCGGTTTCTTGGAAGTATTCCCTGAGATTGCATATCTCGCGATTGTGGAGGGTCTTAGCGTTTAAAAACCCTCGACCTCCACACTGTCGCGGGATATACAACCTCATTACCGATGACCGTGGGTGATGCATTCGATTTGCAGTCAGCAGCGTACGGACCCTCCTATCCAGGGCGTCGAGTTCGGTTTGAGTCCATTTGAGTATGCCAAAAGAGTACATCAAAACCGGCATGACCCAACCGTTGAAGGCACGCACCTTGTTTCCGTCTGATAGAAGACTATTAAGCACTTTTTTCAGGCGGCCAAAGAAGCGCTCCTTTAACGATTGCTTCATGTCAGTAACATTGATGCCTAACGCTTCCGACATACCCAAATACTTATAGGTTTCGGATGCGGAGAGGGCTCTAAGGTTTGTGGAATCCGAGAGTTGAGTTCCCACGGATTCCACAATCTCCCCTCGTTTTACATGCATGACCGCACATTTGTCCACACCAAATTCCATCCTAATAGCGTTACTGAAAGTTTGAGTTACTTTCAGTAGCTCCATCAGTTGCAAATTGTTGGGGGCAAAGAGTTTTAGGTCATCCATGTAGAGGAGGTGCGATATAACCTGACCACCTCTCCTCAACCGATAGCCTAGACCTGAATCCTCCAGCAGTGTGCTAAGAGGATTCAAGGCTAAGCAGAACCAAAGCGGACTCAAACTATCACCCTGAAATATGCCTCGCTCGATCCTTATCGGTTCGCTATTCCTCTGAATATTTCGACATCCTGGATAGCGAAGGACCGTCCTCCATTGCCCCATACACGACATCAGGAAGGTGCGCAGAGTTGTATCTACTTTATACAATTCCAACACCCTCATGAGCCATGTATGTGGCACCGAGTCATAGGCCTTCTTATAATCTATCCAACATGTCGACAGATCCTTTCGGAAGCGACGAACCTGTTGGCTGATGGCCATATCAATGAGGAGTAGCTCCTTAGTACCGCGGGATCCATTCCTACATCCATTCTGAGAGGTAGACATGATGGCGTTGGTGTCTATATGTTTGTTAATTTTAGCTCTCAAAATGGATGTAAGAACTTTATAAACCGTCGGTAAACACGTGATCGGCCTATAATTCTTGGGGCCATTCCTATTTTTAGTATATATAAATGATTTACCTCATTTACTGATAAACCGATCACAAATGGTGTTATTTGCTGATGACACATCTCTGATTTTTAAAGTAAGCAGACGTGCACAGGAGCTTGACGACGTAAATAACGCTATGCTTTTAGTCCATGATTGGTTTACTGTAAATAATTTGGTATTAAATGAAAAAAAAACTAAATGCATTAGATTCGTTTTACCAAATGTCAGAAGTAGTGAATGTCACGTTGTATTGAATAAGGAAATACTCGAATTCGTCGAAAATACGGTTTTCCTGGGGATTACGCTTGACTCAAAGCTGCAGTGGGGTCCGCACTTAACATCTCTTGCAGGGCGGCTAAGTTCAGCCGCTTACGCTGTTTGGAAAATCCGCCAATTAACAGACGTGGATACCGCGAGACTGGTCTATTTTAGTTACTTTCATAGCATCATGTCTTACGGTATTCTGTTGTGGGGACGGGCTGCAGATATTGATTCTATCTTCATCCTGCAAAAGAGGGCTGTCAGAGCCATATACAAGCTCAGCAGACGCGATTCTCTAAGGGAACTGTTTAAAAAAATTAACATCATGACGGTTCCTTGTCAATATATATATGAAAACATTATGTACGTTCGAAAAAATCTACATCTTTTTAATAAGATAAGTGACAGGCATAATTTTAACACAAGAAATAGGAACAAATTAGATCAACCGCGTTTCAGATTGTCTAAAGTAAAAACTTCTTTTATGGGTTACTGTGTAAAATGTTATAATAAAATACCATTCGATATTCTTCAACTAAATGAGAAGAAATTTAAAACATGCATTAAACGCACACTATGTAGACAAGCATATTATAAGTTGGATGATTATATCGCAGATAAAAATGCTTGGCTAAATGCTGGTCCTGCTTCACAGGCCCTTGAGCTCTCTAGTTAAAATTTCAATATTTGGAGGAGGTGCTTCCCTTTTTCTTTTTTAGTGTTTCTGACATTACGATCTTAATATTTATTTTTATTTTATTCAATCATGTTTTAATTGTTAATGCTGCAATACTAAACACCTTTTCCTGTTTGGTATTAAAATTTTTATTCATCTCTTAAATAAATTGCAATCTATAGTTTTGTATCATTTAGAAGCATTTTTTCAATTTTGTAAATGTAAGAACCATGGATCCGTTTATTATGATTTTTTGATGTTGACTTGAAAGAGCATGTCAGTTGAGAATGTGTCATGCTCACTTAAATGTTTCGCTGATGGTGGCGCGTGTGTTGGATCATTCGGTTCCCTACAAAATGGTTGAGCTGGATGGTGCTGATCCATGCGTCATGTTCGTGAACGGACGCCGTCGGTTGAGACTGGTCATCTCTTAACTGCCAAGGCTTATTTTTAATCTTATTTCTTGTATTGTTTCTTCATTTGTGTTTTTTTTTACATTGTTCTTACATAATTAGAAGCAACAAGAATAATGTACTCAGGATTTTGTAATATCTTGATTTAAAAGAGTGTCCATGGAGTTTCTTGCCCGTTCTTCTCCATAGAGATCTACGCTTTGGAATGGGCGACTAGCTTCAACTTTCTGACTAACTGACCGACTACTTAATTTTGACAATTCAAAAGTACCTGTAATGGTTTAATTGAAATAAATGCTTTGAGTTTGAGTTTGAGTTTGAGTTCCGCGGTGCTACCTGATTTATGGAGCAGGTGGGTAATTCCTGTCGTTAGGAACTGGGGTAGCGAACCAGATTCCAAAGCGACCTGGAACTGAGATGCCAAGCGAGCGTGCGACCTTGAAAACCATTTTATCCAAAAGTTCTGCAGCCCGTCCGGCCCTGGAGACTTCCAGTTGGGCAGTGGACGGACTGCACGAGCTACGTCTTGGGGGCAGATGGTTATAGGCCCCATTTCTGGTATTGGATCGCAGGCTCGCTCGACCTCTCGAGCCCAATCACCTTCGGTGTGACTGACAGGCACCGACCAGATACTGCGCCAGAAGGAACACATGGTATCATCATCCGGCAGCTGCGTGTCAGCCACACCTTGGTCCGGTCGTTCCCAACTCCTATAAACCCACCTTTCATCACTCTGGAAGATGCGATTCTGAGTGTATCGCTCTACTCGCCGCTTATACCGACGGATACGGTTCGCCCATGCATATACTTTCTGCTTCAGGAAGTCGATGCGCTCTGTGACACAGGACATATAGTCTTGAGGGCTGATATCAGTCCCCAAGAATGCCCGCCTCACAAAGCGCATCACTCTAGGGCGAGTATTGCCCTCCCTGAAGCAGATTAGTTTGCCGATGAGCGTTCTGGCCCCACCAATACGACGTTCAATTCTGCACTGCCAAGCTGGTACGGCTGGTTTCGGCCGTGTAGCTCTAGAGTCATTGGTAAATTTAACGTGAGCTACACGACATGCCGCTACAGCCGCGCAGTACAGAATCGAATGAGTATCGGTGAGGTCTTCGCAGGTATCAAAATATTTTGACAACTGCGAATCCAGAACCGGCACCAGCGCCCTATTTTTGTTATGCATGGGCAAACGAGGCAAGCGTGGCCTAAGTTCGGGCGACATGAAGCGATATTCCTGAATCGCATCCTCCAAAGCACTCCTCAATTCCTCATTGCACTGGGTACTTACGTTTGTAGCCCGATCATTACTCCCCTCGTCAGCAAGACTTGTATTATACTGCGGTAGTATTACAGCAGTCTGCGACTGGGGAGCGATGACATGGCTACTCTGTATTTCATTTCGCAGGCGATCAAGTATAGTGTCATCCAACATATGATTACGTTGGATGACCCGCACCTGATCCGATAGTCGTTGTACCGAAACGTTGACAGCTGGTTCAAGCACCTGAAAAAGAGAGAGCATCCGAACACGATACGCGGTCAGATTGTTTCCCCCCTCTGTAGCCCCATAGTATGAGCGCATGACGTTTTCATTGATGGATCGTGTCCATCTCATGCGCTGCACACTTCCGCCGGGAGCTGGGACCCTATCAGAGGCCGATGGGCCTCGAGGTCCTAAGCCGTCCGGCGGCCGGCGTCCTCCCCGTCGACGAACAGGTGGTGGCGTCGTGGGCGGAGAGAAATACTCGTCGCTCGAGCTCGACGCAACTGCCGCGGCCGCGGCCGGTGTCGTCACAGCGCTCACAGTAGCGCTGGGTACCGGCGGCGCGGGCAGCGAGGCGGAGCTGAGCGATGAGTCCGGAGGTAGTAATTGTGCACGTCGTGCGGCTGCTCTTGTCAACATTTTATTGTTCGTCGTTCGCTTGATTTTACCGGAGGTGACATGACAGATGTCACCTCCGGTTCGGCAGTTTTTGGTTACAGTTTTTATTATTATTGTTCATTGTTATGTAGTTTTTGTTATGAAATTATATTTAAAATTGGGTACGTATTCGGGCTATGGCTATAATATATCACAATTTTTATTAAAACGGTTTTTAAAAAATTAATTTTACTGAAAAGTGAAATGACGAATTGTTGACAATAGTGTTGCCATTATTATTATTATCTTTCTTTATTATTATCTTTCTATTTTATTAAAAAAAGGACAAAAGATAAATTTTAGTTTAGTCCTGTCAAATTAATCGGCGCCTGACACTATTCCATACAAGTTTAGACGTTCTCCTTTTCTTAATGAAATAGGAAGAAAAAAATGCACTGAACTTCAATTTAGTTTAGTTTGCGAACAAGGGAATCAGCACCTTTGTCAAACAAACTAAATAGTAGTGATGGGCCAATCTTTGACTAGCTATAGTTACTAAACTATTGGATATATTTAACTGAATTTTCGTATGCAGACTGGGAACGTCATTATATACAGAGTTGATACGACAGAGGGGCTTTCCTTTAAACTGCCTATACTAGATACCATTTTCAAGCTCTGTACCAAAAATCAATTAAATAGCAGCAGTAGTTTAGTCGCAAATGATTTGTTAAGTTTTTACCCCGTTTGAACACGATGTATCTTTCGTAACAGCTGATTATGTCTAACGCATAGGTCATGCACCTTAAAACGATAAATCTGAGTATAATCTACAATACGTTGTTGCCGCTCTGACGCAAATCACAAGTACAACCAAATACTTCACAAAAAAGTTGGCAATGCAAACAAGGAAGCAATAAATACACATACTTGCACTTTCATTACGAGAGTGACAATCATAGCAAAACATTCCGCGCGTAAAAGAAATAGAAATAGGTCAGTGTGTTGCTATTGCATCCTAGATCCTTGCGATCGATAAGTGAGGTTTCCCGGCCTCTAAAAAACAAGTTTTTTGAGTGAGTGCGCCGACGCCACCCTTTGGGAACGTGCGTTATGTAACACGGAAGCTCCCGCGCCACTTTTGTTCTGTCGAACTCGCGCGCTGACAATTATTATTGTGATTTTGTTCAGTTATTGTGATAGGACACTAAATTATAAGTTTAAGACAGTAAGTATTTGAACTAAAAAATAGGATTATTTTAGCATTCTTAGCGACGGACAGTGATTTAATTAGAAAAATAAATAACAATCTTCTCCGTCGGTATGATTTGTGCATTAATGTGAATGGAGGACACATCGAGAATTTAAAAATTTACCCCCTTATTCATAATCCTATTTTATCTCTATTTTAGCTAAAATAGGTTTATAGAACGTTTGTCTTTATCTGTCACGTTGTCATTTCTGTGTGTAAGAAAGAGACAAACCCCATTTTAACTAAAATAGGTTTGATAAGTTTTATGAATAAGGGGGTTAGTGTTTTTGTTGTGATTGTTGTTTTGCGCGTACTTCAAAACCTTACCTAACATAAAAGCCGCCTACCGCGCCACTGCTGGCGTCGGACCCCCGCCGCGCTCCGGCACACGCGCGACGTTGCCACTTTTGTTACCCAGGTATCTAAGTTCAGTAAACTTCATTTACAAAGGCTGTTGCGTTTTACTCTAATTTGTAAGCTATTTAGTTTGTTTGAAAAAAAAAATCTAATTTTTGGCGCTTTTTATTTTTAGACCGTATTGAATTAATACTAAACACCTATAGTTACGTAGTGTAATTTAATATCCCCTCTGTCATATCAACTCTGTATATGAAGTTAAATTTTTTGTTGTATTGGTTTTTCCAAACGAGCGATATATATACAGGGTGACTGGAAATTAGTGGCGGAGCCGTTAAGGGGAGGTAGTCTAGGGTTATTCCGACAGATATCACTATGAGACCTACCGTCCTTACTTAACCCTTTCCAAGATATTCCTACTTTTTGTTTAGCAGTTTTTGCATAAAATAATGACAGTAGCGGAAATTTTACAATTAATATTACTTATTTAGAATATCTTTGTTGCAAAACAAAAAAAAGTAGGCCAAAATCACTTTTTTTTAGGATTTATTACTATCTCTTTAAGTAGGAATATCTTGGAAAGGGTTAAGTAAGGACGGTAGGTCTCATAGTGATATCTGTCGGAAAAACCCTAGACTACCTCCCCTTAACGGCTCCGCCACTAATTTCCAGTCACCCTGTATATAAATTCAAGGGAGAGAGGTGTTGTGATGAATCTACATTATTTGTTTTGAAAATAACTTTGCAAGTATATTCTATCCCCGTCTGCTCGATCGTGGATTCGAATTCAAGTTCCTGACTACGTATGAGAAGTTTACTGCCTATTTTCTGGAACGCTAAGCAACACAAAAAATAGCCTTCGATTAACAAATTCATGTGTATATTATCTACACACGACGATCTATCTCCTTTATTTTATTTGAAGAAAGAATAAATTACGAAAACACAGATTTACATTTGTAACAACTAACCTGTAAGTTGCGCATCAAGCCTATCCACGATAGCATCAAGCAGCGCCAGCGCCACTACATCATCAGGATCCTTGGCCAGTGCAGCATGCAGGACATCAGCGGCGTCCCTCTCCCGGCCTAGGAGTGCGAGGCAGAGACCTATAATAATAATAAAACTTTTATTTCAGACGGTCCAATAAAATCAATCTGCCTAACCTTTTCCCAACTATGTTGGGGTCAGCTTCTAGTCTAAAAGTGAATACTAGTATTTTATATAGAGCGGCTGCCTACTTGATCTCCACAACCCAGTTATTGGGTAACGTAATACCCAAGGGTAAGAGGATGTCAGACTTTTCGGCCTCGGACGATCCATAACGACTGTCAAATATCTACGAATGACAGCCGGGACCAACGTTTAAAATGCTTGCCGCGAGACACGCAGGGGTCTCTATATGTAATGGATGAACACCCATCTAAGAACTTTAATGGGCCCGTGTAGCTGTTTTTACATGTCATGTATTGTTACTAGGTACCGACCTATAGCCGCGAGGGTGGCGGAGCGCGCGGGGCGGAGCGCCAGGGCTCGCTCGTGCCACTGCAGCGCGTCGGCCGGGCGGCCCAGCGCGCGCGACACGTGGCCCAGCGCGTCTAGTGTAGCCGCCCAGCGGGGACTCACCTGCAATTACATAATTATAGCTGTTACTTCAAGTCAAATTTTTAGGAAAATATTTTTTTGTAAACAAACTACATTTGAAGTTGTCCGTATAATCAAATAATAACGGTCATTTAACAACTTTATCTTAATAAATTTTCAACTCAACACGACTCTGCCTGCGTGCCACCCCCTCTACGTCTCGGGAAGTGACTGGATCACTTCCCGAGGGAAAACGCAAACGCCGTGACGCGCTCGGTAGAGTCGTGTCGAGACACGACTCTACCGAGCGCGTCACGGCGTTTGCCGTTGACCTCACCTTAGTACTACAATAACCAATTGAGAAACTATTATCGCTCACATTTTACAATCTACGACATATATAATTTCTTTAAATAAATATATTTGATTTTTTTTCTATGTAAAACGGCATTTTCATAGGTAAGTAATACCTAATAGTAAATAGTGTACAACGCTTTGGTCTAGTCAACGAGTGCTAGATAGTAGATGGAGAGCGATTTTGATTTCAGTACACTTCCCTATTATTTTGTTTTTTTATACACGGATTTTTCGCAAAAGGTTGCACAGATTTTGCCATGGACTTGAAACGTTACTCGAAATAACGTTACGCGTAGTTCCGGTACCGATAATTTTTACCATTCCACCAGGATCGTAACAAAATTAATTCCTTGGCTATAACGATACTGACAAACGGAACGAAATCTTAAACTGTATCACTAACAATATTATCAATATAACGTTATTAGTATAACGATAACGATATAATAACGTTATTCATTTCGACATTTCGATACTCAACGTTGCCAGCTTCATGAACTTGGGCTGCGTGCGGTGCGGCCACGCAAACGAAACGCGTCCCTACAAGTAGTAAGAATAACGTTACAAAGTGAATCTGTAACGTTTCACTTGTAACGTTATTACAAGCGGATATAAGCTTAATGTTACTAATACCTATAACGTTACTTAAAATATTTTTCTACGAAACCTATAACGTTTTTTTTTTGTAAAGATATTGATATTTTTAGGTTTTAATATCGTTACAAACTTTGGAACGTTATAAGATAACATTAGATACAGACACACAGCTTCACAAACATTACAGCAGTTAGGGTCCTGTATGATGCACTAGTCAGGAGTCATCTTGAACATAGTGCGGTCATATGGGCTCCACATGAAGCTAAGTACTCTGTAATGTTGGAGCGTGTTCAGAACAAGTTCACGCGCCATTTGTACAGGAAATTATATGGGGTATATCCGTTTTACCCACTGATGTATCCCACTCTGTTTGTCCTGGGCATGGTTGGCTATAATCAATTGCACGTCAGACGGGAGTTTACGCTGGTCGCCTACTTGGTGAAGGTGCTTCGTGGAGTGGAGAGTAACCCGGGAGTATTGCAGCGCTTGAGTCTGTGTGTGCCGGACCGGTACGTGTGGAGGCGGCGCAGCCGGCCATTGCTACTGGTACCTACAGCGAGAACTAACCTGCTTGCCAAGGCACCTCTTACCAGAGCTATTCGTACCATCAACGACCTTCAAGCTCAGATTGATGTGTTTACATGTTGTGTGAGTGAATTCGCAAGGGTATTACTATTTATATTATGCTACAAGCAAAATAATATTTAAAAATAATATTTATTTATTTTATACAAAATTGTTTGATTTTAATGGTGTAATAATTTAATAATGTTATTTTTAATTTTATGTAATTTGGTTATTGTAAATATATAGCTTAGGTTATTAGTTTAGGTTATAAGTTTATGTTTTTAACTGTCGCATTAGGTTAAACCCTGTAATGGCAGTTAAGCTGGTATAAATAAATAAATAAATAAAATTAGTGGTAACGGAACGAAAATCATTTCGTGTTCAAGCTCCTGGATTTTGCATAGAAATTCTAGTGTATTGTGTGTCCTTTAGTCTGTGCTAAATAAATGTATTTTCTTTCTTTCCTTCAAATTTATGTCGGTACACTTACCTCCTGCTTGTCAGGCGGGGTAGCGGCTTCTAATGCCAGTAGCCACAGACTCCTGGCCTCGAACCAGTCTCCGTCCGCGAAGGCCGCGGCTCCTGCCTCGTGGGCCACGTGTGGGTCACGGACTAAAGATAGCACGCGGCCCCACTTCACCTTCTCGTTGCATTCTGACTCTTCTACAATCTGGCGATAGAAATTGCAACTGGAATTTTCATTTTGCCACCGTAATATATATCTATACATATTATAAACTAGCGTTTGTGTTTGTTTGAGTGGGTCAACACTGCAATTTAAGTGTGACAGGATAAATTTAAGAAACGAAACTAAATTAATTTTTCACTTCTCATGCTCTAAAAGTCCGTCTTTATGTTGTGCTTAGGCGACATAAAATCGCTTTTTATGTTCTAGTGCATAAAGTAAATTTTTTTTCTAAGACTAAAGTAATCAGGCCCAACAGCCACACGCACAATATAACTTCGCAGATTAAAGTCGTGATTTATTTCATTTTCTTTAATTTATACCACTTCCGTGTTTTCTATCGTTAATTTAATAAAATCAGGTAAAATAGTTGTCTTTTATTATTTAAAAAGGCAAAGAAATGTTTTCATTTTTTGGCAGTATGAAGTACCCAAGTCGAATGACAAATGTTGAAAATTAAAAAAAAAAAACTTAAAGTTTCGTGGCGGTATTATCTGTGGTGGCGGGAATTAGCTATGGATGCAAAATTTTTGATTAATTATGTACTGTATACTTTATGCCTGTTTCATTTTCTCGCAATCGAAGTGAAAAGCAAAGTGTATAACTCAGGCATAAACGAGCCATTTTACCCCTCGACTTAACTATCCACCCTCGCCTGCGGCTCGGGTGGATATAAACGTCTCGGGGTAAAATAGCTTCTTTTATGCCTTAGTTGTACAATCTACTATTAATTTTAAATGAGTAACCCACACCAGTGTCTGCGCAATAATGGTGTAGAAATAGTTAAAAGCGTGCGTTAATTTTATAGAAAAGTAAGAAGTATAGTACGCGCCACGAAAGATGAGACTTGACTTTTATCTTAAACTTTATTATTTCGTAATAAATATTATAATATTGTTCTGTGGCGAAGGGTGAATTTATGACAGAGGTAAGCGGAGCAAAAAAATAACCCAAAAAAAATTTCAATTATGAATAGACTATAGTATGGTTATGTTCTGAATTTTCGAAGGGAAGCCGGTGGGAATAGAGTTGTATGGTACAGTCAGCATCAAAAGTCGATTAGCACTGTCATTTTTACATGTTATCAAATTGACAACAATTTTTCTCAATAAACTGCTTTTTAGCTTGTCACATAATAGCAAAGAGTTTATATTCTAAAAAAAAATCTTCTGCTGCAATTTTGAACAAATATTTTGCTCAATAACTAAGATTAAAAAAACTGAAGTGTTAATCGACTTTTGCTGCTGACCGTACCTTCGCCACTGATATTGTTAAGAATTTTTATCTAAATGTCATCGATAAATCCCTGAATACATATATACACATTATGGGTAACTATTTCGTACACGACTTACCTGCGCAAACTCCCTTCTACTAAGCTTATCAAGTCTCATCTTTCGTGGCGCGTATTATACTAATTGGTATTTTAAGGATAATAGGTATAAGAGAGCTATTATAAAATATTCAATAGCCATCCTTCCTTCTGACCTAAAAGTGCGTAAGCTCTAATATTGTAGTTGTTTGTTGTTCCATTTTAATAAAATAAAATACAGTATTTTTATCTTACAAAGCGACGCGCGCTTTACTTGTGGTGGCCAAGTGTAACAATCAACAAGCTGTGAATGTGTGTGTAAGCGCTCCACGCTACCGTTTTCACGCACAAATTCACAGCGTGTTTGTACAGTCACGTCTATAAGTATATATACACTTGGCTTTATTCAAAGGCGAATTTCTCCTTTATTTTTGAATGAAATTTTATGTTCTTACGAACATAGTATTTTCGAACCCGTAGGTACGTTTATGTTGTGTCGTATTTCAACGTTGCATTCGTTATTTCACGAAAAAATCGCAATTGAAAATTGCCAAGTGTTGACATATTGGTGCTCGTGACTGTACACTTGGCAACCACAAGTAAAGCGCGCGTCGCTTTGTGGTATAAAAATGTTATAATATCACAAGTAGGGTAACTGACCTTAGCTTTAGCATCGTTGTGCAGTGCGGCGGCGCGCGTGAGGAACCGCTCGCACATCGTGAAGTTGTTCAGCAGCGAACACTCCACGCCCACGTACAGCGGCGGCAGGTGACAGCCCGCCATCAGCTGGCTAGCCTGCCGGGCACACATACGTTATACCAATGTTACAGTTAAACCAGAAAAGGTATGCGCTTCGTTAATCTTCGTATTTCCGAATTTGCACGAACTTCGCGCTACAGAGGCAAAGCTTCTAAGATGTGTACAGCCGCGGTTCGTAATAGTACACCTATAATGGCGCGTTTGTATGGAGTTTTCTCTCTGTCGGATTACCTACTCCAGTCGCAGATCGTCATCTGTCATTCAAAAGTTTTGGAAATGACATAGAGTTGTTAATCTATAATTTTGTAATCATGGTAATACAAACTAAGCAAGTCCTTCCAAGGTTGTAACAGCTCTATATTAGATCTAGATACATCGCGCTTTCATATTTACGAATATAGACGGTGATCTGTAGTTATGTTCATGGCACTAAAGCAACAGTCAACATCTCCTGGGGAAGCCCCGTGGAGGGACAAAATAAGTGTGTATCAGTTTGGATAGCATGTCGCATTGTACTCATCGCACCTTCTGCATGTGCATAACATTATACGTAATATACGTTTTTTGCGTGTGGGCGGTGTCGCATACTGCATCCAATCTTAATGCAGTATGTGTTTTCTTCTTAATGTCTGGTCCAAAATAATCTGATCAACGTGTAACGAGTTAAATTCATAGTAAGATTTCAACTTTATATTATACTAGCAGCGCCCCGCGGTTTCACCCGCATAAATTTTAATCCTGTGGGAATGTTGGGATAAAAAGTATCCTATGTGTTAATCCTGGTTATAAACTATCTGTGTACCAAATTTCATCCAAATCCGTTCAGCCGTTTGTGAGTGAAGAAGCAACAAACAAACAAACACACTCACAAACTTTCGCCTTTATAATATTAGTATGATCTCACATCTTGTTCCAAGAATTATTGTTTTAATAACTTTGTTATAATAAAATTTATGTTATAAAAATTAACCTCAATTGTCAAAAAAACACCTTTAAGGTGATTTAAAATTAGAATTTCCGGTTTAACTATTAAAAAAAATCAAATCAAACCACATAATTTGTAAATGGCTTTACAAATTGGCATCCACAGATACGGTTTACGTACGTTTTCTGATCCATAATTACATTATTATCTGATCTTTTTGGATTGATCATACATTTGTTTTTATATCGTTACTTCGTTAGCATGTAGGTACCTTGAAGTAAGCCGCCATGGCCTGGTCGTGCTCGCTGTCGGCCGCGAAGCTGTGTCCGTACGTGAGCCACACGCAGCCCGCGCTCGGCTCCAAGCTCTTAGCCTTACTTAAGTAACGACGCGCCAGCTCGCTTTTACCTGGAAATAGGGTATTTGACTCATCATCTGCCTAGCGTTTTCCCAACTTGTTGGGATCGGCTTCTAGTCTAACCGGATGCAGCTGAATACCAGTATTTTACATGGAGCGATTGCCTATCTGACCTTCACAACCCAGTTATTGGATAATACGATACCCCTTGGTAAGAGTGGTTGAGACTTTCGGGTTTCTGACTACCGTAACGATTGATTAAAACTTTTACTATCAACTTATAACGTCATTAAGTACACAATTTATATGATATAAAAGCTTGTCGCGAGATTTACCTGTGTAGATAAACAAGTAAATTAAATTATTTGATCTGATTGATTTTAATTTAAAATTTTCAAACTAAGTAAATACGAGTGCTTAAATCTCGCAACAAGTTTTTATATCGTAAAAATTGTGTACTTAATGACGTTATAAGTTGATAGTACAAGTTTTAAAGGAAAAGATTATTTTATTCTTTGTAGCGCATTTAACTAAAAGCTTGTTTTCAAAAAGTTTTTTACTTTTTTTTCAAAAAAATTAAATAATAGTGATAGACCGATAGTATTTTGCCAATCTTTGACTAGCTATATCTATACTAACAAAACTATTGGATATATTTGAACCAAATATATTCAACCAAAATTTTTGTATGCAGATTGGGAACGTATTAACCACTGAGCCATGACCTTAGAATATCTATTATTAGTTTTCGACCTATTTTGCCCACTAATGGGCAAAAGTCTCCCCCCTAATTTTCAAATAATCTTTGTCTGCTACCTTTTCTGGCTAATCAGTCGAGAAGGAGTCTAGGTGGTGGAATATATTCAGGAAGTATGCAATAAGCCAACCAAGAATACTCACCAATAAGATAATAATAGCACCCCACAGCGTACCAAGAGGTCCACGCATTAGGGTAGGCGTCCACCAAGGAGTGCGCGAAGGCAAACAGCTCGGAGCTCCTCTTGAGTTCCACGAGACAGGCGGCGCGCACGTCGACGCAGCACCACGGGTCCACCCCGTCCAGCGCGCGCAGCGCCTCGCGCCAGCGACACGCCGCCGCGAGGCGCCGCGCGCGGCACTGGGCGGCCTCCATCATGCGAGCGCCTACGATTTCGGCTTCTGCTGTTATCTGTAATAATGTCATGTAAACTGTAAGTCGCTAAAACAAGAGTTATAGTAATTTTGCGTTTGAAAAAAAGGAATACGTTAGGAATATATACAGGGTGGTCCAAAAGTCATGGATCAAACGAAATAGGGAAATAAACGATGTCATTTCCAACGCTTTTAAAGTGAGAAATAATTTCTGATAATAATAAGTATGATAAATAATGCTTCAAAATTTTTGGAAAAATAAATCTCTTGAAATTTGATACCCAGAGCCGCAATAGAACTTTTGTAATGCTGATACAAATTATCTACTAATAATACGAAACTCATCGTACTTAAGGTACTCTAAGGTTCTGAACCTCCACCACTACTTTCGTGATAAGCTGGCGTTAACAAAGTAACAATTACAGAGAACAGTTGCTTACAGGACAGTCAGCATCCGGCTGCGGCAGGTTGACGGGCGCGGGCGAGTAGCGGTTGAGTCGCTCGCGGTAGGCCGCGCGCAGCAGCGCGCCCTCCGCCGCGCTCAGCTGACTGCTGATGGGGAGAGATTCTATCAGCTCGCTCTCTGCAACAAATTATCAACCGTCAAGTGAAAAGCACAATAACAACTCAAACTCAAAGCATTTATTGAAGTGAAACTTCTTTACGCACGCTTGACATGGGGAGTAAGCTGGCGAACGCGTGACGTAAGCGTTACGAAAAGTGTGATCGGGCGAGGCGAACGGGAGTTGAGTGGGGGATATAAGCAAGAGAAAACAGTGCGCGCGCACATTTTCTTTCTCTCTTTCTCTTATAGCTAGTAAATGAAATATATCTGTCAGTAATTCGTTTGCGAGTTTACTAGCGTTACGCGACGGTGATTCTTTGGTTATTTTTCGTAATTCTATTTCGTTTTGAACAATTTTTTTCATACAGATGGAGCGAAAGAAGTTTCACTTCAGTCGTCTGGTCATAAGCACTTTTTCAATTAAATCAGGTACAGGCACTTTTAAATTGTCAAAATTAAATAGTCGGTCAGTTAGTTAGAAAGTTGAAGCTAGCTGCCCATTCCAAAACGTAGATCTCTATGGAGAAGAAGGGGCAAGAAACTCCATGGACACTCTTTTAAATCAAGATATTACAAAATCCAGGGTACATTATTCTTGTTGCTTCTATATGTGAGAACAATGTAAAGAAAAAAACACAAATGAAGAAACAATTCAAAATATGTATAAGATTAAAAATAAGCCTTGGCAGTTAAGGTGAATGCGCAGTGGTAGACCGCGAAATTTAAATTTTCTTACGTTTTTTGCAATTTGTAGGTCAGTGTCAGGTTGTATATTGATCAAAATATGATTTGCGACTATAACAGGTACGTATTTACAGAATTATAATAATAAGAATCATTAATACATCTTTCTAAGTTAGATTTCTACCGTTAAGAACAATCTCGTATGGAAAAGTGTTTATGGTAGAAATCTAACTTAAAGAGATATATTAATGATTCTAATGACTATAATTCTGTAAATACATGTCTATTATAGTCGCAAATCATATTTGGATCAAGATACAACCTGACACTGACCTACAAATTGCAAAAAACGTAAGAAAATTTAAATTTCGCGGTCTACCACTGCGCATTCACCTTAAGAGATGACCAGTCTCAACCGACAACACCAAGTTCATGGACCTCTGACTACCCGTAAGGACTGTCATAGATCTAGCTAGGAATCACAGCCGAGAATGCTTTTCGAGGGAAGAAGGTCTCAAAGTCATTTGTGGAGCGTCTACACTATCTTTGTGCAGCGATTACGTTGCGTTCATTCTTCATACATACCCTGGTGAGGGGTGAGGGCGTGCTGCTCAAGCAGTAGGTCGAGGGCTTCGTAGTGCGCGCAGTCAGCTCGCAGGGCTGCGGACAGCGCCTCGGCCGCTGCCTCGCGACGTTCTAACGAACAAAGTGCGCGCGCCTGCCATACTAGTACGCCTGCTAAAGCTCGCTGGAAACAGAATTTTGGTGTTAAAACTGATTTACATCCGTTACAAACAACGTAACCGCCCGGCTACGACTTTTGGCTTAGCGGCAAGCAGCGCGGCAAGCGGCGCGGTTTCTTTTGTCTAGCGTTGACGCTGCGAGCGGTGCGTCGTGGCATGGTTCATGCATTTTGGTATATTTTTTTTTACCGCTCGCCGCCCCGCGCTAAGAGCGGCGAGGTCGTAAGGTCCAGTTGAAAAGCGTCAGGCACTAATTGTCTCGCATGTTGTTGCACTGGACCTAATGGGTGCAGTCGTGAGTAACCTTGTTTTTTTTTTTTGCTTTTATATTTTTGAATTTGATATACTTTTGACATGCGCCAAATAATAAAGCTGAAGAGAACGCGCTAAACTCTGGATTTATCGGACGAATTTGCAAGAAAAAATTGAATTTGGTATACCAATTCTTGAGGAAGGCTATAGGCTATTTAACATCACGCTATGACCCGTAGGAGCTGAGCAAAAACAAAAAAAGCGGTCAAGTGCGAGTCGGACTCGCGCACCGAGGGTTCCGTACAAATGTGTAGGTATGTAAATAGTTTATATCAGGTTTTTTTTGCAAAGTAACTGCACATTTTTGACGGTTTTCGGATTGTTTCCTTTGCTTGTGCTACATGACATTGCTTCTTGCCAAATTTCATAATTCTAGGTCAACGAGAATTACCCTATAGGTTTTAATTGCGGAACATAAACACCCGTATCTTTTAATTGTGTTGACTTAGAAGTTTGATTTTTTTTTCTCCACTTCAAGGGATTGCAGCCCTGAGTATTTGATATTAATTTCAACTTGATAACTCCACGCGTTCCTGAGAAAAAGGGTAGTGACAGGCGGACAACCCAAAAAGTTTCACGCGGACGAAGTCGCGGGCAGAAGCTAGTTGGATATAAAAAGAATATAAACACTATAATAATAGAATAACTGTAACATACAGTAGAATAGGAGACTCACATTATGTGTCTGATCAGTGTTCCTGGCCTCTAGTAGCATGGCGTCACACTCCTCCATCAAGTTCAGTGCAGTGGCAGGCTCACGCGCGGCCAGGTATGCGCGCATCGCCACGCCCAGGCATAGTAGGTGACGTCTGAAATAATGTACTTCAATTATAAAAGTTATTAAGCTATTGCATAGCTTTTATCGCGGGCTTTGAGCGCGGCGACCGAATCAAGAAATTCCGTAACGAAAATAAACCTTACACCCCCCACTCCGACCGGCACAGCGGTGCGGCGTTGAAAGCCGTGCATCGTCTAACGTCGTTTCAGTTCGGCAGACTTCGGCACGGTGTTTGTGTGCGTGCGACTAGACGTATGCGTGTAGACGTGGTGGTCACCACGCTCAAAAAGTGTAACTTGAATTAATAGGTATCAAAGAAAAAAAAATATTGCATAAATATTATAATTGCATAAGTTGATAAAAAATGCTATGCAATAGCTTTACCGCGGCAGTCCCCGAGTGCCAAACGTATTATTTTTTTATTTATTTATTTTACCATTTATGTACACACATAAATAAACAGACAAGAAAAACAAGAAAAACACAGAACAGAAAAATAGGTACAAAGGTGATGCTTATTTCATAGGAAATCTCTTCCAGCATACCTGCGATAGGACAAGAAATAGAGAGATGTAGACTATTGTAGACAGTGTGTGAAAGAGTAAACAAGCCAAAAAAAAATTATAAATAAAATCTAAAAACAATTCAATGAAACTAAAAAAATATGAGAATATACTTACATACATACAAATAAACATTAGTTTAAAGAATTATTCACTGCTGCTCAACTAAACCATACAAGATCTAAAATTTTACTGTTGCTTACAAGTTTGTAGTTTTGCCAATATGCACCAAGTTTTTATGCAAGTAAGTATTATTTGTAATCTCAAGCAATAAATAAATAAACAGTTCCATCAGTGGCTCAGAGAAATTACCAAAATCTGGATTTAACAATAAATAAAGCTCTAACAGCAGCTACAGCTCTACAGCGTTAACTTTATTTCTGTCTGTGAACGAAAAAAAAAAGAAAACTAAGCAAAAAAAGTCTTGTATCAATTGTGGCAGGTAGCATTCCGTAGTTTCTAGATCCCGCATGGGAATAAGGTGTGAGTTTATGTATGAATGTATGTGTGTGTGTAAGTATGTGTAAGTAAGAGTTACTCTCAGGAGAACAGTATTAGTTAGTAGATTAGTTAGCATTAAGTCGATGTCATGCATACTTGTTATTTGCATGGTTACTGAAATGCCAATTTCAGGTGTTATTTAATCAGAACTAGTAGCACCCCGCGATTTCACCCACATAACTTTCGATCCCGTGGGAATATTGGGATAAAAACTATCCTATGTCCTTTCCCGGGACTCAAACTATCTCTACTTATACCAAATTTCATCTAAATCGGATCAGCGGTTTAAGTGTCAAGAGGTAACAGACAGACAGATAGACACACTTTCGCATTTATAACATGTTGGGCACCATGTGTATCCTTCCGGAAACACTAAGTACACCTACAGAGGCCGCAAGTTTCCTTTGGGAAACACAGGCATAAGTGATGACTAGAATCAATTCTATTTGAAGGTAACTTTTGACATTCAAAAGTGCCTTTTATGTGCCTATTTGAAATAAATGCTTTGACTTTGACTTTGATGAAAAACATGGTTTATGAGCATGGCGCTCAACGTGATAATATTAGTATGGATTGTTAGTGACTGTGCTGTTGGTGTGATTTATTTGTATAAGTAAATAAATTACAAAAGGAACTGTAAATCACCTATGGAGTCCTCTAGAAGTGACTGCATGTGCAGCTCTATGCAGCTCTCCTCTAGCGAGCATGGCACTAGCCAGCAGCCACACATCGTCTCCGCTGGCTGAGTCCAGGCCCCCGCCTGCTGCAGCTGCGGCTGCATCTGCCCAGAACAGGGCGCTGGTCCATTGACCCTAGAACAGATTGATTTAACAAGTTGTGGCAGTATGTATCTTAACCGGTCAAACTCCGCGCGTAACCATGTAGTATTATAGAATAGAAAATCAATTGCGTCTCATTGGCAGAGCTCAATGAGTTAAGTAAGTTTAGCTTTGATTGGTTTAAAATATCACTATCAAAATTCAATTTACTATTATCATATATATAGTATAGTATAGAACATAAAGTTATCAATATATGGAAATTAAGGCAGTGTATTTATGGAAGAAAGAAAACTAATGGAGAACTATGGATGAATGACATGCTGCATCAACCTCAAATAAATACAGAAAATACAGATAAGGACAGGAGAATAATGATCTGTAAGTAAGACCAATAATAGTCTCTATTGACTATTGATGGTCTTCCTAAGGATTGATTTCTTTGAGAACATTGTTAAAGGTAATGTTAATATGGTTTTAAAAGGTTCTTAGAGACACTACATCTTATTAAGGTATTTTTACAGCATAATAATTCATCGTTCTTTAGTTGTATTCCAAGAATAATGTATTGTTGTCAGCTAAGACTTCAGTCATTTTTGTTTATGAGCAAAATAACCTACTCATACAGATTTCCAGTACATGTGACACAGAAAACATAATATTTACCAGTTCAGAGTACTGCTTGACGAGCGACCGCATCAAATCGATGTTCATGCACCCTTCTATACTACTTCTATCGATAGGTTCAGATTTATCCATCACGCTATGTATAAAACTAACAACTACAAAGTACACTTTACTTTAACATAAAGTTTGCAAGTTGGACACTTGAACGTGGTAACGAAACTTGACAAAGCTAGCACTACTTAGTGATTTAGCAAAAGAAAGCACAGTTTTAACTAAAATAAAGCTTTATTTGCTTTTTATTTAATAATTTAGTCAATGTTTTCGTTTGTCCCGCCGCCAATTTGACGTTTTATTAACTTTTTTAAAAACATTGATTAACAGGTTGACTTTGACATCTTTATTTCAACTATATTCAGCCGATTCAACTACTATTTATGTTGTAAATTAAAACCAATATTGGGCTTCATTTGAATTTCCAAAAACTTTTACAGTAAATCTAAACTAATGAAAATTCTAAAAGACTAATTGAGTATTTTGTAGACAAATAATAATGCATCGTTTCATATTATAATGAAATGTGATGGGAACGCAGCTCTTTTTAGCTTCATACTAAATAATACATCCAAATTCAGAAGAAGCGTTTTATTTTTTTTCTCTTTTGCTCTTTAGTAAATTTGTTATCTCTTTGTCTTGGATATTTTAGATACAAATACAACTCAATTTGGACGAATATACCCATGCTGTCAATTGACAGATTTGAATTTTGATGACGGAAAGAAAAAGGTTATACACAGTAAAAGAGGGAATAGGCTGAATAAGATTTATTTATTAATCGTCACTAAATATTATTTAGGCGTTCCTAGTTTATTATTGAGTAGTGTAATTATATAATCACAGTTTGAGTATTGTATACATTCTGGTAGTTCATATAAAGCAACGTGTCCTAGGTTAGGCCGTTAGTGAAACATGTTAGTATCTTTGAAATAACATGACAGAGAGGAAAATGTGCAAGTTTTACAATTTAAACGTGCCTGAACGTCGATCTGGGGAGGGTGGGCAAGGTGGTGGCGCTGCGCAGAACCACGGCAACAATGACGAGGATGACAGGAACTCTGATGAGGCGACGCCGCCGCCCGTGCCGGCACACGAGCACAAGCTTGAGTACTCCTACTGGATGTGGTTCTCGCGTCGCCCCCCCGCGCGTGAGCTCTCCGCGTCCACCACTGGTTATGTACAGGTTTGTTGATGTCCATGCTAGAACTGCCATGCTCTCAAGAAGGTGCATCTCAAAAAGTACATATCACAGAAAAATGCACTGTGGCCACAACAAGTTGTTGTTGTTGCAATTGAACTCATGTGATTTGTACTACTAACACAGTACATACATAAAGAAGTATTGTACAGATATGCAAATTATCATAAATTAGCATATGTTTATCAATATGGCACATTTTTGTTTAAAACTTGAGTTATTTTTAAGTTACAACAGGTTTGATTTAAAAAACAAACTTTTTTCATACTCTTGAAATAAGTTCTCCGACAGAAAGCCTAAATTAGATTCAAGAGGACCAAGTTTTGTATGCCTAATGAACTTTCTAAATTCTAGTGCTGCACATTCTGTTATTCATTCAAACCTGCTTGTTTGAACTAGTAATCCACAATTTTTTATGCAAGGTGAAAGAAGCAGATTTAATTTTATAAATATAAAACAATTTAATAGCCAATTATCTTTGTTACAATGGTATTATAAATTGTTATGATGCCTCCCTTATTCATTCTTTTTAACTCATTATCAGAGTGAGATCCAGAGGTCCTTCACACAGGACATGACAAAGCCATGCACCTACCATGATGTGTCTCATTTCGGTTCTGCTATCTGGTTTGAGGCAAAAGTTCCTGCTTCCAACCAACACTTATTGTGGCCTACAGCTTAGAGATGATGTCTGAACCTCCAAACTGATATTTGTGTACTCCAACTACATGTTAATGCTTTTACCATATTGCCCCAGTGGTGGACAGAAATAAGTTCCTTTTTACTAAGCAACTTTTAATGTATATTAAATACTAACTGTGCCCCGCTGTTTCACCCGCATAAGTCTCGATCCTGTGGGGAAATTGAGATTAAAAGTATCCTATGTCCTAATCCAGGTCATGGTCCACACATGTACCAAATTTCATTCAAATCCGTTCAGCGGTTTAGCATGAAAGCGTAACAAACAAACATACAAAAAATCAAATCTTTTCATAAATAGTTTAGAATTAAGACAACCTTAGCTAATTGATTTGCATTTGTTAGCATAACCTACATTCTGTGTTGTTGTAACTTTACTGTTATTTGAGTCTATAGAAATTGAACTCATTTAATATATGTTTATAAATAAAAATAAAATACTGTTAGTTGATAAATGCATCGCTTAGAACGGCCAGACATATGATTTTATCGAAAGAAAAATTGGAAAGGTTTCCCAGAAAATTTTCAAATTCAGGACAAGCTGATTGTCATTTTTTCTATGGGACTTTTGTAGGATCTCAAGACCATAATTGAAGTTTGGACAGGACAACATTTGTCAGGTCAGCTAGAAAAATATAAATATAAAAAGGATTCCTGTAGAATATTTAGCAATCTATATTAATTATTTGTTAGCGGAAAAAGTTTTTTTTTTTTTTTTACATATACTAAACAGAATTTTCAGGTATAGTGATTTCAGATACCATTTTCTAAAAATGGATTAATTATTTCTGCAGTCTGCACCAAATACATGTACACAAAGGAATGCACTCAAGTGGGTCAACTATTGTCCCCCAATTATCTTCTATGTGTGCCAATGTCACGTTTCTCTGTTGCTATTTCTAGTGCCACCCATGTGCATGCATTTAGTTTTACACAAATTGTAAAATGTTTAATACTGGAAGTACAGTTGTCTAGCTAGACAACCAGCTTTTAGAAATTTGATATTTATTACTGCAATCACCAAGCTATAAATACATTGTAGGTATTTGCAAAGTCAACAAAATATTGTAAAACATATTTGTTTGCTAACTTTTCAGTATTTTATTTTGATCTGCAATCCATAGTCCATAAAGTATAAAATGTATTGCAATTTTTTTTTCTCTGTGTTAACAAAAATAATTGCAGGCAAAACTTGAGACTGGCTAGTAGATACCTACTTGTATAGTATGATTGTTTGGCTTCTTTATGAGTTTATTTCTTCCTCTCATAAAAGCTAATTCTGCTAATCTTGATCAGAAAACACAAGAAAGAAACAAGTAATAAGCAAGTTGTAATCTCTTGGAGCAAGGAGGCCTTTTCGTTTTTTTTTCGGCTGAATTGATGATAAATTATAATGAAGAACTAATTCGCCTGTTGAACTTTGGCTCAAGAACTTTATCCCATTTATACAGGGTGAAAGGTGGCTAATACCCAGTTTATACATAAAATAATTATATTTTCTGCATCAATTCCAGGCGTTACGTCTGGTGGGTCGGGTGGCGAGCGTGGAGCAATGGTGGGGTCTGTACACGCATTTGGCTCGGCCGTCCGAACTGCCACCACTCTCCGACCTGCACCTCTTCAAACTGGGCATCAAGCCCATGTGGGAGGACCCCGCCAATGTCAATGGGGGGAAATGGGTAAGGAAATTTCATGCAGTGTTAAATCACGATTCACGAGAGCGCGACATGTGACTTTCATGGCGTTGAGTTAAGGTTTAAATTGTATTGATTGATGCGTGCTCGAGAAATGCAATAGGTTTATATCAATGTTCTAAGTATTTGGAGGTAGAGGATGTTTAGAGGTGTCAAAAGTGATGTCTTTCTAAAAGTTTTTGCAAATTCTAGTTATGAAGATGTTTGTGAAGTTATGATTCATGTTATGACTCAAAATTGAACTGTAAATTAGGATAGTTATGAAAAGTTGAAGGTGCGCTGTTGAAGGCTACACGACTGGTTTCTGTGTATCTGTATGAAAAGGCTTTTGTACATTGCCGTTTTCATAGAGGTCTACTGCCTAAGCCCGTCAACGAAGATACGGGACCCCGGACCGTCCGAAAGTAGTTAATTCTTCAAAAAAAGTGTCAAATTCAATTTAGCGGAGGGGAAAATACATACTGAGACGTGAGTAGGGACAAGATGTCAAATCGTGGTGTCATTCTTAGTTCGGGTCCCGAACTAATGTTATGTAAGGAGTACCTTCTGTACCTTCGTTCGGAATTATGCACTTCGTGCCCCTTTCGTTGTGTCGCTGCGATCTGTTATTGCGATTGGGCAGTGCTGCCGGTGTTGCGGTCGCCTGCGTAAGAGCACCTTGATGGTTTTGTTGCTGTTTTGGGCATCCTACGATCCAGACATGAGACCAACCACATTCTAATGTATTTTACTCGTTTCTAAGGTTGTACGGCTACGTAAAACACAGACGGGTCGCGCGTGGGAGGACTTGTGCATGGCGATGCTTGGCGAGCAATTCATGGTCGGACAGGAGCTCTGCGGGGTCGTGCTCTCCGTACGGTTCCAGGTGAGGACATCTTTAATCCTATTCTACCTATATGTAAATGGTGCACCACAGATTGCCTGGAGTATTGTCTCTCCTTCTCCCTGTCACAAAAAAAAAATATTGAAAGTGTTTACATAATTTAAAAGCTAACAGTCTCCCTTAATCCATCCAAAGGCTGTTTTTAAAAGATCGCTATTAGAGATAAGGTGGCCCCTATTAGAGATAAGATGGCCCATAGTGTCGTGTCACCCTATGTGTTACGAGTAATGTGGTGTGTTTGCAGGACGACCACCTAGCGGTGTGGCACCGCACGGCGTCGGACACGCTGGCGGCGGCGCGCGTGCGGGACGCGCTGCGCCGCATCCTGCAGCTGCCCGCCACCGTGCCCATCGAGTACAAGGCGCACGGCGACTGCCTGCGCGCCTCGGCCGGCCGCGCCGCGCCCGACGAGCCCGCCGCGCCCGCCAGCCCCGGCACCCCGCCGCCCTCCTAGCGTCCGAGCCCGCCCCGTCTCCTAGCTCCGGCGGCGCCCCAGTGTGAGCCCGAGTACCCACGCCCGACTTTTTATCGCGCACTGTATTTTCAACGCACTGTTTAGCGACGAGAGTTGAAAATCCAACAGTGTGTTTATTTGACGCGCTGGAATGCAGTCTGTTGGATTCTCTATGCTCCGCTAAACATTGAGTTGAAAATCGTCGCGTAAAAAAATCGCTAGTGATAACCTGGGCTGATGCAATATCGAGTGAAGGATCTATCTTCTCTCTGACTCTTATCGTAGCCGTGACGATAGTGGTGCACCGTTCGGTTTGTTCAACCGCCGCGGATATACTTTTGTTTGCTCCGTCGCTCCGACACTGTATAAACGAGACTAGTGACCGTTTATCCCTTTGTTGACTATTAAATCAATACCAACCTAAGAAATACCTTTGTTATAGGCTAAAGTTAACCTTCACCCGTACTATACTAGCATGCAGAGTATATGCACGATATTGTATTATTAACTGTGAATCTGAGTGAGATGACTACTGCCCGCAATAGCTGCGCCGGCGCCTCACGGCCGGCCCGCGCTGCCGATGTACATATAGTGAAATTCGAAGTTAATTAAACAAATTTGTAAAAGCGGCGTCGAGCCGTGAGACCGAGCGCCCCACACGTTACATGTTGTACAGTGAAAAGACCAGGATTTTAATTAAAAATAAAGAATCAGAATTTGTATACTTTAAATGTTTGTTTCCTTCTGCCATTACACGATGTTACCATGCATGTCAATCATATTTCTATATGAATACTATTGAATATTCTATTTACTTCTGTCAGTTGTGGTCTTAAAAATATTGAGGTCAGTGGATGGTGAATAAAATGTAATGTTTGTCTAGAAAATATATTTTAATACATCAAATTTCAACAGACATTCACGTTTGTTAATTTAAAATAAAAAATAAATGATAAACATGGCCATTAAGACATTCGTTATTCGACTAAACACGAGACGACGCATCGACATCAAACGTATGTCTAATAGTGTCTACACACTACCCAATCTAACACTTCCACTACTTCTTTTACAATAGTTATATTACACTAGAGCTGCGAACACACCGTGGAAAATTTACAATGGAATTAGGCCTTTTGTAACATTATTGACATATAGAAAAAGTTTTTCTCACAATGGTCACTGTTAAAAGAAAACTATGCGATTTACATAAGCTATCGACATGTCTTTTAACATTACCACTTGTATGAAAAATCATCTACAGATCCCATAAAATTCATGTCATATTGATCTAAAAATTCATTTCGTATCTATTTTTCTTTGGGAAAGTGTGTCCACAACCTAAAACTCTGACATTCAGACGAAAATATCCTATACTAGACTTACATCTACATTATTTACATTTGGCAACATTACTTAGTCTATGTGTGGTGATATGCACACGGCATAGGTAAATCAAATTCGTTATGATTTCCCATTATGATATTTCAATTATGTTCTAAAATCACAATATTTTCAATGATATTTTTTTTCAGGGGTCTGTTGTCTTGCGTCACTTTGTGAAAATTCCTTAGATGGCAAGATATACTCGCTGAGAACCACAAAGTGGCATAAGAGAACAAAATCACAGTTTTCTTTACTAATAAAGTGCGTTCAATATAATTTTTAATTCTAGTTTTTGAGGGAGAGACACCATCTTTCAAAGTTGATCTTGGACTGAAGGACTCTCCTTTGTAACTAGACTATGTGCAGTTAGCATAACCAGTCCGGCGTATGGCACAACATGTATTGTTTACTTACATCGCAACGACATTACGACTAGCCTCTATTACCACTTAATACTCACATGGTCTCTTATGATGAATCCTTTTTTTACATTCAAATGCAAAATTGACAATGTTTAAAAAAAAACATCGTTTTAGGGCTTGTAGCCCTTTATATTATACTCCACAACAGCTCGTAATACCCGATTGATCAGGGCCCTATACCACAAAACTTTGCATAATTTACGAATTTGTAAATCTTACAAGTGCTGCAAAACTAAGCCACATAATTATAACGGAAAACCTTACAAATATGTAAAATGTAGTAACAAGTCTACAATTCACATATTCGTAATTTCTGTGTTGCGCAATATTTTCTACAATTTAATATTTTTTTAGAATTGTAAAGTTTTGTGGTACAGCCCCAGGTGTATTGCACATGATAAAATTTCCTCAAACCGTTTCACAATGAGAAGGCGTGTGAGTGATAAGCACTAAGAGAAGCATGACCTAAGACTGATTAGCGCTAAATAACATTAAAATTAACTTAGCAAATGACATCCACTTACGCAAATACTAACACCTAATTTCATTGCTTCAATTTCCCATTAATTTAGCACTTTAGAACGCCTCACAAATTAAGAGCCAATAAACTAAGTAAATAAAGCCAATTATAAAAATAATACCAGTCTTACTAAGTAAGAGGTCCCCTTTTATGAGAATCAGGCAAGATTTGTTCTGTCATTTCAATTCCATTTATACTATCAAGCTAGGGAATCCATTTATTCTGGCAGTGGAGTATTGGCCAATAAAACCATAAAATACCCATTTACAACAATCAACATAATTGCATGAGCCAATGTTTTAATTAAGGTTCCAATTATTGCAGTCGACAAACAATTAAATTGCTTCGTGTAAATGAACCTTAATGCATGCATGTTTTATTTAGTGCATACTAGAATAATTATACTAAAATTAAATAAGGGACCCCATATTGTTAAAAAATATCTAAAAATAAAACGCGGATATGACAATGTTACTAAAAATAAACAATAACACGAGTATTAAATAAAATAGCGTAGCCTGATTAAGCTGCCTTTAAATAATATTAATTTTGTTAGTACTTAGACCGAAGCTACACAGAGTAAAAATTAATAAAAATATAAATATCGATTTTATGATCAAATAAATAAGATCGAAAATCGGAGTCGAAATCGAAATAAAATATTTTACTACTTATAGTAAAAAAAAATCTCTTAATAAATATTTACATTTATCAAAAGTTATTTTAAGCAAGTGTCTATGATAAACTCAGTTTTGGACATTTATTTTTTTTTATAAAAAGGAAATATGTACTGATTGATAATAATTTGATATAGGAACACTGTTGTTTATCATGGACACTGTACTACAGCTTGGTGCGACACATTGACGGCGCAAAAGGAAGCGGCGACGGTTCAGGAAAGGGAGCTCGAACGACGACAATTACCATACATTAGATCGTGTTAGGATGTTTATGAAGGAAGCTTATGAATACCTCGGTAAGTTGTTTGTGAGCCTATCAATTTAACGTATGGTCTGGGTCTGGCCTTTAATAGACGTGAGTAATCTAAGGCCGTAAACTTAAGAGATTTTGACAGAAAACAAACATTGGGATTTGTTAGACCTATAACAGAGTAATTATTGTCCGTTTTTAAATACTATAACCATTGTTTTTGATGTGAAACATCTAATGCGGCGGGTCAGACCAACCTACAGCGTCGCCGCGCGCTCGTAACTCTCCCTCTCTTTCGCAGAGTTACGTAGTTTTTTGGTATTCAATTAATATGTAATTTTTAAATACAACTTTCTACTTAAAAAAAAATTGAATGTTTTGTTTTTGATTATGCCATATTTATTTCCTTTAATAAACCATTCTTTCTTGCATATTTTCTATACAAAATATTTTCGATGTTTCACATCTGTCAGGCGTCACGCGGTTCATTTATGTGGCTAATTTTTTTGTAAACTTCAACGTCCAACAGCTTTTTTTGCGTATGGAAGACATAAATCCATAATTGAATTCGCAAAAACAAGGATGTATTCAAAATTTGCGTCCGATGTCTTTGCCCTTTTTAAATATTTAACGGCCAAGCTACCCATTAGTCATGTCGGAATCACATAGACCATTAAAAAAAGGCGCGTTCTAATTTAGAATTGACCGGGTCGCTACGAGAATAGAATGCGGAGAAAAACCGAGATAAGTTATTACAGCCGGCTCATTTATACCGATATAAAAAAAAACTGGTTGATTGCTAGACTGATTTTTATAGCACTGTGTGACCTAAACCCGCACTTAAGTCTCGTTTTTCTGTGACTTAACTTTGAGTAGTCCATTTTAACACAGAAAAGCGTGACTTAAGTGCGGGTTTAAGTCACACGAGCTATAAATTAGTATACGTTACGTGTGACTTAAGTAGTCTATTAATGCACTGCTCGGGTGCTAATTTCACGGCGTGCAATAATGGATTCCTAAGTCACACGTATCGAAATGTACTATTTCAGGGACCGGTGTTACCATATCATTATTTCGTCGTCGTTCGGTCGTGAATACTAAGGAAACTAGACTTCAAAGCCTAGATTTCTACACGACAAGGCGGAACAGGGTATTTGGATACAATTAACTAAACTAGTAGTGACTTTCCATTCCAACATTCAATTCCTATTTTGTGCCCATTATTAAATTATTATCGCAGAAAAATTTATTGGACTGTGTATTTTATTAGTATTTCGATGATTATGTGCAATAAAAATGTGCGCTTTGTAATCATTGATTTATAAGAAAAATATTTTTAATGAAAAGAAGAATATACTGCCTTCTAGATTCATAAACCCCTGTGGTCTAAACTTTACCATAATCATAATAATTCATAACGGTGCTCAAACATTAAAATCATAATTAAAATCAGTTGATTAATTAATTTACAAAGTCCTCTTAATTTTAAGAAATCATGATGAACTACACTACATATACGCGATGTAAAAGAGAAAGTATCATCTTTTCTATAAAACGTAAAGATTCAAAGTTTGATAAAATACTTATAATAAAAATAACGTACATATAGTGTAGTTTCAGAATATGCTGTGAAATAGGACTATTTTAAACCAACCGGACACAATTTTACGACTTTTCGGTTTTCAATAGATAAGTCTTCGATGTACGGTCAGCATCAAAAGTTGATTAACACTTCAGTTTTTTTAATCTGAGTTATTGAGCAAAATATTTGTTCAAAATTGCAGCACAAGAATCTTTTTTAGAATATATACTCTTGTCTATTATTTGAAAAGCCAAAAATCAGTTTATTGAAAAAAGTTGTTGTCAATTTAATTACATGTAAAAATGATAGTGTTAATCGACTTTTGATGCTGACTGTACCTATTTCAGAAATTTAAATTATCCCCTGAGTTTTAAAATAGCCCAATTTGACATGTCATTATGTTACCATCTAACGACGGAACATAATTCAAATAAAATTTTTGATAACGAATTTCACAGGACCCTTACAAACGCGAGAATCCATAAAGCGCGAATTCATCTCGAAACACCACGTCAGATTCAATGATACAAATTGTATTTTGATTGTCCAATTCATAACATATACTTTGTACTTTACCTTCGACAATAAATGGCTGCCTCCGTACACTCATGAACTTAAGACACTACGGTAGGTACAGAGAAGATTCGAATTTCACATACGATCTGTAGTATGAGCGCGGCATGAGTTACTTTTTCTGCCTGCCCTTGTTCCATATACCTTGGGATCGCAAAATGTTTTACTCTTCCATTCTCCCCTCTTACGGCCAGTTTCTTCATCAATAGTAACAGCCAAAGTAACGTCGCAAGAGTCAAAGTAACGGTTTTTGTTTCTTCACTATTTTAGCTGTTACTTGAACGAAGAAACACATTTGCCGTAGTATCAGTAAAGGTCAAGTAAAAGTCAATACATTGACTGATTACTTTAGTTGTCGATGAAGAAACTGGCCGTTAGTTGTCACATTATCATTCATTTTACTCTTTCCATGCATCTCATCTCACACGATCCCTCCATCTTTTTGTTTAACCTGGCTCTCCCTTCTATACACCAACATTAATATTCATCACTTTTTTATTAACATGCGTTTCATCCCTTCTCATCCAGCGTCAAACTTTCAGTTCCATACGTCAAAACTAAAAAAAAAAAATTACTATACCCTGAAATCATTAAACGCATTTGACTACATCACAACCCCTGAAATTAAACTACGTCAACCCAGCTACGCCCACTAACCCAACTCTGTACCTACTTTTGTTCACCTGTTCAGAACTGTATGAGCGGCAGCTCAACGTAGTGACGTCAGCATGGCTGCTGGTCGGCCAACTCGTGGATGAGCAGGGGGGTGGTGTCGGGGGTGAGGGGGGGCACCCCGGTCGCGGGCTGCTGCGCACACACTCGCTCGAGTACGCACGAAGCGGACAGACGGGCCTCCGCGTCGTGGTCCCAGCACTCTTCCATCGTGTCGCACAGCACTGTCATACCCTGGGGAGGAATTCGCTTTTAGAAATACAGTGTCTGGTCGGCGGACCCTCTTCAGGAACGAAGTTCCTTACGTGATACTATAATAGAAAGAGAGGGAACGTCACATAGAGGGGACACATAACATAACGCTTTTCCTTACGTGACAATTTCTATCAATCAATTCCTAGCGCAAGCCGCGGTAAGGAATTTCATACAAAAAAAGAACTTAAATGAGTCTGCTCTTGACACGACGACCACGCTTGGTAGAATGAGGAACGAGCGTACCCTGAAAGTGCCTGTTTCATTTTGGTATCTAGGTTATACTCGTATACGGATTCTTGCAACAGCTCTCATTTGAACTACAGTTATATGTTGAGCAGTGGTGGCTCAGTGGTTATGGCCTCGATCTAAGAGTTGTAGGTCGTGCGATCGAACAAAGCCACGCGCTTTACTTTGTGTAAATAATTTCATCACCACCGTTCATCAATGCTCTCAGAACAGTGAAGGAAAACATCGTGAGGAAATCATGTCCTAGAACCAAAAATTCGAAGACATGTGACATCTACCAACTCGTACTAGGTCCGCGTGGTAGATTATTTCTACATTTATATCTGTAATATTTATGATGTACATAACAAAGAGTATTCTATTCCACGGCCCACTCCCTCTCACAGAAGGAGAACTGTGACAGTGTCCCAATGGGAACATTATACGCTGATTACCTATGCTATGTCAAGAAAGGATTTTCCTGTAACCCCTACAAATTGTGTGGGGATTACCATTTCAGGAAAGTATAAAACTAAATCATAATTTATACTTATTATTGTTATCTCAAACAGACATGCGTAGAGGAAGGATGTTGCTGCAGCTATCGATTGGCTAGGCCGATGAGCTGTCATTGCATAGTCATACATAACAAATTGTGTAAATCTGGAATAGCTTTATTTTTTTGTGCAGGTTTTGCCTACGGCTTCGCCCGCGTGGAGGTTGAAAATTATAGGTCGTCCTTTTTACCGAATTTCTTCGAAATCCGTTCAGCCGTTAAGGCGTAAAAACATAGGCAAAATACTTAATTTCGCATTTATAATATTACCCCCTTACTAATAAATGTATTATATCAGATGAATAGTTACACACCAATTTCTCTCTTTCAGTCGTCAAGAATTTGACTTTCGAAAGAAGAAGACAAAGCGTTGTGTAACTATACAGACGCTATACAACGGTTATTAGTAAGGGGGTTAGTATGGATTTTAAGTAATATTTAATAGATTTTATCGTACGCAACTTTTCAGAGCTCTCCTAATGTAAATTATCTCTGATTTTCCATAAAGAAGGCAACCCTGCTGTTTCACACCGTTATTATGATGCGCTGGTGCCGGTGAAGAAGAAACATAAAAGAACGGCGTTTTTTCAGTAACACACGTTTATTCAATTTTAATTAAGTAAGTATTACAGGGAAGTGATTCGAGGTACAAAAATGTTCTACCTTCTTTTTCTTAATAAAGGTCATCGACCATAGACCCACACAAAAAGGTTTTCTATGTTTTGAATATTGGTCATAAACACCTGCCTCCTAAGAATCTCCAAAAATGACAAAACTAAAATAAATAAATGCCCTGCACAGCTTGGACCGTTATACCAGTTACCCTTATTACTTATTCGTAGTTACCTTGCTATGCTAACTTTTTTAAAGTAACATAACATATCTGCCTATAATGTTCCCACTGCTGGTATACAGTCCTCCTCTCGGTGAGAGGGAGTGGGCCATAATCCACCACGCGGAAAAAGTTTGCTGTTAAAAGTTATAATATTTCACTGCTCGGCAAAAGCATTCTACTACCGGCAAAGATCTCCTTGGTTTACAATAGAGGGTAGAGTAGGTAGTAGAAATATAACACAAGGGTAACATGTTTTACTTACGGGGTGGTTCCGCCAATGCGGCGGTATATGTGGCCTGAGCTTCCTCTGCACCACAGCTTCCTGCATCTCTTCAAGACTTGGATGGGAGCCTACCTCCTCCTCAAGAGGCAGACGGTATTGTCCTGGTAATTCTGGAGCCGCGTCACTGCATCTACAATGTTCAATATAGGTTTAGAGATGGACTGGCGTTCTGGGGACTGGGATATGTCGGAGACGGAATGATAAGAGCTCAATAGTTTCCAAGGGTTTATAAAACAAGCTCTGCTTACCTATCCATAGGTAATATACCTCTTGGGGAAATTATGAAATCTAAATTATATTTCCCGCAGCTCATGGTCTGTAGGTAGGTAGTTACTGATCATTTACCTTACGTACCTAATAACTCTGTGCATCATCGTTCTAGATAGTGCTAATATTTATCAAATAAAGAAACGTCAATGATAAATACTATCTCTAGGCCGTGGATCAACGCACGTTGCTAAGATTACAAAAGGAAGCGCCGACGCTATGCGGCGTATAGCGTAGCCACTACCTACCTAACCGCTTTCCCACCTGCTGGAGGAGACGTCCAGCCAAGAGATTAGCCAAGCCAATGAGTTTAGAGCCATCAGGCGATGGTGTAGAGGCATCACTCAAATGCCTTTAATTTCTCAAACACTCATTCCCATCAAGACACACAGCGATGTTTAAGACTAAATAAAATAGGTATGGCAGTAGAAATCCATGGACGAAGTTTCCGACAAACTACTAAGTATCACTATTTTCATTCAAATAGATTCAGTAATTATTATACTAGTACTACAAACACATTCACTTCTCACAAAAGCATTTGCTTTCCAAAATACTTTCGCTGAATCAATCATTCAAGAGCTCAGTTCAGATGTGATGAATTTGACCCAAAAACATAAATGGATAGCTTTTAAACTTAGTTCTATATTCGACGAGTGCATTGGAAAGGTCTCCCGATACTAAATGCAACGGTTATAGGTTTCACTAAGTTATTAATAAGTTTCCATTTGATTTCGTGGCGATATAGAGCAACCCTCGCTATCGAAACCCTAAAAACGGTTTTGTTCAAGGACTTAAAAAGGTTATTTCAGGCTAATGTGTAGTAGTAAAACATGAATACCTACGATATGGTAAGTAGTTAACATACTGCCCGTTTTGTAGACGAAATACGGCCACACAGACGGTAATACGTCGCTTGTTAAAAAGACATTCGTGATTGTTGATGAGACGGGACAAAGCTTAATATTAATATACAAATGTATCCGTTTGGCTATTTTTAACATTGCATTAACATTTTTGACACTTTGCAACTCAAATGACAAAACCGACTCACCTTGAAGCGATCTCCCACAGCACAAGAGCGCAGGCATACATATCTATCCTCAGGAAAGCATCTTTCGTGAAGTTAATGGCTCCATCCAGTACTTCAGGGGCCATGTACCGTCTTGTCCCGACCTGACCATGGGCATCACCGCATCCTCTCCCTGCCACAAAGATCAAGGCGAGGCCGAAGTCCGCAATACAAGCGCTCAGGTCAGCTTTTAGGAGGACGTTCTTTGATTTGAAGTCTCTATGTGCGAGGGCTGGTTTTCCGCCGCCCTCTTCATGGAGGTGGGCAAGACCTCGCGCCACGCAAGCTGCTATGCGCCAGGCCTCTACCCAAGTTAGCGTGTGACCTTTCAGATAGTCGCATAGGGAACCCTGGTGAAAAAACCATAGATTTCTTACTGTGAAGATATAAATAAAACACAGTAAAAGCTCTTAGATACAAAACGTCACTTAAAACCTGTAACCCGTAAAGTGTAGGTATTACCAATTCATCATTCTAAATATAGTCACGTTAACTTAGAACCTGTCAGAAAATTCTTTCTTGCTTCGAACATATCGATCTATCAAGAATTCAAGATGCAGGCGGATATTTTTAACTTGCCTGTATTGTATTGTATCGTTCTACGCTCAAGACTTATGTAATATTTTACACAATAGGAAGATCGTGTATATTGGATAACTTCGCTTGATATACAAAACATCCTTTGTTGATTTGACGAGATTTTAAAATAGGCCGAGGTTAACATCATAATACATAATAATAGGTAATTTTGCAAAAAAAAAAAACTCACCTTCTCATGGTAAGCTGTGACTAGCCAATATTCAGCCTGGAGGTTGTCGCCTTTCTTGTCCACGCCAATATAATGAAGGATATCCGGATGATCCATCCTCGCGAGTCTGAAGATCTCTTGCTCGGCTAGCCACGACTGTTTGTCTTGCAAGGGGAACACCTTCACGGCCACATCTCGCTGGCCGAGCTTAGCCCTCCACACTGCTCCAAATCGTCCTCTTGCCCTGACCTCGCACAATGTCACCTGTCCCACAAGACCGACGGCTTCGTTCTCCATGCCAGCGCCAGCGGACGGAGGTCGGGACAACGACGCCTCACCGTTGGCTAGTTCAGCGAACGACGTTCCTTTACGCTTTCTATACAGAAGGTAACAACCGACAAGGATCGCGAACAGAAGAAACAGGGGAGTTAACGTGTATGCGATGACTGCCTTCGTGTCATCGTCAGCGCTAGGCAGTGCCGACGCGGGCACTCTCTCTGGAGGGACCTCAGTCTGCGACGATATTCCAGCTTCTATACCAGGGAATACTACGTTCTGGTTACACATGTCTCCTTCACAGCAACAGTGGAGGAGCGGCAGCTTGGAGTTGTGCAGTCTGCAGTTGGACGTCCTGTCTGTGCACGACACAGTATCCACGAAGCATCCTTTTACCTTGGGATATGCCGTATTTGTGACGTTGTCGAATTGCCACAGTACAAAGCAATGGTTGCTTTTGTCTGCTTCGACAGGTTGACACTCTTCTTTGATAACGTTTGGGACGCATGTTGAGTTCTTGGCAGTATCGCATGTGGACATTTGAGTACCATTGAAGAACTCACATTGACTGGTTGTGACTCGGCCTTCTTTTGGCCGAGGCGGGAAATTCTCGTCAGAAGGCGGGGCTGCTGTTAGTGACGTCACTTGAGTACCTTTAACAAAAGGGGTTTTTTCATTAAACTCATATTTACGGCTAGATTTTTCGTGAACAGGAACAATCAGCGAGCTGAACAGCAGAGCGTTGTAACAATTTTGGTGAACATTACTATCTATCTATCTCATATAATTAACACTGCTATTATTTGCATTTACCACAGACAGAGTTGACATTTGAACTTTAATAATATTTCATAGTTTACCATGCATGTTCCTGTGTCAAAAGATAAATAAATTACGATTTATCAATGACCCATAAAACAAAGCTGCTTTCCGTGTGTTTTATATTGAATATAATTTTAATGGTGATTCAATAAGCCAGGAATGAGTGCTCTGCCTCTATCTGTAATTACTCATTGGTCTAAATAAGCATAAAATAATATTCTGAGTGTTTAGCCGCAGTACACCTGTATTACACACATCCTAACTAATATTATAAATGCGAATTGTAAGTTTGTTTGTTACGTTTTCACGCCTAATCCATCATGAAATCTTGCTTAGGTATACGTTGTCAGGGGTGGGTGGAAAAAGCCATGGGGTACCTTTCATCCAGAAAAAAATACTGTTCCCGAGGAAAATACCACCAACTTTCGACAGTCACAATTGCTTTAGGACGCCAGATGGCGCCATGTGTCTTTCGAATCATGATTGAAATATGACCTGACTTTCTGGCAGTATTATAACAAAAAAAAAAATTCTAGGCTTGCATGAATTCACGATAGTAGTTCAATCATTAGTATTATGCTTTTAGGATTTGGATGGTATTTGGCACACAGATAGTTTATTATAACCTGGATAACATAGGATACTTTTTATCCCGGTTATACATTTTCCTGGGATAATTTCAGACTTCCACGCGGGCAAAGCAGCGGGCTAAAGCTAGTTAGGGATAAATGTTAGCTTTTAAACCTACAACATTTTATTTACAGACTAATGCATTAATTAGGTTCCCATCTTGAATACAAATATCTTAGAAGATGAGGTATTTTATTGTTTAATTATATATCTGACTAGCTGTGACCGCAACTTCATTAGCATGGATGTTGGTAAACAATAATGTGTCTCTTAACTAATTATTTTTTTCAAATACAAGTAGTCTTAGTTACTCCTTATAACATCAGCTGCCAGCCAGTGAAAGTCCCGTCAAAATTGTTTATCGGATATTAACAGGAACAGAAAAAAAAAAATTAAAAATTGTCTCTTTTAAAAATTTTTTTTTTTTTTGTTATAGGTAAGTACCATATACTTTCAGATGCTTTTAGTAAAAAGTTGTTATTTTTTGACATTACAAACAGACACTTCAATTCTATTTATTTGTATAGATTTGAGTAACAAAGAAACATACAAACCCAAAACAAAAGTATTTTTTTGAGGTAAAAAAAAAAACGAAACCATACAAACTACTATACATCTTGGAAGGGGCGGTTAGAATCAATTCTTTTTTTTTTTTGTTAATTTTGACGTTCAAAAGTGCTTTTTATGTGCCTATTTGAAATAAATGATAATGACTGACTTCAAATGCTGAAAGAACCGTCAGACAAAAACAAAAAGATTCAGGCTAACTTACAAACCACTGTTAAACAATTTTCTGAACGTGCCAAGAAGTCAAATCTTTTACATGATTCCTATAAGTGTAAAAAGGGTTCCCTATCCATTTGCATAACATTTTAAGACCTAATATAACTTAGCATAATTTTGTTTGGCATAATTATATTTTCGCATAATATAATTACGCATAACAGCTTACGCATAATTTTTTTAAGCATAATTTCTCTAACCATAATAATGATTAAGCATAATATTGTAAAGCATAAATTTATTAAGCATAAAGTTCTAAAGCATAACTTTTTTAAGCATAATATCCTAAAGCATAAATTTATTTACGCATAATGATATTAAAACATATTTTTATTTTTTCGCTGTAGGAAGCATGAAGCAAGCAAGCATACAGCATGCAAGCAAGCATGCAGCAAACAAGCAAGCATGCAGCATGCAGCATTCAAGCGCTCGCTCTTGCATCCTATGTCGACGGAGCCCCGCTTCGCGGGGCCCCTATTTCTGTGTAAAGGGTTTAAAGTAACCTAACCAAACCGAACCTCGGGGTGCCCATCGCTCGCTCTTGCATCCTATGTCGACGGAGCCCCGCTTCGCGGGGCCCCTATTTCTGTGTAAAGGGTTTAAAGTAACCTAACCAAACCGAACCCCGGAGTGCCCTTCGCTCGCTCTTGCATCCTACGTCGTCTATTGCGTTCGTTGAGTTCGGGTGCGGTAACGGTAACGGAAATAATTCGGAGTATTGAAAATCGGAATGTCGTTTTTCGGACCGCGAACCCATCGAGCATTTGATTCTTCGAATATATGAAAATCGGAAAACAAACAAGTCGCATTTATGACTTTCGGTAAAATAAGTTTCGTGATTTTTAATAATAGACATTATGATTCTTAGGTATTATGAAATTCGGACTTTTAAAAATCGGAACATCGAAATTCGGAATAAAATATTTCGGAGTATTTGGGTGTTCCCGTTTCAATCAGTTAACTTCTATCTGAGGAATAACCGCCATATTTATTTCTCACAATAGAAGTTAACTGATTGACATATTTTTTTATACAAAAACTGTCAAAACATCTAATATATTCTTCAGATAAAAGTTATCTCGCGATTGAAAAATCGTTTAAGTTACATAATGTTATGTATAAATTAGGTATATTAATTGTATGCCTAAATATTATTATGCTAATAGTCATTAGGCCTACTAACGTTATGCTAATAGTCATTAGGCCTACTAACGTTATGCGAATCAAATTTATGCCAAAACAAATTAGTCTTTAAGATGATTATGCCAACATAAAATGTATGCCTAAAAAAATTATGCCGAAGTATTATTATGCCAAAACAAATTGTGCCAAAATCGTTATGCCGAAGTATATTAGGACAAAGAACATTATGCGAAAAGAAGGGATCCCTGTAAAAAGTTATTATTCACACAATAAATTGAACATAACATAACTGGCAAAATGTAGCCTTAGTACTATACTGCTTAGGTACATTTCTGCTTAACTCTTCGGGAATACAGGCACAATGTTGTGTGCTGTAAATATAAATTATGCCAGTCTTGATGATGAATACTTTTACCTGTATACCAAACTCTTTTGTTAACTGTACATACAACATAGGCATAGCCTTTTATAAAGCATGATGGTAAAAAAAAGATTAAAGATTTTACTTTTGAATTGTAAATAATCCAATATTTTGTAGAGAAACTAATTAATAACATCTATATGATTCCTAAGCAAGTATTCAATATATTAAAATAAATAAATGTTTATCAAAGGTCAACCATGTAATTGGTAGTCATAATACATTTAGTTGCAGATTTAAATATTGCCCTCACAACTAATTAATTAAACACATTATTACAATATTATATGAATTTGCCATATTTCTTGTATCTCAAGGATTATTTTAGTATGCAAATGAACTTTTTACTAAACAAAACACTAACAATATTTCTCATCTGAGTTTTTTTTAATACATGAACAAAAATAATGTCATAACCTTTGCTAGTAGAAACAAAAGTATTGTGTAAATAAAACATTTGTCAACAGACCAATATGACACAATGGAACATTTAAATACAAACAAGTTGACTGCAAAACCCTAGTTTTTTTGCGCCAAAAACATACAAATCAAAAAAGTATCTTATCGGAATGCAAACATTAGCTCAGTGTAGGCAATGATAAATATACGCTAGGCTTACCTAACATTAGCATCGCGGTGAGGTACAATATCCTCGGAGCCATCATCAGAACCATGGCGCAGGCGGGTACAGCCCTCCGGACCCGACGCGACAATCCAATGTTATTTTTATACGCGGCCCCGACATCAAACGTCTAGTCTATTTAGGAAATTCCGACATAAGTACATGTCAGATAAACAACGCACATCCCAATACGGTCAATTCAAACACATCCACAACATACAACTACACAAGGAACGTTGCAATGTGCACGATGATCAATTTAAATTAATCCAATAATCTCAATTGCATTGATTTCAATTAGTATTTCCGAAAATAAAGAGCATCACACAAATCGCAGTACGAGGCTTCACTTTTTTTGACGTTTATAGTGACTGGATGGATGTTTCTTTCACTTCTAAAATAGTTTTGTAATTTGGTAATAAATAACACTCTTTGATAAAAGAAAGAAATTATTCCAAGGTTCCATTGAGTGATCTACAAAAATACAAGAAGACTTAAGCAGTTTCTCTTATATGTCTTTTCAACAATAGATGACAAAATCCCAATAGGTGTTTTCCTACTAACCGGAATTCCGGAAATAGCATTGTTTCATACATTTCTCTCAATCTTTGCCTAGAGGTTACCTGCAGTTACAGGTGGCCTTGCCCAGTGGAACAAAAAACCCAATAAGAAGTAATAGAAAGAAGAGAATAATACTGCTAATAGATATGCAATTTTTCAGGCTTTATAGTATAATGATATATCGTATTCCCTCGTACTCGACTAAAAAATTTTGAAAAAGAAAGGGCAGCACTAATACTTTTTTGCGTAGTAACAGACGGAGATGGCAACTTTCAATTGACTGTGACCGTGTTGAAAAAAAGAAAAAGACTGGCATTGACTTGACGTTGACAGTGACAGATCTGTCATTAAATGTAAATAATAAGTAATAACATAATCAGTTTGTCTGAGATAAAATGATTTTAACTTAATTTGCTGTTTATTGAAGCAAAAATGTTATGGGACGTGACAATTTAAAGATAAAATGTCATTCTTCTATTTAACTCCAGTTAAAGGTGACTTGCCTGCACATTTATTAGAAGTTATTCTTGTTAATAGGTTAGGGCATTTAAAAACAATTTTTAGCGAAGAGCCCCCTACATACAACGAATATGTTGTAGAAGGAAGTATATACGATAACGTTGGACATTTTATATTGTGCATAATATCGATTTTAAGCGAAAACAAGGAGTTTTCTGAATATATTTTGAAGACTGAATTGGAGCTATTCAAACGCCGATTATCATCTCTAACTGCCTATGAAATGAGATCGTTCGCAAAAAAACTACTCAGAAGTATAAAGAAGTATAACAATGTACCAACACTTATTGAATCGCTGCAAGTATTATGTCAGCATTTGATGTTAAAGGATGTGGCTCAGCATATAATATGTTCAACTCATAGCTATACCTGCTCTGTGCACAGTATTAGTTTAAACTTCAAGCAATGTCTTCGTCTAGTAGCTAGAAGACAAGTTGAAATAACAAATGGTGTAGCTGTCATACCATGTGGAAGATGGAAACAATATTTAATATCACTTTTTAGAGAAAACTTGGTCAACCGAATAAACAAAACTGATGTAGCGCCTCTAAAGAGTGACTCAAGGATAATGGAGCTCCTTCATAAGATAAAAAAAGAATTTACATTTTCTAAAAATGTGACTAGTATGTTATTGAGTAAAAATGTGGACTCTGCATCTATGTTTTTTCCGCCTTGTATGCTAAACCTGCATCAAAACCTGCGAAGAAGGCATAGACTGTCTCATACACAGAGGTTTCATTACAGCTTATTTTTAAAAGATATTGGCATGCCCATAGAGGAAGCTGTAGACTTTTGGAGAGCAGAGTACAGGTTGCATCCAAATGGCAATCACAGTTGTTGTCATAGCTGGGAGAAGGATGAAAAGAAGTACATGTATGGCATAAGACACATGTATGGCTTGGAAGGATGTAGGAAAAACTACGCTTCAGTAAACTGCCAGAGAATACAGAGCATAGACAACTCTTGCTCTGAAGGAGGATGCCCATTCAAGTCTTTTGACTATAGCAAAATGGTTCCACTTTTAAAAAACTGTACAGAACCTCTCATGTCTCAAATTAATGAATTAAAAAGTAAAGGATTATACACAAATGCTTGCATGTTGTTTATGCAGAATGGTTGTACTAAGTCAGATAATTGTGATAGTTGTAGCTTTAATTTTACTCCTGTTAAATATTATATGATAGCTTCCGAAAGAAAGGAGGCCAAATTATGAAAAAAAAAATTAATATAAATTAATTAACTTTTATTTTTGTATGGTATCCAAACCCAACTTGGACTACAATGAATTAACCAGTCAACAACTTGGTATTTAATATTGCTTTTATTACTTTTAATGTTTTACTTGCTTAAATAATGTACTTAACTTTAATTTATTATTATCTGTCAACTACTGCTAAAAGCATATTACATAATGTACACATTTATATACTTATATAAGTCTGATATTTATTAAGACATTGTGTTCAAGCATAATCTGTTATGTAACAAATTGCTTTGCTCACCTCTCATGAAATACTTCTATTACATATTACTATTTTGTAAGAAATGTTTTATAGTATCTAATATTACAATACATACTCACACAAAGTGTTGTTTAATTTCTATTCCAAGGACCTCCCCACCCCTCACTCACCTCCTCTTTTAAAAGCCCTCCCTCATCTACCACCAGGCATAGCTATTCATAACCATCCGACAGGCTATCGTATCGAAAATGACGATCTTGCCCCCGACAAACAGCTGTTGGAAGAATCAAGCTACTACAAACTGTCAAATTTATTTAATAGACTTTCAACTTTATCGCTAAATTATAAGGTTCAAAGTTGGTTGGGAAAATTTTTGACAGTTTCGAGTAGCTTGATTTGCTGGCGTCTGTACAACAAGACACTTGTCTGATGACATCAACTCATCTTGCTTCAGTATGAAATTGTTAGGCGTGCTAGTGGTGCTCAGCACACATATTCGGGTCGGCATGATTCGGCACATCCGGAAAAAAGCCGGCACATTTCGGCTTAGTTCTAAATGCGTCTGGCCCACCTGAACATGATTAAGCATGAGGCAAGAGTAGATCCCATACGAAGTTCGCAGGTCGGCGCGAGTCGAATACTATTATGTGTAATTGCTGAACCAAATGTGCCGAACCGAATATAAACCCTTTGCTATTATGTGAATATTAGCTAAAAGGCAGTTTATTGAAAAAAATTGTTGTCAATTTAATAACATGTAAAAATGACAGTGTTAACAGACTTTTGTTGCTGACTGTACCTACGGCAGGGATGGCGAACCTCCATCTTCGTGCCATTTTTGCCAAATAAATAAATATTAGCTGTGGCCCTACCGTGCCAACAAGCAATCTTGTCTACTGGAAAAAAAAATATTTTCACAATAATACTCTTTATTATCATAAGTTCATAACAGTAATATTATCATAAGTAATAAACAGTTTTATATATTTACTTAGCTAATGCGTTGCAACTTGCAATGCCTTTTTTTTGTTAGGAACCTTCTCTGGCACGCGTACAACAAGTTATGAAAGTTTCATCACAATCGGTCGAGACATTTTGGAATTTTTGCGAGACTAACGAACAGATAAGATATTATAATAAAAAAAAACGAATTAGTACGACTTCTCCTGTTGGAAACTAGATGACCACAGAGTATGTAGATGACTTAGGTAGGTACCTAAGTTCCTGAAATAATGCCGTGCCCAAATTATTATTTTGTTACGTGCCACCAAGCCACGCGTGCCATTTGGTTCGCTATCCCTGATCTACGGTATCTGAGCTTCTAAAATCTTCTAAGCTTGAAGCAACTTGAAACATGATGTATTATCAGGTTTGTAGTAGGTACCTAGTGTTCTCTAAGGTCTGCTAACTCCCATGGGGTAAAGGCGTGTGTTTGTAGGTAGGTACTTATGTACTTAAATATCTTTGAAAAATCAATTCAGCCTAATGTTGTGGACATCTAAACTTAGGTCTTCGCATATATTTATAGAGATATATCTTTCCACGTTAAACCACCGTCTGGGGTTCGGGATCGGGAGCCATCAAAGTTAAAATACCGGACTGTATTATTCATGATGGTACACCGTGCTACGGTCAACACATAAATCGAATGTGAAATGAAAATAGCTGCTGTTTACCTTCCTTTTATAATATTACTATTTCGACACCCCAAGTCTCCCAGCATAAAGTATCGATCGATACACGACGACATATCAAGATCGTATAAGGCCCCTTGTTGTAAATTTTGTATTGTTTGATTTATAGTATGTTTTATGTTAGGTATGTACAGTCAACAAAAGAGATACAGGATCGTCGGATATAGTCGACGTTTAGTAAGAAACCGATGGAAGTTCTCAAATAAAATTTTATTTTATTAATAGAAAACAAACAGCTCATTTATCAAATTAAATTTCAGTCGATAACACCCATCGGTTTCTTACTAAAGTTCAAATAGTATACTACATAATCCGACGATCCTGCATCTCTTTTGTTGACTGTACATATTTTTGTTGTGTAAAATAAAGTAAATATAAATCTATGATATAAATAAATGAGCTGACTTCTCATTGTTCGAATAGCCTGTACAATGCGAGGTCAGCTAAAACTGGAAATATAGCTTGATAAGGGTCTTCCCACATTTATCGACGCGGAATCGGCTAACGCCGGTCAAAAAAGCCTTTATGTCTACGTAATAAGGGTGTCCGTGTTACTAATACCATTCGCATCGGCTCGCGCGGACGACGCCGATCGACGGCGAAAAGAGCCGTTTGCCTATTAGCTCGGCGATAAGTCGAGTAGTTTGGTGATACGCACTCGGCTTAAGCCAATTCCGCGTCGATAAATGTGGGGACACCCTAAGTCGTCATATGTAATACCTATTATAATACGTTTTTTTTTATATTGTCAATGACAAACTGTTAGTTTACAATAAGATAGAGATAGGTGCATCTTTGCCGAATTAATTGCTTAGGTTTTTTTTCACTAATTCTACCGAGCTGATACTGGACGCCGCCTAAAACCAGCCCGCTTAGGACCCTGCAGGGCTGCAGGGATATGGGATTGTGCCAAAAGGATAACGTCCCAGAATTCGCAAGCTTTCTGTGAGCATTTGCACCTATTACTTACTTAACTGTAGGTACTCATTTGCTTTTTCTATCGCACTGAGATTTAGTGGCAGTACACCCAATTCTAAGTTAAGCCCGCCTTTGTACAGACGACAGCACATCAAGCTACTACAATCTGTCAAATTTCTTTAATAGATTTTCAAGTTTATCGCTAAAGCATTAGGTTCAAGGTTGATTGGGAAAATTAGATATAGTTTCGGGTAGCTTGATGTGCTGGCGTCTGTACAGCCAAGTTGATGAGGAGGGTTTCACGAAAGTAGAAAGGAAGAAAAAGAAGCCCTTTTCTCGTAACCTGTGTGGCACCGCACCGAGTGGACCCAACATGTTGCTGCGCCCTGCTGTGCCTACGACGCAGCTGTACCTTTCGCGTCTGCATCACTCCACGACAACTGAGGACGTAGTGCAGTATTTGAAGGTGAAGACCAACTGGACTCTGAGGGTCGAAAGGTTGGAATCGCGCCACAACATCAACTTTAAGTCATTCGTGGTACGAGTTCCAACCCAACATCTACAGACCTGCCTGAAAGAGGACTTTTGGCCTATTATTATAATAACCTGTTCTTGTAATATGTCTGTAATTTATGTGTAAAAGCACCCACCAATTTGCTAAACGTGGTGAATATAATAGGGTCTCTCGATTAGGGACACTGTTAACATTTTGACAAAATGACCCTGCAGATCAACCTAAACGAACCCCAAAATTTTGCAGTAGATAGTAGTCTTCTTAAAGGTAAACCATTTTGTCTGTAGAAAACTACCTACTGCGGAATGATGCTTCCATACAATCTACCTATCAAAATATTGGCAGCCCCAGTAACCTAGAATTGAATCATTGATGCTATTGGGCCAAGGTCGAGACGACCTGTCCGTCGCGTTGCACGGTGGCACTAGGGTGCAATCAAACCAATCAATTATTTACAGCGGAAAAACTATGGGTACTCGAACCGACTTGTTGTGAAACTTTTAATTCGCTGGCCTGCTACCTGAGGACTTCCTAAAAGGTTTATCTTGAAAAGTGTCATTGTCTATAGCAGCAATTTGTTCTTTGGACACCCTTCGAGTAAGTACAAGTAGACGGGGCGCAGATAACGCGCCCCCGCGCGTGATTTTTGACATACAAATTCAATCCATACCTACTCTCCATACTAATAGTAGTAAAGTAGTAGGTAGTAAAGTTCGAAAGTAACCCTGTCTGTCTATCTGTCTGTCTGTCTATATGTTTTACCTTTTCACGCCTAAACCACTGAACCGATTTAGATGACATTTGGTATACTTAGAGATAGTTTGAGTCCCGGGGAAGGACATAGGATAGTTTTTATCCCGATATTCCCACGGGATCGACACTTATGCGGGTGAAACCGCGAGGCGCAGCTAGTAAGTATGGATATAGATTTTTCTCTTGTTTTGACAAAAATGCATAAAATATGCGAGAGACATCTATATCCTAGACCCTGTGTGACGGATCACTAGGCTCTCCCCCCGAATGAAAGCTAAATAACATTGGTGGTAAATTTTTAAACTCTAGACAAATAATTTATTGGTGAAGGGAAAAAAAAAGTAGGCAGGTGATTATAAAAAGATTAGTTTGTCAAATTAATGATGTTTTGTTTAATGTAATGTTGTCTTTCAACTATGTATTTGTCAAATGAGTTATTTATAGATATAATAGTTTGTAAACTGATAACTTTATCAAGTTTAAATTTACCCAACGTTATGTTTACCCGACTACGGCGAAGCGAAAAGGAGGGTTATGATCTTGAGTTCTTGACCGGTTATTTATGTTCATCTGTTCTGTTCCCTTATAACTTCTAAACTACTTGTCGTAATTGGACAAATGAGGTAGGTATCGTTGGAAGCGTCTTAGTCGTCCCCTGGTTATAGGCTATGTGACGTCACAACAAATTTAATATGGCGCCCTCTAGCGGACATAAAGTCAAGAGTTCATGAAGTAAAAGATTTTTCTTTTAATCATGCTGTGTTGGATATCCAATGATTTCAAAAATATAAATATTACTAAAATAAGCCCCAAAAAATTAGACTACCTACTGAAAAGGATGAAACAAGAAAGTACCTTCCCGTGGTCGCATGCTACCCATAGCTTTGTATGTTAGTACAGCGCAGCGGCGTAAACAAACCAATGAATGCTGTTGAACTGTCAAAATGGAACCCTTTGCTACTGATAGTGTGTTACGCAATTAGGTACCCCGCTGTACCCTAATTGCGTACATTATCAATCTCAATCTGAATCATTTTAAAGTACAATTTTTATTTTTTTTTCTTCAATACACAAAGTCTTTCTTTTACTGGCCATGTTTTTTACAGTTCAAATATATTATTTTCAAAGCAAGTAAGAATAAGGTAAACTGTACAAATCCCATAGCAATAAGACGATAGTAGGAACTGTAGGATGTAAAGTAAGTAAACACGTCAAATGAACACATTTCTAAAAACTCCATTTGACAGACGCCAATGGTCAAAACGCGTGTAATGGTCCATTGAATTGTATGGCGAGCGATATTGTATCTTAAGAGTAAACTAAACGCGAGCTCGAACTCACTGGTGGTCATGGCCAAAATCACGCTGTCTAACTTGGCTTCGTGTCTGACGGAGCTAGTATCAGTGATGAGCAGTTAGACGCTAATCTACACGCACAACATCTAGTTCTCACGCACAGAAACACCGTTCCGAACTGATAGGCGCATAAAAATATTTGAAAAGTGCTTTGGAAAATCGAGTTCTATGAAAAATCCACTACATAAATCAATCACAAATAAAGTTTTTTGAACTCTTCGATGACTGAGCTTTGTCGGTAGGTACGGATTAAATTTTTAATATTTTTCAGTTCTTTTATAGAAATTACTACTGCTCGTATACTCGTCATACATTATGTAATGTATCGCATATTATTACAAATTGTAACTGCGGCTGTCAAAGTATTATTATCCTCCGAACGATTCCGTAATCATAAAACTAATATTACGAAACTAAGCCAGGATTTGCATGTACTAAAGTCCCAATTCCTCTCACGTTAAATTCCAAATACAAATTAATCTCAAATGTCGCACAATATCAAACAGAAGTCGACAATAGAAAATCTGCGATTCAAATTCACAGAATTCAAATGTACTTATTTACACCCAAAGTTACGTTAAAAATAGCAAGAAAAACGAATCTTTGTTGGCTCATAACTTTTTAATGGCTTGTTATTTTACAATTCTGCTTCCGTACAGACACAATTGATAATTAGACAAAACGATACAATGTTTAACTTTGGATGTACAGACGCCAGCACATCAACCTACCCGAAACTGTCACATTTTCTCAATCAACTTTGAACCTTATGCTTCAGTGATAAAGTTGAAAATCTATTAAAGAAATTTGACAGATTGTAGTAGGTTGATGTCAACGACCATACGGTCGTTGGTTGATGTGCTGGCGTCTGTACAATGTCCAACAGTGCAGTAATACGCTCCCGAAATTTGTATGGAAAAAATATCGAATAGTGGCACCTTAAGTTATTAAATCACTCTGTATATTGGTTCAACACAGGACACGTGCGGTCGCGATCGCGACGAAAGCTTACAATATTATCGTATCTTTGTCGTCTGTGATGGCCTAATGTATATTAATTTAAAATCTTAAGATAAAATATTATAGTAGGTATCTTAGCCGTGTGTACAAGGGCGCTCCCTTAACACTACTTTTGTTCGAACCCTTTTTGAGATGGAAAATACCGTGGTCCCATAGTGCGCGCTCCGCGCCCGCCCGCTGACTTCGTGTCCGTAGCCAAGTGAGTCGGGGAAAAACCCGCGCATTAAACACACATAAACACAGTTAGTTAATCTTTCAACAATTATATTTAAGTAATAGCTTTTGTGCTGATACCGTCCAAGCCTGTACTAGTGTTGGTGTCAAGGTGGTCAATAATTTTTGATATTTCGTCAGTGTTACAGGGGAAAAGTTTGTTCAAAGTTATATCATGTGTGTAAACTGATATTACTGTCGTACATAAGAATATTACCTGTGTTTATGTGATACATGTTTGTTATTTCATTAGCTAAGTTCGCGCCTATTGATGCAAAAAATGAGTTAAATACGTTAGGTACAAACATTACCATTTGTTATACATGCCGAGTTCGACAATAGTTTGGGGGAGGCACTGCTATCTCTAATTTTATTAGCTTTAGCAGCTACCTAATAAAGTTATTATTTAATGATTTCCTAATTTTTTTTAGGTTGTATGTACAGACACCAGAATAGATTTTCAACTTTATCGCTAAAGTATAATGTTCAAAGTTGACTGGGAAAATTTGACAATGGCGCCGATTCTCTTGTTCACAAACTAAACTAAATTTAAGTTCAGTGCATCTTTTTCTTTCTATTTTTCATTAAGAAAAGGACAGGAGATAAATAAGTTTAGTCTTGTCAAATTAAGATACTCCATAGACTTTAGACGTGATTAAAAAATTGGCTATTAAAAATACGTCAATTTACGTCAGGCACTGACTAATTTGACAGGTCTAAACTAATATTTATCTTCTGTCCTTTTCTTAATGAAATAGAAAGAAAAAGATGCACTGAAATTAAATTTAGTTTAGTTTGTGAACAAGGGAATCGGCGCCAGTTTCGGTTTCGGATAGCTTGATGTGCTGGAGTTAGTATTAGTACTTACCTAGTTGTTATGAAAATATAAGTTGTGATTAGTAGGTTTTCTTCCATAGATCGTCGTCTTTTGGGTGAGATTTTGTTTGTTGCCATAAGTGTAATTTCGTAGGTTGATTGAATCTATAATATTTCGGTTTATCCCTTTTATTCAGTCTTTTTGAGGTAGGTTTAGGATTTTAGTCTTATCTTCTTTATTTGTACTGAGATATTATATCTTTCTAAAATGAGTAGTAGTCGTTTTCGTTATTACTTACTTATTAGTGTAGTTTGCAATTAGGGTACTACTTATTTTATAGTTTTTCATAGTTAAGTGCTTTGTATTGGATCCTTTTGTTCATCTTTGGTGTCACGATGCATATCTCAAGGAATTATATTATTTTATACCTAAGTACTGTACCTACGTGTGATTGTTGTATGTTCGTGCATAATTATGTGATCCAGCCGATGTATTCTGTAAAATTCTCAAACTTAGGTGAAGTGAGCTTCTAGTGAATCATCCCATCCGATGCTAAGGATTGACACTATTGGCAGCTCGCTTCACCTTAAGTTTCACGGTGGGAAACATTTACAGAATAGCAGATCAGTATAGTGTTTGTAGGTAATGCTGGTTTCACGGGTACTGTACAGTTTATGTATTCATTTTATTTAATATTTCGTAGCCTGTCCCTTTTATTTCATTTAGGTATCTTGTAACGTGACTGTCCTTACTAAGTAGATCGATGTTAAAGTCTCCGAAAACAACCGTCCTCTTTCGCCATTTCAACTGTGAGATATATGTTTCTAAGAAATTATTTATATTGGATTCACCTGGTTTATAAATCGCTCCGATGTTTAATGAGAGTTTATCTATGTGTATCCATAGTTAGTGTTTACCAAATTCGCGTACCTATTTCTTCTGTTATTCCGTGTTTGATACTTTCGTGTTGGTACAGTCAGCATCAAAAGTCGATTAACACTATCATTTTTACATGTTAATTGACAGCAACTTTTTTCAATAAAATGATTTTTAGCTTTTCACATAATAGACAATAGTAGGTATATATTCTAAAAAAAATTTCTTCAGCTGCAATTTTGAACAAATATTTTGCTCAATAACTAAGATTAAAAAACTGAAGTGTTAATCAACTTTTGATGCTGACCGTACATACTATAGAGGTTCTAGCTGAGAGCCCCTCAATGAAATTAAATAGCAAGTGAGAGGTCTCCTATTAAAAACAATTGATGTGAGAGTGCACATCAGCCTGGAAGAGGCTTAGAAAAAATCAAATGAAAGAAGTTCTTTTAGTGTTGTTTTTTCCACAACTTCCAATCCTGGGTATTCTGCCCTCGATAGGAAAAAAGACGCATCTAACATTTTTTCCAGATTTGAGTTACATACATTGCCGGAATCAGAAACAAAAGGCACATCTGCCTGTATTTTTAATATTTTTCTAACTTTCTCCAGTAATTAATTTCCCAATCAACAGCAATTAATTTCCCGTTTCATTCATTATAACATTTATTTCTCCGTTTTTACTTTTTGTTAGACACGTCTTTTTAACTATCGGGGGCAGTATTGATGTCATTCATTGGATTTTTTGGTGGTGGTGAAACAACGTTCATAATTTTATTGCATTGGAATTGAAAAATAAAGATAAGATCAGTTTTGGAAATTGCTTTGGAACTTCTTTCTGCCATAGATTCACGTTCACTTCTGACAATATTATTTTTAATTGTTTTGTCATCGTGATCTTGACATACGAGGGTATTTGACATTGGCATATCAGTTTGTTCAGAATATTTACAAAAATTTATACGAACAAAACAAAAACAAACTTTGACTCGTTGGTAGTGGTGAGGGCTAAACACGTGCTTTTGTCAGTATTACAAATTCTTTCGATTTCTAGTGAATCTCTGCGTGAAACTTGATCGAGACTATTCCTTGTGTTTGTGTTATTTGAGTAAGCGACTAACAGAACCTGTAGACCTACCACAAAGTGCAAAGTCGATGGCCTGCCGCTGCGCTGCCGTCTATACGCGACAATGGCAGAATAGTCGACATCGGCGATCAATTGCCAATAAACGGAAAAAAAAATTATACGGATACCTCAGACCAAATAAAAAAGTCAAGACATAGCGCTGCGAACAATACAGTGAAGCATGCCAAAACTACGCCTCCGCTCTGTGCATACACGCTCACACGCACACATTTACAATCAAACTACACCTTACTTTTACAAACTCAGTCCTGACTACTCCTGACCGAGGACCAGTTTCTGGTTAATGTCTTTAATTACCACAAAACTATTCACAAATACACACGAGTCAATAATGAAGCTAATCTTCGTTTTCCCACGACTTTTAAACACGAACCGGAATTTGATCTCATAAAATGTTTTGCTTTGTCAGTGGTATGATCTAGCTTTAGCTCCGCCAATAGCTGCTCCGATATGCACGAGATCGATGCTCCGGTGTCTATCAGCGCGGTGTAGGCTTGGTTAGCTAAGGTTATATTAATAAAAGGACCGAAAACACTCCTTATGTTATTATTTAGCGGGAGTTGTCCGGACCGGACACAGCCTGTAACTCCCGGTCATCCTTCATCGTCTGTGTCCTTGGTCGTTTGGGAGTCTGGGGCTGCTGTGGGTTACTTGAGCTGGGGGCAATGGGTGAACGATAGTATCTATTTATAATATCTATTTATAATATCTTCGACGCAAATTGTATCTAAGTGTATGGAAGGACTCCTCTTCTCTACACTCTCCGGATGAGCGTGGAGGGGTCGCCGCAGGTGATGGTGCGGGGCTTGATGATCTAGAAGCCCTCGGGGACCTTTGATTTTCTATTGATAGAGGATGTTCCATTCCATCCTTACTTTAGTTAAGATGCCTTCGGAGGTATTATTGGTAGATTAACCTCATCAAGGCAAGATTCTTCGAAAAATTCCTTAATTTGTTCTAGGGTAGCACGTAGCTCCGCTTTAGATGTATATAATTTTGTCCCCAGTTTTAATTTGTAATCTGATGATCCCTTTAAAAAAAATGATAATTTTCTCGTCTATAATCTTTGCTTTTAAAGCAAGGTCTGCCAATGTATAGAAGAATGCCATTACGTCTTCATTGGTTCCTTGTCTCGCACCATACATTTTACCTACCTTACCTTAGCAATAATGAGATAAAATAATAAAAATAAGAAATTGAAACGCCGCAAGCCGCCGCCTTTGCGATCTTGCCTGTACTTTTAAAAATATGTATTTATATATTGGTAGCAGCTGGTATAAAGGTATGATTCCGATCTCGGCAGCACGCAGCAGTGCTGCCGCAGCACTGCTGGTCCCCATATATCCTGTATAGGAATGTCGCGCAGCATTGCTGCCGTGCTCGGAATGTAATCTCATATGAACCCATAGAAAATGTGTGAGGACCAGTAGTGCTGCGACCGCACTGCCGCGGCAGCACTGCTGCGTGCTGCCGAGATCGGAATCATACCTTAATTTTGCGTCCGCTTCCGAAGTAATCCACGTTTCAGTAAAAGCACAGTAAAAGTGAGTAAGTGTATAGTCATTGGTGTTGCTTTTATTATGCATTTTATTTCGTCAAGTTTGCCAGTCTTGTGGATACTGCTTAAAGCATTAAAAAAAAATCGGATAGTAAGTATATCTTCGTATCTACTTACTAGTTGATGGTTTAATAGTCCTATGCGTGTATTTTGCAGTCGGTTATTGGTTTTTTTGGTTAGTTTTGTTTAGCTCCTCTTTTAATATTGTAAATAGGTACTCTTTTTGAGTTGGGGTTTGGTTTGATGAGTAAGTCTGTTGTAGGTTTTTCTTATTTTTTAGTAGGTATCTAGGTATTTTGGAACGTCTGAATTGTTGAAACAGATTTTTAAAGATCTGTTTTTGTATGGGATATATTTCCCCAGGTTTTATTTGGTTTAGGGCAGTCTTCGTACAGTGTTCATATCTTCATGGCTTCATTATTATCGTGGTTTCGCCTGGAGCACAGAATACTTAAAGTACTACCTGGAGTTGGTGTTTCTCTCGTTAATTTCCGATATAAGTACCCACAATTAAGTACCATGTTTTTCTCACATTGGGCTTTTAGTTCGAGAATGAGGTTTTGCTAGTACGGGCGATTTAGGAGTTGTATTTTCGGTGTGATCGAGTCTTTGAGTAGTTTTATGGTTTTTATTTCATTTTTAATCTCAGATATTTCGTCTTTTTTATGTAGTTTAGACTAACATTTTGGGATTTTCCAAATTTCTCTATAATGCTCTTCATCGCTGTACGAAAGTTTGTGAAATCATTTTTATATTCAGTTTCCTCAGTACGCTATTTTCGCTTAACCGGTCAAGCTCCGCGCGTGACCTATCGGTCACGAAACAATAGAAAATCAATTGTGTCTCATTAGCGGAGCTTGACAGAATGTGTAAGGTGCTGCGCAGACGTCACACTTTTTGTGCGATCGTGTCCTGTGGTCCACAAAATGTCTCTTTGATACTAAGTAAGCTTTTAGGCTGGGCGCAAACGTCCGGTTTCCTGATTCGGAATTCAGTTTCGGAATTCAGATTCGGAAACCTGAATGCAAGCATTTCATACAAAATGTTCTCACTAGCGCACACTCCGTTCTGAAACCCGGATGGAAAATTTAAGTACGTGTGCGCTGGAGAGAACATTTTGGTATGAAATGCGTGCACTATGTTTAGTTCAACTATTCTAGGTATATTCTGTTATTATTTTATCTACAGTTTCCATTTTATTGGTACTTACAATAAAAAGTGCGTCACGGATAGTCTGTCGTGTGCGCTGCACCTTAACATTTCTATAAGTACTCATTATTATCGCAGTAGGTGGGTAGGTTTGGTACAGATCCGCTAGTGTTTCCGCTCTCGCTTATCACCCTGGTATTCGTTGTAGGTGGTGTCCTCTGCACATTCATTGTGTATGGTTTGACTCGAACATTCTCCGTACAGGTGTGAGTGAGATGAAAAATAGCAGCGGTTCTTGTTACTCGCGGGGGTGAGGGGTGCTGCGCACTCGCCGATGAGTGGTGGTTTTAACCACGTGGGTTTTAACTTATTTGACACTTTGACTTGTAAGTTTATGAAAGAATCACTTTCCAATGTTTTGTATCTATTAATACTTTTCTTTATAATTAAATAACACGTCTGCTTGCAACAAGCACCAGAGACGAAGCATAATTATATTCGTATAATATTCGCACTTTCAGGGAAATTAGGCGCGTCACTAATTTCTTACTTCGCATAGGTAAGCCCTGATGCTATCATAAGGTAGCAAGGCGCGTCCGTGTATCATTGGCACGCACCAGTGGTAGGCGCGCTGAAACATCTGTTCATATCACACGGGACATCGCGGTTGGCTGATAACGTGTTTTATTTAGTCGCTTTAAGGTGCTCGCGGGCGCGGCTGCGGCCACAACAGCTCCGCCATGGACGACGTACACAAACCCCGCGAACTATTCCCGGTCAAATTCAACGGCGACTATTATGACTTAAACAAGTTCATGCGCGACCACCCCGGCGGTGTCGACACGCTGAAAAATTATAAGGGCAAGTCTATACTGCATGCGATGCAGAAGTTTGGACACAGTAGCGGTGCGTATCACATGATGAACGACTTGAAAGTGGACGGTGATCAGTTGAAGGATGTGAACTTGACCGGTGAAGTGAGTGCTAACGGGAGAATCATCACCAATGAGGAGAACACCAGGAATGTGGACGAGATCAAGTTTCTGGAGGAACTTGAGGTTTGTTTATGTTTTTTTTTTTAAGATATCTAAGTGTAGAATTAAAAGCATTGGCCTGGCAATGGCGTATCTGTGTTAAAAATAATAATTAGACTAATGCACGTGGCTCGGCACCGGGAACCAAAAATAATAATCTATAAAACTAATAAGTTAATAACTTACCGTCAAGCTGTCTATTAGTTGTTGAATAATGAATAGAATGAAGAAAGTAAGTTATGTGTCTCTAGATCATGATATGGTATCAGCGAATGGTGTCAAGGTGCCAATAACGATGCTTTATTACATAATAATTTCGCTAATGGCTGGAAATTCAAAGAGAAAATATGAAGCGGAAAGAATTTTGGTAGGTAGAAGTATTTTAAAGACGTGCCTATGCAGGTACCTAAAAGACGTAGATATTGTATGATTTTTCTAGTAAAGTAACTAGGTACCTCCTACATAATATATGAAACTTTAATACCTATCATAGAACATTGATTACCAGTCACACACAGCCACAGCTATGTCAAAGTCCAATAATTTATTTCAAAGAACATAATAGTCACTTTTGAACGTCAAAACTTACAAGAAGACATAGTTCATTGATTCCAGTTGCATCTTCCAAAAGGTAGTTTCCATAGAAATGTAAAATAATATATCTATGGTAGTTTCGTATGGAGAAGAATGGGCAAGAAACTCTATAGTTACCTACTCTTTTAAAATGTGTTAAGTATAATATTTTGTATAAGGACCTAGTGACCTACTCTAAATTATTGTGAGAGCCGCATCAAAACCATTGGGTAGTTCATTCAAGTGTCGTTTTGATTATAAATAGGTCGACTTGCTATTAGAACCATATTTTGCGTTTAGGACATTTAGATACAGATAAAAGATAAAAAGATAAAAGATCATTTATTTGTCAAACATGCGTTTACATAAACTGACTAATCAGACATGCAAGGTATTCAAGTGGAAGTTGTGTGCGTCCATGTTTTGCCAATAAAGGCGTACAAATTTTATAGGTATTAAAAAAAAATTCACCTAATTGCATTTTACATAATCACAGTCATTAGTAAAGACCGGATTATATGCAACATAAAAAGCTTGAAATATGCATGCAAATATGCATGAAAAATGCTTGAAATATGCACGAAAACTGACAGAATATGCAACATTAAATGACAATTTTTTTTTTTTGTTTTGTAAATATTATTCCTTTAGATTTAAGTTTATTGTTATTTGAAACTTTTTAGTGCACGAAATATTTTTCTCGCAAACTCGACAATACAAAACAGTTCCGTCGTAAGTAAATGTTTCAGGAAAGTCACTTATCCACGAAGACACACTTTTTTTTTCGGGAGGCATTGTACAATTTGACACAAAAACTTTAACTGCAGATCAATGAGCACGCGCGTCAACAATGAAAGCAATAACATGCATAATTGGTGGGAGGAAGGAGTAGTGTGGTAGGCGAGCGCGACGATCATTTGTCTCTTTCATTTTATTATCGTACCAAAACAAAAGACGCGCGGCTGCTGAGTGCGCTGCGCTCGAAAAATACTGTAAATTATAGCGATAATATGCATCATCACTAGATCTTAGAAAAAATATGCTATTAGCGCTGAAAATGGCTTAAATATGCAAATGCATATGCAAATATGCAAATGCATATTATCCGGTCTCTAGTCATTAGATACCAAGGGTTCTAAGCCCCTACTCATCAAAAAGTCCTAAACATAATTATCAATTACTAGTTGCGCCCCGCGGTTTCACCCGCATAAGTTTCGATCCCGTGGGAACATCGGGATAAAAAGTATCCTATGTCCTTTCCCGGGACTCCAGACTATCTCTATACCAAATTTCATCTAAATCGGTTCAGCGTGAAGAGGTAACATACAGACACAGACAGACACACTTTCGTATTTATAATATTAAGTATAGTATGGATATAGTATATAGTATGGATATTAGTATGGATTAGCAAAACGACCAATAATGAAAACGACGCTTTAGCAATATGTCCTAGTAGCAAAACGTCCCATTTGTAAAGTACAGTATCTAATACTGAATAATCACAATCGTTTATTATCTTCATGGGTCATAAATTCATCATTATAGCATTTATTTGAAAGGTAGACCGTATGAAATCCTTGATATGAAAAAAGGACTTCGTTTTTTAACCTACCAATTTCAACAAGAATCGTTAAAATCGAACTACTTTGTAAAAAGATAATAATTATGCGTGGTAATACTTAGTTTTTAGGGTTCCGTAGCCAAATGGCAAAAAACGGAACCCTTATGGATTCGTCATGTCTGTCTGTCTGTCCGTCCGTCCGTATGTCACAGCCACTTTTTTCCGAAACTATAAGAACTATACTGTTGAAACTTGGTAAGTAAATGTATTCTGTGAACCGCAGTAAGATTTTCACTCAAAAATAGAAAAAAAACAATAAATTTTGGGGTTCCCCATACTTACAACTGAAACTCCAAAAATTTTTTTTCATTAAACCTGTACGTGTGGGGTATCTATGGATAGGTCTTCAAAATGATATTGAGGTTTCTAATATCATTTTTTTCTGAACTGAATAGTTTGCGCGAGAGACACTTCCAAAGTGGTAAAATGTGTGTAGTCGGTGTCTTTGGTTTTGTATTTACGTTTTTTGCCACCGACTTCCGAAATTAAAGTTATTTTTCACTTTGTAGCGTTTCTTTTGGAAGTCGGTTGTATTTTTGTTAAAAAGTTTTTATTTCACGATTTTTAGTGGGTCTGCTTATAATTTATCTAAGTTACAATAGCCAATGTCAACATGCTCATCGCCTTTTACAAAATATTGCTTTTCCCGATGCAGGGAAGTTAATTGGTGAGGAGTTCTCCTGGTCCACCATCAGCTCCATATTACCATTCACATCGCGGCGAGCATAAATTGCTTAGCAACCATATTAAAGTAATCGAATCGCAACCCGTGAAATACTTAGATATTATTGAGTAGTTCCGGTGTCCATCTGTGGTCTTCATCATCAGTTCCACTTCACCAAATGGTGCTTTCCGAGAGCAAATGCACGAGTTACTATAAAAAATACCCAAATCGCTATAGGTGTGCTAATAATATTTGAAGAGTTCCTTCGATTTCTCCAGGATTCAATCATCAGATCCTGACTTGGTGACTATGGGACCACTTCAGAAGTATCTCCTTTCGAACAAAGAAATAATTTTGAAAATCGGTCCACATTGACGGAGTAATCGCGTAACAAGCATACAAAAAAAAAAAAAATCATACAGTCGAATTGAGAACCTCCTCCTTTTTTTGAAGTCGGTTAATAACCATAAACGGATATTCTTACCAAATTCTTAGAATGTTTGTCCAAAAACCATGTGTCTAAAGCTAAATACGGCTATCGGATGGGTTAGGTATACTTATCAAGTTTAGCTTCGTTTAACTAAGTTTGTTATCGATCTACCACGAAATATACCCTAATTCATGATACGCGATAGCGCAGAGTAGGTGTAGGGAAACCGGGAAAATTACACTTATTTTTGCATTCATTATGTTGGTACTTTGTTATACATAATATGTCGTCGCCAACTGGTTCAATTAGCCATCCAGTTAACTGCCTAGGGGTTCAACTAGCGGCCTGAATGATATTCAGCCAATGCGTCTATTGCAACATTTAATGAACTGGCTTGTTGATGCTTAGGCCATTTATATAATAGTTTTAACGACTGTTATTTAGGGTCTTATGGACGTTAAATTATCACTTGAAAAAAATAACGGACAGTGATTTTATTTTTTGGTGGCTGTTGTTTTCAAACATGAACAGTAACAAAAAGAAAATTGGTAGGTTATTTAATCCTACAATGTCAGTATAACAAATACTCAAGTAGTGTAATAAATGAATGACGGATGACCAGTAACAATGTTGGAATTGGCACTTTGGCAGCTAGGTAAATAGTTCGGCAGTTAGGCAGGCAGGTTAGGTTGGAACTGTGATCATTGATCATTGTACGTGATCAACCATGTACGTGATCAACCACACGTGAGCCGAATTGGTCGTAGTAAGTAAGCAATGCTACCCCGACCAAATGGGTTAGGTTAGGTTAGAACTGTGACCAAACGCGTGAGTCAAGAATACTCATCTCGGTGGCATCCATCGACAAAAATACCCGTACTGATAAGTGATAACAGTACCCGAATATAACAGGAAACTAGAATAATCTATAACTAATTAAGATAGCGATTGTTCCGAATGACTGATGTACTTATCTAACGTTTTTTACTCTACACTGATTGTAAAAGTATAATAGGCCCGCGTGCTGCGTGCCATGTATTAGGATCATAGATATTACATTTCTATGATTATGATTCATAATTCCGATCCAGTCTGTCCCTTGCTGCCCTCTCCCAGCGACGCCCTAAGCCGAGGTCCGTATCCCACAGGGGGTGCCCTTGTGCCGGGGCCACACACGGGGCGATATGTTGATGCTCATTAGCTGCACCTACAAATGCAACCAATGAGCTGTGTGTGGCTCATTGCATTACATAATCAGACTATAATGTTCCCACTGCTGGGACACAGGCCTCCTCTCTGTGAGAGGGAGTGGGCCGTAATCCACCACGCGGGCCCAGTGCGGGTTGGCTGATGTCGCATGTCTTCGAAGTTTTGCTCATTGCATTATCGCGATAATATTATCGGCGTTTCCCGTTTAGTCTGGCCCCGGCATTAGTGTGCAGTCGCTTAGTTTTTAAGCTGGAGGCCTTAATTTACCTGCTTAGTACCTGCCTAAGCTGTCAAGCCTGTGTTTTATCATAGATCTTTTTTATTCTTTGGTTGTATTGTACCTAGAATATGCGTTCGATAGGTGATTGTGCGATGTGAGTTAGATCTCCGCCTGTTGCATGAATGACATGAAACATTGGGCAGCGAAGACAGCAGAATTTTGAAAGAATCACGCCTCTTCTTTCTCAGAACTCTTTTCATGGATTAGGTACCTACCTACATTCTTTTTTTTGTCTTTTTTTACTTTGCTTATAAACTCCTCCATAATTATAGAGAAACTCTCCTTAGCTATGCGTACTACTTGAGTACGCTACGTCATGAAACAAACTGCAGGTTTTAAATTCACATCTGGCTAAAAAACTTATGATGACTCACTTGTTATCCTTGCAATTAGATAGGTACTCGTAAAATAGCGTAATTTGTAATATTTTCATTCGAAATACCTACTTAGTAGGTAGTGTCGACTGTCAAAAATTGTCAACTTTATCAAAACAAAGTTGACGTCATAGCGATATGTTTTTACTGGCAGGTAATCGATTTACCTAGTTTAAAAGTTCCGATTCTGGGTCTTATGTTTTTTTTTTACATAGGAATGGCTTGTTGTTTTCTTCCTATCTCACCGGATGTTAGGCGATGAGGTGTTTCATCATAATTCAGTCGAAAGATATACCCACTACAAGCAGAAACTTGTAGCTGTTGGTTTGGTATATCTTTCGGCTGAATTATGATGAAACACAGGACCCGTCCTCGTGTTTCCCACATTTAGCAGATATTCCTTTACTATTAAGGCCGGCCGCATACGTCCGGTTTCCGAATCAGAATTCAGATTCGGTGACCGCGAGTGCGCTGAAGAAAACATTTTCTATGAAATGCGTGCATTCGGGGGTCTCCGAATCTGAATTCCGAACCAGGAAACCGGACGTAGGCGGCCAGCCTTACCTTTTCGATTCGCAGTCACCACTCTAGAACTTTTCAGTCCAGTGTGGCCATACCTATATTCTGCGAGCATTGAGCTGTTTAGCGTAACAAACAATTATCCGCCTGTAACGTTCCCACTACTGGTACACCGACATACACAGGTGTCCTTTTTGTCAGAGGTAGTCCATAATGTATCACGCTGGCCCAGCGCGGGTTGGTAGATGTCAGTACGTCTTCGAATGTTTTGGTTCTAGGATATGCCAGTTTCCTCACAAAGTTTTCCTTCACCGTTATGAGAGCAGTGGTGATGAAATAAATTACACAAAGTAGTGTGCCTGCCTGGATTGGAACCCACGAACCACAAGTCAGGGCCGTTACCACGCGGCCACGTTGAGCTGTTTGACTGGCCCAAAGACTTATAAGCCTGTGGACTGGCCTAAATATGAGTCTTGTCGTCATATCATAGTACCGTTTATCAGTGACTGTGTTATCTAAACGTTCGACAGGTGGATGGTATCGGTAGGCTTGCGTGACAGATAGGCCAAGTTACGATATCTTGCGTTTTTTTTATTGTTATTGATGTTTTTAAGTCCGCCTCAAAATTCGCTCGCATGACACCTATAAGAACAAGGCTTCTCCCAAAATCCTAAAACATAACTAGTTTAAGTAATTAACTTTAATTGTTTTTAGAAGAATTCGGCACTACTTATGGCAATTTTATTTCGTCCTTGACTTTGTCACTTTCACGAGTTAATTTGTTTTTCTTTCCGTTTCACGACTCCTTAACTTTCAAGTATTATAAGTATTATGACTCTTAAACATTAGAGAGATACACTTGAACATAAGTGCTTATAATAAGAGGCTTAAGTATGTAGGTAGGCATTTTCAATCTTATATTTATGTGAATTCCTGAAACATGCAATATATCAAGCTCACAGCCACAACAGAGGCAAATTTATTTGATTCTGCGATGGCCTTGGCACAAATCTACGTTTTTAATTTATTAATGGACAGGGTAAGTTCACAAGTTGTCTGGCGAGTACCCGAGGCTTTAGTTAAGCAAAGTAGGTTTGTTCCGCAGCCAAAGGGTGCCAACGGAACCCTATTACTAAGCCTCCGCTGTCCGTCCGTCTGTCAGCGTTAGGGGGCCCGCGGGCAGGCAGCGGGCGGGTCTGTTTCATGAACCGTAATAGGTAGACAGTTGAAATTTTCTCAGTGTGTATTTCTATTGCCGCTATAACAACAAATAAAATAAACTTGAAAGAAAATTTAAAGGAGGTCTCCATACAAAAAACGTGTATTTTCGTCGTTTTTTGCCCTGTGGTACGTAACCCTTTGTGTGCCAGTTCGACTCGCACTTGGCCAGTTTTTTATACATAAATACGGAAAAGTAAGTACTTACCTAATTTATTGTTTCAAAGAAACTAATATTTTATACATATAATAGGTTTGTTTTGATTTAAAATTTAATAGTAAATTATTAGTAATCAATAGTTCTCCAGACCAGATTTCAGCCAGGGCGACTAATCTCAAAGGAGATTAGCCTTCGGCGCAAGATACGAGTATGTTATAGTCATACATTTCTATGGTTATAGTACACAAGTGTGTGCGCCAACGACCATTGGTCGTTGGTATGCGCAGACACAGCTGCACTCTCTTCCCTCACTCTCATAGTCCGATGGGACGGCAATTTCCACCGAGCACCAAAAAAAAAACAAAAAAAAAAAGGACCAACGGGCACGAGGCACGGGGTACTATTAGGCAGGCCGCATACGTCCGGTTTCCTGATTCGGAATTCAGTTTCGGAATTCAGATTCGGAGACCCCGAATGCACGCATTTCATACAAAATGTTCTCTCCAGCGCACACGTACTTAAATTTTCCGTCCGGATTTCAGAACGGAAAATTTAAGCACGTGTGCGCTAGTGAGAACATTTTGTATGAAATGCTTCAAAGTCAAAGTCAAAGTTTTTTATTTGTTAAACATAGGTGTAAAAATAGTTGTTTAAAATAAAATAGGTACAGAGATCTCTATGTTTTGCCGTTAACGGCATACAAATATCAAGTAAGTATACGAAATTATAATCTAGTATTAAATCTTTTGTTAAAATTAAATGACAAGCTAACAGAGCTTATGTTGCAATGCACGCCACTGCCATAGATACCCCAAACGTATGGGTTTGATGAAAAAAAAACTATCCTCTATCAAGTTAACAATATTATTAACATATAACATTAATATTAACATTAACATTTATAACATTAATTCTTATGTATTAGTAGTATTAAATTTAATAATAATATATTTACAACTGACAAACATAACAGTAAAGTAATTCTTACCGCACATATTTATCCACATTATCTTGCATTATCTTCTAGGTATTCATTAATGGAATAATATGCCTTTTGAATTAGGAAATTATTTAAATATTTTTTAAAATCATTTAGCTCGGGTTTTGTTCTTATAGGCTCTGGTATTTTATTGTACAATCTGGGTGCCATACCTAGAAAACTTTTTGTGTAAAAAGCTGTGTTGTGTGTATTAGCGCAAATCTCATTGTTGCGACGTTTCGATTTAAGGCGCTTACATGAGCTAAACGCAAAAAAACGGTAGTTTTCGAAACAATAAAAGTATATGATCGCCTACAGTAAACAAAATCAGAAAAATATATGATATTCTTCAGGATATATGCTAGATAGATAGTGTTTTGAAAACACAATACAACTAATTTGGTACGATAGAAAAAAATCATGAACATACCTCTAAAAAACTTTCTTTTTACAATAAAAACCATACTAATATACATACAATCATTCTGATTTTTTGTCAGATTATTCTACAAGTAACATACTAAAATGATAGTGTTTTATTTTTTTATTTAAAACAATAGTTTTTTTGTAAATCGAATATTCATAGTTCCGAACATAAAAAGTGCGCATGTGTGCGTGAACGCCCGTGTAGCGACACTGCCGGCCGAGGCCTGATGCTATACGGACGTGTCGCTCTTTTCGCCGCACTATTTCCGTCAAGATTGTTATGTTTTTGTTAAGTTTTATTATTTGTAAATTCATTGTTTATTATTATTTGCATATCTTCTTTCCGTAAATATTTTTATTTCGTGTAAATATAAAATACTTTTAAGTTTGTTATGTATGGGTGCAAGGCGCGCGCCATCTATTGTACGGCGAGTCCCAACTCCCGGGCGTTTCACTTGTGTCTACCGGCAGTGGTCCGCGTAACCTAACAAAGTTAAAATAGGGTAATAATTTGTAAATAAATGGGAAATATAGTGAAACATTCCGTTAGGAGGACTACAAAACGTTCATATAAAACAAAAGCCGAACATAATATGAACGAAAGTAAAAAGTATGAGCATTTTATTTTTAACTGAATATTTTTATTTTTGCAATAAAACTATGAATTTTGGAAACATCTAAGAAAGTGCAGTCGGTATTTTCGACTTCACGTACAACTGTCACAGTGACGTATGTGGACGACGTGTGGATTTGTATTCGAGAGTCCCCGGGTTCGATTCCCAAGGTTACGAAATCATACTTTCTTTTTAAATTTTATTTAAATGTATTTTAAATTTTTAGATAGATAGTGTTTTGAAAACATAATACAACTAATTTGGTACGATAGAAAAAAATCATGAAGATACCTCTAAAAACTCTTTTTACAATAGAAACCATACTAATATACATACAATCATTCTGATTTTTTGTCAGATCATTCTACAAGCAACATACTAAAATAATAGTGTTTTATTTTTTTAGTTCAAATAATAGTTTTATTGTAAATAGCATAGGTATTCATAGTTCCGAACATAATAAGTGCGCATGTGTACGTAAACGGTAAACCCCCGTGCGTGTAGCACAATAATGCCGGCCGAGGCTTGATACTATACGGACGCGTCGCTCTTTTCGCCGCATTATTTATTTGTACCTACATACATTCATTGTTTATTATTACTATTTGCATATCTTCTTTCTGTAAATATTTTTATTTCATGTAAATATAAAATACTTTTAAGTTAAAATAGCGTAATAATTTGCTATCAATTATATCATTTGTAAATATGGGAAATAAAGTGAAACATTCCCTTAGGAGGACTACAAAACGTTCATATAAAACAAACGCCGAACATATGAACGAAATTAAAAAGTAAGAGCATTTTATTATTACTGAATATTTTTTTTCGCTATGAATTTTTGTAGTTTAAGAAAATGCACTTATTACGCATAAGCTCAGTTTTTTCGACGAGATACACAATCGTTACATTGGCTTATGTAGACGACGCGCAGGTTCGTGTTCAAGGGTCCCCGGGTTCGATACCCAGTGATACGAAGTCGATTTAATTTTATTTAAATGTATTTTGAATTTTTAAATATATTTTTATAAATAACTAAAAAAACGTCTACAATGTAATTATCTTTCACAGGAGAAAGAAAGTCGAAAATATCAACACGGAAGTTACTTCTAATGCGTAAGTACCTACACGTTTTCTAAGCCATTGTAACAATAAAAAAAACCTAAATTTATTAACAGACCGCGACTTATTGATAATATGCATAAAGAAATCACAGATTCATCCGAAAATTGCGATGAAAATTATCACAAGCAAGAGTTTAATTTTTATTGATTGTGTTTATAATAAATAGAAATGATAATAATTATGTATGAATGTTAGGTACGAGTACCTAATCCTTGAGGCCGTTTACACATCATGCCGAAGCTGCAGCGGCATCGCCGCCGCCGCGGCGCCGCTGCATCAGTCACCCTTGGATTTGTATGAACACACGGCGCCGCCGCGCCGCCGCGCCGCCGGCGGTGCGGCGCGGCGACGAGTTTTGATAAGATCTATCAAAACTCGCCACCGCACAGTGGTCTGAAAATCGAGCTCCATACTCATAGAAACTTAAAGTACGGAAATAAAAAAACAAAAATTGTAATGGGTCTAGTATACCTCCCTTTACGTAATATTAACGTATGGATGGTATCAGTCGCTCCACGCGTGAGAAAAAAAAGTTTTTTGTTTTTTTTTTGTATGGGAGAAAACACTAACCCCCTTATTCATAATCCTATTTTATCTCTATTTTAGCTAAAATAGGTTTATAGAACGTTTGTCTTTATCTGTCACGTTGTCATTTCTGTGTGTAAGAAAGAGACAAACCCCATTTTAACTAAAATAGGTTTGATAAGTTTTATGAATAAGGGGGTTAAAGTACATTTTTTTGAAACTGAATGAAACTGATAGGCTGGAGCTCACACGAGCTATTGTACCATACACGGCCATCAAGATGACATACAATTCATGGACCGTTGGGCGCCGCTTTGCACGTAGCAAATTTTTGAAATTTTGTGTTTTCGATATGTGATTTTTCAAATCTTTGACGTGAATAAATGAACTTGCCGATCGATTTACTTATACTATCGTTACTTTTAGCCTGCTTATGACCTTTATGATGACAACAATTAAAAATTATGTTGATTATAAGTACCTATACGTTTTTTTTTTAAATTTCATTCCAAGAACTACTTAACTCATTTAATCACCGTTGTAGTGTATCTATTAAATAGATATGTAAACACTGTCTCATTCACACAAGCGGGGTAGCTGCTGTCAGTTATGTTATGTCATCTGTCAGTTACGAGGAATGGCGGGAAACAGACAAAGTGAAGCAGGCTATATACGATGGCGCTTGGTGTGGTAGTGAGCCAGTGAAGTGATATTATGTTTAACATAAGTACGGAATCAACAGGATTCTACAACCGTGATTATGGTTGAGTTATAATTAGATACTGCTTCAATCTGAGCCTCAATCAGAGCCTGTTCTTCCACGATGTTCAACTTGTTTTCGTTTGAAAACTTAAAATAAATTGGTCAGCAGAACATTGTGGAAGATGGCTTTGGATTCTCCCATACCTTTTCTTCGCCACAAACTAAGCGCAGAGGCACAAAAGAACACATAAACATACTGGAATCGTCTTCGTCTGCCATAGTTTGCTTATACAAACTTTGCCCTGAAGCCCCATCAAAGCCATACTTGCATATAATTGTTAACTCTTTGCCATCCAGCGAAGGTTCCACACGTAGGAATTTTCCAAGCTTTGCACAGTTTTATCCAAAATTTAGCTTTACTTTTACCTCTCCTTCCGTGATGTACAATGGTAACTTTTGGAGGGCAGCAGTCCTTCTTCGCCTCAAGGATGGCAGTATAAGAAGGACACAGTGGTACTATTTCTTCTTTTGCACAAGATCTTAATGTTATATACTGCCACTTCGAAAGCTTCAATGAGGTCAAAATAAATAAAGCTTTATCAGCGGAATATATAGGCACAGTTTCCTTGGGCTTTAACAATTTATTTATCCTTGTAGCCTCTTTGCTCCGAGACTAGTTTAACGATATCTGCTATATTCTTGTCATGTGCTTTCAAACCGGTTGCATGAGCAAGGCTTTCAGTGCTATACGTTAGGAGGTCTTCCGCTCTCCTTCTCTTCTGTAGCGGGCTTAGCTCTTTAAATGGTTTTCTCGGCCTCACAACTGATGTTGATGTTCCAACACTGCACGTCTCCGGTGTGTAGGATGTTGATGCACCCTCATTTAAAACAAAGTCAGAACTGGAACGGGTTTGCTGCTCTACTGACACTAAATAAGGGGTCATCTTTCCTTTCATGATCTCAGGCCATTTTATGTTCTCTTGCAGCCATGTCTCATACTTTGTTATGTATGTACGTCTCGTGAGATTACACGAGATCCATTTGTTCCTCAACGAACAAACATAAGTCTGACAGAATTGTTTCAATACCCTCTTTTCATTTTCTGACAAATCACTAGTATTCTCAAAAACTTCAAATAAAACATTGGGCTGTGAAAAACAATTGTTGTTTGTCACAAACATGACAATGTCCAAATTGGTATCACAACCTTCCATCACAGCACAATAAAAAAAATAACGTAATAAGTTAGCGCGCACAAGTACTGAGAGCTACTGATAAAAGTAAGCTCAAACGTCCTGTTTTTATACAACTACCCTCATTATCGTTCGCTATTCTATAATTAGGTTTTACAGACTTTAATATTACAGACAATAGAATTTTATTGTGACTAGGACCCATTTGGCCCTGCTAGAGCTGGTTGATGCTCATGTCATTAGTATATAATTATAACTCAACCATAATCACGGTGATTAAATGAGTTAGTTCTTGGAATGAAATAAAAAAAAAACGTATATAATCAATATAATTTTTAATTGTTGTCATCACAAAGGTCATAAGCAGGCTAAAACTAACGATAGTATAAGTAAATCGATCGGCAAGTTAATTTAACCTCGTCAAAGATTTGAAAAATCACGTATCGAAAATTCAAAATTTCAAAAATTTGCTACGTGCAAAGCGGCGCCGAACGGTGCATGCATTGTATGTCATCTTGATGGCCGTGTATCGTACAATAGCTCGTGCGAGCTCCAGCCTATCAGTTCCATTCAGTTTCAAAAAAATGTACATTAAGTGTTTTCTCCCATACAAAAAAAATAAAAAACTTTTTTTTCTCACGCGTGGAGCGACTGATACCATCCATACGTTAATATTACGTAAAGGGAGGTATACTAGACCCATTACAATTTTTGTTTTTTTATTTCCGAACTTTAAGTTTCTATGAGTATGGAGCTCGATTTTCAGACCACTGTGCGCCGCCCGCGGTGCCACACTATTATATTCTGTGGCGATGCCGCTGTATTGGTTTCTCTTGGATTTGTATGAGCCCTTGCGGCGCGCCGCCGCGGCGCCGTGTGTTCATACAAATCCAAGGGTGACTGATGCAGCGACGGCGGTGCGGTGCCGCTGCAGCTGCGGCATAATGTGTAAACGGCCTCAAAGATTAGGTACCTAACATTCATATACAGGGTGTTACGGAAAGGGTATATATAACTATGATTCCTTTTTATTATAAACAAAATCAATTTTAAATCTAATGTCTTGCTTTTGATCTTTTTCATCGCAATTTTCAGATGAATCTGTTACCTATTTCATTATGCCCATTATCAATAAGTCGCGGTCGGTTAATAAAAACATTAGGTCAGAATTTTTTTTATTTTTGTAATAGCTTAGATAACGTGTAGGTACTTGCGCATTAGAAATACCTAACTTCCGTGTTGATATTTTCGACTTTCTTTCTCCTGCAGACTTTTTTTAGTTATTTATAAAAATATTTAATAGATATATTTAAAAATTCAAAATGACATTTAAATAGAAAATTCGATTTCGTAACCTTGGGAATCGAACCCGGGGACTCTCGAATACAAATCTACACGTCGTCCACATACGTCACTGTGACAGTTGTACGTGAAGTCGAAAATACCGACTGCACTTTCTTAGATGTTTCCAAAATTCATTGTTTTAGAAAAAAACACTGCAAAGTGATAATTTTTATTTCGGAAGTCGGTGTCGCTGGTTCCGCATTTTCGTTTTTTGACACCGACTTCCGAAATTATAGTTATTTATCATGCTGTAGTGCTTTTTTTGAAGTCGGTTGTTTTTTTTTTCTTTCTAATTGTACCTACCCCACAAAAATTCAATTAACACTAGTGCATTGAAGAATCATCAAAATTCGCATAGAAATGCCGGAGATGCAGTACATTTATGCATATTAAGGGGCTTACAGGACCTAAACGCAAAAAAACGGTAGTTTTCGAAACAATAAAAGTATATGATCGACTACAGTAAACAAAATCAGAAAAATATATGATATTCTTCAGGATATATGCTAGATAGATAGTGTTTTGAAAACACAATACAACTAATTTGGTACGATAGAAAAAAATCATGAACATACCTCTAAAAAACTTTCTTTTTACAATAAAAACCATACTAATATACATACAATCATTCTGATTTTTTGTCAGATTATTCTACAAGTAACATACTAAAATGATAGTGTTTTATTTTTTTATTTAAAACAATAGTTTTTTTGTAAATCGAATATTCATAGTTCCGAACATAAAAAGTGCGCATGTGTGCGTGAACGCCCGTGTAGCGACACTGCCGGCCGAGGCCTGATGCTATACGGACGTGTCGCTCTTTTCGCCGCACTATTTCCGTCAAGATTGTTATGTTTTTGCTAAGTTTTATTTGTAAATTCATTGTTTATTATTATTTGCATATCTTCTTTCCGTAAATATTTTTATTTCGTGTAAATATAAAATACTTTTAAGTTTGTTATGTATGGGTGCAAGGCGCGCGCCATCTATTGTACGGCTAGTCCCAACTCCCGGTCGTTTCACTTGTGTCTCCCGGCAGCGGTCCGCGTACTACCTAACAAAGTTGAAATAGCGTAATAATTTGTAAATAAATGGGAAATATAGTGAAACATTCCGTAAGGAGGACCAAAACGTTCATATAAAACAAAAGCCGAACATAATATGAACGAAAGTAAAAAGTATGAGCATTTTATTTTTAACTGAATATTTTTATTTTTGCAATAAAACTATGAATTTTGGAAACATCTAAGAAAGTGCAGTCATTATGTTACGCATAAGCTAAGCATTTTCGGCTCCGCGTACATCTGTCACACCGGCGCATGTGGACGGCGCACAATGTGTAATTTCCATAATCTAGAGGGACAAAAGTCAAATTCTACACTAGTTTATGCTGGTAAAATAATCATTCCTATATAAAGAAGACAAACCATATTACGTGTCCCTAAAGGTTATTTTCCAATAACTCGTAACACACAATTAAAAAAGGGTCAGAACGGCCGGCTACCTGAGCTGTGTCGACCGAGCGCTCAAAGAGACGCGTCATTCGGCTGAGTTCGCTCGTTGAATACACTCAGTTTATGTGCGCTACTAGCTATTGTGAGTTTTTATTATTTTCTTCGAAGTATTGAGGTAAGTTTTCATATGTATTTGTTTTGATTTGTCTTAAAATTTAGTCACGAGCGCCATTTTACTAAAGAGAGATTATTTTTTAGTCAAAATATTAATAAGTGAATTTGTTGTTGAGTTTTAGTTTATTATATCGAAGTATACAGATACCGTATTATATTTTTTTGAAAGTACTATTTGTTAGCTACAGGAAAAAGGTTCTGTTGTTTGCGAATATTTGCGACACTCATATAACTTTTTTTAATTTTCAGAATGCCTTCACAAATATCTCGTAGAAAATTTTTCGACGTTTGGTTTGCTACCGCAAAAGAAATAAGACCGGATGCTTTGCTACACCACATATTGCAAGAAATTAGTAACCCGTCCTTTTCGGATGATGTTATAAGTAGTTTAAAAGTGACTATCAGAAGTTTTTCCCAAAAAATCGAACAAAAATGGTTGAAGTCGGGAAGACATCGAGATCGACTAAATTTCTTCATGTTCAAGGTCTTCATGATTCTTAAAATTAATCTCTCTCTCTTTATAAAATCTGTTTTTTTTTTGTTTTATTTTTGTACATTCAAATAATTACTAATTCGTGTTATATGTTATATAATATGGTTGCAATATATGTCTAAAACCTCGAAAACGTCTTTAAATTTCATTCAATACATTTTATCCCGTAGTAAATTTGTATAGTTTAGATTCAAGACTTTTGACCCTCTAGATTATGGAAATTACACACTGTGCGGCGTGTAGATTTGTATTCGAGAGTCCCCGGGTTCGATTCCCAAGGTTACGAAAACGTACTTTCTTTTTAAATTTTATTTAAATGTATTTTGAATTTTTAGATAGATAGTGTTTTGAAAACATAATACAACTAATTTGGTACGATAGAAAAAAATCATGAAGATACCTCTAAAAACTTTCTTTTTACAATAGAAACCATACTAATATACATACAATCATTCTGATTTTTTGTCAGATCATTCTACAAGCAACATACTAAAATAATAGTGTTTTAATTTTTTAGTTCAAACAATAGTTTTATTGTAAATAGCATATTCATAGTTCCGAACATAATAAGTGCGCATGTGTACGTAAACGGTAAACCCCCGTCACCCCGTGTAGCGATAATACCGGCCGAGGCCTGATACCTACTATACGGACGTGTCGCTCTTTTCGCCGCATTATTTCCGTCAAGATTGTTGTTTTTGTAACGTTTTATTTGTACATACATTCATTGTTTATTATTACTATTTGCATATCTTCTTTCTGTAAATATTTTTATTTCATGTAAATATAAAATACTTTAAGTTACAATAGCGTAATAATTTGCTATCAATTATATAATTTGTAAATATGGGAAATAAAGTGAAACATTCCCTTAGGAGGACTACAAAACGTTCATATAAAACAAACGCCGAACATATGAACGAAATTAAAAAGTAAGAGCATTTTATTATTACTGAATATTTTTTTTCACTATGAATTTTGGCAGTCTAAGAAAATGCACTTATTACGCATAAGCTCAGTTTTTTCGACGACATACACAACCGTTACATTGGCTTATGTAGACGACGCGCAGGTTTGTGTTCGAGGGTCCCCGGGTTCGATTCCCAGTGATACGAAATCGATTTAATTTTATGTAATGTATTTTGAATTTTTAAATATATTTTTATAAATAACTAAAAAAACGTCTACAATGTAATTATCTTTCACAGGAGAAAGAAAGTCGAAAATATCAACACGGAAGTTACTTCTAATGCGTAAGTACCTACACGTTTTCTAAGCCATTGTAACAATAAAAAAAACCTAAATTTATTAACAGCCCGCGACTTATTGATAATGTGCATAAACCTGAAATCGCGAAAAAAAAATCAGCTGTTCCCTACATTTTATGTTCGCATAACTCGTCAAAATGTAGGGAACAGCTGATTTTTTTTCGCGATTTCAGGTTCGGTCTCATAGTAAAAGTTGTTCATAATAATGAGTACAATCTCCCATTTCGATTTGTCGCATGTGTTCAATTTCACCCTGTATATATATAAAAATGAAACCCGTTTTCCGTTGTCACGACATAACATGAAAACGGCTGGACCGATTTCGCTAATTCTTTTTTTGTTGTGATCGGTATTGCCGGGACAAGGTTTGTATGAAAGAAAATTTTGGAAATTCGAAAAAAAAATTGCACCCGTGCGAAGCTGGGGCGGGCCGCTAGTTTATTATAAACAAAATCAATTTTAAATCTAATTTCTTGCTTTTGATAATTTTCATCGCAATTTTCAGATGAAACTGTTACCTATTTCATTATGCCCATTATCAATAAGTCGCGGTCTGTTAATAAAAACATTAGGTCAGAATTTTTTTTATTTATGTAATAGCTTAGAAAACGTGTAGGTACTTGCGCATTAGAAATACCTAACTTCCGTGTTGATATTTTCGACTTTCTTTCTCCTGTAGACTTTTTTTAGTTATTTATAAAAATATATAATAGATATATTTAAAAATTCAAAATGACATTTAAATAGAAAATTCGATATCGTAACCTTGGGAATCGAACCCGGGGACTCTCGTATACAAATCTACACGTCGTCCACATACGCCACTGTGACAGTTGTACATGAAGTCGAAAATACTTAGCTTATTCGAAATGACTGCACTTTCTTAGATGTTTCCAAAATTCATAGTTTTAGAAAAAAACACTGCAGTGATAACTTTTATTTCGGAAGTCGGTGTCGCTGGTTCCGCATTTTCGTTTTTTGACACTGACTTCCGAAATTATAGTTATTTATCACGCTGTAGTGCTTTTTTTGAAGTCGGTTGTTTTTTTTTCTTTCTAATTGTACCTACCCCACAAAAATTCAATTAACACTAGTGCATTGAAGAATCATCAAAATTCGCATAGAAATGCCGGAGTTGCAGTACATTTATGCATATTAACTTCGGACATACTACATAAGAATAATTACCTAATGTATTATATACTAAAACCTTCCTGGAAGTATGTAGGTAGATCACATTAGTGAAAGAATGATCAAAATTGGTTCATCAGTTTTTTAGAAAATCTACAAATATATATACAAACATACACACATACATACATTACATAGGTACATACATACGGGTCGAATACACAACCTCCTTTTTTGAAGTCGGTTAAAAATGTTTTAAATTTCATTGAATCAGTTTTATTTCAAAATCACCCACATCCTTAAGTTTTTCAAGTCACACTCAAAACGAATAAAATTTATTATGTTGTCACACATAACTACATAATTTGTTTGTTAGATCTTTAACTTATTTGCACATCGTTTCCGCGCCATCTATTAGAATACTAGGGCGTAATCTCACAAAACCGTTACTTCTAAATCTCATGTATGCTTTATGTCATAATTGTGATGGGCGTCGTCGTTAGATGGCGTTTGCGTCGATTCTGCATATGTGTGCATGCGTTTTTCAAGGACACTTAGGTCTAGTAAGCCTCTTAAGTGTTTTAAATAGATGTAAGTTTGATTTCACGAATACTGCTGTCTCATAAATATATAAACATGGTAGGGTTAGTAACTTATACTTTTTAAAAAATGGCAAGCAGCTGTCAGTTGATTTTAGCTTGAAGACAGATCGTAAACATTTTTTCTGTGCCTTGAATGCGATGAGTTTATCTGTAGAATTTCCCCAGTATATAATTCCATAGCGTAAAGTAGATGTTACGTAGGCACTGTACGCTACTAGGACGACGGACTCATTTACAATTTTTCTTAAGTTATAAAGTGCATAAGTATGAGTATTGATTTAATTTTTTGCAGATAATTTCAATGTGAGTTTTCCAAGATAGATGACTATCTAAATGCAGTCCCAAGAACCTGGCTATACTGGTGTTTGCTATTATTATATTTTCATAAATGACATTTAATTGTGATTGGTTTGTCCGTTGATAAAATGACATTATTTTTGTTTTATCTAAGTTTATTTTTAATTTATTTATTTTTAACCAATTAATTATATTTTGTAGGGAACTGTTTATATCATCTTCATATGTTTTTATATTTTTGCATGGCACGATTACTGTGCTGTCATCGGCGAATAGAATGGTTTGATGTTCAGTGCATTTTGGTAAATCGTTTATATAGATAATGAATAGCAGGGGCCCAAGAACACTTCCTTGCGGAACTCCACATGTTGTTATTCTAGTTGAAGACATATAAGCAATGTCTATTTTTGTCTTTGGGCAAATCCTATTTATGACAGTCACTTGTTTTCTGCCAGTTAAATAAGTTTCAATCAATTTTAACATATTACCTCTAATGCCATAGCGTTCTAACTTGCTTAATAATATATCATGGTCTACATGATCAAATGCTTTTTAACCGACGAAAAAACGGAGGAGGTTATCAATTCGACGCGTATATTTTTTTTTTTTTTTTTTATGTATGATCGATCACGCATAACTTTTTACAGAGCAGTCCGATTTTGATAATTCTTTTTCTATTGGAAAGGATATACCCCGAAGTTGGTCCCATATAAATTTGGAAAAAAAAATCCAACCCCAAGGGTAGGAAAACAGGGGATGATTGATTGTTCACTCACTGATTGTAATGTATGAGCACTCATAACTTTTTACAGAGTAGTCCGATTTTGATAATTCTTTCTTTATTGGATAGGACATACCTCAAAGTTGGTCCCATGTAAATTTGGAAAAAAAATTCCTACCCTAAGGGTGGGAAAATAGGGGTGATTTATTGTTCATTCACAGATTTTAATGCTGAGCTGTGTATTACAATTAAAATAAAAGGCCTATATATGTTGGTGATGTTGGTATATAAAGCCTGTTTTTTTAAGTATTTTATTATACAAAAAAGAATAATTAAAGTAGGATTATATAACAGTTAATATCTAAAGTAAGGTAGGTAGCTATTTTAAAAGTAGTAAAAAATTAAGCATGTAGTAATTAGTAAATTATAGCCTCAAAAAATTATAAAATAAAAACTTTTTAACAAAAAAATTAAACCTCCGAAAAAACTGAAAAGCAAAAAATAAAAACCTTTTTATTTTACCTTAATAAATAAGTTCTTAAACTAATGCAAGTATACCTAAGAAATTTTGAGTCGGCGCCAAACAATCAATGAACAATGATCACTAAATTACCTTAAATTTAAAGAAATAACCAAATAAAATTAATAATGCAACGTGAAATCTCCAGCGATAAATATAACATTCCAAACAAAAAATGCGCTCTCCGCACGACCACTCGCAACGATATTAAGTTGCTTGTTTGGCGCCGACTCAAAATTACTTAGGTATACTTGCATTAGTTTAAGAACTTATTTATTAAGGTAAAATAAAAAGGTTTTTATTTTTTGCTTTTCAGTTTTTTCGGAGGTTTAATTTTTTTGTTAAAAAGTTTTTTGACATATCCATTAGTAGTGCTGCAATAGGTATTTTTTTGTCAACATTCAGAACAATTTTAGAGAATAACTCATATACTGCTTTGTTTATACTTCTATTTTGCTTGCATTCAGGTTTCCGAATCTGAATTCCGAATCAGGAAACCGGACGTTTGCGCCCAGCCTAAGTATTCTGTGGCATGGGGCCGCGGGGCGGGGGTATCACACCGCCAAATTCCGGGCTGTTACTAAGAATGGAAAAACCCAATCACATTTTGCCTGACTTCGGGGTAATAGCGTAGGTAAGGGTCAGCGCAGACAGAACGGAGCGTAGCGGAGAGGACTTTATTAAGGTGAATGGGTAGTTGTAGCCCGCGAAATTCAATTTTTCTTACGGTTTTTGCAATTTTCAGGTCAGTGTCAGGTTGTATCTTGATCAATATATGATTCGTGACTATAACCGGTACGTATTTACAGAATTATAATAATTAGAATCATTAATACATCTTTCTAAGTTAGATTTCTACCGTTAAGAACAAATCTCGTATGGAAAAGTGTTTATGGTAGAAAACTTAAAGAGATATATTAATGATTCTAATGACTATGATTCTGTAAATACATGTCTATTATAGTCGCAAATCATATTTGGATCAAGATACCTGACACTGATCTGCAAATTGCAAAAAACGTAAGTAAATTTAAATTTCGCGGTCTACCATGGCACATTATAATTATTACAATAAAGTCGCGCGGGGATTCCCGCGTATCTTCGAGGACGCGCGAGCATTTTTTGTCAGGTTCAAGCATTTATGCACTTTATTGTAATAATTTTAAAGTTTATTTTCAACTGCGTTGATAAAATCCTCTCCACTGCGCTCCGTTCTGTCTGCGCTGACCCTAACATACTATCAGTAGCAATGGGTTTCATATTGACAGTTCAACAACATTCATTGCGTTTATATGTATTTACGTTGTTGAGCAGACACATTTTTTATGTTTTTTTTTTTTTAGATTGAGATTCATAGTGTGTTTATGAGTGATTCGTCAAGTCGACGAATCACGCGCTCAGTAGAGACTTGACGAGCTCAGCACACCCCGGACACTCCATACAACGCTCGCAAAATAATTACCTACTACTACTACATTAAAAAATGACGTTTGTATACGTATGAATGTGTGCGTGAGGTACTTGTGTTTGCGAGCGCTCTTGTTAAAGAACTGCGACGAATACGCCCGAAGTGCGGGGTGAGGTGCGGTAACTGATGTTAGTGCGGGGAAGGAAGTGTCCTTTCTGTACGTAGTACTTTAAGTATTACGAAGGAAGGAAGGAAGGATTTATCGATGACATGATTTAGATTAAAAATTTTAACAATTATTATTACAATATTTATTACGAAATCTTCTTCTTAGCGTGTCGATAGCAATCTGAATGGACTCGGCCCAGAATTCGGCTACTTGTTTGCAGGGACAGGACAACCCCGCTTAAGAGTTAAGCCTTTGGACAGGGTAACCCGTACATGGGGTAACTCATATCGCAGTGTTACCTTTTGTTCGAGTTGCATCCTCGAAACCCAGCGAAATGGTTAACACCTTTATTAAGGTAACCACGTGAAGGGGTTAACCCCTATAATGACTTAAGCTTTTGAAGAGGTTACCTTCTCGAAATGCTTTTTTTCGTGTTACCCTGGAATTTACCTAATAAACTTGAGCTGCATGTAGGTGGGGGGATACTTGCACCCGTGCGGCGCCTAAGGCGCCTTACAAGTCACTCGGCAAGTCGGTACACGCAAGATTGGCGGACCGCCGGGCGCGGTAGTGCGAGTCCACACGGCGCGTTGCGTCAGCGTTGCGTCGACGCAGCGCTGCCGTTGCGTTGTTTTACATACAAATAACCAAGGTGTTCGCACGGCGCGCTGCGTCGTCGCAACGCACACATGACGGACAGCAGCCCCCGAGACGAAGCGGGAGGGGGTGTACTCATTGCGGCGACGGAGAGGCAGCGCTCAGTTGCTTGTGCGTCTTTTCCGATCCATGCTTTCCTATAGACTGACTGCGATGTTTTTACAAAAATGCTTGCCGCAACTGTGCGTCACCGCTGTGTCGACTGAACGTTAAGACTGCGTCGTAGTAACGCTGCGACGACGCAGCGCCTGTGTGGCCGGCTATGCGTCAAAATATTTGCGTTGCGACGACGCAACGCGCCGTGTGGACTGGCTCGTACGATGTCACTTGCGGTCGTGGTTATGCAATTTTCAAAGTAATATAGATTGTAAACAGTGCATATTACAATGTCTTGAGTTGGAATGGCTTACCCTGTTACAGTGTTACAGGGTGTTGAAAGGGTAACCTGTTCGTAATGGGTTAACTACACCCGTTCGAAGGTGTAACATGTATCATAGGGTTTTTTTTCGAAGCGCTTAAAAAAACCCCTTCAATAACCCTTTCAACGAGTATCCGGCCGGTCCCTGCTTGTTTGGCGCCATCACCAGCTTCCATCAGTTCTTGCAACGTGCAGTTGACAGGACACGCAGGACACGATGCATACACGATACACGATATTAAGTGTCCCATCTTTTGTGGAAGAGCACCACATTTACACTCCAAAGTTGAGTCGTCTATGAATCTCCACCTGAGCCCTTAGAGCTATTACGCACTGTCGACTAGTCGCCGGCGACTCGGTCCCTCGGCGACCAAAACATAGGCATCATCTGGCGACCAAGTGCGTAAACACCTATTTAAACAACAGTAAGTCACAGTCGCCGTCGACCGACCAGTCGACAGTGCGTAATAGCTCTTATTCACAACCATACGACAGGCTATCGTATCGAAAACCTGACATTTCGATAACCTGATTTGACTTCCCCTGAACAGAAAATAGCTGTTGGAAGAATAGCGGGCGTCTATTTAATTTATACTGACAATTTTTTCGGGTTTTGGACTTGTGAACAGCGTTGAGAAGACTCCTACGATAACAATGATTAATGTTCGATACGATACGGAAGCATATCGAGTGTTTGTGAATAAGGGGGCAGAACAGGTTTTCCTTGCTTTATTACGACATAATAAAGTTTAAGATATAAGTCAAGTCTCATCTTTCGTGGCGCGTATTATACGCAATTAGGGTGCTGGGAATCGAACCCAGGACGCTCAGCAGTTGCGCTTGCAACCACGAGACCAAGGGGGCAGTCGTTTACATGTAACAAGACACTAGCACACGCGCGACTCCCTGGGCGTGGCTTGTCTTGGGTTTGATTCCCAGGTCGGGCAGTGTTAAGTAGGTATTGTAAGCGCTGCGTGAACTTACAGTAACGGAATCTATATGGGGCTGCGCTACATAAGAAAATAAGAAGCAATTCTGAATTTTCGCTGTAGTATTTTCATCTCACGAAGCGACGCGCGCATTACTTGTGTAAGCACATCTCGGTATGGTATCGTCCATAGACAAAATTAGGTCACTGTATACCTCTGCTGACCCCGAGGAATGCAGGCTTGATATAGGTAACGTTACCTAAACGTAATCAGTTTTGTCGAGTGAACTGTAAGGCTACGGACACGAAGTCAGCGGGCGCGGGGCGGCAGCGGCGGCGGCGGCGCGGGGAGCGGCGCGTTTCAATGCATTATAGATTTAATATGAAACTGGAACTGGCCTCGAAGGCGTCTGCATTGACGTAGTGTTGTGTATTTTATTTTTTGCTAATATGTTGTAAGTATCAAAAATATGTTGTCGTCGCTTTTTAGATATTTTGTTCGCGAACAAAGACACAAATTTCTCATAACACAACACTACGCTGCTCAAGCGCCGCGCGATCTGCCTGCCGATGCCGCTGGCTTCGAGACCGTTGCAGCGCCGCTCCCCGCGCCGCCGCCGCCGCCGCCCCGCAATCGCGGACTTCGAGACCAAGGCCTTATAGTCATCTTCTGTTTTTAATATAAAAACTTTTTAAGAAAAAAAAAACCGACTTCCAAAAAACACTACAAAGTGAAAAATAACTTTATTTCGGAAGTCGGTGTCTTTGGATCTGTATTTTAGTTTTTTGCCACCGACTTCCGAAATAAAGTTATTTTTCACTTTGTAGTGTTTTTTGGAAGTCGGTTTTTTTTTTCTTAAAAAGTTTTTATTTCACGCTTTTTAGTGTTTCTGCTTATAATTTATCTAAGTTACAATAGCCTAGTGATTATCGCCTCTTACAAACAAAATATTGCTTTTCCCGATGCAGGGAAGTTAATTGTTGAGGAGTTCTCCAGGTCCACTATCAGCTCCATATCACCATTCACATTGTGACGAGCATAAATTGCTTAGCAACCATATTAAAGTAATCGAATCGCAACCCGTCAAATACTTAGATATTATTGAGTACTTCCGATGGCCATCTGTGGTCTTCATCATCAGTTCCACTTCACCAAATAGTGCTTTCCGAGAGCAAATGCACGAGTTACTATAAAAAATACCCAAATCGCTATAGGTGTGCCTATAATATTTGAAGAGTTCCTTCGATTTCTCCAGGATCCCATCATCAAATCTTGACCTGATGCTTTTAGACTAGATGCTGATAATCCTGGCTGCAGCATCAGGCCAGACTTATGTCAACATTACATTGAACTTAAAATTTAGTCCTGTTTAAAATGAGCCCAAACACGACTATGGTGCTGTAATTTCAAGGTTGGTACTTTTTCTGATGCTCCTGGCTTCAGCATCAAGTCTTTATGTACTTCGGTGTTCCTCATTAACAGTACGTTTATCCACACATCGAGCCCTTTTCAATGAGCCTAAACACGATATATCTGCTGTTAGTTGTCGAGGAGTTAGGTACTCTGCAGACTATCCTGACTGCAGCATCAGGTCATGACTTGATGATCATGAGACCAAATGTGGCAAATGCCCTATCAAACATCAAAACAATTGACTAAAACAGTCCTTTCCTGTTCGAGTAACTTCTTACTGTTAAGGAGTTGTACCTTCCATCATCAGCCCAGCTACCTGAGATGGTGACAACCATACGCAAATACACAAGATACTTCATAAAACATGCGAAAAACAATAAGTGAGCCTATAAAATTTGAGGGTTGCCCTCGATTTCTCTAAGATCCCATCATCAGATATTGAAATGGTGACAATGGGACCACACGGGAAGCACCAGCTTTCAAATAAAAAAAGAATCATGAAAATCGGTTCACCCAGTCGCAAGTTATGAGGTAACAAACATAAAAAAAAAAAAAAAAAAAAAAAAAAAAAATACAGTCGAATTGATAACCTCCTCCTTTTTTTGAAGTCGGTTAAAAAGGTACAATCCCTAATTGTGGGTAGTTGGCAATATTAAGGCGCTGGCCTTTAGGCATCACATTTCTTAACGAAGGTTAATGTAGGCTGGTATTCCTGCTAGCTATGGTTATTAAGCATACTAGGAACTTAGTGAGAAATTATTTTGCCTTCCTGAACAATGTTATGCTTGTTCTGATTATGAATGTGTATTTTGTTATGTCCGTACCGGCATTATGGATTACCTACTATATTTATTATGTACTAGCTTCTGCCCGCGACTTCGTCCGCGTGAAATTTCTTGATCACCCGACTACGTAGATTATTATATTATCTGTGCCCCGACCCACCACGTCGCCTCACCACCTCACCTGCCCGCGCTATCACTTCGCTTTTACTTAGCGTTCTTTCTAACTTTTATTCTTTTTACTCAGCTCCTAAGAGACATAGCGTCATGTTAAATAGCCTATAAAATTCCTCAAGAATTGGGCTATCAAATGTAAAAACAATTTTTCAATCCGGCTGGTAGCTCCAGAGATTACCCCCTACAACCTCACAAACTTTACCTCTTTATAATGTACTAGCTTCAGCCCGCGACTTCGTTCGCGTGAAACTTCTTGTTTCCCCCGAGCCACCCCGTCGCGTCGTATCGCATCACCCGCCCGCACTATCACTTAACGTTCTTTTTTACTTTTTTTCTTTTTGCTCGGCTCCTAAGGGTCATAGCGTGATGTTAAATAGCCTATAGCCTTCCTCAAGAATTGGGCTATCAAATGCAAGAAGAATTTTTCAAATCCGACTGGTAGTTCCAGAGATTACCCCCTACATACAAACTTACAAACTTACAAATTTTACCTCTTTATAATATTAGTATAGAAGAGCCTTTTAAATAAACGGCGGCCGTTCAACTAACGGCCTGAATGATATTCAATATTATAGTTTAGGTTGGAACTGTAATCAATCCAGTAGCTAAGCCAGGGCACCCCGACCAAATGGGTTAGGTTAGGTTTGAGCTGTGATCAACCGCATGCGAGCAAAGAGAGCGAAGCGAGGCGAGCACTACATCCAAAGGCCAGGCGGTTAACTAAAAGGCTAATTTAACCAGTTGGCTGCGACATATATGCTACATAAATACACTATATTATATTTATAGTTTTGTGCAATGGGTCGCACAGTGCGCTGGATTGGAGGGTGGAAATATGACAGGACACTAGTCACTGTGAAGATGGATGGTGGATCACGGTGGAAGTACTCAAAAATGAAAATAATATTTTAGACAGTTACTTACATTTCACTACTACTTGCGCAGGTAAAGAATGAGATTAAAACAATGGTAGTCTTTGTATTTGCCTCTCGGTCAAGGCAAGAGGTACACAGAACAATAGAAGCACTATCCTGAGATTCCTGAGGTGAGAAGGTGGGGGAACTGCTGAGGGGATTGTCCCATGCGCTAAAAGGTGCATCCTACGGAGAAGTCACCCAATACATTTCTATTGTACGTATACAAAATTTTATTGCAGCCATAACTCTCTAGGTCCACTATAACTCGAGATACACGTTTTGTATACTTGTTTCTTTGTGGATGGGAAATCATCAAATGATTCCTCCCGTTCTGTCAGATAATTATTTATATTCACTATCAGGAAAAACACTAGGTATTGCACAGAATAACTTTTATTCGCCCTGAATATCCTTTTAAAAATGGTCCAAATCTGAGTTTTCAAAGTTGTCAGATTTAGGGAAAGCCCACAATTTCTTCATCAGATTTGCCTATTGTGGGTTAGGCCACATCCTATCATGCCAAAATCAACACCTTTGAAGATCACTTCCTTTATTTTTGGCTCTTTTTTGAAATCTGAAACTAGTCTCCTGACAGCGGGGCTCTTACCAGAAACTTTTTAAATATATTTTCGGTGTTCTCTCCGCATACCTACTCAGCTATCAACTTTTCTCCCTGAATATGCTTGCTCAAAAACCCTCGGGGGTTCCCCTAACATAAACAAGCGAGCTTGCAGTTGCGATTAAAATGTACCTATTTGTAACTTTAAACATATCTATTACGTATGATCGGCAATTTTTTCAGTTAAGGATATTCGATACATGATCTCCCAGCCACTTTATCGCTAGATGGCGGCACATTCGCACTTTGAACATTTTCAATTTTTACGCCTAACTCAGAAAGCTTTGCGAAACAACTTTATTATATGCGTCAACTAACGCATTAACATAATCTTTTTAGATATTCACTTTGCTTGTTAACTCGTCTCATACAAAGATTTGTACCCCTAAACATTTAGCCGTTTCACTTTATATCTTTACTATGTCTTTACACACACATGTACAGTTACACACTACGTGTATAGTTTTACTTGCGATAGAACTAGATGGCGTTGTATTCATAATCTTGGTTTGAAATAAATAGTCCAGAGGTGGCGTTAATTAAAATAAAATATTTTTACGAAAATATTTTTATGACTGTCCTTCAATCTCTAAAGAAAAGCGTACTTTTTATAGTAAAAACCGAAGAATAGAATACTTGATTGCTACAAGGGTTGTCAGTTGCTTATTCAATTATTCTAAGGGTGCTTTTGTAATGTGTTAGGGTAGGTTTAGGTTTAAAAATAATAAAAAAATAATAAATCCCCTGACCGATTTCGGTCACGGTGGCCAATTTCAAAGAAGATTAGCCAGGTTTGCAGGAGATATTATAGTGCACAAGTGTGTGCGCAAATACAGGTGCACTCTCTGTTCCTTTACTCTCATAGTTCGATGGGACGGCAATCCGACACGACCGGAGAGAGAACAGGCGCAGGACCAACGGCTTTACGTGCTTTTCGAGGCACGGGGGTATTACGCCACCAATTTCCAAACTCCGGGCAAAAAAAAAAGAAAAAGAGTAAAGAAACTCCTAACGGGAAAACCCAATTTAAATAACACTGTCTGACCTGAGAAACGAACCCAGGACCCCTTGCACGGCAGATGCACTTGTGACCACGAAACCAACGGGACAGTTAAGATTTGTTGTATAATTAAACGCTACTATAAAACAAAATATATAAAATGTTTATTTGAGTCGTGCGCGAGAGATGCGGCGGCGCAACGCACGGCGCGGGCGACGCGAGGCGCGGCGGGGGCGCGGCGCGGCGGCGAACGACATCGTATCAATTTCGCGAATTTCGGTCGTAGGCATTGATATATAAAAAATTTTATATATCAATGGTCGTAGGTATAATAATGTATCATTCAACCGCAGCCCAGCGTATAGTAAGGCAGTGTACAGATGCGTGAAATTATTAGGCCGTGTACACACGGTTGTGGGTATTTAATTATTAGTGTAATTTTATTACTGTTGTGTGTATGTGTATGTATATGTATATAAGTGTTACGTGTAATATGTATTATGTGTTTACTATTTACGTGTGTTTGTATGTTTAGCCTAAAAACCAACAACTTCACATACACCAGCGTCCACTCGAACCAACAATTCCAATTTCAAATGAGAAAATGAAAAAAAATCAGCTGTTCCCTACATTTTGACGAGTTACCTATACGAACATAAATGTAGGGAACAGCTGATTTTTTTCGCGATTTCAGGTTTGGTCCCATAGTAAAAAAAATTGTTCATAATGATGAGTACAATGACCATGTTAGTGTTGTTCCAATAACCCTGTATATACTTATACTATATTATATCCATACTAATATTATAAATTCGAAAGTAACTCTGCCTGTCTGTCTGTATGTTACCTATTCACGCCTAAACCACTGAACCGATTTAGAAGAAATTTGGTAGGTATAGAGATAGTTTGAGTCCCGGGGAAGGACATAGGATAGTTTTTATCCCGATATTCCCACGGGATCGAAACTTATGCGGGTGAAACCGCTGGGCGCAGCTAGTTGCAAATAAAGTTTATTGAACTCTTCTCTCTCTTCGATAATTGAGCTTTGACGGTACCGACTTTGTTTTGAAGATTCTATACATCTTTTATTACTTATTTACACCCTAAGTTACATTAAAATTAGCAAGGAAAAACCGGCCAAGTCCATGTCGGACCACAATGAAGAGTTCCGTAGTTGAAATGAATTTATCCCAAGAACAAGCTTAACATTGTAGTTGAAAATCATGTTCTCCCATACATTGCAACTAAAAGTTGGTCGACTATTACTCGTAAAGTCTACTCAGCTGTGATTTTGATTTCGTGACATATACTACTGCCGTGAATTTTAGTATTTCTTCTAGTATTTCACAAACGGATCCCTGAATCGAAAAATGATTATCACAAACCCGCAATATTTTTGAAAGACCTATCCAGTGATACCCCACACCATGGGGTAGACGAGAGAAAAAAAACATTCCCACTTTACGTGTACAGGAGGTACCCTAAAAATAATTGTTTTTCCAGATTGTATTTTACCACTTTGTCGGCGTGATTAATATGTATATCCTTGCCAAATTATAGCTTTCTAGTACTAAGAGTCTCTGAGCTAAGCTGCGGGCGGACGGACGGATTGTCTGACGGTCATGGCGAAACTATAAGGGTTCCATGTTGACTACGGAACCCTAAAAAAAACGAATCTTTCTTAGCTCATAACTTTTTAATGCTTTTCATTTTACTATTTTGCTTCCGCGTATACAAAATGAATAAAACTAAATAAGAAAAAACGATATAATGTTTAACTTTGGATGTACAGACGCCAGCAAATCAAACTAGGTACTTACTACAATCTGTCAAATTTCATTAATGGATTTTCTACATTATCGCTAAAGTATTAGATTCAAGGTTGATTGGGAAAATTTTACAGTTTCGGGTAGCTTGATGTGCTGGCGTCTGTGCTATGTCAAACGGTGGAGTACCTAATAAATTCCTGAAATTTGTAAGTATGGAAATATTTCGGCTAGTGTGCTCATAAACTTTATAGATGATAAGTACGTTCATTATTACAGTAATATCGAACCCAGGGTAGATCACAGATAATTCTATCACAAAGTAAAGCATTTTTTCTCACTTCATGATTAAATTGATAAAATCTAACTGCGCGGGCAGAGCCACCGCGCCAGCCTTGTAAGAAAAAAAATTTACAAAAAAAAATCGCCTTCCAAAAAAAAACTACTAAGTCGAAAATAACTTCGGTGTCTTTAGTACCTACTTTAGTTTTTGCCTCTGACTTCCGAAAATAAAGGTTTTTTCGCCTAGTACCTAGTGTTTTTTTCAGTCGATATTTTTTTTTTAATTAAATAAATCTTGCTTTTTAGTGGGTCTGTTTATAATTTATCTAAGTTTCAATAGCCTAATGTCAACTTGCTTATCGCCTTTTACAAAATATTGCTTTTCCCGATGCAGGGACGTTAACTGTTGAGGAGTTCTCCTGGTATTTCACCATCAGCTCCATTTCAACATTCGCATTGTGACGAGCATGATTAATTGCTTAGCAACCATATTAAAGTAATCGAATCGCAACCCGTGAAATACTTATTATTGAGTAGTTCCAGTGGCCATCAGTCATGTGGTCTTCATCATCAGTTCCACATCACCAAATGGCGCTTTCCGAAAGCAAATACACGAGTTACTATAAAAAATAGGTACCCAAATCGCTATAGGTGTGCTTATAATATTTTAAGAGTTCCTTCGATTTCTCCAGGATCCCATTATCAGATCCTGACTTGATGACAATGGGACCACCTGGAAAGTATACCCTTTCAAACAAAAAAAGAATTTTTCAAATCGGTCTAGCCGTCTTCGAGTAATCGGGTAACATGCATAAAAAAATAAAAAAAAGATTCCGACAAACTGAGAACCTCCTCCTTTTTTTGAAGTCGGTTAAAAATTGCATACCTACGCTTCGCAACCATCGATCAAGTGATCGATGTTCGCAAAAACTAAACTTGTCAACAAAATCACGCATAATAATGCCAGTGCGACGGTTGACTACAACGCCATCTAACGATCAAGATCAACTGTTGTTGATAACCATAGCAAAAATGTATGTTCTGCTTCTCGATGGTTCTTTGAAATATCCTGCAGAGGGCGTGTTCCGGCCGCGCACACATAGATAAATTTATCGATTTTATCAGGCCTAGATATCCTGCAAATGGTTTTTTTTTTATAGGTTTTTGTCGATATGCGTCAATAATAAGTTATAACAACTTAATATACGTGCTTTTATTCTGCAAAAATCGTTTATGTTTTGAGATTTGTACCCCGAAAGAATGTATGAAAAAGTGTCAGTATCCAATCACCTTAAGATGTTGACTTTAACCTAGACGGAAGTAGATAACTGTGGTAATGTAAATACTTAGGTACCATTACGTACAGTCTACAAAAAAACCGGACACGTGCGAGTTGAACTCGCGTGGAGAGGGTTCCGTACGATGAATATGTTACCCGCCAAAAATATTTCATGTAAAGTAGGTTGCCAAGACTTACATAACGCTTTTACTGGTGAAAACTTATGGCGTTGACAGTAGGTACTCGTACCTTACTACTTATGCCAGGCTCTCATTACCTTTGTACCTATTTTTCTGTTCTGTTTTTTTCTTGTCTGTTTATTAAATATATCGCTCATTTGGAGAAACATCGACGTAAATGTATTTTTTCCCAAAAATTAGTTAAATATGCGAAAGCACTTAGAAAGCGTATTTACGTTAGGAAAGCAGACTAAAAAAGAAAAGTAGCAGTTACGTCGATGTTTCTCCAAATGAGCGATATATGTGTACGTAAATGGTAAAATAAATAAACGAGTGAACAAAAAATAAAAGCTTTACCAATTAATTAAATTAGCGCCCTGCATAGTGCATACTTGTCTCTTTTGTTGTCTGTACGAAGGTACTTAGGTACCTAAGTAGAATGCGTAAAATCATTTCAGCAATTTGCTCGGATGCTAAATACCGATGTTAATAATCATCGAATTATCAGAATGCTGATACCAACATTACCAACTGATAACCGAGATTTACGGTAGTCTTATTATTATTTACCTGCTTATAATTATGAGTAATTAGTACCGAATTATTTTAAAACTAGCTTCTGCCCGCGACTTCGTCCGCGTGAAATTCGTACTTTCCTCTAAAAGTTTCGAAAATGTATGTTGGTATGATCTTTATAATTAATTTAGATAAATAAGTATTCGGGCCAATTTTTAAGTTTATAGAACAAAGGAATCTGATTTTTCAAATAAACTGTATCCCCGCTTTTCACCCCCACAGGGGTGGAATTTTATAACTTGACTCAGTTTATTTATACCAATTTTCGAGCTAATCAAGCCACGCGGTAAAATCCTCCCCTTTAAAATTAACTACCTCTTTTCACACAGTTAGGGGTAGATTTTCGAAAAACCCTGATACATGTTATTAATTATTTTTAGTCCTTAGTACATATATATATAAATACTGAGTTTCAAGTTAATCCGACAGGGCGTTAAAATTCTTCCATACAAATTTTGACACCCCCCAATACCTCTTTAGGGGGTATTTTAGAAAAACGAAAAATTCCAAACTTCATAATTTACTTAGATAAGTATTCGTGCCAAGTTTCAAGGTTATTAACTCAAGAAATAAGATTTTTCATACCAACAAAATCCCCCCTTTTTACCCCTTAAAGGTGTAATTTCCAAAAACCCCTTCTTATTCAACACCTACTCTTCACAAAGAACACACCCTCCAAAATTCATGTCCCTAGGAAGGACCAGCGATTTAGACTGTGCGTTGATATTTCAGTCAGGTCGTTCATCCCCCTTTTGGGGGAGAAATTATCAAAAACGCTGAGACACGTATAAATTAATTTTCAATCGTTAGCCTAAATACAAAATTTAAAGATCCTAACTATTAAACTGACGGACTTTCATACACAACTTCATCCCCCCTTTTAACCCTTTGGGGGTAGAATTATCAAAAACGCTGAGACACGTATAAATTAATTTTTAGTCGTCAGCCTAAACACAAAATTTGATGATCCTAACTTTAAAACTGACGGACTTTCATACAAACTTTCATCCCCTATTTAACTCCCTTAGGGGTTGAATTTCAAAAAATCCTTCCTTATTCCTTGTCTACACAACACAAAAGAAATGAAAATAAAGCTGAAACGCCTGTGCAATACTATCTACCTATACCTACTTCACTTAAAAATAAATACTTATAACTACTTTAATTAATAAAAGTACCTACCTACGCTTAATAATTTTTAATTTGAACGAATATTTAAACACTACCAAAACAACTCATACAACCTATTTTACAAAATAACAACAAAAGAAATTCAAATAAACTATTTAAAGACTAAAAGTCGCGCTGATAAGCACGGTTTCTCAACATCAATTGGACGTAGTTATGCAGAAACGTTCCAACCCACAAGTCACTCGAAATCGAGATAATGTGATCAAACTACCTTTTATGACACTTAGCGTCAGATTAGCAAAAAGGTTTCAAGTTTTAAGTCTTATATCAGAAAATATTTTTTTCACTTACGTTCCAACCCACAACCTTTATCAAATAATAACTTGTGTAAATTAACTAGAACGTACTATGAGGACAGGAACATTTAATGTTTTACGAAACAGTATATTTATTTTGTTAAAACGCCACAACAACCTTGTAGCGTTTTAGCAAAACCATGTTAAACCATTTTATTTTGTAAAAAATGTTCCATATATATTTGGAACGTTTTTGCAAAATTACAAAAGCGAGGCATAAACGATCCAAAACTTGTGGTACGTTATGTTTCAGACCTAAATAACATAATTTGAAAACTTAAAAGGTTTCATGAATTTTGTACTATTATATACCTAAATAAAAAACCTGTTTCGAAAACAAAATGTTTCAACTTTAAAGGGTTCATTTTTAACACGCTTTAATTAGCTTCATCCTTAACTGTTTGCATACACGACCACTAAAAATAAATATTTATAACACGTAAAGAAAAAGTTTATTTTCTTTGAAGTTATTTACAAAAAAAAATATTACTTAAAACTTTTAATATCATAGACAAAAGAAAAGAATACTAATGACAATAATAATATATTAATTATATCGTCTCGACTCCGGCACAAACCGCGGCAGAAGCGTCAACTGTTGATGCCATCCCGCCGCGGTTCAATCATGCTGGAGAAGAAGATGATAGGGTTGACACAGTAAGTAGCCAGTGCAACGACCGACTGAGGAGCGCACTGGAGGATGCGTTTCTCGAGTATAGATTCACTCCGACCGAGCTTAGACCCCGATTACCACGATTACCCATGCACAAAAAAAATAGGGCGCTGGTGTGTGCCTTGGATTCGCAGCTCAAGAATTTCTTCGAGAGCAGCGAGGATCTCGTTGATACTCACTCGATCCTGTATTGTGCGGCTGTGGCGACATGTCGTTTAGCTAACGTCAAGTTTCCAAGTTGTGACGGAGCTACTCGACCAAAACCAGCCGTACCAGCCTGGCAGCACAGGATCGAGCGTCGTATCGATGGGACCAGGGTATTCATCGGCAAACTATACTGCTTCAGGGAGGGCAATACACGACCACGAGCGATGCACTTTGTGAGACGGGCATTCTCGGGGACTGGAATCAGCCCTCGAGAATACATATCCCGTGTCACAGAGCGCATCGACTTCCTGAAGCAGAAAATTTGTGCATGGGCGAGCCGAATTCGGCGGTATAAGCGGCATATTGATCGATACACGCAGAATCGCATGTTCCAGAGCGATGAAAGGTGGGTGTATAGAGCTTGGCAGCGACCTGAAAAAATTGTGACAGATGTGTGCCGCCCGGATGATGCCGCCACGAGTGCATTTTGGCGCAACATCTGGTCGGTGCCCGTCTGTCACACTGAGGCTGGCTGGATACGGGATGTCGAGCGAGTGTGTGAGACTGTACCAGAGATGGAAACGGTACTAATTACGCCATTAGACGTTGCCAGAGCGGTCCGTCCGTTATCGAATTGGAAATCGCCAGGACCGGACGGACTGCACAACTTTTGGTTGAAATGGCTAATTAGTTCACACACTTGCCTGGCATCTCAGTTCCAGTCATCTTTAGAGTCTGGGTAGCTACCGCAGTTTCTAACAACAAGCGTTACCCACCTGCTCCATAAATTAGGTAGTCCCGCGGAACCCAAGAATTATAGACCGATCACGTGTTTGTCGACGGTTTATAAACTTCTTACATCCATTTTGAGAACGCAAATTATTACGCACATTGAGAGTAACTCGATTATGTCTGCCTCTCAAAATGGATGTAGGAATGGTTCCCGCAGCACTAAGGAGCTACTCCTCGTAGACATGGCCATTAGCCAAAAGGTTCGTCGATCCCGCAAGGATATGTCGACATGTTGGATAGATTATAAGAAAGCCTACGACTCGGTGCCACATACATGGCTTATGAGGGTGCTGGAGTTGTACAAGATAGATGCAACTCTACGCACCTTCCTTGAGTCGTGTATGGAGCAATGGAAGACGGTCCTTCGCTATCCAGGATGTCGGCAGATCCAGGGGAATGATGAACCTGTATGGATTAAACGGGGAATATTTCAGGGCGACAGCTTGAGTCTACTTTGGTTCTGCTTAGCCCTGAATCCTCTAAGCACACTACTGGAGGATTCAGGTCTAGGCTATCGGTTGAGGAGAGGTGGTCAGGTCATATCTCACCTCCTCTACATGGACGATTTGAAACTTTTTGCCTCCAACAAATCGCATCTGATGGAGCTACTGAAGGTAACTGAAACTTTCAGTAGCGCCATCAGGATGGCATTTGGTAAGGACAAATGTGCAGTCATGCATGTAAAGCGAGGGGAGATTATGGATTCCGAGGGAATTCAACTCTCGGATTCCATAAACCTTAGATCCCTCTCCTCATCCGAAAGCTATAAGTATTTGGGTATGTCGGAAGCGTTAGGCATCAACGATGCTGACATGAAGCAATCGTTGAAGGAATGCTTCTTTTTTCTTTGGAAATAAGGTGCGCGCCTTCAATGGTTGGGTCATGCCGGTTTTGATGTACTCTTTCGGCATACTCAAATGGACTCAAACCGAACTCGACGCCCTGGATAGAAGGGTCCACACACTGCTGACTGCAAATCGGATGCATCACCGACGATCATCGGTGATGAGACTGTATATCCCGCGGAAGTGTGGGGGTCGAGGCTTTTTAAATGCAAAGACCCTTCACAACCGCGAGGTGAGCAGTCTCAGGAAATATTTTTTAAAAGCTTAAGTGGGTATGCACCGTGATGTGGTCGCAGTGGACATGGGGTTCACCCCGCTCTCCATGGCTAAAGAGAACTGGCGCAAACCTGAACCTGTAGTACTTACTACCGATGACCGCAAGAAGGTATGGCAAAGCAAGGAGCTTCACGGGCGCTTCTATCGGGCTCTCCATGAGCCCGGTCTAGATTTCTTAGCGTCCGTATCCTGGTTACGTTTTGGTGATCTTTTCGGGGAAAACCGAAGGTTTCGTCTGTGCAATTATGGACGAAGTTATCTTGACGAATAACTACCGGAGACATATTATGAAGGACGGGACAGTTGACGTGTGTCGGGCATGCCATCGTCCGGGTGAGTCTGTCAGACATATTATCTCTGGTTGTTCACGTCTGGCTAACGGCGAGTACTTGCACAGGCATAACCAAGTAGCCAGGATTATTCACCAGCAACTTGCTTTGAAATATAAACTTGTGGATTCTGAGGTACCTTATTACAAGTATGTGCCCGACCCAGTTCTTGAAAATGACCATGTCACGTTGTACTGGGATCGGTCTATCATTACTGACAGGACTATTGTCGCCAATAAGCCTGATATAGTGGTGATAGATCGATTAGCGCGCCGCACAATGATTGTCGATGTTACCATTCCACATGACGCGAACCTCGTGAAAGCTGAGAAACAAATTAAATGTCTTGACTTAGCACACGAGGTTGTTGACATAAAAACCTAAAGAGTACGGAGGGAATCATAGATGATCTCGATGGGTTTGGTGGGGAACCAGATTTCGAAATGCAAGAGGATGATGAGTATGACGTATGAAGATTTTATCATCATCAGCAGCATAGCAGTCTACTGCTGGACGTAGGCCACCCCAATAGCACAAGATTTTATACTGTTTTTTAAATTGTGACCTAGTAATAAAAAAATCATAAGCCGTTATTGTTCTTTTATTTGTTGTTCAGGTTTTACATATTTATTAAAAAATAAGATGTAAAATGATGATGTAAAATTTAGATCATAAAAGGTACAGATGGATAAAAAGTACCTGGAACGTTTGTGCAAAATTAATTTGAAGCTATGTTCATGTAAATATTAATTATGTTAAAATGTTCCAATACCAATAATATTTTTTTTTCTTATTGTAAAGTGAATAGTCTAAAATTAAATATATGATTATCTAAACACAATATAATTCAACAATAAAACCTTTAGTATTGACCTTTACTAGTTAGAATAAAAAAGAATACCATTGAAACGCGTAAATGCTTTTATCTCAAATTCAGTTTACTGTGGAATGGAACATTTTTGCATAACTACGTCCAATTATTGTCTGTCAATAAGGTCGAACGCTCTGAACGCATCAACAGTCAAATATTGAATGAAGCTCGCTCTTTTTTTTTTTTTTTTAACAATGGCATCTCGCAGTTCAACCTATGAGGTTGTCGTCTGCTTAACCGGGCTTGCCTGTGGATGCCTCAAAATTAAGGCACAGTAAATAATTAAGGCCTCCAGCCAGGGCTTGAAGCTCGCTCTCGGACCTCCCGCCTTTTTATACCCTACCGACCCGACCCGTGTCGAGCGCGGCAACCGTTACACAAAAATAATCCTTATAGCATGATTCAGACGTGCGACGGCGCGATGGCTTATTTCATGTATAAGTTTGGTGTTTCTATACCGATTTCTATGATTCTTTTTTTATTGAATAGGTAATAATGTTAACTTTTTCAAATTAGGGATGAGTGAGAGTATTATAAACGTAAGAGTAAACAAATATAATCAGAATGCTCCGAACTGCTAAGCTATCAGGAGTTACACGTGTTATTGTGAGTCAACCATAAAAGATAGACATATGCTGTTGCGGGATATTTTTTAGACAATTTTATGTAGAATATTTCCGTCATACATGATTTCTATGTAACTTTAACCATTAAGGCTGCACACGCGACGGAAGCTTAAAAAATGGAGTAACTTCTCCCGTTTTCCCAACATTTCCCTTCACTACTCTGCTCCTATTGATTGTAGCGTGATGAAAAGTATACTATAACCTGCCCAGGAGTATGAAGAATAATTGTACCAAGTTTCGTTAAAATCCGTCGAGTACTTTTTGTTTCTATAAGGAACATACAGACAGACAGACAGACAGACAGACAAAAATTTTACTGATTGCATTTTTGGCATCAGTATCGATCACTAATCACCCCCTGATAGTTATTTTGAAAATATATTTCATGTACAGAATTGACCTCTCTACAGATTTATTATAAGTATAGATAATTAATCATACATTAGGATAACGAGGACAAACAATATTAATCAAACACATATCACAGACATGATTGAGAGAAAGACAGAGGTAAGGGGGCCGTAATCCACCACGCGGGCCCATTGCGGGTTGGTAGATGTCACATGTCTTCGAATTTTTGGGTTTAGGACATGCTGGTTCTCTCACGATGTTTTCCTTCACCGTGGTGATGAAATAATTTACACAAAGCATAACGCCTGACTGGGTTCGAAGCTATGACAACAGTACAACTCGTATGGCGCGGCTGTTACCGCTTGGCCACCATTGCACCATCCTGCCTGCTATGTAGCATATCCGGCATATACTGCTCCCACTGCTGGGATAAAGCCCGGCTCTCTCTGGCAGGGACCAGCTGGGTAATTTCGTAACACACTATAATTAGGAATGGCTTTCATTTTTACAGTTCAACAACATTCATTGCGTTTTACGTTGTTGAGCGGACAAATTCCGATCATAATTTATGAAGCAATATGCTTCAATATGCTTCAAAATGATTCAGATTGTGATTGATAGTGTGTTACGCAATTAGGGTGCTGGCCATAATCCACCACGCGGGTTGGAGGATATTATTTACATGTCTTCGATTTTTTAGTTCTAGGACATGCCCCACGATCTTTTCCTTCGCCGTTTTGGTTTTATGAAACGCAATTTGTATTTACACATATCATCGCGCCTGTCCTCCCTGAAGGGGCGGGCAGAGATGCCGTGCTAAGCTCAAAAGCGGTATCTAAAAAAAAATCGTAAAGTTGATTTTTGTGGCATCGGAAAGCTTAAAGAAATATGCATCCAATGACCTAAAGCCAAATAGCGGTACGAGTATCTTAATAAAAAAGCTCTTAGAAAAGTGTTCCCTATCTCAGCTTTACCTCAAATCACTAAGAGAATAAAAGCAAAACTTCAATTTTCTCGAAACTGGCTTTTCCTGAGATACCGCTTTTGCGCTTAGCACGGCAGTATAATTATTACACCCACATTTCGCCAGTATACTTGTATTTTAAAACTCGGAATAAATAGTGCCTTCATACCTTTGGAGGGTTCACTGTAATATTTTGTTTCCCAACCCTCTAACCTACTGCTAATTTCTTTCCCAATTCTCTACTGCTTTTTTCTTGTTCCAGGCTCGGCTGGATTGGTCCAAGCCTCTGCTTTGCCAGTTGGACGCTATCGCTCCTCATTATGAAACGTGGGTGAACAGTTCAGTATACCGGAAGTGTAGGCTCTTCGCCAGTCCCTTAATGGAGAGCCTAACATACACGCCCTGGTACCTGGTGCCAATTTTCTGGATACCTATAATTATGTATCTTGGGTTCACACAGTACATCGAGCTGGTTGCTTGTGGAGGTAGGTATCTTATGTCATGTCTCCGACCTAATCAGCCGAGGCTAACGGGCAATAGGCATCTGGAGGCCCTAGGGCCTTTAGATCGTCGGATAAAAAAGTTCCTTTTGGACTTTCATGTCTTCTTACTCGTAACTGCTATCTTGAATGGTGTCCAGTGTATGTCGTGTTTGTTATGGCTTCGTATTTTATTTAAGGATGTTTTCGTTGCTAGCATATTATTATGACGGTGAACAAATCCGTCGCTATTCATAGTCATAGTCATTTATTCATAAACAAGTAATTGTATCTGAATTTAAACACAAACATTCACAATTACGATAGACACACTAAAATAAATTACATTTGAATTTCATAGCTTAAAATTTAAAATAATAACAATACAATAATTAACAAAAGATAAATTTGATAGATTGGTAATTTAAAATAATAACAATACAATAATTAATAAAAGATAAATTTGATAGATTGGTACAATTCATTAAAAATAATAATATTAAATGAATAGTTAGATCAATAAATCAGAATGAATAAAATCCAATGAAATACAACACTGTTTTTCAATAAAATAAAAATTAAAATCCAATAAAATTACAGCTCTTCTACCGCATATAGACACTTATTCAATAGAAATTCCTTTAGTTTTATTTTGAAGGTGCTACTGTAGACAGCACCTTTTATGTCCAAAGGCAACCTGTTGAATAATTTTACGGACTGGTACCTTGGACTGTGTTTAACAATTCTTAGGTTATGATTAGTGAAATTTTTGTTCTTCAAGTCCAGTCTACGGGTGCTTTCCCGTATCTGCCGTTCTTCTACTGTCTCATAGTCTTGTATGTATTTGGCCATATTACTTAAAAGTACCAGTACATAGAGACTTGGTACTGTAAGTATGCCTAAACTGATAAAATGTTGTCGGCAACTTTCCCTTTGTGAGATGCGGACCATAGTACGAATTGCACGTTTTTGTAGTACAAAAGCTCTTCTACTATTATATTCATAACTGTTTCCCCAAAAAAGAATGCTGTATCTAAGTTTTGACTCCACCAACGCAAAATATACCATTTTTAATTGTTCTATGCTGATTTCATTTCTCAGAGCTCTCAGAGCGTAACATGCAGACGATACCGATGCATCAATAGCCTTTAATTCTGGTTTCCAGTTTAACAGTTGGTCAATATGTATACCTAGAAATTTTACTTCGGCAACGAGCGCAATTTCGACTTCATTTAAGGCAACATTTAAATTATCTTTGTTTCGGGCTGTAGTCTTAAATAACATTATTTGAGTTTTTTTACTATTAATAAACAATTTATTTGCCGTGAACCACGCATAAAAAGCTTGTAGCGTAGCATTCACCCTTTCTGTCAACTCTACCATGTCATTAGCTGCCACTACGGCATTTGTGTCATCTGCGAAAATTACTAATTTAATGTCCGGTAAAATTGTATTTAGATAATTAATCAAGTCATTAATAAATATTAAAAATAAAATAGGTCCCAAAATAGATCCCTGATTCTTGAGACACATGAGTTTTGCAGCGTCAAGTGCGTCAGAACCAGTGGCGTGCATTGGTTTTCAGAATAGGTAGGCACTAGGCCGGGTCTAGTCTAGGCAAACGCGGTCACTAATCAGAAAAAAAAGTGAGTTCAAAAGTGTGGTTATTTGAGTAGGCATACCTACTTAAGGGTGATAAATTGCGAAGGTCGAACGTCATGGTATTACGCGTGAGATGTACGTCTGTTTAATTTTGCCGTATTAACTTGAACAAGTAGACCAACGACAATGTGCGAATAGTACGGGAGCCGAGTAGGCCGTCCGGCGACTGCCTACTGCCGCGCGTGTTTGTATGAAGGTTTTGTTTTTTGTTAGGTATGATAATTTAATGAGTTTCTTAGTTGTGGGGAACACACTCTAAAATGTAATTGACAGGCTTATGTTGATATATCGAAGTAGGCACTGCTTTTATGCCATATGCAATGCAAGTCACTGGTCGGAACACTTACTTCAAATCATAAGTAGCTAATTATTATTGAAAAACATATTTGCCCCCCCTATAGCTGCTAAGATTCCCCAAAACTTCTCTATCTCATCTATTATTTTTTCCAGATTCTTGCCCGCAGACACCTATCACAAATTTCCAGTATATCTACCACGTAGGATTAGGAGTACTGTTATGGACAGCACTAGAGTACTCCCTCCATCGATGGGTGTTCCATCTGAACCCTGGGTCTTCAGTCACCATGATCAAGATACACTTCCTCATACATGGGATGCACCATAAGGTAGGAAACATTGTTCTTTCATCGCGTGAGCAATGATATGGCATCAAAATAAACAAAAAGTATCGATACAAAATATTTTCAGCGCATAGTACAAAAAAAACCTTTACATTTTCGGCAATTTTCAGTCAAAATATCCATTTTCGGAAAAATAGTTTAAAAAAAATTGTGCAGGCAAATTAATAGGTACTTTTCAATTCATTTATTCAAAGAACTAACAAATAACTGAGAAAATGCCGAAAAAAATGCATTTTGTACATCGGTGCGCAATATTTTTTAATAGAAATTAACATAATTCTGCACTTGCGAACGGAGGTTCTTGATCTGAAGATGTACCGTAAAACGGGGCTACTTTGACAGGCGGGGCTACTTGACCAGGCCGATCACAACGCTATGACGCGTTCCCCACACCCCGCGTCTCGCGCAATATTACTCGAGGTTACGCACACTTGCTGAGCACACGTGAAAACCGATTTTGGCACTCTGTCAAAGTAGCTACAAAATCTGTCAAAGTAACCCTGGAAGTCAAAGTAGCCCCGTTTTGCGGTAGCTCTTAAAACCTTAATTACATAGGAATGATTGCTGGGTGGTAAGGAGGTAAAGGGAAAACATAAACCACTTAATTAGTTTGATTATCACATCATCCTAACCAATGATCATTGATCCTAACTAATATTACTTATAAATGCGAAAGTAAGTTTTTTTGTTACCTTTTCACGCCTAAACCACTGAACCGATCATCCTGAAAGGAGATGGCGGTTTTTGGCATTGCTAATTTTGGAAAGGTACAGAATTCAAAGCTATTTTAAAAAAAAGCGCTTATTTTTATGTATTGATCATAGATTTAAAATAGGTTCGCGCGCTGGTACATCCTAAATCTATGGTATTGATAGCCAGATTAACTTTATTATTGAGAATTGGGATTAAATCTCGTTAAATATGAGTAAGTTGAGCAGCCGGAAACAAGGTTTTTTGGACTTGTTATACTATATGACAGTGTTGTCATGGCAAACAAACAAACATGACTCTTTAGAAGATGACCACAGAGTACTTTTTGATAGACTAAGATGACACACAAAACTTCACAAGTCACATTCGCTCGCTCGCTACTATTTTGTGCTGGTGTGAATGTTTTGTGTGCCCAAAGTTTTACGTGGATTTTTACAACGACCTGGCTTGCTTTTGGATTTCGAAGACACCTACCTTTCTGAACGACTGTTGCTAGACTTGGACTTCGACGTTTCCTATATGCTTAGATTATTATTTTAATATTATTCCTATTATATGCTTAGATTCCGATAAGTGAGTATCTAGAGTCTCCTGAGTTTTCTGTGACTACTGAGTTTAATTAAAACTGACCGAGTATCTACACTTGAAACTGTCATTAGGTCTATGATCAGTGGGTAAATCATTGAACTAAACAAACTTCAACAAGTAGTTATTTATCATTTTTGAAGTCATTACAAAGCATAATTAGCAACATGTTATGCATACAATAAACATTTATGCGTTAAAATAGTAATAGAGGTAAAATAACCTGTTAAAGTACAAACATTAATGCACTTAACCTCACTTTTACAAAAATTAAGATTTCTCTTTAAACCCATTGTAATTATTTTTTATTTATTTTTTTAACAAAAGCTCATAATATTCCCTATCAAACCATGCCACTTTTATTTCTGTGGAAACTAAAAAAGTTTAATGCCAGCGTTCTATGAACTTCTGCCATTCTCCTTTTGCATATACGTTATATTCAAAACAACAATAACATTATTATGATAACAGATGGCGCCACGTGTCTTTCGAAACTTATGCGGGTAAAACGCAGGGCGCTACTAATTTTTAAATATTTCAACAATTTTCAAATTCTAGATGTCAATAGATACAAAAATATTTTCACGTCATCAATTTGTACCGAATGAGTAATATTTATTGCATAATGATTAATAGTAGGTACTTAGTTGGATGCTGTCAACCACACAATGTTGGTTTTTGTTAATGAATAACGTTATTAACGTTTATGATGCCGTGTGTCATAGGAGGCATAACATTATAACTTTTATCCGCGTTGAGGTCGAAAATTATACCACGCGAATGTACCTAGGTACTACTATAAAAGTAGGTAAGTATCCTATGTTGGGACACAGAATACTATTTTCAGGTAGACCTGTGTACCCATGGTGTTCACAATGGTACAATTTATTAATGTTCAAAACTTTTAAACACGTAAATAATTATAGTCTGTGCGCGAGATATTATGTTGAAAAGGTAACAAACAGAAAGACAGACAGTTACTTTAGCATTTATTGTAGACTAGCAGCGCCCCGTGGTTTTACCCGCATAAGTTTCGATCCCGTGAGAATATCGAGATAAAAAAAGTATCCTATGTGTTAATCCAGGATGTCAGCTACCTCCATACCTTTTATCAAAATTAATCCAGCCGTTTCTGCGTGAAGAAGTAACAAACACACTCAGAAACTTCCGCCTTTATAATGTTAGTGTGATAATTATAAATTGATAATAGATGGATTGACTTTGTAGTTAAAAGCACGGTAGAACACCTCTGGTCCCGGGTACTTACTTTTGTTTTACTTAATATATTGTTTGCCGCAGGTTCCATTCGACGGTCTCCGCCAGGTGTTCCCACCGATTCCGGCTTTAGTGCTGACCGCCAGCATATACTCATTACTGCAGCCGCTCTTCTACCTTCCTGTCATGAAACTCACAGGGGCACTTATTGGTAAGAATTTTTTAATAAAATCTAACCATCCGAGTGGCGAGTGCAGCGAGTCGCTTAACAGACTCTTTTGTACAAGGATATTTTGGTGCGTGGCCAAAATTCGGAACTACCTAACGTTAACGTCGGTGTCGTCGCCATCTTGTTTTTTCAATAGAATATTTTCGCGCCAACAACGCCTCCTGTCAATCAAGCAAGCGTCAAATGATTCTTGTAGCACTTTACTTACGCCTCGATCTGTCAAAAACACCATAAAATATGCACATACGTTAAGCAAATATGCATACAGTAAAACGGGGCTACTTTGACTTCCAGGGTTGTTTCCGCTATGACGCGTTCCCCACACCCCGCGCCTCGCGCAATATTACTCGAGGTCACGCACACTTGCTGAGCACACGTGAAAACCGATTTTGGCGCTCTGTTAAAGTAGTTCGAACACCTGTCAAAGTAACCCTGGAAGTCAAAGTAGCCCCGTTTTGCGGTACCTATTCTGATTTTGACAGATTGAAGCATAAGTTTACGCTACTTTTTGTCTCTGTTTGTATCTTACCCTAAGAACCTCCACAGTCCACAGTTCCACACGTTACCCTTCCAATAAGCACATAGGTATTTCTGCAAGAATAGATATTGTTTACGTTTGGTACGGTCAGCAACGAACACACGATTCACTCTTTTACGTTTACTTCACATAATAACTTAACTACTGTCCCACCCAAGTTCATATTATTTTTTTGTATTTAATAGATTATTTAAAGTTAGAGCTATGATTTAAAAAACTAAATTCTTAATTGAATTTTGTTGCTGACTGTACGTATACCTACATATTCGGGATTTCCTTCGAGACTTAGAAGTTAGAGCGGTTTCGCACTACCTCCGATCCGAATCCGAATTAAAGATCCGACTTCAATCCGAATTGGGAATGTTCTAAATTCTGACGGATGAAGTTCGGATCTAGTGCGCAACCCCTCATACAAATAGGAATATATACTTTGGACCGGCCGGGGCGCGGCATTGCTCGGATTCGGATCGGACGTAGTGCGTAACCGCCCTTAGAAATACGTAAACGGTAACATAGTATAAACTATGACGGTAATATTGATGTACTGTCGACACGAAAAAAAGACGACGGGCTTAGGCCTCATTTACGGAGACGCGGGGCGTCTCGCGTCGCGTGTGGCGTGGCGTCTCGCGGCGCGTCGGACGTTTTTTCTGTTTACGGTGGGGCGGCGCGTGAAGCGGCACGCATCATCGCACGCGTAAACACAAACTTATAGCAATATACGACCATGTTCATAGAGAAGCGAGACGGGAAGCGTGGCGGTGCCCGCCGCGGCGCCCGCGGCGGGCATCGCGGCGGCGCACGCTCGCCTCGATCAAATCGACTAGTTTTATGTTGGCGAGAGATGGGAGCGCACGTGTCGCAACTTGCAGCATGATCATATCATACTCCATTGCGACGGTGACTCGTCTGTGTTGCGCGATTTCTAAATAAGACTGACAGAAGATTCCGCCTCGGACATAGCTTCATCGAGAATTGCCGCTGCGTGCGCCGCCGCGATAAACGCCGCGTGGGACGCGTCGGTGCCATCCGCGGGCTCGACCGCAAAAAACGCCCTAATTCAAACAAACGCGTCTAAAATCGCTTCTCCGTAAACGCATTCTTACTCGTGTAGAATAGGCATTTTTACAAGGTAGGTAATAATAAATAGTTAATCAAGCAGGTAAGGTTATCTTTATTGCGTTAAGTAGGTACATATTTCACGATGATACACCTACCAACACTTTGGTATTGCGAGTTGGAGACATCGATAATTAATTATAGAAATGAGTACACCTATATTATATATGTACTATTTACCGATCCAAACTTTGTTCAGGGTTTTTCCGGGTACTGTATAACCTATACCTAGTAAGTTAGTACTTAGAATTACATAAATATTACATACCCACCTAATAATAGCCCTCCAGACCGAATTTCGGCCATAGCACCTACGCGAGAGATATAGTGTTTCTTTACTCTCATAGTTCGATGGGATGGCAATCCAACACGACCGGCACCCTAATTGCGTAACACACTATCAATCGGAATTTGAATCATTTTGAAGCCAATTGCTGTTGCCAAGTGATGTTCGAAAAATTTGTCTGCTGAACACGTAAATACCGCAATGAATGTTGTTGAACTGTCAAAATGAAACCGATTCCGATTGATAAAATGTTACGCAATTGCCCCGCGGAAAGAGATCAGGCGGAGGACTAACGGCGGCGTGCTTTCTGAGGCACGGGGGTATCACACCGTCAACTTCCAAACTCTCGGCTATTACTGAAAAATTCCTAATGGAAAAACAACAACATTCTGAACGGCTAATCAAGACTTAGACCCCCAACCAGATGCACCGACGACCTTGAGAAGGTGGCTGGGTCAGTAGGCGGAGGACAGGGTGTCGTGGTGCAGCCTGGCAGAGGTCTATGACCAGCAGTAGATAAATAGATAAACCATTTATTTGGCGCACACAAAAGACAGCACAACACACAAAAGTACAACATTAGATGACAACCAATTACCCACATGAACATAATACTTATAAAAACAAGGTGCCGATACAAAAACAAAAAAAAAACAACCGACTTCAAAGAAAAACACTACAAAGTGAAAAATAAAAACGTGAAAAATAAAAAAACTTTCATTTCGGAAGTCGGTGTCGTTGCTTCAGCATTTTCGTTTTTTGACACCGATTTCCGAAATTAAAGTTATTTTTCACTTTGTAGTGTTTTTTTTGAAGTCGGTTGTTTTTTTTGTAAAAAAGTTTTTATTTTTCACTTTTTAGCTGTACCTACCCCACACAAATTCAATTAATACTAGTGCATTGAAGACACGACTCGAAGAATCATCAAAATTCACATAAAAATGTCGGAGATACAGTACATTTATGCATATAACTTCGTACATAACAATAATTACCTAATGTATTATATACTAAAACCTTTCTGAAAGTATGTAGATCATACTTATGAAAGAATTATCAAAATCGGTTCAGGAGTTTTTGAGATAATCGCGGACATACATACATACGGGTCGAATACAGAACCTCCTTTTTTAAAGTCGGTTAAAAAAGGAAAAACATACATATCTAAATAAAAGTGACACTATGAGTCTATGACGAATACTTAAAATAAAATTAACAACGAAATATACACAGTGCGGTGTGCATCTCAAGGTTGCACCAAATGGGAGTCCAGCTCAGCATGTGTCAGGCAAATGTACTTGACGCTGATATTCTGCTGGATCCCTGCAGTGACATAGACGAGATAAATTGGTGTTGTGACAGGTGTTAAGTGCAGAATGTCAGTAGACTGCGATAGGCTGAGTTGATGAATCAAGACATACAAATTCTGCGAGATTGTCTAACTCATGTTAACTATGTGATTGGTTGACTGAAATCAACAGCCAATCAAATCACTTGACATAAGTTACATAACCCTCTAGACAAAGTTTTGTATTTTATAGCTAGAAACAGGAATTTAGCTACAGAAAACTTTAACGGTGCTTCCTCTTCATTTAAAACTGTCTAGGTAAGGGGCCTCTGCGAGTTGGCTTTGGCCCCTCGTACGCCTTCCAAAGGTCCGGGACCCGAGGGTTCCGAAATGTGTCAGACATTTTTAAAATGAGAACCTCTATTACCAACACCTGAGGAGGCTCTTGTTAGGCAACTGATTCAAGGGCTTGATCAAGGAAGCGGTATTTCTGGACACGGCGCGTATCGTTAGGAGGTTCCTCTCTCAGAAGCCCTGACCACCGGTAGCTTGGACCCCGTCCGACGTTCCCCGTTTATTTTTATTTAAAATTGTAAATGTTTTTTTAAATATTTAAAAATGTAGGTCATTTATAACGGGTGTAAAAAGACACTTATCGAAGCCGAGAATCACTTGTACCCCGTTATTTTATTTATGTGTTTGTACTGGACCATACCTGGGAACATTCTGTTTACGGAGATATTGAAGGTCAAAATTCCAACATTTACAGACGTTTTTTTTACGAAAAGAAGTTTTTAATGTTATAAATATAACACAATGCATGTTGCGTGCACTATAAGCACCATAAGCACAATGTTTTGTTTGCGTCACCACATTGCGCACTACGGCAAACAGCAAATTTTCTCGGCGGCTTTTTGACGGGCTACGTGATGTGTCTTTTAATCTTTTTACACCCTGTATGTGTTTTTAGGGCTGATTTTTCCATCGCCAGATAACTTTTATTCGACAAATAAAATTGACGTTTGGTAGTTTTTGTATGAAGAAATAAATGTCAAAATTATTCCTCGAATAAAGTTTTCAGATTATTGAAAAATCAGCCCTTAATTAAATAAAGAAAATAATGAATAACACATGATTTGAAAGAATTGTTTAGATACGATATGAGTAGTATAGGCTATTTAATCCAGCGGGGCAATTGCGTAACACTTTATCAATCGGAATCGGTTTCATTTTGACAGTTCAACAACATTCATTGCGTCATTTACGTGTTGAGCAGACAAATTTTTCGAACTTATGAAGCAATGGATTAGCAATTTGCTTCAAAATGATTCAGATTCCGATTGATAGTGTGTTATGCAATTAGGGTGCTGGTTAAAAATTTAACCTCGGTCGCCGTCTTACATCGGCGGACGTTCAGGGGGTCTACCAGTTTTACCATCACTTCTTTAAGACAGTATTATTTTAATTTTACTTCAGTTTTTTTTTTCACGTTTGTTTGCAGGGTACTTGACATACGACATGATTCACTTCTACGTGCACCATGGCTCGCCTCGAGACGGCACCTATTTATACGCCATGAAGAGATACCACTCTAATCATCACTTCATCAACCATGACAAAGGTATGTACTAGACTGGGACTAGATGTTTAGATTGTCAGGATTTTTGAAATCGCGCCGTAAAAAAAAAAAACGTATGTCACCTAGTAGTAAAGTTGTAGTAAGTAATTTATTTATTTATTTGGTTCATCAACAATTGTATACACTGGTATAAGTAAATTAAACAGAAGCAACAAATCAGAATATAAGGTCCCATTAAAATAGGTGGACAAAATTTTAAAAATTATTCAGACCACCAAATTATGGAGGACGTTAAAAAATATAATAAGAAAAACGCATTAGATACTTACAAGAAAAATAATCAGCTAACGAAATAGTAGATTGTACAACTAAGGCATAAAATTAGCTATTTTACCCCGAGACGTTTATATCCACGCGAGCCACAGGCGAGGGTGGATAGTTAAGTCGAGGGGTAAAATGGCTCTTTTATGCCTGAGTTATACACTCTGCTTTTCATTTCGATTGCGAGAAAATGAAACAGGCATAAAGTACACAGTACATAATTAATCAAAAATGTTGCAAAGCATAGCTAATTCCCGCCACCACAGATAATACCGCCACGAAACTTTAAGTTTTTTTTTTTTTATTTCAACATTTTGTCATTCGACTTGGGTACTTCATATTGCCAAGTCATAAAAACGTTTCTTTGCGTTTTTAAATAATAAATGACAACTATTTTACCGGATTTTATTAAATTAACGATAGAAAACACGGAAGTGATATAAATTAAAGAAAATGAAATAAATCACGACTTTAATCTGCGAAGTTTTATTGTGCGTGTGGCTGTTGGGCCTGATTACCTTAGTCTTAGAAAAAAAAATTACTTTATGCACTAGAACATAAAAAGCGATTTTATGTCGCCTAAGCACGACATAAAGACGAACTTTTAGAGCATGAGAAGTGAAAATACAATAATGTGCCGGCAATTTATATTTTAGGTCAAAATAAAATTACTTTAATTAGTGTTTTTTTTTTGCTTGGATAATCTTTGGTTACGGTTAGACGTACCTACTGAGCGCTGTATTTAATAGGACCCTGTATAGTGTAACAATCAGAATCACTTAGGTACTGTGTACCTAAACTCTCTAGCTGCATGCACACAGAACGTTGTCGAAACTTACAAAAAAAAAATTGAATAAAAAGATTATAGTATCAAAGTAAACAAATAATAAAACTAATAAACAAAGTAAACTAATTGTGGCGTAATAGTGGAAGTCGGTGGTAAACAACGAAAATGCGAACCCAGCGACACCGACTTCCGAAATTAAAGTTATTTTTCACTTTGTGGTGTCTTTTTTGGAAGTCGCTTGTGTTTTTTTTTTTTTTTTAAATAGTTTTAGGGATAACTTCGTGTAGTATTTGATTTATGCAAGCTTCTTTTATGAAAACTTTCACACTTAGTAATTTTATTGGCTTTCCCTGTTAGGGTAGTATACAACGTCGAGCAGTTAGCCTCGCCCTTCCGTTGCAAGCTTGCATTGTAAGATAAATGGGTTTTCTAATCAGGGTTGTTGTTGAAATGACTATTTACGACTTAGCTTAGGTACGAGATTATTAAAACAGATAAAATTAGGCAAGTTTAGACTAGGTTTTTGTAGCTACCTCGTCATCATCTATGTATAGCCTTTTCCCTAAATTAATAAAAGGGAATAATCGAAACGACGAGGAAGAAGACGAATCGCGACTATAACAGGTACGTATTTACAGAATTATAATCATTAGAATCATTAATACATATTTCTAAGTTAGATTTGTACTATAAGAAGAAATCTCTTTTGGAAAAGTGCTGTTATAGTCGCGAATCAAATTTTGGTCAATATACAACCTGACACTGATCTGAAAATTGCAAAAAAACGTAAGAAAAATTTAATTTTGCGGGCTACAACTGCGCAAACGTGCTCGGAGGGTTCTCGGTATGTAAAGATCCAGCTACGGACCGACCGTAGCAAGAGCAGCTTCACCTGATCGATCGACCCGGGTGTGCGATGATGAGGCCCTTCCTATCCCTACTAAGTAAACCCATAATTTTCTTTATGGTAAACCCTGTATTTATTGTCAAGTTTTTTGAAAATAGGTTGTTAGTTTGTATGTAGGTACTTAAGTACAATAGAAGTGAAAAGTGGATCCAGCTCACTCGTACATTATTGTATATTTAGGATTCATTAAAATTATATATTTTGGCTGATATTTCGATTTTATCAGTGACTCAGAAAGATAAAACTCATATAGGATAACGATAAGGATAGATACGCGTACGTACGTTTTTCATCGAAGTGACAAAACGGAATAATTTTACTAATATTTTTACGAATATTCATTCAAAATAACACAACAATAAAGTCTAAATAATTAAAAATTAAATCATGTGTTAATGATGTGATGAGTTAGGTTATATGCAAAGAAAAGTGCTAAAAGTTATCCGAAAAATTTTCAAATTCGGGAAAAACTGAGTCCTTTTTTCTACTAGATTTTTTATTGTTTTTTTTTTTAATATTTAAACATGGACAGGACAACGTTCTTCTTTCTATAATTAATATACTCTTGTTTTGTTCCAGCCTTTGGCATCAGCAGCAATATCTGGGATCACGTTTTCAGAACGTTTGTGCGCGTTAAAAACTTAGGTTTTAGCTTACAATGGTAAGAATAACTTAGGTACTGAGTTTAATTGTTGATATTTTGCCAAAGTCTAATTGTTTTAATTAAAGTACCGTCATGGGTGCACCCAGGGCGTACTTAACTATTTTATGTAGGTATAACTCTTATCTATGAGGGCGTGAGGGTAAAATTGTTTGTTACTTTCATATTTTGAGATAATCATTTTCGAATCACAAAACCAATACAAAAAAGGTTTTTATTATTTCTCTTTAGCTTTTTTCAATGTCTCTCTATTGCAAGTATATTATGTATAGTACGCACGACGACTTAACAAGCTATAACATTTCGGTACATATAAGCCGACTTTAAATCGTCTGTAAAGTAATTTGGAAACGTCTTGAAATATTTTGAGAACTGATTTGAATTTTGAGAAACTGATTTGCGTACTTATTTTTTATTTTTATAATTCTTGTAGATATTTTTACAGTTATTTTAAAGTTTGCATTAATTTACAGATTTATTGAGCTCTTTTAAGTTGCATTAGCTGTCCTACATACGCGCGATTGCGTGGTAATCTGCACCCTGATTGCGTAACACACTGTCAATCACAATCTGAATCATTTTGAAAGATATTGCTAACACATTGCTTCATATTTTTGGAAAAATGTCTGCTCAACAACTTAAATAACGCAATGAATGTTGTTGAACTGTCAAAATGAAAACCATTGCTACTGATAGTGTGTTACGCAATTACCCCGCTGAACAATTGACAAAATGGAAATTCGACATAGCCAGTTGACAAAGTGGTCATTGTTCACCGTAGATTTAATGCAAGTTTACTTAATAGTCAAAACTTATATATGACTAGCTGCGCCCCGCAGTTTCACCCGCGTAAATGTCGATCCCGTGGGAATATCGAGATAAAAAGTAGCCTATATGTTAATCCAGGGTGTCAGCTACCTCCATACAAAATTTTATCAAAATTGGTCCAGCCGTTTAAGCATGAAGAAGTAACAAATGTGTAATAAACACACACACTCACAAACTTTCGCCTTTATAATATTAGTGTGATGTGATTGTAAACTTATTAGTATTTCAATGTTAATATTTCTGACAATGCAAACATTCTGTTGACCTCACAAACTGGGTCAGATTTCATGGTCAAATGAGTTCAAAAGTAAAAGAATAATACTAGATATTTAAATACTTTCTAAAATCTAAGTGCAGTCTAGGTAACGACAGTATAAATTGTGAATGTCTAATAAGTCTTGGGGTGTTTCGGATGACGTTTTAAAGTACAGTCACAAACACAAATATACAGGCCGGCGACGTTCTCTTGTTTACTGCCCTACTGTAGAAAAAGAAAGGTTGTGTGTGTGATATTTATTTGTTGTTAAAAATATTGAATAAGTAATGAAACCCCTTAGCATGTACTTACTTTATTTTTGTTGCAGAAATTAGGTAGTTTAAGATAATGTAGTATTTCTAGTTTTGTCCTTTCGACTTTATTAGCTGGGGAACTGAGTCAGTTTCTCATGTAGGTACCTAACTATATTTAGTCTGTGATGTATTGATGATGAGAGCAGTGGTGGCCCAGTGGTATCGGCCGCGACTTACGAGTTGTAGGTCGTAGGTTCGAACCCAGACAGGCGCTTTACTTTGTGTAAATTATTTCATCACCACTGCTCTCAAAACGGTGAAGGAAAACATCGTGAGGAAACCGGCATGTCCTAGAACCAAAAATTCAAAGACATGTGACATCTACCAACCCGCACTGGGCCCGCGTGGTGGATTACGGCCCACTCCCTCTCACCGAGAGGAGGCCTGTGTCCCAGCAGTGGGAACATTATAGGCTGATGATGATGGTATTGATGATAAATATGTAAAAATATAAATAACCCCGGAGCCGGGATTTGTGCCCGGTTGATGGTAATAGGCTCACCCCCTATTACATGGGACTTAAACATAACTGGCGAAATGTGGGTGTACTGACTATAGGTACCTACACTTCTGCCCAGCCCTTGGGGAAAACATGTTATGTATAAATAAACATGTAATATGGAGATGCCCAGTGCCTTTGTTGTGCCTATGAGTCTATGGACTAATTATTAAATAGTTTTAAAACTTGTCACAATATTTTACGCCATTCAGTAATGGCGTTCATTATATTATAATTTCAATAATTAATAATGATTTTTAAACACCTCGCAATTTTTTTCCAAATGTATTTAATTAAGTAGATAGGTACATATTGTTGCATGCACAGTATTTTTTAAGCACAGGTACGTCCTAATATTTTTTTTTTAACTCTTAATAAATTCGAAACGATGTTTTAGTGTAAAATGTTTAATTTTAATTCATTTAGGGCCAAAGCACACACGCTACTTTTTGCATCGGCGATCGGCGATTCAGCTGCTTTTTAGAAGCTAAATGCAGCGACCAAGCATTCCACACCGCACACTTAAAAACGCCAAACGCGGCGATTCAGTCGCTTTTCGGAAGCTCGATACAGCGACTGAACGCACACTCCGCACACATTCGGATGCCGGTCGCAGCGATTTGGCATTTGCGCCAGCATCGGAGCAGTCGCTAAAACGCCCGATTCCGATACCACGTCCAAACGCAGAGAGTCGCCAAAACGCGATGCAGCATCGGAGCAATCGCTAAAACGCGCGATTCCGATACAGCGTCCGAACGCAGAGTCGCCAAAACGCGATGCAGCATCGATATAGCCGCAAAATCGCCGATCGCCGATGCATAAAGTAGCGTGTGTGCTTTGGCCCTTAGAGCTATTACGCACTGTCGACTAGTCACCGGCGACTCGGTCCCTCGGCGACCAAAACATAGGCATTGTCCGGCGACCAAGTGCGTAAACGCCTATTTAAACTATAGTAAGTCACAGTCGCCGTCGACCGTGTCGCCGGCGACCAGTCGACAGTGCGTAATAGCTCTTAGATGTATCATAATTTTACTGCGCTCGACTGTACCTCTACATTGAAGCAGGAGAAACTGTGAATTATTTATGTCAAAATAAATGTTATTAATTCGTGCGTTTGGATTACAATAGAAATTAATAAAAAAAAAATAAAAAAAGATTGTAATGTGAAAAGATGATAAGCTAGTTTACTTCGACAACTTATCGTATTTCTGTTAAAAGAAGGTTAAGTACCTATTCAGTTCTTGGAACTCTGGCCCTAGTAGACTGGAATATTCAGTGACGTCAGCAAAGGGAAGGGGGTAGAGGAGGGGCAGAGGGGGTTCTTGTGAAATGGGAATGGAACAAAGTGTAGAACAAACACATTACGTATGTAATGCCTTGTCTTAATTTATTAATTTTACTAGTCAACAAGAGTACATTAGAAGAATGACTCTTCTGTTGACTATTTTGTATTAAAATAATGATAAGTACAAATTTTTGTTAAAACAAAAAAGTTACCTCACGAATTTACTACCTAATTAGTATGAAACCGTGCCATTAAGAATTATGAATATTTTTTAATAAAAAAGTTTTGATTAATTTGTTATTTTTATTTATAATTTATTTTGCAAAAAAAGAAATAGGAAGGTAACGGAATATTGGCACCGCAATCATACACTTTTGCAAACCCTCCTGCATAGCTAATCACAACCACTCGATACCCGCTTCCGTACCAATCAATCAATGTTATCGTAGGAGTCATATAAACGCTGTTCACAAGTCCAAAACCCGAATTTTTGTCAGTTTAAATCTAATACACGACCTCTATTCTGACAGCTGTTTTCTGTTGGGGGCAAGACAAATGAGATTATCAAGATGTGTCACTTTCGATATGATAGCCTGTCGGATGGTTGTGAATAGCTATGTTGAGCAAGGCAAATAAGGGCAAGGAACAGTTTATTGCTGTTTTAGGTAAGTATAAAACCATTGCTATAACAAAAAAAAAAAATCTTTTCGAATACTTAGATAAGAATCAATAACATGACATAAATTAGGTAACTCGATGAATCATGCAACGAATACCTAAAGAGAATTGTGAAAACAACGTAACACAACACACAATACATGCTTTATCCTTCCAAACTGTAATACAACTACTCAAAATTAACGTAATGTACGTGACATGATTAGATGGTTTTTTAAATTGCATTTTACCAATTTTATTTCCAATTTAGTTTTCATTCAAACTTTCGACAAAAACGTCCAGAATTTAGTTCTCGACTGTACTTATTGACATATTTGTCTCCTAATTATTAAATGGTAAAAGATTATTGGCCATAAAAAAAAACTGTTCTAATTTCAAAACGCTTGTATTTTTTTAATGAAATAGTTGGTAGCAGAATTACCATTGCTAATCCTATTTCCATTAGTAAAAGTGCCGGTAATTATAACAATGATTAAAGTATTTCGTGAACATAGGAGTGTGTTGCGTGCGTTTGTATTCCTGTGCTTATTATTAAATGCACGTGGATGCTGTTTGTTTGAGTGGGACTTGGATTTCTTGATCGATGACCTCTTTGCTGTCTCACCTATCCTGGCCAATACTAAGTCTTTATTGGAGGATTTATTTAAAACTAATAAACATTCTTTGGGTAAGTCTGCAGCCTATAGAAGATTCACAGACTACTTTGCTAAGTAATCTAAGCGTAGCACACGAATGTGAACATTATCTGTGAAGCATTAATGTTCATTTTCGAATGAAACGCTTGATCACAGTCGCTTATACGAATATGACAGTATCCGCATAAAGATTAGGGTTTATATTCGTATGAAACGCTTAGGTAAGTATTTATAGGGCTGATTTTTCAATAGTCAGATAAGTTTAAAATACGAAGGTAGAATGCTTTTCGCGCGTTTCTTAATTTTTCAAAAACTTTTTTGGCTCGCGCGCCTTTTGTTTTATCATACAGCCTGTTACCTCAGACCAAATAAAAAACCAACTGTCAACAGTAAAGTGAACTGGTTTCGTAAATATGTGTGCACTTAGTGAGGTGTAGTTTGATTGTAAATGTGTGCGTGTGAGCGTGTATGCATAGAGTGGAGGTGCAGTTTTGGCATGCTTCACTGTACCTATTGTTCGCAGCGCTATGTCTTGACTTTTTATTTGGTCTGAGCCTGTTACTTCTTCATACAATGTTCGTGATTGATCTCTTTGGTGATTGGAACTTTTACTAACAATATCCACATTACAAATTCAAATCACTTTTAGTCCCTAGGGATTAAAGAGCTATTTTAGTCCCTGTTTACCAAGAATAGACTAGCTCTTTTTGAATAGATGTGATAAAAATGATTTGCTGGTTATTAAAAAAAATATTGTCCCTTACATTTTGACCGCATTGGACTTTTCTAAGAAACGGCTGTATTTTTTTTATAACTGAGAAAAATTTCTGCGGTAGGGAGATCTAGAATCATAATTATGCTGAGTAAGTACCTACATGGTTACAATTTACGTTCTGGTTAAAAAAATCCTGTAAGTATATTTAAATTATTTTTATCTAAAGAAACAGGTTTATTTTTTAAAGTGCCAATTTAGCTGCTGCGTTTGTTATCATACGCGGTATCCATGACTGCAATATCGAACAATTAAGGCTTCTGCAGACATGCGCGATGCGATGGCGCGACGCGATTCAGGTAGAACAAATTTCCATGAAGTTTTCATAGAAATTGTTCCACTAGGGTCGCGTCGCGCCTGTCTGCGGGAGCGCTTACTCCTCAGTAGTCCCCCGGTAGGTACCTACTAATTATGGTGCCAACTCATCGATACTGACTTTATAATAGACACATTTACGTTCAAAGAATTTTACAATCGATAGGGCAAACTTCTAGGAACATTTATTTGTATTAGGTATAACCTCTTTGAATAAGTAATGTAAATCCTTAGAAAAGTGTTAGGTTTAGTAGAAAACTAGAAACTGTCTATACTTAGTACTTATTAGTAATAACAAACATGAAGAGTTTGTTCGAACGCGCTAATTTCCGGAAGTCCGGAACAACCAGTCGGATTTGAAAAATTCTTCATAGCATTTGTTAGACTAATTCTTGAGGAAGGCTATAGGCTATTTAACAACACGCTAGGACCTTTAGGAGCCGAGCAAAAATAAAAAAAGCCGAAAAGAAAAAACATAGTAAAAGCGCGGGTAGGCGATGCGATGCGACGGGGTGGGTCGCGGGAACAAGAAATTTCGCGCGAACGAAGTCACGGGCAGAAACTAGTTAAGTAGGTATTTATTTTTCACTTCAAGACACAAACAGCAGTGTTCACAAGAGCCAAAAATATAGAGGGAGAAGAGTTCAATTCATAAAGTTACGGTACCTATCGTAATCGTAATTTTATGAATTTAAAAAGTTACAAGTTATTTCGGCCTTCAAAGGCTATCTATGCACAAGAATAAAATAATAATGATATTGGTAGGTAATAATAACAAAATTCACAAACATGGTCAATTTAAATTTCAAAATTCGAACACAGAATACGATGAAGGACCGATCTGCTCCGATGTAGTAGCCGAATGCATCCGACGTGGTCGCGAACTGGCCCGAGCGGCGGCCCGAAGAGGCAACGAGCTGGTAGGCAACGGCGTCAGTCTAGAAGATTATTCTCCAGCCATGCTGCACTTCTTCTCCGCTGACCTACCTTCAGATGTCAGGAAAGCTTCTGATACTTCTCATGAGATCCTCACCGCAACGAAGCTGCTGCAGATGGAAATGTGTTCAGGGTATAATACCATATTATTTAAACTATATTGTTCAGTAATGCTTTTTGATAGATGGAGATTTTCAGTTATAAAGAACACGCAGATTATCTATGTCCTCGGGTCCAAAGAGCAGAATTTTGTTCTGGACTGTACATTCTTTTTTAGAATAAGTACTTGTTGTAATTTGGTACTTAAGTAGATACAAGATAAAAGGTAAAAAAATACTATAGTAAGTAATCCAATTATTAAAGTGTATCTAGATTATGTCTATCTTCCCGATAGTCTTCCATGACTCAGCTCAAACATCCGAAAATGAAGAAGAAGACTAGAACCCTAATTGCGTAACACAATCATCAACCACAATCAGAACCATTTTGAAGGATATTGCTAATCCATTGCTTCATATGTTCGAAAAATTTGTCTGCTCCACAACGTAATTATCGTAATGAATGTTGTTGAACTGTCAAAATGAAAGCTATTCCTATAGTGTGTTACGCAATTACCCCGCACAGTCATAACTATTACTCGTCATGGTATTAGCGAAGACATTCAGGATATTTCAATAGCTAAGTAAGTACCTACTGTTGTCCTAGTCTTGTAGAGTTACCTACTTAAGGAAACAGAGTCATCATCATCGGTTAATGCGCAGTTAACAGCCTCATTTTCCTCAGCAGTAGAACTCCGAACACGTTTATCTCGTTCCTGGAGCACCAAGAATTCCGGCTGAAGGATACCACGTACTGCCAGCCAGTGAAGATAAGCTGCAGTAGCAGCAGCAGAAAGTACCGCAATATTGACGGCACGTGCAACAATGAGGAACATCCTGAGTGGGGCCGGAGGGGAGCGCCCTTCACCAGGATCGCGACGCCACGGTATGCTGATGGTGCGTATTTCACATAGCGAAGTTTAAACAGCGAAACGACAAAAAATCATCGCGAAGGAAAGTCAGTTCGAATCAGATCCGAGTTGTTGGCCGCTGACTGCCCTGACTGGCTAGTGATCTTATGGCCGATCATCATAATAAGCCTATAATGTTCCCACTGCTGGGACACAAGCCTCCTCTCGGTGAGAGGGAGTGGGCCTTAATCCACCACGCAGGCCCAGTGCGGGTAAGTAGATGACATATGTCTTCGAATTTTTGGTTCTAGGACATGTCGGTTTCTTTACGATGTTTTCCTTTACGTTTTGAGAGCAGTGGTGATGAAATAATTTACAGAAAGTACCTAAAGCGCCGGTCTGGGTTCGAACCTACGACCTACAACTCGTAAGTCACGGCCACTACCGTCTTTTATTTCTATGAGCTTCTCACTTATAAACAATCTATGCAATGAATCTATGCAACATGTCATGCATAAAACCCCGAAATTATGTCTTTCCATTGTAGGTACACTTTCCATTACCGTTACCGTGATATTTTCCAGGTATCTACGCAATGCCGGTAGCCAAGAGTGGTCGTCAGCTGCCCAATCCTCGCGTCCTCTCCACTCGGCTTTTTTCAGACCAGCCAATAGGAAGCCGCGTGCTCAGCAATATGAACATGCAGTGGGGACAGTTCATCACGCATGATATGCTGTTCCAAGTCATGGAAGTGACTGGTAACTGGATCATAAATCAACTACTAAGTTATAATGCCGTGCGAGTAGCAGGCTAATGGCTTCCTTGACTCCTTGATTGCAAGTGGGTTTTCCGGTTCTCCAGGGGGATGAAGTGATTCGACACTCCCGCCATCTCGGGGGTTTTGCTCGAAATATTTTCTTGGACAGTCGTTATTCAAACTCGATTTCCAGCTTGTTTGTGACTTTTGTCGAATTACTCGAACAGTCCTTTCAAAAATAAAGTTGCTGTCACAGGTAAATAAAATAACTGTACCCTCTGACAGAACCTTATTTTTAACCTTATAGCAACGAGAATAAAGATAACTACGATGCAAAATCAGAACGAATCAGAGGTAAATTAACTTTGAAAGGACTGCAGACTGAATACTACATAACTTCCATCTCATATTTCTAGACAAAGGCGGCATCCAATGCTGCCTAGGCAACGGTAAGGAGGTCCTTCCTTCTGAGTGGCAGAACGATAAGTGCATCCCTATCTCCGTGCCTGAGGACGACCAGTTCTACCGGTACCACGGCATCAAGTGCCTTAACTTCGTCCGAAGTGTCACCACGCCGAGAGATGACTGTAGCCTGGGACATGCGGAACAGGTACATTTTTTGTTTCTTAAAATTAAGCCATAAGAAATGGCAGAGCGGAATAAGCTAATTGTATCGTAGCATTTACTTTAGTTGATTCTAAGCATAAAAACAGATTGTTTTTATTAATGTGAATTACATATTTGAATTACTTACTACTTATAACATTCTTTGTTTTGGTTGTGATGTTTTAGTAATAGAAAGAAAGTTATTTGATTGGACCGTTGTATTTAAAATGAGCAGTTGTGCAAATCAAAGAAAATATAAACTTATAATTATTTCACTAGATTAGTCTAGTAAGTGTAAGATAGTTATCATGAACCGTTTTCTTATAGCTATATTCCGGTATATAGCTACTTCCCTAGGGATGTAACTTTGTCACGGCTTTAACCATCGTCTTAAAGTTATGCTTACGACCCTCATTTCCATTCCGAAGACGTTCAATTCAGACGCGGATTAAAATCGTAAGACGCTTTAATTGAAAAGGTTCGTCTGTTGGCGGTCAATCTTTACTTCTGCCGACCGTGCGCCTTCAGCGTAATGATAATGTCGATCTGCGACATATTCATATCGTCGCTAATCTAACTAGCTAACGTATCTGATATTTTGGACTAAGCCGACCTAACTATAGTGATTTCATACATTTTCCACATGACGTATTACGAACAAAATACCTAAAAACATAGATCTCGCGAAGTGACGTATCTGTTAAAATATTTACCTATTATTAAAACAATATTAACACGATAAAAGTAGTAGTAATACGAGTACAGTAAAATATGCTTCGAATATAATGGTGTAGCCGTGTAGGTCTAGGTACATAATAAAGAGTAGGTATTTTATTCAAGCTCACTTCACATAAGTTTTCACGGTGAGATTTTTAAAGAATAACAATAGGTCGGGTTGAAGAGGCGACTTATTTTAGTTTGCAGGCTTATTAAAAAAATGCAGGAAATACGTACTTACAATCTATCATTAATTTAATCGGAATGACTCGGGCTAAGTAATTCCGATTAAATTAATGATTGATTGTCGTATTTCCTGCATTTTTTTGTATGAATAAGATACCTAGGTATAATTAGGTACATTTAGTTGAGGTTTTTACAGTTAGGCAAAATGTAGCTCAATATACCGAATTTACGACAATTACTCACGCAATTATCATGAAATACCTACTTACCTAGGTTTAGTTTCGCACTGTAATTGCACAAACTGTATTTTGTGGTAATAGACAATCACGTAGGTATCTATCGGCTTCTATGTTTAATCTAAATTACCGATCGACCTTGTTGCTTAATGAATTTTTTTTCATCAAGGACATTTTTATTTTAAGAAAAACTGTCTGCACTTATTTTTGCAGTAGGTAGGAAGTGGGATGGTTTAACCAGAAAATCGACATCAACCTGTTTATATGGAAAATTATTATGTTCTATATTCTATAAATTACTTTGTAATTTATAAGTTCGCCACCGAGAGTCAGCACCACCCCAAAAATGAAATAAAAACTTCTTGGAACGAACGTAACTGCGCATTATACAGGGTGTCCCGTGAAAATGAAATGAAATCGCGAAAAAAAAAACAGCTGGTCCCTACATTTATGCTCGCATCTCTTCAAAATGTAAGAAACAGCTGATTCTTTTTTCGCGATTTCAGGTTTGGGGGTCTAAAAAGGCCACTTTGGCAGAATCATAAAAGGATAACATTATGAATCATAATAAAAGTCGTAAAATGGTCGCAAACTGACAATTCATAATATTATTTGCGTACAATTTCATATCACGCAATTCATCTGTTTGACAGTTTTGTATGGAGATTCATAAAATGGTCCACAAAATATGAATTGCTTTAATGTCAAATAATATTATGAATTGTCAGTTTGTGACCATTTTACGAGTTTTATTATGATTCATAATGTTATCCTTTTATGATTCTGCCAAAGTGGCCTTTTTAGGCCCCTTGGTCCCATAGTAATAATTGTTCATAATGATAAGTACAATGACCCGTTAAGAGGTTATCCATTAATTACGGGACATCCTGTATAGTACTTACTAGCTGTTGGCCTGTTGCATGCGACTTCGTCTGCTATCCAGGATAAAAAGTAGCCTATGTCCTTCTCCAGGTCATGGTCTACCCATGTGCCAAATTTCATCCAAATCCGTTCAGCCGTTTTAGCGTGAAAGCGTAATAAACAAACAAACTTACTTTCTCATTTATAATACTAGCTAGCAGCGCCCCGCGGTTTCACCCGCATAAGTTTCGATCTCGTGGGAATATCGGGATAAAAAGTATCCTATGTCCTTTCCCGGGACTCAAGCTCTCTCTATACCAAATTTCATCTAAATCGGTTCAGCGGTTTAGGCGTGAAGAGGTGACAGACACACTTTGGCATTTATGATAGTTAGAATGGCAGGTGAAAGAGAAGGGACATACTGCAAGGTACTGTAGTACCTACTCATGAAATGATTTTATATTGCCGTTTTAAAGATGAACACAGTGACCAGTTACCTAGACGGCTCTTCGATCTACGGGTCCGACAAGAAGCTAGCCTCGAAGTTACGCAGCAGGTCAGGCGGGCGTCTGCGTCAGGAGTCGAGGAAGGACTGCCTGCGAGGGTTCCTGCCCAGCGTCAGCGACAAGTTCGCCGTCTGCGACTTGAGGAACTCCTCGGATCCCTGCTACTTAGCTGGTAATCTTAAACTTTTAGTAGTTTTATTTCTTGGAAGTACAGGCAGATACTCGTAGACAGTCGCTCCATGAGTTCAGCTGCATCCGGACTTGAACCCCGCCCCCAACATAACTGGGATAAGGCTCGACAGATGACGAGTTCTTAGTAGTTAGGATCTTCAAGTTACTAGTGATACTTTATTTTATGTTCCATTAGAAGTGACACTTAGATTTGATACAAGACCTTTCAACGCTGAAAAATTGGTGACGACAAAAGTATGCAAAACTGTTTGTCAATTTCTAATAGTCGGTACGCGGAAGTAAGACCATCATAAGTATTAATCGGTGGTAGGGATGGATGTGCACATTATTTGTGCAGAATAAACATTTTTTATTTCTTTCTTTCAAGAACCTGCATTCTTCCGCGTGAAGAATAGCAAAATAATCATTTAAAACTAAGGGTCGGTTTACATCTGACGGAAAATGCATCGGGCCAGTCTTGGATTTGTCAATAGGCCATATAGGCCGCGGCCTAGGGGCGGCAGCGTCCTAGGGGCGGCAGATTTCAGAGGACGTCCACTCGATTTCAGAGGATAAAAGTCAAACAAGTTCACTGGTTTTCTTTTTTCTCATGGTTTTTTATACTAATACGTTAAATCCCTACAGAAACTCATTTCTATCGAAAATGATCAATCCCAGGTATCTACTGTTATTATACCTATTTTGTCTACAGGGTGTTACGGAAAGGGTATATCAATACAAACGGGTTGAAGAGTGTATCTGCCCCTTTATTCACAAACACTCGATATGCTTCCGTATCGTATCGAACATTAATCATTGTTATCGTAGGAGTCTTCTCAACGCTGTTCACAAGTCCAAAACCCGAAAATTTTGTCAGTTTAAATCTAATAGACGCCCGCTATTCTTCCAACAGCTATTTGCTGTTGAAGGGAAGTCAAATCAGGTTATCGAAATGTCAGGTTTTCGATACGATAGCCTGTCGTATGTTTGTGAATCAGGGCTCTGGTCTAGAATCTCTGTACAAAATTTCAGCTCAAGAGCAGTAACTTTGAAATTGCTTAATATTTTTTTATTTCGATAGTTTATTAAATTGCAATCAAAACAAACGTGTCACCGCACTACGAGGGTCATTATCCATTATCTGTAGTGTGTCTGTGCGCCTAGTACAGGCAAATCACGCCGCCGCGCGCCACTGCAGCGCCGTGATGTCGAAATAAAAAAAATATTAAGCATTTTCAAAGTTAATGCTTTTGAGCTGTGTACAGAGATTCTAGACCAGATACACTCTTCAACCCGTTTGTATTGATATACCCTTTCTGTAACACCCTGTATATTACTGCGTGAGTGATGGATGAGAGCATTGAGAGCGGCGGGCGGCAGTGGCTCAACGTAACCACCTCCGCTTCCCGCCCGCACTCACCGATTTTGCTATTAAAAAGTCCCGTAAAAATTGTAACTTTTCTTTTTAGGCTATTTCTTAATGACTAATTCATTTGTTTATTTAACTTTAGTGCCTTTCTTACTACAAATGGAAAATTATTATTTTAGAAAGATACATGGTTGCGGCGGAAATAAAGTGGCCTACACTCATAAAAAATATAAATCCAGCACTGCATCGGGCGTAACTTCGATTGCGTCTATTTATTCGCTCGACGCACCATCATCGGTTGAGTGTGAAAGGTTGAATGTTTTATCATATAATTGTCTGTTCTGGCGTTACGCGACCGATAATACGCGACGCATCTTCCGTCAAACAATGTAAACCGACCCTAACGATCGAAACATATACCCCTCTCCCAGCCCCTTAAAAAACCCACTGCGCAAGAACACAAAACTCAACTAGTAAGCTGAGGCGTCAAAATACTATTCAAATCTTTTCCTTTCAAAGTCACATCTACCAAAAACAGTAAAACCCTTACTTTCCGTATCTACAATTCCAGGTGACACAAGAATCAATCAGACGCCGACCCTAGCCATGCTGCACACGTTGCTTCTACGAGAACACAACCGCGTGGCAGACATCTTGAGTGGCCTGAACCCGCTGTGGAGCGACGAGAGGCTGTACCAGGAGGCAAGGAGGATCGTCATCGCAGAGATACAGCATATCACGTACCAGGAGTGGTTGCCGACTAACTTTGGTGAGAGAATAAAATTGGCATTATGGTCGAAATGGATTTCATTTTTCATAGAGATGGATGGAAGAAAAAAAATATGCTGCGCTAATCTCTGATTAGGGATTTGATTAAGATGATGAATATGACGGAGAAGGTGTCTCTCGTTATCATCAGCCATATTTGAATTACTGTGGGCGTTCTACGGTATTATGTGTAGTGTTGGTTATAGCGCAATAGAAAAACCGTTTACAATTCAAATCCATGCTAATATTAAAATGCGAAAGTGTGCCTGTCTGTCTGTTACCTCTTCACGTTTAAACCGCTGAACCGATTTAGATGAAATTTGGTATAGAAATAGTTTCAATCCCGAGAAAGGACATAGGATAGTTTTTATTCCGATATTCCCACGGGATCAAAACTTATGCGGGTGAAACCGCGGGGCGCGCCAATGAGAGATGCTCTTTCTTTCTTTTTTTTTCTCTGTAACCGACACCCAAGAGGCTAGTATTGAATTTAATGTCGTTCAACGCTATTACTCACTTGAACTAGTGAACAAAACAACACTAGATTTCCGAGCTTTATCGAGAAGCCATGCATAAAAATGCATGCCTATGGCATTAAGTCCGCCTCTGTACATTTATGTGCTTGAAGTATTAAATAAATAAATAAATAAATAAATAAAAAAAAAAACTTTTTTACAAAAAAAACAACCAACTTCAAAAAAAGACACTATAAAGTGATAAATAACTTTAATTTCGGAAGTCGGTGTCGTTGGTTCCGCATTTTCGTTTTTTGACACCGACTTCCGAAATTAAAGTTATTTATCACTTTATAGTGTCTTTTTTTGAAGTTGGTTGTTTTTTTTTGTAAAAGTTTTTATTTTCCACTTTTTAGTTGTAGCTACCCCACAAAAATGTAAACGAAAAGATCGTTAATGTAGACAATGTAGATAAATTTTTAGATTATTGTTGATTTTTCAAAAACCGCTTGTCCGATTTCGATAAAATTTTCATGGGACCATTTGGGAAGTATACCCTTTCCAACAAAAAAAGAATTTTTCAAATCGGTTGGCAAGCGACGGAGTTATGCGCGAACAAACATAAAAAAAAAAAAAAAAATACAAACATTCGAATTGAGAACCTCCTCCTTTTTTAGAAGTCGGTTAAAAACATTCAATAGCACCGAAACTTATGTTTATTCATCGACCCTTGTTCGCTCCCTAATAATTGTTGTTCTCAGGTGAATACTACCTCCGTTACTACAGCATATCGCCGTCCACCCTGTACACTCGCGACTACAGCCCCGACGTGAACTCTGGCGTGATCAACAGCTTCGGAGCGGCCGCCTTCCGGTTCCTGCACACCGTTGTCAGCGATAATATCATGACATGTCCCAATAATTATAATGCTGCTTATTTGTACAGGTACACCTAACATAATACGTTTTAAATGTTCTGATTCTAATAATCGAGGCTAAAGTTTGGAGTCAAATATCGTCAAAGGGTGATCAAAGCATTTGTGGTTTCATAGTAGATTGTACAACTAAGGCATAAAAGAAGCTATTTTACCCCGAGACGTTTATATCCACGCGAGCCGCAGGCGACGGTGGATAGTTAAGTCGAGGGGTAAAATGGCTCGTTTATGCCTGAGTTATACACTCTGCTTTTCACTTCGATTGCGAGAAAATGAAACAGGCATAAAGTATACAGTACATAATTAATAAAAATGTTGCAAAGCATAGCTAATTCCCGCCACCACAGATAATACCGCCACGAAACTTTTTAAAAGTTTTGTTTTTTTAATTTCAACATTTGCTTCATACTGCCAAGTCATAAAAACGTTTCTTACTTCATACTGCCAAGTCATAAAAACGTTTCTTTGCGTTTTTAAATAATAAATGACAACTATTTTACCTGATTTTATTAAATTAACAATAGAAAACTCGGAAGTGGTAGAAATTAAATAAAATGAAATAAATCACGACTTTAATCTGCGAAGTTTTATTGTGCGTGTGGCTGTTGGGCCTGATTACCTTAGTCTCAGAAAAAAAAAATTACTTTATGCACTGGAACATAAAAAGCGATTTTATGTCGCCTAAGCACAACATAAAGACGAACTTTTAGAGCATGAGAAGTGAAAAGAGTATTTTAACGTAATACCCGTTTTACTGGAGCGAAAAGTAATATTAGTTAGTATATCCTCAGCTCGCAGAATTTTGCAGAAATAGTTCCATCCGTTACTGGCCTACATCGATTAGATGTCAGGCAGGCGTCTCGTGCCTGCCGGGGGTGCGGGATTGTCCGAAAGGGTTACCGCTACCCCGGAACATAAAGGGCTAAGGAAGGAACACGGATGGGTTTTAGTCAGTAAGAGTCTGACACTCCCTTCGCTCCACCCAGAGCGGGAGGGGTCATTTGATGAATAAAAAAAAAAAAAGGCAGGCGTCTCGTTCAGTATCGGTAACTTTCTTAACTGCGCTAAACGAGGAAATGTTGTGGGGATATTAGGATACCTCATCTTCTATTCTAAAGTCTACGAATTAATTCAACCATTCCTGATGCAGTTATCTTTAATTGCCAGATTAAGCGACCATTACTTCAACCCGAGCTTGCTGGAATTAACTCCAGACTCTTTCGACGATGTTGTCCGCGGCATATTAGCGCAGAACGAGGCAGAATCAGACCCCTTCTGCACCGGCGAGATCACCAACCTGCTGTTCAAGTCACACAACCGATGGGGCATGGACCTCATAGCCATGGACATACAAAGAGGCAGGGACCACGGAATCGCCTCTTATAATGATTATAGGTAATTATGGTCCAGCTAAGCGAGCTTTGAATCAAAACATCTGAATGAGGAATTCATACATTTGATAAGAGGAGATACTTAAGAATTCTGTTTTAAATCTTTCAGGGAGATTTGCGGTCTACAGCGAGCAAGAACTTTTCAAGATTTAATAAATGAAATACCACAAGATGTAAGTCAAGAGATTATCAAGGTCATAGCACACATATCAACTCGGAAAGGGATCGTCACCGTATCGCCTTTCGCCTCGCCGTCAAAAAGGCGTCAACCTAAAGTAAGCACGTAACCAAAGCGGAACAGCAGCTTCGATACGTCGACTCGGCTACGGCTAGGCGACGCGACGCCACGCTTACGGCTAGGCGACGCGACGCCGCGCTTACGGCTCGCCGATTGCCGGTTGATGGTGCTGCAGGCAGGCCGCGGGAGGGGTGAGAGGGGCAAGGGTGGACGAAGAGACATAAGCGCGGGGACGACGAGCCATAAGCGCGGGAACTGCAAGTTGACCTCGCACCGCACCGCGGTTTGTGAGCTTGTCCCGAGGCGAGGCGATTACGTTACGATTCCGATTATTGTGTGTTGCAGTAGGGAGTTTCATACGAAGAATACTGAATGGCTTGAGTTGATACGGTTTGTTCTGTTGTCTGCACGTTACATCAGGAAGTGATGGACGCTATAACTGAAGGCGCCAAACTCGTAGCCAAATTCTAGGCCGACTCTATTTAGATTTCCATCGACGCGCGACCTTTTTTCATGCGTACCTATTAAAAAATCGTTTTAACTCTTTGCTTGAAGAGCCGACTTGAGACTACATAGACACATAGATTTGAAGTAAAAAAAAAATGACTCGACTTCCAATCACAGTATTGTCAGATGGTGTCGCTGCTTGGCGTAAAGCTATGTCCAGTAGTAGACGTCCTTCTTTTAGTACAGTCCATTCAGTTATTTTACATGTCAATATCACAGTGATCTTAAATCTCGTGACTCTTGCTGTTGGGTTGCTGCAACTGTCAAATCTGTCAAAATCACAGTCGGTGATCTTTATTAATGTTGTAATAAGGTTGCTTTTTTAGTTGCAGCTGTCAAAGGTAAAATAACTGAAAGGACTGTAGATGCTGATAATGACATTTATCAGACTGAAAAAACCAAAACCCGCCAGGACAAGAGGTGACAAAAAGACCTTTCTTTTCTTACATTTCAGCGTATAAATGCTCTCCAATACCTGTATGAATGCGTGGATGACATAGACCTGTTCGTGGGAGGTGCTATGGAGCGCGCCGTGTATGGCTCTATCCTGGGCCACACGTTCCAGTGCATCGTGGCCGAGCAGTTCTACAGGACCAGGATAGGAGACCGGTTCTTCTATGATAACGGGGAGATGCCGCATTCTTTTACTAGTGGTATGTTTTTTTTTTGTATGGCCGGCAAGTCGGTGGTTGCTTACTAAAGGGGCAATTTCCGTATTTTTAAGAACTTTCGCGTGCTAATCTCAAATCTGTAAAAAATACCTCAAATTTTTGACATTGATTGTCGTTGAGATGAGATTGCGACTAGAATTTGAACGTTTTTAATTAAGGGCATTGGTCGTCAGTGCCTTCTGTAGGCATCTGTAATAAGAGGCATAGGCAGATGTAGGTTATAACATAAAAAAGACCTACCTGCAGCAAGCAAGCAGGTATTATTTATAACTTAAAAGACAAAGCCAACATATTTAATTAAAATACCTCAATAATAATGTATTAATACAATATAATATTATTATTATATAATATTTAATAATATTAGAAGAATAATAAAAACTAGTAATAAAATAAAGGTCAAAAACTGGATGATACACTTGTAATTCTATTCAGAATCGTCTTTTCATTCTTTACCTGTTGAATGCCGTAATTACAGACACAATTAAAAAACCATTGTGTCTCGCGTGGATCCACGTTTAAGCATACGAAGGGTTAAGAGGGCCTGCGATGAACTTTTGTGGCTAGGTATAAGACAAATAAAATAGAAACTCCTGATTCGATTGGTTCCTTAAAATTCCTTCAGATACCTACCTAATCTGGATTGTAAAACGGTGCCTCTGTCTATCCTTTGCTGAACACAGGCGTAGGGTTATATTATGTTAATATTCACAAATTCAACTAGCACATTTCATTTTCTTTTCAGAACAACTAAAAGAAATAAAGAAAGCTTCGATGGCTCGCCTGATCTGCGACAACACCGATGGTGTGTACTACGTCCAGAGGAAGGCTTTCGAGGTGGAGTCCACACACAATCCGAAGTACCGGTGTGACGATTATAACGCTATTCCCTATGTGGACCTCACCGCTTGGAAGACCCCTACCATTTTTGATTGAAGAAAAAATAAAATTTGCAATATTGGGGAAGGAGAATTTGTACAACATAAGCAATATAAATACAACATAACAGGAGCGGTGGTGACCAAGTGGTATCGTCCCCGACTTCCCGAGTTGTCGGTCGTGAGTTCGAACCCAGGCATGCACTTTATGTATTTAATTTCATCACCACTGCTCTCAGAACGGTGAAGGAAAACATCGTGGAGAAACCAGCATGTCCTAGAACCAAAAATTCGAAGACATGGCATCCACTAACCGACACTGGGCCAGCGTGGTAGATTATGGCCTACTCCCTCTCACAGTGAGGCCTGTGTCCCAGCAGTGGGAACATTATAGGCTGATTATGTTATACAGCATTCAAATATTGCTTGGATATTGTCTGCTAAATGTCAGATCTTTGATGGAAATCGAATTTTAATTTTTTTGTAGGTATAGTCGAAGCGAACATTCGGCCTCGTTATTGCTTTGTCACCCTAAGGTTGAATGACACTTCATACGATTCACGCATGCACGTCATAAAACGACAAGGTATGTTTGAAACTACAAGTGAAGATTCAATTAATTTATTAATTAATTTCTCATTCAGTATGTCTTTCCACGCCGAAATTAAAGGCAGAGAGATGTTTGAAATTACTTGAACCTTTTGTAGGTACAGCACATCAAGCTACCCGAAACTGTCGAATTCCCAATCAACTTTGAACCTTATGCTTTAGTGAAACTCTATTAAAGAAAGAACAATGTCAGATTTCGGCTCACACAACTTTTAAAACTAAATTCACACGGACACGAACTTTTTACCTACAACAATTTAAATATAAAATTCCAACTTCTAAAAAAATGTTTATTTCTTTTCGAGAACTGTTCGAAAAGAAAATCATTTTAATAAGTAATCATTTTACTAATCATGTTCTTGAATTCCAGGTTTTACTTTTTTTTAAATAAAAAATGTGTCAGGTTCCTGTTCCGCCACTGTAATCGATTATTCTAAATAATTAAAGCGATTTATTCTTTAGTTTTTATTTACTACCTCACAATTGTCTTTTGTTATTATTTTTTTTTATCTAAATAATACGTTCGTCGTGTTTATTAAAATACATTTATTATTTTTTTAAGAATATAAGAACGAAATTCAAGAAATCGATTTTCCTGATCTGTATTCGATAACTTAATCGCCTTGTACTGGCAACCAGCAGTTCGCCATTAAAATAATAATAAAAAAAAAAAAGTTTTTGCAGTTCTGTCAAAATCGCGCGCGCCATTTAAAACATGTTGTTGTTGTCGGTGTTTTTCTATGTCTACGTTTGTTTCCTTCTCGAATTCATCTGCGTTTGCGTTATAGACTTATTGTGTTATATTCATACCACACATTTTGTGACAATGTACCATCAACTACGTTGTATTAATTGTGGTATAAATGTGTTCCGGATGGAACGGTATTTAGTTGAATCTGACGATGTCCATTCATTGTTACGGCAATGGACTTCATTTTCTGAGGTAAAGTACGATTTTTTTTAAATAGAATGTCAACTGTTTTAACTAAGCTAAATATTAATTTGCAACACAACCGTATTTTGTTCGTTTTAGATTCCAAATGACAGTGTTGTTTGTCATTACTGTTGGTTATTAATTAAACAAACAAGTAATCCAACAAGTAGCAATGCGCCAACTGAATCAATTGTGCATCGAAATCTTTGTATTGGTTGCGGTTCAGAAACAGAAACAGTTCAGAAAGAGAAGATGCTATCAGACGCGTGATAGAGCAACAATAACCTCCAATTTAAAATGTCTGAATAACTTCTTCTGTAGAAGTTCAGTGTAAAAGTGGATATTACAGAAAAGCTTTTGACATTAAACTACACAAAAAAACGTAAGAATTTTCACTGTCCATGACAAATTAATATTGAGCCAAAGTTACTATGGACATCTGACATTGTTCTTTGACAGATTGTAGTAGCTTGATGTGCTGGCGTCTGTACCTTATTTACGCAAATAACTGACTTGTCTACCGAGAATGACCGAGATGACGACTAATAGAGAAGTATGGAAGAAGAAGACATGTTGCGCCGACCCCAAATAAATTGTGATAAGCAACGACGAAGTCGGCTATACTTACCTACAAAACAAATCATTACCAGGCTATGGCTTGTAAGATATTCAACTATTTTTATAATGGTTTGTGTAATGTTCTACTTTTGTAATATAGGTAAGTAAGTACATTATTTTTACAAGTCATTAAGAACTAAGTTTTTGTATTAAAACTAATACCACGATTACTATTTGTTGATGTTTGTTATTTAATAAAATATGTATATTTAAAAAACAAGTTTGTATTTTTTTTTAAACTCACTATATTGGTCGTTTAAAATTGCAATTAAAAACGGCACCCTTCTACATACAGGAAGAAATTTTGACCAGAGCGCAACTGTGACTATGAATTCAGCATAATGATTCTAGACGTAGAAGTTTTTCGTCGGTTATCAAAATCTCTGTTTTCTGCTATTTCTGGCCATGTTGGCCCCGCAAACGTTAGATCGTCTCACTACCTTCACCGCGGTCTACCTCTCGACGGCGATGTCCTCCCTAAGGGCCTTATCATACTAGCGGATTGCGAGCGTTCTCAAAGCGGAGCGAGCGCGCAACGAACACGCGTCACATGCGCAGCGAATTCGTTGCGGACGCACAACGAAATCGCCACGAATGTTACTGTGCGTGTGTATGTGGACGCCATTGTTACTAAGTGTATTGTACGTCGTTAACTTACTACAAACACACGACAAAAACGTTGCGAATTTGCCACGTGTCCGCCGTCTTCGCTGTACAGCCGCGGCGTGTTCGCGACGCATTCGATGCGCGCCCGCCCCGCCCCGCAGCCGCTCGCAAACCGCTAGTGTGATAAGGCCCTAAGGCCTCCATTGAGTAACGATCTTTGCCCATCTCTCCGGGTGCATTCGTGCGACGCGGCCGGTCCACTCCTACTTCAGCCTGGGGCCTGGTTGTTTTTCTCTAACATCCGCTACTTGTGCTATGGAGTGCAGGGTGGTGTGGTGTGCTTCAACTATCTATTCATGTATATTAATTCGCGATCTTTGTCGGACCGCATAGAAAAGAAAGAGAAGCGCGATGACACAACCCTGGTAATTTATTGCAAAATATGAAGCAATTATCTATTTACAAAATAATCCTATTTTTTTGGACTAAAAAATTAAAACACTAAGTGCTTTAGTATGTTGCTTGTAGAATAATCTGACAAAAAATCATAATGATTCTATGTATATTAGTATGGTTTTTAATTTTTTATTGTAAACAGAAAGTTTTTAGGGGTATCTTCATGATTTTTTTTCTATCCTATCAAATTAGTTGTAAGTATTATGTTTTCAAAACATTATCCACCTAGCATATATCCTGAAGAATATCATATATGTATTTTTCTGATTTTGTTTACTGTACTGTCGATCATTTTATTGTTTCTAAAACTTGCGTTTTTTGCGTTTAGGTCCTGAGATTGTTGGTATTTATGATCTCGCTTGTGGGTCCCGTCCCGAAAGTTATTTATTATTATGTAGATAAGCCGAGTGCCCGATGGGATTTCCCACAGAACAACTTTTAACTGTTCTGTGGAATTTCCCATCTATAGGCAACTTATCACACTAATAATATAAAGGCGAAAGTTTGTGGGGGTGTGTGTGTGTGTGTATGTTTGTTACTTCATCACGGTCAAACGGCTGGAAAAATTTTGATAAAATTTTGTATGGAGGTAGCTGACACCCTGAATTAACATATAGGCTACTTTATATCCCGATATTCCCACGAGATCGACATTTACGCGGGGGATGTTTTCAAAATGATTTAGATTGTGATTTAGTGTGTTACACAATTAGGGTACAGGTTATGCTCTATGTGCCAAATTTCATCTAAATCTGTTCAGCGGTTTTAGCGTGAAAGCGTAACAAACAAACAAAATAATTTTCGCGTAAATTATACTTAATGTTGTTTACGATGGTAAAGGTATAAATGGTACTTATACGTATTTGTAGATCAATAACACAGTAAATATTTGTTAATAGTTTAATAAAATATATTAATTAAAAATATTAACATTTGTCATATTGATTATGTAAACGTAAAACCTTAAGATATAAAAACAATATTTTTCGATTATTCGATAAAGACAATGAATGATGACCTATCACATTTATATATTATGTACATAAAGATTGAAGATTTTTTTTTTAATTTGTAACCAACGAAAAATATCAACGCCCACTGAAATTGATTCAGAATCTTGAGGTAGTTTCGCTAATTAATTTCATTTGACCATGTATTTATGAATGCCAGAAATTGGCAGGATTATTATCAACAACGTTTGGTTATAACATTAACAGCAGGCCAACCAACTGCTTGATTTTAAATACGTTACTGACATCTGCGGCTAGACACAAAACCAACCTAGGTTTTTAATTCACTACATGTATCTATTTTACGATGCAAAAATCAAGCAATAGGTAGAAACCACTTATTTAATACGTAAAAGGTGACATGACATCGGCGCACAAACTGTATTGATGAATTTAGCACATGATTCTGGACCCCTTTTTATTTTTATTTTGGGTGGAAAATTATCAAATAACTTCTCACGCTCTGGGCGGAGCGGGAGGGCATGTCAGACTTTTACTGGCTAAAACCCATCCGTGTTCCTTCAGTTGCCTGTGCCAGGGGCCAGGGTAAATCTTTCGAACAACTCGCGACCCTGGCAGGCATCGGTCCTAGCAGACCCCGTCAGTTAGTGCTGACATCTCTTTGAGGCGCGCGTGGAACACAACACGCCGTCGGTCTTTACCGGACGGCGATTCTAGACCCCTCGCATAGAAGATTTTCGTCGGTTATCTCAATAAAAAATCTGCTGTTTCATAGAAAAGTACAATACCTACGCGGTCCAAATATACGGAACACTTAATTTTTTTTTAAACAAGCGACAAATAAATCGTCTCATGTTTCATAACCATGTACAGTCACGTCTAAAAGTATGTATACACTTGGCTTTATTCAAAGGCGATTTTCTCCTTTATTTTTGAATGAAATTTTATGTTATTACGAAAATAGTATTTTCGAACCCATAGATTTATGTTAAGTGTCGTATTTCAACGCTGCATTCGTTATTTTACGAAAAAATCGCAATTCAAAATTGCCAAGTGTATACATACTTTTAGACGTGACTGTACTGAATCCATGTGCGCGTCGATATCTCTGCCACCCTGTATATGAGGAATTTTATCTATTTACATACTATCGTAACCTTACTGATCTATAATTCTACAATTTACAAAACTAAATTCAAGTCTATTCCATACACTTAAGGTCTAATTTACAACTAAATCAGCAGGTTCCTGTTACCTCGTTTTTCCTTACCCAGGAAGGTGGTTATCTTGTTCTGGAAGGTGTTCCAGGTCGCGGAGGAGTTGACGATGTGCGAGAGGCCTGCTGGCTTGGCGATTCTCTCGAAGAATGGTCTCTTGTACAGGCGCTGAGCCTCAAGCCTCTGGTCTTCCGTCACTCTTCGGTCGTCCAAATGGTTTAAGGACGGGAACTGAGATATTACGAAGAGCCTGGAATTTTGAATTAATTTATAAATGACTGGTACTGGAACGAATTAGTGGAGGGTGAGGGGTGAGGCCGCGATAACCAACCGACCACAAGTAAAACGCGTGTCGCTTCGTGAGAAAAAATGATTTTATTTTTGTACCTAAGTAGGTTTGTACAAACACTTTTACAGGTCAATCATATTTTAAAAAAATACTGTAACAATGCAAGCCATGTCCAGAAGTATCGCTTTCTGAATCAAACCTTAATTCAGCTGCCTCTTCAGGTGTTGGTCAAGGCTCTTGCCTATTAAGCTATTGGCTGTCACGACTATCGGCACAATGATCGCTGAGTCCATTAATTTTATTAATTACCTGTATTGCAGGTACTCGTAAAAGGTGCCTCCGTTGAAGTAGCTGGGAGCAGCCGGGTTGCCCATCAGGGAGAGGTACTGCAGGTTGGGGCACGACTCCTTCAGCTTGCCTACCCACGGGTAGAGCGACGCGATCTTACAACGATTCAACCTGGAATGTGAGGTGAAACACAGTAGGATCAACAAATACCGTCTCATTACAAAACGAGTTCTAACTTTAGTCCAAGCCCAAAATTTCGAGCCAGTTTTTGTATCTTGAACTTTATTCCAACAAACTTAAAGTTCTTAATACTAAAAATTGATAACTTAGACTCGGGTTCAACGTCAGTTTTTTGTGCGCCTTAAAAGAGGAGATTCAAGTCAAAACGTATAATAACGCAAAACGTAAAAAAAGTAGCAGTTACGTCGATGTTTCTCCATATGAGCGATATGTTAGTTACGCGGTAAACTCTGCTTGCGCGATGCAGGATTTGGCGTGACGTCAGTATGATGCGTAGTTCGCATGTGGCGCTGTAGATGCCGCCACAGCTCTAGCCAGTGACTTCGTGAAAGTAGGATAACTGAACTATAATAAAGCAGTAAGTACTGTTTCTTCAGTGAACATAAATGAGAGGCACTCACCACAAAAGTTCGAGCTTGGGCAAAGGTGGTAGGCAACAGTTCTCTGCGATGGGGTTGTCATCAGCTATCAGGGATGTGAGGCTCTTGAAGTACACCAGAGCATCCAAGTTTCTGAAAATATATGCTCACCTAATTTAACTTACTAACAAAATACCTACATATCTAGGACAAACATTTATAAAGAAGTATTCAAAGGGGCGATCTTATTGCACTTGCAACCTTTGGATGGACGGAAGTAAAGTAGAAAGGTCTTTGAACTTACCTAGATATTGTTGCATAGATGTTTGATTACTTTAAACTTTCAGAGTAGTTATTTCAAATATCTAAGCAACAAGATCATAGAAAAGTTCAAACAAAATATGGATGTCATGTGATCAACTTTGAACATTATATCTCGGAATCGTGCGGGGTTAGGTCTTTTTTTATTTTCGTTTGCATTGACGTCAGCTATCTATACAGGGTGAAATTAAATTCATGGGCACCCTTTTAAGGGGTCATTGTACTCATAATTATGAACAACTTTTACTATGGGACTAAACCTAAAATCGCGAAAAAAAATCAGCTGTTCCTTGCATTTCTTTTTTTTTTTTTTTTAGGTATTTTAAATGGGCTTGCTCTTGACTCTAGCCTAGGTCAAAGGTGACAAAGTCGACGATGGAGCGAACAGACGCAGGTAGAGAGTTCCACTCTTTTGCTGTGCGCATTATAAACGACATTTGCAAACGCTTAGTGCGAATTGGTGGAACAGCAACCAGGTAGGGATGGTAACTTGCAGTGCGCCTGGATGTCCGAAGGTAGAAGGGGGCCGGTGGAATGAGGTCGTGGAGTTCTCGGGCACACTCACCGAAGTACATGATTTATACACATAACTCGTCAAAATGTAGGGAAGAGCTGATTTTTTTTCGCGATTTCAGTTTTGATCCCCGAGTTAATGTTGTTTATAATGATGATTACAATGACCCCTTAAAAGGATGCCCATGAATTCAATTTCATCACCCTGTATATAAAATTCAAAGTCCAGACTGACTGATATATCAAAGCACAGCCTAAAGCACTGGTCCCAGAGACATGAAATTTGGAGGATGTATTCTTTGTGAAGAGTAGGTATCCACTAAGAAAGGGATTTTCGAAAATCCACTGTAAGCTTGGGGTTGAAATTTCACGCAGGCAGAAGCTATTCCATTTATACATTGTAGTCAACAAGTTTATATCCTGGCAGGATGTTCCTGTGGTATAATTTCTGACTTACAACTTCACCAAAAAACCGTAGGATCTATTTAAGCCCCATCGTGATTCTCAGGTTCGTTTACTCACGTTATCTTATTGTGACTTATATCCAGGTACTTGATGTGGTCTGAAAACCTCTCTACAATAGTTTTAGGTATTTCATACAGCCTCTCATATGCTAGAGTTAGTCTTCCGTTGTCTTCTTCATTCTCAGTTGTTTGCTCTACGGACCTGAAAATAAATGTTATTATTAGGAACAAGAAGATGGTGGGCAGGCTTGACTCTTACTGTAAGGGCTGGCTGTCACTGTCGGAAGTAGCAAATGATAGAATTGTGTGGAAAAGGGCAAGTGAGGCTTTTGCCCTACAGTGGGACAACGGGGGCTAGTTAGATTAGATTATTATTTAATGGTTGAAGAACATGTAATGAGACACAATAAAAGTTTTATTGTAAGTGTCCCGCAAAGTGTTAAATAATTATCTGTTGTTTCAAATGCTAGACATAGTTTTATGGCTGCAAAGTTATGCTGGCGAGAAAGTTATGCATTGTGTTAGCAGATTGCATAGTAGGTTTGTTCCCGCCATCCTGCATATTCCTTTTTTTAAAACAATGGGAGAATCATGAGCTATTCTTTAAAACTAATTTTGCAAATACTTGTGTGCAACTTTAAAAGAAATTCTTTTAAGAACAGCACAATATTTAAAACGGAACAAATGAATGTTGTGAAAAGTTGTAACAAAGTTAGCTTACGCGATGATATCAGGAGGGATTGGTGTCTCTGACATGTCTGTCATGGAGTCCACTAGCACATCTCGTGAGACATCCACCGATATGACACCTTCATCGGGTGCAGGCTGCACACTTGGATAGCTGAAAAAAATTAACATTTTGTGTGTATTTCTTAGCAATCTATACTAAAGCTCAACAGTTTGTTTGTTTGAATGCGCTAATCTCTGAAACTACCAGTCGGATTTGAAAAATTCTATTTGCGTTTGATTCCTGAGGAATGCTATAAGTAGGCTATAAGAAATTTAACGCAGACGATGTCGCGGGCATTAGCTGGTACTTATTTTTATAAAGAACTTGATTTGATAGAAGTGTTGAACTGTTTCCTTTGGGCATGCACTGCTATTATATACGAGGTCAGCTTGCTTTGTTATTTTTAATATTATAATCAAAAATTTTAGAAAATATTAAACTTTATTTTTTTATTTTAAAGAAATAGATTTAAAAAAATGTAGGCATTTGTACTTTTAAGTTTGGAAACTCAGAACCACAACAACAAACACCAAGACGCACAATGATCCATTTGAAGGACGGAAACCAAACCCGTAACAAAACATAACAAACACCAAGAAAAGTTTTTTACGAAAACTTGTTTACAAATGAGTATTACCGCAATTACCTTGGAAAATATTTAATTATTTTTAAATCAAAATATCTACCACACTGCTACTTCTAAAAAACGTTGATTACCTCCTAAATATTATATAAAATTAATTTCACAAATACATACAAAAAAAAAAAAAACAAAGTACATACAAAGACAAACTTATTTTTGTCACGGAAATTAAGCCAGTGTTCCCATCACCAAAAAATAAAATACAATACAGCAGCAATAGCAAAATTAAGAATGGCAGTTTTTGGTTTGTCCGCGTTTGATTCCGCTAATGAGACACAATTGATTTTCTATTGTTTCGTCACCGATCGGTAACGCGCGGGGCTTGACCGGTACAGAACACGTCACACGTCATGGATTAGTAGCAACTAGGATACTAAATAATAAAACCGAGTGCTAAAAGTGGATCCCATAGGAATTGGGATGTTTTTAAAACCGCAGGATACATAAAAAGTTCATAGTTAACATTTTGCATTCCTGGGAGAAAATAATATTTAAAAAAATCTTGTAATTACACAATAATAGTAAGGTCATGCACATAGAGGCCTACATACCTGTTTATATATGATTGATCATCTTCCATTATGTTTAATTGTACCTATTTTTATTTTCTTTCTTAACACAATGTAAACATTGACTAGATCCACTATTTGAAAAATATCATAGAAACGACTTGACGAACATTTTGATTTGTGACACGATCTCAATAATAAATAACGTTAGTTATTTAATGCGTCCATGTGCGCGGTTATCTATCGACTCCGTAAAGCAATAGCGAAGGCAGAGATAAGTAATATTGTTTATTTGTACTTATAGGTAGACTGATAAGGCATCGAGGTTCGACACTTCTTGATAATTATTTGGCTTCTGTGAGATTTAAAACATACCCCGTCATACACCGTTAACGTAACGAAACACACAGTTAGCTAGGAGTTTCATCCGGCTTAGCGTAGTCTACAACACAAAAACATAAGCAGCATATAATGTTCCCACTGCTGGAACACAGGCCTCCTCTCGGTGAGAGGTAGTGACTTGTGACTTAGTGAGGCAGTGAGCTGGAATCCACTACGTGGGCCTAGTGCGGGTTGGTAGATGTCACCCGTCTTCGAATTTTTGGTTCTAGGACACGCCGATTTCTTCACTATGTTTTCCTTCATCGTTTTGAGAGCAGAACGGAATGGAATTATTTACACAAATAAAGCGCCTGTCTGGGTTCGAATCTTCAACCTACATTTCGTAAATCACGGCCGTTACCACTGGGCCACCATTGCTTTTAGCATACTGTGCGTAGTCTACAGTTGAGCTAAAACATGCATTACTCTTAGGTAATTAAATTACCAGAATCTCTATAACTAGCCTATTATTGACCCACTGTAAAGCCGGCTGTACACATGGGGCCAAGGTGTTGGGCCAACGTGTTGGGCAAAAATGATGGATAACCAAGATTGCTGTTCACACATTGGCTTACTGATCATTCTGCATTGGCGCTTCAAAGATGGACGTAGAAGTTCTTGCAGCCGCGGCAATTTATTTATACAGTGCGTTTAATTATTACGTACATGTGCACCAAAGTAGAGTGACTAAAAAGAAATGGCGCAAAAGAAGGTGGTGGATGGTGACTATTCATCGGAATAGAACGAGGTAAATGTGTTATTAGTTATTATTGATATACAGGGTGATAATAATTTTGCTATCGGAACATGGGAACGTAAATTTCACTCACGCGCAACGATACTGTCTCCGCTGACGAGTAACAACGAACTGAACAAGACACCAACGTGTGAACGCTGTTTGCGGAGCGCGCCAAGATCCTTTGATGTGTGCACAAAAAACCGACACTATTCGGATGGCCTGCCAATGTTGGCGCCAACTAGACCAATTAAGCCAACATACCGCCAGGTAGCTCTCTACACGTTGGCCCAACACGTTGGCCCAACAACTTGGCCCCATGTGTACAGCCGGCTTAAGGCAAAGGCCTCTTCTCTTACATACACAGAGAAGACTCGAACATTGGTACCACACTTGCTTAGGACGGGTTGGCGATTTCAAACTTATTTTGACTCTAAGTCCGAATGATGTTTTCCTTCATCGATGTTAGTAACCTAGGTAATATTCAAGATAAATTCATAAAGTAGTTACATAACTACATGTGAATTGAAACACAAACAGTCACATTGGTACAGACGCCAGCACATCAAGCTACCCCCATCTGTCAAATTTCTTCGATAGATTTTCAACTTTATTACAAAGTGATAAGGTTCATATTCAATTGGGAAAATTTGACAGATTGGGGTAGCTTGATGTGCTGGCGTCTGTACTTGCCCGGATTCGAACCCATAACTTCGTGGAAAAAAAAATGGAGGAACCACGAAATCCGACGATAAACCAAAATAACGACTCGTTCGAGTTCTGGTTTTCTAAATCTTTATTTCTTTTATTTCTCATGTTTGAGTTTTTTAAATTCACTCTTTCTGTTAACTTTTCTTCGTTAAAAATTGTTGCTGGTATCTGGTGTACATACATGACATTGATAAACTCCAGCACCGATTGACCGATCACCATGATTCATGGTAATCAGTCAATCAATAAATAAATAAATGTGTGTAATTTTATTTATTTATAAAGTTAGCACGTTCACATTTATGTATTTTTTCATTGAGAAGGTTTTTACAGCGAGCGAATCCGCGGGCAAAACCTAGTTTTGTATATACAGAGTCTTTGTATAACTACCTATGGAAGGAACTTTACATCACCAAGCTTCTACCTACAATGTCCCAGGATCATATCTGTAAAATGATAATGGTAGGTATGGGCCAAGGTCGAGCGAGACCGAGAGAGTCAAGTTTGACTTTAAATTTTCAATTTAAACATGTAAGCGTTATAAGCGTATCTGCAGGTTTCTTATGATTTATTTTGAATGTATTGTTTCATAGTATTCCATTCAATAATAGTTTTTATTTTTAAAAAGAAAAGTTAAGTTTTTTTTTAACCGAGTACATATATTATTTTGGTAAGCTTTTCATTACTATGATGGCAACATTCTTATCTCTAACGTCATTCGTTTGTTGACACGTCATAACAACAACAGCTGCTGTTGGCAAAATAAATTCAAAAACAAGTTAATTTTTAAAATTATCACATAATTGTAAATTAGAGCATATTGCAACATGGACGTAAGTACTTTTGCACTGATAATAATTATTTAAAGCGGCAAAAAAGCAGCTATTTTCATTCATAACCTGTTTCTAGGAGAGCAATATTCCCATAGACATTAACATTGGGAAGTTACAAGACTGGTTGGTAAGTCGTCGTCATGTGAACAAGGAATGGCAGAAGAGCGTGCCGGCTGTGAGGGAGAAGATCAACAATGCGTTGCAGGACATGCCCAAACATGACGACATAGCTAGCTTGTTGTCTGGCAGCTATATCAACTACTTCCACTGCCTGAAGATCATTGACATATTGAAGGAGACTGAGGCAGATAGTAAGAACCTCTTTGGAAGGTAATTATTTTTTTGTTTTTAATCTTTGTCTTGAATCCAATTTGAATGGTAATTGTTATTAGCCGCTGCTTTATTTCTTATTAGAAATTAGCATAGATTTTAAGAGTGGCATTATGGAACATCCTAATTAAGTTGTGTTATTATATGTGCTACTGTGGCTTTCACAGCTTACTGCTAACATTTTAACACGTTGACTGCCAGAAAACAGACACAATAGAAAGTCTATCGTTTGTGGTCATCTGTGACAGCCAATCCCTTAATATTGTGATTATCATCATCATCAGCCTACGGCAGTCCATTGCTGCACATAGGCCTCTCCACCTGGGGTTAACAGGTTTCACTGTGGTAAACAAGACACAATAGAAGTTTTATTGCCATGATGGCTATAGCCGTATAGTGTCCTTGGAAGTATTAATCAGTTAAACCATTCACTGTGCCAGTTCAATAGTTATTAACACTTTCATTTATCTCATTTTTGTCACAATTTCTTTGTAGGTATGGATCACAAAGAATGAAGGACTGGCAAGACATAGCCCGTAACTATGAGAAAGAGAACCTGTATAAGGCTGAGGCAGCACAGATCCTGGTCAGGAACATTAACTACGAGATCCCAGGCCTCAAGAAACAGATTGCTAAAGAAGACCAGTTGCAAGTTGTTAGTATTACTTATCATTTTTTTCATCCTGGCTTGCCTTTTCGAATACAGCTGAATACTAGTATTTTACATGGAGTGACTGCCTATCTGACCTCCAAGACCCAGTTACTGGGTAACACGGCACCCCTTGATAAGACTGGTTGTCACACTTTCGGGCTTCTGACAACCCGTAACAACTGTCAAAGATCCAAGAATGACAGTTGGGACCAATGGTTTAACATGGTTTCCAAGGCATGGACGGTTCTCGGTATGTAAAGATGGTCACCCATCAACGGACTGATTGCGGCAAGCTTACCTTAATATGATTGAACGACCCGTGCGGCTGTTATTACTTAGCCACAAGCCCCTCCAACAAGTTAAACTTGTTAAATCATTTTGTTGAAATTGTGCTGAGAATCTACACTGTTTGAATGTCAAATGTACATAAGATGGTCTCCCAAAACAAAGCTGGGAAGAAGAAGTGGCGAAACAAACTCCCCAGTAGCACATCTGTCTGGTAAGGGATGCGCTAGGCAGCCCGCGTTTAAATTTTCTTACGTTTCTTGCAATTTTCAGGTCAGTGTCAAGTTGTATGTTGATTAAAATTCGACTAAAACATTCTTGTTGCCTTCTCTACAGGAATGTGAGAAGAAGCACACAGATTTCCTGAAGAATGAAGCATCAAGCAAGTCAGAATTCCTGACGCTTTGCAAACAGCTCGGCATCCAGGGTGACAAGATCAAAAAGGAGCTGGTGGATAGGCTTCAGGAACTGCCTGATATTTATGACCAGGTAAGGCATTTACTGAATCTACACAATAGTAATATTAGTAGTAGTTATTAGTACATCTATACATTATTATAAACTAACCAACCTGACAGATGTCCTTTCAAGTGCATACAAAAGTCCCATAGAAACAAGGACGTCCAGTTTTTTCCGAATTTGAAATTGATTCGGAAAGCTTTTTCAATGTTTCTTTTCATAAAAACCTAATTTCCCTATTACGAACATTTTAAAACAAAAAATATCCAAATTGGTCCAGTCATTCTCAAGTGATGCGCTTTCATGAGATTTTGCCAACAAACAGTATAACCCGCAGCCTAATTGCGGAACGCCAAATCGTCAAATGATTCTGATCAGTTGGCTTCATTTCTATCACAATTGGCTTCATTTTACGATTTTCGAATTGCAAAACTCTAGTTTCTGCGCAGGGCCTTAACGTTCATAATTGGTTTCATAATAAACTAGAGTTTCGCAATTCGAAAATCGTAAAATGAAGCCAATTGTGATAGAAATGAAGCCAACTGATCAGAATCATTTGACGATTTGGCGTTCCGCAATTAGGCTGCCGGTTCATTGATGAAAGGAATCTAAAATGGCGGTGCTTATCATGTTTTCTCGCTTGCACACTAGTGCCGTCTATACTCACTCTCGCGCGTACTGTAGGCAGAAAAAAAATCAGTCTTGATTTGCTTTCACGCTGTCTTGAAGCGCTCAATAAGTCAGTAATCCTTTTTACGAATACCTTGTTATAGTTTTCTGTTATTTTCCCGGTAAAGTACCGTCTCATAGACAGTGATAATAAACGAGTTAAAAGTAATATTCGTTCTTTATTTTTACCAACATCATAATAAGGATCCTCCTGAAATTTGGTTTTATACGTTGTCAGGTGTACAGAAATGACCTTTCATCCCGAAAAAATGTACCTACCGTTTCCGATGAAAACAACAATAACGATCTTATAATAATAGATGGCGCTACGTGTCTTTCAAATTTTCAACTTTAACGCGCGCGAAGCCGCTGGCAGAAGCTAGTTTGAAATAAATACGGCCCGGTCAAGTTTTTATTATTTTTAATTTGAAAAAAATCTTCGACTTGAAATTTTATATGCTAACTGTACTATCTGTCAACGCAAGTACAAGCCGCCATTTAAGATTCCTTTCTTTAATGCATCGGCTTATACCTACTCCGCGTTTTTCTTTTAAACTACGCAACGGATTTTGATGCGGCTTTATGTATCATTTAGAGAATTTATTTTGGAGGGTACTTAATACTTATATGTGTAAAATACATTAATATTAAACTCACATAAAATGAAGAAATCTCGATATTTTGACAAGTCGTATAAACCATGCGAAGCTACACATGCATCAGTGTAGTAAGTATTGCCACTTGTGCAGCAGGTAGGTCTCATCCTCATCTTATTATTTTAGCAAGCAAACAAACAGCAAGTAGCAACACAGATAAAGAAATATCTTTTATTTGTTTATTTTTACAGATAGGAAAATCACTAAAACCTCTACAGCCAGGCATTGACCTTTACTCAGCATTCTCAAAGTACATTCTGGGTGACAAAGCGTCAGAGGTGTTGCCATTATTACAATATGTGGTGGAGCATGGCAACACCACGGTGTATGAGTGGAGTTACGGGGAAGCCCCGTTAAGCGTGGAGCATGATCCGTTGCATATTGAGCTTGATGATGAAGATCAGGGTGCGGGAGATCAGGTAATTTTTCCAATTAATTTTAGTCCGTATTTACGAAGTTTAACTATCACTGAAATCGGTGAACGAAAACATCGTGAGGACACCAGCAAATCTATTCACAACCACTCGATGCGCTTCCGTACCGCATCGAATATCAATTGATGTTATCGTAGATCGTACCTCTAAACGCTGTTTACAAGTCCAAAACCCGAAAATTTTGTCAGTTTAAATCAAATAGACGACCGCTATTCTTAAGTCAGCCGTTTGCTGTCGGGGCAAGGCAAATCAGGTTATCGAAACGTGTCATTTTCGATACGATAGCCTGTCGGATGGTTGTGAGGGACTTATAATTCATATAAATCTGAAATTGCCGATCCGCCTTGAGCAAACGTGGTGATCAATGCTCATTCCTTCTCTTTATGTGAAGAGGCATTTTTGAAGTGAAACTTCTTTACGCACGCTTGACTTGGGGGGTAGGCGAACGCGTTACGAAAAGTGTGATCGGGCGAGGCGAACGGGAGTTGAGTGGGGGATATAAGCAAGAGAAAGCAGTGCGCGCGCACATTTTCTTTCTCTCTTCCTCTCATAGCCAAATGCGTTTGAAGTTTCACTTCAGTCGTGTGGTCATAAGCACACTCGGTTTTTTTTTTAATTTTTTTTTTTGTTTGGTAAATTAACAAATAACTTCTCCCGCTCTGGGCGGAGCGTTAGGGATAATTTTTGTATTTAAATATAAATGCAAAAATTATTTACTGATACAATTTAATCTTACGAATTTTTACGCAAGTTTTTAAAACATTGCAGTATTATCTTGTCAATGGCGAATTCATTAGTTTTTGCATACCTAGTTATCTTGTATGTATTAATTATGATTAGGAAATGAAATAATGAACTCGAAATGAAAATCCGTTACTTAAATGCCATAAACAAATAGTTCATGGTAATATAAACAAACAGTTTATGGAAATATAAACAAACAGTTTATGGCATTATAAACAAACAGTTTATAGCATTATAGTAACGGAGTTTGTAAAATAAATTGAAATTAGTTAAGTATTAATATTGTGTCCGGTATTTCATCATGACATGTTTTTCAAGACCTCTCCCCTACATAATTATTATTTATCGTTTACAGATAGACTTTGGCGAAAGTGCCGAGATAGACTTCGGTTCAATAGACGCGGCGGCCGCCGACATAGACTTCGGTGACGGAGACGCGGGCGCAGAGATCGACTGGGGGAACATTGACGTCGCTGCGCCTGAGAATGTTGTAAGTAAGCTTTTTTAACATGAAACACGTAGGAGCTCACACAACAGGCAGATTTGTCACTCAAACGGAATCTTTTCGACCAAATATATAAACTATCTGAACATCGCAAATTTTAAATAATGCAACACCTTTATTTATTTTTACCGTGGATTATCCTTATGGATACCCTGAGGAGAACGGAGTGCGTTCCCGTGGGATAATTTCCGACCTGCACGCGGGCGAAGCCTCGGGCAGAAGCTAGTTATGGATGATAGGTTGGCTGAGTTAATAAAACAACTGATGATAGCTTTTCTAACATTTATTTCCAAAATAGGCCTGCTTACATAGTTTTGTTATTAGTAGGTACAAGTTGTGAAGTCCAAGCTACATATTATTAATCAGCCAATAGAATTCCTTCAAAAAGCAAAACCAAAATTGTATCGAAGACTCGTGATCGGTGACGAGGAATGCGTGCAGGTAATCTACCCGTCTCGCTCTCTCGCACGCGCGCTCTCATAGCAGCGCGGCCTGCTCGCATACTATAATGATCAACAGTCGCTGCGCGGGCTCGCAGTACAGTGACCAGTTGACTCCGGAGCAGACGCTAAGCGCGTGGACGCGGCGAATGTTTATGCGGATGCTACATGGATAATGATTGATGCTATTCTCTTTCCAGGACATATCAGCTGATTTAGCACACGTGTCCCTCGAGGAATCTGGCATAGTGGTGGAGGAGCAAGGAGTATGCGGTGGAGTGGCTCGCGGGAAGGACGCGCTGACTCTATTAGACAACCCGACCAGCAGGAGTCAGGTCATCGACCAGCTTGTCGAGGTATGTGTGATGAATACTCGAAGCTATATTTAAGAAGCTCGAGTAAAAACGCAGCTTAAACAAAAACTTCTATTTTTAAGAATTTTTTTTTAACATTTGAGCTAGTATTTGTTTTTTGAATTTTATTATGATTAAGGTGAAGTGGAAACCAGAGGGGTAATTCTCGTAATTTTAAGAATGTTCAAAGTCTGATCTCAATCATTCAAAAATGCCTCTAATTTCCCTACATTTTTGACAAGTTTTTGGCAAGTTTTTGACATTGATTGCCGCTGAGATGAGATTGCGACTAGATTTTGAACGTTTTTACCCGACTGCGCCAGAAAGAGGGTTATTTTATTACTGGAATTGATCTTCTCGACTTCTAAAGTAATTTCTTACTTAATAAAAAAAAAAACAGTGGCACTCCGGGAGTGCTGACAGAATTGAAAACAAAACACAAACAGAATACTTTGCCATCACTCACTGACATATCGGATATACATTAAAACCGAGTACATCCCGAGGACAGCCCAACACATCCGAAGCGGTATCGGTAACGGTAACAGTGGCGCGAATTCAATGGCTTTTCCCATCTCAAAAAATGCCCAACGCGCCTAAAGAAGGTTTCACTTCAAATACTGGAAACAATATCTTAGACTTATCCAAACTCAACTTCCCCAGTTGGAATCATTCCTGAAGATGCGCCTCTACGAGACCAACACATCAGGTGACAGTCACTCCTTCAGCTTGCTGCAGCAGCTGCCCACAGAGAGCACGGCGGCCCTGACCGCCATGCTGGACGCCGTGCAGATCGCCACCGCCAAGATGACCGCGCCCGAGATCAATCACCTGCACAATGTCAAACACTCGCCTAGGTTTGTGTTGTATAACTGACATTAATCACTCTCATTTACACGATGGGTATAAGTGCGATAATCGCCTGGCGACTCTCGCGTTCTTGCATGTCGATGGTCGAAAATTCTCCTCGTGTGAAAAAGGCTTTAAGCAACAGCTCTCACATAGATACCAATTAAAAAAATAAGCTGGACATATTACTTTAATTTTCTTTTTTCAGAACACAATAAACTTTTTTATTTTCTGAAAACGACCCTTTAATGTGAAAAGTCGCACAAATCCGGACGGTAACTCTTCGCACACCAAATCCTTCCAACTCAATTAGAAGAATTTGGTGTCAGTTTGTTTTTCGTATCTTTCTAACGATTGCTTCTCCAACAGATACGTAGACATGCTGACAGCCCAACTGAAGCAGAAGCTGACCCTGTGCGACAAGCTGACCCGCCTGGCCGCGCGCGCGGCCGACCAGAGCCGCGCCGCCGCCACCCGCGCCGCCGAGCTGCGGCCCGTGCTCACGCGCATCGTGAGCCGGACCAAGGAGCTGCAGGCGCAGGTACAGGAATAATTATACCTATAATCTGTTCCAGAAGTATTTAACGAAAGTGTAAACAAACTCTGTTCAAGTTAAATTCTAAAGCAAACACTCGCTAATATAAATTAGTAACACATTTATTTGTATTTAGAAGGTTTGAATTTTATATTTCACCACTTTTTCCAACATTGTTTTAATAACCTTATTAAAAAATTGTAATTGACAAATCATCGACGAAAATTGAAGTTACAATTAATGTGAAACACCTTTATGGTGATTTAAAATTAGAATTACGGGTTTAACTATTGAAATAATCAAATCAAAGCACACAATTTGTAAGTGGCTTTACAAATTGGCATCTACCAGATATGTCTTCTGACCCATTTGTTTACAATTTCATCAGCTACTTTTGGAATAGAGACCATACTATAAATGTAAACATAGCTTAATCACACTTATCACACTAATATTATAAAGGCGAAAGTTTGTGTGTGTGTGTTTATATGTTTGTTACTTCTTCACGCTCAAAAGGCTGGACAAATTTTGATAAAATTTTGTGTGGAGGTAGCTGACACCCTGGATTAACATATAGGCTACTTTTTATCCCGATATTCCCACGGGATCGACATTTACGCGGGCGAAACCGCGGGGCGCAGCTAGTACCTAAATAAAAGCCTCCAGCCATGAAGGGCGTGGCAGCTTACATATGCAATGCTGGATTATATTCACATAGCTGTAACTACTGGTTACTGTTAGCTTGCATCATCCCACAGCTGGGCAAAGACCCCTTGACTTCCAGTACTTTCCATCCAGGGCTAAAGTGGACAGTGGCGTGCATTGGTTTTCAGAATAGGTAGGCACTAGGCCGGGTCTAGTCTAGGCAAACGCGGCCACTAATCAGGAAAAAAAGTGAGGTCAAAGGTGTGGTTATTTGAGTAGGCATGCCTACATAAGGGTGATAAATCGCGAAGGTCGAACGTCATGGTATTACGCGTGAGACGTACGTATTTTTAATTTTGTCGTATTAACTTGAACGAGTACAGACCAATGACAATGTGCGAATAGTACGGGAGCCGAGTAGGCCGTCTGGCGACTGCCTACTGCCGCGCGTGTTTGTATGAAGATTATGTTTTTTGTTAGGTATGATAATTTAGTGCTTTTCTTAATTGTGGGGCACACACACTAAAATGTAATTGACAGGCTTATGTTAATATATTGAGGTAGGCACTGCTTATATGCCTATATGCAATGCACGCCACTGAAAGTGGACCACTGGTCGTTTGTTTTCTCCAGCTCTTCCCGCCATCTTCTACGGGGTCTGCCGCGACGTTTTCTGTAACGCCAAGATGTAATAACTATTTTTTCTTTCCAGATCGAGAGTGACATATCGAAGAAGTACAAGGGGCGGCCAGTGAACATCATAGGCGGCGTCAAGTTCTTATAGAACTCTCTTTATTTCATTGTAAATATTCAGTAATATTATATTGTAAATGGTACATTTGATATAAGCTTGGATATTTAATTTGAACCCCTTTTTTCCCAAAGATTAGTCTTTTTCTGGCAGTGTTCTTGTCTGTCAGCTTGTGGCCAAGTAATAGCAGCCGCACGGTTCGATCGATCTGGTTAAGCTACGCTTGCCGCGGATAGTCCGTGGATGGGTGACCATCTTTACATATAGATGGTCACCTATCCACGGACCAACCGTGGCAAGAGTAGCTAAATCTGATCGATCGACCCGTGCAGCTGATATTACTTAGCCACAAGCCCCTCCCAGCAGCAGACACACAACATGAGTTAAAAATAGTTCTCAAGCTGCCTGCATACCTATATATTCTGTGGACTGTACCCATTGGTCAGTGAGCAGTGGTGGCCCAGTGGTAACGGCCGCGACTTACGAGTTGTAGGTCGTAGGTTCGAACCCAGACAGGCGCTTTACTCTGTGTAAATAATTTCATCACCACTGCTCTCAAAACGGTGAAGGAAAAACATCGTGAGGAAACCGGCATGTCCTAGAACCAAAAATTCGAAGACCTGTGACATCTACCAATCCGCACTGGGCCCGCGTGGTGGATTACAGCCCACTACCTCTCACTGAGAGGAGGCCTGTGTCCCAGCAGTGGGAACGTTATAGGCTGATTATGTACCCATTGGTCAATAGTTCATGAGATTCGCACCGTTTCTTGTGACACACACATACAGCTTCAGAAGGTTATTGACCTAAGACAAACATTAGACGATGTATGTAGTTTTATTACTATTTACATTGGTACTGCAAAATCATTAAATAGTTGCGATGTTGTGTAAATGTCCCAGATTGTTAAGATGACGCCGACCGCACAGTGGCGACCTCATCGTTTTTTTGGTTATTTCTTTTATGTTATAATGTAGTGGCACTATTATCCGTTTTAGTGATTATAAAAAAAAAAAAAACAAAACAATGTAAAACTACCGTTTGTAATAATATTAACGTATAATCTTGTGGAGCACAACTTAACGTGCTTATTTTCTGCATTTTCATTCTAAAATAAGAGAAATAACCAAACAAAAGACGAGGGCGCCACTGTGCGGTCGGCGCCGCCTTATGCCTATAGATAACAAATTACAAGTTTTTGGAGTGAGCGTACAGCATCAAGCGTAAATTCATTCAGCCTACATGCATGTAGGTACGTACAGTACCCGGCGATAAATATTGCACATCGACCTTTGGAAAGAGACAATCGGCTAATTTCGGCTTCGTAGAGCGTTATCTCTGTCGCACGAAATACAAACAGTCCGGTATCTATTAGGAGCTGCTAAAACAATTATGATTCGCTTCTTTTGATAATTATTTTTATTCTTTGTATAAAATACACCAATTTTTCTATAAATGATAACTTCGCGTGACTGACCTCGTAAAGGTTTCCCTCTTTTTCTTAAAGATGCCATAGTACAACTTTAAATTATTTAAATTTGGGGGTGTTAACAACTCTAAATATATATTTTGAACTGGACGCGACCGCACTCTATCGCACTTGAACGACTGACAAAACGTCACATAGGTAGTGTGCGACAGAGATAACGCTCTACGAAGCCGAAATTAGCCGATTGTCTCTTTCCAAAGGTCGATGTGCAATATTTATCGCCGGGTACTGTAGTATGTTATTTTTATGTACAGACGCCAGCACATCAAGCTACCCGAAACTGTCAAATTTTCCCAATCAACTTTGAACCTTATGCTTGAGCGATACAGTTGAAAATCTATTAAAGAAATTTGACAGATTGTAGTAGCTTTATGTGCTAGCGTCTGTAACTATTCAAATGGCAGGGACGTGGACACGCAAACTGTAACCATGAACTCGGTACATGATTCTAGACCGCCTGGCTTAGAAAGTATTCGTCGGTTATAACAAAAAAAAAGCTATTTCGTAGAAAAGCGCAAAACCTACGCGGTCAAAATGTATGGAGCAGGTAATTTTTTCTGTATAGTTTTTAATTGGATATCTATTAAATAGCCATTTATTGTTCAGGTACAGAATGCGAGTGCCATAACAAAATGTAAAAAAAATACAAAACGGATCAACTTTAATGCCAACTATACAAAATTTAACCAACTGGGTAATAGTAATAGGGGTAGGGGTAATAGTAATAGGGGTAAGGGTAATAATAGTAATAGTAAGGCAAGTAAACGACGGGAGGGCAGTCGTCTTTCTTATCCCCGTTCCTCCTAATATGATGAGTTTGTGGAGCACAGTCCCGTTTCTTCGACGAGGAGACGCATTCTTTTATAATAAGGAATGTGATAAATAAAACGAAGATATGGAATGGCATCTGAAAAAAAAAGAAGAAAAACATTATAAATCAAACTTACACAAGATTTAACTACTATTTATAGGGATAATTATAGCTAGGGAGTCTAGCTATTATTACTATTACCCTGGCGTTAATTATTTTACTATTTAATCGAAGAAAGATTATGTAGCAAATTTTATTTATAAAATCAATTTATTTATTCAAATATAAATTTTTATTTAGGTATCTAATTATTGTTAAAATGCATGTTTAAATTATTATGAATGAATTACTTAACTAGTGTTTAATTAGAAAGAAATGAATATTTTAAGATAATGTAATTATTTTTAAATGTATTTTTTGGGAAATAAAAGAAAAAAGAATACCCTGGCGTAGGGTAATAGTAATAATAATAGGGTTAGTAGCAAACGGGGCAGTTGTTATTATCGTCGCAGTTGGCGGGGTACGGTCAGCATCAAAAGTTGATTAACACTTCAGTTTTTTTAATCTTAGTTATTGAGCAAAATATTTGTTCAAAATTGCAGCAGAAGAATTTTTTTTAGAATATATACTCTTGTCTATTATATAAAAGCTAAAAATCAGTTTATTGAAAAAAGTTGTTGTCAATTTAATAACATGTAAAAATGATAGTGTTAATCGACTTTTGATGCTGACTGTACATTGCTCGCAGAACGCATGGCTGTTGGGGCCGAAAGGTTTTGGATTGGTGACCGCCGCGTGCCAAAAAGTGGACAGATGACCTAGTGAATATCGCAATCGAGGAATTTGCTGGATGTGAAAAGCACAGGAGCCATGGCGATGCTTGAGGGAGGCAAATATCCAGCAGTAGACGTCTTTCTTTTGCCGGGTAGAACTCGCGGGGTAATTGTGTATCACACTATCAGTAGCAAAGGGTTTCAATTTGACAGTTTAACAACATTCATTGCGTTATTTACGTTGTTGAGTAGACACATTTTTCGAACATATGAAGCAATGGATTAGCAATATCCTTAAAAATGATTCAGATTGAGATTGATAGTGTGTTACACAATTAAGGTGCTGGATGAGGCTGACACAAGAGCGTGGAGATTGGCACAAGAAAAGAGAGGCCTATGGCCAGCATTGGGATGCATGAAGAAGCCTCCTTGTGTAGCGCAGTTTGTTCCACCAATTACTCAACTGAACCGATCGCTCGGCGCATCCTGGACAGTCACACCCAACACCTTATTTGACTGGCCAATTTTTCTCTTGCGGTGGTAGGGCTAACGCCCGCCTGGTTTGCGACCACCCTCCCATCGGAGTCCGGCGTCAAGCAGCCTGCTGTGTTTCGTCGATGCGTGGGAGTTCCAGTGCCTTAGGCATCTTCTGGGCTCGCTTGTTACATCATAGACCTCATCCATCGCTTTCCATCAGGCGTGATCGAGGTCAAGAGCGGGCCCATTCAGCAATAAAAAATAAATTAACCTTTTAAGCGCTTGGCTAAATATCAATTGCCGTGCCTCTAGCGAGTGGCTACAAATCGATAAAATCAAGATAAAATAATCCCTACCTACAATAAATAAGGAGGAGAAATCGTTGTATCGATTAAAAAATAGTCAAAAAGTTTTTATCTCTCTTTAATAATGGTTTTAGTTGTACCACGCAGTTAATAGGACGAAAATAGAATGAAAAAATCATGCATGTTCTTTGTCGCAGAAATACGACACGAGCGGTAGAGACACGGAAATATGTGTCGCATGAATGCGACACAAGCGGTCAAAAGGTTAAAAAAAATTGGGGAAAGTCGGCCCGTGGATGATGTTATGATGATTCATGATGTTGATGAAGTGTCGTTTTATACTCACTCACTTTGAAATCCAACATTGTCCATCCAAGATTGAAGTGTAGCAGTGTCACTATTGTAACTGGTTAATATAACAGAGCTGGTACCGTTACGTGAACACAAACACATATAATCAATTCAGGAAACATCACTTGCTAATTGAGTATTGATCTACCGTGACTTCTCTTTATAATGAGTTTGTCGTATCTACTATCAACTAGAATGTACCTTTTAGCATTCTTCAGTTGCATTTCATGATTAGGTACGGCGCATGTCAAAACGGTGAAGGAAAATTACGTGATAAAAAAAATGTTAATGTTCTAGGACCAAAAATTCGAAGACATGATGATGGGGCTCCCTTTTCCGCACTTAGACTCCCATTTGGTCCGTTGTGCGTGGGGAAATTCTAAAACATATTGTGACATCTACCAGCCCGCCAGGGGCCCGCGGGTGGATTACGGCCCACTCCCTCGTCGACGAGGAAGATAAACAAATCAAGTAGGTATCTTGACTTGGCTCGCGAGGTTGTCGACATGTGGGATGCGGACTCAGCGATCATTGTGCTGATAGTCGTGATGGCCAATGGATTAATAGCCAAGAGCCTCGACTAACACCTGAGGAGGCTCTCGTTGGGCATCTGGATCAAGGATTCAGAAAGCAGTACTTCTGGACGTACACGGCCCGCATTGTTAGGAGGTTCCTGTCTCCGGCGGGTGCCCTAATCGCCGGTAGTTTGGACCCTGTTCCCGATACCGATGGGCTACTATTTTTTTATATTTTTAAGTGTTTTATGTTCTAATATAAGTACACATATTTAAAAATATAATTTATATGTATATAATGAAATAAAGGAAATAAATTATACTTAAATCTTTATTGCTACACTGATATTTAGAAATCTGAAACCTTACAATGGAATAATGGATAGGTAGGTATAATATGCGGGCACACAAACTCGTTCGCAGACGGCGAACCAAGCCTGTAGGATTAGACGATAGAGTTGGTGTCGATCAAAGATCAAATTAACTTTCAATGAGGTATCAATCAAGCCGGCCCGGCCTAAGAAAAATACTTTTATCGTAAAGTCAATAAAATGTTAGACATACTAGGTACGACACGGTACACTTCACATATTTTATTATTTACGATTTTAAAATATGTCAGATATAGGTACCTTCATAAATAGCTTGTTTTTTATCAATGGGATAATTTGTTTTTTTCGAAACTCAAAGATTTAGGGTACATATACAACGGGATAATTGCGTAACATAACAGTTGCAATAGCTTTCATTTTGAGAGTTCAACCATATTCATTGCGTTATTTACCTTGTTCAGCAGACAATTTTTTTTAACATATGAAGCAATGGATTCTGAAAGTGTGTTAGGTACGCAATTAGGGTGAATATATCTATACCTACTTACTGATCTACTCAGTAATGGATGTGTGTATAGAGATAATTCTGTGATTCTCACAGAAAGCATTTCTGAGCTAGGTCACGCACAGTCCCCGGGTGCTAACGAAGAGGTCGACATGTCATGAGACGCGGCGAATCCCATAAGATGTGGTGTGAACAATCGGTTATGAATTATCTCACTGGGCTGACAGTTATGATCTTTACGTAAGCCAATATAATGAGAAGCAGTTGCTGATTGTAAACCCACATGTTGGAATTATACTTTATTTTATTTCCATAAATGGATCCATCCATCAGGTACATTTAAGACCCATTTAGATGGAGAGAGTTTCTCGAATGTTTCTTGTCGAGAATTCGTACGCTACTATCGCAAGCAAAAATCGCCATAAGACTATCGTATCATAATGTTTACATACAGGCAAGAACTAAATTCTCGCCTACGATTATGTCATAGAAGATTCGTTTACGCAGCGAAATTTATAGTATGAAGATTCTTGCTTACGAGTTCTCGACTTGTCTATACACGATCTCGTATGATATTTTTTCAAATTCATACGAGTATCGTACAAATCGGTTTGAACCGTTTTTGAGTGCGAGATTTGCCATTCGAATTCAGTGATTACTACGGTACCTATTGTTCTCAAAATTACACAAAAATCATTCAGGTACTGCCGATAATGTTAAGTTCATTGAAATGTATGCTTCAAAAGTGTTTCTTCTCGCTATCCATTTTTTAACCCAATATCTTTTTTTCCGTTTTCGTTTTATTAATTATTGTCTTAGAAGAGCAGATATAATTAAAACAGCCTCGGGCACTGCACTCATGGAAGCGACCAGCACAAAAACTCGAAATACAATTCTCGCTTTGTAGTTCTGTTTACACGGAGACAGATATATTCTATTGCGAGGCAATTGTCGGCCAAGGGGCAGGGCGACAATCGTGAATGTTTACACGAAGAGACTTTTTTAATGTTCTTTCGATAATCGTATCTTCGAGTCGAGAAGCTCTCTCCATCTAAATGGCCCTTTACACAATGTTGACCAAAACAAGAATTAAGTACCTATACTTACGTAGTACTATTAAGTATTCTGTGGTATACTTCCAGCCTTTTGCGCACTTATCCCATTGAAAGTTATGCGGACGAATTGTTTGATGCACAATGAGCTCCATCCTTTTTCTTTTATTTTTTATTGTACAAAAAATATATATTTTAGTGTTGTACTGATATATATTATAGTGCGTATATTTTAGTATTGTACTTCGATATCCGTGGTTGTACTTATTTATATTTTAGTGCTTAGTGGTGTGTAAAAAAATGTCATAAAAAAATATAATTCCAACTCGTATATGGACGATATAATATGTTGGTTTATAAAGCAAGCAACAATGTATAGCTACATCTTATTTGATTCCGGTTAAATTCTCATCAGTGTCTGCTTTTCACTTCAGTAAACCGCTAAACCTGTACAAATCATTGATATAGAGTGCTGTGACTTTGAATAGCCGAGCAGATTAAAATGAAGGGCTTTCTTAGCCAATCAGCCAGAAAAGGTAGGGTTTTGTATCAAGATCAATGTCTATAAATAAATATGTTCTTGTTTAGGTAATCAGTTCTATTTTTGGATATTCTATTGTATAGGATATATTGTGATAAATACAAATTACACAACCCTTATGCTTTCGCATTTCTATGTAGGTACCTAGGTACTGTAAAGGTTGTCTGCAAAAGTCGACCTTATGTTGTGCAGGCTGGCAAAAAAATAAGAGACTGTGGTTGCATTCGAACATTCAAGCGATTCTAGAATGAGCTTTCAAATTATTTCTAGTAGGTTTTTTTAACTATGATTTGTATACCAATTTTATTAGCTTCATTTATTTAATTCGTGTAAGTAATCAATATCTAATTTTGCATGCTAGTTTTAGCGAATTGTTTTAGAACCTGTTTAAAAAAACTCGACCATCTGTAATGTACTTATTACAATATTCTTGCAAATAAATTTAATTTCATATCATTTCATAGATATCTATAGCACCTCCGGGAATGCCGACGGAAGTGAAAACTTGAACAATTACGTGTGTATTTTTTGAATCGTCATATAAAACAAAACACAAACAGAATACTTTGCCATCACTCACTGTCATATCGGAAATACATTAAAACCGAGTACATCCCGAGGACAGCTGAACACATCCGAAGCGGTGTCGGTTACGGTAACAGTGGCGCGAATTCGATGGTTTTTTCCCATCTCAAAAAATGACCAACGCGCCTAAGGAAGTTTTCACTGCAAAAACAGATTTTCTAAACTGATTGGAATTTCAAGTAACTACAATAACTGCGGTCGTTGACCCCACAAAAAAAAAAACATAATTAAAAATAAATCATAATATGTATTTAGATATCGATACCCATCTCGTCTGCGGAGTATAGCTTGCCAATTTAAAACAACCCTGTAGTGTTCTCACGAAAACAAGTACTATGTTACCTCGGGATCATATATGCCATTTTGTTTGCAGATAGTCTTACAACCACTTATGTTTTGAAGCGGACGATTATTTTTGTAATGGTTTTCGTACAAAGCGGACTGTGACTGCACTGTGAGACTCATTGTGCGTCTGATACAATGGTTAGTTGTAATTCGGCTAGATGCAGAGATAGGGCGCCACTCGTGCGTTCATTCCATTATAATATTGAAGTTAAAATAGAGTACTTACATACCTACGTATTTCTGTAATGCGTATTTTTTTGAAATTGTCACGATGATTTTAATCAAATTCTTTTGTGTTTTACAAAGGTACTCATGTGAATGTATACGTTTTCTGTATAACAAAAATTTGGTAGTTACGCCATTATTTTGTTTTTGCGTGAAAGTTTAATTCAAGTTTAATTCAACGTTATGAAAATGTGTCGATACTTATTATTATTTTAATATTATGGGACGCCGTTTTAAAGTTATTTCACATGAATCATATCTTATTGGACGTGCTAAATGAAACAACATTACAATTTAAATTATTTTATTTATTTACATTTATTTGAATTAATTAAGTTTACCTAAATACGGTACTTAACCATTCCATAGGAATGACTTGGTAACTATTATATCCATAGGTAAATAGGTACCCATGTATGACAACGAAAAGTCTACTGACTTACCACTTGGTTTAGCACTATCGTTATAGCACACCCCGGACACTCCATACAACACTCGCAAAATAATTACCTACTACTACTACATTAAAAAATGACGTTTGTATACGTATGAATGTGTGCGTGAGGTACTTGTGTTTGCGAGCGCTCTTTGTTAAAGAACTGCGACGGTAACCTCGAAGTGCGGGGTGAGGTGCGGTAACTGATGTTAGTGCGGGGAAGGGAATGGCCTTTCTGTACGTAGTACTTTAAGTAGTCTGTGGTTATAGGTAGATAACCTAACCATTTTCACCAAATTGTACCTAACAGCAAACTTTTTTATGGCTAGCGAGAAATTATTTTTTATCGCGAAAAAAAAAAGAACAACTGTCCCATACAAAACGTCAATACCTATTCGACAGTCAATAGTAGTCTATAAAAATGTAAAGAGAGACCTAAGCTCTCTTAGTACAACCTGTCCGACTGAATTGTGCACCTAGCGCTGCGCTGTGACGTTACTCTGTCATACTGTTTGAAAAAAAAAGTCAACTTCGTAAAAATATTTTTTACGATTTTCTTTTTTAACATACATAGGTATAGTTTTTATCGTAATGATAAATATAAACATTTCACGCATAAACGCATTTCAGCGAGGTGCACACTTAAGTCGGACGGGTTGTACCTATACCTTTAACTCTACCGGCCAACTCTATTACGTTAATTTTGATCGGGTGATCAAAACAAAATTCAGTCTGGCGAGTCATATTAGAGCACACGCTAGGAAATAAGTAAAGGGTCGCCGTTATCGAAATTGATAAGGAGGACTATACCTACACGACGCAAATGTATGGGACGGCTGATTATTTTTTCGCGAATACGATGTTGGTCCCTTGAAGAAAGTTGTTCAGTTTGATGGTCTGTACCCATAAATATGATCACACGTTTTTCAATACACGCTGTAAATGTTCGTACTGTACTAATTTTGATATTAATTTCAAAATCTACAGCTCATTTCGTCTCAAAAGCCAGTTGAGTTATGGTAAATGGTAGTCTGGTAGATTCGTCATCGGAACATGAGTAAGTTTTGTAGTAGTCGAATCGGCGATGAACGGCACAGAGCTCGTTTCCTTGGACACCGGTATCTTCTGACGCACATCGCGAACTGTCTGTAATGAGAAAACTTAATTGGTTGAGGTTTTGTTTCAAAACCAAGAAGTTGTGTACATAACATACATAATCAGCCTATAATGTTCCCACTGCTGGGACACAGGCCTCCTCTTAGCGAGAGGGAATGGGCCGTAATCCACCACGCGGGCCCAGTGCGGGTTGGCAGATGTCACATGTCTTCGAATTTTTGGTTCTAGGACATGCCGGTTTCCTCACGATGTTTTCCTTCACCGTTTTGAGAGCAGTGGTGATGAAATAATTTACACAAAGTAAAGCGCCTGTCTGGGTTCGAACCTACGACCTACTCCTCGTAAGTCACGGCCGTTACCACTTGGCCACCACTGCTCTCAAGTTGTGTAATCAAAAGAAATTATGAAAAGCAGTTTACAATCTCAATCAATCAATCTCGATCTTATCTTTAATTTACTGACAGGCAACGCGCAGCCTAAACTGTTAGATCTAGAACGCCTGTTAATTAATATTAGTAATTTATTAAGAACTAGCTGCGCCCCGCGGTTTTACCCGCGTAAGTTCCGATCCCGTGGGAATATCGGGATAAAAAGTAGCCTATATGTTAATCCAGGGTGTCAGCTACCTCCTTACAAAATTTTATCAAAATTGATCCAGCCGTTTGAGCGTGAAGAAGTAAAAACATATAATATAAACACACACACACATACACACACTCACAAACTTTCGCATTTATAATATTAGTGTGATGTGATAGTGTGATTTCTCGCCGGCTGGTCGACACTTCACGTGACCAGAGGGCTGGGTCGTTCTAGGGCCAAAGAATTAGCATTGCCATTCAACGGGGCAATGCTGCCAGTCTTCTGGGCACGTTTCCGGATGGCAGCGATGCGGACGAGTACTTAGACGCCTAAGTGTCCTTTGTTTTTGTATTTATTTGTATAGTAAGTTAGTTAGTCATTTAATTTAGTATCTAGTGTAAATAGTTAGTTCCATTACATTTTCTCTAAATAAAATGATTTATTATTAATATTAATTAACAGGTTTTCCTTATAAAAAGAAGGAGAGTACTACGGAAGGACTTTTGAAAATTTATCTCCTGAGGGTGAATGTTTGTATGGAAGTTTGACACTTTTGCCAAATCTTATCTTGCGCACAGTTTGTTTTACTTTATTTTACCATGGCAGCTGTCATCATTTTCTTGCTGAAGACTTGTCCTTCTTGTTGCTGAAGACTTAGATAAACTAGATGCGCATAATATTACTTTGTACCTGTCACACTCGCACAGCCTGCCGGCACAGCCGTTAACGAACTGGTGCTGCGAGTCGAAGTTTTCGAGCGCGCACAGCGGCTGTCCGTGATAGCACTTCCAGAAGTAAGGCTGCAGGTACACCGTGTAGAATGGACAGTAGATGTTCTCGTAGCATTCGTCGTGCTGCTTGCAACACCTGCAGGATGAAAAGACTTTGTACTGTAGGCTAAGGAGCCATATTGTTGATGGCAATAAAAAGAAGCCGATACATGAACACTTGCATGTCGTTGTGCAGAAACCAAAATTGTATTCTTAATTTTCTGTGGTAGGTACAATACATAAGCCAAAAACCCTTAGGTAATTTTTGTGTGCTTAGGCAATCATTTGCTATTGAAACGAAGAAGTAGGACGAGTCCCATCACGTAAAAGACGGGGACTCATCCTGTGTAATCCTCATGAAGTCATGATATATGAGTATTTCCACACGCAAGAGGAAGAAAAACCCAGAAAAGATAAAATAGTTCAAGGAGGACAGGTTTTTATAAAGAGTGTATTATCTCACCTGTCTATTCCGTCAGTAGGCCTTCCTGAGCCGAGGAACCCGCAGTAGCACCCGTAACCCTTGTAAGAGAGAGGGTCACAGCCAGTGGCGCAGTACATCATATTGTAGAGGTGGAAGACGCCACGCTTGCCGCGGTTCTCCGTCTTGCTCATGTACACTTGAGGATCTATGTTTCTGAAACGAGATAAACAATGTGATGATAAAGGCCTTCGGTTTTGAAAAAGAGGATTGAGCAGTGTATATGGGCCTGAATGGTGAGGTAAGAGAAAGGTTAGCTAGTCAAGGAGCTTTTATCCCTTCCTATGAGGTATTTGTGAGACTATAAGGTATTTGTAATGGAAGGAAAAAAATCAATTAAAAGTCTATTTAAAAGAGCCTTTAAGAATATTCTTAACACCTCCGGGTGAACCTGCATTGGGCCATACACATTGCTGATTATTTTTGGGCACAACATGAGCTATTCATTTTTTATTTTACTTTTACATAAAACGGTCGTCAGCCAATTCCATTTGTTCATCTTCAACATTTCAGCCCAAAGACGTCCATTGCTGGGCATAGGCCTCCCCCCAGCACCGCCACTTCGACCGGTTCTGTGCTTCTCGCATCCAGTTAATTCCTGCGGCCTTCACCAGATCATCGATCCCGGCCTTATATTCATCATCATCATCATCATTTCAGCCGAAAAACGTCCACTGCTAGACATAGGCCCCCCCCCAAGCACCTCCACTTCGACTGGTTTTGTGCTTCTCGCATCCAACGAGTTCCTGCGGCCTTCACAAGGTCGTCGGTCCACCTTGTGGGACGCCTTCCAACACTACGTCTTCCGTTACGCGGTCGCCACTCCAGAACCTTTCGGCCCCATCGGCCTTATATTAGTTGAAAGTATTAGACCAAATTCATACACTCATCTCACAGAACTTCAGACATACTGACATGATCGTTTTCTATTCATCAGCAAACACGTCACAGACGATGTACGAATATAAATACTTTTCGAAGACTTACCTGACTCCTTTCCTATAATCCTCCTCCGGCACAGAATATCTAAAAGGGTCTCTGGCAAACCCAACTAGTAGGGGACCACTGGCATCCTTATAATGTGGTCGGTCATCCACCTCGTTGACCCTGGTGTCATTGTTACTATACTTATTGCTATGACGATGGCTGTTAAAGCTATTGACTGGGTTGTATGGCCTGTGTATGGACTGTAACTGGGCGTAGTGTGTGTTGTTGTAGATGTGGTCGTAGGTCAGGTGGGTTGGCCAGTCTGCAACAAAAGATAATTGATTTTTAGAATTTTTGGGGTTTTTGAAGGAGCAAAGTCAGAATATCCTGGAAAACATATTTTTCCTAAAAACTTATAATCGTATTTATTTACAAAGACACAACAATTACAATTTACAAGCTAACACTAATATCATATTATATACAAGTATATAATAAAAAATTGAAGAAAAAGGCAGGAGCTCATTGGGCATCAAAAAATTCGTCCGCATCGCTGTCAATGGGATAAGTGCCCAAAAGGCTGGCAGCATTTGGTACATTTTTCCTAAAACATTCAGAAACTGAGTGCGACTGTCTCATTTAGTGACTGGTGAGTGGTGGTACTCCCACCACTTCTTCACTATATCAAGTGTAAGTACAGCTATCGAAGTTTTAGTTGTTTTTAAATGTTTGTATCATACATTTCATCATTGAGCTGAATCAATTCCATTACAGGTAGACCCCGGATCAGGAATTCAGATTCGGAGACCCTGAATGTACGCATTTCATACAAAATCGTCTCTAAGCGCATAGTTTCTTATATTTTCCGGACAGAAATATTCCTGATCAGGAAACCGAATCAGGAAACCGGACTTATGCGGCCGGCCTCAGGTCTACGAATCTGAATTCCTGATCAGGAAACCGGACGTATGCGGCCGGTCTTAACCGCGTAGGTTCCACGCTTTTCTATGCAACAGCAGATTTCTTTTTGATAACCGACGAAAATTTCTTTGCTAGGGGTCTAGAATCATGTGCTGAATTCATGGTTTCAGTTTGCGCGTGGACCCCTGTTTATAATTGGCGATGATATCGAGTCGTTTCAGCACATATACATTTTGGTATGCATGAAGAAGCCTCCTCGTGTAGCGCAGTTTGTTCCGCCAGTTACTCAACTGAACCGAGCGCTCGGCGCATCCCAGTCACACCCAACACCTTATTTGACGGGCCAATTCTTTGTAGGGCTCACGCTCGCCTGGTTTGCGACCACTCTCCCACCGGAGACCGGCGTCAAGCAGCCTCTTTCGTCGATGCGTGGGAGTTCCAGTGCCTTAGGCATCTTTTGGGCACGCTCGTTCTATCATAGACCTTATCCATCGCTTTCCATCAAGCGTGATCGAGGTCAAGAGCGGGTACATTCAGCAATAAAAAAATAAACATAGTTTTAAAATACACTTATTTCCCGTACCAACCTACTCTTACCATTACCATTCATAACAATATCATTATCTGCCTAGCCTTTTCCCAACTACGTGGTGCAATGTTTGTGCCATATGCATATCAAATGAGTTAGTCAAACAATCGATTCAGATCATAATCCACGTATATTGTGGCAAAAATACTATTTCAGTGGTCACGGACTGATTTTCACGGGACAATGACTAATAATTGAATAGTTCGTTTACAATGAAGATAGTGCGATACGGATACAATAGTGATGGATCTAACGGACTATGAAAATGTATACATACATATTTGGAACATTGAAAGGATAATAGTAGATAAACCATAATAATAATAAAGCAAGTAGATAGGCTAGTTTTAGAGAGTATGGCCCAGTGGTAACGGCCGCGACTTACGAGTTGTAGGTCGTGGGTTAAAACCCAAGCAGGCACTTTACTTTGTGTAATTGAAGCACACCCCGGACACTCCATACAACGCTCGCAAAATAATTACCTACTACTACTACATTAAAAAAATGACGTTTGTATACGTATGAATGTGTGCGTGAGGTACTCGTACTTGTGTTTGCGAGCGCTCTTGTTAAAGAACTGCGACGAATACGCCGGTGCGGGGTGAGGTGCGGTAACTGATGTTAGTGCGAGGAAGGGAGTGGCCTTTCTGTACTTAGTACTTAAAGTATTCTGTGATTGAAGTTTGTGTTGGTGACGGAAAGCAGCTTGAGGAAACCGGCATGTCCTAGAACCAAAAATTCAAAGAGGTGACAACTCTGGGCCCGCGTGGCGAGGTGAATTATGGTCCACTCCCTCTCAGAGAAGGCCTGTGTCCCAACATTGGGAACATTATAGGCTGATTATCAGTGGCGAAGGGTGAATTTATGACAGAGGTAAGCCGGAGCAAAAAAAAATTGCCAAAAAAAAATTCAGTTATGAATTGACTATAGTGTGGTTATGTTCTGAATTTTCGAAGGGAAGCCGGTGGGAATCGAGTTGTATAGTACCTTCGCCACTGCTGATTATGCTAAGTAGATAGTTCAGATAAGTAAAACTCCATGGTACCAATATTTTACATGGATTTTTTTTATAATAATAATAATATTGGTATTCAGCTGCATCCGGTTAGCCTGGAGGCTGATCCCAATATCTATATACTTATATAAAATTCAAAGTCCTGACTGACTAATATATCAACGCAAACCGCTGGTCCTAGAGACATGAAATTTGGAGGGTGTGTTCTTTGTGAAGAGCGAGTATCCACTAACAAAAAAATGGGTTTTACAAAATTCCACCCCTAAGAGGGTAAATGGGGGGAGGGTGCGGACGAAGTCGCGGGCTGAAGCTAGTAGATAATAAAAGGCAGGCAGACGATGTTGATGATGATGAATTATGGAAATAGGACAATTCCTATAATTCAATAATTACAGGATTCAAGCGGTAGATTGTGCACATGTATTGGGTTGTAGATGCTTCATAATAATTAACTAACACTAGATACTCAAATTAATGACTAACTAACTTACAATTCAAATAAATACAAAACAAAGGACACTTAGGCGTCGAAGTATTCGTCCGCATCGCTGTCATCGGGAAACGTGCCCAGAAGACTGGCAGCATTGCCCCGTTGAATGGCAATGCTAATTCTTTGTCCAAAGAACGACCCAGCCCTCTGGTCACGTGAAGTATCGACCAGCCGGCGAGAAAATTATGATAATTATTCTGTTGTAGCGTAATGCAATGGAACCTTTGTCCTGCAGTGTGACAGATACAGGGTGGTATTATTGATGCTATAGTCCGGCCGCCGCCGAGTGAACGTGTTCCTTCGAATAAAGAAAACATTCGCAAAACACATATTCGTTTGTATGTAACTGATAGGTGCCAAGAACGCATTCTCTCGACGCCCGCTCTGTACACGGCCATCATGAGAGCCATCAGTCAATATTAATTAAGTATGTGATGATGACATGGTGATGTCTGTATTTCGTAAAGACAGAGTTGTAGCATTTAACACAACAAAAGATGCTATGTGGGTGACATATTGACCTTTGCATTACATTCTCGTGTTGTGTAATTTTTAACGACACTTAAATTCTTGCAATATTTCTGCTCATAGGAATTTGGTTTCGATTGATATATCGATTCGATATGGATGTTAAACGATTAGATGTATTTCATAATGACAGCTATTCCATAAACTTTTAGTTTGCTATTTAAAAAAGATATCAATCAGTTTCCAATGTATTTGTTACTAGTTGTTGCCTGCGATTTCGTCTGCGATCTAGGATAAAAAGCCTACCCTAGAGTATTATATTTTCTGTGCCCGTGGGATATTTTATGACGTCCATGCGGGTGAAGCTGCGGGCTAAAGCTAGTTAATAAATAAAAATTATATCTATTTAGGTATTATTCTCAGTTTTTGACCTCTTATAATGTGATGACGTCAAAAGGCCATCGTACTGTGCCCTATTGCCAAATCATTGGTGGAAATAATAATGGCAATTCGAAGACAAAGTACGCTAAATTCCAGTTAATCAAAATCACGCCTTGTATAAAGGAAATAGAGTTGATTATTAAACATTTGAGAATGAATACGCCAATGATAGGGCTCTCCACAGCGAAATGTTACGCATGATGGTGATTTACAAAGGCGAGTTGATTTAAATCTGCTGGTCGGTACTCATTTGTTATTGGTTGTTTTGCTGAATGTGTCCATTTAGGGCGAATTTCACCAATATTGAACGCGATCAGCACATCTAAACTGCGTTCAATAGCTGTCAGTCCCTTAGAGTTTCTGAGTGTGGATTCATTGCATAATAAACTTGTATGGACTGAATAAGGACATCTTTTTTTCTAGGAAAAATTAACTATAACGTATTTCGCATTCGTCTAAACAGATATTACCTATTTGGCAATTCCATCATTGTTGTGAAATATTGACGCTGGCATTTCTTGAACATAGTTTAGATGTGCTGATCGCGTTCAGTTTCATTGGTGAAGTCAGCCCTTAGAGTTTTTGAATATGGATCAGTTGAATAATACCTTGTAATTGGACTGTAGAAGGTCGTCTTTTTTTTGTGGAAAAAATTAACTAGATAAGGCATTTAGAATTCGTCTAATTTGTCGTTTGATAGTTTGGTTGCATTGCGATATTCCTACTTGGCAATTTTATTCCGGGAGAATACAAGAAAAATAAAAAACAATCTTTGGTAAACTATTAAATAATTGATCTTCGATGCCTAAGTGTCATTTTGTTTTTATTATTTGTATAGTTAGTTAGTCATTAAATACATAGTATAAATAGTTAGTTGTATAATATTTGCATATAAGCATTTCAGTGTTATAATAATTATTAACCGGTCAAGCGGCGCGGTTCGCCGATCGGCGACGAAACAATAGAAAATCAATGGTCTCTCATTAGCGGAGCTTGACAGATGTAATGTGACAAATGCACCTCAGTTCTCGCTAGCGTGAGTAATGTTAGGTAGGGTTGTCACAGACTTAGAGATAATAATGTCACAGAATTAGAGATTGTAAAGTTAATTTTGGAAAACACAGGGATTTTTTTTGATAACAGATGATTTTCTACACTTGAGTGTCTAGAATCTTGTGCTGAATCGAAAGCATTGTATCTTTTGAACCGTAATAGGTTAGATACTTGACTAGGTTGCTTACACAGTGTGTAGGTATTACTATAGCCTCGACAAACGAGTAAAAATAAAATAAAGTTAAAAATGAAAGGGGCTTTCCCCGTACAAGAAACGTGTTTAAAAAAACATATATTAAAAAAAAATGTAGTGTTAAATATTGTACGGTAGCCGTTTTTTGAAAGTCACGATGTTATCAAATAAGCAAATGAGTACTCAAAATTATCAATTGTAAATTAAATTATAACAGCTCCTTTCTCTTAACTTTACTGCAGATCGTCTGTTAGCAACAGGAATTCGTGAAATGTGATACAGTTAATTATTCATAAATTTACATTTTACATAGATATAAGACATTTCGCTTCCTGTGATAAAAAGTGGACCAATTTACATGAAAATTTCACGTTATTTATATTTAATTACGTGGCTTAGTTACATAATTTAGTTAGATTTTTTCATATAATATAACTACCTTTTTTTATTCCTGAATGAGCCCGTTCTTGACCTTTATCACGCCTGATGGAAAGCGATGAATGAAGTCTATGATGGAACGAGCGTGCCCAAAAGATGCCTAGGCACAACACAGCAGGAAACACAGCAGGCTGCTTGTCGCCGGTCTCCGGTGGGAGGGTGGTCGCAAAGCAGGTGGACGTTAGCCCTACCACCGCAAGGGAAGAATTGGCCCAGTCAAATAAGGTGTTGGGTGTGACTGTCCAGGATGCGCCGAGCGCTCGGTTCAGTTGAGTAACTGGCGGAACAAACTGCGCTACACGATGAGGCTTCTTCATGATGCATCCCAAAACATATAGAAGAAAAGACATGTTGCGGCGACCCCAAATAAATTGTGATACGGGCAGGAGAATCATGATGATGGAGAGCTTATCTGAGGATCTCAGAAACCGGGTATCTGCAGCGCTCGGAATTTTTTTAAGATTTACATAACCTCACGCCTATATTCCTCAAAGGGTTAGGCAGAAGTGTACCTATAGTACACACACATTTCGCCAGTTATGTCCTACTAGCTGCGCCCCGCGGTTTCACCCGCGTAAGTGTCGATCCCGTGGGAATATTGGGATGAAAAGTGGCCTATAATTATGTTAATTCAGGGTGTCAGCTACCTCCATACAAAATTTTATCAAAATTGGTCCAGCCGTTTGAGCGTGAAGAAGTAACAAACATAAACACACACACTCACAAACTTTCGCCTTTATAATATTATAGTGTAATAGTGTAATTAGTGTAAAGTGTAATGTATTAGTGTAATTAGTTTGATAGTGTGATGTACCAGGGGTGAGCCTATTGCGTTCAACCGGGCACAAACAAGAATCCGGGCTGGTACGGATAAATCAAAGACGGGAAAACCCAATAACGCTTTGCCCGACGTGGGAAACGAACCGGGTACCTCATGCTCAGCAGTAGCGCTTGCGACTAGACCAACGAGCCAGTCAGTCTTTTAGGATCATAATTATTATTGAATATTCAATTTTAATTGCACTATTAATACATAACAATGTTATTAATAACGTGCGGCATGCGACTCTGTCCATAAATAAATAAATTATACTTGATAATAAAGCTACAATTTTAAGAAGATTTGCATTAAAATATTGTTGTTTATCTAGTAATTATAATGACTAAGTGATGTTGCATCTCATTGTACTTCTTAGTATTGTCTAAGATTACTTGTTCGACCCGACCTTGCCCTATGTTTGAGATATGTTAATCTTTAATTAAACCTTTGTTCTTTTATAATGATACCTACTTGCTTGCTAAGATGTATGAATGCTTGATTAAGAGCGAGAACAATAAGGAGATTAGGCTTTGATATCAATCAGCTGGTTTATTGTGTAAAGACTTTAGGTGAAGATTATTTGAAGCAAGCTGTCATTCCACAATGATAGGGATTTACACTGTTGACAGCTCATCTCACCCAAGTTTTCACGGTGAGATCGGCTGGTCATCATCATCATCGGCCTAGCCTTTTCCCAACTAAGTTGGGTTCGGCTTCCAGTCTAACCGGATGCAGCTGAGTACCAGTATTTTACATGGTGCGACTGCCTATCTGACCTCCACAACCCAGTTACTGGGTAATACGGTACCCCTTGGTAAGACTGGTTATCAGACTTTCAGGCTTCTTAATTCCCGTAACGACCGTCAAAGATCCACGAATGACAGCCGGGACCAACGGCTTAACGTGCTCTACGAGGCATGGAGGGATCTTGGTATATAAAGATGGTCTATCCACGGACACAGACCCATCCACGGACAAACCGCGGCAAGCGTAGCTTAACCTGATCGATCGATAACCGTGCGGCTGTTATTACTTCGCAACAAGCCCCATTTGGGAAGAAATCAATAAAAAAGATAATAGTAGAGTCTGTAGGGAACAGAGATTATTAAGTTTAGAAATTATTAAAAATGTGCAGAGTTTTGCAGGCACAAAACTACTTGATGATGAAATTGGCTAACGTAAAAAGAAAATTAGAAAAACTATCACAGAAAACAAGTTAGATTGAGAATTTCAAGTTAAAATACCTTTGAAAACCTTAAACAAAGAATGCATCTGATCGCACATAAAAATAAAAGAACCATTGAATGATTTACGGTTCGCAGGTGCTACTTAGTGGCTAAATAATAACAGCCGCTCCGGTCGATCGAAGGTCAAGCTACGCTTGCCGCTGTTGGTTCGTCGATGGGTGACCATCCGTTACATATTGAGAACCCTGTCTCTGAAAGCACGATATGCTGTTGCTCCTGGTTGTCATTCAAGATCTTTGACAGTCCGTTACGGGTACTTAGTTAAAGCCCAGAAATCTGGCGACCAGTCTTATCGTCAGATAGGCAATCGCTCCATGTATTATACTGATATTCAGCTGCATTCGGTTAGACTGGAAGTCGACCCCGACATAGTTGGGAAAAGGCTTGACAGATTGAATGATTCACAGTTAATACGGACTACTTCACACGTATCTAATCGCGAGCCACTGAGTTCCATATCTGTGTGTATTTAGTATAAACAATCGGGTTTAGGCAACATCTCCTTGACCAGTGTTTGCCTTCTTAAAGTGTCAAGGTACACTGTGTATGGTAATTTGATTAAATATATATCATTAACTTGGCTGTTAAAATTGGTCTAGGTTTTAACGAATATGGTTTAGACGTGGGCGATCTATGTTAGTCCCTTGGCATTTATGTTTTAGTCAACAACTTTCCATAAGGTATTACTATCTATTTTAAATCTATTAGTCTCTGTTTCTATAATACAAAGGTCTAAATTAAAATCAGTTTTTGGTGAGGTAAGTCAGGTCCAGTCAGGACCTTGTAAAGGCCGCAGGAACGTTGGATGCGAGAAGCACAAAACCGGTCGAAGTGGAGGTGCTTGGGGGAGGCCTATGTCCAGCAGTGGACGTCTTTCGGCTGAAATGATGATGATGAAGTCAGGTCATTTTATTGTATAATACTAGCTTTTGCCCGCGACTTCATCCGCGTAAAATTTCTTGTTCCCGCGACCCGCCCCGTCGCACCGTATCACCTGCTGCGCTATCACTTCGTTTTAGGCTAATCTCACTATTACCCTTAGGTCATAGCGAGATTTTCAATAGCATATATATATAGTCTTCGTCAAGAATTGACGATCAAATACAAAAATAATTTTTAAAATCCGATCGGTGTTTCCAGAGATTAGCGTATTTAAACAAACAAACTCTTCAGCTTTATTATTTGTACAGATTATAATTATAAGCCCTTTATTTCTGAACATTTTGCGTTGTGGTATTTTACAGATCGTCTCTTAGTTCAGTGTGCCTTTTGACAAAGTCCTCTAACCACTTCCACTGATTCCTTTCCCTCGCAACTATTCTATCTGGACCCGCTGGGAGCTTTAACTCGTCTTCCAATCTCTTCTATTGTCATCCCCTGATCCTTTTGTCATCTCTGGGGTACCATTCTGTCACAACTTTACTCCATTTGTCTTGAGAGCCTCTTAACATGTGGTCTGTCCATCTCCAAATTTTATTTTAGTATGCGTCAAATATCAGTGTTAGGCTCAAGTCTTCTGAACGACATAGTAAATTTTTATTAAGGAAAAACATCACACTGTGTTCCTCATCTTTACATTTCGATGCTCTATAGTCCATGACCTCATTACTTAACCCTTTAGTTGGAATCCACTTAAAAACTAGTACCACGGACAGATTGGCTAACAGTTCTTGCACAGTGTTCAGAACAAGTGGTATCGGTCCAAATCTGGATCATATCCCATTGTAACGTACCGGTTTTCTCAGGTCAGTTCTTACGTAATGGAAAATTTTATGGACAGTGGGCTGTATTGTTGTTCGTACATGATATTATTATTGTATGGAATGGAATTCTGGTCCTTAGTATACATACATACAAAGTTATTATTGTGATGTGAACCTGTCTAGAAATATAATGTATCGTATGATGGTCGGTATGGGTTGGTGATGGTTTTGTTTACATTTGAAATTACATATGTGTATATGCAGGTTTCTATAGAAGCTAAATGGGTATCGTGCAGATCTATTGCGTGGGTAAGTCGTGTATGCCTCAGTTTTGTTTTGGATTGGTGACCTTTTTTGTGCATTCATTACATTTATTTTGAGCTCAACTTTGCTCAATGAGCTTCTGTTTAACGAGCTACGTGACTCCTACATTTACACATGACACAATATTGACCATCTTTATGACCATACTTTTGACTCTTGACCCAAATGGTTTAATTCCAATAAATATTTGATCAGTAACTGAGAATTTCTGAAGATATTGATCTTACGACGTTCCAGGGTCGGCGGCTGTCTAATGCAATTTATATTGCGTGAAAGTCAATGTCAGTGAGTCAGCGTTCTGTAGACCATATTATTTTACACGGTTCGTGTCCTTACATCGTGTTAATCCAATTGATTGCGATGGTCCATCTTTTGAGCTGTCTTTGTCTTGTTTGGACATCTTTTTTCTTTTGATATTGATTTCAAAAGTGGTTTTATGACACTTCTTCTTGTTTATATGTCCTATACATATTACGGGGTATTGGTTTGGATTTGATTTCGCACGGATTGGTTTCCGCACTTAGTACTTTAAGTGGATCATTGTACGTGAGCCATTACCGGCACTCGTTGGCCATCTCAACCAGCTCACCTCCCTCCAGAAGTAGATTAGGTTGGAGTCTTAATTTTCTTTTATGCTTAAAATGTAATACTTTTTGCATAGACATTTGAATCTTTATTTCAAACTCGGAATACTGTGTCGGTCTTACTGAAATAATAAATTGAAATCTTGGGTAATATCAATCGATGTGCGCAGATAAAATTGTCGCAACGATTTGAACACTTAACAAAATTTCGTCGTGCGCGTACACTTGTATTACTGGTAATTTAATCAGTTATTTAGATCGGTTATAATTTAGTTACATAAGTGAAAGCGCGATTATGTCGGCCGAGACGCAATTCTTCACATTTTGGCGGTTGCAAGCTACTGGTTGACCGCCAACGAAAGTGGTCTGGTGCGTTTCCATTTTGCCGCGGTAATTTGATAATTGAGTTACTTTTTTACTTGTTGCAGGTTTAAAGTAAAGTGGACAGCATTAAGCTTAATGGCCGACTGGATGATCTATATGCTTTGCATGAACTTTTAGAAAACTCCAAATTGGGAGCTTGTGTAAAGCAAATAATATTTTTTAACTTAGCGCGAATTCGAAAGGAATGATCGATGTTTAAAAATGATAGTCCGAATATATGACATTTGGCTCGTGGCTAAATAATAACAGCTTAATTAATAACAAAGGTTTATCCTGACTCCCGAGACACAGGCAAATGCCTAGTTTCGGGGTCACCGTCTTTTCTATACACGTACGTACACATTACGTACTAATAAATTGAAATTGAAATTTTAAGTAATGGAGCCGCGCAGTGAATTCAATTAAATAAAAGAGGCTGTTACATTTTGTGTAGAATGCGGTTCTGTGGAGTTACGCACTCCACAGAACCGCATTCTACACAAAATGCTGCTGTGAAAGCAACGTGCAGCACTTTCGACTGCAGATGTGCAGTTCAAGGACCAATTTGTAGACTAAAATGCTTTCTAGCTTTTGATTAACTAACAAATTAATTATAAGGCAATTCTTTCGCTATTTGATTTATATTATTTTTTATTAAAGGTTAATTTGACAGTGTGTAATGAGTTTCATATATATTTTAAGCATTCTTGAACTAGAAAAATATGCAGTATTTCTGCACTGGCGGCGAAATCGTTAGAAATTGCAACATATGGCAATAGTGACATTTCGGCGTTAGTGTGTGGTGTACGAACAATTTCTACGTCGATAGAAAGTGAAGGTCATCACTTTATCATGATGTTGCACTTTTAAGTGAAACCATAAGATTCTATCAAAGAAAGGCTAATATAGTAAAATATCTGTTTACGTTTTCTATAAATCATCAGATGTAGGTACAGTCAACAAAAGAGATGCAGGATCGTCGGATATAGTTGAGGTTTAGTAAGAAACCGATGGATGTTTTCGAATAAAATTTAATTTTATTAATAGGAAAAAAAACAGCTCATTTATCAAATTAAATTTCAGTTGACAACATCCATCGGTTTCTTACCAAACTTTAACCATATCCGACGATCCTACATACTTATCTCTTTTGTTGACCTACCTTCTCGTCATGATTGTAATCGAAAGGTTGCGGAAAAGTTTGCGGTGTAGCTTAAAATAAGTTTTTTTATTATCCCCAAGTTACTTTCAAATTTCGAGAACATCTTGTGTTTAGAGAATAAATGATTTAAAAAAAAAAGTGACACCAAAAAATTCTGAATTCTAAATTTTATATACCTAATTCTTGAATTCATGAATAAGTTCAATCTCTGTATCGGTATACAACACACATGAATAAGACAACAAACTTGGCGATACTCAGTCTAATAGCACAGTTCCTATTAATTTTAACTCATAACATAATTATTACTATAGCGAACACTTTAACAGCTGGGAAGTATAAGCCATTCAAATCCACTTATAAGACAAATGATTGCAGAGTTAGTACAAAACCTTCATCTACTATATTATTATCATCAGTAAATGCATGTTATACAAACATTACGATGCCTCATTTACCATACAGTGCGTTTATATATGTATTCAAAAGATTAGCAACCAAGACCAAGTACTTACTTATGTTTTTTGCGAGTTCCCACAAATTACATAGGCAAATGTCGGCGGATAATGTAAGAACACGATTATTTTAAATTATCAAATTGAATGCAAGTGACGATTAAATAACATTAGGAATATGGGTCAGTGTCATACGATAATGGGTGCTTAAGGCTAAACAAAACACATTACGACTTTAGGTGCTAATAACCTCGAATGGATGCACTTTTGTTTTTGTGATCGTGTGTGGAAGCAGGGCGTTAGTTGCGCCCCGCGGTTTCACCCGTTTAAGTGTCGATCCCGTGGAAATATCGGGATAAAAAGTAGCCTATATGCTAATCCAGGGTGTCAGTTACCTCCATACAAAATTTTATCAAAATTGGTCCAGCCGTTTGAGCGTGAAGAAGTAACAAACATATAAACACACACTCACCAACTTTCGCCATTATTATAATAAGTGTGATTTTTAGTCTATATTGTCCCACTGCAGGGCAAAGGCTTCCCTTTCTTCTTTCCACTTCTCTCTGTCTTGAGCTAGTGTGGACCAATCCTGTCTGTAGGCATCAAGCTCATACACCCATCTACTCCTGGGTAGGCTTCGATGTCGCCAGGTTAGTTAGTGACAAATTAATCGTATGCTTATAAAGAAAAATCTGTAAAGCAAAACTAGGGAAAATACACTAAATTCGTGCATATGAAATCTATTAGTCATGAAGCTGTTATTCTACTTAATACATTTTTGTAGTATTAACAACAAACTAAAATGATTAATAGTATTCAAGTTGAATTTTAGTTTGTAGTTGTTTCTTTAGATTGTGGAGGTGTCTTGTTTAAAATAAATAAGTAATTAGTAATCTTCGAAAAGGATAGCTTAAAGTAATGAATAAAGTTTTGCAAACTGATATATACACAGTATAAGATTAGGTCTTTATCAGACAGTTCCCTTATTGGTATTACGAAAATTAATTTAGTTTGGAATATTGGAAAGCTTTTATGGTAGACTTGGCGAGTGTTTTCGCAAGCAATAACTGGTGGTAATATGTTGAACAAAATAATGGTTATACCTTTTACATTATCTAGTACGTATTTATAATTACGATTCAAAATTACATAATATGCTATTTAATTGTATATGTCAGTGTGGGGAGCAGAGGGCCTACAGTGCAGCCGATGAGAGAAAGCACTTTTGACACCTGTAAATTAACAAACGAATACGTGTTTTGCGAATTTGGTCATTATTAACTAGAATTGTCGCACTGAAAGGTGCCAGGGACGCTCTCTTCTCTTGACGACGGCCGGGACGTTAGGCAGTGACATTCTATCAGTGATCAGCGATAAAGATTTAAAATTCAAATTCTGACTGATATATCAACGCACAGCCTAAACCACTGGTCCTAGAGACATGAAATTTGCAGGGTGTGTTATTTGTGAAGAGTATCCATTAAGAAAGGGTTTTTCGAAATTCCACCCCTAAGGGGGTGAATGGAGGGAGCGAAGTCGCGGGCGGAAGCTAGTCAGGGAAAAAGATGATGGAAAATCAAAAATTTGTTGGATTCACTTGCTACTGAAAAGCTTATGTCAATCCTGGGCCCTAATTCACTATGTCCACTTAAATCTATCCTGTCCTGTCCTGTTGTCATTACTTCGAAACCACGTCGATTCCTTAGCAAATCCCGCCAATCTCGCGTTCATTTCTCGCAGATAATAAGTAAAGTTAATACGGGCTGGTGTCCGCAACTCCACGTCAATGCGCGTATTTTGCGTATGGGTGGGAAAATCGATTATTCGATCCACCCCAGTTCCTCAAGGAAGGCCAGCAACGCCTTGATGTTACTGACCGTCTCACGTATTTCGCGCGGTTTCGTTCATTGTGTCATAAAGAATAAGGTCCCTGTCAAAGTCAAAGTCAAAGCATTTATTTCAAATAGGCACATAAAAGGCACTTTTGAACGTCAAAAATTACCTTAAAATAGAATTCATTCTAGTCGCCCATTCCAAAAGGTAGTTATGGTATGGAGAAGAATGGGCAAGAAACTTCATCGTTACTCTTTTAAAATGTTTTACAATATTTTGCATGGGTGTCGAAAGCTGTTGTAGAATTAGGATACGCTTTGACAGCGATTGCCAAATTGTCGACGTGGCAAGTTCGAATACCTGCTGTCGTTTGTTCAAATTCTAACCCCTTTCTGTGGCGAGTATTAGTTTAGTTCGAAGGGTTACGGGAATTCTTTTTCTACGTTATCATCATCTTCCTGCTCTTGCCCCATGTTACTTGGGGTCAGTGCAAAAAGTTTTCTTCTTCCATTCTCCTCTGTTGACCGTCACGATATTATTGCAACATAAAATTAACCTTTTAAAAGCTGACTTAAGCTCTCTGTTTTAATAATTTCGATTATCAAATTTTTTTGTATGTTTGTTTGATTTGGAAGAAATTTGGCACATGGGTAGACCATGATAGAACTGGGTTAGGACATAGAATACTTTTATCAGAGCAGTGGTGGCCCAGTAATAACGGCCGCGTCTTATGAGTTGTAGGTCGCAGGTTTGAACCCTGACAGGTGCTTTACTTTGTGCAAATTATTCATCACCGCTACTCTCATTCTCGTTTGTTCGATCGTGAGGAAACCGACACGTCCTAGAACCAAAAATTCGAAGGCATGTGACATCCACCAACCTGCATTGGGCTCGTGTGGTGGATTACGGTCTTCTTACAGAGAGGAGGCCTTTGTCCCAGCAGTGGGAACATTACAGGCCGATTATGCTATACTTTTTATCCCGATACTCCCATGGAATCGAGACCTAAGCGGGTAAAATCGCGGGGCGCAGCTAGTTCTTAATAAATAAACAAAGAATCAATATTTAAAGCACACATGGTCTTATTTAATTTATACTAAAGTGTTTTATTTATACATGACCATAAGAGTGGTAGACATTACGATAACTATCCATTATCCGTGTTATTTTTAATAAGATTGAATGTTCTTTGTTTGAATAACCATGTACGGATTTATGGTATATTTCCTGGTGTGACCCAAAGAGGAAGTGCAGTGAATGCCATGACAGTCGTCACATAGACAATTTTACTGTCTTGCATTGTAATTGTCTAATTTATGGTACAGTAGACCTACTGCCTTGGGGCTAACAAAAAGATTACATGCGAAATGGTAATGATCATAGACTGTATTTATTTGTGGGAAAACACATGCTTGTTTTGAAAAGCAGCTTTTGTTTGGACTTTACGTGGTTATTGTGTCATACTGGCTGACATGTTTATACATACTAGTGATACATTTTGTATCTAGTTTTTTGTTATTTAAGTAAGTTATTAATTTGATATTTTTATTGGTTTACTTACCTTTTAAAATATTCAGCACAACTATTTACACTGGTTACAAATCTGGGTTTAAATAATGAATAACTAACTGAATATACAAATACTAAAGGCCTATTCAAACTTAAGCGGTATTCGCTACCGTTGTGGGTAGAGGTACATACCGCGCGGGTTTCGCTCAGGTATTTAGTATCAAGTTCCGCGGCTAGAGCGGAATAGTTGGTGCCATAGTACCGCATAGGTATTGTTTCGCTTGTTGGGCGAAACCTCGAACTCGGTATTCTACCCACAAGGATAGCGAAATCCGCTTTGGTGTGAACAGTAATAGTACCGCATACCCACTCGGTTTTCTCTACCGCAGACGGTAGCGAATACCGCTTAGGTTTGATTAGGCCTTTAAGTACACTTAGGCGTCGAAGTACTCGTCCGCATCGCTGTCATCCGGAAACGTGCCCAGAAGACTGGCAGCACCGTCATTTTGTTGTTGTTAATTGATATTAATCTGTCAAGCTCCGCTAATGAGACACAATTGATTTTCTATTGTTTCGTCGCCGATCGGCGAACCGCGCCGCTTGACCGGTTAAAGCTTTAGGTGGTTTGATTAAACAACCCTTACCCCAACAGTAAAATAGTAGTTCTTAAAAGTTGTTTAGTAGCAAAAACAAGTCCCATTTTATTCCAAAAAGATAAAAAAGTTACGATTCATGAGAACATAGATCTGTAGACTATTAAATAAGTCAATCGGTGTAGTACGACGTCTGTTACGAACAATCGCGTCGGAAATGCATTGTGTAATCGAGTTAATGGTAGAATCGATTATTGGAATCGCTGTTCCGTTGCGTTTGCGCGGCACTGCTCGCGGAAAAGTTCACCTCACTACTTGACATCATTTTTATGCAATAGTGTGGTGCTTGTAGTTTCACGGTTACTATAACAATTGCGTTAGTACGCATTGTTGATCCATAATTTTGGGCATTCCTACATTGTGACACCCAAATTATTTCTGCGATTTTCAAGCAAAGTTATTTCCGTTTAAGTATCTCTAGAACATTACTGGGAATTCTGGCAAAAGCTGTTTTTTGTACAAAAAAGGATTAAAAATTCAATTACTGGCCCTAACTTTTTCTATAGATGTTAAAGTTGAATAGATCCCTTACTTAATTACGAATCCCAAAAAGGAGTATGTTGAAGTAAATTGGACTTAACATAAAGGTTATTATCGGTAACGGTCGCCGGTCGGGCGGTTAATGGCTGACCACATCTTTGGAAATGGAATAATTTCAGTACTTACCTATTTTAAATTCAGAGGGGGTGATTAGATGCAAACAGATGGGTAAGGTACTTATGAACAAATGACTGGTAAAATGAATGATAAAAATGTTCAGCCCATTACCAAATACGTATAAGTTTTAAAGTTTTTTGTCCGATTGTCCCAAGATAAATTATTTTATTTCTGTACCTAAGTAGGTTTGTACAAACACGTCAATCATATTTTAAAAACTAGACGAGGTGTGCGTTTCCTATCTGACTACTTTGAGCAGAAAGGCCGAAAAAAACTCAGAGGTCGCAGTCCCTTTTAAAGTCAAAACATAATCTTGGTCAGATCATGTGAAGACCATGTATTCTGGTGTCAGAAATGGTCTTTTGAGGAAAGAACCACAGAGATTGGGTGGACTTGTCTAGTCAGTGCATGCATTTGAGGAGTGTCAGTTCAAATGGTTCTATTTCCCTGTCGAATGAAATGAATTTTTATTTTTTTTCCCCGAAACTGTTACTTAAATCCTATCCATATTTGATAAAATTCTGATCGAAAAGCGAGTATATCCAATTTAAAACAATCTTAAAGTTTGACGTTCCGACTTATTATGCTTATTAAAGGGCTTATTTCTCATACAAACTATGTTTTATTAAACAATTTTGTTGAGAAGGTAATTAAACCTTGCCATATATTATTGCCTGCCGAAAATCGAAATTGTACGATTCATAAAATCGATGTTTTGGCTGTATACTTTAGTGAGATTATTCATAAAATATATTAATAATTTTAATTGTATTTTTTATTATTAGTATTTATAACTCCTAAATAAAATAAAATGATTCCATTATCAATTGAAATATATTTTAGTCAAAAAGGATACATATTTCCAAAAATGACCAATTAAAAGGTCTTATTTCTAGAATATTCTGATCAAAAAGACTTATTTACGGTAATTCCGATCATAAAGTCCTATTTCCAAATGAAATTAAAAAAAAGAAAAGAAATAGAGTAGAAAACTAAAAATGTACATGTATATTAATTAGCCTAATCTGCGTTAAATACAAATGATAAAGATTTTTATTATATTCCATTAAACAATGTAAATGGTTTTTATTGTTTCCTGTAAAGTTTGCTTATCATGGAAATAGGACCTTTTGAACAGACACTCCTCATTTTGTAATACTCGTAGGCATTGATATATATGTTACATAACTCAATGCTAGTAGGTGTGACTCAGTACAAATTGTGCGTCTCGTTGTCTCAGCCCTTTAGTTGGTTGGTTAAAGGACCTAACTTGATAGTATGACACTTGTCAATACGTAGAAAAAAAAAAAAAAAAAAGGTACTAGTTAAGTACCTAGGAGTAGATAGTCTACTCCTAGGTACTTAACTAGTACCTACGTGTTACTACCTACTACTACTAGTACCTAGGAGTAGATAGTCTACTCCTAGGTACTTAACTAGTACCTACGTATTGACAAGTGTCATTGTCTGGAACTCATAAGGAATGTGAATGCTGCATACTCTGCCCAAGATTAGAACAATGCAGTGCTAGCTATTATTTGGAAATTACTTGGCCTTATAGATCAAGATGTCTTTGATACTTTAATAAGGCAAGGTGAACATAATTGCCTCTCACTGGATTTTTGTAAGATTGTATCTTTAGGATGATTTCGTAATAATTATTCTTGGTTTTTTCTTTTGTTCGGCGTTGTTTTGTTACACTTTGATAATAATAATAGCCTAGTTGTTCATGAAAAAGCCTTTTTTATTGCTGAATGGACCCGTTCTTGAGCTCGAACACGCCTGATGGAAAGCGATGGATGAAGTCTAGGTTTTCCTTTTCTCCTTTCACATGTTTGTGTCTGCTGTTGAACGTGCTGCATTTGAGGCCAGTCCTTTAGGGAAGAATCCACTTCATCTCTTACTTAAGACGAAAGCATCAGGGTAGCCCGCAAAATTCAAATTTTCTTATGTTTATTGCAATTTGCAGGTCAGGGTTGTACTTATGTTGATTTGAATTTGATTCGGGGTCATAACAAAATATTTATTTATAGAATTAGTCATTCAATAGGGCAATGAACTTTGAGAGTTTTAAGTTCATATTACCCTATTGAATGAGTATTCTTAGAATTCTTTCACTACTAGGTACGTTTAATGAAATTAACCAACCTACTCGTAAGGCTGACAGGGTCATCTGAGTAGGTACAAAAGTCGTTCGACCATATTTAGAAACGATTTCATTCATAAAGGTAGGTAATTAACTCTGAAATATTGTTTCTTATCTGCAGATTGGCTAAGCATCGATCTTACTCTTAAATGTAAACAAAAGAGAGTCATAAGGTGGGTTTTTTTTCGTGTACTTAACTATTTTGAGAGAAATTACAATTTTTTACAGCCGACACTAGTCGCTGACTAATTCGGAATTGTGATTTTTGATTGTAATAATTAGGTACTCATAATAAATGAAAAAGCAACTCATTATTATTTTAAATGTATTGTATCACACTCGTAACTCCTGCAACACCTACATTCAATTAGGTAAATGTTGCATTTATGACGTCTATGTACTTATGTCAAATAAGTAGGTACACACAGCTACACATCAAGCTATACATAACCAGTATAAGCTGAGTTCTGATTGAACGAAAAACCTATACAATGCGAGCTCAACAAAAACTAGAAATGTATAGCTTGATCTGTAGCCGTATGTACAGACGCCAGCACATCAAGCTACCCGAAACTGTGAAATTTTCCCAATCAACTTTCAACCTTATGTTATAGTAATAAAATAGTTAATTTGTGTAAGTTTTCATTCATAAATCTATCCCAAGAGGATAGTTAGAAGTCACTTGTCTCTGACAGTGACTGTGCACCTACCTATAACTTTTATTTGTTTTTAACTTTACAAATAGGTAACTTTTCCTCTCACCTGTTTCACTTAACACTGATGGTACAAGCAACACAAACAGACCCGCATAAACGCTCTCAAAACTAGTTAATTTTCGACACGCACTGATAAAACATTTCACCATTCTTTTAACACTCGTGTTTTTACTATTTTTTGTCAAATTTGAACATGCTAACACCATTTTTGTTGAATTTTTATTGTATCGGTACCACACTCAGATCACATCACTAATGTCATTGAAAAGTCCTACTTAATTAATTATTTATTTAAGGTTTTAGATAATAATATAAAAACATTTAGCATTATTATTTAAATATTTATATCTCCACTCTCCAGCAATAGGACTGTTATTAAATAAAGTTGAATAACCTAATTATTTTGTAGGAAATAGGCAAAATGCATAATATTTTTTCTTTTTCAATTTCGTGAATATTCTGTTTTCAAATCTCGCGCTCAAAAAGCGCGGGAAGACGCGCGCGGAGCATGCGCGGTGTGCGTACAATGATCTGTAATTTTTTTCAACGGGTACAGACCTCCCGCTATAGAGCCTTCTGATGCGAGTGATTTTTTATTGAGATCGTGAGCAATTTTCTGGTCTGCATACATACGTTAATTTTGCGGAAGCAAAATGCCGTATTTGTTTGTTTTGAAGATAATGTTATTTTTTTGCTTTAGTCAGAGAAAGTAGGTAATTTTTATATAGCAAGTAGGTAAACTTTTTATACAAATGGTTCTTGAAGTTTTTTTTTTAACTTTTGTTTTATTGTAAAGCTAAAAAAAAGAAACATTACTTATAATCTGGATAAAATCGTGTGGAAAGACCAGTAGTAGGTATTTTCCATCGGTTGATGACACCAAGGTACTAAGTAGGTACTTAGCTCTTGCTTAAGCATATTTTTATGTTTGTGTATATTTTTAGCTCTAATGTTACTTTATGTATCAGTCAATAATTTAGGAACAGCCCATGTTTATTATTAAAACCAAGAAGTTATTGACCTAAACGGGGTCAACAAATCCTTTATTATTCTAAAAGATCAATATTCTGAGTTAGTCTTGTGTTTATTTGACATTTAATTTATTAAGCATATTGTATCGTATCAGTTAAATATACAACCAGTGACTTTAAAATGAGTAGGTATTTTGATACTAATGACTTCACATTTAATATTAGGACTTGCAGAATTGTCAAAACCGTGGCTACGGTTATCATCGAAATTGACATTCCTAGACAAGCTGTTTTTTTTTTAATTCTGAAGTCGAAAATTTTATAAAAAATACCTACCTCATTCTCCCAGTTCTGAAAACTGTAAAAATGTATACGTTTTCATTCTTCAAATCAAACGAAACGAAATAGGTAGGAATCCAATATACAGGATGCAATTAAATTCATGCATCCTTTTAAGAGGTCATTGTACTCATCATTATGAACAACTCTTACTATGGGACCAAACCCGAAATTGCGAAAAAAAAAACAGCCGTTCCATACATTTTGACGAGTTATGCGAACATAAATGTAAGGAGCAGCTGATTTTTTTCGCGACTTCATGTTTGCTCCCGTAGTAAAAGACTAAAAGTTGTTCATAATGATGGGTGATTTGACCCCTTAAAAGGATGCCCATGAATTCAATTTCACCCTGTATACATAACGTTCATTGAATTGCGTAAAGGCTTCAGACATTTATCGTTATCGATAAAACTGTACATACTTTACAACATCCGAGAGTTGTAAAAATATGTATGTATGGTATGGGCCCTTGAAAAAACGCAAGGACAACTATCACAGTATTGCCCTTCATTTGTTGTTTCTACTTATATCACTAACCTACGTCATACACGAAGAAACTGGTGTGACATTTTGATTTGACAACAAGGCTGTATTAACGTTGACCTTTGTCTGTGTTATCTAAAATAAAAACAACAGTTTTTGCTGAAATCATGTCTATGGTAGGTACTTATCGATAATTTACCGCTGAAAGCACCATATTAACTTCGTCATTTTAATGTATTTTTTGCGGTTTAATGGAACGGCCGTAAATTTAATAATAATTGCCAATTATAATTACGAGATGTTGAACGTTTTAGGACACTTAAAAATTATGCCTCGTGGTTCCGTGGGACCTTCGTTTTAGTGTTGGATTTGGATAACGTCGTCCGACCGTACGAGGATGAAGAAAATCTGACATTACCTAGTTGAAATTCAGATATTTTTAAAAGTAAGTTTTATTTGTTTGGTTTTCTTTTCGCACGATAATTTATGGCTCTTAGTTGGTATTCTGTAGTATTCACCCACATCCTAGAGCTGGTTGATTAAAAGCCTCAAGCTTCTATTAAAAGGTCACAATATCGTCGAGGAATATCTTGGTATACGCCTTTGCTCCCATGATAGAGAAAAAAAAAACAGTCTTTGTTTCTTATCTGCATAGTGCACAGCGTCTAGAGGGTGTCTTACATTGGCTCTATTGTCGCAAGCTGAGCATCATCATAGCAAAAATGTGCATAACCTTCTTTAAATTGATGAGTCAGGGATTAATTCATTTTAAGTAAGAAGGTAGTAGTCGTGGCTGTTATTATTTAGATAACAGCCGCACGGGTCGATCGATCGGGTTAAGCTACGCTTACTGCAGTTGGTCCGTGGATGGGAGAACATCTTTGTATACTAAAACCTCTCCGTGCCTCGGAAAGCACGTTAAGCCATTGGTCCCGGATGTCATTCGTGGATCTTTGACAGTCCTTTTGGGTAGTCTGAAGCCCGAAAGTCTAACAACCAGTCTTACCCAGTAACTGTGTTGTGGAGGTCAGATAGGCAGTCGCTCCATGTAAAATACTGGTATTCAGCTGCATCCGGTTAGATCCGAAAATGGGCAAAGCTAGACAGATGATGACTAGAAGTCGTCATCATCATTATTTCAGCCGATAACGTCCACTGCTGGACATAGGCCCCCTCCAAGCACCGCGAATTCGATCGGTTCTGTGCTCCTCGCATCCAGAGGATTCCTGCGGCCTTCACAAGGTCCTCCTAGCAGTAAGTTGATGAAAATCTCTTTATATTTTCAGAAATGCTGCTGGCAGCCAAAATTTTGTTGACATTGTTGATTTTGCAGTCAGTATATACGATCACAATGACCCGGCCTGCTGATGAATGTAAAAACAAGAAGAAAGCCATGAAATTTATCTTTTTCCCCGTTTACTATCCAGCTTTTTACTATCCCGTGGTAGCTTACCCAACAGTATTTTTAGCTGGATAATATTATGTTCTTATTATTAAATAAATACTAACAAACTGGGCCCGAGTGGTGGATTAAAGCCCACTCCCTCTCACCGAGAGGGGGCCTATGTCCCAGCAGTGGGAATATTATAAAAGCTGATTATGCAATATAGTATAAAAAAGTGGCCCTCCAGGAGTGCCGACAGAAGTGAAAACTTGAACAATTACGTGTGTATTTTTTAAATCGTCATATAAACAATTATGATAAGTAATTTAGAAGTTATGAGGGAACAGATAAACCATACATACATACCGGTCAAAATCATAAACCTCCTTTTTGCTTCGCCGTAGTCCGGTAAAAAACACACAGAATACTTTGTCATCACTCACTGACATATCGGAAATACATTAAAACCGAGTACCTACATCCCGAGGACAGCCGAACACATCCGAATGTAGGGCGGTGTCGGTAATAGTTCGCGAGTTCAATGGTTTTTCCCATCTTAAAAAATGCCCAACACGCCTAAAGAAGTTTACACTTACAAAAATATAGAATTAAAATATGATTGAAGTGAAAACTTCTTTAGACGCGTTGGGAATTTGAAGATGGGAAAAAAACCATTGAACTCGCGAACTGTTACCGACACCGCACTACATTCGGATGTTTTCGGCTGTCCTCGGGATGTACTCAGTTTTAATGTAATTCCGATATGTCAGTGAGTGATGGCAAAGTATTCTGTTTGTGTTTTGTTTATATGACGATTCAAAAATACGTTGTTCAAGTTTTCACTTCTGTCGGCACTCCCGGAGTGCCACTTTTTTGTATTAAAATGAGTTTCATATTGAAACGTTTAGATTGTTGGCGCCAAATATTTTGATTTTAGAATTAGTTACCGAATAATTTATTAAATAAAAAGTTATGTTACTTTTCAACGCGATATTTTAATTTATAACAAGGTTTTGTAACATGAAATAATATACGCAAGAACGATATCGATTTATAAGTTTATAGATATTAAAATTTTATCGTTATGCTAGATACAATAAGTGTAGGCTTCAGCCTACCTATACTCAGGCTGTGAATACACGCACTGCTTTGAACATTGTGAACACTGACTATCTACATTGATCTGTTTGATTTATGTACATATTAAATACTCACAACCTACATACTTAATTATACGTGATACAATTTCTAACAGAATGGGTAAGAGAAACAATACCGTCTGTAGATGATTACAGCTACCTAGGTATATTTGATAATTTTCAAGTTATGGATCAACAAGCTGAATATCATACTTAACAAAGTTCAAATTCCATTGCAACCAAAAACTTATTAGGACCTTTTTGTTGCAAATGGTCACTCAAAAAATCAACTTAGAATACATTTTCACTAAGGTAGATAATTGATTAAGTGGCGGTGGAATGTAGGTAAATTACATTGCAGAATCGCGTCGCACTGTCACGTGGTGCTTGTCTGCGGGAGCCTTAGGCCTTAACACAGTGTTTCCTTGAAAAAAAAAAGGGTGTAACATATTGAGCTACTTCTGAACATTATGAACGAGTTACTTATGTAAGATTTTTATAGAAGGTGATGATAAAATTACCTATAAGATGAGAATTATGATAGGTCAGTATTACGTAGTTTACGTTGATTTTTATGGTAGTTGAAGTTAGTACACAATAATAGTTTATTACTACTATCGTTAATTATCACAAGGATCAGCAGAAAATCAAAATAAAATAGAATACTATGTAAGTATATTGACTGTATCCAATGACCTAAAATCCGACCTTAGCCTTTGTGTCAACTACGTAAGTAGTTCAGCCCCCTTATTCACAAACACTCGATATGCTTCCGTATCGTATCGAACATTAATCATTGTTATCGTAGGAGTCTTCTCAATGCTGTTCACAAGTCCAAAACCCGAAAATTTTGTCAGTTTAAATCAAATAGACGCCCGCTATTCTTCCAACAGCTATTTGCTGTTGAGGGGAAGTCAAATCAGGTTATCGAAATATCAGGTTTTCGATACGATAGCCAGTCGTATGGTTGTGAATCAGGGCTCTGGTGCCAATATTGTATTTTTTCTCATGGATTTTTTATGTGGCAAGTTCTTACCTACCTGAAAGTTATGGGATCATGTCAAAGTCGCGTAATGGAGACCCCCAAGGCCCCCAACCAGGGAAGGCTTCTCTGCCAGTCCCCAAGGCACATCATGTTGAAGACTACTGATAAATTAATGACAAAAAACCATAACAGCGGGGCTTGGAAGAGGTCTGTATGTTTACCAGTGGTCTGCCATATACAAATATTTAACAGGAAGGCGTCGTAACAAATCTATAGGAAGATATACATATTATAACAGTAATCAATCATCAATGCCGTCGGCCCATCCACAACTAAACCATAACTTTCTAAGACAAACAAACAGTCCTCGCAAAGGCGGGCAAACACGCTCGATACACTAAGGGCGGTTTCGCACTACGTCCGATCCGATTCCGAGAAATAGTCCATAGTCCTATTTGTTCGGATCTAGTGCGCGACCTCATAAGTACAAATAGGACAATGGTCACTTCCGACCGGCATTTCTCGGATTCGGATCGGATGTAGTGCGAAACCTCTCTGAGGATATTTTAGAAGTTCCGTAATTGTATAGATATTTACATAATATAATCTAACATACAAACTATAATAATATGAAAAAATAAACAAAATAGTCATAGGGCATCAAAGAATTCGTCCGCATCGCTGTCAACAGGAACAGTGCCCAAAAGGTAGGCAGCATTGCCACGTTGTATGGCAATGCTAATTCTTTGGCCAAGAAATAGGCCAGCCCTCTGGTCACGTGAAGAGTCGACTAACCGCTTGGCGATATCTCGAAAAACCAAGTGGGTACTCGGACCCCATGGCCCTAGTTCCGTAAGTTTCATATAGTTCTATTTTCACTGAAATGACAACTTTCATTCAACTGTCAATGTTCCCCGCAGAGACACTTCGACAGCCGCTACTAGAGGCATTGTCAACACTTTCTAAGTATACAAACCAAGCGTGTTACTGTTTACTCGCCCCACGACACAAATGACGTGAAGAAACTGACGGATTTGCCTAGCGGTCGGCGAAAGAAGTAATACTCTCAACGCATGTTCAGTGCCGTGAATTTTATCAGTCCTGCCATCTCTAGACGCTGCCGGTGCGGCGATTACGCGCTCTCAATTTTCCACTGTAAACTGTTACTAAATTTTTCACCGCAAGTACGGCTCAGTAATCGGGCCCTTCGATTCATCATACATGAAACTGGCTACCGAGTGTGAAGAGACCAACCAACACGCGTCTGGTCACCCCCCCTAAGAATAGAATAGAATAGAATACTCTTTATTATGTACACCATATAAATTACAGACACTACATAAATATAGAAAATTTACAATGGGTGACACAATGGGCGGTCTTAATTATTTATTTATTAAAACTTTATGCACAATTAAAAAGAATAATACTGTACAAAGGCGGACTTTGCCTGAGGCATTTTCTACCAGTCAACCTTAGGGTGATGCAGAGACAAAAAAAAACATGGCACGTGCATCATACAGGATAACTAGCTAGGAAATGAATATAAAATACAATATATACACAGATACATACATATAAACTAAATGAATGAATGCTCTTATCGCTAAGAACGATCTTTTAAACACAACCAGACAGATTTCTAGGGAAAATTGACAGAAACTTTAAACGAATAAATGATTTTTCTTTCTTTAATGTTCATTTTATAGTTATCTACAGGTGGTTTATATATTTAAAATAAACCAAATTTAGATTCACCCATCGTCCATTGCACCTTGAAATAAATCTTAAAAGGTTAGCTGCATGACAACAAATGTTTACACATACGAGTACGTAAATAAAACTCCTTTTACTTGACAACTATCTCTATAGAAACCAGTACCTACAGACTACCTTCAAATCATTTAAATGTAGATGTAAACAATTGTCGGAGCACTGCGCTGGATCAATGCATATTTCTCATCACAATAATGGGTGCATTACTATAAACAAAGACAAATAATACGACGTAGAGCCTTTTGTACGCCGCATTACAAGTAGGCTTTCGTCGCAGAAAGTTGAAGGAACAGAAGAATCACAAATTGTAGAATAATCAAACGCCCATACCAATAAACGTTGTATAGCGTCTGTATAATTACACAACGCTTTGTCTTCCTCTTTCGAAAGTCAAATTACTGACGACTGAAAGAGAGATATCGGTGTGTAACTATTCATCTGATATAATAAGTTTATTAATAAGGGGGTAATTCTATAAGCTGAAGAGTTTGTTTGTAAGCGCTATCTCTGGAACTACCAGTCGGATTTGCAAATTCTTTTTGCATTTGATAGCCTAATTCTTGATGAAGACTTGAGGTAGGTTATATTTAACATCACGCTAGGCGCTAAACAAAAAGAAAAAGATAAAAAAAGAACGCTAAGCGAAAACGAAGTAATAGCTTCGGCAGGCGATGCGATGCGACGGAGTGAGTAGAAATAGCAAATGGTATGGGATATAAGCTGTCGAACCGAAGGCCGTTGTAGCAGACGTTTTCTTGGGTGGCTGGAGATCGAGCTCTTGTCCGTGCAATCGGAGAGGCTTATGTCCAGCACTAGACTGCTATAGGATGATGGTGATGAGTTTTCGAGGAGCGCCTGAGAATGAGAGAATACTTTTGGATTCACTCTGTGGCGCCATCTAAAACGTGACATGCGAACTACGCATCATAATGACGTCACGCAAAATCCTGCATCGCGCAAGCAGAGTTTACCGTGCATCTAGACATCCCGACATCAATCGTCAGGCAGTTACTCACCAGACACAACACTCGTCTGGTCGGAGGACCTCTGTGGCGCCATCTAAAGCCGGGTCCAGATGAGTGTAACGTGTAATGTAAGATTACGTGTAATTTAGCGTCAACAGTGTGGACGGCACACGAACGCAAAGCGAATTGCGTACGCGAAACTATTTCAAAGCTGTTTCCACTTAGTTGCTACGAACATGCCGAATAGGAATAATTCTACATCTCTTCCCAATGAATGAGCAATATCACTCCAACCATCGTATTTCAGATTTTTTTTAAAGTAATCTGGGTTTCTTGGATACCAAATAACAGGTTTTTCTCGATACAAACTAATAAGTTCAAGTGATTGTTCGTCACTCCACGTCATGAATGTACACACGACACAACCGTCACGAACGCCGTCCAAACGAGCACTGCGAGCGCCTTTGTGTTCGCGCGAAAAACCGACAGCCGATGGATCAACCCCGAGCGCCGCGCGAGCGTTACATGTAATGCTCGTAGTGCCGTCCACACGTAGAATTCGTGTTACATTATACGGTGGATTACATTACACGTTACACACGTCTGGACCCGGCTTAAAACGCCACATGCGAACTACGCATCATAATGACGTCACGCAAAGTCCTGCATCGCGCAAGCAGAGTTTACCGTGCATCTATACATCCAGACATCAATCGTCAGGCAGTTGCCCACCAGACACAACCCGTCTGTTCCGCTTTCTATAGAGGATGAGTGAACTTTACACTCTGTTCCTCATACATCTGTAACTCTCCTAAAATCTGAAAAAGTCCCCACATTATGACGTTCTATATTTTTGTACAACAAAGGAGTTTAAAGTAAACCTTCTTTATCTTCTTTTCTTATGTCTCGGCTGTTACAAGAAGGCTATAAATGTAAAAGGTTAAGGAATTACCGCAGTGAGAGGTCTAGCGGGCTTCGTTGGAATCTTTTTATGTATTCTTATGTCAGATTCTTGTTAAAAGGCATACGTATAGACCGGTTTTTTTATATTTAAGTATTGGTATTTGACATTATACAACTATTTCTTTTTGATATGGAGTGTTAAAGGGCACTTGTGGGAAATAAAAACTGGGGTTTTCCACTTCCTGGACCTAATCACACTATCACACTAATATTATAAAGGCGAAAGTTTGTGAGTGTGTGTGTTTATATGTTTGTTACTTCTTCACGCTCAAACGGCTGGACCAATTTTGATAAAATTTTGTATGGGGGTAGCTGACACCCTGGATTAATATATAGGCTACATTTTATCCCGATATATTCCCACGGGATCGAGTCTTATGCGGGTGAAGCCGCAGGGCGCAGCTAGTTTATACTAATAATAAAGCTGAAGAGTTTGTTTGTCTGAACGCGCTTTTCTCAGACGACCAGTCAGATTTGGAAAATTCTTTTTGGATTAATTAGGCTATCAAATCCAAAAAGAATTTTCCAAATCTGCTTAAATAGCTTAATTATAACCCTTCTCTCGAGAAGGGTTATAATTAAGCTATTTGAATAGAAAAAGAAGAAAAGTTAGAAAGAACGCTGAGGGAAAACGAAGTAATAGCGCGGGCTATGCGATGCGACGCGGTAGGTCGGGGTCTGAAATTAAACGTGGCCGAAGTCGCGGGCATAAGTTAGTTTTATTTATAAACACTGTTTTAAGTTATATAATGACTAGCGACTGTTCAACCATACATTCTAACTTGAACCAACGTTTCTAAATAAAGTGGAATATAATAAGAAGTTTATTTAAATGTGGGGTAAAAATATAACAAACACGTTTATTCTTATACACACAAGAGTACTAAGAAATGTTTACCTAAGTTGTTATCATAGGAAACGTTAGAGATGACTAAAACAAAAGAACGTGCTACCTACGTAACATATTATTGGTTTTTAATCAGCAGAAATGATGATATAACAATTACTACAGTCAGTTGACCAGACCCTAGTCTTAAGTTGGTTAGTGATTGCACTTGATGGCGGATTTACCAATAGGCTGAGTAGGCTGGAGCCTAGGGCGGCAGATTTTAGGGGCGAAAAATGTTGGGCTAACATTTTTTTAAATGTCTTACTGAAATTAAACAGATTAATTTTTATATACCTGTTTTTTTGGAAATAATAAACAAAGTGAATGCTCAAATTCAGGCTCCTACCGTAAATTTTATCACAGTTGCCGATCTTTACACATCTCTTTGCAAGTTTTTTGTAGCTGATGAACGAGAGCATTTTAAGTATTTTGAAGAAAAGGCAAAGCAGTATACAAAAGACATGGGACATTATTGTAGAGGTCGGTGGGGGCGGCAGATTTTGAATAGCCTACTGGCGGCAAATGTGTAAATCCGCCACTGGTAAGTACAGCACCTATACAGGGTGAAATTTTAATCACCGTTTTCCTCTTAAGGGGTCATTGTAGTCATTATTATGAACAACTTTTACTATGGGACCAAACATGAAATCGCGAAAAAAAATCTGCTATTTCCTACATTTTGACGAGTTATGCGAACAAAAATGTAGGGAACAGCTGATTTTTTTTTCATGATTTCATCCCATAGTAAAAGTACATCTCCCCTCAGCACATACACCTCCCCCCCTACAGACAGCCTCTGTAGGTACATTTATGTGCTTGAAGTATTAAATAAATAAATAATAATAAATACTCTAGCCTATGCTCAGAAGTGAGTGATGTCTGGCTGTGGAGGATGATGATGAAGTAGCTATACTTTAATTAGATTAATTAGACTTACTGAGACTATGTCTGGCATGGTCATGTGATGCGGAGGAATGAGGAAAACGACGCGAGGAAAGTGTTTAGTATGATGTGGATGGCTATAAGAATAGGGGAAGATTAAAGAAACGATGGATGGACTGTGTGAAAGATATCATGTTTAGAAAGGGGGGGGGGGTCTAGATAGGGGGTGACTACCGAGCCGACGACTAATAGAGAAGTATTGAATAAAAAAAACCGAGTGTGCTTATGACCACACGACTGAAGTGAAACTTCAAACGAATTTGGCTATGAGAGGAAGAGAGAAAGAAAATGTGCGCCTGCACTGCTTTCTCTTGCTTATATCCCTCACTCAACTCCCGTTCGCCTCGCCCGATCACACTTTTCGTAACGCTTATGTCACGCGTTCGCCAGCTTACTCCCCAAGTCAAGCGTGCGTAAAGAAGTTTCACTTCAAAAAGTCATGTTGCCGACTCCAAATAAAATTGGGGGCCGGAGAATGATGTGACCTACTGAGAATAATCTTATCAATTAGGTAATTATTCACGATATGCCGTGGTTAATAATAGAAGTAACATTAGAGCAGTAACGTCAGCATCTTGGAGACGTAACCCCCGAGGACTGCCGCAAATTATCAAATTGATTTGTTGGATTTGGTGGATTCGGGTAATTACGAAAGGATTTTTGAAGAGTTGGCGGCATGTTTATATTTTAACTAACACTCAGAATTGATAGAACTAATGGTGCTAATTTACGTCGCTTTATTTACTTGAATATACAGCCTAAAGCTCTATTTCAAAGACTTTTATAAATATCCTTGATATTTATAGATACAAGTGTTTAAAAATCCTAATTACTTTTACTTTGTACAGGTACAATTCCGAAGTATGTTCGGGTAATTCTGAATGACAGTTAAAAGTGGATTTTATTTAGTTTGAGCATAGAAAACATATTTCTTTTTCGTTCACATTTACCCTCAAAAAGAAATATTTCTCGATTTTGACCTCTCAGTAGCCTAAACATAAATATACGATATTTGTATTTCGGAATTACCCTACAAGTTGTCTACGGTAGTCAAACTTTTAGTAAGTAGGTACACCATTTGTACAAGTATAAAGAAGTATGAAATAAAAGTAAAAATTAAAAATAATAAAGTTTAATCAAAATGAAATGATAATGGCAATAAACAGTCATATTTATTTTTCGAAGATTTCAGTAGGTATCTCATTCGGTCGTTTCGTCATTTTTATTCGGACAAAAGTAGTCGGAAAGTTAGTATTTTAGCCACTTTCGGCAGTAGATTTAATATTTTGAGTAAGGACAATTCTTATTTTACTACGGAGCTTTTATTACTATCCATTGCTTATATCTTCTGGTGTGTACCGGGGTGTTTGCTTTTTATATATTTATTAGGCATGATCCTGAAACAATTAAAAAAGTAATTAAGACTTGCAAGTATTTATGTTACTTTGTCTTTTACTTTACCTATGAATTGTGAACCTCCTTTTTTTTCGTCGGTTAAAAATAAAACAATTTAAAAAATAAATTGCCTATCACATCAAACAAATCCTTTCATTTAACAAGTAGACAGCTTAAAATACGTTAGTGCACATTGAAAAGTTGTAACTGAAAAACCAATTAAAAACAAAACATTAAACTATTCATAAATAAGGAACTTAAAGATTGAGAGCCACTGACCATTTCTTTGTGAAATCAATATCGGGCAATTCCGAATGGTTTATAATTCAGAATTACCCGAGTCGACTAATTCCGATAAAAACAAAAAACCTTGAGCTAGAGTGTCCTAAATCTACCCAACAGTGAACTAAAACGAAAATCTATCGAATTAAATAACAACCAGTTAAATAACTTACCAGATTTCTTAATTATAGATCTTCGGGTAAATCCGAAAAACCAAAAAAGCGCGCGAAATAACACTCGTTCACAAAAAGTTCGTTAACACACCAACACTCGCTCACAGCGCTTTGAGCCAATGGAGGGCGGGGGTGGATTAAGATGGCTGCTAGGTGAATGTTGCTAGAGTAAAAAATATTGCCGCGTTTTCGAGAAATTTGTAATTATTGGAATATCCCGATTTTCGGAGTTAGCCGAATGCACCTTATAGCTTTATCTGTAGCCGTATGTACAGACGCCAGCACATGAAGCTACCCGAAACTGTGAAATTTTCCCAATCAACTTTCAACCTTATGTTATAGTGACAAAGTTGAAAATCTATTAAAGAAATTTGACAGATTGTGGTAGCTTGATGTGTTGGCGTCTGTACATAGTTAATTTCGTTTATTACCGTTGGATCCCGTTTTTTGATCCCGTTTTTTAGGTATTACCGATGGATCCCGTTTGCTATTTCCGTTGAATCCCATATTATAACAACATGTGTACATTTCAGAAGAAAAGTGATTTACCTTTATCAAACACTAAAAAGAGATTATTTTTAGTGGGTTACCCGGAACCGAACTAGTTAGATTAGGTTAATTATTAAAAAAAAACAATGTTAGGTTAGGTTAGGTTAAAACTGTGACCCCTACGCACGAGCCGAGCGAGCGAAGCGAGCGGTGCCGCGGCAGCGGCCGGCGAGTGCCAGAAACGACTAGATTATATAGAAAATGAGTTGTTTGTGAAATAAATAGTATACGAAACGTTGGTTGTAAACTAAAAATTTGTCAATGGAGTTTTGGTGAAACATTAGTGAACCCCTCATTTTATTATAAACAATTTTGTTGTTGAAAGTACCCGCATTCATAATTTTTTAAGCATTCGGGATCCAACGGAAATACTTTTCGGGATTCAACGACAATAAAACGTAATCATCTTGCATTTTTTAAATTCGGGATCCAACGGAAATACATAATAATGTTTTGCGGGATCCAACGCCAAAAATATTAAAATGGGATTCAAAAACGGGATCCAACGGTAATAAATCGTTAATTTGTGTAAGTTTTCATTCATAAATCTATCCCAAGAGGATGGTTAGTAGCCACTTGTCTCTGGCAGTGACTGTGCACCTACCTATAACTTTTGTTTGATATTAACTTTACAAATAAGTAACATTTTCCTCTCACCTGTTTCACTTAACACTGATGGTACAACCAACACAAACAGACCCGCATAAACGCTCTCAAAACTAGTTAATTTTCGACACGCACTGATAAAACATTTCACCATTCCTTTAACACTCGTGTTTTTACTATTTTTTGTCAAATTTGAACAAGCTAACACCATTTTTGTTGAATTTTTATTGTATCCGTACCACACTCAGATCACATCACCAATGTCATTGAAAAGTCCTACTTAATTAATTATTTATTTAGGGTTTTCGATAATAACTTAAAAACATTTCGCATTATTATTCAAATATTTATATCTACACTCTCCAGCAATAGGACTGTTATTAAATAAAGTTGAATAACCTAATTATTTTGTAGGAAATAGACAAAATGCGTAATATTTTTTCTTTTTCAATTTCGTGAATATTCTGTTTTCAAATCTCGCGCTCAAAAAGCGCGGGAAGACGCGCGCGGAGCATGCGCGGTGTGCGTACAATGATCTGTCATTTTTTTCAACAGGCACAGACCTCCCGCTATAGAGCCTTCTGATATGAGTGATTTTTTATTGAGATCGTGAGCAATTTTCTGGTCTGCATACATACGTTAATTTTGCGGAAGCAAAATGTCGTATTTGTTTGTTTTGAAGATAATGTTATTTTTTTGCTTTAGTCAGAGAAAGTAGGTAATTTTTATATAGTAAGTAGGTAAACTTTTTATACAAATGGTTCTTGAAGTTTTTTTTACTTTTGTTTTAATGTAGGTAAAGCTAAAAAAAAAGAATAATTATTTATAATCTAGATAAAATCGTATAGAAAGACCAGTAGTAGGTATTTTCCATCGTTTGATGACACCAAGGTACTTAGCTCTTACTTAAGCATATTTTTATGTTTGTGTATATTTTTAGCTCTAACGTTACTTTATGTATCAGTCAATTTAGGAACAGCCCATGTTTATTATTAAAACCAAGAAGTTATTGACCCAAACGGGGTCAACAAATCCTTTATTATTCTAAAAGATCAATATTCTGAGTTAGTCTTGTGTTTATTTGACATTTAATTTATTAAGCATATTGTATCGTATCAGTTAAATATACAACCAGTGACTTTAAAATGAGTAGGTATTTTGATACCTAATGTCTTCACATTTAATATTAGGACTTGCAGAATTGTCAAAACCGTGGCTACGGTTATCATCGAAATTGACATTCCTAGACAAGCTGTTTTTTTTAAATTCTGAAGTCGAAAATTTTATAAAAAATACCTACCTCATTCATCAAACGAAACGAAATAGGTAGGAATCCAATATACAGGATGCAATTAAATTCATGCATCCTTTTAAGAGGTCATTGTATTCATCATTATGAACAACTCTTACTATGGGACCAAACCCGAAATTGCAAAAAAAAAAAAACAGCCGTTCCATACATTTTGACGAGTTATGCGAACATAAATGTAAGGAGCAGCTGATTTTTTTCGCGACTTCATGTTTGCTCCCGTAGTAAAAGACTAATTTAAGTTGTTCATAATGATGGGTAATTTGACCCCTTAAAAGGATGCCCATGAATTCAATTTCACCCTGTATACATAATGTTCATTGAATTGCGTAAAGGCTTCAGACATTTATCGTTATCGATAAAATTGTACATACTTTACAACATCCGAGAGTTGTAAAAATATGTATGGTACGGGCCCTTGAAAAAACGCAAGGACAACTATCACAGTATTGCCCTTCATTTGTTGTTTCTACTTATATCACTAACCTACGTCATACACGAAGAAACTGGTGTGACATTTTGATTTGACAACAAGGCTGTATTAACGTTGACCTTTGTCTGTGTTATCTAAAATAAAAACAACAGTTTTTACTGAAATCATGTCTATGGTAGGTACTTATCGATAATTTACCGCTGAAAGCACCATAACTTCGTCATTTCAATGTATTTTTTGCGGTTTAATGGAACGGCCGTAAATTCAATAATAATTGCCAATTTTAATTACGAGATGTTGAACGTTTTAGGACACTTAAAAATTATGCCTCGTGGTTCCGTGGGACCTTCGTTTTAGTGTTGGATTTGGATAACGTCGTCCGACCGTACGAGGATGAAGAAAATCTGACATTACATAGTTGAAATTCAGATATTTTTAAAAGTAAGTTTTATTTGTTTGGTTTTCTTTTCGCACGATAATTTATGGCTCTTAGTTGGTATTCTGTAGTATGCACCCGCATCCTAGAGCTGGTTGATTAAAAGCCTCAAGCTTCTATTAAAAGGTCACAATATCGTCTAGGAATATCTTGGTATACGCCTTTGCTCCCATGATAGAGAAAAAAAACAGTCTTTGTTTCTTATCTGCATAGTGCATAGCGTCTAGAGAGTGTCTTACATTGGCTCTATTGTCGCAAACTGAGCATCATCATAGCAAAAATGTGCATAACCTTCTTTAAATTGATGAGTCAGGGATTAATTCATTTAATTCATTAATTCATTGGCTGAACGGCTGAGGGAGAGAGCCTCACACCCCAGCCGCCGCGGGAGACGCTCCGGGCGTCGGGAGCCGCGTGACGACTCCCGGCCACCGTAGGCGCGGGCCTGCGGACGGAGAGTAATGGGTAGCTCACCGTCCGATCAGGACCAGGCCCGTGCCGGCCGGCGCGTACGTGTTCCACGCGCGCCTCAAAGAGAAGTCAGCATAAAGGAAGGGGCCTGCCAGGGCCGAAGCCTGCCGGGGGTGCGGGATTGTCCGAAAGGGTTACCGCTACCCCGGAACATAAAGGGCTAAGGAAGGAACACGGATGGGTTTTAGTCAGTAAGAGTCTGACACTCCCTTCGCTCCACACAGAGCGGGAGGGGTCATCTGATGATTTCCCATCCATAAAAAAAAAAAAAAAAAAGGGATTAATTCATTTTAAGTAAGAAGGTCGTGGTCGTGGCTGTTATTATTTAGATAACAGCCGCACGGGTCGATCGATCGGGTTAAGCTACGCTTACTGCAGTTGGTCCGTGGATGGGAGAACATCTTTGTATACCAAAACCTCTCCATGCCTCGGAAAGCACGTTAAGCCATTGGTCCCGGATGTCATTCGTGGATCTTTGACAGTCGTTTTGGGTAGTCTGAAGCCCGAAAGTCTAACAACCAGTCTTGCCCAGGGGTGTCGTACTACCCAGTACCTGGGTTGTGGAGGTCAGATAGGTAGTCGCTCCATGTAATATACTGGTATTCAGCTGCATCCGGTTAGATCCAAAAATGGGAAAAATCTAGACAGATGATGACTAGAAGTCATCATCATCATCATTATTTCAGCCGAAAGACGTCCACTGCTGGACATAGGCCTCCTCCAAGCACCGCCACTTCGACCGGTTCTGTGCTCCTCGCATCCAGAGGATTCCTGCGGCCTTCACAAGGTCCTCCTTGCTAGGAGCTTTACTGTTGTAAGTTGATGAAAATCTCTTCTTTTTTTCAGAAATGCTGCTGGCAACCAAAATTCTGTTGACATTGTTGATTTTGCAGTCAGTGTATACGATCACAATGGGCCGGCCTGCTGATGAATGTAAAAACAAGAAGAAAGCCATGAAATTTATCTTTTTTCCCGTTTACTATCCAGCTTTTTATTATCCCGTGGTAGCTTACCCAACAGTATTTTTAGCCGGATAATATTATGTACTTATTATTAAATAAATAATAACAAACTGGTCCCGAGTGGTGGATTACAGCCCACTCCCTCTCACCGAGAGGGGGCCTATGTCCCAGCAGTGGGAATATTATAAAAGCTGATTATGCAATATAGTATAAAAAAATGGCACTCCAGGATTGCCGACGGAAGTGAAAACTTGAACAATTACGTGTGTATTTTTTGAATCGTCATATAAAGAATTATGACAAGTAATTTAGAAGTTATGAGGGAACAGATGAACCATACTGTATACATACCGGTCAAAATCATAAACCTCCTTTTTGCTTCGCCGTAGTCCGGTAAAAAACACAAACATAATACTTTGTCATCACTCACTGACATACCTATCGGAAATACATTATAACCGAGTACCTACATCCCGAGGACAGCCGAACACATCCGAATGTAGGGCGGTGTCGGTAACGGTTCGCGAGTTCAATGGTTTTTCCCATCTTAAAAAATGCCCAATGCGCCTGAAGAAGTTTTCACTTACAAAAATATAGAATTAAAATATTATTGAAGTGAAAACATCTTTAGACGCGTTGGGAATTTTGAGATGGGAAAAAAACCATTGAACTTGCGAACTGTTACCGAGACCGCACTACATTCGGATGTTTTCGGCTGTCCTCGGGATGTACTCAGTTTTAATGTATTTCCGATATGTCAGTGAGTGATGGCAAAGTATTCTGTTTGTGTTTTGTTTATATGACGATTCAAAAAATTCATTGTTCAAGTTTTCACTTCTGTCGGCACTCCCGGAATGCCACATTTTTGTATTAAAATGAGTTTCATATTGAAACGTTTAGATTGTTGGCGCCAAATATTTTGATTTTAGAATTAGTTACCGAATAATATATTAAATAAAAAGTTATGTTAATTTTCAACGCGATATTTTAATTTATAACAAGGTTTTGTAACATGAAATAATATACGCAAGAACGATATCGATTTATAAGTTTACAGATATTAAAATTTTATCGATATGCTAGATACAATAAGTGTAGGCTTCAGCCTACCTATACTCAGGCTGTGAATACACGCACTGCTTTGAATATTGTGAACACTGACTATCTACATTGATCTGTTTGATTTATGTACATATTAAATACTCACAACCTACATACTTAATTATACGTGATACAATTTCTAACAGAATGGGTAAGAGAAACAATACCGTCTGTAGATGATTACAGCTATCTACCTAGGTAGGTATATTTGATAATTTTCAAGTTATGGATCAACAAGCTGAATATCATACTTAACAAAGTTCAAATTCCATTGCAACCAAAAACTTATTAGGACCTTTTTGTTGCAAATGGTCACTCAAAAAATCAACTTAGAATACATTTTCACTAAGGTAGATAATTGATTAAGTGGCGGTGGAATGTAAATTACATCGCAGAATCGCGTCGCACTGTCACTTAGTACCTGTGCCTTAACACAGTGTTTCCTTGAAAAAAAGGTGAAAAATATTGAGCTACTTCTGAACATTATGAACGAGTTACTTATGTAAGATTTTTATAGAAGGTGATAAAATAAGATGAGAATATGATAAGTCAGCATTATTGAAGTTAGTACACAATAATAGTTTATTACTACTATCGTTAATTATCACTAGGATCAGCAGAAAATCAAAATAAAATAGAATATTATGTAAGTATATTCACTGTATCCAATGAAATAAAATCCGACCTTAGCCTTTGTGTCAAGTACGTAGTTCTGGTGTCAATATTGTTTTTTTTCTCATGGACTTTTTATGTGGCAAGTTCTTACCTACCTGAAAGTTATGGGATCATGTCAAAGTCGGATAATGGAGACCCCCAAGGCCCCCAACCAGAGAAGGCTTCTCTGCCAGTCCCCAAGGCACATCATATTGAAGACTACTGATAAATTAATGACAAAAAACCATAACAGCGGGGCTTGGAAGAGGTCTGTATGTTTACCAGTGGTCTACCATATACAAATATTTAACAGGAAGGCGTCGTAACAAATCTATAAGAAGATATACATATTATAACAGTAATCAATCATCAATGCCGTCGGCCCATCCACAACTAAACCATAACTTTCTAAGACAAACAAGCAGTCCTCGCAAAGGCGGGCAAACACGCTCGATACACTAAGGGCGGTTTCGCACTACGTCCGATCTGAATCCGAGAAATAGTCCATAGTCCTATTTGTTCGGATCTAGTGCGCGACCTCATACAAATAGGACTATGGTCACTTCGGACCGGCATTTCTCGGATTCGGATCGGATGTAGTGCGAAACCTCTCTGAGGATATTTTAGAAGTTCCGTAATTGTATAGATATTTACATAATATAAGCTAACATAAAAACTATAATAATATGAAAAAATAAACAAAATAGTCATAGGGCATCAAAGAATTCGTCCGCATCGACTGTCAACAGGAACAGTGCCCAAAAGGTAGGCAGTATTGCCACGTTGTATGGCAATGCTAATTCTTTGGGCAAGAAATAGGCCAGCCCTCTGGTCACGTGAAGAGTCGACTAACCGCTTGGCGATATCTCGAAAAACCAAGTGGGTACTCGGACCCCATGGCCCTAGTTCCGTAAGTTTCTTATAGTTCTATTTTCACTGAAATGACAACTGTCATTCAACTGTCAATGTTCCCCGCAGATACACTTCGACAGCCGCTACTAGAGGCGGCATTGTCAACACTTTCTAAGTATACAAACCAAGCGTGTTACTGTTTACTCGCCCCACGACACAAATGACGTGAAGAAACTGACGGATTTGCCTAGCGGTCGGCGAAAGAAGTAATACTCTCAACGCATGTTCAGTGCCGTGAATTTGATCAGTCCTGCCATCTCTAGACGCTGCCGGTGCGGCGATTACGCGCTCTCAATTTTCCACTGTAAACTGTTACTAAATTTTTCACCGCAAGTATGGCTCAGTAATCGGGCCCTTCGATCCATCATACATGACACTGGCTACCGAGTGTAAAGAGACCAACCAACACGCGTCTGGTCACCCCCCCTAAGAATAGAATAGAATAGAATACTCTTTATTATGTACATCATATAAATTACAGACACTAAATATAGAAAAATTACAATGGGTGACACAATGGGCGGTCTTAATTATTTATTTATTAAAACTTATGGACGGCGCCGCCGAGGTCGGCCCAGAAAGCGGTGGCGAGATGACCTGGACGCGTACCGCAAGGGCTGGTTTGAGGTGGCGCGGGAAAGGAGTTCCTGGAAGGACTTGGGGGAGGCCTTTGCCCAGCAGTGGGACAGTACAGGCTAAACAAAAAAAAAAAACTTTATGCACAATTAAAAAGAATAATACTGTACAAAGGCGGACTTTGCTTGAGGCATTTTCTACCAGTCAACCTTAGGGTGATGCAGAGACAAAAAAAAACATGGCACGTGCATCATGCAGGATAACTAGCTAGGAAATGAATATAAAATACAATATATACTCAGATACATACATATAAACCAAATGAATGAATGCTCTTATCGCTAAGAACGATCTTTTAAAGACAACCAGACAGATTTCTAGGGAAAATTGACAGAAACTTTAAACGAATAAATGATTTTTCTTTCTTTAATGTACATTTTATAGTTATCTACAGGTGGTTTATACAATTTAAAATAAACCAAATTTAGATTCACCCATCGTCCATTGCACCTTGAAATAAATCTTAAAAGGTTAGCTACATGACAACAAATGTTTATACATACGAGTACATAAATAAAACTCCTTTGCTTGACAACTATCTCTATAGAAACCAGTACCTACAGACTACCTTCAAATCATTTTAATGTAGATGTAAACAATTGTCGGAGCACTGCACTGGATCAATGCATATTTCTCATCACAATAATGGGTGCATTACTATAAACAAAGACAAATAATACGACGTAGAGCCTTTTGTACGCCGCATTATAAGTAGGCTTTCGTCGCAGAAAGTTGAAGGAACAGAAGGACCACAAATTGTAGTATAATCAAACCCCCCTTACTAATAAACGTTGTATAGCGTATGTACAGTTACACAACACTTTGTCTTTCTCTTTCGAAAGTCAAATTACTGACGACTGAAAGAGAGATATCGGTGTGTAACTATTCATCTGATATAATACGTTTATTAATAAGGGGGTAATTCTATATTCTATTCTATACTAACTAATATTAAAGCTGAAGAGTTTGTTTGTAAGTGCTATCTCTGGAACTGCCAGTCGAATTTGCAAATTATTTTTGCATTTGATAGCCCAATTCTTGAAAAAGGCTTGAGGTAGGTTATATTTAACATCACGTTAGGCGCTGAACGAAAAGAAAAAAGATAAGAAAGAACGCTAAGCGAAAACGAAGTAATAGCTTCGGCAGGCGATGCGATGCGATGCGACGGAGTGAGTAGAAATAGCAAATGGTATGGGATATAAGCTGTCGAACCGAAGGCCGTTGTAGCGGACGTTTTCTTGGGTGGAGACCGCGGTTGTGTAACCTTAAGCTGCCCATGGGGTGACCGGAGATCGAGCTCTTGTCCGTGCAATCGGAGAGGCTTATGTCCAGCACTAGACTGCTATAGGATGATGGTGATGAGTTTTTGAGTAAATAGGCCGGAAATGCCACGATTTTGCTTGCTATGAGAATGAGAAAATACTTTTGGATTCACTCTGTGGCGCCATCTAAAACGCTACATGCGAATTACGCATCACACTGACGTCACGCAAAATCCTGCATCGCGCAAGCAGAGTTTGCCGTGCATCTAGACATCCCGACATCAATCGTCAGGCAGTTTCCCACCAGACACAACACTCGTCTGGTCGGAGGACCTCTGTGGCGCCATCTAAAATGCCACATGCGAACTACGCATCACACTGACGTCACGCAAAACCCTGCATCGCGCAAGCAGAGTTTGCCGTGCATCTAGACATCCCGACATCAATCGTCAGGCAGTTACCCACCAGATACAACACCCGGCTGGTCGGAGGAACTCTGTGGCGCCATCTAAAACGCCACATGCGAACTACGCATCATAATGACGTCACGCAAAGTCCTGCATCGCGCAAGCAGAGTTTACCGTGCATCTAGACATCCCGACATCAATCGTCAGGCAGTTTCCCACCAGACACAACACCCGTCTGTTCGAAGGATCTTCCCTTTTCTATAGAGGATGAGTGAACTTTACACTCTGTTCCTCATACATCTATAACTCTCCTAAAATCTGAAAAAGTCCCCACGTAATGACGTTCTGTTTTTGTACGACAAAGGTTGTTCAGAGTAAACCTTCTTTATCTTCTTTTCTTATGTCTCGGCTGTTACAAGTAGGCTATAAATGTAAAAGGTTAAGGAATTACCGCAGTGAGAGGTCTAGCGGGCTTCGTTGGAATCTTTTTATGTATTCTTATGTCAGACTCTTGTTAAAAGGCATAGGTATAGACTGGTTTTTTATATTTTACGGTATTTGACATAATACAACTATCTCTTTTTGATATGGAGTGTTAAAGGGCACTTGTGGGAAATAAAAACTGGGGTTTCCCACTTCCTGGACCTAATCACACTAATTATTATAAAGGCGAAATTTTGTGAGTGTGTGTGTGTTTATATGTTTGTTACTTCTTCACACTCAAACGGCTGGACCAATTTTGATAAAATTTTGTATGGGGGTAGCTGACACCCTGGATTAACATATAGGCTACATTTTATCCCGATATATTCCCACGGGATCGAGTCTTATGCGGGTGAAGCCGCGGGGCGCAGCTAGTCTATACTAATAATAAAGCTCAAGATTTTGTTTGTCTGAACGCGTTAATCTCAGACGGCCAGTCAGATTTGGAAAATTCTTTGTTGGATTTGATAGCCGAATTCTTGAGAAGGGTTATAATTACGCTATTTAAAAAGAAAAAGAAGAAAAGTTAGAAAGAACGGTGAGGGAAAACGACGTAATAGCGCGGGCGGGGCTATGCGATGCGACGCGGTAGGTCGGGTTCGGAATCTAAACGCGGCCAAAGTCGCGGGCATAAGTTAGTTTTATTTATAAACATTGTTTTAAGTTATATAATGATTTGTGACTGTTCAACCATACATTCTGGCTTGAACCAACGTTTGTAAATAAAGGGGAATATAATAAGAAGTTTATTTAAATGTGGGGTAAAAATATAACAAACACGTGTATTCTATTACACACAAGATTACTAAGAAATGTTTACCTAAGTTGTTATCATAGGAAACGTTAGAGATGACTAAAACAAAAGAACATGCTACCTACGTAATATTTTATTGGTTTTTAATCAGCAGAAATGATGATATAACAATTACTACAGTCAGTTGACCAGACCCTAGTCTTAAGTTGGTTAGTGATTGCACTTTATTGCAGTATTAATAGTAGGTAAGTACCAGTGGCGGATTTACCAATAGGCTGAGTAGGCTGGAGCCTAGGGCGGCAGATTTTAGGGGCGACAAATTTTGGGCTAACATTTTTTTAAATGTCTTACTGAAATTAAACAGATTAATTTTTATATACCTGTTTTTTTGGAAATAATAAACAAAGTGAATGCTCAAATTCAGGCTCCTACCGTAAATTTTATCACAGTTGCCGATCTTTACACATCTCTTTGCAAGTTTTTTGTAGCTGATGAACGAGAGCATTTTAAGTATTTTGAAGAAAAGGAAAAGCAGTATACAAAAGACATGGGACATTATTGTAGAGGTCGGTGGGGGCGGCAGATTTTGAATAGCCTACTGGCGGCAAATGTGTAAATCCGCCACTGGTAAGTACAGCACCTATACAGGGTGAAATTTTAATCACCGTTTTCCTCTTAAGGGGTCATTGTAGTCATTATTATGAACAACTTTTACTATGGGACCAAACATGAAATCGCGAAAAAAAATCTGCTATTTCCTACATTTTGACGAGTTATGCGAACAAAAATGTAGGGAACAGCTGATTTTTTTTTCATGATTTCATCCCATAGTAAAAGTACATCTCCCCTCAGCACATACACCTCCCCCCCTACAGACAGCCTCTGTACATTTATGTGCTTGAAGTATTAAATAAATAAATAATAATAAATACTCTAGCCTATGCTCAGAAGTGAGTGATGTCTGGCTGTGGAGGATGATGATGAAGTAGCTATACTTTAATTAGATTAATTAGACTTACTGAGACTATGTCTGGCATGGTCATGTGATGCGGAGGAATGAGGAAAACGACGCGAGGAAAGTGTTTAGTATGATGTGGATGGCTATAAGAATAGGGGAAGATTAAAGAAACGATGGATGGACTGTGTGAAAGATATCATGTTTAGAAAGGGGGGGGGGGTCTAGATAGGGGGTGACTACCGAGCCGACGACTAATAGAGAAGTATTGAATAAAAAAAACCGAGTGTGCTTATGACCACACGACTGAAGTGAAACTTCAAACGAATTTGGCTATGAGAGGAAGAGAGAAAGAAAATGTGCGCCTGCACTGCTTTCTCTTGCTTATATCCCTCACTCAACTCCCGTTCGCCTCGCCCGATCACACTTTTCGTAACGCTTATGTCACGCGTTCGCCAGCTTACTCCCCAAGTCAAGCGTGCGTAAAGAAGTTTCACTTCAAAAAGTCATGTTGCCGACTCCAAATAAAATTGGGGGCCGGAGAATGATGTGACCTACTGAGAATAATCTTATCAATTAGGTAATTATTCACGATATGCCGTGGTTAATAATAGAAGTAACATTAGAGCAGTAACGTCAGCATCTTGGAGACGTAACCCCCGAGGACTGCCGCAAATTATCAAATTGATAAATTATTGACGTGTGACCTTTCGCCTAATGGTGATGCGCGAATAAATAATTATCAGCTATATTAATGTAAGTATGTAGTTTAGTTGAAGTAATTTGCTTGTCTAATTTACCTCGAATCAAATCGATCGATTAATCGATTATTGTGTATTGTCTGTGGCCCTGACATCAAGCATTGGACAAAATTGTCAGCCTTTTTTTGCTGGAGTATGAGGTTTTTGGCTACTTTGTATTGTATTTGTAGGTATATTTTGTCTTTTTTTGTAATATGCGTTTTGTTTGTGGAGAACAATCAAAATATTTTATTTCACATAAACCGACATGGGCGCCTATGAAACGTCAGAAGCTAGGTGCAGCCGTGCACGGGTTCAATCGGTCGTTTCCTATGGAGAAGACCCGGAAAGAAACATCACGGTTACCGTTTAAAACATAATTGGCTTTTACTATGTTTACAAATTAGTGTTAACAGGTATAGGACAGTGTGGGCCTGTCAACATGTACTTACCCTTATCTAGGTAATCTAAGCTAATTTATTAGGTAAGATTGTTTTTGCTGATCCGATTACAAAAATTCTTTCGCTGATAGAAAGCTATGTGCCTATATAGTGCCATAGAAAATGTTTTGTGTTAAAATACGCGGATGAAATCGCGGGCAGAACATACATAAAGTCTATTCCAGCTTGTTTAAAATTAATATTGATTCAAGTTAAACAAATGTCAACTTTATTTTAATGATTATTAAGTTGATTTCAGAGTAACTAGCACTAATGAAAAAGTTATAAAAATGCTTGAAGTTGTAGCGTAAACTGAACTTTATAAGCTAGGATTTAACGTTATTTTTCCATAAACTCATATTAGTTTACATTTTTGGAAAATAAATCGCGAATGCAGATTAGGTACATATTAATATCACGCCAGTATTCCCTGGAGGGTAAAGCAGATGTATATCTATAGTACACCCTATAGTACACATTTCACCAGTTATGCTTCTATCCCATGTAATCGGGGGTGAGCCTATTGCCACCAACCGGGCACAAATCTAGACTCCGATCTGAGAAATTCTAGATAGAATATCCCAGTTTCCTTTTGCCCGACCCGGGAATCGAACTCAAGGCCGCATGCTCAGCAGTAGGGTTTGCGACCACTAATCCAAATAGGCAGTCTCGGGCAGAAGCTAGTATAAAATAGAGAAGCGACTTCTTGATTTATCATCATAACACACAATACAACACACAATCGAATTAAAAAGAAAACTGTTAACTTTCCTCCTGGGTTTAAATTATTGCGAAACAGAGGAACTTATTTATTCTACAAATTAACACTAAATTACCTAACTTTTCATTTCCTTGCCAGATATTTACTATATCCACCACACCCACACACCTTAACGGGCCAGTCTAACTCAATAGCAACACACACACACACCCACACACACCCCAACACTCCCCACGCTTTTAAGCCCCTTTAACAGGTAAATATGTATGTTAGCATCAGAGTTATTACGCAGTTATGAATATTTTGTAAATCGTGTCAATCCTTAAAAGTACACTGTCCTTCAAGGTACAGGAATTTCCTAGTTTGAAGGGAACGGGTCTTCTCAAATGTAATAGCCATACCCATCCCTTTTTGAATTAACACTGATGTTACCTAGGGTAAGTCTTTTACTTACTTAATTACTTACAAAATAATATTGCGTCTAATCAATACTGACAAAAGAAGAAGAGGGTTTAGAAGCTCCCTCTAAGAGTGCCTTTCCCTCGATACATATATTTTTGGTACAGCCATGCGCACGTCAGAGTAACACTTTCATTACGAAAACAGTAGGCGCTGTCATAGTCAAATTATTATCTACAATGAACGTGCAGTTGGCTTTACGTCGAAACTTTGTGTAGTCTTAAAATTAAAAAAGAAAGAATCTTATTTTGACTGAATAATCGTTAATTACCCATTATAAAAAAATAAAATTATTATTGCTCTTAGCGATGCATCGCTAAAAGAAATAATAATTTTCTTTTTTTTGTGTTGTAAGTTTGTAAATAAAGGAAATTACGTGCACGTAATTCCCTTTATTTACTTACTTCAATTAACTCAGCGTATCGCAGTCCACTGCTGGACATAGGCCTCTCCCAGGCTGCGCCACAACACCCTATCCTCCGCCTTCCGCATCCAGTCTGTTCCCAGCCACCTTCTTAAGGTCGTCGGTCCATCTACCTGGGGAGGTTCCCAAACTACGCTTGCCAAACGTTGCTTAAAATTAAGTAATGATTAGCGTCTGTTTAACCATACATTTTCAACGTTTAAATGACTCATAACTCTTAACGTTTATAAATAAACCCCAATATGTTTAAGGTGTAGGGCAACGCTATAACCAGACGCAAAAAGAAACAATATTCATGTTTTTTTCCGCACCAAACCAAATGGGCGCGAAAACAAAAAGCCACGCGTTAAGAGGGAACCCTGTACAAATACAAAAATACACAGAAACCTTTGCTGTCGCAATAACGCAGCGATTTGAAGCCATCTTCGCCGTACGCACGTACTATTTATATTAACTTTCTTCAATATCTTTGAACAAAATATGTGTTTTGGCACGTCATATTGCCTACTGCTTATTAACAGGCGGTAGAAAGAAGAATTTAAGTTTTTAGTAATGAAATATTTTTCTTCTATAAAAGTTTTTTACCGTGCTAAAATGATCTGGTACGAATATGTTTTTGTTCAGATTTTACGTAGGTAGGACTAGGATGGTAGGTAACAGTCGTTTCGCAGAAGGAGGCTGCGGAAAGGAAGAGGGAGATCTCGTCCACACACCCGCAGCAGGCGCACCGGGCGTCGGCGGAGAGCGGACGACGCCCCCTCTCAGCCCTCTTAAATGGGTCCAGGAGCGACGGGTACAGGGACGTCCGTTGCCCCCCACACATCAGGGCCCGAGATGGGGGCGCGTAGAGGTCGTCACGGGGGAAGTGAACACCTCACTCTCTCCCCTGACTCGAGGAGGACCGCAGCGGTGGGCCGGCACCAGTCGGGGATTCCCGCGACCCCCGGTGTAGGTGTGAGAACTGTGAGATGGAACACCGGGGTGGTTTTTAGCCAGTACCTAAGTCTGACAGACCCCTCCGCCTGCCCCAGGGCGGAGGACATCTATGAAGATTTTCCACTCCGGAAACAAAAAAAAAGGATGGTAAAAGGTAATACATTCTTCTTTTCGTTCCCTTCATTACTAAAGGTACCCGACGAAGATTTGAGTTGCTGATGAGCTGCTTCAAGGCCACTCTGTCTCGGCTCGTCTCAGAGCAGTGCCATCGTTGAGTCCCGTTAGCATCTAGATCAGTATATGACATTACGACCGCCTCAGTACATTTGTGTGCTTAAAGGATTAAATGAAAGAAAGAAGGAAAATAATACGTTTATTTGTGATAAACACAAAAAAATAACAAGTTGTGGGAAAACATGCGTCACATGCACGCAAAACGGCTATCGCTCAGCATAATGCTATGACCCTATACGAGACAGAGCCCCAGCGCTGGTTTTCAGCGACAGCAACTACATCGCGTGCCAAAAATCGCATCAGCTTACGTTCGAAAATCGTAAGCCGCCACTTTCGCGCTCAGTCCTGCGTACTGCTGGCTGGGTGAGCGTGAGCGAGAGCGCGAGCTTGTGACGTCATAGTAGGTAGTCAAAAAGTGGCACGCTTAGTTTTCATACAGTTCGTGATACTTGTGTTATGTAGGTCTATCTATATCTGTGGCAGTAGGCTTGTTCCTATTACATGGGACTTTAACATAACTGGCGAATTAATGCGGGTATATAGACGCCAGCACATCAAGCTCCTACAATCTGTCAACTTTCTTTAATACATTTTCAACTTTATCGCTAAAGTATAAGGTTCAAAGTTGATTGGGAAAATTTGGCAGTTTCGGGTAGCTTGATGTGCTGGCGTCTGTACACCCCTGCCTAACCCTTTGGGCACTATAAGTGTGTGTGATGTTATGTGTATAGAAATATTACAATATACTTTTATCGTCTGCATGTGAATATAAACATAATTACACACTCAAATGCAAGAAGACACGTGCAAAATATAATTTAACAGACCGTTAATTACGTACTAACTGTTTCCTTTACATAATTAGTATTTGATCACAAGATTTTATAAATTGTTATTTGTTATTAGAAATCAGTCACAGGGCCTTCGTTGTAGAAGACATAATGTTGGTAAGTTTTTACCTAAATACCTATGTAATTAAAAATATCTTAAAAAATTAACAAAGGTTCAAAACATAAATTTAAAAATCATAAATAATAGATTTTTTTTTAATATTTAAACCAAGGTCATTTCGTCCAGAAATACCACATTTGTTCAAGTTTTTTTACCTTGTATTTAGTGGTTATCTACTTTTTGAGCATCACAGGGTGGCCTATTTTTACCCGACTGCGCGACGCAAAGGATTGGTAATGTGTTTATCAGCCTATGTATGTATGTATGTAAGTATGTATGTATGTTTGTATGTTCCTTTGAAGCACTATACAGACCAAACGCCTGGGCCGATTTTTATGATTCACACGTCAATCGATTTCTCTTAGTCCGGCGAGTGTCACTAAAGGCTTGACGTTAATGAAAATTCAATATGGCGACTACCGGACGCCATATTGTGAAAATGAAAAAAATGAAAGTCAACAAACTATGTCAAGTGGGGTATCGTTGGAAGACCGTTTTTTGATTAAGTAAACCGTTCGTGACTTATCAAGCTTTAAAGTACCAACTTTCGTTAGTATCAAGTGTCCCCCCTCTACCAACTAAACGGTTGTAGTTAGAAATTTAAATGTCACGGCAGTAGTACCTATATATAACGAAGTTTAAAAAAAACCTTCATATTTAAGTGGGATTTACAACTCATAACTAAAAAGTATAAAATAAAAAAATTAAATTTAAAAAATCAAAAAACCCGACTGCGGTAAAAAACTTAAGTTAAAAAAAACTGAAAAGCTAAAAACAAGCCCATTTTAAATTAAATAAAAGTTGGAAGCAGGCGGGACCCATTTGAGTTTGAAAATATAAAAATGGTATGGGTCCCGCCTGCTTCGAACTTTTATTTAATTTAAAATGGGCTTGTTTTTAGCTTTTCAGTTTTTTTTAACTTAAGTTTTTTACCGCAGTCGGGTTTTTTGATTTTTTTTACATATCTGTGGTCTGTGATTCTATAAATATTTTCAAAATATGCAACTGCAGTTTTTATTGATGAAATTCGTTTTGTTGCTAATAATGGATACACATATTAAATACTTTATTTGCATTAGGTTTATACAAATGCACCACAGATCGAAAAATTCAAAGGCTTTTGTACATTCCGTACGAATATTCGAAGTCCTGACAAAAATATAACCACAGGCTCAAACGGTTACATGTTGGTACTGCGTCTTCTTCTTCTCTATAAGTTGGTACTGAAACGGCCTGAATCTACGTACTTACTTGTATACGTAGATTAAATAAGAATACAAATATAAACTCGTACTCGGTCGTAGGTTCGAACCCTGACAGCCGCTTTACTTTGTGTAAATTATTTTCATCAGCACTGCTCTCAAAACGGTGAAGGAAAACTTCGTGAGGAAACCGGGATGTCCTAGAACCAAAAATTCGAAGACGTGACATTTACCAACCCGCACTGGGCCCGCGTGGTGGATTACAGCCCATTACTTTTCGAAGAGAGGAGGCCTGTGTCCCAGCAGTGGGAACATTATAGTCTGATTATGCTATTCTACATGAAATACTTTTTTAACACACCATAACATTGTCCCCAGCGACTATGTCTCTTCACCTTCATTTACCTAACGGTAACCGACTGCCGTCTACTGCCCGTCACCAAATCACCAGCCCGACAAGCGTTAGAAAAAAAGCACGCAGAGCTTCTCCCAGAAGACTTCATGAAAAATGGCAGGACTCTTATAAATCACATAAAGGTTCCTAACAGCGAGTTCTGCTCCGACATGATCCTTAGGCCCGAAGACCACTACTTGGTCCTTCCCTGGTGGTACAACTACTGCCAGGACCTAAGGGAAAAGAATGCGAAAGGTATTCAAGGAAACGTCAACTATAATGAAATACATAAATATATGCTTGCTGAAGTACAACTGTATAAGAAGAGACTGAATGCGAAGAATATCAAGATGTCGGAATTGGAGAAGGAATTAATGGCTTTAAATAATGCTATGTAGGTCTACATCACTTTGTAACACATTAAATGTCTTCTTGAAATAGTACGACTGTTGTAACCTTTTTACTTACTTCACTTCCATACCCAAAATAGTATAAGTAATTAGACGTGGAGTTGCGGACTTCAGCCCACAGCCCAATACACGGCGGCGCGCCGTGTTCCGCGCGCGCCTGTCTCTAGAGTAATGGTGGCGGTTTGCGGCCGCTGAGGGTGCTAGAGTCCGCATGGATTCATGCGGGCCAACTTACCTGGCCGGGGGTGCGTGAAGAAATGCGCAAGCACTCCAGCACCCCGGCAAAAGGTGGCTGCAGGACACCGTGTGGTTTTAGTCAGTAAGAGTCTGACAGACCCTTCCACCCATCCCAGGGGTGGACATCCATGAGGATTTATACACGATAAACAAAAGGCAGGGACCGGCATGGTCGACGCGCAACTTGTAACCATGGATTCAGTACGTTTTTAAACCCCGCTGCGTTGAAATTTGCTTTACCATGCATTTTGACCGCGTAAGTATTGCACTTTTCTATGAAACAGCAGGTTTTTTTTTAACCGACGATAATTTTCTACGCGAGACGAGCACTACTTCCTGAGCCGCTCGCTTTGCTCTCTCAGCTCGCACGCGGTTGATGATGGCACAGTTTTAACCTAACCCATTTGGTCAGGGTGCCCTGGCTTAGCTACTGCGACCAATTCGGCTCGCGCGTGATTGGTTACAGACTTCCAACCTAAACTATAATTGAATATCATTCAGGCCGTTAGTTGAACGGCTGCCGTTTAGTTAAAAGGCTAGGCGGTTAACTAAACGGCTAATAAATACCAGTTGGCTGCGACATATTGACAGGCCTGATGGTCTAGTGGTTAGTAACCCTGACTGCTATGCCGGAGGTCGTGGGTTCGATTCCCACCCAGGACAAATGTTTGTGTAATGAGCACGATCATTTGTTCTGTGTCTGGGTGTAATTTATCTATAATATGTATGTATTTAGAAATATATAAGTATGTTTATCAGTTGTCTAGTACCCATAACACAAGCTCTGCTTAGCTTGGGACTAGATGGCGTTGTGTGATAGTTGTGGAATATTATTATTATTATATTATATTTATTACAATACAGTACATTTTTACTTTTTTAAACTTAGGATCAGGCAACTTGTTAAATAAAAACCTGTTGCAATGCGCTTGTGAACAGCTTAGATAAGAGTGGATCACATCGCCGTCGAGGCAGACCACGGCGAAGGTGGTGCGACAATGTGGTAACATTTGCAGGGCTAACATGGCCAGAGATCGCACAAGACAGGGAGGTTTGGAAGAAACGAGGGGAGGCCTTTGCCCAGCAGTGGGAAACAATGTAGGCTAACAAAAAAAAAAAAGAAAAAAAAACTTAGGATGCACTTTATCAGTGCGTCCTTAGTTTTTTCTTTATTTCAGGCGAGCGGTGAATGCTTATGCGAATCCCGCACCCCCGGCCATAGGTAGAGGTGGAACACCGCGGTGGTTTTAGCTGGTAAGAGTCCGGCATGCCCCTCTGTCACCCCCACGATAGAGGAAGTCCATGAGGACTTCCACCACGAGAAAAAAAAAAAAGGCTACGGCACCTATATTAGATGCTCTTCCAGAAAAACGATTGCGGTTAATAAAGTACCTACAGCTCTGTGATAACAGACAGTTGACGTAGCCCTATCTATAGGGTTCCGCTGTCATACTTTGATTATGGAACCCTAAAAATATTGTATCGGACATTGCGAAAACAACATCTAAACGAGTTTACGTACAAAAACATCATGATATCATGAAAGCAGTGTAATTAATACATTTCAAGTGGCTACTTACACTGGAGTGAGGAATAATGAGGTTGATAAGCTAAGTTTATCATTTTTATTGTACGCTGATAAGGTTGTGTTGTTATTTGTAGTTCACCGAGGACTTATCATCACTATTGTTCGATTAACTGTGCCTTATACATATACCCCCTTACTAATAAACGTTGTATAGCGTCTGTATAGAGTTACACAACGCTTTGTCTTCTTCTTTCGAAAGTTAAATTACTGACGACTGAAAGAGAGAAATCGGTGTGTAACACAGATATTGATACACCTAGATAACTAGAGATCGGATATTCGAATGCATGTTCACCTAAAGTTGAGAAGTTGGCTAATATGGAATGAGCTTTTGTATCGATTGTACAAATCCCGCGATTCCGGAATTTTGTATTTTTTTCTGAATTATCTACCTACCTAATATTGTAAAGTAGCTAGTTAGATACGTTTAGAATAGTTTAGAATAATTTTATTTATGTAGTTCCTTCCATACTATTCACCCGACTAGTTATGCTTTCTCGGTGTTCCTGGTATCCCGGGAATTATTACAGAAAAAATATTTTAAGAAGCCGCTCCCATACTTTCATAGCTAAAAATTCACTTTAGGTAAATATGCATCCGAATATCCGATCTCTACATATAACGCAAGCAAGAGCAACTACTTTGAGTTCCAAAAATCGCACCAGCTTACGTACAAAAATAGTAAGCCGCTACTTTCGCGCTCAGTCCTGTGTACTGCTGGCTGGGTGAGCGTGAGCGCTGGCGCTGGCGCTGGGCCCCGGGGGTGGGGCGAGACGGGTGCCGCATGCGGCGGCGTCTTTGAATCGATTTGATTTTTCTATCACTAAGGCACCTCGCGCACTAGGCGGCCACAGCCACGACCAGATTAACTAAAGAAACCATTTTGCGGCTAAGTGCGTGATGTTCATACTTCTTTAGTTAATGTGGTCGTTGCGGCCACTGGTCGTGGTCGTGGCCGTCTAGTGGGCGAGGTGCCTTCATAGCGCTTGTGACGTCATAGTTGGTAGTCAAAAAATGGGACGCTTGGTTTTCATAGAGATCGTGATACTAGCGTTATCTAGGTCTATTATATATATATCTGTGGTGTGTAACTATTCATCTGATATAATACGTTTATTAGTAAAGGGGTTAGTGCATGATATGGGACCGGTCATTTAGATTCATTTTTACATGCATCATGCTTGTTTTTAGCCATTTCCATGCCTTTCCTGTTTTTACAGGGTCAAAATTAAATTAGTTAGCGAATCTCCGCAAACGTGATGGGTCGACACCTATCACCTCTGCGAAGTAAGAATGTATTTTTCTTCTAATGTTCTGTACAATTTTTATATACGTACCTACAGTTTCATCTACATTAAAATATCACACATCATAAAAAAGTGGTACACATCCGGAGAAAAATGTAGGTAATGAAACTCCTTTAAAATGAAACGTTGTTTGTGAAATTTATAAGAAAAAAAAAATTGATTTGCCCGTTTCTTCGCTGATGACAATGGAACAGTTCAATTTTACGATCGATTGTTAGAGAGAAAACGTTTAAAAAAATAACTTCTTTGCATACCGAAAATGAAATGTACGTACTAGAGATGCCTTTCCTCCCTCTCCATTTAAAATCAGTAACCTCTCCGAGTTACCTCTAGCCATTTCCCTCCTGTATCACTTTTTAAAGCCAACTACTAAGGCTTACTTTTAAAATGATATAAAATAAAACTTCTATCTTAAAAACATATCAAAAGCAAGGCAAGGCATTAAGTCCGCCTTTTTACACTTTTAACTTGTGCATAAAGTTTTAATAAATAAATAAATAAAAGCACAAAACATACAATAAAAAAAAAACCAAGGTCATCGTCGTCCAGAAAGGTCACATAGTCCAAGTATTCACAGGCCTATACGCGGAGCACGTACGACAAATAGGCGATCCTTACAAAATAGGCAGTTATGTTTACAAAACACGGCGAGCCGGATTTCCTCCGACCACCAGTGTGTCGATAAGGCATGTGGCAGATAGAGCCTGCATCAATGTGTACTGTGGAGAATAATGGATTTTTTACAAATTGTGAGTATCCTGAGGACATTTTTTCTAGCCTAAAACACAGGATGACCTAGTTCAGGCACGTAAGTCTTAGCAACATATAATTTTTATTTAAGCAAAATTGTAGGTACTAATTTTCATGCCTTATAATTTTTTAATAAATACGTTATTATTATTATTTTCATATTATCAGGTACCTACTTACAGCATATTTTATAGAAATTATTATTTTTATTTATGTAAATTATACAATTATTTGGTGTAGGTACGTGTTTGGTGTGTTCCTACTTCGTAGAATTTGATTTTGTGTTTCGTTGTAAATGGTGAGATGATATATTAAGTGTGATAGTAGTAATAGAATACCTTACTAGTACTACTCTTTAAAACTGAAAACATCATATGAAATAATCTACTTTTTTTTTAAAGTCGGTAAAAATATTTTGATGTCCTAAAGAACTGAACTGATGAAGTGATGACAGCTGCGGGGCCCAGTTATAAAACTGTCAATCAGAATTATCTGGAAACGTTGTTCCAAGATGTGATCTTTGAACAATGATAACCACAGTTATTTTTAATATGGTAACATTACGTTTAAATACAGGATGCATTTGAAACTTGCGCCAAATCGTAATAAGAGGTGCAGTAACTGTTAGATAATCATTATAAATTGTCATTTCTCAAAACTAAATTCTTGAAAGGAATGGTGTAATTATCGTCTTAGATAGTGCAAACCAAGTTATTGCCTTCAAGTAGAAAATAATTATAGTGGTACAAGTAAAAAAAAAATTGTTTTCAAAATGATCAAAACAAATAAAAAAAAATAAAGTATCAACTTTAGCGCGCGCCCGATAAGCGATCCATTCATCGCAGAGTTGACAACATGAAGCAAGTTGGCAACGCGTTGAACTAGCGGTATTTACCTAATTTTGACCGTTCAACCTACGAAAAAAAGGGCGCGCGTCGACGTTGCCAAATCGCTCACCTACGCGCATATACAGCTTGTGGCGTAAATAGAGGTCCACCGTTAAGGATTTGATATACCAGATAATTTACTATAACATATTACAATTTGAACCATTTTAGTAGGACATTTTTTTTTTACAAAAATCGCTCTTGAATTTGCATGATTATGTTAAAAAATAGGGTATAAGATAGAGATAGTTCTTCTCTATTTTATACCCTATTTTTTAACAAAAACAACTTTTTCTTCAAAATCTCTAAATTTACATAAAATAATTTTACACGATAGCTCTAGTATTCAGCAGTAATTTACAGAAATCAAAATGAAAAAATAATGGTTTTTGTTGAAACTACAACCAAATTTGTAAAAAAAAGGTAGAAATTTCGTAAATAAAAAACACAATATATATATATATATATATATTTTCGGAACCCTTGTGTAATAGTACATTATGATACATGTGTGCTATGTTGATCATCAAACTCGAGGCGGAATTATTCGCGATAAGGTAGCCAAGAGTTTAATTATCAATGCACACGCGTATCATACGACGTTTTTCAACACACTTGCGAGGAAAAAAACAGACTTGTATTGTTAAATATTAACTTGTATGGATAATGGCGGGCTGGTTTGTCATTCCGCGCGCCGCGCTGGCGTGCGCGCGCAGGTTTACCCATAGAGTAAGTAATGGTCATTCCTACACCTGCGCGCGCATTGCTAGCGCGGCGCGCGTTTATTTACTTTAAGGCAAATCCAAAACCGATAAACAGCCTATAGAAAAAATATAATAAACACAAAATAATGTTAAGACTGATCGTAGTGCTCAGTGCTGTCGTATGTCAAATTGTAGTTTAGTTAGTATGGAATTAGAAAGTACTATTTGCATAGAGAAATATACATTAATTCAGTGAGGATCCGCAATAATAGAACGCCAGTGGTCTTTTCCGTTTGGTTACGGGAGGGACGACGGAAAATTATAAGGTGCACCCAGACAGAGCGAGCCATGCGCCGCAAGTGCTTTTTTTTGTATGTCAGATGCCTCAGCCTGAGGCAACCGTACATATAAAAAAATCATTTGCGGCACATGCCTCGCTATGTGTGGATGCACCCTAAGGTGAATGCGTATTGGTACTTGGTAGACCGCGAAATTTTTTTTTTTTTTAAAGTTTTTTACAATTCGCAGATCAGTATTTGTATCTTGATCAAAATGTATATTTATATAATAGATACGTATTTAAAGAATTATAGTCATTAGAATCATTAATATATATATATTTAAGTTAGATTTGTTCCCTAAGAACAAATCTAACTTAAAAAGATGTAGGTATTTAATGATTCTAATGATTATAATTCTGTAAATACGTATCTGTTATAGTCGCGAATCATATTTTGATCAAGATACAACCTGACACTGACCTGAAAATTGCAAAAAACGTTAGAAAAATTTAATTTCGTGGGCTACAACTGCGCATTCATCTTAAGGTAAATAAAGGACGATGAGTCAGAACGTCCCCCCAACCTTACATTGACCAACAGACTTAAAATGTATCTCATTCGAACCGCCTTAGCAAGCTGATCAATTTTTACTATGACGACATCTCTCAAAAGTGCGTGATATTCCGAGAAAATCATGTTTTAGTGTTAATTTCGTCAGAACGTCCCCCCAACCCTTACATCGACTAACAAACTTAAAATGTATCTCATTCAAACCGTCTTAGCAAGGTGATCAATTTTTACTATGACGACATCTCTCAAAAGTGCATTATATTCCAAGAAAAATCACGTTTTAATGTTAATATTGCCAGAACGTCCCCCCAACCCTTACATCGACCAACAAACTTAAAATGTATCTCATTCAAACTGCCTTAGCAAGGTGATCAATTTTTACTATGACGACATCTCTCAAAAGTGCGGGATATTCCGAGAAAAATCATGTTTTAATGTTTATTGCCAGAACGTCCCCCCAAGCCTTACATCGACCAACAAACTTAAAATGTATCTTATTCAAACCGTCTTAGCAAGGTGATCAATTTTTACTACGACGACATCTCTCAAAAGTGCAGGATATTCCGAGAAAAATCATGTTTTAATGTTAATATTTTTGGCACAAAATAAGAGTTTGTAAGTAAACCATATTCTTTGATTTTCAAACCTCTCAAGATCAATTAGGAGATGCCATTTAAAAAACAGAAAACGTCATTCGTTACTCGTCTATTTTTTTCTATTCCTATAGGCAGGCAGTTGTCCCACCGGCGACGATGAACGATTAGCGAGTAGAACTAGCAACTGAAAACGAGTCGGCGAGCAGCGAGCAGCGTGTGTGTAGTTCCGATAGTTTTGTCGCTGGGCTATCAGCGAGTTTTCGAGTGCGACGGGCGATTACTCGCACCACTCGCTCGGGGCGGTTAGTCTCACAGGGGTTTCTCTCGGCGTGAGCTCTGACCACCAAGCGACCATCGCTGAGCGAGTATCGCTAGGCGAGTATTATCTTTGATAGCTCTTGTCGCTCAGCGACAAACCAGTGAAGCGAGTCCTCGCCGGCAGTGTGAACAGTCAGAGATCAACTGTTAATATATGCATCTCTTTTGTTTACACGGAATGTATATCTATTGTACGTTTCTTGAGCGAGAAAACAGCCGACAGTTAGTCGCTTCCTCGCCGGCGGTGGGACAACTGCCATATGCTCGTCCACGACGGAGACGCGGGGTGTCTTCGTCTTGGGCGAGCTTGAATCCCTCACTGCACTCAGGATTCAAGTCTTAACTCCCTCGCTTCGCTCAGGAGTTAACTGAAACCTAGAATCCTTCGCTGCGTTCAGGATTCAAAATAGCGCCCGCGACAACAAGACACTACTTTATCCCAAAATAAATAAAACGATTTTTTATTTTATTTCTAAACCCCATGGATTTTGGAGTTAAAACTGGTTGCTAGTATTTTTATAGATCTTTATGAACCTGATAACACATACAAAAGATCTGTTGCAGGGCGGGAGACGGGCCTAGCGAATTAGAAAAATTAATAAAACGTTTTTTTAATTTTCATTTTATTTTTAAGCCCCATGGATTTTGAAGTTAAAACTGGTTGCTAGTCTTTTTATAGATCTTTATGAATCTGATAGCACATAGAAAAGATCTGTTGCAGGGCGGGGGACGGGCCTAGCGAATTAGGAAAAATTAATAAAACGATTTTTTAATTTTTAGTTTATTTTTAAACACCATGGATTTTGAAATTAAAACTGGTTGCTAGTCTTTTTATAGACCTTTGTGAACCTACTAATACATACAAAAGTTCTGTTGAAGGGGGGGGACGGGTCTCATACAAATATGGTCATCGTTCTTTTAGTTCATCTTGGACCATCTTGGACAAATCAGACTATTAAAAAAAAAAGTAAAATATGGCTTGCGGATTCTTTTTGGCATGAAGTCTCTTTGAAGAGATTAAAAAAAACGCACTTCTCCGACCTCCGACTAGTAAATTAAATAGTTATCTGTGGAAATAAAGCACAAGTACCGTAACGTAAAGAAAAAGCACGCGTTTGTAATACACTGCATTATGGATCTAAAAGCTGTGCATTAAGAGCCATTTTACGAGCAAGTGTGTTGAAAAAATGGTTAAAATTGTAATATATTATAGTAAATTATCTGGTATATCGAATCCTTAGCGGTGGACCACTATTTACGCCACACCCTGTATGTGAATCTCTAAATATACGATAGAACACGTTGAGTAAGATATTTTAATTTGGCGCACCTATTCAATTTCATCCTGTATATTATTGTTTCAGTTAGTATTAACACTTTACATCACACAATCATGCACAAAATCGAGGTCGAGGAAACATAAAGCATCGTCATCAGACGAAGGAAGCATAGAAAATCTTCTATACTATAAAGATTGCCAGCGCAATTCCAAACCGGAGGTGACAGAGCAAGCGGTGCCTCTGATGTACGCGGCGCCTCCCACGCCGCCGCCCCCCCCGAGGCAGCCCGAGTGCCCCTTCCCGAAGATGTGCTGCGCTTTGACCTGCGGTAACGAATGTGGTGGCAGCCAGCCAGCTACGTCACACATGCAGAGCGGGCCACCCAACAACATCCAACGATTCCAGTCCATGCAGCCCCCTACAAACCTCAACCCCTTCGGAACGGGAGGAGTTCAACCACTAAGAAGAAAGAAGCCAAGGATCCCACAAAACCATATGGAAGGTCTTATGCAGCCTTCTCTCCCAACCAGAAGAGACTTCTCAGGGTTCACAAAAGAAAAGATTAAAGGCCTGATAGCCCAGGATGATGACATTAGGAAGATATTGAAGGATCTAGTGAGGGTCACCATGCAGAAGGTAGATCTGCTAGACATGGTCAATGCCAACCAGAAGAAAAGCTATGGTGACGTCAACACGGCAACAACTGTGACACCAACGGTATATGGAATGGATGATTACGTCGAATAAATTAAGGTTTTTTTTATATTGTAGGCACATGCCTTAGAACTCTTTTATTTACCTCCATTGTTTTTCCAACCATTGAGTATTAAACCTTTATGCACAAGTAAAAACAAAATACCGTCCAAAGGCGGGCATTTTCTATTCAACCTTAGGGTGATGCAGAGACAAACCATGACTGTTGAATCATTTACGTATGTCTATGTTTGAACAAATATTTAGATAAACTTTTGATACATTCACACCTTATTACAAAAAATCTTAGATAGTATTAATTTTCAGTCGCATGCCATTGACATTTTTAAGGTAGAAAGTGTTGCTAAACACTAATATACAAGTGTGTAATGATTAATACACACGCGTTTCATAAGACGTTTTTCAACACACTTGCGAGGAGAAAAACAGATTTGTATTGTTATTAACTTTTATGGAAAATGGCGCACTGGTTTTTCCGCGCGCCGCGCTAGCGATACGCGCGCATGTGTAAATAAAAGCACTGGCAAAACCGCTAAACAGCCTATATAAAAATATAATAAACACAAAATGATGTAAACTGATCGTGTTTTTTTTTCTTTTGGCTTCGCACGGTTTGTGCATTCAGTCAATGTCACGTTTTGTTCTTTATTACAAAGGAAACAAACGTAGGGAAACGAAAATATTAGTATTCGAATTAATTATAACGGGATATAGGGATAATAGGGATAGGATCAGTATTTATAACGGATAGAATAATGAGCTAAATACAATGACGAAACATTATAACTTATTATTAATTAAATTAATGAATGAGACTATACAGAAAAGCTATTTGTACAAAGTAAAGAACGAGGTGGGAAATGATCGTAGTGTTGTAGTGTGTCAAATTGTAGTTTAGTTAGTATGGAATTGGAAAGTACTATTGACATAGAGAAATATATATTAGTTCAGTGAGAATCCGCAAAAATAGAACGCCAGTCAGGGTCTTTTTCGTTTGGTTCCGGGAGGGAACCACGGACAATTTGAGACCATTTTGGGACCAAAGATAATTCAGGCTATTTAAAAAAAAGTGAAATATGGCCCGCGGATTCCTTTTGGCATGAAGTATCTTTGATAAGATTAAAAAAAACGCACATCTCCGACTATTAAAATATGGTTATCTGTGGCGTTACCGTACTAGTGCGGTATCATAAATTAAAAAGCTCGCGTGTTTAATAAATACTCTGCATTATGGACCTAAAAGAGGTTCATTATGAGCCACTTTACGAGCAAGTGTGTTGAAAAATATTTTAAAATGTCGTTACGAATCAGTTTGAAACTCTCGGAATTCTCACGTGGAATTAGCACGAAAATGGCCGCCAACGAAACTTTTGTTAACAATTATCATGCATTATCCTGTAACGAGTCGTCCGTTTGGTAATGCGATGCAAATTACCAACAAAATACAGAGGAAGCCGAAATTATTTAGAAATTCATTCTTGCTACTGTATTATTAAGATTAAAAATACTTACCGTCTTATTTTCCTTTCCTACAACTACGTGCTGATTTCAATAAGACCAATCTGCGTTATGAGATCAACACTACCTGCCAATTATGCAATTAAAAGCAGTGTTCATTCAATTCTACCCCGCCGTGATTATTATTTGTCTACTTTTAATAAAGAAATATCTAAAACTAGCTGTGAAGCACGTTTCTGGGCGAAAAAGAAAACAAAATGGCACGATTCTTATTGTTCGATTTTTAAATAGCCGATGAGGTTTGCAATCAATGAGGTTGGAGTTTTCTTGTGAAATGAATTAATTGGCATAAAATTGTGGAGAAAAGTTCTATTTTCATGGTCCGGAAGTACCTAAATATGGACGTTGACTGCTTTTTACATTCGTTTTTCAGGATCTGAAAAAAGGAGGATGTGAATATCAGCAACAAACGTATGGTCGCGGAGACAAAATGTCATCATCATATAGCCTATAATGTTCCCACTGCTGGGACACAGGCTTCCTCTTAGTGAGAGGGAGTGGGCCGTAATTCACCGCGCGGGCCCATTGCGGGTTGGTGGATACAAAATGTAAACTCTGCATTTTCTGAATTCAACTGTAATGCCAACTCGCCAAACTTACATAAACTAATATTTAAGTTACAACTTAGGATATTTTAACAAGGTGTAAAGCCACCTGTACTTGGTCGTCTAGGCAGGCCGCAGAGAATAAACACAGTCCCATTTCCCAGGACTTAAACTTAGAAGTGTACAGGTGACGTGAACACAGAATTCCGCCTTCATTTTGCAATTAATTTAGGTTTAACAGCTACAATATAATGTGGGTATACAGGATGTTACGGAAAGGGTATATCAATACAAACGGGTTGAAGAGTGTATCTGGTCTAGAATCTCTGTACAAATTTTCAGCTCTAAAGTAGTAACTTTGAAAATGCTTAATATTTTTTTATTTCGATAGTTTATTAAATTGAAATCATAACAAACGTGTCACCGCACTACGAGGGTCATTATCCATTATCTGTAGTGTGTCTGTGCGCCTAGTACACGCACATCACGCCGCCGCGCGCCAGTGCAGCGCCGTGATGTCGAAATAAAAAAATATTAAGCATTTTCAAAGTTAATACTTTTGAGCTGAAATTTTGTACAGAAATTCTAGACCAGATACACTCTTTAACCCGTTTGTATTGATATACCCTTTCCGTAACACTCTGTATTAACCATAGGTTTATCATGGGTTTGTCACAGCCCACTACAGCATATTAACAAATTCTGTGGCAGCGCTAGAAGCCAACTTGCCTTCTGTTTGTTACGACTGTTACGAGTCATTTACTTCTCGTATCAAGAATTCCAGCTATGCGTTACGAATTCTATTATCTCGTATCTGTAACTGACTTCAAAGGTCTATAGAGACATGGAAACTCATCTTGGACTTGGGCTAAAGTTGAAAAAAAAAAAAAAACACAACACTACAGAATTATGTCCTCTGGGAAACTTTGGGCTTTGATAGTCATTAGAATTTTTTTTATTTTTTTTTATTGCTAAATGGGCGCACTCTTGACCCCGATCACGCCTGATGGAAAGCGATAGATGAGGTCTATGATGGATCGAGCGTGCCCAGAAGATGCCTGTTCACTCTTGATTTGAAGGCAGACGGGTTAAATGTGGGAGGGAACACAGATGCCGGCAGAGAGTTCCACACTTTGGCTGTGCGCATAATAAAAGTGGAGGAGAAGCGCCGAGTACGACTCATCGGGATATCAACCAAGTGCGGATGGTACGCTGCAGTACGTCTGGTTGTCCGGTGGTAAAAGGGCGATGGTGGGATCAGGTCGTGGAGCTCCTGCGCACACTCTCCGTAGTACAGTCTATAGAAGACCGTCAGGCAAGCGACATTACGCCGATGAGCCAGGCTGGGAAGCGTAGCTACCAACGTCTCGTCGCCTATAAGCTTTCTAGCTCTGCGTTCCACCGAGTCAAGTGCAGCAAGCTGGTATTTTGCTGAGCCATCCCACAAGTGGCTGCAATACTCCATACAGGAACGGACCTGAGCTTTGTACAAACTTAAAAGCTGTCCTGGTGTGAAGTATCGCCTCACCTTATTTAGGATGCCCAGCTTCTTGGCTGCGGTCTGAGCTTTTGACTCGATGGTTGAGCCGAAGTTGAGATCTGATGTCAACTCCATGCCCAAAAGCTGAAGGCGGTTGGTAACCGGTACAGATGCACCTCGGAAAGCAGGGCATAACTGGAACTGGCTCCTTTTCGCAGTGAAAAGACACGCCTGTGTTTTTAAGGCGTTGAATTTGACCAGATTGTCGTCACCCCACTGGGAAACGAGATTTAAGGACAAATTCATTCGTTCCACCATGGCCTCTCTAAGAGTAGCCGTTTCCTCTCTGCTGGCTTTTGCACTGGACAGGTATCTTTCTGCGACTGTGCTGTCATCTGCGTACCCGATTGCACCAAGCTGAAGCAGGTCGTTGATGTGCAGCAGAAATAAAGTTGCAGAAAGAACAGACCCCTGAGGAACACCGGCATCAATGCCCATATGTTTCGATGAGCAGCCATCAATGACCACTCTGATCGATCGATCACTCAGGAAGTCTGAAATCCAGTTGCAAAAGTCAGCGGAGAGGCCAAAAGCGGGAAGCTTGCCCAGCAGACTGGCGTGCCAGACCCTGTCAAAGGCCTTTGAGATATCAAGCGACACAGCAAGGGCTTCGCCGTGTCTCTCAATGGCCTCGCCCCAGCAATGCGTAACATACACAAGAAGATCCCCAGTTGAACGACCATGACGGAAGCCATACTGGTGGTCACTGAGGAGCTCATTGTCTTCGAGGTATGCCAGCAGCTTTTTGTTAAGTACCCTTTCCATCACTTTGCACAGTATGGAGGTTATGGCGATTGGTCTATAATTGACAGGATCGGCACGGTTACCCTTTTTGGGCACCGGCTGCACATTAGCAAGCTTCCAGGACTCCGGCACCACTCCGGTTTTTAGAGAGAGGCGAAACAAACGCGTCAAGACAGGAGACAACTCTGGAGCACAGTTTTTCAGTACTCTTGCGGGTATTCCGTCAGGTCCGCTGGCTTAGCTGGCTAGAATAGAATAGAATACTCTTTATTATGTACACCATATTTACAGACATAAATATAGAAACTTTACAATGGGTGACACAATGGGCGGTCTTATCGCTAAGAGCGATCTTTTAAAGACAACCTTTGGATGGATTAAAAACGGGAAGGACAGACAAATAGTCTGTGGTGTACCCTTTCATAAACTTTGCTTAAAGTTAAGTAGTGATTAGCGACTGTTTTTACCCTACATTTTTGACGCTTGAATTGAACGTCACTTAACTTTTAGTCAATGTTTATAAATAAACCCTTTTATGCCTGAAACAAACAGTTTAAAAAAGGCCAATGTACTCAATATTGATGTTCAGCGCAAAGGTTTTAGAACATCTAAAGAATCAAATAATCTTTGCTTACCCCCAAACGGCATGAGCGTAATGGTACTCCAATGTCCAAACTTAAGAGCAATACAAAAACTGAAAAAAGACCTAAAATGCAAATGGTGGACAGAGAAAACACTTACAGAGTTAAGTACTTATTACTTATGTAAATGTTAACAGTTTCTGACGCGCCACGTGAAAGGAAATAATATGTATAGGTATTCGTGTGTTTTGTAAGAAAAACTTACATAATGGTTTCCGTTTTGGTGCCCTTTATAAAATCTTTACGCTTTCAACGTTGAGATAGGCAGAAAGGTATAATATCGCTGGAGGGAATAACTTGGCGAGAGATTCGATTGTAGTTTAAGTTTACGGCGATAGATGGCATTACAGGTATGAAGATTTAATGTAATCTCAAGATGTAAGATGGTTAATGGATGGATGTTGTGGTGGTTGGTTGGTGGTTTGGTGATGGTTGGTTGGTGTTGATGGTGTGGGTTGGTTGGTAGATGGTTGTGGTTCAAGATGTTTTTTAATTTAAGTTTAGGTTCTGAAATGTCACAGTGTAGACATAAAACACATCTGACACTCGTCCGTCAAGACAGCAGTACAAAAGCAAGCAGTTCATACGAGTTATTTATAAATGACGGTAGACAGACAGTAGCCACTCTGCGTGATAAATGATGACGTCATAATAGTAACATCTAGTTTCCTTTGTGTTGCGATTAGAGTACATTCGTTCTATGTTGTTTCCTATCTAACTATAGCTTTGCCCGCGATTTTGTCTGCCTGTATTACGGATATGGGTAACTTTGCGTTGTGTACATTTTACAGGGGCTCAATTTGAATACAATCGGTGATCTTTTAGAATCTGAAAGTATTGTACTCATGAAAATAAATTACCTTAAGTTATTATAGTATGATCAGAAGCTTTCTAAATATCCCATCTCTCTAAAAATATTAAATTGCGGCAAGAGGAATAAACACTTTTCTTCAGTAGAATACGACACCTTATTAGCTAAGACTGGTATTCAGAGGGGCAGTTCTCGTAATTTTAAGAACGTTCACAGTCTGAGGGGCAATTCTCGCAATTTTAAGAACGCTCACAGTCAGAGGGGCAATTCTCGTAACTTTAAGAACGTACACAGTCTGTTCTCAGTCTCAATCTGTCAAAAATACCTCCAATTTCCCTACATTTTGACAAGTTTTTGATATTTGTTTGTCGCCGAGATGCGACTGCGACTAGATTGTGAATGTTTTAAATTGCGAGAATTTACCTTCTGATCTCAGTCTCAACCTGTCAAAAATACCTCTAATTTTGACACGTTTTTGACAATTGTTTGTCGAGGAGACGTTAGGTAAAGTCGACGCCATAATGCTAAACGCGCAAAGGTTTCCACGTTTTTTTTTTTTTTTATTTGAAATGGGCTTGCTCTTGACTCTAGCCTAGGTCAAAGGTGACAGAGACAAAGTCGACGATGGAGCGAGCTTACCCAGAAGAAGCCTGTTCACTCTCACTTTAAAGAGATTCGGGTTTTAATGCGCTCGGAAAAACAGACGCAGGTAGAGAGTTCCACTCTTTTGCTGTGCGCATTATAAACGACATTTGCAAACGCTTAGTGCGAATTGGTGGAACAGCAACCAGGTAGGGATGGTAACTTAACGTTCGACTCGACTATGAGTGAGTTAAGGCAGGAAGAGATTTCTAGCGTAAGTGTCTAAACACACTATGCCGAAAGTACGCGACCGAAGTACTGCATGATTACGCCTGCAATGCTATTTGAATTACTGACGACGCATTATGCAGAAATTACGATGCGTTATAGCGCTGATATAAAATAAGCCGCGGAACTTCGGTCGCGTATCTTCGGCATAGTGTGTTTGGACACTAAGTGTAATAAGCGCGGCGGCGACCTCTCGCGTTCGGCCCTGGTTCAAGCCATGGTCCGAGGTGAGAGGGAGTGGAAGGCAGTCACCCCTTCTGCGAAGCAGTCATGCTAATGCGAAGGAGGTGGCGAAATGGCTAACGGAGAGAGCCTCACGTCCCAGCCGCCGCGGGAGACGCTCCGGGCGTAGGGAGCCGCGTGACAACTCCCGGCCACCGTAGGCGCGGGTCTGCGGACGGAGAGTAATGGGTAGCTCACCGTCCGATCAGGACCAGGCCCGTGCCGGACGACGCGTACGTATTCCACGCGCGCCTCAAAGAGATGTCAGCAAAAAGGAAGGGGCCTGCCAGGGCCGAAGCCTGCCGGGGGTGCGGGATTGTCCGAAAGGGTTACCGCTACCCCGGAACATAAAGGGCTAAGGAAGGAACACGGATGGGTTTTAGTCAGTAAGAGTCTGACACTCCCTTCCGCTCCACCCAGAGCGGGAGGGGTAATTTGATGATTTCCCATCAATAAAAAAAAGTGTAATAAGCGGCGCCTAACTGGTAGGCAGGGCCCAAAGCAGGCAGGGCCCGAGAAATCGTTTAATGTAATAGGCCTTTTAGTCACGAGTCCCTCACAATACATATACGCTTGACTATACATACGTACACCCGGGAGTTTCGAGGATTGTTATTGTTATCTGTTTATCCAGTTAATGTTGTGGCTAGTTAAACAATCCTGTTTGAGCGTGGGAGCGGAACTTTGAATTGTAATATTGTTGGTAGATGAGTGCCTACAGTTTTACCCACGTGCAAGCAAGATTGCCTGACTGTAGTCGTAACATAATATTTTTTGCAGGTTTGTCTGCGTTGCGGTATTTATTTTTTTAAATATCGCAGCATTATGCTGAGATAGGAGCCTTTTTATCCTCGCACAGGTCTTTTTAGGGTTCTATAACTCAAAAGGAAAAACAGAACCCTTACTTATAAGATGTAGATGACCTCGTTGTCTGTCCTTCTGTCAAAACCCTTTTTCTAAGGAACGCGTAGAGTTATCAAGTTGAAATTAATATTAAATACTCAAGGCTGCAATCCCTTGAAGCAGTGAAAAAGTCAAACTTCTAAGTCAACACAATCAAAAGATCCGGCCGTTTATGCCGCTACGCTACGCTCTCAGTTTATCTCCCCGGAACATATCTTCAAAATTAATTTCTGTTTATCTATATATCTATCTATATAAATAAAACAAAGTCGGGTTAACAAAGTCGGGTTACAACATTTATAATTCAAGAACGGCAGATGTTTGATTTGTTGGATTTATCGCCGCCCCGAATAGCAGAATAAGTATTAAAACATAGAAAAAACAACACGATAAAATAACAATATTCGTTCTTATTGATTCTGAAGCGATCGATACAAAGTTCGCCGGGTCAGTAAGTTGATTAATAAAATAAAAATATATGTCTTCTATACATAGGAATATTTATTACAACGAATATTATGTTAGCAGATTCACAAATACACGTAGAAAATTCAGGAAAAAGCAGTATTTACTGAAACTCTTACTGTTCGTAAGGTTTTGGCGTAATCTGAAACGTATCTCGGCAGTAATCTGTGTACAGTGCGGATTAAAAATAAAAATAATTGCTTTTATTGTTCTACAATTTCCTTTTCCAAAGTTTTTGGCGTTAATACCAGGATGGTTTACTCAATCAATCAACTCAGCCTATCGCAGTCCACTGCTGGACATAGGCCTCTCCCAGACTGCGCCACAGCACCCTGTCCTCCGCTTTCCGCATCCAGTCGACCCCAGCAACCTTCTTTAGGTCGTCTGTCCATCTAGCGGGGGGGCGTCCTACACTGCGCTTGCCGGTACGCGGTCTCCACTCCAGGACTCGCCTGCTCCACCGGCCATCAGTCCTTCGACAGACATGGCCAGCCCACTGCCACTTCAGTTTGCTTACTCTGCAAGCTATGTCGGTAACTCCGGTTCTTTTCCGGATAATTTCATTCCTGATTTTATCCTTCAAAGAGACTCCGAGCATAGCTCGCTCCATAGCGCGCTGAGCGACCTTGAATTTGTGGACCAGCCCGACCGTCAGTGTCCACGTTTCAGCACCGTATGTCATGACGGGCAGGACGCACTGGTTGAAGACCTTAGTCTTCAAACACTGCGGGATAGGCGACGAGAAGACTTGACGGAGTTTTCCAAATGCTGCCCAACCCAACTGGATCCTTCTGTCAGCTTCCTTCTCAAAGTTGTGTCTACCGAGCTGAATGACTTGTCCTAGGTAGACATACTCCTTCACAACTTCGAGAAGCGACCCTTCGATGTGGATTGGACTCGGCAAGACATGCGAATTGTACATGACTTTCGTCTTGTCCAAATTCATGCCGAGGCCAACACGCCGGGAGGCTCCATTTAGGCTGTGCAGCATTTGGTCTAGCTGTTCCAACGTCTCTGCCATTATGACGATGTCATCGGCAAATCGAAGATGGGAGATGTACTCGCCGTTAATGTTGATACCCTGTCCAGTCCAGTCCAGCGTCTTGAAAACGTCTTCCAACGCGTTGGTAAACAATTTAGGGGATATTACATCCCCCTGTCTCACCCCCCTGAGCAGTTGGATGGGGCTGGTTTTCTGATTCTGGATCTGGACAGTCATCGTTGCAGCGTCATACAAACATCTCAACACTTCGATGTAGCGCCAGTCAATTCGACATCGTTGCAGAGAGGCCAGAACTGCCCATATTTCGATGGAGTCGAAGGCTTTCTCGTAGTCCACAAATGCCATACACAGCGGCTGATTGTACTCCTCGGTCTTCTGTACAATTTGTCGAACAGTATGGATGTGGTCTACGGTAATGAAGCCTTTCCGAAAACCGGCTTGTTCTGGCGGCTGGAACTCGTCAAGTCTCCTGGCGAGACGGTTCGTGACGACTCTCGAGAACAGCTTGTATACGTGGCTCAGAAGTGAGATGGGTCTATAGTTCTTCAGTAAGGATTTGTCACCTTTTTTGAAGAACAGAACCACCGCACCCCTGCTCCACGCCTCGGGCGTTGTACCCTCTTGGATAACGGAATTAAAGAGACTCGCTAGCTCCTTCAGGACTGGAGCCCCGCCCGCTTTAAGGAGCTCTGTCGTTATTCCGTCATCCCCAGGTGCCTTGTTGTTCTTTAACTGCTCGAGAGCCGCCCTAATCTCGCATTGGTCGATATCCGGGATGTCCTCCGTGTAGTGGCGCGTTAATTCGGCTCGATGGTCATCTGCACTATGCCCCGCTGGTTTCATCGTCCGTGTTGAGTATAGGTGCCCATAAAAATCCTCGACTTCCTCGAGTATCTCGGACTTGGAAGTCACGATTCTGCCATCCGCAGTTCTTAGTTTCGTCAGATGGGACCTCCCTAATTGCTGAGCGAACACTTTCGACCCTCGGTTCTGCTCAATCGCGTCCTTAATGTCACGGGTGCTGGAGCACCGAAGGTTTCGTCGCGTCAGCTTCCTAATTTTTAGGTTTAAGGCCCTCTTATCTGACGAAGACGGCTGCATAGATGGCAACTCTCGTCTGGATGGTTTACTAAATAAGGCAATGTTGATGCTCATTGTAAGCTAGACAGTTTACCGACGTTCCCAAACATGATTGATCCCAATTCCCAATTCAGTTTCGATTCCTGCATGTGTGTGTGAGTCTTTTGCTATCATCCACATTAGTCCGGATTCTACTTAGATATTCCTATTATAAAAACCCAATAACACGTTTTTCCTGACCTGAGTATCGAAACTAGACATACTTGTCTGGATCCTCTGAATCGCTTTCAAAGCATTTCGAAGTTCTACAACGACATTCAACAGGATGTACAGTCAACAGCAAAAGTAGATGATGAAATGAGTTTATAACTTTTGTAGTCAAACTGATCACGAATATATGACAGCTGTACTAGTAGTAAATGATTGGTATAATTTACAATCACATACTTTTTAATCACATCGACGCCACACAGTTCTGACGCGAACTCCGTTCATTAGTATTGAATTTCTGATTTTCATCATCTACTTTTGCTGTTGACTGTACTTACATAAACTTTTCGGTATTGTCAGCAAGCGATAACGATTATGGAAAAGTAGCACTCGCCGAGATATATTTCTGATTTTGCCGAAGATGAGAACTAAGTTTGGTGAAAAAAAGCACAATTGCTTATACAACAAAAAATACCCTCATGATTAAAAAGTACACTCATTAAATACATTCAAAACTCAATTACCTGAATCCTATTAAGAATATTATATATTTTTCTGATTTTGTTTACTGTAGTCGATCATATACTTTTAAGCATTCATGACAAATTACCCGACCTGAGGATCAAACCCAGAATCCGCAGGCGCACTTGCGACCACTGATCAATGAGGGAGTCTAGTTAAAAGAGCCATCATGTATATGCTAATCTTGTAACTTCATTCGACGGTCATAACCCAAGGGATCGCTGGGCAAAAACAAGAAACTACTGATTGGTATCCGGTTGAATGTGGGAACTAAATTGATACATACTGTAGGAATTATTTTAACTTCGTCTTTTTTGTGTATCATTATTTTAATTTTTCTATATCATCATCTGCCTAGCCTTTTTCCAACTATGTTGTGGTCGGCTTCCAGTCTAACCGGATGCAGCTGAATACCAGTATTTTACATGGAGCGACTGCCTATCTGACCTCCACAACCCAGTTATTGGATAATACAATACGCCTTGGTAAGACTGGTTGTCAGACTTTCGGGCTTCTGACGACCCGTAACGACTGTCAAAGATCCACGAATGACAGCCAGGACCAACGGCTTAACGTGCTTTCTGTTAAATATGTATCAAAAGAACCACGAGGCACGGAGGGGTCTTAGTATGTAAAGTTGGTCACCCATCCACAGACCAACCGCGGCAAGCGTAGCTTAACCTGATAGATCGACCCGTGCGGCTGCTATTTCTTAGCCACAAGCCCCTCTTTAATTTTTCTATATGTAGGTAGGTATATGCTTCAATTGCTAAGAATGATATAATCAATATCCATGAATCAAATTAATTCATAAGTTACATTCGCTTAAACTACACCTAATGTTTGCCTAAATATCTTCCGCATATTTTATCCCTAAATTAAGTAAGCGAATTTTTAATTTTTTACAAAAATTTAATTTTCATAAAATATTGTTTTCAAACTCTTATTCATTGTTGCTTAATTATTTCGTTTATTTATCTATTTACGCATGCGGAGTTCACCTATAAGTGATTGTTACACTAATTTGTTAATTTTTTTTACCTTATTTGTTACCTTAAGCATAATACCAGTGTAAACAGTTGTTGGTGAACCAATATAAATAAATAAATACACAAAAATCATATTTTTAAATATTAGAATATAAAAGAAATATAAAAAAAATTAAAAATATAAAAAAATAGTAGCCCACCGGTATCGGGAAAAGGTTCCAAACTACCGGCGGTCAGGGCTCCAGAGAGAGGAACCTCCTGACAATGCGAGCCGTGTCCAGAAGTACTGCTTTCTAAATCAAGCCCTTGATCCAGCTGCCCAACGAGAGCCTCCTCAGGTGTTGGGCTCCTCAGATTGGCTATCAATCCATTGGCTGTAACGACTATCGGTACAATGATTGCTGAGTCAACATTCCACATGTCGACAACCTCGCAAGCCAAGTCAAGATTTGTTTATCTTTCTCTTGCTTAATTTACTATTATAACTTACCAATTCACACATTGCATTATCATTACTATAATATACTAATAATAATGCTTAAACTATGCTTAAACTTGAAAAAAAAAAACATCAGGTGAACCCGCGCTACGCACTACTACGCAACTGCTACGCGGCTACGAGTGCTTGGCAATCACTGCTACGTGCTACATGTAAACACAGCGCCTTCATAATTAAAATGCTGCTTGAGTGCTTCCTAGTCTAATAAAGTGGTAAAAACTACCCACAATCAACTGATTGCACGTTTTAATAACCAGGCGTCAAGTTTGGGTGTAAGGGGGACGGACATAGAGTGACGTAGTGCCGTCTCTCTCGCTCGCTGAGGTTGAAATCTGTGTTGCGAGTGGCCGACTAACGTTGGGCGGGAACGTAGATCGAGGCATAGTATAGACGTGATATTTTTCAATACTTTTGTATCTTTTTAAAGGTTTTCCGTTTTTGAAGTTAATTATGCGATTTTTGATTATATTTGTAAGTTACTGTTTAGCGTTTGTAATGCTTAAGATCTAAAAACCATTTTCGTGTGTAGGTATCATACATAGCTGGAATGAAGTTTTTTATTATAATATGTCTTTGAAACTGAATATTTATCAAAGAAATCTGTATAGAATAAAGAATAGAAATGATTAATTTAGTTTTGAATGCTATTTCTTGAATGATGTAGTTATTTAAATAGGTAGGTCTTTGGTATAATTCTATAGTTATTTTTTTTTTAGAACCGATTATTTTCAAATTGTCTAATCTTAAGTCCAGATTAGTTAGTTTAACTTTAAAACATGTAGATAACGTTCAATTATTCTATTCTGTTTTCAAATTAAACAACGCCATTTTGTGAACTTACTAATTACTTACTAAGTTACATAATTACCTAATGTTTAACTGTGGGCGTCGACAAATCTAGAACGTATAAATGAGCTTTGAAAGAGATTTATAAGATTAATATAAATTAACTAAATAATTATCTCTTTTTTTTTAAATAACCGAAGAAAACTTTTAACGCAGGGGTCCAGAATCATGTACTGAATCCATGGTACCAGGTTATGCGTCGATATTCCCGCCAGTCTGTACAAAAATATAAAACCACGAATTTTTACTGAAAAAACCTTCAAAAATGAGTCACACACCACCACACAGTAATCACATTACCTCTTCATTCATAAATATTAAAGAAAAAACAACAAAAAACCTACCCGAAAATAATTACTCAAACTTACACCAACACACATTATCATCAAGAATACAATACAAACAAATGTTTTAATACCCTTCTCTGACGTCACTCATCCCACGCAGCGCCGCTCTATGCAGCCACAGGTCTATGGTAGCTGTTTAAAAGCACGGCTCTTTCCCGCCCAAGCACATTCGCTAGCTACACCTTAAGGGCATAGGCCATGCACTGATCACTTACAAGCACAACCAGTGGTGAAATAACGAAGTCAAGTCAAACTTTTATTCAGTTAAAGGTAAGTTTTTGTAATATTTTTAGAAAGTTTTTGAGGAAAACTTTACGATTTTTTGAAGTTTTTTTTCCGCGTGTTTTTTTCCGATTTTATTGCTGTCTTTTCATTGGGTTATTCGCGTTATTTGTGATATAAGAAAAAAAATATAATTAATTTATTTAAAAATACGTAAAATATTTGTGTCTCGTTTAAAAAAGTCGTCGTCGTCGTCGTAAAAGTTTTAAAAGTTACTTTAAGATTTAAATTACGGATCGAAATCTTTTTATAATGTAAAATATGCGCTAAAACTGTTTTTTAAGTGTCGAATTACCTGTAAAAAAGTGTTTGAAACAAATAACATTTCGTAATTCAAACGTCCACGCTCACACCAATATTCATAAATTACTTACTTTTACTAAAGAATATAATAAATAATTAAACTAACGCCTATTTCACGATTCCGTGTTCTAATGATAATTTAAAATTGAAGATTGATTGATATAAATAGTTTATTTAGCCAGATAGGCGATCGCTCCATATAAAATACGAGCATTCAGCTATATCCGGTCAGACTGGAAGCCGACCCCCACATAGTTGGGAAAACGCAAGGCAGATTGTTTGGAAGTTCAGAATAAAATCATCAAACAACCTTCCTTAAAAAAAAAAAAACACTCGTTTGTCTTCTCTATTGATTATTAATTTCGTCACAAAATAACGAATGGTTTAGTAAAACCTTTGCTTCAGGAAAACTCAAGCAAATACGATAAACGGAATTCTCGTGAGCACCCGCATTTTATGAACTAATCCATCCGTCCACGTATCCAGTTCAATAAGTTTATTTGATATATTACATTCTTTCACCAAAAACGAATAAATATTGTGTGAAAATCCGTGATAAAATATGCATTTCATGACCACAAACGATTAGGATAAACGGCTACAGATACAAAAAATAATAACTGAAACACCACTTAAACTAGTTTATATGAAGTAACTAAGTCGTTATAATGTTGCAAAATGTAATGAGATTTTGTTACCTCCGTTTTTAATAAAGCCACAACAAGCTAAACTACTAAATTGACTTAAACATATTAAAAATTCTTGCCAAAGCTGCATTATGACATGAAAATATTAAAGCCGTTTGCAAATTAGCTTGCGAATTTAATACTAGAATTCATATGGGAAGCAACAGTTGTCGGGAATAAGCACTGTGTGTGTTTTGGCATATATGTAGTTTATTTTAGTATCGATAAACTTAACTTGGGAGGAAGGGAGCATAATTGGGGGTGTATAATTTTTAAAACGATAATAATTGTTTGTAAATTCAATTCTGTATTCATAAAACTATATAACTTACTAAATACTTAACTAATATTAAAATTTATCACAATAAACACCCTGTGTTCTTCCTCCTCTCTCCTACTCAGTGGCGTGCATTTTTTTTCAGAATAGGTAGGCACAAGGCCGGGTCTAGTCTAGGCAAACGCGGTCACTAATCAGAAAAAAAAGTGAGGTCAAAAGTGTGGTTATTTGAGTAGGCACGCCTACTTAAGGGTGATACATTGCGAAGGTCGGTATTTTTAATTTTGTCGTATTAACTTGAACGAGTAAAGACCAATGACAATGTGCGAATAGTACGGGAGCCGAGTAGGCCGTCCGGCGACTGCCTACCGCCGCGCGTGTTTGTATGAAGATGTTATTTTTTGTTAGGTATGATAATTATGTGAGTTTCTTAATTGTGGGGCACACACTAAAATGTAATTGACAGGGTTATGTTGATATATCGAGGTAGGCACTGCTTATATGCCTATATGCAATGCACGCCACTGCTCCTACTATCTATGCTGTGGCCGACAGGGTCCATAATTGTGACTAATATAATTATTTCCCTATCAACTATATGTATACATTATGGTACGCAATAAAGAATTGAGAATTGGAGCACTGGTGGCCCTGTGGCTACGGCCACGTCTTACGAGTTTTAGGTCGTGGGTTTGAACCCTGACAGTCACTTTACTTTGTGTAAATTATTTCATCAACTGCTTTCAAAACGGGAAATAAAAACATCGTGAGGAAACCGTCTCGTCCTAGAACCAAAAATTCTAAGACATATGACATACACCAACCCGCACTGGGCTCGCGTGGTGGATTGTAGCCTATTCCCTCTCACAGAGAGGAGGCCTGTGTCCCAGCAGTGGGAACATTATAGGCGGATTATACTAAATTTACCTAAACACGTCGCTTATTTATAAATAACTAGCAATGCCCCGCGGTTTCACCCGCATAACTGTCGATCCCGTGGGAACATCGGGATAAAAAGTATCCAATGTGTTATGCTGATGTATAAACTATATTACTGTAAAGTTTCATCAAAATCCGTTCAGTAGTTTTTGCGTGAAAGAGTAACAAACATCCATTCATCTACACGAACTTTCGCATTTATAATATTAGTGGGAATTAGTGGGATAGTGAGATTAGTGGGATGGGAAGTGGGATAGTGGGATAGGATGGGATTAGTGGGATGGGATAATTATTTATTTAGGCACATAAAGGTTTTTTACAGAGGATGTACGTGAGGGAACTAATAAAATATGTATTATTAATTACATGGTGTACAATTATTGTTGGGTGAAGTGCTGCTCTGCTAGCTAGATCATAAGATCACTGAGTAATCTGTATTTAGTGGGGAGAAATATTTAAAATCATATTACAATTGTTGTAACTCTTTTACTCTAGCTAATATTATGCCTTTGTTGGGAAAAAACCTGAGATTTCCACGCTATTGGCAGATTAAAAGGTCTATTATTAATACAAGTTTTATGTCAAGCTATGTTTCACTTCTATGTAGGCAATTTATTTACCTGGTATTTAGCGCCCGGTAAGTAAATTATCCCATAGTTACTCCATTTTTGTTCCCCTGGACATATTTTTTAATTTTGTATTTCAGATACGCATCTGATATTAAAAAGTTTCGTAATTTAAATTCCCCTTGACTATAATTTCGTTGCACTTAAATATAACTGGTGAAACGCGGTTGTCGTGAGGTTATGTTATGTTATAAAGTCTATTCAAACTTATGTTTCAAATTGATGTTATTTGAAGTTAAACCCAGTCCCAAAGTCTCATATCATACTTATTTGGGATTAATAATTGAAAACCGATTCAACTGGAGTTACCAGGTGGAATCGGTTTGCGGCAGGTTGCGTGCGATACTCACCAAATTTTCCATTATAAAGCGCCATTTACCCTCCTTCAAATGTACACATCTCTTGCTGAATTGATAATATCCTATGGACTCACCAGTTATGGACGCACATTTAAAACTTACCTATATAAAATACATAATTTGCAAACACGTTTGTTGAAACTTGTAGTACCAAACTATGTAAAAATAAATAATAAGACAATTACACAGGGTTATATAAACACTGCAAAATATTACCTGTAGCGCGCGCTGAGTATACTACGGTGGCAATTAAGTTCCGGGAATTTGTCAATAAAAAACAAGAAAATGAAGTTTTAGGAAAAGTTTTATTATCGACCTTCACAATAGTCTCCCTCTAACTCTACACATCGATTCCAACGTTTCTCCCATGATTGGAAGCACCCTTGGTAGTCCTCCGAAGCTAGCCCGTTAAGCATCACGGTTACAGCTTCTTGGACCTCTTGTACGCCGCCATGATGAGTTCCCTTGAGGTGCGACTTCATCTTGGGGAATAGAAAAAAGTAGCAGGGAGCAATATCGAGGCTATAGGGTGGGTGAGGCAACATTGGGATGCCTTTTTTTGCCAAAAACTCTTGCACAACGAACGAGGAATGGGCCGGTGCATTGTCGTGATGCAAGATCCAGCCATCCTTGGCGAGTTCAGGTCGCACATGAAAAACACGAGCCCGCAGCGCTTAGGCGACAGTCAGACGTGATCAACATGCGCAAACGATCAACATTCGCGTCGGTACGAGAGGTGACGGGAGCTCCTTCACGTGGATCGTCTTCCACCGATTCACGCCCTTCCTTGAACCGCTTCGCCCATTCAAACACACAATTTTCGGAGGATTTCCGAGGGTTTTTCGCCAGATTTCACTAAAAATTGAGTCACAACACGTTGCTTGTGTTGCATTTTCACTACGCCACTAAAAAAGTTACTTGCAAAAAATACGCATAAAAAACAAACCATACGTGCTATCTACTTCAACTTTGAACTCTAATTAAAAGAAAGATCCCTCCTCTTTGAGAGATGATGACGAATGAAAAAGTGTTGCCAGTTTTTTAATTATAACTAAATCCCGGAACTTAATTGCCACACCACGTATGTTCCTCATAGAACATTTTGATAACGGTGATATTCAAATTCCAGTTAAATACGACGTAAATACACGACAAGCCAAATCCAAATCACTTCAAGTGCCACGCAAAAATAACTTTTATGGCAGGCGTACCGTTTCCTTCACAATACCCAATTTACCTACTAAACCAAATACCTGTAGACATTAGAGACTCAATGAATAGTAAAAACATTAAGCGTAAGCTGATAGAACATTACATCAATTCGATTATAACCATATTATAACCTAACTGTTAATAGCGCGTTGATCAAATCTCAGGCCATGGCATGCTAAGACAGACCCCAGAGGTCTAAGTGTGTGCTTTGTTTAAGTATAAGGAACATGCAACTTAAAAAAAAATAATTCTAATATCAACTTTTTTGTTGATTTCAGAGTGACTAGCACTGCTGAAAAAGTTATAAAAATGTTTGGAAGATGTAGCGTAAATTGAACTTTATTGTGTAGTGTGTTAAAGACATTTTTCCATAAATTCATATTTGTTTACATTTTTGGCAAATAAGTCGCGAATGCAGATTAGCTGCGTTCATTTCAATAGAAAACTAACGGAAGAAAATCACAGTGATGAACCCGCACGTTGTTCCGATTTTTTAGACTTTCCATACGTGGAAAGATCCTTTTTTGATCAAAGTACCCATCTTTTGTAAACGAAGTAGAAGGAGTATGTATTGATTGTAGCAGGTGGCGTCTTATAGTTTCAGCCTTTTTTTTTTTGAATGGGAAATCATCAAATGACCCCTCCCGCTCTGAGTGGAGCGGAAGGGAGTGTCAGGCTCTTACTGACTAAAACTCATCCGTGTTCCTTAGCCCTTTATGTTCCGGGGTAGCGGTAACCCTTTCGGACAATCCCGCACCCCCGGAGGGATAGTTTCAGCCTACTCTCATAGGAAAGAGGCGTGTGTTATGAATGTATGTATGTATGTCTTACATTTAACGTGATAATTTCCGCATTTTTATTTAACTAAATAAACAAGAAGAGAGGGCCTCCGAGCCTCGGAAAGCATGTTAAGCCGTTGGTCCCGGCTGTCATTTGTGGATCTTTGACAGTCGTTATGGCTCGTCAGAAGCCCGAAAGTCTAACAACCAGTCTTACCAAGGGGTTTCGTACTACCCAGTAACTGGGTTGTGGAGGTCAGATAGGCAGTCGCTCCATGTAAAATACTAGTACTCAGCTGCATCCGGTTAGACTGGAAGCCGACCCCAAAATAGTTGGGAAAAGGCTAGGCAGATAATGATGAAACAAGAAGAGAAGGATAAATAATAAAAAACCAGGCTTCTGTTTTCATGTGTAGAGGAGGTACAATTTACCGTCGCTTTCGTGTGCAACGACAATTGTTAACATAACCCTATCATAGTCTGAGGTTTAGAAACATCTGCTGGTTTGTGCTAATAATTAAATGTTGAGTTTACATGGTTCTAGTCACACTAGATAATCTAGAAATATCTATTTTATAATAATGTTTACTAACATCATAAAATGTAAAAGTGTCTATCTGTAACGTTTTCACGGCTAAACCGATTTTGACGAAATTTTGTATACAGATAACTTGAACTGCCGAAGGATATAATCTTTGGATTATTTTTTAAATAAATAAAATCAAAATTAAAATGTTTTATTTTACATAAACCTACATGGGCATTTACAAAACGTCAGAAGCTAGGTGCTCGGTTCCAATTGGTCGTTTCCTATGGAGAAGAGCCGGCAAGAAACTCCACTGTTACTCTTTTAAAAATTATTGGGCTGTTACAATAGTTTCAAGCTAGGTACAATATTAATAAGTAGGATAGAAGAACAGCGTAGGCCTGTCAACAAGTACTAGGTACTTAATAAAATAAAATCCACCAGACCAATCGCGCTTATTCCGGTATTCTCAAAAATTTTTGAAAAAGTAATACAAAACAGTATACATTCATTTCTAGAATCTAACAAAATCTTGGTTAGTGAACAATATGGGTTCAGGAAAAATAAAAACATTGACTCTGCTATTTACAAACTTGTAGAACATGTTCTAACTAACGTTGACAATAGAACTCCTGTAGTTGCATTATTTATGGATATGTCAAAGGCATTTGACTATGTTAACCATAAAATACTGATAAACAAGCTGGAAAAATATGGAATTAGAGGCAATATCCTTGAACTTATCAAATCATATCTGACTAATCGCGAACAAATTACATACATAAATAAAATCTGCCCCTATACAAAAACTGAAAAGACTTATGTCTCTACACATAGACAATGCATATATGGCGTGCCGCAGGGCAGTGTTCTTGGTCCATTATTATTCATTATATATATTAATGACATGCCTAAAACTATTAATAATCCAATGATTTTATTTGCTGACGACAGCACAATACTAATCCAAAGTAAAGATGATGTGTCATTCGAAAAAGAAATAAACGACAACTTAAATGATATAATAATTTGGCTAACTAAAAACAACCTAAAAATAAATCTCGAAAAAACAAAATACGTTTCATTTGAACAATAAACACACAATAATAAACCGGATATACGTTACGGTAACAAAATTATCGGTGAAGCAGAACACACTAAATTCTTAGGTATTTGGATAAATAAAAATATGAGCTGAAACACACATGTCGAAAACACATGCAAAAAGCTTAGCCAGTATTCTTATGCACTCCATAACCTAAGAAAAGTGTCAAATCGTGCAACCTTATTAATGGCGTATCACGGGTATGTTGCTTCTACTTTACGATACGGACTTATATTTTGGGGCAACTCGCCAGACAGAGAAATGGCGTTCAAAGCCCAGAAACAATGCATAAGGGCAATGTGTGGCATACAAAGCACAGAAAGCTGTAAGCCACATTTTCAACAATTGAAGTTACTAACATTTCCGTGTCTTTATATATATGAAATGGCGATCTTTGTCAAAGCGAATCTACATCTTTATACTCACCTACGCAGCGCACGACACAAAAATAAAATATGCGTAAGACGTCATAAAAAAGCAGTATTTAATAAAAAACATTTTGGGCATGGCACCAAAAGTATACAATAAGTTGCCAAAAAGTATCACAGACCTACACAAAATGAACCAATTCAAAGTATGCTTGCACGAATTCTTAGTTACAAAATGTTACTATTCAATTAATGATTATTTAAATGAAAGATGAGTCGATTTTATCTGAAATGGCACCACAAATTAAACTTTTATTGAAATTTTGGTCTGACATGTATAACAATATGACATTTTTTAATTTGACAATCTATTGCTTAATGTACCTAACTCAATTTAAAATTTATTTTGTACCTACCTAATATATTAATTTGCACACCTCAGTAGGTTATAATACAATGTACTTTTTATACTTGTAACACCTTTTTAACATGTATTATGCAAATAAATGCTTTGATTTGAAAAAAAAAAAAAAATGGTCTACAAGGCCTAAAACGTACTCACATTCACAAAATATAAAAGAATCTATCGAAAAGATCAATCACGCTAATATTATAAAGGCGATAGTTTGTGAGTGTGTGAGGGAGTGTGTGTTTATATGTTTGTTACTTCTTCACGCTCAAACGGCAGAACCAATTTTGATAAAATTTTGTATGCAGGTAGCTGACACCCTGGATTAACATATAGGCTACTTTTTATCCCGATATTCCCACGGGATCGACATTTACGCGGGTGAAACCGCGGGGCGCAGATAGTAAAGTATAAAAACCAAATGATATGATTGCCATTACAACCACGAATAATGAGTTGACGTTAGAATTCTCTGTATATGTATACAAAAATTGGTGGAAAAGGGTGTTGAGAACTGTATGGGGAAATCGAAGTCGCTGGCAAAGTGATAGGTCACTGAGGTTTTAAAACGAATCCTTAACAGGACCATTATGAAACTCACACCAGGCGGGGCAATTGCGTAACACATTTTATCAATCGGAATCGGTTTCATTTTGACAGCTTAACAACATTCATTGCGTTATTTACGTGTTGAGCAGACAAATTTTTCGAACTTATGAAGCAATGGATTAGCAATTTGCTTCAAAATGATTCAGATTCCGATTGATAGTGTGTTACGCAATTAAGGTGCACGTTTACACCTATTTTTCATTCATCTCCTCATTTCTCGTCGACAAGCAGCGTGCGAGTAACAAGAATATGTAATTAGGACGTCCGTATCGCAAGCCGTAACATGTCACTCGTAATAGAACCGTGTAACGTGCAACACGATATGGCACGCAGCTGCATTTTATGCAACACTCCCGTTTATTATACATCTAGCGACCCGCTCCTGCTTCGCACTGTTTTTACTAAGTACTTGACAAAACATCGAGACTTTTTTGTTATAAGCAAAGAGATTTTAGATATTTTAATATTTTTGATCTTATGTTTACTGTTTTATCCATACTTATATTATGATTGCGAAAGTGTGTCGGTCTGTCTGACTGTTACCTCTTCACGCCTAAACCGCTGAACCGATTTAGATGAAATTTGGTTTAGAGATAGTTTGAGTCCCAAGAAAGGACATGGGATAGTTCTTATCTCGATATTCATACGGGATCGAAACTTACGCGGGTAAAACCACGGGGCGCTGCTAGTACAATAAACATAAATAAACCTTCCAAAATAAATTCTCTAAATTATGGTGAAAACTGCATCCAAATTCGTAGTGTAATTTAGTTGAACAATGCGGTCATACAGACAGACACGAAAAGCGGCTTCGTTATTCTACATTGTATATGTATTGGATATGGACAGATGAATCAACTATCAAAAATTAATACGTTATATTGTAAGCGGTATGGATCATAAAGTCACGGTGTTCATAATCACACGGTGACAGATGTAGGTATGTAAATGTGATGTATCACACATTTTCCAGAATTCTTCCCTCGTGTCGTACAAGATGATTACATCAAGGAGCATTGTAAAAGGATTAGCTAGTCACTTGCACTCCAATTGCGTTAATTACATACTTTCTTTTACCATAGAATACAACACTAATCCATTGCTTCATATGTCTGAGAAATTTGTCTGCTCGACAACGTTAATAATGCAATGAATGTTGCCGAATTGTCAGAATGAAGGCAATGTAACTTTTTGCATAATCAGCCTATAAATGTTCCCACTGCTGGGACACAGACCTCTTCTCTATGAGAGGGAGAGGGCCGTAGTCCACCACGAGGGCCCAGTTGGTAGATGTCACACGTCTTCGAATTTTTGGTTCTAGGACATGCCGGTTTCCTCGGTGTTTTCCTTCACCATTTTGAGAGCAGTGGTGATAAAATTATTTACACGAAGTAAAGAGCCTGTCTGGGTTCGAACCCACGATCTCCAACTCGTAAGTCGCGGCTACCACCGCTCTGTCACAATTACTCCGCAAGTTGTCAGCCAGGGTGCACTGGATAAACGCTTAGTCCTGGGATACCAGTAATCCTGGAGACAGTTCAATTGCACCTTATTTTCCGGAATAAGGTTGGTTAGGTCCGCCTTTAAGTTTCAAGTGATGTCTCGCCCGAAAATCATAGTGCCTAGATTAGTTGATCGCGTGTTCATATCCGGCTCGAAGGACCATTTTTATGTGGCGGACACTGGTAATAAAACCACATAAATAAAAAAAATATATAGTGGACTGTATTCAAATATAGTACCTATGCTCAAGGTATATTAATAAAAATAAATGAAAATACGTGTTATACTGGCAGGTTGCGAATGATGACTGATATAGGTTCGTTCAGTTGAACGCAGTGGCGTAACTATACCGTTTGGGGCCCGTGGCAAATTCAAGGGATGCGCCCCCCCCCCCCCTCAATGTAAAGAAGCTCAACCAATGTTATAGTTTTTGAAGTGAAAACTCCTTCTGGCGCGTTGGGAATTTTTTGAGATGGGAAAAAATCGTTGGATTCGCGCCACTGTTACCGTAACGTAGGCTACTTTAAATAAATTTTTGGGTACTTTAATTTTGGGTAGGTGCACATTTTCAAAAAAAGTTTGCATTTATAAACTTATGTTGCATCCTCCTGTGCTCATGGCCCTCTCGGGCCGGGGGCCTCCTCTGGCTGGGGCCCCGTAGCATATAGCCCCAAAGCCACCCTGTAGTTTCGCCACTGGTTGAACAGAACGAGTGAAATTGTTATGTATGCTTCATACCACTGGTGGAATAGTACTTATATGAGAGAGTAATGGGGTTGGCGCCCAGTCTAACTGGACGAAACTGACTACCAGTATTTGACATGGAGCGGCTGTGAATGTTCATTATATCTAAGTACCTAATAGGTGTAGGTAAACGTTTTTAATCAACAAGTACAACATTTGACGCAGTTGTAAGTTTAACGTCTTCGTATATTTCATGATTTTGTGTTCTCCCAGGTGATTACAAGTTGAGGGAACTAATCTTGTTTATGAGTTTGTAATTTTCTTAGTTGAGCTTTTGGAACAATACTTTATTCTTTACTAGCTGCGCCCCGCGGTTTCACCCGCATAAGTTTCGATCCCGTGGGAATATCGGAATAAAAACTATTCTATGGCCTTTCCCGGGACTTAAACTATATCTATACTAAATTTCATCTAAATCGGTTCAGTAGTTTAGGTGTGAAAAGGTAACATACAGACAGACAGACAGAGTTACTTTCGAATTTATTATATTAGTATGGATAGTATAATATATATATAGTATAGTATGGATTTCGACTCTTGCAGGAGAGAGAAATGAGACTGAGAACTTAATCTACAAGCCTTTTTGTCATACCTTAACATAAAATCATGCCTGTACTCCAGGGTTAGGCAGAAATACACCTATAAGTATTTCCACATTTCGCCAGTTATATTCAAGCCCCATATAATATTTGGGCGAGCCTTTTGCCATCAACCGGGCACAAATCCAGACTCCGGGCTGCTAGAGAAATTCCAGATACAAAAACCCAATAACACTTTGCCCGATCCGGGAATCGAACCTTGGACTCAAACTCAAACTCAAACTCAAAGCATTTATTTCAATTAAACCATTACAGGCACTTTTGAATTGTCAAAATTAAGTAGTCGGTCAGTTAGTCAAAAAGTTGAAGCTAGTTGCCCATTCCAAAGCGTAGATCTCTATGGAGAAGAACGGGCAAGAAACTCCATGGACACTCTTTTTAAATCAAGATATTACAAAATCCTTGGTACATTATTCTTGTTGCTTCTATATGTGAGAACAATGTAAAAAAAAAAAAACACATAAATGAAGAAACAATACAAGAAATAAGATTAAAAATAAGCTTTGGCAGTTAAGAGATGACCAGTCTCAACCGACGGCGCCCGTTCACGAACATGACGCATGGATCAGCACCATCCAGCTCAACCATTTTGTAGGGAACCGAATGATCCAACACACGTGCCACCATCAGTGAGACATTTAAGTGAGCATGACACATTCTCAACTGCCATGCTCTTTCAAGTCAACATCAAAAAATTATAATAAACGGATCCATGGTTCTTACATTTACAAAATTGAAAAAATGCTTCTAAATTATACAAAACTATAGATTGCAATTTATTTAAGAGATGAATAAAATTTTTAATACCAAACAGGAAAAGGTGTTTAGTATTGCAGCATTAAACAATTAAAACATGATTGAATAAAATAAAAATAAATATTAAGATCGTAATGTCAGAAACACTAAAAAAGAAAAAGGGAAGCACCTCTTCCAAATATTGAAATTTTAACTAATGAGCTCAAGTGCCTGTGGAGCAGGACCAGCATTTAGCCAAGCATTTTTATCTGCAATATAATCATCCAACTTATAATATGCTTGTCTACATAGTGTGCGTTTAATGCATGTTTTAAATTTCTTCTCGTTTAGTTGAAGAATATCGAGTGGTATTTTATTATAACATTTTACACAGTAACCCATAAAAGAAGTTTTTACTTTAGACAATCTGAAACGCGGTTGATCTAATTTGTTCCTATTTCTTGTGTTAAAATTATGCCTGTCACTTATCTTACTAAAAAGATGTAGATTTTTTCGAACGTACATAATGTTTTCATATATATATTGACAAGGAACCGTCATGATGTTAATTTTTTTAAACAGTTCCCTTAGAGAATCACGTCTGCTGAGCTTGTATATGGCTCTGACAGCCCTCTTCTGCAGGATGAAGATAGAATCAATATCTGCAGCCCGTCCCCACAACAAAATACCGTAAGACATGATGCTATGAAAGTAACTAAAATAGACCAGTCTCGCGGTATCCACGTCTGTTAATTGGCGGATTTTCCAAACAGCGTAAGCGGCTGAACTTAGCCGCCCTGCAAGAGATGTTAAGTGCGGACCCCACTGCAGCTTTGAGTCAAGCGTAATCCCCAGGAAAACCGTATTTTCGACGAATTCAAGTATTTCCTTATTCAATACAACGTGACATTCACTACTTCTAACATTTGGTAAAGCGAATCTAATGCATTTAGTTTTTTTTTCATTTAATACCAAATTATTTACAGTAAACCAATTATGGACCAAAAGCATAGCGTTATTTACGTCGTCAAGCTCCTGTGCACGTCTGCTCACTTTAAAAATCAGAGATGTGTCATCAGCAAATAACACCATTTGTGATCGGTTTATCAGTAAATGAGGTAAATCATTTATGTATACTAAAAATAGGAATGGCCCCAATATTGAGCCCTGCGGTACACCCATTTTGACTTTCAAACCCGATGAATTCACACCGTTAATTTGAACTTGCTGAAATCTGTCATTTAAATATGATTTCATTAAGCTAAGAGCAAGTTTACCGAGTCCGTAATGCTCAAGTTTCAAGAGCAGTGTATCGTAATTCACGCAATCAAATGCTTTGGATAAGTCGCAAAAAATGCCTATTGGACCTCACACTAAGCAAGCAAGACTCATTGGTCTAGAAACGAGCCAGTCCCTACAACGTCATTCCATTACAATATAATATAATCTTAACGCTAGGGGTTGCGTTACTTAGTGCAAAACTAGACTTTTTTGTAGGCAGTTGCATCTAAGGTCCGGTTTCTAAAGGTAATGGCCCATTTAGTGTGAAAAATATACCTACGGCGTACAGAAATGAAATATGGCGGAAATCAAAGACAAATGATTATACTTTTCAATGGTAAGTGGCGCATTACTGTGGCTGATGGGGATCATGAAATAATAATAATAAAAAAATGTAATCTACCTAGTATGCTTACTTAACTTATAACTTGTGGTTTTAGGGAGCAGAAAATAAAATACATATTTTTTTTAAATGTTTATTCAGCTTCATCAATATCTAAAATTACATTGTCCAAGAAAGCCGCAGGTGTATCAATATTTTCTTGATGTCTGGCCCAGGATAAAAAGTATACTACGCTTGCAATATGGGCACAACTTCCTATAGTGCGGCGGCCGTGAATACATGAACAGTAGTAACCCTCGATACTCTCTCGACCATGTCGTGTTGGATTCACCAAAACATAAGTATAATATTGTTTACTCCTGACATGTCGAGACTGTATTCTCCCTCTAATTAATATTTTGTTGTCAACCAACATGCGGTGTCTGTATACTTCTAATGTGTACAGACCATTTGGTCGCATGTGCTCGTGGCAGTAAGATCTGGCTAATCTCAAGTGATAACTCCCCAATGTAAACAAAGTCAATTCCTCATATGTAAGTTGAGGGAAATCACCGAAAGATGGATCATTACCATCAATAGGCACGTAGGCTACTCTTTGCCTATTCATATTATTTTCTTGTACATATTGTGCCAATACATTCTCTCTATTCATATTCTCATTTATAATATTTATAAATTGCTCTACGTAAACGCTATCTTCGTAAGGACGTCGGGTTGCATTAATTAGTGCAGCAGTAACCCTAAAGTCCGTCATCATATTAGGCAACGCAAGATTAAAATACGTGTGCCGAAATATTTTAAAGTCTTTTTTAAAACGGCCATTTATGGTCTCTACTGGCCATCGGACCAATGTTATCAATCTCGATTTGTTGGCTTCGGCCGTTGATAATTGTTCTCCTCTGGGTCTGCTAGGTGGCATGTGTGGATTATAACCACAACCTTCGATTGTTGGAATAGAGTCCCGAAATCCGCGGTCCAATATGAATACATCATTAGACCTTAGAAACCAATGCCAAACTGAGTTTTCTTGCATGATACTGCGCATAATTGTAGCATCTGAGGTTGTTGCTGCATATGGGCCTATGACATCAACTATATAGCCATCTGTGCACACTATTAAGAATGGTTTGACTAAATTCCGGAATTTATGTAGACTATATGTTATTCTTTGAAATAAAAAGTTAGCGCTCTTTTGCACATGAAGATATGTGCCGTCAAATACAAGAATTCCTGCGTCATGGTTGCCTCCAAAAATATGAGCTGGAATGGTAAGGTTTCTGGAAACAAACTCTTCTCGACTTATGTGATTTACGCCAAGAAAATGTGGAACGAAATCGTCAGTTAAACATGTTCTAGCTATATGAAGTTTTCTCTCTAACGTACTTTTCGATATTTTGAATTTTGTAGCTAATCGTCTGTCCGGTTCACCAGTTCTTATTTTAGTTAAGTATATGCCTAAAGCGGTTGCAGGCTTATCCGTTCTGGTACGTAGAGATGGAGTTAGACTTAAAACCATGTTAAACTGAACTTTCGTAACTCCAGTCCAAAAATGCAGTTCACTGTCATCGATCTCTTCAATATGTTCGAAATCTAATTGATGACTTCGTTCTAACCCCCATTTAAACAATTCGAACATGTCTAATACATGAACGTTATTAAAATCCAGCAATGGCGTCTGAGCACTTAAATCCTCCCAATCATTTCGCACCAGGTGCGGGTGACAAACGCGAGCAATTTGAGGTATATAATATTTATTCGTATTAAGCAAGTAGAACCTTATATACGTGGGCACTAGATGACTAGACGTATTCCTGCAGCCGTTAAATATGCACCTTCTTGCGGTATTGGAGGCACGTGAATATCCTTGTAAGGACATGAAACCAGGTCGTACGTCTTGGCCGTCGTTGTATACTTCCTGTTCTCCATGCTGGTTTGATGGACCTTGATCATGATCTTGTTGGTTTGGCTGGACTTCAGGTTGTTCGGGTGGTTGATCTTGAACCTGTTGATCTCGCTGACGGTGCACATCACGACCCAGTCTGACCCAGCATGCATGGCAAATTGACCTTGAGCCATCAAATGGAACCTGAAAATGTCAAAATAATCATTAACATTAATCACCGGGGAAAAAATATTAAGTATACGAAAAATGGTGGAGCAGACTGGCCTGAAGATGCCTAAATTCATTTTAAAATCCAGACATAAATTCTTACACGACTTTTAGGAAAGTGTAGATACCCTTCTAACAGCACTCTCGTTTAAAAAGAAATCTGAACACCGTAGAAGATAATTATTATTCTAAAATACTGTGTGCAGTTTGTAACAAAGTGAATATAAACTATTTGGGCGTCATTAAACTAGCACACAATATGTTTCGCGTTGTAGTGTATATTATAATATTGTACAATATATAAATAAATTGCTTATACTTTTAGAAAATCAAGTTTAAAGCGCAAAAACTTACCTCGTATGGTATTATTTCTTGTAGTAATAGCACGGCGTGTTCCCGATATATTTCGAGAAAAACTCCAGTAAGAGGGTGATTTCTGCGACGTAACACCGATCGATTACAAGCTACACAGCTATTAAGTCTTTCCATGTCAACAAAATCCAAATCGAGAAGCAAACAATCACTCAAGTAAACACGCCAAAGTAGTTAATTGTATCGGAATAATATAGAAACTCGGATAAAAGCACAGATCACAACGACGAATGACGAAGGACTGCGAAGGGCGAGGTCGGGGAAGCGCCGCCGATGTTTTTCTACCTGCTGTGGGCCATGCAAGGCATTGAATTATTGCGCAAGCGCAACAAAGATGGTTATCAACCCGGGTGAGACAGAGACAGCAATATACGTGTTATTACCTGACCGAACGAGTTTGCTTTATGACTTTTACGAGTGTGATGATGATGTTTTTATTTAACAAAACAATGGCAAAGTAAGTCTGTTGGTTTCATTTTCAAGTCTAAACCACTGAACCGATTTTGATTAAATTGCCGTGTAGAGTTATACATATTAGATTTGGAGACGGACATAGTATACTTCTTATCCCAGTGACATGTTTCCATGGGATAAAATAATTTACAGACGGGCGAAACCACTGGTGCAGCTAATTATTATATACAATTTTTATTGGTCTACTGCAAGATCTCTCCAGTGTTTTTTTTTTTTTTTTTACTTATAATAAAACGTGGGTTATGCCTGCATTATTTACCACCATTTTCGTTTTTGTACAAAAACATTTTTGAACCGGGTCGGATTATGGGCCATGACCTTTGCCAAAGATGTAAACAACAATGGCCGCGCGAAATTGAATAAAATCGATAGGACATTTTTTTGAAGTAATGTTGTTTTCGTCTAAATCTTCGAGCTAACTAGATGTGATGTCAGTCACATTTCTGTATCATTAAAATATCAATATATCACGGCTAATTATACACTTTGTCGAACAAATATGTCAGAGAAATCAATACTTAAAGAAATATTTCGATAATTTCCGTGGAGCTTCGAGTTTACAATGTTTTGATAGGTGAGATAAAGTTTTGAAGTGGGCCCGTCAAAACTTTCTAGTGATAAATGGCTTGAAATTGTAATCATTGTAATTGATAAACGTCATCGATATTAGCTCACCAGTTACTAAAATCAATGTTTTTTGTTGATATTGGTACTGACTACATTTGCTAAAGTAGGTAGACTAAAAGTTTAATCATATAGATAATATTTAAGTAGTCATTTTAATAAAAAATATTTTCTTAATTATTATGCTAATTTCTAATACATATTTATGATACCTCAATCAATGTTTACTGCAGATAAAATAGATCAAGTTACCAATTTTAGGAGTAAGAAATATTACAGTTTTTTTTTTAAATAAATCTAACATCTGTCTAATTATTATAATGAAATGGTCCGAAACTATACGTTTTGCATAAGGGATTAATTTATTTAGCGACTGTTTAACGATACATTTTGACGTTTAAACGTCTCTTAACTTTAAGCAATGTTAAATAAATAAAGGGGTAAATGTTAAATAATAATAAATAAATAATTTAGTCGATAGACCAAAAATGTAAGATGACAAGTCTATGCAGATTGTCTATGGAAAATTATTCTATATTGTCGTTGTCTTAAAACAAATGAAGAAGAAAGAATGTTGGCTTACGATAAGAAATGAAAGTTCCAAGTTTATAGAAGAAAGTGAAAGTATTTATCTGAAGATAACTGCCCACACTACACATTTACTTTGTGTAAATTATTTCATCACCATTGCTCTCAAAACGGTGAAGGAAAACATCGTGAGGAAACCGGCATGTCCTAGAACCAAAAATTCGAAGACATGTGACATCTACTAACCCGCACTGGGCCCGCGTGGTAGATTACGGCCCGCTCCCTCTCACAGAGAGGAGGCCTGTGTCCCAGCAGTGGGAACATTATAGGCTGATTATGTATGTATGTATGTAACATAACATAGACCTCGTCCATCCTTAGGCCTCATTTACGGAGACGCGGGGCGTCGCGCGGCGCGTGTGGCGTGGCGTCTCGCGGCGCGTCGGACGTTTTTTCTGTTTACGGTGGGGCGGCGCGTGAAGCGGCACGCATCATCGCACGCGTAAACACAAACTTATAGCAATATACGACCATGTTCATAGAGAAGCGAGACGGGAAGCGTGGCGGTGCCCGCCGCGGCGCCCGCGGCGGGCATCGCGGCGGCGCACGCTCGCCTCGATCAAATCGACTAGTTTTATGTTGGCGAGAGATGGGAGCGCACGTGTCGCAACTTGCAGCATGATCATATCATACTCCATTGCGACGGTGACTCGTCTGTGTTGCGCGATTTCTAAATAAGACTGACAGAAGATTCCGCCTCAGACATAGCTTCATCGAGAATTGCCGCTGCGTGCGCCGCTGCGTGCGCCGCCGCGTGGGACGCGTCGGTGCCATCCGCGGGCTCGGCCGCAAAAAACGCCCTAATTCAAACAAACGCGTCTAAAATCGCTTCTCCGTAAACGCACTCATACAACGCCATATATTTGAATTCAGTGCGGGCCGCGCCGCTCAACGCGACGCGCGACGCCCCGCGTCTCCGTAAATGAGGCCTTAGTCTTTTTGCTATTTGGATAAATTTCTATAGTTAGGTATCAATAACAGATAATTCTCGCAAAATTAAGGCAAGCAATGTATTGATCGATTCGAAAACACAACAAAGATCTACGAGACAAAACAGAACACCGCTACTTTGTATTTGTAGTTCCATTAGGTATACCTAGCTGTTTGCTTTCACTCTGCAATGCGTGATACTTACTTGTTCCCTAGGTATTCTTCTCTGCAATATACAATTTTCCAAAACCCCTCTTTGAAGCTTTGGTTTCCCAAGAAAGCGGTGAACGGTGACACAGTAACGACTGACCAAACACAGCGCGTTTTTTAACACCTTAATTTTTATTGTTTTTTTTTAAGCGAAAACTTTTTTAGGCGCGATGGGCATTTTTTTAAATGGGAAAAAAAAAACATTGAACTCGCAACACTGTTACCGACACCGCGCTACGTTCGGATGTGTTCGGCTGTCCTCGGGATGTATTTGGTTTTAATGTATTTCCGAATGCCAGTGAGTGATGGCAAAGTATTCTGTTTGTGTTTTGTTTGTATGACGATTCAAAAAATAAACACGTAACTGTTCAAGTTTTCACTTCTGTCGGCACTCCCGGAGTGATACTGTTTTTTTTTTATTTAAGATGTAACCCAATGCGGTAAATGCACTCGTCCTAACTTAAACTATACTGAAATCTATAACTTATTATAAATAATGGATTCCTTGTGACTTCACTCAGAGAAAAACAGAATAAGTCCGTCCCACTCGCTATGAGGTTGAGCGTGCGGAGCGCTATTCAACATGTCATTCAGAGTGCCCACTGTGCAGAGCCATAGCTCTTTTAAATCCGTTCAGCGCAGTTTCCGTGTAAAATCCTCGTCCTGTACCTGCCTACCTGCAAAATACAAACAACCTCCTCCTTTTTTTGAAGTCGGTTAAAAACAAGCAATAATTATTAATAAAAAGAGACCGAGGGGCAATTCTCGTAATTTTAAGAACGTTCACAGTCTGATCCCAGACTCAATCTGTCAAAAATACCTCTAATTTCCCTACATTTTGACAAGTTTTTGACATTGCCGCTGAGATGAGATTGCGTCTAGATTTTGAACGTTTTTAATTACGGGAACCTACGGGAATTGGCCTTCTGCGTGAAGCTGCAGTAAAACAGTCTCATCATCTGCCTAGCCTTTTCCCAACTATGTTGGGGTCGGATTCCAGTCTAACCGGATGCAGCTGAATACCAGTATTTTCCATGGAGCGACTGCCTATCTGACCTCTACAACCCAGTTACTGGGTAATACGATACCCCTTGGTAAGACTGATTGTCAGACTTTCGGACTTCTGACTACCCGTAACGACTGTCAAAGATCCACGAATGACAGCCGGGGCCAACGGCTTAACGTGCTTTCCGAGGCACGGAGGGGTCTCGGTATGTAAAGATGGTCACCCATCCACAGATCAACCGCGGCAAACGTAGCTTAACCTGATCGATCGACCTGTGTGGCTGTTATTATTTAGCTGTCTATTTCCTATAAATAAAAATAAAGTAAACAGGTCCATCATGTAAAAATAAGTGAATTTCATGTAAACAGATTGCGTCGCGTTTCTCAACAACACCTGTAAGTGCCGCGCCGAACGTAGGTAATAATAAATTGATGAATATTTTTACGAGAACATAAAACTGATTGAGGCTCTTGTTTTCTATAATGTTGCTTATTTGTTATAGATGTTTTTTTATGGATTTTAGTACCTAACTTATAATGAAGTTGGTAGCTTGAGACAAATATTCAACCCAACCCAAATTTTTAATTATTTTTGTCAATTTATTATTTAATATCCAGCTTTCAATAAAAATATTTGAATTGGCTTACGTTTTAAACTATGGTATGTCCTGTTTTTCCGACCCAACATAGGTTAGGTAACATAATCTCAGTGATAGGTTAGGCGCGTCACAAAAAATTAAATCCACTTAATAAATATTTTATGTAGAAGCAAAATAGTTTTCCTAAAAAAAAAAATAGTCATCATCTTCATTATCGTTCTCTTGGCTTTATCCCAACTTATTAGGGGACTATCTCAATAAAATATCTATTAATGGCCTTATTTATGTTTCAACTAGCTGCGCCCCGCGGTTTCACCCGCATAAGTCTCGATCCCGTGAGAATATCGGGATAAAAAGTATCCTATGTCCTTTTCCGGGACTCAAGCTATCTCTATACCAAATTTCATCAAAATTGGTCCCGCCGTTTGAGCGTGCAGAAGTAACAAACATATAAACACACACACACACACACACACACACACTCACAAACTTTCGCCTTTATAATATTAGAGTGATGATTATTATCAGTGTTTGTCCTCCACCCTTTTAACGAAACAGTTAATTAATTGTAGGTATTATGGCACTCAATGTATTAATCATGCATTAATGCATGCAAACATTATTCATTAAAATAACGAACTCAACAATAAGTTCGCATGTTGATTAAGTCTTGAAATGTAAATAAATTGCATTTTTATTTATTAAAACTTTATGTACAAGGAATTAATGCCTGAGGCATTTTCTAACAGTCAACCTTAAGGTGATGCAGAGACAAAATACAGGATATAGCTTGGAAATTACTATAATGTATAAGAATAAATACTAATTGGAACCGTGCATCTAGCTTCTGACGTTTCATAAGTCCCCATGTTTAGGTTTATGTGAATTAAAATATTTATAACAAATATCGCGCGAGCCGTAGGCGAGCGCGACAAGGAAGCCGAGAGTATCTTCTTTCTATAAGTGAGTTAAAGTCCACTACTCTGCCAGGTTTATTACCTTAATGGCGTGGTCACTTATCATGTAGATAACTAAGTTCTGCAATTCATATAACATTTTCCGTCAAACTTCCAGAAAAATGTAATTGCTTAGAAGCAAGTAAGACATTCAATTGAATGTCACTTAGGTACCGCTTAGAACACAAATTACCACTTAAACACATTTGCGTTAAACATATTTTACCTTAAAAAGTAACGATGTTTAAAACTTTGTTTAGTTTAAAGTACTTAAATTATGATGTAAGCCTGAATAACAAAAAGAAAAAAAAAACCTCCAGTCAATATATTATACAGGGTTATTAGAAAAACACCAACAACCTCTTCAGAGGTCATTGTACTCATCATTATGAACAACTTTTACTATGGGGCTAAAACTGAAATCGCGAAAAAAAAAATCAGCGCTTCCCTACATTTTGACGAGTTATGTGAACATAAATGCAAGGAACAGCAGATTTTTTTTTTCGCCATATCAGGTTTGGTCCCATATAGTAACAGTTGTTCATAATGATAAATACAATGACCCCTGAAGAGGTTATCCATTAATTACCTGACACCCTGTATATACAAAACCAGACTTTTGCAAAACCTTATTTTCGGACTTCATGTCGCTCCCCCCTCTGCCTAACCTTTCTGGGAATACAGGCTTGATCTTGTGTGTGTGTGTGTGTGTCAAATAAAATAAATATAATCCGGTCGGATATTGTGAAAATCCGGTTCTAATGCCGATCGGATTGTCGGCAGTTTTTCCATGCGTCCGAAAATCTCCCAAATTTCTGGGAATCAAAGGGACGCGAGCTATGGCTGCAAAGCTCGTTAAATTTACTGTGTCCAATCAGCGCCTGCGTATAGAACTGGAAAAAATGTCTTATTACGAGTATAATGTATACAAGTTCGATTTTTTACTCTGGAGTAGAGTTTCGAACTTGTCTAGACGTCATTTGTTTTGAGGCAACTACACATATATTTTATTTAAAAAAAAAAATCGAACTGCGGGGCAATTGCGTAACACATTACAATCGGAATCGGTTTCATTTTGACAGTTCAACAGCATTCATTGCGTTGTTATTACGTGTTGAGCAGACAAATTTTTTGAACTTATGAAGCAATGGATTAGTAATTTGCTCCAAAATGATTCAGATTCCGATTGATAGTTTGTTACGCAATTAGGTAGGTGGATAGGATCCGTCAAAACTGGAAGAAAGACACGCGGGTTCATGAAAAATGGAAGGAGTGGTGGATGGCCTTTGCCCAGGAGTGGGACAGAGAAGGCTAAAAAAAATAAAAGTGCCTTATCCAAGCCTTACCCACTCTTAATTATACAAACAGTGAATTATCCACAATCACACTTCACACTAATATTATAAAGGCGAAAGTTTGTGAGTGTGTGTGTGCGTTTGTGTGTTTATATGTTTGCTACTTCTTCACGCTCCAACGGCTGGACCAATTTTGATAAAATTTTGCATGGATGTAGCTGACACCCTGGATTAACACATAGGCTAATTTTTATCCCGATATTCCCACGTGTTCGACATTTACGCGGGTGAAGCCGCGGGGCGCAGCTAGTGATAGATAAATAGTCTGATCATCATGTCGTTAGAACATGTTTAAATTTTACTTCTTTGGCGCTCACCCTAACATCTATTTTTTTATGTATTTTCTGCATTCAAAAAGAAAAAAACGTGCAGGTTCAAAGGGAGACATGCACATGCACCTGCCATTTAATCTCTTCACCACCCTTGGTTGATTGATAGAGAATGCCTAAGGCATTAAGTCCGCCTTTGTACCTTTTTGTGCGAAAAGTTCAAATAAATAAAATAATGCAAAGGGAGCTCATGGCTAAATTATAACAACCGCACGGGTCGATCGAAATTTAGGGGTATTCCTCGAAACGCACCAACTTTGAAACGCACCAAATGAAACGTCTACGGATATCATTTATTACGAATCTTTTATGCTCTTCTCTATGTTTCATCGTTGATGCATTTCGAGGAATAAAATTATAATATTTTTATTAATATTACGTATTTTTTTATTCGAGGAGCACTTTTGGTGCGTTTCAAAGTTGGTGCGTTTCGAGGAATACCCCGATATTTAAGCTACGCTTGCCGCGGCCAGTTAGTAGATAGGTGACCATCCATTTCATATGGAGACCACTCCGTGGATCGGAAAGCACGTTAATCCGTTGATTCCGGTTGTCATTCGTACATATTTGACACTTGATCAGTCAAAATCCCAAAGTCTGACAATACCAAATTGTATTGTCTTACCAAGGGGTATCGTTTTACCCAGTAACTGAGTTGTGGAGGTCGGATAGGCAGTCGCTTCATTTTAAACACTGATATTCAGCGACATCCAGTTAGATTGGAAGCCGACCCCAACATACTTGGGAACAGCCGTGCGATTCTGTAACCGTCTAATCGTGAAAACTTAGGCGAAGTGAGCGTGGAGTGAGCTATCAGTGTCATCCCACCTGATACCAGGGATTGACCAAGCATACATTTACAATCATAATCAAGATTTTAATAATAATTTTTATGCTAATTCTATTGATCATTTTATATAATTTCAAAGCTAAAACCCCATAAAATATTAATGTTTTGACCACTAAAAGCTTTGAAATTATATAAAATTTTCAATAAGATTAGCTTAAAAAATATTATTAAAATCTCGATTATGATTGTAAATGTTTGCTTGGTCAATCCCTAGCATAAGTGGGATGACACTGACAACTCACTCCACGCAAGTTTTCACGGTGAGATTTTTTCAGAATCGACATGCAGGCTAGGCAGAAATGATAGTTTAGCCAGTTCTCAATGACAGTCATTATCTATTTTAACTGAAACTTTAAATAAGCGAACACAAGTTCAAACATGCGATACTATTAAACCATACTTAACGAGGACTAAGCATAAAATATTTGAACTTAACTAGAGGAGTTTAAATTGTTCATTACCAAGTTTTAGTCCAATATTCTAAAGTCATGGTAACGACATAAGATCAGTTAATAACTTTTGAAGATGTACCTACTAATACTTGTCAACAAGTTTCACATTAAATTCAACGATTTATCAATGAGCTGTTTTTTATACTCATGAAAATTTTAATAAGATAATAGTAGATAACTTAGATACATAAACTAAATTATATTTACATAATTTAAAAGTTAACAGTATAGTATTGTTTAGTTAATGAACTTGTATTGTTTTTTTTTTCTTGCACATTTTCTCATATCACATGACGTTGGCAGAGGCACCATTGACATAGAGAAAAATAGAATAGAACTTTTGAAGATATAATTTATATTGTTGCTACGAGTATATTTAGGTACGTAAGAGTAGACAAGCACAAAACCGGTCGAAGTGGCGGTGCTTGGGGGAGGCCTATGTCAAGCAGTAGACGTCTTTTGGCTGAAATGATGATGATGAAGAGTAGACAATGTCAGTCGTCAGGTCCAATCAGTGAAACGAAATGATTAAAAAATAAATGTTTAATTTCGTCATTTTGTGGATTTTTATTATAGATTCAGACGGCAGTAAATTTTACAATATTGTTTAAAATTCTCTGCTTTATATCTTTGAATAACACAAATCAAAGATTGTTCGTGTACATGTTCGTTGCGTTCTTCTAAAGTACCTGCTTAAAAATTACAGTTATGAATGTTTAGGTTGACAAAATGAGCGGCCTTATCGCATTATTAAAAGCGATCTTTTAAAGACCTTGGAATCGATTTTGGTTGGATGTGATCTTCACCATACTTTGGAGGATTTCTTTAACCCTTCATATGCTTAAACGTAGATCCACGCGAGACACAATGGCTTTTTAATTGTGTCTGTAATTACGACATTCAACTGGTTTAAAGGCATTAAAATATAATCTTTTCATAATATTATTAATATGGCGTATTATTAATAATTTTTATTTTGTTTGATGCTTTTAATTTAATTTTATAATTTTGATTTTATCATTTTAATTTAATTTATATTATTTATTTTTGAATATAATGTACAATGATTAGTTTTAATTTTAATGTCATTTTAAATGTAGTATATTATATAAATTATGATCAAAAATGGTTTGGAATAAATAAGTTGTGAATTTACTAACATAGTTTATAAGTTTTCTGTAACTAACACATGGACCTCTGATGTCTGAGAAATAAATAAATTATTATTATTATTATAATTCACCCGTTTGAAGGAAGGGTGGCTAAAGTAACCTTAAATAAAATAGCTTTTATACCTACACACTATGAACCAATTACTTCTATAAGGAGGGGAACAGACCCTATAATATAGTTACAAGGAAACATGTCAAGAACATCCACCGGTGGTCAGAAACGCTCAGTTAAAGTGAGCGTACTAAACTGCCGTTAACTTAATTTATAACTTAACGCCTTGCTAACTTACGGATCTATTGGGTTACATGTGGTTTGCTTGATAAAATTGTGTTAAAAGTTGAAAATTATGTTGCATTTTGGAAATTTACGATTTTTTTATACACAAACCTAAGATGGGGGGGGGGGGGAATCGAAGTACCGTCTCAAATTCAAAGTTTATTCATTCAAATCAGATACAGCCCTCAAAATGCTATCCATACATAATCATCCTATAACGTTTCCACTGCTGGTATACAGGCCTCCTCTCTGTCAGAGGGGTGGGCCGAAATCCACCACGCGGGCCCATTGCGGGTTGTTAGATGGCACATGTCTTCGAATTTTTGGTTCTGGACATGCCGGTTTCCTCACGATGTTTCACTTCACCGTTTGCCCATCCTCAATACCTCCTACTGTTTGGCATGAAGTACAGTTCCCCAGCAACACGACTATCCATGAAAACACAACCGCGACAAACAATGCTTAGGTCAAGCAGGCTTGTCGTTAGGTTCGCGGATCGATTGCCCTGCAAAGAACAATCGACTCGCCCAACACTAGAACTATTTACCTACCCAAAAATTAGCGAAATGCCAATCCAGCTGTACTCAAATTGAATTGCAACACGAACGTTCGCAAATACAGTCGCCAAACTCGCCTGAACAGATACGCAAACTGTAAAATCAATCCTACCTACGGCAAAATGCATCGACGTACTCGAGAATTCAGGACAGACGCACTGCCACAAATCACATTGTCGCCAGTGGCCACTGACCATTACATCCTGACCTCTCATTCAAGTGCTTGTGGGAACATTGTGGAGGCGAGCAGGTATCAAGGGAGTTCAAGGAACAGTGGTCACGATAACGGTGTCTCCGGACGTCCGGTTATGTGTGACTAAGTTGTTTTCCCGGTGGGAGTGTTCTGATTACGTTTCGCTGCGGATCGGTTGGGCGGTATTTGTCGGCTTGCTGCTCGTTATATGGAGGAAATATCTTTCAATTGAACTGAATGTGGGCTTTTTGGTTTCAACACGAATAATTAGACTTCTATAGGTCGCCGACATTTATCACGACTGCTCTCAAAGAGGTGAAGGAAAATTCTTGAGGAAACTGGCATGTTCTAGAACCAAAAATTTAAAGACATGTGACATCTACCAACCCGCACTGGGCTAGCGTGGTGGATTACGGCCTACCTACCTATCTTACAGAGAGGAGACCTGTGTCCCAGCAGTGGAAACATTCTAGGTTGATTATGTAATTAAACTATTTACAAGCTTTTATTATTCTGCAAAACTTAAGCTTGAATTTGTAAAACCACTTTTGAATAGAAGAGTGACAATAGAGATACCTATTTCACTAAATATTCCTGCAAAATCCGTAGGTACGACCATTTGAAATGAAAACATTTTAAAACAGTTGAACAACCCTCAACAAAACATGATGGGCTATTAATGATATTCCATTTGTATTTGAATATTTAAATTAGTGTTCCAATTTCAAAATGCGTCGGGTTGTTCAATAGTACCCACCTTTCTGTATTTATTTATAGTAGATTGTACAACAGCTAGTGCATAAAATGGCTCATGTATCGAGTTATATAGATACTCTGCTTTTCACTTCGATTGCGAGAAAATGAAACAGGCGTAATGTATTTAACAGTATTTTCACTGTTCAAAATGTTGCAAAATTTTAGAAAAGAAAAGCTAATCCCTCCACGAAACTTTTTAAAACTTTTTTTTTAATTTGCAACATTTTGTCATTTGACTAGGGTACTTCATACTGCCAAGTCATAAAAATGTTTCTTTGCGTTTTTAGATAATAAATGACAACTATTTTATCTGGTTTTATTAAATTAACGATAGACAACACTGAAGCGAAAGCAAATGAAATAAAATAACGACTTTAATCTGCGACGTTTTCTTGTGCGTGTGGCTGTTGGGCCTGATTATCTTAATCTTAGAAAAAAAAAAAAACAAATCACTAGACCATAAAAAGCAACTTTATGTCGCTTACGCACAACATATAGACGAACTTTTAGAGCATGAGAAGTGAAAAATTATTTTTTACACCACCTGCTCGCTAACGTCAAATTATATGTCATTCAAACCTATAAGCCCTAGGCTTAGCCGGGCATTAATATTGTACTGAATTTCGAATTTGGAACATCAACTGAGAAAATCCCAAAAAAGGTCAACCAAAGAGTTCTCATTTCATATTATGTTTTAGTGTCCGTCGACGAACAGTATGATCGGTTACTGTGGCGCGTAGGTCCGCGTTAGAATGTTAGCTGATTATGTTGCTGATTATGTCATAGAATTATTTATTCTTATGCCAGTACCTATATTAATATTCGTAGTTCTTTTCGTAAAACACTTTTTTATTAAGCTATTGCATAGCTTTTATCGCGGGCTTTGAGCGCGGCAACCGAATCAAGAAATTCCGTAACGAAAATAAACCTAACACCCCCACTCCGACCAGCACAGCGGTGCGGCGTTGAAAGCCGTGCATCGTCTAACGTCGTTTCAGTTCGGTAGACTTTGGCACGGTGTTTGTGTGCGTGCGACTAGACGTATGCGTGTAGACTGTACGAAGCTCGCATAAGTTGATAAAAAATGCTATGCAATAGCTTTACCGCGGCAGTCCCCGAGTGCCACACGTATTTTTTTTTATTAGCAATATCATGTCACACGATCTCCAGCTTTGAAAGGTAAAATATATTGATCCAATTTCAGTTATGTAAAAACGTCTCAGATAATACAAGAACAATTGGTAAATTAAATACCGATTTTCTTTGATGATTATTAGTTATTATTTGACGAAACCAGTAGCTTCAAAGCTGAAGTAAAAGTGAGTATTTGTAAAGATTCCCCGATATTGCCAACAAATAAAACAATAGAAGTACTGTTTTGTGAATAATTGGCGTCAAATAAATTGACTGTTTAAAAAATAATTTCTTTCTCAAATCACAATCGAGTTGCCATAAGAATAATATCGATATTTACGAAAGTTGACGCACACTGTATTTATAAAATCATCCGGTCTACCAGTTAACTAAAGGTATTTTTTTATTGAAATAATTTAATTATAAAGTCTATTCAGACTTATGTTTCAAATTAATATTATTTCAAGTTAAACAAATGTTAACTTTATTTTAACGGGAATTTAATTGATTACAGAGTGACTAGCACTATTGAAAAAGTTATAAAAATGCTTGAAGTTGTAGCGTAAACTGAACTTTATTTTGTAGGAATTAAAGTTATTTTTCCATAAACTCATATTTGTTTACATTTTTGCCAAATAAATTGCGAATGCAGATTAGGTGAGATCATCGACACGCAACTTGTTACTATAGATTCAGTACATGATTGTGAACATCCCATCGTTGAAATCTATTGTTGGTTATTAAAAAAAAAATAGCTGTTTCATACATTTTGACTGCGTAGATATTGCACGTGTTTATGGAACAGCAGATTTTTTAAATTTCTTCGCCAGGGAGTCTAGAATCATGTGCTGAACTCATGGTTACAGTTGTGCATTGATGTCCCAGCCACCCTGTGCTGGGAGATCGACGAATCGTAGATTGGTTGTGACAAAAACAAACAATATTTGCAGTGATTTGAAAATTCCAAAAGATTTCATACCGTAGTCCCCTTTACTCACATTACTTGAAATATTACATTCATACATTATATGAAAAAGAATCAGCTGTTTTACATTTTGACGAGTTATGCGAACATAAATGTAGGGAACAGCAGATTTTTTTTCTCGACCGATTTCGTATTTTTTTTGTACATCGTCAGAAAAGGCGATAACAAGTATGTGGTGTAATTTATTGCATATAATATATTGTAGTTTCCATACTGTATAGTTGTTTTATAAAAGTTCGTAGCTTCGTAGCGCCTACGTCGTAGGCCGAGCTACACCGCGTAGGCAACAGAACTGTATGTTGGCGTATTCTGTAAAAATATCCGTGAAAACTAAGATGAAGTGAGCTTGATGTAAGCTCTCTATCCACCTGATGCTAAGGATTGACAGCTCACTTTAACCTCATTTCAGCAATAGATCGACATCGGTAGTTCAAATAAAATCATTCTTCCTAGCATTCTTTTAGAAAGGTGTGTTAGCCTAACGACTTCTATTTGCGATTACGTCGCCATTTTGAATGTTAATAATATTACTTACTTAGTTATTTTTGTCTTGACTTGTACATTCCAATAGTAAGAAAACCTACCGTTAAACTTAGGTAAGTTCCTATCCCAATTATTTGTTTTATTAATATTATTTTATGTTTGTTACAGAAATAAAAATGGCCCAGATGTACTTAGCTGTCACCATCGTCGCGCTTCTTGCGATCTCACACGGCGTCAGCGCGAAACGTGAGTACTATTACGCAATAAGGTTCTATTATTTATAATTAGGGTCTAGGTACTAGCTAGAAATTGTCAATTTCTAGAGACAACGAATTTTGGTAGTTACAAGTATAGCGCTACAATGTTATTTTGGCGCGTGACCAAATATCGCCAATTTTTTTTAATGTGATACATCTTTCTGCGCGCCTTAGGGGTATGATCAACTCGTATGATGTTATGTTAAACAGAATGACGCTCTCTTAAGCCGCCACTGGAAACATTTCGATGATTCACATCTGTTGGGCGTCCCGTGACGGCTACATTATTTTTTTAAATATATTTCAAGTGACATTTCACAAAACAATTGCAAAACTGTTTACCAACAGCGCACCCCTTTTTTATCCTTTATTAAAAAAAGAACCAGGTTCTTAATAATTAAACATAATCTAGCCTATGTGCTATAAAACTAATAAGCAATTTTTAATATAACTTAATTTTGTACGTGATAATTATTTTAAAACTAAGAATAGTGTTGATTGTACTTTACACAAGTCCGTTCAACTTTCTTAGTCTGATATGATGCTATAAACAACTTTGTGCATGTGTTGTTATGTGTGTCAATGTACACACTACACTTTTTATACTACTCTAACTCAAAAGGTTTTGTCGGTTTTAGTCTTCGCATTATATATGTTTGGTCTAACAGCTGAATCGACTCGAGCGTGCCCCGTCAACGTCATTCGAGCGCCAAAGTATCCTTGTAGCATTGATGTACAATGTTACAAGGATACTTTGGCGCTAAAATAAAAAATAAAATAATTAAAAAGTAAAATAATAAAATAACTTGCATAATCCTTTTACGGTTTTCCTGTAAACCTTCAGGCTCCCTTTAGGCACCTTTAAACTACAATATTCACCTACGTCTGATTACTTAATAATATAGGCATAATAAGACCTATTCCAAACTCTGAATCAACAATCTCTGTTTATTCCTACCCACCGATCACCACTGAAAGTAAAGTGAACTGTTTAACTTGGCTACAACTTAGCTTTAACTTAAGGTGAATGTGCCATGGTAGACCGCGAAATTTAAATTTTCTTACGTTTTTTGCAATTTGCAGATCAGTGTCAGGTTGTATCTTGATCAATATATGATTCGCGACTATAACAGATACGTATTTACAGAATTATAATAATTAGAATCACTAATACATCTTTCTAAGTTAGATTTCTACCGTTAAGAACAAATCTCGTATGGAAAAGTGTTTGTGGTAGAAATCTAACTTAAAGAGATATATTAATGATTCTAATGACTATGATTCTGTAAATACATATCTATTATAGTCGCGAATCATATTTTGATCAAGATACAACCTGACAGTGATCTGCAAATTGCAAAAAACGTAAGAAAATTTAAATTTCGCGGTCTACCACTTCACATTCACCTTAAGACCCTGAACAAATGTGCAAAACTTGTGAAGAAACTCGCCCCGCCGTGTAATGTTTGTAATAGTTATAGCTATGTTTATGATCACGTTTATGTTGATTTAGGCAATATTTATTATTATTGAAGTTAAAACTTCTTGAGGCGCGTTGGGATTTTTTTTTAAATGGGATGAAACTATTGAACTCGCGCCACTGTTACCCTAATTGACACCGCTTCGGGTGTGTTCGGCTATCCTCGGGATGTACTCCGTTTTAATGTATATCCGATATGTCAGTGAGTGATGGCAAAGTATTCTGTTTGTGTTTTTACTTCTGTCGACACTCCCGGAGTAAAAATGTTTTTTTTTTTTTTAATTTAGTTATAGTTAGGCTTAAAGGTTCAAGAAAAGTGGTGGCCCAATGGTAACAGCCCCCACTTATGAGTTGTAAGTCATGGGTTCGAACCCATAGGCAGGCGCTTTACTTTGTGTAAATAATTTCATCACCACTGCTCTCAAAACGGTGAAGGAAAACATCGAGGAAACCGGCATGTCGTAGAACCAAAAATTCGAAGACATGTGACATCAACCAACCCGCACTGGGCCCACGTGGTGGATCACGGCCCACTCCCTCTCGAAGAGAGGAGGCCTGTGTCCCAGTAGTGGGAATATTATAGAATGATTATGCTTATAGTTAGGCTCCCACGTCGTGGGAATTAATGTTTAAAATATCTTTAAATGATGTTCTAAATTATGGGAATAAATTCGAAATATTGTATTTATTCTCTTTTCTACACATCTGGGTTAGTCAGTTTAATCCATATCCATATCTAATCAACAAAGATTAAACGTAAGTAAATTTTTATTAACAAACTGTAGATGTTATTTACAGTTTGTTAATAAAAACAAGTGGATAACCATAACAAATTAGTGTGTAGGAGTTGCTTCCACGATTATTTAACTAAAAACTATTGTATTGTAAAAATGTAACCTAAGTAAACGAATGTATAAAATTATTTAAAAATAAGAATAAAAATAAAAAACTCTTTGTTGTAATAACTACTTTAATAAACTGGCCGTAAATAGCGGGAAAAAAGCGAAGCCTTAAAAAAAAAACTACAATTTATTTCTTTTTAGTGGCGTTCTTTATTTTTTTTCGACATAAAGTGGCCTTTACTGTGTAGTTGCAGTACGCTGATTTGAAAACTTTTTATTACACTACAAGTTTTAATACGTACATGATTGTATTTTGAGACCGCGAATTTAAATCTATGTGATATAAAAAAAAATATTCTTAACTAACCGAAAATATTCGAAATGATGACATTTAGAAACATTTACAGCAATTTGTTGACTCAACTTTGTCCACATAAAACACAAAGTAAACACATAAAAAATAAAGAAAAACAAACCATAACAAGATCATCAAATATTATGAAAAAGTAGCTAAAAATATGACAGTCATATGTCAATGTCAGTGACGCAATTTCAAGCAAAAGGGATTCCACCATAAATGAGGTAAGTTCCTCACTCTTCATGGGACCCAGGAGACCAGAGTCTAGGAAATATCTTTAAAGGAAACAAGAAAGATTTTCGGCAAAATATTACGTTGATGAAAAGTCAGTTTTGATGGATCAGTGTTTTCGACGTACAAGATGGTTTTAGGAAAACTAAAATATATTTTGTATTACGTGGTCAAATACTGATTCGTATAAGTTTAAAAGTTTCTGTTGAGACTATTTAGTGCTATCTGCAATCGTTATTAAATTATTTTAATCTACCCGTCCGCCCCTGCTTCGTACAGTTTTTACGACTTGACAAAATATAGAGATTTCTTTATTATAATATGTAACTTTAATATTATGAATCATAAACACCAACCTTCCGGTATAAATGCCCTAAATGGTGAAAACCGCATCGAAATCTGTTGTAGAGTTTAGAATAAAAACGCGGTCACAAAGCAGACACGAAAAGTTACTTTAACAATTATGTAGATATATCTAGATATTTCTTTCTATAAAGTCAAAGTCAAAGCATTTATTTCAAATAAGTAGGCACATAAAAGGCACTTTTGAACGTCAAAAATTATCTTAAAATAGAATTGATTCTAGTCGCTCATTCCAAAAGGTAGTTTTCGTATGGAGAAGAACGGGCAAGAAACTCCACCGTTACTCTTTTAAAATATTTTAGGTACAATATTTTGCATGGGTACATTAATTATATAATAACATGTGAGGACGATGCACCTAAAATAAAATTACTATACCACAATAGGTAAAAGAATTAAAAACGAAACCATGACATATAAATTAATTATCTGATAGATACATGGTGCTCACATATTTACAAACATAGTACAAGCAAAACGATTTTAATAAAAAAAAAAAAAATACAAGTAATAAGTCTGGGTGTGAGTAATGAATGTAAAAAAGAATAAGAAAAAATTACAATTAAATTAGCAACCAGTTTGATTTTGTCTAGACTCTAGATTGTCCTATGGAGCAGGACCAGCATGTTTCCAAGCGTTCTTATCTTGGATATAATCTTCTAATTTATAGTATGCTTGTTTACAAAGTGTACGTTTAATGTGAGTTTTAAATTTTCTTTCATTTAATTGCAATATATCACAAGGTATTTTATTGTAACATTTAACACAGTACCCCATAAAAGATGTATGTACTTTGGCTAATCTGAAAAATGGTTGATGTATTTTATCTTTATTTCTTGTATTAAAGTTATGTCTATCGCTTATTTTATTAAAAAGATGTAGATTTTTTCTTACATACATAATGTTTTCATAAATGAATTGGCAAGGTACCGTCATAATATTAATCTTTTTAAATAGTTCCCTGAGAGATTCGCGGCGACGTAGATTATAAATGGCTCTGACAGCTCTCTTTTGCAAAATAAAGATGGATTCAATGTCAGCAGCTCGACCCCATAGTAAAATGCCGTACGACATAATGCTGTGAAAGTAGCTAAAATAGACTAAACGCGCGGTTTCTACATCTGTTAACTGTCTTATCTTCCTAACAGCATAAGCGGCTGAGCTAAGCCGCCCCGCAAGAGATGTTATGTGAGGTCCCCATTGTAATTTCTCGTCCAGCGTGATTCCCAGAAAAACCGTTTAATCAACAAATTCTAGTTTTTCTCCATTCAGTATGATATCACATTCGCTACTTCTATACCTAATGTAATTTTGAGAGGCGATATTAAAAGTTTTTGGAAACAACTTTTTTACATTTTTATAAAAAGTATTTAAAAAAAAGGTCGGATTGTTGAAACACCACCTACGTTAATTAAACGAGTTAATTTAGTTGATATTAACAAAAGTGTGGAAGGGCAACGTTTTATAAATTAATAAAAACTTGTTAAATGTACGATACGAGATTCTTTTAAAATAAAATACTACGTACCTAAAACATAATTATATTTATATCCATAGAGCGTATACTTATTTATTGTATTAATATTACCTACGTATATTATGAAGACCAATCCGAAAAATAACAGCAATTGTCATTTTCGTGTAAAGTCAATATATAAAATGTAGTGCCTGTTTATTAAACATGCATAATAAATATTTCGTTATTTCCATAATATTATACTGCTTAGAGGCGTGAGCCACACTGTTATAAAATATCATTTAAAATACGAAAAGGGAAACAATAGTGAAGTTATATTTAAATTTTCTTCGAACAATGGAATAAGGTAGAAGTTTTATGTATTTATTTTAGTTTATTATCTCTAAAATAAAAATGCGTTTCTAAAATATAGGTAAGCTTTCTTCATCTCGTAATCATATTGTTGCCCTCGATATCTTTGCCAAATATCTTCAGAGTGAACATATTTACACAGAGAATTTCTCATGAAAATGCCAATAATGCGTACATTCAATATGTTTTAGTTAGAAGTAAATACTGCAATTCCAAGTTTTACCAATGCAGTGAAGCTAAATAGTTTAGCTGGATCGGCCAGAGCTTGTAAGTTTTCAATATAGATTCTTGCTGGAAAACTGTCCAAATAACTTGAAATTACGAAAGAAATGGGTAGTTACGGTCTTACCAAGGGGTATCCTGTCATCCAGTAACTTGGTTGCGGTTGTCTGATGGGCAGTCGCGCTCCATGTAAAATACTGGTCTTCATCTGCATCCGGTTTCACTGGAAGCCGACCCTAACAAAGTTGGTGTTGGGCAAAAGATGAACTTCAAATAAAAATTTTCACAAAGAGACCCAAATCGTCACAAATATCCAGGGTTACTTTCTGAGTTTGTCTTGGATTATTATGGATATTACTGACATCTGTAAAGGAAAACATCGTAAGGAAACCTGGACTTATCCTACTATCACATTATTCACACTAATATTATAAAGGCGAAAGTTTGTGAAGATGTTTGGATTTTAGTTAATCACGCAAAAACTACTAAACGGATTTGAATGAAATTTGGCACACATATAGATTATAACCGGGATTAACACATAGGATACTTTTTATTCCGATATTCCCACAGGCGATCCCGTGGGAATATCGGAATGAAAAGTATCCTATGGTGGTGGTGGGTATGGTGGTTTCACCCGCGTAAGTGTCGATACACGTACGCGGGTGAAACCGCGGGGCGCTGCTAGTTGTAAATATAAGTCTGAAATCACCAACCCGTCTTGAGCAAGAGTGGTTATCAATGCTTGTGCCTTTTCTGTATGGCTGGTGGCGTTTGCCCCTCAGTGGGACTATAATAGGCTGGTACTCAGGGTTAGATACCAAAGATATACTTCAAATCAATGATGATTGACAATCTCCCAAAATAACTGTGTCGTCTAATGCCGCTCATGTCATTGAGACAAATAGATGAGCTCATTTATCAAAATTAGTTGGATAGTTTGACAATAGAACAAGGGGGACATTAAGAGCAGAAACTTCATAGTATAGATATGTCAAAGTATAGTACTTCCGAAGGCCAATTACCGCAATAAATACTTTTTCTTTCTTTCTAATTAAAAACGTTCAAAATCTAATCGCAATCTCGTCTCAGCGACAATCAATATCAAAAAGCCGAATGTGCTTATGACCACACGACTGAAGTGAAACTTCAAACGTATTTGGCTATGAGAGGAAGAGAGAAAGAAAATGTGCGCGCGCACTGCTTTCTCTTGCTTATATCCCCCACTCAACTCCCATCGCCTCGCCCGATCACACTTTTCGTAACGCTTACGTCATGCGTTCGCCAGCTTACTCCCTAAGTCAAGTGTGCGTAAAGAAGTTTCACCACAAAAACTTGTCAAAAATGTGGGGAAATTAGAGGTATTTTTGACAGATTGAGGCTGAGATCAGACTGTGGACGTTCTTAAAATTACGAGAATAGAATCTGAATCTGATCTACTTTAACAAACCTCGTAGATGAAGTAGTTAGGTTTGCTAACAATTCTATAAGGTCAAGAGGTTTCCTTAATGGGTTTGAGAATCGTGGTTGAGTGCAACCGCTTTCTTCCTCACAAAAGTTATAATTGTTATTTTTTTGGAAACTGTATTAAGTACTTGCGTCTGGTAAAGAATGAAGCTCTTTAGAGGTTGTTGCATTATCATTTTGACTTACAAAAAGATATCGTTTTAGATCATCTACCTAAGTAAATAAAAATGTAATGCTGTTCGTTAGGAAGTGCCTCGCTTGAGTACGGCTGGACCGATTTCGTTATGTTTTTTAAACTTTTAAAGTTATAGTTCGAATAAGGTATTTAGGAACAAATAATCAGAAACGTTAGTACTTTATTATGTTCCAAGTGCTTTTTTCAATAAGTTTCTGTATTTATTAAATTTGAACAGGACGTCTGTCGGACCAGCTAGTACTATTATAGTCCGCGCGGAACTAGTTGGCCGCTGAGGTGGGGACAGGGGTGAGGCGGCGGCGGTTCGCAACGCGCAACGCGCGTAATGCGCCCCCGCCCCTACGTCCTACCGCTCACATACCTAAGACGCGGCCAACCAGTTCCGCGCGGGCTATAACTAATAGTATAAATGCGAAAGTTTGTTGCGTTTTCACGCTAAACCAGGCGAACGGATTTGGAGGAAATTTGGCACAAGGGTAGACCAAGACCTGCATTAGGATACTTTTTATCTCGGTAGAGTACATTCTCATGGGATAATTTGCAACCTCCACGCAGGCGAAGCTCGTTTTGAATAAATGTGATCTTACTTGTAAATATTGATTTGACTTAGCGAAGAACCAATTGTTTTTTCTATGTCATATTAAACCAATAAGGATCAAACAACTTTGCAACCTAATTCACCTCTTTAACTCTTAACACATCTTACATAACTCCCAAGTACTTATCACTGTTCGTAAGTTTATTGGTAACATCAAAACGTGGGCAATCTTCATCTTTCCGTACGCAATGTTTGGTAAGAGGAATAATGTTTGCTTTTCGTCACGCACTCCGGAAAGTTCCAAGTGTTATATTTTTACATGGTAGATAACAATCGTTGGGTACACTGTATACAAGTGTGTTTAGACGTAGGATAGGAACAACTTTTATGTTTTTTGAGAGTCTGTTAAAAGGAGTAAGGACTTGTTGATTCTGATTGTCTCTGACTTTTTTGGAAATGATTAATGCCCGGTTTTTGACGTATTTTTTGGGATGCTTGAAGAAGCCTCCTCGTGTAGCACAGTTTGTTACGCCAGTTACTCAACTGAACCGAGCGCTTGATGCATCTTGGACAGTCAAACCCAACACCTTATTTGACTGGCCAATTCTTTCCTTGCGGTGGTAGGGCTAACGCCCGCCTGGTTTGCGACCACCCTCCCACCGGAGTTCGTCGTCAAGCAGCCTGCTGTGTTTCGTCGATGCGTGAAAGTTCCAGTGCCTTAGGGATCTCCTCTTTCCATCATAGATCTGTAGCGGTATCTACAACGCCACATGCGAACAACGCGTCATACTGACGTCACGCAAATCCTGCATCGCGCAAGCAGAGTTTACCACGCAACTAGCATATATACAACAGCCCGACATGACTCATTGGGCAGTTGCCCGCCAGACACGACACCCGTCTGGTCGGAGGATCCTCCCTTTTCTATGGAGGTTGAGTGAACTTTACTCATACCTCTATAGATCACATCCATCGCTTTCCATCAGGCGTGATCGAGGTCAAGAGTGGACCCATTCAGCAATAAAAAAATAAAAAAAGTCAAAAATAAAAAAAGTATTCTTAAACGAAGTTTGTGTATTCTAAAGTGGGTTTGGTTCGATATCTTGACAGATTGCGTTTCTGAACATTCAGTTGGGGAAGGCCTTGGTAGAACCAACAACTATTCAACTGAAATTAGTTTTTTTTTTAATAATTAGTGACATGAGTGGAGCTAAGGGCAGGGCTACTCTCCAATCGAAAGGTTTAAACACATTTTAGCTCATGCCATAAAGTACCTACTTAATGCTTATTACAATATCTGAATTCATTTGGCACCAAGTATAAAAACAACACAAGATGTAAAAATACATTCAGGCGAAAATATAACCTGCTTTTTTTTGAAGTCGGTTAGAAACAAAACGCCACCATGTAACGACAATTTCATACTTTTTACAATATCGTTAAGACCATATTTTTTAAACAAATGTACCTATTAGTTATTCTTTTTGTTTTAAACCTATTGGTAAATAAAATACGGAACGAGTATTTTATGAAAATAATAGACAGAAAGTATTATTTATTTAAATACGTTTAAGTATTTGTTTCGAATGCTCAAAGAGAATAGAAAAGTTGTAATATCAACCGCAAAGTTGAAACAAAAGTTAAGGGACACCATGACAGATTTAACGAAACCTTTGATGGAAGCAAAAGGTTTAAAATAAAATTGTATTTATTAAACGTTAAAACGTAGTTTGTTTTTAGATTTATGGATTTTTGAGAATTTGTGAGTGAGTTTCCAAGATTTTAATACAGATCTACCGTTCGATTTTTGCGACTGATTTTATACCGAACAAATTTCATTTCTAGTAGTACATACCTAAACAACACGAAACGTCAAAATTGTGCTATAGTCTTTCCACCTACATTAATGACGCGAAATCTCTCCTAATGAGCTTCAAAACTGGCCGCTTATGTAACTAATAATCCAGTCTAAACCCTGCTTTAGTTCAACTTATGATCCAGTGAAAACCAAGCTACGAGTATAGTTCGAATGTTCGACTTGCGTAACCGTGGTTGCGAGATTATTTGATCGGGGGCTACAACGTACAAACATTTACTGTACCAGCCGTAACTAATATTAACAATCGGCTAATAACTTTCGAATAAACTATTATCGAACCCGAAATATTGCTTTGGTATTCTAATAAGTATTATGTTGATGTTGTTCTGGACCTTAAAACAGTCCTTTGTTCATTGCATTTTTTTATTTTGCTCATTGTGTCACCCTTTGTACAATTTCTATATTTATGTCTGTTTATATGGTGTAGGTACATAATATAGAGCTGTTCTATTTTTAAACTGTAGTCATCATGTGCCAAGCCTTTTCCCAACTATGCTGGGTTCGGCTTCCAGTCTAATCGGATGCTGCTGAGTACCAGTATTTTACATGGAGCGACTGCTTATTTGACGTCCACAACCCACTTATTGTGTATTACGAGACTCCTTAGTAAGACTGGCTGTCAGACTTTTGGGCTTCTGATTACCCGTAACGTCTGTCAATGATCTACGAATGACAGCCAGGACTAACGAATAACGAACGAAATATGCTTTCCGAGGCGCGGAGGGCCGACTACGACGATCACCTCGTGCGGCTGTTATCTTTATTCTATTAGCCACGAACCCCTCCAGCCTTAATAATTAAGTCAACAAAAGAGATAAGTATGCAGGATCTCAACAAAAGAGATAAGTATACTGAATCGTCGGATATAGTTGAAGTTTGGTAAGAAACCGATTGATGTTCTCAAATAAAATTTCATTTTATTAATAGAAAACAAACAGCTCTTTTATAAAATTAAATTTCAGTCGACAACATCCATCGGTTTCTTACTAAACTTTAACTATATCCGACGATCCTGCATACTTATCTCTTTTGTTGACTGTACCTACAGTGAGTACCTGAATGCTAAAGTTTAAATCCTCAAAAATTCTTAACGAAACTATGAGAAGTGGGGTACAAATTCTTCACAAGAAGTTTTTGAGCATATTACGGATGCAAACGTAGGCTGAGAAGTAGTTTCGCGTAGTTTTCAGAGTTAAAATTCTACCGGCTTGGGTCTTTTGTGTAAAACTTATATTTCAGGAGTGTATGACCTGTAAGTAAGATGGAAATATGTGCTCAATCTGAAGTGCTAATTTTCGTGACTTAACGGGCTTACAGGACCTAAACGCAAAAAAACGCAAGTTTTAGAAACAATAAAAGTATATGATCGACTACAGTAATCAAAATAAAAAAATATGTGATATTCTTCTTCAGGAGATAGTGTTTTGAAAACATAATACAACTAATTTGGTACGATAGAAAAAAATCATGAAGATGACTCTAAAAACTTTCTTTTTACAATAAAAACCATACTAATATACATACAATCATTATATTTTTTTGTCAGATTATTCTACAAGCCACATACTAAAACTAGTGTTTTAATTTTTTAGTCCAAACAATAGATTTTTCGTAAATAGATAATTGCTTCCTATTTTGCAACAAATTACCAGGGTTGTGTCATCGCGCTTCTCTCTATTTTCTATGCAGTCTGACAAAGACCGCGCTTTAGGTCATGTAGGCCTCTTAAATGTTTTAAGATTGTTTTCAAGGTGGAAATGTCTTTATCTGAAACTACAGTAAAATAGTCGTAATCTCTACGTTTTTTTTTTGGAAACAGTCAACCTCTGCTTTTTGGATGTTTTAAAGTAGCAGAGTTCGTAAAAATATAACATACAACTTACAATCACAAAAAGAGGGATCGAATTGAAGAGCATTTTAAGTACCTAATGAGTATCCCTGAAATATCTCCAAGTCCTTCGTTATTTTGGGATAAGGAACTCGCATGCATAAAAATACATTTAACTCTGTGGTAGACGTATGTACAGTCAACAAAAGAGGTAAGTATGCAGGATCTTCGGATATAGTTGAAGTTTAGTAAGAAACCGATGGATGTTGTCGGCTGAAATTTAATTTGATAAATGAGCCGTGTTTTTCTATTAATAAAATTAAATTTTATTCGAGAACATCCATCGGTTTCATACTAAACTTCAACTATATCCGACGATCCTGCGTACTTATCTCTTTTGTTGACTTTACCTAACTAAGTATATAAAAAGTCACGTTGGAATAAAAAGTTTATTCAAAACCTGCGTCAAGGGAATTAATAAGTACCTATCTAGAATATCGTTGAATTTTACTATTCAAAGTTATTGTTTCAAATTATATCTTTACCGTGTGCAAACTTAAAGTAGCCATTAGAGAACAAACAACGCTACCGTTGCATCCTAATAGAAACTTTTTAAAAGTCAACTTACGTAGTTCGTATTGTTGTATACTTCAATTAAATACTTTTCATTTTAGTACGGTCACAGATAATGTACGGTCTACTGGCTAATAATCTTGTGCAAGTTAATACTAGATAGAATCTGAGATGAAACGAAAAAGACCAGGGGCCGTATTACGAAGTATTAATGCCATCATGATTCCTGTGCGGAAAAGGGACGGTTCTATCGGTCATGTATAGCTCCATCTCTCCCTTACACTGGAATCATGATGGCTCTGGACCCAGGTTGGCCGAAGCAAGGAAAACCTGTTCAGGTGGAGCTTTATAGACGACTCCGCCTTGGAGTGTAAAAATGGTGCTGTTCCACAAACGATGAGACACTTAATATCGTGCCCTGCGTGTCCTGTCAGCTGCACGTTACAGGAACTGATGGACGCTAGTGATGGTGCCAAACAAGTGGCCGAATTCTGAGCCGAGTACATTTAGATTGCTACCGACACGCTAAGAAGAAGAAGATGATGGCATTAGACCATCATAATACGGCACCTGATGTTGTAACGGGAAGGAGAAGTTTGGAAGTCGTTAGGGTTTGTTTCCTATATCAAAGAGAAGAAAACAAGTATATACTGGTATTCAGCTGCATCTGGTTAGACTGGAAGCCGACCCCAACATTGTTGGAAAAAGGCTACGCAGATCTTTCTACCTTCTTGAACCACATATTATTATATAATGAATGTACCAATGACAAATATTGTAAAACATTTTTAAAAGAGTAACGGTGGAGTTTCTTGCCCATTCTTCTCCATACGAAAACTACCTTTCGGAAGGGGCGACTAGAATCAATTCTATTTTAATGTAAATTTTGACGTTCAAAAGTGCCTTTTATGTGCCTATTTCAAATAAATGCTTTGACTTTGAATAAAAAAATCTGTGTTTACTTTTGTCGTATCATTCTTTACTCTTTGAACATCTGTACGTGTAAGTGCAAACTATCATAAATCCATACTAAAAGTATTGTACAAGATAAAAGATATCTTCCGTGTTCTAAGTCTTAAATCAACTTTTATGAAGCTTGGTCCCTTGTTCCTTTCAAAATGCATTGCACGTATGCTCTGGAGATTTTAAGTTGTATCTTGCTATGCTTTTAATACACATACACACAAACTCAAACCTTTTTCGCATAGGGGTAGACAGAAACTATAGAACGACACCTGCTATGATCCTTACACGCTCCTGAAGTACTTAAGGCGCGTTGGGCATTTTTTGAGATGGGAAAAACCATTGAACTCGCGACACTGTTACCGTAACCGACACCTCTAAGTATGTACATATATTGTGTATGTACGTACATAGATACACATGCATGTTGGCATTTTTTGAGATGGGAAATAACCATTGAACTCGCGACACTGTTACTGTTACCGTAACCAACACCAAATAAATATTTCGAAATATTTCCTGACGATTCAAAAAATAAACACGTAATTATTCAAGTTTTCACTTCTGTTGGCACTCCCGGAGTGCCACTGTTTTTTTTAATGGTTTATTAGCTACCAACCTACCATGATCCCGCGTGGTGAATTACGGTCCACTCCCTCTCACTGAGAGGAAGCCTGTGTCCCAGCAGTGGGAACGTTATAGGCTGAATATGAAAGTGGTTTATTAGCTAGTACCCCTGGGCTTATTAACTTTGTCTATAAAAAGCTAGCCATAAAATTTCTATAAATTATATTCGCGTGAGTTAATCTTGGACATGACTGACATCGGTGAAGGCAAACATCTTGAAGAAACCTGGACTTATAGTTAAGATATATAAATCTGAAATCACCAACTCGTCAACCCGTATTAATTCTGAAGTCTGCACACTTAACAGGCAGAGAGGCATTGTTAAAACAGAAAAAGGATTGGAATTCATTTACATCTTTCTTTGTCCATTTGAACTGCTTTGTAGCTGCATTTGTCCATCCAGACAAGCGTTTGAATTAGATGTATTCGTGCTTCCTCAAGCAATGTAATGCATTTAAAGATGCTAATTGCGCATAATGTCGCGACAGCGGTGCTTTTTGCATTTGATTTTATAGTTCGTTTCTAGAAACATATTTATTAACGTTTTCTGGATTAAGTCTAAGAAAGCACGTACATAATAAGCATTTGTGGCCCAGTGGTAACGGCCGTGACTTACGAGTTGTAGGTAGGTTCGAACCTAGACAGGCGCTTTACTTTGTGTAAATTATTTCATCACCACTGCTCTTAAAACGGTAAAAGAAAACGTCTTGAGGAAACCGGCATGTCCTAGAACCAAAAATTTGATGACATGTGACATCTACCAACCCGCACAGGGTTCGCGTGGTGGATTATGGCCCACTCCCTCTCACCGAGAGGAGGCCTGTTTCCCAGCAGTGGGAACATTATAGGCTGATTATGCTATGCTTATGCTTAATATGGTACGCACACAAATCTTTTAAGAGCCACATCAGAATCATTAATCTAGCAATCCAAATGGATTGTTCTTTTATGTATTTACAAGCTGCGCCCCGCGGTTTTACCCGCATAAGTGTCGATTCCGTGGGAATATCGGGATAAAAAGTATCCTATGTTTAATCTGATATATAAGCTATATTACTGTAAAGTTTCATCAAAATCCGTTCAGTAGTTTTGCGTGAAAGAGTAACAAACATCCGCACAAACTTTCACATTTATAATATTATAATATGAATATGAATATATGATATGATATATATATGATAATATATAAAATAATATAGTAGGACTCAGTTGAAAGATAACGTAGCCAATATTTTATAACAATATTTTGTCTCTAAAATATTTAAAGTGAATTACTTGCTCGTTCATCTCCAAAGGATCCACGCTTTAGAATGGGCAACTAGCTTTATCAATTAAACTGACCGTCTCCTCGACTATTCAGAAGGGCCTGTAATTTGTTTAGGTACCTAATTGAAATAAATGCTTTGAGTTTGAATCAGTAATAAAAGCAACTGTTTTCAACAGAATCCAATATTATTCCACTATAGTTCTATCTTAAAATTATCTGACAGCATTCCTTACAAGACAGACATCTTCGCTTGTCTATTCATTAGTGCAGGACAAGATTGCCTTAGTTTGTCATTCATGGAGATTGGAGACGAGACGTAGTCAAGGAGGTAGTCATAATTATTAAATAACAGTGCACCGAAGTTTGGGTAAGTAAGAAAACACGTAAATGGCGGACTTGCTTGTTGTCTAAAAGGTAGGCATCGTTATAATGTAAAGTTTCCTGTAACTGGGCACCCGTTTTGAATTAAAATACCTTAAAGACTGGGGTAAATAATAAACTAGGGGCTCGTGGCGAATCAGTAATAAATGACAGCCGCACGGGTCGATCGCCTCGTAAAATAAGTTAAGCCGTTTTGACAGTCGTCACAGTTCGTCAGAAGTCTGAAAGTCTGACAACCAGTTACCAAGGGATATCGTATTACCCAGTAACTGGGTTGTGGAAGTCAGATAGGCAGTTGTTATATGTAATACGGGTATTCAGCAGCATCCGGTTAGACTGGAAGCCGACCTTAACATAGTTGGGAAAAGGCTAGGCAGATGATGTTTGTTACGCGATACCTCCGGTAATTGTAAAGATTTTTTGTGTCTCTTATGACTTGAGAAAGAGTGAAAGAGAAGAAAGATCTGATATGGTTATTAGTATTGAAACACTTACTATAATTAAGTGGGCACCACCCACCTTGTTTGTCTCACGGTTGAGAATATATCAGTGCAATCGTCTCATTTATTCGTTTTCCCTCATAAAATTACCATAAATATCACTTAAATAGAAATGATTGCCTCATAAAACGGGTCTTCATTCATTATTTACTGAACAATAATATAATAATGAAAATTTGCATAAATGGGTTTCATTTGTCGCGTGTGTGCATTAATTGTTAGGTTGTGAAAATACTGACAGGCGGCGGCGATTTGCTAATAAAACCTCTATAGAAAAAGGTTGAAACTATTGGTCACTGGCCACAGCAAGAACTGTTTTTGAAGTGAAAACTTCTTTAGGCATGTTGGGCATTTTTCGAAATGGGAAAAAACCATTGAATTCGCGCCACTGTTACCGTAACGACACCGCTTCGGATGTGTTCGGCTGTCCTCGGGATGTACTTGGTTTTAATGTATACCCGATATTATGTCAGTGAGTGATGGCAAAGTATTCTGTTTGTGTTTTGTTTTCACTTCTGTCGGCACTCCCGGAGTGCCCCTGTTTTTTTTTTTTTTGTAATTTTCTCATATCGCTTAGAAAGTAATTGAATACATATCCATCTTTTCTGGTTCTTCTAAATATCTTTATTTTGTCAATACTATCAAAAGCTGGTTCTAAATTAAGTTTTCTATTGAGTCAAAACATTGTTCTTTGGGATGATTTTTCAATAGTCAGTTAAGTTTTATTTGTGGAATAAATAGTGCGTTTTGACAGATTTTGTATAGAAAATATGTCAAACTGTCATAGTTATTCTTCAGATAAAAGTTATCTGACTTCCATAACCGCCTTTACGCTCTCATAGTTGCGGCTTAAGCAGAAAGCAGAAAGCATATGTACCTATTACTTCGAGACCCAGTTTGTTATCGTGACCACATGCATGTCGAAACGTTGGCAACTCGTTTACCTGCTGACACGTATATTTGATGGATAAAACATTGTATTATTATTTCAGCAAGTAGTTAAAAGTTCATGTTTGCATCTGAAACTTTTAAGTCCAGCGGGACAATTGCGTAACACATTATCAATCGAAATCGGTTTCATTTTGACAGTTCAACAACATTCATTGCGTAATTTACGTGTTGAGCAGACAAATTTTTCGAACTTAAGAAGCAATGGATTAGCAATTGGCTTCAAAATGATTCAGATTCCGATTGATAATGTGTTACGTAATTAGGGTGCTGATTGGTTAAATCAATCAATCTGCCTAGCCTTTTCCCAAATAATTATGTGGGGGTCAGCTTCTTGTTTAACCATATGTAGCTGAATACCGGTTTTAAATGGAGCGCTTGCCTATCTGACCTCACAACCCAGTTACTGGGTAACACGATACCCCTTGATAAGACTATTCTGACTGATTATTCGCGCCAGTTTGAACACCTCCAAGTTATTTGACACAATTGAGTGCGTCGCGCTCGCTCGCTCGCGTCTGCTTTGGCAGAGCATTGAGCCTCCTATTCATAAAAAAAAAAAACACCTAAGCCAATAATAAAAGCTAAGCTTTTTTATTTAAGGGAGTGTCAGACTTTTACTGACTAAAACCCATCCGTGTTCCTTCCTTAGCCCTTTGTGTTCCGGGGTAGCGGTAACCCTTTCGGACAATCCCGCTACCCCGGCAGGCTTCGGCCCTAACAGGCCCCTTCCTTTATGCTGACATCTCTTAAAGGCGCGCGCGGAACAAATATAAGCTAAGCTAAGCTCATCATTTAATATTAGGTCCTTACATATGAAATTGGCGTTTTTTGTACTGGCCACTTTAATCACGAATTTCTCCTCTTTGGTAAGGAATTCCAAATTCAAATTTGTACAGCTATTTACTCATGTATTTGTGCTTCGATGACCGTCATTCATTTGTTTTTTTTCTTCTGTTTTTTCTGTTTGCGTCACTCATTTTACAAAATGGAAAATTTAAAATATCGCATTATTTACGAGTACGAGTTCCGCCGTGGCACTAGTGCTGCGGAAACGACTCGAAGGGTGAATGATGTGTATGGCGGTCATGTTGCAAAAGAAAACACAGTTCGTTTTTGGTTCCAACGTTTTCGTTCTGGAAATTTCGACCTGCAGAACAAGCCCCGTGGACGGCCTGAGACCCAAGTTGATAATGGAGAATTGAAGGCTATTGTGGAAGCGGACCCATCGCAAACCACGTCCGAGTTAGCTGCAGGCTTCGATGTTAGTGATAAAACTGTTTTAATTCACTTGAAGCAAATTGGGAAGATTAAAAAGCTTGAAAGGTGGGTACCTCACGAATTGACTGAAGCAAACCGGCAAACGCGCGTCGACTGCTGCGTTACATTACTGAAATTGGAATGTCTTAGACATCCTCCGTACTCCCCGGACCTTGCTCCAACAGATTACCATTGTTTTCGCAATTTGGATAACTTTTTGCAAGGGAAAAAATTCAACTCCGATGGGGCAGTCCAAATCGCCTTCAAAGATTTTATTGATTCCCGTCCGACTGGTTTTTTTAGTAAAGGGATCAATGAACTACCTATAAGATGGCAAAAGTGCATTGAAAACAATGGTTCATACTTTGATTAATTAAATATATTATATTAAAAAATATTCGACTTTTTGTTCCTTCCATACAAAACGCCAATTTCATATGTAAGGACCTAATATTCTATTATATGATGAGTCCTCAGATGTCTTAGCGTAACCTGGGAATCGAATCCAAGACGTCATGCTCTGCAGTAGCGCTTGCGACTGCTAAACTAATGAGGCAGTATTTTATTATTTTCTTTCCTCTTTCTATGTCTGAGCCTGCTATAACGAAGCTTACCTAAATATGTCCTACAAGGGATATATTGCCAAGCATCGCTTGGTTTGCAAATCACCATAGTATGTTAATATCAGATCAAAGGAGAAAGCGAGTCAAAGACTTAATATGATCATCTTCAACAGCATCCAGGCAAAAACGTGGGCGTTTTTGTCCGAAGATACAAACTCCTATAATAATCGTGTTTATAAAATATGTAAAACATTGATCAGGCATGGGCCATAGTTCTTCCATAGTTCTCGGTTACCAGTCCAGTTTAGCCACCCAAACCCATAATCCAATATCTTTGTTTCCATATCCTGCAATAGTCCTACGCATACCGGGGATTTTCCTTGGGTACACTAAAAAAAAAACAATACAATTACATTTAATTGTACAGATACAATTTCCCTGGGTACACTGGTATCCTGCAGCTTTAACCAGAGCTTGTCATAAGACACGAAGTCAAACGCTTTCGAAAAGTCTAAAAAGCAGGCATAAACTGGAATTTTCCTAGCTGCATAATAGTGGACCGTCTGTTTGACAGACAAAATAGCACTTTCGGTTGAGAGGCTAGGTTTAAACCCAAACTGGGCATTGTTCAGTTTCAAGAGTGAATCTAACTGTCGCTCAATCAGACTGTCCAGTATCTTGGTCATAATTGTAGCCAGAGAGATCGTTCTATACTTAGTTAGAGACTTCTGAAGAGTCACTTGTGTTATTTTTAATAACCACCACTATTATCGTGTGCATCAATCTCTCAGGCAAATAAGAATGGCCTAAGCATACATTAAAAAACATTGATAACACCCTCGGGAGGTAAACTCCAGCGTACCTCAGATGTTAGATGCTAAGGCTATCATGCCCTGGAGATTTTCCGGTCACCATTTTCCTTATTACGGAAGCTACTTCTGCTGCGGTAAATCTTACATTTAACTTTGGGGCATGACTCCCAGCATTGTCGGTGAGGCTGGCCCCAGTGGAGATTTTACATTAAAATGAAAGATATAATAATATAAGATAAACAATGTAATATAATTAATTTTGATAAAGAGCGTTACCCCGTAACACAAATTAAACAACGAAACAGTAGTAATTATAGATCGGAACTCGCAAAACAGACAAAGGAATGTTTTTGCCAAATTCTATATCGGTATTACTGAAGCAAAAACTTTATTCGGGATTCTCTCTGTGCGAGATGTTCTTGTTTTTACTCTACAGTTTCCAATTTAAATGACTAGATTGATAAATAATAATTAATTGGTAACTCCAATCCCTAATAATGATAATCTATAATAGATTTGCTTTTCGTGTTGATCTTCTAAACTAGGCAACGGATTTTGATGCGGTTTTTAACATTATCTACATATTTAGATAGTGTATTCGGAAAGGTTTATGTGTATATAATACCTGCATTAATATTTTTATTAATTTATTTCTCTCATAAAGGTACATTGCTACAGTAGTGTGTATATGTCACCGGAAAATAACAAGAACCGGAAATTTATAAATTTTCTAGGAAATTTATAAACTTCCGTAGGATTCTAAACGAGAGATAAATTGTATTATTTTACGCCCACATTTTCGTAAATTGATAAACTTACCGAACTCACGCGTAAAATAATAAGTAAGCAATAACCAAACGCCATGTGCGCTCTGATTGGTTGAATACGTCACGTGTTCCTTCTCCTTCCTCTCCACCGCCATTGTTCGCCATGGAACAGAAACAAACCATTTGTTCGTGTGTTTTTGTAAAGTTTTTAATCTTGTAACTGTGTTGGAACTGTGAAAATAGTTATATTTTGCTAAGGTTACTAAACTAGACCCATAATTGTACCTAAGTCTATGGACACAACCATTGCCACTGTCAACATCGACCAATCAGAGAGCAGTGTGTTATTTTCCGGAATTTAAAAAAGCGTAAAATTAAATGCTCTTCTGTGATTGGTCGAACCGTTTAGAAACTTACGAATGGATACCCGTTAGTTTATAAATTTACCACGAGACGTCGCAAATTTATCAATTTGCGAAAATGTGAGCGTAAAATAATACAATTTATCTCTCGTTTAGAATCCTACGGAAGTTTATAAATTTCCTAGGAAATTTATAAATTTGCGGTTCTTGTTATTTTCCGGTGACATATATACAGTTTTGCCTTAGTTGTGCTAGAACCTTTGTGAGAGCTGGAGTCTGAACTAGGTTTGGGACCTGTATGACAGATCTCCAGGCTCAGAGATATTATAGTCACATTTATAAATTTTTTGTCAAGTCGTTGAAACCGTACGGAGCAGGGGCGGGTGACAAGTGATATTATACAGTATATACGAATAAACGAGTGACATGCTAAAATATACAAATAAAAACTTTGTAGAAATCGCATAGAAAACCTCGCCTATTTTTTTTTTATGTTTACATTTGTGCTTTCGACTGCACCGGCCAAGAACGGCCGTTTGAAAGACCGTCCGAATCCGTTTCCCTAAACGGTTTCCACTAGGAAGGTCCCATCTTACTTCAAACTGGGCTTAAGTAAGGCAGGCAATTTGCTGTACCCTGCGCTCAAAACATATAAATTAATAAAAGTTCAGTTTGCGCTACAATAAAAAAAAAACCACCTTCTTATGATTAGGAAGTTATTCTGAAATAAACTAAATTTAAATTTTCATAAAGTCGATAATTGTTTAAGTGGAAAGAGTAAATAAGGATTTGAATAAGGAATAGCATTTTTTTTTGGTTTTATTTTGTCATATTTAAAACGCAAATCGAATGTTTGTAATGAAACCCTCATACAATATGTCCCTCGTTTAATCGACCATATTATGAAGCATAGAATGTACAGACGCCAGCACATCAAGCTACCAGAAACTGTCAAATTTTCCCAATCAACCTTGAACCTAATGCTTTAGCGATAAAGTTGAAAATCTAATAAAGAAATTTTGACAGATTGTAGTAGCTTGGCACCGTATGGTACCTACTCATAATACTGTACAGTCACCAAAATAAATAAGTAACCAGGGTCATCGCATATAGTTGAAGTTTAGCATGAAACGATAATTATTTTCGAATGATAAATTTGATAAATAAACTGTTCGTTTTCTATTAATTAAATTACTTTTATTCGAAAACATCCATCGGTTTCTTACTAAACTTCAACTATATCCGACGACTCTGGTTACTTATCTCTTTTGGTGACTGTACATTCTATGCTCATATACACAAGATATATACTTGTGTGGGTGTTAGGAACACTTTTGTATAATTGTCTCCAAGCCGCTCCTAATAGGATATAATTACATTTATGAAGTAAATTACTATGTAAACTGGATTACCAAGTCACATGGAAGTATTCCAATGTTTTAAGATAATCGATTTATAACCTTAAGAGGGGTTCGCTGACCGTGGTTAAGTGCTTACAAGATTTGTCAAGGTCAAGAGGTTTGTGTAAATAATAATTCCAAAAATATTATTTGTTAAGAAAGAAAATGCAAACTAACTTTATATGAACAGAATATGAAAACCCTGAAAAATTATGTATATCAGAACCGCGGGTGTACTTTTCAGATCTGCCTAAATTTATTGTAATTATTTGGTACCTTCTGTGTACCTTTACGTACCTCTCTTGAAAATCTGTGTACCTACACCCGTACAGTGATATTTAAAAAATTAGGTACACCCGCCATCCTGATGTCAGAACCGCGGGTGTACTGCTAACCCATATATGTAGCTAAGTACACTCTATAAGTAGATTTGGTACCTCTTGTGTACCTGCAGAAACAAGTATTAAATAAACAAAATACTGTCAGGTTGCTGCGAAAAGTAAAAAAGAAACAATTTTCTTTCTTTGACGTTCTTAATCTACACTAATGTAATAAAGAGGAAAGATTTGTATTTTTGTATGTTACGAATAAACGTAAAAACTACTAGACCGATTTCAAAAATTCTTTTACAGTTAGAAAGCTACATTATCACTGAGTAACATAGGCTATATTTATTACTAAAAAAATAAGGGATCCTTAGAAATTCCTACTAAAACCAACCCAAGGTGTAAAAAAAATAGCCATAAAATGTCTTTCATCGCATGCGCTGCGGAAAGTATTGATGATAGAACAAAAAAAATGTTCCACAATATTATAGAACATATCAATATCTACAAAAAACTTCGCGATACCATATGTCCAACTATTGTAGTTATGTCACTATAACTACTTTTTTACATTTTAAAAGTTGATAGAGATGCCGATCAAAATCAGACCATGTTATCTATACCTTTGTATTAATTCTTATCCAAATAAATTATGTTGTATTCAAAACTGTTTCAATACCTGTTAATTACTTTTTGAATTATTGAAATCGGACATTCCATTCAAAAGATATTACGAAATTAAAAATGTCAGTAGAAAAAAAAATACACGCCGACGACACGCCGCGCCCCGGTGCGTGTTGCTCCACGCAGCCACAGAATACGACGTAGCGCAGCGATAAAATTATATTATTATACAGGGTGTTACGGAAAGGGTATATCAATACAAACGGGTTGAAGAGTGTATCTGGTCTAGAATCTCTGTACAAAATTTCAGCTCAAAAGCATTAACTTTGAAAATGCTTAATATTTTTTTATTTCGACATCACGGCGCTGTACTGGCGCGCGGCGGCGTGATGTGCGTGTACTAGGTGCACAGACACACTACAGATAATGGATAATGACCCTCGTAGTGCGGTGACACGTTTGTTATGATTTCAATTTAATAAACTATCGAAATAAAAAAATATTAAGCATTTTCAAAGTTACTGCTTTTGAGCTGAAATTTTGTACAGAGATTCTAGACCAGATACACTCTTCAACCCGTTTGTATTGATATACCCTTTCTGTAACACCCTGTATAATTATATAATAAATATTTAATACTTGTTTCTGCAGGTACACAAGAGGTACCAAATCTACTTATAGAGTGTACTTAGCTACATATATGGGTTAGCAGTACACCCGCGGTTCTGACATCAGGATGGCGGGTGTATCTAATTTTTTAAATATCACTGTACGGGTGTAGGTACACAGATTTTCAAGAGAGGTACGTAAAGGTACACAGAAGGTACCAAATAATTGCAATAAATTTAGGCAGATCTGAAAAGTACACCCGCGGTTCTGATATACATGAAAAATTACATTACACTAATATTATAAAGGCGAAAGTTTGTGAGTGTGTGTGTTTATATGTTTGTAACTTCTTCACGCTCAAACGGCTGGACCAATTTTGATAAAATTTTGTATGGAAGTAGCTGACACCCTAGATTAACATATAGGCTACTTTTGATCCCTATATTCCCACGGGATCGACAATTACACGGGTGAAACCGCGGGGCGCAGCTAGTAGAGTATAAAAATGGCGAGCAATTTATTATTGTTACCATATCGCTAGAAAATCATAATTTTCGTAATATTTCTCCAAAATATTGACGTACATTTGGCAAAATTAAAAGCCTATTTTGAGGAAAACTAACTCCGAATGACAAGCAGGCTTTGACCTAATCAGTTGTAGCTACTAAGTGATTTCCGTGATCCGTTTACTATCATTAGCAGGTATCTAACAACTCGGTTCTCTAATCGCGGCGGATAGTGCCGGATAGTGACCGATCCGGCAGAGTTATGCAACGGTACGAAATGTTGGCACAAAGAGAATTTTAGGACGATGAGTGACGATCGCGTGGGATAGTCACATGTGAATTAGTGAGAGGTTTGTGCACGTGCGTAGTAAGTATTTGTAGTACACTACTACATATCTGTCACATGGAGCATGTGCGAATACATTTCACATTCTAGGCTCATGGTATAAGAAAGAACAAAGCGGGGTTTTCTTCATATTATTATAGATTCGTTCAAAAAGTGCTTATTCTCAGCCTAGTTTGAATAAATTACTTTGATTCCCTCTGTTCCTCCCAGGTGGACGGTGGAGGTGGATTGGTGAGGTTAAGCTACCGTTGCCGCGGTTGGTCTGTGGATGGGTGATCAACTTTACATACTGAGACCCCTCTGTGCTTCAGAAAGCACGTTAAACCGTTGGACCAGGCTGTCATTCGTAGATCTTTGACAGTCATTACGGGTATTCAGAAGCCCGAAAGTCTGGCAACCAGTCTTACAAAGGGGTATAGTATTACCCAGTAACTGGGTTGTGGAGGTCAGATATGCAGTCGCTCCATGTAAAATACTGGTATTCAGCTGCATCCGGTTAGACTGGAAGCCGACCCCAACATAATTGGGAAAAGGCTAGGCAGATGATGATGGTTACTTAGTTGAATTTAAATAAATTCCGCTTCATGAATTAGATAATTTTGGCTCATGATATTGCGTAATATAAGTTAATCAAAACGCAGCCGGCAGAAGCTTATATTAGGTCCTTACATATGAAATTGGCGTTTTTCGTACTGGCCATTTTAATCACGAATTTCTCCTCTTTGGTAAGGAATTCCAAATTCAAATTTGTACAGCTATTTACTCATGTATTTGTGCTTCGATGACCGTCATTCATTTGTTTTTTTTTCTTCTGTTTTTTCTGTTTGCGTCACTCATTTTACAAAATGGAAAATTTAAAATATCGCATTATTTACGAGTACGAGTTCCGCCGTGGCACTAGTGCTGCGGAAACGACTCGAAGGGTGAATGATGTGTATGGCGGTCATGTTGCAAAAGAAAACACAGTTCGTTTTTGGTTCCAACGTTTTCGTTCTGGAAATTTCGACCTGCAGAACAAGCCCCGTGGACGGCCTGAGACCCAAGTTGATAATGGAGAATTGAAGGCTATTGTGGAAGCGGACCCATCGCAAACCACGTCCGAGTTAGCTGCAGGCTTCGATGTTAGTGATAAAACTGTTTTAATTCACTTGAAGCAAATTGGGAAGATTAAAAAGCTTGAAAGGTGGGTACCTCACGAATTGACTGAAGCAAACCGGCAAACGCGCGTCGACTGCTGCGTTACATTACTGAACCGGCACAACAATGAAGGTATTTTAAACCGAATCATTACCTGTGATGAAAAATGGATTCTTTACGATAATCGGAAGCGCTCAGCGCAATGGTTGGATCCTGGCCAGCCAGCCAAATCCTGCCCCAAGCGAAAATTAACCCCAAAAAAGTTACTTGTAAGCGTTTGGTGGACTAGTGCCGGTATTGTTCATTACAGTTTTCTCAAATCTGGCCAGACTATTACAGCTGATGTCTATTGTCAGCAATTACAAACCATGATGGAAAAGCTAGCGGCTAAACAACCAAGGCTGGTCAATCGCTCCACGCCACTGCTGCTTCACGACAACGCCAGACCACACACTGCGCAACAGACGGCTACCAAATTAGAAGAGCTTGAATTGGAATGTCTTAGACATCCTCCGTACTCCCCGGACCTTGCTCCAACAGATTACCATTTTTTTCGCAATTTGGATAACTTTTTGCAAGGGAAAAAATTCAACTCCGATGGGGCAGTCCAAATCGCCTTCAAAGATTTTATTGATTCCCGTCCGACTGGTTTTTTTAGTAAATGGATCAATGAACTACCTATAAGATGGCAAAAGTGCATTGAAAACAATGGTTCATACTTTGATTAATTAAATATATTATATTAAAAAATATTCGACTTTTTGTTCCTTCCATACAAAACGCCAATTTCATATGTAAGGACCTAATATAAATTAGATTCCTAATTAACACAGATCATTTAAATCTAAAACATTAGCTTCATGTTTGTACGTGTACTTCAGATCACCCGAACACGATTTGTTAGGTAATCCGGGCCGGCTCCGGTCAGTTACGTCAGACGGCGCGTCACACGTGTTGTCCGATGCCGTCCGGTGCATTCTGACATCATTCCGATATAGAACCTCTCTAATCCGTTGACGACCTATTTCGATTTTAGTTTTAGTTTGTGTTATGATGTAATGTCGTGTTTTTTTGTTGAATAGGGGTGTTTTTTTGTTAAGATAGGTGCTTTTGGAATTTAACCTAACCCATCCATATGTTCTTTGTTTATCCTCCCACTAGAACGCCATTCAGCAATTACAGCAAAGGAGCAAATAATTACTTGCTTCAGTTACTAGCAGGTACACAGGTTCTAACATAACGCGGTATATAATATACCGTGTTATGTTAGAACCTGTGTATCATGTGCTGCTTTTCATCCAATCTAAGCGCGGTGGACATCGAACTGGCGACGATGGATCACGCATGCTCATGCTGCGTCAATACGCTTCTCCATAGTTCCATAACTCGATCCATATAGGGAACATTCTCTGTGATTTTTTGATTTTTTTTTGTAACCACATTATTTTGATTTAAAAGAGTGTCCATGGAGTTTCTTGCCCGTTCTTCTCCATAGGTACCTACGCTTTGGAATGGGCAACTAGCTTCATTTTTTCTGACTGACTGACTTCTTGACAATTCAAAAGTGCCTGTAAATGGTTTAATTGAAATAAATGCTTTGAGTTTGAGTTTGATTGAAAAATAAATTTTAGTTTGGTCTGCTTCTTCCCTTATTGTAAAATAACATTTTTTTTTTAGTTTAGCCTATACTATCCCACTGCTGGGCAAAGGCCTCCCCCAAGTCCTTCCAGGAACTCCTTTCCCGCGCCACCTCAAACCAGCCCTCGCGGTACGCGTCCAGGTCATCTCGCCACCGCTTTCTGGGCCGACCTCGGCGCCGCCGTCCATCGTCAGGCACCCATTGTGTGGAAACTTTTGCCCAGCGGTCATCTTGCATGCGGCTGATGTGACTCGCCCAGTCCCACTTGAGCCTGGCAGCTTTCTTGCCTACGTCTATTATACACATTTTTTATATGAATTTATATATCTCGGGACCATGGGGCCCCGGTCCTTTGGAAGGCGTGCGAGGGGCCGAAGCCAACTCGCAGAGGCCCCTTAGGAAATTTTAATGAAATGTGGCACCAACCGACGATTATCCCTGTATGCACTATGCAAGTGCACCCAAGGACAAGCCCCGGTTGGTGTAGGACTATTGCAGGATATGGAAACATAAAAAGTTGGGCTGTGGGTTTGGGTGGCTAAAATGTACACACACATTATTATTATAACCTTTAATTTATCTTCTAAAGTTTCTATGAATACTCAAGCCGGTCTACTATTTCCATAAAAATATTTTAAAACATTTCTTAAATTCACTTTTAATACGCTGATACTCGTAAAATTCAATATGGATTTCAAACATGAAACCGTCCAATCCTTACTATTGACATAACTGCTACGTTGATCTCCATTAAAAACCCACTGTATTTATTCATGCAAGTTCTTTAAACCTTATTTGTTAAACTCCTGGCCTTTCAGTAAATGTTAAAACAAACGGAAGGAGGGGGGGGGGGGGGGGCAGACGGTGGTACGAATGCAAGCCGAGCAACCAAAAAGTAAAGTCTTTTTAACTCCGGTCAACCGTGCGTCTGTGGGCTGTGGCCTGCATTGATCGTGGTGCTATTCACTTTGCTTGTAGGTTTAAACTAGGTTGTACATGAGGTAAAGTCGATAAATGTTATGTTAATTAATAGGCTCACCGCAATATAGGTAATTACTTAACGGGCTTACAGGACCTAAACGCAAAAAAACGCAAGTTTTAGAAACAATAAAAGTATATGACCGACTACAGTAAACAAAAAAAATATATGCTATTTTTCAGGATATATGCTAGGTAGATGGTGTGTTGAAAACATAATATTACAACTTATTTGGTTCGATAGAAAAAAATCATGAAGATACCTCTAAAAACTTTATTTTTTACAATAAAAACCATACTAAGATACATACAATCATTATGATTTTTTGTCAGATTATTTTACAAGCAACATACTAAAACTCTAGTGTTTTAATTTTTTAGTCCAAGCAATAGATTTTTCGTAAATTGATAATTGCTTTATATTTTGCAATAAATTACCAACGTTGTGTCATCGCGCTTCTCTTTCTTTTCTATGCAGTCCGACAAAGACCGCGCTTTAGGTAATGTAGTCCTTTCCTTTTTTTTTTTTTGGGTGGGAAGTCATCAAATAACTTCTCCCGCTCTGGGCGGAGCGAGAGGGCGTGTCAGACTTTTACTGACTAAAACCCACCCGTGTTCCTTCAGTTGCCTGTGCCAGGGGCCACGGTATTTCTTTCGAACAACCCGCAACCCCGGCAGGCTTCGGTCCTGGTAGACCCCGTCAGTTAGTGCTGACATCTCTTTGAGGCGCGCGTGGAACACAACGCGCCGTCGACCCGGGCCTGGTCCTTACCGGACGGCGAGCTGCCCATTGCTCGCCGTCCGCAAGCCCGCGCCTACTGTGGCCGGGAATCGGCTATCGATTCCCGACGCCCAGGGCGTCTCGTGCGGTGACTAGGGGCGCGAGGGCGCCAAGATTGCCTCTTTCGCGAGCATTACTGCTTCGCAGAAGGAGGCTAGGTAATGTAGTCCTCGTTTTCCATCAGGAGTTTTTCAGTAGCAGTCCGCAGTTTGGAGATGTGTGCCTGGTTGACGGCAGTAGGCTCGCCCCCTATTACATGGCCCCCATTACTTAAAAATACTTAACTGGCGAAATGTGGGTGTACTATAGATACACCTCTGCCCAATCCTTCGGGCAAACAAGGCGGTATATGTTAGGTAATAACCTTACATATTTATCGACCAGACAAAATAAACGTAACAACGTTTATTTTGTCTAGTCGATAAATATTTTGTTCATCATCGGCGTAGGAGCATCGAATGTTCCGGAGATTGCTCTAGCGACCAACAGCCATTTGGAGCATAAGCTTAGTTTATTATTTGTTAAAATATTTTCCACGGTAGATACCTACATACAGCTACATACCTACATACAGGTGGTATTTTTTTTATAGAATACCAAAACTTTTAAAACAGCATATATTCAATTAAATTATTTGGTTTTGTATGATAATAATAAAGAATAAAGTCCTCCAGACCGTATTTCGGCCACGGCGGCCAATCTCAATGGAGACTAGCCTTCGGCGCGGGAGATATTATAGTGCAAAAGTGTGTGCGCAGACACAGGTGCACCTCCCTCTTCCCTCACTCTCATAGTCCGATGGGACGGCAATCCGACACGACCAGAGAGAGATCAGGCGCAGGACCAACGGCTAAATAAACAACGGGGAAATAATACAGCTGGTCTATCATATAATGTAAAAATCTAATAGCAGACATTTTGGTGGAGCGAGCTTGAATTCAACTATCATTACACCTGATGACAGTTCACTTCAAACTCACTTCACCTGTTATCATGGTGTGACGTACAGTACCCGGCGATAAATATTGCACATCGATCTTTGGAAAGAGACAATCGGCTAATTTCGGCTTCGTAGAGCGTTATCTCTGTCGCACGAAATACAAACAGTCCGGTATCTATTAGGAGCTGTTAAAACAATTATGATTTACTTCTTTTGATAATTCTTTTTATTCTTTGTATAAAATACACCAATTTTTCTATAAATGATTGCTTTACTTTGGGGTAAAATAAAAAGGTTCCTCTATTTTTCTTAAAGATGCCATAGTACAACTTTAAATTATTTAAATTTGGGGGTGTTAACAACTCTAGATATATATTTTGAACTGGACGCGACCGCACTTGAACAACGACTGACAAAACGTCAGTTAACGTCACATAGGTAGTGTGCGACAGAGATAACGCACTACGAAGCCGAAATTAGCCGATTGTTTCTTTCCAAAGGTCGATGTGCAATATTTATCGCCGGGTACTGTATACCGCTTGTCCACCCGTCATCGCTAACGGGACGTTAACGAGAAATGAGATTATTCGAACCGAGCGTGACAGACTTGCGGTTGACACACGAACATAGTAAATGTATGTACCTATCACTACTTCGGCGCCGACCACTCGTTCTCGTTGACGTCCTATGACGTGGCGGTGGACAAACGGCCTTACGCCCTTTGCCCTTTGTACAGACGCCAGCACATCAAGCTACCCGAAACTGTCAAATATTCCCAATCATGGCAACTTTGAACCTTACGGTTTAGCAATAGAGTTGAAAATCTATTAAAGAAATTTGACAGATTGTAGTAGCTTGATAGGCTGGCGTCTGTTCATACACGTTTTTCTTGCCGTGAAAAGCTAGGATTTATTCGCCGTGTGTAGACACGGTCGTCAGTGTTGTACTCGTATGGATCACTATGGAAGCTTGTTGGCGGATACGTTTTTTCTTAGACGATGTTTATACGCCTTACCGTAAAGAAACCGTGCTATGTACAAAGGGCCTTATGATTTGCGTCCATAACAAGTAAACAAAAATGACACCGAGCATCATAATCAGCCTATAATGTTCCCACTGCTGGGACACAGGCCTCCTCTCGGTGAGGGGAAGTGGGCCATAATCCACCACGCAGGCCAAGTGCGGGTTGGTAGATGTCACCTATCTTAAAATTTTTGGTACTAGGACATGCCGGTTTCCTCACGATGTTTTCCTTCGCCGTTTTGAGAGCAGTGGTGGTGAAATAATAAACACAAAATGCCTGTCTGGGTTTGAACCCACGACCTACAACTCGTAAGTCGCGGCCGTTACCACTGGGCCACTACAGCTCATGACACCGATAACTCGACCTAATTCAGCAAATGGATAGGCAATTATAGAAAAAACTGCAAAATATATCAACACACACATTTTCTAATACAATTCACACAATAGTTTGAATAAACTCTTTGTATTTCAAAGTCGCGTTAACGTCATTCAGTATTGCCTTTTGAGTTAGTTCCACGAATTTGTTTTAATGACGTCATTGCATAGCTTAGGCGAGGTATGTTTTGAAAGTCATTGATAATTTTGTTAATTGATAATTTTATCAATTAATCAACTCAACCTATCGCAATCCACTGTTGGACATAGGATTCTCCCAGACTGCGCCACAACACCTTGTCTTCTGCCTTCCGCATCCAGTCTGTCACAGCCACCTTTTAAAGGTCGTCGGTCCGTCTAGTTGGGGGGCGTCCGCCATTAAAAAAAAAAGACGGGTTGCACTCCGGGAGTGCCGGCAGAAGTGAAAACTTGAATATTAACGTTGAAATAAATCGACTTACCAACTGAACTTCGACAAACTTTACTACGACAAGATTTTAATTCGACACTACGGAACTCCGACACGTCTTCATTTCGACAATACTTTAGTTCGAAATGCCTTAAGTCCGACACTACTGTACTCCGATAAAGCGTTTCTTCGACATGACTTAACTACGAAACGATGCGACTTCGACGACGTGCTACTTCGACAACTATGGTAGTCCGACATGAGTCAATTTCGACATACTCTACTCCGGCATGCTGTACTTCGACAATATCAGATATTTCGAGTTCTTTCATTTTCTGTGTTCCTTTGTTCTTTCTTTATTTAACTCTATAATAGTTTTAAAAATATTAATTTTCTTTCTATTTAAGAGCACTATAAATTTTTTTTTTAGTAGTAGTTGGTAGTCACCCCCTTTCTAGCCATATCATCTTTCACAAATTTCAAATTCGAAGTAGCATCGTGTCTCAGATATATAACGTCGAAGTAAGATATTGTCGAAGTACAGCATGCCGGAGTAGAGTATGTCGAAATTGACTCATGTCGGACTACCATAGTTGTCGAAGTAGCACGTCGTCGAAGTCGCATCGTTTCGTAGTTAAGTCATGTCGAAGAAACGCTTTATCGGAGTACAGTAGTGTCGGACTTAAGGCATTTCGAACTAAAGTATTGTCGAAATGAAGACGTGTCGGAGTTCCGTAGTGTCGAATTAAAATCATGTCGTAGTAAAGTTTGTCGAAGTTCAGTTGGTAAGTCTAATAGATGCACTTTGTTCAATTTCCATATTTTAAACACTATATACACGAATTTTACGAATACACAGCAGTGTAGGTACTACACCCACACCCACACCCACAACATCCATCCATCCATCCATCCGTCCATCCATTGTCGTGTGTCACTTGGTTCACTTCGGTTGGCGCCGCCGTAGTAGTCTCTCCTGACGGTCACGTGTCCTGACGCGATGTCCTGACGCGAGTTTAACATTTTTTACCCATTACAAAAAAGTGTGCAACGCCGCTAATGAAGTTTACACTTCAAAAAAAGTTGTTTTTTGGTACCAGAAAATCATTCACAAATATTATAATTTCTAGATAAAAGGTACGATAATCGCAGGAGTTGGAGCAACTGTTTCCCAAACCGTTTATCTACTCATATGCCCAAACTAAGCTATTGCTTGTATTTTGGGACGCAGCGTTCAGCCGTGGATAGTGTTACAATTCAGTGTCTTTAAGTACATTTGTTGTGAACCTGAATACGCTTGCCGATACGCGATCTCCACTCCAGGACTCGTCTGCTCCACCGGCTATCGACAAATCTTGGCCAGCCCACTGCCACTTCAGCTTGATGATGTTATAGGGACCAAAATTTAAGAACCGGTCAAAGTGGCGGTGCCTGGGGGAGGCCTATGTTTAGCAGTGGCTTTCGGCTGAAATGAAAGTACAGAACAATATTATAATCGTGAAATCTATATAGGGTGTTTGGTAGCTGGATGCAAAGCCTTAAGAGTAAACTAGTCGCGAGCTCGAACTCACTGGTGGTCATGGCCAAAATCATGCTGTCTAACTTGGCTTCGTGTCTGACGGAGCTAGTATCAGTGATGAGCAGTTAGACGCTAATCTACACGCACAACATCTAGTTCTCATGCACAGAAACACCGTTCCGAACTGATAGGCGCATAAAAATATTTGAAAAGTGCTTTGGAAAATCGAGTTCTATGAAAAATCCACTTCACAAATCAATCACAAATAAAGTTTTTTGAACTCTTCGATAACTAAGCTTTGTCGGTACGGATTTAATTTTAAATATTTTTCAGTTCTTTTATTACTTATTTACACCCAAAGTTGCGTTAAAAATAGCAAGAAAAACGAATCTTTGTTGGCTCATAACTTTTTAATGGCGTGTTATTTTACAATTCTGCTTCCGTACAGACACAATTAATAATTAGAAAAAACGATACAATGTTTAACTTTGGATGTACAATGTCAAACAGTGGAGTAATACTCTCCCGAAATTTGTATGGAAAAAATATCGAATAGTGGCACCTTAAGGGGGTGATAGGTGCCACCATTTAGATCATTTTGAGCCATACATGTCTTATACGAAGTATGTTTGTTTTTTGTCTGCAAACTTATAGTCAACAAATACCAATTTTACTGGAAAAAAAAAACATACTTCGTCTAAGTATGGCTAAAAATGCTGTAAATGGTGTCAAATATCACTCCCTTGAAGCTTTGCACTCAGCTTCCAAACAGCCTGTATATTCCATACACATTATAAATCAAAGTCGCTTTTCTAGTCTGTCTATGTGACCGTGTGTTTCTTCAAAACTGCGCAACGGATTTTCATGCGGGTTTCACCATCATTTAGAGAATTTACCCCAGAAGATATAACAAGGAAAGATGGTGGTAGGATATGTGTATAACACGATGTTTTGGCAAGTCGTAAAAACCGTGCGAAGCAGGGTCGGACCGCTAGTTCATAATAAAGGTAAAATAAAACAGCTACGATGCTACGCTGCTACGAGCTACGTGCTACGAAAACGCTACGAGTTTAAAACGTGTTCAATAAAAAATTCAAATAAAAAAATCTTATGGATAAATGTTATCACTGTAAGGTTAGACAGTTATTAGTGAGACCAACGTTTTACAACGGTTCGTATTTATTTTCAGTTGTAAAGTTTTACTTTGATCAATTAACAATTCCTAATTATGAAGATATTTTTAAGGATTATAAGCATAGCTTTTGCTTTCGTCATTACTGTTACTAAAATAACATAATATTATACTCTCACATATAAATGTTCCGATGGAAAACACTATAAACATTTCGCCAATAATTATAATAGGTGACGATCAGATTCCAAATCTAGAGTCCAGATTACTAATAAGAAAATTTAATTTCATACATAAAATCCATTAACACTTTTTCCAACCTTGGCATTGAACCTAGGACCTCGTGCTTAGAAGTCACACCTGCGCCCACTAGACCACCAATGCAATCGAGGAAAATAATAATAAAATAATTTATGATAATAACGCTGGTAATATATTGTTCCCAGGTGGCTGCTCTGCTTTCGGGCATTCGTGCTTCGGCGGCCACGGCAAGAGGTCGGGCGACACTTCGGCTATGGATGTAAGTTAACAAATAAATCATTATGTACAGTCCTTTCACAGTTATTTTACCTCAAACAGCAACTTTATTGTTATAAGAATAAAGATCACTTAGATTTTGGCAGCGATGCAAAAGCGGCAACCCACCCGTAACCTTATTGCAATGAGAATAAAGATCATTTAGGTTTTGACAGCAATGCAAAAGCGGCAACCCACCAGCAACCCACCAGCAACTCACCAGCAACCTTGTTGCAATGAGAATAAATATCACTTTGATTTTGACAATGATGCAAAGTCGGAGGTAAAATAACTGAAGGAACGGAAGCAAAAGATACAGGACATTTCGAGAGCAGAAGGCCAATTCTTGTAATTTAAAACGTTAAAAACCTAATCGCACTCTCATCTCGGGGACAAACAAATGTCAAAAACTTGTCAAAATGTAGGGAAATTTGATGTATTTTTGACAGATTGAGACTGAGATCAGACTGGGAACGTTGTTAAAATTATGAGAATTTTCCTATACATGTTCTACAGGGTGAAATTGAAATCATGGGCATCATTTTAAGGGGTCATTGTAATCATTATTATGAACAACTCTTACTATGGGACTAAACCCAAAATCGCGAAAAAACAGCTCAGCGAAAAAAAAAATCAGCTTTTTCTTGCATTTATGTTCACATAACATGTCAAAGTGTAGACTTTGACGTGTTATGTGAACATAAATGCAAGAAACAGCTGATTTTTTTTTTCGCGATTTTAAGTTTAGTCCCATAGTAAAAGTTGTTCATAATGATGAGTACAATGACCCCTTAAAAGGATGCCCATGAATTTAATTTCACCCTGTATACTCAAACAGTTACACACACATTATTATTGTATGTATTTTACACAAATACAAAAAAAAAAATACGGAGAAGGTAAAAAACAGTTGAAAGTAGGAAACGCGTCTTAATCAGTACAGTCTCTAAGCTGAGGTTTAGAGGCTGTGCTGATGTTATAGGGCACACAATTGCAGAATAAACTGATGAACATGAAACAATAATAAATGATACTCATTTAATTTATAACTACGCTCGTGTATCTTCAATTGAATTCGACAATTAAAACCACACAAAATAATTATTAAAATAAATTGTAAGCGAAGTCAAAATTTTAACACGTTCGCAAGCAAGCGCTTTAAAATAAATTCCTGAAGAGGAAAATAATTGTAACGCCATTTCAGGAACTCGCCCTTAAAGCAGAGACGAATTGTGAAAGCTTAATTGCATCGCAATAATTATCCTTTCAAAATATATTTTGTGCGACTTAAAATGTCCAAGTTTGAAAATGTTATATTGTCACCGAAAAATGTAGGTGTTTAAGTGTTTTTGTTGAATCTACTTTACAATGTAAGTGCTTGTTAGGATATATTTTGGCACTGAGGAGGTGGCCTAGTTGAATTATAAATCGAGAGGTAAACTTTCATAGTCAGACGACCTGATAATGTAAGTCATTGGATCTCAGCTTTGTTATTTATAATATTATGAACCTACCTTTTCACGCCTAAACCACTGTAGCGATCGTTATAAAATTTGAGAGATAGGTACCCTGGAATCTGGAGAAGGTGCTAGTTTTCATCTTGGATCGCAGATGAAGTCTCGGGGAAGAGCTAGTAGAATATAAAAAACGTGTGGGGTCGGAAGACCCCCGGCAGGAACAAAATTCAAAATAACCTTGCCATCTTGGATTTTCATTTTAAACTCAGTATCGGCTTCAGCACCTTCAAAAACCATGAAAACGACACACTTGACAAAAAATTGCAGCCGCCATCGTGGATTTTCATTTTGACCTCACTATCGGCTTCATCACCCTCGAAAACCATGAAAACGACACACATGACAAAAAATTAAAAAAAAAAACAGCTGACATCTTGGATTTTCTTTTTGAACTATTAGCTTTAGTACCCTCGAAAGCCATGTCAACTTTCTCTCTCTCTGTCTTTTTCTATTAAATAAATGAAAAGTCGCATAACGCTTTTTCGGTATGTGACTATTTCTCCCATTTTACTCCTACCGCAAGCCCCGCAAAAGAACTTCGTTCAAAAAAAAAAACATACCAAAGTACTTTAGCACCCTCAAACTTTTTTAATGGAATACAAATATAATATGCAAACTTAAAAGAGGAAGTACCTATAGAGGGTCCTCAGACTTCTCCTAAATATACAGTTTCTTATAGTTTTCGCATAATGGAAGAAAAACATTGACTGGCGGTGTTTTAGAGGACGAAGGCGTAAATTACAACAGTGTTGGGGTTTCTGCGTCAGGTCGTCGTCGTGTCAGCGTCGTGAATTGAAATTAGACACCAGCAGTGGCGGATTTACCAATAGGCTGAGTAGGCTAGAGCCTAGGGCGGCAGATTCTAGGGGTGGCAAATTTGGGGCTAACATTTTTCTAAAGTCTAACTGAAATTAAAAAGATTAATATTTATATACCTACCATGTTTTTTTGAAAAGAGTAAACAATATGAATGCTCAAATTCAGGCTTCTATCGTAGACTTTATCACAGTTGCCGATCTTTACAAATCTCTTTGCAAGTTTTTCGTTGCTGATGAACGAGAACATTTTAAGTATTTTGAAGAAAAGGCGAAGCAGTATACAAAAGATATGGGACGTTATTGTAGAGGTCGGTAGGGACGGCAAAATTTGAATAGCCTACTGGCGGCAAATGTGTAAATCCGGCACTGGACACCAGGCTCCTTATGATAACGTGTGTAATATTGGGTTTTACAATATTGGGATGTATTTCTTCACAATTTATAATATAGTGGTTATAGTTTGCGTGCGTTCGTTGACGGGTCGCCATGACAGTCACAGTGAAGATCCGTAACGCGTCGCTAGCATCGCGTTGATGTCCCCGCGCACCGCCCTCGTCATCGGTTAGTGGCACTTGTCGCCAATAGATGGCGCTGTGGTCGTCAACAAGCAGTTTAATGCAATAACAACATCATGACTTTAATCTTAGAAAGGGTAGGCTGAAGTATACCTATGTTGTCTGTCTCCTGTAATAGGGCACGAGCTTATTGCCATTATCAAATAGAGACTCTTGGCTGCTACTGAAAACTTGCTTATGCAAAAATATAAAATACACTTTGCCCGAACCTAGAACCACAAGTTAGACGAACGAGTCAGTTCATTACAATACATAATATCATATAATTTAGGGTCCTTACATTATTATATTTGAAATTAGCGTTTTGTCGAACTAGTCATTTTGATCTCAAATATCAGGAGGCCAATTCTTGTAATTTAAAACGTTCAAAATCTAGCCGCAGTCTCATCTCGGCGACAAACATATTATGTCAAAAACTTGTCAAAATGTAGGGAAATTAGAAGTACTTTTTGACAGATTGAGACTGAGATCAGACTGTGAACGTTCTTAAAATTACGAGAGTTGCCCCTCTGGTGTTTGGTTAGGAATTCTAAATTCAAAGTTTCTAATTTCGGCTTGTGTTAATCGAATTTAGTGATTCATTTGTCTTCGCGCCATTTAATTTTTTCTGTCCACCATATGGAAAACTTTAAATAGTAGTTATGTATCGATTATCTTTAGTCTATACTTACACTTATTTTGAAAAGGTTAATTACTATTTCACACTTCGTTGAAACAATGCCCTTTAGGAGTAAATGATAGTGCCATTATAATTACGACCACAAATTAAATTCACCGTGCTATCGCGTGCTTATGACACTGTAAATAAAACGGGACCACACAGTGACCACTAACGACCATATACGGGCCAGTGCGTAATAGTTATGGACTAACATTGATTTTATGCTTTTGCTAATTGTTTTGGCCGAATATCGAGTTGTGTGATGTTACACCACACACCGCACCGGTTTCAAATTATCAAAGTTAATTGATTATATTTTATTGGTTAACCTATTATACAGGGTGTTACGGAAAGGGTATATCAATACAAACGGGTTGAAGAGTGCATCTGGTCTAGAATCTCTGTACAAAATTTCAGCTCAAAAGCAGTAACTTTGAAAATGCTTAATATTTTTTTTATTTCGATAGTTAATTAAATTGAAATCATAACAAACGTGTCACCGCACTACGAGGGTCATGTACACGCACATCACGCCGCCGCGCGCCAGTGCAGCGCCGTGATGTCGAAATAAAAAAATATTAAGCATTTTCAAAGTTAATGCTTTTGAGCTGCAATTTTGTACAGAGATTCTAGACCAGATACACTCTTCAACCCGTTTGTATATATATACTCTTTCCGTAACACCCTGTAGAGGTTGTAAACAGATCCACAAAGCCGTCATCTATGCATCCAGTACATCAAATTAAGTAATATTGTACAAAAAAAAATTGTTTGGAAAGGATTTTTTTTTTCTAAAATTTACAGTGGCGCGCAATGTAACGCGTTCAAAACATTGTGCATATGGGTGTATGCAACGGTACAGGGGTCGTGGGGGCATTTGAAATTAAGTTATAACGTTTTAAACTTGTTCTCCTAAAAAAAAGCTCTCAAAACGATGAAGTAAACCGGCATATCCTATGTAGAACCAAAAAATCGAAGACAAGAGACATCTACCAATCCGCACTGGGCCCGCGTGGTAGATTATAGCCCACTGGAAGAGAGGAGGCCTGTGTCCCAGCAGTGGGTGAATGATAAGGATAAGCAGCTTTAGATGAATTATTGCTTGTACCATTAAATTAATAAATTACTTTATGAAACGAAATGACAGTTCGAAAAGGTGAAATGAAACTGTTCGTTCCGTGGGTGTGCATCACTAGTGACTATATCGCTAGTATGTACATCAGTAGTAGCTAATGCCAGACCTCCTAACCTCCATATTTCCTAATTACTAACTCCCGTTGCTTTTAGTAAAACTTTTATAATTGAGGCATGTCCGTCAAGGGGCTCTTAAGTTGGGCATTACCTACAACTATTAGCCGCCCTCGTTTCAGTAATTGTTTCGCGTTAAAGTTTGTTCTCTTTCTTAGTTAAATAAACATGGGACAATTATTTTTAGGGGTTTTATTAATTGACTAGCTTCTGCCTGCGATTTCGTCCGCATGTTTATTATTCCCGTGGCCCACCTCATTGCATCGAATCGCCCGTGTGCGCTATTACTTCCGTTTTCGCTTAGCGTTCTTCCTGATTATTTTTTTTAATTTTTACTCGGTTCCTAAGAATCCTAGCGTCATGTTATAGACTTCCTCAAGAATGATCAAATGCAAAAAAATAATCAAATCCGTATTGTATCTCTTACGGCCCATTGTGTCACCCATTGTAAAGTTTTTTTATGTCTGTAATTTATATGGTGTACATAATAAAGAGTATTCTATTCAATTTTTTTTTTAACCCGCAAAACAATGCAAAGTATAATAGAATACTATTTAAGTATTATGTACCTACACCAACTAACCAAGTTTCAACATACTTATAACACAATTCTACATCCAGGAATTTGTAACACCTATACTTAGCTATTTTCAACGGAAATTCTTTCTTAATCAATTCAAAACGTGACATCAAAGTCCTGTTCCAATTTTGACGCAAACGTGAATGCAGTGTCCGAGTTTAGTTTTAACTGTGAGAGCGATGCCAAAGGGCAGAGCGGAGTGGGTGTAGTGATCCAACACTCACGAATTAGGGTCAGCTCACACCGCGACGCGACGCGGCGCGCAGTTTTCAAGATAGCAATACAATTATAGACCTTACTTAATACACAAAAAGGTACCAAATCCTGTGTGTCTACTACGTCGAGCTACGCCGCGCGGCGCCGCGCTGCCCTCCTCACTGATGTGTACCTTTTTGTGTAGTAGATAAGGTCTGTAATTGTACTGCTATCTTGAAACCTGCGCGCCGCGTCGCGTTGCGGTGTGAACTGACCCTTAGGGATTGAAAAGTCAAAAGGTACTAGAATCTGTTACTAGATGACGTGTTGGGAATTCAGAACGTGCGCACACTAGTGCATCAAAATGGTTTTGTCCGTCGTCGACAAGTTTTTCAGTAGGTTTTAGTGAGTTAGCAGTCTCTCTAAAGTACCTATACATGCGCAGTGAATGTACATTCACTATTTTACTTTAGATAGGTACTGTTTTGTTGCGAGTGTGCTCTTCTTCATTATTTTCATACAGCTATAGTATGTGTGAAAGCTTGACATAAGACTGTGCGCAGGGCTTTGCGCACAGTCCTACTGCCGTCTGCGCATAGTGTACAATCTTCTAGTCTATGAATGTCTCACGGGTTGATATCTGTCAAAAAGCTCGTACCTGTGAGTTCTGTGCATTGAGTCACGGATTGATCCATGTCAAAAATGTCGCATCTGTGACTGAGTCACGGGTTGATGCCACGGCCTATGACGTAAATAATAACCGATATTTTATTCTGTACTGTATCTACGCTGCTCTAACTTGCACAAAGTATAAGGGAAAGAACAAGGATGGCATACCATTCACAACGCCCTATTTATTATAACTGTCAACTTTTGAGATGAATGTGTCATTTCCACGAATGTGTTGGATCCACGGATTAGCTCCCTTCAAAATGGTTGAGCTGAATGGTGCTGATGCATGCGTCATGTTCGTGAACGGGCGCCGTCAGTAGGAACTGGTCATCTCTTTGCTGCCATGGCTTATTTTAATTTATTATTTGAATTGTTGTTTTTTCTCATCTTTTCATTATGGACGCTTTTAACGTTCTGCATCGTTCTCACATGTATAATTTTTAACATGAATGATGTAACCAAGACTTTGTAACCACATTATTTTGATTTAAAAGAGTGTCCATGGAGTTTCTTGCCCGTTCTTCTCCATAGGTACCTACGCTTTGGAATGGGCAACTAGCTTAATTTTTTCTGACTGACTGACTTCTTGACAATTCAAAAGTGCCTGTAAATGGTTTAATTGAAATAAATGCTTTGAGTTTGAGTTTTGAGACGACGATTAGAAAACTGTGAATAAAAAACTTACATAACTGTCAGAGTGTCGCCTTGGTTTTATTTAATAGACCCCAGCTGATCTTTTCTGTATAATCTCACCGTGAATACTTAGGTGAAATGAGCTGTCATTAAATCTGATGTTAGGGATTGACACTACTGACAGTTCTCTTCAAGCTCACTTCACTTTAGTTGTCACGGTGAGACAGGTTTTGCAATGGCTTTATCTAGTGTGCTATAGAGTCTATAGCACACTAGATAAAGCCATTGCAAAACCTGAGCCAGCGTCTCAGTTAACCCATTAACTGAGACGCTGGCTGAGGTAGCAGCGCGGTACGGGAGGGGTGTGGTGACGTGATGCGAGAGCTCAGTGATTCGTCAACTTGTGACAACTATCACCCCTCTCACACCGCGCAGCTACCTCAGGCAACGTCTCAGTTAAACGGTCGGCCTATAGTACCTAGGCTTAATATTATAATGTCGTTATAAAAGTCAGGTACGTACCAAGAACTTGCAAACGAGAATGCAGCAAAAGGAGTAGGTAGAAGTCGTTGTACAAACGCCAGCACATCACCCCGAAACTGTCAAATTTTCTCAATCAACTTTGAACCTAATCGTTGAGCGATAACGTTGAAAATCGATGAAAGAAATTTGACAGATTGTAGTAGCAACACATCAAGTGTTGGCGTCTGTACATAAACTATATTTGTGCAACAAACAATCGGCATATAATCTGAGTAAGTGCAGCTGTTTGAGTGTTTACTTAATATGTTTGTGCGAGGAGGGGGTTCGAATCGAAATACTAACGGACGAGGCTCGAACTCATGCCCTCTCTCATCAGACCACGCAGGTGTATACGAAAGGAGTATGATTTTTTACACATGTGAAGAGCATGCTATAAAGAAGCATACTATTTATTGGCAAACAAGTATGCTTTATAATAGCATGTCTAAGGTCCGGCGTTTCTAAAGGAGATGGCCAAAGATGTAAACAACAATGACCTCTCAAAATTGAATAATATCGATATAAAAGAACGTATAGGTATTTTAAGTAATGTTTGTTTTCATCTAGTTATCTCGGAGATTTAGACGAAAACAAACATTACTTAAAAAAAAGACGGGTTGCACTCCGGGAGTGCTGGCAGAAGTGAAAACTTGAATATTAACGTTGAAATAAATCAATTATTAATTTAATTAATATAACTCATTTTTTTTACTATTTCTGCGTCACTTTTTGCACTTTGTTCAATTTCCATATTTTAAACACTTTATATACACGAATTTTACGAATACACAGCAGTGTGGCTACTACACAGACGGTCGAGCCATCAGCTGTCCATCCATCCATCCATCCATCCATTGTCGTGTGTCACTTGGTTCACTTCGGTTGGCGCCGCCGTAGAAAGAGAGGGGGATACTTAGTAGTTAGGAGTAGTAGTTCTCCCCTGTGTAGTCTCTCCTGACGGTCACGTGTCCTGACGCGATGTCCTCACGCGAGTTTAACATTTTTTGTGTGCAACGCCGCTAAAGAAGTTTTCACTTCAATAATTAATTTTCTTGTACCTATATCGATTTCATTCAATTTTGATCGGCCATTGTTGTTTACATCTTTGGCAAATTTAGAAACGCCAGACCTTAGGTTTTTCAGTCAGACGTAGCCTTCATACCGTGGACTTAGTTTCATAATCTTGAAAAGTTCCGAAGTGTTAATTGTAATTTGAACTTTAAACTGACCAAATAAATATTCTAAAATCTGTCTTTATTCCTTGTTTAGCAGCTATCAAGTCAGGACCTGATGGTGCGACACCAGCTCGGTCAGGAAGAGACCCCCCCTCACCCCGTATACCCCCACTCAGGCTACAACGTGCTGCCATCTGGTGACGACATCATACCCATCAGGGATGGAGGTGAGGAGGACAGTACGTAGTGATCTTAGAACATTATTATAATAAGACATTGGGAAGTCCCCCACACCCCCACTCAGGCTACAAGGTGCTGCCATTTGGCGACGACATCATACCCATCAGGGATGGAGGTGAAGAAGACAGCACGTAGTGATCATAGAACATTGTTATAGTAAGACTTAGTGAGGTTCCCCGCACCCCGAATATTCCGTTTTTTGAATTCCAGATTTGCAAAGTATGACTGAGTATTAAAACCCTGGGCAGTGAACCTCTAGCTACTATCATGCTGAGCATTTCCTTTCATACGACTGTTAAATAACGCTTTTTTTTAAATTATACGGAAAATTTAAGCTGCGGGGTCCTAATTGCGGTAACACACTAACAGTTCAACAACATTCATTGCGTTATTTAAGTTGTTGAGCAGACAAATTTTTCGAACATATGATGCAGTGGATTAGCAAGGAGTGGATTCCTTTAAAATCATTGAGATTACGATTGAATAATTATGTGTTCCGCAATTAGGGTGCTGACAGACAACTTGCACAGGAATCATTTTTTATGACTTTATACATATAAGGGGGGGGGGGGGGGACAAAAAACGACGGCGCTCGAAAACAAAACAAAAGCGCACCGACTACCACGCCCGGTGTGCAAAACTCCTCAGTCTAGTCTAGCTTAACTTTAGTATAAAGTTTATTAAAAATACATCATTGTCTATATCTGCAGGTGTCTACGATCGCGAAGACGGTGGCGCCGCCCGGGAGGTCATGAAAATGAAACTTCGAAACATCTTCAAACATTGGGTGAGAATTGTTAATTGCTCCATACATTGAATTATGAATGGAATGAAGTTAATTACGGGCATAGCTATGCAGTGTGCATCGTTAACTAAAAACTTTTGTTGTTTGTGGAGTTAAGTTATGTGGAGTTTGACTTACACGTGGGAAATGTATGAAAGTTGTGTTTAGTTTTTGACATTGATTATTACATGAAATACGTGCATGAGTCTGTTATCTTTGCCACGAAATGTATTCAAGGTTTATCAAAAAAGTTGAGATTAAGAGACAGTGGGTTTCATTGAGAATAAAAATTGAAACAAAAAAAAAATCTTCTACACTTGGCGAAAGAGAGCTAAACTGAAAAGTGTGCATTATTTTGACAAAAATTACATGACGGTCAGTGTTACACGCACCAAGTGTGCAAAAGCGAAAGGAACTTCGTTCCGACCGGGTGTCCCTCGATACTTACTTCTCGACTATTTTGTAGTTATTTTTGTACAGAGATAAGTGCGATAAGGCATTTCGTTCCAATATGATGGATAAACTGGGGAAGAACCAGTGTCAATGAGATGTTTTTTTAAATTTTCTTTTATATTATTTTTTTTCAGGTGGAGAACTACAGGCGGTCACAGCAAAACCCAGACGACGCCGGTTACTACATTGGATCCCTGTAAATTATCTAGAAACCTAATATATTTGACACATTACACTGTATCTAACAAATCTTTCAAATACCTACCGGGAAGTAAGCTTGATTTTCAAATATAATAAAATGAAAAAAAAAAACAATTAAGATTTAAAAAAAAAAAACTATAAAACATTTATTTTCAAATCCAAAAAGAAGGAAAAAATATATAATTTCATTTCTTGATAATTATGTACTTATTGGTTTTTTTAAATAAAATAAATTATATTAATGTCATATGGATATGAAAATCAAGCTTATTTCAATTTATTCCATTAAAAATCGTATTATCTTTTATGGTAGGTACATTATAAATGTAATAAAAAATATCTTGTCAATTAAATATTTTCACGAAATATAAAAAGACATGTTATTTAGAAAAATTATAATGTATATCTGATGAACTGTTTCTGTGAAAAAGGCTGGCTGGCATCTCTTTTCTTTTAATAATTATCTTTATGTAATAAAAATCTTTATAAATCTATCAGAACTATAAAAAATTTTTTTTTTGTATTATTTTCATTTTTTCCAAATTTTCTTCTCATGGTACCTGAAAATTCGTTTCATAAACTTACTATTTAACTAAAATGAATGTTTGGCTAACATAAGTTTACCATCGAGAAAAAGGATTATAAATAATTAATAACTTATTTAATGTAGAAATTGACTGTCTCTATGTAATAAGAATGTTTTGTGTATTTATTAAATGGTTAGATACATACAATGGGCTGGCAACACTGTTTTATTTTACTTACCCAGTTCCTAACACTGTTTTCCAAAATAGGAAAAATACACATACCTAATGTCAGGCCCAGGTACGCACGGGCGCGTTTTTCCTGCGTCGATTTTTTTTCGCGCACTTCATTTTCAACGCACTACTGCTTAGCGCCAAGAGTTGAAAATCCAACAGTGTGTTTTTTTAACATGCTGGGATGCGCTCTGTTGGATTCTCAATGCTCGGCTCAATAGCAAGGGTTTAAAATCCAGTGCGCGATCAAATCCCGCCGTGTTATACTGAATACCGAATAATAATATACTTAAACGCAGATTAAAGCGACAATCATTAGGTAAGTGCGATAAGGACTAGGTACACGTCCTACCGGGGTTATCAATTAAATAAATGATATACTTAAAATTAAAAACGTAATTATTTAAATGAAATCAAGTTGATATCTCATAATATAATCATTTTACATGATGACGCACACTGTCAGCTCTCTAAGCTGATTCTCTATTGTTTTCTACTCTTCTAAATTTGAAATAGTGGTTATTTCATAATCCTATGACATCAACATACTTATTAAATACTCGTGGACGTTTTTGAATTAAGAACTTGAGATAATTATCAAATCATGGGACAACAAACTGAATATCATACTATAAACAAAGTTCAAATTCCATTGCAACCAAGAACTTATTAAGACCTTTTTGTTACAAATGGTCACTCAAAAATAAACTCAGAATACATTGTACTAAAGTAGATAACTGATTAAGTGAAGTAAATTATCTTAGATTATGAACAATGCTATAGGCTAGTTAAGTCTCCACAGTACTGATTGAAAAGGTAACGCAACGTAGAACTAGGTTCAAGTTTAACGTAACTTAACTCCGTGTTAATAAATGAAGGGTTAAAAGTTTGATTCAGGAAACAGGAAGTAGGTACTAACTTTCATAAAATTTTGAGTACCGGCTATATTCTGTAAGTAAACAATATGGCTACGTCACCTGAAAAAAACTCTACAAAATAGACAGGTATAAATTAGAATTTTAATAAAGGTTAACATAATAATCAGCTGTGTGTATCTTATGCATGATTGATAGAAATACTTTATATAATTTCGTTAATTTTTATATAACAAATCTCAGAAATCAATGGGTAATTTCAAAATCAACATCTCAGCCAGATATGCATGTGCTCGCTGAGGAACAGCGGGTCGAGGCTTGTCGGGGGAGCGGTGAATGCTTTTGCGAATCCCGCACCCTCGGCCATAGGTAGTGGTGGAACACCGCGGTGGTTTTAGCCGGTAAGAGTCCGGCATGCCCCTCTGTCACCCCCATGATAGAGGAAGTCCATGAGGATTTCCACCGCGAGAGAAAAAAAAAAGATATGCATGTGCTACGCAAAACATACAAATATACACAGAGGTTCGTAATAACCTCTTAGACAAAGAGCTCTAAAGATCCGTGATGATCCCGCACTTACGGTGTGTATGGGAGCTATTTACCTAACGGCACTCAGCTGGGAATAGAAAGAATTTTCCCGAATAATATCGCACGCATAGAGCATTGTTTGCGAACTGTATGATACAGAATGAATTTAAAAAGGATGTATACTTAATAGGTACGTGGCAATGCTGTCAGCCTTTTGGGTACTTTAACTGTTGACAGCAATGTGGACGAAGTTTTTAAAGTCGGCGCCTCCTTTTTATTTAAAAACCTAGCTGCGCCCCGCGGTTTCACCCGCGTTCGATCCCGTGGGAATATCAGGATAAAAAGTAGCCTATATGTTAATCCAGGGTGTCAGCTACCTCCATACAAAATTTTATCAAAATTGGTCCAGCCGTTTGAGCGTGAAGAAGTAAGAAACATAAAAACACACACACACACTCACAAACTTACGCCTTTATAATATTATGTGATTATGTAAATTTAATTGCTGTAAGTAAAATTATCTCAAGTAGCGCACTTATTATTAGAAAACATATAATCTAGAGCAGAGGTGGCCCAGTGGTAACAGCCCCGACTTACGACGTTGTAGGTCGTGGGTTCGAACTTAGGCAGGCGCTTTACTTTGTGTAAATAATTTCATTACCACTGCTCTCAAAACGGTGAAAGAAAACATCGTGAGGAAACCAGCATGTCCTAGAACCATATATTCGAAGACATGTGACATCTACCAACCTGCACTGGGCCCGCGTGGTAGAATACAACCCACTCCCTCTCGAAGAGAGGAGGCCTGTGTCCCAGCAGTGGGAACATTATATGCTGATTATGTAATAATCTACCTACATACCTACAACAATTCCGAACCGTGTAAATGTTGCTCCTGGATTGTGTTTTTTGTTTCTAAGAATAGAAGCAGACTATAGGAAAGATGGAAGGAATTTGTGGACGATATGGTAAGGAAGGCGTTAATACTTGAGATGATGGCTAATAGAACTGTGCATAAAAGAAAAAAAAATCAGATTAACGAAAAAAATGAACAGTATATTTCTGCCATAACAAAAATGTTATCACGTATCACACACGACTTATCGTGACTTATCGTACAGTCATTTGGTTCCTGGATAGTTTTCCGGGAGTTTTAAAAATAGGTTATTTTATAGATTTCGATGTGCACTTTCCGAATTTGAATTTTGCCAGCTCGTATCTTTGCCGCTCACGCCGCCATATTTGAAAAATGGTGCCTAATAGCAGCTTTTTGACAATGTCTGATCCTTTCTAATTCATTTTACGATAAAAACATTTATATGCAAAATTAAACTAGAGAAATCTATAAAATTACCCATTTTCAAAACTCCCGGAAAACTTTCCAGGCAAAACTAACAAATGACTGTACTACCTACTATGCCTTATCGAGAAATATAGTCGCGATGAAAAATAAAGTGGAAACTTTAAACTATGAAATAATTAACTGTTGGCCAAGCGCAACACGTCATGCTCATCCACACTAATATTATAAATTCGAAAGTAACTCTGTCTGTCTGTATGTTATCTTTTCACGCCTAAACCACTGAACAGACTTCGATAAAATTGGGCAGAGAGATAGATTACATCCCGGGGAAGGACATAGGATAGTTTTTATCCTGATATTCCCACGGGATCGACACTTATGCGGGTGAAACCGCGAGGCGCAGCTAGTAGCTACATAAATTATTGTTTTGCATTAGCATGTCGGTGAAGCGAACTCATGACTCGATGAATGACAGCTTTTAAACGCGGTTTAAATTGTGTTGAGATATAATGCCCAACAGTGAAAATGTTCTGTACTTGCTATGTAAACTTGTAAGGTATGTTATATAGACGAAGATAATAGACAGGGTTTAAGTACAAAAGTGGTTTAAGTGTTCGCGTATCTTTATCTTAGAAAATAATGATCGTGCTTAGCGCGTAATATCAAACATAATACGTCAGAGTATTAAAACTGGATGAGGATTGAGCATGAGAACGTTTTCTTAAGTATCTCTAAGCAGTTTCTCTTTTAGAATAAAATAAAGAAACTTTCAACACGAAAAAAAACAGAGTATATACCCGAACCACACCCCGGACACTCCATACAACGCTCGCAAAATAATTACCTACTACTACTACATTAAAAAATTACGTTTGTATACGTATGAATGTGTGCGTGAGGTACTTGTGTTTGCGAGCGCTCTTGTTAAAGAACTGCAACGAATACGCCGAAGTGCGGGGTGAGGTGCGGTAACTGATGTTAGTGCGGGGAAGGGAGTGTCCTTTCTGTACGTAGTACTTTAAGTATTCTGTGCCCGAACATAAACCTGAGTAAGCGAGTATTAAGGTGTTAACACCCATAGTGTTAAAACCCATAATACTCAGCACCCTAATTGCGTAACACACTATCAATCGTAATCTGAAGCATACTGTAAATACATTGCTTCATAAGTTCGAAAAAAAATTCTGCTCATAACGCAATGAATGTTGTTGAACTGTAAAAATGAAACCGATTCCGATTGATAATGTGTTACGCAATTGCCCTGCTGGTCTTTTTACTATTGATTTCGTCTTAGATAAATTTGACCTTCAGCATCATTTCATCATCATCATCATTTATTTAATTCATTTCATTTTTGAAATGAAAATTTCTTTAGGCGCGTTGGGCATTTTTTGAGATGGGAAAAAACCATTGAACTCGCGACACTGTTACGTGTTCGGCTGTCCTCGATTTTAATGTATTTCCGATGTGTCAGTGATTGATGGCAAAGTGTGTGTGCGACAGCCGAGTCTGGGAGGCGCAGAGGGGCCTCGATATGTAACGGATGGTCACCCATCTACGAACCAACCGCGGCAAGCGCAGCTTAACTTTCAATCAACCCGTGCAGCCGTTATTATTTAGCCAAAAGCCCCTCAAAATTCTTTCAAAACAATAACAAACCACGTCAACAGCCGTCACTCTCATAATTATGTTTGCTTCGCGTCACCAATTAACAACTTTTAATGAGAATTTAATTCATATTCATAAAATAAATAAAAAGATCTCTTGAAACGTTTCACGTCAAAATTAACGTAGGTACAGTCAACAAAAGAGATAAGTATGCAGGATCGTCGGATATAGTTAAAATTTAATTTTATAAATAGAAAACAAACAGCTCATTTATCAAATAAAATTTCAGTCGGTAACATCCATCGGTTTCTTACTAATATCAACTATATCTCTTTTGTTGACTGTATTACTTACGCCTCTTAACTTTTTAATTTGCGACTAAGTCACGGGAACAATGAGAGGACAGTTTGTATGTACTTAATCTCAGTATTTTTGTTCATTTTTAACCTTTTAACCGCCCGACTTTATATCAGTTATCGTGCCCCCAGGCGCCCGAATAAAAAAAAAAACGAAATAAATACCGATGAAACGAGCTGTGATGATGTAATAATAATACAGATTAAACGAGCTGTGTTATTTGGTCGTATATATACGACTCTGGCGGAATGGACACGAAAATATTTGTCGGATTAATCCGACATAAGCGGTTAAAAGGTTAATGCAAATGTAGCTTGATTATGCTGACCCGTAGTTTCTTCTGTCTCGTGAGTACGTATACACTTTACAAGAGTGATAATTAAACACATAATTATCTATGTATATTAAACAACTTTCCCAAAGACATGTTTTTAATTTACCAAAGCGCATTACCTCAATCACCCCAATTGAATATTGAGTATCTAACAAGAATGAGCTGTAATTTAATTTAGTTACTCATCCCTTTTTACAAACAAAACTATTCCATTTACCATGCATTATCTATATGCTTTTTCATTCATTTAACAACCGTAATGACGCGGTTCTAAAAATCCTTTCTTTGGGAAAGACCTTTGTTATGATGAGTACAATCATGTGTTTATGTATCTGTCACCAGTCGTCCTATTAGGTACACAATCAAAATGACAAAAAAAACCGGCTAAGTGCGAGTCGGACTCACACACGAAGGGTTCCGTACCACCGTAAAATATTTAACACTAAATATTAAAAAAATCACGTTTGTTGTATGGGAGCTCCCCTTAAATATTTATTTTATTCTATTTTTGGTATTTGTTGTTATAGCGGCAACAGAAATACATCATCTGTGAAAATTTTACGAGTACATACCTAGCTATGACGGTTCATGAGATACAGCCTGGTGACCGACAGACGGACAGTGGAGTCTTAGTAATAGGGTCCCGTTTTTACCCTTTGGGTACGGAACCCTAAAAAACAATTTTCTGCATAATATTACGAAGCGTAAAAAGCTAAAAATATTATTCATTTATTAAACAGGTTTTCTTGCACTTACTGCCCTACTGTTTAATCTGTCAAGCGCCGCTAATGAGACACAATTGATTTTCTATTGTTTCTTCGCCGATCGGCGAACCGCGCCGCTTGACCGGTTTTCACAAAGCAAAGTAAAACCCGCGGGAGTCTCCCAACAAAAGATACTCATTAAATCGACACATGATAAGTTAGCAAGCTTTGCGAGTCGTTATCTATTCCTAAAAATAATAATTCACATAACTCCAAACACAGCCTCTTAAGCCGGCTAAATAAAGACGTATGAAACAATGCAAATCTAATGAAGCGTATCCATTATCATTATTGAAACAATAAGAGGTTCTGTCGGAATGTTTACTGAACCGCATTTGTCTAGTTTTAGTTGATAAGTTACAAGTGTTAGTAAATTGTTTGGATTTCAATTAGGAAAAGCTCCTTGTGAAAGGGGTGTTTAAAACAAGTAGGTACAACTTACAATATAATCAGCCTATAATGTTTCCACTGCTGGGACACACGCCTCTTCTCAGTGAGAGGGAGTGGGCCGTAATCCACCACGCGGGCCCAGTGCGGGTTGGCAGATGTCACATGTCTTCGAATTTTTGGTTCTAGGACATGCCGGTTTCCTCACGATGTTTTCCTACACCGTTTTGAGAGCAGTGGTGATGAAATAATTTACACAAACTAAAGCGCCTGTCTGGATTCGAACCTACGACCTACAACTCGTAAGTCGTGGCCGTTACCACTTAGCCACCACTGCTCTCAACTCAAGTACAACTTACTATGGCTAGTTTTTCGATCTACTCAAAGTCAAACTCAAAGCATTTATTTCAATTAAACCATTACAGGCACTTTTGAATTGTCAAAATTAAGTAGTCGGTCAGTACGGCTTGTGGGGTAACTGCGTGACACAATAACAATAGCAATCGCTTTCATTTTGACAGTTGAACAAAATTCAGTGCGTTCCTTAAGTCATACGGAGTGTGGCTGTAAGTGTATTACGCAATTAGGATACTGATAACGTCCAGTTGTATTTTTTTTAAATGAAAACTTGTTTAGGCGCGTTGGGTATTTTGTTAAGATGGGAAAAACCATTGAACTCGCGACACTGTTACCAACACCGCGCTATATTCGGTTGTGTTCGGCTGTCCTCGGGATGTACTCGGTTTTTATGTATTTCCGATATGCCAGTGAGTGATGGCAAAGTATTCTGTTAGCGTTTTGTTTATATGACGATTAACAAAATAAACGTACTTGTTCAAGTTTTTACTTCTGTCGGCACTCCCGGAGAGTTTTACTAGGTGCTACCACAGAATACTTAAAGTACTACGTACAGAAAGGACACTCCCTTCCCCGCACTAACATCAGTTATCGCACCTCACCCCGCACTTCGGCGTATTCGTCGCCGGCTCTTTAACAAGAGCGCTCGCAAACACAAGTACCTCACGCACACATTCATACGTATACAAAAGTAATTTTTTAATGTAGTAGTAGTAGGTAATTATTTTGCGAGGGTTGCATGGAGTGTCCGGGGTGTGGTGCTACTTTGCCAGCGACTTCGTCCATCCTAAATTCTATATCTCATGGGAATTTCGCAAAATCCTCATTCCTGCCCTACATCGTAAAAGGAACCTCTGTGCGAGCTTTCTACGTCTAAGCGTTGATGAGTCTGAGATGAGTGAGTCGGGACTTTTCTTTTTCGTAGATATTTAAAAGTCCTTCATTATTTGGGTAAATGATTTTTTGAATTTGGCGTCATGTAGTAAGTTCAAATTTTCTACTTATGCCAATCGTTCCGTAACCGTCAGGATTTGTGTCCTGGTAGTCCCAAGCAATATTGCTTGTTTTTTTTTATACCCAAAAGATTTACATTAGTTGGTGATTGGAGCCTCCTGTTAAGCAAGTAATGCCTGTGTTAGGAGACTCCGCGCTCTTCCACAGCAGTTTTCCATTTTTTTTTTTTTAATTTTTTTACACTCGTGTAATTATTTATTAATCCTATATATTGTGGCTGTTGAATTTACCAACGACGCTGCCACCGAAGCCGTGCAAGTGGCGAAGATTTCGGCCAACATACAGTCCTGCCAACGACACGAAGAAAAAAAAAAGTTTGGTAATTTAGAAGTATTACAATAGATAGACAGAATACTCTTTATATACCACAAAAATTACAAATATAAATGTAGAAAATGTACACGGACTCAATAGGCGCTCTTGTCGCTAAAAGTGATGTTTTAAAGACAACCTTTGGATAAATTAAGGGAAAGTCAAAGTCAAAGTCAAATCATTTATTTTAAATAGGCACATTAAAGGTACTAATGAACGTCAAAAATAACATTAAAATTTTTTTTCCAAAAAAAAAAAACAACCGACTTCAAAAAAACACTACAAAGTGAAAAATAAATTTAATTTCGGAAGTCGGTGTCGTTGGTTCCGGGTTTTTCGTTTTTTGACACCGACTTCCGAAATTAAAGTTATTTTTCACTTTGTAGTGTTTTGTTGAAGTCGGTTGTTTTTTTTTTTTTGTAAAAAAAAATTTATTTTTCACTTTTTAGTTGTACCTACCCCACACAAATTCAATTAACACTAGTGCATTGAAGAATTGAAGACACGACTCGAAGAATCATCAAAAATCCCATAGAAATGCCGGAGATGCAGTACATTTATGCATATAACTTCATATATAAGAACAATTACCTAATGTATTATATACTAAAACCTTCCTGAAAGTATGTAGATCACACCAATGAAAGAATTATCAAAATCGGTTCAGTAGTTTTTGAGATAATCGCGGACATACAAACATACATACATACATACGGGTCGAATACAGAACCTCCTTTTTTAAGGTCGGTTAAAAATAGAATTGATTCTAGTCGCCCCTTCCAAAAGGTAGTGTTCGTATGGAGAAGAATGGGCAAGAATCTGCACCGTTACTCTTTTAAAATGTTTTACAAGATTTTTTATACAGTCATTGTTGTTTTCTAGAGGGAGAAGGAGAGAAAATACTGCAGGTGTTTGTGGGGTACACAATCATTTCAGTTCGTTTTCATCATTATAAAAAACTAAACCTGTGTCAGGTAACTTACCTACAGTTTTATTGTCAGTTGCAAAAGATTAAAACATAGCATAAATTGTTTTCATGTTAAAATAAGTACCTGCTGTGTGTACTTAATTATTTACCTGTTAAAGTTTTTGTAAGTGTTTTAAGGGGAAGCGCAAGGGTAGTCCACGAAATTCACATTTTTTTTACATAATCAGCCTATAATGTTCCCAGTGCTGGGACACAGGCCTCCTCTCAGTGAGAGGGAGTGGGCCGTAATCCACCACGCGGGCCCAGTGCGGGTTGGCAGATGTCACATGTCTTCGAATTTTTGGTTTTAGGATATGCCGGTTTCCTTACGATGTTTTCCTTCACCGTTTTGAGAGCATTTTTTTTACGATTTTTGCAATTTACAGGTCTGTGTTAGGTTGAATGTTGAACAAAATATGATTCGCGACCGTAACCTGGGGGCCTAAAAAGGTCACTTTGTTGGCAGAATCATAAAAGGAAAACATTTATGAATCATACTAAAAGTCTTAAAATGGTCACAAACTGACAATTTGAATTTCGCGGGCTATCTTGACGTTTCCCCCTTAAGAAAAACGTAGAAATTATTAAAATACAGAAGTTTTGTTTCGTAACAAAACTTTGCTTATCAACACCAAATATATTATAAATGTGAATGTGAATTTAATTCGTGGACGCTTGTCTTAGAATTTAAAACGATGGACATGCAATCAGCTTGGTGACGTTTTATTTATCTTGCAGTTCTTGCGTGATACCTTATATTGAATTTGCTTGTGTTCTAGCATTATATGTAGCAGAGATTTTTTGGAGCGAAAACTGTTGATGGTTTTTTTTAAGTACTTAGGTATATATAGTTTAAGAATGTTAGTTTGTTTGTCTGAATGTATGTTCCAGCATCACGCAAATGCTACCCGATGGATTTGGTTCAAATTTTGCATCAATATACTCTAGTCAGGTCAGTCTATACGCTATAGATTATCAAGCTATTTGCGATGGGGGATGAGCAATATTGCTTTATGTTCGTACTAGCTGCGCCCCGCAGTTTCAGCCGCATAAGTGTCGATTCCATGGGAATATCGGGATAAAAACTATCCTATGTCCTTCCCCGGGACTCAAACTATCTCTATACCAAATTTTATCTAAATAGGTTCAGTGGTTTAGGCGTGAAAAGGTAACATACAGACAGACAGATAGAGTTACTTTCGAATTTATAATATTAAAAAGTATGGATTCTTCAACAGGTTACCGAACATTTAGTTACAGATTTAACATTTTAAATGATTATCATCACCCTCCCGCGTCACCAGTCCTGAATCTCTGCATTTATTTTGGTAGCTGAGACCAAAACTACAAACGGGAAGTTTTATAAAGGTTACTGTTATTTTAGTAAATTGGTTTCTTACGACTTCCACGCGCATGAAGTCGCGGGCAGGAGCTAGTTTATACAAATAAATAAAATTAGAGTGTCTGTTTGTAAAATTCAAATAACCGCTTTTTATTAAATGCATAATGGATGTATACACGGTACATATACCAAAATAACAGGCCTCCTCTCGGTGAGAGGGAGTGGGCCGTAATACACCACGCGGGCCCAGTGCGGGTTGGCAGATGTCACATGTCTTCGAATATTTGATTCTAGGACATGCCGGTTTCCTCACGATGTTTTCCTTCACCGTTTTGAGAGCAGTGGTGATGAAATAATTTACACAAAGTAAAGCATCTGTCTGGGTTCGAACCTACGACCTACAACTCGGTAAGTCGCGGCCGTTACCACTTGGGCACCACTGCTAACATTTAAAATAACATTTAAAAAAAAATTTGTCTGTCTGTCAGTTTGTTCCGGCTAATCTCTGAAACGGCTGGACCGATTTTGCGGGGCCTTTACTGGCAGATCGCTGATGTAATAAGGAGTAACTCAGGCTACTTTTATTTTAGAAAAAAAAAAAGATTCCCACGAAAAAAACTACTAACACTGAACAATAACTTTTTTGTTAAATTCCACGCGGGTAACAGCTAATAACAAATAAACGTGAAAGCCGCCTTGTGTTAGATAACATTCCGGATTGATCGACCACTTGAGGATAATAAAGGGACCCTTAGCTTAGCGAAGGATAGCAATAGTTTCTTCGAGTAATTTATTGGAAAAGATTATGTTTACTTACAAATAAACCACACTTGAAGCCCTCGGGCCGTGGGGTCCGAGTGCTCATGGTACTTTTGAGGAAATTTCATAACGGCTGGTTGACACTTCCCGTGACCCAAGGGCTGGCTTTTACCTTGGCCAAAGGCTAAGTATTGCCATACAACGTGGTAATGCTGCCAGTCTCTTGGGTATGTAGCGGTATCTACAACGCCACATGCGAACAACGCGTCATACTGACGTCACGCAAATCCTGCATCTCGCAAGCAGAGTTTACCGCGCAACTAGCATAAATACCTACAACAGCCCGACATAAATCATCGGGCAGTTGCCCGCTTTAAGTAAGTAAGTATACGTTAAGTAAGTATTACCTAATCACATCACACTATTATTACCAAGGCGTTTGTGAGCGTGAGTCTCTGTGTGTGTTTATATGTTTGTTACTTCTTCACGCTCAAACGGCTGGACCAATTTTTATAAAATTTTGTATGGAGGTAGCTGACACCCTGGATTAACATATAGGCTAGTTTTAACCCGATATTCGCACGGGATCGACGTTTACGCGGGTGAAACCGCGGGGCGCAGCTAGTACAAAACAAAGGTTTCCACATTAATATGCTCCGGTAGGTACCCAACACAGTCGTGGTAGCAATTAAAAGTTACTTACAACCGAACAGTCGTTCTACAGAGTTCTATTTGTATTACTTTGTATGAATAAAAATTGTTTAGCGCCCCTCTTGTAATGGAAGAACGAGGTGGAGCTAAAGGCTATAGTGTAGGTTGACGCTCGAATATCGTAATTTTCTACAGATTTTACTGTTCTTATAAACGCCCCCGCAGACAGGCATGACGAGACGGTGCTAAGCAATTCTGGTAGAACAATGTCCATGAAGTTTTCATAGAAATTGTTTCATTAGATCTACGTCGCGCCGTCGCGTGGCGCCTTTTGTACACTTTGATACAAAGGATACAAAGGTACATAAATAAAATAAATAACAAATTAATAATCTAAAGAAAAAGACACTGTACTTACTTATATTTATGATATATAATAGACATAGCATAACTACCTACCAACATCATGATTTGTTTTACTTTTATTTGAACGCCACTGCTCTCAAAATGGTGAAGGAAAATATTGTGAAGAAACTGGCATGTCCTAGAACCAAAAATTCGAAGACATGTGACATCTTATAACCCGCACTGGGTCCGCGTAGTGGATTATGGCCTAGTCTCTCTCACAGAAAGAGGAGGCCTGTGTCCCAGAAGTGGGAATTACGCTTTTTCCCGACTAGGGGGTCGAACCCAAGACCTTACAATCGACAGCCAACGAAGGATTTATTGTTATGAAGCCCTCGTTTTCATAAAAGTTCACTTTAGACTTCAGGAATGAGGTCTTCCACTTTAAATGACGCGCTGTCAAATATTCTCTAACAACGTAACGGAGAGCATTGATATTTTACATAATATTAAATGCAATATTGCTTTTTTTGGACATGAATATTGCAACTTTTCAGTGATGGAGACCCATCCAGTTTAGATCTTTACCCAAATAGGTATTGTTGCTATATACACCGTGTTCTTCACGTTATCCATAAACTTTGTCAAACGCTTCTATAGCTTTTACAAATTAAATCTAACACAGGAAGTAGGACATAAAAAGACTTCGTTACAAAGATATTTGTAATTTCATTTAATGAAAATTAATTGAGCTATGCAGTAGGAAAGGGTCTTAATTTAGTTTTGACAAGTTTCAGCCCGCCAAATCTTATGAATGAAAATACGTGTCGTTGTCAATTCGGATAAAGAGGCATGCATATTGGGTGATTTACGTCAAGGTATTTAGTTTGTAAGAGGATTAACAAAAAATAAGAATTCATTAATGTGTTCATTACAGATTGTTTCGCGGCGATCTTACGCAAGAAAGCGGCGTCACTGCTGCACAGAGTGCGTGTGAGTAGCAACAGCATCCTGAGTGTGATAGCGGACAGGTATGACTGTCCGTTCTTCAAAAATTGTATGCGTTTATGTGTGAACTAACATAGTTTTAAGCATTATTTTTTACTAACAAAATGGATCATGTTATCTGAAAATAAATAAATAATAATAATGAAAAATGCTTATTACCATGGTCGAAGTTTATGTATATCGTCCGGAACACGGTGTATAGTTCTACAGACCGTATTTCGGCTACGGCGGCCAATCTCAAAGGAGATTAGCCTTCGGCGCGGGAGATATTATAGTGCAGGCGTGCGTGCGCAGACACAGATGCACTCTCTCTTCCCTCATTCTCATAGTCTGATAGGACGGCAAGTACTCCGTCACGGTTGGAGACGCAGGACCAATGGCTTAACGTGTTTTCCGAGGCACAGGGGTATCACACCGCCAACATCCAAACTCATAATGGAAAACCTGAATAATACTTTGCCCGATTTGGGAATCGAACCCAAGCCACCACGCTCAGCAGTTGCGCTTTTTACCACGAGACCAACGGGGCAGTCATGGTTGGTATACAGCTGTGTTGGTGTTATTTTTAACCGACTCCAAAAAAGGAGGTTCTGTATTCGACCCGTATGTATGTATGTTTGTGTGTCCGCGATTTTCTCAAAAACTAATGATCCGATTTTGATAATTCTTTCGCTAAAGTGATCTACATACTTTCAGGAAGGTTTTAGTATATAATACATTAGGTAATTATTCTTATGTACGAAGTTATATTCATAAATGTACTGCATCTCCCGCATTTCTATGCGAATTGAGGCGTGGAATTTACAAATGGGCTAGGAGCCAAAACACAATCATTGAGAAATTAAATAAAAATGCATTAACATTTTATTTGGGCATCTTTTTATGAAAACTAAATTAAATAGATACTGTTTGTACACATACCTGTCAATAACATTGGTGTAAAGTCATTTATTGAAATGGCTGCCCAACATAGCACTTTTGAAAGACAAAATTTTGGTTTTGCTTTTTTGGCACTTAGCCCATTTGTAAATACCACGCCTCAATTTTGATGATTCTTCTAGTTGGTGTCTACAATTCTTCAGTGCACTAATGTTAATTGAATTTATGTAGGGTAGGTACAACTAAAATGTGAAAAATAAAAACTTTTTTACAAAAAAAAAAACAACCGACTTCAAAAAAAAAAAACACTACAAAGTGATAAATAACTTTAATTTCGGACGTCGGTGTCAAAAAACGAAAATGCGGAACCAACGACACCGACTTCCGAAATTAAAGTTATTTATCACTTTGTAGTGTTTTTATTAAGTCGGTTGTTCTTTATTATTTTTATTACTCTGTATAAAAACAGGCTTGAACTACGTGTTTCTTACTCATTTATTTGTTGTACCATAACACTATACAATAACATAATTCTTAATCTAAACAAAACTTTTAGGAACGTAGCAGTTAAAATGTAGTGAAAACGTTTTTCCAAGTTAGAGTTAAACTGAAAAGAAATGAAGTTTAATTATGAAACGCAGTATACGTGACCGAAATGAATTGTTGAAGTGAAATTATGTTGTAATGGCGGTGACAGACAAGCGATGACTGTCGTGCGGTTTTCAGTTTATAAATTGTTACTATAACATTTAACAACGTCTGGGCCCCAATTGCGTATGGTAGGTAATTATTATTCCCCGCGTGATCTTACCACGTGCAAATTACATACTACAGTCAAGCGTGGTATTTTGACAGTTCAAAACAACCCCAACTTCGCGTTCATTTCGCAGCGGTTTCGTTCAATTTGTCATAGAGAATACCTTATTAGCAGATGTCGTGATTAGCTATGGATTGACGTGGTTTCGAAGTAAGGAATTATTAAAGAAAGAAAGAAAGAAAAAGTATTTATTGCGACTCTTACAGGAAGATCACAAACTAAACTAAACACGGTAAAAAAAAAATAAAAAAAAACAAATATAAAAAAAGTAACAAAAAGAAAAATGAAACAGAAAGTCCTATACGAGGCCAAAAGGCTCCTATCTCAGCATGATGCTGCAACATAAAAAAAAATATCACAGCGCTGGTATTCTGATAGGGCCCGCTGTGATGTCACGAGCAATTACAGAAATAAATAAATAATAAAATAGGTATAATAATTATGTGAAATATTAGCAATTAAGGTGAATGGGTAGTTGTAGCCCGCGAAATTCAATTTTTCTTACGTTTTTTGCAATTTTCAGGTCAGTGTCAGGTTGTATCATGATCAAAATATGATTCGCGACTATAACCGGTATGTATTTACAGAATTATAATAATTAGAATTATTAATACATCTTTCTAAGTTAGATTTCTACCGTTAAGAACAAATCTCGTATGGAAAAGTGTTTGTGGTAGAAATCTAACTTAAAGAGATATATTAATGATTCTAATGACTATGATTCTGTAAATACACGTCTATTATAGTCGCGAATCATATTTGGATCAAGATACAACCTGACACTGATCTGCAAATTGCAAAAAACTTAAGAAAATTTGAATTTCGCGGGCTACAACTACCCATTCACCTTAAAATAAAATATTAATTTTTAATCCGCGCCAGACGTATCTAACCTTATTACTTGTCTATGCCTTGAGTGTCAGAGGCACTTTTGTGTGTCTATGGCATTCCTGTGACAAGTAAGGCGGGTCGCATTAGGGTCGGGACACATTGATCGACGGCGGTCGACGGTTTGTCCATGCAAAAAGATAGCAAAGTATGGAACGACGTACGCATCCTTTCGAATCGACGGCGGCGAACGCGCTCCGGCGGCGATCGACGGCGTTCAATGGTTTGTCCATACAAAAAGTATAACAAACTTATAACACCCCGTCGTGTTTGCGTCGGGGGTTAAAAAGAGAGCAAGTGTGCTCCTTTTCAATCGGCAAAGTGCGAAAGGCCTTCGATCAATGTGTCCCGACCCTTAAGTGGTCATAGTGAATTAGGGCCCAGATACTTAACCCCTATGTTCCCAAAGGGCTAAGCAGAGAAGTGATTGCGCCAGTTTTGTTTTGTGAAGCAGAATTTGAAAAGGTACATGGTCCATGTTTTTAATATTGCCCACCAACATAAAACGTACAGGAATCTAAAAAAGCAGCTTGAAGATAACGATGTAGTTCTTCATTGTGCTTTCTCGGAGAATTACGCTTGCAAACTTCGCGAAGAAATTCTAGCCGTCCACTTTGGCGCTTCACAGTACCGTGGCACATAAAAGGGTGTAAGCCTGTTTTTTATTTTTTTTTTATTGCTGAACGGGCCCGCTCTTGACCTCGATCATGCCTGATGGAAAACGATGGATGAGAGAGGTCTATGACGAGCGTGCCCAGAAGATGCCTAAGGTACTGGAACTCCCACGCATCGACGAAACACAGCAGGCTGCTTGACGGCGGACTCCGGTGGGAGGGTGGTCGCAAACCAGGCGGGCGTTAGCCCTACCACCGCAAGGGAAGAATTGGCCAGTCAAATAAGGTGTTGGTTGTGACTGTCCAGGATGCACAGAGCGCTCGGTTCAGTTGAGTATCTGCCAGAACAAACTGCGCTACACGAGGAGGCTTCTTTATGCATCCCAACAATATTCTCTATTTCTACTAACAAGGCACAAATCCTACATCCGGGCGCCTCCTCCTCCTGTGCTGATGTAAAAACACTAGAAAAATTGTCAGACTCGGGAATAAATACAATGACGTCACGCTTAGCAGTCGTACATGTAACAACTAGACAATTAAGGCAGAGGAAATAATAATAATAGTTTATTTTCTCCACAATATTACTCTTAAATGTTATCCTATTTCTACGGTGACATATAGGAGGGGCTTTATATTGTGGGAGACTGGTGCCTAAACTAGGCTCAAGGCCTGTATTTCAGGTCACCAGGACTCCTCCCATTTATATTTAACATATTACGTTATGTACTCGTACAAACGGTATACAGTTAGGACATGTTAAACTTTTTTTTTTTTTTTTCTAGATAGTTTGGTTAGCAACAGGTTGGGAGTGAGGTTGAGTGTACTGCGTGTATGTGTAGTGTGTAGTGTAGTTAAAGAAGTGTGTGCAGTGGTTGTGTGTGTGTAGAGAGGTTGCGTGTGTGGGGGGTGGTGTGAGTGTGTGTGCGACTGTGAGTATTTTTTGCTTTGGTCGTAGCATATTTGCATTATGATGTTTATGTTAAGACTGTCAATAAATTTTCAGTGTCATCGTAATTGAGTTCTTGAAGCCAACTATATAGTTTCATTTTACACTTTATCTTATTTTAAATGCATTTAAAACATTTAAATTGTCTTCCTAGCTACCAGGCAACGGACTTTGTCAGCTGCAGCAGAGTATATAAAAAAGGTCGACTTGTTTTTGCGTTGATTCAGTTTTAAATGAATGCATATTTCTATTCATTAGTTCGTCTGGCAGGGCGTAATGTTCCTGTTTCACATGGGAATATAATAACAACGCACCTTTATCATATCTATACGCTTTTCAATTTAATCATGTTTTATTTCAGTGAGTGTAGTTGTAAATTAAAATTTTAAATGTAGACTCCTATTTGCTGTATCTACTCAGGAGAGGCTCGTGGCTGAATAATAACTGCCGTGCGGGTCGATCTTCAAGGTTCAGCAACGATTGCCGAGGGTTTACCCAGAAAAATAGAATGAGAGAGTGAGATATTTTATGTGTGCCACAGACTATGATGATTTATATTTGACCGGGCCGTGCCCGGGGCGTGCCGTGTATGTGGCCCGGACGGGGCACGGATTTGAAACGTTATATCCATTTTGCATGAAGCAGCTTATATTACACCGTGCATGATCCGTGTCCCGTCCGGCTCGGACGGGACACGGATCATGCACGGTGTAAAATACTCGTAAATCATCCCTAATCCTATACTTATGATGAATGTACTAGCTTCTCTTTCACCTATTTACCGTGTTAAAAAAAACTATGTTAAAAAACGCTACATAGCTTCACATTCCAATTACTTGTATACGTATGCATGTCTTGTATGTGGACCGACTCTTCATTTTCCGGTATTTACGGGCGGGACGGTTACATGCCTGAATAAGGAAATGAGCTCGCTAACGATACGACTAACTTGTCCTTATAGGCTCCTGGTACTTTCAGTTCGGGGTAACTTTAAAATAGTGGTGTAGGTTTATGATTTAAGTTTAAATATTGGGTACAAGTTATCTACTATTTAATGTACGTAAATAACAACTATAAATACCTAATCTATATAAATAAAAACAAAAGGCCTGACTGACTGACTGACTCATCAACGCCCAGGCCAAACCCTTAGACCTAGAAAGCTGAAATTTTACCCAGTGGTTCCCTTTGTAATGTAGACAAGGAATAAGGAAGGATTTTTCGAAATTCAACCCCTAAGGGAGTCAAATAGGGGATGAAAGTTTGTATGAAAGTCCCTCAGTTTTAATATTAGAATCTTCAAATTTTGTGTTTAGGCTGAAAATTGAAAATTGATGTATACGTGTCTCAGCGTTTTTGATAATTCAACCCCCAAAGGGCTAAAAAGGGGGATGAAGTTGTGTATGAAAGTCAGTCAGTTTAAAAGTTAGGATCTTCAAATTTTGTATTTAGGCTGATGATTGAAAATAAATTTATACGTGTCTCAGCGTTTTTGATAATTTCACCCCCAAAGGGGGATGAACGACCTGACTGAACGCACAGCCTAAACCGCTGGTCCTAGGGACATGAACTTCGGAGGGTGTGTTCTTTGTGAAAAGTAGGTATCCAGTAAGAAGGGGTTTTTGGAAATTCAACCTTTAAGGGGGTAAAAAGGGGGGATTTTGTTTATATGAAAAATCTTATTCCTTGAGTTAATAACCTTGAAACTTGGCACATATACTTATCTAAGTAAAAAACGAAGTTTGTCATTTTTCGTTTTTCTAAACTACCCCCTAAAGAGGTATTGGGGGGTGTCAAAATTTGTATGGAAGAATTTTTACGCGCTATCCGAGTAACTCGAAATTCAGTATTTATACTAAGGACTAAAAATAAAGGATAACGTGTGTCAGGGTTTTTCGAAAATCTACCCCTAACTGTGTGAAAAGGGGTAGTTAATTTTATAGGAGAGGATTTTACTGCGTGACTTGATTAGCTCGAAAATTGGCATAAATAATCTTTGTGTCAAGTTATGAACACATCTTAAACGATTTTTCATAATTCGACCCATGCAGGGGTGGAAAGCGGGAATACTGTTTATATGAAAAATCTTATTCACTTGGTTAATAAACTTGAAACTTGGCAAGAATATTAATCTAAGTAAATTATGAAGTTTGGCATTTTTTGTTTGTTAAACTACCCCCTAAAGGGGGGTTGGGGGCATCAAAATTTGTATGGAAAAATTTTAACGCGTGGTCCGATTACCTCGAAACTGAGTATTTATACTTAACACCAAAAACAAATAATAACATGTATCAGGGTTTCCCCAAAAACTTTCCCCTAACGGGGTGAAAAGGGGCAGTTAATTAAACAGGGAAGAATTTTAATGCGTGGCTTGATTTACTCAACAATTCGTATAAATAATCTTTGAGTCAAGTAATGAACACATCCCAAACAATTTTTCGAAATTCCACCTCTATAGGGGTGAAAAGCGGGAATACAGTGTATATGAAAAATCTTATTCATTTGGTTAATAAACATGAAACTTGGCAAGAATACTTATATAACTACCTCCTAAAGGGGGATTGGGGGCGTCAAAATTTGTATGGAAGAATTTTAACGCGTGGTCCGATTTACTCGAAACTCGGTATTTATACTTAAGACCATAAATAAAGAATAACGTGTATCAGGGTTTTTCGAAAATCTACCCTGAACGGGGTGAAAAAGGGTAGTTAATTTTACATGGGAGGATTTTACTGCGTGGTTTGATTAACTCGAAGATTGGTACAAATAATCTTTGAGTCAAGTAATGAACACATCCCAAACGATTTTACGAAATTCCACCCCTGTGGGGGTGAAAAGCGGTGATACAGTTTATATGAAAAATCTTATTTATTTGTTTAATGAACATGAAACTTGGCAATGTTTGGGTCAGTAAATAATAAAGATTGTCACTTTTAGTTTGAAAAAAAAACTCCTTACAGAGGATTTAGGGGGTGACAAAGTTGATAGGTTAGAGAAACATGTAACCCGCTTTAGGATTAACTCGAAACTCGGTACCACTAAAACAAAAAATTAAACAAGTATGTGTTTTAGGGTTTTTCAAAAATCTACTCCTACCAAGGTGGGAAATGGTAAGTAATACAGTTTAAGGGGTGGATATTACTGCTTGCATCCATTAACTATGGGTATGGGTCTTTGAGTCAAGTTATGAACAAATCACGAACGATTTTTCAAAATTCCACCCCTGTGGGGGTGAAAGCAAGGGATACAGTTTATTTGAAAAATCTGATTCCTTTGATCTATAAACAAAAAATTTGGCACGAATACTTATAATCTAAATAAATGATAAAGATCATACTACATAAATTTTCGAAATTTTTAGAGGAAAGTACGAATTTTACGCGGACGAAGTCGCGGGCAGAAGCTAGTTAAACATATTTTAAGCACTTTATAGACACGAATTTTACGAATACACAGCAGTGTGGCCACTATACAGACTGTCGAGCCATCAGTTGTCACCATCTATGGATGCGCGTGCCACGCTGTAACATAAACACAGACGAACATTCGCGCAAGCGCCCTGCTCCGCCTAAACGAAACAGCAGGCATACATTTTCGCCGCGCCGCCGTAGAAAGAGAGGGGGATACTTCCTCTCCTACGCCGCGCCGGCTGTCTACTCTCCATCCGTCACGTGTCCTGACGCGAGTTTAACATTTTTTACCCATTACAAAAAAAGTGTACAACGCCGCTAAAGAAGTTTTCACTTCAAAAAACATAACATAACATAATCAGGCTATAATGTTCCTACTGCTGGGACACAGGCCTCCTCTTTGTGAGAGGGAGTGGGCCGTAATCCTTAAATACATATTATATAAAACTTTATCAATTTCCACAGATCAAGCCCTCTTCATCCCACAATAACATAACTACCCACACATTCTCCCTACCAATAAGATCCAATTGCCTATCATTACACCAAATCACGATTTATAGAAAATCCAGATAAAAAGCTGTAATTTTCTCGCAGTTAACGTTAGTTAGAGTCAAGTCTTTCCATCCACCGTTTAGACGCAAAGGTAATTCAGCAACGCATGACAAATTCAATTTGTTCGAGTGGTTCATAGCTGTGATGATTAATCCGTGCTGGATGTGACTGCTGGACGCGCTCTGTGTCTTTTAAAATAAGTTTAAAAACTAAAACCCGACTACTGAAAAGGATGAAACAAGAAAGTACAGTCAGCATCAAAAGTCGATTAACACTATCATTTTTACATGTTATTAAATTGAAAAACTTTTTTCAATAAACTGATTTTTAGCTTTTCACATAATAGACAAGAGCATATATTCTAAAAAAAAATCTTCTGCTGCAATTTTGAACAAATATTTTGCTCAATAACTAAGATTAAAAAAATTGAAGTGTTAATCAACTTTTGATGCTGACCGTACCTTGCCGTGGTCGTATGCTACCATAGCTAATAATATATTAGTACAGCGGCATGCGACCATGGGAAAGTACTTTCTTGTTTCATCCTTTTCAGGAGTCGGGTTTTAGTTTTTAAACTTATTTTTTTTTATTACCTATTGTGATATTGTAATTTTATTTCAGATGCATCGTCTTCACATATAATTAACTAGCTGTACCTGCGACTTCGTCCACGTGAAATTTCTTGTAGGTACCCTCGACCCACCCCGTCGCATGCATCACCTGCCCGCAGTATCAATTCGTTTACGTTTAGCGATCTTTATGACTTTTTTTCTTTTTGCTTGGCACCTAAGGGTCGTTGAATAGCCTTCCTCAAGAAATGGGCTATCAAATGCAAAATGATTTTTTCAAACCCCATTGGTAGTTTCAGAGATAAGTGCGTTCAAACAAACAAACAAACTCTTCAGCTTTATTATTATTAGTATACAGGGTGTCCCTGGAAGTATGGATCAAATCGAATATGGGCGTGGGCAAGGTCATTTCCAAACTTTTTAACCCTGAGAATGTCAGTGAATTTTTTTACGGTTCAAAAGTTATGACCAATTTTAATTTTTTTTTTTTAATCACTTCGCTTAGAGTTCAAAGATATTAATCATAAAAAAATACTATCAGGGCTATCTAAAAAAAAAAATTAATAGCCCTGATAGTTTTCACGAATTCGATCTTTCCTCTCCTTTTTTTTTAATTTTTTTTTTGCTAAGACGTTTAGAAATGACCTTGCCCACGTCCCTATTCGATTTGATCCATACTTCCAGGGACACCCTGTATAACCTACATTAGGCAGGTCGTTATTGTATTCAATAGGGCTTTTACCAATATATAAGTTAGGTATACACTAGATTTATTTTAGGCATAGTTTCATATTTTCTTCATAAGTAATATTAATATGTAACTTTGTAATGATGTAACTTTTATGTAATTTATATGTGAACTTATGAATAAAATTCTTCTTCTTCTTACATAGAATGTATAAAGATGTAGTTAGCTAGCTGCGCCCCGCGGTTTCATCCTAATTAGTGTCGATCCCGTAGGAATATCGGGATGAAACTGGGAATTTCTATGTCCTAGTCCATGTTGCTCACAAACCCTCTGGGCTCCCCTACCAATAAACTAAAATACTTCTACATCTTCGTTAAAAAAAAAACCAGTCGAATCAAGTTCTCGTATTCTGCAATTCAAATCGTTCGGATGTATCGACAGGGTGCGACGCGACGAGTGTCTTGCGTCTATCGATGTCGATACCAGAGTGCATCGCACGACACTCGATACTTTCTCATCTGAGAGATGTGAACACAATTAAATTAGACAGCGATGCGGACGAATTCTTTGATGCCCTATGATTATTTTGTTTATTTTTTCATATAATTGTACATATTATTATAGTTTATATGTTAGCTTATATTATGTAAATATCTATACAAATAAATAAAAATATTAATGTATGCAAAAAAAAGGCAAGTAAATTAAGTTTAAAAAATTAAAAATAATATGTTCCTCATAATAGGGATGTAGGTAGGTAGTTACAGCAATGTCCCATATGCATTGAAAGAGACATTTATTTATTTCCAATGATGCAAATACACCTTACAAGCGGCGGAAGTTTAATGACCTTAGAGGTAGTTATATTTTTGAGCCGTTTGGGTTGAAACCCTCGGGCCGTGGGGCCCGAGTGCTCATGGCTTATTCAACGAAATGTCCAAACGGCTGGTTGGCTCTTCCCATGACTCAAGGGCTGATTTTTACCTTGGCCAGAGGCTCAGTATTGCCGTACAACGTGGCAATGCTACCAGTCTCTCGGGTCCTTTACCTGAAAACCGTCATGAATTCATTGAGTTTCCCTAAACCTGTAATTCAATTGTAAAAAAAACGCTTGGGAGTTGTTTACCAACTATTAAATAGTATTCCGGCGACGCACATTGAATCGAAAATCGCGTTACGAAGACTTAGATCTACTACGTTTTGAGTTTCAGTTTCTATTTAGTATTACGTATTTATGAATAACTAGCTTCAGCCCGCGACTTCGTTCGCGTGAAACTTCTTGTTTCCCCCGAGCCACCCCGTCGTATCGCATCACCCGCCCGCGCTATCACTTAACGTTCTTTTTGACTTTTTTTCTTTTTGCTCGGCTCCTAAGGGTCATAGCGTGATGTTAAATAGCCTATAGCCTTCTTCAAGAATTGGGCTATCAAATGCAAGAAGAATTTTTCAAATCCGACTGGTAGTTCCAGAGATTACCCCCTACATACCTACAAACTTACAAACAAATTTTACCTCTTTATAATATTAGTATAGACTAGCTTCTGCCGTTAATTCGTACTTTCCTCTAAAAGTTTGGAAAATGTATGTTAGTATGATCTTTATAATTAATTTAGATAAATAAGTATTCGGGCCAATTTTTAAGTTTATAGAACAAAGGAATCAGATTTTTCAAATAAACTGTATCCCCGCTTTTCACCCCCACAGGGGTGGAATTTTATAACTTGACTCAGTTTATTTATACCGATTTTCGAGCTAATCAAGCCACGCGGTAAAATCCTCCCCTTTAAAATTAACTACCTCTTTTCACACAGTTAGGGGTAGATTTTCGAAAAACCCTGATAATAACATAACATAATCAGCCTATAACGTTCCCACTGCTGGGACACAGGCCTCCTCTCTGTGAGAGGGAGTGGGCCGTAATCCACCACGCGGGCCCAGTGCGGGTTGGTGGATGTCACCCTGATACATGTTATTAATTATTTTTAGTCCTTAGTATAAATACTGAGTTTTGACTCTTTATTTTATTTTAGAAAAACGAAAAATTCCAAACTTCATAATTTACTTAGATAAGTATTCGTGCCAAGTTTCAAGGTTATTAACTCAAGAAATAAGATTTTTCATACCAACAAAATCCCCCCTTTTCACCCCCTTAAAGGTTTAATTTCCAAAAACCCCTTCTTATTCGATACCTACTCTTCACAAAGAACACACCCTCCAAAATTCATGTCCCTAGGAAGGACCAGCGATTTAGACTGTGCGTTGATATTTCAGTCAGGTCGTTCATCCCCCTTTTGGGGGAGAAATTATCAAAAACGCTGAGACACGTATAAATTAATTTTCAATCGTTAGCCTAAATACAAAATTTAAAGATCCTAACTTTTAAACTGACGGACTTTCATACACAACTTCATCCCCCCTTTTAACCCTTTGGGGGTAGAATTATCAAAAACGCTGAGACACGTATAAATTCGTTTTTAGTCGTCAGCCTAAACACAAAATTTGATGATCCTAACTTTAAAACTGACGGACTTTCATACAAACTTTCATCCCCTATTTAACTCCCTTAGGGGTTGAATTTCAAAAAATCCTTCCTTATTCCTTGTCTACACAACAAAAAAGAAATGAAAATAAAGCTGAAACGCCTGTGCAATACTATCTACCTATACCTACTTCACTTAAAAATAAATACTTATAACTACTTTAATTAATAAAAGTACCTACGCTTAATATTTTTTAATTTGAAGTAATATTTAAACACTACCAAAACAACTCATACCTATTTTACAAAATAACAACAAAAGAAATTCAAATAACTATTTAAAGACTAAAAGTCGCGCTGATAAGCACGGTTTCTCAATATCAATTATTGTCTGTCAATAAGGTCGAACGCTCTGAACGCATCAACAGCCAAATATTGAATGAAGCTCGGGCTCGCTCTCGGACCTCTCGCCTTTTTATACCCTACCGCCGTCGCGACCCGTGTCGAGCGCGGCAACCGTTACACAAAAATAATCCTTATAGCATGATTCAGACGTGGGACGGCGCGATGGCTTATTTCATGTATAAGTTTGGTGTTTCTATACCGATTTCTATGATTCTTTTTTTATTGAATAGGTAATAATGTTAACTTTTTTAAATTAGGGATGAGTGAGATGAGTGATAAACGTAAGAGTAAACAAATATAATCAGAATGCTCCGAACTGCTAAGCTATCAGGAGTTACACGTGTTATTGTGAGTCAACCATAAAAGATAGACATATGCTGTTGCGGGATATTTTTTAGACAATTTTATGTAGAATATTTCCGTCATACATGATTTCTATGTAACTTTAACCATTAAGGCTGCACACGCGACGGAAGCTTAAAAAATGGAGTAACTTCTCCCGTTTTCCCAACATTTCCCTTCACTACTCTGCTCCTATTGATTGTAGCGTGATGAAAAGTATACTATAACCTGCCCAGGAGTATGAAGAATAATTGTACCAAGTTTCGTTAAAACTTGTTGAGTAGTTTTTGTTTCTATAAGGAACATACAGACAGACAGACAGACAGACAGACAAAAATTTTACTAATTGCATTTTTGGCATCAGTATCGATCACTAATCACCCCCTGATAGTTATTTTGAAAATATATTTCATGTACAGATTTATTATAAGTATAGATTAGTACTATAACTCCCTGTAAGGATATAATGGAAAATTTAGCAGTTGCAGAGATATCCTGAGGTTTACATTTTTTTTCCCAAAAAAAATCACAAAAAAGCCTGTTTTTGGCCAAATTACTTTATGTTACTTATTTGACCATAGTAATACTAAACACCAACGATTTTAATTCCAAAAAGCGACAATTAAAACTAGGAAAAGTCTTCGAAACGCGATTGTCGATCCAATGTGCGACGTGGCAAAGAGCGGTAGCGGGAGTGTTTTCAACACGTTTTGTTTCCATTTAAGTACACCAGTACTGTTCACAGTTCGTCTGCTTGCATCGTTTATTTGCTTTGCAGGGAAAGGATTCCTTATTTTTAACCGACTTCAAAAAGGAGGTTCTGTATTCGACCCGTATGTATGTATGTCCGCGATTTTTTTTAAACTAATGAATCAATTTTGATAATTCTTTCACTAATGTAATCTGCATACTTTCAGGAAGGTTTTAGTATACAATACATTAGGTAATTATTGTGATGTACAAAGTTATATGCATAAATGTACTGCATCTCCTGCATTTCTATGCGAATTTTGATGATTATTCTAGTCGCGTTCAATTCTTCAATGCAATAGTGTTAGTTGAATTTATGTGAGGTAGGTACCTACAACTAAAAAGTGAAAAATAAAAGCTTTTTTACAAAAAAAAACCATCGACTTAAAAAAAAAACACTACAAAGTGAAAAAATAACTTTAATTTCGGACGTCGGTGTCAAATGTTCAACTTTGTAGGGTTTTTTTTTTTTAAGTTGTTTGTTTTTCTTCATAGGTGTTTTCTTGCGTTGAACGACACGCGCGTGCGTCACCTTGTCCCGTGTGTGTGTCACTCCGAGAGTCGTGTGACGGATAACTAATTTCATTTATTTTCTCCGCAGTCGCTGTCACAAGATGCGTACCCCCCTTAATAATAAACGAATCCCTTACTAACCAACTCAGCTTATCGCAGTCCACTGCTGGACATAGGCCTCTCCCAGACTGCACCAAAGCACCCTGTCCTCCGCCTTCCGCATCCAGTCTACCCCAGCCGCCTTCTTTAGGTCGTCCGTCCATCTAGCTGGAGGGCGTCCCTCACTACGATTGCCGATATCGCGGTCTCCACTCCAGGACTCATCTGCTCCACCGGCCATCGGTCCTTCGACAGACATGGCCAGCTCACTGCCACTTCAGTTGGCTTACTCTGTAAGCTATGTTGGTAACTCCGTTTCTTTCCTTACAAATAAACGTATTATATCAGATGAATAGTTACACACCGTTTTCTCTTTCAGTCGTCAGTCATTTGACTTTCGAATGAAGAAGACAAAGCGTTGCGCAACTATACAGACGCTATCCAACGTTTATTAGTAAGGGGGCTAGGCGTGTAGCCATGGGGTTATGATCATCAGTCATCACTGCTTACCTACCTACACACGTGCAAAATATTCCACCATTGCTTCGTCCACCTCTTATTGTCCACCGTCCAGTGAAAAATCACCGCGTAATTTTACCACAAATGGTGTCTACACAAGAATGAGAGATAAATGGTAGTTTATTAAAATGTAACACACTATTATTTACGAAAACTAGACACTAAGGAGGAATCGCGATGTTTCTATAAACTTTTTTCCTTTCAAGAGGACGTGGTAGGTACTTAGAGGCGTTTGTACTAATGGTCTGTTCAAAAAGTATCTGATGACAAAGTAAACAAATGAATCAGAAAACGTATCTGTGGATGCCAATTTGTAGTCAATCTGCCTAGGCTTTTCCCAACTATCAAACATCCATCCGTCCTCACAAACTTTCGCGTTTATAATATTACTAGCTGCGCCCCGCGGTTTTACCCGCATAAGTCTCGATCCCGTGGGAATATCGGGATAAAAACTATCCTATGTCCTTTCTCTAGTTCCAAACTATGTCTGTACTAAATTTCACACAAATCGGTTCAGTAGTTTAGGCGTGAAGAAAAGACAGACAGACAGACAGACAGAGTTAGTTTCGCATTTATAATATTAGTTTGGATTTTCGTCGTCGTTCACCAACACGATGACGAACAACGACGTCGAGCTACGCCGCGCGGCCCTCCTCACTGATGTGTGTAGTAGGCATGTAGTAGGTAAGGTCTATAATTGTATTGCTATCTTGAAAACTGCGCGTCACGTCGCGTCGCGGTGTGAACTGACCCTAAGGGTTCCATTTTTTCCTTTTGAGGTACGGAACCCTAAAAATAGCTGTTCCATAAATTTTGACTGCATAGGTATTGCACTTTTCTATCAAACAGTTGATTTCTTTTTTGTTATGTGTCGAAAAAATTCTACGGTTTAGAATCATGTGCTGAACTCGTGGTTAAGTAAGTCATGACAGCGCGTCGATGTCCTTTCCAATTTTCCATCCTGTATAAAGTGCTAGCAGCGCCCCGCGGTTTCACCCGCATAAGGTTGGATCCCGTGAGAATACATGGATAAAAACTATCCTATGTCCTTTCCCGGGGCTCAAACTATCTCTATACCAAAATTCATCTAAATCAGTTCAGCGGTTTAAGCGTAAAGAGGTAACAGACAGAGACAGACACACTTTCGCATTTGGATTAAAACAAAACTTGTGTTAATAAATACTTATAGCGTAAAACTATGTTAGTAGCACTTCCCTAGCTTGTCCTCATGCTGTCACACGGTGTAAATCAGACTTCAGTCTCCTCTTAGTGAAATCTCGAATCACTAGTTTGTAGTTCTTTTCAGTTCGAGTCACGTATTTTTTTCGGGATTCCTCGACTGTTTTCAGAGCTCATTTAGTCCGTAAAATTACCTCGTGAAACATAAAAGACACATAAACGGGAATGGTCCTCACGGAACTCGCAACTAAGTAGCAGGGAAATGAGAGTTGATTAATTACTAGATATCATTAGTGAGCTAGGTCATTAACTTGCGTAGGTGCTTATTAACGATGGCGTGCATTGGTTTTCAGAATAGGTAGGCACTAGGCCGGGTCTAATCTAGGCAAACGCGGTCACTAATCAGAAAAAAAGTGAGGTCAAAAGTGTGGTTATTTGAGTAGGCATGCCTACTTAAGGGTGATAAATTAAGAAGGTCGAACGTCATGGTATTACGCGTGAGGCGTACGTATTTTTAACTTTGTTGCATTAACTTGAACGAGTAAAGACCAATGACAATGTGCGAATAGTACGGGAGCCGAGTAGGCCGTCCGGCGACTGCCTACTGCCGCGCGTTTGTATGAAGATTTTGTTTTTTGTTAGGTATGATAATTTAGTGAGGTTCTTAATTGTGGGGCACACACACTTAAATGTAATTGACAGGCTTATGTTGATATATCGAGGCTATATGCAATCCACGCCACTGCTTATTAACCTATCAACATAATATGGGTGCTCAATCAAACGAGCATTAATACCTTGTATAAGTAGGTAAGATTAGGCAGAGAACAGGGAGGTGTGGTGCAGCCTGGGAGAGGTCTATGTCCAGCAGCAGATTGCGATAGGCTAAACTGATTGATTGATAAGTAAGATTTAATTTGTCGTCTGCCCATCTTGCCGCCGGGCGATCGACATCTCGTCTTTGGACGTCATCCAATCCTTGGATGCCTTTCTTCCACCTGACTCCTCTTTATTTACATGACATAGATACATCAGTATAATGCTACAAATTATAATAGATGCAACAGACTTGCAAGTAATGTCCAGCTATCATCGTCGTTCTAAATAGGTCCGTTTCTACCTTTTCATTGTTTGAATAGCACAAGGTAGGAGTGGAAAGCGGGAAGTAACTACTTATACTGTTCTGGCCTATGAGAAAGAGTTGAAACAGAGGAATGCACACCACACTTGCATCTTTCCACACCACACAATAGAAGGGAAAACTCACGACTGCAGCCGAGTTTATGCGATTCAGCGTCACCGACCCGAGCTTGACCGTTCAGAAAAAGCGCAAAGTGTGCCTTGTATCCGGTTAACGGCAAAGGGTCGCTCCATATGTATTACAAGGACTTCCGGCAAAATAGAGATGCAATGTATTAACACACCTCTGTCTAACACATTACGAAATACAATATAAATATCACTTTCCGGCGCGGTAGCGGCTGTAACCGTATTTTAAAAGTTCATGGAATGACACTACGGCGACAGCCGTGTAATTTGGTACTTTCTTTACGTAAAACACGGCTACCGCAGTGTAAAATTTATTTGCTTATTTTATAAACATTATGCTTAAAGCAATAAGGCTGAGATCGCGTTGATTTGTTGAGCTCTGCTTAGCTTGGGACTAGATGGCGTTGTGTGATAGTTGTGGAATATTATTATTATTTCGTTTATTTATTTATGTACATATTAATTTACATTTTTAAATATTTCTTAAAATAAAAAAATAAGTATAAAAAACATTTAAAAATATAAAAAATAGTATTCCGCCGGTGTCGGGAGCAGGGTCCAAGCTACCGGTGGTTAGGGCTCCAGAGACAGGAACCTCCTCACAATACGAGCCGTATCAAGGAGTACTGCCTTCTGAATCAGGCCCTTGATCCAACCGCCTAACGAGAGCCTCGACAGATGTTGATCGAGGCTTTGGGCCATAAGCCCATTATTATTATTATTATTATTTACTGTAAAAAACCAGTGGTGTACGAGCTCTCAATGTATGCCATGCCTATACGGAAACAGAATAGATTTCATCTACAACGCTCTATACGAATACGGTTATAGCCGTCTACCGGTCTAGGTAAACGATTTAATTTTCCGTGGTATTGTTGGTACGGTTGTGACAGTATTGTGATTTTGTATGAAACATTATACTGTCTTTCCCGAATATAGGACCTCGCCGGAAAGTGTTAATAAAGTATGTCCCGTAGATAATATCATACTTTGTGTGACCTCCCCTTAATTATAAACGTTGCATTTAAATGTCAAAAAATGTATCGTTAAGCAGAAGGTAATCGTTAACTCTTAGCAACATTTATAGCTTTAAGCAACAAATGCTTAATGCTTAAAAAAGAAATGCTTGTGCTTTGCTTGCTTGCTGAAAATGCTTTACGGCTATTCATGCTTAATGTTTATGCTTTTTTTTAGCTTTTTTCTATTTGTTGTTCCATTTTTTTTAAGTGAAACTTCTTTACGCACGCTTGACTTGGGGAGTAAGCTGGCGAACGCGTTACGAAAAGTGTGATATAAGCAAGAGAAAGCAGTGCGCGCGCGCATTTTCTTTCTCTCTTCCTCTTATATCCAAATACGTTTGAAGTTTCACTTCAATCGTGTGGTCATAAGCACACTCGGTTTTTTTTTGTAGTTTGCACATAATGAGGCTGAATAAGAAATTGGCAGAGTTGAACCCTCCAACCTCTTAAGACTTGTACCTCTCTAGAGCTGGTAAGTAGGCACAATTATACTGTACCTTTATCCCTACGAGACTGCCCCAACAATGCTTTTAGTGCAAACTTACATTTGTGCGTCCAAAACTAAGAGTTTGGAGCTATTGTCGTAACGATCTTTTGAATGGGTTGTAATTACTGGATAAACTCTACTGTTTGTTTCCTTTTCGTATGGTTACCTTTCATAGTCAACGCATTCATGATATCCGTAGTAGGGTGAGAGAGGCATCTTACCATCGGTGAGATGATCAGACTCACCGCGAATTCCACATCCTATCCTACTTCCTACTAATATTATAAATGTAAAATTTTGTGAAGATGTTTAGATGTTTGTTACTGAATCACGCAAAAACTACTAAACGGATTTGGATGAAATTTGGCACTATAGATAACTAGCTGCGCCCCGCGGTTTCACCCGCATAAGTTTCGATCCCGCGGGAATATCGGGATAAAAACTATCCTATGTCCTTTCCCGGGACTCAAACTATATCTATCATCTAAATCGGTTCAGTGGTTTAGGTGTGAAAAGGTAACATATAGACAGACAGACAGACAGAGTTACTTAAGAATTTATAATATTAGTAAGGATAACCGTGATTAACACATAGGATACTTTTTATCCCGATATTCCCACGGGATCGAAACTTACGCGGGTGAAACCACGGGGCGCTGCTAGTTAGATATAAATTAGAAAGTAAGTAATGTAACGGGGACGCCCCTCAGCTAGATGGAATGACGACCTTGAAAAGGTGGCCGGGGCAGCCTTGATGCGGAAGGTAGAGGGCAGTGTGGTGTCACGCAGACTCAAATAGACCTAGGTCCAGCAGTGGACTCAATAGGCTGAGTTCAAGTATACAGTATGATTCTACTTAGAACACCATCTACCCATGAATGTGAACAACTTTCACTATGGGACGAACTCTTGCAGTCACGAGAAAAAAAATCTGCTGTTTCATATACAAAAGTTCAACACCTACTCGACCAAAATGTATGAAACAGATGATTTTTTTTCGTGATTTCAGAGTTGAAGCTATAGTGAAAGTTGTTCATATTTATGAGTAGAACGTTCTGTGAAAATTTGCGCAACGTATAAAAAATTATCCTGTGTAGGAGGTATAACGACTCATCATCATCATCTGCCTAGCCTTTTCCCAACTATGTTGGGGTCGGCTTCCAGTCTAACCGGATGCAGCTGAGTACCAGTATTTTACATAGAGCGACTGCCTTTCTGATCTCCATAACCCAGTTACTGGGTAATACAAAACTTCTTGGTAAGACTGGTTGTCAGACTTTCGGGCTTTTGGCGACCCGTAACGACTGTCAAAGATCCAAGAATGACAGCCGGGATCAACGGCTTAACGTGCTTTCCGAGGCACGGAGGGGTCTTGTTATGTAAAGATGGTCACCCATCCACGGACCAACCGCGGCAAGCGTAGCTTAACCTGATCGATCGACCTGTGCGGCTGTTATTACTTAGCCACAAGCCCCCCATACGGTACCTATAACGACTACCACCCAGTATCTAAAAGTACGTGATTTGGTACTTAATCCAAACTCAATTCTCTTCATTAGCTTATGGTTGGTCAGCTAATAAAATAAGTTGAGTTTGACAACAGATATCTCATCTAAATATATAAAAAAATCAATGTTTGAGTGTTCGTATTTTATGCGCTTGCGATAAAACTTTGTCAACTTATTGCTTGCACTTGCGAGATCCAGTGCCTTAGGCATCTTCTGGGCACGCTCGTTCCATCATAGATCTCATCCATCGCGTTCCATCAGGCGTGATCGTGGTCAAGAGCGGGCACATTTAGCCATAAAAAAAAAAACAAAAAAAAACTTACAATCATAATCTGAATCATTTTGAAGGATATTGCTAATCCATTGCTTCATAATGTTCGAAAAATGTATTTGCTCAACAACTTAAATAACGCAATGAATGTTGTTGTGCTGTCAAAATGAAAGCCATTGCCATTACCCCGCTGTTTATATGATGAGGGTTTAAAAATAAAATAGCCCAATCCAAGATGAATCTGCCTTATATTTTACAGTTTCATTTTATATAATAACACCAACAATTATTATGAACATTTGCATCTCTACACTATAATATACAAATAATTGGGTATACAGATTAAATACATTTAAGAACTTGCGTTTTTTCTTCGTATACCCACAAGGTTTTTTTATTGACATTTTAACAAGTTTTGTACGTAAGTACTTAATTGAATTTGTAGGTTGGAACAGTGGCGACATCTATTGGTAAAATTATTCATATCAGGCAATTGATAATTTTTATTTGACGCTGGTATTATTTTATCATAGTGACATCTATCGGTGATCACATAAATCAAATACAGTTTTTTCGTGGAAAGAATGACATTAAATCGGGATTTATTAGATTAGGAGCTTTAGAATATACATAATAAATTGACTAGGGTCCTTTAGCATTTTGCAATTACAATAATAAAATTATAAATGCAGCATTATTATCAGGTATTATAAAACGATTGGTTGGTTGTGTAAAGATTTGTTTTTGTGAAGTGAATATAGAACAGACGGTCAATTTACTTTGCTTTATCAATCTAAATTAAATATTGAATAATAGGTAAATATATTCTATGAATGCTACATAAATAATGAACTTTCAGTTTGCTATGCACAATAACTTTGAATAGATAATTATACAATGTGAAATTGCTTTCAGTTTGCTGAATAAGTACATTGTAAACGATGTGTGATGTACCAATATTTAGTATAGTAATGTAGATTTGTAATGAATGTTGCGTATGTAGTTTAGTAATGTAGATTTTTAAGGATACATAATAACACCTTATATTTTTATAAATGGCACATTTTATCTTAAAGTCTATTCTATACAACTATTAGCCAATTGCAACCCAACCTTACAATTGACGTTTTTAAATACAATAATTAAAATTAGAGTATTAAATTAAAACATATGGAACGAATGTACTGAATTACAATAATAATATAAATATAAGAAAACAAATTTTGAAACGAATAACGTCAGTCAATCTTTGGTATAATTTGTTTATAGTTTATTTTATTTATTTCTCTTCAGGCGATGCTCTCTGAAAAGAAAAACAAATTATGTGTTAATAGATTAACATCACAAAAAAATTTGAAATGCTTGACATACACGTTTTCTCTGTAAAAATTCAATGGCGAGATTCTAATCCAATGGTGGTAATTTAGGTACGCTCGTATATCGAAACTATAGTTGGAAATCTTAATGAATTTCTTCTCTATCAGACCATTATTTTATGAAATTTGATTATTTTATGTTATTCTGCTTAGATTTTTAGAATATAAAATATTTATAATAAAACAATAGAGAGTGCAACCAGAACTCGGTCAATGGATGTCGCTCATCTCCTCATAATGTGTCACTTCATACATCGCAGGTACAGTAGGCCACACGTAAGGCCGTTTACACATTATGCCGCAGCTGCAGCGGCACCGCCGCCGCCGCTGCGCCGCTGCATCAGTCACCCTTGGATTTGTATGAACCCCCACACACGGCACCGCGGCGGCGGTGGCAAGTTTTGATAAGACCTATCAAAACTCGCCGCAGCGTCATGTGCAACGGTTCATACAAATCCAAGGGCAACCAATATAGCGCAGCCACGGCATAATGGGTAAACGGCCTTAGTGGTATCAAAAACAGTATAACCCGGCTCCTTATTCTATCGAAACTATACTACTCTAGGCCAGCTCAAAGCCAATGTTATCTATCACCCACGTGTGGCCAGCTGTAGGATTCAAAATATGTCACGGTGTCGTCAATCGACCGCGGTCGTTTGCGCCCTAAGAAGTACTTAATTATCGTAATTACCATGATTTGCCAGATCTTCATCTTAGATAACAGGTCGTCGTCCAGCATGGGTTTGGCTTCCATATTCCTGCTAAGTGGCAGTTCTACGGGACCCTCATCGTTATCAACCCTGAAAACGAAAAGAATAAGTTTATCGTAAATAGAAATGGATACTTAGTCTAGATCGAAAGGAGTACAAAAGCTAGTGAGCACTAGAATTTAACATAAAAAGAATTGGGTAGTCTTTGGCACAAAAATAAATTGTACCTACTTATCCGAAAAGCGTTTGTAATTTTTCGAAATGGGCCTTAGAAAATCCTTGCATAATAATGCGAATAAGATTTTTAAATCAAATCCTATTTCTCTTAAGATGTCACCGTTCTTAAACATTTTCTGTTTGAAAACTTTTTGTAAAATATATGCATTCACAGGGCGTAAAATATTGGAAAATCGACTTAACTTGAATAATTTGTTGCCTTGTGAATAAATAAATAAATTATTTAGGTTTTTACCCTATCTACATCCTTCACAATACAGTGGAAGGAAATCTAGCCATTCCTTCGAGTAGGTACTGTAGAGACTTCTTTGAGGATTACAGACCTCCTTGCGGGTCAGGCCGCTGCATATATTTATAACGAGTTCCTTTCGAACATTCAAACAGATGTCATATAAGAGTCGTAGGTTTGACGTCTAATATTTAAGGATTGAATTATGATAATATAAAGAAAGATTCAATATAATCCTAATAAGTATAAAAAGGATTTTGATTTGATCCCGACATCGCCCAGGTGTTACATTTGGTGGAGGTGTGTTACGATCGCCGGATTTTCGCTAAGCTTGCGAAATAGTTTTTTGTTTCAGCACTCATAGAAGTGAAAAACCTCTCGTATGCCAAGTGAGGCCTCAAAGTATACTGTGAGTATATATTAGATGCGAAGAAACGTCGCCAGGAGAAAAAGCTAAGTGGTGATATGTATTTTTTTTAATATAAAAAGAGAAAGATGGCTCAAGTTTTTGCGGGCATGGACGGCGTATGCCTAGAAGATTTTCTTAGGCGATTTGAGGTTGTTGCCGCCTATAATAAATGGCGTGAGAGCGACTGGGCGCTCATATTAAGCGCATATCTTGAGGGTGCTGCCCTAGCAGTTCATAAGTGGAAATACTATGACGACATGTCATTTGATGAGATATGTGAAGTGTTATGGGAGGAGCTTCCATGTAAATGTCACAGAGACAGAAAAAATATTAAGGTGCAAGTAGTCGAGATGGCACAAGATCTGTCTGAGGAAAGCAGACAAGAAAATATTGTAAATGTAGATAATGATGCTTCTGTATTATTTAGTGGAAGACAAGATGACCCGCTACAGAACGAGCAGTGCTGCCTAGAAAGCAACGTGGAAGTTGGCAGTGATGGAGATGAGGACGAGCGCAGCAGCGAGGCGTGCATCCTCGCAGAGGATGAGAAGGAGCCGATAGAAGTGTTCGAGAGCGAACACAATGATGAAAACAACGAATCGGGTCAGTTCTGTCCAATTATTAACGTAACTAGCAATGTTTCAGAGCCACAGAATGAGCACGATGATCGCGATGTGGGAATAAATAAAATTAACATCGCCGCTGATCATTTTGATGTGGATAATGTGTCGATCGATTCGTCCGAAATAAAGGAGAATGATCACGTCGATTTTTCCGAGATAGGGGAGAATGGTCTCGTCGATGTTTCCGAAGCTAGGGAGAATTCTTGTCTCACCGTCGACATGAATGATATTAATACGATGAATAGTGATGTTGACTTAGCGGAAGATTATATGAACTTAGACGCAGTCAGAGATGAAGATGCAGAGGTGTTGAACGACTCCGTACGATCAATAGACTCATTTAGTTTTCCTACGGATGAAGTTATAGTTCGTAATCGTAGTAATTGTATAATATGTCATGTAGATGTCCCTAATTTTAATAAGTTTTATCCACGATGTGCTGCAAACAATAAGAGAAAAGCACGAAAGAAGAAAAGAATCCCATTTATTAAGAAAGCGAAAACTGAAATATTATTTCCGAAAAGTTTTTTAATAATTGATAATTTTATAAAAACATTTTTTATAAACAAGCATCATTTTATAAAGAAGTTTTCAATTTTAAAATATAAATTCAGAAAAAGGAAGTTTAGAGAAAGAAACCTTTTTAAGTCAGATTATTTAATTAAAACCTTTTCATATTAGTATGTTAATAGTTGTTGTTTTTTTTTTAATTGTCATGTATCTTGTCAGGTAATGTAAATATGTCACTTGAATGTAAACATCATATTTTAGTACATTATTTTAGTTTGTATGATTGTTACAATTTATTAATATGTGTCCATTTGTGTGTTACATATGCTGTGAGAAAATACATCGGACGCGGCCGGGAGCGTGTGAGGTATCCGCACCTCCCAGAGGGCTGTGAGGTGCGCCCTCACGCCTATAACGGGCTAAAGGGAGGCCTGAATAAATTGTCGACTTCAAAGTGATAGCAAGTAGGAGTAGAACACTCTTACTCCAGCATATTTAATGACGCGAGTGATAGGAGGATAGTTATTGTGAAAACTGTGGTCACTCCTATAGAAGGGGGGGTGACAGATACTCAGCATAAGTTGTCACCGACTTTGCTAACAGGGGTATAACCCTTGCAAAGTGTGTTTGGTTGACACTTTCGGTTCAACTTGTGTTTGAGGACCAACAGTTTTATCAGTATTGACTGATATTAAATAATTGATTTTCGAAATAGGTATTTGACATTCTTTGCTGGAGTAGGAGCATATAATAATTTTCTTCAATGAACCCTGGCCTCTTAAACTTTTCCCTCCCTCTGGCTCAATCCCGTCCGATGGAGTTAAAAGAATTTGATGCTACGATCGGTTAATTTTCTTAAGCCTCTTCTAGGTCGATGTGAGCTCTCACATCAAGTGTTATTATTAGGAGGCCGCGTCGCGCCTTTTACCGAGGTTTTGACACGACGAGGTTTAAGCATGACGACGTTAGTTTGTATGGGTGCATATTGGCACATATAGATGTAAATTTTTGCTTGACACTTAAGGTGGTGTTGGATTCGCGATTCGTACGTCCTGACTTAAGCTTACTTTTGCAAGAGACGGACCTCATCATGTAAATTTGTTCCTCGGAGTTAGGTTAATATACAATAGGATAGGTAGATAGGGTTTGGATGTTCGAATGGTGTGAATAAAAGTCTCCGGCTATGCCCATGCTTTTATTCTAAGGGGGGCGTAGCTGATGTAGAGACTTCTTTGAGGATTACAGACCTCCTTGCGGGTCAGGCCGCTGCATATATTTATAACGAGTTCCTTTCGAACATTCAAACAGATGTCATATAAGAGTCGTAGGTTTGACGTCTAATATTTAAGGATTGAATTATGATAATATAAAGAAAGATTCAATATAATCCTAATAAGTATAAAAAGGATTTTGATTTGATCCCGACATCGCCCAGGTGTCACAGTACCTCAAATATTGACCCTATCCCGATATTACGTAACAAAATAGTAATGTAATGTAAATAAACTAGCAAAAAAATAGTGACTAGCTAAAACTATTTGGTTTTGGTCAGTAAGTAAAGAACGGGTTTACCGAAAAGGTACTTATTGAAATAATTATATTGCTTATTATGTGGTATATACTAACCTGAGAGATCTAATCTTGAATCTACCAGTTATTTATAACGAGGAAGTACTTAATTGTATATTACCTACATAATTATATTATTATTTGCAAGGTGTAATTATTTAAACAGGGCTTGCATAGCAAGATGCAAGTACCGCCATCTATACAAAGTCACTAAACAATACTTACATCAGTTTGTTGGTCGCGGGCGAGTCGTCTTGCATATTCATCTGGTAGATGGCGTCAATGTCGTCGTTCTTTGTAGTCAACTGGTTCGCTTGATTCTGAAATTAAAAGATAGATGGCGCTGTTATAAATTGAACATAAGCATTGAAGGTTATTGACCTGTGTTTACTTTTCTACCGGTCTAGGAAAAAGCCCAAATTAGAAGTTTTTGTGAAGGGTCTCTTCTACCTATTTCAGCCTCCAAGAAGCGTTACCGTATACAGTTAGAAGGATGTGTGTGCTAGTGCAATTACAGGTACAAAAGACATTATTTTGACAATTAACTTTACTTACCTGTGGTAATTTACAGATGTCGCTGGTGGCGGCGAACATTTAACATCAAGCGGACCGATGGCTTGTTTTCTACCCATTAACTTAAAAAAACGGTGCTTACCAGCTCTGCATTGGCGGCCATGCGTCGGAGCAGCCTGGTGAGGTACCAGTCAGGGGCTGACGCTGGAGGCTTGCCGGACCTCTTGCCGTGCGCTGGAAGAGAAAGAAAGATACTATAAGCAAAGAGTTAAATCTTTAGATCAGCCCCGACCGTACTTAGGTCGCCCAAAAAAGTGTCCACACTGACAAGAGTAAACCCACACAACCCGTATTCCATGCAATACACTGACTGAGTAAATAATAATCGTATTAAGTGATTGTCAACAAAACGAAAACGTGATCATCGTTTAGCGCGGCTGCATCCGGATCTAACGATTTAAATCTTTGATTTTTTTACTACGTAAGGCTATAGTCAGGTAGGTAGGTGGGGCGAGTAGTGGGTTAAAGAGCGAGACAAGTGGTGTAATGTAACAGAAATATTAAGTAGGTATGTAGTCTTCGCTAGGCCAAAATTGGTTATCTATAAGAAATTGATTATCTATGCTTACTAAGTTGCTAGTTACCCTGTTATCAAATAGCTTGAAATAAGTACCCACACGTAGGATCGCTTAAATCACTTTTAAAAAAATGCATCAACCGCTAAAAATACTCATTTAAAACATCATTTTGTCTCTGTCATCTTGAAACGACTGACATAAATAGAACGATGTACAGACGCCAGCAAATCAAGCTACCAGAAACTGTCAAATTTTCCCAATCAACCTTGAACCTTATGATGTAGCGATAAAGTTGAAAATATATTAAAGAAATTTGTCAGATTGTAGAAGCTTGACAGCACATCAAGCTCAAGCATCAAGCGCCTGTACTAAATAAGTTTAGCGCATCGGCAAAGAAGTCTTTCACAGAGTAATAACATTTAATCCATGAACTGTTAGTGATTAAATGTTATTACTCTGTGAAAGACTTCTTTGCCGACAAATCACTCTTAGAATATAATCTGGCTAGGTCATGATGCGTTTTGTATAGATACATGATGCGAGAGTCCTTTCATTTACGAACTGTCCTTAATAGAAAATTGTTATAAAATTTGTAAGGAATTATTATAATATTATTGTTGACATGCATGTAACCTAACTTTATGTACTTATCTACATTTTATTGTACGCCCTAAGGGCAGGACATAGCTGTTCGCAAATACGTAAACTAACACCAGCTGTATTATGTACACTTTCCTATGATCCACAATAAAGATGAATTGAATTGAAAAGTGATTTGTGGTAAAGGCTGGAAATAAGGAACCTAACAAAGTCGGGATGTGAGGCACGGTGGGTATATGTGTCAACTTTATAGATCTCTAGATATCTTGCAATTTGCCTTCCCGTATTCCAACCTAGTAGGTACCTAACCAAAAACAAGTGTTAAAAATTATAGAAGCTACGTCTGGCGCCAGCTTTAATTCTAAATCCAAACTGCTTTGAACATGTTCGACCGGACATGACATGTTCCTTTCAATCCTTCAGTATCCTGTCCATTGTTGGAAGTTTTGTTGCCCACAGTCATATTCAGTCCTTATCAGTTTGCTCATGAGTGAAAGAGATAGACTGATAACCCATTTTAGTGTACTGATTTTGACACATCGTTAATTTTAATAGAAGTTATGTGCTGGTAAAAGGTACCTATTTACTAACGTAAGTAGTACAGTCATTTGGTAGTTTTACCAGGATAGTTTTCCGGGAGTTTTGAAAATGGGTAATTTTATAGATTTCGATGTGCTCTATCCGAATTTCAACTTTGCCACCTCGTATCTTTGCCGCTCGCGCCGCCATATTGGAAAAATGACGCCTAATAGCAGGAAATAAATTATATAATTATAAGAAATTTTCTCTAGTTTATTTTTATATAATATACCTAAGTACGTCATGTTTTTATAGTAAAATGAGTCAGAAACGAGATATTGGCAAAAAAATGCTATTAGGCGCCATTTTTTCAATATGGCGGCACGAGCGACATAGGTACCCATACGCGTTCTTTAAAGTCCCAACAGAGACCCAAATTCCCTCTCTCTTTAAAATTCTGTCGATAAACATTCGATTATTTTCATTGTATCCCTCAAATTAATATTCATCCCTAAACGTGCACGTGTTTTCCCTAAACACTAACCCTATAAAGCTGTGTACACATTTGACAACAGAGGGACAATTCCCGAAATAAGAACGTTCACAGTCTGATCTCAGTCTCAATAAAAATACCTCAAATTCACATTTTTTACATTTTTCACAAGTTTTTGACATTTATTGTCGCTGAGATGACATTGCAACTACATTTTGAATGTTTTTAGTACGGGAATTGGCCTTCTGATGTTGCGCAATATATGCAAGTTCAATAACTTTAAAATATCCTTTTCCAAACATTGTAGTAAAATAAATATTTTGCAATACGTCGAAGGGCCAATATACACGTTTTTTATACGCACGTTTAATGTAACACGAGTCAGCTGAACGTCGGCGTCGTCTGAACGTTTTATTGCCTTATTAAGCACTAGCTTCAGCCCGCGACTTCGTTCGCGTGAAACTTCTTGTTTCCCCCGAGCCACCCCGTCGTATCGCATCACCCGCCCGCGCTATCACTTAACGTTCTTTTTTACTTTTTTTCTTTTTGCTCGGCTCCTAAGGGTCATAGCGTGATGTTAAATAGCCTATAGCCTTCCTCAAAAATTGGGCTATCAAATGCAAGAAGAATTTTTCAAATCCGACTGGTAGTTCCAGAGATTACCCCCTACATACAAACTTATTACAAAACAAATTTTACCTCTTTATAATATTAGTATAGATGAAAAATTATGTTTGCAGAACGTATACGCGCGTCGATGGCTCGTTATAAAAGCAATGTGTACAGGCCCTAAATGTCAACAAAATTTATCAATGAGTGATGATAGCTCTTCACCTACACGACAACCATTCGCAAAAAAATACAACAATTTTGTCTCAAGACACTGTTTTTATCAACTGAGCCCGCGCAATTTTCTGTAGTCTTGTCCGGACGAAGCCTTAGCAATAACAGCGTGCCCCGATTATGATCATTACGGTCTGATGTCAGATTAAAACGTCGACAGGTGACTTGTATTAGAGATTAAAACATAACGGAGATTAATATACCTAATGTTATTGTTCTTCAGGGATCTAACGGGATTCTGGCGTGTCGTAACATTTGCTCGGAAAAGCCCGAAAGTTATGTTAAGCGGAAATTTTTTTTTAAATAGAAAAGGTTATGTAGGTATGTAAGTAAGAAGGTATTCACACTAACATAACATCTCGGTGCACGACCGTTTTCCCTGAAGGGTAAGACAGGTACTCCACCTTAGTATCTACATCCACATTTCGAATTATTCCACTTTGCCCCACCGGCCACCCCACTGGTGGGGCAAAGTGGAATGCCTAAAATTTTGCAGCGGAATCTGCCCCACTTTTACTTACCTATATATTTCATCACTATTACTTATTATGAAGTTAAACAGATAAATAAATAAAATATATATTTCTTCACCATCAATAAGCTACCTATCTTCAAATGCAGCAAAAAGATTACGATTATTCATTACCTATTTTCGTGGTAATGGTTTGATGGCATCACGAGCGTTCCCCTTTTCAATTTATTGAATGACAGTTCAGGGTCTTATGCAAGTTCTTTGGAGTATGCTATTGACCTTTCCAATGGTAGTGCCCAATACCCAAAGTAAACCTTTCTTGGAATATGAAGGGAAATGTTTATAGTTTCGGTCGGAAAATATTACGGGATACAATACAATATACATACATACTCGTATATGTGGTCGCAAGCGCAAAGTAACTTTTTTGGCACAATAATTACTATAGGGCATCATCATCTACCTAGCCTTTTCCCAAGTACGTTGGGGTCGGCTTTCAGTCTAACCGGATGCAACTGAATACTAGTATTTTACATGGAGCGACTGCCTATCTGACCTCCACAACGCAGTTACTGCGTAATACGATACCCCTTCGTAAGACTGGTTGTCAGACTATCGGGCTTCTGACTACCCGTAACGACTGTCAAAGACCCGTGAATGACAGCCGGGACCAACGGCTTAACCTGCTTTCCGAGGCACGGAGGCCCTCCGTATGTAAAGATGGTCACCCATCCACAGACCAACCGCGGCAAGCGTAGCTTAAACTGATCGATCGACCTGTGCGGCTGTTAGTATTTAGCCACGGGTCCCTCAATTATTACTATAGGTAATGTTAAATTTTGATTTGTCATTACTACACGTATGATTGACATCGTTCTGTGAAAACATAACCCTTCTTAACGGTCAGGTAAACAGTTAGTACTTACAGCGGCCTTTAAATGTTAGTTGACAATTTTCCAGTTCAGCTTTGATACACTGCATTGCGATTTAAAATTCTAATCTGCTACAACGTTTTTAGGGTTCCGTAGCCAAATGGCAAAAAACGGAACCCTTATGGATTCGTCATGTCTGTCTGTCTGTCTGTCTGTCTGTCTGTCCGTCCGTCCGTATGTCACAGCCACTTTTTTCCGAAACTTTAAGAACTATACTGTTGAAACTTGGTAAGTAGATGTATTCTGTGAACCGCAGTAAGATTTTCACACAAAAATAGAAAAAAAAACAATAAATTTTGGGGTTCCCCATACTTACAACTGAAACTCCAAAAATTTTTTTTCATCAAACCTGTACGTGTGGGGTATCTATGGATAGGTCTTCAAAAATGATATTGAGGTTTCTAATATCATTTTTTTCTGAACTGAATAGTTTGCGCGAGAGACACTTCCAAAGTGGTAAAATGTGTGTCCCCCCCCCTCTAACTTCTAAAATAAGAGAATGATAAAATTAAAAAAATATATATAATGTACATTACCATGTAAACTTCCACCGAAAATTGGTTTGAACGAGATCTAGTAAGTAGTTTTTTTTTAATACGTCATAAATCGAAAACCGCAATTTACCTTTCACAAAGTTACAACGAACTACAAGAACTTTTATATTATGTTACTTGCTGCTACGGAACCCTTCATGGGCGAGTCCGACTCGCACTTGGCCGGTTTTTATAGACTTAGGTCTAGTAGATACTATTATATATTCTATGACTTAGGGCTGAATTTTCAATCGACAGATAATTTTTATTCGTGGAATAAAATTGACGTCTACAGATTTTGTATGGAAGAACTGTTAAAAATTCAAAATTATTCCTCGGATAAAATTATCTGGCGTTAGGAAAAACAGCCCTAATTCAACTATCTTTGACTTATCATAAAAAGAGTCGAGATACCTTAGGAGTACCTGATTATTTTTAACCGACTTTAAAAAAGGAGGTTCTGTATTCGACCCGTATGTATGTATGTATGTATGTTTGTATGTCCGCGATTATCTCAAAAACTACTGAGCCGATTTTGATAATTCTTTGATTAGTGTGATCTACATACTTTCAGGAAGGTTTAAGTGTATAATACATTAGGTAATTATTCTTATGTACGAAGTTATATGCATAAATGTACTGCATCTCCGGCATTTCTATGCGAATTTTGATGATAATGACTTTAATTTCGGAAGTCGGTGTCAAAAAACGAAAATGCGGAACCAAAGACACCGACTTCCGAAATTAAAGTTATTTTTCACTTTGTAGTGTTTTTTTTTTGAAGTCGGTTGTTTTTTTTGTAAAAAAGTTTTTAATGATTGTATTTTTTTTTATAACACAAAATGTTTGGCTGCCGACAAGGAACTCCAAAACTTAGCATCTGATCATGCTTTTGGCTTCAAACGTCACAATAGTCTCAAAAAATCCATATTAAAATACAAATTCCCCGATACAGATCCAGAGATACCATTTGAAAACACATAAGTGCCAATAAATGGACATAAGCCCATAATATCATGGGAGTATGGGAGTGTCCGGTAATATTACGTGCAATAAGCCGTAGGATTAAAATGGAACCAATATTCATGATAATAGTTAGCCGGTTAGCGTTATATAAACGACGGCACCCATTGTTGGTGATATTCGATTGAGCCTCGAATTGGTTTGCGGTGTTTTATCTCGCTTAAAGAGATTGTGAAGTTAACCGCCGAATTCTCAAACGCAATTATTTCAAGTCGCTGAAGTCTCAAGTTTTTTAAGTTTTATTTTAAACGCATGACATCTACCAACCCGCACTGGGCCCGCGTGGTGGATTACGGCCCACTCCCTCTCACAGAGAGGAGGCCTGTGTCCCAGCAGTGGGAACATTATAGGCTGATGATGAATGAATGAATGAATGAATTTTAAACGCCTTCATGTTAAGTGACTTTGAGAATTGGCGTATTTTTTTTTTGGAAAATGTTTTATTTAATAAAATTACTAATTAAAGAAAAAACTTTTTAAAACAAGCTTATTCATTATTACAGTTGTACTAATATGACTTTTTTTATGGATGGGAAATCATCAAATGACCCCTCCCGCTCTGGGTGGAGCGGAAGGGAGTGTCAGACTCTTACTGACTAAAACCCATCCGTGTTCCTAAGCCCTTTATCTTCCGGGGTAGCGGTAACCCTTTCGGACAATCCCGCACCCACGGACTAATATGACATGGTCCGTCATCTTTGGGAGTGCACTATATTGTATTTCGAATGATATCATATAGCTAACCGTACATCTTCATAAACTAAACGTGTATGATGTTATAAAATTCAGTTGCAAGATTTGACCCATACATACTTTGTTCTGTGTCTTTGCATACCTAGTATTGTATAGAATCAAGTATTTTCTAACTCAACAGACAGCTGTGCTGCTGGGGAGTTTGTTGTGCTACTTCTTCCCAGCGATAGCACAAGAAGTGGTGAAGGGCGGGTGTTTTTGGGGACTGTCTTTTGTGATTTTGACGTTCGAAAAGTGCTGATTCTCAGCCTAATTTGAATGAATGACTTTTGATTTTGATTCTACTTTGATACTAACTAACAGGACACTTGAAAAAACGAATAAAAATGCTGCAACACCGTTTTTTGGACACTACTTCGTCTGATTATCTTATACACTGTATGTATACACATAACATTACGCCTGCAATCCATAAAGAGTTAGAAGAGATGTACCTATACCGGTGGTGTACTGTATGACGTCATTACGTCAGCGCTGGCTGTCTCTGAAAACCACCGCTAGGCCTACAACTAACTGACCCGGCGAACTTCTTATGCCGGGGCCACACTATACGGGAAAATCGCGATACGTTGTTTCTTATTGGCTGACATCGTAGGTCCAGCCAATGAGCATCAACTTATCGCGCAAATCTTCGCGTTATCGCGATAGTCTGGCCCCAGCATTACCGCCTCAGAATCAATAAATACAACATGTATTAGAAAATGAACTATCTATCTTATATTTTTTTGTGAAATTTTCCTATGTTTTAATAGTTTCTCTGCTATTCGGGGCGAGACAAACCCAAAAAATCAAAGATCATAAAAATCGGTCCAGCCGTTCTTGAGTTATAAATGGTGTAACTAACCCGACTTTGTTTTATACATATATGTATACAGATACTAGCTGACCCCGGCGAACTTCGTACCGCATCAGAATCAATATGAATGAACGTATGAGAAAATTAATTATTTTCATAAATTTTTTTTTTCATTATTTTATCCCTTGTTTTAATAGTTATTCTGCTATTCAGGGCGGAGACAATTCCAACAAATCAAAGATCATAAAAATTGGTTCAGCCGTTTTTGAGTTATAAATGGTGTAACTAACCCGACTTTGTTTTATTTATACAGGGTGTTACGGAAAGGGTATATCAATACAAACGGGTTGAAGAGTGTATCTGGTCTAGAATCTCTGTATAAAATTTCAGCTCAAAAGCATTAACTTTTAAAATGCTTAAATTTTTTTTTATTTCGCACATCACGGCGCTGCACTGGCGCGCGGCGGCGTGATGTGCGTGTACTAGGCGCACAGACACACTACAGATAATGGATAATGACTCTCGTAGTGCGGTGACACGTTTGTTATGATTTCAATTTAATAAACTATCGAAATAAAAAAATATTAAGCATTTTCAAAGTTACTGCTTTTGAGCTGAAATTTTGTACAGAGATTCTAGACCAGGTACACTCTTCAACCCGTTTGTATTGATATACCCTTTCCGTAACACCCTGTATAGATAGAAGATAGATAAATAAATTGACGACGTGGTACCATAGAACTGTCTTTAACTCTATCTACTACTGACTTGTCTTACTGACCTATTTCAACTAATAACCCTGTACGTATACTAAAATCGTGTGACTTGATACTTCGCTTATAGTTAGAAAATACGAAAGGTCATTGAACTTACCCCCCCAACACGAATGCCCGTAGCTGAGGCACGAACCTGAAATATTAAAAAGCAGTAGTAAATAACCTAATATTAATCAGATTCTATTAATTATTTTAATATGGATTTTACTTGATGCGTTGCGTGGCGGGGTGATTTTTCATCGACAGATAATTTTTTTTCGTGGAATAAAATTAACGTCTGATAGATTTTGTACAGAAGAAGTGTCAAAAATTCAAAATTATTCCTCGGACAAAATTATTTGGCGATGGATAAATCAGCCTTAAGTCTAAAAGGTGAAACCGTTATTAAAATAGAATTCCCATTTAATACTGATTTTTCCATCACCAGCATAGCTATTCACAAACACTCGATACGCTTCCGTATCGTATCGAACATTAATCATTGTTATCGTAGGAGTCTTCTAAACGCTGTTCACAAGTCCAAAACCCGAAAATTTTGTCAGTTTAAATCAAATAGACGCCCGCTATTCTTCCAACAGCTATTTGCTGTTGAGGGCAAGTCAAATCAGGTTATCGAAATGTCTGGTTTTCGATACGATAGCCTGTCGTATGGTTGTGAATAAGGGCTCAGATAACTTTTATTCGAGGAATAAAATTGACGTCTGATAGATTTTGTATGGAAGAACTGTTAAAATTTCAAAATTATTCCTCGAATAAAGTTATCAGATAATTGAAAAATCAGCCGTTAATGTTAGATCAGACATTATCATTACATGTAATTTTTCTTGAAAAAAAAAAAAACAGATGTTTCAAGTATTTTTATGAAAAAAGGAAGAGGGAGAGGCTTTTGCCTTGCAGTGGGACTATATTTTAGTCTAGTTAGATTACTTTTTCTTTTAATCCTCTAGATCTTAAAGAAAACTAAGCGGGAAATACCTATATATGTCAAGAAAACATTAGATAGGTAACGTTAAAAATCCGAAGCGCACAAATTGAAAAATTTGCACAAGTTTTAAGCCGTTTTTTTATTTAAAAAACGACCCAAAATTTGTGCAATTTGTATCAATTAAAAATATCGTTTCGCGATGCTTTACTCGTAGCATGAGTGCACTAGAGGCTCGTTAAATAAATCCCAAAGAGTTATTTTAATGTTTGTGATGAATTTTCACGCCTATGTTCTTTGAAATAACAACCACACACCTTGTTAGCTTTTCCTGATGGATATAATTAAATTTTCAGCCTCGCTTGGACAAATAGCAATCGCTTTCAAAGCGTTTCGTATCTACAAAGACTTTCAACCATAGCTAAGCTTTTCGGTAGGAAGCCGACCCCAACTCTTCACTGGTACTTTTAAAAGGTGTGCAAAGAAAATTTCTGGATAAATTTATACAGCATGTATCATACAGGTGTCGTCATATTTAAGGGTGTGTACAGACCATCAAACTGAACAACTTTCTCCATGGAACCAATATTTAGCCTGAGTAAGTATTTATTTATTATTTATCCATTTACTTCAGGCATCAAGGCCCATATAAAACATAATATACAATACAATACTAATATAACTTAAAAATTAACTAAAAAACTGACTAAACACGAAGTGTCTGCGTCGTGTTTCGCTGACTGGTGTCATGTAGCCGGCCACGAAACCGGCGGTACACAACACCCTTCGGCCAGAACTCTTCCTTGAAGAATTTCTCGAGATGATGTGTCGGAACAGGCACCACGAACGACTTGAAGTTCGTGTTATGACGCGACTCCAACTTCTCGACCCTCAAAGTCCAGTTGGTCTTCACACGGAAGTACTCCACGATCTTCTCAACCTTCGTGGAGTAGTGCAGTCTGGACACGTACAGCTGCGTCGTCGGGATTGCTATTATTTTTTATTGATTGGTATTTAAATGTTGATAATTTTTTCGCGATTACAATGTTGGTCCCATGGAGATAGTTGTTCAGTTTGATGATCTGTACACACCCTTAAATATGACCACACCTTTTTGATACACGCTGTATACGATACAAAGAAAACAAAACCAGTAGCTAGACCAAAGGGTTAGGTATCGTATCAAACATTGAGTGATGTCCCCATTATGTCCCATCCCTAGCGGCACTTTGATGCTCTGTCTTTACAAACTAGAGATGCATTAGCAGTGAGTGTCCCGCTAATACAATCATAGTGGCATTGAGTTGTCCTATAAGTGAATACCTGACCTCAAATCGGTAAATTCACGTCACAGTGTAGATATAATGGAGGTGTTATCAGTTTCACAATACCTCCTATAGATTGAAGAATAAAAGTGGGAAATATACTTAAATAAGACCATCCCACATACACACTACATTTCATTTTTCTCTCTGCTCTTATTTAAAAACACCGTATTAAAAAAAAAAAATTAATACGTACTTCGAGTGTAGGACAGTTGGGGTATAAAAGGTTGGTTTGTTTTTTTTTTAACTGCACTATGCCACCATTTTGAATGTAAATGACAGTTCGAAAAGGTTGCCATGCCCGGAATGCTGAATGTAGAATGTGTTTAAAAATTATTACTTTGGCTATGGATTTTTCGACTGTGCGGTTTTGGTGCAAAAAAGTTTTGTAAATAATATGTGGTAGGTACACAATCAAGAAAATACACAAAAATATTATATAGAAAAGATCTAGGAACTAACTACATACAAATACTAACTACAAGACAGGAAACATTACTAACTACTTGAAAGAAGAAAAAGCTACGTAATAGAGAAGACAAAGTTAAATATCGTTGATAGAGGATTTTCGGTTAGACTGGAAGCCGACCCTAACTTAGTTGGGAAAAGGCTAGGCGGATGATAAGAGGATTTTCGTACTGAAAACTTGGTAAGAATTTAAATATTTTGTATTTATATCATTTGTTATTAATATCTCATTGTATACTACTGCTGCACCGGTCACCTTCAACGACGGCTGTCAGCGCTGGGGCTCTGTTTTGCGTAGGACAGCAGCTTTAACTTTGTCGGTTCGAAATTTAAAAATGGTTCGATCATGGTTCATGGTTCATCATGGTTCGGTGGTTTGCTTTGGTTACACCTGGGTCTAAAGATAAACCTTGTTTAATAAGGCCGTTTAAATTCGATGTCATGATTAATATGATAGTTCCAAAATTCTTATGCAGTAGTATTCCCATTGATTTCATTTATTGTCATATCTACATCTACACAGTATAATAATAATTGAAAGGCACAATCACTGGTCCAATCCACTCGGTTTGGAACACAGATATAGATACACCTAGATAACGCATACTTCGCGTGCCAAAAATCGCACCAGCTTACGTACAAAAATCGTAAGCCGCCACTTTCGCGCTCAGTCCTGTGCTGTGCTGTGCTGGTTGGGTGAGCGTTAGGCTGGCGCTCGGCCCTGGGGGTGGGGCGAGATGGATGCCGCACGCGGCGGCGTCTTTGAATCGATTTGATTTTTCCATCACTAAATAGTGCTTGTGCTTCATAGTAGGTAGTCAAAAAATGGTACGCTTAGATTTCATACAGATCGTGATACTTGCGTTATCTAGGTCTATCTATATCTGTGATTTGGAACATATATGGATAAATCTGTGAGTGCAAAAGATTTCCCCCCGGCCCTATAATCAGAGTTCCCTTTGAATGAGAACGCCTCTCCTCAGTGGAAACAATTTGTTCACTGGATTTTATAAAGACAATTTGATATATTTAAATTGATGTTTTTTGTTCGTTTGGATTCAGCTTGAAGTGAAGGTGTGTTAAATAAATATTTATGTTTTATATTTCTTTGTGTTAATGTTAAATTAAGTTCTTTATTTTTACATGACTGTTTAAACTTTGTTGTCCATGCAAAGGTTGTCAGATATTAACTCCTTTATCCATACTATAATATTATAAATGCGAATGTGTGTCTGTCTGTCTGTTACCTCTTCACGCTTAAACCGCTGAACCGATTTAGATGAAATTTGGTATAGAGATAGTTTGAGTCCCGGGAAAGGACGTAGGATATTTTTATCCCGATATTCCCGCGGGATCGAAACTAATTTGGGGGTAACCGCGGGGCGCTGCTAGTTCATTCATGAACGTTGCTTAAAGGGAAGTAGTGATTAAAGACTGTTTAACCAAACATTTTTGACTTTTAAACGTCACCTAACTTTAATCATCGTTTATATATATGTTTTCAGGTCAGTGTCAGGTTGTGTCTTGATCAAAATATGATTCGCGACTATAACTGGTACAGTTCGACACAACTTAGATGTAGCATCGGCAAAATTCGTAAAACGTTCGTAATTCGTATTCGTAAAGATTGGTGATTTTGAAGGCGCACTTAGTTCGGATGTGATCGGTTTTACGAATTTTGCCGATGCTACATCTAAGTTGTGTCGAACTGTACGTATTTACAGAATAGTAATAATTAGAATCATTAACACATCTTTCTAAGTTAGATTTCTACCGATAAGAACAAATCTCGTATGGAAAAGCGTTTATGGTAGAAATCTAACTTAAAGAGATATATTAATGATTCTAATGGATATAATTCTGTAAATACCTATCTATTATAGTCGCGAATCATATTTTGATCAAGATACAACCTGACACTAATCTACAAATTGCAAAAGACCTAAGAAAATTTAAATTTCGCGGTCTACCACTGCGCATTCACCTTAAACCACATTTAATGTAAAAAAAAAAATTTGGAAAAGTACATTTACGTCGATGTTTCTCCAAATGAGCGATATAACTTGAAATTATATTAATTTGAAATATAAGTTTGAATAGACATTATGTAATTATATCAGGTGTAAAAAAATTAACTGCAAGAACTTTAAGAGGTGCTTTAGACCATCGAACTGAACAACTTTCACTATGGGACCAACTCCGAAATCACGAAAAAAAAATCAGCTGTTTCATACAAAAGTTCAATACCTACTCGGCCAAAATGTATGAAACAACTCATTTTTTTTCGTGATTTCAGAGTTGGTCCCATAGTGAAAGTTGTTCAGTTCGATGGTCTAAAGCACCTCTTAAAGTTCTTGCAGTTAATTTTTTTACACCTTATACAGGGTGAATTTTCCAAGTGGGCGTGGATGGCCAAATTCTAAAGTATGAGGAATAGCGAAAAGTACTCAAAGGAGTCGCGGGCTCGATTTTGGTGAAAACTAAAACTGCATCATTGGATTTTTGAAAAATCAATATTTCTAGCCAGGAATCGAACCTGTTGATTTTGAAAAAAAAAAAAACACACGCTGTATTATTACACCATTCGATAGTGTCCCTAATAAGGATCAAATTCTGGGAAGTAATGACATACGGCAAACTTAGGGAAAATGTCGAATTTTAATAAACTGCTTGTTATTTTAGAGTACCTATTCATACCTACATTACGTACCTTGTTCGAAATGATGCTCAATATTTTTATTAACATACCCGCAGCGCATTTACCTTCACAACATTATGTTCTAAATCCAAATTTCTATTACGATCTTTGGAAAATATTCTAGTGGAATCAATAATATTGTAATGTTCAATGCAGTAGGTACAATCCTTGAGACGTCGAATCCAGCTATGTATTGAAAACGATGGTCATCATTATGAACAATTAATCAGTTAAGGTTATTAATAAGTAGGTAACATAATCCGCTGGCTAAATAATAACAGCCGCACAGGTCAATCCATCAGGTTAAGCTAGTCTTGCCGCGGTTGGTCTGTGGATGGGTGACCATCTTTACATACAGAGACCCCTCGGTGCCTCGGAAAGCACGTTAAGCCGTTGGTCCCGGCTGTCATTCCTAGATCTTTGACAGTCGCTCGAAAGTCTGACAACCAGTCTTACCAAGGGGTGTCGTATTACCCAGTAACTGGGTTGTGGAGGTCAGATAGGTAGTCGCTCCATGTAAAATACTGGTATTCAGCTGCATCCGGTTAGACTGGAAGACGACCCCAACATAGTTGGGAAAAGGCTAGGCAGATGATGATGAGGTAGGTAACATAAGAAAAATAAAAAAAGTATTTTGTTAAAAATGAGCTCTTTCATTTAGTTTGCCGTATGTCATTACTTCCCAGAATTTGATCCTTATTAGGGACACTATCGAATGGTGTAATAATACAGCATGTGTTTTTTTTTTTCAAAATCAACAGGTTCGATTCCTGGCTAGAAATATTGATTTTTCAAAAATCCAATGATGCAGTTTTAGTTTTCATCAAAATCTTTGAGTACTTTTCGCTATTCCTCATAGTTAAGAATTTGGCCATCCACGCCCACTTGAAAAATTCACCCTGTATAATAACATTTTCCATAGTGGAATGGCTAGGACAATACATCCATTGGTATGCGTTAGAAAATTAATGTTTGAATATTGCATGTCCTTCGTGTAATTAAAACTGATCAATATTTATGTGTTCTTCATAATGTAGCTACGACTATTACATCCAAACATTGGTGAGTGAAACGGAAAGAAAATTTTATTCAGCATTGTTTTATGAACTGTAAAAGAGACTTCGCTTCCTTTGATAATGTATGTTGGGTTATTTTGGGACAAGTTCGGCGGTGGGTAAATATTTTTTTAATACTGACAACTGTCAGGTTGTAGAGATCAGAGGGGCAATTCTTATAACTTTAAGAACGTTCACATTCTAATCTGTCTCAATCTGTCAAAACTACCTCTAATTTCCCTACATTTTTGACAAGTTTTTGACATTGATTGTCGCTGAGATGAGATCGCTACTAGCTTATGAACGTTTTTAATTACGGGAATAAAATTGGCCTTCTGATAAGCAGTCACTCCATGTACTGGTATTCTGCTGCATTCGGTTCCATGTTGCCGAATTTGATATGTACGGTCTTATCCCGGCGCCTAACTTACCCCAATCCAATATACTCTAATTGCCAACAGTGTGGATGTCCTGTACAGGTCTACACACTTGCGTTCTGTTTAGCCAATTTTGACTCCCTGTAAATTGAAACTTCACTTTTTTTTTGTAATGAGAATTTTAAATTTGTCGAATTATAGTTCGAAATTTAAAATGGCTTGATGGGTTCAACCTGGGTCTAAAGATAAACCTTGTTTTTATCCTTGTAATAAGGCCTTTCAGGTCTAATTTTAGACCGTGATTTTTTACAATGTGCAAGTGACATTCTAACTTAGGATGGTAAAGCGATAACGGCGTTGAATAACCTAAGAGTCGAAATCGGAATCGTCGGTTGAGACTGGTCATCTCTTAACTGCCAAGGCTTATTTTTAATCTTATTTTTTTCATTGTTTCTTCATTTGTGTGTGTTTTTACATTGTTCTCACATATAGAATTTTGTAATATCTTGATTTAAAAGAGTGTCCATGGAGTTTCTTGCCCGTTCTTCTCCATAGAGATCTACGTTTTGGAATGGGCAACTAGCTTCAACTTTCTGACTAACTGACCAACTATTTAATTTTGACAGTTCAAAAGTGCCTGTACAGTCTGTTATAGCAATTAGCTGACCCCTTAAAAATTAAACGAATTTGAACCTTCTGCTTGTTAGCAGTAAGCTTATCGAACTAGAACAGTTCAACGTCTACGATTAATAAAACAGTTATTCGAATTTGATATTTAACTCGCAGTGTTAAGGTAGGTATGATCTTGAATATTGTTCTAACTTGTAATATATTATTGCTAATTTCAACGACAATCACCATGTTCGTGTGGTCTAGTGGTAGCTGCAGTGAGCTGACAAGAGCGTGGTTGCGAGTTCGAAACCAACATATTTTCTGCTGCGCATTTTGTTTTATAATATTTTTTTTTAAGTTATAAATAATAAATTATAACTTTAGCAACAAAAAAAAAAGGTGAACGAAAATAAAAAAAACGATAATGATGGTAAAAACGATTTTATTTTATAAAAAAAATTATTATAAGAATAACGTAAATGATATAACAGTTACTAATAACGTTGTTACATACTTCACAGAGTTTAATGTAGTGAATCAACATGTTATAATATTTAGAAATATATAGGTATGTATTTCTATTTCATAACAATAACATCACCACATTAAATATCGTTGAACTAAATAAAATAGCATTATACGTTGATGTTTTACCTACTAGGTATACTATATATCAATTTGTTTTGTAAGTATGTAGTTATGTTTAGTTATAAATAAGGTTTTGACAAAGACTTCTCGTCGGTAAATATGACAACATAATCTTCCCAATTAAAATTGAGATATTCTTGGGCAAAGCGGACCCTTGCTTGGCGATGTGCAGCAGTCAGTTAAATTTTACGTGCTGGCTTGTATTGTTTCAGTCCAGCAACATGCAAATGTTTTCTGACCGTCTGAACAGAAACATTATACTGCATTGAGTAGGCAAAAATGGGTGTTCAGTATGCCTTCTAACAATTGCTTGATGATGTTCTGACACAGGAGTAACATTGCAGGTTTTGGTTCAGGACGATCCTTTTGAATATTCCCTGTCTCTTCAAAACGTCTTAGCCACAGTCTGACTGTATTTCTCTGAAACAACACAATAAGCATAATTTTAATAACCCGGTAATCATAATTTTTCGAATAAGTTTGCAAAAATACCTTTAGATAAACCACATTAGACCTATAAATGATCTCATAATGAAACAGTTAATTTTCTATTATTCTATACAGACGTTTTTAAGCCAACTAACGAATTAAGGAAGTATAAAAAAGAATACACTTACCGCTATATTAAGTTTCCTAGCAATCGCTTTAATACCAACATTCTCCTTATGCAAATACAATATTTTGTATTTTAAATAATCACTCAACTGAGACATGACGATTAAACTATCAAAACCGATAATAATAATTAATAAAAAGGCGTGAATTTTCGCAACTTAGTAAGGCAATATAAAAATGTTCGTGCGTATTCACTGCTATTTGTGCATAGAATGTCTTGTTCAATTTATTCTTCTACCCCATATTCGTAAAATCATTTCAATAGCAGTTTTTGTTGAATACGCATATTGACGTCGAACTACCCACTTATTGAAAAAGGTGAAACGTTTATCGTTTATCAACTTAATTGATATGCTTGTTCTTTACAATAATGCAAGAAATACTTAACGAACAATTTATATATTGAAAACAAAATTAAACATGAGACTAGATTTGAACTCGCATCTTGCACGTCTCAGCCTTACGCATGAACCACGACACCAGATTAACTTGAGTAAGATAGATGAAATAAGGTATTAGTAGCAATGACACAAATTATCACAACATTAACCTAACCTTTAAGTCTTGCTGATTAAAAATGAAAATTGCGTAACAAATACCCATACATAGTAAATGATCTAACACCAACATCTTAAAGCTCAAATTTGCGTATCAAAATTATTTATTGTTTCTGTTCATCGAGTAGTGTTAGTCCGATTAACTCATACATATTGAATAACCTTTAATGTTATGAGAGGAGGGTGCAAAATCGAGTAATTTTTAGGGGGGTCAGCTAATTGATATAACAGACTGTACATGGTTTATTTTTATTGAAATAAATGCTTTGAGTTTGAGTTTGAACCCTCAAATTGTTTTATTTTTCGGTATGATTAAAGAGTCAAATAGAAGAGAGAAACAGTGATCATAAGGCTGGGTGGATGTAAAGACTTTCGCTTGGAATGAACGTAGGAAAATCAAAACGTTGTTAGATTTCTCACAGTAGGTACTTACCTACCCTCACTTGTTTTCTATCGCTTTTATCAAAATCTAAACTTTCCATAAAATTTTCCATTAATAATTTTACAATAAATAATAATCTTTTTATATATATGTATTACTACGAAATTAGCCTTGACGCACTTCGGAAAACTTTACAGGGCAAGCGTTAAATACAATTAAGTTCTAAGAAATAAATAAAAAAATACTCGATTTCATGGAAAGCGTAATGGAAATGAAGGAATCAGTATGCAAACGCATGCTAACTAACATGCTTGTGCTTGGTAACAGCGAAACATAGCGTGTTTCCCATAAAACTGTAAAATTGACAATACACACGTGACTTTTAAACAAGCTCCTAGAATATTGTTATGCTTTACAGAGTAGAGAATGAACGCAGAGGCAGCAGATTTTTTCTTTCTGTTACTTGAATCAACTTGATATTTTTTGGCCAAAGAATTAGCATTGCCATTCAACGTGGCTAACTAGAATAATAACACTGGTCAACACAAGTCTTATTTCCTTTACTTTTTTTTTGTTATTGGGTATTTCTATGGCTCTGACTAAGAAAAAAATACTGGGAGATGGCTAACAGATTTGCTTTTTGAAATATACAGTTTTATTATATTTAAAAAAAAATAGTAAATTATTAGGTTAACAACATTTTAATTGAGGTCGTTGAGCAAAAGATAAGTTAGGATATGACCACTTATTTCGATTTCCAGGGTTAATTCCGTTTATTTTCACAACGCAGAAGTAGCAATCGTCATGATGGTTTCGAGGTTCGAAAACAACAAAAAAATATATTTCAGTGTCCAATAAAAAACGCAAATCTAAGTAAAAATAGTAAATGAGGTTAGTTAGCTGTAACTCCAAAACAAAAGCTGTTAGAGAAAAATTGTTTCCATATTTAAAAAATACCCGTCAATTTGAGATAGAAACAAAAAAAAATCACAGGAAACAAACAATTTTTTTTTTGTTGACCAGTGTAATAAATCGGTCTTTAGATAAAGTAAGTAAGTTGTACCTACATTTCTTTTTGAAAATTACAGTAGGGAGAGCTTCTTGAACTCGTTGAAAAGATACAAAACGTTTTACTTAAAATGTTATTATTGATATTCAACTGGCTGGCTAGTTCTTTGGCCAAAGAATTAGCATTGCCAATCATCGTGGCAATGCTAATTCCCCGTCTTCTTGGCACGTTTCCGGATGACAGCGATGCTGACGAGTAGGTACTTTGACGCCTAAGTATCCTTCTGTTTTTGTACTTATTTCTATAGTTAGTTAGTTATTTAATTTAGTACCTAATGTAGTTATTTGTGTAAAATATTGTAAAAGTTATGTAAATCAATTTAAGAAAAACTTGATAATTATCTATATTATATTGCACTCAACTCAATATGTGTGAGCGGGTCCTATAAAAAAATATGTTGTAGAAATTGATATGTCTACTTCCTACGAGTATCCTATTTTTCTACCACTAAAGCGAATACTCAATTAAAGACCCTTTTTAAAATTCATGGTTTCACGAAATCAAATTAAGAAAAAGACCAAAATCTTATAATTTTAGCACAATGTTACCTTTTATTACTCAGGCCCACTTAGTCTATTATCAAAGTTTTGTTAGAATAGAAACAAAGGTGAGATTAATTTCGAAGAATGGCTGATTGGTTCTTCATTTCTATTACAACAAAGCATTTATTTTGGACTTATTATTCGAGTAACACTCAATTATTTGTATTCTACTCGACACACAAAACACCGCCTACATTTCATGGTGCCTAACTCTTGAAAATCCCCTAAAAATAGGACACATTACAATTTAATGTACACAACAGAAAACAATACGTGCACCAAACAACTTCATTCATTTTTTCGATCAGCCTGTTCTACGAATGATGCATTATGTACAGCGAAAGCGCATGCGTTTCGTTCACAATTCATTCATTTCGTTCATTCCTCACATACCTCCTCGTTGACTGCGCCAACCGCCGACTTTCTCTAAAAGGGACGACGCTTTGCTACCTCTATTGTTAATTCTCTGCTCTGTGGATGAAATAGACGATATTAGTTTAGACTAAGAACGGGGAAATATGAACTATATTAACACCAAGGCCCCGTGTCATTATCCTGTGCAGGGCAGGTTAACAGTTGGTGCGCTTAAATTACAAAATCGCTTGACACTTCGCATGTTATGTAGCTTTCACTTTTCGTCTATTATTGACTTGCTATAAGAAGGTGGTGGATGGGTGACCATCTATTATATACCAAGATCGCTCCGTGCCTCGGAAATCACGTAAAACAGTTCTTTCCGGCTGTCATTCGCGGATATTTGACAGCCGTTACAGGAAACAAGAAAGTCTGAGAACCGGTCTTACCAAGGGGTGTCGTGTTACCCAGTAATGGTTGTGGAAGTCAGATAGACAGTCAGTCCATGTAAAATAATGGTATTCAGCTGCATCCGTTAAGACTGGAAGTTGCCAGATGATTGACTTGCATAAGAATGTAACCCCCTGTAGTTTCTGTAGAGCCTTTACGCTGCCGTAGGAGAAACTACAGGGGAATAAAATCTAAAAGTAACTAACCTTAGAGTAGTCTAAGGTTAGTTACTTGTAGATTTTTTTTACTCCAGTTTGTTTTATGTCTACTATAATGAGTCTGTACTTTTTTTTTAATAGAATTTGTTATCTTGTTTCTTCTAAAAACAGGTCCAATTTTAACGTGCCATCGCAACAATTTATTTTTTTCTGAAATTTATTTTATTGGATTTTCTGCGTTTGTAGCTAATTGTTCAAGTCAATTAAGTTTATATACATATATTACATTTACTTATTTGCTATTATGGTTTTCAGACGATGCATTTAAATTAGCTAAATAGTATCGTATGTCGGTGCCATATTTCTTTTGCTAGACTACATTATTAGTAACAGCGATTGAGAGTATTTTATCGAATAAAAGATCAAAGAGATAACAATAATCAGCCTATTGTCTTACTTTAGAGCAAACGCCTCGGCTACTTATTTATTTTCGAGTCGATGGCAAAAGTAAAAATATATTATTATGTTAGATGATTTGAGCCCAGTAGGCGGGCTCTCTAATCGTGGCATCAATGGCGTTTTTAGGTCCTCAGAAATGCAGGTCCATGGACACTTTAGACACTCCAACATATAGGGCAAGGTTTGTTCAGGAGCATCGCATTCGTACTGGGTGTCGGTTCCCCCCCCATTTCGCAGTCGATTGATCGAACAACTGTCAACAGGGGTTAAACGAAGTTGGGTAGTGTTGGATGCTGCTTTCCCCACAGCTCTATTTTCACCTTTGGCGGTTGGTCAGCCTCGGCTCATTTCAAGGAAATTAATAAGAAGAAATATACTCAAAATATAATATACCTATAACATAGACCAAAACAGATCCAACTTACAATCCTACTCACTTCACCCCTCAAAGAACCATAACACCCCATTTCAACCCTTAAGCGCCGCATTATCAATCTACAGACACTTCTAAACAATTTTTAATCAACGGCTAAACAGCGTTTAAAATGAAAAGTGACATTTATGCTCGTATTGTTGGTCGTTGCGATCGGAAATGGGCAGTCCCCAGCGTGTTAGACGAAGAGACGCGCTTTCATGCGGCTATATTGCTTTTAAAACGTTTCACGCCATTGACAGATTAAAAATGGTGTCTAAATGTATTGTTTTATTGGAATTTTATTGTTTATGGTCGAACGGACCGGCTGATTAAAGGGTAGGTTATTGGGATTCTGTTTTGAGAAAGACGTTTTTATGTGCTTAGTGGTTTTGTTTTTAAATACTGAAATAATTACATATTTTTGGGTTACCGTTATACAAGCATCTGGGTTCTATTGAGAGGCCATTATAAATAGCCACTCTGACCAGCGGGGTAGTTGCGTAACACACTATCAGTAGGAATGGCTTTCATTTTGACAGTTCAACAATATTCATTGCGTCATTTACGTTGTTGAGCAAACATATTTTTGGAACATATGAAGCAATGGATTAGCAATATGCTTCAAAATCATTCAGATTGTGATTGATAGTGTGGTACGCAATTAGGGTGCAGAATAAGTATCCATTTGGAAACTATATACCTATCTATATAAATATTTATTATATGTAACGCTGCTACAAACGAGATTTTTTCGAGATTTTGCTTTACAAACAATTCTTTAAGAGCAGCGTGTTTAAAGACCGCGACTTACGAGTTGTAGGTCTTGGGTTCGAACCCAAGCAGGCACTTTACTTTGTGTAAATGATTTCGATGAAGGAAACCGGCATGTCCTTGAACCAAAAATTCGAGACATGTGACAACTGCCAACCCCCACTGGGCCCGCGTGGTGGATTATGGTCCACTCCCTCTCACAGAGATGATGCCTGTGTCCCAGCAGTGGAAAGAGTATAGGCTGATTATGCTATGCTTAAAAAAATCTTTTTCCTGCATGTTTATTATCAAAGCTCCGAATAACTAGACCGAATAAAAATAATCGAGGCATAAAACGAAAAAAAAAAAAACACTCCGGGAGTGCCGACAGAAGTGAAAACAAAACACAAATAGAATACTTTGCCATCACTCACTGACATTTCGGATATACCTACATTAAAACCGAGTACATCCCGAGGACAGCCGAACACATCCGAAGCGGTGTCGGTTACGGTAACAGTGGCGCGAATTCAATGGTTTTTTCCCATCCCAAAAAATGCTTAACGCGCCTAAAGAAGTTTTCACTTCAAAAATACCTCTGACAATTTTAATTACTCTGTGTTAGTAATCGTGCAGACCTACCTCAATGCACAATGTGCACGTCATACGATGTACCTACTTGCGACTAATTGATGAATAATAAATGTTATTACATGGAAGTTCACGACCTTTGTCACCGATTACCCGTAATGCCTTCATTTAACTATGTGTCATTAGAAATACTGGTAATTAGTTATACAGGTTGTTTTTTTTTCAATTTCCATAATATTGTTTGGTAATTTTGATGTGAGTGTATGTGTAATTTCTGTGATTCTTATGTTAGTGAATAGGCCGAAAGAGGATGCCTAGAAGGACATAAAGGAAGATTTATCATCATCCAAATTTTTACAGGATGTTCTACCCATGAATATGAACAACTTTCACTATGGGACCAACTCTGGAATCACGAAGAAAAACCAGCTGTTTAATACAAAAGTTCAATACCTACTTGACAAAAATGTATGAAACAGCTGATTTTTTTTCGTTATTTCAGAGTTGGTCCCATAGTGAAAGTTGTTCATATTCACGGGTAGAACATCCTGTTAAAATTTGGATGGTGATAAAAAAATCATCCTGTATACAGGAAGTTACGGAAAGAGTATATCAATACAAACGGGTTGAAGAGTGTATCTGGACTAGAATCTCTGTACAAAATTTCAGCTCAAAAGCAGTAACTTTGAAAATGCTTAATATTTTTTTATTTCGATAATTGAAATCATAACAAACGTGTTACCGCACTACGAGGGTCATTATCCATTATCTGTAGTGTGTCTGTGCGCCTAGTACACGCACATCACGCCGCCGCGCGCCAGTGCAGCGCCGTGATGTCGAAATAAAAAAATATTAAGCATTTTCAAAGTTAATGCTTTTGAGCTGAAATTTTGTACAGATATTCTAGACCAGATACACTCTTCAACCCGTTTGTATTGATATACCCATTCCGTAACACCCTGTATATTATAGTGACCTTATTGGTGATTGTTCTTCAGAAAGGTGTGGTTCGCAATACTCGCAACAGGCGTGTGTGAACGTAAACGAAGCGAATGGAGTGTGTAACGATGGTTTCTGCCTACCACATTGGGAAAGAACCGGAGTTACCGACATAGCTTGCAGAGTAAGCAAACTGAAGTGGCAGTGGGCTGGCCATGTCTGCCGAAGGACTGATGGCCGGTGGAGCAGATGAGTCCTGGAGTGGAGACCGCGTACCGGCAAGTGTAGTGTGGGTCGCCCCCCAGCTAGATGGACGGACGACCTAAAGAAGGTGGCTGGGGTAGACTGGATGCGGAAGGCGGAGGACAGGGTGCTGTGGCGCAGTCTGGGAGGAGTTGACATTGTGAAGAGGGTGTGAGTTTATGAATGCGCCAAGTATTTTTTTATTATAAACTAGCTGCGCCCCGCGGTTTCTCCCGCATAAGTCTCGATCCCGTGGGAATATCGGGATAAAAAGTATCTTATGTCCTTTCCCGGGACTCAAGCTATCTCTATACCAAATTTCATCAAAATCGGTTCAGCGGTTTAGGCGTGAAAAGATAACATACAGACAGACAGACAGTTACTTTCGAATTTATAATATTAGTATGGATGAACGTGGTGACCCGTTCCTTATCTGATCCGCATGGATATCTATGATGAGATGGCGGGACGAGCTGGATAGGTTCCGTCAAAACTGGAAGGAGGACGCGAGGGCTCGCGAAAGATGGAAGGAGTGGAGGGAGGCCTTTACCCAAGAGTGAGACAGCGCAGGCTAGTAAAAAAAAAAAAATTAATACATTAAGGGAATTAATTTTCAAAATCCCTTTCATAGTGCTCACCTTCGTTATTATAGAACTCTAGTGCAAAAGTTCATAATCTTAGACCCAGTGATTTCGGCTGTGTATTGCCTGTCAGTGAATGAACGAATGTAAAAAGTATCATTATCGAAATACCTACGTCATCATCTTCATCATCATCACCACTGCTGGACAAAAGTCTCCTCCAAGCACCGCCACATAGACGGTGCTATGATTTTGGCGGCCTTCGCAAGGTCATCGGTCCACCTTGCGAGACCTTCCAACGCTACGTCTTCCGGTACGCAATCGCCACTTCAGAACCTTTCGGCCCCATCGGCCATCTGTTCTGCGAGCCTTACCCACTGCCACTTAAGTTCGACAATTCTTCGGGCTATGTCGGTTACCTTGGTTCTCCTACATGATCGAATCAGTGAAGAAGAAATGAAGAATCATTTCTGATTTGATCACGTAGGGAAACTCCAATATCTAGGTACCTACTCTACTATAATACTAAATGATTGGCCAGACCCATAATAATATTTCCTATAATATTTATGACCCCATTAAAAGAGACATTTAATATGTTTAACAAACATTCTCCTGATTTACGACCGCCAATACGAGTATGTTGTTCGTTAAACTAACCAATGGCTCAATATGGGATAACATAACATCAAGCCTGTATTCCCAGAAGGGCTTGGCAGAGACATCTCTAGGTACATACCTAGAGTAGGTACACTCACATTTCGCCAGGTATGTATACCCACTCAAATGACGCGCGGACGTAAGTGACCACGAACGGACGAGAGTGACCAGTTACAAGAATGTCCGAAGGGCCGAAAGTAATAGGAGGTGAGCCTGCTTGCCATCAATCGGGCACAAATCCAGACTCCAGGCTGCTATTGAGAAATTTCTGATAGTAAAAATCTATAAAAACATATTTCATGCCTAGCACGAAAGCGTAGAGAAAACGTAACATAAATTCGAACGACTTCAACATTTAAACTGGTTTTTCAAATCAAATCAAATAAAAATGTTTATTTGTTAGAATATGGTACAATAGACGTTACAATATTGGTTCCAGCAAATCCTGCCATAATATGGCGTACAAATATATCTATTATATAAAAAAACAAGGATTATATTACTAGCCTATTAATAATTATGAAAATAAAATATGAATCTACAATACTTAATTAATAAAGATTGAAATTGTAGTAATAATGAATTATGTAATTGTTGCATGCGGTAGAATAAAGGCTATCTTTATTTTATTAAATTACTAGCTGCGCCCCGCGGTTTCACCCGAATATGTCTCGATCCCGTGGGAATATCGGGATAAAAAGTATCCTATGTCCTTTCCTGGGACTCAAAATATCTCTGTACCAAATTTCATCTAAATCGGTTCAGCGGCTTAGGCGTGAAAAGGTGACAGAAGACTTAATTATTCATATGTATCTATGGGTGGTACTATGTAATAGTGCTAGTCGCACACAACAACTTGCCAAAGTTTCATCGCAATCGGTCGAGCCATTTTTCAGGTTTTGCTAGACATAAGAATGTATATGAAATAAATATTAAAACATAAAAAACATGATGTAATTAACGATCATACATTATCTTGTCAGTTTGGAAACCTTGGAAAGAACCTAAACTATCAGCATTAGATATATTCCCAGAGGATTGTTACCAAGAAAAACCCTTAATTGTCATTTAACTATAGCACAGGGAATTAACATGGTGCAGTACAATTAATGTACTTAACAAAATATAATTTAAAATAATAGTGTCTTATGATATGAGCATATCAAGACCCCTCCATCTCTCGGAAAGCACGTTAAACCGTTGGTCCCGACTGTCATTTATAAATCTTTGACAGTTGTTACGGGTAGTCAGAAACGCGGAAGTTTGACGACCAGCCTTACTGAGGGGTATCGTCCAGTAAATGGGTTCTAGAGGTTAGATAGGCGGTCGCTCCATGTAAAATACTGGTATTCATCTGCATCCGGTAAGACTGGAAGCCAAACCTAACATAGTTGGGAAAAGGCTAGGCAGATGAATTACAAGAAATAAACTCAGAAAATTCATTGATTTTCTGAAACAAAATGATTATTACCTAGTCATTTCACAAAATCAAAATCAAAAGTCATTTATTATTCAAATTAGGCTGAGAATCAGCACAACACAAGGTGTTCTACTTTCAAAATAATTATTTTAATACTGTTCCCATTGAATCTTTGAAACTGAATGATTAATATATTTGTTTTGAATAATTTACACAAATTAGTATTGTTTAAATTCAAATACAATGAGGAGTTATTTCAAGATGTTCATTTGTTTAGATATAGAGGTTATTTTAAGTGTCTATTGTTGTATTCAATGAATTAATTGGTCTTAATGATAATTTAAAGTTTCTTGGTATTTAAAATAACGTTAGTAATAAACAAAAAGGTTTTAGGCCCGAGCTTTAAACAAATTGGTGTGTGGTTTTGTTAATTAAATAACTGTTATAAGGTTTTCCCACTAGAGCCTATAGTGCTGTAACAAAGAAAACTATAATAGACTTTACTTGAGTGTACTATAGGCTCTGCTTAACCTTTCGATATATTACTTACTACAGAAATGAATTAAGAGGACGGCGAAGCATGCGTTGTTCATACAAACGTAATCTATACATATAATAAAACTGTAGAAAAGAAGTTTTTGTACATTAAAAAAAAAAAAAAAATATAGCCGGGGTGTTAAAGGACAACCAATAGAACCCAATTCCAGCATTTTTAGAATTTTTGTCTGTTTGTCTGTTTGTATGTTTAGTTATCCGAGCATCACGTAAAATGTACGAAATCAATGTAGATAACTTTTATACACAACGATTTAGCGTAACTTGAAGTAACATTTAGTTTTTGTTTCATTGCAATCGGTTCAGTCTATCAAAAGATTTTTGAATTTAAAGTGTACCAGAAGTAAAATTAGTTAACGTGTGTTAATATGCACTTGGTCTCACAACTTTACGTTTATATATATTTGCGTTAATAATTATATAATTTGAAGTAACATTGAGTTTTTTGTTTCATCGTAATCAGTTCACACACACCTAAAAAATGTAAATTAGAAAATTCTAAGTGTTTCAGAAATAAATATTAAAACAGCGCCATCTCTGGACAAAATTAGTTAATGTGTTTTAATATGCACTTGGTCTCACAACTTCACGTTTATACACAACAATATTTGCGTTAAAAATAAAACTCACATTGAGTTTTTGTTTCATCGTAATCAGTTCACACCTAAAAAAAAGACGGGTTGCACTCCGGGAGTGCCGGCAGAAGAGAAAACTTGAATATTAACGTTGAAATAAATCAATTATTAATTTAATTAATATAACTCATTTTTTTTTCACTACTTCTGCGTCACTTTTTTCATTTTACGTCCACGTCCACGTCCACGTCCATCCATCCATCCATCCATCCATCCATCCATCCATCCATCCATCCATTGTCGTGTGTCACTTGGTTCACTTCGGTTGGCGCCGCCGTAGAAAGAGAGGGGGGGGTAGAACTCGAAGAAATTTTACAAAATGACTGCGCCAATTTGACAGAGGAACAGCGCCAGACGTTTGATAGGGAATGCTGCAGTGTAGATAACGCCTCGGGTGAAATCCTGTTTTTAGACGCACCGGGTGGCACAGGGAAAACTTTCCTAACCAAAGTTATTTTGGCTCGAATAAGGAACCAAAGTAAATTGCCCTTGCTGTCGCCTCTTCAGGGATAGCAACCACATTATTGCCTGGAGGAAAAACGGCACACACAACATTTAAAATTCCTATCGACTTGGACCGTACGGAAAGCCCGGTTTGCAACATATCACGAAATAGCGATAAAGCAAAGATTTTACGCGATTGTGTTTTAATTATTTGGGATGAGTGCACAATGGCCAACCGCAAAGCTGTAGAAGCAGTGAATAGAACTTTGTAGGACATAAGGCAAAATGACCGGCCGATGGGAGGCATTACGGTACTGTTCTGCGGTGATTTTCGGCAGACACTCCCGATAGTACCCCGAGGAACGAGAGCCGATGAAATTGCTGCATGTCTGAAGAGTTCTGTTTTATGGCGCAATATAGCATCTACACACCTGAGCGTAAATATGCGTGCACAGTTAGGAGGCTGCGAAAATGCACAAGAGTTTTCCAATGTATTGTTACAAATAGGCGATGGCACATACCCCGTACAAGAAGATGGAAAAGTTAATTTGGTCGCTAATCTCTGTTCTTGCGTTACATCACAACAAGAGCTAATTTCTTCTGTGTACGGAGATTCGACAAATATGGGAAATCAAGCCGGTTCTTGGCTATGTCAGCGAGCTATTTTGACTCCCCGCAATGACCAAGCTGCGGCAATTAATTTAAAAATATTGATACATGTGTCCGGGAATAGTAGAGAATACACCTCTATAAATACAGTTATGGAAGAAGATGACGCCACGCACTACCCGGTAGAATTTTTGGATTCCCTCAACACACCCGGACTTCCCGCCCACAAAATAGTTTTAAAAATCGGTGTTCCAATAATTCTCCTCAGAAATTGATGTCCTCCCAAACTTTGTAACGGCACTCGGCTCAAAGTCACAAATCTGCAGCAAAACATTATCGAAGCTGAAATATTAACCGGTTGCGGTGCCGGTGATATTGTTTTTATTCCAAGATTACCTATTATTCCTAACAACTTTCCTTTCTCTTTCAAACGAGTGCAATTCCCAGTCAGTCTTTGTTATGCCATGATGATTAATAAAACTCAGGGCCAGACATTATCCGTTGCGAGGGTAGACCTAAGTATTGGATGCTTTTCCCATGGTCAACTATACGTAGCTCTTTCACGCGTAAACGACCCCAATAACCTTTTTGTGTACGCTTCAGATGGTTCCACAACTAATATTATTAATAGAGAAGCACTACCTTAAATAAAAAATAAAGATTTGAATCGGTATCCTCGCAGGATACCGACGCACACAAAATATATTGTTAAGTTCCGCGCGACATCCACGCGAACGAAGTCGCGGGCACAGCTAGTACTAAAATAATTTGTAAATCAAACGTAAGAATATCTTAATGTAGTGTGTATTTATTCCGATTGGATTACAGAATATCTAGGTTCCCAAATATATATTTTGAATGGACACCATAGAAATGTAAAAAACTTCTTTCATATCTATGATGGACACTGATTTAAAGACGAGTTATGAGAAAAATAAGTTTTCTATAAAAATTTGAAATTTACTCTAACAGTTACAAAAATACTTCGCTGCACATATTAAAAACAAAAAACAGTAAGTACTCGAAAAAAATAAAATAAAAAAGAATTTTATCAAATCAAACTAAATCGAATCATTCCCTTTGGGCGACAAGCGTCAAGCGTGAACTCGTAACTTTGTCAAAAAGCAAATGTTGTAGTTGTCGTGACAGTTATCAATGTAATATTGTTACGAATTCTTTTCGTACGTGATTGGACTGTTTTTGTTTTTTTTTCGTTTCAGAATTAACTTGCCTAACTGTTCACGTGACCAAGAAGGCCTTTTTAGGCCAAAGAATCATGCCTTTTGGGCACTTTTTCCATTGACAGTGATGCGAAAGAATTTTTTCATGCCCAATGACCTCTTCCCCTTTTGATGTGAAACAACCAACGCGACTCTCTCGCGGAGTTACGAAATTAATTTTGATGCCTATGTATTTTTAAATAAAAAAAGTCTGAATATTTTGTTTTTATAATGCCATATATTTATTTCCTTTTATCATCATCAGCTTACAACAAAACACGTAGCCGAATTCTGGGCCAAGTCCATATAGATTGCCATCGACAGCGACACTCTGAGAAGCAGAAGCCTACAGGAGTCCGTTGCTGCACATAGGCCTCTCTTATTGCACGAAATTTAACTCGATTTTCGGCAACTCTCATGCAGCTGCGACCAGCCACCCTACCAAGATCGTCACTCCTCCTAGCCTGAGGACGTCCTGTCTTGCATTTTCCGATTCGCAGTCTCCACTACTCAAGAACACGTCTACCCCAACGGTCATCGGTTCTACGGCTAATATGGCCGGCCCATTGCCACTTCAGCTTGCTTATTCTTTCAGCTATGTCGGCCACTTTGGTTCTCTGCCGGACCACCTCGTCCTTCCCTCTTTCCTAACCATCCTGTCTTGGATATTTTCCGTACAAAATAGTATCGATATTTTATATCTGCCAGGTGTCCTGCGACGGTGACGGTTAATTGATAATACGATACCCCTTGGTAAGACTGGTTGTCAGATTTTCGGGCTTCTGACGACCCGTAACGATTGTCAAAGATCCACGAATGACAGCCGGGACCAACGGCTTAACGTGCTTTCCGAAGCACGGAGGGGTACCTTGGTATGTAAAGACGGTCACCCATCCACGGAACAACCGCGGCAAGCGTAGCTTAACCTGATCGATCGAACCGTGCGGCTGTTACTTAGCCACAAGCCCCTCCTCAAAATATAACTCAATATAATCGTGAAAAAGTATATCATCAAATTATTTCATTTTGCCACAAATTTGCATAGGGATAAACTTTATAAAATTAAAGCCCTCGTCATCATTCTCCTGCCCTTATCGCAATTTATTTGGGATCGGCGCAACATGTATTTTTCTTCTATTACTACTTTATAAAATTTAAGTAGGGCCTAGCGCGCACCACGATTTTTTGTCATGCGATAATTTTGTCGCAGGAATGCAGCGTATGAGTTAGTACCTACGGCAGTGCTCGTACATTCGAGTAATAAATCGCAGCGATTTTAAAATTGTGATTTGTCAAAATTCGTTGCGTTTGCTCGCGACACGATTATCGCGATAATAAACTACAGCGTATGAAATTGTAGGTATGCTCCCGCGCGCACTGCGACAGACAAATCACGCACTCGGGCCGGCCGGCGCCCATTCATATTCCGTTTTTTCGAGAATAAACATGTCCACTGGATTCTCAATACGAAATGAGTCTAGACGTGGAACATTCTCAGTAATCTGTTAAATGTTTAATCCGTAATTTTTTTTGGGATATAGCCGAAGATCATTGTATTTCTGATAAAAGAAAGCCTTAACAAATCTATCCGCTGTAAAAGAATGAGTCCAGTATTGACGATCTTTTTTCTTCTTTCCCTGCGAATTAGTAAATAGAGACAAGCAACTTGTACCGAATCCATGAGACTGAGCAATGACCACCGATTTTTTTATCGCAGTGCGTGCACTGTACCTACTTCCTGCAATATTTTACAGCGCGATTATAAAATCGTGTCGCAAAAAGTAAAAATCGTGGTGCGTGGGGCGCACCTACATTTTTGTTTAATATTTTGTCAAGACATTTTTGCGATGTTTTTCGTTGGAAGCCATTTGCAAGAAAATAGGAGTTTATGAGATTCAGCGAGGATTTCGTGGATAAGCCATCTTATACTGTACATGTGTTATTGTGATTTATTTTCCTTACTTTTGGTAGAAACATTAGTGGGTTCATAAAGGGGATTTAAGCTTTTTATATGGAATCTGGCATACGTAATGTCGCGCAATTTATTTATTTTTTTCAAAATGGCGGCCACGCTTGAGATCTGATTAAATCGATAACTGACATCAATGCAAACAGAAAATATTACAGGACCACGCCCCGTAAAGCGTCACGTTTCCGAGATATTAACGTTCAAAGTTTATCACGTAACATCCATATTTTTTTGAACTTGCATACATACATCTTGTTGCATAGATGTTTGAAATAATCACAATTACTTAATGTTCAAAAATTATCATCTATATTTTTTGAACTTGCGTATTGCATAAAAAAAAAAAAAAACAAAATGGCGCGCTAGTGGTATGCCACAGACCTTCAAAGTCGTTAGTGATATTTGAAAAAAAAAAAGACCAATCATTTCCGCAACCTTTTAGCCACCAATGGGCCAATCGTCCACGCAAACTAATCACAAACGCCTTAAAAGCTTTAGTTTACTAGAAAGCACAGCGCATTAAGGTGTCAAAAAACGTTCTGTATATTGGACAGCTGTTATTGTTTGACCGTTCACCGCTTTCGACGGCTACATTGTTGTAATAACGTGAACTATACTTCGCATGCATGTTGTACAGCGAGACGTCGAGCGGTGTGCGAGAGACAGTGTGCGAAATGTTTTTCGCGTTGTCGCGACAATGTAGCCGTAGCATTAGGAAACCAAAAGCTTTATGGGGGATTTACGTTAGACGGAGTTTTGCCATGCGGCTGGTCGCTTACAAAATCTCCTCATAAGCCGAATCGCCATTTACACAGGTCGATAAAAATCGCAAGTGATTAATTCCTTTTGCATTAAAATGGCGACCTTCATGCAGCGGGCGATCGCCACCGGCTAAGCATTTTCACTCTACTTTGGAACTTGCGATTTTAGTCGCCTGCGGCCTAGCCGAATTGCCACTTACATAATGATTTTGTAAGTAAAGCCCGCATTAATAATTCGTGTCGTGTACGAACTACCATTGAAATACTTTAGTGCTGTAACGTTGTGACTAATAATTGGTGATTTAAGTTTGTGCAACTAACTTTTAAGTAGCGTCGTGGACGATGAGCTTTATCAACTCAGCCTATCGCAGTCCACTGCTAAACATAGGCCTCTCCCAGTAGCTCACCGTTCGATAAGGACCAGGCCCGTGCCGGACGGCGCGTATGTGTTCCACGCGCGCCTCAAAGAGATGTCAGCAAAAAGGAAGGGGCCTGCCAGGGCCGAAGCCTGCCGGGGGTGCAGGATTGTCCGAAAGGGTTACCGCTACCCCGGAACATAAAGGGCTAAGGAAGGAACACGGATGGGTTTTAGTCAGTAAGAGTCTGACACTCCCACCACCAATCCACTCCACTCTGATGATTTCCCATCCACAAAAAAAAGCCTCTCCCAGGCTGCGAAACAACACTTTGTCCTCCGCGTTCCGCACCAAGTCTGCCCCAGTCAGCTTTTTAAGGTCGTCGGTACATCTAGATGGGGGGCGTCCCATACTTCGCTTTTCGATACGCGGTCTCCACTGTACGACTCGTCTGCTCCACCGGCCATCGGTCCTTCGACAAACATGGCCAGCCTACTGCCACTTCAGTTTGCTTACTCTGCTAGCTATGTCGGTTACTCCGGTTCTTTTTCAGATAACTTAATTCCTGATATATGATGGGTTATTGATGAGTGATATGGATGGAGGAACAATAAGGCAAATAAAGGTGTTTCGAAACTTAAAAAAATTATAACAAAGCTTTTAACAGTTCATTTTTTTCTACTTAACTTTCGTAATTTACGTTAGTCAGCAGCGATTATGGTTAAATTTAGTTTGACACCTTTTAGTAACGGTGGGACTCGCCTTTTTTGTGGAGGTGGCTGCAGCTGCATGCCAGCGCCTGCGATTATTGTATAATGTAATATTATGTGTATTATTTTTTTAATTTTGATTTTGCTTTTAATTCTGTTTTTAATTTTGAGCTTAATTATAATTTTATAAGCTTGTGATTGTATTTTATACTACTTGTGTAAAATTCACCTATGGATATTTATCTGAAATAAATGATTTGATTTGATTAGTAACAGCAGAAAAGTTCAAAAAATCGTCGCCCCCGGGTGGGATCGAACCACCAACCTTTCGGTTAACAGCCGAACGCGCTAACCGATTGCGCCACGGAGGCTATGGATAAAACTATTAATATTTAGGTAGGTATTTTTTTATATTATTTTTGGTCTTGGCAATACTAGCGAGTCGCCCCTGCTTCGCATGGTTTTTACGACATGACAAAACATCGAGATTTTTTTATTAGAATTATACAAGTTTTAATGTTTTCTAAATGATGGTGAAAACCTATCAAAATCAACGGATTTTGCGTAGTTTAGATGAAGAACGCGGTCATACAGATAGACACGAACTTTTTTTTATGGTATAATCTATCTATATCTAATATATGAAATTCTCGTGTCATAGTGTTTGTAACAAAACACCTCCAAAACGGCTTGACCGATTTTTATGAAGCAGTACGCTTCAGCATTTCTCATTGAAGCAATGTCCAAATGGATACGCATTCAGGCCAGTCCATTCAGACGGGTCGATTTTATTTTACTTAAACCGCCCTTGCTTAGTTCATACGAATTATGCTTTAATAATAATTCGTTGGATTAGTAGAGACAAATCTATACATACAGTGACCTTATTGTTGATTTTCTTCAGAAAAGTCAGGTGTTACTCGCAACCGGCTTGTGTGTATGACCAGTGGGGCAATTCTTGTAATTTTACGAACGTCTACAGTCTGATCTCTGTCTCAATCTGTCAAAAATACCTCTAATTTGCCTACACTGAAAAATGCACTCCTATCAAGTGACTTTTTAGCTTGATTGACGATATCTTGTTTAGATTAATCAAAATCCTAGTTAAGTTGATCATCACGACATGATTGCAGCAATACTAGTTCAAATGATTGAAGGCTCAAACAAGTCTCTTGATTACCCTTTACATGACATCATTGTAGAAAAGTTAAAACAACAAAGTAAGTTAGTTGTGTCAATCAAGCAACTTGATCAACTTGATTGCTGCAAATAGGTTTTGTGATAACTCCAATCAAGATCCCGTTTCAAATCTCAATCAAATAAAAGTTGTGGCTGTGATCTTTGTGATTGATAGACTCAGATGCAAACAAGTTACTTAGTCAATCTAAACAAAATCTTGATTGTGGCAACTACTTTTTTTTTCAGTGTACATTTTTGATAAGTTTTTGTCATTGATTGTCGCTGAGATGAGATTGCGACTAGATTTTGAAGGGTTTTTATTACAGGAATTGGCCTTCAGATGTATGAACGTAAACAAAGCACAAGGATTGTAGCAGATGGCGTTCTGGTTTTTCTACCTAGCGCCATAAGAAGAAAACGTGAGTTTAGGAGTAAAACAGAGTAAACAATAGACTATTAGATTGCCTAGGTAGGTAAGTACAGTCAACAAAAAATATAAGTATGCAGGATCGACGGATATAGTTGTTGTCGACTGAAATTTTCATTTTGATAAATGAGCTGTTTGTTTTCTATTAAAAAATTAAATTTTATTCGAGAACATCCATCGGTTTCTTACTAAAGTTCAACTATATCCGACGATCTTGCATACTTATCTCTTTTGTAGAAAAAGCCTTCTTTGTACATAAAGGAAAATATGGTCATTTTTCTTCATTCAGCGGTGAGTGTTTCCGTGTAAAAATAGCATGGAATATCGGAGGTCGCTTCTCTTCAATGTAATAAAAGAATAACAGTGTACGGTTCTTGGAAATCTAATTTTTCTTTAAAGCAATGTAAACATGCAGTAATCGTGCGCTTTTAAAAAAAGAATGGCCATTTTGTTTGCGGTTTCAACAGAAAGTCATATTACCTATTTTTTTTAATTTATTTTACCATTTATGTATGTACACACAATATATAAACAGACAAGAAAAAAACAGAACAGAAAAATAGGTACAAAGGTGATGCTTATTTCATAAGAAATCTCTTGCAGCATAGGTCTGCGATACGACAAGAAATAGAGAGATGTAGACAGCGTGTAAAAGAGTAAAGGAAACAACAAAAAAAAAACATATAAAATCTAAAAACAATTCACTTAATAAAACTAAACGAATAATATTAACTACAATAATATAACCTATATTAGAATTGTATACCTAGTTTACGGTTACAGTTCTCCAAATTAAATGTAAATGGCGAATAGATTTTCTGAACATGGTTCTTTCTGTTACGAAATGAAGATATAAGAGGAAGTCTGATGGATGGCACCGGTGACTGAAAATTTGTATGGAAATCGGTTGTCATGATATGGGCATCTGATGCGGAGGAGTGAGGTAAATGTCATGAGGAGAGTGTTAAGTATGAATATGGAGGGCTATAAGAGTAGGGGAAGACCAAAGAAACGATGGATGGACTGTGAAAGATGACAGTATAGGGATATGAGGAACAGGGTGTAAAGTTCACTCTTACTCTATAGAAAAGGGAGGATCCTCCGACCAGATGGGTGTTGTGTCTGGCGGGCAACTACCCGATGATTCATGATTTCATGTCGGGCTGTTGTATCTATGCTAGGTGCGCGGTAAACTCTGCTTGCGAGATGCAGGATTTGCGTGACGTCAGTATGACGCGTTGTTCGCATGTGGCGTTGTAGATACCGCTACAACAGGGACTACCGAGATGACGACTAATAGAGAAGTATGGAAGGAAAAACCATGTTGCCGTAACAAATTAGAGACTGATGGTGATGATCACCGACGACCTAAAGAAGGTGGCTGGGACAGAATAGATGCGGAAGGCGGAGAAGAGAGTGTTGTGGTGCAGCCTGGAAGGGGCTTGTGTCTAGCAGTGGACTGCGATAGGCTGAGTTGATTGTTAATGATGATGATTTTTTTATGTAATTCGGGGAAGAGGGAACAGAAGTATTTTCCTTGCAGTTGATCCTTTAGTACCTATTCTCTTTCTGGGCTCCGCCGCAGTTATAAAAAACACAGTAAAAAATTATGTTATCAATTCGTGAAACAAAACAAAAACGTAATTTACTTAGTTCAATCATATTAAAAGAGTATTTAATCAAAATGGGCGCGGTAAAATTACTGGTTGTCGACTGAACCCGGTATTTAAAAAAAGAAACGTTTACCGCGAGTGGTCATCACATTTGGGGTTCTTAACCTCTTGATTAAACGAAAGTAGCTCTCCTTTTTATTATTGTATAAAGTAGGTACTTACTGCCTTTTTGCTCTTCAATACCTCGGACCCTATCAGAATACCAGCGTTGCAACACTTAAGAGGGCGCCGACTATAGTCGACCGCACAGTGGCGCCCTCACCGTTTTTTAGGTTATTTCTTTTATTTTAGAATGAAAATGCAGAAAATAAGCACGTGAAGTTGTGCTCCACAAGATTGTACGTTAATATTGTTGCAAACGGTAGTTTTACTTTGTTTAGTTTTATTATAATCATTAAAACCGATAATAGTGGCCACTTTTATCCGTTTAAAAATATATAACCTAAAAAACGATGAGGGCGCCACTGTGCGGTCGACTATGGCCGGCGCCCTCTTAATTTTAAATCTTGCAGCATCTTGCTGAGATAGGAGCCTTTTGGCCTCGTATAGGACTTTCTGTTTTCTTTTTAAATAAGTACTTTTCTCTATGATTGTATTTAGTTTAGTTCGTAATCTTGCTGTGCGAGTCCCGATAATAAATACTTTTTCTTTCTATCAAAGCAGCGGATGGATATATCTGACACTGTGTGAAATTGACAAATTGATGGCACTAATAAAAACGGAACGATTTTTTTTCATAAGTTCACGATGTAGTAGTGTGCGATGGTCTTTATCATGATATACATATTTTAAAAACCAACATCTGTCCCTCAATTTTGAACATCATCTGAAAGACAACACCTGCTTGCATTTAAATGTAACTTTTTATCGTATGAAAATATGCAAGAATTATTTGTCTGTATGTAGCTGTTTAGTCATATATATTATATGTATCTAAACAAGTTCTTTATACTTATCTGCTGTTATCATAACCTCACCATTTATTTTGAACTAACTTCTGCCCGCGAATTCGTCCGCGTAAAATTTCACCCTCCCCCCATTCACCCTCTTAGGGGTGGAATTTCGAAAAACCCTTTCTTAGTGGATACCTACTCTTCACAAAGAACACACCCTCCAAATTTCATGTCTCTTGGACCAGCGGTTGAAGCTGTGCGTTGATATATCAGTCAGTCAGTCAGGACTTTGAATTTTATGTATAGATAATAATATATCTCTTTTACAAGCAACATCGCTTGCGTTGTTTTGAGAAAATGTTTTAAGATAAGTCTATACTTAGGCCGAATTTCACCACAAAACTGAACACGATCAGCACGTTTTAACCGAGTTCAAGACATTGTTTTAAAATATTGACGCTGACAGACCTTGAACTCGGTTTAAATGTGCTGTTCACGTTTAGTTTCATTGGTGAAACCAGTTCTTAGTAAGAAGTTTGTCACTCGATTAAATTGAATAGACCGTTATTGTAAGGGAAATAGTCTAATGTGAAATATGAAAGGGGTCTGCCAAGCACGGTGAGCTGTGCTGGGGCGGCTGCTGCATGTGCGGAAAACTTCAAACGGCGCAAATACTCCAATCTCTTTGGAACTTTTATATATTTGAGCCGTTTGGGGTTGAAACACTAAGGCTATGGGGCCCGAGTGCCCACTTAGTATTCCGAGACATCGCCAAGCGGTTGGTCGATTCTTCACGTGACCAGAGGGCTGGCCTATTTTTTGGCCAAAGAATCAGCATTGCCATACAACGTGGCAATGCTGCCAGCCTTTGCGCACGTTTCCTGTTAACAGCGATGCGGACGAATTTTTTGATGCCCTTTGATTATTTCCCATCCCTTTTTATATACTTGTACATATTATTATTTTATGAAAGGGGTGACTAGCTTATAAAATCAAAAGTCATTTTATTAAAATAAGTCTGAGAATCGGATCTTTTTAAACGTCAAAATTACATAAGACAATCCCCCAAAAGGCCGCCCTTTACCACTTTCTAGTGCTTTAGCTGGCAAGAAGTGGCGCAACAAACTCCCCAGCAGCACAGCTGTTTGTTCAGTTAGTCCGTAGTTAGGTACAGTCTAACAAATGATGCGTTTAGCACTAAGCGCGATACTCGCCGGGCACTCAGTAAGACATAATAACAGACGTTTTAGTCCCAGTGGTACTTACTGGGCTTTTACACGCTTTGCGATCTACTGTGGTACTTTTTCTGACAGTTGCTTATGTCCAATATGTCAAAGTTCATTTTGCACCAACATCAGAATATGCAGCGTGATTAATTAAATTAATATAGCTTGTGATCTATTGCGGCACTTTAGTGTCAGTTAATGAACTTACGCGGCCGTAGATTTATAATCGACGGAGGGCTATTTAATTGGTCTCAGTGAAAGTCATCTTGTTTGATTTTGGATTCTTGACGGTACTTTTTGTGTTAATTTCAGTGCCTTCAAACATACCCATCGGTAGCTAGAAGCAGTCAAAGCCACTCGTCTTACTTGTCGTGGGATCTGCTATGGTACTTTTATTTATTTATTTATTTTTATTTTACCATTTATGTACACACATATTATATAAACAGACAAGAAAAAAAACAGAACAGAAAAATAGGTATAAAGGTGATGCCTATTTCATAAGAAATCTCTTTCAGCATACCTGCGATAGGATAAGAAATAAAGAGATGTAGACAGCGTGTTAAAGAGTAAAGGAGACAAAAAAAACATAAAATCTAAAAACAATTCACTTAATAAAACTAAACAAATAATTCGAGAATATACTTACATACATACAAATAAACATACATGCTTCTAAAATAAATATCACTAGAATGTAAATAAAATAATTAAAAATACATACACTTTTAATGACAGTTCACATTTTTTTTGTCGAGTCTTTTTAGATTAAAATTGCTTATTAGTCATAAAGGCTTGTAATGAATTATTAATAGTCTGGTTCCTATTAGGATAAAAAGTTAACTTCAAACATACCTGTAGCACATTCCACGAGACATATGACGAGGAGCAGCGCGAACACTTTAGTGACAGCGGTGGTGCCCATAGAGCTGGTCTTGATTGATTTGCGATCCATAGTGGTACTTTTTCTGCTGGTTACTGCAACAAAAAGTTCGAATGTACTGGTGGTGTAGTTGACGATACTAATAATTATGTTAGGGAAATAGATTGAAAACAAAACAATAATTTGAGGATAAATGGCAGTTTCACGGATTCCTTATGGACTCTACATATTGTATTGTATTATTTTTTGTCACATATTTTAATTATTCCAAAATTGATTTTCAAAATTATTAACAGTTTTTTTTTTGTCATTTTTGTTTACTGGAACTTCACCAGAGGTGGTAAGACAAACCGTTAATAGCAGCGCCCCGCGGTTTCACCCGCATAAGTTTCGATCCCGTGTGAATATCGGGGTAAAAGTATCCAATAAGTTAATCCTGGTTATAAGATATCTGTGTGCCAAATTTCATCCAAATTCGATCAGCATTTTTGCGTGAAAGAGTAACAAACAAACATCCATCCATCCATCCATCCTCACAAACTTTCGCTTTTATAATATTTAGGATGTTAGGATTTTTTGTTATTATTATTGATTTGACTTTATTATGGACAGTATTTAAAATTTTAGGTATTTTATTTAATAGAGTAGGTTTTAAAATATTTATAATATATTGACTTTAGGACTAACATAGAGTTAAGTAACCGTGGAGTTTCTTGCCGGCTCTTCTCCATAGGAAACGCCTAATTGGAATCGTGCATCTAGCTACTGACGTTTCACAAGTGCCCATGTAGGTTTATGTAAAATACTTATTTTGATTTTGAGATGACGACTAAAAGAGAAGTATGGAAGAAAAATACATGTTGCGACCTCTAATAAATTTTTACAAAGGCAGGAGAATGATCAGCCTATAATGTTCCTACTGCCGGGACAGAGGCCTCCTCTCGGTGAGAGTGAGTGGGCTGTAATCCACCACGCGGGCCCAGCCTGGGTTGCTAGATGTCACATGTCTTCAAAGTTTTGGTTCTAGGACATGCCGGTTTCCTTACGATGTTTTCCTTCACCGGTTTGAGAGTAATGAAATAATTTACACAAAGTAAAGCGCCGGTCTGAGTTCAAACCTACGACCTACAACTCGTAAGTCGCGGCCGTTACCACTGGGCCACCACCGCTCCCAAAAGCAGAAAATTATGATACTGTATTGTTTCAACGTGTTCCTTATTAATAAGTTATTTATTTTGTATGGAATAGCGACTGCCTTTCAAATGAAACAGCTACATCTGATCTCATCTCGGTTTGTTGAACCGATGGCAAAACAAACGTCGGAGCAATTTGTAAATGAGTAAACAATGCTTCTACTGACGTTTATAATAATTAAATTGCATTCAGTGAAATTGGTACTGCAGAGATTATAATCTGCATGGTTTGTGGCATGCGACCTTTTTGGTAGATAATTGTAAGATAATGGCATAACATTATACTGCGAGCAACAGTAGGAAAAGGCCAGAATATAAAAAAAAAGAGTCTCAATTTTTTTTTTAAAGTGTGATTCTTTAGAAGCGCAAAAAGTTTTAATAGGATGAGTTTATTATTTCCCATAACAATAAGTAACAGTTCACTGCCTGCATACTTGTTTATCTCCTTTGTCTACGTCCCTTCTCCGTGCCATTACGACTACTTTCAATGCAAGGTAAGCTGCAAACTTAGCTAGTTTGCGGTACACCGGACTAATTAAATCAATCCGGAACTACCTGCTTTACTCCCACCTGGCAAGTTTTGCAATAATATTATTGTAATCTAACTGCAGGAACTGATTAACTTCGCGGAAACTTGGCCCGTTCCAACCCATAATAATATTAATTAAAAATACAAATTATATTTCTTATATTGTTTAGTTTTACGGGCCGTCGGGCCTCGTGGTGGTGTTTTCTTTTGCCATAAAATTGTGGTTTTATTTTAAATATTTTTTTTGTACGCTGAAAATAATGTTGGGTTAATGATCCTTTTTTTTTTGGAAATTCGTTCGGGTCAATAATTTTTTATGGTGAAATGTTGCTTCATACATAATTGTATATTTTCAATATTTTTCAACTGCCTAGTTTGTATGTTAGCTTATATTATGTAAATACAAATACAAATAAATAAAAAACTTCCGAAATTAAAGTTATTTTTCACTGCCTAGTTAAACCCTTGCATTAAAAATATCGTAACTTAGAAACTTCACTTAAATTATGTAAAAACGCAGCATCTTCATAAGTTAAGCCTTTTAATCGAGGATGTGTTTCTGCAGAAAAATGCAGGAGATCGTAATCGGCGCTAAGCGTACAGTACAATACACGAGAAGAAGCGATTTATGTCAGACCAACCGATCTATTCTGTAAAAATCTCACGGTGAACATTTATGTGAAGTGATATCGAAGTGACGTCGAAGTGAGCTCGAAGTAAGCTCGAAGTGACCTCGAAGTCAGCTCGAAGTAAGCTCGAAGTGACCTCGATCTTAGATCGAAGTAAGCTCAAAGTGACCTCGAAGTGAGCTGATGCTAGGGATTGACGCTATTGACAGCTCACCGCATGTTCACTTCACCTAAGTTTTGACGGTGAGATTTTTACAGTAGATCTGTTGTTATTATTAAAAAGTTTACAGGCACCTGTCTATTAGTTTTATTTCTATGTGGATCATGGCACCAACAAACGTATAATTTATTCAAAAACTATTTGTCACCGACTCAGGCAGGTTAAGAAAAGAAATAGTAAAAAAAAACCAGATAAGAGGTGAAAAAGATTTACCTAATAAAAAAAACAAAAACGTTTACATTCACACTTTTTTATTACGATTAAAATTCATACACAGTTATACTTTTATGTGCCAATATTGTTTTTTCAATAATCTTTTTTACCGATTTTGTTATACAAAATTACTATTTTCATGAAACAGGATTATTTTATGTCACTATATTTAAAACGTACCTATGTATATAAACATTGTTAAGGCAACTACATGACCTAAAGTGCGGCCTTTGTCGGACTGCATAGAAAAGAAAGAGAAGCGTGATGACACAACCCTGGTAATTTATTGCAAAATATGAAGCAATTATCTATTTACAAAAAGTCTATTGTTTGGACTAAAAATTAAAACACTAGTGCTTTAGTATGTTGCTTGTAGAATAATCTGACAAAAAATCATAATGATTGTATGTATATTAGTATGGTTTTTATTGTAAAAAGAAAGTTTTTAGAGGTATCTTCATGATTTTTTTTCTATTATATCAAATTAGTTGTATTATATATTGAACACACGATCTTCCTAGCATATATCCTGAAGAATATCGTACTTTTTTCTGAGTCTGTTTAATGTAGTCGATCATATCCTTTTATTGTTTCTAAAACTTGCGTTTTTTGCGTTTAGGCTCTTAAGAAATTAGTTGTTGTTGTTAGTAATTGTAAGAACTCACGCCGTCTGTGATAGAGGTTTATGCTAGTAAGATTTATTTATACTGTATTTTACCAATTATTATTTTTTAATAAATATTGTATTTCTTATATTTTTAGGGTACATAATTTCTATTACCAAAGTTCGAGCAACTTTCCAAGTATCCTACCGCCCCCGTTTATAACATGCACCACTTCTCGTAGAAGTATAACGTTTATCTAAACAATACATTTGCATGTCGCCCACCGCCGAGACAGCCATATCTTGCAACTGAATGGCTTTTATTTTAATACGTGTGTTTTTCAAGCAAATATACGACTTCTAAGACAAGATTGCCTGTGGCAGCTACTGAACTTACGTGGGTTTCTTTGTTAGTTATGTAGTATGAGAGATAACCCAAAAAATAAAAATCCAAAATCTGATTTTTAAATGCGGTTGGTCTCGTACCTATCTATTGTCGCAGCATCATGCTAAGAGCCTTTTAGCCTCGTACATGGCTTTCTGTTTTTTATTTTCTTTTTGTAAACCTAAGTAATTTTGTTTTTACAATTATTATACGATTGTATTTAGTTTAATTTGTGAGCTTCCCGTGCGAGTCACAATTAATACGTTTTCTTTCTTTCTATAAATACTTTTTATCCTCAGCCTCAATTTTATTTTATACCGTCACATGGCATGGGCATGCAAATAATATTTAATTTACACAAAAGATACTTTAAATAACAATAAAATTAGAACATTATTGTAATACAAAATACTAATTAATGTCAAATTGTTTAAATTGCGGTAAAAATGTTCAAATGTCAACAAGGTTACAGTAATAAAAATATATTATTATTTAAAAAAAATGAAATTAAATGAAGAGATCCGCAGGAGAACCACGGTAACCGACATAGCCCGAAGAATTGCCAAACTTAAGTGGCAGTGGGCAGGGCACATTGCTCGCAGAACAGATGGCCGATGGGGCCGAAAGGTTCTGGAGTGGCGACCGCGTACCGGAAGGCGTGGCGTTGGAAGGCCTCCCACAAGGTGGACCGACGACTTTGTGAAGGCAGCAAGAACTCGTTGGATGCGAGAAGCACAAAACCGGTCAAAGTGGAGGTGCTTGGGGGAGGCCTATGTTCACCAGTGGACGTCTTTCGGCTGAAATGATGATGATGATGATGATTATTTAAAACATTTCAAATGAAATAATAGCATGTCAATCACCACTCATATTATTTTCCTATTCTTGGGGTACACTATTGTCTTCTATAGCTATACATAATTAAAATAATATGTAAGTAAATAACAACAAATACCTAATTACTCTTGGGTACATTATATCGGTTGACAGCGATGCGGATGAATTTTTCGACGCTATATTTTAGTTTGTGAAAGTTAGGATATCATTTTGTTATTTTTATTAATTAATTAGTTAAACAATACATATAATAAATTAAAATCGCCTTTCGTGTGACCGTGTTGTTCTTTTAAACTACGTAATGAATTTTCATGCGGTTTTCAACATCCTTTGGAGAATTTATTACGGAAGGTTAATGTGTCTCCCTCTCTTTGCCTAGCCTTATCCCATTTCATTTGGGGTCGGCTCTCCTCGTCATTCTTCGCCAGATGTTCCGGTTCTGGGTCGTCGAGTCCTTTCGTTAATGTGTATATTAAACTTAGATATCCATACTAATATTATAAATGCGAAAGTGTATCTGTCTGTTACCGCTTCACGCTTATACCGCTGAACCGATTTAGATGAAATTTGGTATAGAGATACCTACTTTGAGTCCCGGGAAAGGACATTTTATCCCGATATTTCCACGGGATCGAAATTTATGCGGGTGAAACCGCGGGGCGCTGCTAGTAATTAAAAAAATCTTCATGTTTTATGAATTCGTAAAAACCGTGCGAATCAGGGGCGGCTCGCTAGTTTAAAATAACCACAAGTAAGGAAACTAATTATAATAATCAATTCAAGTTCTTTGGTTTATTCCAACAAAAACTGCCACCATTTGCGAACAAACATAAATATTAACATTTCTACTTTCTTTCTTTTTAATTAAATTAGTCGTTTCCAACTCCGTCTACTTTGCTGGAGAGTGCAAGTTTCAATATTTGATATAATTTATTACCTAACTAGCTGCGCCCCGCGGTTTCACCCGCATAAGTCTCGATCCCGTGGGAATATCGGGATAAAAAGTATTCTATGTCCTTTCCCGGGACTCAAACTGTCTCTTTACCAAATTTCATCTAAATCGGTGCAGCGGTTTAGGCGTGAAAAGGTAACACACAGACAGACAGACAGAGTTACTTTCGAATTTATAATATTAGTAGTAAAGTAGTATAGAGGTATGAGGAACAGGGTGTAAAGTTCACTCATACTCTATAGAAAAGGGAGGATCTTCCGACCAGACGGGTGTTTTGTTTGTTGGGCAACTGCCCAATGAGCCATGTGTATCTATGCTAGTTGCGCGGTAAACTCTGCTTGCGAGATGCAGGATTTGCGTGACGTCAGTATGACGCGTTGTTCGCATGTGGCGTTGTAGATACCGCTACAGTATGGAAGTATGGATTGGTAGACCTCAGGAGGGAATGAAATGAAATGAAATTGTTTATTTTCTGTAAATACGATGTCGGAATCACTTTAACACGTCATATTGAAAAAAAGAAAGTTAGATGAAGTCGACATTTCGTATCTGATTACCCCTGAGAAGAAATGGCGCAACGAATTCAGGGGCCAGTCTCATAAAAAGTAGATTATGTCTAGTCTTGGTCAGATCATGTAAGGACCATGTAGATTAGTGAAGTAGGGGGAGAAGAACCTCCATCATTTACTAATGGTGTTTTTGACTTAATAAATTTTTCCAGCCCGACTTACCAAAATACTTATTCTTAAAACTGACTGAACCTGATCAACACGCTTGCTCAAGATGGGTTGCCGATTTCAGACTTACATCCATACTAATATTATAAATGCAAAAGTGTGTCTGTCTGTTACCTCTTCACGCTTAAACCGCTGAACCGATTTAGATGAAATATGGTAAGTATAGAGATAATTTGAGTCCCGGGAAAGGACATAGGATAGTTTTTATTCCGATATTCCCACAGGATCGAAACTTACGTGGGTGAAACCGCGTGGCGCTGCTAGTTAACTATAATATCCAGGGTTTCTCTCGATGTTTTTCCTTCACCAATATCAGTAATATTCAAGATAAACTCAGAAAGTATGTACATTATAAATTAAAAAAGTCACATTGGTCATTAATTTTGTACTTAGGGCAAATAAAAAGGAAGGTAATCAATGATTGTTTTGATAGTACGGAACCGTAAGCGCACTTGGCCGGTTTTTTGACATGTATCTGGTAACTTAAGAAAATGGTGCTACTTTTTTCGTATGTAAAAAGTTTTAGCCAATTTTACGCTCGATCGGCTAAACTTATTTAAATCAATTAAGTACTTGACAGTAATATTTGAATATTGATTTGAATAAACGGAGAGCAGTGGTGGCCCATTGGTAACGGCCGCAACTTACGAGTTGTAGGTCGTAGGTTCGAACCCAGACAGGCGCTTTACTTTGTGTAAATTATTTCATCACGACTGCAGACTCTCAAAACGGTGTAAAACAGTGTGAGGAAACCGGCATGTCCTTGGGCCAAAAATTCGAAGACATGTGACATGATCTATCAACCCGCACTGGGCCCGCGTGGTGGATTACGGACCACTCCTTCTCACCGAGAGGTGGCATCTATCCCAGCAGTGGGATGTTTATGTATGTTATGTAAACGTAAACCTCAGAACCCCTTGTTACATAAACTAGGTAGTTATCTTAGAGTAAATAGTATTTACTCAATGTGAACTTAAACCTAACAGATCATGCATATTACATTTATAATATTATTATGACGAATATATATCTGTTCTCAATTTGGGTAGACTTCAAATAAACATGCCAAAGTGTCTACGTTGCAAAGAAAAATAGTTTACCAATACCAAAATGTAAGTTGTACCTAGCTACAGGTGCCCTGACAAATTATTAAAAGGATTAAAACGAAACTACTTTTCATCCAGTCCTGCTTATACTTATTTCTAAGAATTAGCTTGGTGTTCTACCAATAAATAAATAAAGTTTGCAATTGTCATATAAATAAATAATAATTGTTAAATAATTATATAAATAATGTACCTATACAAAATATTGTAAAACCATTCTTAAAGAGTATAACTATGGAATTTCTTGCCATTCTTCTCCATACGAAACTACTAAATATTTGAAAGGGGCAATTAGAATTAAATCTATTTTCTCGGAAATTTTATTGTTATGAATACATAGATAACATTACACCTAGACGTTCAAAGAAAGTTAATGCCGTTAATACACGTTGGCTTATTGACTCTGTCTTTCATTAGTAATAGATATTTGTTACATAGGTATATTACGTACGGATGGATAAAATTGACGGAGCGAGACGAAGGAATCTATGTTATGAGTAGCGGTCCGCTCGCTGAATTACGGCGAGTCGTTGGTTTTTCATAAATATGCCAATTTCACCAAAATCCGTCCACTCTGAACGGATTTTGGTGAAATTGGCATCTGTCCAGTCTGGATGGATTTTGGTGAAATTGGCATCCGTTCAGTTTGGACGGATTTTGGCATAGCTAGACCATAACCTGGGTAAGTTCTCGTGAGGTAATTTCTAACCTCTACGCGAGCGAAGCTACGGGTAAAACCTTGTACTGTATAATATCCACGTCGACGATATATCAGCTATACAACTCATAAACTGTCAGCGCTGACGATAATAATTATTTATTTATCAGCTACAATGATCGACAGTGAATTAAGTATTGCTTACTCATGAAAGGTCGTCGTGAATCATTAATAATACTTAACCAATTACATTAAATTGTAAAAACACAATTATTTTTAAAAGAGTAACCCTGGAGTTTTTCGCCGGCTTTTCTTCATAAGAAACGACCAATTAGAACCGTGCACCTAGCTTCTGACGTTCCATAAGTGCCCATGTAGGTTTATGGGAAATAATTTATTTTGATTTTGAATACATATCATTTACCTGTCACATACAGAACTGGAGAAAACTCACATTGTGTCCGTTGATATTTTACGTTTATTTTTTTTTTGTATTTTGTAATGTCTTGATTTAAAAGAGTGTCCATGGAGCTTCTTGCCCGTTCTTCTCCATAGAGATCTACGTTTTGGAATGGGCAACTAGCTTCAACTTTCTAACTAACTGACCGACTATTTAATTTCGACTATTCAAAAGTGCCTGTACATGGTTTAATTGAAATAAATGCTTTGACTTTCAGTTTTGATTGACTAATGGACTAATTTTATTACGAACTTTTTTTGAAAATGAGGAACCTTTAATAAAAATATTACCAGTTAATAAAAAACTTTTTATCCTAACGAAGTAGGTAGAGTACATCGAAAATATATTAATATAGACATATAAAAGAACGAGCATATTAATTAATTAATGTCATGATCGATGGACTGTAAGCCTCTAAAAAATACGGTATTTTTTAAACAAACACGTTTGACATATTATTAATTATGAATAGGCAGGTAACGGTTTTGAGAGTAGCCATTTGACGGATGATGCTACAAAATGTCTGCTCCAATAGGAATCAATTATATATAATTAGAAAAGTATATTAAGATTTTGTACAGTCAGCAACAAAAGTCAAATAACACTCATTTTTACATGTTATTAAATTGACAACAATTTTTTTCAATAAGCTGCTTTTTAGCTTTTCACATAATAGCAAATAGTTTATATTCTAAAAAATTTTCTTCTGCTGCAATTTTGAATAAATATTTTGCTCAATAACTAAGATTAAAAAAACTGAAGTGTTAATCGACTTTTGCAGCTGACCGTACAATAATTCCAAGGGCCTTTGTCTTGATTCCTTGTCCGATTGGAGTAGAATAGAATAGAATACTCTTTATTATGTACACCATATAAATTACAGACATAAATATAGAAACTTTTCAATGGGTGACACAATGGGCGGTCTTATCGCTAAGAGCGATCTTTTAAAGACAACACAGGAGTAATACAGGGTGGAAGTTGAGACGAGGCAGTTAGGGAAGCCATCTTAACTGTTGTAGCTACAGAAAAACGTTCTTAAGAGACTGTCCTTAACTTCTTGAGTAATGGCTAACTACGTTAACAGATTTTGGAAAACTGGTACGGCCAGCTAGAAAAACGTTAACTTTTACATTTTTTATGCCATTAGATGCAGTTTCGTATAAGGATTCAAATACTCTTTTGGGTCAAACAGGTAGTAGAAAAGTCACAAATCGCATAAAACTTTTCTCATACCTAGTAATGTGTATACCTATTGCTAAAACTGACATGTTTACTACAGAATAACTCTGAACGGACAAAGATTTGTAATTTGCCGCCATAGTACAGACGCCAGCACATCAAGCTACCCGAAACTGTAAAATTTTTCACATCAACTTTGAACCTTATGCTTTAGCAATAAAGTTAAAAAAAACTATTAAATAAATTTGACAGATTGTAGCAGCTTGATGTGCTGGCGTCTGTACATTCTATTCAGTTTAAAATGAGCTTTCCGACGATGCACATGGCTATTGGAGGGGGGTACCAAAGTGGGCATCACCCTTTACCTTATTGGTGGAATTTGAGTGTCAGTTTACTTCTGAAACTTATTTAAAAAAAAACTGAAAGTACCTACAATTATTTTACTCTGATTTTGCTTCACTGGCAAAATAATATTAAACTTTATTTTCGCCGTCTTGGGGTTGTATATGGGTTGCAGCTGTTAGAGGTAACATAATTGAAGGGACTATAGGTACCTGATTTCCGTTTTCATATTTAACTACAGAGCTGTCGTTCCTACTAGAACCTTATTGTAATCATAATAGTTCGCCATCCCCGGGGGTTACGCTCGCCATGACTGTCAGAATTCTGCATAATTTTGATTGTATTTCAACAAACCACCAACACGAGACTGATCTAATTGCACTTTGCATATTATTTTAGACTAGCGACCCGCCCCTGCTTCGCACGGTTTCTACGACTTGACGAAACATCGAGATTTCTCTATTTTAATTAAGTTTAATATAAGAGTAACACACATGAACCACGAATCATCAGAATAAATTCTCTATGGTGGTGAAAACCGCACCAAAATCCGATTTTGGTGCACAACGTGGTCAAACGGACAGACACGAAAAACGACTTTAATTTATTTTTAACCGACTTCAAAACAGGATGAGGTTCCCAATTCGTCTGTTTTTTATGTTTTTTACGCGATATCTCCGGCAATTGTACATCGATTTCAATAATTCTAGGAAAAAAATATTTTTGGCAAAAATAATTACCTTTATTAAAAATTACAGTGTAGCGGTATCTACTACGCCACATGCGAACTACGCGTCATACTGACGTCACGCAAAATCCTGCATCTCGCAAGCAGAGTTTACCGCGCAACTAGCATATACACCGTGTTCTTCACGACATCCATAAACTTTGTCAAACGCTTCTATAGCTTTTACAAATTAAATCTAACACAGGAAGTAGTACCTACTTAAAAAGGCTTCGTTACAAAGACATTTATGAAATTTTATTGAGCTATGCTGTAAGAAAGGGTCTTAACTCAGTTTTGACAAGTTTCAGCCCGCCAAATCTTATGAATGGAAATACGTCATCGTTGCCAATTCGAATAAATAGGCATGCATATCAGACGATTTACGTCAAGGTATTTAGTTTGTAATAAAAATTAACAAAAAATAAGAATTCATTAATGTGTCCATAATGAAAAATGCTTATTTCCATGGTCGAAGTTTATGTGTATCGTCTGGAACATGGTGTAGGTATTTATAATATAATGGCCCGACATGAATCATTTGGCAGTTGCCCGCCAGATACGACACCCGTCTGGTCGGAAGATCCTCACTTTTCTATGGAGTATGAGTGAACTCGATTCAGTAAATGATTCTGAACAAACACTTTCATAATGAAAATTAATTCAGTTATACACATTGTATCATTGTATAAGTACATGCCGTACTAAAACAGGCTGGCGGGGACATGGACACACCGAATAATAACCGACGAATAATTTCAACACAAAGGGGTTCAGAATCATGTACTGAACCCATGGTAACAGGTTGCGCGTCGACGTCCATCCACCCTGTATATTAAAGAGTTTGTTTTTTTATTTGAACGCGCTAAGTTCTGGAACTAGCGTCGAATTTGAAAAAAGAACTATTTGAAAGAAAATACGTTTATTTGCGGTGAACATGATGCAAAAAAGAACATAAACACAAAAAACAAAATTTAAAAAAGGTAGGGGGAAACATGCGTCACATGGTCATATCCACGCAAAACGGCTATCGCTCAGTTTACAGTATTTGCATTTGATAGTTCAATTCTTGCGGAAGGTCTTCTACTTAGCGTGTCGATAGCAATCTAAATGGACCAGAATCTCACTCCTCACAGAGAGGAGGCCTGAGTCCCAGCAGTGGGAACTTTATAGGCTGACTATGGTATGTAAAAAATAATAGCGATTTATAGCGAATTCATAGTTATTCTGTGGGCCATGGGAAAGAGTTTCTTGTTGCCATAAATAATAAATGGCTAAGTTATAAAAAAATATTAAGCATTTTCAAAGTTACTGCTTTTGATCTGAAATTTTGTACAGAGATTCTAGACCAGATACACTCTTCAACCCGTTCGTATTGATATACCCTTTCCGTAACACCCTGTATAAGGGTTCCGTTTTTTCCTTTTAAGGCATTGAACCCTCAAAATATGACTAAAAAGTTGCCATTGGCTACGCACAGCAAATAATTTATGGTGCTATTTTTCTACAGAAACAACGTTTCAATATTGAGGCTTATTTTATACTAATAATTATGGGTAAGTCGTGTGTCGTTCTGTAGTCAACAAAGACCCCTCGAAGCTTGAAATTATGTTACACGGTAGACAGTTTCATATTATTTTTTTAGATTATCGTGACTTTTTGGAATAAATTATTATTTTTCTCGAAAGATCAAAGTTAACACATAATATGATTATAACATAACACAATATCTTAGACTAGCTGTGCCCCGCAGTTTTATTTGCATAACTCTCGATTCCGTGGGAATATCGGGACAAAAAGTATTCATGGTCCTAATCCAGGTCATAGTCTACTCATGTGCCAAATTTCATCCAAATCTGTTCAGCCGTTTTAGCGTGAAAGGGTAACAAACATACAAAAACTTAAATCTTTTCTCTTGTAATATTAGTTTAGATACCACAACGTTAGCATAAAAGAAGAGATCAGAAGGGCTATTCTCGTAATTTTAAGAACATTCACAGTCTAATCTCAATCATTACACTTTACACTTTTGACAAGTTTTTGACATTTGTTTGTCGCTGAGATGAGACTGCGACTAGATTTTGAACGTTTTAAATTACGAGAATTGGCCTTCTGAAGAATACATAAACCTAACTCCTATACCACCACCAACTATAGGTGGTTGGTTGGTAGTATACTTAACCCACTTAAGGGGCTAACAGGACCTAAACGCAAAAAACGCAAGTTTTAGAAACAATAAAAGTATATGATCGACTACAGTAAACAAAATCAGAAAAATATGATATTCTTCAGGATGTATGCTAGGTAGATAGTGTGTTAATGAAAACATAATACAACCAATTAGATACGATAGAAAAAAAAACATGAAGATACCTCTAAAAACTTTCTTTTTACAATAAAAACCATACTAATATAATATACATACAATCATTATGATTTTTTATCAGATTATTCTACAAGCAACATACTAAAGCACCAGTCTTTTAGTTTTTTAGCCCAAACAATAGTTTTTTTGTAAATAGATAATTGCTTCATCATTTGCAATAAATTACCAGGGTTGTGTCATCGCGCATCTCTTTCTTTTCTACGCAGTCGCCTTAAAATCACGACATAAATCGGAATCACCTATTTTAACAAGCTTTTTTGTCTACTCCTAAAAGGTAATTGTGGTGCCTCTAATCAGACCATGCCCCACTTGCTGGAGTGCCATAAGTGCCCGTTTACCTGCACCTTGAATGGCTTAAAGAATGCCACTGAGATGCCACAATCAACGTGGCTACCTACTGGGCTCAAACAATATAAAAAACATCGAAGAGTACCATCAAACTAAAGAGCAGAAGAAAGGTAATTATTTTCCCAAAATACACTGGTTTAAGTAAACGGATATTTTTCATTTCATAGAATTATTAAAAGCAAAATAACAGTTTCATGTAAGCAATACTGCCTAAAATTGCTTCACATTAATTCTTTCAATTTAAAATGAAATCATTAATTACGTACTATATTTTTCTCGCTGGAGACATATTTTGCAAATAGTTTTATGCGTCAAAAAAATGGTCAAATGCGAGTAGGACTCGCGCACTGAGGGTTCTGTACAAACTACAAATTTACGGTTTTCGGATATTTTCCTTATAAGGGTTCCGTTTTTCCTTTTGAGGCATGGACCCTAAAAAGGAACATCTCTGCCCAACAAAAACTGAATACAGGCTTCTTGTTATGTTATATTAATACAGTTGTTTTACTTTTAAATTAATGAGATTACCTACTTAATTTATCACAAGTAGGCTGAAAAAGATAAAAAAGATGACAGGCTACATGATACTGTAGATATTTCTTTCAACCGGAAGACTTCAACGCTTTTACCTTTATTATATTTATCTTTATTCGTTTATTCAGTAAAGAAAGATAGTTGTCTTAGTTTTAAAACGAGTACGTACCTATATATTATTAGTTTTAACTGTATATTTTTTCTCAAGTATTTTTTTCCGAACGGAAAATTATTTAACCACGAAAATATGAATTGGAATAAAATGGGTATTTCGTATAGTTGGCATATCAACAATGTAGTTTTTGGTTGAAGTGACACTTTTGCAAACATATTGTCCATAGCAGATTAGGTAATTGTTAGAACACATTCATGTTTTACGAAAAAAAAAAAACCTGAAATAATCCAACAATCAATAAATCTGCCTAGCCTTCCCAACTATGTTGGGGTCGGCTTCAAGTCTAACCAGATGCAGCTGAATACCAGTATTTTACATGGAGCGACTGCCTATCTGACCTTCACAACCCAGTTATTGGGTAATATGAGAGTATTCTATTCTAATATGATACCCCTTGGTAAGACTGGTTATCAGACTTTCGGGCTTCTGACTACCCGTAACGACTGTCAAAGATCCACGAATGACAACCGGCACCAACGGCTTAACGTGCTTTCCGAGGCATTAAGGGGTCTCAGTATGTAAAGATGGTCACCCATCCACAGACCAACCGCGGCAAGCGTAGCTTAACCTGATCGATCGACCTGTGCGGCTGTTATTATTTAAACACGGGCCCCTGAATGCCAGATGCAGCTGAATATCAATATTTTACATGGAGCGATTGCCTATCTAACCTCCACAATTCAGTTACCGGGTATAAGATGATAATAATCTAACAACAATTTATTAATAACAAGTTATCTTTACGCAAAATGCAAAGGTTTTAATAAAGACAGAATTGAACACTAACTGGCACCTAAAATATTAGTCTTTTAGTTTTCTTATTAAAGTTTGTCAAAGAATATTGGCCAGCCTCTTAGCATTTAATTTTTAATGCACTGGAGATTTTTCTGAGCTTAATAAAGCCTTTGAGAAATTCTCCAGTAGCTCATAATAAACTACGTAACTTTTTAATTGATAAAGCATACTACACGATCCAAGATTTCTTGAATTATTGATTGAATTGTTGACCATGTATTAATTTGACTGTATATTGATATTTTGACATTTATAATAACTAAATTTGACATGTAAAATAATTTTAAATGTAATGCCACTACATAATTATTGTAGACCTGTAACTAACATGCCCACAGTAAAATATTTATAATTGGCTCTTTGACATAGATTAAAATTATCATCAACACAGAAAAAACATGTAGCACTATTTATTAAAAAGTTCAAATAAAAAAAAAAAATACTTTCGCTTATTTTTGTTACGGAGCGTTCTGGGAAAATTATTTTGAAGAAATAGTTTTTAAAGTGCTTAAAAGTTTTTATTTTTAGGTGGTAATGAAAGTAGAAACGTAACCACGTTTAAAAAAATAATTTTCAGATTTTATTTAAATGTATTTTACTTTTAATGTATTTTTTTATTTGCATTTAAAAAGCCCCCCAAAAATAGCGAATAAATTAATTTTAACTCGATATAAATCACTCCAATTCCACACAACACTATCCCTATCTAAAAAATAAACCTAAGAAAAATATATGAAATAGTGTTGTACTCACGTCCGTTCGTAAGTCCCGTCCGCACAGTCGACGATGAACAGGTGTCTACTCCTCGGCACTACATCGCCTCCGCTTATATACTGCCAGCGACCAACACTCGTAAACGGCCGACGCCAGATTAAAAAGTATTATGTGTTTTATAACGACTTGTGACGTCATATTACATCATATATCTAAGATATTATTTGATGACAATTAGGGGTAAGATTTAAGGGTTCAAGGCGAAGAAAATAAATGATTCGTCGTGTTTTTAAGACTTGATTTCGGATTCGTGGGTATTAATTTCGGTTTTTAAAAAAAATGCTAAGGATTCAAAAAGCTCTAAAGTAACTTTAGAGCACTTTAGTTATATTCTAATGCTATTTTAATAAAAATTAAAGCGACAAAAATATCGCACTGGTTTTTTTCTCACGACTTCTTATACACGGGGTTAGGTAGAACCTACGTAATAACTCATAAACTGCTTTTGCTTCGAACTGGCGAAATATGGGTGTCTATTATTGTTATTGGTGGACTTCTGTCTATCTCTTCTGGGAAGTCAGACGTGAGGTTAAGTTGCTATTTTATATTGAGTGAAAGCTTGACAAATAGCAAACTGGGTATAACAATTAATTCCAATATAAGTATTTACAGGACACTAATTTCTCGCCTGTGGCATATGTAAATTAAATCATCACCCGCCTAGCCCTTTCCCAACTACGTTTGGGTCGGCTTCCAGTCTAACTGGACGCAGCTGATAGTATTTTACATGGAGCGACTGTCTATCTGACATCCACAACCCAGTTACTGAGTAATACGATACCCCTTGGTAAGGCTGGTTTTCAGAGTTTCGGGCTTCTGACGGCCCGTAACGACTGTCAAAGATTCACGAATGACAGCCGGGACCAACGGATTGACGTGCTTTCCGAGGCACTTAGTTAAATATTAATGTTTTATATACTTAAACCTTCCGGAATAAATGCGCTACAATATGGTAAAAACCATATCAAAATCCGTTGTGTAGATTAGACGAACTAAACGCAAAGACACACACAGAGAGGAGGCCTGTGTCCCTGCAGTGGGAATATTATAAGCTGATTATGTGGGCGAACGAGAGCAGTGGTAGCTCAGTGGTAATGACCGCGTCTTACGTGTTGTAGGTTCAAACCCAGACAGGCGCTGTACTTTGTGAAAATTATTTCATCACCACTGCTCTTAAAACAGTGAAGGAAAACATCGTGAGGAAACCGGCATGTCCTAACTACAAAAGTTCGAATGTGACATCTACCAACTCGCACTGGGCCCATGTGGCGGATTACGGCCCACTCTCAGAGGAGGCTTGTGTCCCAGTAGTGGAAACATTATGCTATGTAAGCAGTCATACAGGCAGACACGAAAAACGAATTTGTAATATAAGGTCACATTAAAATAGATGGACAAACTTTTAGAAATCGTTCAGACCACCATAATAAGGACGATGGTAACGCATTAGATACTTACAAGAAAAATAATCAGCTAACGAAAATACACTAATATGGCCGGCAAATTATTGTTTTAGGTCAAAATAAAATCACTTTAATCAGTGTTTTTTTTGCTTGGATATCTTTGGTTAGACGTACTGAGCGCTGTGTTATAATTTGTCTATCTATTTTAATGGGAACCTGTGTAATATATGTAGATGTAGTGAATAACAATACAATTACTCACTTCACTTGGTATAATTGCCTCATTGGTGGAATTGTCTTTGAGGTTTACCGGTAAAGCGTGATTGGTTATTACTAACGGTATAATGAAGTAGCCATATTGGTCTAATTTGTTTGTTTGTTTGTGCTCAGTTATAGGCAATATAGGATCTCCCCCTATTACAAATAGGACATACAATACTTAAGCGCTACCTCGAAAATTTTAAAATCCTCGAAAACCATGAAGTTGTATGAAAACCTACTAAGCGAGCGAAAGTGAATCACTTTTGAAACGCAAAAGAAGAGTGATGGCTATAATGTGCGTGCGCTCGGAATAAAACGACGTATGTGCCAAAACGAATTTACTCCTTTTTTAACAATATAAATGAATTAAAAAAACTACTTTGAGTAAAGTTTGATATGATAATTCTCTATGTTTTAAAGTAAATTCCATTGAATAACTCTTAAGCGTTACGCTGTGATGTAGAAAAAAGTAAAAAATAGATATAACTTTGCAATTTTTTTCAATTGAGAAAATTCATTGAATCATGTATTCCTTTTACATGATACTAGACTGAAGATTCAAAAAACATATACCAAAATGTTAAATCCCTACTCCAAATAATTAACAAGTTACACGAAACAGAAAAACCACATTTTTTTCAATGTATCAGCTTAACTGAAGAAATGTAGATGTATTGTGGATTTCGTCCGCCTTTGTTTACCGCTGTGTGGAATATATATGTTATGTTATTAATGGCACCTATGAGCTAACGTTTTATATGCTGGTGCACCTGGATGACAAGTTCCTCTTCTTAAGTTTCCGACCTAAAAGGATTTTTTTATTTGGTACTAGCTGCGCCCCGCGGTTTTACCTGCGTAACTTTCGATCCCGTGGGAATATCGGGATAAAAACTATCCTATGTCCTTTCCCGGGACTCAAACTATCTCTATACCAAATTTCATCGAAATCGGTTCAGTAGTTTAGGCGTGAAGAAAAGACAGACAGACAGACAGAGTTACTTTCGCATTTATAATATTAGTTTGGATAGTTTGGATGTTATTTGCAAATAAAAATAAATAAGTATGTTTTATAGAAATATGTTTATTAATCATACATCGAAAAGAAAACCTTAATAATTTTGTAATAAGGTTCACATAAGTATCAAAATCTCTTACTTAACCAACCAGCCTGTATGATACCTGTTTTTAGTTACAGATAAACTTTTAACACACAGTTATAAGTTCTCGTAGTGGGCGGAGTGACGTAGACATTGCGTAGGCGCGCGCCGGCCTACGAAAGTTCGTAGCCAATGCGCGTAGCGCTCGTAGCGCGTAGGCCGCAGTAGGCATACATGCTTAGAATTTTAATACCTCCCCTTTTGTTTATTACATTTGGGCACTAAAATGGCACAGTGGTGAAGATTAACCTTTTTGTCTCAGAATTTGATTTGGTGTAGACAGTTACTGTTCAATTTGTCAATTGTGTTATTCTTAATTTACACATAAACCTGTTTAAAAGTTTGATCGTCGTAGTTTTATGTGTTTTAAGTTCACATGTGGAAGCAATAAATATATTGAGTATTGAGTATGTACCTAAAGTCGAACATACTATTTGGTATTTATTTATATATACTGCTTATATTGCACAAAACAAAAATACATAGCAAAAAAATAGATCGAATATTACAAAATATAAAATGGGCGGCCTTATCGCATTCTGCGATCTCTTCCAGGCAATCTTGAATTGGACAGTGATTAGCCTGGACATAAAATGGGGTTATCGCTGTTGGAGTCATAAGTTTACAATAAATTAAAATAGATACACAGATATGTACAGTCAACAAAAGAGATAAGTATGCAGGATCGTCGGAAATAGTTGAAGTTTAGTAAGAAACCGATGGATATTCTCGAATAAAATTTAATTTTATTAATAGAAAACAAACAACTCTTTTATAATTTTTAATTTCAGGCGAAAACATCTATCGGTTTCTTACTAAACTTCAACTATACCTGACGATCCTGTATACTTATCTATTTTGTTGACTGTACATATCCTTAGTAATCTATACATATAATAAAATCGTAGGAAAGTCAAAACGGTACATTGAATATTTTTTTAAAAGAATACTTGGGGCGTGATCTACAATCGATATCGAAGCCAAAAATATAGTTTTTAGAATTTTTGTCTGTTTGTCTGTTTGTCTGTATGTCCGGGATAAACTCAAAAAGTACTGCATGGATTTACTTCAAATTTTGCATGAATATTACTAAGAGGTCGGGTCAACATATAGGCTACATATTATCACGCTATCACCTATGGGGGAGGAGCTGTGAATATTTATTTTTCTTACGCATTCTGTGACAGCGTGTAATCTAACGACGCATATTTAAATGTTGTTTTTCAGTAAGCCATGCTATTATCTAGCTTTACACTATAAAAACTACGCCATTTAAGTAACTTGGGCAGAAAAAACATAGTTTAATGAATTTTAGTAGTATAAAGAAAATTTTGAAGCAGCGCCATCTATGAGTTTTCATAAAAATCAAATCAAGTTACATGTTGACACTTTTTGGAAATTAATAATTTAAATTTGATCATGTTGGCGAGGTTAGTAGTTAGTAATTCTTAAAATTCATAGATGGCAATGTGCATTTTCTTCATAAAAGTTGTATCGTATAGTTCGTTTTGACCAATTCAAGTTCCAACAAAATCCTTAAAATGTTGAGCAGAGTTGAGGACGACAATAAAAAAAAAATGCGGTGTTAAGTATTACAAAAAAGTTATGTTTCTACTGGAGACGAAGTCGGAGTAACTGATGAACGCGTGCTGAACACCTGTCTCAGTTCACTTCAAGATGTGGTCATTTCTATCGGCGGCAATCCACTGATCGAATATGGGTTACCAGCTCCCCAATGATCACCGCATCAAGACCGTGTAAATCGGGAGTATAACGCTGAGACAAATTACGATCCGGGCGAAATGACCATGTCGCTTTGTTCTCTTCAGAGCAAAAACAAATTTATGACACCGTCCTTGAAAGCGTTGGGAAAAAACCAGGGTCAAATGTTTTTCTTGGAATGCGTCTGGTGGAACAGGAAAAACATTTGTTACCACTTGCATACTTGCAGAGGTCAGCAGGCAAGGCAAAATTGCTATTGCTGTAGCGTCGTTGGGAATCGCTGCCACACTGCTTCCGAGTGGCAAGACAGCACATGCCATGTTTAAAATTCCTATCGATTTAGAGAGCGCCGAAACGCCTGTTTGTGGTGTGTCACGTAACAGCGATAAGGGACACGTGCTCAAGGATTGCTCTTTGATCGTATGGGATGAGTGTACGATGGCCAATAGGAAGGCAGTTGAGGCCGTGGACGGAATCTTGCAAGACATCCGCAGGAACGAACATTTGATGCGTCGTATCACAGCTGTTCTGTTCAGTGGCGATTTCCGGCAAACGCTTCCCGTGGTGACACGGGGATCGAGGGCTGACGAGGTGAATGCTTCGTTGAAACTATCTTCGTTGTGGTCACGAGTTCGTACGCTGCGCTTGACCATTAATATGAGAGCTCGGCTCGGCGGCAATGCACGTGCTCAAGAATTCTCCAATGTCCTTCTAAATCTTGGCGAAGGCACTCTACCAGAAGAGAGAGGTGGACAGGTGGTGCTTCCAGAGTCTCTCGGTAGAGTGGTATCCAGCTTAGAAGAACTCATTTGCTGTGTGTACGGGGACATCAGTCGTATACTGCACCTGCAGAATTCTTGGGTGTGTGAGCGGGCCATTTTGACGTCCAAAAATGATCAGGCTGCAGCAATTAACGAATGCATTCTCTCGGAAATTGAGGAGAATGAAGTGGTCTACACCTCGATAAACACTGTTGTCGAGCAAGATGACGCCACACATTATCCCGTGGAATTTCTGAACTCCCTGTCAGCAAGTGGACTTCCAGCGCATACCATCAAGCTGAAGGTCGGTGTCCCGATTATGCTTCTTCGGAACCTATCTCCTCTGAAGTTGTGTAACGGGACCCACCCTAAAGTCATTTCGCTCTACAGACACACCATTGAGGCGGAAATTCTTACGGGTTGTGGCGTTGGCGAGGCAGTATTTATACCACGCATTCCCCTCATACCTCATATCTTCCCGTTCCAGTTCAAGCGCGTACAGTTCCCCGTGAGTGTTTGCTTCGCGATAACCATCAATAGAGGCAGACACTGAGGGCAGCGGGTGTCGACCTCAGGACGAGTTGCTTTTCACACGGACAACTGTACGTCGCTTGCTCCCGCGTCACCAGTCCTGACTCTCTTTACATTTTGGCTCCTGGCAGCATAACTACCAACGTTGTTTATAGGGAAGTGTTTTAAGGTATGATGCCTTTGTACGTATTTTTACTCTTTTGTGTCCTGGAATGTATTCCTGCATTGTTTTCTCTATTTCCTTCAGTCACATCCCCCACACCACACTGAACTCAGCAGGACTCCCATATAACTCTCTTCACTTGCTTCGCTTGCAAAAAAAACTTATATTTTAATGCTAATTTAAAAGTTGTTTACTTATAATGCTATAGCGACACTGGCATCTTAGGTATTTTTGGTGCTGTAGAGCCTTCAGGCAGACGACGTCGCGGGCAGCAGCTAGTCTTCTATATAATAAAACAAAGTCGGGTTAGTTACACCATTTATGACTCAAGAACGGCTGGACCGATTTTTTTGATCTTTGGTTTGTTGGATTTGTCTCGCCCCGAATAGCAGAATAACTATTTAAACACGAGAAAAATTCACGAAAGAAAATAAGATTAATTTTCTCATACTTATTAATCCTGAGGCGATACGAAGTTTGCCGAGTCATCTAGTTTTATTATAAAATCAACTTTATACTACTTTATTTTATAACAGACAGTGCAAGCATGTGATAAAGTATAAATAATTGTGGCGACATCACTTAAGTACTTATATTGAAATAATAAAAACGAATGTTCATTGGAAACGGGAGCGGGTATTGAAGCTGAGGCGATTCATCTTATTGAATTAAATTCCACTATTGTTAAATAAGTGGTATTTAAGTAATCGTCTGCCTAGCCTTTGCCCAGCTATGTTGGAGGCTATTTTCAGTCTAACCGGATTCAGCTGATTACCAGTATTTTAAAAGTCAGATATGCAATAAGTACATAAAAAAAGAGTATAAAAAAGAAAAGAGAGAAAGAAGAGAAGAGAGAGTGTAATAAAGAGTATTCTATTCTATTCAATACAATTATTTCTTAGAGAAAAACGTGGTCTTACTACATAAATAGTCAACTCAGCCTATTACAAAAGCCAATTTTAAATGTCGTAGCATCATACTGAGATAGGAGCCTTTTGGCCTCGTATAGGAGTTTCTGTTTAATTTTTCTTTTGTTACCTACTTTTTGAAGTGAAAACTTCTTTAGCGGCGTTGAACACTTTTTGTAATGGGTAAAAAAATTTTTTACCCATTTCGCGTCAGGGCATCGCGTCAGGACACGTGACCGTCAGGAGAGATTCCCCCCCCCATCTCTTTCTACAGCGGCGCCAACCGAAGTGAACCAAGTGAGACACGATAGTGGATGGATGGATGGCGATGGTGATGGCGATGGCGATGGTGATGGATGGTGATGGCGATGGTGATGGTAATGGTGATTGCGATGGCGATGGTGATGGCGATGACGATGGTGATGGCGATGGCGATGGTGGTGGCGATGGCGATGGTGATGGTGATGGCGATGGCGATGGTGATGTGATGTGATGTGATGGTGATGGTGGACGCAGACGCGGACGTAGATGGACAGCTGATGGCTCGACCGTCTATGTAGTAGCCACACTGCTGTGTATTCGTAAAATTCGTGTATATATAAAGTGTTTCAAAAATGGAAATTGAACAAAGTGCATCGATTAATGAAAAAAGTGACGCAGAAATAGTGAAAAAAACTTAGTTATATTAATTCAATTAATAATTGATTTATTTCAACGTTAATATTCAAGTTTTCACTTCTGCCGGCACTCCCGGAGTGCAACCCGTCTTTTTTTTATATAACTTGGTTTTTTATTTTTTACTGTGTCTAGTTTAGTTTGTGATCTTCCTGTAGGAGTCGCAATAAATACTTTTTCTTTCTTTCTTTCTTTACAATCCACTGCTGGACATAGGCCTCTCCCAAGCTGCGCCACAACACCCTGTCCTTCGCCTTCCGCATCCAGTCAGTCACAGCCACCTTTTTAAGGTCGTCGCTCCATCCTACTCTTGATTACATTAAAACAATCAATCATTTACTTTAATTGACAATTAGGGCTCGTACACATATAGGTCCGTTTTTACTAGATCCGTTTTAACGGATCAGAATTGGCCGGAGTGACATGATTACTGAATCCGGAATACTGTTTTGTGTGTGAACTCGCTCACACAACTACATACGCCATCAAATAACGGACCTGTAAAACGGATCGCTATGTGTAAGAGCCCTTACACTGCTAGAAATAATAAAAAAAACCGGACAAGTGCCTGTCGGACAATGAAGGGTTTCGTAGTTGGGATGAATTTATCCCAAAAACAAACTTGACATTGTAGCTGAAAAACATGTTATGCGTTTTTCAACCCCTACATCGATATACGTCACAGTCGATTCTCCATTTTTCTGCGATTACAAACATGTATAAATTGAAGTTTGTAATCGCAAAAAAAAAAATGTGATATAACTACAATTTTTCAACTTTTCCATGCTTCATTCCAAATTTTATGATTCTAAGTCAACGGGAATCACCCTACTGGTTTTGATTTATTTGCGATTATCAGAATATGTCGCATAAATTGCCGTATTTTGTTGCGTTGACTTAGAAGCTTGATTTTTTTAGAGCTCCAAGGGACCGTATTTGATATTCATGTTAAATTAATAACGTACGCGTTCCTGAGAAAAAAGGTCTTGACATACTGAAAGACGGATGGGTGGACAACGAAGCGATCCTATAAGTGTTCCGTTTTTCCTTTTAAGGTATGGAAACGGATAGTTTCCCTATTTTATTTACTGCCCAGATATGAATCTATCTTTTAATAAATACACATAAGGCGGTGTCCTACGTGAGCGAGGAATACGACGCGACGCGACGCTGCAAACGCGACAAACGCGATCAACTCAACGGCATACCCTACTTGCGGCCTATATGACAGTCTGCGGCGAGACGCGACGTAACGCGTACTTGTTTTGAGAGCGACCAGACGCGATACCACGAACTACATATGAACTTTCCGTCTGTTCCCGTTGTTCCCATTCGGAACTGAATAAAAATAATAAAAATGTATTCCCGTTGTCCCCATTGACGGTTTCCTGTTAAAATTGTACTGTACTTCTCCATGATTCGAGAAGTAATGATTAAAATCACGTAGGACATTTGTCGCGTGTAGCATCGCGTCGCATTACGTCGCATCGTGTTGCGTCGCGTCGCTTCGCGTCGTATTCGTCGCTCTCGCAGGACACCGCGTAAATAGCTATCTTTTAGCACTCAAATGTGACAGTGAGGCGCGGTTGATAACATACATACACACATAATCAGCCTATAATGTTCCCACTGCTGAGACACAGGCCTCCTCTTGGTGAGAGGGAGTGGGCCGTAATCCAACAAGCGGGCCCAGTGCGGGTTGGCAGATGTCACATGTCTTCGAATTTGTGATTCTAGGACATGCCGGTTTCCTCACGATGTTTTTCTTCACCGTTTTGAGAGCATTGGCGATGAAATAATTTACACAAAGTAAAGTGCTTGTCTGGAAACGAACCTACGACCTACACCTCGTAAGTTGCAGCCGTTACCATTTGGCTACCACTGTTCTTCGGTCGGTAAATATTTGTGAAATGTATTGAAAAAAAAAACAGATGGCGGCGTGAGTTCCTTGAAGCCTGAAGAACCTGTAAGCGCTGTAGTATATTTTAAAACAGTGTCAGTCTAAACTTTATCAGATTGAGAACATTTCAGTTTTGCTATCATATTTATTTATTGAGGATCTCCAACAAAGGATATACATATAGAATAGAAAGGACATGTCCAGTTTCTGCCCTCTGGTAATTCTAGTATAGATAAATGTTCATGATTTAAGGTTTTTCAGTAAGATTTAAAAATTTAGATTTAAATTACTATGGATTAATTAATTCAGTATTACTTGCGTAACATAATTCTCAAAAAAACAGTACTCAATCGTAGCTTCCGATTTGCCATTTTAAACGGGAAGTACTAAAAATGTTTTTGACGTTCCATTTTATCCCGTAATTATCTATAAATAGTGTGAGCAATAATTATAAGCCGCTTATTTTAGATCAAAGGAATATATTAACGTATTTGCGTATAAAATACAACAATATTACTAAAATATTTTTGTGTACACATCAAACGTGTTTTTCGTTGAATACCCACTTCCTAACATGAAGGTAAGTATTTATTACTTTTTGACATGCCATTGACATATTGCGTTATTTTTTGTTTGCTTACTGTGCGATTATTTTGTGTTATTGATATTTTCTTTTAACGACCATTGCTATTCTACACGGAGGGACATCATCTAGATACGATGACTATTGCTATTCTTATAGGAATCTGCTTTTCCTTTCGATTTGGATATTATGATGAGGTGCATGGCTGTGCTGCGGATTCGCAGACATATCGTGTCAAGCCTGGCGTTACCCCTGCAAGTGAGACTTGCTCGATGGTTAGCAAATCAGGTAGTCCTCTATACTACGACAGTCGCGTAAACCATGCAGGAAAGGCAGTACATTGAGCAGTTGTGTTATAATTTAAAGAATACAATGACATTTCTTATTGTTCCAGCTCCCATTGGATGGATACGCAAGTGTCACGATTGTTATAATTTATTAAATACCAAAATACCGAAGCTGCTGACAATGAAAGATTACTAGGTCATGCAATGGTCTGTCGTATGGTATCTTGGCTGGGCAAGGCATCTAAATAACGTGCTAGCACCAGCTACATTTTTGGACAATATTTTGGTGTCTCTAGAAGACGTTTTTTTTTTTATCATTTTATTTATGAATGTATCTACAATAAAGTAATTTGCTTTGCAATAAATACATACATAGTTTTATTTATTATAATCCCAATTCAGTATCAAAAAGTAGCTACATATAAATAATATTATGGGTATTGAAGATAGAAACCAAAATACGGAATTAAAGATGATGCCAATATATTATTATGTGCATTTATGTGACAAACAATAGGTGCTTAACATTTTTGTTACACATATAGAAATATCCAAAAAACTGTAGAATATGATCTCAGACCAACAAAATGTTTCATTAACCTCACAAAGACATACCACCAATTAGTACCTGACTCCTGAAACTTATTAATTAATAAACTATATAATACGACGATTATAATAATATTACAATCATTACTGAACATTTTCTTTGACTGCCTAGACATTCGCCCATTGCTCCACCAGACATGTCCTTTACAATTAAAAAGGTTCTTTGGTTTTTTAGGTTTTAGGTTCTGGTCAATTAAAGTACCTAATTTTTACGTAACGTCCCTGAGTGTAGCTGTAAAATAATGTTCCTCGCCCAGAATAAATAATAAGCTTCACCCATCTGTATTTTTAATTTAAATCTGCGCAGACTACTCGAGTGAGAAAAAAATATTGATACGCAAAACCTTTTTAATAAAACCTGCAAACGTCCAGGAATATAACGAACCGCTTTTAAAAAAAAAATGCCAAGGGTACGTCAAAGAAGTCCCTGGCTAGAGCCTGATTACTTCCTTCCCTCCAAAGCGGTCTTTTTACCCACATAAGTTTTATTTGCCTTTAGCGAATGAAGTTTCTTGATACATATCGGCTTTGAGTTTATTTTGATATTGGCAGTAGGGGCAAAACGGATTTTTAATTAGTAATTTCTTGAAATGGAGGATGTAATTTCTAGGAATACTGGATGGAAACGCTGATTAATTAGTTAATTATTTAGATCTGAGAAAATCTTAGAAATAAACTAGCTCTCAAAGAAACGGAAAATTAAATATTATTAATAGGTAAAGTCAACAAAAGAGATAATTATGCAGGATCGGCGGATATAGTTGAAGTTTAGTATGAAACCGACGGATGTTAATGTGATAAATGTACTGTTTGTTTTTTATTAATAAGACTAGCTTCAGCCCGCGACTTCGTTCGCGTGAAACATCGCATCACCCGCCCGCGCTGTCACTTAACGTTCTTTTTTACTTTTTGCTCGGCTCCTAAGGGTCATAGCGTGATGTTAAATAGCCTATAGCCTTCCTCAAGAATTGGGCTATCAAATGCAAGAAGAATTTTTCAAATCCGACTGGTAGTTCCAGAGATTACCCCCTACATATAAACTTACAAACTTACAAATTTTACCTCTTTATAATATTAGTATAGAAGATTAAATCTTAGTCTTAGGCCCGCCATACACGCTCGAGCATTAAGCCAGTGATCAACATACACACTGCTCGAGCAGTCAACCGCTGCTTGACCGCACGATGAAATTTCACCGCGCTGCCGACCGCCCGAAGTCGTTTCGACTGCTCGAGCGGTTCCGTGTAGGTGTGTACGTAGAAGACTAGTTTGCTATGAAGTCGCAGCTTGAAGCAGTCGATACTGACTGTTTTTTTCTATATCAGTAGTTTTGTTTAAATTTCATTTTAAAGCACTTTTTGCATGCCAAAAGAAGTAAGCAAAATATGTGGAACAATTTGTATTTTTTGTTTATTTTTTTTATACAGGGTGTTACGGAAAGGGTAGGGTAGGGTGTCAATACAAACGGGTTGAAGAGTGTATCTGGTCTAGAATCTCTGTACAAAATTTCAGCTCAAAAGCAGTAACTTTGAAAAAGCTTAATATTTTTTTATTTCGATAGTTTATTAAATTGAAATCATAACAAACGTGTCACCGCACTACGAGGGTCATTATCCATTATCTGTAGTGTGTCTGTGCGCCTAGTACACGCACATCACGCCACCGCGCGCCAGTGCAGCGCCGTGATGTCAAAATAAAAAAATATTAAGCATTTTCAAAGTTAATACTTTTGAGCTGAAATTTTATACGGAGATTCTAGACCAGATACACTCTTCAACTCGTTTGTATTGATATACCCTTTCCGTAACATCCTGTATATCTTTTAAATTTATATTTAAGTAAGACCTTTTATGTACCATTTCTATGCAAATATAAAGATATTTTGTTCTGTATCTAGAATAACTATCCAGAATATGTATCTAAAAAATACCTCAAAAGTTACATACTTGAAACAAAAAACGGGAGATAAAACTCGGATATCAGAGGGGCAATTCTCGTATTTTTAGGAACGTTCACAGTCTGATCTCAGTCTCAATCTGTCAAAAAATAAAAAAATTCCCTACAATTATTACAAGTTTTTAATGTCATTGATTGTCGCTGAGATGAGACTGTGACTAGATTTTGAACGTTTTTAATTGCGGGAATTGGCCTTTTGATGTCAGTTGCCAACCCTCTCATTGCAACTGTATATCCGAAAACAAATAATCAGTGCGCGGTGTCATTTAGTACGGTCAGACACGCGTCAGAAGTAACTCTTGAACTGCAAAAATCGCCCGTATTTCTATGAAATAATGACACTGTCACCGTCAAATTGTTACAATGGGTGTGCGTTTGGCTGTACCGTGGTAATTTCGCGCGCTACCGCTTTGTGCAGATGAAACACTAACAAATGTTGCGGTGGTGTTCAACATTTTTTTGAACTAAGTACCCAAATTAACAAAGGATTTAGATCATGAAAAAATAAATTCTTTTTAAATCTATAGTTTCTCAGTACTCATTATTTTGACATATTCTATGACACATGTATAAAAACAAAAATAATTATATTCTAAATCTGCACAGTATTATTTTTGTTTAAGCTGAAATAATACTGAACTAAAATAATAATTAAAAAATGTTTTTGTTAATTATTAGTACCTAATTAAGCATAATATTGTAGGAGTGTAACATAATATTGTAGGAGTAGGCGGCTGTTTAACTGAAACAATAAAGGCCGCAGCATACTTGTAGTAACACCCGACGCCATCCCACGCTTACTTATTGGCCATCATCATCTGTCTAGCCTTTTCCCAATTATGTTGGGGTCGGCTTCCAGTCTAACCGGATGCAGCTAAATAACAGTATTTTACATGGAGCGACTGCCTATCTGACCTCCACAACCCAGTTACTGGGTAATACAATACCCCTTGGTAAGACTGGTTGTCAGACTTTCGGGCTTCTGACTACCCGTAACGACTGTCAAAGATCCACAAATGACAGCCGGGACCAACGGCTTGACGTGCTTTCCGAAGCACGGAGGGGTCTCGGTATGTTAAGATGGTCACAGACCAACCGCGGCAAACGTAGCTTAACCTGATCGATCGACCTGTGCGGCTGTTATTATTTAGCCACGGACCTCGCTTACTTATTGGCCAAATGACGAAAATAGCTCAACGGGATGAAAAATGTGGCCAATGAGTAATGGATGGATAAAAAGTTTGACATCCGCAGAATATTTGCGAAAATGAACACACAATCCGACGTTACCTACATATTAGCTTTGACAACAGCTTTCCTATTCAAGATTACATATGGAGTTTAAACTGTGAGTACACCGTAATATGATTAGATAAGTTGACATCTTTCTGTTTTAGTTGATGAACTTCCTCGAGTAAATACCAACCATAACATTGTGTTTGCACCTGAAATTCAATTTTAATCAACAAGGGAACTTTAACTGTTATTACTTGTTCTGCGCTTGGGCACAACACTTTTGATTTACCAATTTACCGCTTTAAGTGTCCCGTGGTTTGTGGAACAGCACCACATTTACAATCCAAGCCGGAGTCGTCTATGAATCTCCACCTGAACAGGTTTTCCTTGCTTCGGCCAACCTGGGTCCGGAGCACACTCCGAGTCTGAGTTTTATGCCTTACTAACCTTTTTCTTTTTTGACCATACAGGACGTAAAAAAAAAATTTTTTTTAGATTATGACTTTATGTCCGCTAGAGGGCGCCATGTTCAATTTAATGTGACGTCACATAGCCTATTACCAGCGGATGATCAAGACGCTTCTAACGATATCTCATTTTTCCAATTATGACAAGTAGTTTAGGAGTTATGAGGGAACAGATGAACATACATACATACATACCGGTCATAATCATAACCCTCCTTTTTGCTTCGCCGTAGTCGGGTAAAAATACCTATCATGAGGGTAGAAGCTAGTTATTAATAAGAAGCTTGGAACCTATTAGTAAAAGTGCGCGATGCTGCACACCGCCACCCTATTTCAAGTTAAACAAATATCAACTTTATTTCAATGATAATTAAGTTGATTTCAGAGTGATAAGCACTACTGAAAAAGTCATAAAAATGTTTGAAGTTATAGCGTAAACTGAACTTTATTGTGTATGAGTTAAAGTTATTTTTCCATTAGTTCATATTTGTTTACATTTTTGGCAAATAAATCGATCGGCAGATTACATAATATTGTTTAAGATCGTGTTTCTTTGTGTATCACTTTGCCTTAGTTTGAATCGATGAAGAATAACATATTTTCTTGAAAAGTAAATAAATAATTATCACAAATACATACAAGGTGAATGCCCTTTATTGAAATTAGAATAAACAATTCCAAATACATATGTATTTGGATAAACCGTCACGTATCCACCATTATTGGCATTAAAATTAATTTTCAATACTGGAGTCGAATATCAATTATTTTGCTGTTTAGAATTATTATTAGAAAACTAATAGAAATAACATTCTTAAAACGGTTCTTCTTCAAAACGGTGAAGGAAGTCATCGTGAGAAAACCGGCATGTCCTAGAACCAAAAAAAAGACGGGTTGCACTCCGGGAGTGCCGACAGAAGTGAAAACTTGAATATTAACGTTGAAATAAATCAATTATTAATTGAATTAATATAACTAAGTTTTTTTCACTATTTCTGCGTCACTTTTTTCATTAATCGATGCACTTTGTTCAATTTCCATTTTTTGAAACACTATATATACACGAATTTTACGAATACACAGCAGTGTGGCTACTACACAGACGGTCGAGCCATCAGCTGTCCATCCACGTCCGCGTCCGCGTCCGCGTCCACCATCACCATCACATCACATCACATCACATCACCATCGCCATCGCCATCACCATCGCCATCACCATCGCCATCACCATCGTCATCGCCATCACCATCGCCATCGCCATCACCATCCATCCATCCATCCATTATCGTGTCTCACTTGGTTCACTTCGGTTGGCGCCGCCGTAGAAAGAGATGGGGGGGGGAATCTCTCCTGACGGTCACGTGTCCTGACGCGATGTCCTGACGCGAGTTTAACATTTTTTACCCATTACAAAAAGTGTTCAACGCCGCTAAAGAAGTTTTCACTTCAAAAATTCGAAGACATATGACACCCACCAACCCGCACTAGGCCCGCAAGGTGTCTGCAGTTTCGCTAACTTATTTAATTTTACCCTTTATAACAATAGGAAACCAAAAATACCGCACCGCATGCAACGGGTTAACACACATAAGTATTAAGTGGACAATACCACCCATATATGGCTTAAATAAAACCTTTTAACGCCAGTTTATACGACCACATAACTCGATAGTGCTAAAACAAAATGGCGGTGGAAATAACTCCTATTCAAATATAATATTATTTAAGGCTGTTATAATAGGGTCATACATGGAATTTGCTTATTTATAAATAATCATTTAATTATAAAATGGTTCCGAAATTGACAGAGATCGCACTGACTCACACACTAAAGATAGAAATGAGACAAACATGTATCAGGCACACACATTCATATTTTTCTCTTCTTGTCCTCACACACTATTGTCTACATTTCTTTTTTTACTTTTCATTTCGCAGGTCTGCTGGGAGAAATTTCTTAAGAAATAAGCAGTACCTATGTACTCAAATTATAATTATGTCATATCCCTATGTATTTTACAGTGTTTACATAAATAATAAAATAAAGAAATACTATTTAAATATACATTTTATTATATTGTTGTATATTAGACTGTCAAAGTCAAAACATTTATTTAAATGCACTTTTAAGGCATTTTTGAACGTCAAAATTTACAAGAAAAATTAGAATTGATTCTACGAGTAGTTGCTCCTTCCAAAAGGTAATTTCGTATGGAGAAGAATGGATGAGAAACTCGCGGGACTTTGATCGTGCGCTGTTTCATGTCCCGAGACTTTGAAACTGTTGAGATTTCTCAAACCCGTCGGGGAAATAGCGTAACACATTATCAATCGGAAACGGTTTCATTTTGACAGTTCAAGAACATTCATTGCGTTATTTGCGTTTTGAGCAGACAATGGCGTCGATTCCCTTGTTCACAAACTAAACTAAATTTAATTTCAGTGCATCTTTTTCTTTCTATTTCATTAAGAAAAGGACAGAAGATAAATATTAGTTTAGACCTGTCAAATTAGTCCGTGCCTGACGTAAATTGACGTAGGTATTTTTAATAGCCAATTTTTTAATCACGTCTAAATTGTCTATGGAGTGTCTTAATTTGACAGGACTAAACTAATATTTATCTCCTGTCCTTTTCTTAATGAAATAGAAAGAAAAAGATGCACTGAACTTCAATTTAGTTTAGTTTGTGAACAAGAGAATTGGCGCCATTATTTGCGAACTGAGGTATGAAGCAAAATGGATAAGCAATTTGCTTCAAAATGATTCAGATTCCGTTTGATAGTCAATTAGGGTGCGTAAATAGGTACTTGAAAACATAAGTTCATTCTCATTTTCTTCCATTCGAACATTCATTTTAGCTTCTTACTGAAAGCGGTCTTCTATTGTGTCCATAAGTAATTATTTAAATCGGCATTCATTGATGAATTAGTTACAAATTGATTGTGGTAGTTGTAAGACAAGATGAATAAGGCTTTCATTTAGTTGTTTATGGTCTTTTAGCACCTGCGTTTCTACAAATTATTGTGGTTTATTTTTTATATATTGAGAGCAAAATATACCTGTCTGACTTTTTTTTACATTCTGGACAATAACAGGGTATAAAAGGTGAACGGAGTAAAAGCCGTCAATATCCGATTTTTTTTTTTCAAAAACCTAATATGAAATTAACCCATCAACATCATCATCTGCCTAGCCTTTTCCCAACTATGTTGGGGTCGGCTTCCAGTCTAACCGGATGCAGCTGAATACCAGTATTTTACATGGAGCGACTGCCTATCTGACCTCCACAACCCAGTTACTGGGTACCTAATACGATACCCCTTGATGATTTTCTGAAAGGTGGCGTACAATAGATAGGATTATCAAGCTAGGTATACGTCGTCTGTTCAAAAGAAAAGGTGAATTTTGAATTTTTTTGATAAGTATTTATTTATTCATCAATATCCGTTTTGTCCCCTTCAAAGTGATCCCCCTCAGATATAATGCACTTATGCCAGCGCTTCTTCCAATCCTCGAAGCACTTCTGAAATGCGCTTTTCGGTATGGCCATCAGCTCGTTCTTCGATTCTGACTTTATCTCATCAATTGTGGCAAAACGCTTTCCTTTCATTGGTCTTTCGACGTCATAACCATATACCCACGTATCGTCACCAATTATGACTCTTTTGAGCAAACCTGGATCGTCGTTGACGTCATTCAACTACTTCTGAGCGATACTAAGGCGACGTTGCTTTTGATAAAAATTTAGCAATTTCGGAACAAACTTCGCTGCCGCACGTTTCATGCCCAAAACATTCGAGAAAATTGCATGGCATGAGCCGATTGATATGCCAACATCCTCTGCAACTTCCCTAATAGTGATTCGACGATTTTCCAAAACAATTTTTTTCACTGTTTCGATCTTTTCTTCGCTTGTTGACGTGGTTGCAACTCCAGGACGCTCATCGTCATCAACATCTTCTCCGCCTTCTGTAAAGCGCTTGTAAACACTTTTTTGAGATAAAGTGGACTCGCCGAATGCCACAGTCAACATTTCAAGTGCCTTGGAGCAGTTTATTCCATTTTTAACTCAAAATTTAATACCTTATTCTTTGATCCATTTTTTTCAACAGTCAAAAATCTAAGAACACACAAAAACGTGACTAACCTTTTCAGTTGTCAACAACAAACTACTAATCCAAATTGGCTGATAATGCCAACATATGATAAACATATGTATACCAACATAACAAAAAAAAAATTCGATAATCGAATGTACACAGCCCGCGAAAATTGAAAATTCACCTTTTCTTTTGAACAGACCACGTATGTCAGACATGGGGGCTTGATGAACTTTCCTGCAATTGGATGCTTTGCTTTTTATTTTCTTTTTGTAATGTTTAATATTGTATTTGTGTGCCTAATTTGTTATTGCTTACATAGTTTTTAAGTTACTTGTAATATAAACACGCTATGCCTGCCAATAAAAGTTTTATTTTTATGTTTTCTGGTAAGAATATAATTAGTTTGTCTCTGTATCCGATCCAATCAAAACTTCACGACGCTAACTCCTGACTCCGTCTGGCAATAAAGTGCCAGATAAAATAGCATATCAAACACTCTATCGTAACGATGTGTCAATTTATTGGGCATACATACGTTTTACGATCTACGTCTGTACCCGAGTCTGTGGGTAAAGGGTTGCCAGTTACATCGATTTAGTTTTCATACGTTTTGAAAATGTTTCGAGTAGCCTAAAATGATAAAAATCCCAACGCTGATTAGCTGGATCCGTTTTCTCCTCTACCGATCGTTATTTCAGATATTTTGTATTAGTATTTATTTTCGTATTTTATAGTTATTTCCGACCTATTTATCCTGTATGTTGCACCTACTATGTTTTATCTCTGCATCACCCTAACCGCCCGGCTGCGACTTTTGGCTTAGCGGCAAGCGGCGCGGCAAGCGGCGCAGCAAGCGGCGCGGTGTCTTTGTCAAATGCACTGCTAGCGTTGACGCTGCGAGCGGTGGGTCGTGGCATGGTTCATACATGGTATTTGTTTTTACCGCTCATCGCCCCGCGCTAAGCTGCCTCTGATAGCGGCAAGGTCGTGGCCAGGCCGTAAGGTTGACTGGTAGAAAATGCCTCAGGCATTACGGACACTCAAGAGCATGTATGTATTAAATTCCTTTAATTTTACGTTATTTTAATGTTATAGCATAAATTATTAATGTACCAAAAACAGGTGAAGACGCTGACCTTGTAACACAGGTACTACCTAGATCAGGAGGCTTCAAATTAAAATGTAACGTCTTTTTAACGTCAATAAAACGTTTTATTATTTTCTTTATTTTTTATTATTGCCATCAACCGGGCATATTATATCCAGACTACCGGCTGCAACTGAGACATTCGCCCGCCCAGGTAATTGAACCCAAGACCTCACAAGAGCTCAGCAGTAGTAAGTTGCAACCAATAACCCAACGAGACACTTTAAACAAAACACAAACAATAAAAATACAAACTTTGTTCTTTAAAACCTTTTAACTTGGCAACACATACAAACTTCGCAACTAATTTATGACTGTTTGCACGAGGAGTAGGTACAGGGCATATTTGTCACTCGTTTTTAATGGTCTTAGGTAGGTACTAAAAGGACCATAGAAAGGTCACATTCGAAGATAATAGATATATACTGCCGTAAATACTTTTTATGATTTTAGTTCGACAAGCTTGCATTTTTTTTATTGTCTGTAATAAAAATATCTAAGAACAATCAATCTGTATAGCCTTTTCCCAAATATGTTGGGGTCGGCTTCCAGTCTGACCGTATGCAGCTGGACACCTGTATTTTACATGGTGCGGCTGCCTTTTTGACCTCCGCAACCCAGTTACTGAGTAACACGATACTTTTTGGTTAGACTGGTTGTCAGACTTGTGGGCTTCCGACAACTCGTAACGACTGTGGCGGCATCTACAACGCCACATGCAAACTCCGCAGTCACAAATTAAATTGTTGTTGTCAGAAGTGGTTTTAACTAGTGATACAACACTATTACCTGTTGGTATCGTTTAACTTTAAAAGACCCACCGTACCACCAGGGGTACGGTGGGTCTGCAGTGATCAATCACACCGACGTCACGCAAAATCTTGCATCACGCAAGCAGACTTTACTGCGCAACTAGCATACATATAATATATACCCGAGATCCATCGTCGGTCAGTTGCCCACAAGTCACAGCAACAATCTGGTCGGAGAATCCTCCTTTTTCTATGGAGCATGACAGAACTTTACACCCTGTTCCTGATGCCTCTACGTGCGAAAAATCTACGAATGATAGCCAGGACCAATTGCTCTACGTGCTTTCCGACGTATGGAGGGGTTTCGTTATGTAGGTAATGGTTGGTAACTAATCCACGAACCAACCGCGGCAAGCGTAGTTAGCCTTTCTTCGGACCGTGCGGCTACTATTGCTTAACCACGGGGTCCAACCCCACTTTTTCGTAAATTACATGAATGAATATAAATAAAACAAAGTCGGGTTAATTACACCATTTATAACTCAAGAACGGCTGGACCGATTTTCTTAATCTTTAATTTACAACAAACAAACAACACAAGAAATACTACTCGACTAGCACTATTTGAAGTAGTAGCGTAAACTAAACTTTATTGTGTAGGATTTAAAGTTATTTTTCCATAAACTCATATTTGTTTACATTTTTGGCAAATAAATCGCGAATGCAGGTTAGATGTATCTTCAAGTTATCCTAGCTCCATCTATGTTGTTTCGAATGCTGCTACGAGATCGTCTACTACGCGCTACGCGGCTACGAAATGGTTCCGCGTAGCTTTCGTAGCAAGTCGTCGGTTTCTTAGTAAAGCGACATCTAGTAAAATTTATATCAACTAATACGATGGAGAATTTTATCAGCAAAGAAAGGCATAATTTTCCATCAGGTAAAAGAATGTTGTATAGATGGCGCCACTCAACTGTGAATATTTAATTGTGGAGAAAGAAACTGGGAGCACGCCACCATCGCGTTCTTTTTATTTGGCCGAACCGAAAGCGTCGCACCAACAGAGGGCGCTTTTCGAACAAAAAATTGAAAAATGAACACCATGACTGCGTATTTACGCGAACGACGATTTTGGTTAGGACGCGGGTTACAAGTCTGATCCTGTATGTATCCCAACCGAAAGCGAATGTCGCGCGGATATGCAATTACGCGATCGTTTACATTAATTATGACGTAGGTACACACGCGACTTGATTGATCGTAGGAGTACGTCATATTCATAAGGGTTTCGCGGTGGGGCTTCTTCGGCATATAATTACCGCTGCGTCGTTACTGAAAATGATCGTCACGTGAGTACGCGACCATCTCGCCTTTTTATATGAATATTACTGGCTTCTGCCCGCGACTTCGTCCGCGTGAAATTTCACCCTCCTCCCATTCACCCTCTCAGGGGTGGAATTTCGAAAAACCCTTTTTTAGTGGATACTTAATCTTCATAAAGAACATACCCTCCAAATTTCATATCTCTAGGACCAGCGGTTTAGGCTGTGCTTTGATATATCAGTCAGTCAGGACTTTCAATTTTATATATACAGGGTTATTCTAAGAGATCATTGTACTCATCATTATGAACAACTTTTATTAAGAGATCAAACCTGAAATCGCGAAAAAAAATCAGCTGTTCCCTAGATTTTGACGAGTTATACAAACACAAATGTAGAGAACAGCTGATTTTTTTTTTCGCAATTTCAGGTTTGGTCCCATAGTAACAGTTGTTCATAATGATGAGTACAATGACCTCTTAAGAGGTTGTTAATGTTTTTCCACTAACCCTGTATAGATGTACCTACTATCGCTATATTTGTATTGCACTATAGACTAAGGTTTACTTAAAAGGTACTTTAAAGGTATTGTTTTGTATCTGTATGCCGAGTCACCGAGCTACTGCACAAACGTGCAGCGCAGTGAACCGCCCGAAGATCACGCTGTCAAGTCGCGCTGCAAACACCCTCAATAAGTTATTAGAACTTATCCAGGAGGCCCTGCTATATTTGCTTTTCCATACATTTTGACCGCGTAGGTATTGCATTTTTCTATGAAACAGCTGTTTTTTTTTATAACTGACGTAATAACTACACAGGAGGTCTAGAATATGCGCTGTATTCATCGTTACAGTTTGCAGAGACCGGACGGTATGTCTTTATTTCTATGGAAGGTGGGTACGCCTTTAGTGTGGGACGCAACTTGTGTCGATACTCTTGCGCCATCCCATCTTCCTGGATCGGCATGCTGTGCTGGCGCTGCTGCTGCGGCTGCCGAAAACCTCAAGCGGCGAAAATATAATAACCTTATCGGAAATTATATTTTCAAGCTGTTTGGGATTGAAACCCTCGGGCCATGGGGTCCGAGTGCTCATGGTCTTTTTAAGGAAATTTCAAAACGGCTGGTTGACACTTCCCGTGACCCAAGGGCTGGCTTTTACTTTGGCCAAAGGCTAAGCATTGCCACACAACCTGGTAATGCCGCTAGTCTCTTGGGTACATTACAAGTCGACAGCGATGCGGATGAGTTTTTCGACACTAATATTATAGTTTATGTGTATACTTAGTTTTAGTTAAGTTAGATTTTGTTATGTTCGATAGGATTGTGAACTTTATTTATTTATTAAAGCAATACATAGTAAAAAAAATCAGCCATTTTTTATTAATGTCTTGGCATAAATGTCAGCAAGACAATGACAATGATTTTTGAATGATTGAATGACAGCATTCCAATTTATACTATTGTCAATTAGTGAAATATTTTAAGTAACGACTCTGAGTTCCAGGGTTAAATGGGTAATAACTGTGCCTGAATATTAAAGATGAATAAATAAATAAAGGCTTGGTGAGAAATATAGGCCCCTTTTGTTTGGCGTTCGAGTACGGTGTTTAAATGTGTTATTATTTGTCAATAATTCTTTGATAAATCTGCTTCTATGAAATTAATTGCTGTTTTAGAATCTGAATGTTTTTAAAACACCCGCCGTTTAGATAGGTACCTTTACATAACTATGAAAATGCTACAATAACTGATCGGACTAAGAACTAGCCCTCGTTAAAATTGCATTAGTTTTGACGGCGGGGCTACCGCAAACTGGCCCGAATTTAGAGCGTCTGCATTTACAGTATAATTTGGTTACAATTTAGCTTTGTTATTTTAGTTTTAGTTTAGGTGTGTACACTAAAGTAGGGAGTGGCCTGTGGGAGTTTCACAATGTAAAATAAACCGCGACATAACCTTTATTCTTAGGGCTATTTTGCCATAGTCAGATATTTTTTTTCCATGGAATAAAATTGACGTTTAACAGTTCTAGTTTGGTAAAACTGTCAAAAATTCAAAATTTATTCTCAGCATAGCTATTCACAAACACTCGATACGCTTCCGTATCGTATCGAACATCAATCAATGTTATCGTAGGAGTCTTCTCAACGCTGTTCATAAGTCCAAAACCCGAAAATTCTGTCAGTTTAAATCAAATAGACGCCCGCTGTTCTTTCAACAGCTATTTGCTGTCGGGGGCAAGTCAAATTAGTTTATCGAAATGTATCGTTTTCGATACGATAGCCTGTCGTAAGTTTGTGAATAGCTATGCAGGATAAAACTTATTCTAGGTACAAAAGCTTAGTGAAATACGCCCTTCGAGATACAAACGTCTACTTCAGTTGAACTTTTAAACTGACGTGTAAATATCCAATTTAATTTCATTACCAGTCGGCAGCAATGCGGATGAGTTTTTTCGACGCCATATTTAAGTTCGATAATAATTTTAGTTATGTTAGGACGTAATATTGTTATTTTTATTGTTTATTAATCCATACCTCCATACTATATCTATTATAAATTCGAAAGCAACTCTGTCTGTCTGTATGTTACCTTTTCACGCCTAAACCACTGAACAGCACCCTAATTGCGTAACATACTATTAATCGGAATCAGAATCATTTTGAAGCAAATTGCTAATCCATTGCTTCATAAGTTCGAAAAATTTGTCTGCTCTATCCGTAAATAACGCAATGAATGTTGTTGAACTGTCAGAATGAAACCGATTCCGATTGATAATGTGTTACGCAATTGCCCTGCAGATTTAGATGAAATTTGGTATAGACATAGTCTGAGTCACAGGAAAGGACATAGGATAGTGTTTATCCTGATATTACCACGGGATCGAAACTTATGCTGGTGAAACCGCGGGGCACAGCTAGTTAGGTATTTATTATTATTATTATTATACGCCTGTATTGTCCCACTGCAGGGCAAAGGCCTCCCTACCCTCTTTCCACGTTTCCCGGTCTACCGCGATTGTGGGCCAATCCTTTAAAAAGGAGTCCAGCTCATCCCGCCATCTCTTTCTGGGCCTGCCGCGCAGTCGTTTCCTGCCATTTGGGAGTTAGTTAGGTATAAGTTGCTATTTATGAAATCTCATTATAATTTTGAATAAACTGCCGTATCGTATTTCTTGCCAATAACTTTTAACGGACTCGCGGAGGTTGGTACCAAACAGGCTATAACCTCGACAGTACATACGTGCAACAACGGGAAGGGGTTCCCGATGACGTCACCACGAAATGCCGCCATATTCCACCACGTCATTGTCACTCCACACACGTACACATTTTAATTCGGCCGACTGTACGTACTTTATCGGCTGTTTTATTTGTGTTCGTTGCGTGAACGTGATGATAATTTTGAAGAGGACGATGAAGAGATAAATTAGCAAAATGTTGAAAATTGTGCGGTTGATTGTCAGTTGATTTATTGTTCACTAAAGACTTTAAAGTTTATCTGGACATTACCAACATCGGTGAAGGAAAACACCGAGACGACACCAGTAATGCTACTCTGTAAAAATCTCACCGTGAAAACTCAGGTGAAGTGAGCTTAATGTGAGTTTTCAATAGTGTCAATCCCTAGCATCAGAATGACAGCTCACTTTAAACTCACCTCACCTAAGTTATCACGGTGATCTTTTTACAGAATAGCACTGCTGGACTTATAGTTAATACTAGCTTCTGCCCGCGACTTCGTCCGCGTGAAATTTCATCCCCCCCCCCATTCACCCTCTTAGGGCTGTAATTTCGAAAAACCCTTTTTAGTGGATACTTACTCTTCACAAAGAACACACCCTCCAAATTTCATGTCTCTAGGACCAGCGGTTTAGACTGTGCGTTGATACATCAGTCAGTCAGGACTTTGAATTTTATATTTATATAGAAAAGGCTGAAATCGCCAACCCGTCTTGAATAATTCGTGATCAATGGTCGTGCCTTCTTTGTACAAGAAGAGGCTTTTGCCCTGAACACCCTATTATTGTCGTTGATGTTATTTATGGCTAAACAAAAATATCCACACTGGTCGATCGAGGGCTTGCTGAGGTCGGTCCGTGAACGGATGACCGTCTATTACATATCGAGACCTCCCGTGCCTCGGAAAGCGCTTTAAGCCGTTGTTGGTTCAGCCTACCGTTCGTGGATCTTTGACAGTCGTTACGGGTGTTCAGAAGCACGAAAGTCTAACAACTATTCTTACCAAGGGATTTCGTATTACCCAGTCAAGTGATTGTGGAGGTCAGATAGGCAGTCGCTCCATGTAAAATACTGGTATTCGGCTGCATCCGGTTAGACTGGAAGCTGACCCCAACATAGTTGGAAAAAAACTAGGTATATAATAATACAATTCATTAACATAATAAAGGTGTTTAAAATACTGTCTACACTAGATTCGATGTTAACGTCCCGTTTTTTACGTTCAAACTTTTTACATGTAAATTTTATTCAAAGCACCTTCTCAAAGGAATAAGTTCCTTCAACGTTTTTTTTTCGTAGTTTTTTACATGCTCTGTAAATCGAGTAAAATACGTATTTAGGTAAGACAGGTTTATACAATGTGTACCTAACTGAATTAATGCACATTATGAAAGTTGTTTGTTAAGAATAGTTTGTCATTTTTATAATAATAATATAGTTAATTTTTCACACAAAAAAGCTTCCTAGGATTGTCCTTAAAATTAAAAAAAAATATCCTAAAGCTTACATATCTATTTTACCACGGGGTTATACCTACCTACCTATAAAGATTTTTACCGATTTCAAAAAAAGAAGGAGGTTTTCAGTTCGTCGGAATCTTTTTTTTTTCTTTATGTATGTTCCCGAATAGGTACTCGAAGTCGGCTAGACCGAAATGATTTTTATTTTTAATGGCATAAGTAAGTACTTTCCAAATGGTCCCATTGTCAGAATCTGATCCTGCAGAAATCGAAGGAACTCTCGATTTGGGTATCTATTTTTTATAGTAACTCGTGCATTTGCTCTCGGAAAGCACCATTTGGTGAAGTGGAACTGATGATGAAGACCACAGAATGGCCACCGGAATAACTCAATTGTAAGTATTTCACGGGTTGCCATTCGATTACTTTAATATGGGTGCTAAGAAATTAATGCTCGTCACAATGCAAATGGTGAAATGGAGCTAATGGTGAAATACCAGGACAACTCCTCAAAAATTAACGTCCCTGCATCGGGAAAAGCAATATTTTGTAAAGGCTATTGATTAGATAAATTATAAACAGACCCACTAAAATACGAAAAATAAAAAAGAAACTTTCTAACAAAAAAAAAAAAAAAACCGACTTCCAAAAAAACACTACAAAGTGAAAAATAACTTTAATTTCGGAAATCTTTGGCTAAAAACTAAAATACAGATCCAACGACACCAGTCAGCTACTTGCATGCTTTTTTGCAAGTTACAGACATGTCTATTTCGGGCTTAAAAGATAGACAGTCTTGATTACTACAGACAGAGAAGCACCCATAGCTACTAACAATCATTTCATTTTTCCAAAGTTAACCCGGATAAAAACAACCCCTCCTGGCTTGTCTAAGCCACCGGAGCGTGAAGTGACAGCGAAATGGCAGTTGTAGCACAAATGCCAACAATTACCGGCTAGCTATTGGCACGTCGCCATGGCTACGGGCGTGCCAAAACCTGGCACAACGGTCTGTTAATGCTATTTGAGCGTTTATTTTGTGCTAAATTGAGGTTTATGTAGGTTTGCCATTCATGGATTGTGAAAGATGAAGAAAGTGATATTGTACTTCGTTGTGAAACGGTTTTATTGAACGTTCTCTGAGACTAAGGTTTCTTGGGTCTTTGTAATCTAAGCCCCAAAGTATGGGCAGGGCCGGATTAACCATGTCGGGGCCCTTAGGCAATGCAATTCTTGGGGCCCCTTTTCAGCCGCTTGAAGATCATCAGCTCTTATAAAGTTGATGAAGGGATGTGAGTAATAGCATCAGCAGCATCACTGGACTGATGTTTAACTCCTCAAAACTTACAGTATTTATAGATTTGTATTTGGGCTCACCGAAATGGTCTTAACGGATAGGTTACAGATACGTAATGAACTGATGATCCAGGTCTTATTAGGAATAGTATATGAGATGAGGCCGTCTCACGGTCTCATTATTCTTTCTTAATTAATTAATTAATTTCTTTATTAATTTTTCTTTCTTGTTCTATTGAACAAGAAAGAAAAATTCGACGCGGAAGTTTTAATTTTAACTTTATTCTTGTTAAATGCAATAAAATATAATAAACGAAAGAAAATAGTTTTGATGCGGGTGTTTTAATTTTATTACTGTTAAATGCAATAAAAAACTATAAACCAAGAATTTCATCATCACCACGAAATGCTAAATTACTTTTGTGCGCGCACGGGGCCCTTAGCCGATGCGGGGCCCCTAGGCAGTTGCCTAGTCTGCCTAATGGTTAATCCGGCCCTGAATTCTTACTACCACCATTACCTATCTGCCTAGCCTTTTCTTTGAGTCGACTTCCATGCAGCTGAATACCAGTACATATGGAGCTGCTGCCTATCGGACCTCCACAACCCACTTACTGCCACGACACCCTTTGGTAAGACTGGTTATCAGACATTCAGGCTTCCGACTACTCTAGGTAGCAATTATTCTCGGTTGTGAAAACGTGTGTCAAGATACGTGGTGTAACGTCGAAGGTGGGCCATTGTCTGTGAAGAGACGCCGCATCCGCACCGGAGATCTAGAACATAGTATACAACGCAAACGCAACGTCACTCTATCTGTTATTTGATTTGGTCGACTGGACCCGCGGGTCCAGTTCGAGTGGGTCCAGTTGACCAAAGACTCTTACTACTGCAGAATAACTGGAGTAGTTCTCTGTATTCTTTATTGTTATTGTTTTTCTACCTACCTGTACGCATCCGCATCTTCATAAAAATAAGCATTATACAAAATAATTACTACACATTCGACATTTGGCATTCCGTTGCATTGTCGAAAACATAAAAGCACATGCCAAAAACAGTTAGTGTTCTATTGCATAATACTTCGTAATTGTTGGCCATCTGTGCTTGTAGCCTTGTCATACACAATGACAATATTTATTTAGTAGCAGCGCCCCGCGGTTTCACCCGCATAAGTTTCGATCCCGTGGGAATATCAGGATAAAAACTATCCTATGTCCTTTCCCGGGACTCAAGCTATATCTATACTAAATTTTATCTAAATCGGTTCAGCGGTTTGAACGTGAAGAAGTAACAAACATATAAACACAAACACACACACACACACTCACAAACTTTCGCCTTTATAATATTAGTGTGATATTAGTGTGATAAACACAGCACAATGTAACAATGTTTGTTTATATCGCCTTTATTCGCCTTTCAACGTGAAATTTATAGGGTACCTACCTACTAAACTAAAACCTTCAAATTGATTTGTTTGCACAGTTCGACTCGCTTGTAGACTATACTTTCAAGCATTTAGTATGGACAGGTTAATAGTCCATTAACTATTTCAAATAACCTTCGTTGTAAAAGTACATCGATATAATATTTCATAGTTACTGCTGCAACGAACAGTTTTCAGGGTTCCGTACCCAGACGATGCCAACCGGACCTTATTATTAAGGCTCTGCTATCCGTCCGTCCGTCTGTCACAGGACTGTATCTTCTGAACCGTAATAGGTATACTTACAACTGTAATTTTAACAGAGTATGTACTAATATGTCCACTTATCTGCCTAGCCTTTTCCCAACTGTGTTGGGGTCGGCTTCCAGTCTAACCGGATGCAGCTGAATACCAGTATTTGACATGGAGCGACTGCCTATCTGACCTCCACAACCCAGTTACTAGGTAATACGATACCCATATGTGGTAAGACTGGTTGTCAGACTTAGCCCGAAAGTCTGACGACCCGTAAGGATGTCAAAGATCCACGAATGACAGCTGGGACCAACGGCTTAACGTGCTTTCCGAGGTACGGAGGGATTTTGGTATTTGAAGATGGACACACGTCCACGGACCAACCGCGGCAAGCGTAGCTTAACCTGATCGATCGATCCGTGCGGCTGTTATTAGGTACTTATCAATATATGTAAAATCTGCCGTTTTGGAGCTAAGATGGCACAAACAGTCACACTGATACTCACGTCAAACTTTTAACACCCCTCTGTTTTTGTCGGGGGTTTAACAATTAGAGGGGTGCCCATCTGCTCATACAAGAAGCGTACTTTTTTTTTAAGTATTAAAAATGCTCCCTCCCTTCACATAGAGAAACCCGTGTCCCACCAGTGGGAACATTATAGGCTGATTATGTTATACCTACTTTGGAGTAACTATAGCTGAGTACTTAAAATTATGAATTAAGAAAAAAATTGTTTTTTTAAATATTTATCTTCTTTAGATATTGATGCCCATCACATGTGTGAAATCTCGCTAGCTAATTCAAATTGACCTTGTATTGTAGTCACACCACAAAATCTAAAAAAAAAGTTTAAAAACTAAAACCTGAATACTGAAAAGGATGAAACAAGAAAGTACCTTCCCGTGGTCGCATGCCGCTGTACTAAATATGCTATGGTAGCATGCGACCACGGGAAGGTATTTTCTTGTTTCATCCTTTTCAGTATTCGGGTTTTAGTTTTTAAACTTTTTTTTATTTAATTATTTTGGGGTTTATTTCAGTAATACTTATATTTTTGAAATGTGCTAATAAAGTGCTTTCATTTGATACCCCACAAGGCACCACTCCAAAATATTTATGTTTAATTCATTACTCTATGTCCTCTAGAGGGCGTCATATTGAATTTAGTGCGACGTCATATAGCCTATAACCAGCGTACGGTCAAGACGCTTCTAACGATACCTCATTTGTCAAATTATTATAAATACTTTTTAAGTTATGAAGGAACAGATGAACATACATACCGGTCAAAATCATAACCCTCCTTTTTGCTTCGCCGTAGTCGGGTAAAAAAGGTACGGAACCTACATTACAAAACCTCCGCTTTCAATTTCCATGAATAGGACATCGTTAACATAATCGTTCTCTTGTCGCTAATCTTATCGCTGAACCCTGAAACACTCGGCGCGATTGTTATTGACCTATTAAAGGAAAATAACAACAGTGGGACGGCGATAGCGATTACAGGGTTACTTATAGGCAGTATACGTGATTGTCGTTGCCTTAGTACCTACCTACAAACGGGGTGAATAAGGATGCAGGGGTGAATTGGGACGAAACTTTAAAATGGATTTTAGCGTTGAAATAATATAGTTTTTTGCCGAACATGCCCCTGCATCCCTATTCGCCCCGTTTGACGGTACAGTCAACATCAAAAGTCGATTAACACTATCATTTTTACATGTTATTAAATTGACAACAACTTTTTTTAATAAACTGATTTTTAGCTTTTCACATAATAGACAAGAGTATTATATTCTAAAAAAATTTCTTCTGCTGCAATTTTGAACAAATATTTTGCTCAATAACTAAGATTAAAAAAACTGAAGTGTTAATCAACTTTTGATGCTGACCGTACCTAATGTTGTGAAGTACAGACGCAAGTACATCAAGCTACTACAATCTGTCAAATTTTCCCAATCAACTTTGAACCTTATGCTTTAGCGATAAAGTTGAAAATCTATTAAAGAAATTTGACAGATTGTAGTTGCTCGATGTGCTGGCGTCTGTAGGTACAATAGATCTTATGATCTTTTATCTTACTATCTTATTGCGACGAGGGGCCCGTGGCTAAATAATAACAACCCACAGGTCGATCGACCAACCGCAGCAAGTATTGCATAACCTGATCGAGGTTAAGCAATACTTGCTGCGGTTGGTCTGTGGATGGGTGACCATCTTTACATACCGAGACGAGACCCCTCCGTGGCTCGGAAAGCACGTTAAGCCGTTGGTCCCGGCTGTCATTCGTGAATCTTTGACAGTCGGGTAGTCAGAAGCCCGAAACTCTGACAACCAATCTTACCAAGGGGTATCGTATTACCCAGTAACTGGGTTGTGGAGGTCAGATAGGCAGTCGCTCCATGTAAAAATACTGGTATTCAGCTGCATCGGGTTAGACTGGAAGCCGACCCCAACATAGTTGGGAAAAGGCTAGGCAGATGATCTTATCTTATTGTTATATTCTTTTCTTTCTTATCTTAATAAAAATCTTGAATTCACTGACAGACAATTAGCTTTTTCCGCTGGGTCTAGCAAGGAGGACGAGTGGGCTCGCGAAAGTTAGAAGGAATGGAGGGAGGCCTTCGTCCAGGAGTGGGACAGCGCAGGCTAGTAAAAAAGATTTATGTAAGTATTTTTTTTTTTAATAAAACAAAAGTGTCGTGACGATCAAAATGTTACACTATTTTCTGTCTATTTCTCATTTGCCATAACAACCTCCATTTTCAACCGTAGACCTAAGTGATAAAGTTCAAAATGGTAACCAAAGTTTCATGACGTCGTCGTACCACCTGATAAGAGGCTTTTCAGCGTTATTGCAAATCAATAGAGTTTAAAACGTAGTATTTACCATAATTTATTTCATATGATCACACAAATTTCAGCTTTATTCTGATAGAGGTAAAGTTCAAATGGCTAATTTTATTGTGGCTGTTTGTAAGTTTGGCAGGAGTTGTTCTGGCATGGGACCAACAGAGATGTCGGCGATTCGATTCCGTTCTAGATAAGTGGCTACTCGTTGGACAGTCAGACTAGACTTAAATTGGATCTTTGCTTACCTTACAATGAAACAACTGTCCATGGACTATTTGATGCCAGAATTCAGTTAAATTACCTTCAGAAAATTATGACCACACGACTGAAGTGAAACTTCAAACGTATTTGGCTATGAGAGGAAGAGAGAAAGAAAATGTTCGCGCGCACTGCTTTCTCTTGCTCATATCCCCCACTCAACTCCCGTTCGCCTCGCCCGATCACACTTTTCGTAACGCTTACGTCACGCGTTCGCCAGCTTACTCCCGATACCAATCACGTCTGCAGTTACGCTAGCTAATTTATTTTACCCAGTAAATATAATTCTTCTGTAGATACGTGTCTTACTAAACTCCTCCTCAGCGGCTGGACCGATTTTGATGACATTTGTTCGAATAAAATTTAATTTTATTAATAGAAAACAAACAGCTCATTTATCAAATTAAATTTCAGTCGACAACATCCATCGGTTTCTTACTGAACTTCAACTATATCCGACGATCCTGCATACTCATCTCTTTTGTCGACTGTACATATGAATGGTCCCTTTTATCGCGAGCTGTATGTACCCTGTACCCATTTTGATTAATGATGAGTTGGTTTGATTAATGAACGGCTCATAATTACGGGTTGCGGTAAAGAATATGCAACACATTGTTTTGTGGTGATAACAGGATTTTTGGAACGAAATGCTTTATCGTACGTTATAATCTGGCAAATGAGAAATAGACAGAAAATAGTGTAACATTTTGATCGTCACGACACTTTTGTTTTATTAAAAAAAAAAATACTTACATAAATCTTTTTTACTAGCCTGCGCTGTCCCACTCCTGGACGAAGGCCTCCCTCCATTCCTTCTAACTTTCGCGAGCCCACTCGTCCTCCTTGCTAGACCCAGCGGAAAAAGCTAATTGTCTGTCAGTGAATTCAAGATTTTTATTAAGATAAGAAAGAAAAGAATATAACAATAAGATAAGATCATCTGCCTAGCCTTTTCCCAACTATGTTGGGGTCGGCTTCCAGTCTAACCCGATGCAGCTGAATACCAGTATTTTTACATGGAGCGACTGCCTATCTGACCTCCACAACCCAGTTACTGGGTAATACGATACCCCTTGGTAAGATTGGTTGTCAGAGTTTCGGGCTTCTGACTACCCGACTGTCAAAGATTCACGAATGACAGCCGGGACCAACGGCTTAACGTGCTTTCCGAGCCACGGAGGGGTCTCGTCTCGGTATGTAAAGATGGTCACCCATCCACAGACCAACCGCAGCAAGTATTGCTTAACCTCGATCAGGTTATGCAATACTTGCTGCGGTTGGTCGATCGACCTGTGGGTTGTTATTATTTAGCCACGGGCCCCTCGTCGCAATAAGATAGTAAGATAAAAGATCATAAGATCTATTGTACCTACAGACGCCAGCACATCGAGCAACTACAATCTGTCAAATTTCTTTAATAGATTTTCAACTTTATCGCTAAAGCATAAGGTTCAAAGTTGATTGGGAAAATTTGACAGATTGTAGTAGCTTGATGTACTTGCGTCTGTACTTCACAACATTAGGTACGGTCAGCATCAAAAGTTGATTAACACTTCAGTTTTTTTAATCTTAGTTATTGAGCAAAATATTTGTTCAAAATTGCAGCAGAAGAAATTTTTTTAGAATATAATACTCTTGTCTATTATGTGAAAAGCTAAAAATCAGTTTATTAAAAAAAGTTGTTGTCAATTTAATAACATGTAAAAATGATAGTGTTAATCGACTTTTGATGTTGACTGTACCGTCAAACGGGGCGAATAGGGATGCAGGGGCATGTTCGGCAAAAAACTATATTATTTCAACGCTAAAATCCATTTTAAAGTTTCGTCCCAATTCACCCCTACATCCCTATTCACCCCGTTTGTAGGTAGGTACTAAGGCAAGGACAATCACGTATACTGCCTATAAGTAACCCTGTAATCGCTATCGCCGTCCCACTGTTGTTATTTTCCTTTAATAGGTCAATAACAATCGCGCCGAGTGTTTCAGGGTTCAGCGATAAGATTAGCGACAAGAGAACGATTATGTTAACGATGTCCTATTCATGGAGATTGAAAGCGGAGGTTTTGTAATGTAGGTTCCGTACCTTTTTTACCCGACTACGGCGAAGCAAAAAGGAGGGTTATGATTTTGACCGGTATGTATGTATGTATGTATGTTCATCTGTTCCTTCATAACTTAAAAAGTATTTATAATAATTTGACAAATGAGGTATCGTTAGAAGCGTCTTGACCGTCCGCTGGTTATAGGCTATATGACGTCACACTAAATTCAATATGACGCCCTCTAGAGGACATAGAGTAATGAATTAAAAATAAATATTTTGGAGTGGTGCCTTGTGGGGTATCAAATGAAAGCACTTTATTAGCACATTTCAAAAATATAAGTATTACTGAAATAAACCCCAAAATAATTAAATAAAAAAAAGTTTAAAAACTAAAACCCGAATACTGAAAAGGATGAAACAAGAAAATACCTTCCCGTGGTCGCATGCTACCATAGCATATTTAGTACAGCGGCATGCGACCACGGGAAGGTACTTTCTTGTTTCATCCTTTTCAGTAGGTATTCGGGTTTTAGTTTTTAAACTTTTTTTTTAGATTTTGTGGTGTGGCTACAATACAAGGTCAATTTGAATTAGCTAGCGAGATTTCACACATGTGATGGGCATCAATATCTAAAGAAGATAAATATTTAAAAAAACAATTTTTTTCTTAATTCATAATTTTAAGTACTCAGCTATAGTTACTCCAAAGTAGGTATAGCATAATCAGCCTATAATGTTCCCACTGGTGGGACACGGGTTTCTCTCTGTGAAGGGAGGGAGCTTTTTTAATACTTTAGAACAAAGTACGCTTCTGGTATAAGCAGATGGGTACCCCCTCTAATTTTTAACCCCCGACAAAAACAAAGGGGTGCTATAAGTTTGACGTGTGTATCTGTGTCTGTTTGTGCCATCGTAGCTCCCAAACGGCTGAACCGACTTTGTTGTTTTTTTTTAACTTTATTTTATTACTACTTACTTATATATTTTTTGTACGTAATAGTAAACATAGTAGTACATTGAGGGAGAGTAGTACATGGAGGGGTCAGAACGGAACCGGTCCCCCAGTTGTAAGTATACCTATTACGGTTCATAAGATACAGTCCTGTGACAGACGGATGGACGGACAGCGGTGCCTTAGTAATAAGGTCCGGTTGGCATCGTCTGGGTACGGAACCCTGAAAACTGTTCGATGCAGCAGTAACTATGAAATATTATATCGATGTACTTTTACAACGAAGGTTATTTGAAAAGTTAATGGACTATTAACCTGTCCATACTAAATGCTTGAAAATATAGTCTACAAGCGAGTCGAACTATGCAAACAAATCAATTTGAAGGTTTTAGTTTAGTAGGTAGGTACCCTATAAATTTCACGTTGAGAGGCGAATAAAGGCGATATAAACACTGTTAAACCGAAACCGGCATGTCCTAGAACCAAAAATTCGAAGACATGTGACATCTACCAATCCGCACTGGGTCCGCGTGGTAGATTACGGCCCATTCTCTCTTACTGAGAGGAGGCCTACGTCCCAGCAGTGGGAACATTATAGGCTGATTATGTGTATGTGTAAACACTGTTACATTGTTCTGTGTTTATTTGAACATAAATTAAAATTAAATCTGTAGATACTCACTATATGTATTTTAGGGCCTCCGATCCATAAATCATTATCTCCATATTCTTTTAAATATTTTCGTTTTCGTCTTTTTTAACAGGCACTTCATCATCTGCCTAGTTTTTTCCCTACTATGTTGGGGTTGGCTTCTAGTCTAACCAGGCGCAGCTGAATACCAGTATTTTAAACGGAGCGACTGTCTATCTGACCTCCGCAACCAAGTTACTGGGTAATACGATACCCCTTTCTAAGACTGGTTATGCTTCTGACGGACCCGTAACGACTGTCAAAGATGTAAAGAGAGAACAAATGACAGCCGAGATCAACGGCTTAACGTGCTTTCCGAGGCACGGAGGGGTCTTGGTATATACATACAGATGGTCACCCATCCACGGACCAATCGCAGCAAGCGTAGCTTGAATCTGATCGATCGACCCGTGAGGCTTTTTTTACTTAGCCACAAACCCCCAGCCTCTTATCTGGCATCTATGATGGTTGACCTTGAACCTTTAGACATCTTGGGTGACAGAGAGACAGTCAGGGACACGAGACGACATAACGGTCTGAGCTAGGTCTAAAATAGAGGAAGATTTTTTTGTCACCATTCAAATTTTTACAGGGTGTTCTACCCAAATATATCAACAACTTTCACTATGGGACCAACTCTGAAATCACGAAAAAAAAAGTCAGCTTTTTCATACATTTTGGTCATGTAGGTATTGAACTTTTGTATGAAATAGCTGAATTTTTTTTCGTGATTTCAGTGTTGGTCCCATAGTGAAAGTTGTTCATATTCATGGGTAGAACACCCTGTAAAAATTTGGATGGTGATAAAAAAAATCTTTCTGTATAAAATTAATCTTTATTGCCAATTCCATAGACAAGGTACACCATCTGCTTTTTATACAGAATTCAGGATTCTTTTCTTAGATTATATGGACAGTCTTAAAATCAAATTTTATTAGCTATAGAACGATTTGGTTGGCCTTTGTAAAGGCTAAAAGCGTATGTGGGCCTAAAGGGAAAATGTAGGAGTCAAATAAGTAGCTGTTCTATAAAATTGTATATAGTAGATAGGTAGAGATGACGACATTCTAATACTATCTATACTAATGATAAAGATAGTTTTTTTGTTGTTTTGTCCTCCTCCAATGGCATCCTGAATGTGTTTTCAGACCGGTGGGACACTCCCCTCTTACGAAGGTGGTTAAGAGTCCAGACACACTTGTCTAAATAAACTGTTGTGTTAAATTAAGTAATACTAACATAAGGCTAAGTTATACTAACACTATATGGATTTATCTGAAATAAAATATTTGAATTGAATTGAATAATCTCTCGGTCTAGCAATTAGATTTGAATTCTTTTATTATTTGATAGCCAAATTCTTGAAGAAAATTATTGTTTTTTGAAGTGAAAACTTCTTTAGGATTTTTTTGAGATGAGAAAAAAAACCCATTTAACTCGCGATACTGTTACCGACACTGCGCTACATTCAGATGTGTCCGGCTGTCCTCGAGATGTACTCAGTTTTAATGTATTTCCGATATGTCAGTGAGTGATGGCAAAGTATTCTGTTTGTGTTTTGTTTATATTATGACGATTCAAAATATACACACGTAATTGTTCAAGTTTTCACTTCTGTCGGCACTCCCGGAGTGCCACTTTTCTTTCAATCGTTTCATGTGATTTTGACACGGACGATGTCGCGGGCAGAAGCTAGTAAGAAATAAGATAAGAAATTCTTAGTATGCCAAATCCGTATATGCAAATTTTCATTCTCTAAAAAATTCTTTTCTGATTGGACGAGGCGTGTAAAGTTGATTTTGCCGCAAATTCCAAAGAATAAAGGAATTGATTGCATTGCATTGAACTCCGCTTCTGCTATACCTAAGTGTGTTAATGTTAACGTCTGAGCCAAACTGTGCCTTAACTATGGCGTAAAAAAATAGCACATTAAAGCTGCGTTACCACCAGAAATGAGCGAGAGAATGCGTAGCGAAGGATGGGCGTAAAACTTGCGTAAAACTAACCAATAACAAGACTGGCTTAGCTTAACCTATGAAAATGAAGCGATGTAATTGGTTTGTTTCACACACATCCCTCGCTAGGCATTCTCGCACATCTCTGGTGGAAACCTAGCCTAAACGATTGGTTCCATCATGTGGTTCAGCTCCAAAAGCAATAACTACAAACTTAGTGCGTTGACCACGATCTATAAAATAGGTCCTCGCGAGACTCTTAGAATAAATTCAAAGAAATTGACATATTAACTCTGCCCTCTCTAATTATGATTTATAAAGTCAAGAGGAATCAATCAACTCAGCCTATCACAGTCCACTGCTGGACACAGGTCTCTCCCAGACTGCGCCACAACACCCTGTCCTCCACCTTCCGCATCCAGTCTACCCCAGCCACCTTCTTTAGGTCGCACGGCTATCTCGCTGGGGGACATCCCACACTACGCTTGCCGATACGCGGTCTCCACTCCAGGACACGTCTGCTCCGCCGGCCATCGGTCCTTCGGCAGATATGGCCAGCCAACTGCCACTTCAGTTTGCTTACTCTGCAAGCTATGTCGGTAACTCCGGTCTTAGAAAGTAGTTTGTTGAATTAAAATCTTTTTGGGGTGATTCGGCATTTCGAACGAAAACAAATGAAGTCGTAGGTTCTTAGGCTGTTGGTGCCTTTTTTTTTTTTTTTTTTGTTTGTACCCGGCGGCGAAGTGCATAGTCATGTACGTTAGCTTTCACATGTATCGGCGTAGTTTGCCTGGCAAGTTAACCGGACCGTGAACACCGGCTACCCGGTTGCCGGGAAAAAGAGGCACTTACTATTACCTACTTGATGACTAACACTTGCGTGAAATTACAGCTCTAATGTGTGTTTTGCTTTAACTGCCGACACGGAAAACGAACATTAAGGATAATGAACTATACTTTCTGATTTTATGCGAATTTATTCCTTGTTTACGTGTGGACAAACGTCTGACCAGTGGCGTGCATTGCATATAGGCATATAAGCAGTGCCTACCTAGATACACACATCAAAAGTGTCTAGGGATCAAGCATTTTTATGCGGATTTCTTGAGATTGAGATGTGGCTTTGTAATAAATTTATGATTTTATAAATTTATATGGATCCTTTTTGGTGCATTTCATAATTTGAATCAGGAACTGTGAATCAAATTCGAGTAAAAGATGAAAATCAGCTGTCAATATTTTCCCTATAAAAACATACAACGCATTGAAGACATTATTAGTGCTACTGTTTCCCTACTACTGATTAAAACCAACGTTATTATGGAGCGGCGACGTCATTTAAGCAGGGAAGTAATGCTCAGAGCCGTGGGAATGATAGAAGCTGGTTCCCGGCAACGTACTGTGGCTTTAGCTCTGAATACAAGTCAGAGTGTTATCAGTCGACTTTGGACACGTTACCGAAGCACTGGTACGGTGGCTGAGCGCCATGGAGGACGGTATCGCTGCACCACACGGAGACAAGACCGATACATTCAAATCTTAACTCGAAGAGCTCCAACAATAACCGCCATGATGTTAGCCGTGAGGCTTCATCACTCTTCAGGGAACTTAATTAGCGACCAAACAGTCAGAAACCGCTTGCATGAAGTGAACCTTCACTCTTCTCTCTCTCTCTCACTCTTCACTTCTCTCTACGTTCTTGTGTTGTTAGTGTTCGCGGTAGAAACACGGATTATTAATTGTTTAAGTTACCCAATAAAATTTTAAAGAAAACTGGTATTTCAGTCTTTTTTTCGAACTTTTGTGTTAGTGGTTCAAATGTCAAAAATCCCTGTATTAGAAAAATGGCAAATTTCTTTATTAATGCAAAGGTGACTTGGTTTATCGTTACTGTGACAAACGAAAACACTTTATTTGATGAATCCTTAAAGAAAATTTTAATTAATATCAATCAGGAGAAAAGTTATTGCAAAAATATATGTTGATCCCTAGACACTTTTGATGTGTGTATATCAACATAAGCCTGTCAATTACATTTTAGTGTGTGTGCCCCATTAAGAAACTCACTTAATTATCATACCTAACAAAAAACAAAATCTTCATACAAACACGCGCGGCAGTAGGCAGTCGCCGGACGGCCTACTCGGCTCCCGTACTATTCGCATATCGTCATTGGTCTTTACTCGTTCAAGTTAATACGACAAAATTAAAAATACATCTCCCGCGTAATACCATGACTTTCGATCTTCGCAATTTATCACCCTTAAGTAGGCATGCCTACTCAAATAACCACACTTTTGACCTCACTTTTTTTTCTGATTAGTGACCGCGTTTGCCTAGACTAAACCCGGCCTAGTGCCTACCTATTCTGAAAACCAATGCACGCCACTGCGTCTGACTTCCATAATCATCCAATAATGTTCACACTGTTGGGACACAGGCCTCAGGTGCATGCTTCGCTCTGTCTGGATGCACCTCTAGAGGCTCTTAGTGTAGCGTGAGGTCTCCAAAATGTCAAATGGTCAAATGTCACTGTTTGTGGGTGGGCTACGCGGATTAATTTCTAATTGGAATAATATTGTGAATATTTTGCAATACTTGACATTAATTATGGCAATTTTTTGTTTTAATAATATGATTTAAATGTATACTCTGTTTCCACGCCCGTAATAACGAACTTTGATAGCTGTAAGTACTTCAGGATCTTACTCGACAGTGGTGCCAACTGGTGAGCACAAAAACGGTAGCCCTCATTCCAATGTATAGACGCCAGCACATCAATCATCACGCTACTACAATCTATCAATTTTTTTAAATAGATTTTCAACTTTATCGCTAAAGCATAAGGTTCAAAGTTGACTGGGAAAATTTTACAGTTTCGGGTAGCCTGGTGTGCTGGCGTCTGTACTTATCTGGTGTGACGGCACTTTCAGCACTTCACGGAGTAGCAGTTGATAGCAGAAAGTATTAGAGAGAAGTAAATTAGATTTCAACTCGAGTACAAGCGACTGTAAATTAGCTTTCAGTTCTACTGGCAGTTAAATTGGACAGCGCATTTGTTCCAAATACCTAGGCAGTTGTTGTTTTTGTTTCTATTGGATCTGAGAAGCGAATTTTATACACTTCTTTAAGGTGATATATTGATTTTTTTTTCTATTTCGTGTAACTTGTTAAGTATGTGGAATATGGATTTAACATTTTGGTATATAAACGAGTAATTACTTCTTTGTGATATTTCAGAAGACAAGTACAGCTGACAAGTACGGCTGAGGGAGAGAGCCTCACGTCCCAGCCGCCGCGGGAGACGCTCCGGGCGTCGGGAGCCGCGTGACGACTCCCGGCCGTAGGCGCGGGCATGCGGACGGAGAGTAATGGGTAGCTCACCGTCCGATCAGGACCAGGCCCGTGCCGGACGGCGCGTACGTGTTCCACGCGCGCCTCAAAGAGATGTCAGCATAAAGGAAGGGGCCTGCCAGGGCCGAAGCCTGCCGGGGGTGCGGGATTGTCCGAAAGGGTTACCGCTACCCCGGAACATAAAGGGCTAAGGAAGGAACACGGATGGGTTTTAGTCAGTAAGAGTCTGACACTCCCTTCCGCTCCACCCAGAGCGAGAGGGGTCATTTGATGATTTCCCATCCATAAAAAAAAAGTACAGGAACTAGTCGTGAATCGTGATCTAATATGTTCAAACGAACTACGATAGTTACTGTAGTGAAGAAAGTAATTGAACCATGGGATATAAAGTGACAGGACTACACACACACTCTCCAATGTTGCTGAAAAAGCGAAATCTCCAAAAGCGATCTTTGGCGGCGAAGGTAATACATTTCTACTTCTGAAAGCTCTTTATGATTACAATTTGGTTGATTTAATAAAAACTGAAAACAGATTTAATAAAAAATTTAATAAAAACGGGCGGACCTCACTACTCGGTGTTGACGGGGACGGGCTCGCGCGCGTGGTGGATCTTCACGTGCTTATTGTGGTTGGAGTTGTTACTGGACGTCTTGCCGCAGATGTTGCAGGCGAAGGGCCACACGCCGCTGTGCACTTTCATGTGCTCCGACAGGTAGTAGCTCCGGTGGAAGGACTTGCCGCACTCCGCCACATTACATACGTACTTCTTGGCCATCTCATGCTCGCGCTTGTGGCGCTTGCGGTTGTACTTGCGGATGAACTGGTAGCCGCAGTAGTTGCAGGTGTAGGGCCACCGAGACTTGTGCGCGTTCATGTGCGAGATGTACTCGGTCTCGCGGATGAAGGCGCCCTTGCACAGGCTGCACTTGTAGGGCTTGGCCGGTTTTTTTTTACTTGTGTATCTGCCACTGAAGGTACGATTGCAGTCGTCCGTTGATTATGTAGCCGAGAATCTTTTGGTAACAGATCGTGGATGGATCTTTTATGCGAAGCTGATCAAGGATAGATACATATCCGTTCTGAACGTATCCAAACATACGTTCTCTTGGCGGTCGATGGTGTTCTTCGCCAACACCACATCTCAAAAGCTTCTATCTTCTTTCGTTCTGTTGCCTGAATCGCCCACGACTCTAATCCGTGCAGGAATATCGAGAATACCAGTGTCCGGAGTAGTCTCATCTTGGTGACATCGAATACTTTTCTGTCCTGCCAAATATGTGTCAGCCGAAGACATTAAAATTATATGTACGTCATCGCAGCTTTGACCATTTTAGTCAACATAATATATAATCGTTCAATCGAGAGGTAATTTTCAAAGGCAATGCTCAATTCACACACTTGATTAAATTCTGCCATTATGAACAACTGATATATTAATGTCAAACTATTGAAAGAAAATAGATCTTGGTTTTGTAATGAAATTTAAAAAAATATTGTAAATATTTTTTATTTGTGACAACATAGATAAAAAAAAATATTAGTATTTTGTGTAACCTCCTTCTGCATTTAATACGTCCTGTATCCGTTTTCGCATGAAACCAATAACCTTCTCACAATAATCTCGTCCTCTGAAAGATTCCCAAGCATTATTTGGATGTAGTCTTAATGTTTTCTTTGTTCGACGTTGATTCCCATCCCATTCTTGCACCATTTTACTCCATAAGTTTTCAATGGGATTGACGTCTGGACTTTTTGGTGGTAGTTTGATTAGAGTAAGCTCTCTCTGTTCATTACTCCATGCTTGTACAGTATGAGAATTTATTGTTTGACGCGCTTAACATGACAGTGATGACAAGACTGAAAACTACAAAATGTTATAAACTGTCAGCGTCATCATATTATATAAATCAGCAAAAGAGTTCCTATTTAAATTGTATTTATAGTAAAGTTGGAAGCACTCCCTACTGATTTTTCCTCAACTGCTCAGAAAAATGTACATATTATTATTATAGTTTATATGTTAGCTTATATTATGTAAATATTTACATGTTTTTGCAAATTTACTGCTTCGATATTTAAGACCACCCCATCTGCGCAGATACACTTGACGATGTACGTGTTCAGATATTTTTGGTTAGTTGTGTGTATAGAAATTATTGATAAGCATCTGCTCATATATTAATGAAGTAAAGAATGTTCAGATATTAATGGTAACTTGTAGTGTATGGAACTTATAATTGTCATTTATAATTGTTTTATTTTTAATCTTTATTAAGGAGCTTGGTCAACATGACTAAGTCGCTCCGTAAGGCTCGATAAACGATAAACGGAACGGGGTCGATAAACGGAATAACCGGCAAATGCTAGTAGCACGTATTATTGACATGATGATTCTTGATCTTAACCAACCCATCACTACGCTAAAAGATATATTCCAGCGGTCAGCGATTGCAGCTCCAAAGTGATTTACGAAAGTAGACATTTGTGGGGCGAAGACTCCGTCAACAGATGCAACAAGGGGGGTGGATGTCGCATGTCACATTTCACAAGCGTTTGAATATTTCCTTATTTTTTCTTCTTCAGCGGATTTAGTACAGACGCGAACAGTCCCAACAGATAGCATGCATGCATCAGTCATCGTGTGGCTCAACCTTATTTTTGGGAGCTCAACGACCCGTCACGCGATGTTACCAGACCTTTTTTTTATGGATGGGATATCATCAAATGACCCCTCCCTCTCTGAGTGGAGCGGAAGGGAGTGTCAGACTCTTACTGACTAAAACCCATCCGTGTTCCTTCCTTAGCCCTTTATGTTCCGGGGTAGCGGTAACCATTTCGGACAATCCCAGACCCCCGGCAGGCTTCGGCCCTGGCAGGCCCCTTCTTTATGCTGACATCTCTTTGAGGCGCGCGCGGAACACGTACGCGCCGTCCGGCACGGGCCTAGTCTTGATCGGACGGTGAGCTACCCATTACTCTCCGTCCGCAGGCCCGCGCCTACGGTGGCCGGGAGTCGTCACGCGACTCCCGACGCCCGGAGCGTCTCCCGCGGCGGACGCTACCAGACCTGCAGGATATTTGCATAGGACATAAACACAATACTCAAAACCGCCAGACAGTAAGTCATTTATTCAATCTAGCCTGCATGGTACTCACATACTAGGAGTATGTTACCGCCCTTAAAATTTTTCCTCTATGAACCACCCGCACTTCGGCGCAAGACAGGCCTTGGTGGCCGAGGCTGTTGACAACTTCGCCACTGTGAGAGCGATGAGGAGAATAAGGAGCTTCTGTCGCAGGGAAGCAGTGAGGCGGACATGAAGCCGAAGACCCAACTCCCATTTGCCCACAGCCAGCAGACGCGCACGCTCCGCGGTAGTAGCAGACGTGACAAATAAATGGTTCTGTACTACTCTGCAGAGCGGCTCATACTAATTAATTTAATTACTGATAACAAAGTTACTTACTTACATTTGACGCTTACATTAAAATTTTGAAAAGACCCAATTACCTACGTAAAACGATCGACATCAATATTTCATGTCAAATTAAGTTATTTACATGATTTCCATTAATTTTCTATCACGCTTAGAAATATGGAGCAATCGATAAAGGACATGTGATGTCGTTCTCACGTACTGGTGCCATGGCGTTGTAATGCCATCATGTTTCCAGTGCGAAAGGGAGACGGAGCTATACATGACCGATAGCACCATCCCTTTTTAACCCCCGACGGAAACAGAGGAGTGTTATAAGTTTAACGGGTGTATCTGTGTGTCAGTCTGCGCCATCGTAGCTCCTAAACGGCTGAACCATTTTTTTTTAATCAAGAAAATCTGTTCAGCCGTTTGAAGATTATCAGCTCTATGACTTTAATGACTATAATTCTGTAAAGCCATATTTGTTACGGGCGCGAATCCTATTTAAATCAGCATAAAATCTGAAACTGATCTGCAAATTGCAAAAAACGCCGTCCCCCGACGCGAGGACGCTTGATGATGAGTCATAGACAGTCATGAACATTATATGAGGGGCTTGAGGATAACAGCTGCACGGGTCGATCGATCAGGTTAAGCTACGCTTGCTGCGGTTGGTCCGTGGATGGGTGACCATCTTCACACACTAAGAGCCCTCCTTGCCTCGGCAAGCACCTTAATCCGTTGGTCCCGGCTGTCATTTGTGGATCTTTGACAGTCGTTACGGGCCGTCAGAAGCCCGAAAGTCTGACAACCAGTCTTAACCTCTCTTCTCTTCTCGTCTTAAACTTATAGGTATACGACAACAAGGGGTATCGTATTACCCAGTAACTGGGCTGTGGAGGTCAGATAGGCCGTCGCTCCATGTAAAATACTGGTATTCAGCTGCGTTCGGTTAGACTGGAAGCCGACCCTAACATAGTTGGGAAATGGCTAGGCAGACGATGAGTCATGTAAGTTATATAAAATGAAATATTCATCAACCCACAACGTCGACCACTATTTATATACGAATAAAACATTCGAATCATTGGCCTTCCCATCAAAGGAACTGCAGACAGCAGTGATCACATCGCTCGCTTTCAAAGGGACCACATCACTAAAAACCACATTCGGAACATTCGGAAGGTGCGCTGAAAAGTAGACCTATTTTTAAATGCTAATCGGAGATTCCCAATCAAATTTTATCTTACTAATATCCTTCCTACTTCCTATCCTACTATAATATTATAAATGAGAAAGTCACGCAAAAACTACTGAACAGATTTTGATGAAACTTTACAGTAATATAGCTTATACATCAGAATAACACAGGATACTTTTTTTCCGGATATTCCCACGGGATCGAAACGCATGCGGATGAAAACGCGGGGCGCAGCAAATAATATATTATAAATGTGAAAGTTTGTGAAGATGTTTGGATGTTTGTAACACAATCACGTGTAAAACGTTGAACAGAATTGGATGAAAATTGGCACACAGATAGTTTATAACCAGGATTAACACATAGGATACTTTTAACTTTTTATCCCGATATTCCCACGGAATCGACACTTATGCGGGTGAAACTCAATACTCAATATCTTTATTGCTTTACCATAATGTGTACTTACGTGGTAACTATAAAATTTAGATCATTATGGACCCTGTAGGGCACAGCAAAAACCGCGGGGCATAGCTAGTAAGGCATATTTTATCGAAGCTCTAGCACTCGTATTTCCCATTTTGGGCTCCTAAAAATATTATTGAACTCTAAATACGAGTATAATGATTGCGCCGCTTTTTGTGAACCTCAAAGAATTTCTATTTTGGGATCCAAACAATATTAAATGGCAAAGTTACCTACTGCGACCAGTTTGGATGAGCTTTCCATTATATTTTCACATAACTGTGTTTATGTACTTATGTTTTAATTATTATATTAGACATTAATGTCCCACAGACAAAGACCTCCCTACTCTCTTTCCAGCTCTCTCTGTCCAGAGCAAAGGACCAATCTTTATTAAAGGAGTCCAGCTCATCCCGCCGTCTCCACCTGGGCCTGCCGCGATGTCGTTTGTCATTAAGCGGGCCCCACTGGGTTGTTAGTATGGCCCGTTGATCGTCTGACATGCGGTAGATGTGTCCAGCCCAATTCCATTTAAGCGTGGCAGCTTTCCGAGTGACATCAGTTATTTTAGTGATGGAACGAATTGCTGTATTCTTAACCCGGTCCACAAGATTAATACCCAGAATACTCCGTTCCATAGCTTTCTGGCAAACCTCGAGGGTGGATCTCTGCTGAATTGTCCAAGACCATATTTGAGAACCTATATAGAGCTAATACGTGAGGATCATGCATGAGGATGATACGTGGCAGTGGGCAGAGCACATTGCTCGCAGAACAGATGGCCGATGGGGCTGAAGGGTTCTGGAGTGGCGACCGAGTACCGGAAGACGTAGTGTTGGAAGGCGTCCCACAAGGTGGACCGACGACCTTGTGAAGGCCGCAGGAACCCGTCGGATGCGAGAACCACAGAACCGGTCGAAGTGGGGGTGCTTGGGGGAGGCCTATGTCCAGCAGTGGACATCTTTCTGCTGTAATGATGATGATGATGATGACGTGACGATGGGAAGAATACAATAGTAATAGTTATAACATTAACAATTACTATATAGAATTAACTTTCGTAATCTTCACTGTTAAAATCAATTTCGTTGGAAACTATGTCGTAGCACTTGCAGCAGCAACCCACTCTCAGTTGTTTAGGTTTTTGATAGTAATCCTTTGCCCGCAATGATCAGAATCCAGTAAATTTATAATTTCTTTGTAACTTGGTATATAACATCTGTATAAATATTATCTAGACACGTGGCACTAGTAGAAGTTATTCTTGTGGGCTCCAAAAATAGGATTGTATGATTGAAACAGACTTATAATTTTAATACACGAACTTGAGTTTTCTACTAAATTAACATTAAAATCACGGCAAGTAAAAATGGTCTTGTTTGATTTATAAATTTTGTATAACACTTCATCCATTTCCTTTTTAAAGTGGCCATACAATCCTGGTGAAGTGTCTAAAGGCGCAAAGACGCAAAAAATTATAAGTAGGTTATTGTCGTTAAAATAAAAGCGTGTTAAAAACAACTGTCCTCAGATTATACCCTTTGTGCATCAGGCACGTACAACATCCCGAGTAATCCTGAAACCGCCAACCTCTCTCTTCTTATTACCTCTCAATAAATAAATAATATAGGCAGTCATGGTGAATGTTGGCAGAGGTGAAAACTTAAAACTATGCAAATCTACAGATTTGCTAATATTTGCGGGAAACTACACAAAAATATTTAACAATTTACCCCCACACATCAGTGTTGCCCACAAATAAATTTAGAGGAACAATATTTGCTTGGCTTTTAGACAATTGTGTTGAATTTTTAAATTATAAATTTTGACATTACTTATATTTTATCAATATTTACTTTGTGTGTGTATGTATACCTATTGACTTGTACTGTTTCTTTTTTTTGACATTATTAATGAATATAAAATTGTGCATATAAAACTTGACATTGTATAAAAATTACCAATTTTCATCTTAGGGTTTCGATGACAAACTAACTAGGTCCTATGATTATATTGTTGCGGCCTAAAACTTGGCCACTTTAAATTTGTAAGTAATTTTAATATTTCTACACTAGCAACGGTAGTGTACGTGAAACTGTTTAATATTAAGATCTTAATGTACCATATATTCAGAAATAAATAAGTATATCTATCAATCTACCTAAACGCGAACCCTTCCCAAAAAAAAACTCCCTGACCAAAAATCGTTATCTACCTATATAACTTTTCATTTCAGAAATAGGTATTAGCTTGCATATTCTACTCCTTTAAACACGATAATTAACTAAAACACAAAAGGTAGAGCACGAAAGCCACGAAATACATCGCGTTACCCCTAAATTAGCTTTTAAATCGAAATTAATCGAATTTTCAAGTCATTCTGCGTAATCGTGCGGAAACCTCGTTTAAACTTCACACGGAGTCAATTTGTGCGTAAAATCGAAGGTGCAGAGCATCCAGGGCTTGCCAGGGCGATCAATCTTCGGCCCTCTGGTTCTTTGCAACTGCAGCACGATACAAGTATAGTAGGAGGGTCTTCCTCGCCGCACGGCACTCGACGTCCGGCCGTCAGCGAAGCCACCCGCTCACCAGGTACGTTTCGTAACACGACTTTGTGCTTGCTTCTACGAACATTTTAAAGTGTATTTAAACATTTAGAATCACTAGAATGAATAAAAAAAACACAACGCGGTCATTTATTACAAAAAAAAAAAAAAAAAAAATACTACAAACTTGGGATATTTTGAAACCGTGTCAGTTAATTTAAAAAGTGCTTGATCAATTTTACTTTTTACTTTTACTTAAAAAGTGCTGGTAAAGTTTTCAAAGTCTACAAATGAAATGCTAATGGTCGGGTAATCTTGCAGCGTATTACGGAGTACCAGATGAGCCTAGTAGAGCTCTGTAAAACTTTTCTGTAAGATCTTAATCTCGTATTGTGTGCAATGACGCGCGCGTGTACTTATATTCCGCATTGAATTGATTTGCCTAAATGTTAGTGATTAATTTAGAAAAGTAATTTAAGTATAATTCCTTGTTTTACGCCTTTGTGACGGTGTTAGGTGCGAGTTAAATAGAAATAATAATAATAAAAAATAAAATTTATTTAAACATTAGCCTAATTATTACCTTAAAATTAGTTTAACATAATAATTCGGTCTGTAACTGTTGGCGATGTTAATTTCGATATGTGGTTTCCAATCTAGGCGGCGGCGCCAGTATCTAGGGGATTTGAGAATTGTTACATACGATCAGGTTATAGTTTTCTCTCGTGGCGCGGTGGTTACGAGCTCAAGAATAGTTTCCTACCATTGTAAAACAAGGAGCCAATCGACAAAAAAGGCATGTCATGTCTGTTCACTGAAAACGTCGTGATTCTGTCAAACGTTACACTAACTGACGAATTAATATTTTATCACTGAATGACGCAAACGAATTAATTGTTCGTTTCCAAGAAAACTGCAGCCAGACTCTTGTTTAAATGAAACTTGGCTAAATAATTAAGTTTCCTTATTTCGGGGCCATTGCTTTTGGACGATCGCGTGTCGGCAATGGTGTACTGTTTCAACTGTTCCAAGTCAACATAATAGGTACTCTAGAGAGTTACATTTCTGTACACTTTGACTCCGTAATATCGCAGTGGTATGTAGGGCGGGTTACGCAAGACGTTGTAGGGATTTTTATTGCGAACAATCAGGAGTTGTAGAACTTGCTTTGGTCTTTCAACCTATGTGTAAGACTTATGATAACAGCCCGCGTTCTTCGTTATTGGTTTTCGAGATATAGGTACGGCAAAATTTCATTTTAATGCGCATAATTTTGCTATAAATTAGGTAAGGGAATCGTTGGCTGTTAAAATATTGAGATGTAATATTAATGTTGCTATAAATAAATTGACGTTTTACATATCGAGCGCGCAAAAGTATTAGGAAAAAGATGGAATGGCTATTATTTTTCTTGTATACCCAAAATTATCTGGGATTTTTTTTTGTAGTGAAGTTTCTTTAGAAGCATTGAGCGATTTCTTGAAGGGGAAAATCTTATGGGTTCGCGTCATCGACATGCAAATGTTAACATTATATCTATGGCTATGAGAACGACGTGTTGCGCTTGGCCAACAGTGAAAGCATAATTATTTATATTATAACTAGCTGCGCCCCGCGGTTTCACCCGCATAAGTGTCGATCCCGTGGGAATATCGGAATAAAAAGTATCCTATCTGTGTGCCAAAGTTCACCCAATTCCGATCAGCCGTTTGTGCGTGAAGAAGTAACAAACACACTCACAAACTTTTGCCTTTATAATATTACTGTGATTAAGTATGATTACTAGCTTCTGCCGTGACTTCGTCCGCGTGAAATTTCTTGTTCCCCCGATCCACCTCGTCGTATCGCATCGCCTGCCCGCGCTACTACTTCGTTTAAGCTTAGCGTACCTCGGCCCCTAAGGGTCCTTGCATGATGTTAAATAACCTATAAACTATCCTCAGGAATTGGGCTGTCCAGTTCCAGAAATTAGCGCGTTCAAACAAAGAAATTCTTCAGATTTATTATAAGTACTCGCTTCTGCCCGCGACTTCGTCCGCGTGAAATTTCACCTTGCCCCATTCACCCTCTTAGGAGTGGAATTTCGAAAAACCCTTTCTTATTGGATACCTGTGCTTCGCATAGAACACACCCTCCAAAGTCCATGCCTCTAGGACCAGTGGTTTAGGCTGTGCGTTGATATATCAGTCAGTCAGGACTTTGAATTTTATATACTCGTATATAGATTAGTATAGGAAACCAAATATATTTTAATACCTATATGTGTAGAAAACCAAACCACGTCAGTTCTGCATCACAATTTCTCAGTCATTCAATATCATTACAAACGTGTAACGCTTCTCATGATGAGACTACAATGGAACTACTTCGATCAAAGTCAAAAGTCATAGCCAAAACATTTGTCAAGGAGACGGTCTGTTAGTCAGAAATTTAAGACTATTTGCCCGTTCCAAAACGTAGATCTCTATGGATTAAATCGGGCAAGAAACTCGACAAACTAAATCAAGATAATTATCACAAAATCATGTCTAAAATTTTTCTTGTTGGTTCTATATCAAAAATTCAAAATCAAAAGTCATTTATTCAAACTAGGCTGGGAATCAGCAGTTTTTGAACGTCAAAATTACTTGAGACAGTCCGCCTCAAATTACCCAAAATAAAATCATAAAAATAATATTCAACTACCCATATCTAACATCTTCCAGCAAAATTTATCAAGACACAAAAATAATGAACATAAAACAACTTTATATTTACAACACGTGCATTTTCATCAGAAATATTCTGAACAAAAGCCTTCACTCAAACATAACACTAACTCAATATAAACAAGTTAGTCAACGCAGTACACGGCGAGCAAGCTTGCTAGTTTTACCAAAAACAAGAACTAACTATGGCAAAAAAATGCTAACTTTTGAAGGAGCCTAGCTTTATAACAAATTACCGTCCTGTATAAGAAATGTACACTCTTACAATGCATTCAAAACTCAACTTCGCCAGCACATAATTGCGGACCGATCACTTCTGGAGAAATGAATGCATTGGATGGGTGACTATCAAATTGTAACACTGATGACGAACATATTGTAATTTATATTTTTAGTATTGTTCTCAAGTAAGTGACTTATGTCTTTATTGGGAATAAAGTTTCTTTAAACCGAAAACGCCCGCCCTTTACCAATTCCTAATGCTTTACCTAGGAAGAAGAAGTGGCGCAACAAACTCCCCAGCAGCACAGCAGTCTGTTCAGGTAGACGAACTTGATTCCATACAATAGTAAGCAAAGTTCATAATCAGAATATAATGTTCCCACTGGGTCACAGGCCTCCTCTCTTCGAGAAGGAATGGGCTGTAATCTACCACGCGGGCCTAGTGCGAATTAGTAGATGTCACATGTCTTCGAATTTTTAGTTCTAGGATATTTGTTTACTGATGATGTTTTCCTTTACCGTTTTGAGAACATTGGTGATAAAATTGTTTACACAAAGTAAAACGCCTACAGTTTAACACAATTTAGATGTAGCATCGGCAAAATTCGTAAAACGTTCGTAATTCGTATTCGTAAATCTTTATTACTACTTTAGGAAAAATTGATAAATTTTTCCTAAAGTAGTAATAAAGATTGGTGATTTTGAAGGCGCACTTAGTTCGAATTTTGCCGATGCTACTTCTAAGTTGTGTCGAACTGTACCTGGGTTTGAACCCACAACCTACATCTCGTAAGTCGAGCCCGTTGTTCCTGGGCAACCACTGCTCTATGTATGCAAAGTTACGAGACACAAAACGTTTTTGAAGTGAAAACTTCTTTAGGCGCGCCACTGTTACCGTAACCGACACCGCTTCGGATGTGTTCCGCTGTCCTCGGGATGTGCTCGGTTTTAATGTATATCCAATATGTCAGTGAGTGATGGCAAAGTATTTTGTTTGTGTTTTGTTTTCACTTCTGTCGTCACTCCGGGAGTGCCACTGTTATTTTTTGTCATATAGCTAGTACATTATATAGGTACTCTTGCGAGAACAAGATTTCTTCTTAATATTCATCTTCAAGCCCATTACTCCCAATTTTATCTATTTCATTATTTTTACAACACAAAATACCTTTGTTCGATTTCCACGCTCCGATTTCCTCGGGCTTTCAATTTAATTGGATTGCAAGTACCAATTCTATTTAACTGAAAAAAAAAATAGAGACATTGTTACCGATAAATGGGTAAGGCTTGGGCTCGAAGTACAATTTATAATAATGACTGCAGTACTAATTAGCGACGCAGTTCCTGCTTTTTAGGTTTCCTTATCTAAATATTTAAGGCCCTGCCCAAAGTTGCCCTGACGTGTTTAGTTTATTGTCGCCAGAAAAAAAAAACTGTATTGTCAAATGATCAAAGAAAACGAATCAAAAATCTATACTAATATTATAAATGCGAAAGTATGTCTGTCTGTCTGTTACCTCTTCACGCTTAAACCGCTGAACCGATTTAGATGAAATTTCGTATAGGGATAGTTTGAGTCCCAGGAAAGGACATAGGATACTTTTTATGCCGATATTTCTACGGTATTGAGACTTATGGGGGTGAAACCGCGGGGCGCTGCTAGTATTTCATAAAAATAAAATAGTAGATATCATAATAAAACAACCGTACAACAGAGATCAAAATAAAATAATAAAAATCCTAACTAATATTATAAATGCGAAAGTAAGTTTGTTTGTTACCTTTCCACGCCTAAACCACTGAACCGATCATCCTGAAATTTTGCATATACGGTGTCAGGTGTACAGAAACGGACATAGGGTACCTTTCATCCCGAAAAAAAGTGCTGTTTCCGAGGAAAATAATAATAACGTTATTGTGATAATAGATGGCGCCACGTGTCTTTCGAAACTTATGCGGGTGGAACCGTATAAACCGTGTCGTTTGCAAACTGACGGGGTTTTTAAAGCAGTCCGTGAAAGATGTTATTTTTAGTGAAGTGAAAACTTCTTTAGGCGCGTTGGGCATTTTTTGAGATGGGAAAAAACGATTGAACTCGCGCCACTGTTACCGTAATCGACATTGCTTCGGATGTGTTCGGCTGTCCTCGGGATGTAGGTACTCGGTTTTAATGTATATCCGATATGTCAGTAAGTGATGGCAAAGTATTCTGTTTGTGTTTTGTTTTCACTTCTGTCGGAACTCCCGGAATGCTACTGTTTTTTTTTAAGTACCCTAGCATTTTCTGGCCTTTTATCAAACGATTTTTGGTTCCTTCAGCCGTAGTATTTGAAAAATTCAAATTAAATTTGCAAATACTCGACGATCTTAGCTGGGCAGCTGCCTCCATAATAATATTTTTATTGGACAGTTGTTGCATTGCGCTTTTATCGAAAATGAAATTCGCAAAGTAGATCGTTTTTACAGGGTGTTACGGAAAGGGTATATCAATACAAACGGATTGAAGAGTGTATCTGGTCTAGAATCTCTGTACAATATTTCAGCTCAAAAGCAGTAGCTTTGAAAATGCTTAATATTTTTTTATTTCGATAGTTTATTAAATTGAAATCATAACTAACGTATCACCGCACTACGAGGGTCATTATCCATTATCTGTAGTGTGTCTGTGTGCCTAGTACACACACATCACGCCGCCGCGCGCCAGTGCAGCGCCGTGATGTCGAAATAAAAAAATATTAAGCATTTTTCAATCTCTCTAGTGAACTAAAACTCAATGAACCTTAGTTTTACTAAGCCTATGTCGCTATTGAACTAAAACGGAATTGACCTAAGTCACAATACGCCCATATTATCTCGTTTGGTCTAGGCATAACGCGACTTAGGCACAGTGTTATAGGTATACAGCGAGCAAAGGAAACTAAGTGACTTTGCAAAACGCACGGATTAGCGGACGGCTGTCACCTGAATGCAGAATTTCTTTTAAATATGGAAATATTGTCAAAATGTGCTTTCATTTAGAATTCTATTGCAACTGAAATGAATTTTTCATCTGCATTTCCAATTCATTCGGTCCTTATCATTACTTTCGAATCATTTGCAAGTGGTTTTGTAAAATCGGTAATTTATTACGTTTTTTCATAGTTACTTCCTGAAATTCAGGCGAAGTAATTGTATCGATAATTGCATTGAAATGGGTGAAAATGAACAAGTAAAAAACAGCACGCGACCAGCGATTTCTAGAAACAGTATTCAAACTTTATAATGAAGTTTATACCCTTTTCATTTGGAATCACCAACAAAGAATACACAGAGCTGTCTTTATTTTATTTTTTATTTTATTTCTTCAGGATAATAAACAATTGCGCAATGCTTAATATTCAGGTACAGATATTTTATAAAAAAAAATCTTAAGTAATCACGCAACCAGCATCGTTATCCACAAATGAATCCAACTGTAGAAATAGTCTGAGCAAGATCCAAAAGCAAACTTTGCAAACAATTATTGTCTATCATAGATTTATCTAGGTTTGGTGAAATAACATAATAATAACAACTAAAACTACGTGGTACCTATTTGAAAGGATTTTTTATAAATACTATCTTTCGTCACTATAGTGATACAGTCGCGTAAGTGAGCAAGATATTATTTATTTATTTTATTTACTAGCTGCGCCCCGCGGTTTCACCCGCATAAGTCTCGATGCAGTAGGAATATCGGGATAAAAAGTATTCTATGTCCTTTCCCGGGACTCAAACTATCTCTATACCAAATTTCATCTAAATCGGTTCAGCGGTTTAGGCGTGAAAAGGTAACAGACAGACAGACAGAGTTACTTACGAATTTATAATATTATAGTATATAGTATATAGTATGGATTTAGAGCCAGCGCGCACTAGCGACTTTTTGTTGACCGATAGTTTGATCGTTCAGGGACTTAAGTAGTATGGAGCTGTATTGAAATGCACGCGTTTGATTGGCCGGTTTTTAACCGCCAAATGCCACCATACAGCAATTACACCAACGCGCAACGGAGTAAAAAATTACTTCATGTGCTGCTTTTCATGCATCCTGTGCGCGGTGGACATCGAAAATAATAATTATGATAGAGTCTTGTGTGTCTGAATCATTGCTGTAACTTACGTAGGTACCTACTTATTACGCTTTGTAATGAACAACTAGCTTCATCTTTCGAACTGACCGATTCCTTGACAATTCAAAAGTGTGTACCTTAACATGACCTTTAAGTGCTGCTATTCATAATCGAGACAAACTCAATATTTTACACGATAACCATTAAACGAAGGAAGATAATTTATCAGAAAGCGGGAAAGGGGCCACGAAAAATATTGGCTGAGTTTGATAAATTAGGGGAACGGTTCGGTTCGGTTGGGTAAGGCTATAACGTTAAAAATATTAAGTCAACCCCTAGGGATGTGGCAAAAGATTGCCAAAGATAAGACATTAGTCAAGCGAAACGCGCGAAATTTATGAACTGTCAGAGAATTTGAAAGAAATTCAGAGAAATGTCGTGTGGAACTGAATAAAAAGTTAGAGAGAAAAGGGCAATTAATGTCAACTTAAGTGGAAATGGGATTATGGGGGATGAAGTTGTCCTATTTTTGAGTAGGTGCCATAGCCTTTTTAGGGTTCCGTAACTAAACGGGACCCTATAACTAAGGCTCCGCTGCCCGCCCGTCCGTCCATAAAACTCAAACTCAAAGAATTTATTTCAAATTTTTGACGTTCAAAAGTGCCTATTATGTGCCTATTTGAACAAATGCTTTGGCTTTGACAATTAAACCATGTACAGGCACTTTTGAATTGTCAAAATTAATTAGTCGGGATGAGCTGGACTCCTTCAACAAGAACTGGTCCTTAGCAGCTTTGAACAGAGAGAGGTGGAAAGAGAGTAGGGAGGCCTTTGCCCTGCAGTGGGACGTCACAGGCTAATAATAATAATAATTAGTCGGTCAGTTAGTCAGAAAGTTGAAGCTATTTGCCCATTCCAAAACGTAGATCTCTATGGAGAAGAACGGGCAAGAAACTCTATGGACATTCTTTTAAATCAAGATATAACAAAATCCTGGGTACATAATTCTTGTTGCTTCTATATGTGAGAGCAATGTAAAAAAAAAAAACATATGAAGAAACAATTCAAAATCACACAAATATTATAAAGGAGAAAGTTTGTGAGTGTGTGTGCATGTGTGTTTATATGTTTGTTACTTCATCACGCTCAAACAGCAAAACCAATTAAAAAAAAAAATTGTATGTAGGTAGCTGACACCCTGGATGAATATATAGGCTACTTTTTATCCCGATATCCTCACTGGATCGAAACCTATGCGGGTGAAACCGCGGGGCGCAGCTAGTATAAGTTTAAAAATAAGCCTTGGCAGTTAAGAGATGACCTGTTTCAACCGATGGCGTGCGTTCACGAACATGACGGGCCGTATCTTTTGAATCGTAATCGGCAGGCACTTGAAATTTTCGCAGAGCGTTTTCTGCTATGACAACTATAAACAGAAAACAGTAGAAAATTAAAGGGGGTCCCCAGTCAATAACATTTTTTTCGGCGTTTACTGAAGTATTCTAATAAATATGTAATTCATACTATTCATACTAATATTATAAATGCAAAAGTGTGTTTGTCTGTTATCTCTTTACGCTTAAACCGCTGAACCGATTTAGATGAAATTTGTTATAGAGATAGTTTGAGTCCCGGAAAAGGGCATTGGATACTATTTATCCCGATATTCCCACGGGATCGAGACTTATGCGGGTGAAACCGCGGGGCACTGCTAGTGTTAAATATTGTACGGTGGTACGGAACCCTTCGTGTGTGAGACCGACTCGCACTTGACCGTTTTTTATGTAGGTACGTAGTTAATTGTGTATTCCTTTTAAATGATATTAGACCAAAGAATCAATAAACATATAGGTACCAAAATGTTTAAGCCCTATTCCACATGCTTAACCAGTTACACGAAATAGAAAAGCCACATTTTTTTTTTTCAATATATCACCTAATTAGAAAAAATTGCTTTTTTTTTCATTTAGATGTTAGGATTTATTTGAAACTTACAAAGTACTCTTATGCATTAGTATTATCATTGTTTTGATTTATTGTCGTATTGACGTCTCCACATTGTATGTTAATAATGTTGCTGGTATCCAATTAATTGAATTGTTTGCTTTCAGGTTTCATTTGAAGAGTGATCAGATCTAACCGGTGAGTCGATAATGAAAGTTTATTCATCAAATCTTACTTACCTACTTAAAGATGAATAAGCCGTGTGCCCGATACGATATACAGGGTCCCATTAAAATAGATGGAAAAATTTTAACACTGTGCTCAGTACGTCTAACCAAAGATATCCAACCAAAAAAAAAAACAGTATTGAAAGTGCTTTTATTTTGATCTAAATTAATAAATTGCACACATTAGTGTATTTTCGTTAGCTGATTATTTTTCTTGTAAGTATCTAATGCGTTTTTCTTAGATATTTTGTTACCATCGTCCTTATTTTGGTGGCCTGAATTATTTCTAAAGTTTGTCCATTTATTTTAATGGGACCTTTTATTTTCAAAAAATCTTCTTTAGTACTCGGCTTCGATGTTTATGGAAATCTTGTGGAAAATTTCATGCAGCGGTTTAGGCTGTGCGCTTATAGTGAATTTAAGAGTTTGTCAGTGAATTTTTTTTTTTCTGGGGTCTATTTTCTTCGTCGTCTCTTTAGGGAAACTAAAACTGTTTTCGATGAGAAATATCCGCCAACGCTAATCTACCTAAACCTACGTAAATTCAATCCAAATGAGGGTTATGATTTTAATTGTAAAAGTTTTTTTTGTCTAAATTAATGACTAAAAGAAAAATTTTACTACCTACTTAATTGATTTAGCCTCAGTTGGTGGGTCTATAATTAGCTGAAATAACAGTCAGACTGTACAGTTCATTCAGTCCGCTAGACAGTCAAAACAAACCATTCATTACATTTCCTCATACGTATAAATTGCACTACTGTGTGCTTGCGTAGATTTGTAATCCATACTAAATTATAAATTCGAAAGTAACTCTGTCTGTATGTTACCTTTTCACGCCTAAACCACTGAACCAATTTGGTATAGAGATATCGTAGTTTGATTCCAGGGAAAGGACATAGGATAGTTTTCACCCCGATATTCCCACGAGATCGAAACTTATGCGTGTGAAACCGCGGGGCGCAACTATAGTGTGACCATAATTTTCTCCCACAATCAACTAATTTTATAAATAAACAATGTTTTATACGTAATAGTAACGTGAATTTATTACGATTGTAACAGCATAATTATTCTCATTTGGGTGTTTGGTGGTGTGCGTTAATTCAGAGGCATGTTCTAAATAATATCCTTACAACCACGTTTCTCGAAAAAATATCTCTCTCACTCAAAAATAAAGTAGGTAGGTTTTCTCGAAAATACGCCAAGAAAATGCTAGCAAAGAATTTCGGTCGTAACTAAAATTCACGGGGTATCTACGGTTCCCTACTTATGCAAATAGCTTCTGAGTTACATTATCTGACTCCCAGTCATGCTACCTACGTGAAAGATCATAATAATATATGGCTATGATACCTACCATAGCCGTAACTTCTGCGCTACTGTAATGCTGGGGCCAGACTATCGCGATAACGCGAAGATTTGCGCGATAAGTTGATGCTCATTGGCTGGACCTACGATGTCAGCCAATAAGAAACAACTTATCGCGATTTTCCCGTATAGTGTGGCCCCGGCATAAGAAAGTCGAACGAACTTGTACTAAGTACGAATCGACGCTGTTCTAAGTCTAAATGCGACACCCAGATTTCATGGTGCCATTTTTCTTTTTAAAAGTTAGAGTGAAATTGTATAAATGTATTTTGCTGTTATGTATTAAGTGTGTATGTACTAAGTATGTATTCGAAGTAAACCTATTTTTTTAGACTGTTTTTTGTCGTTTAGAATTCTCACTACCTATCCTGTACCTACAGGAAAGCATTCGAGTCTCACCCTGCTACCATCGATTCAATACACGATTCTGAACCATGAATTCAGCTCATAATTCTAGACCCCTAGCGTAGAAAATATTCGTCGGTTATAAAAAAAAAAAACTGCTGTTTCATAGAAAAGTGCAATACCTACCTACGTGGTCAAACAGCTAATTTTATTTTTAACTAGCTGCGCCCCGCGGTTTCACTCGCTTTAATGTCGATCCCGTGGGAATATTGGGATAAAAAGTAGCCTATATGTGAATCCAAGGTGTCAGCTACCTCCATACAAAATTTTATCAAAATTGGTCCAGCCGTTTGAGCGTGAAGAAGTAACAAACATAAAAACACACACACACACTCATAAACGTTCGCCTTTATAATATTAGTGTGATACCCGACTAAATCTTTCTACGCTAGGATCTAAAATCACATGCTGAATTTATGGTTACAGTTTACGCGTCGATGTCGATGCCGTAAAATATATAGTTATATTACAACTATTTTATCATCATCATCATCTGCCTAGCCTATTCTCAACTATGTCGGGGTCAGCTTCCAGTCTAACCGGATGCAGCTAAATACCAGTATTTTACATGGAGCGATTGCCTATCTGACCTCCACATCCCAGTTACTGGATAATACGATGCCCCTTGGTAAGACTGGTTGTCAGACTTTCGGGCTTCTGACTACCCGTAACGACTGTTGTGATTACAACTATTTATGGTAAACAATAAAAATACAAGTAGTGACAAAATAAAAACCCCTTTTAAAAGAACAACAAGTTACAATTTTTTTTTTTTTTTAAACTACAAACTGTAAGAAAAGTCAAAGCTCAAGTTTCTTATCTAGAATCGTCACACTAAAACTTACAACATTTATGTCAACGTTCCGTAGGTACTTAAGCGAGCACTTCAGGTAGTATTCGAGATAATAAGGAAGCACTTCTGAAGTAATGGCACATCCAGGAAATACTCCTTTCAACATTTATGTCCTACTAGCTGTGCCCCGCGATTTCATCCGCATAAGTGTCGATCGCGATCCCGTGGGAATATCGGGATAAAAAGTAGCCTATTTATGTTTATCCAGGGTGACAGCTACCTCCATACAAAATCTTATCAAAATTGGTCCAGCCGTTTGAGCGTGAAGAAGTAAAAAAACATATAAACACACACACACACTCACAAACTTTCGCCTTTATAATATTAGTGTGATTAGTGTGATAAAGGTATAATGATATATAGTGTGAAGTGTGATATCCACGTAAACTCGTCGTTGATCGGTAATATCTTGTACCTACACTGTCTTGTAAACAAAGAAAGAAAAAAAATACGTTTATTTGCTGCAAACATGGAGGTGCTTGGGGGAGGCCTATGTCCAGCAGTGGACATCTTTCGGCTGAAATGATGATGATGATGACGCACAAAAAAGAAAAAACAACAACAAAATCACACACAACAATAACAATCAAAACAGACACAATCACAATCATTCACACAACATAATCATTCTCATACCAATATAATTATATGGGGTAACAACATGTCTTTTTCTTCCATACTTCTCTATTAGTCGTCACCTCGGTAGTCACCCCCTTTCTAACCATATCAGCATTCACACAGTCAATCCATCGTTTCTTTAGTCTTCCTTTATTCTTATAGCCAGCTGCGACATTCATAATCAAAATTTTTCTCACGACATTCACACTACCTCGTACAACAGTGTCTGAAAGGACCAGTCGTTTAAAAACCTTAAATACTGGACATAAAGATGTTGGGTTTTTTATTTATTTATTTATGTACACACAACACACTTAAAAGAGAAAAATACATAAATATAGAAGAGCAGTAAGGTACTGCTTATTTCATTCGAAATTTCCTCGAGAAGACCTCCGACGGGAAAGTTGGATGAGAGACGCAGTTACAGTAGACATTTTTATTCTGTAGTCAAAAAAGTAGATTCTGCTATGTAAAAAATAGAACGAAAGAGCAGCAGTGGTGGCCCAATGGTAACGGGCGCAACTTATGAATTTTAGATCGTAGGTTCGAACCCAGAAAGGCGCTTCACTTTGTCCACCAACCCGCACTGGGCCCGCGTGGTTGACTAGGGCCCACTCCCTCTCACCGAGAGGATGCCCGTGTCCCAGCAGTGGGATCATTATTGGCTGAATATGTTAAAAATAATTAGCACCGTCCCTTTTATGACACACTTCAGAATAATACGGGTTCTTTACGTGCCAGTCCATGATACCTTCTTCATGATACACGTGCCGAATATTACATTTTTCTAACGTAAAAAGTTCTAGTAACCTATTTTTATAGTGGCAACACAGACCACTTGAATGTTTCCTGTAGCTGTCCTTTCTACGATCCTCGTGCCGAATATTAAATCCTCTAAGGTAAAAAACTTTTGGTAATCTATTTTCTTTGTGGCAACACCAATATATCCTGTATCGATGTTGCCATATGGAGGGTTTGATAACAAATTCCTCGAACACGCTTTTCGTATTACTAGTTTCCTTTGGCATTTTCATTTTCGCAGCGGAATGCCAATTTGTCTTTACGTGATAGTAATGTTAATATAAAACCGGCTGGCGTCATAATGTCGTCGTTTTTCTGGATTCTAGAAGAAATTCAACCGTACAAAAAAAAAAGACAAGTATGCAAGATCGTCGGATATACTTGAAGTTTCGTAAGAAACCGATGGATGTTCTCGAATAAAATTCAATTTTTAACCGACTTTAAAAAAGGAGGTTCTGTATTCGACCCGTATGTATGTATGTTTGTATGCCCGCGATTATCTCAAAAACTACTGAACCGATTTTGATAATTCTTTCATTAGTGTGATCTACATACTTTCAGGAAGGTTTTAGTATATAATACATTAGGTAATTATTCTTATGTACGAAGTTATATGCATAAATGTACTGCATCTCCGGCATTTCTACGGTAATTTTGTTGATTCTTCGAGTCGTGTCTTAAATTCTTCAATGCACTAGTGTTAATTGAATTGGTGTGGGGTAGGTACAACTAAAAAGTGAAAAATAAAAACTTTTTTACAAAAAAAACAACCGACTACAAAAAAAAAAACACTACAAAGTGAAAAATAACTTTCGGAAGTCGGTGTCAAAAAACGAAAATGCGGAACCAACGACACCGACTTCCGAAATTAAAGTTATTTTTCACTTTGTAGTGTTTTTTTTTTGAAGTCGGTTGTTTTTTTTGTAAAGAAAACAAACAGCTTATTTATCAAATTAAATTTCAGACGACAACATCCATCGGTTTCTTACTAAACTTCAGCTATATCCGATGATCCTGCATACTTATCTCTTTTGTTGACTGTACATAATTATGTAATTGAATTATTTGAAACTTGAGGGGCTCAGAGTAGTGGTGGCCCAGTGGTAAAGGCTTGGTACTTACGAGTTGTAGGTCGTGGGTTCGAAACCAGTCAGGCGCTTTACTCTATGTAAATAATTTCACCACCACTGTTCTCAAAACGGTGAAGGAAAACATTGTGAGGGAACCATCATGTCCTAGAACCAAAAATTCAAAGATATGCGACATCTACCAATCCGTACTGGGCCCGCGTAGTAGATTACAGTCCACTCCTTCTCGAAGAGACGAGGCCTGTGTCCCAGGAGTGGGAATATTATATGCTGATATGAGTGGCTCGTGGCTAAATAATAACAGCCGCACGGGTCGGTCGAAGATTAAGCTACGCTTGTCGCGGTCGGTCCGTAGATGGGTCCTCTCCGTGCCTCGACAAGACCGACATTTTCCGTCAGGGTTTCCGAACGGAAAATATAAGAACGTGTGCGCTGAAGAGAACATTTTGTATGAAATACGTGCATTCGGGGTCTCCGAATCTGAATTCCGAATCAGGAAACCGGACGTATGCGCCCAGCCTGGCGTGAAAAGGTAACAAACAAACAAACTTACTTTGGCATTTATAATATTAGTTAGGATAGTTAAGATATAATATTCCTGTTAGCTCCTCTGCTAACCAGTGATGTGGAGCATATAACATAAAGTTACTATCCGACCAACTTTTCTTACAGCTATTTGACAACTGGTTAATTTATATAACTAGCAAGAATGGTTAATTTATTGCCCGAGTTTGATCACAAATTATGATGCTGTCAAGTATGATAGTAATCAGTGGCGTAACTATAGGGTGGCATTGGGGCAAAATGCCACGGGCCCCCAGCTAGAGGGCCATGAGCACAGTAGGATCCTAATATAAGTTTATAAAAACAAACTTTTTTTGAAAATTCGCTAGAAAGGACATCATTCAGGTTTCGAACATTTTGTACCTTTTTCCCATTGTTTGTATAGTTTTTTGGACAGGACCTCATGCAGTAGCGCTTGCGACCACTAGACTTCTATAATATAGGAAATCTACGCGGAAGAAGTCACGGGAGAACTGCTAGTAAAAAAAAGACGGGTTGCACTCCGGGAGTGCCGGCAGAAGTGAAAACTTGAATATTAACGTTGAAATAAATCAACTATTAATTGAATTAATATAACTCATTTCTTTCGCTATTTCTTCGTCACTTTTTTCATTAATAGATCCACTTTGTTCAATTTACACATTTTAAACACATTTATACAACATTATTTTTAGTATATGCGAAACCCGAAACACGTGTCTAGTATTTTTATGTAAAGAATCTATGTACAAAATTTCAAAACTGTATCATGAATAATCACCAAGTTATAAACTTGTTATGTTACCTGTTTGTCCGTCCAAAAACATGGTCTCCCCCACCGCGAGCCGTTCGGTACAGCGCGGCGATTGTATTGTAATTAACTGGTGATAACATTTTCCATCACACTTGCAGGCTTTGGACTGTCGTAATGGTCAAGTGTAGGTAGTTATTATAATGTACTTTATTCGTAAATAAATGCAGCCGTAAGCTACGAATAAGTAATTACTTATTCGTAAGCCGTAAGTGATACAATGTAGTCAATGCGATTTGTTCAAAGTGGATGAAAAGTGTTAAACATCGCATTACTTAACCACAGCAGGCTGTAGGTACAAATAATAACTTTCTACAATTAACCATCTTGGCGTGTTTAAAAATGTTAATCATCACGGCAAAGCATTGTGTTCCACGATACTCTGATTGCTCCTCGTACCGCCGCACTGCCAGGAATACGTTATCACTGTTATCGTTGTTTCTGTGTACTGGACGTTTGTGTATGAGAAAGTCATGGTTACACGACACTTTTTACATACGATAGGTAAGTACACGATCAACCGAAACACAACTCGGCGGCCGCGCGCTCGCGATTATGCAGTTGGACCCACGCGACACGTGCGCGCCAACCAGTGGTACCCGGGTGACTGAGGTTGCTGCACCCCCGCCCCGGTCGCCCCGCTCGCTGTGCGCCGGCGCCGCCGCGCCATTGTGCGCGTATGGTAGATAACTACCTACTTAGTCGCTCCTCGGGGCACAATATAATATACTCGGGGTGTCCAACTATTAACCTTTTAAAATTATTGGAATCGATTCAGTTACTTATTCTGAACAAACTATATTCAGGTTTCGCATATACTAAAAATAATGTTGTATACACGAATTTTACGAATACACAGCAGTGTGGCTACTACACAGACGGTCGAGCCATCAGCTGTCCATCCATCCATCCACTTCCACTTTCACTTCCACTTCGACTTCCACTTCGACTTCAACTTCGACTTCCATTTCGACTTTCACTTCGACTTCCACTTCGACTTCGACTTCCACTTCCACTTCGACTTCCACTTCGACTTCCACTTCGACTTCAACTTCGACTTCCACTTCGACTTCCATTTCGACTTTCACTTCGACTTCCACTTCGACTTCGACTTCCACTTCCACTTCGACTTCGACTTCCACTTCGACTTTGACTTCGACTTCGACTTCCACTTCCAGTTCCTCTTCCACTTCCACTTCCTTCACCATCCATCCATCCATCCATGCATCCATCCATCCATCCATCCATCCATCCATGCATCCATCCATCCATCCATCCATCCATCCATGCATCCATCCATCCATCCATCCATCCATCCATCCATCCATCCATTGTGTCCGTGTGTCACTTCACTTCGGTTGGCGCCGCCGTAGAAAGAGAGGGGGGGAAATCTCTCCTGACGGTCACGTGTCCTGACGCGAGTTTAACATTTTGTAGGTACCCATTACAAAAAGTGTGCAACGCCGCTAAAGAAGTTTACACTTCAAAAAAAAAAACTATAACGTTTGTTGAGCTTCTTTATATTAATAATAATAATCATTTTATTATCAGGCAACTGAGGCCCATAGATAAAATACACAAAATAATCTTATGCTATAATAAACTAATACATATTAAAAACCTTAAAGCTATGACTATACACGTAACGTTGTCGGTGTCGTGTGGGAGGGCCCCATCCCTTGAATCTGCCACGGGCCCTAAACGGTATAGTTCCGCCACTGATAGTAATGTAACCATCTACATATTACTAAAACTTACATCAAAACTATAAGGCCCGTATAACTGATCGTCATTCAACATTCAAGCATTACTTAAAACTAGATTCAAGCCATTTGATTGGTTGAGACTACTTTGAAGTAATGCTTGAGTATTGTGTCTACTATGCTTTGAAATGGGCAACTAGCTTCATATTTTCTGACTGACCGACTTCTTGACAGTTCAAAAGTGTCTGTAAATGGTTTAATGGAAATAAATGCTTTGAGTTTGAGTTTGCTGATCGAGTGACGTAAGTGACCGAGCGACGTGATCTAAGTTTTATTTTTTACTAGCTGCGTCCCGCGGTTTCACCCGCGTAAATGTCGATCCCATGAGAATATCGGGATAAATAGTAATCTATATGTTAATCCAGGGTGTCAGCTACCTTCATGCAAAATTTTATCAAAATTGGTCCAGCCGTTTGAGCGTGAAGAAGTAGAACAAACATATAAACACACACACACACTCACAAACTTTCGCCTTTATAATATTAGTGTGAAGTGTGATTAGTGTGATAGTGTGATTTGATTTGAATGACGTAACACCTATTAAGTCATAGTTATTTATATCTAAAGTACCTCTAAATATTATTAATTGAAGTCGGATTTTTTCGTGTCTTTCTGTTATTTTTTTTTAATTAATTTTGATAGATATACTGAGAAGTATCAGAACAGCAACTGAAACCTTCACAGAAGTAGATTTTATCGCGACTGTAAAAATAATGCAAAGTGAATTAGTGTCACTTAACTCCATAATTAATTTGAAGACAATTCTGTTTTTTCATGTATTCTCTCTCGGAATATAATATAGATCAGATAAAAAAAGGGAGAAAAATATTTAATTTGGAGGAAAGGAGCATTTAAAACTAACAAAATTAACATTAATAACAAAAATAAAAATGGTCCCGTGCGGGGCCAAATAGCATCAAATAGCTATGTCAGCATAATGCTGCGATATTTAAGGAATAAATACTCCAATGCTAGTAATATTTTGTGTATTGGATTTTTTTTATAAAACCTTCGCTAGCTATGCGGACGAAGTCGCTAGCAAAAGCTAGTTTAGTTTGAAACAAAAAAAATCCGTGTACCACTATTTCCCAGTGGCCGAACGCAATAAATTGGAAAAAAAAAAGACAAAAGTCATGGCCGCCCGTCACGGATTAACTATTCGGAAAATTAAAAAAAAAAGCCCGGCTTTGTCGACTGAGTTATCGCGTCCGGACAAAAGGCGGAACCTGTACGCGGCCATTTTAAAATGAAAAATTGTCAGCTGTCATTCAATTGTGAATCGGGCAAACGATTTCAGCGTTATGGTGACTTTTGTTTGTGCTGCTCCGACTTTTTGCACTAAGCCCATGTTGGCAAGGGCGAGTTCTCCCCGCGGCGATTTTTGTCGCGCACTGGATTTTGAACGCACTGCTTAGCGCCGAGAGCTGAAAATCGAATAGTGTTTTTTTGACGCACTGGGATGCACGCTGTTGGATTCTCAACCCTCGGTTAAACGCCGGAAGTTGAAAATCCAATACGCGATAAAATCTCGCCGCGATACCTTTACGCCCGTGCAAACGTGGACTAACAGTGTAACGTTAGTACTCTATAAATGGGCTGTCTGTTTTTATTTTACTCGACTGCAAACAAGGGTTATATTTTGATGAAGTTGTGGTCATATATTTCATTTGATTGGTGTAATATTTCATGCTGTGTTGTATTAAATGATTAGTCGGTACTTTTAGTAATACATCGATCTTTCATTCAGGAAAACATCGTGAGAAAACTGGCATATATATACCTACTAGAACCAAAAATTCGAAGACATCTACCAACCCGCAGTGCGCCCGCGTGGTGGATTATGGTTATGGCCCACGCCGTCTCATAGAAAGGAGGCCTGTGTCCCAGCAGTGGGAACATTATTGGCTGACTATGCTTATGCGATCAATTGTGTATCATTTTTCAATTATTAGACAACTGACGGTTGTGAAAGATTAATTTATTAAAGGGTTTCGCTGTAAGCGTTAGCTTTTTAGGGAATTATGGGATACAACGATACTCCACACGCTTATGTGAATTGAATTATGTTTTTTTCATTTGTCGGTTACATGAATGGAGATAGCCACCCCTAATATATTTTTTCCTAATTTCACAAAACCATCGCTTAGCCGAGAATACACTTTCTTTCCAATTTTCATCGAAATAGTGCAAACAGTAGGTATCCGCGTAAAATGGCTATGTAACATCCTGACATACGGACGAGCGTTTTTGTCAATTGGCTACGGAACCATTTGAATTATTTGCAGAATAATAATGTTCTTGTCATATTTAGAAATATGACCAGTTTTTCTTCCACACTTGGTTGATATCCCGACCAGTCGTACTTAGCGCTTCTCCTCCACATTTATTATGCGCACAGCTAAAGTGTGGAACTCTGTACCAGCATCTGTGTTCCCTTCCACATTTAACCCATCTGCCTTCAATGCAAGAGTGAACAGGCATCTTCTGGGCACGTTGGTTCCATCATAGACATCATCCATCGTTTTCGATCAGACGTGATCGAGGTCAAGATCAGGTCCATTCTGCAATAAATAAAATAATTAAAAATGGAACACGCTTTATACGCTCTCTGTAAAAACATCTAAAAAGGGATGTCGTTTTTTAAGCCGCGAGGCCAGAACAAAAAAAACAGGGCTACCAACTTAACATTCACGTAATTCCTGTAACGTTAACCATTTATCTTTTAACAAACTATTAAGTTTCTCTTTTCATTACTGAAACCTGCCTAATTCTATTGTCCGCGTTCTTTCCGTTTGCTGGCCCTTTATTTTACGTCATAAACAAAGTTTTCAGGTTGAAACATTAAGAATTAAACTGAGAGAAAAAGTGGTGAAAGAGTCATTATCATCTGCCTAGCCTTTTCCCAACTATGTTGGGGTCAACCTCCAGTCTTACCCGGATGCAGCTGAATATCAGTATTTTCTACGGAGCGAGTGCTTATCTGAGTTTCACAATCCAATTACACTTTAATACGATACGAGCTCACTGGGTCTGGGTTTGGTCCGATCACTTATACTCGTGGGGACATCGTGACGAAAACTTTAACCATAGACTTGTTAGGTACAGTCGTACATACTGTTTCGTATCCTGGCAACTTACTTATAACTTGTGTAGTACCTACTGTTTACTTTTCTATTTGATTGACTGTACATCAGTTTATATTAGACTCTACTAATGTTACATTTGAAAAAAAAAAATTCTTTGCTATAAGTGTCGAAGTTGAATATACATAAATTAACTATACAGATAAACCTTCCAACTTAAATTCTTTATATGATATTGAAAACCGCATTAAAATCCGTTGCGCAGTTTAGAAGAACAACATGGTCACACAGACACACACGAAATGCGACTGTCATCTATCTATTATTATATTTATTCCTACTAACAATAAAGCTGAAGAGAGGTCAGATTTGAAAAATCTTTTTTGCATTTGATAGCCCAGTTCTTGAGGAAGGCTATAGCCTATTTAACATCACGCTATGACCCTTAGGAGGTGAGAAAAAATAAAAAACGTCAGAAAGGTCGCTAAGCGAAAACGAAGTGACAGATACGATGCGACGGGGTGGGTCAGGGAAACAAAAAATTTTACGTGGACGAAGTCGCGGGCAGAAACTACATAATATGTATAGATACGAAACTATCTCCTCGCACCATTATTTCGCTTTATTAAGTAACTTCCGAAGGCAAATGACTCGGTATAAATATTCATAATCTCCAACTATTCATGGAAAGCAATAAACGACCTTCTTCTGACCTCTGAGCTGTTTAATATCAAAACCGACCCACGTTACAAGGAGAGATTAAACTAATTGTTAAATAAATCAAAGGATATCCGTTGGAATCGTAGTAATGTCGTGAATAAAGGCTTAATTTCACTTCAGCTTAAAGTGGCACTAGTCGATATTTTTTTCCATACACGGGAGGGTATTACTCCACTGTTTGACATTGTGCATCCAAAGTTAAACATGATATCGTTTTGTATTATTATTATTTTTTTCTGTACGGAAACAGAATAGTAAAATAAAAAGCCATTAAAAAGTTATAAACCAACAAAGATTCGTTTTTCTTTCTTACAATTTTTAATGTAACTTTGGGTGTAAATAAGTAATAAACAACTGTAAAATGTTCAAAAACAAAGTCAGTGACGACAAAGGTCAGTTATCGAAGAGTTGAATGAACTTATTTGTAGTTGATTTTGTGATTAGAGCATCCTTTTAAGCAGATAAGCCTGTGATAGGGGACTCCGCTCTTCCATAACTTAAACATACTTTCTTGGGTTTGTCTTTACCTGCGATGTCAAAAAACGCTATCGAGGAAAACACACGAACTTACTTTCATAAATAAATTACGTTACAGTGGCCTCATTCGCCGGTAAATTGCGGATACTATATGGTGGACAGCGCTCTTCTAATAAACCATAGCTAGCTTTAGGAAGAGCACGGAGAGGTTTGCGATGATAAGCCGATCAGAGGCTTCTATCGATTGAATGGTTCAATCGAGTGAAAGTGAATGTTTATTTTTGTTTCATTCCACGTTCACAAATCACCGACTAAATTACATACGAATGAACGTTCATAATTATGCTCCTTTCATTAAATTTTTCGATAATTCGGTAGACAAGTGTAAGATATCGAGTGCCGAAATCCAACTCCGTTGGATCGGTTCACTAATGAATTCGTTTTTCATTTTTTGATTCATTTTGTGTTCAGACGTTTCATTTCGAGTGAAGATTCGAATGAAAGGCAAAGATAAACAGAAGGTGAAGTGTCGTATCTGATATCGGCTTTAGCTGCGCGGTTTCATTTGTTTGTGAGCCACGCGGCCATAGATATAAGAAAAAAGTTTTTTTTTATATTTCTATGCACGTGGCCGTGTGTACCGTGGTCGTGGGTCACAGTGGATGATCCGGCTTAAATCTTCACATAAAGCGAAGTACCTACATGCATGCGTAGCATAGCCGTGGGCAGCAATGGAACCGAGTCTTAATAATATATATTTATTTGGACTGATTTACATTGCAAATTGGACCCTTGTTTGAAGTAGCCGAAGATTTGAGACCGCTAAATAATGTTGTACTGTCTGTGAAGTTAGTCGAGTTATTTATTTTATTTATTTGTATTGAAAGGGTTTAATTAATAAAAAAAGGAATCGGATCTTATTTATTACTTGTACTCGTTTTTCATGGGTGTTAAGAAAAAAATAAAATAAAAATTCAACCGTATTGATAACCTCCTGCTTTTTTTTGAAGTCGGTTAAAACATGTACGACACAGATTTTCTTTCAGCCTATCCCTGATAATTTCAATAATTCACCAAAAAATCCCATAGACAAAAAACATTTTCAGTTTTTCCGAATTTTCATGGAAATTTTTCCAATTTTACTTTACATAAAAATCTTATTCGTACTTTTACGATAATTTTAATACAAAAAATCGATCCAGCCGTTCTCAAGGGATGCGCTTACCAACGAACAGTATTTTATTTTTATTTAGACAGGGTGGCAGGCCCGCAGAGACGTCGATGCACAACCTGTTTCGGATTCAGTACAAGATTCTGGACCACCCTGCATTGAAATATTTTGCCAGTTATTAAAAAAAACAGTGGCACTCCGGAAGTGCCGACAAAAGTGAAAACGAAACACAAACATACTTTGCCATCACTCACTGACATATCGGATAGACATTAAAACAGAGTACATCCCGAGGACAGCCGAACACATCCGAAGCGGTGTCGCTTACGGTAACAGTGGCACGAATTCAATGGTTTTTCCCATCTCGAAAAATGCCCGACGCGCCTAAAGAAGTTTTCACTTCAAAAAATGCCGTTCCATACATTCTGAACGCGTAGGTATTACACCTTTGTAGGAAACAGCAGATCTCCAGAATCATGTACTGAATCCATGATAATAGGATGTGCATCGATGGTCCAGCCACCCTGTATAGGAAGATTAGTTAAAAGGAGAAGGGAAAGACTCCATAGTTTCCTGGGCCCAGGTGTTAACTCAATCAAACTAGCTTTAATTGAAAGTGGATATAATAACAAGGCCTCACTGAAAATTTGGTGAAATTTGGCTATCTGGGAATCAAGTTATATGAAATATAGTAAAAGTGAGGTTACATTATAACATTGTAGTTTTTTTATGTTATTTGCGAAATATTTTTGAATGGTTTTGGTTGTATAATGGTTTTACGCATGAAGTGTAAGTAGAGAGCCTCCATGTGCGACGTGTTGAAGATCCTGACACGTTTAGATTGAGAACGGAAAATACGTGCGCACTCACAACGAAAGAAAACGAACGAGTGCCGGTCACAGAGTACTTTTTGATAGGTGCCGGTTTTTTTCTACCTGTCATCTGTCAGTCCAGCACAGATTACTTTAGACTATACTGAGTGACCAGTGTTGCTAACAGAAGAAAAATTAATGGAACTCGATTCGCTTTGAATCGATTCCACGAAAAGATTGATAAGCATTTGTCACTCGATGTTCATACATATTCTGAGATTTTACCGATTTATTCACTATCGATTACTTAGAATTTCAGGCATGTACTTTATCGATTATTTAGTTTCACAACTTAATTTAATTTTTCTCGCTTCCTAGATAGAAACATGGTACTGTATTTTGTGATTTCCTTTAGAAAAATATAACGGTTTTTTTAATACCCATTTCAACTAGTTAACTGCTGGGCCCAGGATTTCCCCTCTCCTTTCCATCACATCTTAACTATACGATGCTTCCAACAACAAAGGTCGTAAACACCAAAATAGCATTTTTGGTAATTAGGTAACGAAAAACGAAAAAATAAAATCATTTTTGTCTCATACCTTTTTATTTTATTATTTATTTATTTCAGGCGACGCAGGCCCATACATAAATACCTTAACCTAAACATACATATTTTTATTATAAAACAGTACAGACAGACAAACAAACAGATCATATAATCTGACTAATTTTGTCTGGACTTCTGAGTTTGTTTCGACCTTTCTTCTCAGAGTAGTTTCTAAAAATATGATTGACGTGTAAAAGTGTTTGTGCAAACTTACAAAAATAAGATAATATATCAAACAAACAGTAGTTTTTAACATAAATAAAGTTGTAAAATTATATTCTATATACAAAATACGTAAAATATGATGATGTTTCATAATAATTATGTCATTGCTATTTATGTCAAAGCCTTATTTTAAGTTAGCTTAGATACCTATACACCAGAAAATTCAAGAAGTTGGTATTTACGAATTTTACGACCACTACCTACTAAAACGACTGACCGTTGTTTGTACCCGTACTTTGTGTTATACGACCTGCACGGTTATACTGTTCGAAGCAATATGAGTTAAATACATACCGTCATTTCTAAAAAATCTAGATTATACTAGTAAAACATTTCAGAGTAAAAGCATTTGAACCTGATAAACCTTTTTGGCGCAGCCGTGGGGGCACACACTATTGTTGTCTGAAACATTATTTTTTATTTTATTAATTTTGTATTTTGTGTTTCTCGAACTGTCCAAATAAACTTTTTTCTTTCTATTTTTTTAAAGCCAAATTATAGTTTCACGTTTTTAGATCGACGCAGCGCCAAAAATTAAGTAGGGCTGCATTCTAAGCTCATTTTCGCCAAAATGGCTTTTTTTACTGGAACCATCGTTAACTATAAATGCTTATATTTTCCGTTGTTTCTTCTCCACACGTTACTAAATCATTCGTGTAAGCACGCAATCCTATAATATTCCTTTTGAAGGATTAAGGCCCTTCTTCGCTCCCCTACGTAGGCACACGCAACCCGCAAATTTTCCTTGGTGGACCATCCTACTTGATTATACTTTGAGACTCTTAGCACCTCACACATCAGGTCCAGTTGAAAACCAGCGTCAGGCACTAGTTGTCTGGCATTTTTGCTGAACTGGGCCTTTTTGGCACAACCGTGAGGCACACTCTTCTGCTAATTTCTTACTTTAGGTACATTTTTTTATTTGATTTTTTTTTTTGTTTTTATTCGATGTACAGACGCCAGCACATCAACCTACTACAATCTGTCAAATTTCTTTAATAGATTTTCAACTTTATTACTAAAGCATAAGGTTCAAAGTTGATTGGGAAAATCTGACAGTTTTGGGTAGGTTGATGTGCTGGCGTCTGTACTATGTCTCTGGTGGACTGTGTCTTTTAGTCTGTGCTAAATAAATGTATTTTCTTTCTTTCTTTCTTCTTTCACGAAAATAATTATGTAAAGTCAGAAACATTGATTGTTAAGCAAATCAACCAACTTAAATTGCTCGTATGCTTAAATCACATCAGCCATTATTTTACAGTACCAACGAAAAACCTATCGAAAACCAAAAAAAAAAGCTTTATTTCATTTTCGGTTTTCGGCCGAAAATGCCAATCAGGGCGAATTTTTTTTCGGCTTAAATCAAAAATCCATTTTCGGTTCAACTTTAGCTATCAGTCAGTGAGACACGGAAATATTTTCTATACCTAACAACAAAAGGCTTCCATAATGCTTTCCTAATGAACATCGTACACAATTTAGCCGGGACACTAATTGAACGACAAAAAAAAATCGGGACATTCTTCCACATTGTTACCGCAACGCAATTAGGTATCTAATTTGAAAAATCTTCTTTTCGACAAAGGAAAAAGTTCTATTCAAGATTTCGAGGTAACCAGACCTTAAATTACTGGTTTCGAGTTTTTTTTTTTCATCTGGTTTCTTTGTTCTTGTTCATTATTGTTTCCGTACCTGTCTTTCTGTTCTTCACCTTTTAAATATTGAATCTACATCTAATCTAACTATCCTGTATTATCCCACTGCAGGGCAAAGGCCCCCTCTCCCTTTTCCACACAATTCTGTATTTTGCGAGTGCCGGCCGGCCAGTTCTTTTGGTAGGAGCCAAGCTCGTCCCGCCATCTTGGTCTCGGCCTGCCGCGATGGCGTCGTGCATTTAGTGGGACCCAATCGATGGTTCTCTTAGCCCAATATTTTGTCATTTGACATGCGTCAGACTTTTCCAGCCCTGTCCCACTTCAGTTTAATGGCTTTCTGGGTAACGTCCGTGCCATGATCTTCGTTTTAGCGCGCAGTATCCTTACATACTTTAAAACAAAATCGCCGAAATGTCTGTAAGCGCATAACTTCCGAATAACGGCACCAAATTGGATAGTTATTTTTTTGTTGTGTTCGGTATTGTCAGGACAAAGTTTGTATGAAATAAATCTTAGGAAATTCGAAGAAAAAATGCACCCGTGGGAAGCTGCGGCGGGCCACGAGTTGTTAATAATTATATGAATAATAATGATAAATTAACTATCTAATTAAGTATAATAATTATTGATATTTAATTAAAAGGTTAGGGTCTCGTGACTAAATACTAACAGCCGTACGGGTCTATCGAAGGTAAAGCTACGCTTGCAGAGGTCGGTTCGTGAATGGGTGACCATCCATTACATATCGAGACCCCTCCGTGCCTCGGATAGCACATTAAACCCTTGGTTCTGGCTGCTACTTGTAGATTTTTGTCAAGTCAGAAGCACGAAAATGATAAAGCATAACATATAATTTATCTCGGCGACAATCAATGTCAAAAACTTGCCAAAAATGTAGGGAAATTAGTGCCAATTTTACCAGCGAAACTGAATGCGATCCGATCTAAGAGCGATCGCAGTTTGGATGTGCTGATGGCGTTCATTTTTATTAACCGACTTCAAAAAAGGAGGTTCTGTATTCGACCCGTATGTATGTGTGTATGTATGTATGTTTGTATGTCCGCGATTTTCTCAAAAACAAATGAACCGATTTTGATAATTCTTTCACTAATGTGATCTACATACTTTCAGAAAGGTTTGAGTACATAATATATTAGGTATTTATTCTTATGTACGAAGTTATATGCATAAATGTAAACATAAACATCTCCGGCATTTCTATGAGAATTTTTATGATTCTTCTAGTCATTGGTGAAATCTGCCCTTATTGTTAATGAAAACGGGCAAGTATTACAGACAGATTGAGACAGATTAGAATGCGGACAATCTTAAAGATACGGGAATTACCCCTCTGATCTAATCCGTCGTTCGCGAGTGCCACCATAACTCATTTTCCTTTGTCGTTTGATACAATACCGTAACAGCGTGGAAATATTTTATGCAGTAGGTACCTGCCATTATTTTCTTTGTGAAAATTTCCTTTTGCGTTCGTCATTTTGTCTCGAGTTACTTTATTTGTTCATGGCCACCCGCAAATAGGTACTTTTGTGCAGTCGGTCTATTCTGTAAAAATTTCACACTGAAACTTAGAGCGTTCCACGAAAGAAGTCTCGCGGCAATAAGTGGAACTAATAATTATTATTTTTATTTTGTATACATTTTTGTATCTCGGCATTAATGTGCCGGTTTTATAGAATAACACGGCCCGTCGTCCGTCGTCGTCGGCGTGATAATACATTATGATGTGATGATATGTTTAGACTTTGTATTGTTAGTGATGTTTACATTTGGCCAACATTGTCGTTCTGGAGGAATTTTCGGACAATTCTGCAAGTGTTTAGAATAGCAGCTTTCTGTAGAGTTTGGTAGGTGGACGGAGATAAGTCTAGCGTTTTTAAAGATTGGTGCAGTTGTTTGGGAATGACACCCGTGGTTGAGACTACTGGGATTATGGTAACGCTGCCTAATCACCACATTCGGCTTATTTCTATTTTTAAGTCTGTGTATTTTGACAGTTTTTCTGCTATAGTGTTTTGTAGGTTGTTTGTGTTTGGTACTGCTGTCAATAATTTGCGCAGTTTTATTAATTTTGTCTAGTAAAGTTATGTCTGGCCTATTGTAATGAGTTGTTCTGTCTGTGAGGATGGCTCCATTATTATTATAGTTAGCAACATAGCCATCTTCTGTCATTCGTGGATCTTTGACAGTCGTTACGGGTCGCCAGTTGCCCGAAAGTCTGACCACCAGTCTTACCAAGTGGTATCGTATTACCCAGTAACTGGGTTGCGGAGATCAGATAGGCAGTCGCTTCTTGTACAATACTGGTATTCAGCTGCATCCGGTTAGACTGGAAGCCGACCCCAACGTAGTTGGGAGAAGGCTAGGCAGATGATAAGTTAGCAAAATTTCTAGATAGAAAGATAGATAAGCCATTTATTTGGCGCATACAAAAGACAGCACAACACACAAAAGTACAACATTAGATGATAACCAATTACCCACATGTACATAATATAAAAACAAGGTGCCGATACAAAAACAAAAAAAAAAGGAAAAACAAGCACCCTTCAACTTCAGACCCTTTTCCCGATTTAAGATTGTGCAATTTATTAATCAGTGCATGTAATATGATGTCGAGATACATGTCGTACGTCGTACGTCTAACGTCAGTGGCGTCTATGAGACTTCTTTCGTGAGACGAACTTTAGGTGCAGTGAGCTTAATGTGAGCTGTCATTCCTGACGCTAGGGATTGTCACTATTGAGATCTCACTTCAATGTCACTTCACCTAAGTATTCACGGTGAGATTATTACAGAATACATCGGCTGTCGTAAGTTGTTAAACTCAAGTGGAAAATTAAGTTGTTGTGTCATTAAATGTTAAAGAAAATATATATTTTGACAATGTTTTATCATAAAATCAACATAAAATGATGACTTTCACAAGCATTTTGCTTGTTTTTCATCCTAAGGCATTCATCAAGCTGGTCTTTATTGTGTTTTTGAAGTGAAAACTTCTTTAGGGGCACTTTGCGCTCTTTCTGAACACTGAACAAAATTGCAACGTCACGTTCGGGTCGCGGACGCTGAATCGGGAATACTCTTCTCCAGTCCGACGGCGACGCTGAATCGCGTATCCCCTCCGGCGCTGAATCGCGTATCCCCGGCGCTGAATCGCGTATCCCCGGCGCTGAATCGCGGATACTCGGCTCCAGTCGTATTCATTCGGTTTCATTTCTTTCGTATGGTCATAAGCACATTAGCACACATCCTTTTTTTTTCAAGTCATCATCATTTCAGCCGAAAGACGTCCACTGCTGGACATAGGCCTCCCCCAAGCACCTCTATTTCGACCGGTTCTGTGCCTCTCGCTTCCAACGCTTTCCTGCGGCCTTCACAAAGTCGTGGGTCCACCTTGTGGGAGGCCTTCCAACGCTACGTCTTCCGGTACGCGGCTTTTTCAAGTAAAAATAAAAATGCGTTTATTGGCATTACAGCAAAAAAAAAAAAAAACTTAAAGCTATAAAGAACAGAAAACAATGCTTGTAATGCCAAAAGGGCCACATCTCAGCATAATGTCAGATGACAGCACAAGGTCACCACCTGATGCTAATTTTCAGCTGCAGCCCACAAGTACCATACGCTGGAATAATAAACACAGAGAAGACGTACATAATTATGTCCGTTTTAATCAATTAACAGAATAGATTAAAATTGATAGTATAAAAAAGCTCATTCAAAAACAAAAAAGGCTAAAGGTTTAAAATAGGTACCTGGTTTTTTCACATACAGTCAACAAAAGAGATAAGTATGCAGGATATAGTTGAAGTTTAGTAAGAAACCCATAGATGTTGTCGCCTGAAATTTAATTTGATAAAATGAGCTGTGTGTTTTCTATTATCCATACTAATATTATCAATTTGAAAGTAACTCTGTCTGTCTGTCTGTATGTTACCTTTTCACGCCTAAACCGCTGAACTGATTTAGATGAAATTTGGTATAGAGATAGTTTGAGTCCCGAGAAAGGACATAGAATACTTTTTATCCCGATATTCCCACGGTATCAAGACTTATGCGGGTGAAACTGCGGGGCGCAGCTAGTCTATTAATAAAATGAAATTTTATTCGAGAACATCCATCGGTTTCTTACTAAACTTCGACTATATCCGACGATCCTGCATACTTATCTCTTTTGTTGACTGTACCTATACATAATTTATATTTTCAATACACGCAGGTGTGTATAAAGAAATTTTTTTTCATACTTACCGCTGTTCAGCTAAATATTACCATAAATATTTCACAAATCACTTTTTTTATTACTTTTTTACTACAGCCGTTCTGTCTGGCTCGAAAGACTTAGAGTTCTTACATCACCTGGCTTTAATGGTGCGATAATACTTTTTTTTTGCTATTATCTCCCTACTTCGAAGGTATTGTGTGTTGTTTGAGTTATGATATTTCAAGGAGCTCGTTTGATTACTTTTTTGTTTTTGAAAATGAATAACAATTTGCGTCAGCTATCTCTGTTTAGAAAAAGATGAAAAAAAATGATGTGTCTGTCTCCTAAAAGTTCTTATCTACGTACTGCACATAAAAATAAACATTCACCAACTAAAGACATTACTTACCATAACAATATGCTTTATAAATTAGAAACATTATCCTTTCTTATTGTGAATCGTACATCTGTTTGTCTGTCCGTCTGTGTGCTTCTAACTGGAGTATCACTTATCCGATTTAGCTGTGCTGCTGTTATTACTTGGCCACGAACCCCTGTTAGAGTCTTACTGACGAAAATTACACGTTGTTTTTCACTTGACCAGGGTGCTGGAGCACTTGCGTAGTTCGTCACGCCCCCCCGACCAGGACCCCAGGAGCTCAACTTCGGGCGTTCGCGGTTGTGTGTGTCAGGGCCGTCGTAATCGTAACCATATTGGGGGTACGAAAAACAGGCTTAGGCAAAAACTTAATTATTGTGTTCCATTTTTAGGGGGAAGCGCCAAGGTAGCCCACGAAATTCAATTTTACGTTTTATTTCTTAAGTTTTTTGCAATTTGCAGGTTGTTGTCAGGTTGTATATTGTCTTGCAATTGACTTAACCCTTTAAGTTCATGATTATAACCCTATTGATTGATATTTCATAAAATACTTAGTAATTTTTAATTTCACGGGCTACCCTGTCGCTTTCTCCGGCTTGCGCCTCTTATGACCATACGCCCGCGCCACGCACCCTTTGCACCCTCTGGTAAAGACGTCCCTATGTGTTTTCAGCCAGTGTTAATTTACTAAGGCTTCTCTAATCTACCTTTTAATCATAAATACACATGTCATGCAAAATAATCTTTTCATAACATAACAGCACGATTTATTTCTCCGAAGGGTTAGCAGTGGTAACGACCGCGACTTACGAGATATAGGTCGTAGGTTCGAACCCTGACAAGCGCTTTACTTTGTGTAAATTATTTCTTTGTGTGAAGGAAAACATCGTGAAGAAACTGGCATGTCCTAGAACCAAAAATTCGAAGACATGTGACATCTACCAACCCGCACTGGGCGCGCGTGGTGGATTACAGCCCACTCCCTTTCACAGAGAGGAGGTCTGTGTCAAAGCAGCGGGAACATTATAGGCTGATTATACGTCGCGCAACGAGTTGTGAGCGCTGACCTTGAAGAAAACAGACGCCACAAACCCTTATGCCTTAGTAATAAGGGTTCGTTTCGCTTGTTTTTTTTCAAGATCAGCGCTCACAACTCGTTGCGCGACGTATATCTTAGCAGAGGTGTAGGTACCCATCGCCATTTAGCCAGTTATGTTTAAGTCCCATTTAATATGGGGCAAGCCTATTAATTTTTTTTAAATTTATATAACGTTTTGTTAAAAAACGTTGTAATGTTTATCCCCTAAGCCGAAAAATCTACATTCTAACGTTCTAACAAATGTCGCCCAGAATTAAAAGGTACACAAGATAAAATGAATGTGTAACAATAAATTACACCTAACAAGAACAATACATTATATAAACATTGTCAAATAAATACGTTACATTTTGAAACGAGGGTTCAGAAAATCTTGTTAGCGAACCGACTCGGTTATAAATATAATCGCTTATGCTGTTTGTTGGTAAGCCATCACTTGAGAAATACTGGACTCATTTGGCTATGTTTTATTTTAAAACTAGCTGCGCCCCGCGGTTTTACCCGCGTAAATGTCGATCCCGTGAGAATATCGGGATAAAAACTATCCTATGTCCTTTTCCGGGACTCAAACTATCTCCATACCAAATTTCATCTAAATCGGTTCCGTGGTTTAGGCGTGAAGAAGTAACAAACATATAAACACACACACACACACACACTCACAAACTTTCGCCTTTATAATATTAGTGTGATGTTCGTTATGGTCCATAGGTGTTTATGGAAATATAAATTGAAAAGTTTGATAACAGGGAGTTTTAATTCCTGGAAAAAGGGAATTGGAGATTTTTATATGGAGCCTAGCATACCTAGGTATGCACGGATATTTATGTCCGTCGTCCTTTTCTCAATGGGATTTTTGTTATCAACTATTTAAATTTGGACGGGACAGTGTCTGTCGGGCCAGCTAGTGCGAAAAAGATGTTTTCTGTTTTGCTATTTTTAGAGTTGATCCCCTAGAAAAGTTGCTTATATTTATGAGTAGGTAGCTACTTTCACGGATGCATCATATTTCTCTATTTCTCAAAAACTCCTTCTGTTATCTGTCGTAATTGCCGTGAATCTAAAACCGGCACATAAACCTCTTCTAAATTGAATTAATCACCATAAATAATAAGCTTGCTTAAATTAACTTTCTTAAGTAAATTATGCCAAGGAACTCAGTATCTACTAATTAATCCTCTTCAGAAATAAATTCCAAATTAATTCATAATCTTCTTTGAAGACTTTTCCCCACGTTCGTCCAACAGTTTATTGGTTTCATTTCAATCATTTTCTCGAAACCTAGGCCCAAGTTGAAAGTAATATTTTTGTAGGTGATAAACCTTAGTATAAGGAATCTAATTGTACCAGACAGAGGTTCTATTTCGACCTAAAAAAATAAAAACTGATTTCGGGAAAAACATTTGATTTTGTGGTTTCTATTATGATTTCTGATTAAATAAAAACGGGAAAACATGCGCCTAGAATTGCTTCATAAATAAGTACTTACCTAATTCAAATAAAACTCAATAATTTTTTTTGTACGAATTATTTTCCGTATTTTGACCTTCGAAGCAACGAAAACTTTAAGCTTTTTTTTTAAAAATAGAGTATACAAAATTGGCACCTGGGAGTTTTACTCGTCCATTTTCAGTGAACTGTTGAGTAGAAATATTCAATAAAAAGGTGATGTCGCTTTTTTTGGGCAATAAAAACACTGTGCGTTGGTCTCGGCTGTCATTCGTAAATAAATGACAGAGAGTCAGAAGCCCCACAGTCTGACAACCAGTAGTACCAAGGAAGCCCACACACACATACGCACACATACATACATTACACCCCCACATACCGCACAGACGCACACAATGACTGAACCTTCCACTAACGTCAACATTACGTCCATTGTCTTCAAACTAGCTAACCAACAATTCCAAATTCAAATTGCGAAGCCGCAAACCCATTTCGCTAACCCTACCGCTGCCGCGGGAATTTTCACGTGTTCCAAAGAACGTGTAATTTCTTATGTAAATATTTGATACGGTCTCGGATCGACTTTCATTCCACACATGCGAAAGGTAAATTCTGTGTGCTTTTGTTCCGTTCATTTATTTTAATATCGACAGTCACGAGACACGTTTTAGGGTAGTTTTTTGTATTTTATAAGGGGTGCGTGATTGTCATGATTTTGTATTTTTGTGTCGTGTTTTGCGTTGTAATGGATTTGAAGTGAAGTTATTTCAACTTTTACAATGTAACTCACAAAAAAGTATCTTGTTAAAATTAGACTGACTTCTTTTAAAAGAAAGAAATAATGATGAAAAAATACATCAAAAACACACACTAATGACATAAGCAGCCAATAAAGTCATATTTAACAACATAAAAGTTCAAAGTTTGACAATGTTGCCCATTGCAGTTCCAGTCACTTTAAAATCTCCATATTTAGCTATAAATAAAATAGCAGAGAATAAATATTGAATTTTTGTCAGATTTTTCATACCAAAATTGTCGGACGTCAATTTTATTCCACGGATAAAAGATATCTAACTTTGGTAAAATCAGCCCTAAATGCATTTTTTATTTTCATTTTAGACTGCAAGTTCTTTCTAGTCCAGCTATTTGTAACCCAGAATTTACTGACCTGATATTGGACCTATTTCAGCCGAGACGAGTCACTCTCTAAATAGACCGAAAGAAAGGCAAACATTTTTGAATTTTAATATTGATACGGTTTTAATCCACGGAAACATCTTTGTCAGTTTGTTTGCTAATTCTGTATAAAATACTCATTTACAATTATTAAGCGGTAATTATGTATGGAGAATTGGAGAAGAGAAAACACGTAACATTATATAGGCATCAGGAATAGCAGCCTTGAGTCTGGATTTGTGCCTGGATGATATTTGATTGAGATTTAAAACGGGATCTTGATTGTAGTTATCACAAAACCTATTTGCAGCAATCAAGTTGATCAAGTTGCTTGATTGACACAACTAACTTACTTTGTTGTTTTAACTCTTCTACAATGATGTCATGTTAAGGGTAATCAAGAAACTTGTTTGAGCGTACAATCATTTGAACTAGTATTGCTGCAATCATGTCGTGACGATCAACTTAACTAAGATTGTCATTAATCTAAACAAGATACCGTCAATCAAGCTAAAAAGTCACTTGATTGGAGTGCATTTTTTCAGTGTAGCAATAGGCTGTCCCCTATTACATGGGACTTAGACAAAACTGGCGAAATGTGGGAGTACTTTATGTAAACCTCTACTTAACTCTTCGGGATTGAAGACATAATGATCGTTGTGTTGTGTTATGACAGATCGAAATTCTATACATTTTTTATTCGATTTTTTAGTTTCACAAACTATAGCCAAATAAACGTTATTATTTATTTCTTTTCTTTAAACATTCTTAAAAAAAAAAACGAAAATATATATGTAACAAATAAATAAAGGTGAAGTTTGTAATGTCAAAATAACAGCTTTTTTTAATAAATGCATACGAAAGTATACGGTACTTAACAAAAAGCTATTATTAAAATTCTATTTTTTTTTAATTTCGTTCAATCATTTGAACTAGTATTGCTGCAGTCATGTCGTGATGATCAACTTAACTAAGATTTTGATTAATCTAAACAAGATACCGTCAATCAAGCTAAAAAGTCACTTGATTGGAGTGCATTTTTTCAGTGTAGCAATAGGTTTGTCCCCTATTACATGGGAATTAGACATAGCTGGCGAAATGTGGGTGTACTATAGGTACACCTCTACCTAACCCTTCAGGGATTGAAGACATGATGTTATGTGTTATGATAGATAGCAATTCTTTAAATTTTTTATTTGAATTTTTTGTTTCACCAACTGATGGTCTAGTGGTTAGTGACCCTGACTGCTATGCCGGAGGTCGTGGGTTCGATTCCCACCCAGGACAAATGTTTGTGTGATGAGCACGATCATTTGTTCTGTGTCTGGGTGTAATTTATCTATAATATGTATGTATTTAGAAATAAATAAGTATGTTTATCAGTTGTCTAGTACCCATAACACAAGCTCTGCTTAGCTTGGGACTGGATGGCGTTGTGTGATAGTTGTGGAATATTATTATTTATTTATTTATTTGTTATAGCCAAATACGTTATTATTTCTTTTTTAAACATTCTTCAAAAAAAAAACATAAAAAACATATAAATCTATATGTAACAAATAAATAAAGGTGAGGTTTGTACCTTATGTCAAAATAACATCTTTTTACTAAACCCCTTATTAATAATAAACGTATTATATCAGACGAATAGTTACACACCGATTTCTCTCTTTCAGTCGTCAGTAATTAATTTGACTTTCGAAAGAAGAAGCGACAAAGCGTTACGTAACAATGCAGATGCTATATTTATTAGTAAGCATATGAAAGTATATGTATATGGTACTTAACAAAAAGCTATTATTAAAATTCATTTTTTTTTTTTTAATTTTTCTGTCTCTTTGTTTCGGTTAATCTCCGAAACGGCTGGGCCTATTTTGATTGGACTTTCACTGGCAGATAGCTGATGTTATAAGGCGTAACTTATGCTACTTTTATTTTAGAAAAATAGAACGAAGTCGCGGGCTCAGCTAGTCATCAAATAAAATTAAAGTACCTTTACACACGGACACCATTCCAGCGAATTACAGAGAACCATAAAATAAACATCACCATCGTCTAGGGATTTGGAAATTGTGAATTATTCATTGTTTTGCACAAAGATAAGAGCTTATTACCCTCGCTTCATGTATATTTGGGTTGTGATAATAATCTCGAATATTTTAATGGCGGGACATGTACTCAGAGGTGTGGGTGTGTGTGTGTATTTATTGTGCGTGTTAATCTTTGGATGGTAAAGGATGACTGTGTGGTTTTATTACCGAGATAGTAATGTATGACGTAAATACTTACATAAAACCTTATGAAGTGTGTTTTTTTTTAATAAAAAGTTATGCAGGTACCTACACTAATACATGTAACATAAACTGTATTCTCAGGAGGATTAGGCAAAGATGAACCTGTTATGTAGTACAACCCACATTTTGCCGGTTATGTGTGTGTGTTGTGTTGATAAAAGTAATGTGCATGGTGGGAAACGTTATAGGTCGTCTTGTTTTTGTTCCTCATCATCATCTGCCTAGCCTTTTCCCAACTGTGTTGGGGTCGTCTTCCAGTCTAACCGGATGCAGCTGAGTACTAGTATTTTACATGGAGCGACTGACTATCTGACCTCCACAATCCAGTAACTGGGTAATACGAAACCCCTTGGTAAGATTGGTTGTCAGACGTAACTGGGTTGTGGAGGTTAAAAACCCAGTACCTACTTTTGGCGATAACTGTGAAATGAGATACTTAGTTCATGACTATACTGATACAAAAATCATTTGTGGCAAATTTTATATTTTAATTAAAATTTTATATTAGTAAACCTTACTAATAAACGTTGTATAGCGTATGTATAGTTACACAACGCTTTATCTTCTACTTTCGAAAGTCAAATTACTGACGACTGAAAGAGAGAAATCGGTGTGTAACTATTCATCTGATATAATACGTTTATTAGTAAGGGGGTTAGTATTTAAAATCACTACAAATCTTATTAGTATTTTGAAATCATGACAATGTGGTGTTCCACATCTGGGCAGCGGCCTCCTTTTTTCCTTCCATACCTAAACGCTACTTAAGTAAAGGAAAATTGGAAAATTCTGAACAACAAAATCATGATAGGACAAAAGAGGAGTTATAGCAGGCGAAGACTTGGCCCAAATAAACTTTCAGTAGATAGTCTTACAAGAGGCTTTTAGCTCCATTTTCTCGGAGAATTTTGCTTTACTTAGTTTTAGATTTATAGGTCTACGCGGTTCTTATTTGGCAACGACAGATATAGACGTTTACTTTGTCTAATCTTATTTATTAGGTATTTGAACAGACATTTTTTTCTCTTCTTCTACGTTTTAGGTACAGTGTCTCGACAATTTTGCTATTTTTTTTTTAAACTATTAGTAGTTTTAGTAAAATTATCGTTTAATTTATACTGAGTTTAACGACTCAACTTTGGAAATAAATACACTGTGTATTAATGGGCTTGCTTTTACATACATTTTGACTACTGAAACAGCTTTTTTTTAAATGATCATCCTTGAAGAGTCCAGAAGTATCATGTGCTGAATTCATGGTCATAGTTTGCACATCCGAGCGGTGGAGTTTCTTGCCCATTCTTCTCCATACGAAAACTACCTTTTGGAAGGGGCGACTAGAATCAATTCTATTTTAAGGTAATTTTTTTACGTTCAAAAGTGCCTTTTATGTGCCTATTTGAAATAAATGCATTGATTTTGACTTTGACTTAAACGTCGATACCCTATATTAGGTAGCAGTGTATATTTATCGATAAAACGTTCTTTAATTGTCCCTAAAGAGTCTGACAGCCAGTTTTACCTAGGGTATCGTGTGACCCAGTAACTGGATCGGCAGTCGCTTCATGTATAATCGTAGTCAGCTGCATCCGATTAGACTGGAAGCCAATCCAACATAGTTGGATACGGTCTAGGCAGATTGATTGCCTTGTCCCTAAAAAGGATGAGACAAAATAACTGGTTGTTACAATACCTCCTATTCTTTTGTTCCGTTTTATCTTACCAATAAAATCTGACATACGCAACCCACCTATCTGTCTATGTCACAAAATCTAATTAATTTAATATTTGAATTGTTTTTTAGGGTTCCGTACCTCAAAAGGAAAAAACGGAACCCTTATAGGATCACTTTGTTGTCCGTCTGTCCGTCCGTCCGTCCGTCTGTCAAGACCCTTTTTCTCAGGAACGCGTGGAGGTATGAAGCTGAAATTTATATCAATTACTCAGGTCTACTGTCCCTTGAAGCTGTGAAAAAATCAAACTTCTAAGCCAACGCAATCAAAAGATACAGCCGTTTATGCCGCAAATTTTCGACACTTGCAAGGGAATCAAAACCTACAGGGTGCTTCCCGTGAACTCAGAATCTTGAAATTTGGTACGAAGCAACGTCTTATAGCATAGATAAAGGAAAAATTACGAAAACCATAAATTTTTAGTTACATCACATAATATATTTTTTTTTTAATAATTTTAAACTTACTACCCATTTCCTCATAAACGCGTAGAGGTATTAAATTGAAATTCATACCAAATACTCAGGTCTATAATACCTTTAAGCTGTAACAAAATCAAACTTCTATGTCAACGCAATTAAAAGAAACAGCAATTTAAGCTGCATATTTTGAAACTCGCAAGTACTCGCAAGGGAATCAAAACCTAAAGGGTACTTCCAGTCGACCTAGAATCTTGAAATTTGGCATGAAGCAACGTTTTATAGCACACATAAAGGAAAAATTCCGAAAACCTTAAATTTTTAGTTACATTACAAAATATATATTTTTTAATAAATATAAACTTATTACTTTTTTCCTCATGAACGCGTAGAGCTATCAAGTTGAAATTCATATCAAATACTTAGATCTAATTGCCTTTAACCCGTGAAAAAAAAAAATTCTAAGTCAACGCAAAAACGCAAAACGCAAAAGTACAACCATTGATACCGCATATTTTGAAACTCGCAACTACACGCAAGGGAATTAAAACCTAAAGACCACTTCCCGTTGACATAGAATCTCGAAATTTGGTAAGAAGCAATAGCTTACAGCACAGGTAACAGAAAAATTCCGAAAAGCTTAAAATTTTAAGTAGTTATACCACCAAAAAAATTGTGATTGTAAACATAATTGTAGTTACAGCAATGACCGCGAGTTATTATACTATGTATGGGGAGGGCAACATTTTTCAAACGGCAAAGACGACCTCACTCATCGTCATTCAATCCCGATGTTTTGGTGAATGTAATATAACTTTTTCAGTCACCATTTACAGGTCTGGTTCAAATTTAATACTTAATTAATATTTTTGAACCAGATTTCTAAATAGTGACTAAAAAACTTAGTAAATAAATAACTTTAATAAAAGAACTTTCGCAAGTCTGCTGCAAGGCTAGTATAAGTGTTTCAGTTATATTATAGACTAGCTTCTGCCCGCGACTTCGTCCGCGTGAAATTCGTACTTTCCTCTAAAAGTTTCGAAAATGTATGTTGGTATGATCTTTATAATTAACTTAAATAAATAAGTATTCGGGCCAATTTTTAAGTTTATAGAACAAAGGAATCAGATTTTTCAAAGAAACTATCCCCACTTTTCACCCCCATAGGGGTAGAATTTTGAAAAATCGTTTAAGATGTGTTCATAACTTGACTCAAAGTTTATTTATACCAATTTTCGAGCTAATCAAGCCACGCAGTAAAATCCTCCCCTTTAAAATTAACTACCTCTTTTCATACAGTTAGGGGTAGATTTTCGAAAAACCCTGATACACGTTATTAATTATTTTTAGTCCTTAGTATAAATACTGAGTTTCAAGTTAATCGGACAGGGCGTTAAAATTCTTCCATACAAATTTTAACACCCCCCCATTACCTCTTTAGGGGGTATTTTAGAAAAACGAAAAATTCCAAACTTCATAATTTACTTAGATAAGTATTCGTGCCAAGTTTCAAGGTTATTAACTCAATAAATAAGATTTTTCATACAAACAAAATCCCCCCTTTTCACCCCCTTAAAGGTTGAATTTCCAAAAACCCCTTCTTATTCGATACCTACTCTGCACAAAGAACACAACCTCCAAAACTCATGTCCCTAGGACCAGCGGTTTAGACTGTGCGTTTATATTTCAGGCAGTTCGTTCATCCTCCTTTGGGGGAGAAATTATCAAAAACGCTGAGACACGTATAAATTAATTTTCAATCGTTAGCCTAAATACAAAATTTGAAGACCCTAACTTTTAAACTGACGGACTTTCATACACAACTTCATCCCCCTTTTTAACCCTTTGGGGTTGGAATTATCAAAAACGCTGAGACACGTATAAATTAATTTTTAGTCGTCAGCCTAAACACAAAATTTTAAGATCCTAACTTTAAAACTGACGGACTTTCATACAAACTTTCATCCCCTATTTAACTCCCTTAGGGGTTGAATTTAAAAAAATCCTTCCTAATTCCTTGTCTACATTTTAAAGGGAACCATTGTGTAAAATTTCAAAATAAATACCTATAACTACTTTAATTAATAAAAGTACCTTCGCTTAATAATTTTTAATTTGAACGAATATTTAAACACTACCAAAACAACTCATACCTATTTTACAAAATAACAACAAAAGAAATTCAAATAAACTACTTAAAGACTAAAAGTCGCGCTGATAAGCACGGTTTCTAAAAATCAGTTATTATTGTCTGTCAATAAGGTCGAATGCTCTGAACGCATCAACAGCCAAATATTGAATGAAGCTCGCTCTCGGACCTCCCTCCTTTTTATGCCCTACCGCCGCCGCGACCCGTGTCGAGCGCGGCAACCGTTACACAAAAATAATCCTTATAGCATGATTCAGTCTTCACGTGCGACGGCGCGATGGCTTATTTCATGTATAAGTTTGGTGTTTCTATACCGATTTCCATGATTCTTTTTTTATTGAATAGGTAATAATGTTAACTTTTTTAAATTAGGGATGAGTGAGAGTATTATAAACGTAAGAGTAAACAAATATAATCAGAATGCTCCGAACTGCTAAGCTATCAGGAGTTACACGTGTTATTGTGAGTCAACCATAAAAGACAGACATATGCTGTTGCGGGATATTTTTTAGACAATTTTATGTAGAATATTTCCGTCATACGTGATTTCTATGTAACTTTAACCATTAAGGCTGCACGCGCGACGGAAGCTTAAAAAATGGAGTAACTTCTCCCGTTTTCCCAACATTTCCCTTCACTACTCTGCTCCTATTGATTGTAGCGTGATGAAAAGTATACTATAACCTGCCCAGGAGTATGAAGAATAATTGTACCAAGTTTCGTTAAAATCCGTCCAGTAGTTTTTGTTTCTATAAGGAACATACAGACAGACAGACAGACAGACAGACAGACAAAAATTTTACTGATTGCATTTTTGGCATCAGTATCGATCACTAATCACCCCCTGATAGTTATTTTGAAAATATATTTCATGTACAGAATTGACCTCTCTACAGATTTATTATAAGTATAGATAAATGATATGTGTTAATATAAAATAAAGGATTACTTAAACGATAAAGAGATCTTTGTCTTAAAGGACATGGCTAAAAGTTCATAGACAAAAAACCCAGAATCGCCAGCAACGAAATGTATAAAAATGGGTTCACTATAGTAAGCCCAGTACGGTTTCAAAAAATCAGCCTCCTAAACCATATAGTATAAAAGTTATTATACTTTGTGTGTTTATGTTATTCATACTTACATTGATTACTTGACTTTTATTTTATCACAATCTCTTTAGTATAATTATGATAATATATTAAAATAATGTAAAAAATATACCCTTTATCTTTTAATATGTTTTATTATTAATAATCTTTATACAGGATGTTTTTTTTTTTACTTTGTTATAAATGAGCTCTTTATTTTAGTTTGACGTATGTCATTACTTCCCAGAATTCGATCCTTATTAGCGACACTATCGAATGGTGTATTAATACAGTGTGTTTTTTTTTTTCAAAATCAACAGGTTCGCTTCCTGGCTAGAAATATTGATTTTTCAAAAATCCAATGATGCAGTTTTAGTTTTCATCAAAATCGAGCCCGCGACTCCTTTGAGTACTTTTCGCTAGTCCCCATAGTTTCGGATTTGGCCATCCACGCCCACTTGAAAAATTCACCCTGTATATCTAGTATACCACGTGGTTTTTGCAGTATATTATTATATATTTTTGTTGTACATATTATGCCTATAAAAATGCCATATATGAAGTTTCTGGCGATTCTGGGTTTTTTTTTAGCCATCTCTTTTATGCTCCTCCATCTTTCCCCATTGTAATGTTATGAATTTCATTTTGCAATAAAAATACCATAGTTATGACTCGATTGTCGTAATGAACGAACTTTGTAAACCTTGCAGGTTTGTACGGAACCCTCGGTGCGCGAGTCCGACTCGCACTTGGCCGGTTTTTTTTCTCATCTTCTCATTATGGACGCTTTTAACGTTCTGCATCGTTCTCACATGTATAAGTTTTAACATGAATGATGTAACCAAGACTTTGTAACCATATTATTTTGATTTAAAAGAGTGTCCATGGAGTTTCTTGCCCGTTCTTCTCCATAGGTACCTACTCTTTGGAATGGGCAACTAGCTTCATCTTTCTGACTGACCGACCCCTTGACAATTCAAAAGTGCCTGTAATTGGTTTAATTGAAATAAATGCTTTGAGTTTGAGTTTGACAAAATCTCGTAAGTATACCTATACAGCGTGTCTCAGAAATGTGTGGTCATATTTAAGGGTGTGGTACAGACCATCAAACTGAACAACTTTCTCCATGGAACCAACATCGTAATCGCGAAAAATAAAATCAACCGTCTCATACAAAACTTCAATACTTGACCCAAATGTGACACACATTTCTGATACACGCTGTATAGGTTAGGCACGTAAAGGCAAGCGGTATCAATATCCGTGTTATTACAGACACCATGTGTCGCCAATCTATCGCTTAGGACAGCCAATAGGGAGCCCTTAGAAGTTTCGGAAACATTCATTGGTAAACTTTTGTTTTAATGGGTCCCAATGCTGTTGTGTAAAATATAGTTTGGTATATGTTCACGTAAAATAATGCCTTGGAGTTTTCGAGTTCGTTTTAGCTAGAATGTTTCGGACAACGTATCTATCTGTATTAATAAAAATACGGCTGGATCAAATTGGCTATATTTGGTTTTAAAATGTTCGTAATAGTCCGAATTGGTTTTTTTTTTGTAAAAGGAAAATTGGCAAAATTTCCCGGAAAATGTTCAAATTCTGGTAAAAATAAACGTCCTTTTTTCGATGGGAGTTTTGTAGGAACTAAAGACGGACAACGGCTGATCTGTCAGATAGTAATGAATAATTATGCATATGGAAAATGTCGTATAACAAAAACCTACCTAGGTAGATTTCTGAATATAATCATACTTTATTTATTTAACCATTTATGTACACACATATATAGTATTCAATACTCAATATATTTATTGTTTATTTATAATATATAAACAGACAAGAAAAAATAAGAACAGAAAAATAGGTACAAAGGTCATGCTTATTTCTAAAGAAAACTCTACCAGCATATCTGCGACAGGAAAGTAGATAAGAGATGTAGACAGCTTATTATGAACGAGTAAACTTTCGCTCTTCTTTTATTCCCTCAAGCGTCCACTGTACACCAAGTGTACATAAGAGAAAGTGCTCGAAACGTCAACGGTACGCCAAGTGTACACAATTATTGTCATTGTTCTATCATCATTGAAACTGCAAGAGTTTAGTTTGCTTTAGTTAGTGCAATGTAATAAAGGACATGTCTGGTGGAGCAATGGGCGAATGTCTAGGCAGTCAAAGAAAATGTTCAGTAATGATTGTTATATTATTATAATCGTCGTATTTTATAGTTTATTAATTCATAAGTTTCAGGAGTCAGGATCTTGCGTAAACTGGTCAAAATAAGGATTATACGCTAGGGATTTTTCTTAACTTTGTTTAGTATAATGACATCTGTGAGCGAATACAGGTACTAATTGGTGGTATGTCTTTGTGAGGTTAATTAAACTTTTTGTTGGTCTGAGATCATTTTCTACAGTTTTTTGGATATTTCTATTTGTGTAACAAAAATGTTAAGCACCTATTGTTTGTCACAATATTATAATATTATATTGGCATCATCTTTAATTCCGTATTTTGGTTTCTATCTTCAATACCCATAATATTATTTATAATGTAGCAACTTGTTGATACTGAATTGGGATTATAATAAATAAAACTATGTATGTATTTACTGCAAAACAAATTAATTTATTGTAGATACATTCTTAAATAAAATGATAAAAAAATTAAACGTCTTCTAGAGACACCAAAACATTGTCTAAAAATGTAGCTGGTGCTAGCACGTTATTTTGATGCCTTGCCCAGCCAAGATACCATACTAGCGTCATGACGTGGCAGACCATAGTATGACCTAGTAATCTCTCATTGTCAGCAGCTTTGGTGTTTAATAAATTATAACAATCGTGACACTTGCGTATCCATCTAATGGGAGCTGGAACAATAAGATGTCATTGTATTTTTCAAATTATAACACAATTGCTCAATGTACTGCCTTTCCTGCATGGTTTACACGACTGCCGTAGTATAGAGGCCTACCTGATTTGATAACCATCGAGCAAGTCTCACTTGCAGGGGTAACGCCAGCCTTTACACGATATGTCTGCGAATCCGCAGCACATTGATGCACCTCATCATAATATCGAAATCGAAAGGAAAAGCAGAATCCTATAAGTATAGCAATAGTCATCGTGTCTAGATGATGTCACTCCGTGTAGAATAGCAATGGTCGTTTAAAGAAAATATCCATAACAGAAAATAATCGCATAGTAAGCAAGGAACGCATACACGCAACTTGGAATTGACAACCAAAAAATAAATGTCAATGCCATGTCAAAAGAGTAATAAATACTTACCTTCATGTTAGGATGTGGGTATCCGAAGAAAAACACGTTTGATGTGTACACTAAAATATTTTAGTAATATTGTCGTATTATATGTATACGCAAATACGTTAATATATTCCTTTCATCTAAAATAAGCGGCTTATAATTATTGCTCAAACTATTTAAAGATAATTACGGGATAAAATGGAACGTCAAAAACATTTTTAGTACTTCCCGTTTAAAATGGCAAAACGGAAGCTACGATTTAGTACTGTTTTTTTGAGAATTATGTTACGCAAGTAATACTGAATTAATTAATCCATAGTAATTTAAATCAAAATTTTTAAATCTTACTGAAAAACCTTAAGTCATGAACATTTATCTATACCAGAATTACCAGAGGGCAGAAACTGGACATGTCCTTTGTGCTTTAGTAACAGATACTCAAAATAAGGTACCTAACCACCACAATAAAATTATTGCCATGCAGGGTATTAATTACCACACGAATAAAAAACCCAGTTATTTATTCGGTTATTTATTCATGTGGGTGGTATTACGCCGATTTGAACAATCAACGTTGTTTTTGTGCCGGTCGGGAATAGTTTCGACGCTTGAACAACCCAAATTGGACATAATTGGCACCAAATACTGACAATTTATTTCGTAATTAGATAATGATCTTTATTAAAGCTCGTTATAACACGCTATTTTATTAATTGTTCTGTTTAGGACGAGTTCAATGAAAGTTGTACATATTTAAGACCTTACCTTTTTAAACAATTGTTCGAGTTTGAATTCATTCGCAATCTTTCTGTTTTCGACTAAAAAGTTTTTATGATACCTTTGAAAGGTTAGTCCAGACAGAGCGAGGTATGCGCTGCAAATGCAGTTTTTTAAATGTCAGATGCCTGAGGCATGCATCACACTTGTGGCTTGCCATTCGAAGCACATGCCTGCTGCCATACTGCCTCGAGATACCCTCGTGCCTCGGAAAGCACATTAAGCCGTTGGTCCTGCGCCTGATCTCTCTCCAGTCGTGTCGGATTGCCGTCCCATCGGACTGAGAGTGAGGGAAGAGGGAGTGCACCTGTGTCTGCGCACACCTGTACACTATAATATCACCCAAGCCGAAGGTTAGTCTCCATTGAGATTGGCCGCCATTGCCGAAATGCGGTATGGAGGACTATTATTAACATGCTTGTACACCACCATGAGCGAGGCTATGTGTAGCGAGTAATATGCTTGATTTGTAGCTTCACTCATAATCATGAATATAAAGCGATTCTATTTGTCAGACACGTCATGGTCGAGAAACGGAACCCTTATCCTAAAATTAACGTCTCTAAATGTAGCAATCAACTAGAATGACCATCAAAAAGCTAATTTTCCAGAACTTACATAGTACGTCGTTTCAAGAGTTATCGAAAGACCCATCTCATATTTGAGGACCCAGCGGCACTAATACTGGTTTTCTCCATTAGAGCAATTAACGTCCCTATCCCTGTCAAAGGTACCTTGGGAGGATTCCCGTAGCTTACTTATGCTATCATTCGTAATTGATGAGTCTGTCTGTCTGTTCGTCATGTCAACGTCCTGTTTCATGCTTATTATGTATATATATTATATGTATATATTTATTTAGATTAGGTAGTACTTTATGTATGTATTTATTGTATTGTGTAAATGGTACACCGCAGATTACCTACAGTATTTGTCTGTCCTTCCCGTTTGTAATCCATCCAAAGGTTGTCTTTAAAAGATCGCTCTTAGCGATAAGACCGCCCATTGTGTCACCCATTGTAAAGTTTCTATATTTATGTCTGTAATTTATATGGTGTACATAATAAAGAGTATTCTATTCTATGCTATTCTATTCTGTTACGATATGAATTATTTAGATATTAGAACAGACCTCCCATAGATGTTCAAAGAGTGTTATACTTAATTAAAAAGAGGTAAATAGGTTACCCCAACATTTGATGTTCAAAAACAGCACAATGCCACAATATTAGAGGACACGTGGAAGTTGGACGGCATGTCATAATTATCAGACGCAAAAAAAGACAAGACGACGAAAACTTGGCTAATGAATGAGCCAAGTTTTGACGTGCCACTTGCGGAGCGCGTATAAAGGCCTATTCAAACCTAAGCGGTATTTGCTAACGTCTGCGGTAGAGAAAACCGAGTGGGTATGCGGTAATATTACTGTTCACACCAAAGCGGATTTCACGCTCTAGCCTACTAAATACATGAGCGAAACCCGCGCGGTATGCACTTCTATATACCCACAGCGGCAGCGAATACCGCTCAGGTCGCTCTAGCCGCGGAACTTCATACTAAATACCTGAGCGAAACCCGCGCGGTATGTACCTCTACCCACAGCGGCAGCGAATACCGCTTAGGTTTGAATAGGCCTTTATACGCGCTCTGCAAGTGGCACGTCAAAACTTGGCCCATTCATTAAGTAGCCAAGTTTTCTTCGTCTTGTCTTTTTTTGCGTCTGATAATTATGACATGGCGTTTTACTTATACGTGTCATCTAATATTGTGACATTGTGCCGTTTTTTAACATCAAATGTTGGGTAGGTAACCTCTTTTTGATTATAACTAGCTGCGACTTCGTCCGCGTGAAATTTCTTCTTCGTTCTTTATTAATTTATTTTATTATTTATGTACACACAGTAAAATGGATGCAGATACCTACGACATATTAGTATTGACTACAAGGGAAAGCTTATTTTATTTGAAAAAATCTTCCAGCAGACTTCTGACTTCTTGTTCTTTCCGACTGTTTTTCTTTTTGCTCGACTTCTAAGGATCCTGAGTTGATGTTAAGTAGCCTATAGCCTTTCTAAATTGGGCTATCAGATGCCAAAAGATTTTTTCTAGTCCGACTGGTAGTTCTAGAGATACTCTTCAACTCTTCAGCTTTATTATAAGTATAGTCGATTCCCTACAAAATGGTTGAGCTGGATGGTGCTGATCCACGCGTCATGTTCGTGAACGGGCGCCGTCTGTTGAGACTGGTCCTCTCTTAACTGCTAAGGCTTATTTTTAATCTTATTTCTTGTATTGTTTCTTCATTTGTGTGTTTTTTTTACATTGTTCTCACATATAGAAGCAACAAGAATAATGTACCCAGGATTTTGTAATATCTTGATTTAAAAGAGTGTCCATGGAGTTTCTTGCCCGTTCTTCTCCATAGAGATCTACGCTTTGGAATGGGCAACTAGCTTCAACTTTCTGACTAACTGACCGACTAAATACTTAATTTTGACAATTCAAAAGTGCCTGTAATGGTTTAATTGAAATAAATGCTTTGAGGTGGAGTTTATAGATTGAAAAAGCCAATACTTATAAAGTTTAAAAAATACCATTTACCAAATAGGAGCTACAAGTCGCTAACTCCATGACTCCATCCATACTTCCATACTAATATTATAAATTCGAAAGTAACTCTGTCTGTCTGTCTGTATATTATCTTTTCACGCCTAAGCCGCTGAACCGATTTAGATGAAATTCGGTATAGAGATAGTTTGAGTCCCGGGGAAGGACATAGGATACTTTTTATCCCGATATTCCCACGGGATCGAGACCTATGCGGGTGAAACCGCGGGGCGCAGCTAGTTCTGTCATAAAACATCTGACATTCTGACATCAAAGTACCTAAAGTCCGTTCTATTCCAGAATTCCATTCATTGCCCTGATTACACTTGCCTAGTACAGTGGCGAGGGAGTGCCCTCGGCCAAACGCTCGGTACATGTAAACACATTGCAGAGTGCTCGGCCGAGCAACAGGCCGAGAGAGTCACTCGGACCCCGTTCTACTTACTAGGCCGAGTACCACCCCTCCGCTTCCCCGCACTGTCTCGCTCGCTCACTCGGTGGATCTGAACACGCACTCGACGTGTACTCGGCGACCACTTGGTGCGCTACGCCACTTTTGACCGCGAATTTTGCTCTCACGTGCTTTAGTAATAAATGTAAAAAAATAAGTTTAAAAACTAAAACCCGACTACTGAAAAGGATGAAACAAGAAAGTACCTTTCCGTGGTCGCATGCTACCTTAGCTTACGCACACAGCGGCATACGACCACGAGAAGGTACTTCCTTGTTTCATCCTTTTCAGTAGTCGGGTTTTAGTTTTTAAACTTATTTTTTATTTAATTATTTTGGGGCTTTTCTCAGTAATATTTATATTTTTGAAATGTGCTAATTAAGCCCTTTCATTTGATACCCAACAAGGTATGATTAAAAAAAAATTTTTTTCAGGTCATTACTACGTCCGCTAGAGGGCGCCATATTCAATTTAATGTGACGTCACATAGCCTATAACCAGTGGACAATTAAGACGCTTCCAACGATACATCATTTGTCTAATTATGACAAGCAGTTTAGAAGTTGTGAGGGAACAGATGAACATACATACATACATACCGGTCAAATTCATAACCCTCCTTTTTGTTTCGCCGTAGTCGGGTAAAAAAACTGAACTGGCTAACTGTCTCGCCGTGTGCTCAAAAATACGTGTAAACACTCACTCGGCCATATGACTCTCTCGGCCGAGTGACATTTTACTCTGTGGCCGCTCTACTCGGTACGTGTAATCAGGGTATTACTGTTTTATTGGTTGGCACAAAATCTAACCACTGGGTCTCCTCTCCGTCAGTCATTTTGATGCGGGTAGGACTGTAGTTAATTCTACCCTCCCCGAGTTAATTCCGGCTTGGAATTAATGCTACTGAGCCAGGTGTACCTAACGTTATCGTGCAGCGAAAATCTCCGTGATTAGATTTTTAGTACAACGCGTGTGTGTTGAATTAGGCTCAAACGAAGGGATGAAAATGATCTTAAATACAATCTGTGTTATGTATTTTTCATAATTGTGTACGTGTACGGTCGCGGAACAAATATTACGTACCTTTAGAAATAAAAATCTTACATTTATAATCTGTAATTCGGATGGTAAACATAATAAACAGTCATCATCATCATCCTAGCCTTTTCCCAACTATTTTGGGGTCGGGTTTCAGTCAAACGATACAGCTGAATAGATACCAGTATTTTACAAAGACTCTTTATTTTGTAAAATAGTATACACCGTGTTCCGGACGATATACATAAAGTTCGACCAGATGTTCAGACCATGGAAATAAGCATTTTTCATCATGGACACATTAATGAATTCTTATTTTTTGTTAATTTTCATACTAACTAAATACCTTGACGTAAATCGCCCGATATGCATGCCTCTTTATCCGAATTGGCAACGATGACGTACTTTTATTCATAAATTTGGCGGGCTGAAACTTGTCAAAACTGAGTTAAGACCCTTTCTTACTGCATAGCTCAATTAAATTTCACTTAATGAAATTACAAATATCTTTGTAACGAAGCCTTTTTAAGTACCACTCCTTTGTTAGATTTAATTTGTAAACGCTATAGAAGCGTTTGACAAAGTTTATGGATATCGTGAAGAACACGGTGTATATTAGTCGCCAACATAATGCTATTTTCCAAAATAAAGAGTATTCGTATATGATTCGTATCTATTCTTTAGGACAGTTTTATTTGCACATAATCAGCAGGCGAATTTCACCATACTTTTATACCTAAAATAAGTCTTATCCTGAGAATAAATTTTGAATTTTGACAGTTTTTACATCCTAAAACTGTCAGACATCAATTTTATTCCACGGATAAAAGATTTTGGTAAAATTAAAATTGGCCCTAAGTACTCTACGAATAAAAACAGTTAACCCATCGGTAGTCGCGTGGTCTACATATGTAATCCATTGATACAAAATTGCAATGTTCTAAAAACCTAATAGTGCCAGTTTTATAGTTAGTAGTAGTAGTTTTATTATTTTATATAGAAAATATATAGTAATAAAGGTTTAAAAATAAATAAACAGACTATTTGATTTATTTGGGTACTTTTTCTTATTTTAAATATGGTATACCCATGTAGACCATGCGACCATACACGTCACTTTTAGATACGCGACTACCGATGGGTTAAAGAAAGTGACGATGGTGATTATTTTTATTTTTTTTTTTGCTCTACAAGTACCTAGATCATAACAGTACAAAAGCTACGTCTTGTTTTCGTTCATAATACTTACAGAAACATGTTTTAATATTCATACAATTATTTATTTAGTAGAACTATGTGTATCCTAAATCATCATTCTATACATAAAATATTCATTCATCGAGATTGAAAGGGATCTCTTAAGCTTAAGAAAACACGCGACTAAAACACATACTTATAGTAGGGTAGTTTACAGTTTGAGGGGCTCGTGGCTAATTAATAACAGCCACACGGGTCGATTGAAGGTTAAGCAACGTTTGCCGCGGTCGGTTCGTGGATGGGTGGGACTTGAGATATAGAACTTCGTACCAAACCTACTTTTTCCAATAAAGTTAAAAATTTTAGTGTTAGCCATCTTCCGAGTAGGATATCCGTTCAAATACTTATTTTACGAGGGAAAGTCATGACATGCGAAGTTGTAAAGTACTTAGCTAAAAAGTAATAATTTTAAACTTGGTCGATTTTGGTTTTCGATTTAGGTTTTTTTTTTTGGAAAAACCAAAAAAGTTAAAAAGAACGCGAAGCGAAAACGAAGTAATAGTGTGGGCAGACGATGCGACGCGACGGGTAGATCGAGAGAAGAAGAGATTTCACGCGGACGAAGTAGCAGGCAGAAGCTAGTTTAAAATATGTAGAGACTAGCTGTACCCCGCGGTTTCATCCGCGATAAAAGTATTATAGTCCTTTTTTTTGCTTCCCTTTACAAATCTCCACCCCCCTTTTTACACATCCTTAAAGGATAATTTCGGAGATAAAAACTATTCGATATCCTTCCCCACAACTCCAACTATCTCCATACCTTTCATCTAAATCGGTTCAGCGGTTATTGATTCCCCATACGAACTTCCACCCCCCTTTTCACCCCCTTAAAGGATGATTTCTGGGATAAAAACTATCCTCCTTCCCCGGAATGCAATCTATCTCTCTGCCAATTTTAATCTAAATCCGTTTCGTGGTTTAGGCGTGAAAAGGTAACATACAGACAGACAGAGTTACTTCCGAATTTATAATATTAGTATGCATGGATAAAATACCGAATACAATATAAACTCCTAAGCTAACATAATAACAAACTAAAGTTAATATTCGAGGATAATGGTCGTATGAAATGTGGCCTCCGGTAAAGATTCCCTGCTATTGTGACCTTTATCATAAAGTGGTTTGTGTTTTCCGTATTGTTTTAATATTAATGACTTTTAATTAAACCAGGGTGCTTTTGTGATTACACAAACTAGAATCTAATAAGGATTATATGAATTGACTAGCTGTGCCCGCGACTTCGATCGCGTGGATGTTGGAACTTAACAATATATTTTGTGTGCGTCGGTATCCTGCGAAGATACCGATTCAAATCTTTATTTTTTATTTATGCTAGTGCTTCTCTATAAACAACATTAGCTGTGGAACCATCTGGAGCGTACACAAAAAGGTTATTGGGGTTGTTTACGCGTGAAAGAGCTACGTATAGTTGACCATGGGAAAAGCATCCAATACTTAGGTCCACCCCCGCAACTCACTTCATGTTCTTCTTCTGATTCTTGGGACCTACTTAATCTCGCCCTTTTCGCATCTCGGCTACGCTGCGAAAGGTTTGTTTTTTTTTTCTAGAAGGCATTTTCAGAAAAAGAACTAAACCAAACAAATAAAATATTGAACAAAACACAAACTTTCAAAATGAGAATGAAGACAAATAAAATTTCAAACTACGAAGTAAATAAAACTATGTACTTGACTCAAATTGCAAGTTATTATTTACTTCGGACTTTAAAATTTTGTCCAAAATTTACAGTTTTCTCTATCAATGTTACAGGCAACCCTCTAAATTACTTTATAAAGACCACCTTTTGAAATCAGCAGTTGGTTGTCAACAGGGTGACCCTCATGGGCCAGTCATTTTTAGTTTGGCAATAAATCCAATTATTCGACAACTAAATTCTAAATTCAACGTATGGTATTTGGATGACGGAACCCTAGGAGGTGATGTAGACACAGTCTTAAAAGATTTACAGTTTTTAAAAGAAAAATTCAGTTCCATTGGCCTAGACCTTAACCTTTCAAAATGCGAAATTTATCTTCCGCAAACGACTGACAGACAGACAACCATTGCAAAATTTAATACAATAGCTCCAAATATCAAAATTATGGAAAGAAACTCTCTTCACCTTCTAGGGTCCCCAATTTTTGACGAATCCTTTCCAACGTTCATTGAGGAGAAGATACAAAATTTTAATGACGTCTCGGAAAGACTTTTCAAAATTAATATTCATTCGGCCTTCACACTCATTCGGTACTGTTGTTTTGGACCAAAATTTACTTATAGCCTTCGCTCCTCTCATCTATGGAAGCACCCACAACTTTTAGAAAAATTAGACCAAATTATTAGAAACACATTAACTTCCATCCTAAATGTGGCCCTGGACGACCGTGCGTGGCAGCAAGCCACACTACCCATTCGCTTGGGCGGTCTCGGCGTCCGCAAAATTTCAAGTAAGTTTACCAGCTTTCCTCTCCTCGGTCCACAGTACCGATAAATTAACCACGAACATTTTATCTTCCTCACTGGTCGATTTTGAAGTGCCGTTTTTGACCGATGCGTTGAACGCTTGGAAAATGGCTTGTCCCAATACGGTTTTGCCTGATAACCCGTCTTCCCAGAGACGGTGGGACGTGCCGCTCTACAGTATTATACGGAATACCCTTGTAAACACGTCACGTAATACTGTTGAGCGTACCCGTCTGCTGGCTGTGGGAGAATGGGAGTCAGGTTTGTGGCTTCAGGCGCTCCCGTCATCCACCATAGGCACAATGATGGATGACTCATCGTTTCGGCTCGCTACGTGTCTCCGCTTGGGCGCACCTTGTGTTGCTACGCATCGATGTCACTGCGGTGAAGCTGTCGACAGTCTCGGACACCATGGCCTGTCCTGCTGCAGGAGCGCAGGTCGCATAGCACGGCACGCCAGCATCAACGATATTATTCGTCGAGCTCTTGTCACGGCCGGCGTACCAGCGGTGTTAGAACCAAACGGCTTGGTACGTGATGATAGGAAGAGACCAGACGGCATGACGTTGTTGCTTTGTAAGGTGGGTAGGCCTCTGGTGTGGGACGCAACATGTGTCGATACCCTAGCGCCATCTCATGTTCCTAGCACTGCGGGCTGTGCTGGCGCCGCTGCTGCAGCTGCTGAGACCCTCAAGCGGCGCAAATACTGTAACCTTATGGGCAACTACAGCTTTGAGCCGTTTGGGGTCGAAACGCTCGGGTCATGGGGCCCGAGCGCGCGTCTCCTTTTTAAGGAAATTTCTCGCCGGCTGGTCGATACTTCACGAGACCAGAGGGCTGGGTCAATACTCAATACTCAATACTCAATTCTTTATTGCATTCCATATGTATTACATAGATGGTATTACAAGTAAAAGATCAATATGGACCCTGTCGGGCACAGCAACATTTTGAGAGAGGAAGACGGCTAAGTACAAATTCAATATTATTATAAATTACTAGATGTGCTTAATTGGGTGTATAATTATGTATATATATATATATATATATTATTAGGTTTGTGTATTTGGCATAGTAGGTATATTAGTTATTTTATGAAAGTATTGCGTAAGAATATTGTAGATATTTTGAAATTTTTAATTAATTAATAATTCTTAGAAATATTTTCGTTATTATTTAAATTATTTTATTATTTATGTAACTATTCATATTTTCAATTATCTATATTTGTTGATTTTCTATATTCCATATTATATATTAGCTAAATTTCCTAATGTGTGGTTTATATGAGAGAGAATAATTTTATTTTGCAATCGATTTGTCATCTAAAAACTCCTTTACTGAGTAGTATGCCTTGGATTCCAGAAATTGTTTCAATTTATTAATAAATATATTTGTTTTCTTTACTTCTCTAATGGCATTTGGCAATTTATTATAAATTTTTATGGACATAATTAAAGGGCTGGTTGAGTGCATTTTGAGTCGGGATTGAGGTAAGTTTATTTTGTTTTCGTTGCGTCGAAAAGTGTATCTTATTTGTGTTTCTTCGCAAGTGGTGTAAAAATCTGGGTGTTTTCTAACAAATTTACATAATTCTTGGATATATATACAGGGAAGTGTGAGTATTTTGTGTTTTTGGAAGTGTGGTTTGCAGCTATCTGTTTGTTCTATATTGGTTAATATTCGAATTAACTTCTTTTGTAAAATAAATGTGGTTTGTGAGTCTGTACTGTTACCCCACAGCATGACCCCATAGCTGAGCCATGCCTGGGCGTATGCATAATAAGTGACAAGTGCAGTTTGCAAGTTGGTAGTTTTTTTAATTTCGCGTAGGGCATAAGAAAATTTTGATAGTTTTGCTCTTATTTTCTGTATATGGGATTTCCAATTTATGTGGGTATCTATAGACAAACCGAGGAGAGTAAATTCATTTACTTGTTCCAGTTTAACATTATTAAAAACGAAATTTAATTTTAATGGGGATTTTTGATGGGGATGAAAAGTAATTAATTTTGTCGTTCGTTCTTTGGCCAAAGAATTAGCATTGCCATTCAACGTGGCAATGCTGCCAGTCTTCTGGGCACGTTTCCGGATGACAGCGATGCGGATGAATACTTCGACGCCTAAGTGTCCTTTGTTTTTTATTTTTATATATTTGTATTGTAAGTTAGTTAGTCATTTTGTCCATAGATGGCGCTGTTTTATTATTTATTTCTGAAACACTTATATTTTTCTAATTTACATTTTTTAGGTGTGAACTGATTACGATGAAACAAAAAACTCAATGTTACTTCAATTTATATAATTATTAACGCAAATATATATAAACGTGAAGTTGTGAGACCAAGTGCACATTAACACACGTTAACTAATTTTTCTTCTGGAACACTTTAAATTCAAAAATCTTTTGATAGACTGAACCGATTGCAATGAAACAAAAACTAAATGTTACTTCAAGTTACGCTAAATCGTTGTGTATAAAAGTTATCTACATTGATTTCGTACATTTTACGTGATGCTCGGATAACTAAACATACAAACAGACAAACAGACAAAAATTCTAAAAATGCTGGAAATGGGTTCTATTGGTTGTCCTTTAACACCCTGGCTATATTTTTTTATTTTTTTTTTAATGTACAAAAACTTCTTTTCTACAGTTTTATTATATGTATAGATTACTTTTGAGTTGATGCTCATCACATCACACTAATATTATAAAGGCGAAAGTTTGTGAGTGTGTGTGTTTATATGTTTATTACTTCTTCACGCTCAAACGGCCGGACCAATTTTGATAAAATTTTGTATTGAGGTAGCTGACACCCTGGATTAACATAAGGCTACTTTTCATCCCGATATTCCCACGGGATCGACACTTATGCGGGTGAAACCGTGGGGCGCAGTTAGTCTAAATATAAGATGGAATGAGGAAAATGTCGTGAGGAATGTTTTGAGTATGAATGTCGATGGTTATAAGAGTAAGGGAAGACCAAAGAAACGATGGATGGACTGTGTGAATGCTGATATGGTTAGAAAGGGGGTGACTACCGAGATGACGACTTATAGAGAAATATGGAAGAAAAACTCATATTGTTCTGACCCCAAATAAATTGGGATAAAAGCAGGAGTTTGATGATGAATGATGACTAATCAAAATATACATAGTAGATATATTGTTGAATAATAACATTTTCTAAGATTGTTTTCCTTTGTGATCCTTTCCTTTTCCCAACTATGTTGGGGTCGGCTTCCAGTCTAACCGGATGCAGCTGAATACCAGTATTTTACATGGAGCGACTGTCTATCTCACCTCCACAACCCTAACTGGGTAATACGATACCCCTTGGTAAGACTGGTTGTCAGACTACCCGTAACGACTGTCAAAGATCCACCACTGATAGCCGGGACCAACGGCTTAACGTGCTTTCTGAAGCACGGAGGGGTCTTGGTATTTGAAGATGGTCACCCATCCACAGATCAACCGCGGCAAGCGTAGCTTAACCTAATCTTTCGACCTGTGCGGCTGTTATTATTTACCCACGGGCCTCTTTGTGATGATGATAATCATACTGCAGGCCTAAGTGCGGATTTCACCAATGAAACTGAACGCGATCAGTACTTCTAAGCCGAGTTCAAGAGCTTTCAGTGTCGATATTTCACAGCAATTTTGAATCTGACAGCTCTTGAACGCAGTTTGAATATTTAGCACATTCAAACTGCGTTCAGTTTCATTGGTGAAATTTGTCCTATGTGTACCGACAGCTAAAGATTTAAATCGTTAAATTTACCCTTTCTGTACTTGGGTCACGCGAGAAAGTGCCCATACTAAGACCATATTACAGAAACTTACTCAAAAGTCAAGCATTACTTAAAGCCATTTGATTGGCTGACTTTTAAGTAATACTTGAGTCTTAAGTAAGGTTCTGTAATACGACCCTTAGAAGAGTGAACTCACACATCCCGCAAGGAACGATATTACGATTTCAGTACGAGTGAGCGAGTCAATAAAACAGAATCGTGACCATATTTTGACGCGGTCGGGCGAATCTAACGATTTTAATCTTTGAGTGGGGTCCCATGAGTGATGTGATGAGCGTAATTTGCGTCGCGCTAAATTCGTCTAGGATTTCTTGTTCAAGCTTGCTTTCCGTGCGTGCCACAAACTACAGTAATGTAACATCCATACTAATATCACAGAATCTTATATTATAAATTCGAAACTAACTCTGTCTGTACGTTACCTTTTCACACCTAAACCACTGAACGGATTTCGATAAAAATTGGCTAGGAGATAGATGGTGGCATCCTGGGGAAGGACATAGTCTTTTTGTCTCAGAAGCACGTTCATGCGATAAGACAGAAACTAGTTTATTAACAGAAACTAGTTTATTAACCTCTCGTCTGTCGGAACGTAGATCTACGCGAGACACAATGGCTTTTTAATTGTGTCTGTAATTACGACATTCAATGGGTTAATAAATAAATATTGCTGAATCTTGATATTATGTAGGTATTATGATAATACAGTATGGAAACCACATAACATGCAATAAATTATACCACATACTTGTTATAGCCTTTTCTGACGATATACAAAAAATGAACGAAATCGGTCGCGATAAAAAAGTCAGCTGTTCCCTACATTTTGACGAGTTAGGTATGCGAACATAATGTAGGGAAACAGCTGATGTTTTTTCGCGACCGATTTCGTTCATTTTTTGTATCGCGACATAGCATTTAGTTTGCAGAGGTCTTCTAATCCTTGCAGACTTCATATTGAATGGACCACAGAAATCTTCCCCTACAACCTCAAACGGTCTTTTTGCTGAAATGAACCTTTTTGGCGCAGCCGTGAGGCATTACTGTCTGAAACATTTTTTTTTTTTTATTAATTTTGTATTTTGTGTTTCACGAACTGTGTTCAAATAAACTTTTTTCTTTCTTTCTTTTTGATGTAAGCCTTTCTTTAGGCAGAGAGCCCATTCGTTGTTTACCCGTTGCAGCCTTCTAAGGTGCGCACTTCATACCTACACTTGTGTACGTTGACCACACTGATAAGGTCAGAAAAGGCTATAACAAGTGTGTGGTATAATTTATTGCATATTATGTGGTTTCCATACTGTATACCTTTTACGTTAACACTTGTAACATTGCTGGTGAAATGTGGTATACTTCGATCCACTTCTGCCTGTACCTTCAGGAAATACGGGCGTGATATATTGCTATGTTATAAACGTAGAATGGTTTGCTGATTGCGTTGTTGTGGTTCGATTGGTCAAAATAATGGCCTTCCGTGGTTCATTGATGAGCGTTGGATGCCTTGGAAGCTATCCAACGTTGTAACCACAACATGGCACGACATTTAAATATCTTTTTGTTTCTATATACAACGTGTATCATAAAGGTGTGGTCATATTTTATGGGTGTGGTACAGACCATAAAACTGTACAACTTTTTCCATGGTACCAACATCGTAATTGCGAACAAACAATCAGCTGTCCCATACAAAACTTCAATACCTATTCGACCCAAATGTATAGGATAGCTGGTATTTTTTTCGAGATGACGATGTTGAAAAAGAAAAAAAAAATAAGTTGAAAGTTTCAGTTTGATTGTCTGTACCACACCCTTAAATATATGACCACACGTTTCTGATACACGCTGTATAGCAATAAGAAGATATTCAGCACAATCATGATTCTTAACCTAGATAAAGTGGATAAGACAGAGATTAAAATAGAAGAAGAACTAGAATCCAGGAGGGGTGAAGGGGGTTCAGGGGATCAGAAATGGTTTTTTTTTGTTTTAAACCGACGAAAATTTCAACGCACGTAGGTTTTTTCCTATCTCAAAAAATGCCCAATCCGCCTAAAGATATCATCACTTAAAAAAAAAAAAAACAAATTTTGGACTGGATGTTTTAATTGAGCAAATTTACAAATTCTTAATTATAATTTCTCTCAAACTTTACTTGCCGGAGTCCTTCGCTAATCCTGCTTTTTTTTTGTTGCAGATAAAAAACATGTCTATCTCCGAGTTCCGGCGGAAGAAGCTCCTTTACGTTTTCAACGTTTTCTTTGGTAATGTTTTAAAAAAATATCTCTTTAAGAGTTTAAAAAGGGACTTTTTATAGGCCTTGTTAAAACTTTTCCCCTTTTTCAGATGTCAATCAGAGCGGTACGATAGAGAGAAAAGATTTCGAACTGGCTATTGAGGTCAGTAATTATTTTAATCTTTTTTAATTAATATTTTCTTTAGGGGCTTATTTGAGCAAAGTTTTAGAGCCTATGCTAATAATGGCGTCTTTTTATGAGAGCATGAGACCGACCAAGTAAAAGAAGCTTCGTCATCAAAAAAAGTTTAGCAGGTGGTGGCAACTTTGGACCGGAGTCGATGAAGGCAGATGGTCCAGTGACCACGATCCTCAGTAATGATGGACCGATTGAAGAAGAGACGCGCTACAAACGAAATTAGCGCTGTCTTTTATAGGTAGAAGACGCAATTACATGGAATGCGCATTAAAACACGTTGCGTGCATATAGTATATGTCTTATCCAGGGAATTAATTTTGAATTCTTGACCGTTTTCTTTGCAAACACTCTCAGATGTCAATTTTATTCCACGCATAAAATATCTGTATTAAGTTCACCATAAAATCACAGACGTAAATGCAGAAATTTTTACAGGGTGACACAATGGGCGATCTTATTGCTAAAAGCGATTTTTGAAGAAAACCTTTGGAAGAGGCAATACCGTAGGTAGTCTGTGGTGTACCATACATAAACAAGCAGCCCTTTATAATCTTAAATACAAGATTGGACATCCCTAAAGCTAGAAAGTTAGAGGATCAAACGTAATGTTAAAGTGATAGCTCCGGGCCAGAAAATATGGATGATTTCTTCAGATAAGCTCTTAGGGCTGATTTTTCCATACTCACATAACTTTTATCGACAGAATAAATATTGTGGATTGACAGCTTTTGTATGAAATTATCTGAAAGTGAACCGGAGTTACCGACATAGCTTGCAGAGTAAGCAAACTGAAGTGCCCGACCGACGACCGATGCCCGGTGGAGCAGACGAGTCGTCCTGAACTCCTGAGTGGAGACCGCGTATCGAGAAGCGTAGTGTGGGACGCCCCCCAGCTAGATGGACGGATGACCTATAGAAGGTGGCTGGGGTAGACTTAATGCGGAAGGTGGAGGATAGGGTGTTGTGGCGCAGTCTGGGAGAGGCCTGTGTCCAGCAGTGGACTGCGATAGGCTGAGTTGATTGATTGATTGTATAGAAAATACTTATGTCAGATTTATTCTTAAGATAAAAGTTATCTGACTATTGAACAAGGATCTTGACAGATGGACAACGAAGTGATCTTATAAGGGTTCCGTTTTTCCTTTTAAGGTACGGAACCCTAAAAATCAGCCTTAAGTCAACTAAATTAAAAATACAGCAACCATCGTTTTGCTTACTCTAAAAACATTCGTGTATACAAACCCTGCACCAAAATAGTAGACAATCGATTCGGATTGGTCCACGAATGCCGATAGACATATACATGTAATATAGGATTGTTTCAACCGCAACAAAGATATTGCGTAGTAAACCACACAGGTTTCCGACAGGTTGGTTTATCTGTTAGTGAGGTTTTAGTATATGGGAGTTAGCTTAACATTGTTAGCGGTAGTACAGGAGTAATGGCTCATTGGTAATGGCCCCTGAATTACGTGTGGATTTGAACCCAGGTAGCCACTTCACTTGGAGTAATTTATTTAATTACTACTGATCTCAAATCGGTGAAGGAAAACTTTATGAGGAAATCACCTAGAACCAAAAAATCGATGACGGATTACGGTGGATTATGAGTATGACCCACGTTGAAGAGGCCTGTGTCCCAGCATTGGGGACATTAGAGGCTGTTTATGTTGATTCCGATAGTAGCTATATTTGCATGTTTCTTGTTCAATACTTACCTATTAGTGTCAAATGTTTTTTTATTGACGGAGACGGTTATTGGATTATACCTACTACTTCAAGCAGATGTTAAAGTTTATTCTTCCATAATTTATACGACCTCTCTCGAATTCATAATATTTTTTTTAGAAATGGTTGTGGTGGTGGACCTTTCCTATAATGAACCGTATTTTTGTTGCAATCCCTTTTTCCTTGCCGTATTGTGATAGAATCCATGTTGTTATTTTAAAGTCGGTCTATCGTTGACCCAGTCCATTATTAGAAACAGATTCACATTGTTTCTCTTAAGAGTTCTTTCGAAAAACTAGGTCATTCTTTCATGTTTCAATTTACACCTGATCGCTGAACTTATAACGTCATACCTTTCACAATGTTTAAGTGGGCACGTCTGATTGATTAGACCTTCCATTACGGAGATGGACATGTTGATTGGTAGCCAAATTGAAGCGACGTTAATAGCAATCCTTTTCACATCATTCATCTCGGTATTTTTGGTCAACATTAATCAATCGGTATTCGAGAAAACATTTGGTATTGAGCTTGAAGCGTCACGAATATTCATTTTAGGTTAGTGGGAAGAATTAGTGGTGTTAGTGTGATTTCATCTAACAGTAAGTATAGCTTTTGTAGAAAGCTATACTTACTACTTGTCGTTGTGATCTTGTTGTCCTAACTTCAATCATCTACTGTCTTCTTGTATTTTCGGTGCTTATAATTATTTAGTATGTATGTATTTAAGTATCTATAATTTTGGATATGTATATATCTATTTTAGTGTATTGTATACATAATATTTGCACCAACGACAGCCCCATTTTATGTCCCGGGAAATCACTGTCCATTCCAAGGCTGCCTGAAAGAGATCGCAGAAAGCGATAAGGCCGCCCATTGTATATTTTGTAGTATTTGATGTATTTTTGTCATGTTATGTATTTTGTGGTGTACAATAAAGTATTTATAAATAAATAAATATACAGCATACAGGGTGGCGATTAGGATTTCACGTTAATTGAAACCCACATTAGGTATTTTAAACATACGACATACGGCATTTCATACAAACTTTCAAGCCCTTGTTTTTCGAAATGAATGAACCGATTTTAATGAAACTTCATATGCATAATCAGGATACAAAGGTCTAAAAAGTTAGTTAAGATCATTTTCGAAAAATAGTGTTACAGCCAAATTAGACTAATTTTAAATTTTCCATAGAAACAGAGATTTCCAGTTATCTTTTTTTAAATAAGACATTTCGAGAATGTTCTATACTAACTTTTTTGATCTTTGTATCCTGCTTATGCGTATGAAGTTTGATTAAAATAAGTTTATTCATTTCGAAAAACAAGGGCTTGAAAGTTTGTATGAAATACCGTAAATACGTCGTAAACGCTTTTAACATTTCTAACTTGTGATTATTTGGTAACAATACCATAGCATTTTTGTTGAATTGTTGATAACAAGTGAACTTTGCTCCGAGACTAATTATTCTACTTTCTACACAGAAAATCTGCCACCTCAGAGGGTGGAAGCCAGGTGACCCCAAGAACACGGAGACGCACGAGATCATGATCAAGATCTGGGATGGACTTCGGAAGAGAGCCGACTCTAATAAAGATGGACAGGTAACTTTTCATGAAAACAAGCAGGACAGGGGTTGTATTATGAAGTATGAAGCCATCGTGATTCTGGTCCGAAAAAGGGATGGAGCTATCGGTCATATAGCGCCGTCTCTCTCGCACTGGAATCATGGCACGAAAATGTCTTAATACGGCACTGGTCGCTTGACGAAAACTTCGTAACGAGAGAGCTCTGAGTGTTTGTCACTTCTCATAATCGTGTTGACCGAAAAGTGGCCAATCAGAGATCAGTCAAAACCCCTTTGGCAGCTGTAGGGAATTGTGTAAACGAAGATAAGAGTAAAGCAACAGACAAGTCACTTAATAGTCATAACAATGAGGCAAGGACACACTTATTAGATCCAGTAGTACCTAAACGAGACAGAAATATATTTTCTCCATCTCTTTCAAGTATGCAAACTTTCAGAAAGAAAAAGAAAGAAAATTTTATTTAGCACAGACTAAAAGACATACAATACACTAGATACATACATCAGATAAAAACAAAAAATAAAGATCAAATAATCGAATCTCTTTAAAGTGGGAGTGAACAGGCTTCTTCTGGGTAAGCTCGCTCCATCGTCGACTTTGTCTCTGTCACCTTTGACCTAGGCTAGAGTCAAGAGCAAGCCCATTTCAAATAAAAAAAAAAAAAAAAGTGTAAAGTCCGATGTAACAAATTAGCAGGAAAGTGTGCCTCACGGATGCGCCAAAAAGGCCTAGTTCAGCAAAAATGCCAGACAACCTAGTGTCTGACGCTGTTTTTCAACTGGACAAGATGTGTGAGGTTTTTGTTACTGTACGATTTCTTTAAAAAGTATTACCGGACTAAATTATACAGGGGCAATTCAAATTAACTAGCGACACTCCGCAGACGTGATGGGTATGTGAAAAAAATTATTTCATGGTAAATTTTTTTTTGGGGTCAGCGACCGCTGGTAGTTAAGGTACTTAAAACAAGTTCAGTGTGAGATGAGAAAATTGTTTTTTTTTTTGTTTTTTCGTGTTTTGATATGGATACTTATACCGTCAGCCAAGTTTATCAAAACAAAAACTGTTATTTCAAGTAACATTTCCTACGGTCGTTCACACCAAATAAAAAAAAAACATCGAATATTTTTTTTTTATGTTTGAATATAATTCCATCTACCGAATTTCGCTAGCTAGCTAGCTAGCTTTTTACAAAAATTGTCAAAGTCTTTCACCATTTCATTAGGCAACCAGAATCTTTGAGAGCTAATCTTTACAATACGCTTATCTAAAAGTCTATTCAAACCTAAGCGGTATTCGCTGCCGCTGTGGGTAGAGGTACATACCGCGCGGGTTTCGCTCAGGTATTTAGTATCAGTATTTTGACAGGCCTGATGGTCTAGTGGTTAGTGACCCTGACTGCTATGCCGGAGGTCGTGGGTTCGATTCCCACCCAGGACAAATGTTTGTGTGATGAGCACGATCATTTGTTCTGTGTCTGGGTGTAATTTATCTATAATATGTATGTATTTAGAAATATATAAGTATGTTTATCAGTTGTCTAGTACCCATAACACAAGCTCTGCTTAGCTTGGGACTAGATGGCGTTGTGTGATAGTTGTGGAATATTATATATTATTATTATATTATTATCAAGTTCCGCGGCTAGAGCGTGAAATCTGCTTTGGTGTGAACACTGTGAACAGTAATATTACCGCATACCCACTCGGTTTTCTCTACCGCAGACGGTACATACACCTACTTACTTACACTTAGCGCCATCTATTCGGCTTTGACAGTGAGCACCAACAAAACACGATCTAAAATAAAAATACCTACACAGTTGTACGGTCAACATCAAAAGTTGATTAACACTTCAGTTTTTTAAATCTTAGTTCTTGAGCAAAATATTTGTTCAAAATTTCAGCAGAAGAATTATTTTTAGAATATATACTCTTGTCTATTATATGAAAAGCTAAAAGTCAGTTTATTGAAAAAAGTTTTTGTCAATTTAATAACATGTAAAAATGATAGTGTTAATCGACTTTTGATGCTGACTGTACACATACAGACTACAGCATTTGGTACTCAGCTGTCCATTACCTGTAAGTAGTCGACATTTCCTCGGGTCGTCAAGCACTCTAGGGACGCCTCCAGCTCGATTATATTTTCGCTAGTTCCCATTTTACATTTTAAGCCCATAAAAATGGAAAATAGCAATACCCAAGAAAATGAACGGAATTTAAAACTTGAAATTGTTTTTCTTGCAAAATTTTCTTTTTTTTGCCACTTTACCCGTAACAATTTCTTAGTTATTTATTTTTTGGCAATGTTACAAATGGCTCTTAGACATTTTAGCATTTTAGCCGGTGACTTTACCTTTTTTTATTCCCCCATTCCAGGAGCTGTCTAGTGCCTTGGGGTATTTCATTTCCGTCTAGTTAAACCATTTCTAAAAATTTCAATATACAGGGTGTTTGGCCGCCTCGTCGGGCACCTAGTGAGGACGGGGCCGGATCTTGCGGATAGCCAGTTTGGCTTCCGCAAGGGGCGCTCGACAATGGACGCCATCATGCGCGTGAGAGCCCTCACGACGGGGGACGCGGTGACCCGGGGTGGGGTCGTCGTGGCGGTGTCACTCGACATCGCCAACGCGTTTAACACCCTGCCTTGGAGCTGTATTGGAGAGGCACTCCGGTATCACCGGGTGCCGACCTACCTCCATCGAGTAGTTGGGGCGTATCTGACGGACAGAGCCGTCATCTACCCCGGTCGCAACGGGGAGTGGAACCGGCGAGAGATGTCGTGCGGTGTCCCACAGAGATCGGTTCTGGGGCCGCTCCTGTAGGACATCGGTTACGACTGGGTGCTGCGGGCCGACCTCCCTGATGGCGTCAGCGTGGTTTGCTACGCTGACGACACGCTGGTCGCATCAGGCGGCAGCCGACGCGATGACACGCGGGGTTGCGATAGTCGTGGAAAGAATCCGGCGGTTGGGTCTCGAGGTGGCATTGCACAAGTCTGAGGCCATGTCTTTCCATGGGCCTCGGAACGGGCCACTATCGGGATCCCAACTAACGGTGGGAGGGGTTCACATCGGCGTCGAGGCAATGATGAAATACCTGAGTCTCGTCCTCGACAGCCGGTGGAACTTCGTCGAACACTTCCGACGTTTGGCCCCCAAACTGGAAAGGACCGGGGCCGCCTTCAGGCGGCTTCTGCCCAACCTGGGGGGGGCCAAACACCTCCTGCCGGAGGCTTTACGCGGGGGTCGTGCGGTCCATGGCCCGGGGGGGGGCCACGGGGCCCCGGTGTGGGCGCGTTCTCTGCGGCGGCGAGCCGCCCACTATCTGAACGCGCCCCAAAAGGTGGTAGCCGTAAGGCTGATCCGAGGGTACCGCACGATCTCGGGCGAGGCGGCAAGCCTCCTTGCCGGACTGCCGCCATGGGATCTGGAGGCGATGGTCCTCGCGCGCCTGTATGAGTGGCGCGCGGAGGCACTAAGCCGGGGGGAAACTCCGCATTCGCGGCAAGTCGCGGCGGAGCGGACAGACCTCCGGCGCGATCTCATGGTAGTATGGAAGGAGCGACTTTCGCAACCCAGCGCAGGGCGCGCCACGATAGTGGCGATAAGACCCCTCTTTGAGGAGTGGCTAGAGAGGCGTCACAGCGTCCTCACCTATCGCCTGACGCAGGTCCTCACCGGACACGGATGTTTTGGGAGGTTCCTGCACATCATCAGGCGGGAGGAGACGCCCGGGTGTCACCACTGCGAGGATCGCCCAGAGGACACGGTGGGGCATACGGTGGAGGTCTGCCCCGCATGGGCGGAGCACCGCCGTGCCCTCGTAGAGGCGATCGACAGCGGCGGCGACCTCTCGCGTCCGGCCCTGGTTCAAGCCATGGTCCGGGGCGAGAGGGAGTGGGAAGCGGTCACCTCCTTCTGTGAAGCAGTCATGCTAGCGAAGGAGGTGGCGGAACGGCTGAGGGAAAGAGCCTCACACCCCAGCCGCCGCGGGAGACGCTCCGGGCGTCGGGAGCCGCGTGATGACTCCCGGCCACCGTAGGCGCGGGCTTGCGGACGGAGAGTAATGGGTAGCTCACCGTCCGATCAGGACCAGGCCCGTGCCGGACGGCGCGTACGTGTTCCACGCGCGCCTCAAAGAGATGTCAGCATAAAGGAAGGGGCCTGCCAGGGCCGAAGCCTGCCGGGGGTGCGGGATTGTCCGAAAGGGTTACCGCTACCCCGGAACATAAAGGGCTAAGGAAGGAACACGGATGGGTTTTAGTCAGTAAAAGTCTGACACTCCCTTCCGCTCCACCCAGAGCGGGAGGGGTCCTTTGATGATTTCAAACTCATAAAAAAAAAAAAAAAAAAAAAAGCGTGTTTGGCGGAGGGTTAGCCAAGCAAAGGGGATTTGTAGGAAGACCTATTTAGGAAATACATATTTAGTTTGAAGATTCTAAAGGTTATTTTTTTATATCATACTTTTTGTAGTTTTTCAAGAATTTCCAAAATTTTTGTTTTTGGGAATGATCGATGCAAATAAGCACTGAATAATTAGTTCTGAGCTCTCCAAATAAAAGGAACAAGAAAAAAAACTCAATAAGCCCAACTTTAACTAACTAAAAACTTTTTAAGAAAAAAAAAACCGACTTCCAAAAAAACACTACAAAGTGAAAAATAACTTTAATTTCGGAAGTCGGTGTCTTTGGATCGGTATTTTAGTTTTTTGCCACCGACTTCCGAAATTAAAGTTATTTTTCACTTTGTAGTGTTTTTTTGGAAGTCGTCTTTTTTTTCTTAAAAAGTTTTTATTTCACGCTTTTTAGTGGGTCTGCATATAATTTATTTAAGTTACAATAGCATAGTGCTCATCGCCTTTTACAAACAAATTATTGTTTTTCCCGATGCAGGGAAGGTAATTGTTGAGGAGTTCTCCAGGTCCACCATCAGCTCCATATCACCATTCACATTGTGACGAGCATAAATTGCTTAGCAACCATATTAAAGTAATCGAATCGCAACCCGTGAAATACTTAGATATTATTGAGTAGTTCCGGTGGCCATCTGTGGTCTTCATCATCAGTTCCACTTCACCAAATGGTGCTTTCCGAGAGCAAATGCACGAGTTACTATAAAAAATACCCAAATCGCTATAGGTGTGCCTATAATATTTGAAGAGTTCCTTCGATTTCTCCAGGATCCCATCATCAAATCCTGACCTGATGTTTTTAGACTAGATGCTGATAATCCTGGCTGCAGCATCAGGCCAGACTTATGTCAACATTGCATTGAACTTAAAATTTAGTCCTGTTTAAAATGAGCCCAAACACGACTACGGTGCTGTAATTTCAAGGTTTGTACTTTTTCCGATGCTCCTGGCTTCAACATCAGGTCTCTATGTACGTCGGTGTCCCTCATTAACAGTACGTTTATCCACACATCGAGCCCTTTTCAATGAGCCTAAACACGATATATTTGCTGTTAGTTGTCGAGGAGTTAGGTACTCTGCAGACTATCCTGACTGCAGCATCAGGTCATGACTTGATGATCATGAGACCAAATGTGGCAAATGCCCTATCAAACATCAAAACAATTTACTAAAACAGTCCTTGCCTGTTTGAGTAACATCTTACTGTTAAGGAGTTGTACCTTCCATCATCAGCCCAGCTACCTGAGATGGTGACAAACATACGCAAATAAACAAGATACTTCATAAAATATGCGAAAAACAATAAGTGAGCCTGTAAAATTTGAGGGTTGCTCTCGATTTCTCTAAGATCCCATTATCAGATCCTAACTTGGTGACAATGGGACTACTTCAGAACGATCTACTTTTGAACAAAAAAAGAATTTTGAAAATCCGTCGACAATTGGCGGAGTATTCGATGAACAAACATACAAAAAAAACATACAAACAGCCGAACATAGTACCTCCTCCTTTTTGTGAAGTCGGTAAAAAGAAAATGAAATATGAGGGGACCTAGGAGTTCAAATGCTTTTAAAAGTTTCTAAACTGTAATTAATTAGTATGATGAGTATAATTAGTATAATATATGTATGTAGTTAGTTTCTGTTATTTCTGTAGTCATTATAACGCGGCATGCTACATGTAATACAAAGCTATATGTATTAAAAAAAAAGATAATTTAGGGACAAATGGAGTGAAATGAAACAAAACATTATTTTTCGTTTTTGTATTTTACAATTACAATTTTGATCGAATACGCCTCCCCTATATTTCTGATACAAGTGCGACACCTTCGTCGGATTTCTATGTATACTCTCTCTAGAGCTTGAGGGGCTTGTGGTTAAGTAATAACAGCCGCATAGGTTGATCGATCAGGTTAAGCTACGCTTGCCGCAGTTGGTCCGTGGATGGGTGACCATCTTCACATCCCCCCGAAAGCCCGAAAGTCTGACAACTAGTCTTACCACGGGGTACCATTTTACCCAGTAACAGGGTTGTGGAGGTCAGATAGGCAGTCGCTCCAAGTAAAATACTGATATTCAGCTGGTTCCGGTTAGATTGCAAGCCGACCCAACATAGTTGGGAAAAGGCTAGGCAGATGATGACTGTCTCTAGAGCTTAGAACAAAAATTTTTGAAAATTTACAAAAAACGTGCTATAATTTTTTTTTTACCTTTTTGTCTTCAAACTAAATATGTATTTCCTAAATGGGTCTACCTACGAACCCCGCTTGTTTGGCCAACCCTCCGCCTAACTCTGTATATCGTGCGAACGAAATTTTACTATCTTTAGGAGAGATTACTTGAAGCAATGTCTAATAAAACTGAAGTGGCTCATCTGACAAAAGGCAGCTATAATTTCCTAAATAGGGGGCCGCCTTTATTAAATTTTCCGCTGTTATATTTTCCTAAGACCTTCCGTAGATTGATTGGCAGGTTATACGAATTCTTCTCGCTTTTGTTTTTTTGTGAAACGGTCCACAAGTGAACTGTTATTTATTTTCTGATCAGTCTCCGCTTCTATCGCTTCTATCCATAGATATCTTCTATCACTGAATTGTTTACATGTTTGATTAAGTTTTTCTTTACTGAGTCATCTCCTTTTGTTCTGAACCAACATATAGAAGGTCCGGCCGCGCTAAATTTGCCAAAGATGTAAACAACAATGGCTGCTCAAAATCGATATACAAGAACATTTATTTTAAGTAATGTTTGTTTTCGTCTAGTTAGCTCGGAGATTTAGACGAAAACAAACATTACTTAAAATAAATGTTCTTGTATATCGTTTTTATTCAATTTTGAGCGGCCATTGTTGTTTACATCTTTGGCAAATTTAGCGCGGCCGGACCTTAGTCTCAGAGTGATACCTTTATTTAGCTTTTCGCTAATTTTACATGAATTTTGATCTTCATTTTTTAACCGACTTCTAAAAAAGGAGGAGGTTCTCAATTCGAATGTTTGTATGTTTTCTTTTTTTTTTTTTTTTTTTTGTGTTTGTTCGCGCATAACTCCGTCGCTTGCCAACCGATTTGAAAAATTCTTTTTTTGTTGGAAAGGGTATAGTCCCCAAATGGTCCCATGAAAATTTTATCGAAATCGAACAAGCGGTTTTTTAAAAATCAACAAAAATCTAAAAATTTTGCTGCATTGTCCACATTAACGATTTTTTTGTTTACTTTTTTGTGGAGTAGGTACAACTAAAAAGTGAAAAATAAAAATTTTTTTACAAAAAAAAAACAACCGACTTCAAAAAAAACACTACAAAGTGATAAATAACTTTAATTTCGGAAGTCGGTGTCAAAAAACGAAAATGCAGAATCAACGACACCGACTTCCGAAATTAAAGTTATTTATCACTTTGTAGTGTTTTTTTTTGAAGTCGGTTGTTTTTTTTTTTTACCTTTAGTTTTGTGATATACTTTTTTTTCTTTTCTGCAAAGCTGTTTTTATTTAAGTAGCATTATGTTTGTACTTGTTTACATCATATAGTAAATCCTTAAAATTCATAATGATAACGTGTACCATTACAATTATGTGTACAGTAACGATCGTATACACAAATTTTAATCATACCCGATCACATTTATTAACCCGTCAGCGGTGGGTGTTAGCCAAATGACCTACCGCTCTTAATTACGCATTCATTTTTTCAAGCATTGTTACCGTGGCAGACCTTTATTAGAATTTCGCTCCGTAATTCACTTATTGTTCACCCCACCGCTTTTTAACAACGTCATGCGTCAGTTCATTATAATATACATACATAGGTATTATAGTAACCTTTGTTTGAAACAATACAGGGTGTAGCAAGACCCATCACGAAGCCGTCATCTACGCATTCTGTATATTATAAAACTAAGTAAACAGTCAGTAGAAATTATTTCTGGGAAACGACTTTTATTTTTGGGGTGAAAATTCGCTGTTTACCTACGGTAGTGCGCAACGTAACGCACGCGAAACATTGTGCTTTTAGATGCTTGAAACGGTTCAGTGTTTGTAGGAGTATTTAAAGTTAAGTTATAACATTTAAGACATGATTTCGTAAAAAAAAGTGTACAACGCCGCTAAAGAAGTTTTCACTTCAAAATTTAAAAAAAATCAATTCAAGATTTTAAAAATTTGGATCTTTGACCGTCAATATCTCCGTAACCAGAAGGTTTCCAGGTTCCCTTACAAAAAAAATAACTACCATAATAACGGAAAGAACAAGTGACCCTTGGCTTCGTATAGATTTATACCCGTTATAATATGAAGTATGTAAATTGTCGAGCTGGTAATTCTCGGGCTTATAGACCAAACCCGTAACGGTTTGATCATGAGAGTTCCGAGTGCTACTAAATCTTGTAATATTAGTTTAGACAAACGATTTGATGTGGTGTACAGAATTTTTTTGATTAATTTCTTAATTCGGCCTTAATAATATTAATAAATTTTAATATTAAAATAATAATACCTATTAATATTTTAGTGAACTTAGAATTAGATTTTATTTTCTTTAAAATTTCGTTTTAGAATGATAATAGTGGCTTAGTCAAAGTAATTACGCATAAAATAACCTAGGTGTAACTGAATAAAATTTTCATTTAATGCCTTTTGAAGTGAAATAATAATTTATTAATATTTTAGTGAACTTAAATTTGATTATATTTTCTTTAAAATTTCGTTTTAGAATGATAATTGGCTTAGACAAAGTAATAACACATGAAATAATCTAGGAATAACAGAAAAAAGGTTATGCCTTTTGAAGTGAAATCTTCCTTAGGCGCCCTTTATATGAAGTGGGTATGTTAACTGTCGAGATGGTAATTTTCGGGTTTATGGACCAAGTCCGTAACGGTTTAATCATGCGAGCTCCGAGTGCTCATAAATCTTGTGATCTTAGTTTTAGAGAAGATTGATGTGATGTCGGAGATCTTTTGATTAATTTCTAGTTTCGGCCTTAATAATATTAATGAACTAGCTGTACCTACCCGCGATTTCATTCGCGTGAATGTCGGAAACAAATTGAATATTATTTTATTACCCGACTGCGCCAGAAGGAGGGTTATTTTTTATATTTTATTTAAATAATATGGTTTTATTTTTTTGCGCGGAAATAATTCTTATTCTAAAACAAAAGTTGTAGCTTAAGTTACTTTTTATAACATAGCTATCTGCCAGTGAAAGTCCCGTTAAAACTGGTCCAGCCATTTCGGAGCTTAGCCGGAACAAACAGACAGACAAAAATATAAAAAAAAATGTTTTTTTGTTATAGTTATCGTATATACTTTCATATGCGTTTAGTAAAAAAGCTGTTAATTTGACTTTACAAACAGACACTTAAATTTTAATTATTTGTATTCTATTTTATTATTAACGAATTTTAATATTACAATAAAAAGTATCTACTCATATTTTAGTGAATTTTGAATTTTATATAATTTTCTATAAAGCTCGTTTTAGAAATAACAGATTAAATAACCTAGGTATAACATAATAAAATTTCCATTTAACTTCTTTAGAAGTGAGATAAGGCGCGTTGAGCGATTTTTGGTAAAATCTCGTCTTCTCGTCACCGACATGCATTAACTGTAGATATAAGTATGACATGTTGCACTTGAAAGGCAGTAAAAGTGAATACGTATATTATAGGTACATAATTTAAGAAACAAAAGCAGATAAACCACCAAAAGGGTACTGCCCTTTTCGTTTATTTATCTGCCTTTGTTTTTAACCCCGATGGATAACAAAGGATGTGTAAAATAACATTCGGACGGCCAAAGCCAAATAGACAAACAGACGAGGCTTAGATATTGCAATAATTAATGTATGCATAATCCCACAAGGTGGACTGACGACCTTGTGAAGACCGCAGGAACTCGTTGGATGCGAGAAGCACAAAACCGGTCGATGTGGAGGTACTTGGGGGAGGCCTATGTTCAGCACTGGACGTCTTTCGGCTGAAATGATGATGATGATTCTACTTTCTTTAGCCGTCCCCCGACAGACGATCTTCGATCAAGATACTTAAACTTAAAGGGCCAATTCATATATTTTATTTTTATTTTTAGAAGTTTTTGTTTGTAACTTTTATTACCTAGGTAGTGTCATTTTTTATATAAATAATTCTTGAAGAACCGGCCTTTTTTCTTCTGTCACTCAATAATGTCAAATTCACGTACAAACCAAAAGTTTCGATCACAAAACGCTCGGGCTCTACACATGACTTAACCTTTTCAATTCTCGAGAGGTTCCCAAAGTTGACGTGAACTTATTCCATCAATTGTTGTCACTACCGAGGCTACTTATTGGTTTTGTGGTAACGTGCTCAGCAAGTTTTGGTAGAGGCTGTGAACCGTGATGTTTCGGTTTCTTTTCTCAAGAATTTTGAAGTGAAAACTTCTTTAAGCGCACCTTGTGCACTTTCTGAATAGTGATCGAAACTGAACACACTCATAAGTTTTCAATGGATTATGAATCCCCATCCAAATGAAAAGGATTATGGGTGAGTTACACAATTTGGGTTCAAAATATAGTAAAAAGTAGGTATATCTTAATACCACAAAGGGTATTTTAGTATGATCATAGTCCACGAATCAAGACAACTGTCATTCCAATTCTGACAAGTATTTCATTGATTTTTTAAAGCGTCACGTTCGGGTCGGTGACGCTGAATCGGGTATACTCGGCTCCAGTCGTTAATTATCACGTCTATCGTGTGGTCAAAAGCACACACCCTCTTTTATTCTTTAAAATCAAAATGTTCTTATACTATATTTTTTACGCTGTTTTGTCCAAATCGCAACCCGCACATAAAGCCTTCTTTTACTCTCATCCTCTCTGAGAAAAAAATAAGGCCGTTCTCCTCCGACCAGAGTCCTATAGCAAGAACATTATAGCCTAATCATGTTGGCCATATCAATAATGATATCCCATTTATTGTTTTTTTTTTTTATTTGAAGTAAAGGTAGATTTACGGCATGAACAGTTTTTAAATCCATCACGAGTTCGTGACCGTTAATAAATGTGTGTTTTTTTTTTTTGTAAATTGGTTGGAAATAACAATTTTATATGACGGAGAAGGTATGTGTGTCTCGTTATTATCAACCATATTTTAACTACTGTGGGCGCATACTGTGGATATAGTGTTGGTTATTGCGCAATAGAAAAACGGTTAGCAGTTCAAATCAGATTGTAATTTCACGAACAAATTAATCACAGTAGCAAATCACACACTATAGGTATAGCTACACGATACAACCAGATACGGAACGCGGGACAGGTTCTGAGCACATGTTGTTCGTATGATGTCCGATGTCCAAGAGGGCTGCTCCACCTCGCTGCACGCTCTCTTGTACTCCCCACGAACTCAAGCTAGACTCTGTCGAGCGGCGCCAGAGGGCGCTGGCGTACCGAATAGTCAAACGAATGACCGGATGCGATATATCAATTGTTTTATTTAAACTAAATTAGGTCGGTGTTTCTTAGCCTATTCTAAGAAGAAATACCGAGACAAACTCAAAGATGAAAGACTCATAATAACGTTGCAAACATTATCCTACCTGTAACTCACTATCAGTAGCAATGGGTTTCATTTTGACAGTTCAACAACATTCATTGCGTTATTTACGTTGTTGAGCAAAAAAATTTTTCGAACATACGAAGCAATGGATTAGCAATATTTTCAAAATGATCCAGATTGAGATTGATGTGTCACGCAATTAGGGTGGTGGACCTCGTAGGTTAATGTTCGAGGTTGTATCTTGAGGAGAGCACCTCACAGGTTTACATAAGTTGTTATTATTAACAACGCTATACAACCGATCATAATATTCCTTTAATCCTCCAGGTCTCCGTGGAAGAATGGACATCCATGTGGAACGACTACGCTCAGAACCCTTCAGCTGCTCTCAAGTGGCAGCAGCTGTACGCCCAGTTCATGTTCCAACTGGAGGATGCCAGCGCTGATGGCACCATTGACAGCGATGAATTCACCACTGTCTGCTCCTCTTACGGCATCGACCCTCAGGAGTGTAAGGTGGCCTTCACTAAGATGGCTAAGGTGAGTGTCGTTCTCATGTAACTGGGTTTCTTCGTCCATTCTCTCTTTCAAATTTCACGCTACCATTCACTCACTCAAAATCAAACTCAAAAGTCATTTATTCAAATTAGGTTGAGAATCTGCACTTTTTGAACGTCAAAATTATATAAGACAGTCCCCCAAAACGGCCGCTCTTCACCACTTCCTAGTGCTTTCGCTGGGAAGAAGAAGTTGCGCAACAAACTCCTCAGAAGCATATCTGTCTGTTCAGTTAAAAAAACTTGCTTCTATACAATGGTAGATATGCAAAGTAGTTAATATTACCAGACCCGGAACATTAAATTAAACTATTTGCCATAATTATGTAGAATGTAAACTATACTCAAGCAAAAAAAAATAAAAATATTAATGAATAAAAGCCTCCAGGCATAAAGGGCGTGGCAGCTTACATACTCGTATTTATGCAATGTTGGGTTCTGTTCACGTTACGAAAACAACACACTTTAACAAAGATTCCACCATTTTCGTTAACATCCTCTGCAAAATACTTTATTACAATAATAAAATATTTATATTTTTCGTGTCCTACTTCAGTCAATTCATCATTCACCTCCCCTCATCCCAATTTATTTGGTGTCGGCGCAACATGTCTCTTTCCAATCAATTAATTATGACTAGCTATTTCTTTCGTCCATTTACTTTTGCTATTTATCCTCATCGAACTTAGCATGGCAGCTAAAATTACCATTCGTTATCGGTAATTTGGTAAGTGAGCAGTGGTGACCCAGTGTTACACGGTGTCCTGCGTGAGCGACGAATACGACGCGACGCGACGCAACACGACGCGACGTAATGCGACGCGATGCTACACGCGACAAATGTCCTACGTGATTTTGGTCATTACTTCTCGAATCATGGACAAGTACAGTACAATTTTGCTCGAAAGTTCATTGTAGTTCGTGGTGTCGCGTCTTGTCGCCCTCAAAACAAGTACGCGTTACGTCGCGTCTCGCCGCAGACTGTCATATAGGCCCCAAGCAGGGTATGCCGTTGAGTTGATCGCGTTCGTCGCGTTCGCAGCGTAGCGTCGCGTCGTATTCGTCGCTCACGCAGGACACCGCGTTAACGGCAGCGACTTACGAGTCATGTCGTGGGTTCGAACCCAGACAGGCGCTTTACTTTGTGTAAATTCATTTATCACCACTGCTATCAAAACGGTGAAGGAAAACATCATGAGGAAACCGGCATGTCCTAGAATAAAAAATTTGAAGACGTGTGACATCTACCAACCCGCACTGGGCCTGAGAGGAGGCCTGTGTCCCAACAGTGGGAACATTATAGGATGATTATGCTTATCCCCATCGACCTAAGAGTGGTAGCTTAAATTACCATTCGTTATAGAAAATCTAGATTTTACGGGCAGTAATAACTATAAATTTTCATTTATAGCAAGATTACTATCAAGAGTTAGGGCCGAGTAGTAATTAGGGTCTGGGTACTAACGTTATTTTGGCTGTAGCGTGATTCTTCTATATAATTTCTAGTCTATCCTCTTTCATAGTACTTAGAATTATGTTTAGTGAAGTCTAGATTGTTTTAGTACTTATTTTTGGAGCGTTATTAGAGTTGGGCATGAGAATTTCGTCTTGGTTTACGTTAATGATAATATTATTTTACGAGTACTTCGTTCTTATGAAGTTTTCTGATTAAATTTGTTTTTTTTTCATAGATTTTTTTTTATACGTCCACCAATCTTCGTAATGATTCATTTTGAACCGCAAGCTAGCCCGACATACATTGTCCTGTCCAAACTTCGGTCTTGAGTTCATGCAAAAAATTACATTCAGTTTATTCCGAATTTGAACATTTTCCGGGAAACTTTTCCAATTCTCCATTTCCAAGCCCGTGTTGGGTCTGTAATAAAGTAGAGATTTCATTTTTATTTTTGACTACCTTACCCGACAGACGTTGTCCTGTCCCAATCCATACTAATATTATTTAAATTCGAAAGTAACTCTGTCTGTGTGTCTGTATGTTACCTTTTCACGCCTAAACCACTGAACTGATTTCGATGTTTGGTATAGAGATAGTTTGAGTCCCGGGGAAGGACATAGGATAGTTTTTATCCCGATATTCCCATGGAATCGAAACTTACGCGGGTGAAACCGCGGGGCGCTGCTAGTAATTCGTACAAAAATCCTATAGACAAAATCATTTTTTGTTTTTCCGAATTTTAACATTTTTATGGAAACTTTTTAAATTTATCTTTCCATAAAAACCTAATTCGGTCTATTATGAACATTTAAAAACAAAAAACGGCAAAACAGTCCAGCCGTCCTCAAGTGATGCGCCTACCAACGAACAGTGTTTCATTTAAATTTATATTGAACTAAGTAGCTGTTGGTGTTGCCCGCGAGTTCGTTTGCAATCCAGGATGAAAAGTAGTCTATGTCCTTCTACACGTCATGATCTACTCATGTGCCAGATTTCATCAAAATCTGTTTAGCCGTTTTAGCGTGAAAGCGTAACAAACAAACAAACTTACTTTCGCATTAAATAATATTAGTTAGGAAATATCATAAGTACTTTTTTCCTTAGGTTTTGCCAACCATACAAGAAAGTGGCTATTGTATAAAAATATACACTATTAAGTCAAAGAAAGATTGAAGCCAAACCATAGATACTGTAAATATTTGCCATATTATCCCAATATGAATAATGTTCAACGATTTGTTAAACTGAGCATAGTACTCGATTCAAATCGTTTTCCCGATATCCATTCAAATCCACGATAAAATTTTATAATACGAGATATTTACACATTTTTTTAATAGATTTAATGTACCTATTGCATTTGTAATACATTTTTGCATAGCCAGGACTTTATGTAACTCCAATTTTATTTTCCCTGTCATCGAATGAAATGGGGGAATAAATTCTGTGAAATGTTGACTCGGCCAATGGAGCGCGGACTTCGGTTTAAGTCAACAACGAAATTTTCATTCGACTGTTTACTGATCATTAATAGACCAACATATTTGCAGTTGTACAATAAAAATTACGAGCGTATATATTTCAATAAACCTTGTACGTATATTTTGTTGCTGACAATTCTTCAGGAATAAAAACAAAAGAAATACGGGATAAGACCGGAATGAGAAAGTTTATAGTGGACTAGCAGCGCCCCGCGGTTTCACCCGCATAAGTTTCGATCCCGTGGGAATATCGGGATAAAAACTATCCTATGTCCTTTCCCGGGACTCAAACTATATCTATGCCAAATTTCATCTAAATCAGTTCAAAGGTTTAGGTATGGAAAGGTAACATACAGACAGACAGACAGAGTTAATTTCGAATTTATAATATTAATATGGATTATGATTGATAGCTTTTCGTGGGCGCAAATATAGAGACAATTTGATGTACCAGACAATATTTAAAAAAAATGTGTAATGTAAAACAGCTCATTCTCAAATTCTTTTCACCAGGGCAAAAGCAGCGTTTCCTGGGAAGAATTCCAGGAGCTATGGAAGGAGTACTTCTCCACCGAGGACCCCAACGCTCCCGGCAACTTTATATTCGGTAGAACTAGCTTCTAAGCGCAAAAGTTCACAGCACACCTCGTACGCCACGAGAAACGTGGAGAGATGAAGATTTTCACAGACAAACCGTCTACATTCCATTGATAAAAATAGATGTAATAAAATGACGAGGTTCGGCTTCTAAGGGTCTCTCACACGGGCGCTTTAGTTATCGCAGCGATGGAGCTAAGCCATTTGAAGCTTCGGAAGCCCGAGTACGTGACCCCTTTATGTGTCAATATCTTACAGCCTTTGATCCATTCACGAGTCGCAACTGAAACCGTCTCGGATACTTGTTAAGAAACGCTCAATGGATAACGACCTAGGTTTAGATTCAGTGTCCAGATTCCACGAGAACTTTAAACGTGATCGTTTGAGGTCATATTGAAACACTAATTTGGAGTAAAGTTTAAACTAAAACATGCGAGTACTTGTGGAGTCGCTTGTGGATCAGAGGTTTATTAATAAATTTTCATTTTACGTGTGTGTTCATAATAGAAGTAATTCTTACATATTTCTCTTTAATAGTGGAACAATTTCAAATTCACGTTTTATTACTAAGGCTCAAGTTTACTAGAACTTTTCAATCTTTAGATACTATCTCTAATAACAACGAATGAAATTATTCACTTACTCATTATTATATAGCATATCTCGTAGTCATATCTAATGAATCTTACAAGTTTCTCTCCCGGATTAATCCGAATTAAAAACACCTATTATGTGCTCTTTTGGAACGATTGGATGGCTTTGTTTTTTATATAAAATTACTAATATTGTTGTTACTAGTTAAAAATAAGGGTTACTACAAATTATATGTCACATAAAAATAAAATAAAATTTTATTATGTCAAAATCTGAAATCGCTGGTTTGTCTGTAGTAGCCCTTAGAGTTTCTAGTCATATATACTGTTGTACTTTATTTAAGTTTCCAAATAAAATGTTTATTATATAATATTTATTGTACTAGTCAAATGTTTTGTGCTCTCAGAATCTATGAAGGTTTCATCTTGTTAAGTCGCTATACTATAGATATAATAGGCAAAGATTAAATGTATGTAAATAATACAAAGATTTTTATTTTTTTCAACACAAAAAACCCTGCAGATACCCTACAAAAACCTGAGTGTGCTTATTATGACCACACGACTGAAGTGAAACTTCAAACGTATTTGGCTACGAGAGGAAAAGAGAAAGAAAATGTGCGCGCGCACTACTTTCTCTTGCTTATATCCCCCACTCAACTCCCGTTCGCCTCGACCGATCACACTTTTCGTAACGCTTACGTCACGCGTTCGCCAGCTTACTCCCCAAGTCAAGCGTGCGTAAAGAAGTTTCACTTCAAAAATCTTCAGATATTTATCACACTAGTAAATATTTTTTTAAAGTATTTCTACCTCTCATTTATATACAAGTTCCTGTGGTTTTTTTTCGTGACTGATCTATCTAACTGATCAGAGTGATAAGCACTAGTAAAAAGAAAACTGTAAGCTTTGTACAGTCGTCAGCACATCAAGCTACCCGAAACTGTCAAATTTTCCCAATCAACTTTGAACCTTATAGTTAGCGATAAAGTTGAAAATCTAAGGGCCGAGTCACACTGGAGTGGCAGCGGCTGGCAGCGATGCGGCGAGCACTTTCAGTGTGAAATAATTTTAAACTTTATCTACATACAAAAATCATCTACACACATCTACATAACACATCTAGATAAAGCTTGAAACGGTCGCGAGGCCGCCCTTGATAACGCGAGCGGCCGCGCGCCACGCGCGTCTTGTCGGTGGTTCTGCCCGCGGCTGCCAGCGGCGACGCGAGGCCGCTCCTCACCCCCGCCGCAACACTAAGCGCACCATTTCTCTGTAGGGTCACGTGGGGTCTGGAAGTCACGCGAGGCCGCTGCCGGCCGCTGCGGGCCGCTGTCATTCTGGTGTGACTCGGCTCTTAAAGGCAGCTAGGGAGTACTCATGAAAAAAATTAAATGTTTCCATTTTAGGCTTTGCAATAATATCTACTGATGCTCCAAAATCTTAGCTGATTATAATAAAGGGAATAATTAATGATTTATAAATGTATGTTATGGAACTGAACGTCTGTATAGGTCCTTATGGGACCAATCCAATGAATAAGAAATGGCCCATCAAAACCAAGATGATATTATTAAACATGGATGTAATAATGGAAATTACTAAGGCAGACGGGAAGCTATTGGGACACTTCACTATGTCATTTAAATTGGATCCCTTGTCAGATGAAATGTTTCTTTGTAATGTGAAGATGTGCAGACTGTGACTGAATGTAACACTGAATAGCGTTTCGAAATGCTCTATTGCAATTGGCTTTCTCTGAATTCTAATTATAGCATTTCAACCTGAAAGGGTTCGAGTATCAGAAGATTCGAATGCCCGGTCCATTTCAATGACTCGGCGGCCTTTAGTGTTTTATGAGTGCATCGTGCACGGATCAATGTAGCTAATCGTTAAGAACAGGTTTTGCTGCGACATTTTTTGTTGTTTTTGGTTTTTTTGTAATTATATTAGACTAGCTGCGCCCCACGGTTTCACCCGCGTAAATGTTGATCCCGTGGAAATATCGGGATAAAAAGTAGCCTATATGTTAATTCAGGGTGTCAGTTACGTCCATACAAAATTTTATCAAAATTGTTCCAGCCGTTTGAGCATGAAGAAGTAACAAACATAAACACTCAGACACACACAAACTTTCGCCTTTATAATATTAGTGTGATTTATAGTATAAAGTATGTAAATAGATATGTTGAAACTGTTTGTCATTTTTCCCTAAAGGCTCAACAGAAAACCAGCGCCAGATAGCACCTTTCTGGCATTAAAATGCTGAAATGAAACTTTTTGTCGCAGCCGTGACGCACATGACACACTATTGTAGTTATAAAATCAATTGTGTCTCATTAGCGGTGCTTGACAGATTAAAACATTATTTTCGTTTTGTAATTTGTATTTTGTGTTTGACGAACTGTGTCCAAATAAACGATATTCTTTCTTTTTCTTTCAGAATACACACAAGTATCCTATACTATTTTATAGCTCGTGTGACCTAAGCCCGCACTTTAGTCACGCTTTTTTGTGTAAAAATGGACTGCTTAAGTAAGCGTAAGCGTGACATAGGTAAGTGCGAGCTTAGATGCTATAAACAAAATTTAAGTTGGAAAATACGGTAAAGTTTAATCGAGAATTATTGTTTTTTAGAAACGTCGGTCAAAATATAATAGGTACGAAGGAGCATTTACCTTGCAAGAATATTCCTATTCTACCATAAAAATGCCAGAAACTCCTCTATTTTCAAAGTATTCGTATGACAATGACCAGCTATAAAATATCTACGTGGATCATAAAACATTTAGATGGTCAAATATAAACTGCTACGGTCCCACATAAAAAATATGAAGAGCAGAAAGCCCATGAAACACACGAATTAAGTTTTTGCATGGCTGCAACATTTAATAGAAACAAAACCTTTATGGCAACAACATTATGTTTATATATATTATTACAAAATGTTTAACAAATTTCGTCGAGTAGACCTGTTAAAAGTATTTTATTCTATGTCACAAGTGATGTAACGAAATGTTTTGGAGCCACGAATCAATATCCGGACCTGCCAGGATATTATCATGCCATAAAGCTCTGTTATGACGGTTCGGTCTTTATTTGAAGTATGTTTTACAATTGTTTTCAGTACATGTTCATAATAAAATGTACAACAATGTGGAACTGAATTATTGCACGTTATGAAAGAGGTTTGTTCTGAATCGATTTCTGTCGTTTTTAGTAAGTACCAGCAGCGCCCCGCGGTTTCTCCCGCGTAAGTGTCGATCCCGTGGGAATATCGGGATAAAAGTATCCTATGTGTCAATTCCGGTTATAATCTATATGTGTGCCAAATTTCATCCAAATCCGTTCAGTAGTTTTTGCGTGAAAAAGTAAAAAACATCCTCACAAACAATTATTATGATATAATATAATATAGGTAATATAATTTAATATAGTAGGAAGGAAGTAGGATATGTATTTTTTTAATTCCAAAAATAATTGAATCTCCGTAAATTACAGTCACACTTCCGCTGTACAGTCAATACAAACCAAAATGGACGCAGTACCTACTAAGCCAGACCCTTATTAAGTGTGCGACTGTGTGCGGGCGTCCATTTGTAATATTATGACCACAATTTTCCCACACAATCAGTACAATAAATTTAATAAATAAACAAAGTATTGTACATAATAGTAAAAATTCAGTGTATGTATTATGATTATAACATAATATTCTAATTGGGTCTTTGTATTGTGCGTTAATTACGGGACAAGGTGTATACTTAGGTAGGTATGATCTACCACAACAACAATTTTAGTTTAATTAGATCCTTTTATCATTTGTACTGGTTAAATTCAGAATTAAAATGGAATGTACATAATTACCAACATATACCTAATTACTTAATTACCTAACTAACCTAACCAACTTAATCAAAACTATTATCAAACTAAAATATGGCGTCTAAAAATTCTTCCGCATCACTACCGACTGGTAATGTACCCAAGAGACTGGCGGCATTACCGCGTTGTGTGACAATTAGTCGTTGTTAGTCTTAAGGTCGAGGTAAAAGTCAGTCGATGAGTCACGGGAATTCTATTAAACAGACTGTGAGCACTCGCACATTAAGAAAGTGGCTGTGACAGACTAGATGCGGAAGGCGGAGGACAGTGTGTTATTGTGGCGCAACCTGGGAGAGGCCTATGTCCAGCAGTGGTCTGCGATAGGCTGAGTTGATTGGTTAATTCAGCACTCGGCCGGTCTCAAACCAAAGTTTATCAATTTGGTTGAAAAAATCTAACTCATTTCACTGGACATGGTAATATTTTGAGCATTATCTGCTAAAGTAAAATTACCTAAACAGATCTGACCAGTCGTACGCACGGCTACATAATATCAAGCACTACATAACCCGTATAAGTTGACTTCTGATTGTAAAACCTATAGGTACAATGCGAGGCCAAATAAAACTGGAAATATACATACAGGGTGGGCAAAAAATTGTAAATCAAACGATAGTTGGGGTTATATGCAGTAAAAAAAAAAATTTTTTTACTGCTAATAACCCCAACTTCTTTTTTTTTAATTATATATATTTTTTTAAAGTATCATCACAACAGCACTGCTTTTATGACAGTAGATACCATGATTTATCAGTATTGGCACTTTTTTCAATACCTACCTTTTAAGTCTCACGAAAAATTATTTGTAACCTTAGAACCATAATGTAAACACTCAAACTGCCATAACTTTTAAGGAGATCAAGTTAGGGCTCTGCCACACAGATGTTTTTTACTGCAAATAACCCCGACTATCGCCCTGTTTCGTTTGATCCACGATTTTTTGCCCACCCTGTATATGTAGCTTGATGGTGAACACACCATGTGGTACACACGGCAACCCGTGTATACCACGTTTCGGTAATGAAGTTCGTTGACAAATCAGATAGGGAAGTGGAGCACGCGGGCTTCGTTAGCCTCACGTTCCGTTTACGTTGATAACACCGCAATGTAGGATTTGTGATTCGCGCTTGCATTTGATTTTCTAATGATGTGAATTTTCTACCATATTATCCTTAGGTCATCTCCGCCTAGCCTTTTCCCAACTATGTTGGGGTCGGCTTCCAGTCTAACCGGATGCAGCTGAATACCAGTATTTTAGTGACGGAAAACACCGAGAGGACACCTGGACTTATAGTTAATACTAGCTTTTGCCCGCGATTTCGTCCGCGTGAAATTTCACCCTCCCCCCATTCACACTTTTAGAGTGGAATTTCAAAAACCCTTTCTTAGTGGATACCTACTCTTCACAAAGAACACACCTAGCAAATTTCATGTCTCTAGGACCAGTAGTTTAGGATGTGCGTTGATATATCAGTCAGTCAGGACTGAATTTTATATACGTATTGTATAGATGAGATAGGTAGGTAAGTATTTTATTGTTGTTAGGTAAACCATGCATGATCCAATTTCATACATACAAATCGTATTTTCAACTCGTAAACATTAAAACGAAATACACAGACGAATAAATTGCTTTATAAATATTCGGTAACTGAACGTGGATTTTTGTAAACAAAAACGTCCATTGCGATAAATGTATATATTATCCGTGCGTAAAAGCAAAAACATTTATGATAGTACATTTAGGACGGGTTGTTTCATGTCCACATGACGCACGCGTTTACGTAAAAAAAAAATGGCGCTAACTATCGTCAAACCAAAAAAACCGTTGTTTCAAATTACAATTACAGAATTATGACTATGATAAAATAGTAGATTGTTATGCAAGGGTCGAAAGGCATCAATTCCTATACGAGGCATTTAGACGCCCGAGCGCAGCGAGGGCGGCTATCACAGAACAGATAAAAGAAGTTTTAACTGTTCTGTGGCGGCTATAGCCCGAGTAGGAATTGATGACTTTCACCCGTGTTAAACACTCTACTTTTCATTTCGAATATAAGGAAAGTAAAAAGTAGTAGTTTTTCTAAAATATTTATTGATAACAATAACATGCAAAGTTTTTGAATTTTGGTACAGCTTACAGGGTTAGTATCCCGCCAAATAATACGATTGTCTTTTTTTATTTTAAATATGGAACACACCGCGTTATCGCCGCGGGCTGTCCCGCTTAATAGGTTTTTTTTTAAATTCACACTGGCTGTTTATACAGTCACAAGACTGCAGCATTTTTCTTAATTTATGTAAAAAATTTCGTAGCTGACTACAGTTCTATTTTTAAAATTCATTCCCACCCTAAAGAGGGAAGTAATTACTATGAATCTTTCCCGCCCTGTAGTGGGAAGCAGCGTCTTCCACCCGCTATTTGGATCAAACAAACACTACTTTCCGAGTATGAGAAATGAAAAAGCACTTTCTCTCTCCTTAAACATTGTCATTGTATTTTCTTTGCTCCCGTTTCATGTTTGTTATTATGTACATGTATATATTTATATAGATTAATAGTATTGATATAAGATAAATGTATGCATTTATTGTATTGTGTAAATGGTACACCACAGACTACCTACAGTATTTGTCTGTCCTTCCCGTTTTAAATCCATCCAAAGGTTGTCTTTAAAAGATCGCTCTTAGCGATAAGACCGCCCATTGTGTCACCCATTGTAAAGTTTTCTATATTTATGTCTGTAATTTATATGGTGTACATAATAATGAGTATTCTATTCTATTCTATTCTATTCTATTATTGCCTTGACATATACCTCAAATAATAACGCGTACGTAATCGTTATTATTTGACGTACGTATGTTACGTTAGGGTGCTTATATAAAGAAACAGTTTTCCGGTGTAGGCGAGTCTGTGCGGGTCGGTACCGATCGGTGCGGGTGAAATAGTCCCACATTAAATCAAGCGCTCACACATAAAAAACAGGTAACACATGTAACCGTTTCCTTCCGAAGATCAACCTGCAGAGACCTGTACCGGGAGTCGGGACCGAAAACCCGCTTCTTTATGTAAGCACCCTTTGAAACAACCGGCCCTAAGGAGTTTATTTCTAAACGATGATTAAAGTTAAGTGACGTTCAAACGTTAAAAATGTATGTTAAAACAGTCGCTAATCACTTTATGAATAAATGGTTTAAAGATTGTGTCGTATAGGGGTAGGACAGGCTTACCTAATTCACTTACATTTCCAGCCACAGCTGGCCAAGAAAATTTATTTTCAAAAAAAAAAAAAACTAGTCATTTATTCAAACAAACTAGGCTGAGAATCAGCACTTTTCGAACGTCAAAATTACAAAAGACAGTCCCTCAAAACGCCAAAATGATATTTTTCACTTCTCATGCTCTAAAAGTTCGTCTTTATGTTGTGCTTAGGCGACATAAAATCGCTTTTTATGTTCTAGTGCATAAAGTAAATTTTTTTTCTGAGAGTAAGGTAATCAGGCCCAACAGCCACACGCACAATAAAACATCGCAGATTAAAGTCGTGATTTATTTCATTTTCTTTCATTTATATCACTTCCGTGTTTTCTATCGTTAATTTAATAAAATCCGGTAAAACAGTTGTCATTTATTATTTAAAAACGCAAAGAAACGTTTTTATGACTTGGCAGTATGAAGTACCCAAGTCGAATGACAAATGTTGAAATAAAAAAAAAAAAACTTTTAAAAAGTTTCGTGGCGGTATTATCTGTGGTGGCGGGAAATAGCTATGCTTTGCAACATTTTTGATTAATTGTGTACTGTGTACTTTATGCCTGTTTCATTTTCTTGCAATCGAAGTGAAAAGCAGAGTGTATAACTCAGGCATAAACGAGCCATTTTACCCCTCGACTTAACTATCCACCCTCGCCTGCGGCTCGCGTGGATATAAACGTCTCGGGGTAAAATAGCTTCTTTTATGCCTTAGTTGTACAATCTACTATTATTATTATTAGCTACTAGTACGTAGTAATATTAAGTATTCTGTGCCACTAGCGACCCGGCGAACTTCATACCACGACAGATTTTTTTTTTTGTTAAGACACGTGGCGCCATCTATTATCATAATAACGTTATTGTTCTTTTCCTCGGGAACAACACTTTTTTTCGCGATGAAAGGTATCCTATGTCCATTTCTGTACACCTGACAACGTATATGCATTTGAGGATGATCGGTTCAGTGGTTGAGGCGTGAAAAGGTAACAAACAAACAAACTTACTTTCACATTTATAATATTAGTTAGGATTTATGTCCCACTGCTGGGCAAAGGCCTCCCTACTCTCTTTCCACCTCTCTCTCTGTCCACAGAATTAGTCTGCTTCAATAAAGATCACAACCGTTAACAGCCGGGCTGTTCTGTAAAAATCTCAACGTGAAAACTATGGGTCAGTTCACACCGCGACGCGACGCGACGCGCAGCTTTCAAAATAGCAATACAATTATAGACCTTACCTACTACACAAAAAAGTACATAATTCTGTGTGTCTACTACGTCGAGCTACGCCGCTGCGCCGCGCGGCCCTCCTCACTGATGTGTACCTTTTGTGTAGTAGATAAGGTCTTTAATTGTATTGCTATCTTGAAAACTGCGCGCCGCGTCGCGTCGCGGTATGAACTGACCCTAACGTGAAGTGAGCTGTCATTCCACCTGATGCTAAGTATACTAGGGGCGTCCGTCGTCTGACCAGACAGGCCCGAGTTGGCGCTGCAGTGTTCCACACGTGCCACTCGAGAGTGGGTGCGGCCATAGAAATGGGCGCACGGGGAGGTGGTACCCGCTGAGGAACAGCGGGTCGAGGCCTGTCGGGGGAGCGGTGAATGCTTATGCGAATCCCGCACCCCCGGCCATAGGTAGAGGTGGAACACCGCCGTGGTTTTAGCCGGTAAGAGTCCGGCATGCCCTTCTGTCACCCCCACGATAGAGGAAGTCCATGAGGATTTCCACCGCGAGAAAAAAAAAACCGAGTGTGCTTATGACCACACGACTCAAGTGAAACTTCAAACGTATTTGGCTATGAGAGGAAGAGAGAAAGAAAATGTGCGCGCGCACTGCTTTCTCTTGCTTATATCCCCCACTCAACTCCCGTTCGCCTCGCCCGATCACACTTTTTGTAACGCTTACGTCATGCGTTCGCCAGCTTACTCCCCAAGTCAAGCGTGCGTAAAGAAAATTCACTTCAAAAAAAGAGGTATTTGACACTATTGACAGCTCACTTCACGCTCACTTCACGTTAGTTTTCACAGTAAGATTTTGACAGAATAGATCGGCAGCTGTCAGTTGCTCAGCGGTGGGCAGAGTAAGTGCTAAAATAAAAAAATAACATACTATATTATAATGGCACAGTTTTACCACCCAACATGAAAAATCCATCTAATCACCCATATGATAACCATCAGTCAAACCCATACAAAATCTTACTACCAACATAAATGCAAAAAGGCAATAAATCTTTTAAAACACAGCACAAGCCGTACAATTGTCGATGAAATTACACGTCTATGCGGGGTATCAATTTGCGCTGAACACAGCTATAAAAACCCTTCCATAGTTCTGTAACGAAATAGCACCATTTGTCTTGAAGGTACAATATCGTTGCCGTCCTACATATAAGCATGACGGAGTTGATGTGATCGGTGGGGCTACAACCTACAACCATTCGGTGATTGCTTTTTTGGTGAAAACAAGTGATTGGATGACCTTATTTTCGCTTACCCATATCGTTCTACATGACACGCTTTTTTATTATCCCACATGAGTTTTTATAAATTACTAGCTGCGCCCCGCGGTTTCACCCGCATAAGTGTCAATCCCGTGGGAATATCGGGATAAAAAGTAGCCTATATGTTAATCCAGGGTGTCAGCTACCTCCATACAAAATTTTACCAAAATTAGCCCAGCCGTTTGAGCGTGAAGCAGTAACAAACATAATTATAAACACACAAACTTTCGCCTTTATAATATTAGTGTGACTAGCTTCTCTCTGCGACTTCGTCCGCGTGAAATTTCTTGTTCCTCCGACCCAGCCCGTCTCATCGTTTTGCCTCCCGCGCTATTACTTTGTTTTCACTTAGTGTTCATTCTGATTTATTTTTGCTCGTCTCCTAAATGTTCTAGCGTGATGTTAAGTAGCCTGCCCCAAAAATTTGGCTATAAAATGCAAAAAGATTTTTTCAAATCCGACTGGTAGTTACAGAGATTGGCGCGTTCAAACAAACAAACTCTTCAGCATTATTATTAGTACTAGCTGCGCCCCGCGGTTTCACCCGCATAAGTGTCAAACCCGTGGGAATATCGGGATAAAAAGCCTATATGTTAGTCCAGGGTGTCAGCTACCTCCATACAAAATTTTATCAAAATTGGTCCAGTCGTTTGAGCGTGATGAAGTAACCAATCTTTGTCCACTTTTAAAATTATGATAATAAAGCACTTCCTCTCTCCTTAAACATCATCATTATATTTTCTTTGCTCCTGTTTCATGTTTACTATTATAATATATATATATATGTATATATTTATTCAGATTAGTATACCATACTTTATGTATGTATTTATTGTTTTGTGTTAATGGTACACCACAGACTACCTACAGTATTTGTATGTCCTTCCCCTTTTTAATCCATCCAAAGGATGTCTTTAAAAGATCACTCTTAGCGTTAAGACCGCCCATTGTGTCACCCATTGTAAAGTTTCTATATTTAACGTCTGTAATTTATATGGTGTATAAAATAAAGAGTATTCTATTCTATTCTGAACATATAAACACACACACACACTAACAAACTTTTGCCTTTATAATATTAGTGTGATAGATAGCAAACAATTGTCGGTACGTGAACCAAATTAATTTTTACAATTTGCTTAAAAGTTAGAATCATCATGCTACTATGTTTTTGTGCCTGTCATAGTACGGTCTTCAAAAAAAGTAAAATAGTCTATTCAAGAATTTTCTTTGCCAATGTGTTTACAGTAGAATTAGATTCTTTGGTGCCTATTTTTCAGCCTAAACCTATTGGATGATAGGTCTTTAATCTTCCATTCAATGTATAAATTACCTTAAGTGGCGATAACATAGATGATTGGGCCGTTTCGACTCAGTAATGGCAGTGTAACTAGGTGTTTTTAACAGTTTATCGACCTAGCACCAACCTTACTTGGTAATTATTACTAACGTGCCGGTTTTGTGATACTTCGACTAGTTTTAAGGCTTATTAGTCTAGTCTAGTCTAGAATTTACTCGGCTCGAAATAGGCGAATCTTCATTTTTAGGTAATACTAGCTGCGCCCCGCGGATTCACCCGCGTAAATGTCGATCCCGTGGGAATATCGGGATAAAAACTATCCTATGTCCTTTCCCGGGACTCAAACTATCTCTATACCAAATTTCATCGAAATCGGTCCAGCCGTTTGAGCGTGAAGAAGTAACAAACATATAAACACACACACTCACAAACTTTCGCCTTTATAATATTATTATTATTATTATAGTGTGAAGTGTGATTATTTTTTCTATACTTAGGCGACTCGTACGAAGTTTACATTTATTTATGGGGAGTCGACAACTCCAGAAATAGATAGATATTTATAGGCAATTGATACATTTTGAATTTTATGCAATGAAGTTAAGAAAAAAGTAAACGTTTTATAATATATTAACTCTTATCACTTCTGTGCACTAGTGTCCTTTTTCCTATACTTTAATAGAACATAAAAAAAATATTATTTAAAAGTGACGATTCGCCCGTTTCCGTCCGCCCGTTTTTGAGTAAACTCGTACGAATCGTCTAATAAGCCCAGTTTTAAACACAAACGGAGCCACGAGAGGAATCTTTTTGTCTCACATGTAAATGACTACTATAACAAAGCTTTTATAACACTTGGCTGTGTTTTTAAAAATACCTATCAGTTCTTGTGTTTAAGTGTTGCCCCGCTAACCCTAAGCTTTAGTTTCGCCTGTTTTCCTTCGGGTTAGTGACTATAAAGCAATTATTTTGTACAGAATAATCAATATTTACTAGTTGTAGGTATGTCCCTTTCTTTTTGATGATACATTATTTTTATACCTAAGCACTTAGGACCCTCATAAAATGCCGATTTAAACCGCTGTCAACAGAGGCCTAGTGTACAAATTTGACAACTAATAATAAAAAAAGAAAGACATAGGGACGCAGTAATATCCTTCTTATTATTCAGTTTATGAAATATCTTTTAAATTAGTCCAATATTGGAGGACGAAATGGCGAGAGCCAAACCTCGAAATACGACTTTTTACTTAGGATTTTTCAAAAGTCTCTCCGACCGCATTTCCTCTTAACTCCTTGTAAAATGATTATTTGTTCAATACTATATCACCGAGTAAAAGCGACGAACATAGAAAATAAAAGAACCATGAAAACAAAAACTCTACGAAATAATTGACAAGCGGACGAAACAGCAAAAAAATAATAGTCACGTCCTCTTGCACTACAACTTATTTCCCGGCACGGTTAACAATGAAAGATGTCAACCATAACCCTTGCTATATATTTACCTTCGCTACAAATGCGGAAAAAGATATTATTAAAGGTACTACCTCTCATTTATCAACGTCTGGCTAACTTGGGTTAGAAAACGAGAGTTTTATTTTATGTAAGTACTAGCAGCGCCCCGCGGTTTCACCCGCATATGTTTAGATCCCGTGGGAATATAGGGATAAAAAGTATTCTTTGTGTTAATTCTGGTTAAAAACTATTTTTTGCGTGAAAGAGTAACAAACATCCATACATCCAGCCACTTTCGCGTTTACAATATTACCAGCAGCGCTCCGCGGTTTCACCCGCATAAGTGTCGATCCCGTGGGAATATTGGGATAAAAAGTATCCCATGTGTTAATCCTAGTTCTAAACTATCTGTATGCCAAATTTCATCTAAATCCGTTTAGTAGTTTTTGCGTGAAAACTACTGAACGGATTTAGATGAAATGTTGTCTCGAGATTCAGCAAACATCCCTAATGCACTACAGAAGCGGGGGCAACCCTATCAATATCCTGAACTTGTTGCTATGCTTATTTCCGCTCAATTACCTACATATAAAAGCGTCATTCACTGAAAATCTCCAGTCAAAAAACCAAGTATTCAGACAAAAGACTTTTCACGTGCCTCTGCTCAAAAAACTCAAAATGATCTTGCAAGAGCGAAACCAATAAAAGTTGACAAATGATACCTATTATTTGTAGGCCTGATTCGTCGAAGAATCCCGTTACGAATAAATCATGTTGCTTGTAAGCAACTGAATGGATGACTTATGGAATTCTGAGGGATCTGAAAGGAATCTCTTTTGAGTTTGTTACCTTTGAAAGCTTTCATGTTTGGTAAAAGTGGATTATTTGTATGGGATTTGAGTGAAAATGGCTCTACGTCGTTAGGAAGGAGCGAATATCTTTTTCTTTGGGTGGTGTGAAATCCTGTTGCTCCCATATTTAAGTTGCTTATATCACTATACTGGCTTGAGGGGCTTTGTGGCTAAGTATTAAAAGCCGCGCGGGTCGATCGATCAGGTTAAGCTACGCTTGCCGCGGTTGGTCCGTGGCTGGGTGACCATCTTTACTAAGACCCCTCCGTGCATCGGAAAGCGCGTTAAACCTTGGTCCCGGGTGTCATTCGTTGATCTTTGACAGTCGCTACGGGTCGTCAGAAGCCTGAATGTCTGACAACCAGTCTTACCAAAGGGTATCGTAATACCCAGTAACTGGGTTGTGGAGGTCAGATATGCAGTAGCTTCATGTAAAATACTCGTATTCAGCTGCATCTGGTTAGACTGGAAGCCGACCCCAACATAGTTGGGAAAAAGCTAGGCACCTGATGATGATGGTAGTGCAGGGGTCATTTAACTCGCTGCGATGCGTGTAATAAACTAATGACGTGACAATATAAAACCATTAGGTTCTCGCGTCATCAAAGATTAATGTGATAATGGTGTCGACATTTCCAAATGTGAACATTACGGTAGATTGTCATCGCATTATGGATTGTCAGTCAGACACAAGTATAACACGAACATTTTTGGGTTAGTCTGATACAAACCAAGGCAGGGTTAGAATCTTTTACATAGAATAGACTCAGACCAAATAAAAAACGAAGACAGAGGGCTGTCAACAGTAAAGTGAAGCCGGTTTCGTAAACATGCGTGCACTTAGTGAGGTGTACCTAGTTTGATATTAGAAGTATGTTTGAACAAATAAACTAATTAGCGCTATACAGATAAAAAATTCTTTACCTTCCGCGCTAGTCATAGACTGTTACGGCAAGGTACAGACGCCAGCACACCAAGCTACTATAATCTGTCAAATTTTTTAAATAGATTTACAAGTTTATCGCTAAAGCATAAGGTTCAAAGTTGATTGGGAAAATTTGACAGTTTCGGGTAGATTGATGTGCTGGTGTCAGTACATACTAACAACACGCCTATTATTACATGTATTTCACCCACATTTCGCTATGTTTAAGTCCCATGGAACAGAGGGCGAGCTTATTGCAGAATCTTTTATGAGAAAAAAAAAGACTCGTATAAGAAATTGAAATTAACAAAGACAAGAAGAAGGATGATCGTGGGCCAAACGCCTTAAACTTAAGGCGCAGATATACGACTTCTAATGATTTTAAATTCAACATCACGTCTAATCGACCGGACTGATTTCTTTGAAAAAAATAAATGTTATACTAGACCATTTGCTTCGTAATTTGATATGTGAATATTTGCAATTATATTTTTTTAACATAGTGTAATTAATTTGTAAAGTAATGTCTACCGCGGACATAAAAATGATAATCACGCAAACACTATCGGGTGTATTTTCATAAAACTTTCACCATCTAAAAGACAATTTAATTCCCCGAATTTTAGTATACGGTTTTTATTTGTTTGGTGTTTGAGAGTTTTTGTAAATAGATAATTGCTTCATATTTGCAATAAATTACCACGGTTGTGTCATCGCGCTTCTCTTTCTTTTCTATGCAGTCCGACAGTGACCGCGCTTTAGGTCGTGTAGTCGCCTTAAAACTTTCAACAGTGATAAGATATATGTCATCATGGTAGCTCGCAGCTGAATGCTGAACTGAATCTGGTATTTAAGGCACACACAGTTCTTGTTAAAAATTGTGTTTTGTATCTCACGATCTGTAGCCAAATAAACGTTATTCTTTCTTTCATAGGGTCGCAAATTGATCGTGCTTATCTTAACCTAAACACCACCGTTCGCGATTTAATTGCCAAACATGTAAACATTAAAATATGAGTATTTGGAAAAATAACTTTAATGCCCATACAAGAAAGTTCAGTTTACGCTACTACATACTTCAAACATTTTTATAACTTTTTAAATAGTGCTAGTCACTCTGAAATCAATTTAATTACTTATCAATAAAATACAGTAGATATTTAACTTGAAATAACAACAATTGGAAACATAGAACACCACCCTGAATAGACCTACTTATTCAGGGTCGCAAAGACATCGACTCAAAACCTGAACACTAGGAATTGTTTTTGTTGTGTTTTGTTTGTTGATTGTTTGAATTGTTTTTGTGAACTGTAATGTGTTTTTTCTGAAATAAAATATATTTATGAATTTCTTCCATGATTCTGAACCCCCTGCGTAAAATTATAGCCTCGGTTATTAGAAAAAAATTAGCTGTGCTATACATTTTGACCAGGTTGATATTGCACTTTTCTATGAACACAAGATTTTTTTTTTATGATAGCGGGCGGAAAATTTCTACGGTATGGGATCGAATCATGTGCTGAATTCATGGTATGTATTTGCGTGTCGATGAAGATGCCATGCTGTGTAGTATAAAACAAAGTCGCTTTTTGTGTCTGTCTGTAACCAGGGCCGTCTTAACCATTTTGGGCGCCAGGGTGCAAAAAACAGTCTGGCGGCGTAGGCTCTTTATTTTTTTGGCAACAAAAAAAAAACTAGATCTTGGATTCCAATTTTTAGGGAGAAGCACCGAAGTAGCCCGCGAAATTCAATTTTACGGTTATTTCTTACGTTTTTTGCAATTTGCAGGTCAGTATCAGTTTGTATTTATTTTGTCTTGCAATTGACTAAGAGGGTTGTATTGATATACAACCCTCTAAGTTCATACCTATAACCCTATTGATTGATATTTCATGAAATAGTAATTTTGAATTTCACGGGCTACCCTGGCGCTTCCCTCCGGCTTGCGCTTCATAAGAGCCCACGCCCGGGTGCCACGCATCCCTTGCATCCTCGGGTAAAGATGGCCCTGTCTGTAACCGCGTTATTCTTCTAAACTACGCAATGGATTTCGATGCGGTCTTCATATAATTTAGATAATTTATTCCGGAAGGATTATTAGATACTTAATTATAAGAAACAATGTTTTGTCAAGTCGTAACGACCGTGCAAAGCAAGGGCGGGCCGCTAGAATAACATATACCATTCATACAGCCATTTTGTATAATTATATACCTAAAACGAACACGTAACAGGGGTAAAACCTTGTTATTAATTTATTATTGTACATACAATAAAATACACAGCGAGAAGTTACTAGTGGTAAAGTATAAATGATTTTATTTCTGTAAGTAGGTTTGTACAAACAATTTTACAAGTCCAGCATATTTAAAAAAAAAACCGAGTGTGCTTATGACCACACGACTGAAGTGAAACTTCAAACGTATTTGGCTATGAGAGGAAGAGAGAAAGAAAATGTGCGCGCGCACTGCTTTCTCTTGCTTATATCCCCCACTCAACTCCCGATCGCCTCGCCCAATCACACTTTTCGTAACGCTTACGTCACGCGTTCGCCAGCTTACTCCCCAAGTCAAGCGTGCGTAAAGAAGTTTCACTTCAAAAACTAGATGAGGTCGGCGTTTCCTATCTGGATACTCTGAGACTCAGAGGTCACAGTCTCTTTTAAACTCCAGACATAATCTTAGTCAAATCATAGTGACCACCTACTTTCATTAAGTACCTGGCAGCAACATTCAAATCAAGCGCATCTCCTGCGAAGCAAAAAGTTCTTTACATTCATGACAATTTTAAACACTTTTTAGGGTAAGCAACAAAGTGAATTTTCTCCACTTGGTTGAAACTCCCCCAATCAGGACGCTACTTCATCTGACTCATTGCCAAAATAGGTCCTATGGGACCCCATTACTTTGGATTGAAGATCCCTATTTGCATTTTTTGTGGGGTAGTTCAGGTAAATTCATAAATTTACCTGAACAACGCCAGTTTGGCTGATGGGAAGATGTGGTACAGCTGGTATCTTCTATAAAAATCTCAGCGTGAAAATTTAGGTGAAATGGGCTGTCATCCCACCTGATTGTTAGGTTTCGAAATAATATTAATAAATCATTAAATTGTCTTAGTCGATTATTGGGAGATTTTATTTCTTATACTGGCAACAAGAGTTTTTAAAAATGACGTTTTGACATGACGGTTGAGAAGTCGGGAGGGGAGTGGACTCGGCCACAGATAATATAATACCTCGGCTTATTTGCTCTGGGCTAGCATGGAATGCGGACGTATTTCAAGTGGTCAACATTACTATAATTATTTGCAATAATTCATGTGAGTATAATTACATGATACAAGCTAGGGATTGCTGCTTTTGACAGCTCAGTTCACCTAAGCCTTCACGGTGAGATTTTTACAAAATAAATCGGCTGAAGTGGTACGTCTTATTCGTATATCGAAATACATAATAGGTATCTATATTTGGATCTGGATAATTGAAATGACAAAATTGATTTTGACACGCCCTTTTCATCACCGCATCTCGGGGCGACCGTAGTCACAGACTCACGGCGACCACAGTTTTGTCATTACCATATAAAACTGTGATCACTGCGACCATAGTCGCGGTTGTGGTCGCCCGGTGCACGTTAAGCCGTAAGTCTAATGAGACTGACGGCTTACGGCACTGGAGTGAAAACAGTTCAAATTCAAGCTCATTTGAATCTGTCTGAATCAATTACTGCGTTGCGGCGCGTCCCGACGCCACTCCTAATGTGCTTTGGCGCAATTTTGCAATGCGGCGGGTGCACCGCAGCTATAAAGTCCACTTTGGTTATGGCGTTACCTCGAAAATTTAAAATCCTCGAAAACCTACTAAGCGAGCGAAAGTGATGCACTTACTTTTGAAACACAAAAGAACAGTGATGGCTATAGTGTGCGTGCGCTCGGAATAAAACGACGTATGTCCCAAAACGAGTTTACTCCGTTTTGAAAATAAATGAATTAAATTTAAAACTACTGTGAGTAAACTTTGGTATGATAATTCTCTATGTTTTAAAGTAATATTGAATAACTCTTAAGCGTTACGCCGTGATATAACTTTGTAATTTTTTTGTATCGAGAAAAAATCATTGAACCGTGTATTCCTTTTACGTGATACTAGACCAAAGAGTCAAAAAACATATACCAAAATGTTAAATCCCTATTCCACATACTTAGCAAGTTACACAAAATAGAAAAACACATTTTTTTTTTATCCAGGATTCTCAATCAACCTGCGATGCCTTCGGTATTCTACAGGCGATGGTGACAGTTTTCAATGACTATACTACCAGATGGACCGTCTGATAGTTTGACACCCAACAGCATAAAATAAAGTATTAGGTAGGTACTTCGGGTTTTAACGTGTACGCATTTTTCTACGTCGTTCCTACATTTAATAGTTTTGTAACAATAAAATTTAAAAGGGTGTCCATGGATTCAACATAAATGATGTTACTAATATTTTTGAAACAATATAATTTAAAAGAGTGTCCATGGATTTTCTTGCCCGTTCTTCTTCATAGGTACCGCTTTGGAATGGGCAACTAGCTTCATATTTTTTGACTGACCGACTTCTTGACAGTTCAAAAGTGCCTGTGAATGTTGTTGAAGTGAAAACTCCTTTAGGCGCGTTGGGCATTTTTTTAGATGGGAAAAAACCATTGAATTCGCGCCACTGTTACCGTAAGCGACACCGCTTCGGATGTGTTCGGCTGTCCTCGGGATGTACTCGGTTTTAATGTATATCCGATATGTTAGTGAGTGATGGCAAAGGATTCTGTTTGTGTTTTGTTTTCACTTCTGTCGGCACTCCTGGAGTGTTTTTTTTTTTGTTGAGTTTAGTTGAAATAAATGCATTAAATTAACTCCACACTACAATGTATGAGATTACATCGTGAAACGATACATTTACGACCTGCATTAACCATTCAAGACCAATTAACCTACAATGTTGATCGGCCACCATTTTAGATTGCTTAGAAATATGAAATACTGTGTTGGTATGGTCGTAAACAGGTAGGTATTAAATTTAGGATTACTTTGTCTTGGCTATAAAAAAAATATGTTCATTTACCGACAGACAACGCACGACCTAAACACAGCACAGCATAGAGCCTACAAGCATGAATTTTGCACTAATGTTTCATAGTACGCGCAACGAAAGATGAGACTTGACTTTTATCTTAAACTTTATTATTTCGTAATACATATTATAATATTGTTAAGAATTTTTATTTAAATGTCATCGATAAATCCCTGAATAGATATACACATTATGGGTAACTATTTCGTACACGACTTACCTGCGCAAACTCCCTACTACTGAGCGTATTATACTTACTGGTAAAACACTTACAACCTCTAAGGACTATATTACTAACGTCATAAACAACAACTTTTGTTCTATGACTTTTAATAATTCATCAGACTTTCGTACAAAAATAAAAATATCTATTTATCAATGTTACGCTCTAGTCTAAATGTTACGAACTCTACGCGAAGCAAAAAAAAGCGCTAGTTAGGTAAACAAACTGCTGTGTCTAGTACAAAATGCAGCGGTGGGGAGCGGGGGTTAGATATAACAACGAAATATTGAAGGTTTGGTTTGTAAAGCGTATTATGTTTTATAAAAAGTCATATAACAAAAGTTGTTGTTTATGATGTTAGTAATACAGTCCTGGAAGGCTGTTAGTGTATTACTAATAACCCTGTATAGCGACAATGAACACTGAGGAAGGAAGTTTAAAAATTCACCCCAAAAAGGGGTTAAATACGGGATGAAACTTTGTATCGAAGTCCATCATTTTTGCCGACGGGAAAATAATATAATATATTTATTCAAAAAAAAATTATTAGTCATGAAAATTTGTACAGTTTTGCTTAAATAAAAATTACATTGCTAAGACTTACGTGCCTGAACTAGGTAATCCTGTGTTTCAGGCGAGAAGTGCTAAAATAGTCTTTTAAAATTAATAAATAATCAAAAGTTAACAATAGACAAATAATTATATAATAACTCTTAGTTTCTAAATTTGATAATTATATAACTTAAGTGAAGTTTGTATACCTATATTTACTTTAACACAGTTAGTAAATTTTCTGTTTCTTCATAAGACATACTTTGGAGAGCATCCTTGAGTAATTTCTTACAAATTGTATAGTTCACAGAATAAATATTTGCTTTCGAGTTTAGTCTATTATATAGGAGAGGTCCGAGGTACAGGTAAAATTTGGATATAAAAGCATGTTTTGTTGAAATTTGTGGACAAACTATATCTTTACGTCTTTTATTAGTATATCCAGCGCTGTAGGGTAGAGCTTTGTGTTGTTTTAATACAATGCCCATAATAAATAGCTGTCGAACTGTTAATACTTCACAAGATTTGTACAGGAGGTTAGTAGGAAAAAGGAAAGGGCGGAAAGTAGACACATCAAAATACATCGGGCACACGGCTTGTTAATTAATATCTGACCCGAATTTGCCCAGCGGCAGAGCAAAGGTCTGGGATGCGGAGCTTGTGAGAATAACCCGCAATTGCGAGGTAGGTATAATCTGATGTCATGTAACCTCCTTTTGCCCCAAGGTCCAGACAGCACGAGTATTACTGCACGAGAAAAAAACGGGCAATATTCAGTTTCTCCTACAAAGAAAGAACAAACTTTTAGTCACAAGTGGCTCAGATCATTATAAGTCAATCAATCATCTCAGCCTATCGCAGTCCACAATTGGACATAGGCCTCTCCCAGACTGCGCCACAACACCCTGTCCTCCGACTTCCGCATCCAGTCTACCCCAGCCACCTTCTTTAGGACGTCCGTCCATCTAGCAACAAATAAGTAATTAAAACTAGTGAATTCATGTAAAAATTAAGGATTAACTTGATATACATTAAGGCTGTGTACAGACCTATATTCAAGCCTGTATTAATTCTGTGACTCTATCCAAGCAATAATGGTACGCTCAGTGCAATAAAACTGTGTTTTATAAACGTTAGAAAAAATTGTTTGAGTCTTACCAAGGGGTATTGTATTACCCAGTAACGGTTGTATAGGTTAGCGCTATTCACAATCTTACGACAGGCTATCGTATCGAAAACAACACATTTCGATAACCTGATTTGACTTGCCCCCGACAGCAAATAGCTGTTGGAAGAATAGCGGGCGTCTATTTGATTTAAACTGATCAAATTTTCGGGTTTTGGACTTGTGAACAGCGTTGAGAAGACTCCTACGATAAATAAATATATTGATTGATGTTCGATATGATACGGAAGCGTATCGAGTGTTTGTGAATAGCTATGCTAATAGGTAGTCGCTCCATGTGAAATTCAGATAATCAGCTGAATCCGGTTAGAATGGAAGCCGATTCCGAAAAAGCTAGGCAGATGACGATAAGAAAAAACTGTTTTGACCAAGTCTGCGCACAACCTTAATGTTCTCGTTATAACTTTCTGCAACATTAAGCAAATGAGCTAAATAAATCTTACGTAACGAGTTAAACCAAAACAACATACCGTTTTGTGAACCAATAAGAAAATTATAACTCAAACGGGAAGGAAAGTTTTACGGTAATAAGGGTGGAACACACGCACATTTGCATGTGAAAGGTAAGGAATAAAATACGTTGACTAGCACCGGTGTGTCAAGGACCTTATACTATCGATACTTCGACAAAATTAGGGGTAAAAACCGATATGATAAAAAAATGAGGAGGTTGTGCACTGGCCGCGTTTTTTTATGAAGAATTTGGCTATCAAATGAAAAAATCTTTTTTCTAATAAGTACAAGGTAGTTCCTCTTCTTAACTTTAAATTAAACAAACTACACATCCAAATAACTCGTACGATTTTCAGTAAAAAAAACTCACCTATCTTGAACAAAATGGTCATAATAGTACCATTAAAGTGCAGATAAGTTCGTCTCAAATAGGATAATGTGTTAGAGGCTTGTTTATTGCGGTCATTACTAGCGGTACGGTTTCCTTATCGGGTATTTTGTCTTTATCTCGCTTTTTGGCAAAACAATTTGGTTTTGTGTATATAGGTACTGTGGAACCTGGGCCACGGGGGGATTAAATCAAAATCCTTTTAGTTTACCAGGATATATTTTTATGAGTCTTTTTATCATATTATAATAATTATATCCCTATATCTAAGACGTCAAACCTACGACTCTTATATGACATATGCTTGAATCTTTGAATGGAACATACTTCAAATATAACCAGCGACCTGGCCCGCAAGGAGGTCGGAATCTCTAAAAGAGGTCTCTACATTCAGCTACGCCTCTCTCGCGGGTCTCTACAGTACCTTACTTACCTAAGTAGTTTTTTAAGTATACACAAACCAACATCATGCTTTGTTTCTCTCAAGGGTTGGGCAGAGGTGTACCCAAATTTCGCCAGTTTTATCATAGTAATAGGGGACGGGAGGGGGAACGGAGGGGGGGGGGGGGATAGCTCACAGAACGCATTAAGAATTCTATACTTTGTTCCAAAACACAAATACCGGACAGTTGCTGGACTAAAGTGGAACTGGGCTGGCCATATCTGTCGCATGTCGGAGCAGCAATATGCAAAAGCCACCACCCAGTAGATCCCTAATGGCAGGAAACGACTGCGCGGCAGGCCCAGAAAGAGATGGCGGGATGAGTTACACTCCTTCTTGAAGGATTGGCCCACAATTGCAGTAGACCGGGAAAAGTGGAAAAAGGGAAGGGAGGCCTTTGCCCTGCAGTGGGACAACACATGCTTATAATAATAATAGCGTGCGGGCCTATTGCTATCCGAACACCGGGCTGCTACAAAGAAATTTGAAATAGAAAACATCTACCCGACCAGCATAGCTATTCACAACTATACGACAGGCTATCGTATCGAAAATTATACATTTCGATAACCTGATTTGACTTGCCCCCGACAACGAACAGCAGTCGGAAGAATAGCGGGCGTCTATTTGATTTGAACTGACAAAATTTCAGGGTATTGGACTTGTGAACAGCGCTTAGAGGACTTCTAGGAAAACATTAATTGATGTTCGATACGGTGCGGTAGCGTATCGAGTGTTTGTGAACAGCTATGCTGGTAATCGAACCCAGGAGCACATGCTCAGCAGTAGCAAGTAGAAGCAGCAATCGATAGCAGTAGCAGTAAATTCGTCTGGTAAGTATATGTAACCAATAATTTAAAGTTCTTAGGTACCTATTTGACAAGTCACATTTTTTTTCCTTTAAGACGACACTGACCGCGCAGTGGCGCCCTCATCATTTGTTTGGTTATTTCTTTTATTTTAGAATGAAAATGCAGAAAATAAGCATGCTACGTTGTGCTCCACAAGATTATACGTACGTTAATACTATTACAATCGGTAGTTTTACATTATAATAAAACTGTAACTGCAATTGACAGTGAGAACAACTGTGCTGTGTGTGTGCTGTGCTGTGTGAACTGTGCCTTTTCCATTATGTAACTTATATTATGTATAATTTATTTACCTACTTAGAATCAATTAACAACTAAAACTAAAACTACACCAACCCTCTATAATATGACGTCATTTGACGTATGATCTTCAAGATGGCGACCGCACGAAATAATTACTTCACGTCAAAGGTTTTTTAAAGACGTGAGGCGACGTGGTTTTCGTTTGATAAATGGTGCCGACTGAGCATGTGTGGGGTAGAAATGTCTTTACTAATGTACTTTATTCTGAGTTTTTACGTAAGGTATGGAATATGCCAACTACATAAGGAAAAAGAATTACCTACACGTCATCAAATGTGGGGAATTGTATGGATGAGTTACTGTACCTATCTTTTGTGTATTCCTATGTATCGTAGGTATATTTTGTATTATGAAGATATTCTGTATATTGACTAACTAGCTGTGCCCCGCGGTTTCACCCGCGATAAAAGTATTATAGTCATTTTTTATTGATTCCCTTTACAAAATATCTCCACTCCCCTTTTTACACCGTTAAGGGATAGCTTCGGGGAAAAAACCTATTAAGTATAAGTACAGGGTCCCATTAAAATAGATGGACAAATTTTAACACAGCGCTCAGTAGGTACGTCTAACCAAAGATATCCAATTAAAAAAAACACTAATGAAAGTGATTTTATTTTGTCCTAAAATAATAAATTGTGACCTAAAATAATCATATTAGTTTAATTTTCGTTAGCTGATTATTTTTCTTGTGAGTATCTAATGCGTTTTTTTTAGAATCGTCCATAATTTGGTGGTCTGAATGATTTCTAAAAGTTTGTCCACCTATTTTAATGGGATCTTATATATCCTTCCCCACAACACAAACTATCTCCCTACCAAATTTCATCTAAATCGGTTCAGCGGTTATTGATTCTCCATACAAACTTTCACCCCCCTTTTCATCGCCTTGAAGGATGATTTCTGGGATAAAAACTATCCTATGTCCTTCGCCGGGATGCAATCTATCTCTCTGCCAAATTTCATCTAAATCCGTTCAGTGGTTTAGGCGTGAAAAGACAACATATAGACAGACAGAGTTACTTTCGAATTTATAATATTAGTATGGATTTAAAAAACTCAATCTATACCTTATTTTTAGTGGACTAAGGGCTAATTTTTCCTGCGCCAGATAACTTTTATTCGAGGAATAAAATTGACGTTTGGCAGTTTTGTATGAAAAAATTGTCAAAATTTCAAAATTATCAGAGGGGCAATTCTCGTAATTTTAAGACCCGTTGTCTTTATCTTTAATTTACCACTGTGAACGCAGTCTGATCTTAGTCTCAATCTGTCAAAAATACCTCTAATTTTCCTACATTTTGACAAGTTTTTGTCATTTGTTTGTCGCCGAGATGAGACTGCGATTAGATTTTGAACGTTTTAAATTACGAAAATTGGCCATCGATGTTTGAAAAATCAGCCCTCAATTAAACTTAATGGATTTCTTCTTCTTTTAAAGTCGATCATACTTAGTAAAAAAAAATCAGTCCGTCTCTAAATAGAACCAACTTTTATCAAAACTGTAGATTATAGGATATACTAGCTGCGACCCGCGGTATCACCCGCGTAAATGTTGACCCCGTGCGAATATCGGAATATAAAGTAGGCTATGTTAATTCAGGGTGTCAGCTACCTCCATATAAAATGTTATCAAAATTGGTCCAGACGTTTGAGCGTGAAAAAGTAATAAACTTATAAACACACACACACACACTTTCGCCTTTATAATACTAGTGTGATTAATATTGCGGTTTACATTGAAGTTTACTAAAACAACAGCCTGCAGACCCTCATTACTTATGCGCCGATGTTTTCGTTACCCCGTTTGAACGCAGGCCTGTGACGGAAAGTAAATATACAACGTGCATACAAAATAGTTTCATTGTACTAGGCAGTAATGTTACTTTGTAACACCTATTAATCCTTTAAACACATAGTTATTTATGCAATTTTTGTATAATAAAGGGTATTAAAAAACGAATGTGGGTTTATCACACGAGTGTTTTAATACCTAATTATGTACAGTTGCATACAACACTTTATCTACACCCATGGTATGAATCCTCAATAAAAGGTTCTGAAACCGTAGGGTGTTGTACAGTATTGTAAGAACTCTATGTAAATTCATGAAAAGTTTAATTTCTGAGTATCTAATACAAACAATGTTTGTGTAATAATAGGTAGAATTATTTATTGTTATAATTATTTACATTTTTTGAATTACGGCGCTGTGGTAGTGAAACGCGCGTGCATGACAATGGTTTTTTTTTTTTTAATTCATAAAGATACCTCGAATTGAGTAGTGAGAATGTAGCTGTTTGATGAGTAAAGGGATCGAAAAAGCAAAGGAGTTGCATAATAAAATAGTACAACATTATAACACGCGTTTGGATGATATTATAGTTACTATGACACTGGTTGTTTTAATGTTGGCAATAAGCTGTTTTAGAAACTTTTATAGAGGATTTATAGCATGGGTGTAGATAAACGTATAGACGAATTCTCCATTTAAACCAAAATTCCAAAACCATTACTTACCAACATTTCAGCACCCAACGTACCTACCTATTATATTTTATTACCCATCCCTTTTATGGCCACTTCGGGTTTCTGTAAAAATATCGTTCCCACACTTATCTAAAATTACCTACTACATGACATTTCTACTAACCTATACACACCCAGGATCGAGTTAACAGGAAATGAGGTCGGAGAGACTTTTGAAAAACCTAAGAAAAAAGTCATAATTCGAGGTTTGGCTCTCGCCTATGTCCTCCTTCAATATTGGACCACTTTAAAAGATATTTCATAAGCTGATTATGAAGGATATACGAGTATACTGTGTCCATTTGTTTTTCTTTTTTCTTGAATAGTTGTCAAATTTGTACACTAGGCCTCTGTTGACAGCGGTAATTTTGAGCATTTTTTGAGGGTTCCAGTGCTTATAAAAATAATTTATCATCAAAAAGGAAAACATAGGGATATACAAGTAGTTAATATTTATTATTCTGTAAAAAATCATTGCTTTGTGGTTATTAACCAGAAAGAAAACAGGCGAGAGCGTTTCTATGGAGAAACGCCCACCCGCGTTTCCTCTTAAGTGGAAAAAGGAAAGGGAGGCCTTTGCCTTGCAGTGGGACAATGGAGGCTGATTATTTATGTGTCAGAAAAGTGTAGTATATACTGGTATCTAGCTGCAGCCGGTTAGACTGGAAGCCGACCCCAACGTAGTTGGGAAAAGGCTAGGCAGATGATGATGATGTATCCGTGGGTTTTCGTGTCTCAAGTACAGTTTTAAGTTAGTAAGGCAAGTAGGTAAATCATTCAGACTCTCGACATGGAATTCCCTGAATGATTTTGGGGGGGGGTCATGACCCCCACGACCATGTATGTGTCATGCGCGGACCCCTCGGACCGCGCATGACACATACAGACCTGAAGTCTTTATGTGTAATATACGATGTATTCTACACTACAGAAGCCCTCGTTAGAACGCACCATATAAACGTAAAGTTAATTCGAACGGTTTTTGAATCGAAAACACAACTGTCCTATAGCATTTTCAAGTATTTTTTCACGACATACACACTTAGTATCACCCACAGAAATAATTAAAATCTGCCACGTTGAATTATCATTGCCATTCAACGTGGCAATGCTGCCAGTCTTCTATACACGTTTCCGGACGACAGCGATACGGACAAGTTCTTCGACGCCGAAGTGTCCTTTGTTTTTATATTTATTTGTATAGTTAGTTGGTAATCATTTAATTTAGTACCTGGTGTAAATGTGTTTTATATTGTGTATTTTGATAAAAGTCGTTAGTATAATCTTAAAAATAAAAATACGTGTGGTACTCGGGGACTGCCGCGGTAAAGCTATTGCATAGCATTTTTTATCAACTTATGCAATTATAATATTTATGCAATTTCTTTTTTCTTTGATATTAATTCAAGTTTTTTCTTTGATATTAATTCAAGTTACACTTTTTGAGCGTGGTGACCACCATGTCTACACGCATACGTCTAGTCGCACGCACACAAACACCGTGCCGAAGTCTGCCGAACTGAAACGACGTTAGACGATGCACGGCTTTCAACGCCGCACCGCTGTGCCGGTCGGAGTGGGGGGGGTAATGTTTATTTTCGTTACGGAATTTCTTGATTCGGTCGCCGCGCTCAAAGCCCGCGATAAAAGCTATGCAATAGCTTAATAAATATTATGTGTCATATGTAAAATCGATCGAATTTGCGTTACGTTTACTTGCGCGTTCGCGTAAAGCCCCCAGGTCTCTCGCCTCCTACAAAACTGTAAGAGGAAACGTAACAAAATTGAATTTTGTCGCAAACCATGCATTGGTGCGGAGACTCGACTCAGTCAGGGAGTGCAGAGGTGAACGTAAATCTTAAGACTCCTTTGAAATGGGGATGTTCACAGAATTGTATTATAAAGTTGGAAAATACGGGTTGAAAATATAGGTAGCAGGTTATGTTAAGGAATGAGAAATTGTGAGTTTTAAGACAACCTTTAGTCGTAAAACACACTAAGTAGCATGTTTAGTTTGTGTTAAGTATGAACATTAGCTGTTTCTTTAAAACTGAAAGCGATACGTGACCACATGCCACTTTGTATAGCATGATCAGCCTACAATGTTCCCACTCCTGGGAAACAGGCTTCCCTCCACGCGGGCCCAGTGCGGGTTGGTAGATGTCACATGATTGCGAATTTTTGGTTCTAGGACATGCCGGTTCTCTCATGCCGGTTCGCCGTTTTTGAGAGCAGTGGTGACGAAATCAATTACACAAAGTAAAACACCTGTCTGGGTGTCTAGATTCTAAATAATCATAGTGCTACATAAATGTTTATGTATGTTATCTTAACCTAGTTGCGCTCCGCGGTTTCACCCGCATAAGTGTCGATCCCGTGGGAATATCGGGATAAAAAGTAGCCTATATTTTAATCCAGGGTGTCAGCTATCTCTGTACAAAGTTTTATCAAAATTGGTTCAGCCGTTTGAGCGTGAATAAGTAACAAACATATATTATAAACACACACATACAAACTTTCGTCATTATAATATTAGTGTGATATAGTATGATATTGTCACGCTCAGCCAATTCATAATCCAGGCATTAATGTGCTAACATAATAAAGTTTATTTAAATACCTTCTCCAATTCCATGATTAAGGTTTTATCAGTAACTAGCTTGTGCCCGCGACTCCGCCCGCGTAGAAGCTAACAACTATACCAGAAAATATATCCTACTAGCAGCGTGCAGCGCCCCGCGGTTTCACTCGCATAAGTTTCGATCCCGTGGGAATATCGGGATAAAAACTATCCTATGTCCTTTCTCGGGACTCAAACTATCTCTATACTAAATTTCATCTAAATCGGTTCAGCGGTTTAAGCGTGAAGAGGTTAACAGACAGACAGACACACGTTCGCATTTATAATATTAGTGTGGATAGCACTCGGCAATAGTGTAGCTTTCTATAAGCGAAACATTTTTTTTAAATCGAATGATTAGTTTCGGAGATCACCTCCTAAAGGAGACTGTTAAAAAGTGGTCTATGAACCAATAGCGATACTGTTACGATATTTCTGTGGGGACATCTCAACTATACCCCTGTGCAAAGTGGCATCAAAATCTGACCCGGCAGTTTTGAGAAATATAATATTTTAGATTACATAATTTCATGATAACATTAGAAAATGGTCTATGAACCAATAGCAATACTGTTACGATATTTCTGTGGGGATACCTCAACTATACCCTTGTGCAAAGAGGCATCAAAATCTGACCCGGCAGTTTTGAGAAATATAATATTTTAGAATACATCATTTCATGATAACATTAAAAAGTGGTCTATGAACCAATAGCGATTCTGTTACGATATTTCTGTGGGGATACCTCAACTATACCCTTGTGCAAAGTGGCATCAAAATCTGACCCGGCAGTTTTGAGAAATATAATATTTTAGATTACATAATTTCATGATAACATTAAAAAGTGGTCTATGAACCAATAGCGATACTGTTACGATATTTCTGTGGGGATACCTCAACTATACCCTTGTGCAAAGTGGCAACAAAATCTGACCCGGCAGTTTTGAGAAATATATTATTTTTGAATACATAATTACATGTTTATTTTAAAAACGTTTTAAAGGGTATTTCTGACTTTATAATACTTAATTAATGTGTTTCTTTCCTAGATTTTAGTATTTCTTTCGATTTTAACCGACTTCAAATCCGTTGCGAAGTTTCAATGATCTAAGCATACATAGGGACAGACAGCGGGAAGCGACTTTGTTTTATACTATGTAGTGATGTATAAAAAGTTTTTTTTACATACACTCTTATTTCTGCTGCTACAAATAGAGTTCCTACTTATTTTAAGACCTATCCTTCCTACTTAAATATTTAAAAAATGCCTAAAAATCGGTAAATACAAAAAAAAAGTTGAGGGGACAAGTGACTTTGCCTAGTAGAGAAACACATTAATAAAGTCAGAAATACCCGTTCAAACCTGATCTGGTGACAATGGGAACACTTTGTAAACCCTTTAAACAAAAAAAGAATTTTCTAAATAAGTCAAGCCGTCTTCGAGAAATCGGTGAATAATTAAATATTAAATTATTATTATTATTTTATATCCAAAACACTTACCCCCTTATTCATAAAACTTATCAAACCTATTTTAGTTAAAATGGGGTTTGTCTCTTTCTTACACACAGAAATGACAACGTGACAGATAAAGACAAACGTTCTATAAACCTATTTTAGCTAAAATAGAGATAAAATAGGATTATGAATAAGGGGGTTAATCAATAAAAAAAAAGATTCCGACGAACTAAGAACCTCCTTCCTTTTTTGAAGTCGGTTAAAAACGAAAAAAAAAACTGAAATTCAGCACTGTCGAGGTGGTAAGTGTCTTTGTTTAGCAGAAAACCACATTAATTAAGTAGTATAAAGTCAGAAATACCAGTTAAAACGTTTTTAAAATAAAAAAATGCAGCAAGAAATGTGAATTTTAAACTATTATTTTTCTCAAAACTGCCGGGTTAGATTTTGATGCCCCTTTGCACAAGGGTATAGTTGAGGTATTCCCACAGAAATACCTCTACAGTATCGCTATTGGATCATAGACCACGTCCCATACAAATTTTAACAGTCTCCTTTATCCATACTTACAAACTTCCTAATTGTATTAGTGCAGTAGTTCAATATGTTTCTTTTTAGCGTTATTTACAAGTTATTAATAATTTTATTGTAGCAGCATAAGGTTCAAATGGTCTGGATAAATGGCTTTTATACGGACGAATTCTTTTACTTTATTATTTCCCTTTAACGACAATACTCAATTTTTCAATATAGATAGGTACGAATATTACAATATCCGCAATCCCCAGACACCCATCAAAATGATAAATACTATAATTAAAATACCGCATTAAAGTAATCATCAATTTTGATCTATAGCACATTGTTTTTGGAACCATTGTGCTTATACGACGCACTGTTATCAGTTTTAATTAAAAGTTGTATGAATGAGACCCTGATTCAATAGCCAGTTAAAATTATTATCGCAGCAGCTGAGCTTATTAATAAAGGCACTTCAAGACCCTTTTAAAGGCCCTCTGAAAGAACCTTGTTGACGTCAGAGGGGCAATTCTCGTAATTTTAGGAGCGTTCACAGTCTGATCACAGTCTCAATCTGTCAAAAATATCACTAAAATTTGTTGAAAATGTAGTATTTCAACAAATAACATTGATTGTCGCTGAGATGAGATTGCGATTAGGTTTTGAACGTTTTTAATTACGAGAATTGGTCTTCAGTGTATATTAAAGTCAAAAAGTTGTACGATTTTGTTGCTCAGTAAAGGTTTTTGAGACTTTTCAGGAATTTTTATTATTATATTAAGTTGAAAGGTATATTAAAGCTATTCAATGTAACGCTAGCACATCAAGCTACTACAATTTGTCAAACTTTAATAGATTTTCAACTTTATCGCTAAAGAATAATATTCAAAGTTGATTCGGAAAAAATCTTTTTTTAATAATTTTATTTAAATTATTAAACTATATAATAACTAAAACTCATTCGAAAGAGCAGTCCATCGATTAATAAATATTCGATGAATCGTTCAGTCGAAGTAGCGTTTGGCGATAAAAGGTTGTTTCGCAATAAATTCCATTCGAACAAACGTTCAGTCGACTTTCCATTAATCGAACATATGACTCTCGAAGTTACGTTACGGACCCGAAAATTTTACAGTTTCGGGTAGCTTGATGTGCTGGCGTCTGTAGGTACCCAATTGGATAGTTTGTCAGCCGACAATATAAAAGATTCATGATTATGTAGGCCTGTAATTTAATTTAAAATTTTGGTTCTATGATTTATCGATATTGTCTTGTTTCATCGCTTTTCAGTAGTCGGGAATTTTTTTAAATTTGAAATGTGCTAATTAAGCCCTGTCATTTGATACCCAACACTGCATGATAAATTATTTTTTTTACATCATGACTTTTTGTCCGCTAGAGGGCACCATATTCAATTTAATGTGACTTCACAAAGTCCATAACTAGCGAACGATCAAGACGCTTCCTATGATGCCTCATTTGTCCAATTATGAGAAGTATTTTAGAAGTTGTGAGATAACAGATGAACATACATACATACATAACGGTCAAAATCATAACCCTCCTTTTTGCTTCGCCGTAGTCGGGTAAAAAATAACTGTAAATGGACTAAGTATAGTAAGTACCTACATTTGCTTATCAGATGACGTAATAAAGACAACCTTTTTCTTGCCTCCTATTTGTTACCTACCTGAAAAAAGAAACTAAAAGTCGACATTCAGACTAAGTTTAAAAATAAGGCGTAAAACTCGAACAATACAAACTTGTAACAACAAATGGAAGGCTACAACAACTTCGAAACGTACATTTAACTTTAAATATATTACCAAGACTTTGTAAAGCGAAATAAAATATCTTTAAACTTTATGAAGACAGGCAGTCTTCACAGTCTAAAAATATTTTATTTCGCTGAAGAATTGGGACAATGTCATAATTATACAGCCACTTTGAAACTCAAAAGTCAGCAACTTTTTATTCAAATAGCGCCCTAATTGCTTAACACACTTTAGAATCGCAATTCGAGGGTTTTGGAGGAAATTCCTAATCCATTGCTTCAAAGGTTTGAAAAATTCGTCTGCTCAATAACGTAAATTACGCAACGAACGTGGTTGAACTGTCAATGAAAGGCATTTCGATCGATTGCCATTATACAGGGTGGCAGGGACATCGATGCGCAACCCGTTACCACTGATTCAGGACATGATTCTGAACATAGCTGCAATAAAATTTTTCCTCAGTTACTAAAAAAGAATTCGCTGTTCAATACATTTTGACCGCGTAGGTATTGCTCTATAGGCAGTCACCTCCTTCTGCGAAGCAGTTAGCGAAGGAGGTGGCGGAACGGCTGAGGGAGAGAGCCCACATCCCAGCCGCCGCGGGAGACGCTCCGGGCGTAGGGGGCCGCGTGACGACTCCTGGCCACCGTAGGCGCGGGCCTGCGGACGGAGAGTAATGGGTAGCTCACCGTCCGATCAGGGCCAGGCCCGTGCCGGACGGCGCGTACGTGTTCCACGCGTGCCTCAAAGAGATGTCAGCAAAAAGGAAGGGGCCTGCCAGGGCCGAAGCCTGCCGGGGGTGCGGGATTGTCCGAAAGGGTTACCGCTACCCCGGAACATAAAGGGCTAAGGAAGGAACACGGATGGGTTTTAGTCAGTAAGAGTCTGACACTTCCTTCCGCTCCACCCAGAGCGGGAGGGGTCATTTGATGATTTCTCATCCATAAAAAAAGGTATTGCTCTTTTCTATGAAACAGCAGATTTTTTTTTAGATAACCAACGAAGTAATTCAACGTCGTTTCAGAATATTATGTGCAGAATTCATGGTTTCAGTTTGCGTGTCGATCTCCCTGCCACCTTGTATGTGTCTTACGCAATAACCCCGCACGCCTGAAACCACTATTTTCTTACTGTACATTTTATTATAGAACGTTACGGTTCAATCAAATTGATAGATTTTAAGGCGCTACCTCGAAAATCTAAAATCCTCGAAAACCTACTAAGCGAGCGAAAGTGATGCAATTACTTTTGAAACGCAAAAGAAGAGTGATAGGTATAGTGTGCTGTGTGCGTGCGCTCGGAATAAAACGACGTATGTGCCAAAACGAATTTACTCCTTTTTTAACAAAATACATGAATTATATACTTATTTATTTCTTTGAGTAAACTTTGATATGATAATTCTCTATGTTTTAAAGTAAATTTTTTTGAATAACTCTTAAGCGTTACGCCGTGATTTCGAAAAAAGTAAAAAAATAGATATAACTTTGTATTTTTTTTGTATCGAGAAACAATCATTGAGTCGAGTATTCCTTTTACATGATACCAGACCAAAGAGTCAAAAAATATAATAATATACCAACATTTTAAATCCCTATTCCACATACTTAACAAGTTACACGAAATAGAAAATCCACATTTTTTCAAGATACGCACCATCAGAACAGTAGTGACGCATCTCAAAAAATAATTTTTTTGGGAAAACAAAAACAATGAAACTGCAAACTTTCAACTATCAATCAATACAAACCTGTCAATTATTTAATAATTGATAGGTTTTCATGAAAAAATAATTAATTAAATCAGTTCAAAGTTGAAAGTTTGCAGTTTCAAAACTGTTTTCGTTTTCCCAAAAAAATGATTTTTTGAGATGCGTCACTACTGTTCTGAAGGTGCTAAAACTTAGCAACGTTGCTTAAAGTTAAGTAATATTAAAATTTGCTTAGCCATACATTTTTAAGTGTCCTTACTTTGAGCAACTTTTGTAAAATGGGGGTGAACCGTGAATCGATTTGAATCACTTAAATGTTTACACGATTCAATTTAGGTGTACCTATCATCAAATTTAAAGAAAAGAAAGAAAAAGAGATGGCTAAAAAAAAACCCAGAATCGCCAGAAACTTCATATAAGCCATTTTTATAGGCATAATATGTACAACAAAAATATATAATAATATACTGCAAAAACGACGTGGTATTTCACCCTGTATATCTAGATATACAGGGTGAATTTTTCAAGTGGGCGTGTATGGCCAAATCCGAAACTATGAGGACTAGCGAAAAGTACTCAAAGGAGTCGCGGGCTCAATTTTGATGAAAACTAAAACTACATCATTGGATTTTTGAAAAATCTATATTTCTAGCCAGGAATCGAACCTGTTGATTTTGAAAAAAAAACACTGTATTATTACACCATTCGATAGTGTCGCTAGTAAGGATCAAATTCTGGGAAGTAATGACATACGTCAAACTAAAATAAAGAGCTCATTTATAACAAAGTAAAAAAAAAAATCACCCTGTATAATGATTAGGTATTAATAATAAAACATATTAAAAGATGAAGGGTATATTTTTTACATTATTTTAATATATTATCATAATTATACTAAAGAGATTTTGATAAAATAAAAGTCGAGTAATCAATGTAAGTATGAATAACATAAACACACAAAGTATAATAACTTTTATACTATATGGTTTAGGAGGCTGATTTTTTGAAACCGTACTGAGTTTACTATAGTGAACCCATTTTTATACATTTCGTTGCTGGCGATTCTGGGTTTTTTGTCTATGAACTTTTAGCCATGTCCTTTGTTTATTCTGCACAAACTAAACGCATATTATGAAAAAGACATAAAATACATACATACAAAGTAGCCAAAAGCCTCGTAAATTGAAAGCTAAAAGTGAAGAATGTTATTTCGATGTTACTTATCTGCTGAAGGATATTGTGTTCAAACTCATCCCTGTCACTTATTTCCTCCAAAGCTATCAACCGGTAAATATACACTACAGATATACCTACCTACATTTTCGTTACTCCCCGTCACTTCTCCAATATTTTTCCGAGCACATTTTTCTCTGCATTGTCGTTATCTCACCACTTTTGGCGACATGTTCACATTCGAAGGGCAATTTGTTCTTTCTCAAAGCATTGAGTGGGCACATCCGTGCATCGTTATTTGCGACACACCAGGGAGTGGCCGCCTGTCCCTGCTAGTTCTTGCCCGTCAGGCCCCGTTTACGGCCTTAAGCGATGCGACTTGCGTCAGGCTCCGTTCACAGACTCGATCGATATGACTTGCGTCAGGCACCGTTCACAGCCTTGAGCGATGCGACTTGCGTCAGGCACCGTTCAAGGCCTCGAACGATGCGGCTTACGTCAGGTCCCGGTCACGTTTTCGAGTGATGCGACTTGCGTCAGATTCGTTCACGACTTCCTCGCTTCCTATTTAAAAGTGATCCTCGCGCGAATACGCGATCGACGCGTTTATAATGTCACCTTTTGTTCGGAAAAACGGAAAGCGCTCTCTGTCGGCGCGACCACGCGTTCAGGTTCACCGATTAAAAAATGACATAAGAACGTGACGATCGCGTATTCGCGCGACGATCGCTTTTAAAAACGACGCGGCCTTCGAGCGATGCGACTTGCGTCAGGTTTACTTCAGGGCCTCGAGCGAAGCGACTTGCGACGCGACTTGCGTCAGGCCCCGTTGACTGCTTCGAGCGATGTGACTTGCGTCAAGCGACACGTGCATGCGTTACCTGTTTCCATCCGTCGCTCCGCAGGTCATGTCGCGGTGACTCGTGGCATGCTCTAAATAACTTGTTTCATTTGTTTTCTCCGCATTCGCTGCCACAAATCGCATGTCGCTTGAGCGTGTACTGGTGGCCACGGGGCAAAGACCATTTCACACGTATATATCCTGAGTTCCATTCCCAAAGGGGTAACATCCTTTTCCCATTTTTTCCTGCCTGCAAAGTGCAACGTTGCCCAAGTTTGCTCAGTGTTTATTCTTGTTCATTTTATAAAGCCCGTCATAGCCCGTCTTCAGAGTTAGTTTGGAAAATGTCTTTGAAGCTTTTAAGACATTTTAAGTTGATAAAATAAAAAATATTCTTTCGAGCTGCGCTAAGCTGATTAACGTTTTTCAGTTTTATCAAGAGATTACAGATTTAAGGTTGTCGGGATAATTAATTTTGTCGAGTTATTTTTAGGTCTATATAAAATATCTGTAAATAAGTAAATGTAATGATCCTAATCTTTGAGACAGTAAATGAAAATGAAGGTTATCAATTAGATAAAGACGAACATTGCACTGAACTGCTTTAAACAGTTCCATATGAGCCTAACGTTCAAAACAGTTTTTACTGATCCGAAAACAGTTAAAGCTTGAGGCAAAATGTTACCGTCCCGTCATGACAGTAAACTTTTACGTTTTAAGTAGCTAAAAGGTCACAAAATTAGTAACTGTTTTATTCATTTGGTGGTATCGTTCAAACCATTGCCATTGAAATTTACTTACATTACAGTAATGGTGGTTTTCCTTATTTTTTTGTTGTTTTTTTTCAGTAAATAGTATGTTCAATAATTAAAAGTTACTGTTTTGTCTTTTACTGTTTTACAACATTTCTTCTTACTGTATAAAGTCAGTAAGTCTTAATGAAATCGCTTCAATATGGTGACGTAGTAATTTTTTTTTTTCAATGTGCTCTTACGTAGTATCTACATTATGATTAAATATTATATCTTTGTTTGTCCTGTTGGTCTGCAAAAAAGATGATGCCAATGTTATAAGATAATATTTATCCATTAGTCCTCCAGACCGTGTCTCGGTCATGACAGCCAATCCCAAAGGAGACTAGCCTTCGGTGCGGGAGTTACTCGTATATAGTGCACAACTACTGACCCGATAGACGTAATGTTTTCATTTCAATAATTCATACTTACTCACCATCTATTTCAGTTTTTCCAGAATTTTACAGTTTTATGGTTACCTAACTTTTATTTTTTTAATTTATGAATTCGAATTATTAATAAACATAAAAAAGAAACAAATCTGTTCAGCTGTTATCAACTCTTAACAGATTAGGTAGATACAACTAAAGTACAGGAAAACTTTAAAAGTCTTTGTAGGTTCTTGTATCAAAAGACTATAAAACAAAGAATAACATCAATATAAATTGTTACGACTGATTGTTTGTCCGCCAATGTTCTGCTGCATAAACATTTTATAAGCGAGAACGGTTGTAAAACATATTTTTTATACATATTATAATGATTCGGTTATAAAAACTTGTCAGGACGGTCATAAAAAATTACCGTAGGCCATGGATTGCCGTCTTAAAAAAGTCTCGTATGCCTGAAATTTTATTTTCAAATTTTTGTGTTATGACTTTCTTGTAGTTAAGAAAGAAAAATTATATTTAACGGCGCAGGATAGCCCTACCAGAAGTGAAGGTCCTCGTATTATTGGTTCATCAGCTTCAATATCGTTAGGATCGTGCCAGAATATAGCAGTTCGTCGTGGACGTGGTACGACAGCGGCTCCCCTGACATCATCTCTCATCGTAGGATAGCCGCCTCGCAACCACCGATGCGCCGAGTTAAGGCCGCTGCACACTTTTAACACCCGACGCCACCCCACGCTTACTTATTGGCCAAGTGACGAAAATAGCTCAACGAGACGAAAAATGTGACCAATGAGTAAGCTTCATTGATGTCGCGTAACGTGGCGTGTTATAAGTCTGTTTCCGCCTTTATTCTGGTCTGATCCCCTAAACCCCCTCCAACCTCCCCCTCCCCTCCTGGATCCCCTGCCGCACTGCTACAGTGACTGTCACCAGCCAGCGTAACTCTTATCTGACTTTTACAGTGATTCCAGCATTGCTATTCAGTAAACATCTCACCATGAGAATTTACGTGAAGTGAGCGTGGAGTGAGCTGTCAGTGTTATCCCATCTGATGCTAAGGATTGAAAGTTCACTTCAAACTCACTTCACCTATAAGTTTTCACAGTGAGATTTTTGCAGAATAGCACTACAGTATCTTCTAATCAAACACTCCCAGTGACTCAACAAGATCTGCAAATTAAACACAACAACTTGTATTTAAAAAATCTAAAATTGTTATACTTAACGAATCCTAAACATATAGGTAAGTACCATTACTTATAACAGTACCGAACTTGAATTCAAAACCTAAAACAACGTTTCAAACTCTGAGACCACATACCTACATAAATTTTGAACAAAACAGCGATAAGTCCTAACTTTCCTGTTCCACGATATATTATTATGAGCTGTCTAATTAACTGAACACCTGGTTAACTAACTCTGAATAATTATAGAACCACGCTTCGTCCTGCAAAAGTCAGCTGAACTAATCGGCTTTGCAGCGGGAACTAATAACGGAAGCGCTATAAAGCGCTTGAGCGTACGCTGTGCATAAAAATGGCATGCGACATCGGAAGTATGCAGTACAAAATGCCAACAGCATGGATGGAGAATTTTGATTAATATAGCAACAGAAGGAATTCAATGTTTTTGCTCCTTATTTTAAAAATACTGTTAGCAACGTTCAGGATAGAGATTAGGTATAGTTGCTCAGCAAAAATCCATACTTCCATACTAAATATGATAAATGCGAAAGTGTGTCTGTCTGGTAACCTTTTCACGCTTAAACCGCTGAACCGATATAGATGAAATTTGGTATAAAGATAGTTTGAGTCCCGGGAAAGGACATAGGATACTTTTTATCCCGATATTCTTACAAGATCGAGACTTATTCGGGTGAAACCGCGGGGCACTGCTAGTATAATAATAAAAATGTGTCTTTCACACAAACGGTTCCGAAATGACTTCGACGAAATCGGTTCACAAATAAACCGTTTCGAAAATGGACCTACATAAGTACACATTGACATTTTTACGCCGAGTCTAACGATCGCCAACCGATGCCATCAATTTCGATATCTCCCATCGCAACTCGCGAACTAAAAAGAGAAAAATTGTGCAAACGTGCCGAATGCCAAAAACTAGGAACGATTCGGAAAGTATCAACTACCCGCAACTTCAAACGGGGTGTAGTTGTGACTGAACTGTTGAAAAACCGACCAAGTGTAAGCCGGACTCGCGTAGTATGGGTTCTGTACCACACAACACGTCATAATGTAGATATCTGTTAACAAAAGCCATGTGATTTTTTTTTTATGGATGTGACCTTTACCGGTGATGCTCTTCAGAAAGGTTTGATGCGTAGTACCTACTCGAAACCGGCGTACGTATATGATTAAAGAGGCAATTCTCGTAATATTAAGAACACAGTCTGTTCTCAGCCTCAATCTGTCAAAAATACCTCTAATTTCCCTACATTGTTTATTTATTTTATTTATTTACACAAAACAAAGGATTGTGGTACACGTTAAAAATACAGTTTTACAAAATAAGTACTTTTTCTACAAACGTGTGGGTGAGCACTGCCCTCCTAGCTAGGTTATGGAAACCTGTGTTACTGTTAAGGAGAAGCAGTCCGGTCCCCTGAGGTACAATGGCGTAAAGATTACCTAGTGCTTCTGATATTACTGTTACAATTTCGAAGAATTGAGTGACTGTTGATAAGTTTTTGACATTTGTTTGTCACCGAGTTGAGACTGCAACTAGATTTTGAACGTTTTGGCCTTCTGATGTATGAATATAAACGAAGCAAAAGGAGTATGTAAGGATCGTAGCACGTGGCGTTCTGTAGTTTCTGCCTACCCCCATGGATAGAAGGCGCGAGTTTATGTACAGACGAAAGCACATCAATCTACTACAATATGTCAAATTTCTTTAATAGATTTTCAACTTTATCGCTATAGAATAAGGTTCAAAGTTGATTGGGAATATTTGACAGTTTCGGGTAGCCTGATGTGCTGGCGTCTCTACGTGGGTAAAATGATTTTCTTTCTCAAGGTTTTTTTTTATGTGAAAATACTCCCTTGGATTTGGAATTTTTTACATATTTGTCATGTAATCATGTTAGCATGTCACACGTATTTTGTGAAATTTTCACATGACTATCTGACCTAGTAATGGCTTAACAGCCCTGTCTGTGACAAACAGTCAACGTAGGCTCAGTAATTAGGGTCCCGTTGTCCCTTTCGTGTACGGAACCCTAAAAGTATCGCAGAGCAAGCCCAGTCGATATTTTGTGCTCCAAATTAATAGGACGTGCTTCTCAACTGGTGTAAACGAGCTAACTTTAACGTTTGCTGAATATTTTGTAGATAGTTACAATTTTGTAGAGTCTGAAAAAAAGGGAGTACGTTTTTTTAAACGGTAGAGAGGTTGCTTTATAGATTTCTCGTTAGGTTACTTATTTAATCTCAGATAAACATTGAAATAAGTAAATCAAACTTTTTTATAAAGTAACTTGATGACACGGCGAACTTCGTACCGCCTCGGAATTAAATAGTGTGACAAATTTCAATAGACACGTGGCGCCATCTTTTATGATAATAACGTTATTGTTGTTTTCCTCGGAAACAGCACTTTTTTTCGGGATGAAAGGTACCCTATGTCCGTTTCTGTACACCCGGCAAGGTATATGCATAATTTCAGGATGATCGGTTCAGTGGTTTAGGCGTGAAAAGGTGACAAACAAACTTACTTTCGCATTTATAATATTAGTTAGGATTTCCGAGTCCAAGACACAAGAATACACCTGAGGCACGGGTTTAAACCGCCAAATTCCGAACTCCGGGCTGTTACTAAGAAATTCCTAATGGAAAACCCAATAAACTTTGTCCAACCTGGGAATCGAACCCAGGACTCCACGCTCGCCAGTCGCGCTTGCAACCACTATAATAGACTGCCTCGTTGGTCTCGACCAACTAGGCAGTCTATTATAAATTAATAATTAATCGAATAACCATAATAATTACTAAAAAATAATAATTATGATTATAATTACAAAAAAAATGGTGCAAAATAAAAGCCCCGATCATAATATTTATCTACAGTCGGCAGCGAAGCCTACATCCGGCAACGGGTATTTTTTTATTACAGTGTAATTTGGTGTATAAAGGTCGCTCACAGTAAATTAGGCTGTAATAAAAAAATTACCCGTCGTAATATTCTATGTATGTGTATGTTCTAAATGCTCATGTAATGACTATACTTTGGTTTTTAAGATGGGAAAGGTACCTACCCAGATTACATCCACCCCACCCGCCACCCGCCCAGTTCCTAGACAACATTTATTTATTTATTAAACCACAATTATAACACTTTTACAGAATCATCCAAGACGATGTTATAAGTTACGATGTCTATTCCGTTACAAAAAAAAAAACACCTCGCATGTAAGCAAAATTGCAACAACGCAATAACGCTGCTGCAACCTTGCCCACACGGCTTGAATCAATTATAGAAAAACGTCTGATATTATAATATCAGACCTTTTTCAATACTTATCACTTAAAACTTAACATATTATTAACGTATCATCATCTTTCTTCCCTTGTTACTCCCATGTTACCTACTTGGTGTTGGCACAACACGTTTTCTTCTTCCATTCTCTCCTGTCAACTGTCGCGCTATCATTCACTCCCTTCTCATTCATATCATTCCTTACACAATCCATCCATCCATCCATCCATCCATCTTTTCTTCCTCTCCCTCTTCATCCATCAACATGTATATTTATCACTCTTTTAGTCACATGCGTTTCGTCCCTTCTCAACACACGCCCATACCAAGCCAAACGATTTTCTTTCAACTTTTCTGTCACTGGCGCCACTTTCAAACTTCCTCTTATATACTCATTTCTTATTTTATCCATTCTCGTCACTCCATAAAAAAATGTATGAACAAAAGTGTGCTTTATTTAAAAAAACAAGTTAGCAAAACAAGTCTTACAAGCATCACGATACAATCTTATTACAATATTCTCTTTCCTACTGGTATTGACTATTAAACCTGTATTATATTTATATTTAAAGTGCCTGTTCATACCAAGCCAAATTCCCATACAAAGTGGACAAAGTCCACAACAAACGACTCATTACTGTAAGCCTTCGGGGATGACCTCATAATTGGTTCTACCACAAATTCACGAAAATTCCAAATTATTTTTTATTTGGCAAATTATGAGAGCTACCCAAAAAGATGCCTCAAAAGGCTGAATGAAACCGCTTTAGGCGAGGGCCTTAATCAAAACATATAAATTCGGGCGGCATAGCGTGTAAAAATATGGACTAGGATTTATTCGGATGAAATATAGTACCTAACCTAAAATGTTAAGAATGCCTTCAGGCCTTTTGCCCTTACATTAGATTTCTCTATGGAAACTAGAATAATAAATCAGTTTTACGTAATGTAGGTAAGTTGTACCTACATTTCGTTTTTGAAACTACAGTAGAGAGAGCTTCGTGAACTCGAACGAAAGATACGAAACGTTAAATTCTAGATACTAGTTAAAATGTTATGATCGATATTCAACTGGCTGGCTCGTTCTTTGGCCAAAGAATTAGCATTGCCATTCAACGTGGCAATGCTGCCACTCTTCGGGGCACGTTTCTGGATGACATCGACGCGGACGTACTTCGATGCCTAAAGATCACACACATATCAACTCGAAAAGGGATCGTCACCGTATCTCCTTTAGCCTCGGCGTCAAACAGGCGTCAACCTAACGTAAGCACGTAACCAAAGCGGATCAGAAGCTCCTATACGTCGACTCGGCTACAGCTAGGCGACGCCGCGCTTTCGGCTCGCCGCCCGCTGGTTGATGGTGCAGGCAGGCCGCGGGAGGGGTGGACGAAGAAACGTAAGCTCGGGTACGGAGAGACGTAAGCGCGGGGACGACGAGCCGTAACGCACCGCACCGCGGATCGTGAGCTTGTCCTGAGGCGAGGCGATTACGTTACGATTCCACTTAGTGTGCGTTGCAGTAGGGAGTTTCATACAAAGAATAGTGAACGGCTCAAGTTGATACGGTGCCGATCCCTTTCCGATTTGATACGTGTGCGCGTGTGGGGGTGTGAGTATGTGTGTGTGTACCTTTAGCCAGCACATACGGAACTGCAGGCAACTAAGTCTGACCTGATTACACGTTATTGCTTAAGTTATGACCACATGTTACTCGCTATCGACCTCGTAGGGGTTCAAGTTTCAACAGCTCCCGAGTCGTTAGGCGATACCTGCAGTTTATAGGGTAACTTAATTAGCTTAATGGACGATTAAGTTTAGAGTAAAATTGAAACTTATCCTTTTAGTAAATTTTAAATGAAAGTCTCTCGAGACTCTCGGTAGTCGTCGGCACACAGTTAGAAACGCTTCGACCTTGACCTGGCTTGCACCCTAATTGTGTAACACACTATCTATCGGAATCTGAATAATTTTGAAGCAAATATCTAATCCATTGCTTCATAAGTTAAAAAAAATTGTCTGTTCATCACGTAAATAACGCAATGAATGTTGTTTAACTGTCAAAATGAAACCGATACTGATTAATAATTTGTTACGCAATTACCCCGCTGGTGTAGTACGTGAATATAATACAAGGCAAGTTTATACTGGTTTTGTTACCACTACTAACCAAGTGATATTGCTGAGCATGGGGTCATGGAATCGATTCTCAGGTCGGGTAAAGTTTTATAATATTTTTCTATCGAAGTTCGGAATAGCAGCCCGTAGTCTGGATTTGTGCCCGGTTGATGTCAATACTCTCACCACCATAGATATAGATAGACCTAGATAACGCAAGTATCATGATCTGTATGAAAACTAAGCATGCCTTTTTCGACTACCTACTATGACGTAACACTCACAAGCACTATTTCATAGATATAACATTTCTATGCACTATTTAGTGATGGCAAAATCCATAGAAATGTAATGGCAAAATCAAATCGATTCAAAGACGCCGCCGCGTGCGGCAACCGTCTGTCTTGCCCCACCCCCGGGGCCGAGTGCCAGCGCTCACGCTCACCCAGCCAGCAGTACTCAGGAGTGAGCGCGAAAGTGGTGGCTTACGATTTTTGTGCGTAAGCTGGGCACGCGAAGTAGTTGCTCTTGCGTTATCTAGGTGTATCTATCTATATCTGTGCTCCCGGTGTAGGCCTCCCCCACCGGGTGGACCGACTACCTTGTGAAGGCCGCAGGAACTCGTTGGATGCGAGAAGCACAAAACCGGTCGAAGTGGAGGTGCTTGGGGCCTATGTCCAGCAGTGAACGTCTTTCGGCTGAACTGATGATGATGATGAAGCTGCATAACTGGCAAAATGTAGGTGTACCCTGCCCAACTCTACGGGGTAGCAAGGTGTGATTTTATGACGTGCAGCCTACTTTACATGTACTCGTAAAAGTTAGTACTTTTTAAACTAGTTACATTATGAAGCGACCGTGTGACCTCCTTTGTAAAGAAAAATTAAGCTTTTATTTAATAAATAAACTGCTGAAACAATTCTTCAAACATAAAATGAAATGAATGCAATTTTCTAGACGATAAACTCTAAAAAGTCATTTCAGCAATATGAGTGTCTAGATGCTCCGGTGCACTTTTAAAGCTCAAAAGTGGCCTATATTATTTTTAAAGCTTTTAAATTGCTTATATTTCTGGATGAAAAATCAACAAAGAAACAAGCCAAGCACTTGCTAATCAAGTGCTTGGCTTGTTCGCTTTCTTTTAAGTAAAACGGCGCTTATATGTACATACTTGAAGAAAATGTTCAGACATAGAGGAAATTAACTTGACTTTTAGCTTGCTAATAAAAACAGTGTTATTTTAGGTTTCTGAATGCACTGAATAATAGTAAAGAAAAAATTTAGTCAGGTATCCCGGGGCTTACATAATCAGCCTATAATTTGCCCACTGCTGGGATACAGGCCTCCTCTCTTCGAGATGGAGTAGGCTATGATCTACCACGCCGTCTCAGTGCGGGTTGGTAGATGTCACTTGTCTTCGATTTTTTTTTTTTGATTTTGCCGTCAACCTGGACTTCTTGTTCTGAAAATATCATGACCACACTGCAGTGGCGAAGGGTAAATTTATGACAAAGGTAAGCCGCAGCAAAAAAAAAAAAAAACAAAAAAAAACATTCAATTATGAATTGACTATATTGTGGTTATGTTCTGAATTTTCGAAGGGAAGCCGGTGGGAATCGAGTTGTATGGTACCTTCGCCACTGCCACACTGTGAGCAAGAATGGTCATCAATACTCGTCCTCCTTGTATGAAAACCTTGGCCCTGCATTGATATAGTGCGAAATTAAACACATTACTGACAAATGCATACACTGACTGGCCAGGTTCACACAAATCTGTGTGGTTCCTCCCTCAAAAGACCATTTCAGATACCTACATGGTCCTCACATGATCTGACCAAGATTATGTCTGAACTTTAAAAGAGACTTTGATCTCTGAGTTTGTTTCGCGATTTCCTCACGGGTAATCAGATAGGAATTGTCGACTCAATCTTTTTTTTATATATTAGGTCCTTACATATGAAATTGGCGTTTTGTATGGAAGGAACAAAAAGTCGAATATTTTTTAATATAATATATTTAATTAATCAAAGTATGAACCATTGTTTTCAATGCACTTTTGCCATCTTATAGGTAGTTCATTGATCCCTTTACTAAAAAAACCAGTCGGACGGGAATCAATAAAATCTTTGAAGGCGATTTGGACTGCCCCATCGGAGTTGAATTTTTTCCCTTGCAAAAAGTTATCCAAATTGCGAAAAAAATGGTAATCTGTTGGAGCAAGGTCCGGGGAGTACGGAGGATGTCTAAGACATTCCAATTCAAGTAATGTAACGCAGCAGTCGACGCGCGTTTGCCGGTTTGCTTCAGTCAATTCGTGAGGTACCCACCTTTCAAGCTTTTTAATCTTCCCAATTTGCTTCAAGTGAATTAAAACAGTTTTATCACTAACATCGAAGCCTGCAGCTAACTCGGACGTGGTTTGCGATGGGTCCGCTTCCACAATAGCCTTCAATTCTCCATTATCAACTTGGGTCTCAGGCCGTCCACGGGGCTTGTTCTGCAGGTCGAAATTTCCAGAACGAAAACGTTGGAACCAAAAACGAACTGTGTTTTCTTTTGCAACATGACCGCCATACACATCATTCACCCTTCGAGTCGTTTCCGCAGCACTAGTGCCACGGCGGAACTCGTACTCGTAAATAATGCGATATTTTAAATTTTCCATTTTGTAAAATGAGTGACGCAAACAGAAAAAACAGAAGAAAAAAAACAAATGAATGACGGTCATCGAAGCACAAATACATGAGTAAATAGCTGTACAAATTTGAATTTGGAATTCCTTACCAAAGAGGAGAAATTCGTGATTAAAGTGGCCAGTACGAAAAACGCCAATTTCATATGTAAGGACCTAATATAACGTGCTAAATAGATTCCGATTTATAGAATAAACAGTTTTGCGATATTTCATTTTCATTACAATGACCTTATTGAATTCAATTATTAGCATAGGTGGTTTATGTAAACCTGAATATTCCCGGAAGTTTTTATCGAAGCAAACGGTTCCACAACCTCGGACTTTTATTTCCCTTTCGAGCCCAATTCAGCATGTAAAATATCAGATTGTCCTCGAAACTTTCGGGCACCATGACTTGCCAACCGGAGAAATCCCATGTGGTAATACCTTGAAATAAAAATACAACAATCGGTATAATTCAGCCCATTCCGTCGACAATGGCAGTGACAACGAATTTGCAAGTCAATGTGCCTACTGACTCCACAGACCGACTCGTAATGAAAGCTAGATAATATTGTTAGCTGGTCTAAGAGCGTTATCACACTGAAGATTTGTCAGCGTGTTTCCAGCGAGGCGATTTACGAACGTGAAAAGAAAGATATAAAACACGTCTATTTGCGGGTAAAACGGCCATTGCTCAGCATAATGCTGTCACACACATGTTTTACATTCACAAAAATCAGTCTCGATTAGGTGCCCTCTCACCGGGAGCATTCGCCTGTAATGTAACAATCAAAGATTTTACTCATAATTTTTCTTGCATGCATTTTTATATTAATGAATGTTAATGTCTATTCAGTTTTAAAGTTTTATTTTAAAGATTGTTTGAATGTTAATGTATTTTATTTTAATGATGTAGGTAATGAATTTTATGTATTTGTGATTTGTATAATATTAGGTATCGACTTGGTGCCTTGGTAAAGAAATAAATTACCTCAGTTCTCCTCACTCACTCATGTAATGCTCGAATGTAACCTTTTACATTACAGGCGACTGCTCCCCGAGCGCCTTTAGGCCCGGACTCCACTGAAGCGGAGCTGGGCGGAGCGGAGCGGAGACGTGCAGGAATCGACCAACCACAATGGTTTAAATCCACATCGCGTCACTCGTCTCGTCTGTGATTGCACGATTCCTGCACGTCTCCGCTCCGCTTCGCACAGCTCCGCTTCAGTAGAGTCCGGGCCTTAAGAGTAAACTAGTCGCGAGCTCGAACTCACTGGTGGTCATGGCCAAAATCACGCTGTCTAACTTGGCTTCGTGTCTGACGGAGCTAGTATCAGTGATGAGCAGTTAGACGCTAATCTACACGCACAACATCTAGTTCCCACGCACAGAAACACCGTTCCGAACTGATAAGCGCATAAAAATATTTGAAAAGTGCTTTGGAAAATCGAGTTCTATGAAAAATCCACTACATAAATCAATCACAAATAAAATTTTTTGAACTCTTCGATAACTGAACTTTGTCGGTACGGATTTAATTTTTAATATTTTTCAGTTCTTTTATTACTTATTTACACCTAAAGTTACGTTAAAAATAGCAAGAAAAACGAATCTTTGTTGGCTCATAACTTTTTAATGGCTTGTTATTTTACAATTCTGCTTCCGTACAGACACAATTAATAATTAGACAAAACGATACAATGTTTAACTTTGGATGCACAATGTCAAACAGTGGAGTAATACTCTCCCGAAATTTGTATGGAAAAAATATCGAATAGACGCGACGAACATGCACATGTACCGAGCACTTTAAGCAATCGTCTCACAGGAGCACGCTCGCAAATCGCTAGTGTGATAAGGCCCTAAGTTCGTGGTGAGTTCGTATTAGTTCGGGCGAGTCCAGAGCGATTTTCAAACACTTCAGTCTGATAATGTACTGTTAGTGTCTGGATTCTGTTGCTCAAAGTTTACAGCTTCGAAGAGCTGTTTTTAATGAGTAAACAATGTTGTGGAGAGAACCTAATAGACGGCCTCTTGGTTGTTTAGTTTAGAGGGGAAATGAAATAAACTTTTTATTACGAGGGTTGTAACGTGGTCTTTAGGAGCCTCGCGTGCTTTAACAATGTATGGAAGGACGATAATGTGATAACACAGAGGCGGCAATATGTTCTCTTAGTCATTTTGCCAAGCATTTTTCATCTTTTTACCCCACAGCGGCTTAGCAAAGGAAGGGTAATAATCATCAGCTTTTTTCAAGTGACTGCCTCGATGGTCTAGTGGTCGCAAGCGCTGCTCCTGAGCCTGAGGCCCTGGGTTTGATTTCCAGGTCGGCCAAGGTGTTATTGAATTTCTATCAGTAGCAGCCCGGAGTCTGGATTTGAGCACGGTTGATGGCAATAAGCTCGCCCCATACGACATCATCTGCGTAGCCTTTTCCCAACTATGTTGGGGTCGGCTTCCAGTCTTACCGGATGCAGCTGAATACCAGTATTTTACATGGAGTGACTACCTATCTGACCTCCACAACCCAGTTGCTGGGTAATACGATACCCATTGTTATGACTTTCAGGCTCCTGACGATCCACAACGACTGTCACAGATCCACGAATGACAGCCGGGACCAACGGCTTAACGTGCTTTCCGAGGCACGGAGGGGTCTCGGTATGTGAAGATGGTCACCCATCCACAGACAAACCGCGGCAAGCGTAGCTTAACCTGGTCGATCAACCTGTGCGACTGTTAGCCACGAGCCCTTCCATTACTTTAGCCACGGGCTCGTCATAACATAACTGGCAACATAACTGGCGAAACGTCGGTGTACTACAAATAGACCTCTGCCCAACCTTTTGCGGAAACGAAGGCGTGATGTTATGTTACTTATTATGATCATTTTTGCTAGTTTCATGGAAAGCTAGTTTAATTACTCAACTGAACCGGGCGCTTGGCACATCCTGGACAGTCACACCTAACACCTTATTTGACTGGCCAATTCTTCCCTTGCGGTGGTAGGGCTGACGCCCGCCTGGTTTGCGTCCACCCTCCCACCGGAGTCCGGCGTCAAGCAGCCTGCTGTGTTTCGTCGATGCGTGGGAGTTCCAGTGCCTTAGACATCTTCTGGGCACGCTAGTTCCATCATATACCTCATCCATCGCTTCCATCAGGCATGATCGAGGTCAAGAGAGGGCCCATTCAGCAATAAAAAAATGCTGAATTTTCTTTCTGTTTGTAACAGCTGCTTTTCATATTATGCTACTGTCCTTGTAAAAACTGTGAGAACTATATTTCGCCTGAAAAATTCTGCAATTTTCAAATGCAAATATTAAATGGTACAGCGACGAAAATAAATAATGGAATAAAATTATTCGTTCCCTCTCACAAATTGTTGAGTCCTCTCGCTATGTAAATATTTTAATAGCCGATTAAAGACTTGAAATTATATTATTTTAAACAGTTCTCTGATATTTCTTAGTACCTACCGTTTACAGAAAAAACAGTTTTATTCGAATTGGCAAAACTAGAGAATTCAGATCAATTTAAGTATATAATATCTGAAAAAAACAAAAGCAAAATAGTTTCTGTGAACTATTTTTTTAACAAAAGGTAAGAAAGGTAAACATATTTAAAAAAAAAAACTTAAGAAACATGTATGTACAGTCAACAAAAGAGATAAGTATGCAGGATCGTCGGATATAGTTGAAGTTTAGTAAGAAACCGATGGATGTTCTCGAATAAAGTTTAATTTTGTTTATAGAAAACAAACATCTCTTTTATCCATAGGTTTCTTACTAAACTTCAACTATATCCGGCGATCCTGCACACTTATCTCTTTTGTTGACTGTACGTGTCACGTCGCCAACACCCAAGAGGCAAATATGATATTATTACTTAGATGTAAGCACTTCGTATATAAGTATGTCATTCTAAGTGAAAACAGTTCACTAAGAATGACATACGAAGTGCTTACATCTAAGTTTTAACATTTAAGTTTTTATGAGGAATAAATTCTGTTTAAACCTAAACCTAAGAAAGATATAGGTAGGTACAGAGAAAAACATGATATTTTAACAACTTTTATGAGCATTGACTTAATTCTAGCATGCAAACTACCTAAGTCATTATTTTATGTTTGTCGTATTATTCACAGTGTAAATAACCTGTCAATGAAGCATAATGAAGTGTATTTTTCTTCACTTGGTAAACTAATATGCTGTACCTGAAGAAGTTTTATGTAGTATGATGGATATGCCTATCCGCATTATTTTGCTCATGCAGGTAAGGTCGATAAGTGAGCAGTGGTAACGGCCGCGACTTGCGAGTTATTAAGTCGTGGGTTCGAACTCAAGCAGGAACTTTACTTTGTGTAAATTATTTCATCACCACTGCTCTCAAAACGGTGAAGAAAAACATTGTGAGGGTTCTAGGACATGCCGGTTTGGCATGTCCTAGAACCAATATAAAAACTGAACTGAAACTCTATATCAATGAACTCAGCCTGTCACAGTCCACTGTTGGACATAGGCCTCTCACAGACTGCGCCACAATACCCTGTCCTCCGCCTTCCACATCCAGTCTGTCCCATCGGCCCACCTAGCTTGGGGACGTCTTACTCTCCGCTTGCCGATGACGCGGTACCGTAAAAAGTGGTTTAAAATATCCGTGTCCGGGCGGGTCATTTGTATAAGGGTATCATTAGACAAAATAATTACCACCTTACTAATAAACGTATTATATCAGATGAATAGTTACACACCGATTTCTCTCTTTCAGTCGTCAATAATTTGACTTTCGAAAGAAGAAGACAAAGCATTGTGTAACTATACAGACGCTATACAACGTTCATTAGTAAGGGGGTAAATATACAAACATAAATTATATACTTACTTATTTTGTCCGGATTGTAAAATGAAGGTATGTACAAAAGCAAGAAGCATTATTAGATTTTTTCTAAAGTGAGAAAGATATTTATTAGATATTTGTATTTGTCGTACCCTAAAATGGCTAGATATTGCTATCGGTCGCCTCATAGCTAAAATGCCCAACTATATTCCTTTCTATGAAACCATTTGCACTGCAAAATGTGCCGGAAAAAGCCGCGTTAGCTGACTTATTTCATCGTTTGTTTGTAAAGGAACATTTCCTGTTTACTTTCCACGATAACCCGACCCTGAGGAGCAGCTGTGTTGCTAACATTTATACGCTTTTTTATTGCATTATTTTACTTTTGTATGTGATTGTACTCGTTTATTTTTCGGTAGGGAAAGGGTTATCAAAATTAAATTGTCTCATATACATACAAAGAAACCCTTCTTTGTATGTATATGGGACAGTTGGAGTTTGCATTAGAATCAATGTAGGTACAGGTTCATCCTAGTTTGGGTACAGGTGTAGGTACCTTTATGTGTGTAAAGAGCTAGCTACACTCAATCATAGGTAAACCTTAACTCCAAATAGCTTGCCCTGTAAAATATGCTTCGAATCAGTTACGTCAGACTAGCGACGATATGATTGATTGTATATCTAACCCTACTAAAGTCTAATGAATCAAGTTGCCAACGCTGTGTCCACAATATATCTCGCTGGCAATTTTGCAACTTGACAAATTGGTTCCGTCGCACATCTGTGTCACAAGTGAGACAAGCGACACACCCCTGCACCTTGGGGTGAAGAGTCGAGACATTTGCTGATCCTCTGTTAGGACACGGTGATTAGGGAGCATGTCTATACGTATAAACACTAGTAGCGCCCGAGGTTTCACTCGCATAAGTTTCGATTTCGTGGGAATATCGGGATAAAAAGTATTGTATGTGTTAATCCTGGTAATAAACTACATGTGTGCCAAATTTCATCCAAATCCGTGCAGTAGTTTTTGTGTGAAAGAGTAACAACCATCCATCGATCCATCCATCCTCACAAAATTTTGCGTTTATAATATTAGCAGGAGTAGGATAGGATAGTAGGAAGTAGTATAGTAGGTAGTAGGGTAGCAGGATAGTAGGAAGTAGGATTAGTAGGATAGTAAGATAGTAGGAAGTAGGATAGTAGGAAGTAGGATTAGAAGGATAGTAGGAAGTAGCATTAGTAGGATAGTAAGATAGTAGGAAGTAGGATCGTAGGAAGTAGGATTAGAAGGATAGTAGGAAGTAGGATTAGTAAGATAGTAAAACAGTAGGAAGTAGGATTAGAAGGATAGTAGGAAGTAGGATGAGTAGGATAGTAGGATCGTAGGAAGTAGGATTAGAAGGATAGTAGGAAGTAGGATTAGTAGGATAGTAAAATAGTAGGAAGTAGGATTAGAAGGATAGTAGGAAGTAGGATTAGTAGGATAGTAAGATAGTAGGAAGTAGGATAGTAGGAAGTAGGATTAGAAGGATAGTAGGAAGTAGGATTAGTAGGATAGTAGGAAATATTACAGTAGGAAATAGGACAGTAGGAAGTAGGATAAGGAAGTAGGAAGTAGGATAGGATAAACGCACGCCTTCTTCCCATAGACAGGGGTGGGCAGAAACTACAGAACGCCACCTGCTATGATCCTCACGTACTCCTTTTGCTTCCTTTATCATCATACATCTGGTCATAAACGCACACCGGTTGCGAGTAATACGCACCTGACTTAGCTGAGACAAAAAAAATGAATGATAGAAAAAAGAAAAACAATGACCAAAAAGAAAAAAAAAAGAAAAAAAAAGAATGACAGTTGTAATTTGAACAATTATTTTTCCTAACCTTACATAACGAAACAATCCTCCGTAATTTCAGTCCGCTAATGTGAGGTATTACACGTACGTCCGAGTTGACGACCGCTTTATTTGATTTAACTGTGTTCTTTTAATTCATACTAACTGGTATTTTCTTATATATTTCAGCATGTATTTTATTATGTATAGGCCACAAGAAATAAGGATTCCACGACATTAAAAACTCGAAAATAAGAACACATGCTTACAAATAAAACTGCCGACATTTTATCTTAAAGAATCTCAACTAACAATACTTCAAAGAAAGAATATATTTACACATATATAGGAATAAAAGTGTAAATACGGTGTCGTATTTCAATTCGTATTCAAGACTAAAGTCAACAGGAACACATCGGCCAATATAATGTGTGTTCCAACATCGTGCGTGATCCGAATGCCGTGTTGAGGATTTTAGAACATAATAGTAGATCTGTTTGTTTTGTTCAGAAGGTTTCCTTTTGGTAAAGACAGGCCAGAAACACATTAAAGATACATGATCATTTATTGCTCGTTTCGCAAACTGATATCGAAATAGCGCAAGGTCGCGAGTTCGAGCCCTATGTGTTGCGCTATTGAAATGAAAAAGGAAGACTGGTGCTATATATCGCAATACGTATTTATACCTATATAGTCGAATAGTTAAATACAACAATGACATTTTCGACAGTACATTTACCTCTGGTTCTCTGGTGGTCTCAACCAGGTTCTGTGCTTCTCGCATCCAACAGGTTCCTGCGACCTTCACAAGGTCGTCGGTCCACCTTGTGGGACGCCTTCCGACGCTACGTTTTCCGGTACGCGGTCGCCGCTCCAGAACCTTTCGGCACCATCGGCCATCTGTTCTGCGAGCAATGTGCATTGCTTACTGCCACTTAAGTTTGGCAATTCTTCATTTATACAGGGTATTACGGAAAGGGTATATCAATACAAACGGGTTGAAGAGTGTATCTGGTCTAGAATCTCTGTACAAAATTTCAGCTCAAAAGCATTAACTTTGAAAATGCATAATATTTTTTTTTATTTCGACATCACGGCGCTGCACTGGCGCGCGGCGGCGTGATGTGCGTGTACTAGGTGCACAGACACACTACAGATAATGGATAATGACCCTCGTAGTGCGGTGACACGTTTGTTATGATTTCAATTTAATAAACTATCGAAATAAAAAATATTAAGCATTTTCAAAGTTACTACTTTTGAGCTGAAATTTTGTACAGAGATTCTAGACCAGATACATTCTTCACACATACACCCTTACACACATACAACCACACATACCCTATACCCTTACATATACCCTTTCCGTAACACCCTGTATAGGACATTCATTTATAGGTTATAGTTAACAACTAGGTCTAGATACTGCTAATGAGAAATTTCAGGTAGAAAAACCCAATAACACTTTTTCCGACCAGGGAATCGAACCCGGGAGGACCTCATGCTCAACAGCAACGCTTGCGGCCACTAAACCAACGAGGCAATTTTTCAAATAATCTTAATCAATAATTTTGTGAGAAATACTTGCATTTGCCTGGAAATTATATCGTCTATAGACGAATTACATTAACATGATTCTATTTACATCTAAAACATTGCTGAAGACTTTCTTGCACCCTCAGATCAGTGGCAAAGAAACTCACTACCCTCATCCAATCAAATACATCTACAAAGAAGAAAGGTTTAGCAACGGTTTTGTACTTTTTCTGCTCCTCTGGTCCACAAACACTCTTAATGAATGAAAGTGTGGAAAATAGAAACTGGAAAAAAATCCATTTGGAAGGCGTCTGAGTGGAACAAAGTAATTTGTGCCTGGACATCAAAGAGATGGGATGTTTACGGCATATTGGGACTATGGGTTGTATTTTTTGGGGAAATCTTCAACAGAAAAGGTTCTAACCCATCGTTCCTTTAACAACAATGTCGCTGACTTTGAAAGAAAGAAAACATACTGTTCCTTTGTATATTATATTTTCCTTTTTGGTAAAAACTCTGTGAGTCTGAAAATCTGACGGTCTCCGGTCTGTTTTGGGAATGATCACACGGACAGGTTTTGATATTTGTATAAAACACAGACACCCGCGATAATTTTTTTTTTTTAATTAATGATTCCGGACTTGGTGGTCCGCGCCCTTTTTTACATTCTTTGTTTGTTTGTTATTTTTCTTTTTGTAGGGAACAGTTACCCGCGATAATTACAACCTATAACTTATTTAGTAGTAGGTAGGTACATCAAAATCTGCACCATGTAGGCAGATAGTGATGGCACGGTGTAGTGTGGTGCAATTAAAAAAATAGGTACCTACTAAGAAAAATAGATAAATAGAATACCCTTTATTATTTACACCATATAAAAACATATATACATGGTGAATATTCCAAGTGGGCGTGGATGGCCAAATTCTAAAAAAAAAAAAAAAAAATATTGGGTACACTCACACTCGTATAGACACCCCCACTCACGCACCCTCACACCCCCACACCCTCACACTCACACACCCCCACACTCACATACATACACATACACACACAGCTGCAAAATTAATGTTTTACTTTATTTTTATTTTCCTTTTTAAACCTTTTACGCCTCGTCATTGTATCTAGTTACCACATATGGGAAGAGCGAGGCAGCTCCGACACAAGTACTTTTGTAACTTACTGGGGCTGCCTCAATTTATGTATGACACAATGTTTAAGTTGTAAATAAATATTCTTGTATTTTTTTTTTTTTGTGAGGAATAGCGAAATGTACTCAAAGGAGTCGCGGGCTCGATTTTGATGAAAACTAAAATTGTATCATTGGATTTTTGAAAAATCAATATTTCTAACCAGGAATCGAACCTGTTGATTTTGAAAAAAAAAAAAACACACACTGTATTATTACACCATTCGATAGTGTCCCTAATAAGGATCAAATTCTGGGAAGTAATGACATACGGCAAACTAAAGGAAAGGTCTCATCTTCAACAAAATCCTCACAGTTTCGGATTTGGCCATCCATGCCCACTTGAAAAATTCACCCTGTATATAAACATCCAAATTGAGAACCTCCTGCTTTTTTTAAGTCGGTTAAAAATAACATGATATAAACGTAGAAATTGTACAAGGGGTGACACAATGGGCGGTCTTACCGCTAAAAGCGATCTTTTAAAGACAACCTTTGGATGGATTAAGGGCAAAGGAGAGACATTACTGCAAGTAGTGTATGGTGTACTATTTTCATCCAAACTAATATTATAAATTCGAAAGTAACTCTGTCTGTTTAGACAGATAGACATCTGTCTGTCTGTCTGTCTTTATGTTACCTTTTCACGCCTAAACCGCTGAACCGATTTCGATAAAATTTGGTATAGAGATAGTTTGAGTCCTGGGAAAGGACTTAGGATAGTTTTTGTCCCGATATTCCTACGAGATCGAAACTTACGCGGGTGAAACCGCGGGGCGCAGCTACTATTCAATTAAACACCACCAAACCTACCAACCAACCTCATTTCTTTATACCTTATAAACCTCTCTTAAGCACGCTTTGATACAAATGCAAACATTAAAAAGGAATGGACTGAAAAAAAGCCTTTAAAAATCTTTACGCGCTTGTTTACGTTAACGGCAATGGGCCTTAAAAAAGTTATTCAATACCTAAAGAGAAGAGGCAGTTCACAAAGAGATCCTGTTTTATAATTATTATGGAGTGTTTTTGAATTTTTGTTATGGCTAAAATGGGCGAGGGTCTCAATTACATAATATAACATTCACGGTTGTAATCCCTGAAGGATTCGGGAGAGGTGTACCTATAGTAACTTTCGTTTATTTTAATTGCTTTGACATTTTATGTTAATTTTAATTCTGTGAACTTTTTTAATTTTTTTATTTGTATTCGTTAATTTATTTTGTTTGTATGCATTTTTGAGATTTTTTTCTGAGGGTTTTTATTTGGAGTAATTTTATTCTGTGGCAGTAGGCATGTTGATATTTTTATTTTATGTAATATGGGTTTTGCCTGAATTAAATGTTTTTTTTTTAATAGTATACCACATTTCGCTAGTTATGTACCTACAGTTAACAAAAGAGATCAGTATGCGGGATCGTCGGATATAGTTGCAGTTTAGTAAGAAACCGATGGATATTCTCGAGTAAAATTTAATGTTATTAATAGAAAACAAACAGCTCATTTATCAAATTAAATTTCAGTCGACAACATCCTTCCAAAAAAACAAACTTCAGCTACCTATATCCGACGATCCTGCATACTTATCTCTTTTGTTGACTGTACCTAATAACCGGGCACAAATCCAGACTCCAGGCTACAACTGACAAATCTCTAACGGAAAATCCCGCATACTCAATATGCGAATAAATTTTGATTAATTCAGACCTACTTCGTTAGTCTTGTAGTCGCAAGCGCTACTGCTGAGCATGAGGTCCTGGGTCCTGGGTCCTGGGTTCGATTCCCGGATAGGGTAGTTTTATTGGATTTTCCACCAGGAATTCCTCAGTAGCAGCCCGGAGCACGGAGTCTCGATTTGTGGCCGGTTGATGACATGACACGGCGTGATGTTTTGAACTATTAACTATTATTATATTGTACTATTGTACAATTATTATAAATCAATTAATAAATCTTTAAGTGTTGCAGTTGTCTACATACAAGATCCAGTCAATTCCTAACAATTATTGTTAGGAATTGACTGGATCTTGTATGTAGACTCGACGTATAGGTAACTAAGATACCCAAGTGATTTTAATGACTTACTAAGCTATTGTTAATCAAGTTTAAAATTGCATGAAGCTGTATTGTAAATGTAAAATGTCAATGTTCCTTATTGTTTTATTTTGAATTAAAATTTGCACAACCGTAAGGGCCTTATCATACTAGCGGATTGCGAGCGTCCTCAAAGCGGAGCGGGCGCGCAACGAACACGCGGCGCATGTGCAGCGAATTCGTTGCGGACGCACAACGAGATCGCCGCGAATAGCAACGTAGTCGCCATTGTTACTGATTGTATTGTACTTCATTAGCTTGCTACAAACACGCGACGAAAACGTTGCGAGTTTGCCACGCGTCCGCGACGTCTTCGCTGTCCAGCCGCGGCGTGCCCGCCCCGCCCCGTAGCCGCTCACAAACCGCTAGTGTGATAAGGCCCTAAGGTTGAATATAGTGTAACAAACAAACTCTATAACATCTAATGTACATCATATATTCTTGCAAATAAAGATATCATTCATCATTTATCTCCATCCGTCTAGATGGATATAAACCGACGAAGTCTGACTTTATCAGTCTCGAGGGAAATCAGGATACCTACATTTCCCATCTACTTTATGTAGGTAACGCTTTATAGTGGTCTTGTGACAGGAGCTACAGAAAAAAGCTCATCTGCATAACGTTAAATTATGGCTTCAGTTCACCACAATTCAGGCAAAAGTACGTAAGCAGAATCAGCCCATAATGTTCCGACTGGTAGGACACAGGCCTCCTTTCGGTGAGAGGGAGTGGGGTGTAGTCCACCACGCGGGTCCAGTGCGGGTTGGTAGATGTCACATCGAATAATCGTACTTAAACATAAAATGCCATACAAAACGTTAAGACTGTTATACCTAGCCCTAGCTGACTCCATAATAAGTTATGGTCTCAGTAGCTATGGGAGAACATACAAAACTAATCTAGATAAAATTTACAAACTATAACAACGAATCCTCAAAAATATTGTACCGCTTAAAATTAAAACAAAATACCAAAGTGATTACTCTGAACTATTTTATTATTGCAACATACTGCCAATACAAAACATGACCAGATTTTCAATACTAAAAGACATCAATATAAATAATTTAATTAGGAGAACACGTCATCCTAAATTAAGAACTTTAGCTAATATAAAAACCTTTACCTTGCCTAGATGTAACAATACATATGGTATGAGAACATACACCTACATACTACCAAAACTAATAAATGAACTTCCTACGGACATACAAAATAAATACCTCTATAACCCTAAAAAAGCAAAATTTTTATTAAAAAAGCATTTTCTGCAAATGAAAAACTATGAGTATGTACTTTAGTTTGATACACTTGCTACCATCTTTAATTGTGCTATTAATATATCATATAATAAGTAAAGACATAAAATATTCTTTGAATGTAAAACTTACAAACCTACAGTCTAAATTTGTTTATCTGTAGTACCTATATTATGTATATTTTTTCTGAACTCGCTAGCCATATACAAGCCATCAAAGGCTTCTGTGGTTTTTAGTATCTTATAATTTAAACTCTGCGATATACTTTTTGAACATTAATAAAAAAAAAACATGTCTTCGATTTTTTGGTTCTATGCCGGTTTCCTCACGATGTTTTCCTTCACCGTTTTGACAGCAGTGGTGATTAAATAATTTACACAAAGTAAAGCGCCTGCCTGGGTTCGCACCTGCCACCTATAACTCGTAGGTCGCGGCCTTTACCACTGGGCCACCACTGCACTGCTCTCGGAGTAAGTGAAGTCAGGGAAATTAATGGTCAACCAAATTGTCTAATCTGTTCGCGATTTATTTGCCAAAAATGTAAACAAATATGAGTTAATGGAAAAATAACTTTAATTCCTACACAATCAAGTTCAGTATACGCTACAACTTCAAACATTTTTACAACTTTTTCAATAGTGCTAGTCACTGAAATCAACTTAATTGACATTGAAATAAAGTTGATATTTGTTTAACTTAAAATAGGGACCACCCTGAATCGTTTTGTTTAAACGATTTAACTCATTTGGCTCAATTTAGGTGTCTGAAAGTGTATATTCTTCTACAGCCAGCAAAAATAATATACTGCTGGAACTATAATTTAACGAATCGAAAAGTTAGATTTTATCATTTAAAAGCTTTCACCCATATTTTCAATTCGTGGTCACTATTTTAATACCTAATGTTATGCAGCAGTGGTTGTCGGTCGTCCATGCATACTATATTATTATAAATTCGAAAGTAACTCTGTCTGCCTGTATGTTACCTTTTAACGCCTAAGCCGCTGAACCGATTTAGATAAAATTTGGTATAGAGATAGAGTCCCGGGAAAGGACATAGAATAGTTTTTATCCCGATATTTCCATGGGATCGAAACGTATGCGGATGAAACTGCGGGGCACAGCTAGTCAAAGATATCTATTATTTAGGTGCCGATTCTCGTCTCAATACCAACCTAAGTCCTACACAGAGTTAATAGCAATATCTACCCTGAGTTCAATTAGCGATGCAATATTCAGTACAAGACGTTATTGCATCACTAAGGCAGTGATCCACACAAAGAGATAATTTATCACGCTATACAGTAATTATATATCAACAGGCGAAAAATTATCAACTGTCCCATACAAAACTTCAACACCTACTCGACCCAAATTTATAATTTCTTTTATCTACACCCATGCTATAAATCCTCTATAAAAGTTTCTGAAACAGTTAGCTTATTGCCAACATTAAAACAACCAGAGTCATAGTAACCATACCTAATATCACCTAAACGAGTGTTATAATGTTGTAGGTACTAAAAATTATGCAAATCAAAAAAAGAACATTGTCATGCACGCGCGTTTCACTACCCCAGTGCTGTAATTTAAAACAAGAACTTATAGGTTATTCGAATTCACGTTGTACGAGTATCCCGCCGGCCGCCATTTTTGTTCGATATTAGTATTGCAAAAAACTGTTTCAGAACCTTTCTTTAGAGGATTCATATCATGGGTGTAGATAAAGTCTTGTATGCAACTGTCTAAAATTAGGTAATTAAACACTCATTACTATTATAAAACAGTTGCATAAATAACTATTACAATATACATACAATGTGGAGATATCAATACGACAATAAATGAAAACACTGGCAAAACGAATGCCTAATGTCAATTTCATTTTGGAACTATCAAATAAATCCTAGTACATATAAAGGTATGAGGAACAGGGTGTAAAGTTCTCTCATACTCTAAAGAAAAGGGAGGATCCTATATTCAGGATGAAAAGTAGCCTATGTCCTTCTATTTACCGTCAGGTGATCACCCTATCTGCTTGCCATCCTAAAACACATTTTAAAAAAGGCCGAAAAAAACACGTTTTTTTATGGAGACCCCTTTAATTTTTATTAACTTTATTTTATTTTTATTATTTGTTGATAGCGGCAATATAAATAAATATACATTCTGTAAAAATTTCAACTGTTACGGTTCATGAGATACAGCCCGCTGACAGACAGACGGACGGACGGACAGCGGAACTTAGGGCCTTAACACACTAGCGGTTTGTGAGCGGCTGCGGGATGGGGCGGGCGCGCGTCGCAAATTCACAACGTTTTCGTCGTGTGTTTGTAGCAAGTTAACGACGTACAATACACTCAGTAACAATGGCGTCCACACACACGCACATTAACAATCGCGGCGATCTCGTTGCGCGACCGCAACGAATTCCGCTCCAACTAGCGGAAACTAAAAAACTAAAACTAACGGATTGCGGGCGTCCTCAAAAGGACGCCCGCAATCCGCTAGTTTGATAAGGCCCTTAGTAATAGAGTCTCATTGGCACCGTTTGGATGCGGAACCCAAACAACTAGTAAATATCTTGCCACTGTCCCAGATATTAAAGCTTGCCTTGTGTAGTGCAGTCTTAAAGATGATCAATTAGGCGCTATTGTCTGATTGTTGTTAACACATCCCTCATGTGCCGTTCTATGCATTGATTTTATCAATCATGGGGGCTAACTGGGATTATTGTTCGATAATGATATGAATCATAGTGTATTGATGAATACATAGACATGAACTTAGGCTTTCTGAGGGTACTTAAGAGCCTATACTACCTCAGCTAAAATTCACTCTTTATTTCGCTCATACGATACTGCTCGCGGACTGGGTGAGAGCGAGACAGAGTGCGGTGCTGGGCGGCAGGCAGCGCCAATAGTTTAAGTATTTGCTTTTTGCAGTAAAAATAATGGTAATTATAAAAAAATAAATAACATAAGACCTGGCTTTAAAGTATGTTCAGTTAGTATGCAAAGTTTCATGATCTAATTTGAAGTATTTTTTGAATACCAGCGGTTTCTATCGAGAAAATTTTATGGAATCGTGTTTTCGTCTAACATAGGACTTAGCTTTAATCCTCAACTTTACCATATATTTATTTCAAAATTAATGGTGCAGTATTTTCGACATAACGGAGGATCACGCTAAGCCATTTGAGGTAGTATAGGCTCTTAATGAATTCAAAGTGATTTCTTAGATCGTGGGGTGATTGGGAAAGACACCTTAATATAATTTTTCGACAAGGATTTTTTCGTAACAAATCAAGGAATAATAAGATTATTTTAAATGTGAACGATACCTATCATAAAAATTCTACCTATTGGTATGTTATTTGCTATTGGTGTTATTAGGTTAAAGAATTGGAGAATTTGGAAAAATTCCAAATACCTACTTTATAACAATCTATTGGGTTGGAACAAACATGGAAAATGGGTACTAAACCAGTTTCCTACAAGGCAAAATGCCAAAAGAATCAATTTTCACTTTTAAAACAATGAACGTACATGTCATTATTTACGCTTTAATGGCCAGTAAAAATGCAATCTCAACAAACAGCCCCGGGAGGGTTAGAAGAACGAATCTTGTTACATTTTTATACGGGATCCCGATCTCCAATCAAGAAAACCCAAGCAAAGCCGAAAATAAGACATAAAACACAAAATAGTTACGATACAGAAGGCTAGCTTGCTTCATACAACGAACAACAACAGGCACACACACATACCATAGATGCGTGGGAAGAAGGGCACGTGGCTACGTTAGTACTATTAGTTATTCGGTGATGTGGCTAAATCATAACAGCCACACGGGTTAAGCCGTTCGTCCCGGCTGCCGTTCGTAGCGCTATAACAGTCGTTACGAGTCAGAAGGCCAAAAGTCTAACAACCAGTCTTACCAAGGGGTATCGTGTTACCCGGTAACTGGGTTGTGGAAGTTGGATAAGTTGTTGCTCCATATAAAATACTGGTACTCAGCTGCATTCGGTTAGACTGGAAAACGACCCTAGCATAGTTGGGAAGGCTAGGCAGATTGATTGACGTAGACGCGTACGTACGGCGATCTCAAACAAATGCCGGTCGTGAGTGCGCTCGCACTCGCTGTACGTGAAACATGTCGCTCACCTAGCAGTATAATGGCACATTTACAAAAAAGCGAAATTGAGGTTTTACGGCCTAAGTGTTTAAAAGTGTATAATTTATAAAGCAGTAAAACGGCACGGTGTTAGTTTTCCTATTTGTTGAGAGAGGGCGTAAAATGAAGTCATAACTTCGTTTCAAACATTTGTAAAATCTTTAACCCTCATTTCTGTAAAATAAGAAAAAGTATATGTGTCATTATACTGCTAGGTGATCCAATCTTGCCTGTTGCATACAGTTGACCTTCTGTAGGCATCTATTTTGTATGTAAATAGTATTTAGACTTCAATAAGTTCAAGATTTGGAAGCGTTTGGCCTTACTGAATTACAACTTTATATATTTGGAACTATACGTACGAATAAGAAATAAGTTGGAAAGAGAACTCGGCAACCTTATTTGCTTGCCTCGGGTGTAAATTTTGTTTCGTCATGAATTGGGATTTGGGAAGGAGTGATTGAGCGTGAGAAAAGTCTAAAGTGCTATTATAATAAACAACCTTTTACCCTTGTTGCAAAACGTACAGCCTTTCTTTACACTTTTGTTGAAAACAATTGTATAGAATCAAGTTCTTCTAACTTAAGAGGACTACATGACCTAAAGCGCGGTCTTTGTCGGACTGCATAGAAAAGAAAGAGAAGCGCGATGACACAACGCTGGTAATTTATTGCAAAATATGAAGCAATTATCTATTTACGAAAAATCTATTGTTTGGATTAAAAAATTAAAACACTAGAGTTTTGGTATGTTGCTTGTAGAATAATCTGCCAAAAAATCATAATGATTGTATGTATACGAGTATTAGTATGGTTTTTATTGTAAAAAGAAAGTTTTTAGAGGTATCTTCATGATTTTTTGCTATCGTACCAAATAAGTATTATGTTTTCAACAAACTATCTACATAGCATATAATGAAGAATATCATATATTTTTTTGATTTTTTTTTTACTGTAGTCGTTCATATAATTTTATTGTTTTTAAAACTCGCGTTTTTTTGCGTTTAGGTCCTGTAAGCCCCTTAACAGACAGTTGTGCTGCTGGGGAGTTTGTTGCGCCACTTCTTCCCAGCTAAAGCACGAGAAAGTGGTGAAGTGAAAGCCGGGCGTTTTGGGAGACTGTCTTATGTGATTTTGACGTTCAAAAAGTATTGATTCTCAGAAAAAAAAAATTGATTTCGATTTTTTTATTTTTATGTAGCGTAATAATATGCGTCGTCAGTGTAATAATTAAAACGAACATAAAACTTTGGTCTAATGGTCGCAAACGAGACGGCTGAGCATGAGTTCTTGGTTCGATATCCAGGTCGAGCAATATAGTATTTTTTTCTCTACAAAGAAAATTAAGTACCTACCTACATATTCAGTTTAAGTACGAATAAGCACATATTAATATTCGAAACTTTAATAGTTATATTCGTACTAACATTCAATTTCGTTGAACATCTGCAGTGTTCAGACAATCCGGTTACAGCTAATCTGCTGCAGCAGTGTATCCACGCTTAATAATCAAGAGATACAAAGGGATCTGTGCATACATTTCTAATTAAATTATAAGACATTTAGGTGTAAAACGCAGTAAGCTGTACGAAATGCAAACGTACGTTAGTAAATGTGTAAACAAAATGCATACACCTAAGCCCAGGTTCGCACGGGCTCATTATTGTCAAGGCGATTTTTTTTCGCGCACTGGATTTTGAACGCACTGCTTAGCGCCGAAAATTGAAAATCCAACAGTATGATTTTTTAATAATAATAAATCTTTTATTACGGCCCAGAAAGAGATGGCGGGATGAGCTGGACTCCTTCTTAAAGGATTGGCCCACAATCGCAGTAGACCGGGAAAAGTGGAAAGAGGGAAGGGAGGCCTTTGCCCTGCAGTGGAACAACATAGGCTTATAATAATAAAAATAACGACCAACACAGGATCATAGTAGGCACAAAAATTACAAAATTTAAAAATAAAATAAAATCACGTACAATATTAAAAAGAAAGACCATAAACATATTAGGTACATACTTCACTACTACGTGCTACTACTACTACTTATTTACTTTTTTTGACGCGCTGGGATGCGCTCTGTTGGATTCTCAACGCTCGGCTCAACACCGAGATTTGAAAATCGAGCGCGCGGTAAAATTCCGCCGCGATATTTTGAATTTTTACGTCCGTGCCAACATGGGCTTAAAATGTCTACGTCTACCCTCAAAAAAAAAAATTATAAATTGTGTAAATCTTGTAAAATCTATTAATGAACTGGATAAAATCTATGAAGAAAAAGACAAATACATTGGGATAAGGACAGGAGAATGATGATGATAACTGAATAAAATCTCTTTTTCACACATCTTGTACAGACCGACAGACACCAGCACATGAAGCTACTACAATCTGTCAAATTTCTTTAATAGAATTTCAACTTTATCGCTAAAGCATTAGGTTCAATGTTGATTGGGAAAATTTGACAGTTTCTTGTTTCGGGTAGCTTGATGTACTGGTGTCTGTACCAAACCAAGTGAGCTCAACGAACAATTGTACTAATTCACTTATCATAATCGTCACTGAGACAATACAAATGTTCTATTGTGTGCCTTGATATCGTGAGACAAGTAATATACTTACGGATAACTTCGTTAACAACCCCATTACCACACAGTGGAAATTCAACCTTATCAGAAAAAAATAGGGTCTATTTTAGAGTGGTGTGTTAACAAGAGGATTTAATAAAAACAGAATTACACAGAGCGGTGGTATAAGGGTGGTATAAGGGTCTCATTATGGCAGAACTTGTTGTAACGTGGTCAAAGGAAACAATCTTCTTGATAAGGAAACTAGAGGTTAATGTTTTGCTCTGTTTCACTTATTACGAGAGAAATGAGTCACAACTGGGGGTTATAGAAGAAGATTATTATACTGTATGGGGACGATAAAAATAAATACGTGATAATAATTGTGGGAGGAAGCATACAGGGTGGCATATCAACGCGCAACCAGTTACCATAGCTTCAGTATATAATTCTGACGTAAAATTTCAACGCAGAGAGCGGTGAAATTTTTCGTCGGTTATTTATAAAACTAATAGGTCTTCCATACCGCGTAGGTATTGCACTTTTCTATGAAACATAATTTTATGATTTTTTCTGCTTCCAAAAGAAATATTTTTGGTCCGTTATCTTTAATTTCTGAACGAAAATACTATATTGAAGGAATGCTAATGTCAAAAAACGTAAAAAAAAAAATTACTTAACAATCAATATTAAATTAGGTACAGACGGCATATCAAGCTACCCGGGACTGCCAAATTTTCCCAGTCAACTTTGAACCTTATGCTTTAGCGATAAAGTTGAAAATCTACTAAAGCAGATTGTTACCTAAGTATTTGAGTTACCTGAGATAAAAAAACGCCTTCACTTTATGTACGCAGCTAGAAGGCGTTGCGGCTGAGCCCATAGAAGATGGCGGGGCGAGCTGGACAAAATAAACGACCAGTGGTCCACACTAGCCCTGAATCGCAACCTTTAGAAGTCGTTGAGGGCGTTGCCCAGCAGTGGGGTGACAGTAACCCAGCCACATTCTTTCAACAACGGAGACAGCTCCTCTTATGCTGAATATATGCAGCAAAAGAATAATTCAACATAAACTACTTGAAAATAAATCACAGTGAAATATGCGAGGGCAAAGTTGTAGGAAAAATCTAGTACTTTACCTATTTTATTACTTACATCCATCCTGAAATAAGGTCAGAGCTGTAAGGTTTTAATTTATCATGAACTTGGACGGCTGTAACTTAACCTAACTAGATGTTTCGTTAATTAAAAGGCCTTAATTTTACGTCTTGGGATTAACTTCCTCGCTAGGGTTTGACCCATTTGTTGGGTATACACGGCTTCACATCAAGCAATAATTTTCCAGTTTTAGCTCACCTCGCAATGTATAGGTTTTTCTTACAATCAGAAATCAGCTTATACTGGTTATGTGTATCTTGATGTGCAGTCATGTGTACACAAGATATTTTAACCTTAATCCCGATATCTTCACTCACACAATCCATTCATAATTTCTTTCGTCCGCCATTTTGATCCTACACTTCTTCTTCAGTTAAATAAACCAGCAGAATTTGCTTCGTTAGTCTCATTCCTCAAGAACATTCCCTACAAACCTTGCTTTATATTAAATTTGCGAGAACGAATACAATTGCACTTTAATATTGCGTCCGGAACTTGCGAAATTAAGTTTCTCGTACTGTTGCCACAAAATATGTAGGCACAGAAGGTCGGCTTCTTACAAATAGGGAAAACAGGAGCACATAGACGCGTACGAACGAAGATCCAAAGGACCCATGGCGATTTTTTGAAGCGTTTCGCTAACGCGCGTCTGCATCTTTTCTTTTGGCTGTAAGTCGCATTCGGCATCGCTACAGCTATAGTCCGCGCGGAAGTAGTTGGCCGCGCCTTAGGTATGTGAGCGGTGGGACGGAGGGGCGGGGGCACATTACTCAGTACGTCTGTACGTGCGTTGCGAACTCCCGCCGCCTCAACCCTGTCCCCACCTCAGCGGCCAACTAGTTCCGCGCGGACTATAACACTAAATGTATCCGACGTCATCCGAAACAGTCGCGCCTGTTTTGGGTGACGTCAGTTAATCGCTCATTGTATGGAGCCGACCTTCTGCGCCTGTCTATGCTGTGCTAGTACCATTGTTTGTCGTGGACTCGAGACGTAAAGCATTATTTGGGTCCGCTTTATTCGCCTTGTAAGCACTTTTTGTTCCTGTTACAGGCGATAAATTAGCCCTGTGTATGTTTGTTTAAATGTTTTTCTCTGAATATAATTATTACACTGTTGTTTGTTTATTTCTATTTTAATTTTTGCAACTGGATTTAATATTTTTGGCGCCACTGGCAGCATGTCTGGCAGAATATGAAAAGAAAAGTGTTAATACAGATCTTAAACTATTCATGCGGCTACCATAATGCACAGGCAGGGAAATTACTTGTTTATCGAACTGACATACCTGCAGCCATTTTATACAACCGCCAAATAATCACATGTGACTTTAAATCTATACGATAAACAATTAATTTTCCTAAATTCACTACTGGAAAATGCAATTAATAATGGGCTTAACCGCTTTGTTAAACCCTCACACTAAAGTGCGTTCAACCCTTATTCTAGTTAAATGTCCTTTTCCTCACGAAAATGCACACAATATATAAAAAAAATGCCTGTAAAGCTAACCGACCATTGTGCATAGACTTTGACATTGATGCAGTCTTCTATCCTTTAGAGAATAATATACCTACTACAGACTACAGTATTTTGGCGCCTGAATGATATTGACGGGGGCGTTGTCATCACACTATCACACTAATCATCACATCACACTACCACACTAATATTATAAAGGCGAAAGTTTGTGAGTGTGTGTGTGTGTGTTTATATGTTTGTTACTTCTTCACGCTCAAACGGCTTGACCAATTTTGATAAAATTTTGTATGGAGGTAGCTGACACCCTGGATTGACATGTAGGCTACTTTTTATCCTGATATTCCCACGGGATCGACTTTGACGCGGGTGAAACCGCGGGGCGCAGCTAGTCACACTTTATTATAAAGGCAAAAGTTGAGTGTGCGTGTGTAATAAAAAATAATAATATTCCACAACTATCACACAACGCCATCTAGTCCCAAGCTAAGCAGAGCTTGTGTTATGTTGTGTTACTTCTTCACGCTCAAACGGCTAAACCAATTTTGATAAAACTTGGTATGGACGTAGCTGACACCCTTTTTTTTATGGATGGGAAATCATCAAATGACCCCTCCCGCTCTGGGTGGAGCAGAAGGGAGTGTCAGACTCTTACTGACTAAAACCCATCCGTGTTCCTCCCTTAGCCCTTTATGTTCCGGGGTAGCGGTAACCCTTTCCGACAATCCCGCACCCCCGGCAGGCTTCGGCCCTGGTAGGCCCCTTCCTTTTTGCTGACATCTCTTTGAGGCGCACGTGGAACACGTACGGGCCGTCCGGCGCGGGCCTGGTCCTGATCGGACGGTGAGCTATAGCTGACACCCTGGATTAACGTATAGGCTACTTTTTATCCCGGTGTTCCCACAGGATCGACATTTACGCGGGTGAAACCGCGGGGCGCAGTTAGTTGTTGGTAAAAATTTGTGAAATTGTCACAGACATTGTTTATACAAAACAATATGAGGGCGTTAGTTTATATATATTTTTCTACCCTAGGGGGTTTAAAATTACGTGCTGAATTCATGGTTACAGTATAGCCACAACAAACACTACAAGGCTTTTGTGGCGTGTGGCCAAAATCGGTCCCTGACACGAGATCAATAGATTCTATAGCCTTGCCTCGCCTGTCTTCAGCCTTCTAGCTAGACGGGAGTTGTCAAACACAAGCGCTGCTGCTCATTATATTAAACGTCATTATGTCAGCCTTATAACGGTGCAGCTTTTAAAAGAAAATGCACTATGAATAAAGGAAGTATATTGCAGGGATATTGGAGGTAAGTCGCAGGGAAAAAGAATATGTATAGGACAAGACATAACATCATCCATGTATTCCCTGAATTGCAAGGCAGAAATCTATCTCCAAAAATCGTAATTTAAAAAAATATTGCGGTGCCAATGAAAAGAAACGATGCTGTTACAGAGATATTGGCAACTCTCAATAAGTCAGACCCATAACGTTAGATTACAAATAAAACTTTAACGGTGGAGGCGATCTGAAAATATAAAATTACAATTGATGATAAAAAGCTTGTAAAAAAGCTAGGACATGACAGAAGACTATAGAATATAAGCCATTTTATCAACTTTATTAGAGGAATTATCTTGAACGAATAGTGATAACATACCTACACATAACACAGCAAATAGCTTTTCCATTATTTCAAAGACAGTTGAGATGAAAGCCTCTTATTTTCGTAGCTGTCACAACTACTGAAGGACAACTTAATTCAATTTGAATAAATTACGAACTAGACGCTCATTTTGTACTAAGATCCATTTCACTTAGAAGTTATTCTACATTTATTATCAATCAAATCAACTCAGCCTATTGCAGTCCACTGCTGGACATAGACCTCTCCCAGGCTGCGCCACAACACCCTGTCCTCCGCCTTCCGCATCCAGTGCGTCTTAGCCACCTTCTTTAGGTCGTCCGTCCATCTAGCTATAGGGTGTCCTACACTGCGCTTGCCGATACGCGGTCTCTACTCCAGGACTCGTCTGCTCCACCGGCCAATGGTCCTTCAACAAACATGGCAAGCCCACTGCCACTTCAGTTTGCTCACTCTGCAAGCACATTCGTTATACAGGGTCCCATTAAAATAGTTGGACAAATTTTAACAGAGCGCTCAGTACGTGAAACAAAAGATATCCAAGCAAAAAACAACACTGATTAAAATGATTTTATTTTGACATAAAATAATAAATTGTATTTTCGTTAGCTGATTATTCTTTCTTATATATTTTTTTACCATCGTCCTTATTTTGGTGGTCTGAATGATTTCTAAAAGTTCGTCCATCTATTTTAATGGGACCTTGAAAATAATTTTCGTAAGAACTTAAATTATTTATTTCAGATGTATATATGTCTATAAGTTTAAGTATATTCTCATATTGTATGTTTATATTTACATTAGAAAATTGTTTTGATTTTATGTTTTTTGTTTTCCCTTCTATTCTTACACACGCTGTCTACATCTCTTTTTATGTACTCTCCTATCGCAGGTATGCTGGAAGAGATTTCTTTAGAAATAAGCATCCTCTTGTACGAATTTTCCTTCCTTTTCGTTTACGAGTATTTACTTATTTATTGTATGTGTGTGTACAGACGCCAGCACATCTAGCTATCCGAAACTGTCAAATTTTCCCAATTAACCTTGAACCTTATACTTTAGCAATAAAGTTGAAAATCTATTAAAGAAATTTGAAAGATTGTGGTGAAAAGAAAGAAAATAAGAAAGAAAATACGTTTATTTGCGGTAAACATGACGCAAAAAAGAACATAAACACAAAAAAAAAGAAGTCAGGGAAACATGCGCCACATCCACGCAAAACTGCTTGATGTGATGGCGTCTGTATACATAAACGGTTAAATAAATAAAAGTAAGCCTGAAAAATTACTAAGGACAAAAATATAATAAAAACAAAAAACTAGGTTCACTACCAAAAGAAGTTGATAGGTCTGTCGCGAGGACAAATCACAGCGATCCACAACGACAATTTGTTACTCAAGAGAAATGGCTAAACCCACTCTTTTCAACTACACGACATACTTTTATAAACTAAATATTTCAGTCTGGAATGTCTTAAAGAAATTCGCCATCGCTATTTTATGCGGGTCATTCATGAAAAACTTCTCTATTATACAGGGTGTTACGGAAAGGGTATATCAATACAAACGGGTTGAAGAGTGTATCTGGTCTAGAATCTCTGTACAAAATTTCAGCTCAAAAGTATTAACTTTGAAAATGCTTAATATTTTTTTATTTCGACATCACGGTGCTGCACTGGCGCGCGGCGGCGTGATGTGCGTGTACTAGGCGCACATACACACTATAGATAATGGATAATGACCCTCGTAGTGCGTTGACACGTTTGTTGTGATTTCAATTTAATAAACTATCGAAATAAAAAAATATTAAGCATTTTCAAAGTTACTGCTTTTGAGCTGTTTTGTACAGAGATTCTAGACCAGATACACTCTTCAACCCGTTTGTATTGATATACCCTTTCCGTAACACCCTGTATATCAATCAAACCAACCTCGCAGTCGACTGCAGGCCACAACACCCTGTCCTCTGCGTTCCGCATCTAGTCTGTTCCAGCCCCCTTTTTATAAGCTTGTCAGTTCATCTAGATGGGGGGCGTCCCACACTACGCTTGCCGATACGCGGTCTCCACTCTAGGACTCGTCTGCTCCACCGGCCACCAGTCATTTAACAAACATAGCCAGCCCACTGCCACTTCAGCTCGCTTACTCTGCAAGCTATGACGGAAACTTACTACCACTACCACCACTAATTCACATACCACTACTAATTATAGCAGTAATGCTTTTCTTATAAGAAGCGCTCGAAGCTTCAATGATGTAGCTTCTGAACACGATGTTGACTTATTTTGCACTAAAATAAGCACAGCAAGGACGCTCTTAGCCAAATCATTTTTTGCAAACAATACGCCTTTTAGTGGTTCTTAAACTCATAATGTAGTAATATAAATAAATAAATTAAACTGACTTAACCTACTTATGTAAGTACACAACATACTTTAATTTTTAGGCTTTAAGTAATCGATATGTTATATATCGTTTACTGTGGAGGCTTGTTATTAGCAACTTGATAATGTGTTGTTGTTACCTATTTTATTTGTAATTAGGCTGTAAGCCTTCTTAACCTTTTGAACGCCATTGTCACATATATGTGACAAACGAAATCTTACCCTGAACGCCAACGTCACAAATATATGACAAAATACACGTCGCACGGGTCGCACCATATAATGAAATAAACAATTTAATCATTAATTTTGTGTGTTTTTATTTATATAATTTAAAAGTTTAAGCTTCCGTCTATTATTGTATTGCATGAAACTAATATAAATAAACCACCAATATCGAGAAATTTGTTGTTTTAAGTGTGTGTGTGTGTGTCGTTTTGTTAAAGTGACCTGGCGTCAGGGGTACGGCGATACGTTTATACTCTGGCGTTCAAAAGGTTAAAAGTAATAAATAAACTCCGATTATTTTCCGAATAACCTCATTTCTGAATTTATCCTTCAAAGAAACTCCGAGCCTAGCCCGCTCCATAGCTCTCTATATTATATTTTGTCCCTAATTTCTTTAGTCTAGCAGCATCTATCTCGTCATCGTTTATAATCTAATCCTAGACCATGAAGCACATCTCCAAAGCCGACTTCGTTACTTTTTCTTTACTTCGCTCCCATTCATCAGGCAAATTAAACTTGAACAAGCCTCAAGCATATTTACAGAAGAAAACTTCTAGAGCAATTTCATCCTGAACTGAGAGCTTAATACTCGTAATAACGGTTAACAAACCCAAAGACAAATGGGAATAGAACTCCGAAGCTTCGCAAAGTACTTAATAATTACCATGAGACCAGGAGTTGGTTGGAGTTGTGCTACAATTCTGTGTAAGCGACTTACGTGCATGAGTTGGCAGTTTTGGGAAGCCGCGCGGTATGGAACGTGATACAGATGGTACAGATGGTTGCAAATGTGTGTTGTCAATATAATCACACTAATACCTATTATACATGCGAAAGTTTGTGAGTGTGTGTGTTTATACATTTGTTACTTCTTCACGCTCAAACGGCTGTACCAATTTTGATAAAATTTTGTATGGAGGTAGCTGACACCCTGGATTAACATATAGGCTACTTTTTATCCAGATATTTCCACGGGATCCGGCACTTACGCGGGTGAAACCGCGGGGCGCAGCTAGTCTGAAATAATTTGGAGTCCTTAACACCTTCCGGCGCGGTAACGGTTGTAACCGTATTTTAAAAGTTCATGAAATGACAGTACGGCAGCAGCCGTATAATTTGGTACTTTCTTTACGTCAAAAACGGTTGTCGCAGTGTAAAATTGAGTTATGCTTTAAAGAGTTAAGGGATATAAAAAAAAACTTTGTATAGCTAGTCAAAGATTGGCAAAACCCATAGTCGGCCCATCACTACTCCAGTAGGTACACCTAGTTTGAAAAAATCACGTTTTTATTTTCGACGTTACGTTTTATTTCATAGTTTCAAAATACTCCTATGCATAAGTATTGTCTATGTTTTCATTTAATGTCGTATTGTCGTCTCCACATTGTATATAATAACAGGATCAACCAAACAAGTAAGAACCACTTGGGAAAACAACACTGCAACATCAAAAAATATTAACGCTACAAACATTGCTCATAAACTCGAAACTTCTACAACAGTTTGTACCTCAGATTCGTCTCGGTGCTCAGAACTCATAACTTACCTAAGATAAATATCCGGTTGGATACGTGCCTTCAACACTGCAGATAATACTTTATCTTCCTACATTGAGATCATAAGCTCACTCACACATGCACAACAATCGTTAACATAAGAAAACAAGTGAACATCGCGAAGATTCCCCCGCTATTCCCCGTTTAAATCTGTGCATACAAAGTTCGGTGGTTATTTGTGCGTGTGTTCACAGAGATGTAGCAAGTCAGTGGGGCAATTCTCGTAATTTTAAGAACGTTTACAGTCTGATCTCAGTCTCAATCTGTCAAAAATACCTCTAATTTCCCTACATTTTGACATTTGTTTGTCGCCGAGGTGAGACTGCGACTAGATTTTGAACGTTTTAAATTACGAGAATTAGCCTTCAGGTTTCCGTGCACTAATGCACCTGTCCCATTGATCACACAGACAAACACCAATAACTATTTTAATTTTAATAATTATTTAGATTATGTGAGTCTATGCAGGGCCATGTCTGGAAGGCATAGATATCCGGAGGGCCTTTAGAAGAAAGAGCCACTGCAGTGTGGTATTGCTACTTTTAGCATCAGCAATCGATGCTAAAATTTGCATGTCTGCTAAGGCCTTAATTTGTGCTACCGGCTAGGTATTGCAGCACACACAGTTTGAGCCTTTAGATTGAATTAAGTCGTATTTCCACGTACCTGAGCGAAGCAACTCGCTTTGAAATCAAATTGAATGTAAGCCTCATTAATGAATACGCTTCGTGCAAATGTATGAATGGTTTGATCGGATATTTATTGCTGACGCATTGATTTTCTTGTATACAGCCAAGAGAAAATTATGTATGCTGAAATTATTACGAAGCCCTTTTCTGTTAAACTATCTATTGAAATTATACTCATTTGGATATCATACAGTATCTATCAGCCATCACATACCTACAATTATAAATCAGGTTTATTGTTATTGGTTACATTTTTAAATATTTTTATTAAAAAAAAAAACATAGATAAGAACATTTAAAAATATAAAAAATAGTAGCCCATTGGCATCAGGAACAGGGTCCAAACTACCGGTGGTCAGGGCTCTAGAGAGAGGAACCTCCTCACTATGCGCGCCGTGTCCAGGAGTACTGCTTTCTGAATCAAGCCCTTGACCCAGCCGCGCAATGAGAGCTTCCTAAGGTGTTGGTCGAGGCTCTCCGCTAATAAGCGATTTACTGTAACGATTATCGGTACAGACGCCAGCACATCATCCTACCCGAAACTGTAAAATTTTCCCAATCAATTTTGAACCTTATGCTTTAGCAATATAGTTGAAAATGTATTAAAGAAATTTGAGAGATTGTAGTAGGTTGATGTGTACAATGATCGCAGAGTCCACGTCCCACATTTCGACAACCTCGTGAGCAAAGTCAAGATACTTGCAATTATAAATATTACTATGGAAAACATTCAAAAGTTTCAGAAATAATCACAGCTAAATTTAGCTAAGTCGCAGCTACCTACTTAACATATTTAAGCTCTTCACTGTATGTTAGGTAGGTGTACCTAAAATAACATTTTTTTTTATCCACAACATTATTTTCTTCGTTAAATTTCCAGTAGAAAATTAAATTGGTAACGATGAGCAAAAATATCTTCGGTTGAAGTTCACAAATTATTGTAAGATCTTTAAGCAATTAAACCTCTCCCAAAATGTCCGCCTGAGAGCAAAATCAACATTAATTGGTCAAAGTATATTCAAAATAGGCTTAAGTCAATTAACAGAGAACTCCGAAGGCCCGCCCTTTACTTGAAACCAAAGGGAACAAACTTAGTTATTAATAGATGCAGTACCATGAGCGACATCAAAGATATTTGCTATTCGAATTTATTTACTAATTAATGCTTCAAGCACAGAAATGTACAGAGGCATACTTAATACCACAGGCATTTTCTACCAGTCATCCTTTGGGTGATGCAGAGACAAACAGAGGTCGGTGTAATTACTTACGAGAAATTGAGGACTACATATTTATTTATAGGCCGACCGCTTAACTGAGACTTTGCCTGAGGTAGCAGCGCGGTGCGGAAAAGGTGTGGTGACGTGATGCGAGAGCTCAGTGGTTCATCAACTTGTGACAACTATCACCCCTCCCGCACCGCGCAGCTACCTTAGGCGACGTCTCAGTTAAGCGGTCAGCCTATAAGATACACATATTTGCGGATGACGAAAATGTATCGGACATGTTATGAAGCCATTGATTGGCAATATACGAGTACTTCAAAACCATTCAGATTGTGATTGAAAGTGTATTAGGTAATTACGGTGCTGTTTCCACTTTTATTCCCAAAAAAACTAACTAAAATTCCAAATATGCTGCCGTTTCAAGCCTGGAATCAATATGCTATACAGTAGCACAAAAACATGCCAAATTCAGACGGATCCCACTTTTTAATTAACACGAGCGTACGAAAAGAGTACCTATATACACCTACATTACATACACGATAAAGGTGAACGTCCAATGGTGCACACCGGCCGCAAAGCACGCACGGCACGCAACGGGTTTTGGTTTGCTTTGTATGACTGCATACCTTACTGAGTCCACTATTTAATTAGTGCTGCCCGCGCCGAGCGCGGGTATATGAACAAAAAATCTGGTTCGAGGTGGGAATAATTCAGGCATGAACATACCTAGTTACTTAAGAAAACAACTTTCAACTAGATAACTTTACAGAATAATTTATGTGCAAAAAGTTTGCTGGAAACTTAAAATATTCAGCACATCGTGTTACAAAGTTATGCAGCAGAGAGCTATGTGCACCAAATTAGATTTTATCCTTACACCAAAAATATTCTACATGCTTCTCACGTAGATGATATTAAAATATCATAAAAGTTGAATTTTATCGTTCATTCTGGAAAATGCTGGTATTCAGCTGCATCCGGTTAGACTGGAAGCCAACCCCAACATAATTGGGAAAAGGCTAGGCAGATGATGATGACTCACAATAACATATAAAAACTTATTTTAGTTACGATTGATTTACGAGTAACAACAAATGATAAATAATAACAAACACGTCGTATCACTTCTATTGATCAATCAATACGTACCTACGGCAGGCGCCACCCGCTGGCCCTACCTAATTTCCTTCTTATCGCAACCTGCGTTACATCTACATACACATGAACATCCGCATTGATGATTGCGGATGCGGACGTGGATGTCCAATTTGATGCAGAAGCTCGCGGATGCGGATGCGTATATCCGCAACATACCATCGGTGTCTCGGATGGGATTTCCCATTGGTAAAAATAACGATCTTTCAGACAAACTTTCAGAGCGAGACGGCCATAATCCATCACGCGGGACCAGAGCGGGTTGATGAATGTCACATGTCTTGTTTTTAGCCATGCCGGTTTCCTCACGATGTTTTCATTTACCAATCCATTGAATCATCTATCGGGGACACTATCCAGGCGAACCCAATAATCTCCGATAGTGCGAGAGTAGATAAGTGTTACGCAAATTTGGGTCATACTTACAGCCTGTTATCAACATTTGTAGCTATTTTTTTAAGTGAAAACTACTTTAGGTGCGTTGAGCGATTTTTTTTCGGGGAAAACCTTTATGGGTTTGCGCCCCTATCGTTAATGTTAACAGTATATAAATGTAGCTATAAGTGTCCATCATAATCAGACTATAACGTTTCCAATAGGTACTGGGAAACAGGCCTCCTCTCTTCGAGAGGGACTGGGCTATAATCTACCACGGCGGGCCCATTGCGGGTTGGTCGATGTCACAAGTCTTCGAATTTTTGGTTCTAGGACATGCCGGTTTCCTCGCGATGATTTTCTTCAGCGATTTGAGAGCAGTGATGATGAAATTATTTACGTAAAGTTAAGCGCCTGCTTGGGATCGAACCCACGATCTACAACTCATAAGTCCCCGTTACCACTGGGCCACCATTGCTTACAGCCATAAAGGTAACCCCCAAGCTGTAAGACCCCCTTATAATAATAATAATTGTTTTATTTCAGACAACCAGGGCCCATCATGTTAGTTATTTTTGTAATTTCATAGTTATATTATAAGTTTTTACTTCTATTGGCAGTCCATGACTACCTATTGAAGTGAAACTTCTTTACGCACGCTTGACTTGGGGAGTAAGCTGGCGAACGCGTGACGTAAGCGTTATGAAAAGTGTGATCGGGCGAGGCGAACGGGAGTTGAGTGGGGGATATAAGCAAGAGAAAGCAGTGCGCGCACAGTTTCTTTCTCTCTTCCTCTCATATCTCATTATGGCAAGAGCTTATTCTCTACAATACAATAATTATAAGTATTTTTTCTTTATAATTCAATTTATAGGAACTCATGTAAAAACCTTTTAAAGAGACTGCGGTTATAACAGTAGCTCGTTGATGCGGAACCAAGGAGGCTTTGAAAATTCACAAAGCGAATTTCTTATTAAGGTTTAAAATTGCAATATGCAAAGTGAGAATTTTATTTTCACCTAGAAAAGGAAAATGTTGTAAAAATATAAGTTTTAAATATAATGGAGCTGCTTAGAACATTCACAATGTTTTATGCATTTATTACTAACATAAAAGTTTTGCTTGGCGCTTTTGCGGGTTAGTACCTAGACCTACCAGTATTCTTCAATGTATTACAAGCAATACCAGTCTCTATCCCTTGGGAATTACGGGATGAATAGTGTACTTTGTTCCGACATGGACATTTTCCAGGTCATGCTCTACCCATGTGCCAAATTTCATCCAAATCCGTTCAGCCGGTTTAGCGTGAAAGCGTAACAAACAAAGTTACAAATATACTCTCTTTATTGTAATATTAGTTTAGCAAATGAATTTTTCAGTGGTATCTCAGAGCCAGAGAAGCAAACCCAGTATCCATACTAATATTATAAATTCGAAAGTAACTCTGTCTGTCTGTCTGTTACCTCTTCATGCTTAAAGCGCTGAACTGATTTAGATGAAATTTGGTATAGAGATAGTTTGAGTCCCAGGAAAGGACATAGGATATTTTTATCCCGATATTCCCACGGGATCGAGATTCATGCGGGTGAAACCGCGGGGAGCTGCTAGTTTTCTATAACATTCGCAATCTAATCTCAATCTCAATCTGTCTCATTTTTGACAAGTTTTTGACATTGATTGTCGCTGAGATGAGATTAAAACTTGAAGAAATGGCATTCTGGTTTCTTGTACAGATGATGAAACTACTACAATCTGTCAAATTTCTATAATAGATTTTCAACTTTATCACTAAAGCATAAGGTTCAAAGTTGATTGGGAGAATTTGACAGTTTCGGGTAGCTTGATGTGCTGGCGTCTGTACAATATACCTCTGTCTAGTCCCATTCCAAAAATATGATGTTATATTGTAACTTGCAAACTAACCGAGAAACTATCACAGAATCTTTCTCTATTATCTAGATACGATATTGGAACCATAGTCTGCAGTAACCGATTTTTATCTAATCTTTGTCCCTAGAGAGTTTCTCTCTAGTGCCGACCGGGATTGTAGCCTGGATCAACTTCCTAAGGGCGAGATTCACAAACCGCACTTTAAAAATACTAACATTGTTTTAAGCTATTGCATAGCTTTTATAGCGGACTTTGAGCGCGGCGACGGAATCAAGAAATTCCATAACGAAAATAAGCCTAACACCCCCCACTCCGACCGGCACAGCGGTGCAGCGTTGAAAGCCGTGCATCGTCTAACGTCGTTTCAGTTCGGCAGAATTCGGCACGGTGTTTGTGTGCGTGCGACTAGACGTATGCGTGTAGACTGTACGAAGCTCGCACAAGTTGATAAAAAATGCTATGCTATTTAGCTTTACCGCGGCAGTCCCCGAGTGCCACACGTATTTTTTTTTTCAAACTTGATATCGCACATAAACTCAAACTCAAAACATTTATTTCAAACTAGCTGCGCCCTCTGGTTTCACCCGCATAAATGTCGATTCCTTGGGAACATCGGGATAAAAAGTAGCCTATGTGTTGATCCAGGTTGTCAGATAGCTCTATACCAAATTTTATCAAAATTGGTCCAGCCGTTTGAGCGTGAAGAAGTAACAAACATATAAACACACACACTCTCAAACTTTCACCTTTATAATATTAGTGAGATAAATAAACCAATTACAGACACTTTTGAATTGTCAAGGGGTCGGCCAATTAGAAAGATAAAACAAATTGCCCATTCTAAAGCGTGAGGCCCTGTAAGCTACAACACTCAACAGAAATTGTGTCTGAGCTTGCCCTCTCCTCCCTTAATTGGTAGCTAACAATGGGGAGGCTAAAAGGTGAATAGAGGATTTTATATAAAAAATAAAATAAAACATTCAATTAACAGCTCTCAAAAAATTTCAACTTTACTTTCGTAAGTAAGCGCTGCATACGAATACGAACATTATGTGTATAAACTTAACGTTCATATTTGTATGCAACAGCGCTTGCTCACATCCCCATAAACGAATATGCGCATTATTTTAGTAGGAATAAGGTTCATATCCGTACGAAAAGCTTACATTATTTAGCAAATTGCAGTCAAAGTGCGATCTGTGAATCTAGTCGTAAGTGCTTTCTACTTTGCTTAGTTTCATTAAAGTTACACTAGGGAGGTTGCATAGTTTGTTTTTCTATACTTTAGGTAAGGCTGTAGTGCTCTAGTCATTTAGTGGTGAATAGTTTATGCACTATTGGAGGCGCTCGTGGCTAAGTAATACCAGCGGCACGGATTGATTGATCAGGTTAAGCTACGCCAGCCACGGTCGGTCCGTGGATGGGTGACCATCTTTACATACCGAGACCCGTTCGTGCCTCGGAAAGCACGTTAAACCGTTGGTCACACCTGTCATTCGTGGATCTTTGACAGTCGTTACTGGTCATCAGAAGCCCGAAAGTCTGACAACCAGTCTTACGAGTATCAAGGGGTACCTACCTATCGTATTTACCCAGTAACTGGGTTGTGGAGGTCAGATAGGCACTCGCTCCATGTCAAATGACAAAGTAGGTAAGTACTTGGGACTAATTATAGCAAAACTGGCTAAATTTGGATATAATGAAAATCTGCCTACCACTTCCCGGTATTAAGGTGAATGGGTAGTTGTAGCCCGCGAAATTCAATTTTTCTTACGTTTTTTGCAATTTTCAGGTCAGTGTCAGGTTGTATCTTGATGAAAATTTGATTCGCGACTATAACAGGTACGTATTCACAGAATTATAATCATCAGAATCATTAATACATCTGTTTAAGTTAGATTTCTACCACCAACACTTTTCCATACGAGATTTGTTCTTAACGGTAGAAATCTAACTTAGAAAGATGTATTAATGTTTCTAATTATTATAATTCTGTAAATACGTAACTATTATTGTCGCGAATCATATTTTGATCAAGATACAACCTGACACTGACCTGAAAATTGCAAAAAACGTAAGAAAAATTGAATTTCGCGGGCTACTACTACCCATTCACCTTAAAGCGTTATGTTATGTTTTAAGCTATCATGTATTGTGGTTTAAAATATCAACTTAAGTATAGAATTTTTTTACAGAAACTGGGCTTAAAAATTTCTTCTGTAATACTTGTTTTGATACCCTTTTATATAGGCCCAGAAATAGAAGATCTGAAGTTTTTACAGTTAAACTAATAAAAGTCCTAAAGAATCAAACGAAATGTGCCGTAAAAAGTTTCCAAATATTTCGAAATTGTATTAATATGTCCGCATTTGTACAGTATTTTTTTTACTTGTACATAAAATTTATAGATAAATAAATAAAATAAAGCTTACCTATTTATTCTAAGTTTCGTAAAACAACCATATTGTATTCAGCATATAATACTAGCTGCGTTCATGTGCCCACAGACGTTTTTATTATAAGTCCTTTGTAAACAACTGGCTTGGAATTTAATATTAAAGAAGTGGTTTCTTTTCTTTGACATACGAAGAGTTGAATAAATAAAACATGACCAAATCATCTATGAATAGTATAGAAAAAAGTCGCTTTTCGTATTTGTGCGTGCGAAAACTGCCAATGTACGCTTGTATAATTTCTAAAGTAACGATATTATTGTGGACTTACACAGCATCACAATAACGGGAAGTAGAATGTATGGATATGTTATGAAGATGATATTAAATTGAGGGCACTCTTACTGACTAAAACCCACCCGTGTTCCTTCCTTAGCCCTTTATGTTCCGGAGTAACGGTAACCCTTTCGGACAATCCCGCACCCCCGGCAGGCTTCGGCCCTAACAGGCCGCTTCCTTTATGCTGACATCTCTTTGAGGCGCGCGTGGAACACATACTTACGTGCCGTCAGGCACGGGCCTGGCCCTGATCGGACGGTGAGCTACCCATTACTCTCCGTCCGCTGGCCCGCACCTACGGTGACCGGGAGTCATCGCGCGGCTCCCGACGCCCGGAGCGTCTCCCGCGGCGGCTGTGACGTGAGGCTCCCTCAGCCATCCCGCCACCTCCTTCGCTAGCATGAATGCTTCGCTGAAGGAGGTGACCCTGTAGCCCCGGAAAGCCGGTGTAGGTCGTGGGTTGGCGAACCCACCTAGGCGGTTTACTTTGTGTAATTTATTTCATCATTACTGATCTCAAAACGGTGAAGGAAAATATCGTAAGGAAACCAACATGTCCAAGACCAAAAAAATCGTAGACTTATGACATCTATCAACCCGCACTGGGCCCGCGTGGTAGATTACGGCCCAATCCCTTTCACGGAGAGGAGGCTTGCGTCCCAGCAGTGGGAACGTTATAAGCCGATTATGCTATGCTTTTAAATTTACGTCCACGATAACGTACATGTATCGATAATATCGTCACGATAGATATTATAAAAAAGCGCACAATTGATTTTGATGCGGTTTGCATCATAATTTAGGCAATCTATTCTGAAAGGTTTATGTTTATAATACCCTCATACTTAAACTTAAATATAGAAATCTAGATGTCAAACCCAGATTTAATTGTGATTTCACTTCTGTCCTAACAGTTTAGGACAGAAGTGAAATCACAATTAAATAACAGAATTGTTTAATAATCTAAAAACTAATCACATGAATTATGAAAAGAATTATCAACCATAGTAAAATTACAATCAGAGGAACAAAATTGTCACTAAACAAGTTAAAGAATTAATGAGACACCAATTACACCGAACGGCTGACAGATAGTGCTTCTACACGCAACGCTATCAAAAAGCATAGACCACCAAACAAGAACCAGAGAGCCTGACTCGCCGCCTGTGGCAGCCTCCTTTCAGTGACCGCGTCCTCCGCGCTCCTGGGCCGGGTGTTAGTATCCAACACTACAATTAAGTTCCGGGAATTTAGTTATAATTAAAAAACTGGCAACACTTTTTCATTCGTCATCATCTCTCAAAGAGGGAGGATCTTCCTTTTAATTAGAGTTCAAAGTTGAAGTAGATAGCACGTATGGTTTGTGTTTTATGCGTATTTTTTGCAAGTGACTTTTTTAGTGGCGTAGTGAAAATGCAACACAAGCAACGTGTTGTGACTCAATTTTTAGTGAAATCTGGCGAAAAACCCTCGGAAATCCTCCGAAAATTGCAGGTTGTCTATGGAGACGATAGCATGTCAAAAACGCGTGTGTTTGAATGGGCGAAGCGGTTCAAGGAAGGGCGTGAATCGGTGGAAGACGATCCACGTGAAGGAGCTCCCGTCACCTCTCGTACCGACGCGAATGTTGATCGTTTGCGCATGTTGATCACGTCTGACCGTCGCCTAAGCGCTGCGGGCTCGTGTTTTTCATGTGCGACCCGAACTCGCCAAGGATGGCTGGATCTTGCATCACGACAATGCACCGGCCCATTCCTCGTTCGTTGTGCAAGAGTTTTTGGCAAAAAAGGCATCCCAACGTTGCCTCACCCACCCTATAGTCCCGATATTGCTCCCTGCGACTTTTTTCTATTCCCCAAGATGAAGTCGCACCTCAAGGGAACTCATCATGGCGGCGTACAAGAGGTCCAAGAAGTTGTAACCGTGGTGCTTAACGGGCTAGCTTCGGAGGACTACCAAGGGTGCTTCCAATCATGGGAGAAGCGTTGGAATCGTTGTGTAGAGTTAGAGGGAGACTATTGTGAAGGTCGATAGTAAAACTTTTCCTAAAACTTCATTTTCTTGTTTTTTATTGACAAATTCCCGGAACTTAATTGCCACCGTATACTTTAATATAATGTTGAAATCTTGATGTTTTTGTTTTTGTTTTGAGTGCGAAGGACGGGCGCGGGCGGGACAAGATGAAAAATGATGCAAAATTCTTAGTTACGATAGAAAGTAAATTATGTATACTCGTCATAACTAACATATACAAATATAAAAAGAAAGTCATCATCATCTTCCTAGCCTTTTCCCAACTATGTTGTGGTCGGCTTCTAGTCTAACCGGATGCAGCTTAATACCAGTACTGTTCATGGAACGACGCCTATTTCACAACCCAGTAACATGATATACCCCTTGGTAAGACTGGTTGTCAGACTTTCGGGCATCTGACTACCCGAAGATCTACGAATGACAGCTGGGAGCAACGGATAAAAACAAAGTAAGAATAAAATAAAATTGAATAGAATATCTTTATTATATACACCAAATATTACAGAATATATAAATGGAGAAATTAATAAAAGCACAAAATGTTTTTAAAGATTTTTCTAGCAACATCTGTCACCTAAAATAATATATCGAAAACATTTTATTTTGTAACGAAAACATTTTGCTTCGTGACAAAATAAGAAAACTTTTCATTTTGAGCTGCAGTCCGTTCGTTAGTTTCCGTTTTGACAGGAGATAAACAACCATGTTTTAGGTGTTTGTACAGACGACAGCACATCAAACTACCCGAAACTGTCAAATGTTCCCAATCAATTTTGAACCTTATGCTTCAGTAATAAAGTTGAAAATCTAGAAAGGGGTTTGAAGGTTTTGGCCCTAAAATCAGCCGCCATTTTGATTTTTTTTCAGAATCGCGGTGCACAACAAAAGTTATATATTTAGACAGAGGACACTTATACAAACAAAAATGTAATATAACATAATATCCTAAAGCGTCAGGTTTTGGAGTTATTCACCAAAATATAAGTCGAAAACAACAAGGTTTTTTTTGTTTTTTTTCCTTCTAGGTGAGCATATTGAACTATTTAGGTAATAGAAACGTTATGAAACCTTTATGGAGAAGAAACAAAAGAAGAATAGACATTTTTTAAATAAATAATTAAACACCGCAATTTACAGTTCGTTTTTTAATCCCAGAGACTAATCTGACAAGTTTAATGTCAAACTTCTATACTAAAAAAAAACGAAAATAGAAAAGACTTAAATGTCAGATTAGTCTCTGGGATTAAAAAACGAACTATAAATTGCCGTGTTTAATTATTTATTTAAAAAATGTCTATTCTTCATTTGTTTCTTCTCCATAAAGGTTTCATAACGTTTCTATTACCTAAATAGTTCAATATGCTTACATAGAGGGAAAAAAAACAAAAAAATCCTTGTTGTTTTCGACTTATATTTTGGTGAATAACTCCGAAACCTGACGCTTTAGGATATTATGTTATATTACATTTTTGTTTGTATAAGTGTCCTCTATCTAAATATATAACTTTTGTTGTGCGCCGCGGTTCTGAAAAAAAATCAAAATGGCGGCCGACCTTAGGGCCACCCTCCATACAAAAATCTTCTAACCCCTTTGACAGATTGTAGTAGCTCGATGTGCTGGCGTCTGTACTTCTAGCAACTTTCAGCGTGTTATTAGAGCTAGGATTAAAATGTTCGGGGTAACATGTCAACTTTTGTTTGCCTTTAGAATTTTGTTGCTGCTCGTGAATTTATTGGCATTTGCCAATCAATACGCCAGTTATTCAACTGAACCGAGCGCCCGGCACATCCTGGAGAGTCACACCTATAGAAATTATATATCTATGGTCACACCCAACACCTTATTTGACTGGCCAATTCTTCCCTTGCGGTGGTAGAGCTAATGCCCGCCTGGTTTGTGACCACCCTCCCACCGGAGTCCGGCGTCAAGCAGCTTGCTGTGTTTCATCGATGCGTGGGCGTTCCTGTGCCTTAGGCATCTTCTGGGCACGCTCGCTCTATCACCTCATCCATCGCTTTCCATCAGGCGTGAACGAGGTCAAGAACGGACCCATTCAGCAATAAAAATAAAATAATAAGAAATTGTGTTTGTCATCGTAAGGCATTCATGGTTTTATTACTTCCGCGAGCTGCTTCTAAAACTACTTTAAGGCTATACTTTTTTATATTGAATAAATAATTCATCATCATCATCATTTCAGCCGAAAGACGTCCACTGCTGGACATAGGCCTCCCCCAAGCAACTCCACTTCGACCGGTTTTGTGCTTCTCGCATCCAACGAGTTCCTGCGGCCTTCACAAGGTCGTCGGTCCCTTGAATAAATGATTACGATAAAAATATATACATTGGATAAACTTCTCATACTAAAGTAATTAAAAAACTATTTACATAAATAGTTACATAGTTTTTTTGTTAATATTTAAATAGCAGCATAACATAATCAGCCTGTAATATTCCAAATGCTGGGACACAGGCCTCCTCTCTTCAAAAAGTAACCAAAACAATCAAGTAACCAACACAAAAGTAACCAACATCAAAAGTAACCAACACAATTATCTGTATTTTTTACTGCTTTTTTTTCTTTCTTCATTTAATTGTTATTATTTTTTCCTTGTCCTGTTTTTATAAAATTAATCATTAGTGTTGTAAGCGTTATTTCTGCACAATTATTGCAATTTTATTTATATTATAACTTTGTTTTTGCATGCTGTGTCTATCGCATCATATTGTACACTATGCTTGTATATTGCTTGTATTTTAAGGATAAACAGTGTAGCAATTGTAGATAGGCCAATAAATAATTAAATAAATAAATAAAGGAGTGGGCCCAGTGCGGGTTGGTAGATGTCACATGTCTTCGATTTATTGGTTCTAGGACATGCTGGTTTTCTGCAAGCAGTGGTGATAAAATTATTTACACAAAGTAAAGAGTCTGCCTGGGTTCGAACCAGAGATCGGAATAGGTAGAACTGTTTTATGTACTTGCCATAGGTTAGAATAATATGGATATTCCCCGAGTCCCGGGATTTGGTTTTTAAGTAGTAAGTACTCTAGCGACAGAAACACCCCGCTATTGTTTTCTTTTTTTCCATAATGCGGCGACATTACGCGTCTTAACAAAGCGGAAACGGCGCGCTTGGCAAAAAGTTTTATAGCGTGCTAAAATTTACAACGTCGCTCATGCGCTTATTGGCTTACATAAACCATTTTTATACATATTGACAAAAATAATTAAATTCAATAAAATCCCGTAGTATCAGTCGGAATCCCGTGGAATATCCATATTAACATCAATGTTTGCGGTCAATGAACCTAAATAGCTCTACCTATTCCGATCACTGGTTCGAACCCACAAACTGCAACTCGTAAGTCGGAGCCGTTATCGACGGGCTACCACTGCTCTCACTGCATCATGAAAGCAGCAGCTGTACCAGGCATAAGTCCATAAGTCCTTGATAAACTATATCCTGACAGTCTGTAGTTTCTATCCCACTGCTGGACTGAAATCTCGTCCAAATCCTTTCTTTCCCAACTCTTTTCCTGTGAGCAATGCAATGATGATGATTATTTTCCGGCCATTGGCTCTGTGTAAAATTCTGGTTCTTTTTTTTTAACATTCCCCACAGCACGTTCAATGGAAAGTTATATACCAGGACATTTTATTAAAACCGTATGTAGGTACCATAAAAAGTTATAACATCACACATGTTACGTTGGTACATAGTTGTTTGGTGCAATGGCTTCGAGTGTTTTTATGGCAACACATTTGAGCAGCTGGCTACCATTTGTTTTTTAAAGTCGTTTTAAATTTGTTTTTTTAAAGTTAGTACGCCATCATGTCCAGGTTATGCATTATCTTATAAATTACTGCTTAGTGATCCGGAATGATAGGTACAGAGAGCAACGAATGTCGAGTTGGAGGTAATGAAAAATATAAATAACTGAAATTCGAGCAGTGAAGTGGTAATGCAGGAACCCAGGCAAGCGCTTTAGTTTTTATAAATTATTTTATCACCACTGCTCTCAAAACGGTGAAGGAAAACATCGTTAGAAAACTGGCATGTCCAAAAATTCGAAGACATGTGACATCCACCAACCCGCACTGGGCCCGCGTGGTAGATTATTAGCCCATTCCCTCTCGAAGAGAGAAGGCATGTGTCCTAGCAGTAGGAACATTATAGGTTGGTTATGTAAATGCAATGCATTGTATATTTTGCATTTGAATTAGAAAATACAATTTAAAAAAAAAATGGTATGGATCCCGCCTGCAACCAACTTTTGTTTAATTTAAAATGGGTTTGTTTTTAGCTTTTCAGTTTTTTTAAAAGTTTTTTACCGCAGTCGGGTTTTTTTTATTTTTTTTTTAATTTCCTGCTTTTCAGTTTACAAATGTGAAAGATTTCGCAGGCGATTTAGTTCTTGGTACGTTTTACGATTTGTCACTTCGAATTACTTTTAACCATATAAATTGTATATTTTTGTAATTAACTTTTAAAACCCTTTATTTTGATATCCCACTCGATAGGTTTTGAGAACAAAAAAATTTTTGAAGGCATAATATTGCGCCAAAAATCCGCCATTTTGCTGTTTTTTTTTTATTTTGATATACCCAGTGTCACTCTCACAGTAAATACGAATCTAACGACACCTCTCAAGCTAAAATCCATCGAGCCGTTCAGGCCGCAGAGTGTGCCAAACAATTATACATACATACTCTCGAAAAACATAACCCGTCTTCTGGCGCAGTTGGGTAACAGGAGTGCCACCTACATAATACTAGGTATCCCTCGTTTCTAAGATTACCGTTTTGTAACCCTTACCCCAGTATTGACCAAAATGTAACATGACGTGTTCTAGAGCAATACGTCGTGAGCCGTAGACAAGTTTTATCTCTAGTTCGGTTACGTGCCGTAGTAAACGGGTCCACGGAAGGTTTACTGCCGTACCTGGGTTAAAATACTAGCAATTTTACCGTCCTACCTTATGGGACTGTATTTTAGGAGAATTTGTTTAAAACGTAAGACGTTTTCTTGTTTTAGTTTAAGGAATTATTTTTTTTTTGTAATTGTTGTAATTGATCTATGTCATACCAGTGGAATAATAAATATATAAATAAATACTTAAATAATAACATGTATGTTCACAACAATCGCTCGACCTTAATGTAACGCGAAGTCACTGCCTCCCAAGATACAGGATTTTCCCCCCTGTTCCTTATATCCCTACTGATATATCTCCACTGGTAGGGATACTTGGAGATTTTTTCCAATTATCGCTACTTAATATATGGAACCTTGTGCTCCATATATCGCTACTGATCCGCACTGGTTAGGATAGGGACCTTTGACCCCACTACCTACTTCTTGCATCCAACCTCTGTAAAATCTACTTATTTTATTTTTGCATACCACTCTGTTAACTTAAAATAATGAATGTCAAAGTTTATGTTTTGTGAATAAAAATTATTATTATTATTGAATCACAAAATATGTTAGAATACCTGCTCTCCAGTGGCCAAGGTACTATACAACTCGATTCCCACCGGCTTCCCTTCGAAAATTCAGAGCATAGCCACACTAGTCAATTCGTACCTAATTTAATTTTTTTTTTTGGCATTTTTTTTTTTGCTCCGGCTTACCTCTGTCATAAATTTACCCTTCGCCACTGCTGCTCTCCAAGATACCGTGTTTAGATTGGTCACCCATCTGGGCACTGATCGCGATATGTTCAGGTTAACCTATATTTTTAAGCCTATTTGTTTTAAGCATTGGGTTATTGTTTAGACATCAGGTATTCTGTCAATTTTTACTATAAAAAAAGTAGGTACTCCAGGCCGCATTTCGGACACGGCGGCCAATCTCAACGGAGACTAGCCTTCAGCGCAGGAGATATTAAAGTGCACAAGTGTGCAGAGAGAGCAGTGGTGGCCAAGTGGTAACGGCCGTGACTTACGAGTGGTTCGAATCCAAACAGGCGCTTTACTTTGTGTAAATTATTTCATCACCACTGCTCTCAAAACGGTGAAGGAAAACATCGTGAGGAAACCGGCATGTCCTAGAACCAAAAATTCGAAGACATGTGACATCTGCCAACCCGCACTGGGCCCGCGTGGTGGATTACGGCCCACTCCCTCTCACTGAGAGGAGGCCTGTGTCCCTGCAGTGGGAACATTGTAGGCTGATTATGTAAGTGTGGGCGCAGACACACGTGCACTCCCTCTTCGCTCACTCTTATAGTCCGATGGGACGGGAATCCGACACGACCGGAGAGAGATCAGGCGCAGGACCAACGGCTTTACGTGCTTTCCAAGGCACGGGGGTATCACACCGCCAACTTCCAAACTCCGGGATGTTACTAAGAAATTCCTGATGGAAAAACTCAATAACACACACAAAAACACTTAACACACTTAACACACTCAATTACACTTTTTACTATAATAAAGGAAAAGAATAAGAAAAAGCTTAAATGTCTCTCACATTAATCTCATCATCTGCGGAGTAATTGCGTAACACATTCATTCATATTGACAAATCAACAATATCCATTGAATTATGTTTGTTGTCAAGAAAACGAATTCTTCTAACATTATGATGCAATGGATTATGAATTTCCTTCAAAATCCTTATGATTTTGATAGAAACTGTGTTTTACGCAATTGGAGAACTCTCAAAGTATCTGATCTTAAAGCAGTAGCGTGCATTGGTTTTCAGAATAGGTAGGCACTAGGCCGGGTCTAAGCTAGGCAAACGCGGTAAGTAATCAGAAAAAAAAGTGAGGTCAAAAGTGTGGTTATTTGAGTAGGCATGCCTACTTAAGGGTAATAAATTGCGAAGGTCGAACGTCATGGTATTACGCGTGAGACATACATATTTTTAATTATGTCGTATTAACTTGAACGAGTAAAGATCAATGACAATATGCGAATAGTACGGGAGCCGAGTAGGCCGTCCGGCGACTGCCTACTGCCGCGCGTGTTTGTATGAAGATTTTGTTTTTTGTTAGGTATGATAATTTAGGCACACACACACTAAAATGTAATTGACAGGCATATGTTGACATATCGAAGTAGGCACTGCTTATATGCCTATATGCAATGCACGCCATTGTCTTCAAGTAACATGAAACAGAATCCTTAAAAGTTCCACTGAAACTACATCGACCAACTTAGGTAGTGTTCCGAAGTTCGCAACTAGCTATCGCAGAGCTGAAATTACGAAAATGCATGTTATATGTATCACGAATTGGAAACCAACCTAAATTAGTGAAAATTTGTTTTAAAACTAAAGAAAGTTTTGCGTTGGAGTTTGTGCTGCAAAAGCGTGAACCTGGCTGGATAGAATATGCTTGAAACTAGCGGTGAACACCATTTGGTTTTAAAACTAACATAAACGAACAAACTGTTTTCTTTTGTTTTATTTATCCGAGCAATGATAATTTGCTCATGGCTTGATTAAAAGCCCCCTGAATCTGTAAAGGGCGTGATAACCTCATGAGTTCTGTTCGAGTTCAAAAACAGTGGGGCAAACTCAGGGGCGTAGCTACCGCCGTATCTGCCGTATCAATTATACGGGGCCCCCGGGCCACGGGGGCCCCCAACGTGCGTAATCTTTTTATTTTTTTTCACAAATGCCAAAAGCCAAAAAAAGCAAATCAGCTATAAATGATTTAATAAATCAGTTTGCCGAAAAAAGGAAAGTTAATTTGAATTGTTTGTAAATTTTTTGGAAAAGTGACAGATAGATATTATGGTGAACTAGCTGTGCCCCGCGGTTTCACCCGCATAAGTTTCGATCCCGTGGGAATATCGGGATAAAAACTATCCTATGTCCTTTTCCGGGACTCAAACTATCTCTATACCAAATTTCATCTAAATCGGTTCAGTGGTTTAGGCGTGAAGAAGTAACAAACATATAAACACACACACACTCACAAACTTTCGCCTTTATAATATTAGTGTGATAAATATTTCTTTTAATTTTATGCAAACATTTTTTTTCTTTTGTGAGAAATCTTTACCCTTCCTAAGGGCCCCCAAACAAATTTTTATACGGGGCCCCGCCAAGGCACGCTACGCCACTGGGCAAACTAGAAATAAACGCGTTTGTAATCAATAGTACTAATAATAAAGCTGAAAAGTTTGTTTGTTTGAACGCGCCAGTCTGAAACTACCAGTCGGATTTTAAAAATCTTGTTTGAATTTTATAGCCCAACTAGCTTCGCCCCGCGGCTTCACCCGCATAAGTCTCGATCCCGTGGGAATATCGGGATAAAAAGTATCCTTTGTCCTTTCCCGGGACTCCAGCTATCTCCAGCTATCTCTATACCAAATTTCATCCAAATCGGATCAGCGGTTTAGGCGTAAAAAGGTAACATACAGACAGACAGACAGACAGAGTTACTATCGAATTTATAATATTAGTATGGATTCTTCAGGAAGGTTTTACATCACGCTACGGAGCCGAGTAAATAGCAATAAAGTCAGAAAGAACGCAAATCGGAAACGAAGTAATAGCGCAACCGCCCGGGCACGACTTTTGGCTTAGCGGCAAGTGGCGCGGTTTTTTTGTCTAGCTTTGACGCTGCGAGTGGTGCGTCGTGGCATGGATCATACATTTTGGTATATTTGGTTTTACCGCTTGCCGCCCCGCGCTAACCTGCCGCTGATAATGGCGAGTTCGTGGCCAGGCTGTTACTGCTAGCGTTGACGCTGCGAGCGGTGCGTCGTGGCTGGTTCATACATTTTTGTGTATTTGTTTTTAACGCTCGTCGCCCCGCGCTAAGCTGCCACTCATAGCGGCAAGGTCGTGGCCAGGCCGTAGGTAAGTATGCGACGCGGTGGCTTGTGGGCCGAAATTCCACGCGAACGAAGTCGCGGGCTTAAACTGTTTATTCATAACTAGCTGTGCCCCGTGGTTTCACCCGCGTACGTGCCGATCCCGTGGAAATATCGGGATAAAAAGTAGCCTTTATGTTAATCCAGGGTGTCAGCTATCTCCATACAAAATTTTATCAAAACTGGTCCAGCCGTTTGAGCGTGAAGAATTAACAAACATATAAACACACACACACACACTGACAAACTTTCGCCTTTATAATATTAGTGTGATCATATAAGAATAAGTGATGTCTACATCTGTATCTTTGATATCGATTGAGCAAGCATGCTTGCTCAATCGATATCAAAGATACAGGCAGAAGAAGATACAAGCATTGATTACCATGGTAATCAATGCTTGTATCTTCTCATCTTCTCTGAATGAGAAGAGGCCTTTGCCCTGCAATACAACAATAGGCTGACAATAATAGACCGGTACAGACGCCAGCACATCATGCTACCCGAAACTGTCAACTTTTCCCAATCAACTTTGAACCTAATGCTTTAGCTATAAAATTGGAAATCATTAAAGAAATTTGACAGATTGTACATACTAGCTTGATGCGCTGGCGTCTGTCTTATTTATTGCTTTTTTGTCCGAAAAGCAGAGAACAACACCCTAATTGCGTCACACATTATCAATCATAATCTGAATCATTTTGTAGAATATTTCTAAACCATTGCTACAGATGTTCGAAAAATTTGTCTACTCAACAACGTAAATAACGCAATGAATGTTGTTGAACTGTCAAAACTAAAGACATTCCTACTGTTGATTTGTTACGCAATTACCCCAACGTTCGAAGTGACGGTACTTGAAGGCTATGTCCAGCAGTGGACATCTTTTTTAAGAATATCAGTACCGTAGGTATAATTTCAGGACCGAGATGGAAGAAATCTTTAATACACCCATTTACAGCATAGCTTTAAAACTGATACGAGGAGGTAATATAACAAAGTATTACCGAAATTCTTATACCAAGTTCATAAAATACAAATATATTACCACACCCCGGACACTCCATACAACGCTCGCAAAATAATTACCTACTACTACTACATTAAAAAATGACGTTTGTATACGTATGAATGTGTGCGTGAGGTACTTGTGTTTGCGAGCGCTCTTTGTTAAAGAACTGCGACGGTAACCTCGAAGTGCGGGGTGAGGTGCGGTAACTGATGTTAGTGCGGGGAAGGGAGTGGTCTTTCTGTACGTAGTACAGTATTCTGTGATATTACTGCAGCATAGGAACAAAGTTAGATATATTGTGAATTGTGCAGTTTCTAAAATAAAATCCCCGGGAGAAACCAAAATCCTTGCTGCAGTTATATTCCAAGCGGAAAAGCAATAAAATACCAATTTCTAGACCTCACCGCGCATTTAGATAAAGCTATACATATAGTAGATATATCTACGAAATGCACTGTATTGCGAAACTGTTAAAGCAAATGGAGATTCAAATTCAAAATCTATATTACATTCATATGTACAATAAGTAGTTACAATATAAGTAAGTACCAACATGAAATCCGCAGGGCAATTGCGTAACACATTATCAATCGGAATCGGTTTCATTTTGACAGTTCAACAACATTCATTGCGTTATTTACGGGTTGAGCAGACAAATTCGAACTTATGAAGCAATGGATTAGCAATTTGCTTCAAAATGATTCTGATTCCGATTGATAGTGTGTTACGCAATTAGAGTGCTGGTTAGGGCACGGCAACATAATAATAATAAGAGTATGTATGTGTGCGTTTTTTTCTTTCATGTCTATAGTAAAATATGTAATTATTTATCTAGCTATTATATTTACTAAATATTTTGTTCTAGTTATTCTGCGACCGAGTAAAAGCATTTTTGTGTTAGATATTCTCTTATTTTTTTGTTAAATTTATTGAATTATTGAAAATTTTTTATTGCCATGTAATATGGGCTATGGTCAACATTTTGATCCGAGACGGTGGAAGATGTCTATTTTTATGGCGTGTGTTTATGTTATGGATATCTATAGCTTTTGGAAAAAAAATTGTTATTTTTAAATACAAATGTGCAAAGATCATAATAATATATGTTCTTTTATGTTTATTCAGAATTCAAGTAGGTAGTATTGGTAGGTTGGAGAGGGAGAGGAAGGCCGAAGAAAAGATGGATGGATTGTGTGAGGAATGATATGAAAGAGAAGGGAGTGAATGATAGCGTGACGGTTGACAGGGGAGAATGGAAGAAGAAAACTTGTTGCGCCGACCCCAAGTAACATGGGATAAGGGCAGGAAGAAGAAGATGAATACTATTATGATTTTTGATATTTCTTGGGATCCTAGGGTCCCGGACCTTTGGAAGGCGTATGAGGGGCTGAAGCCAACTCGCATAGGCCCGTTAGACGTTTTTAATTAAATGAGGCAGCAACCGATGATTATCCCTGTTTGCACTATGCAAGTGCACCTGAGGACAAACCCCGGTTGGTGTAGGACTATTGCAGGATATGGAAACAAAGATATTGGATTACGGGTTGGGGTGGCTAAAGTGAACTGGTTATTGAGGACTATGGAAATTATGTAGCTCTTACCTGACCAATGTTTTATAAAAATTACACAGATAAAATGGCAGGGGGTGACTTGCACACTCAATATTGGGCCCCTGAAAACGGTCGCTAACACTAGTGTCGTAGCGACAAGGGGGTAACATGTCCTGAGATACTTATGAGGATTTGAGAGGTATTCCTCGGCTATCAGGACAATCCCGGAGGTACCAAGACCCCACCAGCATCTTACTGGAATACTTCCTTCCTCCGAGCACGTTTGCTCTTGCGAATCTCCACTCAGACCGGCCAATAAAGGCAAGAATGAGGTGGGTGCTCTGTTCCCCGTCATTGTTTATTATTATTATTTGCTACATACTACTAATACTATTACTATTATTACTAGTACGTACGTAAATAACAACTAATACCTAATTACACATAACAAAATGATATCCTAACTTAACTAAATTATTCACAAACTAAAATGTAGCGTCGAAATATTTAACCGCATCGCCGTCAACTGGTAATGTCTCCAAGAGACCGGCGGCGGCGGCATTACCTCGTTGTATGGCAGTCCTTGGGTCACCGGAACATATTGTGTCCGCGGCTTCGCTCACGTCACTTCGTAATAAGGAGCCTTTGAAAGAAATATCTCCATAAATTATAATACTAATCAATATTATACAAATGGCAAATTATATAAATACAGGGTGTCCCTGGAAGTATGGATCAAATCGAATAGGGGCGTGGGCAAGGTCATTTCCAAACTTTCTAACCCTGATAATGTCAGTGAATTTTTTTACGGTTCAAAAGTTATGACCGATTTTAATTTTTTTTTTTTTTCAATCACTTCGCTTAGTGTTCAAAGAAATGAATCATAAAAAAATACTATCAGGGCTATCTAAAAAAAAAATATATAGCCCTAGTTTTCACGAATTCGATCTTTCTTCTCTTTTTTTTAGTTTTTCTTTTAGTTTTTTTTTTTAGTTTTTTTTTAGTACTAATTTTTTTTAGATTTTTTTTTGCTAAAACGTTTGGAAATGACCTTGCCCACGTCCCTATTCGATTTGATCCATACTTCCAGGGACACTCTGTATAACCTTCGACCTTGAGATTCATCTTCCTCTACTACAACTTTCTTCAACCAAAATTCATTTGCACACAAAATCTTATATTTTTGACTGTCATAACAAAACCACAATTTCAGATGAGATAATATATATTCAATATATTACGTATATTCAATCTTAACCTAAATTTCTTACACAATACAGTTCATAGATTGGAAAACAATAGCCATAGTTAATAGTTAACTCTTCAATAACAATGGACTTTCTCACACGAAGGGACTCTTTATTTACTATTACTCTTGCCAAAATATCAACACAACCTAATCTAGAAACACTCTCATAACAATCAAAATATTTAAATAAGGATCAAGACATTTTTAGCTCGCATTTAGTAACCGACAGTGGACTAACCTAGTCATCATGAAGAAGCATTCCGTAATGCACTTTTATTTTTTGATATTTCTACGATTTATAAGTTGCTGTCAGTGTAATTTGAATCATACAGTAATCGGTGTCGATAAAAAACAGTCTGAGTTGGAAATCACGACTACTACCGATCCAGGAGAAATTTTCACGACCACCAATATCTCTCAAACTAGTGTTTATGAAACAAGTGAAACTACGACAGCATCATATGAGAGTATTACAGGATCATTATTTGAAATCGAAATCAATAAAAGCCATATAATACCCGATGAACGTAATACTTTAGACATTTACGAATTAAATGAAAATAGCTCAGAGATAATTGAAGCAATTGTTGACAGCCCTGAAAACAATTTAGAATCAAATTATTTAGGAACAGCTAATCCTAATGAAACTACAACAGAAAGCGTGATTGACATGACCACAGGAAATGAATCACACAATGAGTTGTGGAAGAAATGCGAACATTATAGGAACGGGGACTCTTTTAGTTTGGGGAAAATGTGTGACGTATGGCAAGTGGTTTACTATCGACTGCCGGGCGAGTTGAAATGTTTCAAACTACATATCAAAGCGGTAAAAATAAAGGTAAGTATGCATATGAGTTCTTATATTTAAACCCATAAGGTGTATTGTATATTATGTTGTGCCCTTGAAGTTCTTTCATCCTGCACCCTAGTTGCGTAACATACTATCAACCAAAATCTGAATCACTCCGAAGGAAGGCTAATCCATTGCTTCATAAGTTCGAAAAATGTGTCCGCTCGACAACGTAAATAACGTAATGAATGTTGTTAAACTGTCAAAATGTAAGCCATTCCAACAGTTAGTGTGTCAGTATCCCGCTGGCTTATGGAATTGTGACTCAGGATACAATACCACTGATAAAGGCACAGAAAAACGTGAATTTATCCTAGGTACAGACGCCAGCATATCGACCTACCCGAAACTGTCAAATTTTACCAATCAATTTTGAATCTTAAGCTTAGCGATAAAGCTTAAAATCTATTAAAGAAATTTGACAGATTGTAGTAGCTTGATATGCTGGTGTCTGTACCTTTAACCAAGTTTTATAACATTATTTGGGATTATATTTTAATTTATAAGGAAGCCATTCATTCATCATAATCAAGTTCCTCCATTATAATGGTAAGTAATAAGTAGGAATCGCATTAAAATCGATTACTGTGGAACCAACTCTGAAAATAGCAAAAACGGCATGGATTGGCATTTGCTTTTTATAAAAAAGCAGTTTTGTTTTTGGATTTGTAAGAGTCGTAAGTTCCTTAGCAAAGCCAGTTGTTATTACGTATCAGTTAAAGCTTAGGTTCTCAACGTAGGCGATAAGATTCAAAAGCCCATGAGAGGCTTCTGAATCTTTCCGCGGGGCAGTACAAGATCCAGAGAAAATTATATGTACAGACAGCGTCAGAGAAAAGGAACCACACCAAGACTTCTTGATGTCATTCCCAAAGGGGGTTCCTTTTCTCTGAAGCTGACTGTACTATTTTACGACTATATATAATATTACACGTTTAAATATAATCGTGGAAATAGCTATTTCAGATTCGCGATAAACCGAAGTAAAAAAAATTGAGGGGCTCTAGAAGAAAAAAAAATCTCGAAGTGGGCAAAGTTGAGAACCAATGGGTTAAAGATTATAGATGTTGACAGATTGTATATTCCAGTAATATATGAACTAATAATTTCACAGGACCAGAGACGCTACTTGAGAGTGTTTGGCAGCTTCAACGACACGGTGCGCTGGAACCATTGCTTCTTAGAAGTAACATCAAGTGAGGAGCACAGTAGCCGAAGACACTTCCTGCAAGGGACACAAAACGACAAAGGTGTTATGGAGAATGTCATCATCGATGAAGAATATTGTCGTAAGTTAATCTTAATACGAGTATATACCCCGTGTTCTTTACGATATCCATAAACTTTGACAAAGGCTTCTATAGCATTTATAAATTAAATCTAACAAAGGAAGTAGTACGTAAAAAGGCTTCGTTACAAAGATATTTGTAATTTCATTTAGTGAAATTTAATTGAGCATGCAGTAAGAAAGGGTCTTAACTCAGTTTTGGCCAGTTGCAGCCCGCCAAATCTTATGAATGAAAATACGTCATCGTTGCTAATTCGGATAAAGAGGCATGCATATCGGGCGATTTACGTCAATGTATTTAGTTTATATGAAAATTAACAAAAATTAAAAAAAAAAAATCATTAATGTGTCCATAATGAGAAATGCTTATTTCCATGGTCTGAACATCTGGTCGAAGTTTATGTATATCGTCCGGAACACGGTGTATAATTATCACAGACTTATACTACATACGTTACTATACATCGTGTATCTGAAATGTGTATATATTTAAGGGTGTGGTACAGACCATCAAATTGAATAACTTTCTCCATGAGACCAACATCGTAATCGTAAAAAATAATCTCCCGTCCTATACCTACATTTGGGTCAAGCTGCCCGTGTTCCCGCCGTAAGCGGCAGAAAAGGACACCGTGGAGTTTTAGTGGGTTAGACTCCCACATAACTGCACTATCTCCCCGTGGTAGTGCAGAATGCATGAGCATTTTTTCAAGTTAAAAAAAAGGTATTGAAGTTTTGTAGGTAATACGGGCTGGTGTCCGCAACTCCACGTCAATGCTCGTATTTTGCGTACGGATTGAAGTTTTGTATGGGACTGTTGATAATTTTTTCAACAGTACGATATTGGTACAGACGCCAGCACATCAAGCTACCCGAAACTGTAAAATTTTCTCAATCAAGTTTAAACCAAATGCTGTAGCGATAAAGTTGAAAATCTATTAAAGAAATTTGACAGATTGTAATAGCTTGGTATCTGTACCATGGAAAAAATAGTTCAGTTTGATGGTCTGTACCACAGCTTTCTGATACATACTGTATAGCATACGTGGTTCATACTTTACCGTTGATGAACAGTAGACATCTTACTGAACTATAAAAATCCTAACCTACTATTACAGGGTTTAAGTGACAGCGACGCAAAAACTGTTACCTCTACTAAGAATTCAGCACCTGATTCTAGACCAAGTGTTACATTTTTTCGCTATAAAATAATCTGCTGTTTCATACAAAAGTGCATTACCTAGAACTACACCTTCAAAATGTATGGGAGCGCAGTTTTTTTTTCTTGTATCCAATGTATTCATGGTAATTGTTCGCCCGACATTCGACATCGGCGTCGTTGTCATTACACCATGTATGAAAAAATCAATAACTATGAATTTTTCAAAAATCCGTTTATTAAAATTAACACGTTTTCATACGTTAATTACTGATCTAAATTCAGCGTCTATCAACTCTATAACTTAAGTAGGTCTGAATCAGGGCAAAGATTTTAAAAATCATTCCATTCAATAAATAAAATTTCAACCAATGAATGCCGTCGAATCGTCAAAAACTTCTGACGTAATCGCACAATATTTTTTACTAAGAATACTTCAATGTTTATTACGTACTTATTCCTGTAAAGTAATACAGGATAATTTGCCTTCATAGTTAATACCTTACTTTACCTAATGACCAATCCAATCTATATATTAGACTGTAGATATCTAATCTTATCGCTAATCCAATCTTAGCGTGTTGGCGCCTCCAGCGATACTATCTAAGGCACGGTATGTACAAGTACCCACCTACTTCAGTAATGCGTTTCCTTTAAGACCCATTCACACGGTAACCGCCCGTTAACTTAATCGACGGTTAACTTTTTATTGAGCCTTAGTGCGTCTGTCCATCGCAGCCGAACGAGATGACAGCGTCGAAGTAGCAACACATACATTAACTATTGCCTCGCGTCCACAGCACGTCCGTCACCCGAGCACCGTCACGTCTTCCCAGCCGACGAAGTTTCAAGTAGGTCGGCGTGACCGCTAGAACTCGACCCGAGATCGAGACGGGCTGATGTGCCGGCATTGATACAAAACATGTTTGATCTTGTCCACATACTGCCGTCGCACCGGCAGAGGCTTTTGTTTTGTCTATCCTCTATCATAACATAAGATAGCATTCTGAACCGCCGATTTTGGCCGCAGTGGACAAACGACATGTTCGGTTCGAATAATCTCGCCTTTCGGTGACGTCTGCGGTGTACAAACGCCCTTACAATACAATAACGTAATTTTACGAAGATCCACTTTTCAAAGAGAACGCGTTGTACATTTTTATTTAAGGCCAAATTAATTTTTATATTCCTTCTGATCGGACCAAATGGTTTGGCCCCCGTTTTCCTTATACGTAGAACTGAAATATGGGATTCCTTTTTCTGTATTTGACTTTTTCAACTTTAAAAAAAAAAAAAAATGTAGTTCATCGCAAATAAAATTACCACTAGCTTTGAGGTAGTGATGATCATCAACAGTTTATTATGCCTAGACTTATAACAAAAATATCGAATTTTACCCTAGCAGGGCCTTGATTTGATTATTGTCTGTCTCGCTTTCTCGTTAATTGTATCTTATTCACCAATCAAGGTTTAAAAGGTAAGTAAATAATCATAATCATAAATCTTTATTTATCTCAACATCATATTTACAGGCACCGGATAATTCAATTCACAAACTTAATTAAAAATGTGACTGAGGAAGGGAGCCCTTTTTTATGGATGGGAAATCATCAAATGACCCCTCCCGCTCTAGGTGGAGCGGAAGGGAGTGTCAGACTCTTACTGACTAAAACCCATCCGTGTTCCTTCCTTAGCCCTTTATGTTCCGGGGTAGCGGTAACCCTTTCGAACAATCCCGCACCCAGGAAGGAGGGCTCTGGGTATGATAAATGCATGAGTATAATGTATTTACCTAATGGTAATGAGTTAGAAATACCAAATATCTTTTTTGTCTCTCTTCAAAAAGATTCATCATCATCTGCCTAGCCTTTTCCCAACTATGTTAGGGTCGGCTTCCAGTCTAACCGGATGCAGCTGAGTACTAGTATTTTACATGAAGCGACTGCCTATCTGACCTCTACAACCCAGTTACTGGGTAATACAATACCCTTGGTAAGACCGGTTGTCAGACTTTACAGGCTTCTGATGACCCGTAACGACTGCCAAAGATTCATGAATGACATCCGGGACCAACGGCTTAACGTGCTTTCCGAGGCATGGAGGGGTCTAATGCGCGTCGCCCACACGAGCTAGAGTTGAGGCGGCGCGCGGCGTCGAGGCGCGGGCGCCCGTTTTCTATAGGAATAAATATAGGTATGTATTTATTTTGACGTCGACTCTAGCTCGTGTGGGCGACGCGCCTTAGTATGTGAAGATGGTCACCCATCCACGGACCAACCGCGGCAAGCATAACTTAACCTGATCGATCGGCCCGAGCGGCTGTTATTACTTAGTCGTAAGCCCCTCTTCACAAAGGTTCACATAGTTATAAACATAGAGGCAAGAATTACATGACATGACTTTTGACAAGAATGGACAAAATATGATCCTTTGTGAGAGACTGGCGTCCATACTAGGATACCCTGTGTGACAGATCACCAGGCTCGCACACCAAATTAAAGCTTACAGCAATTTAAGCATTACAGTGGTCAATTTTCAAACTCTAGGTAAAGGAGATCAGTCAAATTGGGCCCAAAACCCAAAAAAGCCGGCCGACAAAAAAAGTGTGTCAGCCGTGTCGGGGAAGTCTACCCAAGCATTTTTGACTACGGCACCAAATCTCTACGCCCTACAGCTGTTTTCTATAAGTCTATTTTAAGTATGTACCTACGCCAAGGGTCGTACCCCACAGAAGGGGCTCTTAGCGTGTAGTAGTATAATTTATAAGTTTTATGCCCTGGCTGGAGGCCTCAGCAGCCAACGACCTCCTTGGACACTAGATTTTTTAACTTTAAAAAACAGCTGAAGAAGGTATGGTCGTAGAGATTCGGCGCAATACTCGAAATTCCCCCGACCAGGGTAACACGTTTTTTTTTTCGCTGGCACTTTGGGCTTTGGGCCAAAATTTGTATGAAACGTAGTCACGTTTACAAAGGAGTCCCTTTGTGTTGTAAATTGATGAAGGGAAGAAAATAAGCAATTGATGATGACGTTCAAAAATGCCTTTTGACGTTCAAAAGTACCTTTTTGAAATAAATGCTTTGACTTTGACTTTTGACTTTGATGTTGATAATTTTCCAGAAAATACCACCTACCTAACTCTTCACCGCGAGGGTGGAGATCAGTGGCTGGTTATCGACAACCTGTTGGTGATGAGAGACTGCGAAAATGGAGACTTCGTAGTCTTCACTCGGTTTCCTGTGCAGCCTCGGGAAATCGAGATTATGGATGCCCTGAAGATGTTTGGCGAGAACGAACCCAATGGCACATTGGCTTGTAATATTGAAAAATCATGGCTAAAATATAATGAAGATAATATGCATACACATGGTGAAACACTAGATAAATAACTGAAGAACTGTAGGTAAAACCGCGCCGAATTTGTAGTACTGCTTAAACCATAGTTACTTAAAGCTAAGTTGTGATTAACGCCGTACATTTTTGACGTCATTCGCTTCTTAAGCAACGTTTATAAATAAATGCTTTAACTGTTGATAATTTAACAGTTACAGTATAAACAAATGAAGTCTTAGGTAAATAATAAAAAATATACTCACGTAAAAATATGTTTTTTTTTTTTAAATAATTACTAAATAATTTATAAGTATAATTTATAATTTTTTAAATAATTACTTCATTATACCAATGTACACTGCCGCGTCCTAACCAAAAGCAATAGTTGCGCGAGTAGGCGATCGTCGCGTGCATATGTCACTTTTTGTTCGACGAATCCGAACGCGTGTTCGTTTCTACAACCCGCAACAGTTAACTAGAAACCCGAGCGGTCCCTCTCGAGTACTCTCGACCACCGCGCTGTTACCACTCTTGCCATCGACGCCTCAATACAGCGTGCTTATGTCATCCGAGCAGTCTCAAGTTAACTCTTGCAGGTTGTACAGAGAGTGCCTTCCAGTTTTGCGAACAAAAAGTAACATATGAACGCGACGATCGCGTCTTCGCGCGAACTATCATTTTGGTTAGGACGTGGGGTAAAAATGCTCTTGGATAAGAATTTAACAATAATTAATAAATAAATATGATATGTATTACGTTTTTTTTTTATAAAAATGTATTTAATAAGTAAGTAAAATAACTACATAGGCTAACATTCAAAATTATATGTCCATTTACATGAAAAGATAAGCATAGGAATCATTTAGCAAAAACTTCGCCCGCATCGCTGTCAACAGGAATAATGCCCAAAAGGCTGGCAACATTGCCACGTTGTACGGCGATGCTAATTCTTTGGCCAAGAAATAGGCCAGCTCTCTGGTAACTGAAGAGTCGACTAACCGCTTGGTGTTATCTCGAAAAACCAAGAGGGCACTCGGACCCCATGGCCCTAGTGTTTCAACACCAAACGGCTCGAACATATAACTCCTAATCAGGTTGCAATATTTTCGCCATTTGAGGTTTTCTACACCTGCAGCAGCCGCCCCAGCACAGCACATGTCTTCCAATTTTAGGTTCTAGGACATGCCCCTTCACCATTTTGACAGCAGTGGTTGTTCGGGTTGTCGGCGGTATTACAATACTGGCGTGAAAGACTGCTCGAACTCCCTTTTGTATTAATGGACTGTATCTTGGTCTGGTTTCCAGGAGATGAGAGATGGGAAGAAACGTTAAATAACACGTACTGGTTACCTTGAATGCTTATATCGAAACCATCTTTATTTGCACAACTGAAGGAAGTGACACGATACAGGTGACAGATGATCTGTCAAGATGACAGTAGTACAATGTTACAATGTGTAAATATTGATTAATATGTTGCAACTTCCAACAGTCGTGATGAAATTAAATGCACAATGTACCTGGCTGGGTTCGGATTCACGACCTATATAACTCGTAAGTCGAAGCCGATACCACTGAGCCACCACTCCTCTTTCAAAATAGACTGAGATTAAATTGTTCGAACCGTTCCTCAGAAACAAAATGAATTTCAGCTCGAAAACAATGCAGTCAGATACACTTCGTGTTCCTAAGAGAATATCAAAACAAATCGACAACCAGTTCTAAAATAAATACTGACACAGCCAAAAATACACGCGGACGGAAACCCGATTAAATGCGCTGAACAAAATATAAATAAAGGGATCCCGGGTTTGTTTAAAAGGACGAGCGTTCCGTGTTGATTTTCCGAAACATTTTCTCAACATAGGTAAGCAAATGATCCTCGAAGATTGGAGGATGCTAAGGCTGTTCACTCACTAAGCAACGTATGTTGCGCAATTTCGGTGGATAGCAACTGTTGTTATAAGCTTTTCTATCATCTGGCAACAAAATAAACAATACAAAACCGTGCTGATAATGATGAAATTGCACATGATATTAAGTATAGCGGGCGCTAGTCGGTACATTGTTTTGTAGCGGTATCTACAATGCCACATGCGAACAACGCGTCATACTGACGTCACGCAAATCCTGCATCGCGCAAGCAGAGTTTACCGCGCAACTAGCATAGATACAACAGCCCGACATGAATCACTGGGCAGTTGCCCGCCAGACACAACACCCGTCTGGTCGGAGGATCCTCCCTTTTCTATAGAGCATGAGTGGACTTTACACCCTGTTCCTCATACCTCTATAGTTTCTTTAAATCTGAAAGTCTATTCCCGTATTTAAATACATACTTAGTCCATTTGCAATCTCATCTCAGTGACGATGTGTCAAAACTTGTCAAAAATATTGGTTTACGAGTATTACAGATTGAAAATTATATTAGCATGCGAACGTTTTTATAAATTAATTTTCCCTCAGTTCTTTTTCCATTCATGTTCCTAATGAGTTTGTCTACGTTGTTTCTAATCATTTAAAATTTCCGTAAGAACACATCAGTATTAAGCTTCAACAATACCTGGATCAAACGTTAACCGGCTAATATCCTTACAACGTAAAAAAAACAATGTTACAGCAACATGTTGCAACAACGCGTTGCGTAGCGTGTTGCTACAGAGCAAACACAGCTTGATCCTAACAGATTGGCTAACGTTAACTGCAGGACTAGGACAGGAGGCAAACACGAACAGTAGAAATAAGGATTTACGCAACTAAGGATACAGCGTTAGATAAATCGTTTGCAATATAAAATGGCGTTGAATGTAAATGTGTGATTTTATTTTCTCAATTTCAAATGATATACGTTTTTGTCAGAAAATAAAATTTACCCCAAATTTTTTGTTTTCTTCACTACACTGGTCCCTTATGTTACTAAGGGTTGGCGTGATAATCATGTTTATTACTGATTGCGGCAACGCCCAAAAGAAGGGTTATATTTTTCCCCTCTAGTCAGCTGTTCCATTAGCATTCACGGAAGAAAAACCCTTTTTAACTCAGTAAGTAGGTATACAGGGTGGCAGGGATATCAAAAAAAAAAATCAATGCAGGGGGTTCTGAATCAGTACAACCTGTTGGTCGTACAACCAGAGGCCGTATTACAAAGTATTAATGCCGTCATGATTCCAGTGCAAAAAAGGGATGGGGCATGGGGCTATCGGTCATGTATAGCTTTGTCTCTCTCTTACACTGGAATCATGATAGCATTAAACCGTCATAATACGGCACCTGATACCATGGATTCAGTACGATTTAGAAACCCTCTGCGTTGAAATTATTAATCGGTTATTAAAAAAAAAAAAGGCTGTATTCTGCCGAAAAATTTCTACACTAGGGGCTCCAGAACTGTGTGCTGAATATGAAGTTTCAGTTTACGCGTCGATGTCGGGATGCCACCCGTATACAGGAAGATTTTTTAACACCATCCAAATTTTTACAGCGTGTTCTACCCATGAATATGAACAACTTTCACTATGGGACCAACGCTGAAATCACGAAAAAAAAAATCCGCTGTTTCATACATTTTGGTCAAGTAGATATTGAACTTTTGTATTAAACAGGTGATTTTTTTTTGTGATTTCAGAGTTGGTCCCATAGTGAAAGTTGTTCATAATCATGGTTAGAACGCCCTGTAAAAATTTGGATGGTGTTAAAAAAAATTCCTGTATACGTCGCAGCCAACTGGTTAAGTTAGCCCTTTACCGCCTTTCCTTTGGAAGTAGTGCTCGCCTCGCTTCGCTCTCTCGGCTCGCACGCGGTTGATCACAGTTCTAACCTAACCTAATAGAACCCATGTGCTCGCCTCGCTTCGCTCTCTCGGCTCGCACGCGGTTGATTACAGTTCTATCCTAACCTAACCCATTTGGTCGGTGTGCCCTGGCTTAGTAGTTGCTGCGACCCATTCGGCTCGCGCGTGATTAGTTATAGTTCCAACCTAAACTATAATTGAATATCATTCAGGCCGTTAGTTGAACGGCCGCCGTTTAGTTAAGAGGCTAGGCGGATAACTAAACGGCTAATTAAACCATACATACATGCTACTCATCTACTATGTGTAAACTTCATAAAAGTACGGTCTTTTGCCAGTTCAATATCTACGTGAACACAACACTCGGATTTCCACAAAAGAGTGAAATCCTTATTACACACTCCACTGCGTAATTCCAGTAGTCATTATAAACCAAGCGGCCGCAAAAATCAATGGAACGCAAAACTCAAACCGAAATCACATGAAACGGTTAAAGTACTTTCGAAGGCTCATTGAAACTGGCGTGCAATTTAATTCGTCGGGTAAAACGGAGCTATACACTATTTGTAGTGCAGGCAGTGTAATAAACATGGATTTGGGTACCGCGAGTGAAGTGTGCCATTCGTCTGGTTGAGTCGGAGTGACTCTGGGTGATTCGGGGTAGTTTAGGTGCATTCGGTATTTGAAAAATGTATTTGTAAGTGCATCAGTGCTATTCTGTGAAAATCTCAACGTGAAAATTTAGGTGAATTGAGTTTGAAGTGAGCTGTCATTCCACTGATGCTAGGGATTGACACTATTGACAGCTCACTTCACCTAAGTTTTCACGGTGAGATTTTTACAGAATAGATCCGCTGGATAGTCTTTGATAGTAAGTTAAATTTAAGGTGATGTCGTATCGTGGAATCATTATACTTATTTAGTTTGTATAATTCTATAGTGGAGTGCAACAATGGAGCGCGATATACTAGGCGTTAAATTAACGGATCGTGTTCGAAACATAATACTGCGCTCAAAAACAAAGATAGTTGACGTGGCTCAAAAGGCTGCTCAACTGAAATGGGATTGGGCAGGGCATGTCTGCCGCATGCCGGACAAACTGTGGGCCCAAATAGCGCAGAATTGGTGCCCTGAGACAATGAGGCGGGGTCGCGGCAGACCACGTAGGAGATGGCGAGACGAGCTGGATAGGTTCCGTCAAAACTGGAGGGAGGACGCGCGGGCTCGCGAAAAATGGAAAGAGTGGAGGGAGGCCTTTTCCCAGGAGTGGGACAGCGCAGGCTAGATAAAAAAAAAATTCTAAAGTAAGAAAACTAGAATTCAGCTAAAACTGAATCGGCTATCCGCTGTAAACTTACAACAACAGTGGTCTTTTCTACATATATGTTTTTATTCTCTATTATTATCTACACAGTGAACGAAACCGCGTGAAATTAACGCGAGATTGGCAAGATTAGCTAAGGAATTCACGTGGTTTCGAGTAAGAATCGTTAAGCGGTCATAGTGAATTCGGGCCCTGTTCGGTAGAAAAACAGTTACAGGCTGATACTTCATGACAAATTCTTTATAGATCATACAAATAATAATTCGACACAAAGACCATCGCCTACATTTGTTTTCCAAAAACTTAGAGGCAAGTCGATAAACCCTTCTTTGTAAATGTCGCGCAAAATAGATTCTGAGGTTACACCAAGACTATCTTACAAACCTCCACACTGCGGTAGCGACTGGGTAAACAAAGAACTTTTATTGAAGTAATGGGTGAATATCCCCGCAGCAAATTTTGCGCGTTCACGTTGAGAATCGAGGTGTTAAATGATAGAATGTTTCTTATTTTTTTATATAGTGAACTACGTAACTTGATTCAACTAGGGCCACATTTTTTTTTTTATAAGTGTTTATAAATAATTAGAGGAAAAAAAAAACGCCTTAAAATTCAAGTTAGGTGGCTTGTCCCAGCTCCATTTTTTGATATAATTGCATTCACCAAAGTAACAATTTAATGTATAATAAAAAATAAACAATTTCGTTAGTATGTGCATAAGACACATTCTCTAAAAACAATTAAACCATATTAGAAAAGGATAATATTTTTGTGTTCACCAAAAATCTAAAGGTACATCTATGTATGCATTTCTAAAATATTGATCTTAAACCCGTTTAATTGTTTTACTATAATTAAACTACTCGGCCAACAAAATATGTAACATCAAACAAATTCCAAATTAACACCAAGATATAACACTTTTTTATTGTAGTGCGCTGCAAATATTCTATTGTAACAATAACTATTTTATTCTTCCCCGAAAAATACTGATCGTGCACCAAATATTCCTGAATGTTACACAAAATATTTAGTATGCATCCTAGTACCGTATACCCATTTAAAACGGTTTTGTACAACTTTTATGTTACTGATATAATTATAATTGAAGAACAAATAATGCATTTCGTAAAACATTACTTCTAAGACTTATATTTATTTTACTGAAAATGGTTTTGGCGCGCTTGCGACGCGCATATGCCTGCCTATTGCTCTCAGTGTGCATCACAACTTTATTTACTTTTTGAAGCCACTTCTGATGCTGTTATTATTTATCGCTTAGACGCTGATCATGATCACGAGAGTATTAGTAGTCAAAGAAAACGTTTATTTTCGTTGGATCCCACTTTTGAATCCCATTTCCCGTTTGCTATTTCCGTTGAATCCCATATTATAACAACATGTGTACATTTCAGAAGAAAAGTGATTTACCTTTATCAAACACTAAAAAGAGATTATTTTTAGTGGGTTACCCGTAACTGAACTAGTTAGATTAGGTTAATTATTAAAAAAAAAAAATGTTAGGTTAGGTTAGGTTAAAATTGTGACCCCTACGCACGAGCCGAGCGAGCGAAGCGAGCGGTGCCGCGGCAGCGGCCGGCGAGTGCCAGAAACGACTAGATTATATAGAAAATGAGTTGTTTGTGAAATAAATAGTATACGAAACGTTGGTTGTATACTAAAAATTTCAATGGAGTTTTGGTGAAACATTAGTGAACCCCTCATTTTATTATAAACAATTTTGTTTTTGAAAGTACCCGCATTCAGATTTTTCAAAGGCAAAGTGCGCTTTATTGATGCAATAATTTAAAGAAGTACTGCAGAGATTGAGTGGACTGATAATGTGAACATTGTAGGAGTACAGACTTTGTTTAACATTTTGAATTATTATGGTTCGTACTGATTAGTATTATAAAAAACATTTTTAGTAAGCATTACATTTTATAATGTGTTCATTTTTTATTAATAAAGCTACATTGGACATTAATTGGTGTTTGATTCAAATACATTTTGCAGTGCATTATCTGAAGTAAAACTAAAAAAATAAATGCTTGTTTTTAAAATTAGGTGTATTACTATTTTTACAAATTTGCAACAGTTGTTAAATAGATGCTCGTTATGACATATTTTAATGAACATATTTTGGTGCACATTTAGTATATTTGGTGGAACACAGGCAAAATTAGGTAAATGAAATGGGAATAAATTGAAGTACTTTTAAATACCATCCATTAGAAAATCTAATTTAAATGCACAGGATACTCAATTAAAGTTTGTCCAAGCAAAAATCAAAATTTTGGTGGCACTTATTCAACATACTATAAAATGAAGCTTCGTGCGTGTGCGATCAATCTCGTTTTATTATTTCACATCTCTCAGTCGTGTGCTGGCACTTGCGCGTAACAGGTGTGTGATTAATGCTGTGATTTCCCACCAAAAACGTAAGTACCGTCTTGGGTGGCACGGGGGACAAGAATTGTTCAATTTTCGGTGGATCGATTTGCTGTTAATTTTAAAGTGTTTTAATAATAAGCTACACATTATAGGTAGTGATTTGGGTTATGAATAAATCAGTGCTATTAATTTAATTGTTACTTAAAACCCCTATTTTTAATGTTTTTTTTTATGCCTGGTTTCAATTTTGGTGGCTCAATTTTGGTGGTTTTGGTGGCGTTTTCACGCCACCAAAATTGAAAACGAGCCACCAAGTTTTAATTATGTACTTGTACCTACATATAAAGCCAGTTTTTACGTTGCAATGCAAGACAGTTTGATTAGCAAACAAATAATATAAATGTTATGTACTTGGCAGTAAGTAAGACCTATAATGGTGGCATACTAATGACCAAGTTTCTTATTCATATATTTTTATTTTGTTGCTTTGTAGAATGTCAAAACAGATCAGCGAAAAGAGGATGAGGAGAGGATGCATAAAAAGAGAATGGCAGAAAGAAGAAGAAAAGCAAGAATAAAGAGCAATCCCGAACAGGCTGAAATACTACGAAAAAGAGAAAGGGCATTGGCGTATATAGAGGGGGCGCCGGGTGGGCCGTGCCCACCCTAGAATGGTCTCAGGCCCACCATAGGATGTTTGGGGACCTATTCGAAATACTAAGCTGGATACTTACATAATTAATATTACTTCACACAAAAGCAATCAAATAAATAATCTACCACCAAGACCTACACAAACTTATTATTAACTCTTTTTTTTATCATTCCATTTAGTTACTTTTGAATCACAAAAATAACTGAATCTACTAATAAGCAACGAAATAAGCTAGACTATTATTATGATTAGACGGCCCGGGGACAAACGCATCGGCAATTGGCCATATAGGCCACGGCAGGGGTTGCGCAGGTCGTTGGAAGGATCCGGCGTCTGGGTCTCGAGGTGGCTTTGCACAAATTTGAGGCCCTCTGTTTCCACGGGCCCCGGAACAAGCCACCACGCGATTTACACATAGTGGTAGAAGGCATCCGCATCGATTTCGAGTCGACGATGAAGTACCTAGAACTTGTCCTCGACAGCTGGTGAGACTTCGGGCCGCACATTCAGCGGCTGGTCCCCAGGTTGATGAGCGTTGCAGCTGCTATTGCGAGACTGCTACCCAATTTAGGGGGGGCCAACGCCTCCTGCCGGGGACTGTACGTGGAGATTGTGCGGTCCATGGCCCTGTATGGGGCGCCCGTGTGGGCGGACACTCTGACGGCCCGCAACATTGCAATATTGCGAAGGCCGCAAAGAGCGATGGCCGTTAGGGTGAAAAGAGGATACCGTACGATCTCCTACGAGGCAGCAACTCTCCTGGTCGGATCAACGCCCTGGGATCTGGACGTATATATCTCTGGCGGAAGTCCACCTTCCACCAGCGATGTAGGGATGCAAGGATTTGCGAAGCTTGCGCGTGGTCAGCATTCAGGTCAGTTTCTCGGGAATTCGATCCACGAAGGACTGAGTTCCGTCAGATCCTAGTGGCTGAATGGAGGGAGCGACTTGCGCAACCCAGGTGGGGGCTCGCCGCAATAGTGCCGGTAAGGCCTGTTATGGAAGAATGGCTAGAGAGGCAGCATGGCACCCTGAGTTACCGGCTGACGCAGGTGCTTACTGGACACGGATGTTTCGGGAAATACCTGCGTCGCCTAGGTCGGGAGCGGACGCCTGCTTGTCATCACTGTGTGGACTGCCACGAGGACCCGCCACTACATACGTTGGAGGAGTACAGCTTAGGCCCAACAGCGCTGTGCCTTCGTCGCGACACTTGGTGCGGGTGATCTGTCATTTTCGGCGGTGGTTCAGTTCATGGTCGGAAGCGAACACGCGTGGGATGCTGTGGCCTCTTTTTGCGAGGAGTTGATGCATGCAAAGGAGGTGGCGGAGACGGAGAGAGAGCATACCTCTCATTCCACCTGCACCAGAAGAACAGCCGGGCGTCGAAGGGTGCTTAACGATTTCCGGCCACCATAAGAAGGGGCCTGCGGGCGGTGAAATTGGGACCGTGTCGTCGCTCGAGCAGTCGGGCTCAAAGAAGTGGCACGTAATAGTGGGGTTTTAGTCGGTAGGAGTCCGACATCATAACCCTCTGTTCTTCCCGGAAGGAGGTTAAAAAAAAAAGGTTACAGGCCAAGCCCCCCCTAGAAAGAAGCCCTAGACACGCTAATGAGAAAGGGAGAGATATCACCAAAAAAAGCGAGAAGGTAAACTTGTTTCACAGCAAAAAAAGTCACAACGCGAGAGTCGAGCTTTACAAATAAGAAATAAAATATATGTAATTATCATTATGAGTTTATCAGATAAATAATAATAAATATTTTTTAACAATAGAGAGTTTTATTAACCGATGAAAGTTATTGATAATTCCAGAATCTAATTTGTGAGATTAGTTATATTGAGCTTTATTAGTAAGATCGAGGTTTGTGAAAGAAAAATCCAATTTTGGTGCCACTGATTTTCAATTTTGGTGGGCACTTTTGATTTTGGTGGGCAATTTTCAATTTTGGTGGCCACACTAAACTTTGATCTAAAATATCTCAAAAAGTTATTGAGATATTCTTAGACCTCTTGAAGATCCTTCTAGCTTGGACTCTCTATTCTTATACCAAGTCCTTATTTTTCACGAAAACTGAAGAAAAAATTTCGCCACCAAAATTGAAAAAAAATGCACTTTGTTGACATTGACCCTAATATTATATTATTTAAATTAAGGTATTCGAGAGCAGTGGTGGCCCAGTGGTAACGACCGCGACCTACGAGTTGTAGGTCGTGGGTTCTTCATCACCACTGCTCTCAAAACGGTGAAGGAAAACATAGTGCGGAAACCGGCTAGAAATGTTCTAGATCCAAAAATTCGAAGACATGTCATGTCACACCTACTCGTAACAACCCGCATTGGGCCCGCTTGGTAGACTAAAGCCCACTCCCTCTCAAAGAAAGGAGGTATGTGTCCCAGCAGTGGGAACATTATAGTCTGATTATTACGCTGTATTTAGCATTCGATGCTCGATCCAAAGTGTGTAAAATTGAAGTACCTAGGTAAGCATCTGAATCGCAGTCCTAATATGACCGATCATCGCGACAATTTGTTCGCTGAAATCGGACGGCGCGTGGCGCCCTCTGACAGCGCAACGACGCGTTTGCGTACACCGAACAAAATGAATGCAACAGAATGAACGCCAAAAAATATATCACTTATCACGGTTTTTGCCACATCTTTTTTTAATCCATTGAGCCGCGTTGACCTTGGGAACATTCTATTAGAATCATGATATTTTACAGGTAGTTTTAATTCTAAGGACGGATTTTTGAAAGTTCACACCCAAAAGGGGTAAAAACGGGATGAAAGTTTGTATATACCATCGGACATACGGCTGTTCGATACCAAATCGGTAGTTACTTAAAACATTGTCTTTATAAAACCTTTTTTTTTGTTCTATCATCACAAGAAATCAAAACCCATCACATCTGAGAAGTTTCAACAAGGACCAGCGGCGTGCATTGGTTTTCAGAATAGGTAGACACTATGCCGAGTCTAGTCTAGGCAAACGCGGCCAATTTTCCCAAATAAATAGAATAAAATAAAATAAAAATTGCGAAGGTCGAACGTCATGTTATTACGCGTGAGACGTACATACATATTTTTAATTTTGTCGTATTAACTTGAACGAGTAAAAACCAATGACAATGTGCGAATAGTACGGGAGCCGAGTAGGCCGTCCGGCGCGGCGACTGCCTACTGCCGCGCGTGTTTGTATGAAGATTTTGTTTTTTGTTAGGTATGATAATTTAGTGACTTTCTTTAATTGTGGGGCACACACACTTAAATGTAATTGACAGGCTTATGTTGATATATCGAGGTAAGCATTGCTTTTATGCCTATATGTAATGCACGCCACTGACCCTACCTAGTATTTTTGTTCCGAGGATAAAATATTATCATACCTTTGAGTATGTCCCTCGTTACTCCAGTCGCACTATATTATCAACGCAGAGGTAAAAGGCACGAGCTACCCTTTCACCCAATAATCTCTTAGTCACCTCTAACCCTCGCTAAGAGCTCCTATTCTTGGCTTGGTATACAGGCTGTTGTGAATATTCGATAGCTCTCGAGACGCGATGTATTCACGAAGCGCTCGACGGGTTCGCTCCTATTATCATGCAGCTGATATTTATTAAATATGGAACACGCTGTGTATTGGAATTTATAATAAGCTAGATCTTGGTTATTGTTAAGATATTTTTGATGAAAATAATAAAAGTTTACGTCTTCATACTCTACTCATTCAAAAACCAAAACAAGCATTCGTGACTTTTAAAAGATAAATTATTTTATTTCTGTAAATAGGTTTGTACAAACACTTTTAGACGTCAATCATATTAAAAAAAAATTAGATGAGGTCGGCGTTTCCTGACTACTTTGAGAAGAAAGCCCGAAACAAGCTCAGAGGTCGTAAAACATCAAATTGTAAGTAGGTAACTTATTCTCTTTCAAAGTCCAGACATAATCTTAGTCAGATCGTGTGAAGATCATGTAGATTGATGTCTGAAAGTAAAAGCCAGACGGCCCAAGGGTCACGAGTTAACAAAAAACTAGACGGGATATCTAATAAAAATAGGTAGGCTAAGCGCAAAGGTCTGAAAACTATTCTTACCAAGGGGTATCGTGTTACCCAGTAACTGAGTTGCGGAGGTCAGATAGGAGTATGGGGAACCCCTAAAATTTATTGCTTTTTCTATTCTTGGGTGAAAATCTTAATGCGGTTCACAGAATACGTCTACTTACCAAGTTTCAACAGTATAGTTCTTATAGTTTCGGAAAAAAGTGTCTGTGACATACGGACGGACAGACAGACATGACGAATCCATAAGGGTTCCGTTTTTTGCCATTTGGTTCCGGAACCCTAAAAAGCTCTGAAGATACTTTATAGGATAAATCGTTGCCTGAACTATAAAATGTATCCTGTTTCTTTCTTCACAATATTTACCTAAATACTTAAAAGTTGAAGGAGTTGCAAGCGATGAACTATTAAAACTGTTATTGCTGAGCGCCGAAAGTTTTTATTGATTTTCAACTGAACTAAGAAGTTCAAAGTGTAGATTACCTCGCGTTTAATATCGATTATAAAGTGATTATCGATACTTTCTTAATGTTTTGGCAAACTTGTCAGGAATATTATATATCTTTAATATGATATTGTCTATGTATAAAGAGTGGCATGGACGCGCAAACTGTAACCATGAATTAAGCACATTATTCTAGACATGTATCGTCGGTTATCAAAAAAAAATCTACTGTTTCATACAAAAGTGCAAAATGTATGGAACAGCAAATATTTTTTAAGTAACCTTCATAAAATTTTAGTCAAGATAGTTACTGAATCCATGGTAACAGGTTTTCTATTGAATTTTGTATGTAAAATATTGTAAAATTGACATTTGACACACTGTAGACAGATTTCTACAGAAATCTAAACAAACCTGTCATTTTGTCTATTCCATATGTCATTTTGTCTATTCCATCTGTCATATTGTCTATTCCATCTTTCATTTTGTCTATTCTTCCGTTGACAAAACCCGTTTCTATGGTGGTCATGTGCTACGCGTGCTAACATCATCTCTGTCATCAGAAGGCAGCCCCACGCCACAGAATAAATAATAATAATAAGAACTTTATTTCGGGTGGCATAGACCCATAGAAACCTTAACCTAGTACACATTACATTTATAACTTTATTCATTTGGATCATACAACTACAACCAGCGCTTAAATACAATAATGTGACTAACTTTCTCACCTTTCTAACGTCCTTAAAATGTTGTTCGTTTAGTACTTACGTCACATGATAATCATTTAGCACGCATTTAAGCACTAATCAATCACCAACAAATTATTTACACTGATATTGTTATTTAGGTTGTAGCATTCGATTCACACTGTCCTCCGTACTAGTCGAAACTGTATCACGGTATAAATTAAATAGAATAAACCATCGATGCGGCGCTTTGCTAGAGTGGCTGTCATCAGCCAATGTCACTCTTATGCGAACTCTTCAGTGATTTAAGTAACGTTTTAACAAAACTAAACGGCGCCACTTGCTGCATCGTCATGTATAACGCCTTTATCATTATCTACTTACCACAGCCTGTGTTATGTTTAATAAAATTATAATAACTTAATATTAAAATGAAATTTTTCAATGGCGACCTAGTTTTGTCAGTGAAACCACTCCTTAACCACAACGTCACGCTCCAATGGCCACCAAAGCGAACGATACAAAATATCGTGGAATAAATATTGCAGAAATACTCTACTATAAATAATTCATAACAGGAAGGAACTGTGCAAAATTTTAAAATGATTTTTACGCGATACTAGCTTTACGACCAGGACTTCGTTCGCGGAGTTTTCGCATTTTGCCATTCAAACTTTAACACGTTTTACTCTTCAGGGATTGATTAAAATAAATAGGCAGCCTCTGCCCTTCCTCAAGCTTTAGGCCGCATCCTAATCAAAGGCGATCGCCGCGCGGGTACGCGGTCGTCGCGCGATTGAGATTGCGTATCCGCTCGATGTCGAAATGTGTGTCTTAATGTTATAAGCAATCGCCGAAAATTGGTCACATTCCGAATATTCGCGTCAATAAATCACAATTCAATTCACGTCAGAAACGCGTAAATAAATACTACCTATCAAGAACAAAAGAGTTTTTACTTTTGGTTCCCACAAACAACGAACCCCTGTTCTTCTGCTTTCTTTCCCTTCTTTCTTCTCCCGTAATAGCGTGCGGCGCGACGCTATAACGTTCGCGCGAATGTCAGTTAGGCGACCTGTTTGGTATCAGTATATTCTATCGCGCATGGAACGAACTATTAAGAAACGCGAATTAGTAAGAAAACATTTAATTCGCGCGAATGTCAAGTAGGACATAAGTTCGACTCCGGTACGTTTGATCGCTAGTTCTTACGAACAATGTTCGCGCAAACATGTAATCGCGTATTCGCCTTCTATTAGGACACAGGGCTAAGCTATCTCAAACATTAAAATTGGTCATGTAATTTCGCCGAGAAAACGTAACAGACAAACACATTTTATTATTTAGTAGGTTATGGAAAATGGATGATACGCCATTAAAACGTTTTTATGAATTTCTTTCTCTTCCTGTTGATTAACATGATTGCATAAAAAGGTAGGGAGGATGTTTTTTTTTTCTTTTGTTTTTAGCATTTGAATAGGCAGGTATTTATTTCTTAATTTTTTTTGCAGAATAACCGTCGTAAACAGAATACTTATAGGCATTATTATTTTGTTTTATTTGGCAAACAGGTTGCCAGTCTACCTACTAAATGGCTTCCACTGTTTATGGACACTTATACGGGTTAATTGCGTAATACAGTTTCAATCACAATCCGAGAGTTCTTAAGCTAGTATATTGGTTTTTCTATTTCGTGTAACTTGTTAACTATGTGGAATAGGGATTTAGCATTTCGGTATTATGTTTTTTGACTCTTTGGTTTAGTATCATGTAAAAGGAATACACGATTCAGTGATTTTTTCTCGATACAAAAAAATTGCAAAGTTATATCTATTTTTTTTACTTTTTTCGTATTCAATGGAATTTACTTTAAAACATAGAGAATTATCACATCAAAGTTTAATCGAAGTAGTTTTAAATTTAATACGTCGTTTTATTCCGAGCGCACGCACATTATAGCCATCACTCTTCTTTTGCATTTCAAAAGTAATTGCATCACTTTCGGTCGCTTAGTAGGTTTTCAAGGATTTTAGATTTTCGAGGAAGCGCCTTATAGATATTTTTTAATCTATTGCTTCATAGCTAGGTTTAATAAATTCGTCTGCTTAATAACGTGCAAAAAAACGTACCTACTTGAACTATCAAAATGAAAGAAAATGCGATTAATTGACATTGTATGTGTGTTACAACTACTTACGCAATTACCCCGCTGCAACGGCTTATTAGTCAATTCGCACGAATTTACTCACCCGAAACGGGTGAATCGTCGCTAGTTAAGAAAAAAGTACACGTTTTACAATATTTGACTCTTACTTTCTGTGCACTAATGTCCCTTTTTTCTATACTTTATTGCATACAATTCAAAATGTGCTAATTGCCTGATACATATTTCTGGAGTTGTCCACTCGCCCATAGCATGCGCTGTCGTATACGTCGGATTAGAGTTACAATGACAAGCTGTTGGGTCATTCTACCGAGTGATAAAAAAATAAAATACTTTTTTAATTTCACTAAATCAGATTTTTATTGCGTTATTATAAAGAGTTATTATGTCATTATCTTCTAAAAAATAAAATCAGAGATCAATCTTTAACATTATGTGAAATAATTGTACATTTTAGTGTTATCACATCGACAGGAGTGATTCTATTTTCAACATAAGTGACAGAATCTTTAATAAAACTAAAAACTTTAATAGTGAAATAAAATAAATCATCAGTCTTCACTGCTTTTGGTAATAATTTTTTAATACAGCTAGTATAAATAATCAAGTTAAATAAACACACACTCTAAAAAATAAACAATAATTTTCTACAGAAGTGACGACATTCCTGTAGAACATTAAAGGCAAATGGATATTTTCTAATGTTCAGGCTGATTTAGACAGGGTAAGTAACTGACTCCAAACTTGAGAGAAGTCAGTACTGAACCGATATTCAACTAGTGTAAATTGAATTCGGAGTCAGTGGAGTCAGTAACTACTACTGACTCCAAATTCAATTTACACTAGGTAAATATCGGGTCAGCACTGACTTGTCTCGAGTTTGGAGTCAGTTACTTACACTGTCTAAATAAGCCTTTAAGTACTTTATAAAATATTTTCTTCGTCTGAAGACGTATTTTTTATCAAACATTGTTGATTAACATCTGAACATAAAATTTAGTATTATTAACGTTTTCTATGAGGGGTGTCCGCTTCCTGATTTCAAAAATCTCTTCATCAGATGAACTATCAAATCCATAGCATTTTCGATAGAAATCTATAGATGTACGTGAGGTTGTTGCTATTGGGTTCTTGTATACGTCATACTCTGATTGTGGCGAATCCGATCGTGAATGAGTTGATGTCCTCAAAATTGGTATATTATCAGTTTCTTGTTCTTTGCAAGTAATGTAAATAAGCATTTTGCTTTCTTGCAGCTTTTTGCATTCTTGGTGTATATTCTTTAATTGATTTAATTTTTCCAGCTTCTTTCTTTCTTACTTTTGTATCTCTCTCTATCTTTTTGACGTCGTTCTTCTAGTTCAACCTGTCATTTTTTCGCTCTTCCTTCGTATCCATGCCCTCTTTTGCTCCCTCAATCGTTCTTTTTTTTCTTTCTCAGACCGCTTTTTACCCGCCATACCTGTAAGTAAACATTGAAATAGCCATGCAATCACTTTTGTGGAAAACCAGTCACTCCTGTCGGTAGTCCACCAAATAGCGACACAGTGCATGAAATTATCAATCCACAATAAAAAACAGCATTTTACGTTTGTTAGGTTATACTGTCAGTGTGAATTTCTCTTATAAGATCACATCTAATAAGCATAAGCGCAAACCGTCACTTCTATGGAAAAACATCACTTCTGTAGAAAACTATATCGACAGAAGTGAGTTCTACAGAAGTGAGTTTTATCATAAAAATACATAACATAAAGAAAATTTAAGGTTATGAGATTTGAATTCACTTGACTTCGGTAATTGACTACAATTAATAAGGCTACAAGGAAATCACATTCATAAATCACTTACTTGATTTATTAAGTTGAGTACAGAGGTGATGTATCAACTTTGACAATGCTGTAGAAAGCCGCTATACTTTTATTTTTCTCGACACCGTAGTCACTGGCCGAATGAAGTCTGATACTGACACTGTCAATACATGGTAAAGGGTTGCCAGAGATAGAAAATAATGTAACACTTTAAAAAATAAATTTATTACCATTTTTGCAATTTATTTCTACACGAGTGATTATTTTTTACGAACATTATAGAATGTTGAATAAAGTTAATAATATCATTTAATAATTATTAACAATTATGTGACGGCTTTTTTATTACTTGCTTTACTTGTTTCTTCATGTGATATATGCATGGAATATCTTTAAATAATTTTTAGAGACACCTTAATGCTGGAACCTGCTTTGCGAACATTCGACAGGACGTGAGCAATCACGTACTGTACCACAAAAAAAAGGAAAAAAATATTAAATAATCAATAGGATTCCTATGTAAACTGTTAGATTATGTCACAAAGTTTATAAAATAATGATTAGAAGGAAATAAAAGCTGAGGAGCTAGAACATATTTCAAGCGAACACAATTTTACTGTCTCTGTAGAATGACCCTGTTATTCTGATAGAGCGTCGCATCTGTGGTAACGTGGCGGTAGATTCACTTTACACTCGAATGTTACGATCACGATGAATCGTTTTTTTTTAATCCGGCGCAATCATAGAAGGGTTTTAATTAATTTTATGTGAAATCGATTATTGGGTGCTAATTACAGTGGAATATACGTTTATTTTGATATCTAAGTTATATTTCAATTAAGTTGTGAACCTTTTTAGTCCACGTGGACGATGGATCATACTTGTATAGGCTATCCTGACCAAAACATAAATTACTAGCTGCGCCCCGCGGTTTCACACGCATAAGTTTCGATCCCGTGGGAATATCGGGATAAAAACTATCCTATGTCCTTTCCCGGGACTCAAACTATCTTTATACCAAATTTCATCTAAATCGGTTCAGCGGTTTAGGCATGAAAAGGTAACATACAGACAGACAGACAGATAGACAGACAGATAGACAGACAGACAGTTACTTCCGAATTTATAATATTAGTATTGAAGTATTCAGTATGGATAAGCCTTATAAAATTACCAGTAGTACGAATGTACCTGCCAAAATATTAGATAATACCCGTCCAAAATTCTTTCGAAATAGAAAACAATTTGCAATAAAACTAAATTCACTGGAGCACCAACCGTTCCGCACCGACTTTACCAACACGGGGGGTTAGCATGCCCGTTGATTTTTTAATGACGTCGAGCCAAACATTGATACAACCTTATAACTACACACTGCATGCTATTTAAACCTTTATTTGCACAAGGTATAACAGTGAATATAGCGTGACGTACGTGCTAGAATAGTTTCAAGGATTGCTCAGCGAAAGTTTAATCCTTAAAGATCGTTTAGAGCTTCGAAACGGGTCTCAAAGGACTAGTTACGAAGTGTCTGCTGTCTAGGTGTTATTAATTAATTTTGTTACTATTTTCTGGATGATTTATTATAACTATGACCTAATAGTTCCAGACTTGCTTTCATTAACTGAAGTCTAGCCACTAACTACCAAACAGTAAAATAATTGCTTTAAGGGGCCGGCGGAGCATGAGTAGTTCATACAAACGTAATACCTCAGAATACAGTCTGTATTCTAAGCGTAATAGGTACCAAAATAATTTGTAAATCAAACATATTCTTAATGTAGTGCGTATTTATTCCGATTGGATTACACAGTATCTAGGTTCCCAAATATATATTTTGAATGGACACTGATTTAAAGACAAGTTATAAGAAAAATAAGTTTTCTATAGAAATTTGAAATTCCTCATATCTCGTCTTTATATCAGAGTCCTTTCAAAATATATATTTGGGAACCTAGATATTTTGTAATCCAATCGGAATAAATACACCACTACCTTAAGAATAGGTATGTTTGATTTATAAATTATTATTCCGTTTGTATAAACTCGCACGCTACGCCGACCCTTTATAGTCCAGTCAAAATAGACAAAAATAAGTCATAACTTAGCCAAAATTCGCATAGAGCTGAAAATTGGCAGAGACGTTAAATACATCAGTATAAATATAATGTCAAAAATCCCCGTCGATCCTACTTCTGCAAAAAATTTTATTCAAGGTCAAACGTGCAAAATTTAGGTTTTTTCCATTTTTCTCGAAAACGGTAAGTTTTATCGTGAAAATAAGTCAAACAAAAGTTGTAGATCATACAATTTTCTACAAAAATGGTCCAGTCACTTTTTCTCTTACGACTCACCATTCGTAAGATATCGCGGTTTTAATCATGAGAAAATTCATATTTTACATAACATGCACACATTTCCCCACCACCTACGAGGTAATGTACTTGGCGCATTTTTGAAGTGAAAACTTCTTTAGCGGCGTTGAACACTTTTTGTAATGGGTAAAAAATGTTAAACTCGCGTCAGGGCAACGCGTCAGGACACGTGACCGTCAGGAGAGATTCCCCCCCCCCTCTCTTTCTACGGCGGCGCCAACCGAAGTGAACCAAGTGAGACACGATAATGGATGGATGGATGGATGGTGATGGCGATGGTGATGGCGATGGTGATGGTGATGGCGATGGATATGGTGATGGCGGTGGCGATGGTGATGGCGATGGTGATGGCGATGGTGATGCTATGGCGTAGGCAATGGTGATGGTGATGTGATGTGATGTGATGTGATGGTGATGGTGGACGCGGACGCGGACGTGGATGGACAGCTGATGGCTCGACCGTCTGTGTAGTAGCCACACTGCTGTGTATTCGTAAAATTCGTGTATATAGTGTTTCAAAAAATGGAAATTGAACAAAGTGCATCGATTTTATGAAAAAAGTGACGCAGAAATAGTGAAAAAAACTTAGTTATATTAATTCAATTAATAACTGATTTATTTCAACGTTAATATTCAAGTTTTCACTTCTGCCGGCACTCCCGGAGTGCAACCCGTCTTTTTTTTTATTTTTAACGTGGTTTCCCCAGTAGGTATACTCCACGATCTATTGTAATAATGAAAGTTTGATCGGATCGTATCTTATTGATTGAAATAATGATAATATTGCTAATGATCAAAGTGGAATAGGTTGTTTTCTTCTAAATGTTATTATATTAGATAATTGTCTAATTCTACTTCGACAATTATTTCTTCGTCTTCATTTTCTTCTTCTTGCAGAATTTCTGTTCGCTGTTCTAAGAAAAGGGATGCATCAATCGTCTCTTCATTAATATCATAAATATTTTCATCTGTTGTATTTGTTTCAATATTGGAGCAAGTCTGACCCTGACAATTGATGCATACTGGCGAACAAAATAATCCAACTTTTTGACAGCCACAATTCTTACTACAATCCTTCTTGCATTTACAAAAAATAGCATTAAGCAGTTTTTCTGGAGCAGGCGGGAGTAGAGTTTGAATTGGCTCCAAATAATTATCTGTTAATTTCCAACCCCATCCTTCTGGGTCCAGCTCATTGCCTAGCCACACTTGAACTTGATAATACACACGATACAAGTGTTGAAAGGCAGAAGCAGATGTTGGAGGCAGACAAGACAACTGTACTGTTTTATTGTTCCATGCAGATTTTACAAACCTCAAATATCTATATTTGTCTATGGAATCAATTTTTTTTGGAGCACCATACATTGCAAGAAGAAAACGAATTCCACGATGTCGTGTGGAGAAGAGTCAATCTGTGTAAATACTTCTGCGCAATCAATTAAATCATTGCGTTTTTCGAACAATTTAAATACTGCTATTTTACCTCTTTTAAAAAGTGCTGATGTAGTATCGCAACCAGTTATTGCAAGTAAAAATAAAATATGAGACAGTCAGACTTTGTGATGAATATATTGTTGATTGTACTTGAGCTTTCCCAGGTTTCAAAAAGTAAATAATTTTATTTCAAACTCTACTCCCGCCTGCTCCAGAAAAACTGCTTAATGCTATTTTTTGTAAATGCAAGACGGATTGTAGTAAGAATTGTGGCTATCAAAAAGTTGGATTATTTTGTTCGCCAGTATGCATCAATTGTCAGGGTCAGACTTGCTCCAATATTGAAACAAATACAACAGATGAAAATATTTATGATATTAATGAAGAGACGATTGATGCTTCCCTTTTCTTAGAACAGCGAACAGAAATTCTGCAAGAAGAAGAAAATGAAGACGAAGAAATAATTGTCGAAGTAGAATTAGACAATTATCTAATATAAGTAATAACATTCAGAAGAAAACAACCTATTCCACTTTGATCATTAGCAATATTATCATTATTTCAATCAATAAGATACGATCCGATCAAACTTTCTTTATTACAATAGATCGTGGAGTATACCTACTGGGGAAACCACGTTAAAAAAAATGCGTCAAGTACATTACATCGTAGGTGGTGCGGAAATGTGTGCATATTATGTAAAATATGAATTTTCTCATGATTAAAACCGCGATATTTTACGAATGGTGAGTCGTAAGAGAAAAAGTGACTGGACCATTTTTGTAGAGAATTGTATGATCTACAACTTTTGTCTGACTTATTTTCACGATAAAACTTACCGTTTTCGAGAAAAATGGAAATACCTAAATTTTGCACGTTTGACCTTGAATAAAATTTGTTGCAGAAGTAGGATCGACGGGGACTTTTGACATTTTATTTAGTTATACTGATGTATTTAACGTCTCTGCGAATTTTCAGCTCTATGCGAATTTTGGCTAAGTCAAATGTCTATTTTGACTGGACTATTAATTGGTTTATTAAAAAGATAGTTAAAAAGTCTACTTACATTTTTTATTATTTTTTTTTTGTCTTGTCTATGTGTGAAGTTACACAGTTCAAATATACTGTTTTCATGTTATTTCAAACTTTGAAAATATCTACTTTTGTCATAACACCAAAACCAATTCCCGTAATTAAAAACGTTCAAATTCTAAGTAGTCGCAATGTCATCTCAGCGACAATGAATGTCAAAAACTTGTCAAAAATTTAGGTATATAAGAGGTAATTTTGACAGATTGAGACTTATATTAGAATCCGAAAGATCTATAAAATACGAGAATCGCCAGTCTGAAATCTGTTATAGCACCAGCGACACGGAATACATTAAAGAATTTAATCAAAATAATCATGTGCTATTTTTAAGCGTTGGTTTCACAACGAAGTTAAAAAAACGTTTAAAAAAATACACACAAGAATGCACAGTGTGTCTGCACTCCATGTATAGTAGTATGATGAGTGCAATCTTCTAGCCACTCCGACGCACACCATTTTTAGCCTAATCGTAGCCTTACTGTATGTATGTACTTTGTGCAAATAAATAAACAAGAATAAGATAAACACACTATAAAGATTACTTATTTCTTTCCTGGATCCGCGTTTTCCCAAAAATCGCTGGTTTCAAAGCCTCATCTAAATGAGTTCTTACACGAGCAGTTACCGGATTATAAGCCGTTACGACGTATATCGATGCGCGTTTTCGACAGAAATAGTCAGTGTATGGCCACCCCAATTTACGTTGATTAAATCTGTAACGGCCTTATTAAAGTTCAGTAATGTTTTGACGTATAGAAGCTGTTTGAAGTCAAAATGTTTTAATTTTATTAAAGCTTTGGAAAATATAAATACAAGGAAGAAGAAGGAAGGAATATAAATACAAGGAAGGATAAGATGTGTGTACACAGTTTTAATGTGTTGGTGAGCGAATAGTGAGATTATGTTTCAAATTGATGTTATTTCAAGTTAAACAAATATCAATTTTATTATAATAGTAATTAAGCTGATTTCAGAGTGACTAGCACTATTGAAAAATTATAAAAGTGTTTGAAGTTGTAGCGTGAACTGCACTTTATTGTGTTGGAATTAAAGTTACTTTTCCATAAACTCATAATTATTTGTTTACATTTTTGGCAAATAAGTCGCAAATGCAGGTTAGGTCTTCTTATTTTCGTATCGATTGTAGTCTTCTTTGTTTTTACTCGTATAATGTTTGAGCCCAGTAGGTGGCCTCGTTAATTGCAGCATCAGTAGAATTCTTTAGGCCATCCGAGGTGTAAGTGCAAGGTCTTCAAAAGGCCCTGCCAGACATGACCCTGTATTGTTAAGACCCCCATAAAATCCTAATAATAGGTATAATGTTTGAACTTTCAAAGATACCATTACCTCTGAGTTTGTCTCGGCGTTTCTTCTCAGGGACCAGTCAGTTAGAAAATGCCAACGCCATCTAGTTTTAAAATATTGACGTGTAAAAGTGTCTTAAAAGATCTACTTACAGAAATAAACATTTCATTTCAAGTGAAAAGTGGAACTTAGGACACTCCAGCCAGTGGGACATGGTTGGATCAGAAACACGCGGGCAAAAAATAATAATAAATAAATTGATGCCAATTATAATACATCCAAACATAGACTATTAAGGTGCCACTAGTCAATATTTTTTCCATACTTTCGGGAGAGTATTACTCCAATGTTTGACATTGTGCATCCAAAGTTAAACATATTCAATTCTATTTTTAATAAATGGTAAGCAAAGCCGATGTCGACTATTCTGCCAATGTCTAAAGTGAGCTGGAAGAACAAGTGTGCATGAGAAAAAAAAAAGGGTTTTAAACAAATAAAATTATTTGATTGATCTAGTTGATACAATGTAGATCTTGCTAGATTAGTACGAAACATGATATCGTTTTGGCTTAGGTATTATTAATTCTGTATGTACGGAAACAGATAAAAAACCATTAAAAAGTTATGAGCCAACAAAGATTCGATTTTCTTGCTACTTTTATTTTAACGTAACTTTGGGTGTAAATAAGTAATAAAAGAACTGTAAAATCTTCAAAACAAAGTCAGTACGGACAAAGCTCAGTTATCGAATAGTTTAATAAACTTTATTTTTAATTGATTTACGCAATGGTTTTTTCATAAAACTCGATTTTCCAAAGCTCTTCGATTTTTTTACGCACCTTTCAGTTCGGAACGGTGTTTCTGTGCGTGAGAATTAGACGTTGTGCGTGTAGACTAGCGTCTAACTGCTCATCACTGTTACTAGTTCTGTCGGAAACGAAGCCAGGTGAGACAACGTGCTTTTTGACCATGACAACCAGTGAGTTCGAACTCGCGACTAGTTTACTCTTAAGTAAGATATTTACAAAAGCTCTATACGTGAGGCAAGTTGTCGAGACGATCGATGCTCCGGCAGTAATAGGTGCTAATGGTGCCCGTCGATGTGCCAGATGTGACGCCATCGCTCTCGCAGTTGCTTTAAGTGCTGTTATGAATGGGCGATAAATAAATTTTAAATATGTTGTGAATATGTTGGCAGTTTTACAACATGCTGTGGAATAAAATGGTGTTGGATTCATTTAGGTACTTACTTATAATTTAGGTGACTGTGAAAGATGGCCGGCTACCATAAGCTATGTCAAATTAGACTTAATTTCACCCTGTAGAGAGTTTTTATTTAGGACGATCAATATGTTTTAACGTGGTGAAACAGCTGAAGGAGAAGAAAAATATTAGTAGATGAAACAGCAAAATACTAGCAACCTAAATCCAAATTAAAAAAGTATCGTAAAGATAAACTTTCAAGAACCAAAAGCCTAAAAAAACAAAATAAAAAGTAAAATTACAGTTGAAAATATGTATTCATTTCCTTAAGAAAACTCTTAACTAAATAACTTCCAATGCTGAAAACAAAGGAGAAAACATTTTCAAGGTTTCGCGTTCCCTGAGTGTGCCATAAATCGGTGCTGTTACCCTAAACTCATAGAAATGTCGGGGGAGCTGCGAAATATAGGGATTTAATGCCTATTAATTCTTGTTATTGCAAATGAAATGAATATATTAAAAATGTTATTGTACGCGTACCGCGTTGGTGATTTGTTGAGGAGTCAAAATATCGTAAATGGTGACGTTTCCTTAGTTTCGTAGGTTTCAAGTACACTCTCAATAGATGTTCACACGACAAAGGCAAAAGCAAAGACAAAACACGACTTACACGATACGACTGCCCAAAAAAAAGGAGTGTTATGTTTACAGTTGCAATAAAATAATAAAGAAGATGTCTATTTATTAAGGAGGCAAAAAATATATACATTGACTGGATAAACTTCTAATACTAAATAAACTTCCGTCTCCAAACGACTGGTTCACACTTTGTGACCCAAGGGCTGACTTTTACCTTGGCCAGGGTCTAAGTATTGCCATACAACGTGGCAATGCCGCCAGTGTCTTGGGTAAATTACCAGTCGTCAGCGATGTGGAGGAATTTTTCGACGCCATCCATAGTTTAGTTTGTGAACAGTTTATTTCTATTTTAATAGTTTGTTTATTTAGAATTAGAAGAAAATGTTTCAAAACTTTGGATACGATGACTCGGAAAAATTAAAACAAATACCCTGACCTGACACTGAATGAAACAACGCACAATGGAAACAAACACGCACACATAACATACACTCCCTTACATCACACACAAACATACTTGACATACCATCCAACACCCGAAATCACCTCTATAGTCTCCACTCTGGAATTCGTACCCCGAGTCCCAAGATACAGACTAACTTTATAGTTTGGGGCTCACTGGTAAATAATACCATACCTTGTAACCAAGTTATACAATGTGCCGCTACAATGCCGTCATTAATTTAACACATGAGTAGGACTAGTGGTAGTCATAAAAATTATAAAAACAAAATAATTCGTAATTTGAAAACTACCGCCTACGCCGCTCGCCGACATAGGACTCTCTCTCTTTCCTTCAATTCGCCTACTCTTTGCACGTTTTAATTTCATTGCGATGCGCTACAGTTCTTTAAGTACGTACAGGTTACTCCAAGATGCTATTTTAGGAAATTTTAAATAAATAACAACGTTTCCTCCTCCTCAAGTCGTACTCCTCATTACTGAGGGTCGTGATCCTCCCTTGAAAACATTTTTTCCCTGACGATGTTTCGCCATCTCTGTCTATCCTTGGCCAAGTGAAGCGCATCATGAACTTTCGTGTTAAGAGAAGAGCTTATCTGGTCGGACCATCGCAAAGGGCTGCGACCTTTTGGACGTTTACCATCCACCTTGCCGGTAACCATCAGTTGTTCGAGGTTATTGCCATCTTTCCTCGCTATATGGCCGAAAAATTCCAAAACTCTGCGGGGACAGGTAGTAGAGAGTCTGGTCTTTATTCTGAGCTCGCGTAGGATGGACTCGTTGGTGCGGAATGCAGTCCAGGGTATCTGGAGCAACTTCCTCCAACACCACATCTCGAAGGCGTCTATACGAGCTTGGTCGGCCTTTCTCAAGGTACAAGTTTCTGCTCCGTATCCGAAAATTGAAAAGACCAGCGTGTTGACCAATTTCACTTTGGTATTTCGCGAAATGTTGCGATCTCTCCATATTTTTTGAAGCTGAGACATAGCATTCTTGGCCATGCCTATACGTCTACGGATTTCTTTTTCGCAAGAGCCTGTGTTGGATATGTTAGAGCCTAGGTAAATGAAGTCATCGACCGTTTCGAGATTAAGAGCGCCAGTAAGCTCTAATTTATGTGCTCGGTCCATCACCATTAGTTTGGTCTTTGCGTGGTTGATCTTTAGGCCCAGTTCCATGTTCCAGTTCCAAATAACAACGTTTATTGAAATTAAAATATATTCATACTTAATAGGAAATGAGCCCAATACTAAGTATTTACTCAATAGGAGGTACTACGACTCACCCAAAAAATGTAACGAACCGAAAAGATAATTTAACAAACACGGTGTTCTATAAAAACTTATACAAAGATGTTTGATAAAGGCAATTTTTTAACGAAAACTTGCGAATTTTTCCAAGTTTTATCTTTGCAAAAGTCCCTTTTTATCGAGATTCGCCGTTAAAAGGTTGTATTCTGGGGAAAATTCGTTATTTTTCAGGTTTTTTACATCTACTTAAATCTATAATGCAACTCATTGTAGCATTTTTCTGAACCTTTCTAGTCTGAGAGCTCTCTTTTATGAGAAAAATACATTTCTGTGTTTTATCTCGGCTTTGTCTCACTACAGTCGGATAAAAGATTGTGGACGGTATACCAAGTAGGTAATATAAAAAGATATGGAAAGAAGTATCATATTTTTATTTATTTTAACATTAATTTAACCGGGTTGGTGACCTGACTTAACAAGCTGTATTTACATCATTACACACAATCAGTATATAATTCCCACTGCTGGGACACAGGTCTCCTCTCTGTGAGAGGGAGTGGGCCGAACTCCACCACGCGGGCCCAGTGCGAATTGTTAGATGTCACATGTCTTCAATTTTTTGGTTCTAGGTCATGCCGGTATCCTCACGATGTTTTTCGTTCACTGTTTTGAGAGCCGTGGTGATGAAATTTAATACATAAAGTAAAGTGCCTACCTGGGTTCGAACTCACAACCTACAGCTCGCAAATCGGGGCCGATAGGTACTACTGTACCACCACCGCTCTCAAAATTATTTAAGAATTACCTAAATGTCCACGTTACATGTACCTATGTACTACTTGTTCTGGTACATATGGGGACGTCCTTTAATCACGCGAGGTTCGAAGAGGGGGGAAGGGGTCAGAAAAACAACACAATCAATCTCGATACATTATCCCATCCCCTCCGGATGGGCTAATGTGTCAATCACATGTATTTTTTCGTGCGACAAAAAAAAATTGAATGTGTGACGTGTAAACTAAATATTTTTTACCCGTAAAAGCCCCAGCGAGCGAATTTTTATCTAGAAAATCCGCTGACCGTGAGCCACTCGAAAATTAAGGTAAATTTCACGGTTTTCGATGTACGGCGTAAGTACCTAAAAAAGATACGTAGTCATAAGTGTTGGCGCCTAAGTACAGGTAAAGATGATAAAAAATGGACAGCGTGTCAGGCTGCCCCATGTACAGTCACGTCTAAAAGTATGTATACACTTGGCAATTTTCAATTGCGATTTTTTCGTGAAATAACGAATGCAACGTTGAAATACGACACTTAATATAAACCTATGGGTTCCAAAATACTATTTTCATAATAAGATAAAATTTCATTCAAAAATAAAGGAGAAAATCGCCTTTTAATAAAGCCAAGTGTATACATACTTTTAGACGTGACTGTACGCGTCACGAAAATGAGAAAATAAACAGAAACACGATCCCTAACGCATGATTAAATTATTTGGAACTCCAAAAGTGCTCTTAAAAAATGTAATATTAAAAATGACATAATAATATAATTATCCCAGCTGTCCCGTCTCTGCCAAGAAAAGTAAGTGAATTAGTATCCTGCGCGAGAATAATTCTCTTCTCCTTCATAATTGATGGTATATTGTCAAAAAACATTTTCAATACAAAGTTGGACAGTTTATTTTCTCCAGAGAGGCCTATGTAATTGATATTTCCAGTGTATTTCCCAATAGTAGAGATTTTTCTTTGTTCAACATTGATACATTTCGGCTGTCAATTATTTTATACGGTTCGACGAATTTTAATTATAAATCGCTCGCAGCAATGAATAATATTTTCATGTTCTGTTTAAACATTTGGTATTGCAAGTACTTTTTGGAGGTTGGGTGTGTTGCGAATAAGTAGGCGAATAACGATCTGTATGATTTATTGGTAAGCGCTGCTTATATACAATTCTAGTTGGAGAAAATCAAAATATAAAGGGTACATCTATAAAACTTAAAACTAACACAATTTAGAATGACGGTAGAATCTGCCGCGCTCCCTTCGACGTGCGAGCGCGATGATACGGACGGCCGGTCGGCTAGCTCAGTATGCGCGGGCGCGCGATGACGAAAGGCCGTCTGCGTTCCTCCAAATTGTGTATGACCATACGTAAGTATGAGCTGCTACATCATTCCCCCGCTAGTGAAACGTACACAGGGCTTCGAAGTCCTTCCTGATTTTGTGACGTATGCGTACGTATCTGTGACTGGTGCATCTGACTCGGTGTTGATCCGGAAAGCAGGCTTTAGTCTGTCAACAGTGATGTTGGAACATCTATTGCGTAACTGGATAGTGAAGTACTTGTCCTTACGACTGATCACTTTGTACGGGCCTGTGTAGGTCGGCGTCAGAGGTTTTCTTGATGCGTCATTGCGTAGATATACATGCGTACATTTATATAGGTCATCATGAATAAATGTCGCTCGCGATTGGTTAGATTTCCGTTGCGCCTGGGCCTTCTTTAACGCTCCATTCAACTTATTCATGAAGTTTGAAATCGTATCGCGATGTCTTGTTGATTCTTCATAGAATTCTCCGGGTAATCGTAGCGTTTGGCCATATAGTAGTTCAGCAGTACTGGCACCGACATCTTCTTTTATCGAAGCGCGCAGTCCCAGTAGCACTGTAGGTAGCTCATGCGACCATGTTGTAGATTTGAGTCTTGCGGTGAGTGACGTCTTGAGTGAGCGGTGCCATCGTTCTATCACGCCGTTACACTGCGGGTGGTAGGCAGTGGTGCGGGTGCGGTGAATTCCCATGCGTTGCGTCAATTTGTGAAACAGGTCAGACTCAAATTGCCTCCCTTGGTCGGTGGTTATGGTTACTGGGCAACCAAATCTCGCGATCCAACCCTCGTAGAATGCGTTAGCAACCTTTTCTGCGGTTATGTCTTCCAATGGGCAGGCTTCTGGCCATTTGGTAGCCCTATCTATCATGGTCAGTAGATAACGATAGCCGTCAGAAATAGGTAACGGGCCAACGATATCCATGTGTACATGCTCTAGTCTGTTTGCTTGTTCGAAACTCGCAATAGGTGTCTTCGTGTGTTGTTGCACCTTAGCGCGCTGGCACGCGTCGCACGCTCGAGTCCACTCATTTACGTCACTATTCATGGAGGGCCACCAGTAGCGGGCAGTGACTAGCTTCCTTGTCGCCCTTATGCCGGGGTGACTAAGGTCGTGAATCGCTTGAAAAGCTGCTTTTCGAAAATCTGGTGGTAGATATGGACGAGCAGTGTTTGATGACATCTCGCAGGTAACGGGTTTGGCGGTTGAGTTGGGCATGACGATCTTCCTGAATATGTACTTCCCTGTGTTTGCAAGCGTTTTGTATTCTTCGTCTTGATCTTGTTGTCTTGCTAACTCGGTGTAATCCAATGGTGTCGGGCATGTTATTGTTTCGACTCGCGATAGTGCATCTGCGACTTTGTTGTCCTGGCCGATTACGTGTTGAATATTCGACGTGAACTGTCCGATATATTCAAGGTATCTTGTTCGGCGGGGCGTCTCAGACTTGCTGTTCGAAGTTATTGCATTACACAGCGGTTTGTGGTCCGTGTATACAATTAACTCTCGTCCTTCAAACACACGGCGGAAGTGACGTATTGCCATGTAGATTGATAGCAACTCACGGTCGTACGTGCTGTATTTTTGTTGTGCGTCACTGAACTTCTTTGAGAAAAATCCCAGTGGTCTCCACCTGCCGTTGATCTTTTGTTGTATAACGGCACCAGCACATGTGTTTGAGGCATCTGTCATCAGTGCGAAAGGTTCGCTCAGTGATGGGTAGGACAATAATGCGCAGTTCTTGATATCTTGTTTACATTGATTGAATGCTTCTTTTGCCTCTTCGGTCCATTGTATGTTTGTTTTATCGTTTTTCTTGGCGTTGTGAAAGTATTTGCTCAATTCTTTCTGATGTTCAGCCGCATGGGGTATACTTGAACGATAAAAGTTCAGCATTCCGACGAAACGGCGTAGATCTTGGATCGTATTTGGCAATGGATAGGACTGGATTGCTTGCACCTTATCTTCCGTCGGTGTAATGCCTTCAGGGCTTAACGTGTATCCCAGGAAATTAAGTTTCGACTGGCCGAAGATACACTTAGCGACGTTTATTTTTAAACCGCTGTCGTTAAGTCGCTTAAACACTTCTTGAAGCTCTCTTCTGTGTTCTTCTTCGTTCTCAGAAGCTACCAGAAGGTCATCGACGAATGGAAAAACAGGTAGGCCGCGTAGCACGTTGTCCATGTGGCGTTGAAATGTCTGGCCTGCATTCATCAAACCAAAACACATCCTAGTGAACTCGTACAAGCCAAAAGGAGTAATCACGGCTGTCTTCTTCACGTCTTCTTCTCTGTTTTTGATCTGGTAGTAGGCTTTCTGCAGATCAATTTTTGAGAAAACCTTCTTGCCTTGGAGGTTATGTGTGAAGTCATGAAGTCGTGGTATCGGGTATCGATCGGGTGTGGTTACTGAATTTAGTCTACGGTAATCACCACAGGATCTGTAGGTACCATCCTTTTTTAAAACCATGTGTAATGGACTAGCCCATGGGCTATTAGATGGTCGACAAATTCCTTGGCTCATCATGAGTTGGAATTCTTGTTTTGCGGCGTTGTATTTATGTGGCGGTAGTGGTCTCGCTTTTGTAAATATCGGCGGGCCGGTGGTTTCAATGTAGTGTTCGACTTCACTGTTTCCCAGTTTCTCTAAGTTTGGTCTCGTGATGTCTGGGTACTTGGCCAACAGGTCGTGGTATGGAAGCTTGTCGTCGATGGTTCGGATGCTTCCTTCAGCTGTGGGTGACAGGAACCCTCGTGCCGATAAATTGGTACTTTTATCTACCAATCGTCGTCCGTGGAGATCCACCATAAGTGCGTGGTGGTGTAAAAAATCAGCGCCTAATATCGGCCGACTGACTGTTGCAACCATAAATCGCCAACTGTAGGGACGCCGCAGTCCGATGTTGAGCACGATGGTTCGCTCGCCATATGTGGGTATTTGTGTACCATTTGCTGCATACAAGTAGTTGGTTGGAGTTCGCTGTTTATCACGTGCAGTAGCGGGTAATACTGATACATTCGCACCCGTGTCGATTAGGAATTTTGTTCCGGTTGATTTGTCGTGTAAAAATAGGCGGTAGGTGGATAAATCGTCGACTTCGGCCACCGCCACGGCTTGAGTCTCCTTTAGTTTTCCGGCTTCTCACTCGTAATTCCCTTAAAACTGCACGGACTTCTACATCGGTATGCTGCCTTGCCGAATTTCTGATGAAAATAGCACACGGCGTTTTTTCTGTCCCGAGATTTCGAGCTGGAACGGCTTCTGAAATTGTGGGATCGGCGTTGAAATTTGCGAGATCGATTCGTTTTCAGCGCTGCAACTTCCTTGGTCAGGGCTTCAATCATGCTGTAAAGCTTCTTGTCTGCTGGTTCAGATGTCGCCGCTATTTCGGCTGGCGCCGTTGTCGCTGGGGCCTTTGACGTGGAAGGTTGACACTGGCAGGAACACACGGCGTTCACCTCTTTCAGCTGTTCTTGCATCTTGTCTGCCATGGCAGCTAACGAGTCCAGCTTAGATTCTTCACTCACGGCCAACACAGTGCGGGTAGAAGCGGGTAGGTGGCCTTGCCACAACATTTTCAGGGTGTCATCTGGCATCTTTTTCCCAGCGAGGTTTTTCATTCGGCGAAGCAACTGTGATGGTCGTTGATCGCCAAGCTCCATTTCATTCAGTAGTTTTTGTAACTGACTACCCTCGCTATCTTCGTAAACCTCCAACAGTCTTCTCTTCGCTGCTTCGTATCGGCCGGAGTTGGGCGGTGACAAGATGATATCGCTGATTTGGTCCACATCTTTGATCTCCAGCTGAGCCACAACCAGTGCGAACTTGCCTTCATCGCCGAGCTTCTGGTTGTAGATAATGACCTCAAATTGGGCGAACCAAAGCTTAGGTCTGTTGCACCAGAATTTAGGGATGCGTGACTGGACGCTAATTGCTTCGACGTCTTCAGGCGTAGTAGTCTTGTCTTCCTTTGTTACGGGCGTAGTCATTTTGAACGCGGGGTCACCACTTTGGAGGTTGGGTGTGTTGCGAATAAGTAGGCGAATAACGATCTGTATGATTTATTGGTAAGCGCTGCTTATATACAATTCTAGTTGGAGAAAATCAAAATATAAAGGGTACATCTATAAAACTTAAAACTAACACAATTTAGAATGACGGTAGAATCTGCCGCGCTCCCTTCGACGTGCGAGCGCGATGATACGGACGGCCGGTCGGCTAGCTCAGTATGCGCGGGCGCGCGATGACGAAAGGCCGTCTGCGTTCCTCCAAATTGTGTATGACCATACGTAAGTATGAGCTGCTACAACTTAATTAAAAGCTTCATTACACATTGTTATTTTATTTATTTCATTATGATGGCTTGAGTAAAAAGACAAGATATCAAATTTCAAATATTGTTGTGTAAAGTTTTAATAAGGTCATTATAGCTCGGGTACCATGGGGCCCGAGTGCGCGTCTCCTTTTTAAAGAAATTTCTCGCTGACGACACTGCACGAGACCAGAGGGCTGGCTGCGTTATGGACAAAGAATTAGTATTGCCATTCAACGTAGCAATGTTGCCAGTCTTCTGGGCACGTTTCCGGATGACAGCAATGTGGACGAGTACCTCGACGCCTAAGTGAGCAAATAACAAAAGGACTTTTTGTATTTATTTCTATATTTAGTTAATTATTGACTATAGCAATCGGTGAACTAAAATTCATGTTTATATTTGTAAAATCGAATAATCGTAATCATAAATCTGTATTTATCTCAACATTATAATTACAGACACTGGTTAATTACATAAAAGGTGTCTGGGGTAGGAGGGTCCTGAGCTACAGATCACACGGCCCTCTTAGATAAAGTCTATTCAAACTTATGTTTCACATTAATGTTATTTCAAGTTAAACAAATAGGTATCAAAACTTTATTTCAATGGCAATTAAGTTGATTACAGAGTGACTAGCACTATTGAAAAAGTTATAAAAATGTTTGAAGTTGTAGCGTAAACTGAATTTTATTGTGTAGGATTTAAAGTAATTTTTTAATAAACTCATATTTGTTTACATTTTTGACAAATAAATCGCGAATGCAGATTTATAAAAAGATTTATAGAAAATATTATTCAGGACATGTTAATTTACAAAACGGTTAGAGTTAAAATATTATACAGGGTGCGGGACATCGAAGCGCAACCTGTTACAATGGAATAAGTACATGATTCTGAACCAACATAGGTTATAATATAACGTCGGTTATTAAAAAAAAAAAAAACTTACTGTTCCATTCGTTTTAACCGCATAGCTTTTTATCGCGTAGGTAGTTTTTTTTATAATCGACGTAAATTGTCTTCGCTAGGGGTCTACCTCATGTGCTGAATCCATGGTTATAATTTGCGCGCTGATGTTCCAGCAACGCTGTATAGTGAAAGTCTGAAGTTGCAAAATACAGAAAATAATAAAATAACTAAATCCCGGGTCAAAAGACCGGCGAAGTTAATTGAATAGCGTCCAATGTAGTTCAGTGCAATCAGTATAATGCAATTTACTGCGAATAGGACTGCAACTCTAATTTTACAGCTCTCTCAACGATTAGTCTGCTACACTATTGGGGATACGAATCTGAAATAGAGAGCCCGAGGGTAGTTTACAAAATTATAATTTAGTTTGGAACCCTGTTATCTTAATTTGGAAGCTTTTGGGAATATTCCCTATCAAAGCACGCCCTAATTGAAACAGGTTGAAAATAAAAAAATAAGTTTAAAAACAAAAACCCGACTACTGAAAAGCATGAAACAAGAAAGTACCTTCCCGTAGTCGCATGCCGCTGTAATAACATATTATAAGCTATTTTATATAATTATTTTGGGGCTTATGTCAGTAATATTTATATTTTTGAAATGTGCCAATTAAGCCCTTTCATGTGATACCCAAAAGGGAATAATTAAAAAAAAAATATCATGACTTTATGTGCGCTAGAGAGCGCCATATTCAATTTACGGTGACGCTTCCAACGATACCTCATTTGTCCAATTATGACAAATAGTTTAGAAGTTATGAGGGAACAGATGAACTTTCATACATACCGGCCAAAATCATAACCCTCCTTTTTGCTTCGCCGTAGTCGGGTAATCATCATCATCGTCATCATCACTAAGCCGAAAGTCGTCAACCGGTTACTAGCAATGGACGACTTTCGGCGGATAAGTCCTGTCCTGACGACCAGTCCTGTAACTTATATGCTGTTACACTAAGTAACAACATTTTTTTTTCCAGCAAATTTTCACGAAGGTCGTGGTCATCGTCGACTACATCATCGTTTCCATCATTCAGGTGAAATAGCAACGACTTTCAACAGCATTAACATTAGCGGTCGTTAATGTCAATCCAATACATTTTGACTTTTGCATCATCGTTATCGCTGGTAGGATCTCAGTTGGCTGAACCACCTTGTAGGTAAATGTCTCTTTTAGAATCCAGATAATTTATGTGATGTCCAGATCATAATGATATAGGGCGGCCAATTCCGGTCCGTCCCACTAGTCCATGATGGGACAAGTGTCCCACTAGTCCCATGGGCCAAGATACTAACCTGAAATAACATAATTATAGAAAAAATATCCGATAATATTCGTTTGTAGTAAAAATAAATTGAATTTAAAGTTGTATACTTCTGAACCGGGTGACCACCCTGTATTTGAACCAAACTGAAGTACAGACGCCAGCACATCAAGATACCCTAAACTGTAAAATTTTCCCAATTAACTTTGAACCTAATGCTTTAGAGATGAAGTTGAAAATCTATTGACGAAATTTGACAGATTGTAGTAGCTTGATGTGCTGGCGTCTGTACCTACCTACTAATCGGCACTTAATTACATTCAGCCACCCCGGAGAGTCAATGCAGCAACAAAAGTTGCTGACTGGATGTTTCTTACCACCGCATGAGCTTATACTTATTGCTGCATACAGGGTCCCATTAAAATAGATGGACAAATTTTAACACAGCGCTCAGTACGTCTAACCAAAGATATCCAAGCAAAATAACTTTAATTTCGGAAGTCGGTGTCTTTGATTCCGCATTTTCTTTTTTTGACACCGACTTCCGAAATTAAAGTTATGTGTTTTTTTTTTTGAAGTCGGTTGTTTTTTTTTTGATAAAAAAGTTTTTTTTTTTTTTTATTTTAGTTGTACAGTCGAGTTCTTTAATATCTGAGCATGTTCATGAATCAAAAATATATAGGCAATGGTAAGTTTCATAAAACTCTAAACAGCTTCGCCGTGCAATAAATTGAAAACAATCTGTGACATCATAAATATATGACTACATTAAATCAATAATATTACTACAGACAAAGACTCTAAAAATTGTGCGCAATCCCTTGTTCATATTATTTAGCGCAAAGTTAGGTTCACAAATATCTATGCAATTATTTTTCTATGAAAAAGATCTTGAAACAAAATCAATTTGAAGTTGTCAGTTATGACATCCTTCAACGGCAATATTGCATTATTACTCGAACTTCTGCTCCGGCAAGCAAAAATAAATTTTATGGTAAAGGCCATTTAGTTGAATATTCAAAGCTGTATAGATATTTATGAATCCTAGGTTGCAACAAATATATTGAACACTAGAGTATTTAGATATTTATGTTCCGAAGAGTAGTCAGAAATTTTTGACTGCACTACCGTAACATACTTATGAACAGTTTATATGAAAACATTTTATTGATGTCTAAGTTTGTATAGAACTATATGATCATTTTAACGCTTACAATATGTTGAAACATTGTCACTGCCAATATATTAATGAACTCGACTGTACCTACCTCACACAAATTCAATTAACACTAGTGCACTGAAGAATTGAAGACACCGACTAGAAGAATCATCAAAATTCGCAAAGAAATGCCGGAGATGCAGTACATTTATGCATATAACTTCGTACATACGAATAATTACCAAATGCATTATATACTAAAACCTCCCTGAAAATATGTAGATCATTTTAGTAAAAGAATTATCAAAATCGGTTCATTAGTTTTAAAGAAAATCGCGGACATACAAACGTACATACATACGGGTCGAATACAGAACCTCCTTTTTTGAAGTCGGTTAATTAAAAAAAACAATGATTTAAGTGATTGTATTTTGACCTAAAATAATAAATTGCATTACATTAGTGTATTTTCCATAGATATATGAGTATTTTCGTTAGCTTATTATTTTTCTTGTAAGTATCTAATGCGTTTTTCTTAAAAAAATTTTTACCATCGTCCTTATTTTGATGGTCTGAATGTTTTCTAAAAGTTTGTCCATCTATTTTAATGGGACCTTATATATAGGTCGTCCGCTCACAAGAATAATAAGAAGATTTTTGAACAAGATACAGCTCTTGCAGTATTTCATCGTCAGGAACTTCTGGTTTATTATCCATTACTTACTAAACTTTTGATTAGGGTATGGGAACACCATACTGCAAACTTTAATGTATTCGGGCTCACAGTTCCGTCATGTTGTCAAATATTCCCATTGAAAACTTTAGACCATAGTAATATTATAAATGAATTCTGGGCCGAACCCCTTTAGATTGCTATCGACACTCTAAAAAGAAGAATCCGTACTAAAATTATAAATGCGAAAGTGTGTCTGTCTGTTACCTCTTCACGCTTAAACCGCTGAACCGATTTAGATGAAATTTGGTACAGAGATAGTTTGAGTTCCGGGAAAGGATAATTTTTATCCCGATATTCCCACGGGAAACTTATGCGGGTGAAATTGCGGGGCGCTGCTAGTATACAATAAATGATTTAAGTTTTATTATCATCTGTCTAGCCTTTTCCCAACTATTTTTGGAGTCGGTTTTGATCTACATTGTGCTGGCGTTTTGGGTCAAAGCCTGTAGATAAGGATACAGAAGATCAAGTGAGAGAACTAGAAATACTTCCAGATTTTTGACTGCACTGCGTTTTGGACTTTTAAGCACTTTCTCCTTCTTTTTTGTTGATACGTATTTAGGCCATTCTGATAAACCTTTTAACCGCCTTCGCCGGATTTATCCGAAAAATATTTTCATGTCTATTCCGCCAGTGTCGTATACATACGACCAAATACCACAGCTCGTTTAATCTGTATTATTATTACATCATCACAGCTCGTTTAATCGGTATTTATTTTTTGTTTTTTTTTTTTCGGGCGCTGGGGCACGACAACTGATATAAAGTCGGGCGGTTAAGGCGGTACCCCGACCAAAACCGCGTTTTTCTTCGTTATTCAGAGGCTATTAACTCAATAATTATGAGAAATAAACTACATCTGAAAGCACATTATATTAATGTTCGATATCCTATCATCACATTGCACGTTATTATTTGTTTTTATACGTTAACAATACATTTAAAATCTCCTTTTTTTAAAAGATGTCTAAAATTCTTGCTTGCATGCATCTTTTGCTAAATTTGACGTTTTATTAATTTGAGAATTTCACCAATGGATAGATAATTTAAAAATCTAAATAATCCATGTTTTAATTTAAGTATTTAAAAAGATCGCTATTCTTTTTTTATTAAAACAATTCCAAAAATTGTGCGAGTTCTATGAAAGAAAGAAAGAAAGAAAATACGTTTATTTGCGGTGAAAATGACGCAAAAAGAACAAAAACACAAAAAATAAAATGATAAAGGGGCGTGCACAGGGTGCGCTGCATCCCTTTCGTACGAGGAAGTCGTGTCGCTCTCTGTGTCTGTCACAATGCTCAGGGTTATTTGGTCGGGGTACCGCCTTAAAAGGTTAACTCAAATTGGTTTCTATTTACTTAGCTTCTTGGAATCTTCGTATTCCACAATATTTACGTATTCGATAAACTTATTTATGTCAAACTCAAAATTCAACATTTTACTAAAGGAACTCTCACAAAGTCTTATTTGCCAATACAAACATTCTCCACGCACATTTACTCAGACGCGATCGTTTCCACGTACGTTTTGGTATCGATTCAACGACTTTTACTTTGTTGACTCTCAACTGCGGTCCAATCAAGTAATGAAAGGCTAGCAACTGAAGATTTTTCGAGTATTTCTACGAAGAACGGTTTGGGAAATTGATTGGAAGTCGGAATGGGAAATGAATTGGAAGGTTGAGTGTTTTATGTTCCGATTGCGACATACATACTTAGGTATACAGGGTGAAATTAAATTCATGGGCATCCTTTTAAGGGGTCATTGTAATCATCATTATGAACAACTTTTACTATGGGACGAAACCTGAAATCGCGAAAAAAAAATCAGCTCTTGCCAACATTTTGACGAGTTATATGAACACAAATGCAAGGAACAGCTGATTTATTTTCGCGATTTTAGGTTTAGTCCCATAGTAAAAGTTGTTTATAATGATGAGTACAATGACCCCTTAAAAGGATGCCTATGAATTCAATTTCACCCTGTATACAGCATGTATCCCCATAGATGGGGATTCTCAATGGGAATTTGTCGAATAACCTAATCAAACTGAATCACGTCTTCCATGAGACCAACGCCGTAACACCGAAATAATTATCAGGCGGTTTTCTATGGGACAGATGATAAGTTTTTCTCGATTACGATGTTGCTCCCCAGGAGAAAGTTGTTCAGTTTGATGGTCTGTACCACACCCTTTAATTTAAATGCACCTTTTTGATAGATGCTGTATACTCCATATAGGAGCCACACTATACTCGACCACTACAACTTCTGAAAGCCAGAATGAAGCTCGACGAGTCTGAGAGAAAATATTTAATTGTCTTGAAACCCGCACCGAATCTAATTAGAAAGACAACAATGGACGAGTTAGTACCTAGAACCGTTCACTGATAAAACATATAGAAAAAGTCAAGGTCAAATCATTTATTTCAAATAGGCACATAAAAGGCACTTCTGAACGTCAATATTGATTCAGCCCTTTCCAAAAGGAAGTTTCGTATGGAGAAGAATGGGCAAAAAACACCGTTACTCTTTTAAAATATTTTACAATATTTTGTATAAATTATTAATATAAATGTGAAGAAGATGCACCTAGAATAAAATGACTATACCACAACAGGTAAAAATAATGACAGGTTAATCAATTATGTGATAAATACATAGTGCTCGCTTTGCAAAAAGCAAAACTACACATGTATTCATATTTATACACAACGGCTTCAACCTTATTCTAACCTTCCAAGTAAGAGCAAATGTGAGGGACCGGCGGCCATTACTTTTCACCATTTGTACAGGAGTGACGTCAACATAATTTATGACGGTACACGATCACACACTTTGATGTTGTCAAACATTATAAATATAGCCGTAATTTGGCCACATCTGATGAAATATGGCTGACAGCGGGCTATAAAGACGACAAGCCGGTAGATTTTTATTATCTATGCTTTGACACTGGTGTAGAAAGTCAGTATATAAGTGTATTAGTGAGCTATAAATTTTTCTGGCTGGTAAAGAACTCATAAAACCGTCGGCACAGTTAAATATTTTATGAAAGCTGTTATTGGCAGTCTAAAGCTTGGAAAGATAACTGGTATAAGACCCCATTATAAAAGTCTTTTGTCCTGAGATAATTTCTAGGATATTATTCGAATTAAATAATGTTGTAGATCAGTTTCATTTTGCGTAAAATTAGACGTTCTAACCAGATATGGCTGTATATCAACGGTCATATCTAATTAAGTAGTCTGAGAATAACACTGAACAGTAAAGAAAACGCTTGAGCGTAATCCGAATCCGAATTAAAGATCCGACTTCAATCCGAATTGGGAATGTTCTAAATTCTGACGGATAGAGTTCGGATCTAGTGCGCCACCCCTCATACAAAGTCAAAGTCAAAGTTTTTTATTTGTTATAAACATAGGTGTAGAAATAGGTGTTTGAAATATAATAGGTACAGAGATCTCTATGTTTTGCCGGTAACGGCGTACAAATATCAAGTAAGCATAATATGAAATTACAATTTAGTATTAAAATTTTTGTTTAGAAACATAATAACATTTAACATTTCTTATGTATTAGTCGTATTAAATTTTGAATAATAATATATTTACAACTGACAAACATAACTACAGATTAAATGCTGTGCATTTAAACAAATTCTTAAGTCACATATTTATCCACATATCACAAATAGGACTATGGTCACTTCTGACCGGCATTTCTCCAATTCGGATCGGACGTAGTGCGAAACCGCCCTAAATTGTAGGTAACATTCCGATATTGATGAAAGCCAAGCCGAATGAACAAGTCATTAAATAATAGCTATTAACAGCCTCACAATACAATAAAATACAGGGTGGCAGGGACATCAAAACACAATATGTTACCGTGGGTTCAGTGCATGATTCTGAACCCGCCTGCCTTGAAATCTTTCGTCGTACATTTTAACCACCTAGGTATTGCGCTTTTCTATAAAACGTGTTTTGTTTTATAACCGATGAAAAATTTCTACGCTAGGGGGTATAGAATCATGTGCTATGCTGAACTGAATGTTCGTGAACGGGCACCGTAGGTTCAGACTGGTCATCTCTTAACTGCCAAGGCTTACTTTTAATCTTATATTTTGAATTGTTTCTTCATTTTTTTTTTACTTTTTTGTAAATTGTTCTCACATATAGAAGCAACAAGAATAATGTATCCAGGATTTTGTAATATCTTGATTTAAAAGTGTGTCCATGGAGTTTCTTGCCCGTTCTTCTCCATAGAGATCTACATTTTGGAATGGGTTACTAGCTTCAACTTTCTCACTAACTGACCGGGAATTTAATTTTGACAATTCAAAAGTGCCTGTACATGGTTTAATTGAAATAAATGCTTTGAGTTTGAGTTTGAAATTCATGGTTTTAGTTTGCGCGCCGATATCTTGCCACCCTGTATAATGAACATAAACAAAGCAGACGTAATCCAGACCAAAGTAAAAACAATAAAATAAAAGAAGCATCGATTCAAGCACAAGATATCTAGAAGTCCGATTTACTAAAAAAACTTAGTGTTAACAAAACTCCCAAATTTTTCTCCTCGTCTCGAAAGTTTTATATTAGCTACTTGGAATACTGTTTACATCGTCGACTTCTGTTCTTTGCCAAAGACTTCGAAAGTCGTAGATTTCTATTTGACTAGACATATTTGCTGGTGGTAAAAGAAAAATAAAAGTAACAGCTGGTTATACTCAGTTTTGTAACTTATATATCCCGATGCCATATTTACTTGAGGTTACGATCAAAGGATTAACTCGTGTGACGTCATGAAACAAGATGGTTTAAACTTCGTTAATCACGCAGCTTATGGAGACTGTATTTGCAATATCAAGGATTGAGTTTTGTGGTGTGGATATTATGTTGACCAAGTTCGCACGGGCAATTTTTTTACACATCGTTTATTTATGGCGCACTTATTTCCAACTACTTGATACTATTTCAAGTTTTTTTTTTGTTTTTGTGTGAAAATTTTGTGCTTTTCTTAGCCTGGGTCAAATAAAGTTATTTTCTTTCTTTCTTTCAACTGTCAGTGTTGAGCCGAGCATTGAGAACCCAGCAGAGTACATATAGCTAGTCAAAAAAACATAGTGTTTTTTCAATGCATACTGGATTTTCAATGCTCTGCCGAGAGTCGAACATCCAATGCTCGAAGAACTCTATACTCTATAATCAATCAATCGGTGCGTTCTTCTAGTTATGAATTACTAAGCTGAGTCATAGAGACCCCGGACAAGGAACCAATAATTTTTATTTTTTTTGACATTGGTATGTAATAATTTAGTTTAAATTGATTAAATTAGACTTATTATTCTTTTATTTCATTATACACAGTCATATAAATTACAGTTTTAAATATTAGGATAAGAATATAAAAACATAAAAAAAAAATATTATTAGGATTAAAAAAAAAATAAAAAATATATTATTAGGATTTAAAAAAATCAAAACATTTAAAAAATTATTATCTATTATTTTAAAAAATTAAAAATATAAAAAAAAATATTATTATTTTAAAAAATTAAAAATATTTAAAAAAAATTATTATTTTATGGTCACAAAATTTGCATGCCGAATTCAGTAGGCGGAATATGAAGAACTATTGTGTATGTGTTATACAATCTGTAAAATTCCATATTTCAGGCAAATAAATGAATCTATCTATAAGAATACCACTTTAGTTCCGTGTTGATCAAATTTTTAATTGTAGCCTGAACATAATTGAACTCATAGCATAACATCACGCCAGTATCCTATGGGTTTGCGGGCGGGCCTGCGGACGGAGAGTAATAGGCAGCTCACCGTCCGACCAGGCCCGTGCCGGACGGCGCGGCGCGTATGTGTTCCACGCGCACCTCAAAGAGATGTCAGCATAAGGGAAGGAGCCCATTGGGGCCGAAGCCTGCCGGGTCAGCGGGATTGTCCGAAAGGGTTACCGCTGCCCCGGAACATAAAGAGCCAGGGAAGGAACACGGGTGGGTTTTAGTCAGTAAGAGTCTGACACTCCCTTCCGCTTCACCCAGAGCGGCAGGAGTCATTTGATGATTTTCCCATCCACAAAAAAAAAGGTTAGGCAGGGGTGTACCTATAGTACAGCCACATTTCGACAGTTACGTACCTACCTATGTTACAAAATTGAGTAGTCTAGAAAAATGCTTTGACACGTTTTTTAAAAACCATTCGATAACGTACCTACTTCAAATCCAAGAACCATAAAGCTTAAAAACCCATCAAATCCATGAAAAATCATAATCTAGAGAACACTAAATCGTAGTCACAATCAGTCTGACGCAACTGTCTTATAAAAAAAAACTATAAAACATGTACTAAACATCGGCGGCTATCGCTGTCTCGCTTTAACATGTGCAGTCTGTGCATAGTCTGTGTCATTTTTGTTATGTTGGTATTCAGTTTTAGTACAAGTATCATACCAGCAACGTTTTGCATCTTTTTCTATGGGAATCCCGTCTCTTCTTACTTATAATGAATATTACTTACTCTATGGTCACAATTCTCTGAAGACAAAAATAAAGAGTGCGTGACCACAGACTATTTGGATACCTAACATGAAGCATCAGACAATATCAGTACGACCAAATGAGGCTATAAATATTCATTTTTCAGTATTTTTGTGTTCATATCCAGTTTTATTTTTATGAAGACTCGCTCTTATGTTATATCAAAATATACGGTGATTTGAAGAAATTGGGTATTCGTTCGGGGTACAATGTATCTGTCAGTAAGTAATATACCTATTATCTTGTTAGTTACCTTTTTACCTATTGAGTTATAGTCATTTCATTCTAGGTACTTACATCCTCTTCACTTATACAGGGTGTAAGTTCGCATAACTCGTCAAAATCTAGGGAACAGCTGATTTTTTTTTTCGCGATTTCAGGTTTGGTCCCATAGTAAAAGTTGTTCATAATGATGAGTACAATGACCCCTTAAGAGGATAACGGTGACAAAAAAAAAAGTTTTTATACAGTTTCAAAGACGATATTCTAGCCATAATTTTGGTCTCGTCATCGTTCCGAATTTGAATTTCACGACCATTTAAAAAGCTATTGACTTCTAAACAAAAAACCGAGTGTGCTTATGACCACAAGACTGAAGTGAAACTTCTAACGTATTTGGCTATGAGAGGAAGAGAGAAAGAAAATGTGCGCGCGCACTGTTTTCTCTTGCTTATATCCCCCACTCAACTCCCGTTCGCCTCGCCCGATCACACTTTTCGTAACGCGTTCGCCAGCTTACTCCCCAAGTCAAGCGTGCGTAAAGAAGTTTCACTTCAAAAGTGCAGGGTGGCTCGATTTGGAAGTCCGGGAGTGCAATTAGACATCGATACCAATCACTTCTGCGGAGTGTTGCTAGCTAACTTAATTTAACAGAGTATAACACTCGGTTACTGCCTCATATCAATCATCATAAAATCGTGTTAAAACAAACTTTTGACACGAACACGCGACCTTTATAACAAGAGTCATAAAGCGATAAAGTTTTATTGGCCAAGCCTCTCTGCTGACCGATCGCAATCGTCGGTAATTAGTGAGGAAACAAAGGGGAGCCTGATAAATCGAGACTCATTAAAAACGTGAGGCCAGCCCGACTCCCTTCGAAGCCTGCCGGGGGTGCGGGATTGTCCGAAAGGGTTACCGCTACCCCGGAACATAAAGGGCTAAGGAAGGAACACGGATGGGTTTTAGTCAGTAAGAGTCTGACACTCCCTTCGCTCCACCCAGAGCGGGAGGGGTCATTTGATGATTTCCCATCCATAAAAAAAAAAAAAAAAAAAAAAAGCCCGACTCCCTGCTAATTAACCTGTAACGATTCTTTCAGTGTGGGACTCGCTAGTGCTTGAGTGAGGCACACTGATTTTTATTATACTGATTTTTTTTAGTATTCAGTTACTCTATGTAGATAGTGTAGTTACAGTCTAAAGGTACGAGTTTGTAGCCGACCGCAGACAGCAACAGCAGACGACGTGACGTTGCGACATATAGTAGCGACACGTCGCCGCGTCATGTCGCTGCAGTCATGATTTCGAACCCAACTGCTCCAGCGTCACTCTCGACACTCGATCTCAATCGGAATCTGATCTGCGGTCGGGCGACACGACGTCTGCGGTCGCGCGACGTGTAGCCGGGCGACGTGTCGCTAGGTGCGAAAGGTATCCCATAGAAATACATACAAACCAATACTGCCCTGATAAGCCGAAAAGCGCTAACTCAATCAGACTAAGTTTTGAGAAAAACGACTTTTTGTGAATGGATTTTTCCCACCTTCAAACGGGGGTTAAAACTTCTTAGTGGTTTATTTTAATGTTTTAAATTAGATACGGTATCGCTATTTGGCTTATACCATTAGATGCGAAATTATTCTAGCTATTGAATGGTATAAAAAAAAACTAAAAGGGCGTATCTTAGAGATAGCGCCTTTCGGCTTAGCAGGGCAGAATAGTGTCGTAGCGACACGTCGTCTGCTGCTGCTGTCTGCGGTCGGCTACGAACTCGTACTTTTAGACCAAAAAGGGGACAAACTTTTAGAAATCTACACTAATAATAAAGCTTAAGAATTTGTTTGTTTGAACACGATAATCTCTGGAACTACCAGTCGGATTTGTAAAATTGTTTTCTATTTGATAGCCCAATTCTTGAGCTATTTTACATCACGCTAAGACCCTTAGGAGCCGAGTAAAAAGAAAAAAAGAAAAGTCAGAAAGAACGCTAAGCGAAAAAATGGCGAAGAAATGGCGATGGCAGGCGATGCGATGCGACGGTCGGGGGAACAAGAACTTTCACGCGGACGGCAAGGACGAAGTCGCGGGCAGGTGTTGATATAAGACAAGAAAATAAAGTTTTTTTTTTTATTTAGTTTATTTTTATTCATTTATTCATAGAATCTACATTGCGTCATTGTTTACCTGTAGTTATCAAACCAAACTAAAACAAAAAAAATTGACTAGAAAAAAAATTGCTTAGTCATTGGACTATGCATACCTTTGGACTGCTTGTACCATGGTAGAGAATATTCATGAATCGTCATGCTGTAATTCTTCTCATTATCAATTTTAAATGTGTGACCATTAGCGATATCTATATCTAACACACTAATATCAGCTAAAAACAATAGCAAACAAAAGCAATCATTTAAAAACAATAACTAGAAATAATATCCCAGCACTAATGTTCGTTGGCTGAGTCGGCGCCGCGTCGGCGTAATTCATTATTTGAAAACTGCACTATTGCGGTTCAAATCCCACATGTTACTGCACAAATGAGTTAAACTCACTACGACGGTAATATGGACTTGGTACTTTATCAGCCTGTTGTTTGGATATACAGGGTGTTATCGAATTAACGCAAAACCTCTTAAGGGGCCATTGTACACATCATTATAAATAACTTTTACTATGGGAACAAACCTGAAATCGCAAAAAAAAATCAGCTGTTTCCTACATTTAGACGAGTTATGCGAACATAAATGTAGGGAACAGCTGTTTTTTTTTTGCATGAAGCTCATATCTTAGAAAAGTAGATTGAAATAGGAACCTATTTAATGAAACAGTTTAGTGACGTTCAAAAGTGCCTTTTATGTGCCTATTTGAAATAAATGCTTTGACTTTGACATTTTTTTTTCCGGCTTACCTCTGTCATAAATTCACCCTTCGCCACTGCTATAATTTTCCCACTGCTGGGACACAGGTGTCCTCTCTGGGACATAATCCACCAAACGGGCCCGCATATGTCACAGATGTCTTAAAATGTTTGGTTCTAGAACATGCCGGTTTCCTCACGATGTTTTCCTTCACCCTTTTGAGAGCAGTGGTGATGAAATAATTTACACAAAGAGAAGATAGGGAGGTTTGGAAGGAAAAAGGGGAGGCCTGTGCCCAGTAGTGGGACACAATATCTAGACGAACAAAAAAAAAAAGGTTCCGGTTGGGTTCGAATCTACGACCTACAAGTCAAGTACCTACTGTAAAAAAAAAATAAGTCAGTCTCATACTCATAAACTCAAAATATAAGTAAGTACCTAACTACATTCAAATACAACTACACTTACTGACATAAAATCTATCCTACGATATTAAACTCTCGTTGGCTTCTTCCAGAGTCACCGATAATCTACAAATAAACAAGTAACAACACTAAGCTTCGTAAACCGGCACAAACTAATATCCCGCGCAATATTTTCCTATCACTAGCGACTGAGCTTCGACCATGTCGCTCATTATTTGAAAACTTTTCTCATTCAACATTTCTACTGGAGAATCGAGATATTTATTAAATACTTATTTTTGCCCGGGACTTCGTCCCCGAGGACAGCGTACTTTTACCCCCAAGAACCGACTAAGCGTAATCAGCTTATAATGTTCCCACTGCTGGGACACAGGCCTCCTCTTTTTGAGTGGAAACGTACAAACGTACTGGCCGAGATAAAAAGTATTCTATATTTTAATCCATTTCATCGTCTATCTACAGTGTGCCAGATTTCATCCAAATTCGTTTAAGGTAATATGTTGGAAAAAATATGGTTTTTCTATTTCGTGTAAAATATGAAGTAAGTATGTGGAATAGGGATTTAACATTTTGGTATATGTTTTTTTTACTCCTTGGTCTAGTATCGTGTAAAAGGAATAGAATAGAATAGAATACTCTTTATTATGTACACCATATAAATTACAGACATAAATATAGAAAACCCAAAACGATTCAATGATTTTTTCTCAATACAAAAAAAATTGCAAAGTTATAACTATTTTTTTTTACTTTTTTCGATATCACGGCGTAACGCTTAAGAGTTATTCAATGGAATTTACTATAAAACATAGAGAATTATCGTATCAAAGTTCACTCAAAGTAGTTTTAAATTTAATTAATTTATTTCGTTAAAAAAGAACGAATTTTCTTGACGTATGCCGCTCGTGTGTATGTACTAACCGTGACAGTGCAACAAACATACAAACTTTCACATTTATAATGTTAGTAGGACTTTTGATCTTTCAAAAAACCAAGTCATCTGTTGAAGAAGTAGGTACTTCGGAAACTTTTACCGTAGAATGGCGGGTATGAATATTAAAGATTCGCTGAGAAATGGACGTCGGATTTCGGAAGTTGCATAAGTTGAGTAAGTTGACTTGTGTTTGGACAAGGTGATGTATGTAGTGCATTTAAGGCATTGTTTTGGCGTTTAAACTTATCATATTATTATACAGCGTGTATCAGAAATCTATAGTCATATTTAATGGTGTGGTACAGACTGCCCCATACAAATCTTTCATCCTTCTTATTGGGATTTTTATATAGGACCGTAGCATTATGCTAAGCGATGGCCGTTTTGCATGAATATGACTAATATTTTCCGCCAACTTGTTCTTTTATGTATTTGTATTTTTTCTCTGCGTCATGTTTGCCGCAAGTAAACGTTTTTTCTTTATTTTTTTCTATTAATACCTACTTGACGCAAGTGTATGGGACAGCTTTTTTTTTTGGTGCGCGGTGGAAATCCTCATAGACTTCCTCCATCGTGGGGGTGACAGAGGCCCATGCCGGCGGAGGCTCTTACCGGCTAAAATCACCGCGGTGTTCCACCTCTACCTATGGCCGAGGGTGCGGGATTCGCATAAGCATTCACCGCTCCCCCGACAGGAAGTATACGGGACAGCTGATATTTTTTCATGATTACGATATTAGTCCAATTGAGAAATTTGTTCAGTTTGATCTTTAAATATGACCGCGTACCGGCAAGCGTAGTGTGGGACGCCCCCCAGCTAGATGGACGGACGACCTAAAGAAGGTGGCTGGGGTAGACTGGATGCGGAAGGCGGAGGACAGGGTGCTGTGGCGCAGTCTGGGAGAGGCCTATGTCCAGCAGTGGACTGCGATAGGCTGAGTTGATTGATTGATTGACACATTTTTGATACACGCTGTATTGTAGGTAGATGTTTTAGTACTTACCTGGTAGAGTTCTTTGTGAAAGAGCTCGTCTCGGAGATGTTACTATGCCAAGACCTATTTCTGACGATAAGCAGCTATTCCATAGAGGATATTTTGCAGCGACTTCAAGAATATTGCTTAGGGACTTACAAAACGAAATACTGAATGCAACGTGGATAGTTCCAAATCCATTTTATGTTCTTTTCACGAAACGTAATATTCAATTTGTAATATTTCTACAGAATACTGAATGTGTAGGTATTATTAGATATTATTTATTAGTTACAGTTAGTTAGTTATTCGAAGACATGTGACATCTGCCAACCCGCACTGGGCCCGCGTGGTGGATTACGGCCCAATCCCTCTCACCGAGAGTGCCACCAGCAGTGGGAAAATTATAGGCTGATTATGTATGTATGTATTAGTTACAAAGTAGATACTGGTGCCGATTCTGTTGTTCACAAACTAAACTAAATTAAGTTCAATGCATCTTTTTCTTTCCATTTCATTATGAAAAGGACAGAAGATACATTTTAGTTAAGTCCTGTGAAATAAATCAGCGCCTGACGTAATTTTAGTAGGCAAGTTTTTAATCACGTCTAAACTTGTACGGAGTAGTGTCAGGCGCTGATTAATTTGACAGGACTAAACTTAAAAAATTAACTTCTGTCCTTTTCTTAATGAAATAGAAAGAAAAAGATGCACTGAACTTAAATTTAGTTTAGTTTGTGAACAACAGAATTGGCACCACTACCTACTTTTATTTTTATTAACCTATGGTATCCTGCTGGGCAAAGGTCTCCCCCATAGTTTTTCTTTGTTTAGTCTTCTCAGGCTAATCGGTCAGGAATGAGTCCAAATCGTCACGCCAGCGTTTCTTAGGCCTGCCGCGGTGACGACGCCTGTCTTCAGGCACCTACTGTGTGAAGATGCTTGACGATTCTAGCCCATTTCAGCCTCGCAGACTTATATCGCCAACATCATCAATGTCTGTAAAAAATATGTCATCGTAAATTCCCTCCGCATCGCTATCGACTATTAAAGTAGGTAACCAAGTGACTGGTGGCATTGCCACGTTGTTACGCAACTACCCCGCATTTTGAATCTTAAATGGCCTTATACATAACTTCAGAATTAGAGGGTTGAAGTTACCAAGTTAGATATGTAATTGTGTTACAAGTACAAGTAAGTATGTTAATATCTTTAGCCCCAACTTAGGGTACGATCGACCCTTCAACAGTTTGGTGTAGACGTACATATGTCGCAAATATATACCCTATATCGGGGTCGTCGTAATAACCAGTGTTGCCAGTGCCCTTTTGTCAAAAATAACATAACATGAGTCAAAAAGTAACATTTTGATGACAAAAGTAACATTTTATTTTTTAGGGAATATTTACTTTTGTTTAAATAGCTCAAAAAACAGTTTTTTCTTCTTTGTAAGTACCAAAATTTTGGATCGCCTGAAAAAAGTACATAATACCTAAAATATCTAATTATTTCTTAGTTTGTAATTTTAATATAATTTAAACATAAAGTCATAATTAAACATACCCGTTTAATAATCACCTCATAGAACTTTGAACCTAAAATATACTTTTTTAATAGGAATATTATAGTCGTTTTGCAAGTGCCCGAAACGGCGAAAGAGATAAAATCATCGGTACGCATGGCTACACATCAAGCTATACATAACCAGTAAAAGCTAACTTCTGATTGTACGAAAAACCTTACAATGCGAGTTCTGTTAAAACTAGAAATGTTTCGCCGTGAGTACAACATGTAGAGATATATTTTCATATTTTGATCGGTCGTTCTTAAAATTTGAAATATTTTTCAAGTAGGTAAGAAATGTAACGTAAAAGTAACATCTTATGTCGTGTAACATGGAAGTAACATAACAGGGCCAAAAGTAACGTAAAATGTTACAAAAGTAACATTCTGGCAACGCTGGTAATAACGCGTCTATTTCACCAAAAGCAGTGATTGATTATTAAAGACCGGATTATATAATGCAACATAAAAAGCTTGAAATATGCATGCAAATATGCATGAAAAATGCTTGAAATATGCACGAAAACTGACAGAATATGCAACATTAAAATACTTTTTTTTTTTTTTTTTTTGTTTTGTGAATATTATTCCTTCAGATTTAAGTTTATTGTTATTTGAAACTTTTTAGTGCACGAAATATTTTTCTCGCAAACTCGACAATACAAAACAGTTCCGTCTTAAGTAAATGTTTCAGGAAAGTGACTTATCCACGAAGACACACTTTTTTTTCGGGAGGCATTGTACAATTTGACACAAAAACTTTAACTGCAGATCAATGAGCACGCGCGTCAACAATGAAAGCAATAACATGCATAATAGGTGGGAGGAAGGAGTAGTGCGGTAGGCGAGCGCGACGATCATTTGTCTCTTTCACTTTATTATCGTACCAAAACAAAAGACGCGCGGCTGCTGAGTGCGCTACGCTCGAAAAATACTGTAAATTATAGCGATAATATGCATCATCACTAGATCTTAGGATATGCTATTAGCGCTGAAAATGGCTTAAATATGCAAATGCATATGCAAATATGCAAATGCATATTATCCAGTCTCTATTGATTATAGTGATATAATATATCAGTAAAGATTTTTAAAATTTAAGTTTTGGTTATGGTAACGTATCCTGCAATGCTTGCTGCCTGCCTGATTACAGTCCAGAGGTGTGACCACTCTTAGGCCACGTCCTAACCAAAAGCGATCATGTCGAGTATGTTGTCGTCACACGAGTACGCCATCATCACGCAAAAACGCGATCATCACGCGACTACGCGAACTTCACGCGAGTAGGCGAACATCACGTGAATATACGATCATCACGCGGGTACGCGATCGTCACACGAGTACGCAATCATCCGGCAAGAACGCGACCGTCACGCAAGAACGCGACCGTCACGCAAGAACGCGACCGTCACGCGAACACGCGATCGTCACGAGAGTGCGCGATCGTCACGCTTATTTATGAGTACTAGCTGCGCCCCGCGGTTTCACCCGCATAAGTGTCGATTCCGTGGGAATATGAGGATAAAAAGTAGGTGGCCTATATGTTAATCCAGGGTGTCAGCTACCTTCATACAAAAATTTTATCAAAATTGGTCCAGCCGTTTGAGCGTTAAGAAGTAACAAACATAATATAATCACACACACTCACAAAGTTTCGAATATTAGTGTGATTTTAATTTAATTAAACGTTATTATTTATTATCAATATTTTCTAAAAACAGCATCTTTGAGCAACCAGTACAGTATAAAAAACTATAACTCAGGGATCATTTTCCGAGGTCGGATTATAACATCGCATCAATGACATTAAAACGAATAACGTGCAATGAGTTAGCGAATTGAAGGAAAAAGTGAGAGAACTATGTCGGCGAGCGGCGTAGGCGGTAGTTTTCAAATAATTATTTTATTTTATGTTGTTATAATTTTTATTATTACTAGCCAGTAGCCACTAGTCCTACCCGTGTCAAATTAATGTCGCCATTGTAGCGGCACGTTGTATAAATAAGTTTGAGGAAAATGGCGAATTGGCACGAGCAGCAATATTAACGATAATGTTGGCTCATTCCGTGCTTATTATTACAATCGTTTGATTAACGAGATGAACGAGGCTTAGGGAAATCAATAGCAAGCGGTTGCCAACGTTTTTGACATAGCGGGGGATCGCAAGGTTAATTCCACACCAGTTGAATCTTGGGATTATTTTTACCAACTTCCGTAATTCCATGTTGGTAGGTACAGTTTCTACAGGGTGTCCCTGGAAGTATGGATGGAGGGGCGTGGGCAAGGCCATTTCCAAACTTTTTAACCCTGAGAATGTCAGTGAATTTTTACGGTTCAAAAGTTATGACCGATTTTTATTTTTTTTTCAATCACTTCGCTTAGTGTTCAAAAAAAATAAACATAAAAAAAATACTATCAGGGCTATCTAAAAAAAAAAAAATTGATAGCCCTGATAGTTTTCACGAATTCGATTTTTCTTCTCTTTTTTTTAGTATTTTTTTTTTTTTTGCTAAAACATTTGGAAATGACCTTGCCCACGTCCCTATTCGATTTGATCCATACTACCAGGGACACCCTGTATAATGCAACGGCTACATTTGCGCGATAAAGCGAACTACCGAGACGTCGAGCAGCGTGCGAGAGCGAGCGCGCCAAGGGTAGTTCACCTTATCGTGACAGTGTGGCCGCAACATTAAGAAAGAAACGACGCTCTACAAAGCCAAACTTATTCTTAATTGGTACAGCTACGCTCTACGTCTGGAAACAGAGAGCGCACGGAATGTAGTTCGCTTTATCGCGGCAATGTAGCCTTAGCATCAAGCGCGATATACCAGTAATGGCACATTTAAGCTACACTAGGTAGGTAGCTTAAATGTGCTGAATATATTTTTTTTTTTTGAAGTTGCCACAGCTCCATACAGACGTTTGTCTTCCAACAATGTAGATCTCATTACCAAAACTTAGCATAGCAAAAATAAAATGCAAATATAAACAGTGTACGGTCATCATTATCATCGGTAATGATAAAGGCACCGCTCCACAGCAGTCCACGGCTAAGCTACGCCCGTGTAGCTTCCCTATGTATGAAAATTATAGGAGTCATCGTCCACTGCGACCCACGGTCACGCTACGCGCGAATGCATGCCAGAGAAACAAATGAACGGCGTAGTGACACGCGTCGAGTTATTCCGAAATGGATCCCCTGCTAGTTCTTCTTCTGTTTTAATATCCGTCTTATCCACTATAAACTTTCTCATTCCGGTCTAATCCCCTATTTATTTCGTTTTTATTGCTGACGGATCGTCGGCAACAAAATATACGTACAGGGTGAAATACATACGTTCGTAATCCATATTGTTATTATTATTACTCCTTTATCCAATTAAATACATATAATAGAATAGAATACTCTTTATTATGTACACCATATAAATTACAGACATAAATATAAATATAAGAATATAAAAAATATAAAAACATTTAAAAATATAAAAAATAGTAGCCCACCGTATCGGGAACAGGGTTTTATTATTATTATTATTGTAACGGACACCGTGTATGTTAGTATTGAGGAACAACGAGTCTACATTTTTGTCTTGGTCAAGTCACCGCACGCAACGGCAGATGCGACAGCGGGCGTCGACAACGTGCAGTGTAGCTCGTGTATTTGAGTACGGTGCTCAAATGCACGAGCGGCACGATGTCAACGACACAAGTTGACGACAGCCGTCGACACTCGTCAACGGCTGCGGTTACCTCTGCCGTTGACACGTGTCGCTCGTGTGTATGTGCACTTACATAGTAAATCTCTGCGTGCACATTCTGCGCAGCAGTGGACGGTTGGACGGGACTTAATAGCATTGAATAATTTGTAATAAAACAAGGTCTATATATACCTAAATTACTTGGTCATAGCAATTTGAATCAACTATTCTAATTAAATTTGGACTTGCGGGATGAGTTTTGCTTGCCAAAACTTATTAAACATCTGGCTAATTGGAAACTATGTTTATCAGTTAGTTATACCGTGTTTTTCTTTGATATATAATAATATCTACGTAAGTGTATATTTTCTGGAGTTCCATGTTGTGGTTGGAAACTCAGTTATTATAACTTTGTTTAAAAACTATAACCTTTTCCATATTTTTGAAACGTTTACATACCTTTAAGTTAAAACGAGTAAGCCTAAATTGTATGTTATCTAAGTATACCTATCACACTAATATCACTGATCTGCAACGAAATCCTCCTTTCAATAAAAGTATGATCCATATAAAGAGTTTAGCATGCTAAATCTATATCTGCTTTTTATTTTGTGCTGTCACGTATACTTTTTTTTAAATTTGATTTTAATTATTTAAAAATTTTGAGATTTTTTACTCAGTTGAGATTGTATTTGCTCACAAAAAAACGGCGTGCACTGATAGAAAGAGAGAAAGATATAGTCTGAAAACAAAATGAAAACTATCAGGAAATCATAAAAGACCTTCTTGATTCCTATAAGGCCCTAAAATGTATCATGTCTCTTAAAATTCATTTTTTGAACTCTCACATAGATTTTTTCCCACCAAATCTCGGAGCAGTATCTGATAAGCACGGTGAGAGGTTTCATCAAGATATTTTGCACATAGAGAGGCGGTACAACGGGAAATGGTCCGAAGCAATGCTTGCAGATTTTTGTTGGTCGATTTGTCGGGAAAGTCCATTAGAAAATATGAAAAGGAAAAAAACTACCAAGTAAAATGTGATCACCAACTAGTAATGATATTGTCATATGCGTTTTAAAGTTTTGTGATAGTGTACATCGAACATTATTTAAGTTATTAAATTAATAATTAAAATTTCATGTTAAAAAATGGTTCTATTAAAAAATTCCATCCCAAAAAATATATACGTGATAGATGACTTTATGTTCAGTATTATTGTATTGGTCATAATAACTGCATAACATTTGAAGGAGAGAAAAATTTTTTTTTTTTTTTTTTGCAGACCAGTGTATTATAAAGGCGAAAGTTTGTGAGTGTGTGGGGGTGTGTGTGTGTGTGTGTATTTATATGTTTGTTACTTCTTCACGCTCAAACGGCGAGACCAATTTTGATAAAATTTTGTATGGAGGTAGCTGACACCCAGGATTAACATATAGGCTACATTTTATCCCGATATTTTCACGGGATCGACATTAACGCGGGTGAAACCGCGGGGCGCGGGCGCAGCTAGTATATTATGAATGAAAGTCGCTTTTCGTGTCTGACTGTGTAATAACGGCTTTGATCTTCCAAACGGGTTATTCCACAAATCCCCATTGAGAATCCCCATTGAAGTCTCATAGAGTACATAATGGGGATTTGTGGTCAAAAGTTCACAAATCCCCATTGGTTTAGAATGAAAATATAAACAAAATATTGTTATTAAACAATATTTTGTTTATATTTTTTAAGAAAAAAAGACTTCATGGTTATTAAACTCATTGATTATTGTTATATTGATTGATTATAAAAATAATCAATAAGGACTTGTGAACTTTTTGTCTACAAATCCCTATTATGTACTCTATGAGGCTTCAACATTAATGCAGTTTTCACACATTTAGTGATTTTGTTTCAGAAGGCTGATCCGTATAAATACGACAGTAATATTAAACTTACATATTATATTCTTAGATAATCCTTCTTCCTGGATCATTTAGCTCCCTTCAAAATGGTTGAGCTGAATGGTGCTAATACATGCGTCATGTTCGTGAACGGGCGCCGTCAGTAGGGACTGGTCATCTCTTTGCTGCCACGGCTTATTTTAATTTAATATTTGAATTGTGTTTTTTCTCATCTTCTCATTATGGACGCTTTTAACGTTCTGCATCGTTCTCACATGTATAATTTTTAACATGAATGATGTAACCAAGACTTTGTAACCATATTATTTTGATTTAAAAGAGTGTCCATGGAGTTTCTTGCCCGTTCTTCTCCATAGGTACCTACTCTTTGGAATGGGCAACTAGCTTCATCTTTCTGACTGACCGACCCCTTGACAATTCAAAAGTGCTTGTAATTGGTTTAATTGAAATAAATGCTTTGAGTTTGAGTTGAGTTTGAGTTTGAGTTTCCAACCTACACGGTTCTAGTGACAGCTTATAAGAAAAAGGCATGGTGTGCTGTCAATGGGCGCGGGGTCTGCTTGCTGTTTGGCTTCGGATGCAACGGGCGTATTCTAGGGACGTTATAGTGTTGATTGGGGTCGTGTTATATAATTCTTATGCGCTTGTTATTTACCTATGTGCTTGTTGCTAATTAAAAATGATTTGTAAAAAATATAACTTTGTAGGTTACTTAGTAATTTGTTTTTCAATATATTCCGCTTCTTGTTTCTAAGAATATTATAATAAAGACTTCTCGATGTTTTGTCAAGTCCAAAAAAACAAAAACCATTTCGAAGCAGGGCGGGTCGCTGCTGGTAGATATTAAACAAACAACTTAAGAAAAGCCCGGATTCCTTTCACAGATAAATCCTTAAAAACGCTGACTCATCTCAAAGCAAAAAATATGCAAATACCTAAAAACTTTTTCAACGCATTGCAGCACAGTCTCGGTTCGAAAATTTTCTTAAAACTCTTTCGGCTCACCATCGGAGGCGGGAGATGTTACTTTTTTAAGGCCCCGTCCATGAGCTCGAGCGCTGCGACTTGCGACGCGAATTGCGACAAGCGACACGCGCACGTGTCACTTGTTTTCATACGTTGGTCAAAAAGTCGCATCTCGGTGACTTGGGACATACGAGTACAATAAAGCCCCGATTCCTAGTACCTACAACAACACAACGATAAGACGTGGACGGGCGCTAATTTGTATAAAAATAAAAGTTTATTCACACAAACCACATTTTCGATACCGACTACATCAAGACCACGTCGCAGCCACAACGCAACCATCAGCGAGACCTCGCACTAGCAGTCGGCCACATCGCAAACACAACGTTGCGTCGATTATTTGATTGATTTTTAATTTTTCCAATCAATTTTGAACCTAATGCTTTAGCGATAAAGTTGAAAATCTATTAAAGAAATTTGACAGATTGTAGTAGCTTGATGTGCTGGCGTCTGTACTTACCACAACGCTACTGCAAGAATCTGCAGTGAAATCATTTACACGTACATATAGAGGTATGGTATGTCTGTAATTTATATGGTGTACATAATAAAGAGTATTCTATTCTATTCTATGAGGAATAGGGTGTAAAGTTCACTCATATTCTATAGATATTAGTTTATATCCAATTATCCAATCAGTCGCGAAAAAAAATCAGCTGTTCCCTACATTTATGTACGCATAACTCGTCAAAATGTAGGGAACAGCTGATTTTTTTTCGCGTTAATTCTTAGTCCTATCGTCAGAAAAGGCGACAACAAGTATGTGATATAATTTATTGCATATACAGTACCCGGCGATAAATATTGCACATCGACCTTTGGAAAGAAACAATCGGCTAATTTTGGCTTCGTAGTGCGTTATCTCTGTCGCACACTACCTATGTGACGTTAACTGACGTTTTGTCAGTCGTTGTTCAAGTGCGATAGAGTGCGGTCGCGTCCAGTTCAAAATATATATCTAGAGTTGTTAACACCCCCAAATTTAAATAATTTAAAGTTGTACTATGGCATCTTTAGGAAAAATAGGGGAACCTTTTTATTTTACCCCAACCTAAAGCAATCATTTATAGAAAAATAGGTGTATTTTATACAAAGAATAAAAAGAATTATCAAAAGAAGCAAATCATAATTGTTTTAACAGCTCCTAATAGATACCGGACTGTTTGTATTTCGTGCGACAGAGATAACGCTCTACGAAGCCGAAATTAGCCGATTGTCTCTTTCCATAGATCGATGTGCAATATTTATCGCCGGGTACTGTATGTGGTTTCCATACTGTATATATAAGTCGTTTGTATACTAACCAAGTGGACATTATGATACTGAATTAAAAGATTTCTTTAAAACAACTTCATTCATTTGTTTTTACCGCAGTCGCTGTCGCAAGACGCGCGTCGCTTGAGCGCATAGTTCGTGGCCGCGGGGTAACGAATATTTATGACTTGCGAATTTACAGGCGGCTAAATAGGACAAACAAAGCAGGAAATATGTTTAAAACTTGCCTTGCAAACGTTTCCAGTCAGCTCTTACTTGTTTTGACTTATTTGTTTAACATAAGTTTGTGGCTAAAGTTGTATCCTCGGAGATTTTACGTGTTCGAGTCTTCAACATTGGCTTTCATTGATGGGTCTTGAAATTATTTTCCTTCTTTTTATTATCTGTAAGTATAAGTAATATTTACCTCCCATTGATGGAGCCGCATTAAGAACTCTATACTTAGTTCCAAAACACAAATTGCGGATGCTGCGGAGCTTCTGGACTAAAATGGTACTGGGCTGGCCATATCTGTCGCATGTCGAAGCAGCTATATGCAAAAGCTACACTCAGTGGATCCCCAATGGCAGGAAACGACTGCGCGGCAGGCCTAGAAAGAGTTGGCGGGATGAGCTGGACTCCTTAAAGGATTGGCCCACAATCGCAGTAGAACGGGAAAAGTGAAAAGGGGGGCCTTTGCCCTACAGTGGGACAACACAGGCTTATAATAAAATAAATAATAATAACCTAAAGTTGACGCCTATAAACGAGTCTATTAACCACTAAGCCATCACGACACTTATAGGCATCTGCAATACCAGAAGCATCGCAGATGTACAGACGCCAGCACATCAAGCTACCCCAAACTGTCAAATTCTCCCAATCAACCTTGAACATTATGCTGTAGCGATAAAGTTGAAAACCTACTAAAGAAATTTGACAGATTGCAGAGCTTGATGTGCTGGCGTCTGTACGTTGCCCTAGACAACACGGAAACACAAAAGCATCAAAGTTTTTACCTCTAACAAGAACTATAACAGGATAGAGAGCAAAACTGGAAACTTTGAAGACATTTTATTGGCGCACTGAAGTGTTGCCTTCGTCCGCCACGAAGAGAAAAGAAACTCAAATAGTTACTAAAAAGGTGCTTAGTACGAACATTCTTGTAGCATGACGTGGATTTAAATAAGTAATTTTTAGAAGTGAATTTTTTAATTGGACGAGAGAATTGGGATTGAAATTTCAAGGACGCGTCGCGTTTAGGCACATTTCGTTACATGAGAGAAAAGAAAGATATAGGATGAGAAAAAATAAATAAATATATTAATTTATTTATATTAAGTAAATATAAAATAGTTATCTGTTATTAATAATTCTATTCCAATTCATCCTAATTTCTATCTACGTTTGTCTAATTTTACGTAATTTTTATCTAATTTTGAACAGGTTTGTTTCACTTTATTTCATTTCATCGTTTTATTATGTGATTTAACCGGTCAACCGGCGCGCGTCGCCGATCGGCGACGAAACAATAGAAAATCAATTGTGTCTCACTAGCGGAGCTTGACAGATTAACCTAATTTTATGATTGTCTGACATGTGTAATTACTAATATTGACTAAGTAATAACTTGTATGTGTGATTCAAACTGTTAATATAAGTTGGTTATAAATAAATAAAGAATATTAGTGTGATGTTTGTGTGATATCTGTCGCATGTCGGAGCAGCAATACGCAAAAGTCACCACTCAGTGGATCCCAAATGGCAGGAAACGACTGCGCGGCAGGCCCAGAAAAAGATGGCGGGATGAGCTAGACTCCTTCTTAAAGGATTGGCCCACAATCGCGGTAGACCGGGAAACGTGGAAAGAGGGAAGGGAGGCCTTTGCCCTGCAGTGGGACAATACAGGCTTATAATAATAATAATAATAGTGTGATGTTTATAATTTTTTGTTTTTTTTTTTTGTTTGATTTCTGTCTCTCACACTAAATCTTCCTTATTCTTGAAGAAGTCTCATTTCTGCACTACACCGTGATGAACAATAGAAGGTACGATAATTAGGTATTTCAAAAGGCAACCATTTTTAACTGTAGAATATATTTTTCGAATCGTTCGTAAGTTTAGTTCAATGTCCGTGTAAGTACCGGTTTTCCCGGTAATGTTAGTGCTGTCGAATAATATTTCAATAAAGGGTAACAACAGGAAATAAATAATACGACGACCATAGATAAAAATACTATTCAATCATACAGATCAAAATATATCTATCCATACTAATAATATAAATGCGAAAGTGTGTGTCTGTCTGTCTGTTACCTCTTTACGCTTAAACCGCTGAACCGATTTAAATGAAATTTGGTATAGAGATAGTTTGAGTCCCGTGAAAGCACATAGTTCTTATCCCGATATCCTCACGGGATCGAAACTTATGCGCGTGAAACCGCGGGGCACTGCTAGTATGTATATAAAAATCATTTGCCGTGCGTCTCGCAGAATCTCGAAAATGGCTCGGCGGATTGTGATGAAACTCTGGTAAGTTGTGTGTGCACCGGAAGTTTCTAACAAAAAAAAGGCATTGCAACGCATACCAGGCACCTAGCGGTTATATAATAAACATACCTATGTAGCATCTATGGAAGATCATGAAATCTTACTGCCTACTGAAAATAACCACTGATTTTCTGTAGAAAAGACATTCATTTTACGTAAAAAGATTAACCCGATAACAAGATTGGTAGCTTGCCAGGCCTAGCGTGCACCGGACGTACTAAAGTATCGGGGGGTACCCGTGGAGGCTCTTTATTTCTTCATTATACAGGAAGATTTTTTTATCACCATCCAAATTTTTACAGGGTGTTCTACCCACGAATATGAACAACTTTCACTATGGGACCAACTCTGAAATCACGAAAAAAAAGTCAGCTGCTTCATACATTTTTGTCAAGTAGGTATTGAACTTTTGTATGAAACAGCAGATTTTTTTTTTTTCGTGATTTCAGAGTTGGTCCCATATTGAAAGTTGTTCATATTCATGGGTAAAACAACCTGTAAAAATTTGGATGGTGATAAAAAAATCTTCCTGTACCTATGTCAAGGTGCTTTTGCATTTTTCATAAGAAATAAAATGTTTATGTGTAACGTAGCGCTTCATGTCAAATACTGGTATTCAGCTGCATCTGGTTAGAGTGGAAGCTGACCCCATAAGAGTTGGGAAAAAGGTGAGCAGATTGATTGAAGTGTATCTTAGTGCCACGAAAAATGAGACTTGACCCCCTCCCGCGCTCTTTCCGCCGCCCCTATGACGCTCGGTTCCGTCCCGCGCTCAGACCTCATACCGCTAAAGAGACCTAAAATCGTGTACTGCGCATATCAAACCACGTGGTGTGTCAAGTCCACAGATATAGATACACCTAGATAACGCAAGAGCACCTACTTCGCGTGCCAAAAATCGCACCAGTTTACGATCGAAAACCATAAGCCGCCACTTTCGCGCTCAGTCCTGCGTACTGCTGGCTGGGTGAGCGTGAGCGAGAGAGCGCGAGCTTGTGACGTCATAGTAGGTAGTCAAAAAGTGGCACGCTTAGTTTTCATACAGTTCGTGATACTTGCGTTGTCTAGGTATATCTATATCTGTGGTCAAGTCTCATATTTCGTGGCACGCATTATACAACCACTCATCGAGACAATGCTGAAATGTCTCATGTGTCTCAATACCTGTAATTACTAATAATAATAGGAGTCAAAGTCAAATCATTCATTTCAAATAGGTACAGTCACGTCTAAAAGTATGTATTCACTTGGCAATTTTCAATTGCGATTTCTTCGTGAAATAACGAATGCAACGTTGAAATACGACACTTAACATAAACCTATGGGTTCGAAAATACTATTTTCGTAATAACACAAAATTTCATTCAAAAATAAAGGAGAAAATCGCCTTTGAATAAAGCCAAGTATATACATACTTTTAGACGTGACTGTACAGACTCCAGCACATCAAGCTAGCCGAAACTGTCAAATTTTCTCAATCAACTTTGAACCTTATGAAACCTACCTTAAAGAAATCAGCTGTTCCTTGCATTTATGTTCACATAACTCGTCAAAATGTAGGGAAGAGCGGATTTTTTTTTCGCGATTTCTGGTTTCGTCTCATAGTAAAAGTTGTTCATAATGATGATTACAATGACCCCTTAAAAGGATGCCCATGAATTTAATTTCACCCTGTAGAGGCGGACTTAATGCTATAGGCATTTTCCACCAGTCAATCTTTGGGTAATGCGAGTGGTACGTAAAATTACGAAAAGCTTCAATTTTTTTTTTAATTTTTATACCACAAAAATATAGGATGGCATCAACGCGCAAACTGTAACCACGAAATTCAGCACATGACGTTCTAGAACCACATGCGCAGAAATTTTTCGTCGGTTAACAAAAAAAAACTGCTGTTTCATACAAAAGTGCTGTAGGTACCTTCGTCAAAACGTATGGAACGGCAAATATTTTTTTTACCAAAGTTTCAATTTTCCGCAAAACAACCGCCATTTTTTTTTTAACACTAAAAGCGTCCCTTCTCAAAATAAATGCTCCTAATTATGTTACTTTATGAAAGTATCCCGAAACAATCAATTCCCGTGGTTCCCTTCGCCTAATAACGGAACTTTTGCTTTGAATTTAATTAAAGTTAGCTGGAGACGCTTTTTTGTACAGCCATTGAATGGATCGAGCTGACTTGAGAGTTGAGACGGGAGCTCGCCTTGTTCGGAAAAAGGAAGTTTTATTTTATTTTACAGATTGTGATTGAGTTCTCCGAGAAAGTTTTTATGGCTGATTACTTGATCAGAAATAATTCCTTTTTTTATTAGGTAAATAAAAAAGTAAGTTCACCAATTTGACACGTATGATAATTAATTTTCCAATAATCAAAATGAATTTTCTGTTTAGGGGCTGTTCATTTCTTACGTAAGACAATTTTGACCACTTTTTGACCCCCCTTCCCTCTGCGTATGAAAACATAAGACTTGGATGAACCCCCTCCCCCCCTTTAAAACTTACGTAAGATCAGTATCTACTAAGTATCAAAAAAATTAAAAAAAGAATTTTTGCTTACTTTTGTGATCTTACGCAAGAACAATCTAGACCCCTCCCACCCCCACGTAAGAAAAAGTAAGACTTTTTCGGACCCCCTCCCCCCTTAAATCTTCTTACGTAATAAATGAACAGCCCCTTACGTGAAAAATTCTCAAGTTCAGAATAATAGAATACTCTTTATATATGCACCATATAAATTACAGACATAAATATAGAACCTTTACAATGGGTGACACAATGGGCGGTCTTATCGCTAAGAGCGATCTTCTAAAGACAACCTTTGGATGGATTAAAAAAGGGAAGGACAGACAAATACAGGTAGTCTGTGTGTGTGTGTGTGTCTTATCGCCAAAAGCGAACTTTAAAAGACTTTTGGATGGATTAAGAAAGGAGAGATAATACTGCAGGTAGGCTGTGGAGTACCATTTAAATATGCATAAATATTGTATATATTGTATAGATATACAATATCATCATCATCATCTGCCTAGCCTTTTCCCAACTGTTCGGGTTGGTTTCCAGTCTAACCGGATGCAGCTGAATACCGGTATTTTGCATGGAGCGACTGCGTATCTGATCTCCACAACCCAGTTACTATATACTTAATATTTTTATCTCACGAAGCGACACGCACTTTACTTATGGTAACCAAGTGTACACAAACACGCTGTGAATATGTGTATAAGCGCAAGAGCTCTGGACATCTAGCGAAGACGGAGATGTGTGTGCGTGTGCGTTTTATGTGCTGACGCTACTCGTCTTCACGCACACATTCACAGCGTGTTACACTTGGTTACCACAAGTAAAAATACTATACACGCACAGAATAAATAGTACAAATATACACGGTAGGTATTGGCACCTATACAAGTAACCGAAATGGTTGTACACTATAGTCCGCGCGGAACTAGTTGGCTGCTAAAGCACACCTCGGACACTCCATACAACGCTCGGAAAATAATTACCTATTACTGCTACATAACCAAATGACGTTTGTATACGTGCAAATGTGTGCGTGAAATCTAGTAGAGTTGGCTGTCGTGCATAGCGTAAAAAATGACGCGGAAAGCGATTTGTGTCGAGGAACCGAACGACGACGGCGCGGCTGCCCGAACGTGTGCATTATTATGAAGTGATCTTGTGGTTCAATTGTTTATTTTTATAGATAGTCGGGTTCGTAATGAAATAAAAACACTAAAATAGTTTTAGTTTAAATGACTTATCTGTAAATAATCGGTTATTAAACCGCATGGGATTAAAAATGCGAAATCTTACAAACAGTTTATGTAAATACGAATTCGGAAAAGCATCACAATATCCAACCATCGTGATTAAAACTCAAATAAAACTTTTAAATCGCAAAATTGTGTGTTCGTGTCAGCAGTACAGCGCTGCGGTTCGCGAGCGCCCTTGCTAAAGAGTCGGCGACGAATACCTCGAAGTGCGGGGTGAGGTGCGGTATCTGATATGAGCGCGGGGAAGGGAGTGTCCTTTCTGTACGTAGTACTATTAAGTATTCTGTGGCTAAGGTACGGACAGGGTTGAGGCGGCGCGGCGGCGGCGCGGCGGTACGCAACACACGTAGTACTGAGTAATGAACCCTCACCCCTCCATCCCACCGCTCACATACCTAAGGCGCGGCCAACTAGTTCCACGCGGACTATAGTACAATGTGAATATAGTACATAACATAGCGAGTGCGTTCGACGAAGTTCCGCAAAGCTGGTTGGATTGTGTGCAGTCTAGTTTCGGCCGCATTAACTCTGTTGGACCGATTGTTCTCGCACTAAAATCAGAATATTATGACGTAGCAAATATTGTATAACTTGTTACAATGTTGTTAGTAAAGGAATCAAAACCTCTTCCAACTTTTGAAATGATATTAAATCACCATATTTTGAAATTGTTTACTCTGTAAGTTTAAAAAAATTTCTTGTTTCATTTAACCTACGACATTTAAAATACAAACAACAAACACACATTTTTTTTATATATACACCGTGTTCTTCACGTTATCCATAAACTTTGTCAAACTCTTCTATAACTTTGACAAATTAAATCTAACAAAGGAAGTAGTACTTGAAAAGGCTTCGTTACAAAGATATTGTTATTTCATTTAGTGAAATTGAATTGAGCTATGCAGTAAGAAAGGGTCTTAACTCAGTTTTGACAAGTTTTAGCCCGCCAAATCTTATGAATGAAAATACGTCATCGTTGCCAATTCGGATAAAGAAGCATGCATATCGGGCGAATTACGTCAAGGTATTTAGTTTGTATGAAAATTAACAAAAAATAAGAATTCGTTAATGTGTCCATAATGAAAAATGCTTATTACCATGGTCTGAACTTCTGGTCGAAGTTTATGTATATCGTCCAGAACACGGTGTATATACATATAATTCACAAAACTGATGTACAATCACAAAAGCATCAAAACAGTTACAATACAATATTTCTGATTGCCTTCTACTAGATGTGAATCCTCTCACCCCAAACGTATATACCGTCTCCGTAGCGTCACGAGTAAAAAGCATGTGTCTATGTTTCATCCAGAAGTTTACTTAACCTGAGTGGGTACACAGAACGGCCATTGTTCTCACAAATGTTTAAAGGAGTTATCTGTCGGCGAGACGTTCTGAGAGCGCAACGTATGTCCGACACTGTGCACACAACTCTCAAGTTTAGACATCGTGCTAATGGTCCTGCGATAGTGGAATCGTAGGAAACTGTATTTAAAGCGTAATAAAAGACTTTTTGAACAGTCATCCTTGTAGATCTAGAGGAAGATTGATGGAACTTCTTCGCTGATCTATTTTTGAACCGAAGTTCGGGGCGTTTTATTCCATTTTGAAGCGGGCGAGTTCTTTATATATGTTTCATAAGATTTTCCTTGTAATATATTATATTAAATTACATGATTCAAATTCTGCACCCTACTTTATAAGTAAAGAAATTTAAAAAAAAGTCACATTGCCAGACCTTCAGCCAGTGGCGTGCATTGCATATAGGCTAGGCATATAAGCAGTGCCTACCTCGATATATCAACATAAGCCTGTCAATAAATTACATTTTAGTGTGTGCCCCACAATTAAGAAACTCACAAAATTATCAAACCTAACAAAAAACAAAATCTTCATACAAACACGCGCGGCAGTAGGCAGTCGCCGGACGGCCTACTCGGCTCCCGTACTATTCGCACATTGTCATTGGTCTTTACTCGTTCAAGTTAAGGCGAATGGTTACGCCAAACTTCAAAGTAGACCTCTCTTTGAAGGCCTACTCCTCCCAAATGGATAGCCCAAATATATTTAAAAAAATATATGATATGTGACATATGTTTACAAATATAATTTAAGTTTGATTTTTTTAATATTACTGTTAGTTTTAACAATAAAAAATCATATCCATCCTCTTATTTTACGCAAGAATTTTCTTTCTACTTTCAAACGCCTGAAGCGATTTTGATGATTCTTTCACCAAATTATAGCAAATTTAATGGTTTATAAAAATTAAGTTTGTTTTTTTTAATAATTATTATTTAAGTGGGAAAAAATCAATAACACCATGGTTTTACCTATACGGTCGCGGGCAGCAGCCGCCCGGCCAGTCTCTCTGTATCGTTCGCACGGGGAGGTTGTGTCGCATGTCGGCTCGCTCCGATCTGCATTTTTGTGGCAAAGACTAAATAGCGCAGATAGTACACTCGGACTGTTCGTTTACGCTTGGACGTTGATAGTATTAGTAGTAGTGATAGTTTGTTTGCGAGTGGACGCTATATTATTGTCTATTGAATACTAATATAATAATAATAATATCAATAAAACACGTCTATTCAGTATACAGTTCGTTTATTCACGTATACAGTTTATAAAAAAATACAATTACAAAAAAAAAATTAAAACTAACTTATGACTAATACCGCTCTTAACAGTGGTAGTTTTTAGGGTTCCGTACCCAAAGGGTAAAAACGGGACCTTATTACTAAGACTCCTCTCTCCGTCTGTCTGTCTGTCACCAGGCTGTATCTCACGAACCGTGATAGCCAGAAGAAGGGTTATGTTTTTCGAGAGTATATAATATATACTCTCGAAAAACAATTATACATACATAATAGTAGATTGTACAACTAAGGCATAAAAGAAGCTATTTTACCCCGAGACGTTTATATCCACCCGAGCCGCAGGCGAGAGTGGATAGTTAAGTCGAGGGGTAAAATGGCTCGTTTACGCCTGAGTTATACACTCTGCTTTAGGTACACTTCGATTGCGAGAAAATGAAACAGACATAAAGTATACAGTACATAATTAATCAAAAATGTTGCATCCATTGCTAATTCCTGCCACCACAGATAATACCGCCAAGAAACTTTTTAAAAGTTTTTTTTTTAATTTTCAACATTTGTCATTCGACTTGGGTACTTCATACTGCCAAAAAATGAAAACGTTTCTTTGCCTTTTTAAATAATAAATGACAACTATTTCACCTGATTTTATTAAATTAACGATAGAAGAAAACACGGAAGTAGTATAAATTAAAGAAAATGAAATAAATCACGACTTTAATCTGCGAAGTTCTATTGTGCGTGTTGGGCCTGATTACTTTAGTCTTAGAAAAAAAAATTACTTTATGCACTAGAACATAAAAAGCGATTTTATGTCGCCTAAGCACATCATAAAGACGGACTTTTAGAGCATGAGAAGTGAAAACACATATTATTATGTATGTATGTATAATTGTTTGGCACGCTCTGCGGCCTGAACGGCTCGATGGATTTTAGCTTGAGAGGTGTCGTTAGATTCGTATGTACTGTGAGAGTGACACTGGGTATATCAAAATAAAAAATACAAAATGGCGGATTTTTGGTGCAATATTATTTCTTCAAAAATTTTTTTTTCTCATAACCTATCGAGTGGGGTATCAAAATAAAAGGTTTTAAAATGTGATTACAAAAATATATACAACTTATAATATGGTAAAAACTAATTCAAAGTGACAAATCGTAAAAAACACCTACCAAGAACTAAATCGTCTGCGAAATCTTTCACATTTGTAAACTAAAAAGCAGTAAAATTTAAAAAACCCGACTGCAACCTTATGCTAAAACTAACTGAAAAGCTAAAAACAAGCCCATTTTAAATTAAATAAAAGTTGGAAGCAGGCGGGACCCATTTGAGTTTGAAACTATAATAATGGTATTCTTCTGGCAATCACGGTTCGTGAGATACAGCCCGGTGACAGACAGACAGACGGACAGAGGAGTCTTAGTAATAAGGTCCCGTTTTTACCCTTTGGGTACGGAACCCTAAAAACTACCACTGTTAAAAGCGGTATTAGTCATAAGTTTTTTTTTGTAATTGTATTTTTTTATAATCTGTATACGTGAAAAAACGAACTGTATATTGAATGAACGTTTTTTATTGATATTATTATTATTTTTTATTTGTCTCTAAGAAAGCAGTATTTTTACTGTACAATAGCATTCATACTCACAACATAAATATTGTACGTATTCTCGATCCATCTATACTCAGTAGGTAATAAAACTGCCTAAGACAAAATGCGTCCCACGCCGCCGCATCTGCATGCGCTACGTACGAGTACGACACTCTTTGACATTGGGGAGGTAAGCGGGCGCGCGGGGTGAGGCACTGAGTTCGCCTATGCTCCGCCCAAACGCTCAAGGACATTCGAGGCTATAATCGCCTTAATACGACAAAATTAAAAATACGTACGTCTCACGCGTAATACCATGACGTTCGATCTTCGCAATTTATCACCCTTAAGTAGGCATGCCTACTCAAATAACCACACTTTTGACCTCACTTTTTTTCTGATTAGTGACTGCGTTTGCTTAGACTGGACCCGGCCTAGTGCCTACCTATTCTGAAAACCAATGCACGCCACTGCCTTCAGCCTTCCGGCAGTTTTTATCATGATTTTTAAGCTAATAGCAGAGTTTTTAAAGCATGACGATAATGGCGTAATCTATACATTTATAATTAAAGCTCGTGTATGTCTGTATGACCACATTGATCTTCTAAACTACGCAATGGATTTTGATGCGGTTTCACAATGGTTTAAATTTTTTAGATAATTTGTTTCGGGAGGCTATGTATATAATGCATTTATATTTAACTTACATTTAAGTAATAAAAAAAATATATTTGGCAAGTCGCAAAAACCGTGCGAAGTGGGGGCAGGTCGCTAGTAAGGCAAAAGAGGGACCCATTATCATTGTGCCTTGCCTTTTATTTATGCCTCTGATTTTTCAAAAAAACTGTCGGTACCTATTTACATAGACAAATCCTTCATAACATCGTTTTAAATTATTATTTCGCTTACCCAACAAAGTTAAAATAATGAAAATAAATAAGATAAGTCGACACGTTCGGATGTACAAGTCAGCTTTATGTGGTAGCGTTAAAACTCCGCTAACTGTGAGGAACACTCTAACCATAGAATAAGTAAACCGTATAGAAGCGAAACTCATATACGTTCCTTAGTAAGGACATGGTATAGGTTACGACTTAGAAGGAAGGGGCATTGATCAACGTAAATTTAACGTTGATCTTAAAGTACTGCACGAAGCCAATATTTCACATCGACTGCGCATCGATAAAGTTTCGATTATTGACTAAACGAATTGTAGACGTATATGATCAACGTCAATTCGACACCTCCATGCAATAAAATCGTAACTCACTTTTTGTGATTTTACAGGAGAGCGATTTTAAAGTTTGAAAATTTATAGTAAACTCAAAACACCCCGTACAATTTTTGAAGCTGACTTTATTTAATATAGTTTAGGCGGACTATAAATAGGTATTGTTAAGTTGTAAAAGAAAAATTGTTTTCATGGGTTTTCATGACTTACGTGAAAAACAAAACAGCGAAATGACATATAAGTTACGAGAACAAACATTGTATGTCTGAGTTACAATTTAGTTTTTTTGTAGTTTAATTTATTTTTGTGGTCGGATAATTGTAACTCCAAGGTGTTAAGTTACATAAAATGTTTTTATATTATTTTCTATAAATTGTAAATCAAGTTGCAATTATATTGTTGACAAAAAAATATTTTATGGATTAGTTACAATACTTTGACGTTGGTTTATTTTAGAAACGAAAGGGAATAGAATTACAATGATAGTACAGAAAAATGCATTATTTTTTTTTACATAGCAATGCCGTTATAACTCAATTTTGGAAAAAAGTGAGTTACGATGTTATTGCATGGAGGTGTCGAATTGTAGAACAACCAACGCTTTATCTATCGACGTCGATCGATCGTTTTCCGGCTGATCGACAAACACAAGTTAATCGACTGTTGTTTGATATATTTTACAAGCTAATAGTAAAACAGTATCTATGGAAACTTCATGGAAATTGTTCTTCTAGAGTCGCATTGCGGTCTCGCGTCGCGCCTGTCTGCTTGCGGGAGGCTTGAAATACGTAAGTTGAACGTTCCTGCTGCAAGTCACCCAAAGGACAATGGAGAGGGCTATGCTTGGAGTTTCCGTACGTGATCGAATCAGAAATGAAGAGATCCGCAGGAGAAGCAAGGTAACCGACATAGCTCGAAGAATTGCCAAATATAAGTGGCAGTGGGCAGGGCACCTTGCTCGCAGAACAGATGGCCGATGGGGCCGAAAGGTTCTGGAGTGGCGACCGCGTGCTGGAAGACGTAGCGTTACAAGGCCAAGGTGGACCGACGACCTTGTGAAGGCCGCAGGGACTCGTTGGATACGAGAAGCACAAGACCGGTCGAAGTGGAGGTGCTTGGGGGAGGCCTATGTCCAGCAGTGGACGTCTTTCGGTTGAAATGAGGATGATGAACGTTCCTTACGCCCTAAAGCTATTGTTATTCAGAATGTGTTCATAGAGGTCGATTTCAGACTTCATCACATTTTTACTTAGGCTTTGTACACACACGTTTTTCTTGCCGTGAAAAACTACGGTTCATTGGCCATGTGAAGGCACGGTCGTCAGTGTTGTATGGATTACTACGGAAGCTTGCTGACAGACATGTTTTTTTTGCAGTGCTGTGTATATGACGTACCGTAATGAAGCCACGCCGTGTACAGACACCAGCACATCAAACTACTACTACCTGTCAAATTTCTTTAATAGATTTTCAACTTTATCACTTAAACATAAGGTTCGGGTAGCTTCATGTGCTGGCGTCTGTACAAAAGGGCCTTAGTCTATGTCCTTACATAACCGTTAGGGAAGGCAACGAGAAAATTGCTTTAAACCGGACAAAGTTCATATGTAATCATACTTAGTGTGGAGTTCATACTGTTACATTACTTTAAGAACTGTTTCTACGATGGTATTTTGCTTTGGAAGGATAAGGATTCACAATGGCTGTGCAAAAATCTCTGTGTTGAAATCTTTCGCCGGATACCTATTAAAAAAAATGCTGTTTCATATATTTTATCCACGTAGGTATTGCATTTTTCTATGAAAAAAGAATATTTTTTATTAACCCCTCGAGCGTCATGTGTACACCAAGTGTACATAAGAGAAAGTGCTCGAAACGTCAACAGTACACCAAGTGTACACAACAGTGTCAATGTTCTATTGTCATTGTTAAAACAATGACTTTACTGCGCCCATTCAACTACTCCGACGCGTCGGGTAGTTCGACAGGTAGCAAATGTGTCAGGATAATAACCGACGAAAAATTGAAACGTCCCCTGCGCTTAATTCTTTTTTTTTTTTTGTTCGGAACCATGTACTGAATTCTTGATTGCAGTTTGCGCGTCGATGTTCTTAAAGAATGTCATCTTTGGCAACAGACCAAGGAAATCATTCAGAACTTCAGAAGTATGTAAGTAAATATACGCAAGCTAATAAAATCTACATTCTGCGCTATCTACATTCCACAGCAACATTACGCAAAACACCTACTCACCATAATATCTGCATTATAGACGCAAGTACTACAGTCGTACCTAAATATATTTACTGGGCACTTATGTAAAACAAGGAAGATAGGAGCTGCGTGGCAGATGTATCACCAGTAATAGTAAATTTAGTTTTATAGAGGCATGAGGAACAGGGTGTAAAGTTCACTCATCCTCTATAGAAAAGCGAGGATCATCGAACCAGACGGGTGTCGTGTTAGGTGGGCAATGGCCCGACGATTGATGTTGGGACGTTGTGTATATGCTAGTTGCGCGGTAAACTCTGCTTGCGCGATGCAGGATTTTGCGTGACGTCAGTGTGATGAGTAGTTCGTATGTGGCGATGTAGATGCCGCCATAGTTCATCTACGAAAACGGCATATAGTCTGGGTTATTCGACCTAATACACATACATTTGTAATAGCTTCAGCCAAAATCTAATGGAAAAAAATTAACTGATCCTCTAAATATGTACCTACTTATTGACGTTCTTACTATGCACAAGTTTCTAAAAAAATAAGCATCGTTTTAACTTTCTGGCCTTTTCTCACAGTTGGTCACAGTAACTAATCTAAGCTAAAAAAAAATTGCTGTCCCATACATTTTGACCGCGTAGATAGAATCTATGAAACAGCTGATTTTTTTTTTTTTTTGATAACCGACGAAAAATTTCAACCCCCCCTGGGTTCAGAATCATATACTGAATACATGGATACAGGTCACACGATGTCCCGCACCCCGTATAGGTGCCTCACCTCACCTCTTTACAGGACTGGCTGGTTATATTTGATGCATGGTACAATTATAATTTGATGTATGTTCCATTCGAACGTCCAAGCATGTGTCATATAGAGAGTGGTAGGTTTGACGTCTTAGATTTAAGTCGATAATTATAAATACCTACGATAAAAGACTACTGAATAATATCTTATAAAACTCTATTGGGAGTTTGATTCAATAATATAGTTCCCCCTGTGGCGCGAGCGTCACATTAGAGTCAGCAAGACTCTTACAGTACGTAGCTTATTGTTAAGAGGAAATGCGGGTGGTTTTCTCCATAGAAACGCTCTCACCTGTTTCCTTATGGTTAATGATTTTTTATTAACTACTTGTATGTCCCTATGTTTTCCTTTTTGATGATACATTAATTAAATAAGCACTAGAACCCTCAAAAAATGCCGATTTAAACCGCTGTCAAAAGAGGCTTTGACAAATTTTAATGAAAAAAGAAAAACATAGGGACACAGTATAATCTTCCTATTCAGTTTATGAAATATCTTTTAAATTGGTCCAATATTGGAGGAGAAAATAGGCGAGAGCCAAACCTCGAATTATGCTTTTTCCTTTTTAAAAGTCTCTCCGAGCCGACCTCATTTCCTCTTAACACTTTTCATAAACTTAATTATGTGTTCAATCCGGTGACGAGACCTTTATACTGCAGTGTGCTTATTTTAATTATTTCCCATCTTCGAGCTAAAAAAAAAAACAAATATAAGCGTTCGTGACTGATGAATTTACAAATAGAATCAGATAATCAACAAAATAATGTTAATCCTTTTCTAAAGCCCATTCATAATATAGGAGGTCTTATCTCTACCCCATATCTCTCATCTTTTACCCTTTGAACTTCGCTAGCTCCTTATGGGACGAAATTGGGACATAGGGATGCGATTTCGACCCATTAGTCTTTCCAAGAACCGGACTTTGATAAAAAATGTTTGGCAAATTCTTTCGTGTATTCCAAGGGATTTTTGAAAAAGGTCCCTTATCGCGATTACCTTTTTCCAAAAGGGTGAATAAGTCCTATGTAAAGATCTTAAATAAAGATCAACAAATCTGAAACGTGACCGTACAAGCCATATGAAAATTATTAGGTTTTTTTTAATCGACCATCCAAAATCTACCAACAAACAAAATAATAATTGGATTTTTATTTCCAGAATACAACTAAGATATTTTAATATTTCGTTGGAGAAAAATTTTTTTAGCGTTATAAAAACGCAAAAAGAGTAACTGCATCGGCCGGGAATCGAACCCGGGCCGCCCGCGTGGCAGGCGAGCATTCTACCACTGAACCACCGATGCTTATACGTAGATTGCAAATATAGCTCTTAGTACGTGAGCTAAAGTATTAAGAAGATGCACGCATTGCGCAAGAACACACCTTTCACCACAATATTAACATGATTGCGCTATATTTACAAAACGCAGCTGTAAATACCTACGAAATTGTCGATAGATATAATTTGCGTTCGCGATTTTTAGGGTTCCGTACCTCAAAAGGAAAAAACGAAACCCTTATAGGATCACTTTGTTTTCCGTCTGTCTGTCTGGAAAGACCCTTTATTTCAGGAACGCGGGGAGGTATCGAGTTTAAATTAAAACCATATACTCAAGTCTACAGTCCTTTGAAGCTAAACTAAACACAGTACCTATAAAAATAAAAATGCAAGTTGTATTAAAAAAAGTTACAAAATGAAACAGAAACTCCTATACGAGGCCAAAAGGCTCCTATCTCAGTATGATGCTGTGACATTTAAAACTGAATGTCGCAGCGCTGGTATTCTGATAGGGCCAGCTGTTACAGAAATAAATAAATAATAAAATAGATTTATTATGTAAAATATTACCAAATAAAATAAAATATTAATTTTTATTTCGCGCCAGACGTAACCTCTTTACTTGTCTATGCCTTGAGTGTCAGAGGCTCTCTGGTGTGTCTGTGGCATTGCTGTGACAAGTATAAGGTCGCAGGCAGGTAGGTAAAAGAAGAGACATACATACATACGTGTTCAGTGCTCATGAAAATTAACAACTTTTACTACGAAACAAATAAGATCGCAAATAAAAACATCTGCTTCATACATTTACGTTCGCGTAATTCAACAAAATGTCAGGAACAGCTGATTGATGTTTCTTCGCGATTCCAGAATTGGTCCTATAATTAAATTTGTTCATAATGATGAGTGGTATAACTTGAAAAGGGGTCATTAATGCAAGCTTTAATAATTCTACAGACTAAAATAAATAAGATAGGCTAAAGAACAGAATCTATACATATACATACTAATATTATAAATTCGAAAGTAACTCTGTCTGTCTGTATGTTACCTTTTCACGCCTAAACCACTGAACCGATTTAGATGAAATTTGGTATGGAGATAGTTTGAGTCCCGGGAAAGGACATAGGATAGTTTTTATCCCGATATTCCCACGGGATCGAAACTTATGCGGGTGAAACCGCGGGGCGCAGCTAGTACTTAATATAATAAAGCTAAAGAGTTGGTTTGTCTGAACGCGCTACCAGTCGGATTTGAAAAACTTGATAACCCAATTCTTGACTCCTCAAAAATTGGGCAATCAAATTTTTCAAATCCAAATCATTATAGACTATTTAATATCACGCAACGACCCTTAGGAGCCGACCAAAAAGAAAAAAAAAAACAGAAAGAACCTTAAGCAAAAACGAAGAAATTTCCCACGGACGAAGTCGCGGGCAGAAGCTAGTACAGTATAAATCAAAACAAATATCAAAATTTCACCGTCCCTTGTAATTTAATTAAATATTCTGCAGCAGATTGGATGATATTAAATTTTTCAATGTACAGACGCCAGCACATCAACCTACCCGAAACTGTAAAATTTTCCCAATCAACTTTGAACCTTATGCTTTAGTGATAAAGTTGAAAATCTATTAAAGAAATTTGACAGACTGTAGTAGGTTGATGTGCTGGCGTCTGTACAAAATGATAAACTTTTTTAATAACACTTCTTGAAGGAGACCGTATGAAATAATAAAAACATAAACTGATTCAATGTTTTTGTTTTTAACTAAGTATGCTTTTTTACTCTGTGTTGTGAGACACGTCAAATAGAACAACAAGGTAGGAGGTATCTCCAGCGGGATTGTCCGAAAGGGTTACCGCTACCCCGGAACATAAAGGGCTAAGGAAGGAACACGGGTGGGTTTTATTCAGTAAGAGTCTGACACTCTCTTCCGCTCCACCCAGAGCGGGAGCAGTCCTTTGGTGATTTCCATCCCACAAAAAAAAAAATACGTGTGGCACTTGGGGACCGCCGCGGTAAAGCTATTGCATAGCATCTTTTATCAACTTATGCATTTATAAAATTTATGCAATATTTTTTTTTCTTTGATATTAATTCAAGTTACAGTAAGCAGCTCGTCTCGATCCTGCGAGCTTCGTACAGTCTACACGCATACGTCTAGTCGCACGCACACAAACACCGTGCCGAAGTCTGCCGAACTGAAACGACGTTAGACGATGCACGGCTTTCAACGCCGCACCGCTGTGCCGGTCGGAGTGGGGGGTGTTAGGTTTATTTTCGTTACGGAATTTCTTGATTCGGTCGCCGCGCTCAAAGCCCGCGATAAAAGCTATGCAATAGCTTAAAAAATAAAGGTAGGAGGTATCTACTCAAATATGTGTCCACAGGGGTAGGCCGAAACTACAGAACACCACCTGCTACGATCCATACACATTAATTTTGCTTCGTCTACGTTCATACATCGTACACGTTATGACTTACGGAGCCGAAATGTGGACACTCACTGTACGGCTGATCCATAAGTTCAAGGTCGCTCAGCGAGCTATGGAATGGCTAGATAAAAAACGTTGATGTTTTTTTTTTAAAAAAAACGATTGTTGTTGCTTAACTTTTCTTTACAATAAAATTTTGCATACTATGTTTTATCCTAGCTAAACATGCGTGTGCCTCAATTTGTATTTAACACCCTTGTATACCATGTTTTACGCAAATAAATATTCTATTCTATTCTATGCTTGGAGTCTCTCTGAGGGATCGAATCCGCAACGAGGTGATCCGGCAGAGAACCAAAGTTGTCGACATAGCTCACAGAATAAACAAGCTGAAGTGGCAATGGGCCGGCCATACCTAGCCGTAGAACCGATGACCGTTGGGATAGACGTGTTCTTGAGTGGAGACCGCGAATCGGTAAACGTAAGGTAGGAAGCCCTCAGGCTAGGTGGAGCGACGATCTTCGCACAATGGCTGGTAGCAGCTGAATGAAAGTTGCTGAAAATCAAGTTGAATGGCGTGCAATAGATTATAATCATGATAAAGTATAAAACAAACATCTTAAAATACACATCTTTTCACTCAATGCTTTATCAAAAGACAGCGTTTCCTCCATTCGAATGAATTATGGGATAAAACCAACAAAGAACTTTTAACGACGCCAGAAAAGCAAAAACTATTGAATAGTCCTGAGGGGTAATTCTCGTAATTGTAGGAACGTTCACAGTCTGATCTCAGTCTCAATCTGTCAAAATACCTCCAATTTCACTACATTTCTGTCAATTTTTTTACACTAATAATAATAATAATAATATTCCACAACTATCACACAACGCCATCTAGTCCCAAACTAAGCAGAGCTTGTGTTATGGGTACTAGACAACTGATAAACATACTTATATATTTCTAAATAAATACATATTATAGATAAATTACACCCAGACACAGAACAAATGATCGTGCTCATCACACAAACATTTGTCCTGGGTGGGAATCGAACCCACGACCTCCGGCATAGCAGTCAGGGTCACTAACCACTAGACCATCAGGCCTGTCACTTATTTGTCGACGAAATGAGACCGCGACTAGATTTTGAACGTTTTAAATTAAGAGAATTGGCCTTCTGAAGTCCGAACGCAGTAAAATAAAACAAAGACTTTCGCCCAGCAGTGCGAAACATCTAAAAATAAAACGATAAGACATTTTCCCATGCCGATAATGAAAACCGAACTCAACGCGAATATAAACCGATACGTTATAGCCTCCAGGGGTAATTTATGGTAAAAACTTATGGGGAATAAAATGGCGCCATCTGGGATGTTTTATGAGTTCTCACTTGTTTAGCCAGCATTATAGTTCCGTCTCGTAAAATATTAGGGAGCGGCCATTGGCTGTTACCTGTCAGGTAGTTTACGAGAATCATAGTTAAGGTTAGTTAATGGGTAGTTAAATGAAAGGTTCAAGACTAGGTAAATAGATTCCACAAAAACATTTCATGTTAAATGTTGCCAAGACGAGACCATGTAGTTCGCACTGTCAAAAAGTAATCAGATCTCATGTAGAGCCAAGCTTCTAACTCTACACGCCCTAACTCTACAAGGCCTAACTTCGCAAACTCTACACCTTAACCAAAATATATGGCTTGGCCGTTTCGTTACTACAAGAACCATTGTATAACAGTATGAGAGTTTTTCACCTTACGCTCATGTGAATGTAGCGAAATGGCCAAGCCATATATTTTGACTAAGGTGTAGAGTTTGCGAAGTTAGGCCTTGTAGAGTTAGGGCATGTAGAGTTAGAAGCTTGGCTCTACATGAGATCTGATTACTTTTTGACAGTGCGGGCTACATAGTCCCGTCTTGGCAACATTTAACATGAAATGTTTTTGTGGGTATTCATTTCTTTTTGTAAGTTGCTTATAATAATAATAATAATAATAATAATCTGTGGCCCGACTGTCAAGATGACGGTAGCAAAAATTTTACTCAGTGTTATTTTCTAGTATTTTTTACAATAAAATGTTTTGATTATGTGTTTTACCATCTTTGAAGACATCTAGACATCACGTTTATATACATTTATAATATGGATGCAAGCAAATCAAATAGTAACATAACACAGAAAACACTGAGATGCTGACACGAAGTCGGGCACGACAAATACAGATAACCACACACCCAACATCTTCGGGTTCGTCGCTCAGCTCCGCCTCGCATGTGCCGGAACCTGCTCCAGACGTGAGTCCTGTGACACCGGCCGCTGCAGTTGCGTCGAGCTCGAGCGACGAATACTTTTCGCCGCCGACGACACCACCACCAGTACCTACGTCGGCGCGGAAGAGGCCGACCACCGGCCAGCTTAGGACCCCGAGGCCCACCGGCCTCTGATAGGGTCCCCGCTCCCGGTGGAAGTGTGCAGCGCATGAGATGGATACAAACTGTCAATGAAAATGTCATGCGCGCATACTTTGGGGCTACAGAGGGGGGAAGTAACTTGACTGCGTACCGTGGTCGGATGCTCTCTCTGTTTCAGGTGCTTGAGCCGGCTGTCAACGTGTCGGTGCAACGACTGTCGGATCAGGTGCGGGCCATTCAGCGTAACCATATGCTGGATAACGCCGTACTTGATCGATTATGCCTCGAATCACGGAATAGCCATGTTACGCCTTCTTCGTCATTGGCCGCGGTGCAATTGCAAAATTTACCCAGTGTTTCACCGCGACCCAACCGTGTTGATGCAGAGGACGATGACGAGGCTATATCCGTGAGTTCCCAGTGCAATACAAGATTGAGGAGCGCTTTGGAGGATGCTTCCCGTGAGTACCGCTCTATTCCACCTGAACTTAGACCACGTTTACCTCGTTTGCCCATGCATAAGAAAAACAAGGCACTGGTGTGTGCTCTAGACTCGCACTTATCAAATTGTTTTAACGATAGCAAAGACCTTGCCGATACCCATTCAATTTTGTACTGTGCAGCTGTAGCGGCATGTCGTGTAGCTCATGTCAAATTTCCCAACAGTGACAGAGCTCCACGACCAAAACCAGCTGTACCAGCTTGGCAGTGCAGGATTGAGTGTCGTATCGGTGAAGCTAGAGCACTCATCGGCAAGCTAATCTGTTTCAGGGAGGGCAATACTCGCCCTAGAGTGATGCGCTTTGTGAGGCGGGCGTTCTCGGGGACTGATATTAGTTCTCGAGATTATTTGTCCCGCGTCACAGAGCGTATTGACTTCCTGAAGCAGAAGATCTATGCGTGGGCAAACCGTATTCGTCGTTACAGGCGGAGAGTGGAGCGGTACACTCAGAATCGCACATTCCAGAGTGATGAAAGGTGGGTTTATAGGGCTTGGGAGCGACCGGACCAAGGTGTGACTGACACGCGCCTGCCGGATGATGACGCCATGTATTCGTTCTGGCGAAACATCTGGTCCGTGCCTGTCAGTCACACCGAAGGTGATTGGACTGGGAAGATTGAGCGAGAGTGCGATCTAATACCAGAAATGGGGGTACTTATCATCAGCCCCCAAGATGTTGCACGAGCAGTCCGTCCGTTGCCTAACTGGAAATCTCCAGGGCCGGACGGGCTGCAAAACTTTTGGATAAAATGGTTCAAAGGGTCGCACGCCCGCTTGGCATCCCAGTTCCAGTCAGCCTTAGAGTCAGGGTCGCTGCCCCAATTCCTAACGACAGGAATAACCCACCTGCTCCATAAATCAGGTAATACCGCGGATCCCAAAAATTATAGACCGATCACTTGTCTACCAACGGTCTATAAAGTTCTTACATCCATTTTGAGTGCTAAAATTAACAAACATATAGACACCAACTTCATCATGTCTGTCTCTCAAAATGGATGTAAGAATGGGTCCCGGGGTACTAAGGAGCTGCTCCTCATTGATATGACCATTAACCAACAGGTTCGTCGTTCCCGAAAGGATCTGTCGACATGTTGGATAGATTATAAGAAGGCCTATGACTCGGTGCCACATACATGGCTCATGAGGGTGCTGGAGTTGTATAAAGTAGATACAACTCTGCGCACCTTCTTGATGTCGTGTATGGGGCAATGGAGAACGGTCCTTCGCTATCCAGGATGTCGAAATATCCAGAGGAATAGCGAACCGATAAGGATCGAGCGAGGCATATTCCAGGGCGACAGTTTGAGTCCGCTTTGGTTCTGCTTAGCCTTGAATCCTCTAAGCACACTGCTGGAGGATTCAGGTCTAGGCTATCGGCTGAGGAGAGGTGGTCAGGTTATATCTCACCTCCTTTACATGGATGACCTAAAACTCTTTGCCCCCAACAATTTGCAACTGATGGAGCTACTGAAAATTACTGAAACGTTCAGTAGCGCCATCAAGATGGAATTTGGTGTGGACAAATGTGCGGTCATGCATGTAAAGCGGGGGGAGATTGTGGAATCCGTGGGAACCCAACTCTCGGATTCCACAAACCTTAAGGCCCTCTCCGCATCCGAAACCTATAAGTATTTGGGTATGTCGGAAGCGTTGGGCATCAATGTTACTGACATGAAGCAATTGTTGAAGGAACGCTTCTTTGGCCGCCTGAAAAAAGTACTTAATAGTCTTCTTTCAGGCGGAAACAAGGTGCGCGCCTTCAACGGTTGGGTCATGCCGGTTTTGATGTACTCTTTCGGCGTACTCAAATGGACTCAGACCGAACTCGACGCCCTGGATAGGAAGGTCCGCACGCTGCTGACTGCAAATCGAATGCATCACCCACGGTCATCGGTAATGAGGCTGTACATCCCGCGAAAGTGTGGAGGTCGTGGCTTTTTAAATGCTAAGACTCTCCACAATCGTGAGATATGCAGTCTCAGGGAATATTTCCTTGAAGCCGACGTGGGAATGCATCGGGATGTAGTCGTGGTGGACAAGGGCCTTACCCCGCTCTCCTTGGGTAAAGAGAACTGGCGCAAACCAGTAGTGCTTGACACTAATGATCGCATGGAAGTATGGCAAAGTAAGGAGCTTCACGGACGCTTTTTCCGGGCCCTACATGGACCCGATGTAGATTTACTAGCGTCCGTAGCCTGGTTGCGTTTCGGTGACCTCTTTGGAGAAACCGAAGGTTTTGTCTGTGCAATTATGGACGAAGTTGTGATGACGAACAATTACCGGAGATTTATTGTGAAAGACGGCACGGTTGACATATGTCGGGCATGCCACCGGCCGGGAGAATCAATCAGGCATATTATCTCCGGGTGTTCTCGTCTAGCTAACGGAGAGTACTTGCATAGACACAACCTTGTAGCCAGGATAATCCATCAGCAGCTTGCTTTGAAATACAACCTTGTGGAATCAGAGGTGCCGTACTACAGGTATGTGCCCGACCCAGTTCTCGAAAATGGAAATATCACATTGTACTGGGATCGATCCATCATCACTGACAGGACTATTGTTGCCAATAAGCCTGATATAGTGGTGATGGATCGATTAGAGCGGCGCGCAATGATTGTTGACATAACCGTCCCGCATGATGAGAACCTCGTGAAAGCCGAGAAAGATAAACAAATAAAGTATCTTGACTTGGCTCGCGAGGTTGTCGACATGTGGGATGTTGACTCAGCAATCATTGTGCCGATAGTCGTCACAGCCAATGGGTTGATTGCCAAGAGCCTCGACCAACACCTGAGGAGGCTCACGTTGGGCAGCTGGATCAAGGGCTTGATTCAGAAAGCGGTACTTCTGGACACGGCTCGCATTGTCAGGAGGTTCCTCTCTCTGGAGCCCTGACCGCCGGTAGCTTGGACCCTGTTCCCGATACCGGTGGGCTACTATTTTTTATATTTTTAAATGTTTTTATATATTTTTTATACTAATATTTAAAAATATAATTTATATGTATATAGTTAAATAAAGGATAATAATAATAAACCATTTATTTTCAGGTTACAAAGACCCATAGATACATACCTTAACCTAAGTATACATAATAATATAGTAACAATTTTGTTAGTAAATAAAACTTAAAAACTATGTTAGTATCACTTAGTTGCACTAAGTCTTTGTGCGTTCCGGTGGCACTTGTCCGCGGAAGCGGCGGAATACCACATCCTGCGGCCAAAAGCTTTCTTCCATCACCAGGTGCAAGTAGCATGTTGGTATGCGCACCACAAACGCCTTAAAGTTGACGTTGCGACGCGACTCTAGCAGCTGCACTCTCGGCGCGTACTTCAACTTTTGGCGCACGTACGTCACGATGTCTTCCGCGTCAGTGGTGTAGTGGAGGCGGGAAATATACACCGGAGTATTCGGCTTCGCAGCACGCAGTTTTTCGTTGGGCTCCGTAGGAGCCTTGCCACAGCGGTTCTTACAGCTACTCTGTCGGCGCTTCCTCCTTAGCACCGTCACGAAGCCGTCATCATCAGCCCGGCCCGCTTCCTTTATAGGCACAGGCTCTGCGGGTATACGAGTGTAGAATCGCATCTTGGGAAAAACGAAACAAATCATTCCTCAATTTAAAGGGATGATTTATTAAAAATCCTGAAATACATATCTTATTATTTATAACAAGGACCCCCTATATAAATTTTCAGACCTCTAGCATCAAAATTTACGGAAGTCTCATACAAACTTTCACCCCGTAGTTAAAGGGGTTGGGGGGGTAAAAGTTTCAAGTTTTAAGATTTTTTTGTTGTTTTTGTACTATTACTAGCTTACATACCAAATTTCAGCTTTCTAGGACTTCAGCAAGAACCTTAGAATATGGATGATCATCAATGAGTCAGTGAATCAGTGACGAAATCGGGGTATTTTAGATATCAATAAACACTTCAAACCATCCACTTCAAAGCGATGTACCTAAATCAAAATGTGATCATGTGAGCGCATTGTGGGTACACAAGTACCCGAGGCAGAAGACGTTATGTACTTAAGTTTTTCGTGCGACTTGCGTTTCCCTGACGCAGCGCTCGACGGCCAGATGACGGCAAAAACTTTTGTAGAATATCAGCAGAACACTTTAGACTTCTGACCGTATTGAACACTGTCGTTTTATTCTACAAAAGAAGTAATTTTTGGTTCAATAAAATCTTTGAGAGAAACAGTTTTGCCTTACTTGTTTGTTTAGTGAAAGAATAACAATCTTGTTACATTTAATGTAATGTTTCCGTAAAATACAGGATGTTCCCTGCCACCCTGTATTTGTGTCACCCTGTATATGTCGTCGCGCAAACTGTAACTTTGCAAATTGGAATTCAGTACTTGATTCTAAACCCCCTAGAGTAGAAATATGTCATACGTTATCACAAAAAAATCAGCTGTTTCATAGAAAATTGCAATAATACTACACAACTGTTTTCGTCCGCATGAAAGAAACAAATCCTATGGCACTCGGCAATATGTAGCTTCCTATTACTGAAAGAATATTCAGAATCGGATCAGTAGTTCCGAAGATTATCCCTTACATAAAAACTCATTCATCTTAGCGTGTCGATGGCAAAGATAGATAGAAATAATCATAGGGCCCAAAATTCAGTAACGCGGATGTATGAAAAGAGTTTGAATGCATGAAAGGAGCCTCCCCGAGTGACGCAACTTTGTTACGTCCGGCACACCCTGGACAATCGACTTTTGTCGATTGGCTAATCCTTTCACTACGATGGCAAATATAAGTAAACTCATTTATTTTTAACCGACTTCAAAAAAGGAGGTTCTTTATTCAACCCGTATGTTTGTATGTCCGCGATTTTCTCAAAAACTAATGAACCGATTTTGATAATTCTTCATCACACACTCATCTACATCACTTTAGTGAAAGAATTATCAAAATCGGTTCATTAGTTTTTGAGGAAATACTTTCAGAAAGGTTTTAGTATATAGTACATTAAATAATTATTCTTATGTACGAAGTTATATACATAAATGTACTGCATCTCCGGCATCTATGCGAATTTTGATGATTCTTCTAGTCGGTGTCTTCAATTCTTCGGTGCACTAGTGTTAATTGAATTTGTGTGGGGTAAGTACAACTAAAAAGTGAAAAATAAAAACTTTTTTACAACAAAAAAAACAACCGATTTCAAAAAAACACTACAAAGTGATAAATAAATCGGTGTCAAAAAACGAAAATGCAGAACCAACGACACCGACTTCCGAAATTAGAGTTATTTATCACTTTGTAGTGTTTTTTCGAAGTCGGTTGTTTTTTTACCTCTTCATAATATTACTCGTAGTTTAGATAAAATAAACACAGAATACATGAAACACCAGCGCCTCAAAGGAATACTAAGCATCTCCAAATTCATTTCTAAAGATTTTTTAATTTATATAGGTAAAAAGCAATAATGAAAATGGAGTTATCGGCGTACTGCGGACTTTTGAGCAATTTAAAAAGCAATTTACGGACTCACACTTCGGAGATGAAGAATCTGAAGATTCAACCGTGCGAAAGTGCGAATGCTTCATTCATTTTGTAATTTATATCTTAAGATTGTGAGCAGGCTTGAAAATAAAATTGTAAGATCTTTTTAGGCACTTAATAAGTTTTCAATAGTAAGAGAAAATCGAACAACGTAATAAGTACTGGGAATTATTTTAATGAAAAATGTGTTGCAGTTAATGAAAAAATTCTTCAGGCCAAATTTGGTCATAGCAACCGATCTCCAAGCCTTTGGCGCGGGAGATAAATTATAGTGCACCAGCGGGGCAATTGCGTAACACATTATCAATCGGAATCGGTTTCATTTTGACAGTTCAACAACATTCATTGCGTTATTTACGTGTTGAACAGACAATTTTTTCAAACTTATGAACTAATGTATTAGCAATTTGCTTCAAAATGATTTCGATTCCGATCGATAGTATTGTTACGCAATTAGGATGCAGGTGTGCGCAGACACAGGAGCGATCTTTCTTCCCTCACTCTCATAGTCTGATGGGAAGGAAATCCGACACGACCGGAGAGAGATCAGGCAGCACGGGGGTATCACACTGCCCATTTCCCATGGAAAAACCCAATACCACTTTTTTTTCGATCCGAGAATCGAACCAAGGACCTCACGCTCAGCAGTCGCGCTTGCGACCACGAGACCAAAGGGGCACAAGAGGGTGCGGGATTGTCCGAAAGGGTTACCGCTACCCCGGAACATAAAGGGCTAAGGAAGGAACACGGATGGGTTTTAGTCAGTAAGAGTCTGACACTCCCTTCCGCTCCACCCAGAGCGGGAGGGGTCATTTGATGATTTCCCATCCATAAAATAAGGGGCACAAGAGGGTCAACATGTAGGTGAATAAAAATCAATCTGCCTAGCCTCTTCCAAGCTATGTTGGGGTCGGCTTCCAGTCCAACCGAATGCACCTGAATACCAGTTTTTGTACATGGAGCGACTGCCCATCTGACCTCCACAACCCAGTTAGTGTGTAACACGATACCTACCCCTTGATAAGACTGGTAGTCGGGCTTTCAGGCTTCTGACTACCCTTAACGACTGTCAAAAATCTACAAACCAACGGTACGAACCAACGGCTTAACGTGCTGTCCGAGGCACGGAGGGGTCTCGATATGTAAAGGACGATCATCCATCCACGGACCGACTCCGGCAAGCCTTTGGTCGCCCGTGGGGCTGTTTTTAGTTAGTCCCGAGCCCCGTATTTTAATAGTAGTAGTAGTTTTAAATATTTTAAACCCTCAATTATAAAATTTTGCATAATTTTAGAAATTATACATCACAGTACAATAAATACTTTCCAATTAGGTACAAACAGCTATTATTCATTTAGTAACGTTATTTTCAGTTACAATAGAATATTTTATACCAAAACAATTGAACTATCCGCTATAAAATATATCAATGACAGACAAAAGTTATAACGGAATAATAGCGCTATTCTGTTTTCAATTTTAACAAAACAATGCTTAAATTAATTGCTATTATTTTATGGTTCGCTTTGTTATTACATTGCCTTTTATTTTACAGTAACATCAAAACTAAATTGTATACTTGCAATCAGCACTTACTCTAAATTTAAGTCTAATTTAGTGGGTGTACCACAGATATAGATACCTACACCTAGATAACGCAAGAGCAACTACTTCGCGTGCCAAAAATCGCACCAGCTTACGTTCGAAAATCGTAAGCCGCCACTTTCGCGCTCAGTCCTGCGTACTGCTGGCTGGGTGAGCGTAAGCGAGAGCGCAAGCTTGTGACGTCATACTAGTTAGTCAAAAAGTGGCACGCTTAGTTTTCATACAGTTTTCGCGATACTTGCGTTATCTAACTATAACTAACTACTCGTATATCTGTGGGGTGTACATATGTATTTTCGCTTTATCGTGTACCTTAAGTTAACGAGCAGTGGTGGCCTAGTAGTATCAGTCCCGACTAACGAGTTGAAGGTCGTGAGCTCGAACCTAGGCACTTTATTTTTTGTAATTAATTTCATCACCACTGGTGTCAAAACGGTGAAGGAAAACATCGTGAGGAAACCGGCAGGTCTTAGCACCAAAATTCGAAGACATCTACCAACACGCACCGGGCCTGTATGTGGATTATGGCCCACTCGCTCTCATAGAGAGGAGGCCTGTGTCCCAGCAGTGGGACAATTATAGGCTGATTATTTTGTTACAGTTTATTAGCTCAAAAAAAAAAAAAGAAAAATCATAGAAGTATTGACTATTAAATGAGATGCTAACACTGATGCTAAGAAGTAACTGTACTATTCTAAAATTCAAAAAACCGGCCAAGTGCGAGTCGGACTCGCCCATGAAGGGTTCCGTAGCAGCAAGTAACATAATATAAAAGTTCTTGTAGTTCGTTGTAACTTTGTGAAAGGTAAATTGCGGTTTTCGATTTATGACGTATTAAAAAAAAACTACTTACTAGATCTCGTTCAAACCAATTTTCGGTGGAAGTTTACATGGTAATGTACATTATATATATTTTTTTAATTTTATCATTCTCTTATTTTAGAAGTTAGAGGGGGGGGGGGGGGGCACACATTTTACCACTTTGGAAGTGTCTCTCGCGCAAACTATTCAGTTCAGAAAAAAATGATATTAGAAACCTCAATATCATTTTTGAAGACCTATCCATAGATACCCCACACATACAGGTTTGATGAAAACAAATTTTTGGAGTTTCAGTTGTAAGTATGGGGAACCCCAAAATTTATTGTTTTTTTTTTTATTTTTGTGTGAAAATCTTACTGCGGTTCACAGAATACATCTACTTACCAAGTTTCAACAGTATAGTTCTTATAGTTTCGGAAAAAAGTGGCTGTGACATACGGACGGACGGACAGACAGACAGACAGACATGACGAATCCATAAGGGTTCCGTTTTTTGCCATTTGGCTACGGAACCCTAAAAACGCTGCTTTTTAAATCCATACAATATAATAATATTTTTATGTTATAAATTCGAAAGTAACTCTGTCTGTCTGTCTGTATGTTACCTTTTCACGCCTAAACCGCTGAACCGATTTAGATGAAATTTGGTATAGAAATAGTTTGAGTCCCGGGAAAGGACATAGGATACTTTTTATCCCGACATTCCCACGGGATCGAGACTTATGCGGGTGAAACCGCGGGGCGCAGCTAGTGTTTGATAAAGGTAAGTCACTTTTCTTCTGAAAAGTACACATGTTGGTATAACATGGGATTCAATGGAAATAGCAAATCGGACCCATCGTTAATACCTAAAAAATGGGATTCAAAACTGGAATCCAACGAAAATAAATCAATCTTTCTAATCCGAATTTCTTCACATACAATAAATTCTAAATTCAGAGCGTTATTTTATTTGAATTTGGAACGCTAACTGCGATCCGACGCGACCTCATTATGTCTGGCTGCTTTAAAAAAAAAATATTCGCAAACGAAATGTCGTGGTACAGCTTTATATTTCGCGAATACCTGGATGTAAATGAATGTATTTTTGAGTGAATGAACGTATGAATATTAAAGAGGACTTTCGAAGGCTATAAATAGAGAGCTTAGCAGGCTCACATAGCCTCACATCATGACGAGAACGAGTCAAATTAAATAAGCCGTCTTTAACTTTACAATAAAGGTGTTTATTTAACGATGATTAAAATTAAGTGAAGTTTAAACGTAAAAAAAGTATGGTTAAACAGTCGCTAATCACTACTTAACTTTAAGCAACGTTTATTAATATCTAAAAGGGATACTTAATGTTTGTCATTCACCTTTTTGTACCCTCGAAGCCCTTGTCATAATGAAAACCATTTTGACACCTATCCCTGTAATGTTTCCACATTTATTATTTTCTGTTCCCTTTTTTTGTCTCAACATCCCTGCTTATATACAGAACAGGAAAAAACATTTCTAATATTTTATCCTATGCTGTGAATAGTAATGATGTTTTGTTTTATTCTGCCTTTGTTACCAAAACCTTGTGATGTGTGGTACCTTCTACTTCCATGCCCTACCCATGTTCCGTATTTTGTCATTCAAATACACAAAACATGGCTCCCAACAAGCCATTCTAAATTCAAATAAAAATGTCATGTTAGTAAGAATGCGTTTCGTTTTACGTTGACAGTGCGGTGTGACACACGGCTCCTTCCGGGATGGGCAGAGTTCCAAGTGCCAGGACATGTCGTGTTGGTTTACTATAAAAAGTTGCATACATTTGTGATTGTTTTGTTATAGCGGTGTAGGTACTTCTTCAGTATGGAGATAGTGATGTGTGTTTTGGAAAATAAAGTTTTATGATGTCATGACCGTGGGTGGAAAGGAACTTCTAGAGACAGGATAAAATTTCCGCCTGAGACTCCAACTAATAGAATCACACTAATATTATAAAGGCGAAAGTTTGTGAGTGTGTGTGTATGTATGTGCTTATATGTTTTTTACTTCTTCACGCTCAAACGGCTGGACTAATTTCGATAAAATTTTGTATGGAGGTAGCTGACACCCTGGATTAACATATAGGCTACTTTTTATCCCGATATTCCCACGGGATCGACACTTACGCGGGTGAAACCGCGGGGCCCAGCTATAGTATTAGATAAAAAGTTGGAACTGAGAATTTTAATTGTTTTTAAAAACTTTCAAAACATAAGACACAATCTCATAAAAATAAAAACCAATTCTCCTTTCCAGACATAATATTTCATTCGACAATTCCCTAAAGAAAAGTGGTAGCAAACGATAAACTTTACTAACAAGTGGGTCGATTTATGTACAATGTATAATTCATATCTCGATCGATATTCATGTAAGTCGAGGGGTTTGCATAAAAAGATCAGTATTCGAGATATGGTGCGTGGTATGGTAATAAGACCCCTTTCGTGTGATTTAAGACAGCCGTTATTAAATTTACTTTTGGACTGAGTTTGGTTGGTTTTCCGGGTAATTCTATTCAAAGATTCGGGTAAAAGTTTTTGCATACCTATTGTCTTAAGAAAGGTTTGTAGAATGAATAGTAATTTTATGGGGTATTTCAGGTTATACCTAATCATTCTTTTGACCGTATACCAGTTTATTTGGGGTCGGCGCAACATGTCTTTTTCTTCCATACTTCATGTGTCGGTAGCCATCCCCTTTCTAGCCTTACATCTTTTGTTTGGCCTCTCCTTCTTTTGGTCTTTGGGATACTTCGGGTATCAAAGCGTTATCGTAGAAATTAAAATCGGTTCAGTTTAATTGATATACCAACAGGCAGAAAAATAGACATAACTTTGACAATCATTCCAATACAATATTCCAGTTTGATCCCCTGAACCCACACCCCACTCCCCCGCCGGGATCCCCCGCTAGTTCTTCTTCTGTTTTAATATCTGTCTTATCCACTATAAACTTTCTCATTCCGGTCTGATCCCCTTTTTCTTTTGTTTTTATTCCTGACGGATAAACTCGCGCCTTCTCATGGGGGTAAGGCTCAATTTACACCGCTGCGGAACGGAATGGAAGCGACTTTTTTCTTTACAAAGCATTATGAACTTTATGTCAGTACTGTAACGCACAAATTAGATACACCCATACGAACAGATCGCGCATATCCTGAAAAATTATCGCGCATTCTCGGGAATTCCCTCAGTAACAAGCTCGTATTTAGTTTGTACGTTAGACAATTGACATAAAGTTCATTTTTCTATTACGAAAACTCGATTCCACTCCGTTCCGCGGCGGTGTAAATTGAGCCTTAGTTGGTTGAATATGTTTTCTGATAAGTAATCAATAAAAATCTAAATATTTTATTTCACATAAACCTATACCTATATAAAAGAATCTATCAAAAGATAAAAAAAATATAAAAACCTACCTATTAAAACCATGACCATTACAACCACTTAGACAAAGACGTAATCACTCAAAGAAATGAAATTAGAACTGCCTGTATTTAATAATGTCAAATAATAAAAGGATTATGTCAAAGAAGTACCTATGTAAAAAAATATATACAATTATATGAAAAAATAAACAAAATAATCATAGGGCATCAAAGAATTCGTCCGCATCGCTGTCAACAAAAAAAAAATTAAACATCGTAATTTGGGAGCAGTTAATAGACATTTACGAGGACGAATACGACGCGACGCGACGCAACACGACGCGACGTAATGCGACGTGATGCTACACGCGACAAATGTCCTACGTGATTTTGGTCATTACTTCTCGAATCATGGAGAAGTACAGTACAATTTTAACAGGAAACCGTCAATGGGGACAACAGGAATACATTTTAATTATTTTTATTGAGTTCCAAATGGGGACAACGGGAACAGACGGAAAGTTCGTATGTAGTTCGTGGTGTCGCGTCTGGTCGCTCTCAAAACAAGTACGCGTTACGTCTCGTCGCAGACTGTCGCATAGGCCGCAAGCAGGGTATGCCGTTGAGTTGATCGCGTTCGTCGCGTTCGCAGCGTCACGTAGGACACCGCGTAAGTTCTGTAACCGGCTTTGGCAACTTGTTATAAAAGCGGATACTGTTTAGAAGAAATGACTTGCTAATTTTAGGTAATCTATATTCAGATATAACAATTTCATTTGTAATACGTTTATATTTATATTATGGAAATCGCATCTTATTTTGAAAAGTCCTAAATTTTTGCGAACTTACAAAATACTTTCTAAGATTTATATCTTAGAAAGTATTTTGTAAGTTCGCAAAAATTTTAGCGAAGGTAGTGTTAGTACCTATATCAAATGCTGATAGAGTTTATATTTGGCTCACCAAGAATTGCGCATGTTTTTTTTTCCCGACAAAAACAATTTTTTCTTGCTAACCCAATATTTAAATAGCGAATCATTTTACTACTTTTCATTTGTTGTTACATAAATGCAATCTTATCTAATTATTACCCAAGTCGCTATAAATGTCCAAATTATAGGTATAAGAGTGATAATTAAAAATTATGTAAGTATCTTCTAATCAACAAGATAATATTTTATCTATAAGTTATAAACAGAAATTAAATTAAATCCCGACAAATGCTATATTTTAAAATCCCAAAAAGTAATTGCATCGGCCGGGAATCGAACCCGGGCCGCCCGCGTGGCAGGCGAGCATTCTACCACTGAACCACCGATGCTTATGCCAATATTACTAAAATACCTATTACAAGCAGAGTAGCATAAAAGTAAAAGTGAAGACGTTTGCGCAAAACCACCTTTTACCTTGACTTGACCTCAATACATGTAAGTTTGAAGATAAAACATAATATTAGAATTATAGTAATGACTGCTTTACGAGTATTTTGATAGACGCGTTCGCTTATTAATTTCCGATGGTACCTTATAATACTTTTTTGGGGGGCTTGTGGCTAAGTAATAACAACTGCACGGGTCTACGCTTGCCGCGGTCGGTCCATGGATGGGTGACTATCTTCACATACCAAGACCCTCCGTGCCAAAAAAGCACGTTAAGCCCGTTAAGTCCCGGCTGTCATTCGTGGATCTTTAACCGTCGTTACGGGTCTTCAGAAGCCCGAATGTCTGACAACCAGTCTTACCAAGGGGTATCGTATTACCCAGTAACGGTTGTGGAGGTTAGATAAGCAGTCGCTCCATGTAAAATACTGGTATTCAGCTGCCTCCAGTTAGACTGGAAACCGACCCCAACATAGTTGGGAAAAGGCTAGGTAGATGATGACCTTAAAATACTTTTTGACTTTGCTTTCCTGACCCACACATAGTCAAATGCGAAATATCGATGACTTTAATGTGATACAATTATGATAAAATAATTTTATTTCTGTAAGTAGGTTTGTACACGACACACGACAATCATATTTTTTTTTTAAATAGATGACGTCGGCTTTTCCTACCTGACTACTCTGAGAAGAAAGGCCGAAACAAACTCAGAGGTCACAGTCTCTTTTAAAGTTCAGACGTAATCTTGGTCAGATCATGTGAAGACCATGTAGATTAGTGTCTGAAATGGTCTTTTGAAGAAAGAACCACACAGATTGAGTGGACCAGTCCAGTCAGTGCACGCATTTGTCATTAACCGTGAAGCTCAACTCATCAACAACATGATATTGTCTCAGATATTGTCACACCTGGTCACACCGGACGCCCCCACTCTCACAATTTAATTATTCATTCCGGATTCCTAATTGAACTCGCTATAACTTTTTCCCGACCCCCAAGATACAGGCAAATGCCTAATTTGGGGGTCACCGTCCAATCTATTCTTGTACAGATGCCAGCACATCAAGCTACCCGAAACTGTCAAATTTTCCCAATTAACTTTGAACCTTATAATTTAGCGATAAAGATGAAAATCTATTAAAGAAATTTGACAGATTGTGTTAGTAGCTTGATGTGCTGGCGTCTATACATAATTTATGAGTATTAATAAATAAATTTGAACAAAAATTTCGAAATATTTGAATTTTAATCGTGCATAAAAATTGTGGGTCGCACTATTCTCCGGAGAAAAGAAAATTATTTCTACTTCACTTAAGTACTTCATTTCTACGAACTTTTACAAAGATTTTTGCATAGCAACAACTTTACTTGTATACCTACCTATGATGTTTTAAAAAGTAAAGCGACGACTGTACCAACTTTGCTAAACTGTCAATCTATTACATATATCTGTAGGTATTGTTTTTCGTTTATAAATGGGGATGAAATGTAAATTATATGAGATTACGAATTCAAGTACCTAAACTATTATGTAAATTCTCTAGTTTAATTTTCATTCAATCGACTCAGCCTATTGCAGTCCACTGCTGGACATAAGCTTCTCCCAGGCTGCGCCACAACACCCTGTCCTCCGCCTTCCGCATCCATAATTTTTCTTATTGTAACTATTATTTTTGTTATTGATTCTCTCATTAACGGGCTTTGTTTGTGTACACATAGACTTGGTAGAGGGAGGTTTTCTGTTACAGGTAAGTATCTCTATACTTAAAAGAAGACCTATTTCCAGCAATTTGAGCTAAGCTGAAGACATAGATATTATTTATGTCTTCATCTATGTTCAAATAGCTCGTGCCAAAATGATATCAGACAAAGCACACAACTTTTCCTCGATAAGTATAAAAGGTCGACGTCATAATATAATAATTAACAATGGTAACATTTTGCGTGTGTAATAAAAGATCCTGCCCCGAGGGCTATACGTAATATTTGTTCTATATTGTAGGGCTAAGCCCACAGACACACTAACGTAAAAATATCGCGGCAGGATTTTATAGCGCACTGGATTTTCGACCTTCGGTGTTGAGCCGAGAGTTGAGAATCCAACAGAGCACATCTCAGCGCGTCAAAAAAACACACTGTTATTTTCACCGATATAGATATACCTAGATAACGCAAGTATCACGAACTGTATAAAAACTAAGCGTGCCACTTTTTGACTGCCTACTATGACGTCACAAGCTCGTGCTCTCTCGCTCACGCTCACCCAGCCAGCAGTACGCAGGACTGAGCGCGAAAGTGGCGGCTTATGATTTTCGATCGTAAACTGGTGCGATTTTTGGCACGCGAAGTAGGTGCTCTTGCGTTATCTAGGTGTATCTATATCTGTGGTTATTTTCAACTCTTGGCGCTAAGCAGTGAGCTGTGCCTCGGGGTCACGTTTGAAATATTAGGAAAGTCGTAATCTGTTACGTCGTCATCCAAACAGTTTGTTGTTGACCAGGGGGTTGTAATACACTCAAGCAGGTCAATACTCAATATTAGACGAAAACCTTAGTCGCATTATGTGATTCTGGACTATGTGCTTATTATTTCTCGGGGGGTTCGTGATAACAGCCGCAAGGGTGATCGAAAGTTAAACTAAGTTTGCCGCGGGTAGTTCATAGCTTCATAGTAGTTCATTCAAGGGAGGCCCCCGTTGGTCCCCGCTGTCATTCGTAGATTTACAGTCGTTACGGGTTAGTCAGACACCTAAAAGTCTGACAATCAGTCTTACCAAGGTATTTATTTATTTATATATACTTTATTGTACACCAGGTACATCGTGTTACCCAGTACCTGGGTTATGAAGGCCAAGCAGGCAGACGCTCAATGTAAAATACTGGTATTCAGCTGCATCCGGTTAGACTGGAAGCCAACCTCAACGTAGTTAGGAAAAAAAAAGGTACTTAATTAAAAAAAACTAAAAAACTCGACTGTGGTAAAAACGTATAATTTATCCAAATCCGTTCATTCGTTTAGGAGTTACGAGGGAACAAACGGACATATATACATCATACGTACAGGTCAAACACATAACCCTCCTTTTGGGCTTCGCCACAGTCGGGTAAAAAGGGTAGGTGGATTGATATTTGTGTGTGCGCCTATTTGCCACCTGAACCTGCCTAGCACTGCACCTACCTGTCCTAGGAGTGGTCCTAGAACAGGTGCTGACCTCAGTGATGAGGTCTATTAATCTGCCTAGCTTTGACTAATAAGACACAATAAATAAATAATTGTAACGATATCTCCAACAGACACCGATACAGCAATGAGTTGATTCTTCAGAAAATAAGTAATAACGTACTAAGTACTACGTATTTGTATCGATTGTACAATCATAGCTATTATAAACTTGTGCCCTTGGCTTCTACCGCGCGGTGGTCGAAAATGATCCCAAGGGAACGTACTACCGGGATAAAATGAACTATATGTGTTAATCTAGGTTAGAACTTATTTGTGTGCCAAATTACATCCGAATCCGTTCACTCGTTTTTACGTGATGGAGTTACAAACATCCAAAGATTCAAAGATTCACATTTATAACATTACTTATAGCATCAAATGTCATACCTATACTTAATCTCGTAATAAGTAACTAACTATATACACTAGATACTAAAATAAATGACTAAATAACTTACAATACAAATAAATAAAAAAACATTATAGTAGGTTTTTTAACTATTAAAATCTTAATTCCCTGCTGCGGCAAAACCCAAGAGGAGGGTTCCTGTTTTAACACGATTAAAACAAGTCATAGTCCCTTCATCACAACAAATAACAGACTTCTAATTGCACAATTTCCCAAGCCATGTAGTACACATCAGACTTCAGAGCTAGTCTGTCGCAAGTTTGTATACTGCGTCGTACTGCTGCAGGGCAAATAGTAACACATACGAACTGCAGTCTAGAGTCTGCTTTAATTTATGTATTAAAGGATATGTTTTCAACGTCGGCGGTAGCTGTCTTGTTTGCGAATTTAACGACGGTGGTGTTTGTAAAGGGAACTAGTTCGTGCGTCAAAGCATTTTGACATCCAGACATGTCTGCTTTTGGTCATCTACGTATATTTTATAGTGATAACTAGCTAGTTAGCTAGCTAGGTAGCTGCGCTCTGCGGTTTCACCCGCGTGAATGTCGATCCCATGGGAATATCGGGATAAAAAGTAGCCTATATGTTCATCCAGGGTGTCAGCTACCTCCATGCAAAATTTTATCAAAATTGGTCCAGCCGTTTGAGCGTGAAGAAGTAACAAACATATAAACACACCTTCACACACACACTCATAAACTTTCGCCTTTATAATATTAGTGTAAAGTGTGATAATACCCACACAAAGACACGCTATAGTGCATACAGTCGTATCTTAACAAAATAAATTAATACGTACGTTAATACTAACGTATTACTTATATTCAACTGTATCGTAGGAAACTATCTGGACCCCACGACACAGGGAATTCTAGTGCCCACACTGCCCCAGTCCAGGGCACCTAAGACTCCTTGTAATCTGCAAATAGTTTTTGTTTTTTCTGAACTGAATAGTTTTTTTTTTACTTACATAATTCTTTAGACCCCACGATTCTTTTCTTTTTTTTCTTTAGCGTTGGAAGGCCTCCCACAAGGTGGACCGACGACCTTGTGAAGGCCGCAGGAACTCGTTGGATGCGAGAAGCACAAAACCGGTCAAAGTGGAGGTGCTTGGGAGAGGCCTATGTCCAGCAGTGGACGTCTTTCGGCTGAAATGATGATGATGATGATGAATTCTTTATACACGGGGCCCGACATTTCTGGCCAACTGGTCGATACTTCACCTGACCAGTGGACTGGCTCGTTCTTTGGCCAAAGAATTAGCATTGCCATTCAACGTGGCAATGCTGCCAGTCTTCTGGGCACTAATGCTGACGAGTAGGTACTTCGACGCCTAAGTGTCCCTTTTTTTAATTTATTTTAGTTAGGACGTCAGTCATTAGTAGCTAGTGTAAATATGTAGTTACTTGTGTTATACATTATATTGTATGTAAAGTGATTAAAATAAACTAAACGCTAACTAAAATAAAAAAAATTAAAAGACAAGAAAATGAAAAGATCGATCTTAGAGATTATTTTATTTTATTTAATAGGAATAACAAACGAACAACAAAAGCGGTATATTACAGTAGTAGTCTAGTAGTAGTAATAGTAGTAGTAGTAGTAGTAGTAGTAGCAGCAGTAGTAGTAGGCACACAGTATAAAAACTTATAATAAAAGTAACAAATACGTTACTTAAATACTCAAGACGTTTATCCACAGATTACTATACAGAATAGAGAGCTGTTAGCAGAACAAATTAAAAAGCTCTTATAAGCTAATTACCAGGGTTATGATCTCTTAAAATAGTCGTAATTTCACTCATAAATATAGCTTTGCTGAGAAACATAATATCAGTAGAGTATAAGACCGCCCATTATGTCACCCATTGTAAAGTTTCTGTATTTATGTCTGTAATTTATATGGAGTACATAATAAGGAGTATTCTATTCTACAGTTAATATTTATATTATTTATCCGCATATTGATCAGGTTTTCTACACTTTCTTACATAAATCCTTTCTCTTCCATTCTCCCACTCAATTCTTCAGCACGTACTTAAATAAAGTATTTTGCGGTGCATTTCGACTCCTAGCCGGAGTAATGGCTGATCGAGTTCTGCATTGCAATCGAAAATAAATAGCCTCTCGATACTATCTCGACTTTGAGAAACAGTTTCAGTAAACCGTCTGTCGCGGCGTATGTCTATTATTAATAATAAAAGCCATTTATACAGACCGTTTAAAATTACGAATGCTAGGTACCTACTAAAATAAAACTATTAACAGGTTGTGAGAAGTAAAAAACAAAGTCTTCTTTATTTTTTTATAAAAAAGTACATATTTGAAACTTTATATAAGTAATGCTATAAATTATTTATTATTATTATTTATTTACATAATATAAGCTAACATATAAACTATAATAATATGTACACTACACAACTATTATATTATAAATATTAATTATTTATTTATATTTCATATATATAAATGTACATATTATTATATTATTTTTATTTGAGACTTTATATAATGCTATAAATCGGAAAAGTTATGCTTGTTGAAACGGTTCATCCCTCAACCCTTATTTTCATTGAAAATAGCTGATGTTTTTTTTTGTATAAATGAATAAATAAATGTATATGTTTGAGTAAACATCAGTCATTTTCAAAGAAAATTTATATTTGGGCTTTCAGAAAAAAAAAACATGAAACACACCGAACAGTTGGGATAAGTAAGGGATTCAAGTTTCAATGGGAAAGTCGGCGGAAGAAGTCGCTTTCATAGTGTGGACGATTTGCCCACGTATTTAATAATGTTTTGTTGCACGGATCGAAGATACCTCTAGAATTAAACTTAATATTGTATGAGGACGAAATAAAATACGGCCATTTCTTTTTATAGCACTTGCTCGACACTTTATTTTTAATGCCAGAGATAATATACAGGGTGGTCCAAAAGTCGTGGATCAAACGAAGTAGGGGGATAAAGGAGGTCATTTCCAACGCTTTTAAAGTGAGAAATAATTTTTGGTAAAGTTACAAAATTTTTGGAAAAAAATAAATTGCTCTTGAAATTTGATACTCAGAGCCCTAATAGAACTTTGTAGTGCTGATACATTATCTAGTAGTAATACAACACCGTTTGTTTTATATCAATTTTTTTTTCAATTCGTCTAATTGTACAAGAACTCGGTATACACAAATATTCATAACTTTTAGGGCCATGACCATGCTGTAGAAAGATTTTTTGTTGGAAATGACCTCCTTCATCTCCCTATTTCGTTTGATCCACGACTTTTGGACCACCCTGTATAAAAAATAAGATGGCGGATACACACACATTACAGAACACATAGTGTTGATCATAGAAATGTAAAAAAACATGTCCATAATGTTGATGCTTCATTATTTCTGTAGCTAATTACTATATTGCGATGTTAAGGGCTAATAACGACTACTGGCTTTTTTACGAATACAATTGAAGACTCAAAGGAATCGTTTGCATCATTAGACGTGCTTCAATATTTCTGTAGCTCGAGTTATGATTGCAATGCAAAACGAGTGCCTCGTATTTATTTCGACGAAGAGCGGTAATTTTGTAAGTTTTGTATTTTATTTTATGGCTTTTATGTATTGTGTTTTTGTTTTTTGTTTTGAATCATCATCTGCCTAGCCTTTTCCCAACTATGTTGGCGTCGGCTTCCAGTCTAACCGGGTGCAGCTTCATACCAGTATTTTACATGAAGCGACTGCCTATCTGACCTCCACAACCCAGTTATTGGGAAATACCATACCCTTAGTAAGACTGGTTGTCAGACTTTCAGGCTTTTATGTATTTAATGATGAAGTTATACAAGACATAAAAGCAAAAGTTGAAGATGTTTGAAATTTTAAAGATTATGAAGTCAGCAAAATGGGCAATCCATTTCTTGATGTAGGCTTGGCTCCTAAAATTATCACCGCGGCTAAAATTACGACATATTACTTAGGTCGACATTCTTCGGACTGAACGCTTTTTATTTGACCTTTATTTTTTGTTTATCTGATGTATCTGGTGTAGGTATTGTGTCTTTTAGTCTGTGCTAAATAAATGTATTTTCTTTCTTTCTTTCTTCTAGTTTTATTATATTTTTACTAGCTTCTGCTCGCGACTTCGTCTGAGGGAAATTTCAGCCCCCAACTCACCGTGTCGCGTCGCATAGCCCGTCCGCTCTATTACTTCGTTTTTGCTTAGCGTTCTTTCTGACTTTTTTTTTCTTTTACTCGGCTTCTAAGGGTCTTAGCGTGATGTTAAATAGCCTATAACCTTCCTTAATAATTGCACTATCAAATGCAAAAAGATTTTTCAAATTTAACCAGCACTTCCAGAGATTAGCGCGTTCAAACAAACAAACTCTTTAGCTTTATGATTAAAAAAAATATCGAAGATAGAGTACCTACATATAAGACTAATATCCTATTCGGTCACAATTCTCTTAGAACATTCATCTCGAGAGCCAATATGTATAGTGTTTTCATTATTTAGTCACAAACAAAACAAAAGATAATAAATAGCATTGTTTTATTAAACATGTTCGCCATTAATTACGTTTCTGTTTTTCTCCGTAGATAGAGGATCTATCCGATAACATAATAAATAAACGCTTTATTCCTTTATTGGAAAGGAAAGGCTAAAGGAAAATTAATAATCTTTTGTCTTTTGTTTAGTTCTTGTGCGGTGTCCGGCCATATTGACCCTGCAAACCTTATCAGATCGTCACAAATCGCCGTGGTCTACCTTGATGAAGATTTGGAAGGAAAAATACGAGGCCTTTGCCCAGCAGTGGGACACAACATAGGCTAAAAAAAAAATCCGTTGAAGATATTATTTATATAGATATTATTTAATCTATCGCTTTCCATCAGGCGTGATCGGGGTCAAGAGCGCACCCATTTAGCAATAAAAAAAATAGATACCATAATTCCTTTAATAAGATAAATGACAGCCACACGGGTCGTTCGGAGGTACGCTGGAGGAAGCTACGCTGGCCGCAGTCGGTTCGTGGATGGGTTCATCATTTCAGCCGAAAGACGTCCGCTGGACATAGGCCTCCCCCAAGCACTTCCAGTTCGACCGGTTTTGTGCTTCTCGCATCCAACTAGTTCCTGCCGCCTTCACAAGGTCGTCGGTCCAATCGGCCATCTGTTCTGCGAGCAATGTGCCCTGCCCACTGCCACTTAAGTTTGGCAATTCTTCGGGCTATGTCTGTTACCTTGGTTCTCCTACGGATCTCTTCATTTCTGATTCGATCACGCAGGGAAACTCCAAGCATAGCCCTCTCCATTACCGTTTAGGTGACCTTCAGTCTTCTAATAAGGCCCTAAATAAAGAATAGAATAGCACATAACTTATAACAAGTAGATAAGGACTCGGTTGTGCATTGTTAATAATAATAATAAACAAGCCATGTTTCCTACCACAGCTGGAATTTGAAGCTGTAGGAAACATCGTTAAACTAACACATAGACAATTTCGAAGATAGATGTAACGCTCACAGAGAGACTTCAAACTTAACTTAGTGGATTACTATTGGAACTCGAGCGAAAGTCGTTCACACGTTGGTCTCGTGGTCGTTAGTGGGTTTTTCGAGTAGTAATTTCTTAGTAACAGCCCGGAGTTTGGAAGTTGGCGGTGTGATACCCCCGTGTCTCGGAGAGCACGTTAAGCCGTTGGTCCTGCACCTGATCCCTCTCCGGTCGTGTCGGAGTGCCGTCCCATCGGACTATAAGAGTGAGGGAAGAAAGAGTGCACCTGTGTCTGCGCACACACTTGTGCACTATAATATCCCCCGCGCTAAAGGCTAGTCTCTGTTAAGATTGGCCGCCTTGGCCGAAATACGGCCTGGAGGACTATATTCTTAGATGAAACAGAGTAACGCGCGCGTGTCGGTTGACATAAGTCGCGTTACAAATCGGAACATTGCAATTTAAAGGAAGGAAGGAGCACCGAAGAGAGGCTCCCCGCAACATAGACTGATGACCAAGAGGTCGTGGATATCCGTTGGATGCGAGAAGAACAGGATGTGATGACTGATGACTGTCGATGCATGAGACGATGCTTAGAGTACGCCTGGCAGTAGACGTCTTTTGAATGAAATGACGATGATAATTGCCAGTTAAAAGTTTCATGTGCTTAAATATTAATCGAGTTTCGGTAGTAGTCGCCTCCTGCCGAAAGCAAAGGATTTATCGGCTTAGAGGAGGTTGTGTTACGAAGCTTACCACACACCGACACATTATCAGATTATCCATATGACTTTATTTCGTTATAATAAAGGAGACTGTCAAAAAATTTTGGAGACAGTTAATTTTTTGCGGCATTCCGGCACACCTAATTTTATGGATATTCTTCTTTTTCTGTCACACTGGGACGAACTATTTGAAAATGTTTGCCAGTGACCTTAGGTAGGCCGCACTCCCTAATTAACCACGATCCAAGCCCGTTCCTTCGCCCCCAGTGACGCCCTAAGTCTAGGTCAGTACCCACAGGGGGTGCCCTTAGCGTGTAGACACTTAGTTAATAAGTTTTATGCCCTGGCTGGAGGCCTTAATGTATGAAGGACACCCTGGACACCCCGGACAGGATACCGGCAGACCGGTCGATGTGGCGACGTTTGCGGGATGCCTACGTCCAACAGTGGACGTCATCGGCTCAAATGATGGAGACAGGTAATAGTTGACTGCCCAGGATGTGCTGGACGTGCATTCAAGTTTTACCAGTCCTAAAAATTATTTCAATGCAATGCAATTAAAATACGCGACGACTCGGGAATCTCGTCCTTTTTTTCGTTGTTTTAAAAACTTACGATTTACAAGAACGAAGTGATTAAATCCGTTCTCAGATACAAAACGTTCAGCTGCACTTCAACCTGGAGCTCAAATGAAAACTTTTGTTTCTGCAAAGTGATTGTATCAATCTCTACAAATATTGCACTAAAAAATGGAACAGCAATTCCAAGGTTTTTTTTTTTTTTGAAGTATGTACTGTTAACTTTTTGTGCATGGACGTGTTTGGTAGATTGCTCTTATGCGGGCAATGTAAAAAGGCATCATCTGCCTAGCCTTTTCCCAACTATGTTGGGGTCAGCTTCCAGTCTAACCGTATGCACCTGAATACCAGTATTTTACATGGAGCGACTGCGTATCTGACCATCATTCATCATCATCATTCTGCCTTTATCCCAATTAATTACGAACGAAGTACTGTGAGTACCGTGCTCAAATACACGAGCGGAATGTCGACGCGTCGTCAGCTGCCGCCGACTTGCGTCGGCGACTGTCGCAGACATGCGTCAGCGCTTGCAGTTGCCTTTATCGTCGACGCATGTAGCTCGTGTGTATGCACATTATGTCGTCATCTCGGTAGTCAACTGAGGCTAATTAGAAAGGCCATATTATTATCTCAGCCCTTTATCTTGAATTAAATATATGAAAACAATCATGCACAAACTACAGTGACGAGCAAATAAACTACCTCATTTATCCAATCCAGTTGCTTTCAGCTCAGTGCACAAAGTAATTATACTTTATCTTGCACTACAGTGTAATACAGTGCCGAGCAGAAAACTGAACACAACTGCGTCCAGCTACGTTAAGCTCCGAGTTGCAAATGCACCGATGCGTGGTACAGTGACTCGTGAAAGGAAATATACGTTTACACTGCGAGGAGAATATTTTGAACAGTATTTCGGATGGCACCTCTATGTTCCACAGGGCGTGATTTAGTTACCTAAGTTTTCTTTACAGTAAATATACATAGGTGCATAAAACAAGCCTTTTTCAATAGAAGAAAAATGCTGAGACATGTCAGTTTTAAACCATAGCATAGGCTATGTAAGGAATGGTGGTCCAGTGGAAATGGGGCCGCAACTTACGAATCGTGGGTTCGAACTCAAGCAAAGCAAGCACTTTACTTTGTGTAAATTATTACCACTGCTCTTAAAATGGTAAAGGAAAACTTTGTAATGAAACCGGCATGACCTAGAACCAGATATTCGAAGACATTTGACAATCCACCACGCCAGTCTAGTGCAGGCTGAACTAGGCTGGCGTGACCGCGAGGATGCCTGTGTACCAGCAGTGGGAACATTATAGGCTGATCGTGATATTTTTTTGTGTACGCGAGGCGCCTCGTGGCGCGCCGAAAAGATGTGTTCTGGGACATGCTATCGCTCCTCCAAGCTCCCCAAAATTTCGCGGTCAATTTTTTTTCACAAAACTCTTTTTCTTAGCATTTCATTTTTAGTAAAACAATCTTTTAGAAACCTTACTTTCTGAAAACTCCAACCGGCTGTCTAACAACATTATTTTTTAACCTGATAAGCTAAAATTCTGTTTTTGAACAAACCTAAGTAATATCTCAAGAGAAGCTACAGGCAGTCGTGCAGTTGTGCAAATCAAATTCGCTGCCGGGCCTCCCAGCAGTCGTAGTTAGATTATGTCGCATGCTGTCTGTACTAATTATGTGCCTTTGTCCCGACTTCTGCGTTTTATTCGTTGGTTTTCGTGATGTTTCCCGCTTTATGTAAGACGTGACTTGTGTGTTTTAACTTTTACTGTACATACTAGTTTTTGCTTGTGGTTTCGCCTGCGTAGTGATCGGAAATTACCCCACGGAAACTATCAAGATCCTATGTACCCAGATCATGGTCTACCGCTGTGCTAAAATTCTGAATTTGAACACATTAAGGACACACTCAGCCGAAGGACAGGTTGCTGTGGCGCAGTCTGGGAGAGGCCTATGTCCAGCAGTGGACTGCGATAGGCTGAGTTGATTGATTGATTGAAGGACACACACATCACATTAGTAATATCTCAAAAGAAGGTACAGGCAGTCAAGCAAATTGGATCAAATTCGTTGGCGGACCAGTATAGCAGTCCCAGCAGTCGTAGTTAGATTATGTCGTGTACAGTCAACACAAATTATATAAATCTTAGTCCCGACTTCTGCGTTTTATTCGTTGGTTTTCGTGATATTTCTCGCTTTATCTAAGACGTGACTTGTATGTTTTAGCTTCTATTCTAGACTAGATTTTGGTCTTGGCTTCGCCGGCGTGCTAGTCGGACATTATAACAAAGAAACGTAATACCAGGATAAAAGTACTTTGTCAGCCAGGTTATGGTGTACTTGTGTGCCACATTTCATTGAAAGTCGTTTACTCCGTTAAGGCGTGAAAAGGTAACAAAGAAATAGACAAAGTTACTTTTTAATAATATTAGTATGGATTTTCTAATATTAGTATGGATTTTCTATTAACGTTTTATAGTATGTTTAACTACGGACAAAAATAATTTAAATCCCCGTTCTATTCTAGTCGTTTCAAAGCCAATTGTAACCTAATTTTCAACTCCCTCTCTTGAATTCCATAAATTTACCTCTAAAAACTTTCTTTTATATATTTATTGTTTTAATTAACAAAAATAACATAATTAAAACCTAACTTAACTAAAACTATACAAAAACTAAAATATAGCGTCGAAAAATTCATCCGCATCGCTGTCGACTGGTAATGTACCCAAAAGACTGGCGGCATTGCCACGTTGTATGGCAATGCTTAGCCTTTGGCCAAGGTAAAAGCCAGCCATTGGGTCACGGGAAGTGTCAACCAGCCGTTTTGAAATCTCTTTAAAAAGACCATGAGCACTCGGACCCCACGGCCCGAGGGTTTCAACCCCAAACGGCTCGAAAATATAATTTCCGATAAGGTTATTATATTTTCGCCGCTTGAGGTTTTCCGCAATCCCATAAATTAGATAGAAAGAGAAAGATACCAGATGTTCGTCGCTCTTTACTCAAGCAAAACTGCACCTAATTGCGTAACAAACTCTCAAGCATAATCCGAAGAATTTTGAAGAAAATTACTAAACCATTGCTTTATAGGTTTGAAAAATTCGTCTGCTAAGCAACATACTCATCTGCCAAGCCTTTTCAAAACTATGTTGGGGTCAGGTTCCAGTCTAACCGGATGCAGCTGAGTACCAGTACTTTACATGGAGTGACTGCCTATCTGACCTCCACAACCCAGATCAAATCAAAAAAATCAAAACCAAAAGTCATTTATTCAAACTAGGCTGAGAATCAGCACTTTTCGAACGTCAAAATTACAAAAGACAGTCCCCCAAAATGCCCGCCCTTCGCCACTTCCTAGTGCTTTCGCTGGGGAGAAGAAGTGGCGGAACAAACTCCCCAGCAGCACAGCTGTCTGTTCAGTTAGAAAATAATTAATGTTATACAATACTAAGTATGCAAAGTAATTAACATTACAGGACACAGAACCTTAAATTAAATTATATAGATATATAGATACTGGGTAATACGATACCCCTTGGTAAGACTGGTAAGACTTTCGGGCTTCTGACGACCCGTAACGACTGTCAAAGATCCACGAATGACAGCCGGGACCAACGGCTTAACGTGCTTTCAGAGGCACGGAGGGGTCTTGGTATGTAAAGATCCAATGCAGCAAGCGTAGCTTAACCTGCACACTAATTACGTAACACACTATCAATCGGCATCAGAATAATTTTGAAGCAAATTGCTAAACCATAGCTTCATAAGTTCGAAAAATTTGTCTGCTCAACACGTAAATAACGCAATTAATGTTGGCGAAGTGTCAAAATGAAACCGATTCCAATTGATAATGAGTTAGGTACACAATTGCCCCGCAGATCGAACGACCCGTGTGGCTGTTATTACTTAACCACAAATGTTGTTGAACTGTCCAAATGAAAACCATTGTTTTTCTACGAATGTTACACGCAATTATCCCGCTGGTAGGTATACTAACGCCTACAGGCATGACTCATTATTTTGTCGTGTCGGCACGAGTTATATGAGAATAAATAGCTCATGAATGACGCGGTGAAAAGGGAAGCTATTCAGTAAGGTAGATAGCGGGACTAACGTATAGGCCTACATACTAAAATGTGATTAATTTACGAGGTTGCAGGCTTATAATTAGATCTTCTGCTGTAATAATTAACAGGAAGTCTGTTAGTTTGAAAAGTAATAATAATGCGAGTTATGCGCTATGGGGTTTATGTTTTAGTGGTTAAACAGTCGCTAATCAGTACTTAACGTTAAGAAACGTTTATAAATAAAGGGGCTTATGTAGAGCGTCAAAAGTCCGCACTTGGAGTCTGCCAACGGGCTATGAAACGAAGTATACTAGGTGTCAAACTCACTGACCGCATTAAGAACTCTATACTTCGTTCCAAAATACAAATAGCGGACGCTGGCCGCACAGCTGCTGGATTAAAGTGGAACTGGGCTGGCCATATCTGTCGCATGTCGGAGCAGCAATATGCAAAAGCCACCACTCAGTGGATCCCCAATGGCAGGAAATGATTGCGCGGCAGGCCCAGAAAGAGATGACGGGATGAGCTGGACTCCTTCTTAAAGGATTGGCCCACAATCGCGGTAGACCGGGAAAAGTGGAAAGAGAGAAGGGAGGCCTTTGCCCTGCAGTGGGACAATACAGGCGTATAATAATAATAATAATATGTAGAGGCCTTGAATAATAACATGTACAGTCAGAAAAAATAATAAATTTTTAAGCTAATAAAGGAGACAAGCCACGTTTCATACAAAGTTGGGCCCAAAATCCATAGCCGAGCCGGCCAGCGAAAACAAAAGGACTTCCCCAACCAGGGTAATACTTCATTTTTTGTTGGCCGGCCATTTTGGATTTTGGGCCCAATATGGCTGATTTATGGCTGATTACAGCCAACGTCAATTTGCCCAGTTGTACAGACAATTTAAAATTTGCTAGTTTTCCATGACTTAGTTATGGAAATTGATTGTTCTGTGAACATTTCATCTGGGTACCTATTACAGTTAAAATAAAAAGATACAGCCTTGTATTACAGACAGACAGACAGACAGTCAGGCAGAAGCGGCGAAGGCTTAGAAATAGAGCCCCCTTTTCTCCCTTTTGACCTTCTTCTTCTTCTGGTCGCTAGCATAGAATAGAATAGGTATAAATAGCTGACCCAAAGGTTCGCCGCTTCCACGGCGTTATCCGTTTGGGTACATAAAAACCTCATTGGTACTATGAGTTCCGAAACAAACTCGTCTATCATTTCCATCTTAAACGGCCACTATAAAACTTCGAACCGTTATCAAAACCAAACTTATGTACTTCAACCATATCGGTATTCGTACAGTCAACGAAATAGTTAAGTCATCTCCAGCTGCCTAGCCTTTTCCCAACTATGTTGGGGTCGGCTTCCAGTCTAACCAGATGCAGCTGAATACCAGTATTTTACATGGAGCGACTGTCTATCTGAGCTCCACAACCAGTTACTGGGTAACACGTTACCCCTTGGCTGGTTGTTAGACTTTCGGGCTCCTGGCGACCCGTAACATCGGTCAAAGATCCAAGAATGACAGCCGGGACCAATGGCTTAACGTGCTTGCCAAGGCACGGAGGGGTCTCAGTACGTAAAGATAGTCGCCCATTTACGTAAGCGTAGTTTAATCTGATCGATCGACCCGTGCAGCTGCACTAGCAAATAGCTATGCAATGCAATAGCTATCATGCCATAGTCATGAGCCTCTCGTATGCAGGCAAAACACAAACATCTTTGCACTGTGCTTGAATATTATTTTTTTTTTAGAAACACCACACAAACCTACTGAAATATTTGTAGATATGGTCACACAAAATTTGGTTTTAAAGGCTTTAGTTTAGTTTGTGATCTTCCCGTACGAGTCGCAATAAATACTTTTTCTTCCCTTAATTATAGTAAATTATGTACATTTATTTTACCATAGGATGTTTCGTAAAAGTAGTAAAATAAAGGCGTTTTATTTTGTTTATCTAATGATTATACAACCAACGATTTACACTAGCTTCTAAATTAAATAACTAACTAACGTTATAGTTAGTTACAACTTTTGCTTATGAATCAATCATGGATACCCTCCGTTTCGGTAGGACGGAAGCCTTCCTGAAGCGGAGGGTTATAATAAACATACCGACAAAAATCTCCCTAACATTCATGCTGAGCAGAGGTTGGGTTTTGCACTAAAGACATAAGCATGCAGGAAGATAACCAGCTGCCGGCATGCTTATGTCTTTAGTCGACTGTACAAGCAGCAAAATAATATATTATATACCACCACGCCACGCGTGTAGTTTGGACAAGTTAGTTCGCTGCGGCTGGAGTTTCGAACTTCGGTAAAACTAGAATGAGGGCGTAAATTCAGTAACGCCATTAGCTGACGTCGCGAACCAAATTAAACCAGCATTTTTGTTCGAAACTTGGGAAGCGATTAGATCGAATTTTCGATTTTATCGTGGCCACGTAAATAAGAAGTGGGACTTTTAGCACTTTGTGCACAATAGAGCTAGGAAACTCGGAATTTATCTAGAATAGACTACATTGCCTTTGCCATAAAACGTGGCAATGCCGCCACTCTCTTGGGTACATTACCAGTTGACAGCGATGCGATGAATTTTTCAACGCCATATTTTAGTTTGTTCATAGTTTTATTTAGGTTAGGATATTATATTTTTATCCAAATAATTTGCTTCATTTTGCGCGTCGATGTATGGCCCCTGCTTCTACATATTTTAACATTTCTATATATAAAAAAATACAAAAATATGCCGGTCGGTATCGACCAATTGATCGAAAGATTACCTCGAAGTCATATTACTTAACTTACGACCGGTCGATCTAACGAGCTGCCGACCTAATGACGTCTCGCACACTTGTTTTTCGATCTAATGCATAGCATAATCGACCTATAGCGTTCCCACTGCTGGGACACAGACACCTCTATGTCAGAATGGGCCGTAATCCACCACGAGGGCTCAGTGCGGGTTGGTAGATGTCACATGTCTTCGAATTTCCGGTCCTAGGACATCCCGGTTTCCTCACGATGTTTTCCTTCACAGTTTTTGAGAGCATGGTGATGAACTGCCTGGGTTCGAACCCAAAAGTAGTAAGTCAGAGCCGTTAAAACGATTTATTACCGTTGGATCCCGTTTTTGAATCCCATTTTAATATTTTTGGCGTTGGATCCCGCAAAACATTATTATGTATTTCCGTTGGATCCCGAATTTAAAAAATGCAAGATAATTACGTTTTATTGTCGTTGAATCCCGAAAAGTATTTCCGTTGGATCCCGAATGCTTAAAAAAATATGAATGCGGGTACTTTCAACAACAAAATTGTTTATAATAAAATGAGGGGTTCACTAATGTTTCACCAAAACTCCATTGACAAATTTTTAGTTTACAACCAACGTTTCGTATACTATTTATTTCACAAACAACTCATTTTCTATATAATCTAGTCGTTTCTGGCACTCGCCGGCCGCTGCCGCGGCACCGCTCGCTTCGCTCGCTCGGCTCGTGCGTAGGGGTCACAGTTTTAACCTAACCTAACCTAACATTGTTTTTTTTTAATAATTAACCTAATCTAACTAGTTTGGTTCCGGGTAACCCACTAAAAATAATCTCTTTTTAGTGTTTGATAAAGGTAAATCACTTTTCTTCTGAAATGTACACATGTTGTTATAATATGGGATTCAACGGAAATAGCAAACGGGATCCATCGGTAATACCTAAAAAACGGGATCAAAAAACGGAATCCAACGGTAATAAACGGTTAAAACTGGGCCACCAATGCTCTCTAATGACTCTAATAACTAATGACACAGAATCTATTACATAGGACCTACAACTTTCTCTGCATACCTCACAGGAGAATACACGCTTCTTTAATGTATAACATAATATTGTCCTTTATATACAGGGCGTGGCGTAAATAGTGTTCCACCGTTAAGGATTCGATATACCAGATAATTTACTATAACATATTACAATTTTAACCATTTCAGTAGTACATTTTTTTTTAATCTTTCTTGAATTTGCATGGTTATGTTAAAAATTAGGGTTAACATAGAAAAGAACTAACTTTTTCTTCAGAAGCTCTAAATTTACATTAAAAACCATAATTTTACACGATAGCTCGTATTCAGCAGTAATTACCTAACAGAAGTCAAAATAAAAAAATAATGGTTTTTGTTGAAACTACAACCAAAGTAACAAAAGGTAGTAATTTCGTAAATAAGAAACAAAAAATTAAATTAAAAATTTAAAAAACCCCCGACTCAAACAAAAACCTCTAAAAAGTAAAATAATAATACAGGGTGTTACAGAAAGGGTATATCAATACAAACGGGTTGAAGAGTGAATCTGGTCTAGAATCTCTGTACAAAATTTCAGCTCAAAAGCAGTAACTTTGAAAATGCCTAATACTTTTTTATTTCGATAGTTTATTAAATTGAAATCATAACAAACGTGTCACCGCACTACGAGGGTCATTATCCATTATCTGTAGTGTGTCTGTGCGCCTAGTACACGCACATCACGCCGCCGCGCGCCAGTGCAGCGCCGTGATGTCGAAATAAAAAAATATTAAGCATTTTCAAAGTTAATGCTTTTGAGCTGAAATTTTGTACAGAGATTCTGGACCAGATACACTCTTCAACCCGTTTGTATTGATATACCCTTTCCGTAACACCCTGTATATATTAGCCCTTTAAGTTTAATATAAGTTGCAGGAAATATTTTGATCCAAGCGTCCTCATGTCGGGGGACGGCTAATGAAAATTGGAAGTTAACAGCAGTTACGTTTCTACAATAGCTACATTCATTATTGCTGGGTTTAAGCCTCATCTGTTTGGCGTTTTCATTAGCCGTCCCCCGACATGAGGACGCTTGGATCAAAATATTTCCTGCAACTTATATTAAACTTAAAGGGCTAATATATATTATTATTTTACTTTTTAGAGGTTTTTGTTTGAGTCGGGGGTTTTTTAAATTTTTAATTTAATTTTTATTTCTTGCTTTTTAAACTTTATAATATTATATTACTAGTAAACATACTATACGATCCACATGTGATTAGCCGAAATCTGCGCAGCTGTACGTATTTTTTTACCACCGTGAAGCGAAGCTAGTTAGGTACTCGTGGTCGTTGGCGTTCATTCCATACTAACGTATTCCTCTGTGAATTCGCCATTTCTGGTGGCGGCCATCTTAGATTTGAAATTTGTAATAGTGTATAGTATTCTACTAGTCAAGCCCTTTCATTTGATACCCATATTGAGGGAATTATGAAAAAAAAAATATAATTCGCCATTTTGTGGTGGCGGCCATCTTGGTTTTGAAATTTATCATAGTGTTTGGTATTCTACTTGTCAAGCCCTTTCATTTGATACCCATATTGAGGGAGTTGTGAAAAAATATGTAATCCGCCATTTTCTGGCGGCGGCCATCTTGGACCGATTTTCTTCAAACAGCTAAGAACACTCGCGACTAATTCACCTTTCAAACAAAAAAAACAAAATCAAAATCGGTTCATCCGTTCGGGAGCTACGATGCCACAGACAGACACACACAGACACGTCAAACTTATAACACCCCGTCGTTTTTGCGTCGGGGGTTAAAATAGTTATTTGTTATACAAGAGTGCAAAGTTGCTTTTTAACCGCGTGTTCAATTTTGATGACCGAGCAAGCGAAGGATTCTAAAATTGAATCACGAGCGCAGCGAGTGATTCAAAATTAGAATCCTGAGCGTTAGCGAGGGAATCAAAAGAGCACGAGGTGAAAAATCTTTGCACTCGAGTGCAACACGTAACTTTTCATTCCACCTCAGCGAGGAAATGACTAAATGCAAAAAAAAAACGTTTACAATCACAAGATAGGTACACTTTTATTTCAGTTTAGGTATTAATTACTACATTATGACAGGTAAGTATTACAGAATAATCTTTAAATTATAACAAAATAATACTAAGGTATAATTAAGAAAATTTTAAAGTAACGTTGCTACAGTTATTTAAATTGAGTGTAATATTTTTGTTTGGTACTGTAATATTGGTGTTAGTCACTTGTGTACTGTTTTTCGGTAAACTATCTGTCATACTTAATAGTTGTACCGATTCATCGGATTCCCTTGGCGTGAATGTTGGAGAGAGAGGGAGATGGTTAGGTGTTTCATAACGGCTTATTTTTGATGTAGAAGGGCCAGTCCAAAGATCCGATTGAGGCTCTTTCAGTGTAATGGCTCCTACGATGCCTTCACATATTTTAGACTTATTTTGGATGGAATCCTCTATGTATCCCTCTACAACTGCATTGGACTTCCAGCCTCCGTGGCGCTTAAGGGACAGGAGATCAGCTCCGGAATCAGCCAAAAGTGTGGCTGAAGTTCGTCGGAAACAATGACCCGTGTACAACAGGGGTTCTGGAAGTTCAAGAAATGTTGCTATTTCTCGTGGGATACTGCCAATTTTATTAGTACCCATAGGCTGTCTAACACACTTTCCATTGCGATACTGTAGAAAAAATCGATTGATTGGAGTGTTAGGCGGGCGTAAGGCTTGATATTTCTCAACAATCGTTACGTATTCCTTGCGAATGACGAAGTTGCGGTCTCTTTTTGTCTTTGTATTAGGTAAATTAATTAATAGTAAGTCATCTGAATGTTTCTCAATGTTTTTGACATTAAGTTGTGTTAGTTCATTAGTTCGACATGCTCCGTTTATTCCAATAATAAGAACAACCTGTAACGTAAAGAGTATTGTAGTAGATAAATGAATAAAATTGATATGAACGCATAATTATGCCTATCAACATCTACTAAGTATACTATTTAATTGAGATTAATATACTTAAGTAGATACTGAATGTGCAACTGACTTACTTTTGCCGCCAAATATACGGAATCGGGTGCTTCGTTAAGAAACTTTTCAATATCAGATACTGTGAAAACCTTCGATTTTTTTGGTTGATGACCAGATGAGGCTCTTTTTAAAAATGCCACTAATTTAGGATAGGTATCGATATGTTTGTCTTTTTTCATCTTTATTGTTGCTTTTAGCATCGAATACGTACTCCATAGAGTGCTTGCTTTCTTGTTCTCGGATAATTCTATAAAATATGCCAGCAAAACGTTTTCTGAGAAAGTTTTGGCTCCTTTTGCTAGTCGCCACGTGTTGAACATATCGTACTGTTTTAAATACTTCTCGCGTGATTGTTGAGGGAGAAAGCTCATTTGCGCATTATTAACAGTTTCAGTCAATTCTGTTGGCGTCAAGCAAACTTCCTCGTCGCTAGAATCACTCATTTTAGTTTTTTCACTTGTTTTCAAGTTTCTTGTTTTTAATATAAGGTTTAACAATGACGTGAAAAAATGCCGCGTAAAGAACCGCGTACAAAGCAAATTGAAAAAAGAACACCAAGAAGGTTCCGAGTCTGAGTTTTTAACAAATTAAAACAAAGTTGTATGATATATTCGGCACCATAGAGGTAGCAGTAAATAGGTTTAATGTTTTTTTTAATTCACAAACTTAGTGCACACGATGTTCTAAATTCAATTTACTTTATCCTCTAGAGAATAAAAACGGCTTTTCCACTCAGATATTGAAGATTAAAAATACTCTTTCCGAGATGGTGGGATGAAAAAGATATTTTCGGAACCCTTGGGTAAAAATGGTTAAAATTGTAATATGTTATAGTAAATTACCTCGTCGTATCTCTCCTTAACGGTGGACCACTATTTACGCCACACCCTGTATAATATTGTCCTTATATAAAACTCTAATTTAGTTTCTAAACACGTATTTACATAGCTGTAAGCGCTATTTGCATGTTACCTTACAAAATGCATCCCCAAACAGTTCCCGTATGTGTACCATCACTGCTTTTAACTTTACTTTCTAACTCCGTAGGCCTGACACGAAGGCACGGAATATACGTAATGTAAATTAGAACGATTTTAAAATTGAAAATACTCGTTTCACACTCAGTTTTAAGACTTTATTCATATCTATGGGTCATACGAATTGGACCGGTCGCAACAATTTAAACGAAAATGAGCAATGAAATGAAATAATAAGATAGTATAAAATCAATTTGCCAAGCCTTTTCCGACTTTATTGGGTTCACCTTCCAGTCTAACCCGCACATAGAGCGACTGCCCATGCCCATCTGACTCAACCCAGTTATTGGTAACACGGAACCCATTGGTAAGACTGGTTGTCAGACTTTTGGGCTTATTACTAACGTGGTTTTCGAGGCACGAAGGGGTCTCGATTTGTATTGAATGGGCATCTGTCTTCGAACCGACCGCGGTAAGCTTGATCCATGCGGCTGTTATAATTTAGCCACGAGGCCCTCTCAAGTATAGGATAGTTGTTTAAAAAACCGAGTGTGCTTATGACCACACGACTGAAGTGAAACTTCAAATGTATTTGGCTATGAGAGGAAGAGAGATAGAAAATGTGCGCGCGCACTGCTTTCTCTTGCTTATATCCCCCACTCAACTCCCGTCCGCCTTGCCGGATCACACTTTTCGTAACGCTTACGTCACGCGTTCGCCAGCTTACTCCCCAAGTCACGCGTGCGTAAAGAAGTTTCACTTCAAAAATCGTTTAAATTTACGTTACGTTTATGTCGCTCGTTCATCCTGGGGCCGCTGACTGCTGAGTCAACTAAAGCACTTTGTGAAGTCACAAATGAAGTTACTTTGTACTGCGAATGAATAAGTAAACGAGGTAATGGCGAGGTGCGCTGAATCTGTCGAGCTCTAACTAGGACTTTGCTTATTTTTTGCTGGCAGGTTTCAAAAGGGTTGCAAGGTTTTTGACTTTCATTAAAGAGAACATAAATTCGTCCGCAGTATCAAAGCATTGCTTTCAACTCTGCTAACTAGCAAACGTTTGCATTGAGGAATGAGTACCTAAGTCTTGTTCAGTCCATGCAGAATTCCGTACAATTCAAGGTCGCACAGCACGCTATGGAGCGGGAAATGCTCGGAGTTTCTTTGTTGGACAAATCAGGAATGAAGCTATCCGGAAAAGAACCAGATTAACCGAGATAGCTTGTAGAGTGCTGAAGTGGTAGTAGCCTGGCTATGTTTATCAAAGGACCTAGAGTAGAGATCGCGTATCGGCAAGCGTAGTGTGGGACGTCCCCCAGCTAGATGGACCGACGACCTTAAGAAGGTGGCTGGGACAGACTGGATGCAGAAGGCGGAGGATAGGGTGTTGTGGCGCAGCCTGAGAGGGGCCTATGTCCAGCAGTGAACTGCGATAGGCTGAGTTGAGTCCATACTAACATGAGTGACAAAAACCGGACATTTAAGGTGGCTCCTCATCTTAAACTTCCTGTATTTTTAAGGGTTTTACTACAAATTCCAGGATCGTTATTACCCATGTTTAAATATGAGACATGGCTCCTCAATCCATACTATAATACCTCCCGCGTCGATGGCTTATCTCGGTCTGATCGACTATTATTAAAACCTAGTTAAATTACCATCATATTTCTTCACGATATGGACTTTTTTTTTTTTGGGTGGTAAATTATCAAATAACTTCTCCCGCTCTGGGCGGAGCGAGGGGGCGTGTCAGACTTTCACTGACTAAAACCCACCCGTGTTCCTTCAGTTGCCGGTGCCAGGGGCCCACGGTATCTCTTTCGAACAACCCGCGACCCCGGCAGGCTTCGGTCCTGGTAGACCCCGTCAGTTATTGCTGACATCTCTTTAAGGCGCGCGTGGAACACAACGCGCCGTCGACCCGGGCCTGGTCCTTACCGGACGGCGAGCTGCCCATTGCTCGCCGTCCGCAAGCCCGCGCCTACGGTAGCCGGTCTGATCGACTATTATTAAAACCTAGTTAAATCACCATCATATTTCTTCACGACACGGACTACCTTTGTCATATGATCCACAAAGGCTGAACACCAAACTACTTACGTCCAAAAAAACATGTTTATTCACACAAAAGGTACTCGTAGCCAAATAAGCTGCACATAACAAGAACACCGGGAAGCTGCAATGTATTCACGACCGGAGATACGGAGCGCTTTTATAATAAAGATTATAGTGTACCTCGGTGCAGCAGCAATATCTAGATGTTACGGAACAAAGGTGAGATCAGGACGGTTGATACTGCTAACTGTTACTGCCACGGTAGTGTAGAATGTTCTTTTTGGGATAAAAACGAACATCGCATTAGCCTTGTAGACTTGCTGCTGATATCCTTTATTGACTATATGTGGTCTGTTGAGGGTTCTTCAGCTGAATGGCAAAAACTTTACCCTTGTATTATTTTTTTCTTTTCTAGCTCGGAAACCTCTGAGACCCTCTAAAAGTTCTCCCTGAGACCCTCTGTCACCACAGATTATTAATGGATGTCGGGCCATCATTTAGAAGCTTATCTGCCATTGGCTAATGGCTATGCAAATCATGCCTGATCAACCCGTGTCGCCGTCGTATGATGGTTGCTTTAAAATAAACTTTTTGTGCTTCTGTACGCTTTGTTTAATAAATATGCCACTCTTTTAACTTTCTCGCCTTTTCTCAAAGATGGTTACAGTAACTAAGCCAGGGGAACCCGACCGACCGAGTTAGGTTATGTTAGAACTGTTACCAAGAGCGCGCGAGCCGAGCGAGCGAAGCGAGCGGTGCTGCGGCAGTGACCGGCGAGCGCTACATCCAAGTTGGTCTCCTCTAATTGGCTATTTAGTATTTTAGAACAACAACAAATCAAACAAAATGCCAATTAATTGGAGTATGATTAAATAAATGCAATACAAAATATACGAAAGCGATCTATCAACTCAGCCTATCGCAGTCCACTGCTGGACATAGGCCTCTCCCAGGCTGCGTCACAACACCCTACCCTCCGCCTACGTCAGACACGTCTACGTCTAAGAAAGCGATACAAGAGATTTTTTGCAACGCGACTCGCGCAAATCTGCGTCAGCTATTCAACATACAATACAATTTCTTAAAATCCAGGTGGATACAAAACTACCTAATAAAATCTCAAAATTAGAAAACACACTGGATTTAAAAAAAGGGCTTTTGGTTAAGTAATAACAACGGCACGGGTCGATATTTTAGTTTAAGCTGCGGTTATAATATCAAGACCCCTCCGTGCCTCGGAAAGCACGTTAAGCAGTTGGTTCCGGCTGTCATTCGTGGATCTTTGCAGTCGTTACGAGTCGTCAGAAGCCCAAAAAATCTGACAACCAGTCTTACCAAGGGGTATCGTATTACCCAATAACTGGGTTGTGGCGGTCAGATAGACATTCGCTTCATGTAATATACTGGTATTCAGCTGCATCCGGTTAGACTGGGAGCCGACCCCAACATAGTTGGAGAGAAGGCTAGGGTGATGATGACAGGATTTAAAACAAAAGAAAATAAAATTCTGAATCTCATTTTCCAGCCAGATTCAATTCTATTACTTACTAACTTTGTGAAGAGTAAACAATATTTCAGCTGCCTCATTTTCTGCCCGGCTGGGATATTAGCGCAAGTTTTGCGAAGTGTAATTGACATTGGAAAGTTTGTGGATAAAAGCTAAGTAACTAAAATTAAAATCAATATTGGTATACGAGTATTATACCAATTTTGATTTTGAATTGCTATAGCAATTACATGAGACTTGACAAAATCATTGAGGAATTACAGTTGCGTACAACGTATAAGTAAACAAACTCAAACCATTTATTTCAAACAAGCAGCGCCCCGCGGTTTCACCCGCATAAGTTTCCCGCGGGAATATCGGGATAAATTAAAAACCATCCTATGTCCTTTCCCGGGACTCAAACTATCTCTATACCAAATTTCATCTAAATCGGTTCAGCGGTTTAAGCGTGAAGAGGTAACAGACAGACACACTTTCGCATTTATAATATTAGTATGGTTATGGATATAGTATGGATAAACCAATTACAGGCACTATTGAATTGTCAAGGGGTCGGTCCATAGAAATTTAAAAAACAGGGTCGGTCAGTTAGAAGAAGCTATTTGCCCATTCCAAATCGTAGTAGGAACCTATGGAGAAGAACAGGCAAGAATCTCCACGGGCACTCTTTTACATCATAAAATCGTTAGAATTGTTACATCATCAATGTATGTATCACATCACACTAATATTATAAAGGCAAAAGTTTGTGAGTGTGTGTTTATATGTTTGTTACTTCTTCACGCTCAAACGGCTGGACCAATTTTGATAAAATTTATACAAAATTTTATTTTTATTAACATATAGGCTACTTTTTATCCCGATATTGAATGAATGAATGATATATTTATTTGCAAGAATATAGGTAAAATAAGTTCTTAACATTTATAATGAGTTTCACTATATTCCCACGGGATCAAAACTTATGCGGGTGGAACCGCGGGGCGCAGCTAGTTTAAATAATAAAATCGTTAGAATTGTTACATCATTCATGTTGAAATTATAAAACACACATAAAACATAAGTTCAGGCCTATATTCCCCGGCCCTGGTTCAAGCCATGGTCCGGGGCGAGAGGGAGTGGGAGGCGGTCACCTCCTTCTGCGAAGCAGTCATGCTAGCGAAGGAGGTGGCTGAACGGCTGAGGGAGAGAGCCTCACACCCCAGCCGCCGCGGGAGACGCTCCGGGCGTCGGGAGCCGCGTGACGACTCCCGGCCACCGTAGGCGCGGGCCTGCGGACGGAGAGTAATGGGTAGCTCACCGTCCGATCAGGACCAGGCCCGTGCCGGACGGCGCGTACGTGTTCCACGCGCGCCTCAAAGAGATGTCAGCATAAAGGAAGGGGCCTGCCAGGGCCGAAGCCTGCCGGGGGTGCGGGATTGTCCGAAAGGGTTACCGCTACCCCGGAACATAAAGGGCTAAGGAAGGACCACGGATGGGTTTTAGTCAGTAAGAGTCTGACACTCCCTTCGCTCCACCCAGAGCAGGAGGGGTCATTTGATGATTTCCCATCCATAAAAAAAAAAAAAAAAAAGGCCTACATTCCCCGACGGGTAAGGCAGAGGTGTATATTATAGTAAACCCACATTTTTAACACAACACAACACGTCAATACACACACAAGTAAACACACCTACTCGTAAGTTAACATTCAAGCCATGGAGAGAATCAATCTGAACCGATTCGTTCGCCAATCGGTCTGAACGGATACGTGAGCAAACACGGAGCGATAAGAGTCAACATTTTGTTTCATAGGTATCATTGCGAGGCTTGTGGCTAAGTAATAACAGCCGATCTATCAGGTTAAGCTACACTTGCCACGGTTGGTCCATGGATGGGTGACCATCTTCACATCCCAAAACCCCTCCGTGGCTCGGAAAGCACATTAAACCGTTGGTCCCGGCTGTCATTTATGGATCTTTGACAGTCTTTACGAGTAGTCAGAAGCCCGAAAGTCTGTCAACCAGTCTTACCGTATTACCCAGTAACTGGGTTGTGGAGGTCAGATAAGCAGTTGATCCATGTAAAATACTGGTATTCAGCTGCATCCGGTTAGACTGGAAGCCGAACCCAACTTAGTTGGGAAAAGGCTAGACAGATGATCATGAGGTAAAAATGTCACCGTGTAATTTTTAGGGTTCCGCACCCAAAGCGTACCCTATTACTAAGGCTCCGCTGTCCGTCCGTCCATCCGTCACAGGGCTGTATCTTTAGAACTGTAATAGGTAGACACTTGAAAATTTCACAGAGTTTGAACTACTATAGCCGATATAATAAAAATAAAGTTAAAAATTAAAGGGAGTTACAAGAAAGGTGTTTTAAAAAACTATAGAGTTAAATATTGTACGGGGTATGGTACCCTTCTTTGCGAGTCCGTCTCGCACTTGGACAAGTTTTTAGGAGATGATACGACCATCGACCATAATGTAATTGCCATAAAGTAGCGAATTGTAAAAACTGAAACACTGAACAAATGTAATACTGCTATACTATTTCAAGGCTTAATGAAAACAACATGAATACTACAATTTGCTGCAATGTTTGTTCGGAAACAACACCAACGACAAATGCTTTGTTTTGATTGGATATCGGTGAAATGCGGCGTACGGCGAAAACAAACTGGTCACAATGATATGGTTTGTATTCAATACGTAGTGTAGCTACATGTAAAAGGAAAATACATAAAGTAGAGAATGTCATAAATAATTTGTTTACGTTATCTGAAGGCCAATTCTCCTAATTTAAAATGTTCAAAATTTTGTCGCAGTCTTATCATTGGGTTTGTGGGTGCACAGGCACAAACACACAGGTACAGGGTCCAGGGATCGTGGAAGTATTTAAAGTTGCACTTTGTTTGACCTTTGTAACCAGAAGGTTCCCAGGTCCAGTACTTAAAAATGACCACAACAAACGGAAGAACAAGTAATTCTCGCCGTCGTTAAAAGGGTATTTTACAGTTACCTGTTATAACCCAAAATAAACCTCCTTTTGGGCTTCGCCGCAGTCGGGTAAAAATCGGCCAAGTGCGAGTCGGATTCGCGCATCGAGGGTGAACTAAACAGCTAATTAAAACATGTTGGCTGCGACATATAACATGACATGACATGACTACCTCATTGGTCTAGTGGTTGCAAGCACTACTGCTAAGCATGATGTCCTAGGTTAGTATCTCAGGACGGGAAAATTACAATTGGGTTTTCCATTAAGAATTATCAGTACCAGCACGGAGTCTGGATTCGTACCCGGTTGATGGCAATAGCCTTGACTCTTGTTATACATATAGGACTTAAACATAACTGGCAAAATATGGGTGTACTATGATATATGTCTGCCTATCCCTTCGAGAAAAAAACCGGCCAAGTGCGAGTCGGACACGCGCACCGAGGGTTCCATCCAAACCTGTTTAAAATATTTTTATTATATGATGTAACTAAAAATTTACGGTTTTCGCAATTTTTCCTTTATCTGCGCTATAAGACGTTGCTTCGTACCAAATTTCAAGATTCTGAGTTCACGGGAAGTACCCTGTAGGTTTTGATTCCCTTGCGAGTGTCGAAAATTTGCGGATATTTGCAGCATAAACGGCTTTTGATTGTTGGCTTAAAAGTTTGATTTTTTCACATCTCCAAGGGACAGTAGACTTGAGTATTTGATACAAATTCTAGCTTGATTCCTCCACGCATTCCTGAGAAAAAGGGTCTTGACAAACAAACAGACGGACGGACGGACGGACAACAAAGTGATCCTGAGTTCCGTTTTTTTCCTTTCGAGGTATGGAACCCTAAAAACAAGCGCGATGTTATGTAACAACAACAACAAAACTCCATTTTCGTCCAAAATTCTAAATCGAGAATGAAAAATACAAACGATTCAACATTCTGAGCGTAGCACAAACATTTTCATAAGAAAACATTTTCAATTTGCGTCGTAGTCCCCAGCAGGTAAGTTCACAATGAAAATATTTTCTTAACATTTCAATTCCTGAGAAATCTCGTGCATATGTATTGTAAGAACTTTATTTGTGCACTGTAAAGAGATTCATGCAACGTTGGGTACAATAAATTGCGGTTTACTGCAACCTTGGTTAGGATTTGTTATGTAAAATTAGTTGGTTAAATCTTGAGCTACTAATTAGTTAGCATGTGGAAGCGGAAGAACGGTCCTCCTGGTAAACTGTAGGTAGGTATATGTAATCAAGAAACGAGATTGCATGCAGAGGACTTTTTGCGACTGCGTAGAGAGTAAATTGTCTCTGATAAGGATACATGTAAACCTGATCTCTTTATTAATAATTTGTAATCTTAAAATAATTATGATCTCTTATTAAATAAGTTTTTGTGATAATAATTATTACCTTAGGCAATATAAATATAAATTTATCTAAACGTAATGATAGTATTTTAAGAAAATAGGTACTTACTTTATATTCTTCTACTTATATATTCAGTTTTCATGTATAATTTTATTTTAATTTTAGTTTCTATGATTTAGATATTTAATTGCTAAGTATGTACCAATAAAAAATTTTTGCTGTGCCCTAACAGGGTCTACTACGGATCTTAGCTCTAAGCCTTTTGTAAACATCTTTTTACCTTGTAGAAGTGAGTGTTAAACAACCTACACGAATAATTAGTGGTACATGTATTGATAATGTTATACATAATATTAGAGGCAGTAAAGGTGAGGTATTAGACTTGGCTTTATCTGATCATACAGCACAAATCGTGAAATGTCCAGTAAAAAAAACATATACAATTACTCATTGGTACTCACTAAAGCGAGATTATAGCTTGGAAAATATAAACAAATTTAAAAATGCTATACATAGTCTAACCTTTAATAACGTTTATGAATGTCTGGACCCTGATGAAGCTTTCAATGAGTTTAATCATTTATTTAAACTTTTCTATGATTTATGTTTCCCCATAATTAAAATTAGAATACCTATTAGAAAGAAACTAAACTGGGTGACAAAAGGTATCAAATTGTGTTGTAAACGCAAGCGAGACATGTTATGGCAATTAAGAAGACATAAAACTCCGGAAAACAAAGAAAAACTTAAGACATATACTAACCGGCTCAAAAAAATCATCTATCTCACACAGAAATCAAGAAATAACTATTATATAAATAACTCCAACAATAAAATGAAAGCTACCTGGCAGACCATAAATAAAAATAAATTAAACTGTCCAAAAGAATATATACCTAAAATAATTATCAATAACAAAGAGATAACAGACCCACTAGAAATTGCAGAAACGTTCAATAATTATTATATTGATTTAGTTCAACCGCTAAGTAATAATAAAAATCCTGACTTATCATTTATTACCAACACAGCTAATTCTATGTTTATGCCGGCTTCAATCCCTATCGATATATACAAAATTATCGGAACCTTAAAAAATACCAACAGTGCAGGTTACGACGAGATTATCACTAAGGTAATAAAAACTGTAGCTATGGAAATATCTCCTGTTCTTAGTTTCATTATAAATTTATGCATAGAAAATGGTACATACCCTAAACATTTAAAGATATCTGTAATAAAACCACTGTATAAGAAAGATGACAGACAACATCCTAAGAATTATAGACCTGTAGCGTTAATTCCAATTTTCTCAAAAATTTTTGAAAAAGTTATTTACAATAACCTGTATCCTTTTCTTGAAAAACATCAAATATTTGCGGAAGAACAGTACGGCTTTAGAAAATGCAAAAATATTAATATGGCAATATACAGCCTTGTAAATAAAGTGGTAACAAATATGGATAGACGGACACGGGCGACTGCCTTATTCATGGATATGACCAAGGCATTTGATTTTGTTGACTTTAACATACTTTTGTCTAAATTAGAAAAATATGGAGTAAGGGGCAACGTATTAAAATTAATTGAATCGTATTTAAAAAATAGGTATCAAATAACGAGTATACAAAAGATCTGCCAGAAGACAAAATTAGAACAAACGTACCAATCAAAACCTAGAAAAACAAACTTTGGTGTACCTCAGGGTAGCGTCCTCGGCCCACCATTGTTCCTCGTAAACATCAACGATATGCCTAGAGTTATTGAGCATCCCATGACCCTGTTCGCTGATGATAGTACAATTATCTTCACAGACCAAAATAGGGATTCACATAGTTATGAAATGGATATAAATCTAAACAGGTTAATAACATGGTTAAATAATAACAATCTTAATGTAAATTTAGATAAAACTTATGTTATGTCATTTAAACAAAGAATAAATCAAGATAAACTTAATATAAAATATGCTGACAAAGCAATAGAAGAAACAAAGCACACAAAGTTCCTGGGACTCTATATAGACGAGAATATGAAATGGAGTAAACATATTGAACATATAATAAAAAGACTTAATCAGTTCCAGTACGCTTTGCATAATCTCAGTAAAATAGCAAGCCGTGAAACCGTACTGACTGCATATCATGCATACGTGTCTTCTACATTACGCTATGGCATAATGTTCTGGGGAAATTCATCGGATAGGGAGCTAGTGTTTAAGGCACAAAAAAAGTGTTTAAGAGCTGTGTGCCAAATAAAAGCTACTGATAGTTGTAGACCACACTTTATTGACATAAGAATAATGACTTTTCCATCTCTATACGCCTTTGAAGTAGCAATGTTCGTTAAAAAACACTTATACTTATTTGACACCCTGACTAGTAAACGTCACCAGGACAAGATTCACGCTGTGCCTCACAAAACAGCATTATATGCAAAAAGTTTTCTGGGAATGGCTCCAAAAATTTATAATATGATACCCACGACTATAAGACTTGAGAATGATGTAAACAAATTCAAAAGAATGCTAACAGACTTTATGGTTAAAAAAGCGTTAACAGACAAGTTAAATAAACAATAATTAGATATGTCAAAAGGCCGATTTATTTAAGCTTAATTCTATCTAAGTGCAATTATATAATGTAATTTGAATGACTACTGGCATATATTTTAATTTGAATAATACAATGCATGAAAAATTATAAATTGGTTAATTCTATTAATTACTTTGACATTACCTTTTAATTTGAATCTATGACATTGTTAACTTATTAATTTGAATTTATATCATTGTACAAATTATTTTTTATTATTTTTGAATTTATGACATTATGTAATGAAATTGTATAACTATAATTATGAATATTGCATGCCTGAATTGGTACAATACAGTGTACTGCGCATTCACTTAACATCTGGAAATGGATAAAATTACTGTGTTGAGCAATAAATATTTGAATTTGAATTTGAAGAACGCAAAATAAATAAATATGAATATGAGTTACAACTTACGAGTACGTTCCAGTTTTGGTGTCTTATTTTAGAGTTCTTGTTGCAGATTAAATGAGGTTTTTGTAGTTTTTTTTATTGTTATTGAAGAGAAAATTTCTGTAGGCACGTTGGGCATTTTTTGAGATGGGAAACAAAAATTGAACTCGCGACACTGTTGCAGACACCGCGCTACATTCAGATGTGTTCGCCTGTCCTCGGGATGTACTCGGTTTTAATGTATTTCCAATCACACGTAGGTAATTGTTCAAATTTACACTTCTGTCGGCACTCCCGGAGTGCCACTTTTTTTGTGACCATTCATAATCATAGAATCTTATGATTTCATCTGTTTTCCATTCTTCTTCTTCGTGTCGCTGGCATGACTGTATTTTAGATCTTGTCGCCACTTCCATAGCGCCGTCGGTGGCAGCTTTGACCACATGTTTTGAGACACAGAGGGCAGGATAAAAACAAAGCCAAAGCATTTATTTCAAACTAGCTGCGCCCCGCGGTTTCACCCACGTAAATGTCGATCCCGTGGGAATATCGGGATAAAAACTATCCTATGTCCTTTTCCGGGACTCAAACTATCTCTATACCAAATTTCATCTAAATCGGTTAAGTGGTTTAGGCGTGAAGAAGTAACAAACATATAAACACACACACACACACTCACAAACTTTCGCCTTTATAATATTAGTGTGATAATAATTAATATAGTGTGATAGGCACATAAAAGGCACTTTCGAACGTCAAAAATTATAATTGACAGGAGGTGGAGCACAGTTTACGACATAGTTCCACATCCACTGCTCTCAAAACGGTGAAAGGATATATCGTAAGAAAACAAAAAGTCGAAGACTGACATATACCAACCCGCAATGGGCCCGCGTGGTGGATTATGGATTTACGGCCCACTCAACTCAGCCTATCGCAGTCCACTGCTGGACATAGGCCTCTCCCAGACTGCGCCACAGCACCCTGTCCTCCGCCTCCCGCATCCAGTCTACCCCAGCCACCTTCTTTAGGTCATCCGTCCATCTAGCTGGGGGACGGCCCACTCTCTCACACCAAAAGGAGACCTGTGTCCTAACAGTGGGAACTTTATAGGCCGATTATGATTATATTTCTATTATTTCAATTCTGCAGGAAGCTCAACTAAAGACACTTAAAACGTACTTAACTCCCCAAACGCCTGTGTAAGTGCCCAAAATCGAATAATATAAAATATTCATCTTAAAACCGTATCCTGGCTCTATTCCAAGTTAAGGAGGGAGATGAATTGATAATACTACGCCGACGTGGCAATGTACAGACGCCAGCACATCAACCTAACCGAAACTGTCAAATTTTCCCAATCAACTTTGAACCTTATAATTTAGCCCTAAAGTTGAAAATCTATTAAAGAAATTTGACAGATTGTAGTAGCTTGATGTGCTGGCGTCTGTACATCTCCGCTTATCCCCTAAATAAATGTGTTTCTTTAAAACCGTTGCCAAATAATACGTCTTTATCACACTGCTACAATCTTGAAATATTAAATTGAAACTGTAAAAATACTTGCAATGCTAAGTAAGTACTTGCAATGCTAAGTACTTGCCCGGGTTTTGATTTATTTCTTTGCAAAAACTTTTTATTTTTTGTAGCGGTTTGCCCGCGAATCTTTTCGTGATGGATTTCTGATTATCCTATGCAAACTTCAATACCTCTTTCGGGTTTGATCCCTTAATAAAAGTATGCATAATATCTCCTTTTCTTTAAACATTTCATCAATATCCTGTTTACCGATTTAGCAGTGAAAACCGGTTTAAATCTTTGGTGAAAACGCAAGAAACAAACAATTTGGATTTATGGGTAATGGCGAATCCGAAGCCGTTAATTAATAAAGGGAAACATATAACAGCGCGTCAAGATTTTTTTTGCGCTCCTAATTATATACACTTTTTTTTTAGTATTGAGCCTCTTTTAAACTTTCTGCTCTTTTTCACAGTTAGTTGCAGTAACTAAGCTAGGGTACCCCGACCAAACGGAGTAAGTTAGGTTGTAACTGTGACCGTGCGAGCCGAATTGGTCGTAATAACTAAGCTAGGGCACCCCGACCAAATGGGTTAGGTTTGAACTGCGACGTGGGAGCTGAGGGAGCGAATCGAGCGGTGCCACAGCAGCGGCCGGGGAGCGCTACTTCCAAGTTGGTCTCAAGTTATTTGGCTATTTAGTATTTTAAGGACCCCAAAACAGAAAGAATTTGAGGTTCACAAATCAGGCACAATTTTATTATCATATTAGTGTTCAATTATATTTTTAGGAGCGCGAAAGGCCGTTAATAAAACAGTTCGATTAATAAAACGTCAGAGTCAGCACAATTAATAAAACGTCATAAAGTTTGTAATAAACAACACTTTAATCATTCTACGCTGAACGTTGAATCAAACCGCTGCATAAATTATACAAAACGACGGCATAATTTTTGCTTATTTATAACGACGTACATAATAGCAAAATATATCTTGTTTTTTTTCTGTTCTTCACAAATAAAGACAAAGGTATACGTATACATAAGATCTTTTGAGAGATTTGATCAGTGCGTGCTAATTAGTAATACTAATCCTATAAGGCGCGAGTCATACTGCAAGCTAAAATGAGATTACATTCTCGTAGAGTCATTAGTAGTTGAGACTTGAACGCAGAGATAAATAATTCTTTACCAAGACGTGCATAGTCCAGCAGGGTAATTGCGTAACATACTAACAGTAGCAATGGATTTCATTTTGACAGTTCAACAACATTCATTGCGTTCTTTACGTTGTGGAGCAGACAAATTGCTTCAAAATTATTCAAATTGTTATTGATAGTGTGTTACACTATTAGGGTGCAGGTAGGTAAGTAATAAAGTTTTATATTTATTTAACTGGGTTGTCAGATAGGCAGTCGCTTCATGTAAAATACTGGTATTCAGCTGCATCCGGTTAGACTGGAAGCCGATCGCAACATAGTTGGGAAAAGGCTAGGCAGATGATGATCTTGGAAGATCTCTTTATACCCGAGCCGAGTGCAATGAAATATTTTTTTTTTCTTGAATTTCTACACAAACACACGATATGAATGAACTCAAATGTCGTTCGAATCACAGGGGATAATAAAAAAAAGGCTTTTCCCGCCAAAAAAGCCGAGGATTAGGCAAAACAGGGGACACGTTTGAACGAGGAAGAGGAATTTTAATAAGGTTTTCATAACACCGCGTGCATTACCATAAATACCGAATGTTATATATGTAGATCTATGTGAATTTTTATGAAGTATTTTATTTAGGTATTGGAATGCTGCAGTTGTGAAACCGTGTTACAAGTTCCATTCCTTTACGAGCTGGAAAATGACCTACTTCATAATGTTTCCTAGGACGCATATATTTGTAGTGTACAAATCTAGCTTTGTCTTTCTAACTGATTTTAGATACTCAGGTCAGCTTGGTTTATCCATATTAATATTATAAATGCGAAAGTTTGTCTGTCTATCTGTCTGTTACCTCTTCACCATAGATACGTGCTCTTCACGCTTAAACCGCTGAACCGATTTAGATGAAACTTGGTATAGAGATACTTTGAGTCCCAGGAAAGGACATAGGATAGTTTTGATCCCGATATTTCCACGGGATCGACACTAATGCATGTGAAACCGAAGGGCGCTGCTTGTTTGAAATAAATGCTTTGAGTTTGAGTTCTACACACATACTTTTCTGTACCTTGTCAACCTCGCTCATCTCTAGCTCATTCCTCGCCCAGCTACCACTATAGTCTCATCACTTGCAGTCCGTATTTACTAAGGTGCCAGGGGATCGCGTCAATTTATTTTCTCTAATACGATCATTAATTAGGTAGGTACCCTCTCTAAAATCGTGACAATTGTTTTTGCTGGTCTGAAATGGGTCGTTAACTTTCCTAATGGTCCACCATGCGTTTTTTGATGGATTAAATTATTTTGCTTTTTGTTTTTATGATGTAGTAAAATATAATTAATCTAACATTAAATTTATATTATCTACAAGCATATAAAGATAAAAAAGGGGAAGAGCACATTGCGCATCCATAAAAGTCGTCCGCATCGCTGTCAGTAAGAAAAGTGCCCAAAAGGTTGGCAGCATTGCCACGTCAGATGACGATGTTGACTCTCTGGTCACGTGAAAAGGACATTATTTAGTTGGTGCTAAAATTTGATAAAAGATAAGGATTACTATTGTTTGTTCATGATATTTGGCTAAGGAACAATCGAATAATTGCCTTAGATCTTATTCTAAACCCATATAAAAATATGTACAATCATTTACAGTGTCTACGAAACTAGGTAGGTTTGTATGATTTACACAGCTGTCTCCAAGTGTACAAGGTGGAGACGACAATACAACAATAAATTAAACTCCGTATATCTTATGACGTTCCCAGTCTGCATATGAAATATATTCAATCAAATATATCCAAGAGTTTGGTCACTATAGCTGGTTAAAGATTGGCAAAACCAATAGTTGGCTCACTACGGTGGAGTTTCTTGCCCATTCTTCTCCATACGAAAACTACCTTTTGGAATGGGCGACTAGAATCAATTCTATTTTAAGATAATTATTGACGTTCAAAAGTGCCTTTTATGTGCTTATTTGAAATAAATGCTTTGACTTCATGGAGTACAACACAACTGGTTGTTGTGCTCCATGTTTGACTTTGACTTTACCACTATTGATTTTGTTTGAAAAAATCACTTGTTTAATGTCGATGTTGGATTTATTTGATAGTTCCAAAATGTATTAAGTATTGCCAGTGTTTTCATTTTTTGATCATATTGTTATCTCCACAAATTGTCTATGTATTTTCAAAATTTTCTGTTTAATTTCCCAAGGAAAACATGGAAAACTGCAAATTTATTAGGACGAGACAAAATTTAATCGGAGTGCAGCCACAAAGCAGCGAGGGAAGTTCCCGTGGTCGCCGATATATAGCATACATTATTCAATAGGTCCCGCGTGAGTGGGCCACGAAGCGAGCGATGTGACTTTGATTTTTTTCTTCGGAAGATATGCTAGAAAGAGATGACAGCTGGTTGAAAAGCCACCAAATCGCTATGCACAAACATGTTGATCTTTGTTTTTCTCCGTGTAAAAAGATGCTTTACCATTTGCAGGTCGACCGGCGTTGTAAAACCTACAGAAGATCATGGGGAAGGCCTGGATGAGACTCACATAGACCAGGGAATCATGGCACATAAAGGAGGAGGCCTATACTCCAGTGGGTTGAATAAGGCAGCCAACGATAACCATGCGCACCTCGCTACGGTAGAAATGTCTGAAAGTGCTATCAGGAAGTTAGTTGTCAAGACACGGAGGCATAAAAACTATAAAGACAATATTACCTTAATAAACAAATAAACTAGCGGCCAGCCCCAGCTTCACACGGCTATAATTTTTTTTTTTCGAATTTCATAAATGTTCTTTTATACAAACCTTGTCCTAGCAATACCAAACACAACAAAAAAAGAATTATCCATTTTGGCGCAGTCATTCGGAAGTTATGCGCGTACAAACATTTCGGCGACTTTGTTTTATACTATGTAAGGATTATATTTGCAGATCCAACGCTTTGTAAAAATCACCTGCCGATGTATTCTGTACAAATGTCACCGGGAAAACTTAGGTGAAATGAGCTTGTAGCACACCCCGGAAACTCCATACAACGCTCGCAAAATAATTACCTACTACTACTACATTAAAAAATGACGTTTGTATACGTATGAATGTGTGCGTGAGGTACTTGTGTTTGCGAGCGCTCTTTCTTAAAGAACTGCGACGGTAACCTCGAAGTGCGGGGTGAGGTGCGGTAACTGATGTTAGTGCGGGGAAGGGAGTGGCCTTTCTGTACGTAGTACTTTAAGTATTCTGTGCTTGTAGTTAGCTGTCAGTAGTGTCAATCCGTAGCATCAGGAGAAATGACAGCTTACTCCACCAAAATTTATTGGATACAGAATACAGGGTCAAATTAAATTAGCTAGCAAAACTACGCGGATGTAATGGGTATCAAAGTCTAAACACGGTAAAACAAAAAAGAAATTAATTTGATTACTCTTTGTGGGGTCACCTACCGTAGTTTGTGTAATCACTTGAAATATTATATAAGGAAATCAGATTTTTCCAACTCATATTTTAAGTAACAAAACATCCAGTGTAACTCCAAAAATAAACATCATTTCTCTTAAGTTTTAGGGTTCCGTACAAAAGGGTAAAAACGGAACCCTATCACTAAGACAGCCTGGTAGCCAGGCTGTATCTCAAGAACCGCGATAGCTAGACAGTTGAAATTTTCACAAATTATGTATTTCTGTTGCCACTACAACAACAAACACTAAAAACAAAATAAAATAAATATTTAAGGGAGGCTCCTATACAACAAACGCAATTTTTTTGCCCTTTTTATTCTCGATATCAATAATGGCAACAGGTAGCCACTTGAAATATTCACAAAATACTCAGTATTTTTACTTTAATAATAAATAATAAAATCAATATTTAAGGGGGGCTCACATACAACAAACGTGTTTTTTTAATATTTTTAGTGTTAAATATTGTTACGGCGGTACGGAACCCTTCGTGTGCGAGTCCGACTCGCACTTGGCCGGTTTTTTATTTTATAGTATTTAGATATCGATACTTACCCATAACATCTACAGAGTTTTACTACCTAATTAAATTCGCCCTGTAGATCGGTTGACACATTTTTAGGATAAGACAGAACAAAAATCAGAACTCTTAACTCAAGCTAGTAGAAAACAGTAGACAATTAACCAAGTCGCTGTTTTCAAGGCCCCAATCTCAAAAGGTAGTAGGGAAGCCCCAACTCTTGGCCCAAGCCCGGCCAATAGTACGGTGAATAGGCATTCCAATTTAGCTGAGGCGAACTAACCCCACCAACTTTTCAGTAATGGCTGACTCAGATTTCTATTAGCCTTAGAAACACGTTCTATTAATGTATAGAACGTGGGGGAGTTTGATTAAAAGATTGATAGGATGTATGAGGAAACAGAACAACAAAAGTACTGATGAATAGGGTTAAAGAGTAGATCTTGGCTTAAGGGTAAAAAGATTGAAATGAAAGTATTGGCCTCAGATTGAAGAGAGCGTACCTGATAAATAGTTGTTCCCCTGCCCTAAAAATTGGATAAAAGTCAATATACATAAGTCGGAATATCGGCGAGAAGAAAATTTATTTATTTTACTATTTGTCACTGTAAAATAGATACTGAACGACTAAATACTTATTGAGTAAAAAAACTATTGAGTAGTGTAGTCGGCAAAATTACTACTTACTTATTTCTTAAGAAATTTCAGACCTGCGAAAGGAGTGATGAAAAATGAAAATAAATGTTGACAATAGTATGTGAGAACAAGAAGAAAAAAGAAAAATTATTTGTGACGTCTTTAGCTAAAATATACCTATATAAATACAAATAATGCAAAAAAAAAAAAACAAAAATAACATAATACTTAAATTAAAACTTAGCATAATTATCATTTCAGGTAATGTTCTTTTAGTCGATATTTGAATTGAAAAATAGATTATTATAAATCTCGTATGTTAGGTGAGTGGAAGTGAGTTCCACAATCTTACAGCATGAACAGAGAAGGAATAAGAATAGTAGCTTGTTTTATGAGAATCGGATTTAAAGAGGTATATTCTAAAGAAAGAATCTCTATTCATAATTCAAGGATTGGGTATATTAGGTAGCACTCAAAAATACGAGCATTTTATAAAGCTGTTATGAATGCAAAGAGAACTTAAGTAGTCTTCCCTCATATCGATTGTACTTCAGAAACATCTTCTCAGAACCCTGTCTAGAGCGGCTTCAATTTGAATTTAAATACAGGACATCTACCTCTATCAGCTAGAGTGGCACCCTTACCCAAAAGAATTTAGATATCCTCAACAACATAAATATCACGCCATATGTTTTTGACACAACCATCCAAATATACCCCGAAAATATTCAGCTTACGTCTGAAGTATTCCTCAAGAAGGATTTATGGAAATTCGTACCTTTAGTTGAAAAGGGATAAGAGTCAGAAACACTCACAGAGGCGTCGTTTTAAAAGAAAACATTTACTTAAAAATATGAAACATTTAGAAGGGTGAAGACAAAAGGAAAAATACACAAAAGGCTCAAACGAAAGGCGACCCATTTTCGAAACGTATTTCAAAGAACCTCCCCTGTATCTAAATCCGCACGTTTAGTGCGTGTTCACACGTGACGCGCAGTTTGATAAAGATTTATTTCGTGAGCAGGTTTTATAAACGGACTTTTATGAGGGAACAGGGCGAGCGATTCTCCATACAAATGTATTCCCCTTTTTTTCTTCCTGAATAATGCCTCTAAAGCAATTTTTTTTTCATAAACTATAAACACGTCCCTGTCATTTTCTTTCTTTCAGCAACTAATTTGTAAAGAAAATATGACCCGCTAAAAATTACAAAAAAAATGCTCTATTTTTACCGCCGTGATTAGAGGACAACCAGACAAATTAGAAAAGTTTTTAACATTAAAAAAATGATAGGAACCTAAACCTACTCTTTCTTAAAATGTTAATGTAAAAATAATTGAGTCGGCTCAGTTTTCGAGGAGAAAAAAGGGGAATAAGAAACGTCGATCTCGTCAAAATTTTTGTGATAATTTCGGTCTGAGCAACAGCTGTCCCTAACACACACTACGGGGGCAGACTTGAGGTAAGACGACGGCAATAGTTTCTTCAAATACCTATTTTACAACGTAAATAACGCAATGAATGTTGTTGAACTGTCAAGCCATTTTTATTGTGTTACGCAGTTAGATAGATAACGGAAAAATGTAGAATCCTTTTGTAAGACTAACGCCAAACACATTCCAAACATAACACATTTGCAATCACCAAAAACGTTCCTCTATGCAAATCGTTTCTCTTCCTCCTCCGCTAATCAGAACTCCCCTTTATCTCCAGTCGAGGCGCCGAGATAAGTATGCGCGAACGTGCTTCACATTACATTAAAGACATTTAGGTGGCGAACGAGCGTTCTACAACTTACTAACTGGTTTAGTGGTAACGTCATCGAGTGCGAGTTTATCTATGACGTTTTAGAACTGCAGATGTAGAGTATAGTTTTGATCAGTCTGTGTGCGGTATTTGTACCAACTTTTGTCCGTTTATCATTGCACAGGCATGCCCTTTATGCCTGAAGGCTTTTATTTTTACTGACATTGTTGTAACTTACAAGATTTAAAAAAAAATGTATGAATTTTTATGTCATAACATAAGTTCATAACACAACTTTAAATACCCGCACGACTCTTGTACTGTTTTATATACACCTATATGCACAATGTTTTGCGTGCGTTACATTGCGCACTACCACAAACTTTGCTGTTTGTGGTAGTGGAGACCAAAAACAATTCATACAAAGTTGGGCCCAAAACACAAAGTAAGCCAGTGAAAAAATATAGGTATTACCCTGATCGGGGAAGTCCTCCTTATATTCATCTTTATATTGATATATTGAATCTCTACGACCATTCTGTCAGCTGTTTTTTAAAATTAAAAAAAAATCTAGTTTTATACATTTCAATAAAATATTATAAAACTACTGATTGGCGAAAATAAATTAAAGGTAAACTTAAACAAGTATTACCTACTATTGCAACAAATCTCTGCGAGTCCTATACCTATAATATGTATTTTGTTTTTATTTAGTTAAAAAAAAAAGTTTTTTAATGTGTAAAACTTGATTTTTCAACTTTCAAAAAAAAGCTGAAGGAATGGTCGTAGAGATTCGGCGCAATAGTAAAAAATGATAAGAAGAACTTCCTCATCAGGGTAATACATATTTTTTCGTTGGCCGGCCATTTTGGATTTTGGGCCCAATATGGCCGATTTCCTTTGCACATCAAAAATAAAAGTCCTTTCCCAGCAATTATTTTTGTGCAATGTTACTTAGTTTGATGTATGTACATAATGCGTTGTTGACGGCTATATGATGGATCTTTTTACACCTTGTATTAAGTACAGACGCCAGCACATCAAGCTACTACAATCTGTCAAATTTATTTAATAGATTTTCAACTTTATCGCTAAACTATATGGTCCAAAGTTGATTGGGAAAATTTGACAGTTTCGGGTAGCTTGATGTGCAATACAATATATTCTTCGGTAAAAATTATGAGTGAAACGAGACAGAATTGCGCGGGAACGTCGAACCAACTCGGCTGTGAACGTGACGCGACAACTTGGAAAAATCGGAGGATGTCGTTAAGACTTGCACTTAGACCGAGTATGTCAGTGTAAGGGCTGTTTAGACTGCTGCGAGAAAAATAAATGTGAAACATGGAACATCTTTTTTTTCATAACATCACGCCTGTTTGCCCTGAAGGCACAGGTGTATTAGGCATAATGCATCCACATTTCGATAGTTGCTTAAGTCTCATGTAATAAAAAACTAAAACCCGACTACCTACTGAAAAGGACGAAACAAGAAAGTACCTTCCCGTGGTCGCATGCTACCATAGCTTATAACATGTTAGTACAGCGGCATGCGACCACGGGAAGGTACTTTCTTGTTTCATCCTTTTCAGTAGTCGGCTTTTAGTTTTTAAACGTATTTTTTATTTAATTATTTTGGGACTTATTTCAGTAATACTTATATTTTTGAAATGTGCTAATTAAGCCCTTTTATTTGATACCCAACACGGCATGATTAATTTTTTTTTTTATAGATCATGACTTTATGTCCGCTAGAGGGCGCCATATACAATTTAATGTGACATCACATAGCCTATAATCAGCGGACGATGAAGACGCTTCCAACGATACCTCATTTGTCCAATTATGACAAGGAGTTTTGAAGTTATGAGGGAACAGATGACCATACATATAATACATACATAGGTACCGGTCAAAATCATAACCCTCCTTTTTGCTTCGCCGTAGTCAGGTAATTACAATTTTACAATAACAAAAAGATTAAATACACTATGTTTCATCATTGCCTAAATTTACGTTTGAATCCGGAGTGCTCAACATGCAGCCCTGGTCCAGTACCGCATTATTGGGCAATCCAGGCAGCAATCCAGATCCTTCTTCGATGCAAACAGCTGAAGGTAGCTGTGAAATTCAGACGTGAGGTTATGTTACTTCTTCATAAAATCTACCGTCCCACAACTAAGCAATAAAAAAAATTAAAAAATAATAATATCAAAAAAAAATATCCATACTTCCATATCCATACTATATCACACTAATATAAAGGCGAAAGTTTGTGAGTGTGTGTGTGTGTGTGTGTGTGTGTTTATATGTTTGTTACCTCACGCCTAAACCACTGAACCGATTTAGATGATATTTGGTATAAAGATAGTTTGAGTCCCGGAAAAGGACATAGGATAGTTTTTATCCCGATATTCCCACGGGATCGAGACTTATGCGGGTAAAACCGCGGGGCGCAGCTAGTCACACTATCACATCACTCTAATATTATAAAGGCGAAAGTTTGTGAGTGTGTGTGTGTGTTTATATGTTTGTTACCTCTTCACGCCTAAACCACTGAACCGATTTAGATGAAATTTGGTATAGATATAGTTTGAGTCCCGGAAAAGGACATAGGATAGTTTTTATCCCGATATTCCCACGGGATCGAAACTTATGCGGGTGAAACCGCGGGGCGCAGCTATTTTGCCATAAAATACAGATGGGAACCTAGGTGATTCATTATGAAATACTGTACATTGTATACATCTGGTTCTATGTTAAAATCTGTACTCAAGTATTATAACCCTGCCTCTTAAACTAGGTAAACCTGTATCTTAATGACCATCCTTCATTCTTTGAGTTTATTCACATTGCGAAACATACCTTTTCCACGTCGAAAATCCTCATGGATGCTTTTTTTGAGGAAAGTGGAGGGGTCCTCTCTGTTTAGACCACTCAATTGCCCCTCCTTAGCACATGAGGGCTTTTGAAGATCCGCTGGAATGAACCAGTGCCTCTTCTATGTAACAAGATTGGGTGGATTTTAAAGAGTGGCTCGTTAGACCACTGTCGCCCACGTTTTTATTCTTATATCCGAAAAAAAGAAAGAAATAAATAAAAATAGGTTTACAAATAGTAAAAGACAGTTAATCCTAAATTTCCTAATCCATACTTATAATATTATAAATTTGAAAGTACCTAACTCTGTCTGTCTGTCTGTATGTTACCTTTTCACGCCTAAGCCGCTGAACCGATTTCGATGAAATTTGGTATAGAGATAGTTTGAGTCCCGGGGAAGGACATAGGATAGTTTTTATCCCGATATTTATTATTTATTTATTAAAACTTTATGCACAAGTAAAAAATACTGTACAAAGGCGGACTTAATGCCTGAGGCATGACACGGGATCGACACTTATGCGGGTAAAACCGCGGGGCGCAGCTAGTAGCTTATATGGATGGAAAAACGGACAGACAGAAAGACCCTGGTGTAACACATAGGACATCCGTTTAAACCTACTTAGTTCCTAATCTTTACCTGACTTAGTTTCCGTACGACATTTCCAGGTGTGCTGTGGGTTCCCCATCATGCTGAGTGGAAGCCCAAATTGTATCTAAATAGGTTCAATGGTTTAAGTGTGACGAGGTAACAGACAGACATACTTTCGCATTTATAATATTAGTATGGAATAGTATGGATATATGTATGTAGTATGGATGCGTCACAAACATCTTCACAAAAAAAAAATTTAACGTTTAAGTATAATATTTCTGTGAAGTGAAAACTAGTAGAATACAAACGTTGTCTTACAACCCTATATGTATAACTGGGGCTTACAATAGCATGCATTGATGAAATCCCGATATAAAAGTTGAATGGAAAATGTTAAACTGTTTCACGATTGTGTTTGCTTTTCGTCCGCGCCATTTAACTTGAAATTGTCTTGGTATGCATCTTACGACTTGCTAGCTAGAGTATATATATTTTTTTTACTCTGTTACGGTAGCATATTTCTCATACAGACAAGGTAAGGAATATTTATTTAAATTGCGTATTAGCTACTAAAGAAAGAAAATACATTTATTCTTTAATAGACTGGATTTGTCTCCGCCCCCAATTGCAGAATAACTATTAAAACATGGGAAAATTCACGAAAAAAAAAAAAGTTAAGTTAGTTAATTTTTTTTTCAAAACTTCGTTCTGATTGATTTTAAGGCGGTACGAAGTTCGCTGGGCCAGCTAATAATAGTAACAAATAATACAAAATAAACACATATGTTTCTACACATAAATCATTCGAAATGAAGTCCCTAAATTATCATGAAAACCGCATCAAAATCTGTTCCTCAGTTTAAAAGAACAACGCAGACAGACGGACACGAAAAGCGACAATTTATAATCTGTCCATAGCGTGGCAGGGATATCGCCGCGCAACCTGTCACCATGGATTTCAGTACTTACATGATTCTGGACACGCGTTGAAATTTTAAGTAGGTTATAAAAAAAAATCTGTTCCATACCTACATTATGACGGCGTAGCGTGGATGTGACGCATATTTCCCCCAACCTTTTTTTATTTTTTTGGGTTTATGTTCTTTTTGCGTCATGTTTATCGCAAATAAGCGTATTTTCTTTCTTCTTTTTCTTTCTTACTTTTGTATGAACCAACTTTTTTTTTTTATTGAAAACCAAAGTCAAAGCATTTATTTCAAATAGGCACATAAAAGGCACTTTTGAACGTCAAAAATTATCTTAAAATAGAATTGATTCTAGTCGCCCATTCCAAAGGGTAGTTTTCGTATGGAGAAGAATGGGCAAGAAACTCCACCGTCTACGTGTGTGGTGACGTGATACGAGAGCTCAGTGATTCGTCAACTTGTGACAACTATCACCCCCCGAGCACCGCGCAGCTACCTCAGGCAACGTCTCAGTTAAGCGGTCGGCCTATAGTTGAAATTGGGTCCCGTGGTACAAACGTGCTGATTATGATTTGTTTTTTCTCTACCTAACGGAATGCTCCCTTATCTTGTATTGAATGAATATTAATTAAATGTTTGCTCTCGCTTATCAAACATTGTAAATTATTGTTTCACATTGGCAATATTATGCTAATCACACATTGATTTTACTTAACACACATTTTAATTGATTTTTTTTAATACACGTGTTTCTGCAACAAATACTTACATACTTAAACCATTTGTTTGTACAGACGCCAGCACATCAACCTACCCGAAACTGTCACATTTTCACAATCAACTTTGAACCCTATGCTTTAGTGATAAAGTTGAAACTCTATTAAAGAAATTTGACAGATTGTAGTAGGTTGATGTGCTGGCGTCTGTACTTCCTTTCTGTATTTTCTTGCTCACATTTTTTTAAGAACCTAACTTTACCTCGGGTTGCCTAATTTAGTTACTGCGATCAACTTTGTTAAAAGGCCGGAAAGTTAAAAAGAGACATTTCTTTTTATTACCAACAATTGATTACACTAATACAACCGCAAACTTAGGTAATACATTTATAAAATTAAAACAACAGTGCTTCAATTAGGTACTTATAGGTAAACACAACATGCATCAAATAATGATATCGATATAAAAAGCGTACATCTATAGATATTAAATAAACATGCGCCCTGAACCGGAATATCTATATTATATACTTTGTAAGTAGTTTGTACACAATAAAACTGCAATAGTGTAAGAAAATATTTTTATTTCATACAGATCAACACACTTAGGTAAGTACCTATACCTATTACCTACCTACCTACATATCACTTAATTGCCTATTATTTTATCCTGTTTAGCACAACTGCCGTTATAAAGATTAGATGCTACAACACATTTTTGGTAATTTAATTAATAATATTTGTTATTATTATATTACTTACTGAATGATTTTACTCAAAACAATCGCACAAACAGACCATTTAATATCTTTATCAGCATAATATTAGGAACGAGGTCAAATCAAGGTGAAAGGTGCTCTTGCGCACACATCTTCACTTTTACTTTTATGCCACACAGGTTGGATAGGTATTTTAGTAGGTTAGGTATAAGCATCGGTGGTTCAGTGGTAGAATGCTCGCCTGCCACGCGGGCGGCCCGGGTTCGATTCCCGGCCGATGCAAGAACTTTTTGAAAAACTACGGGTGATTTTTTTTCCCATAAGGTCGCATTCCATAAAACTTTTATACATAGAATAAGTCTTAATACTGAGAATAAATATTGAATTTTTGTCAAATGTCAATTTTATTCCACGGATAAAAGTTATCTGACTTTGGTAAAATCAGCCCTAAGAGGTGTCAGTATGTGAGGATGGTGTTGGTACACATTCATACCTAGACATAACCACAAAAAAAAAATTGCATATTTTTCTTTGCATTCTCTACAATCTATTGTGAAATCTTTTTCTTTTGTTAGAAGAAAATTTATCATTTCATTTGTAGTTTACATCTGCCCCACCAACAACTGCCTCGTATTGGTCTCGTGGTCTGAGCGGGATTGCTGTGCGTGGGCGCCTGGGTTCGATATCCAGGTCGGGCAAAGTGTTATTGGGTTTTTCGATTAGGAATTTGTCAGTAACAGCCCGGAGTTTGGCAGTTGGCGGTGTGATACCCGCGTGTCTCGGAAAGCACGTAAAGCCTCCTGCCCCTGGTCCTGCGCCTGATCTCTCCCCGGTCGTGTCCGATTGCTGTCCCATCGGCCTATGAGAGTAAAGGAATAGAGAGCGCACCTTGTGCACTATAATATCTCCTGCGTACCTGACTATTCTCCGTTGAAATTGGCCACCGTGACCGAAATCGGTCGGGGGATTATTATTATAATTAAGTATAATAATAATCCCCCGACCAATTTTTTTTTCTAAAACGGTGAAGGAAAACATCGTGAAGAAACCGGCATGTCCTAGAACCAAAAATTCAAAGACATGTGACATCTACCAACCCGCACTGGGCCCGTGTGGTAGATTACGGCCCACTCCCTCTCACAGAGAGGAGGCCTGTGTCCCAGCAGTGGGAACATTATAGGCTGATGATGATGACCGATTTTTTTTTCTATATAGTTTACATTAAATTAATAAAGGGGCTCATGGCTAAAGAAAATAGGCGCGGTTGGTTCGTGGGTGACCATCTATTCCATATCGAGACACGTAGGCATGTCTCGGAAAGCACGTTAAGGCCGCTGGTTCCGTCTGTCATTCGTAAACCTTTGACAATAATCGCAAATAGTGAGAAGCCCAAAAGTCAAACAACTATGTAGTCTTACCAAGGGGTATCGTGTTACCCAGTAACTTGATTGGGACGTCAAATAGGCAGTCATTGAATGCAAAATACTGGTATGGTTAGACTGGAAGTCGACCCTAACATAGTTGGAAAAAGGCTAGGGAGATTGAGTTAACATTAATTGTAATAGTACTTTACATACAGAATTGTTTAACAATTCACCTTAATTAACAAAAATAACAAAATTAAAACCTAACTTAACTAAAACTATACAAAAACTAAAATATAGCGTCGAAAAATTCATCCGCATCGCTGTCGACTGGTAATGTTCCCAAGAGACTGGCGCCATTGCCACGTTGTATGGCAATGCTTAGCCTTTGGCCAAGGTAAAAGCCAGCCCTTGGGTCACGGGAAGTGTCAACCAGCCGTTTTGTTTCTATAAAAAGACCATGAGCACTCGGACACCGCGGCCCGAGGGTTTCAACCCCAAACGGCTCGAAAATATAATTTCCGATAAGGTTATTATATTTTCGCCTTTACTGTTACATACAGAATCGTTGGAATATTGTGAAATGCGACGTGCAACGATAGCATTATTGATCAACACTATTTGAATTGAAACGAAGTTTTGTGGAGATAGTATAAGCATCGGTGGTTCAGTGGTAGAATGCTCGCCTGCCACGCGGGCGGCCCGGGTTCGATTCCCGGCCGATGCAAGAACTTTTTGAAAAACAATATTTTCCTCTAAGGGCCTGTGCACACCACGTTTTTTAAAACGCGCGTTTGTAGCGATACAGTCGCGATACGCACGCGAGTCAGACGCAGCCTGTAGACCTTCTGTAGGATAAAAGCGCGCCGTCGACGCACGTTTCTAAACGGCGCGCTTAAAAATCGTGGTGTGTACAAGCCCTAAGATGTATCATAATATATGCGGGATGGTGCAGGACGTGTAGATTGCGACAAATCAAACTCGGACATATTAAAAAAAAATCGTCTTAGAGAACCCTAAAAGCAGTTTAGCATCGTATTTTTATTCGCCTTCTCTACAACCTATAATAAAATCTTTATCGTCGTTCAGACTGCGTCGATGGTCTAGTGGTTGCAAGAACTACCGCTGAGCTTGAGGTCCTGAGCTTCGATTCCCAGGACGGGCAAAGTGTTATTGGGCTTTCCATCAGGAATTTGTCAGTAGCAGCCTTGAGTCTGGATTTGTGCCCGGTTGATGGTAATAGACGCGCCCCCTATTACCAGGGAACTTAACATAACTGGCCAAATATGGGTGTACTATTCAAGGTGTCACTACACTACACTGACGGTCGGGCTGGTCCACAAATTCAAGGTCGCTCAGCGCGCTATGGAGCGAGCTACCTATGCTCGGAGTCTCTTTGAAGGATAAAATCAGGAATTAAATTATGCGGAAAAGAACCGGAGTTACCGACATAGCTTGCAGAGTAAGCAAACTGAAGTGGCAGTGGGCTGGCCATGTCTGTCGAAGGACCGATGGCCGGCGGAGTCCTGGAGTGGAGACCGCGTATCGGCAAGCATAGTGTGGGACGTCCGCCAGCTAGATGGACGGACGACCTAAAGAAGGTGGGTGGGGTAGGCTGGATGCGGAAGGCGGAGGACAGGGTGCTGTGGCGCAGTCTGGGAGAGGCCTATGTCCAGCAGTGGACTGCGATAAGCCGAGTTGATTCAAGGTGTACCAGAAGGATATGGTACAGACCATCAAACTGAGTAACTATCTTCATGGGACCAATATTGTAATCGCTTAGTAATGACGTCTGGAACAAAATGCACTATGTGTTCGTTCTGGTCAGCACTTGGTCCAACATCCATACATAGATTGTCAATGTCCTTTATCAACTGTCCCAAACAACGTTGTTGGTCTCATGGAGAAAGTTTTTCAGTCTGATGGTCTATAGGTACTAAACCCTTAAACTAGACCACACCTTTCTGGTACTACCTGTATAGGTACACCTCTGTCTTACTCCTTGGATATTACAGTCGTGATGTTATGTATTAAATCGTTGGAACATTGTGAAAGGCGACGTGGAACGACAACATTATTGATTAACACTATTTGAATTGTAACGGTGCACGGTGTTTTGTAGTGATAGTATAAGCATCGGTGGTTCAGTGGTAGAATGCTCGCCTGCCACGCGGGCGGCCCGGGTTCGATTCCCGGCCGATGCAAGAACTTTTTAAAAAATCTTATTTTTAGTATTATTATAAATGAGTAAGGGCTGATTTTTACATCGCCAGGTAACTTTTTTTCGAGGCATAAAATTGACGTTTGATAGTTTTTGTATGAATGCACCGTCAAAATTTCAAAATTATTCCCCGAATGAAGTTATCAGATGATTGAAAAAATCAGCCCTAAAGGAATCCTAAAAAAAAATAAAGAAAAATTGTTTATCAAGTATGTAGTATTGTGTAGATTTTTATTGTTAACTAGCGGCCCGCCTCAGCTTCACACGGGTGCAATTTTTTTTTTTTTCTGAAATTTACTTTCATACAAACCTTCTCCTGGCAATACCGAACACAACAAAAAAAAATATTTATCCAATTTGGTGCAGTCGTTTGGAAGTTATGCGCGTAAATACATTTAGTCGATTCATCTTTATTTATACATATGTATAAATTAAATTGGTTAATGTTTGTTTAAGATGTTTGTGAATTTTTAGTTGTTTAATCTGAATTTAAATAGGGAAAATGGCCTGAAATTACGACGCACCAAACAAGCGTAGTGATTGATGCTTGTTCCTCAAGAAAGGCGATTTACCCGACTGCCCCAGAATGAGGGTAATGTTTTTTTGCCTACCTTTCCGCCCGTCAGTGGGATAATTACGGTCGGGTAGGTACAGTGTCTGAACTGAATATTCTACATGAATATGATGTCCATTAATCAAGTCTTTTACAAATTGTGTTGGTATAACATCATCAATTTATCTAACATTACGAAAGATAATTTACTTGTGAGGGAAAAAGTGAATGGTTGAATGTTTTTACTGTCTGTACATTTTGTTGTAGCATTGCATTTGCAGTGGATAAAATGTAGCATCGGTGGTTCAGTGGTAGAATGCTCGCCTGCCACGCGGGCGGCCCGGGTTCGATTCCCGGCCGATGCAAATATCTTTTTTTTTTCTTTTCTAAATTTCAGAGTTGTGTTTAGATCGCGGAATCTGTTTTATGTTTTCCATAAGGTACAGACGCCAGCACATCAAGCTACTACAATCTGTCAAATTTCTTTAATAGATTTTCAACTTTATGACTAAACCGTAAAGTTCAAAGTTGATTGGGAAAATTTCACAGTTTCGGGTAGCTTGATGTGCTGGCGTCTGTACATATAATTATTTACCAATATTTCCAATATCATCAAACAAAACGCCGTATGTTGGTCAAGTGAGGTCCAGGGTTCGATTCCCAGATTTGCCAAAGTGTCATTTTCTATCTGGAATTTCTCAGTAGCAGTGCGAAGTCTAGATTCTTACCCGGTTGATGGCAATAGGCTCGCCTGTTGTTACATGCGACTTAAACATAACTTAAACATAAATGTGGGTGTAAGTACAGTATTGTACAGTTAACAAAAGAGATAAGTATGCAGGTCTAGTACCTATTATTCTATATTCTGTGATGCAGGATCGTCGGACATAGTTGAAGTTTAGTAAGAAACCGATGGATGTTGTAGAAATGTAGACTGAAATTGAATTAGTTTGTTTTTTGTTAATAAAATTAAATCTTATTCGAGAAATGGATGTTCTCGAATAAGATTTAATTTGTTTTTTGTTAATAAAATTAAATCTTATTCGAGAAATGGATGTTCTCGAATAAGATTTAATTTGTTTTTTATTAATAAAATTAAATCTTATTCGAGAAATGGATGTTCTCGAATAAGATTTAATTTGTTTTTTATTAATAAAATTAAATCTTATTCGAGAAATGGATGTTCTCGAATAAGATTTAATTTTATTAATAAAAAACAAATTAATTCAATTTCAGTCTACATTTCTACAACATCCATCGGTTTCTTACTAAACTTCAACTATATCCGACGATCCTGCATACTTATCTCTTTTGTTGACTGTGCTTTAGGTACACCTCTACCCAACCCTTCAGGAAAACGAAGCGTGAAGATATGTTATTGAAAGAATCATCAAATGAAACGTCCTACAATATTTAAATAAATAACTTGGCTATCTGTGCGCTCTCTACATTTCTGCTGAAACAGAAATATATCTAACTAGCAGCGCCCCGCGGTTTCGCCCGCATAAATGTCGATCCCGTGGGAATATTGGGATAAAAAGTATCCTATGTATTAGTCCTGGTTATAAACTTCCTGTGTACCAAATTTCATCCAAATCCGTTTTCTAGTTTGTGCGTGAAGAAGTGACAAACATACAAACACACTCACAAACTTTCGCCATTATAATATTAGTGTGATTCAATTCATAATCTCATCCTTGACCTAAATTCCAGCATTATTAAATGCAACGGCTTAACAAAACCAAAGGTAGGACGGCTGTAAGGATTGCCCGGGCAACCCTTTCTACAAGATTTATTGCGTCCCTTTACAAATAGGGTCTTTGAGGGTCACTTATGTTGATCATGGTTATAAAAGGAAGAATAGTCATCGTGCTTGCTTTTGCATTCAATTATGCTTGGATTGGTTTAATGCTTAGAAGGGTAAATTGGGTATCTGGTTTTTTAGGGTTCCGTAGTCAACAAGGAACCCTTATAGTTTCGCCATGTCCGTCTGTCTGTCTCTCCGCGGTTTAGCTCAAAAACTATTGATACTATAAAGTTGTAATTTGGCATGATTATACACGTTAATGACGCCGAAAAAGTGGTAAAATAAAATTTTGAAAAAAAAACTATTATTAGGGTGCCTCCCCATCATGTAAAGTGGGGATGATAATTTTTTTTTCATCCTTCCCATAGTGTGGGATACCGATGGATAGGTCTTTCAAAAATATTAGGGGTTTGGAAAGACCGTTTTTTGATTAAGTAAACCGTTCGTGACTAATCAAGGTTTAAAGTACCAATTTTTGTTAGAGTCAAGTGTCCCCCCCCCCCCCCTCTACCAACTAAACGGTTGTAGTTAGAAATTCAAATGTCACGGCAGTAGTACCTATATATAACGAAGTTTAAAGGAAAACTATCACACTTAAGTGGACTTTACAAGTTTACGAGTAATAGACGACCAACTTAAATTTGCAGTTGCAATGTATGGGAGAACATGATTTTCTACTACAATGTTAAGTTTGTTCTTGGGATAAATTCATTCCAACTCCACCCCCTTCATTGTGCGTAGTCCGACACGCACTTGGCCGGTTTTTGAATGATAAACTAAAAAAAAACCAGAAAAGCTTGACAGCTTGAAAAACACACTACAAAGTGAAAAATAACTTTAATTTCGGAAGTAGGTGACTACGGTTTTGTATTATATAATATAAGCTAACATATAAACTATAATAATATGTACAATTAGGTATATGAAAAAATAAACAAAATATTTATAGGGCATCAAAGAATTCGTCTGCATCGCTGTCAACAGGAACAGTGCCCAAAAGGCTGGCAGCATTGCCACGTTTTGTATTATTGATTTTTGCCACGACAACTCCGTGGCAAAAAACAAGGATGCAGGATGATCGATGTACGGTGGAGGTCTGCCCCGCTTGGGCGGAGCACCGCCGTGTCCTCGTAGAGGCGATCGGCAGCGGCGGCGACCTCTCGCGTCCGGCCCTGCACCCTAATTGCGTAACACACTATCAATCGGAATCAGAATCATTTCGAAGCCAATTGCTAATCTATTGCTTCATAAGTTCGAAAAATGTGTCTACTCAACACGTAAATAACGCAATGAATGTTGTTGAGCTGTCAAAATGAAACCGATTCCGATTGATAAAGTGTTACGCAATTGCCCCGCTGGTTCAAGCCATGGTCCGGAGCGAGAGGGAGTGGGAGGCAGCCACTTCGTTCTGCGAAGCAATCATGCTAGCGAAGGAGGTAAAACGTAGCGCAATGGCAATCCAGCTGAACGTTGTTCAGTTGTTTTACATAACGGAGCTGTTTTGTAAAACAGCGGATTCTACAATCCTTCTGCGACATACACATAAGTTAATAAAAGAAGAAATGACGTAAGAGATAAGAGTGGACAATATTGAAGCCGTCTCGAACGTGCCCCGGCGGACATTTTTATTTATTAAAGGGATCAATACGCTCGCTATATTTGTAGCTCGGGGCTGCGTTTAAATTTATTTCCACTGGACTTTATATCGCCTGGGTAGTGGGTAGATGTATGTTTAGGACTGTTGGGTCAATTGTTGTTTATGTGAATATAAATTGGTACTGTGTAATGAATACCTATACTTAAACTTAAAATGCACAGTTCGGCCTGTTCTTTGTACACACACAGTTTTTCTCGTCAGCACGGTCGTCAGCGTTGTATGGATCACTATATGGAAGCTTGTTGACGGACACATTTTTTCTACGTCGAGGTTTATACGCCGTACCATAAAGAAACCGTCCCGTGTACTAAGGGCCTAAGTCGTAAACGCGAATGCTGAGCATGGAGTTCTCTAAGTCCTTTACCAGATTATAACCTATAGACATTTACCAATGATTCTATGAAAACCGATCATGCCCGAGAAATCTATAAAAGAAAACTGCGAAAAAATCTAAGACACGTGGCAAGGGAACCTTAGCGGAAATTATATTTTCGAGCCGTTTGGGGTTTAAACCCTCGGGCCGTGGGGTCCGATTGCTCATGGTCTTTTTAAGGAAATTTCAAAACGGCTGGTTGACACTTCCCGTGACCCAAGGGCTGGCTTTTACTTTGGCCAATGGCTAAGCATTGCCATACAACGTGGTAATGCCGCCAGTCTCTAGGGTAAATTACCAGTCGATAGCGATGCAGATGAATTTTTCGACGCTATATTTTAGTTTGTGTGTAGTTTTAGTTAAGTTAGGTTTTAATTTTGTTATTTTTATTAATTAATTAATTACATAAATATATTATATAATTATTATTTGCATAAATAAATATACTCGTATTTAAAGAAAAATTAGAAAAGTTTCCCAGAAAACCTTCAAATTCGGGAAATACTGAACGCCCTTTTTTGTATGAATTATTTAAAGGAGACGGATACCTACGCTTTCATACAATCTTGGGACTGAATGTAAAGAGATGAAATCATCTTTTTGGACAGGACAACGTCTGTTGGCTCAGCTTGAAAATAATAAAAAAAGACCAGAGGAAGACCAGAGACATCACAGTGCCTAACACATAATTAAAAAAGTCTTATTAAACTATAGTAAAAAAACAGAATTCATTAATTACATTATTTAGATAATTACATTATTTAACACTATGTCAAAGATACTAATACTATGAAGGCACAATTGTGAAGTTATTCAGTAGGTACAAATCGTGGTCTTAGCAAAAAGTAATGAGTTTCACTCGGAGACTATTTGTAAACGTCTGCCCAGAGATATAAATAGCTTGGGCTATGAATACTGACAACAATCTAGTCGTCTCGGGGAAATTTACAGGTTATTTTGTAGCTACAAATTACCTCTAGGGTTTAAAAAATTGTAGAAGGAATACTTAGTGGGGTTTAAGTCGGTGGGAGTTCGACGTAACCCCCAGACAAGGTATCCATGAGGATTTCCCCAAAGAAATAAAATAAATAAAGGGTCTAAGAATTATAGTTAGCGCCACGAAAGATGAGACTTGACCCCGCCTCCCGGGCTCTTTCCGTCGCCCCTATGACGTCCGGTCCCGTCCCGCGCTCAGACCTCATACTGCTAAAGAGACCCAAAATCGTGTACTAGGCAAGTCAAACCACGTGGTCTGTCAAGTCTCATCTTTCGTGGCGCAAACAGTGTAATTAATAATACTTGTGATAAGAAAAAGAAAGAAAAAAATTACAATCAAATAAAAAATTACACAAAAAACACAAAAAGAACAAATGGGGGGAAAAAAGTTATGACTGATGAAAAAAAGAAAAGCATAAGTTTTTCTTATTATGGTTATTATATTTAATGATTATTAAAAAAAAAAAGTTAGCCCGATTCTAACCCTTTTATTTATGCGATTTTTATGTGTAAAGTGGAAATTCAAAAAATGCAAAAAGAGCATGCATCGGCCGGGAATCGAACCCGGGCCGCCCGCGTGGCAGGCGAGCATTCTACCACTGAACCACCGATGCTTGATATATTTAATTCGAAAGTTAGAATCGCTTTGAATGTACAGTCAGCAAAATCATTATATTGTCCAATCATCTTTTATAATATGCGTACTAAAACGTGTTATTATTGTAGCGAGGTCAACTCCAGGTGAAAGGTGTTCTTAAGCGCATCTTTACTTTTACTTTTAATAGTGATATTTGAACAGATTTGTATGTTGGCTGTACGATAGTAAGCATCGGTGGTTCAGTGGTAGAATGCTCGCCTGCCACGCGGGCGGCCCGGGTTCGATTCCCGGCCGATGCAGAACACTTTTTGTAATTTTGGACCAACCTATTATAATTATCATTTCGTATGTTTGTTTCATATTATATGAAATGACAGTTGCAAAAAACTGACAAACATTGTAATCATCAATTAATTTCGTTTAGCGAGATATCCAGCGTTTTTTTTTCCACATTACAAAAGTAAGTACCATAGAGGCTATCTACGTAGCTTACCTTTTATAATGCAGGCCGATCATAATGGACGGCATCTGCTGTTCGAACATTAAAGCAGACGTCAAAGATTTAGATGTATACAGGTGTATTGGAAAAACATTAATAACCTCGTAAGAGGTTATTATACTCATCATTATGAACAACTTTTACTATTGGATCAAAACTGAAATCGCGAAAAAAAAATCATTGATCCCATTGTAAAAGTTGTTCATAATGATGAACACAATGACCTCTTAAGAGGTTGTTAGTGTTTTTCCTTTCCAATAACCCTGTATTACTTTTCACATAAAAAGTGCTAGAAATAAGATGGTATTGTAAAGTCTCCTAGTATAATTATTTAATGAAAACATAAAGGAGTTTGATCTCATAAAGTGGCTCTCATCTTAGCTAGAACCCCTACAGTACCTCTACCTACTACCTACCCAACACCAATATTCATTTCCAATCTTAATAAAGCAGGTAATTAATTAGGAAATATTTAAATTAGTTATTAAAAAATGTCTTTCCTTAAAGGTAAGGCAGTAGGGAGACAGCCCAAAAAATGTAAATGACTGCTGTAAAATTATAATTTTAATTAATTTCTCCCAGCACAATTTCATAATTGGACAGAAATATGGTAATTTGGGACAGGTACCTACAGGGTCCATTAAATAAATTATACTATTTATACAGGGGCTTTTGTATACGCAGGGGCTTTAAATTATATACGCAGGTAAAAGTACTGTTCATGGTTTGAGGTTTAACTGCTTCGTTGCGCGGTTTAATTACCAGGTCAGGCAAAGAGTTATTGGGTTTTACCATTGGGAATTTCTCAGTATCAGCCCTGACTTTGAAAGTTAGTAGTGTGATAACCCTGTGTCTCGGAAAGCACCTTTTTTTATGGATGGGAAATCATCAAATGACCCCTCCCGCTCTAGGTGGAGCGGAAGGGAGTATCAGACTCTTACTGACTAAAACTCATCCGTGTTCCTTCCTTAGCCCTTTATGTTCCGGGGTAGCGGTAACCCTTTCGGACAATCCCGTACCCCCGGCAGGCTTCGGCCCTGGCAGGCCCCTTCCTTTTTGCTGACATCTCTTTGAGGCGCGCGTGAAACACGTACGCGCCGTCCGGCACAGGCCTGGTCCCTGATCCTACGGTGAGCTACGCATTACTCTCCGTCCGCAGGCCCGCTCGGAAAGCACCTATAGTCCTAAAGGCGTTGGTCCTGCGCCTGATCCCTCCCCGGTCGTGTCGGATTGCCGTCCTATCGGACTATGAGAGTAAAGGAACAGAGAGTGTACCTGTGTTTGCGCACACACTTGTGCACTATAATATAGAATCTCCTGCGTCTCATCTAGCTAATTTTTATTAACATTGGCTACCGTGACCGAAATCTGTCCGGAGGATATTGTTAAGGTCATAGAGGTTCATAAAATATTTAGTTGACTCATAAGTCTTTTCCTGGTCATTCTTGTGATCTACGATCTATCTTTATACCTACGTTATTTTTCCTTATGTTTTATTTACAGTAAACCTTTTAGGCACTTTTCCCGTTGACAGCAGTGTGGACGGATTTTACCCTTGATACCTTCCCCCCTTTACTACATTTAGGACTTAATCTGGGGGCACCATAGATATAATATAAGAAAGAAATTCTATGGGGGCACGGTAGTGCCACCCGCCAAGACAAGCCAAGGGAAGCGCAAGGGCATTACCTACCTTTTCTTGAAGCGCTTCGTCGTATTTTTTTGAACCCTCACATCTTGGGTTTGGATTGTACCTTTCCTCTCACGAGTTGATATTTCTTTGGAACTTCTTCAGTCTCAGTGGTAGAAAATTTATAAAAAAATCCAAAAAGAACATTGCATCGGCCGGGAATCGAACCCGGGCCGCCCGCGTGGCAGGCGAGCATTCTACCACTGAACCACCGATGCTTGTACTTTCACTACTAAACTCCGTTACAATTCAAATAGTGTTGATCAATTATGCTAACGCTGCACGTTTGCCTTTCACAATATTCCAACGTTTCTTATGTAAGGTAGTTGAGGTATCTGTCTCACAGCCGGCGATCAACGACAAGCGAGTAAACTAGCAACTATGTATAAACAAGCAGCGAGTGTGCGACGGCGATGAGCGATTACTCGTTGGCATACGTAAGACAAGTGGTGGCCCAGTGGAAGAAGAGTGAGTAGGTAATTGCTCTCAAAACGGTGAAGGAAAACATCGTGAGGAAACCGGCATGTTCTAAAACTAAAAATTCGAAGACAAATGGCATCTACCAACCCGCACTGGGCCCGCGTGGTGGATTATGGCCCACTGCCTTTCACCAAGAGGAGGCCTGTGTTCCAGCAGTGGGAACACTATAGGCTGATTAAGTTATGCGTATGACGTAACGTGAGCCTGCCAAGCGAGTCTTCTCTCTTTGATAGCTCTTTTTGCTGCGACAAACGAGTACTCGCCGGCGCGGCGGTGGTGGTAAGTCAGCAATCAACTATTAATATAATATGTATCTCTTTTATTCACTTACTCGGGACCTGCAATCTTATATATTATAAGTATCTTATGTAATAGGTATGTTGAAACTGTGTGTACTCCCCGTCAGTTTCCCTAAGGGTTCATTAGAAAACCAGCGTCAGCAACGTCAGCAACCTTTTTGGCGCAGCCGTGAGGCACACACTATTGTTGTCTGAAACATTATTTTTTATTTTATTAATTTTGCATTTTGTGTTTCACGAACTGTGTCCAAATAAACATTTTTCTTTCTTTCTTATATGTAAGTACAGACGCCAGCACATCAACCTACTACAATCTGTCTTTCTTTAATAGATTTTCAACTTTATCACTAGACAATAAGGTTCAAAGTTGATTGGGGAAATGTGACAGTTTCGGGTAGGTTGATGTGCTGGCGTCTGTACTTTTCTTGAGCGAGAAAATCTTTGATAGCTTGTCGCTTCCTCGTTCATAACTTTAATGTTAAATAAAGATTTATTTATAGGTTTTACGGATAATTCAAAGAAAAACACCTTATAAATGTTAGATATTTCAATACATACATGCAGGATTTTGTTTGACTCTATGAAGAAACAGTAAGAATACTTTTTTTTCTGATAACAATATCATGGGTGGTGTTGGGGCGTAACTCCCAACAGTGAAAATCTTATGGATTTGTTTGTTATGTAGGTAAACTTGTAGTTATGTTATGTAAATGAGTAGACGAATGATTTACCTTGATGGATTTATTGCTACTGAATATAATTACTTACACAATTGTTCTACTTAAATGCTACGTTAGAGGAATGCACAGCTAAACAATATTGATGTGCATAAATAAATGTATGACGTACAAACTACCACAAAGGTCAATGTACAGCGTAGCTCGTACAGGTGGCTTGGACAGACTGGATGCGGTCGGCGCAGAAACGACTGTAGTGACGCTAGGTACTTGTAGTGAGGTAAAAATCCCACACTCCCCGACCTCCCTCCTCGGAGGTCGGGTGCCTTTTGAAAGGTTTCCAACAAAAAAAGGTACTTGGGAGAAGCCTACCTACATCCAGCAGCGGAGTGCAAAAAACTAAGTTGATTGGGAATACAGCCCTAGGTAGATAGATGTTCGCGTAGCGTTCGTGGTGCGCGTGCCGAATTGCTATGTGCCCGTCGTCATGGAAGAAGACTTCTGGCCGCAGGACGTGGTGTTCCGTCGCTTCCGCGGACAAGTACCTACCACAGAACTGCACAAGAGTTATCTAGTGAAGTACTGTTTTATAATAATAAAAATATGTATGTTTAGGATGGGCCTGCGTCGTTTGAAATAAATAATAACATCAATATACTTAGACCTCTTAAGAGGAAAGGCGGTTGGTCCATTCTCCATACAAACGCTCTCGCCTGTTTTCATTCTGGTTAAAGACCATAAAGCAATGATTTTTTACAGAATAATAAATATTGACTACTTCTATGTCCTTATGTTTACCTTTTTGTTGATACATTATTTTTATAAGCACTAGAACCCTCAAAAAATGCCGATTTAAACCGCTGTCAACAGAGGCCTAGTGTACTAGACAACTATTAATGAAAAAAGAAAAACATAGGGACACAGTATAATTATATCCTTCTTATTGAGCTTATGAAATATCTTTTAAATTGGTCCAATATTGGAGGAGGAAATAGGCGAGAGCCAAACCTCGAATTATAAATTTTTACTTAGACATTTTCAAAAGTCTCTCCGACCGCATTTCCTCTTAAGAAATCACGTCCATTACGTACTTATGAATGAACACAAAAACGATGATTTCACAAAAGTGAATGTGCCATCAATTTGTAGAACGTGCCTCTTCAAAGAAAACGACAAAAGTACTGTGTTTACAAGTAGAAGGTATAAGCATCGGTGGTTCAGTGGTAGAATGCTCGCCTGCCACGCGGGCGGCCCGGGTTCGATTCCCGGCCGATGCATAAACTTTGTTTTGCAACTTATTATTTTTTTAATTAAAAATAAATTCTCTAAATGATGGTGAAAACTGCATCTATCCGTTGTGTAATCTTGAAGAACAACTCGAAAAGCGACTTTAATTTATAATTATGTATGGACACAGAATTATGAAAAGACCTTCCTCTCTCACACTAGAGCTAGCTTCAAGACACTAAGAATTAAATTTCTTGAACCAAAAACTAACAGAAAGTGAAAATAAAGGTTTTAAGTACATATTTTGAATAGACAAAGGTAAGCAGACTGACTTACAGCAAGGTATTCCATAAATTGCATCGTACTACCTAGAAGCAATCATTGTACGAAGCCAATTGGTAACAGAATATTCAGCGCACAACAGTAAATTTTCAGAAAATTCCCAAGTGAAGCGCGAAACCTGTTGAAGTCTAAATAAGAAAAGTTTTACATTTTTACAAGGCCTTTTTAACCGACTTCAAAAAAGGAGGTTCTGTATTCGACCCGTATGTATGTATGTATGTTTATATGTCCGCGATTTTCTCAAAAACGAATGAACCTATTTTGATGTTTCTTTCATTAACGTGATCTAAATACTTCAGGAAGATTTAAGTATATAATACATTACGTAATTATTCTCACGTACGAATTTTGATGATTCTTCTAGTCGGTGCAGCGGAGTCTTCAATTCTTCAATGCTGGACTAAACTATCTCTACTTATACCAAATTCCACCTAAATCAGTTCAGCAGTTTAAGCGTGAAGAGGTAACAGACAGACAGAAAGACAGACACACTTTCGCATTTATAATATTAGTACGGATTATACACATAAACCTTCCGGAATAAATAGTTTAATTGTTTGCGAAAACCGCAGATCACACATAAAGACACGAAATTGTGAGTTTAATCTATACAAATAAATAAAAATGGAGTGTATGTTTGTGATATTAAAATAACCGCTTTTTACGAAATGCATATGGATGTATACACGGTACATATACCAAAATAACATTTTTTACAATTTTTGTCTGTCTGTCAGTTTGTTCCGGCTAATCTCTGAAACGGCTGGGCCGATTTTGACGAGACTTTCACTGGCAGATAGCTGATATAACAAGGAGTAACTTAGGCTACTTTTATTTTAGAATAAGAATTAAGGTTCCGCACAAAAAAATTAAAACGTTTTCCGTCATGCGCGCTAATGAAGTCGCGGGCACAGCTTATAATAAACATGTATATAGATAAATAAGATCCCATTTATTCCACAAATACGCCAATAATTACACTGGAAACCATTCTCTCCCGGGAAATTGTTTAAAAGATGAGTGTAAATGAGATTATAACTTTATATCGAAAGCTTCTCGGAGGGAAACCCGACCATCCTGTGTACTTAATTGACTCCACACTTTCATTATTAGCTCCCTGCAATATTGTAGAGAAGGTCGTATCGTTTAATAGAATCTATTGAATTAATATAGCCTCCACGAGTGGCTATACTTAAGTGCAGTAAGCCTCCATTTACCCATCTTGCTGACTCTCAATTAAATGTATATTTTTGGCCACTGTATGTGCTATTCTTTAATAGCTCGTGCCTTTATGAGAGGAGAAAAAGATAGAATCTATTAGTTTACAAAGGCAGTTAGCTCCAGACAAAAATTGGCCGAGTGCCGGTAGAATTACAGGCAAATGAATCAGGCCATTTCCAGCAGAGGACGTCTTTTGGCTGAACGATGGTAATGAGACACTACGGCTTTGTCTATGGGTTGGTAAGACATCTGGGATGTCTCTGGTTTTGATGTCCATAAACAGTAGAAAGAAAAAGGGGAAGGGTTGCTGTCTACGGACCGCTGGTGGTCGTCTGCTTGCTGATTCCAGGACCCTAAATACATAACACACTATCATTCTTAAACTGAATCATTTTAAAGGATATTGCTCAGTAGCGGATTTACCAATAGGCTAAGTAGGCTGGAGCCTAGGGCGGCAGATTTTAGGGGCGGCAAATTTGGGGCTAACATTTTTTTTAAATGTCTTACTGAAATTAAAAAGATTAATTTTTATATACCTACCATGTTTTTTTGGAAAGAATAAACAAATTGAATGCTCAAATTCAGGCTTCTACCGTAGATTTTATCATAGTTACCGATCTTTACAAATCTCTTTGCGAGTTTTTCGTAGCTGATGAACGAGAACATTTTAAGTATTTTAAAGAAAAGGCGAAGCAGTACAAGACATGGGACATTATTGTAGAGGTCGGTAGGGGCGACAAAATTTGAATAGCCTACTGGAGGCAAATGTGTAAATCCGCCACTGATATTGCTAATCCATTGCTTTATATGTCTGAAAAATTTGTTAGCTCAACTACGTGAATAACGCAATCAATGTTGTTGAACTGTCAAAATAAAAGTCATTGCTAATGATAGTGTATTACATAATTTCCCCGCAAACCAGTAAAAACTGTTAGGCTTATCTAGTTTCTTTTGGGGATCCTATTACAAACACCTACGTTTTTCCTTTCAGTGGTTTTGCATTTAATGTCTTTGGAGTGCTTTAATAGAGCCTTCACAAATTAGCATGACCTCGTCAGGCGCTCTCCGAGCAATAATCTCCGTTACCAACCTGCTGACTAGCTGAATTATCTTTTAACTACGGTATGAGTTGTCCTCGAGTGTCGTGCCGACAGGAGAAAGCCCGGGTCTTTAGAACAAAATATAATATTTTTATTTGCATTAAAATTAATAATAGGGTTATGATCTCATGGGTCATGCCTCGCCATGAACTGGCATATAAAAATTTTTTTCGTCCCCTTACTAATAAACGTATTATATCCGATGAATAGTTAAACACCGATTTCTCTCTTTCAATCGTCATTAGGTAATTTGACTTTCGAAAGAAGAAGACAAAGCATTGTGTAACTATACAGACGCTATACAATGTTTATAAGTAAGGGGGTAGGAAAACAAGTTATAATTTATATGCCTAATAACTACACTAATATCAATAATATTAGTGTGATCAAATACTTATACCTACTATTACTACATGCTTATAACAATTTTACAATTCTATTACAAAATGAAGGGGTCTGGGGAAGAACAACTTTTGTCACATTTTTAATTTATTTCTACTTGCAATGCAGTCTGAATGGTTATACCTGTTTATATGTTCTGTCAAAAACAACAAGGCAATAACATCCATAGTTTCCGAGCTTTCATGCTTTTAAAATATCGATACAGGGAAAAAACATACAATGTCCGGACCGTTCAGGAAAAAAACAACCGTTGTCAGTGGTCGACTGTGACAGCTATACCTACCCCTACCCCCTATACCATTATACCTATTACAGTTGAAAGTGCCTTGGGTATAAATTACACTATTTTATTAAGATCTTTTCTTTTAATTAGTAATATCTCAGTTTGTTCATTAGGTGACAAAAGTGGTTCTTCCCCTGATCCCTTCAAATTATAATTTAATAAATAAGACCGTCTTTTAAACAGAACTTATAACAGCAACATTTGTGGAGCACCAGTTAGAGCATTGCAGATTAAATAAAACCCGTTTCAATAAGAAACGTTTCGCTGCATTATTAAAAGGCAAAAGAACTAATGGAGCATTGCAGTCTTATTAAAAGCGAAAAACAACGCTATTGCTATTTTCAAATCTTTATACAATTCTTGCTCTCCTATAATATGGATTTTCTTTTATTGAGAACGGAGCTTATTTCTATTTTGTGCGATTTCTTTTCGAATCCTTTGCGTCTCGTTTTCTTCGTAAATTGTATTTTAAATGGCTTTAAAAGGAATGATATTGTTTCTGCTCTGTCTTTGAGATAAATACTAGGTGCCTTTGGAAGCTTTTGTGAAATGAACCGATTAGCAGTGTTCTATGCCGAGGCTGCCTTTCGGCGGCCAAAATGTCTTTGTACACATGCCGAAGCCGCCCATCGGCGCCTTGATAACTTAATTATCTAGGCCAAAATACAATTTAAAAAATTGATATTTTTTTAAATGATTAATTTTACTATAATTAATGCATGCTACTTCCAAATGTACGGAAGCATGGGGGTAAAATCCTTTTTTTAGGGCGGCATAGGGGTAATGTACTTAATTTCTAGGGAGACAATAAATGTGTTAATGTATCGGATGGCTAGCCCGGTAAAATTGTCATACGTCGATGGTATAATTGACCATATTATGATGTGACAACTATTTCATGAAATGGAGGCGATTCGTGAGTGTGGTCAATTAATGTAAAAGAGCAGTGGTGGGCCAGTATTATCGGCCCCGACTTACGAGCGGGTCGTGAGTTCGAACCTAGACAGGCACTTTAATTTCATCAAGGAAAACATCGTTTGGAAACCAGCTTGTCCTAGAACCAAAAATTCCTATCACGACAGCCAAAAAAACGTTTAGTTCGTCACCTTATTAAAAAGCCCAATTTTCTACCTCACCTTCAAAATTTTTCTCTAAACATGCCAAAATAATGGCATATTATTTAAATGCCTTCGGACATAAATCCACATTTACCGGCGATTCGTGGCTAATAGAGATTGATCGAGCAATACGTTCACACGTCGGTCGCTTCTCGCCACAAATAAAGATGGAAGACTGGTATTCCAACATAACGCAGTTGTTATAGCTGTTTTCTAGGAAAGGGTTGAAATATTGTATGTTTAGTAGAATCTTACTTTTCTTTTCTGGGTGTTTTTAAGCTATTGCATAGCTTTTATCGCGGGCTTTGAGCGCGGCGACCGAATCAAGAAATTCCGTAACGAACATAAACCTAACACCCCCACTCCGACCGGCACAGCGGTGCGGCATTGAAAGCCGTGCATCGTCTAACGTCGTTTCAGTTCGGCAGACTTCGGCACGGTGTTTGTGTGAGTGCGACTAGGCGTATGCGTGAGTATGCTATGCAATAGCTTTACCGCGGCAGTTCCCGAGTGCCATACGTATTTTTTTTTTTTTTTAATGGCCATTACCAGAAGTGGTATCCGTATTAATGGTTCAGCAGCCCCAATATCATCAGGATTGTACCGGAATCAGCAGTTCGACGTGGACGTGGTATCGGCTGCACTGACATCATCTCTCGTCATCAGAAGACAGCCGCCACGCAACCGTCAATGCAACACTCTGCTAGAGTGGCATTCTACGACTTTGTTCTATAATAATAATAAGTAATACCATTTATTGCACACTAATCACATGTCCATAGGTGTTAGTAATAAAGGTCTTAAAAAAAAATCAGTCAGTGTCTTAAAATTGAAATAATGAAATCATAAAACCATCAATGTCAAAAAAATATCGTTTGCTCGATTGATGGCACTATGGTGAATAATCTCAGCTACGCGGACGACATGGTGTTGCTGAGTCCACAAATCAGCGCGCTCAGAAAATTACGACGACAAAACATAAAATACAAGGAAACACACACACACACACACACACGAAACATAAGAAAATTGTTTTTCTCAACTTATAATTAAGTATAAGCACTAACATTACAGCGGTCGTTGAACTTCCAAAAAAAAAACAAAATCTTTACTTTTTTTTTTTCCTTGAACAGAGTTCCTGGAAGGATTTAGGGGAGGCCTTTGCCCAGCAGTGGGACAGTATAGGCTAAAAAAAAATTCTTTACATTTTATTTATAGTTTTTAAATATCGCTACCAATCGCGTCTGCGGAGTATAGCTAGCCAATTTAAAATAACCCTGTTTAACTACCTAATAAAGAAATCTCGATACTATACCAAGTACATACCTAGTTAAAACCGTGCTGATTATTACAAAAACAAGTTGCAAAAAAGTATTACTGCATCGGCCGGGAATCGAACCCGGGCCGCCCGCGTGGCAGGCGAGCATTCTACCACTGAACCACCGATGCTTATACGACCTACATCTAAACACAGTACTTTTTGTCGTTGTCTTTGAAGAGGCACGTTCTACAAATTGATGGCACATTCACTTTTGTGAAATCATCGTTTTTGTGTTCATTCATACTTAATGGACATGATTTCTTAAGAGGTGGGGGAATAACTTTACTCTAACGAAAGGCAAATGGATTCAATGCCTAAATAAAAGCGTGCTGTTGGATTAACAACGTTCGGCTTAGCGCCAAAAGTTCAAAATCCAACAGCGTGCTTGTATTCAGACATTCAATTAGGTGTCTCCTGCAGTGGCGTAACTATACCGTTTGGGGCCCGTGGCAAATTCAAGGGATGGGGCCCTCTCTCAATGTAAAGAAGCTCAACCAAAGTTAGTTTTTTTTTTTATTAGCACTTCTCCCGCGACTTCTTCCGCGTACATTTTATGTTTTCCCCTACAAAAACTTTAACACCTGACTGCTTCTGTCCTTATGTTAGAATTCTCCTGTGCTCATGGCCCTCTCGGGCCGGGGGCCTCCTCTAGCTGGCGGCCCGTGGCATTTTGCCCCAATGCCACCCTATAGTTACGCCACTGGTCTCCTGCGTGATTACAATCGGCTGTGACGACGAGATAGCAGCTCATATGCTGCTAAACTGCCCGGTAGTCGCCACATACAGGGCAAAGCACTTCGGTAACCCAGGTACCCTAGGTGAGACGGACAGTAACATCAAGCCTTGCGCGGTTGCGGACACCAGCCCGTATTACCTTTTTTTTTTTTTTTTTTTTAAATAAGCATAGATAACTAATTTAAAAAAAAAAACAACGACAAAGAGTACCATCGACACGAAAAGAATAAGAAGAACCATAAATAATCTTAAACATGTAGATACGAACCAGAATTCGTATCAAAAATACGGGTCCTATGTATATAGGTAATGACCAGAAATGACGTTTTTCGATAAAATGATAATACTTTGCTACCGGGTACGTAGACCGGGTATACAAAGGGCAGGCTAAAATAATAGAATGATAAATGATGAATGTTTTTCTGTAAACAGGTTTGTACAAACACTTTTACACGTCAATGATATTATTTTAAAACCTAGAAGAGGTCGCCGTTTCTGCTTAGCGTTCTTTCTGACTTTATTTATTTTTGCTCAGCTCCCAAGGGTCCTACCGTGATGTTATATAGCCTATTACTTTCCTCAAGGATTGGGCAAAAAAAAAATCCAAATCCGACCGCTAGTTTCAGAGTTTAGAGCGTTCAAACAAATATACCTACAAAATCTTCAGCTTTATTATTAGTTAGATAAGATATAGATTACAGGCGAATACTCCCGGTAAGGAGGCGCCCCTTATAAGCAGGGTATTCATACTCTAACAAATCAGTCACCAAAAGGGACTAATCTCTACAAATCCTGACTTTAAAGTAATTCGGCTTTAACGTTCACATGTTTATAACCAGTAAGGTTATCGGTTGTTAAGTTGCCCAATTAACTTGAAAGTTACCTACATTGTGTGAATTTTATTACCAAACTAGCTGTAAACCGCGACTTCGTCCGAGTGGAATTTTTTTCGTGGGACCCTATTTTTTTTTTTCTAAAATAAATGTAGCCTAAGTTACTCCTTATTACATCAGCTATCTGCCAGTGAATGTCCCGTCAAAATCGGTCCAGCCGTTTCAGAGATTAGCCGGAACCAACAGACAGACAGACAGACAAAAATTTAAAAAAAAATTATTTTGGTATATGTGTGTATCGTGTATACATCCATATGCATTTAGCAAAAAGTGGTTATTTTAATATTACAAACAGACACTCCATTTTTATTTATTTGTATAGATGTATGATGCGTGAGCCGCATTACAATGTACCCCGGCTGTCTATCTGATGTTCGTATCTTTATGGTTACAGGAATAAGGTGGATTGATTTGGATTCTGGACAAAATGGAGATTATATCGAAATGAGTTTTAAGTGGATGTAACTTCATTTATCTGTCCCAGCAGCGTTGTCACTTCCGAACAGTTCGTTTTTGTATTTTCAAATGTCACTGAATTTGTAAATTTCAAGTTCAATAAGTTTTTTTTTTTTATTTCACATATCGCTTGTCCGGAAGAATACAGTATCATGTCAAAATTTGGCACTAACTGACTTAATAATACAGTTCGACTAAAAAAAGTACGTTCTACCTTTTAAATTAGGTCGAAAATCGCTTTCACCTTGAATTAAAAAATAGGGTACATACTAATACATATTAATAATAAAACATAATCTGTTTATCTTATGGATATACCACAATATTTTGAGTTAAAAACTTTAATCGCTTCTCCTGAAAAAGTACGTTTTACAGTATTCTTGCGGGCAAGCGATATGTAAAAGTATACCCACAGAACAGAAGAAAGAAATAAAAAGTATTTATTGGGACTCGTACAGGAATATAAAAACTAAACTAAACACAATCACACTAATATTATAAAGGCGAAAGTTTGTGAGTGTGTGGGGGTGTGTGTGTGTGTGTGTTTATGTTTCTTACTTCTTCACGCTCAAACGGCTGAACAATTAAATATTTACATAATATAAGCTAAAATATAAACTATAATAATATGTACAATTATATGAAAAAATAAAAACGGCTGAACCAATTTTGATAAAATTTTGTATGGAGGTAGCTGACACCCTGGATTATAATTAACTTTCCCGCTCTTGACCTCGATCTCGCTTGATGGAAAGCGATGGATGAGGTCTATGATGGAACGAGCGTGCCCAGAAGATGCCTAAGGCACTGGAACTCCCACGCATAGATGAAACACAGCAGGCTGCTTGACGCTGGACTCCGTTGGGAGGGTGGTCGCAAACCAGGCGTGCGTTAGCCCTACCACCGCAAGGGAAGAATTGGCCAGTCAAATAAGGTGTTGGGTGTGACTGTCCAGGATGCGCCGAGCGTTCGGTTCAGTTGAGTAACTGGCGGAACAAACTGCGCTACACGAGGAGGCTTCTTCATGCATCCCAAAAAATAGAATGGTTATTTTCTATTAACATTATAGAGAGCCTTTTAAAATAATACAAAATATTCAGGTAAAATCCAATAAAAAGGCAACTTTCAATTCGAAATCGAGCCAAACAGCCCTTATCGGCAATTTACGAAATAAACTCAATCTAAAGCAATTTTATTTGCAACAACAGAAGGGGCGATTGTCGTAAAAACGTTTGACTTACGATTTCGGTCTCGAAAACGGATAGCAGTAAACCGCATGAACTTTGTTATCGCTGAACTTGTTAAAATATGTTACGGTACGGTTATTATTCTAATTCGTTGGATCATTCAATTCCCTACAAAATGGTTGAGCTGGATGGTGCTGATCCACGCGTCACGTTCGTGAACGGGCGCCGTCGGTTGAGACTGGTCATCTCTTAACTGCCAAGGCTTATTTTTAATCTTATATTTTGAATTGTTTCTTCATTTGTGTGTTTTTTTTAATTGTTCTCTCATATAGAAGCAACAAGAATAATGTACCCAGGATTTTGTAATATCTTGATTTAAAATAGTGTCCATGGAGTTTCTTGCACGTTCATCTCCATAGAGATCTACGTTTTGGAATGGGCAACTAGCTTCAACTTTCTGACTAACTGACCGACTATTTAATTTTGACAATTCAAAAGCGCCCATACATGGTTTAATTGAAATAAATGCTTTGAGCTTGAGGTTGATATTGAAATATAGGTATTATAATATTGTTTGAGGTAGATATGTTTTTTTTTTATATGTACTAGCCCTGACACAGGTAGAAGGCATCGCGACAGTCCCCGTAGAAGATGGCGGGACGAGCTGGACAAAACAAACGACCAGTGGTCCACTTTAGCCCTGGATCGAAAGAACTGGAAATCATGGCCTTTGCCCAGCAGTGGGATGATACAGGCTAACAGTAACATACATACCTAAACTCACGCTTTCTTCCCATGGGGGTAAGCAGAAACTACAGAACGCCACCTGCAAATATAAATACATACTTATTTTGCTTCGTTTACGTTCATGCATCAGAGCCCTGATTCACAACCATACGACAGGCTATCGTATCGAAAATCTGACATTCCGATAACCTGATTTGACTTACCCTCAACAGCAAATAGCTGTTGGAAGAATAGCGGGCGTCTATTTGATTTAAACTGACAAAATTTTCAGGTTTTGGACTTGTGAACAGCGTTTAGAAGACTCCTACGATAACAATGATTAATGTTCGATACGATACGGAAGCGTATCGATCGAGCGTTTGTGAATAGCTATGCTGCACCCTAACACGCCCAATCACAATCTGCACCCTAATTGCGTAACACACTATCAAACGGAATCTGAATCATTTTGAAGCAAATTGCTAATCCATTGCTGCATAAGTTCGAAAAATTTGTCTGCTCAACACGTAAATAACGCAATGAATGTTGTTGTACTGTCAAAATGAAACCGATTCCGATTGATAATGTGTTATGCAATTTCCCCGCTGATCTGAATCAAAAATTTTCAGATTGTAATTATGATAGCGTGAGCAATTTTTCCTATGTTCCAAAAATTTGTCTACTCAACAACGTAAATAACGCAATGAATGTTCTTGAACTGTTAAAATTAAAGCCATTACTACTGTTGGATCATCATCATCAGCCTGCTTCAGCTTACTGCTGGACACCGGTCGCTCTCAAGGCGCCCTATTCATTTTGAAACGCCTGATCAATATCACATAGCAGCAATTCATCTAACTACAGTACCCGGCGATAAATATTGCACATCGACCTTTCACATAATTACGTAGTGTGCGACAGAGATAACGCTCTACGAAGCCGAAATTAGCCGATTGTCTCTTTCCAATGTCGATGTGCAATATTTATCGCCGGGTACTGTAGCTTTAATTGTCCTTATTAATTGTTTTAATTACCTATGTGTCCGTCTTTTTGACATTCACTTGCCTTTGAAACCTCATGTTGTTAACACCAAAAAAATTATATTTTGCTAGTATTGAGTATCCAGTTTATTCTTCCGGCATATCCCCAATTCCCGTACAACTACTGTTATGCCCGGGCCACACCAACGAGAAACGCCGACAATTATCGCGATAAGTTGTGGCTGCACCGCGATAATTATTGGCGTTGCCCGTTGGTGGAGCCCCGGCATTAGTTCGTTACGCAATTACCCCACTCACCCACACCCACACACGCACGCCGCTGACCTTCCTAAAGTACTTAACCAATAAAGTCACTATAATTCATCGGAAATGTAATTATTCCCCTCATAGCCTCTAGGTTTTCTCTACATTTCCGCTTCTGTAAATCTCCGTCCTGTCCCTTATGCTCGGGGCGAAAAACCAAGAGAGAACCGACGCGCTGAGACGCCCGACTGTTATGGAAGTAAAACTATATATCCACTAGCTGTGGCCCGCGGTTTCATCCGTGATAAAAGTATTATAGTCCTTTTTTATTGATTCTCTTTACAAATCTCCACCCCCCTTTTTAAACCCTTAAGGGTTAATTTCGGAGATAAAAACTACCCTATGTCCTCATCCTCATCATCCTCGGGATGCAATCTATCTTTTTTTTTTTTTTTTTTTTTATTGCTAAATGGGCGCACTCTTGACCCCGATCACGCCTGATGGAAAGCGATAGATGAGGTCTATGATGGATCGAGCGTGCCCAGAAGATGCCTGTTCACTCTTGATTTGAAGGCAGACGGGTTAAATGTGGGAGGGAACACAGATGCCGGCAGAGAGTTCCACACTTTGACTGTGCGCATAATAAAAGTGAAGGAGAAGCGCCGAGTACGACTCATCGGGATATCAACCAAGTGCGGATGGTACGCTGCAGTACGTCTGGTTGTCCGGTGGTAAAAGGGCGATGGTGGGATCAGGTCGTGGAGCTCCTGCGCACACTCTCCGTAGTACAGTCTATAGAAGACCGTCAGGCAAGCGACATTACGCCGATGAGCCAGGCTGGGAAGCGTAGCTACCAACGTCTCGTCGCCTATAAGCTTTCTAGCTCTGCGTTCCACCGAGTCAAGTGCAGCAAGCTGGTATTTTGCTGAGCCATCCCACAAGTGGCTGCAATACTCCATACAGGAACGGACCTGAGCTTTGTACAAACTTAAAAGCTGTCCTGGTGTGAAGTATCGCCTCACCTTATTTAGGATGCCCAGCTTCTTGGCTGCGGTCTGAGCTTTTGACTCGATGGTTGAGCCGAAGTTGAGATCTGATGTCAACTCCATGCCCAAAAGCTGAAGGCGGTTGGTAACCGGTACAGATGCACCTCGGAAAGCAGGGCATAACTGGAACTGGCTCCTTTTCGCAGTGAAAAGACACGCCTGTGTTTTTAAGGCGTTGAATTTGACCAGATTGTCGTCACCCCACTGGGAAACGAGATTTAAGGACAAATTCATTCGTTCCACCATGGCCTCTCTAAGAGTAGCCGTTTCCTCTCTGCTGGCTTTTGCACTGGACAGGTATCTTTCTGCGACTGTGCTGTCATCTGCGTACCCGATTGCACCAAGCTGAAGCAGGTCGTTGATGTGCAGCAGAAATAAAGTTGCAGAAAGAACAGACCCCTGAGGAACACCGGCATCAATGCCCATATGTTTCGATGAGCAGCCATCAATGACCACTCTGATCGATCGATCACTCAGGAAGTCTGAAATCCAGTTGCAAAAGTCAGCAGAGAGGCCAAAAGCGGGAAGCTTGCCCAGCAGACTGGCGTGCCAGACCCTGTCAAAGGCCTTTGAGATATCAAGCGACACAGCAAGGGCTTCGCCGTGTCTCTCAATGGCCTCGCCCCAGCAATGCGTAACATACACAAGAAGATCCCCAGTTGAACGACCATGACGGAAGCCATACTGGTGGTCACTGAGGAGCTCATTGTCTTCGAGGTATGCCAGCAGCTTTTTGTTAAGTACCCTTTCCATCACTTTGCACAGTATGGAGGTTATGGCGATTGGTCTATAATTGACAGGATCGGCACGGTTACCCTTTTTGGGCACCGGCTGCACATTAGCAAGCTTCCAGGACTCCGGCACCACTCCGGTTTTTAGAGAGAGGCGAAACAAACGCGTCAAGACAGGAGACAACTCTGGAGCACAGTTTTTCAGTACTCTTGCGGGTATTCCGTCAGGTCCGCTGGCTTTATTCACGTCCAGATTGCTAAGGACCCTACGGACCTCTTTGAGATGGATCGAGATCTCCGGCATTGTAGAGCCACAGTGCGGTATCTTAGGTGGTATGTTAGAGGCCGTATCAAGGCGTGAATTTTCAGCAAAGATGGAGGCAAATAGATTTGCCTTTTCTTGCGCGGTATGAGCCAGCGTTCCATCAGACCTCAGCATAGGAGGCAGCGTAGGACGGCAGAAATTTGTCTCGACCGATTTTGCCAGGGACCAGAACTCCTTGCTACCTTGCCTTTCCCGGGACTCAAACTATCTCTCTGCCAAATTTCATCTAAATCCGTTCAGTGGTTTAGGCGTGAAAAGGTAACATACAGACAGACATAGTTACTTGGATAGTATAATATTATAAATGCGAAAGTGTGTCTGTCTGTCTGTTACCTATTCACGCTTAAACCGTTGAACAGATTTAGATGAAATTTTGCATAGAGATAGTTTGAGTCCCGGGAAAGGACATAGGATAGTTTTTATTCCGATATTCTCACGGGATCGACACTTATGCGGGTGAAACCGCGGGGCGCTGCTAGTTACCTATAAATTAAAGCTTTTCGTGTCTGTGTGACCGCGTTGTTCTTATCGGTCTCTTCTCCGGTTTTCACCATCCATTTAGAAAATGAATTCTGCATAGCTATTCACAAACACTCGATACGCTTCCGTATCGTATCGAACATCAATCAATGTTATTGTAGGAGTCTTCTCAACGCTGTTCACAAGTCCAATACCCGAAAATTTTGTCAGTTTAAATCAAATAGATGCCCGCTATTCTTCCAACAGCTATTTGTTGTCGGGGGCGAGTCAAATCAGGTTATCGAAATGTGTCGTTTTCGATACGATAGCCTGTCGTAAGGTTGTGAATAGCTATGCTGGAAGGCGACTTCGTCTGCGTGAAATTTCTTGTTCCTCCGACATACCCCGTCGCATCGCTTCGCCTGCATAGCGTTCTTTTTTACTGTTTTTCTTTTTGCTCGGCTCCTAAGGGTCATAGCGTGATGTTAAATAGCCTTCTTCAAGAATTGGGCTATCAAATGCAAAAAATATTTTTCTAATCCGACTGGTGTTCCAAAAAACAAATAACTGTTCAACTTAATTATTAGTATGTAGATATAGATAGATTAATGTTAAACTTATAATATAATAAAGAAATCTCGATGTTTTGTCAAGTCGTGAAAACCGTGCGAAGCAGGGACGAGTCACTAGTGGACAATAATTAGGAAAGTCAGATTCTAAGAAGAGCCCAATGCGTAAGCTAGCTGGTTATCTGTAACTCCTAGATAGAATAGGTAATACGGGCTGGTGTCCGCAACTCCACGTCAATGCGCGTACTTTGCGTACTACCTATTACCTACTCGTAGATATATTGAATATGTCCACGTGTCACATAGCAACAGCTAGCCTGACTAAAATATACATAGATATAACGTTTTGTTATGTTCTAGTAAATAAAAAATACCTACTCGTGTGTGACGGCAAACTTTTTAGCTCTTCAATGTTTTTCTCTTTTCCTTTAACTCTTTAAATGTTTTCGCATTTATTGTGGTTCATTTTGTAACAAAAAAAAACTCACTACACGCGCCAATTATGTTAACACATTTTCATCCGTACAAGTTTACAAAAAGATACTTTTATTTAATTTGAAACGCATTACACCTAATGCAAAAACTTCGTTAGAATTTCATGAAAATAAAAAATAGAAAGCCTGAGCGCTTATATGTAGTACTTCACAGACTAATAATATTACTTTCACGAACTAACTGCAGACAAGAAGGCACAAAAACATCTAGGTCAAAATCATATTTGACTACTTCGGCAGTGAATGCCAAAAATCTAGGCAAAATGCCAGAAATAAGAGACATTTCTTCTGCGGAAACTTTCGTGAGATAATACCTTATAGACCCTAACTTTTTATAGCCAATACGATTCGGTTTTGTAGGCAACGCGCCCTAGGGAACGCCGAGACATTTTTGTTCACCTACCTAAGTTTGACAACGCTTTTGCAAAGCCCGTCTGGTGCGAAGTACCTCGATAAAGTCCTTTATAAGCTAAGATTAATTAGTTAACTCTTGATTAATTCGGCACTTCCAGAACTCTCTTGATCAGGATTAAGTTTAGTGCGGTACTCTCTTTGCAGTTGTTGTATACAGGGTGTTACAGAAAAGGTATATCAATACAAACGGGTTGAAGAGTGTATCGGGTCTAGAATCTCTGTACAAAATTTCAGATCAAAAGCAGTAACTTTGAAAATGCTTAATATTTTTTTATTTCGATAGTTTATTAAATTGAAATCATAACAAACGTGTCACCGCACTACGAGGGTCATTATCCGTTATCTGTGGTGTGTCTGTGCGCCTAGTACACGCACATCACGCCGCCGCGCGCCAGTGCAGCGCCGTGATGTCGAAATAAAAAAATATAAAGCATTTTCAAAGTCAATGCTTTTGAGCTGAAATTTTGTACAGAGATTCTAGACCAGATACACTCTTCAACCCGTTTGTATTGATATACCCTTTCCGTAACACCCTGTATAACGTGGTTCAAAATTAACCCAACAAACTTTAAGAGGAGCTTTACACCATCATACTGAACAACTTTCACTATAGGACCAACTCTGAAATCACGAAAAAAAATCAGCTGTTTAATATAAAAGTTCAATACCTACTTGACCAAAATGTATGAAATAGCTAAGTTTTGTATGGGACAGTTGATATTTTTTTCGCGATTACGATGTTGGTCCCATGAAGAAAGTTTTTCAGTTTGATGGTCATCTTTCTGACTCGTGCTGTATAAGTATCTACCTGAGTATCATGGAAAGCATAGTCTCATCACATACCTACATACATTTCGCACAGGTGATTTAAAGTTCTTGTTATTTTATTTAGTCTGTACAACTATAACAATAAATCTTTATATAAGAAGGAGTAAATGCCTGAAGACATTTGTAAAGGGTGAATTTAGTGCCAGTAGGCTCAACTTGTTTCTTTGCCTGGTCTCAATAAATGTGGGAATACAAAGTAATTTATAACTTGTAGGCTTAATACCTGATGCCTTCGCATTTGTTAGCCGTAAGTATGAGGGAACAGGGCGTGCGATTCTCCATACAAATGTATTCCCCTTTTAATGCCTTTGCTCGCTCGCAGAACAGATAGCCGATGGGGCCGAAAGTTTCTGGAGTGGCGAACGCGTACCAGAAGACGTAGCGTTAGAAGGCCTCCGACAAGGTGGACCGACGACCTTGTGAAGGTCGCAGGAATTCGTGGAATGCCAGAAGCACAAAACCGGTCGAAGTGGAGGTGCTTGGGGGAGGCCTATGTCCAGCAGTAGACGTCTTTCGGCTGAAATGATGATGATGAATAAGGCTTCTAGAGCAATTTTTTTTTTTTTTTTTCATAAAATCAAGGTCTGCTGTAAACACGTCCCTGTCATTTTTTTTTCAGCGACTAATTAGTAAAGAAAATATGACCCTCTAAAAATGATAAAAAAGTTTTACCGCCGTGATAAGTTTTTAACATTTAAAAAAATGATAGGAACCTAAACATACTCTTTTAATAGAACCGGCTCACTTTTGGAGAAGAAAAATAGGGAATACGAAACGTCGATCTCGTCAAAATATTTGTGATAATTTCGGTCTGAGCTGCAGCTGTCCCTATCACACACTACGGGGGCAGACTTGAGGTAAGGCGACGGCAATAGTTTCTTCAAATACCTATTTTTCAAATTCCTCGCAGGCCCCGTCCCCTCTTAAGTCGTTTTCATTATGTTTTAGACTTTGAATTCTGGTAGAATATCTTAAATTCTGAATATTAAGATGGTACCTAAGTAATAATATTTAACTTAGGTAAGGTACTTTAATGAATAGTAAGTAGGTACCTATCTTAAGTCTGTTTAGAATTTTGGTTTAGACATAACATAAGATTGTGTTAGATTTATTTATTAAAATAAGATAAAAAAAAAAAACTTTAACACTGTATAAACTTCTTATAAATAACTAACAAACTTTTCAAATAAAAATATAATAACCTAACCTAACTAAAACTATTAACAAACTAAAATATGGCGTCGAAAAATTCCTCCGTGTCGCTTTCGGCTGGTAATGTACAGACGTCAGCACTTCAAGCTACTAGAATCTGTCAAATTTCTTTAATAGATTTTCAAGTTTATCGCTATATCATAAGGTTCAAAGTTTATTGGAATAATTTGACAGTTTCGGGTAGCTCGATGAACTGGCGTCTGTACCCAAGAGCCTTGCGGCATCGACACGTTGGATGGCAATGCTTAGGACCATGATGTTCTGGCCTAGGTAAAAGCCAGCCCGTGGGTCACGGTAAGTATTATAGCAAAATGCATTGATTTAAAAGAAATAAACCTGCCATTTCATTTCTAGAGCTTAATTCCGTCAAAAAAAATCAATTGAAAGAAAACTCAACCAGACCTCTTTCCAATTAATTTCAAAAACATTCTCCATTTGTAAGCCCTTGTTTCCACCCTTTGCTCGCTCCCAAAACTTCTTCGTTTCATTATTCCGACTCGGTTTGTGATTCAATCACAACAGTACGTAAATGGTTAGTTAAAACAGCGGCGTACTTAATCAAAGTCGTGAAATCCCGAGCCGGTCCCGGTACAAGCTACAGCCATATCGACCGCCCAAATACCGGGACTAACTAATTACAAAGATCGAGGCTGCTTGATACTAGATGGAACTCTTTGTTCTAAGGAATTCTATTTATTTATGTACACACAGTAAAATAGCTAAAGATATTATAACGTAAGAGCCTACAAAGGTACTGCTGCTTTTTTATGAAATTTCATCTAAAAGATTTTTTTTTATTGCTGAATGGGCACGTTCTTGACCTCGATCACGCCTGATGGGAAAACGATGGATGAGGTCTTTGATAGAACGAGCGTGCCCAGTATCTATCTAATCTCTATGTAATTCTGTATCTCATGCCTGGAGAAAAGTGGTGTACTATAGGGCTTAAACGAACCCGAGAACAGAGCCCTGATTCACAACCATGCGACAGGCTATCGTATCGAAAACCTGACATTTCGATAACCTGATTTGACTTCCCCTCAACAGCAAATAGCTGTTGGAAGAATAGCGGGCGTCTATTTGATTTAAACTGACAAAATTTTCGGGTTTTGGACTTGTGAACAGCGTTGAGAAGACTCCTACGATAACAATGATTAATGTTATATACGATACGGAAGCATATCGAGTGTTTGTGAATAAGGGGGCAGAAGGGATAATATGGCGATTCCGTTACATAAGAAGCTACACTGAATTTTCGCTGTTAATGTATTATTTATTTAAACCTGCCTTATTGTAGGCATTCTCTATCCGTCAACCAAGGGTGGTCTAATTTGTCTCTCCATGTAAAATACTGGTATTCAGCTGCATCCGGTTAGGAAGGAAGCCGAACCCAACATAGTAGAGAAGAGGCTAGGCAGATGATGATGATTTCAAGAGGACGTTCATTTTTACGCGCGAGGGGCTTGTGGCTCGTAAATAACAGCCGCACAGGTCGATCGATCAGGTTAAGCTACGCTTGCCGCGGTTGGTCTGCGGATGGGTGACCATCTTTACATACCGAGACCCCTCCATATCTCGGAAAGCACGTTAAGCCGTTGGTCCCGGCTGTCATTCGTGGATCTTTGACAGTCGTTACTGGAAGTCAGAAGCCCGGAAGTCTGACAACCAGTCTTACCAAGGGGTATCGTATTACCCAGTAACTGGGTTATGGAGGTCAGACAGGCAGTCGCTCCATGTAAAATACTGGTATTCAGCTGCATCTGGTTAGACTGGGAGTTGACCCCAACATAGTTGGGAAAAGCCTCGGCAGATGACTTTCATGTTTACGCACGTCTCTTTTACAATTTTGAAACTGCTTCTAAATTCGCTTTAATGGCCGAATACCACCCTGCATGTTGTAGTCCCATTTTACAGACAACCTTTAAAGTACCTACTATAAAGACACCTCTGCGTATCCATTCTGTAAAGTGCATTTCTACATTGTAGTAACAACCATTATAGGTAGTGTTTGACACAGAGGTATGTGAAAGTATAAGTATTATATTATACAGTATGGAGACCACATAATATATGCAATAAATCACACCACACACGTGTTAGCGCCTTTTCTGACGATATACAAAAAATTAACGAAATCAGTCGCGAAAACAAAACAGATGTTCCCAACATTTTGACGAGTTATGCGAACATTTTTTTTTTCATTTGTGGTTTCCATACTCTTTACATAAGCGCTTCATGAAACCTTGGAATATAATACCGCATTTACACATTCGTGTTCGCCATTCGCCTCGTCACTCGACGAAACATTCGTATACGAGTACCGTCGCGAACTACTGTTCACACATTCGCGGGGTGAATTATTTTGACATTCGCACACGAACATGGAGGACGAGGCGAATAGCGAGCGCACGTGTTCGTTATTCGCCTCGCCATTCGCCTCGCGATTATACGAATGTGTAAATGCAGTATATAATAATATAATCTTTGGCAAAATCAATAAAAATACTTGTTTTTTTTTTTGCTACAAAAAGCGTCCTTCAATAGAAAATACCGGCCTATTGCGAGTCGGACTCGCAAACGAAGGGTTCCGTATCACAAGGAAAAAAAACGGCAATAAATCACGTCTGTTGTATGGGATGGCCCCACTTAAATATTTATTTTATTTTAATTTAATTATTTATTTATAAACTGAATATACAACTAAATATTCTGTGAATATTTCAAGCGTCTACCTGTTGCCGTTATTAATATCGAGCAAATAACGGCAAAAAATCACGTTTGTTGTATGGGAGCCCCCCTTAAAAATTTATTTTATTTTGTTTTTAGTATTTGCTGTTATAGCGGCAACAGAAATACATCATCTGTGAAAATTTCAACTGTCTAGTTATCACGGTTCATGAGATACAGCCTGGTGACAGACAGACAGTGGGGTCTTAGTAATAGGGTCCCGTTGGGTACGGAACCCTAAACTATCCAGTGTGGTATCTAGACTATGAGGGTTGAAAGCATTGAATAGTGCCGTCCATACCTACCTTTTGAAAAGATATCATGCGAAGCTGAAACGCTGAAACGCCAGATACAAATCCGATACACGAGATCAAAAATACAGCTCTGAAAATTGTATTGAATTCCTTTCTGAATACGTAGTACCTGCGAGTACGTTCGTTCGACGACTTTATTATATATTTCATATGTTCGTAGATATTTACTCGGATGAATTTATTGAATTTTCTGCTGTTACCTCGAATTCGCAGCTGTAACTTTTCTATCTCGAGAATGTAATTGCGTTAGGTCTGAAATTTTGACACTGTTAGTCTCTGGAGTATGTTTGGGCTTATGTTTGTAACGAAGTTTGAATGGCCTTCGGTCCTTGATAAGGTAGATGTACAAATTCTTCTTAGCGTGTCGGTGGCAAAAATAACACGAAAAATTATATGTTATTTTTTATTTTGCCGAAAATTCAGCAACGCGAATGCCGTTCGCTGACGCAGGCATTCGTCCTCACGTGTGCAGATGACAGCATGCCACGTATCAATGTATCTACCTACTCTTGTTACAGTATGTTTATTTCACGTAAACATACTGTAACAAGTATTTTTATTTCACGAAGCGGCTCGCGCTTTACTTGTGGTAACCAATCAAACACGCTGTGAATGTGTGCGTGGAGACGAGTAGCGTCAACACGGAAAGGTGCATCCAGACAGAGCGAGGCGTGAAAATAATATTGAGTGGCAATTTGATTGAGTAAATACATTCGTATTTTTGCAAACAGATCCATTTGTTTCGTTTGTTTACCGTTTTCAATACAAAGCGGAACAAGCGCAACTGCAGTTTCAGCGTAAATATTTTGCAGACTTCAATTTATTGGTCTCTGTATGGAATGCAAACAATTTCATTTTGTACAACTCATTTTGCTTGACCGCGCATACCTACTGGACGAAACCTTTTAGCAAAAAAAAGCTGTAATAATACTAATACTTTTTCTTCTTTACATAGTATATATTTTATTATTGAGAAAATGTAACTATTTACACAAGATACTAAATTAAATCACTAACTTACTATACAAATAAATACAAAAACAAAGGACGCTTAAGTATCCTTTGTTTTTGTATTTATTTACTCGTCCGCATCGCTGTCATCCGGAAACGTGCCCAGAAGACTGGCAGCATTGCCACGTTGAATGGCAATACTGCCAATGTAATAAATTGTATACAGCGTGCATTGAGTAAGTGGAAGAGACGGGAGTCCCATAGAAAAAGATGAAAACGTCGATTGTATGAAAGTTATGAAACTTTGTACTAAAACTGAATACCAACATAACAAAAATGACACAGACTGCACGTGTTAAAGCGAGACAGCGATAACCACCATTATGTTTAGTACACGTTTCATAGTTTCTTTTTTTATTAGACAGTTGCGTCAGACTGCAGCGTGTATCAGAAAAATGTGGTCATATTTAAGGATGTGGTACAGACCATCAAACCTTCCCAAATCCCAGTGCGAGTGCGGTGCTTCTGATCAGACCATGCCCCACGTGCTGGCGTAGCCTAAGGGTCCGTTCACACAGACCGGCTCGGAGAGGAGAGCAGATTATTATTACGTTGAAAATAGAGTTTTTAGTATTTGTAGTAAGGTTTATTTTTGCATGTGCACTGCTTTTGTCATTAAGAATGCTTGAACGCGCTTGGTGTGAAATAATAAGAGGAGCTGACCAGCTCCGATCGCGTACTTTTTCTCGTTCGCGCAGCTGTTCGGCTCCGATTGCATGCTCTTTCTCGCTCGCGCAGCCAATCGGCTCCGATTGCGTACTCTTTCTCGCTCGCGCAGCAGATCGGCTCCGATGGCGTGCTCTTTCTCGCTCGCGCAGCCGATCGGCTCCGATTGCGTGCTCTTTCTCGCTCGCGCAGCCAATCGGCTCCGATTGCGTGCACGCCGCCCCACGCCGACTGCCATTTGTAGTGTATCCACCCGGCTCCGAGCGCATCCGACCGGCTGCGAGTGCATCCGAGCGGCTCCGAGCGCATCCGACCAGCTGCGAGTGCATCCGACCGGCTGCGAGCGCATCCGCTTTCAGATAGCTTCCAGCCGGTCTGTGTGAAATAGTTGGCGGCTCCGCTCCGACTAACTCCAAGCGTACCTATACGATCCGGTCTGTGTGAAAAGAAAAATGCGCGCCGATGCTCTCCGAGCCGGTCTGTGTGAACGGACCCTAAGTGCCCATTCACCTGCAGCTTGGTCATCCAAGCTGATTGCGGCATCAGTGGGATTTTTTAGGTCATCCTAAAAAATCCCACTGATGCCGCAATCAACATGGCCACCGACTGTGCCTAAACCATATAAAAACAAAAAATAATAAAACAACAAGCAAGAGTACTATTGACGCGAATAGAAGAAGAACAACTGTCTCCATGGGACCAACATCGGAATCGCGAAAAAAGTACAGCTGTCCCATACGGTTTACTAATGATATGCATAAAATATAATGTCATCATTTACATTAGCAAACCAAAAATCCGCATACTGATAACCTACGCATAAAATGATTAGGCCTTAATGATTTGCCATAATGTTTATTGCCATAAATACTGTTGCCATAATAATAATGACGCATTATTATACAAAGTATAACAATAAAAATGCATAAAGATATTTACACATAATGTTCTTTGGAATAAACATTTCCTAATTATCGTATGTAAACATTATTTCGCATTATTGATTATTGCTCCAATAAAACGCGTAGGCGCTCTACGCGGCGCTAGACTCATAATTTTATTATAATTCATTTATGAAGGTATCACAAACTATTCAATGACGATCTTTAAATTTTGCTGGCTGTGGTACAACTTGTGAATTATCTAATTTAAAAAATGGAAAATAAGGTGCACACATTCCAAACCACAAGAGGAGGTGTTAAAATAAATATAAACGGTTTCACATACGAAAAAAATCGAGAGTACAATAACAAACACTATTGGGTGCGTGAATTACGTCGCTACGTGAATTATAAATGTAACTCTCGCGTAATTACAAAACTAAGTGACGAGCAAAAACACGAAATAATAACAAAACAAATAGCAAATCATAACCATGAACCTAATGCTTCTCGAGAACAGGTACGTTTATCATTTTTCTTGTTTGCGTTGATATAACTCATACAAAAACAAACATGTTCGCGGCTCACGGGTGGCCCAAGGGCCACCCTCGCCGCACCTTAACTATTCCAATACAGTAATTCCTAAATTATAATAAATAATGAAAGTACAACACACATATTTTTTTTTTCAGATTCTAAATACTATCAACAAATTAAAAGACCCAATTACGACTTTTTATATTTATAACTCATGATTATTAGACGAATAAACATTATGCCAAAAAATATTATGCAACTCCAAATTAAACCAAAACAAATTAGACCAAACAACAGTTATGCTAACATTTGCATAATGTCAAAGCATTATTATGCCACAGTACTATTATGCTAATAGAAGCTATGCGAAAACGCGATGCCAAACAATATTGTGCCTTAAAATTGTATGCCAACAGGGGCATTACCGTCCCATACATTTGGGTCGAGTAGTATTAAAGTTTTGTATGGGACAGCTGAATATTTTTTTGCGATTACGATGTTGGTCTAAAGAACTTTCTCCATGGGGTTGGTCCCATAGTAACCGTGAAAAAAAAAAATCAGCTGTTCCAAACTATTGGGTCGAGTAGGTACCTAGTTTTGTATGAGACAGCTAATTAGTTTTTCGAGAATATGATGTTGGTCCCATGGAGACAGTTCCCAGATCAGCTGTGTGGAGCTTGTGGTGTGTGCAACCTTAAATATACGACCACACCTCTCTAATACACGCTGTATAGAGGTGAGTATAAGCATGTTAATAATAAAATTACATGAGCATAAACAATAATATGTTAACATTAAAAAATTGGCTTCTGCATAAGTTCGTTTGCTCAACTTTCACGCTTGTTTGAAATTATATCTTTGTTTTTTTACACACACGAAAGGACCTTAAATTAATCCTACAAATAATACATAGGTACTTACGTTCCTTGTCAAATACTTACTTGAACCTTCTAAACCGTGGTTTGGTACCTAATCAAGTAAAGAAATTTTCTTTGAATTCCTTTCAACCTTGGGGCTCTACAAAAGTTTGGTTCAGGGCTTAAATTAACGTATAGGGAACAAAAAGCCTTTCAGCAAATGCACACCATTTTTACAAGCTTTTATAATTTAATTTAACTTGCACTGTTCGTACGTATGTAATATGTAAGTTGTTTACTAACTCAACTACCTATTTGATACCGGAACAATTTATCAAGAATATCCGAGAAAAAAATCCGAAAATCTTAAAATACCATATCTAGCACATCTCTATTTCCGAAATAGGTAGACAAACACGGGCGCAGTGAATTTGATTGAAGCGGATATTTGGCGTTCCGGTGCCGCTCGCCAGGGGGCGCGGGCATCGCTCTAGTTTACTTTTATTCTTTTATCTTTTTCATCCGATTAAAATCCAATAGGCAACTGTGTCCGTCCGGCTAACCTAGCACTTGTTTCCACCGGGATTTAATGGATTATTCTTTTATTAATGTTCGCCGTAATTAGAGAGCACTATTTTATTTTATTTGGTCCAAACTATTACTTTTTGTTTTTTTTTTAATCTGATTGCGTAATTCAGTTTTACACCAACGCAAGGCCTGCGTGTATTTTATGCAAATGGTGATTTTAGAGCCATAAGTACCTAAGTCAATAGGCAAGTACATTGCAAAGTATGCTGCTGATCTGACCTATCTGCGTAGGTATCATCAATCCGTCGTCAAGCCTAGCGATATTTTCCCCTTTACCGTTAATTGAAACTTTGTAATTGAGAAGTTCTTCCCGTAAACTATATTGGATTACGATGACCTTACAACTATTTCAGAAAGAAATTCCTTTCTCAATGCCGCATGTCGTCTCGATAAATAATTGAAAATCGTAAATGCGGCGCCATCTATCTGTCATGTAGAAAACTAAACGTTTGTTTTATTTGTTAAATTCATAGTATATCTATGGTTAAATTCGTGTACTAGAATACATCTAGAATATTAACTTTACAAAAATAAAACACAAATATGAAAAAAAAATTAAGACAACGAATAAGTAATAGTGATGCTATGTTTTTCAGAATAAACGTTATTTGAATAAGCGACATCTATCAATTTTGTGGCAAACTAAAACCACAATGTTTCTTTAAAGGTTTGTTAGTGCGGCGATAGATGACAGAAGCAGTATCAATCAATCATTAAAAAATTCGCAAAATAAAACATAATCGGCCAAGTGCGAGTGTGAGTGAGGGTTCCGTAGGTACCACCTAACTTTAGTACAAGCTCAAACCTAAGAAGAAGTTATTGTATGTTAAACTTTATTTTAACATGTAAAGTTAGACTAGTTCTAAATCTAAATCTAGGTTCTAAATTTTGAAATTAGTCGGAATCAAGTTTTAATAAATTTAATAATAATAAAAAGAATAGTTAGGTCATCATCTTAGAATATAAGTATCCTTTGCTATTATTGTCGATATTTTAGAGAATTTTCTGCCTACGCATGTGACTAGGGTGATGAATATAAAAATGTTGACGGAAGGCCAAAGAAAAGATGGATGGGTTGTGTGAGGAATGAATGATACTTATGAAAGAAAAGGGAGTGAATGATAGCGTGTCAGTTGACAGGGGAGAATGGAAGATGAAAACGTGTTTCGCCGACCCTAAGTAGCATGGGACAAGGGGAGGAAGATGATGAATTGTTGTTATTATGGCCTAAGCAAGCCATCGTTACATATTGTATTCTGTGAAAGTTTAAACTGCCAAACTATATAGGCCTGTGACAAACCGATAGACAGACGGCGTAGTAGCACATAGTAATAGGTGGTTATCCACTTCAGTTAATTTTATCCCATAACGTATGGTTTCATTATAATAATAATAAAAATAACTGTTGTTGCGCATTTGTATGAAGAGTTATAACCTTCTAGCATCATATGTATTTAGCGTTAGAATCTATATCCAAAAGGTAGGATTTGGTTGATTAAATAATCTTCAGCGAATGATAAAAATGTTTGTTTATGAATAAAGAGCACAAGTAGGTAATACCTACTATTAACAATAAAATACCAACACAACTAAATAAAAAAATAATAAGGACACAATCATGTTTTAATTTTCATTTATAAACTTAGTATTTCAAAATTCAAACACCGGTTACGATAATTATTAGGTTTTCATACAAATAGGTTTCAACAAAAGTTACCATATTAGGCTGAATCTATGTAAGTTCCTTTGCCTATTAACTATAGATAAAAACTTGATCTGGTTTTCAACACCTATTTCATACCTTGAATCTTGTTTGGACCACAGCGTTTTTATCTCACTCTAACTTATACGTGTTTCATATTATAAAAGAGACAGAACTCATTAAAGTCGATTCGAATAACGACGCTTCAGATACGGAATAGTAGCGACTGTGACGGTATTTCATAAATAAATGTCAAAATAACTCTCTCGATGCCAAATGATTATTGTTGTTTTTACAATGTTATTCCGTTTATTTTCTTGAAATGCATCGAGATTGAGTGATCCGCGATCGCGTTTATATAGCTCCGACACGTGAAATAACATGCATCGCGCTTACCATACGCGTTTGTAATAGATAATCCCAACTCTTCAAAATGTCAAATTGTTTTTTAGTGTTTTGTATGTATTTTTGTTTCAATACGCGTTTAAAATTGTTGCATATTAGTGTAAATGAGTGCTGTGTTTTTATTTAATTAGATAATGGTGTTAAATGTGGTGTTAATGTAGAAATATTGCGAAGTGAAGTGTGTTAGTGAGGTTAGTTTTTCTTCCCGCTATTATCTGGTCCCTGTTCTCAAATCCTGGCAGCGGTTCGGTGAGTAATAGCGAGTAAGTTTTCTATGGAAGGACTTCTAAAGGAATCATTAGTTAAATTCCGACGCTGGCGTGTTTTAAATTACAAAGTTATGTGAAGTTTGTTGTGCATACAAAAAAAATTGTAGATGTCTATAACTTAGTCTCTATGAGACTTATGTGTATGGAAATGGCTGATAAATATACCATAGATAGATAATTACTATTTCAATAATAGATGCTAACTGTTTTAGTAGTTATCCTGTCATTAAAATACTATTTAAAGATTTCATGTTTTGTTACACTCAGGTTTTGCGGGAACCAAACAATGTTACATTTCTCAATGTTCTTTATCAATACACAAATACTCAAAAATATAGTTTTAGTGTAAATACAGAGAAACTAAAGAGTTTTTAACATAAATCAAGAAATTTTATGTAAAGGTTTGGTTGTTCCATCAATAACGGAAATAAGAAAAAATAGTTAAGAAATTATTCAAGTATTGATTTCTGCTTTTCTTGTTTGAGATTCTAATAAATAATAACGGAAAGTGAACAAATCACAAATAGAAGATTTTATGGTATAAGAACTCATAATATTATCTGCTCATATTGTGAACAACGCTTAAATTCTTTGGTATGAATGTTGTCAGTGGTATAAAAAAAAGATTCAAATTCTGATTAAAGATTTTCAGTAAGTAGTTTAAATGAATAAACAGAGGGTGGGTTAGATTCCCATCAAAAGTTTTTAAAGTTCGTTAATCAATTGTATGTATGGGTTCAAGTCCCATAATGAAAAACATTTTATACCCTAAATATAGTTGACAAATGTGAGAGGAGTCATATGTCTCCGTATTTGTGGGTTCAAACCCCATATTATATCATAGTTTATGGCAATGCCAAAATGAGAGTCCAGAAAGAAAGAAAATATGTTTATTTGCCGTAAACATGACGTAGAGAAAGAGCAGTCTTTCATGATTTTTGGCCAGATGTGATTATAAGATAGTGTAATAATGTATCCTATTCTGTCGTTGTTGCGAATAAGCAAATACTTTACAGTATGTATGTATGTTTGTAAACCAGAATAACTTGGGTTCAACTCCCACAGTCCTTACCTGTTACGGCCATGTGGACAATCATTTTGATTCAAGTCCTAATTTACTGAAAGTTATGGCACAAATATTTGAATTCTTGGATTCAACTGCCAAAGTATTTAACAATATTAAAAGTGAATTTATCCGCAGTAATAGACCCAATAGTGGTTTTGAGTTTGTGGGTTAGAATCCCACAGATTATTTTGCCAGTAAATCTAATCTATCTACAGCCATAAAAGAATTTTTATTTGGGTTCAAGCCCCATATAAGATTTAATAGTGTTCCACAGACATCAATAAGTTAATTAGCCCCAGCAATGTGGACGGGGTACTAAATGGGTTAGATTCCCATATTATTTTATTTTATTGTGTTGGCAGTACTGACAGAAGTCAGTTCTTCAGTAAGCATGCAGATTCGTGGGTTCAAATCCCACACTAACAACCAGAAACCTACTCCACAGAGGTATTAAACAACAGTATCAATACGGGTTCGACTCCCATTTTAAAATTGATTTGTCTGTAATGTCTGAGTCAGTTCTTCATTAAGCATGCAGATTCGTGGGTTCAAATCCCACACTAACAACCAGAAACCTACTCCACAGAGGTATTAAACAACAGTATCAATACGGGTTCGACTCCCATTTTAAAATTGGTTTGTCTGTAATGTCTGTTTGCAAATTATTACTAGCCAGCAACCTAGGAATTTTGGAATGGGTTCAACTCCCATATTTAAAAAAGGAAATCAGTGATGCTCGCATACATTCAAAAAGAACAAAAAAAGGCTTTTTTGAAGTAACAAATGGTTATAACATTTATTCATCTGTGATTGTATAGATATTTACATAATATAAGATAAACAAACTATATGTATATGTACAATTAATTATATGAAGAAATAAACAAAATAGTTATTTAATAGACTGTGGAAGGAATATAAGTTTGTTTGTTTGGTAAATAAACGGTAAATAGTGGTAATGTAAATTAAATATTATGAGTTCAAAGTTGAGTCTTGGGTTAGATTCCTAAGAGACTAAATAGAGTGCGCTTATTGTTATTTATATTTTATTTCTATGGGTTCGATTCCCAGTATTAACCAGAACAACCAGACCTGCCAAGCATTTTTATTAAATAAATTTGTTTATGCAAAATATTCTTTTTGTGTATTTGGTTAAATAAAAATGCAATAAAAGAAACTAGCCATTTTCATGAACATACTGTGTAGTCATCTGCATTACATTTAGATCTCCTTCATCTTCTTGAAATTCTACGGACAAATTAATTATTTTAATAACCATGGTGCCATTACGTTTAAAGTTTTTAAAACTTTAAATTGATTATTTACAAACATTCGTGAATTTTTTAAACTTTTTTGTTTAAATTTTATTTTTGTTTACTTAGTATGTAAGGAAATTTTTGTAAACTTTTTAATTAAATAAATAAAGAGAAAATAAAAAAAAAATAAAGAAAGAAATAAAAAATAAAATAAAGAATCAGAAAGATTACAAATAAAGATGTTGGGAAGTTTTGGTCTACTTATTTACCTATCCATACTCCTCCTCCCTGCCCTGGTAACTTAGATTTTAAGGTTTTACTTCTGTGCTTGTTCTCTTGAAATGGAATTTCAAAACTGGTTCCTTGAGAAAGCGTGCACACACAACAATTATGAATTAAATACTTTTAACAAATAAACAACGTGTTTTATTTATTTCGAAGGTTTTTTTTAAATAGGTATGGTTTTGCTCACAGTGCCAGCGCAGTTCATTCCTGGGAGGACAGGGGCTGGGCTGCTAATACTCAACGGGTTCACATTTTACATGAAGAACCACCAGGCGCATGGGAAGAAGCAATGGTACTGTTCCTCGAGAGACGTCCACGGGTGCCGGGCTGACGTCATCACATACAAAGGCCTAGACGGAAGGGATTACATATCAATATTCCGTGGCAGACATATCCACGATCCTCCCCGTTTGCGTCAGTGTCACGACGGTAGATTTATAAGAGAAAAATATTTCTTTAATAAACAATCACTACAGTGATCATTATTTAATTTTATTTTTACAAGTATTTTATTTTTATTAAATTTTTATTTTATGAAAATTGTGATGTACTTATTGTAATGACGTGTTCTTCTAACGCATGTTTCTAATGTAGGGACCTGCTAGTAACTAGATGGACAGTTGTTTGTGACTATTTTAGGAAATACAGTATTCTGGTAAACATGTGTTGGTTTTATTGACCTGCCTTATAACTGTGTATGTGACTAGCTTAGAAAGATATTTACCCGACGAAATTGCCAATAAACTATTAAGTAAATTGTAAAATAGAAATTGTAAAGGAAGTATTTATAAGGCCTGAATTTTCAATAGTCAGATAATTTTTATCTGAGGAATAAATATTGCGCTTTGACAGCTTTTGTACAGAAATTATGTCAAACGGTCAAATTTATTCTTCAGATAAGTTATCTGACTGTTGAAAAATCAGCCCTTAATCGAAGACATCAATATATAAAAAAAATACAATAATTTTGGATATACAAAATAGTTAAGTATATTGTCAAAAAACTCAAGCAATCGTTTTTATTTTATTTCGTGTGTTAGAATCTGTTGTAGAAAATATGTAAATATAGAGATAATACTAATTTTAAGTCTAGTTTTCAATTGGTTTTGTACTCCCCTACATTAGGGCTCCCGCACACGGGCGCAATGTAGCTGTGCTATACTATTTCGATAGGTATCTACTCCGAGCAACATACGCACCTATGTGGAGGGAGCCATTAGACACATTTTAATGCCCATTGGTGAAAAAAAAAACTATTTGATAGCCCTTCGAGCAATGGCCATTAAAATACCTCTAGCAAAGCATACTAGAAAAAATACTAAATTTTGTACTGGTAATAAGACTAAAGGTTTTTTCCAGGTATTTACTACCTCCCATCACACAGAACTGGCAGCATGGTGTTGATCTACAACGATAACAAGTATTGGATCAACAACCGATACCAGAACACGATCAACTGGACGTGTCGGGATCGCAAACGGCTTGGGTGCAACAGTTGCGTACAAACGACCATCGAAGGAAGGTACGTCAAGCATAAAGGCTTCCACAATCACGAGGACAACTACACTAAGTATAATTTTAACGATTGATGTCAAGAACTACTTTGGCCAGTCATTACTTCTGTTGAGAGTCGTTGGTCGCCTGTTTGAGCATGTTCCATGGATTTACGATGAAAATCTCATTTAAACACAAGTGCCTCATTTGTTAGTCATTTTTAGAAACTTTGTTTTGTCATGTTTTCTCCTTCTTTTTTGGTGTTGAATAATAGATCTTGTGTGAGATTTTCATAGTAAATTACAATCCGCAAGTTTTAACTTGAGACTTCGCTCGGTGACGCAAGCTTGCGGTACTGAGGCGTCGAAAGCGGGACCGGTAAAAGCGCGGGGTTCGGGAGGGGCCGCTCGGGTCTCAAGTTAAGGCCAGGATACTCAGAATCGACCTATTTTTGATTCAACATTAAACAATCAAATATTCTTAGTTTCGATGTGATAAAATTATATGTTGTAGTTTAATAAACATTCTTGATTATTCTATGGTTCAAAACACGATATTTGCAACTTCACTCGATCATAAAAAATCGCAAACATATCGAAAACAGGGAAGTTTTTGATCGTTTTTCAAGTCGTACTTGAAGTAGACTAAACTTTTACTCTCAAAAAATATGTCGAAAAATAGGCAATGATGTTTAGAAGAATATTCTACGGTTAATTTTTCACAAAACAGATTTTTATTGTTTTAACAAGATATAATATAATAAAGCGGCCCGCGCGCTTCGCTTTAGTAGCCCGCCAGGCGTTCCCGAGGTAGGACCTGTGTCGCTTTAGCTGGCTCGCTGCGTTCCCCGATAATCGATCGAAATATACGTTATATTATTGTTATTTTCCGTGCTTGTATATTATTTTCAAAAATGAGTCTGTAAAATATTGTTGTAGGTTCTAGTATTATTAATTAAACTAAAAGTTGTAATATAGTTGTAACATATAGTCACAGTAGAAAGATAAACAGTACGGAAACTAAGAATGATTTACTGTTATAATCGATATCGAATAATGGCCCGTGCGATCATGCACCGACGTGAATTTATTTGTAAATCAAAGATGGCGGCTGCTAACATTTTTTTCGTCATGGGTGTCGTAGGTAGTTAAAGAGGTTGCCAAAATCGTTAGTGAGGTCAAAATGTAAATCCAAGATGGCGGCTGTGAAATTTTTCTATTTATTTGTCATGGGTGTCGTTTTCATAGTTTTCGAGGGTGCTATAGCCGATAGTGAGGTCAAAATCTAAATCCAAGATGGCGGCTGTGAAATTTTTCCATTTATTTGTCATGGGTGTCGTTTTCGTGGGTGCTAAAACCGATAGTGAGGTTAAAATCTAAATCCAAGATGGCGGCTGTGAAATTTTTCCATTTTTTTGTCATGGGTGTCGTTTTCATAGTTTTCGAGGGTGCTAAAGCCTATAGTGAGTTCAAAATGCGCGTCGCTCGACCGATGCCTAGTTTAACCCTGCACCTTACCGTTTCAACTCGAGAATGGGTGTAATAGTAATTATAGAAAACAATATTAAAAAAAAAAATCTCTATTATTCGTAATTATTAAATTATTTACTGAAAAATACTTTCGCCTGGTACATGTTCGAAATGAGAACACACACACACACTACACACACACACTGTAAAATTTAATTACATTAAATTTTACAGTGTAAAATATTCTCATTCTAATAAATAGTTTTTTTAAAATAAATTATCGGGAAACAAGGACAAAGTACTATAAAAGAGATTTTGTCAAGTTCTTTGTAAATTGAAAGAGCTATTTTGCAGTTATGTTCTCTTTTAAAACAAGAACGAAAAATTACATCCAATACGCTTGACGCATTTTCAAAAAGATGGACGGTCCGTGGTCTCTGTTTTATATATTAGTACAACTTGTATTGCGTTTTATTTGGTCTATAAAAAAATATTAATAAAGTCCGCAATGGTCTGCGGATCATCACCACAATGTTTACCATCTATATTAATTTGATTGATTTCGCTTTTTGGCACATTACACATTGTTTTACTAATAACGTTCCAAGTAGCCCTACATTTGTTTTGAGCTGTATGGATAAAGTAATTATTCTGAGACTTTTTTGTCAGTTTTATAACACGTTGTTATCTACTCGCAAAATTTTTAAAATTGGTTTTGTTTATGATATTTTGATTCTTACGATACTTCCATAATAATTGCTGTTTACCCATGCAGAATTTTATTGTTCCTGTTGTCAACAATTGTTGGCAGGTAAATAAAATGAATAAATAATTAGTCATTATTATTCATTATGTTGTTATACTTATATTTCCCTAAAAACTAAACATCTGAAATATTAACATGAATTCCGTAAAACAAAGTTAACTGTTCCTACTGTTACAATTTTATACTGTGACGCAAAATTTTTGCACTCCGGGGTCAGCGAGTTCATTTGAACTGCGCGTCCGCGGGACTTGCCACGCGGGGAAGGTGGTAACGTTAAATGCCTACTGCGCTCGAATATCCTGGCCTTAACTCTTGCGGCTTGTACGAAAAGATTCCCATTTGCAACTGCGCGAAGCGAAAGTAATCTATTAGCCCGCGGCTATTTTTTCCCTGCGACGATTTTTTATTGCACACTGGAATTTCGACTTTTGTTCTTTGGCCGAGCATTGAGAATCCAACAGAGTGCTCCTCAGCGCGTCAAAAAAATACACTGTTGTATTTTCAACCCTCGGCGCTAAGCAGTGCGTTGAAAATACAATCCGCGATATAAAATCGCCACGGGAAAAAATCGCCCGTGGGTACGAAAGCTTATAAATTACACAAGTTACTTTGGAATCTCAAGTTTCCATTTTCAACCCGAATTGGAGGCAATAGTGTGGCGCGTAACCTGAATTTTACCAATGGCTAACTGCTTTTAGAGACTTTCGCGCAAATGTAACTTGACAGGCGCCATTTTAACTGGCCTCAGTAGTTGCACATGTAATTTTGCATTTATCGTACATATTTAATTAAGTAGAGAATATTTATTTAAGAAATTGTTCATAAATAAGTATTATTGCTAGAATTGCACTATTATATAAAGTTAATATTATTGCTGTTATTTTGGAGAAGGTAACGCGCGAAGTACTTACTCCTTGAGTGCAATTTCGAGGTGTCATTGTTGTATTTATCTTGTACTGAAATATATAATAGGATAATGTGGTGTGAGAACTCATTTTTATAGATATTAGATAATATTAGAATTTATAAACATTTATATAAAATATTGATATTTTTTTTGTAAGTAATGCCACCTAGTGGCCAATAGTCGGAATAAAGTAATTCGTCGTTTGTTTCTATCAACAACAGATGGCGTTAGTTATGCGTGAAAGGTAATTGCTCAACTGAGCTTGGATTTTATAATTGTATTTAGAATTTTCATAAAGGTGTAATAAAAGTCATAATAACTGTATTAATATAAACTTATTAAGAAACTTAAAATTTTAGATGAAGAAAAATATGCATGTACGTAAGTAGCTAGTACTTGAAATCTATATTTCTTAAACTTAACTAGTCATAAATTGTTTTCCTTCTCAATTGTGAACTTGTGTGCCAAATCGTTATTTAAAAAAAATGTTTACACTTATCGATTGAATTGTGATTGTTATTAATTTTCTTTTTTTATTATGTTGGTACAGCTTCCAAGCACTTGCGTGGTTAAGATTTATCTTACTGGATGTTGGTACTTAATTATTTTTTTAGTTATTTATTCCAGAATTATTATATAAATGAACCCTGATATGGTACTCAAAAGACGACAATCATTCCAATGTGATCTGACATTTTAATTCTCTTTATTTTATACACTGGTATTTTTAAATCGACGTGTAGCTTTTGTACGTGTGTACCACACCATTTATAATGTTATTTAATTGAATTTATAAAATAAAAATACATACGCTGATAAACTTAATTCACCGTCTGTTCGTTTTAATTTATTTCTGCATATTTTGTAACCCTTTTATTAAAATTTTTGTAAAACTGAGATTCGTTCTAGGTATCACAGGGAAAGTTGTTGATTAAGGCACATCTCACACTAAATCGCGCCACGCGACGGGGCGCGGGAAACGGAGCCCAATGCCCCGCGCGGAAACGAGTTTTTAATGAATTTGTATGTCGAAACCACGCTCGGGGGCGCGTGTCCCGCGCACCGCAGCGAGGCGCGTTTTTGCGTGGTAGTGTGAGATACTACGCCTAAAGGCGGATAGAATAATCCCCTTAACTTAATGAACAGCATGTACAATCTACGTACGGAGCATTACAAATCCTCTAAATTCTGTCGCTTACACTGATCGCCTGTCTATGCAGACGAAGACGAGCTCTACATGTATATTAGATGCAAATCATACATCAATAAAAAACAACCTATCGTAGATTTGGGAGGGGTCTATGTCCAGCAGTGGACTAATACTGCTTGTCATAAATCCCTCCCAAGTTGCGTCACAGCACCCGATTTTTCGCCTCTCGCATTCATTCTGTTTGTTTTTAACCCTACATATCCACGAACGTGGATCCACGTGACACAATGGCTGTTTAATTGTTTCTGTAATTATGACATTATAAACCGGTTAAGGTACACTACATTTAGTATAATGTAAAGAGCTCTGCACACTATAGACAACCTAACCTTTTCCTTTCTTTCGTTTACCACTTCCAGTTAAGTTGGTCACTACGAATTTGGGCGCGACTTTGCTTATGCTTAACGAGCATACTTTTGCCATTGAAACCTACAAGACCTCGAAAGGCGAAGACCGATGGAGGTGCACCAAGAGACGAGCTATCAAGTGTCGTGCCTTCGTCATCTCGAAGGATGGAGTTATTCTAAGAGCCAAAGAAGATCACAACCATGAACCTACGAAGTATTATTTTAGTAAAGGGCTTTTTTATAGGCTTTAGACGCCATGTTAGGATTTTTTATTGTTTGGGATCCCTGACCAGCGTAGTTATTGACAAACACGATACGCTTCCGTTCTGAATCGAACATCAAGCAATGTTATCGAAGGAATGTTCTAAACTCTGCTCACAAATCCGAAGCCCGAATTTGACAGTTGAATCCAAATAGACGACCTTTATTCTTCCAACAGCTACATATTTGCTATCGAGGACTGGGCAAATCAGGTAACCAAAAATGGGTAATTTTCGATTTTGAAGCCTTTCGAATGGGTTTCTTGCTGCTGTCATCTCAAAATTACCTATGTAAACACAATAGAAACTGTTTTTAATTGATCATTGCTTAAGATTTTTTTTTACATTAGGTACATATAATTGTGATAAAATGATTAGCTAAATAATTATCTAAATCCAGTGAAGCGTTATATTTGAAGTCGAATTATTAATTTTATGATTTTTGAACTACTTACCAAAGAAAAAAAAAAACAATTCCTTATATTTTTTCCTAAATTGTATGGGTTTTCTCGATATTTAGAGTTAGTGTAAGTTTACATTATCAGTCTGTCCCTTTTTGTAACGTCTATAAAATTACCTACATATTTTATATTTTCGGGTACCTAGTCTGATAGATAAAGTTTTGGAGGTAGGTAATTAAGTTGTCCAGTAGCAATAAGTAATTAAAAGATATTATTAGTTTACTAAAAAAATATAGGTATATACTTAGTAATAAAAGGAATGCAATAATAAAGGTTTTTCAATGAAGGCTGTAGCATTTTGAGATTTATCTCAATATGTGTTAAAGCTTACAATATTTCCTTGTAAGTATACTTACTCTTTTCATTTTTGAACGTAACAGTTTTTCATACATTTTAATTTAGCTTCAAATTTCCTGTAGGTAGGTACGTAATGGTAAATGGTAATCGCATTTTTTTAATTCTTACTAAAATCAACCATTATCGGCTCAATTCAAGTTGATGGTGTGCCAAAAACATCACACTATGTTGGCAAACAAAGTACTTGTTGATCCTTGTTGTTAGGTAAACAAACCCCACAGGGGGCGCGATGGCGGTTGAAGGCGCGGGGTGGGGGTCTGCTAATCTGGGTGAATTCTATGAGAATTTATATTCAATTTATTTTTGTCATGGTAAGTCGCTGATAACGTTAAGCGCTACGTGTACTTAACCATTGCATAATTATTACGCTTCTAAATTCTATTCCATATAGGCGAGCGGCACCGCCCGGCGTGGCGTTGTTGGTTGGGTCAGTTGTACTTTACAGGTTTGGAACCGGTACAAAAAGTACAGGTTCTGTGTCGGTAATAAGCGGTTCTTGGGTACCCGTCTACTCCACCTAACAAGTACCGGTGGTACCATGTTCTGGCACCCGGCGCGTACTACAAATTTCATACTTGTACGGTTGGCAACCATGAAGTTATTTTTCTAATGCCTATTAACCTTTGGTATTGAGGAACGCGGATCCACGATCAAACAAGTTTTTTCATATAACTGTTCTCTTCAGAGATCAATTAAATCGAGAATCGCTTAAACATATTCCTATTGAGTAAAGTTATCTTCTTGTCGAATCAAACCATTCATTTTCGTTCATAAGTCGTGTGAACAGTGTTGGAAACATTCAGTAGGTACTTTTCCGTTTCCTGGTGTTCGTTACTGTGGTAATTATTAGTTTTGTGATGTTATATTCAGAAAAAAAGTAAGTAAAACAATGAATTTATTTAAAACATCTGATAAATCGACGTTAACTCACATCGGTACGTAGTGTATAAGACCCTTCTTTATAGGTCATGGATGTCCAATGGGGAGACCATTGGACATCCACGACTAATATCTGCACCCTAATTGTGTAACTCATATTACTCATAGCATGGCCAACACCCTATGCTTGCTTGTTAACTGCAAGTGCTCAACACTGAGACCGTCATTGCCCGGGGATGTATACTGACCGTTAGCCTCAACAACTGTTATTTTGAAAAAATGTAATCATGTTTTTTTTAAGTAATTTTTTATACATAAGGAGATTTTGAAGAAATATAACTTTAACAGCAAACACGCATGATTTTTTTTTGTCTAAATTCTTAAAAACTTACACAGACCAGTATGGGCGCGGATCCGCGTCCCAGCTTTTAGAATATTTCGATACGGTATGTTTTAAAATTGATTTGGGCCTTCATTGTGACCGGAACGTGGATCCGCGAACTATTTGAAACTACCGATATTTAATTAATAATTATCGATATTAGATTTTTCAAAGGTTTAACCCATTATAAGGCTCTGGGCCTCTGGCCATATATTGTACACCATACGTTGGACGAAATATCTTCAAATTATTTTGGCAACACAGTTTGTCGAGGCACCTATTCTGTAGCTAGGAGGAGCAGGAGGTGGTGGATGAGATTTTTTTATTTTATGGTGGATGCAGCAATTACGAACGCTTACATTTTGTATTCTCAAAAAGTTCGTTATCCAATGTCTACTTTATAGTTTCGTTCACTTCTCGGAGGAAACTAAATTGGCACTTTTACGAGCAGAAAAAAGAGGGTATCGAACTTGCCATCTAGTGTATGCAAAAAAAAAAGACCAAAAGTTGATAGACGGCAGAAGGCAAAGTATGGTCTTCCTGATGATCTGCGGCTTTCAGACGTTAGATCCCACCTCGCCGGTCCACTAGACTCTTACAGACGATGCTGGGCTTGCAACAGCAATGATAACAGCAAAAAGTCGAAGATAAAATGCATACGATAATGCGAGATAGCCCTATGTATTGTTCCATGTTTTGTCAACTTCCACAAGCCGTAGTAAGACTGCCCAAAAAATGGACACCATGTACCGTTTTATATATAATATATACTTTTCTTCCGAAATTTCAATAAAGTGCTCAAATATGACGTATACTACTAATTTTCATTTCTGTACCTTCAGCCGTTTCTTCTGCCTTATAAAGGGGAACATAATCATGATAATTTAATTTGTCTAATTCAATGCACTTAATTCAATGTTGATGCCCCATATATCGATTTATTATTAATTATTATTTGCTTTATTTCAGGCAACGATCGCTTTAGCGGCAATCATTTCCCGGCTCATTTCTCCGATGATACAGATAAGAGTGATCGGCCAAATAAACGCTTGAACCGTTACAAGAGGGGACGTTGCGCCCATTGTACATCAAATAAAAGACGTAAAGAGACCAACATAGTCTGCACTGAGTGCAACGTTTTTCTTTGTGTGGGTCTGTGTTGGCGCGAATACCACACCCCACCTAGTGAGTACTAGTAGCACGTTCAATCATTATAATCTTCTTTCGTATAATAATTATAATTAAAGTAGATCAAAAAGCATTTTTTCTAAATCCATACCATCCTGTATATGAATAGACCAAGTCCGTGTTGGAACGCGGATCCGCGCTTGTAAATGCTATATTTTTTTCAATACCTAATCAAACTTGTGTTCTATCACAATTTTTCATTAAACTATTTAAGTACTACTATTTTATTATGTAATCGGGATCATAAATAATACAATAAAAAGTCAAAGCTACTGCCTATTTGTATTTTTCTAAAGAACGATCAAGTACTGAAAACATAAGAGATAATGTGTTGTTGTTAATGTGTTGACTGGTAATTTTCTACTAAATTATGCGCTAATAAAAACTTAATTTTTACTTCTTTTAAAATCTTCTTTTAAAATAATAACCTCCTCCTTTTTGAACGTCGGTAAAAAAATCGCGTAAGAGGTACAATGCGCGCCACGAAAGATGAGACTTGACCCCACCTCCCGCGCTCTTTCCGCCGCCCCTATGACGTCCGGTCCCGTCCCGCGCTCAGATCTCATACCGCTAAAGAGACCTAAAATCGTGTACTGCGCAAGTCAAACCACGTGGTGCGTCAAGTCTCATCTTTCGTGGCGCTAACTATACGTTTTGTAATATTGGAGATATTTGAGGCAAATATATCGAAGGTATGCGGCTGCGCGACAGCTGGTATTTATCGGCACACAGCGGTGACGTCACTTCGCACGTAGCGGCATAAGCATAATCAGCCTACAGTGTCCCCACTGCTGGGACACAGGCCTCCTCTCTGTGAGAGAGAGTGGGCCATAAACCACCACGTAGGCCCAGTGCGGGTTGGCAGAATGACACGTTACTAGTCTTCGAATTTTTGGTTCTAGGACATGCTGGTTTCCTCACGATGTTTTTCTTCACCGTTTTAAGAGCAGTGGTGATTAAATAATTTACACAAAGTAAAGTGCCTGCTTGGGTTCGAACCCACGCCCTACTACTCGTAAGTCGCGGCCTTTACCACTGGGCCACCAATGCTCTTAGTAGCGGCAAACCTAACCTTAATGCCGTAGACATTTTTAATTTTTCCTGTTAAGTAACCAGTGATAACTATCGAATTGTGTTGCACCCTAGAATCTGAAGTTAGTTCTTTCTCTATCATTTTGGTCGTCTATTTCACACCAATCAACAATAGAACAAAATTTCTTTAACATGAGTGGCCACGAAGTTTCATGCCCTTTCTTTTCATGCCCTCCATATTAACCTACACTTTGAATCGGACTACTAGGTATATTTTGCTTTCATGGTCATTGGAGCTTAGCAAACTGCAACCCTAACTGCTGACCCTAAAGTCAGCATATAATTCTAGACCTTTGCGTTGAAACGTTTTATCGGTTATAAAAAAAAAAAAAAAACTGCTATTCCATAGAAAAGTGCAATACCTACTTTTTTTTAAATTAACCGATGAAACATTTCAACGCAGGGGGTTTAAGGATCATGTACTGAATCCATACTAACAGTTCGGTCGTCGAGGTCCCTGTCACCCTGTATTCCTCTTTATCAATTCAGTAAGTAGATGCACTTAAGGGGACTATATGACCTAAAGCGCGGTCACTGTCGTACTGCATAGAAAAGAAAGAGAAACGCGATGACACAACGCTAGTAATTTATTGCAAAATATGAAGCAATTACTTATCTATTTTAAAAAAATCTATTGTTTGGACTAAAAAATTAACCTTACTACCACAAAACAGTGTTTATCAGTTGTTTAGGCTAAACACCTTTTAAACACGACATAACTATATGACACTGACATTAGACACACGTTGAACAAGTGTTTAAGTTTTTGTGGTAAGACAATAAAACACTAACCTTACTACCACAAAACAGTGTTTATCAGTTGTTTAGGCTAAACACCTTTTAAACACGACATAATTAATATGGACTTTGACGTCACACTGACATTAGACACGCGTTGAACAAGTCATTACGTTTTTGTGGTAAGACCCTAATGCTTTAGCATGTTTCTTGTAGAATAATCTGTCAAAAAATCAGAATGATTGTATGTATATTAGTATGGTTTTTATTGTAAAAAGAAAGTTTTTACAGGTATCTTCATGATTTTTTCTATTGTATCAAATTAGTTGTATTATGTTTTCAACACATTATCTATCTGAAGAATATCATATGTTTTTCTGATTTTGTTTACTGTAGTCGATCATATACTTTTAGGCATTATAAGACTTGCGTTTTTTGCGTTTAGGTCCTGTAGTCCCCTTAATAAAAACCTTAAATTTACCAGACAACGCACAGCCTAAACCGCTGGCTCTAGAAGCGTGCTTTTGCAGCGAAATTTCGTCTTATAACACACCTGCAGCCTGTGGATCCGCTATACGCAGAAGGCTTTCAATGCCCTGCGGGTCCTCTACAATAATGGGTTTAGGATGCTGATGGGGTTGTCGCGATACTGTAGTGCGTCGGGGATATTTGCGGAGACCAATACCGACTGCTGTAGGGCTATTTTGCGCAAGAGGATAGCTTCCCTGATGTGTCGTGTGCGGGGCAGCCCCAATGGCCTTCTAAACACTATAATAGAGAAGGTGGAGTGTCCTATTGTGAGGCACTGGAATAGGGTGCATAGGTCTGGTGCTATCCTATTCAATGTCAGGTAAGGTTATGTTATTTAAATTAATTAATAAGTAGTTTTAAGGTACTAACATAGTTTTCAAGCAATACTAACAATGTTTATGGAACTTTGTTCTGAAATAAAGTATTATTATTATAACGAAGGTGAGCACTAAGATGGTAATTATTAAAATTCATCCCCTAAAGGGGTTCATTAAGTGATGAAAGTTTGAATCTAGTAATTTTTGCCGATGAGAAATCCTATCGGGCGCACGCACAGATATAGATAGACCTAGATAACGCAAGTATCACGAACTGTATGAAAACTAAGCGTGCCACTTTTTGACTACCTACTATGACGTCACAAGCTCGCGCTCTCTCGCTCACGCTCACCCAGCTAGCAGTACGCAGGACTGAGCGCGAAAGTGGCGGCTTATGATTTTCGAACGTATGCTGGTGCGATTTTTGGCACGCGAAGTAGTTGCTCTTGCGTTATCTAGGTGTATCTATATACGCACGCGCACGGCTTCCTTGACTTCAATTTATTCTATTTCCAGCCACCTGGATGAACCTAGAGCGGGGCAAGTCTCTGATCAAATACAAGCGCTATGTATACTATAGTCACTGCAGATTGAAGCATGGCGACCGCTGGAGGTGCAACCAGTACAACCAAACTGGATGCAAGGCTTTTCTTGTGCTGGATGCGTCTTTGAGAGTAATGAAAGCCGTTGATATCCATCATCATGAGCCTCCTCAGTACATTCGCAAGAAAGATGGGCTATATGTTAAGATGGACAAAATGTTGTAAAACTTTTCGATAAAGTGTACTAGTATGTAGTTTTCAGACAGTATTGTATTCCTTAGTATTATATAAGTTGACGTAGCGAGATTCGATAACCTAATTTATTTATGAACCAGCTCACTGATTGCTCTTAAGCAATGATAATGAGCGAGAAAAAAATAACAATCTTCAGTCATCTGCGTAAGATACAACGAGATGAGAGATGGTGAGTTTATTATGCTAAAAGTAATTATTTTTTTGGAATTGTTAGAAACCGGTTAGCTCCGAGAGTGAAGGGAACATTAGGCGGATTACACACTTAAACGCGCAGATAACGCGTCCCCGCGCGTCATTTTTTACATAATTATTCAATAAAAACGCGCTAACGCACACGGGGATTTTGCCTTCGTTTCCCGCGCCCCATCGCGTGGCGCGTTGTGGCTGTGATCTGCCCTAAATATTCTTCCAAGAAATACAGGTTTAAGTCATGCTATTGTAGAGAAGTTAACAGAAATAGACTTCAGATTAAATAATCCTTAAGCAGTAAAGGGCCCTCTGCCAATGATTTTTTTTTCTTTTCTCTAACCAAAAAAAAAAAAAGAAAAAAAATGAATCTTCAGGAAATTTTGTACCAATTTAGCCTTCATGCCAATTTTATTCTCTTGAACTTTTTATTATAAGTACCGTACTTGTTACATAGCTTTATTTTTTGTTAAATGTTATTAATTTTGCGAAACTGCACAGCAGATTTGGGGCAGTTTGTATTACCTACATAAATATTCTAGTCAGAATAAATTTTCTTTCAAACTTACCTTGTACTAAGTTATAGTAGAGAAACGAAAGTTCAAGTTAGACAGGCGCGCTTTTCCCGCGGCGATTTTTTTTTGCGCACTGGATTTAAAACGCTCTGCTAAACGCTAAGAGTTGAAAATCCAACACTGTCTCTTTTTTTTACACGCTAGAATGCGCTCTGTTGGATTCTCAATGCTCGGCTTAACACCGAGGGGTGAAAATCCAGTGTGCGATAAAATCCCGCCGCGATATATATTTACGTCTGTACGAACATGAGCTTACTGTTACAATCTAAACTTGATAGCCAATAAAAAATATCCTTGAAACACATACGTAAATAAGCAAAATGGTAAAGTATTATTATTATAAGTTAATTATTTTGTAAAAGTGTGTTTAGAATAAGTTACATTATAAGATACCTACGTAAATGATAAGTCCTCTTCTCCAAATATCTTTCTTTTGCTGTGCCCGACAGGGTCCATGATTGTTTCTTTTGGCAAATATTTACCACCTAAGCCTACATTGTGGAATGCAATAAAGAATTGAGTATTGAAATAAGATTGAATTGAAAAAAAATACTGTCTATTAGATTAGATGGATGATAGTGATTCACAGTGTAACAATGTATTCTAAATAAGATTTACTAGTTTCTTAATTAAATAATAATCATAAATGTATTGAAAAAAAAATTCAACCAAATGTGTCAAATATTTCAACCAAAATACATATCGTAAGTAAGTCTAGATGTACTTTTACGAATTTACTAAATGATGTACTTTAACTAAGTGATTCTATTCCACGCTATTTATGGCATTTATTATTATTCTACTATATTATTTTACTATAATAATATTAGACATTTAAGTAATTCTCAAGGAATATAGACTGTATGTAATGTTTATACCTACATGTGAACATGAACGGAGTCCGTTTTTTTTTAAAAGCTCCTCTCGCGGCGTGGTCGCGAGCAAAACTGCGATAACATCACACCCCGGACACTCCATACAACGGCAACGCTCGCAAAATAATTACCTACTACTACTACATTAAAAAATTACGTTTGTATACGTATGAATGTGTGCGTGAGGTACTTGTGTTTGCGAGCGCTCTTTGTTAAAGAACTGCGACGGTAACCTCGAAGTGCGGGGTGAGGTGCGGTAACTGATGTTAGTGCGGGGAAGGGAGTGGCCTTTCTGCACGTAGTACTTTAAGTATTCTGTGGTAACATTATACTGATATACAATACACTGCCATTGTATGGCGCTGCGCTCGCGTCGCTGGTGACTCAGGTAAAGGTTGTGCTCGTGTATCTTCGACAGTATTTGTGTGTATCTATACCAATACCAATGTAGAAGATTAACTAAAACTTCGGCCAAACCTGCGCAACCAAAGCAACTGCGAAGCGGGAGCGTCAGTCGCACATCGGACGCTGCTCATGTTTGTCAATGGCGCCTTGCACAATTACGCGACCGCTGTAGTCGCGCAGGTGTTCACATTTAGTTTCGCGTTGTTGACGCTCCTGCTTCGCGTCCGTCTCGCGTACTTGACGCGCTGGTTTGGCCGAAGCTTAAAACATGAAATAAACAATTATCTCAGTAACGTTGTCTAATATGCAGTAGCTCAGGACGGCTAAGGCCGTATTCAGTGCTCTCCTGACGGTCAGGACTGACGTCGGTCTGCCGTAGCTATCGCCATAGAAACCATGCGTTCAGAGCGTACGCACTGACCGTCAGTCCTGACCGTCAGGAGAGCACTGAATACGGCCTAAACCTTAACGTTTATAAGTACCTCCTTCTTTCTGTAATGATGTTCTGTGCCTACCAACCCAAGTTACTCCCCCGGACATAGCGAAGAAGAAGAAGAAAAAGGAGGGAGAAGGAAGGGTTTTTGGAAGGATGCGGAATTGTTCCCCCGCAGATGCAGTATTACGTAAGATACGGTTAAAGATATTTATTTTCTCAAAAAACACACTTATAGAGATAACATAAATAGGTTTTAAAAATATTCTGCCATCGAGCGTAAGGTAAATGTACCAATACTCGTCGGGTTTTGATATTCACTGACTTTGAAGAACTGCTGCGTGAGAAGTATTTCATTTAGAATGAAACTTTTTGCATCACGAAATAGAAAAATTATCCGTTATTCTAAATAAGTTGTTAATTTTTGTAATTTTTAGCGGTAATAAATACTTATTTAAGCAAATGTGAAAAAAGGGCGATTTGTACCAGTACTCGCCAGATTTGTACTATTACTCATCAAAAGGACCCAGTAGTCGTCAATTTTTGATGTTAATATGAACTTTCTGGCCTTGAACATAGAGTTCAAGATGATTACACATTAAAACATATTGCGATTGTCTTTCATATGAGTGGCAAGTCTAAGAAACAAAAGGTAGGTAGAAAACCAAATCGCAAGAAATTACTAAAGGTTTTGAGCTGTTAGCAGACTAGGTAGGTAAATTCTAATATATTTTAGCTTAAAAAAATAAGATGTCCGAATCACAAAATCAGTTTTTTATCAGAATAAAGGAGTACATATTAAGTGTTTAATGTTTTTTTTATGTTGTGTATTTTTGTGGTGTACAATAAAGTATATAAATAAATAAATAAATCAGCCATATTAGGCCCAAAACCCAAAATGGCCGGCCAACGAAAAAAATTGATTACCCTGGTCGGGGAAGACCTCCTTATAATTTTTTACTAGTGCGCCGAATCTCTAAGACCATTCCTTCAGCTTTTTTTAAGTTGAAAAATAAAGTTGTATACATTAAAAAAACCTGATTTTAGAACTATATAGGCAAAAAATAGTTATAGTAACACTCGCAGAGGTTTGTTCTCATTGTAGGTAATACATCGAAATCTGCTTAGAACTGAAAAATATCACATACGGTGAAAGGTATATTAAATACAATGAGCCTTTTTTTTTGGTAAGGAAATCCTCATGGATACCCTCAGTCTGGGAAGAACTGAGGGTTATGTCGGACTCCTACTGACTAAAACCCCACTGTTCCTTCTAGTACCATGAGTCCGGGGCCCGGCAGATACTTGTACATTCGCCACACCTCCGACTAGTATCAGCCCAGCCAAAAGCCAACCAAAGAAAGTTTTAAATCATAAGAAACACAATAAGCCTACAAAATCTACTTATGAGCGAATCCAAAAGCTAGGGTAGTACCTAAAATCATCGCCAATCGCCATGTTATTAATGGACGGCGCCCCGGCCTGTCATCGTGCAAGTATGTGTGAAGATTACGAGAACATTAGGAAGATTCAACGGCAGAAGACTTAGTAAGAAGACACCTCTATATACGTGAGGATTTGATTGGAACTGTAATATCCACACTCGATCTGAGTGAGGTACTGTTGAAAAACTACCATCAATTATCCAGGGCTTATTACAGCCCATTATTATACCTTTCCCAGTAAGGCAGTTTAGGTTAGAACTGAGAATACTTTTTACGGGCCGAGCGAGTGGAGCGCGCTTACGATACAGCGTGCGAAGCGAGCCCTTCCTAGACACAAATAAGCAAAGCACGCTTAATTACACGACGAGCTCGCTTAATCAGAAGATGGACTTACTTCTCTCGCTAGTCTTAACAGCTTCTTAAACCAGCAAGTGAAGCGAGCCCATCTTTGCCACGAGTGAGCCGAACGCACTTACACAACGAGCGAGCGAAGCGAGCTCTATCACGAGTGAAGCGCGAGCACAGTTTCGTGCCGAGCTAGCGAAGCGAGCCCAATGACGTGACGATTAAGCAGAGCACGCTTACTCAAGCAATGAGTAAGCGAAGCGAAAACAGCTTAAGAGAAACCCAGTTTTATCGTCAAATGTAGCCCAAACCTTATTATATGTTTTTACAGACGTCAGCACATCAAGCTACCCGAAACTGTCAAATTTTCCCAATCAACTTTGAACCTTATGCTTTAGCAATAAAGTTGAAATATTCACAATATGACGAGTTTAGAGGCAAATATTAAGCGTGTCCCAGTAATCGTCAAAAAAGTACTTAAAATGACGAGATTTGGGGCAAGTAGGAATTTTTAGGTACCAATAGATGTCACGTTAAAAAAAAATACTTTTATGATAAAAGTGTTCTTAACTTCAAGTTATATCATTAGTAAATTAACTTAACTAATTCATCAAACAATCAGACTTACCATATACCCCACAGAAGGTTCGTAAATCAAAACACAAATCTACGTGCCGAGGTTGACATTTAGCAGCTAAACTTGCAAAAAAATGAAAAAATTGTGGGACACACTTTTTAAGTGAGATATCTCAGCCACCATTACAGTTAAAACTCAGTGTTTTATTTTAATTGTGCAATATGTTACCAAAAAATATGTTGCCATAAAAATGGGCCAGTTAAATGTTAAGTAGAAAAAGATATTGATGTTTTTAGACAATTTGACGACTTCTGGGTCACAGTCGACTTCACCCGCGTTTACCTTAGCGTATCTCAAAACTAACAATACAGGGTGAAATTGAACACATGCGACAAATCGAAATGGGAGATTGTACTCATTATTATGAACAACTTTTACTATGGGACCCAACCAGAAATCGCGAAAAAAAATCAGTTGTTCCCTACATTTTGATAAGTTATGCGAACATAAATGTAGGGAACAGCTGATTTTTTTTTCGCGATTTCAGGTTTGGTCCCATAATAAAAGTTGTTCATAATAATGAGTACAATCTCCCATTTCGATTTGTCGCATGTGTTCAATTTCACCCTGTATAATGACACTTACTTTTTCAAACAAAACAAATCAGAAGCAGGTAGTTCTACGCAGGGAGCAGTAGAATTTAAGCGATGCGGGTAGGGTGCATTTCATCGGGGTTGTAGCGTATTTACTGGGCAACACCACAGTGCAGAACAAAAACAAGAAACTTCCAAGTGAAGATTAAAGGTCTATTCAAAACGCGCGGGTTTCGTTCAGGTGTTTAGTATCAAGTACCGCGGCTTCGCGGCGCAACTTGTACCTCTACCCACAGCGGCAGCGAATACCGCTTAGGTTTGAATAGGCCTTTACACTGGACATGTTGACTAATATGATTATTATCAGCCTTTTGTCCGCTTATCTCTCTTGCGCATCACTTGAGAAGGGTTGGACGGATTTGGCTTTTTTTTTTAATGTTCGTAGTAGTCTGAAAATATTTTTAGGGAAAGAAGAAAAGTTGGAAATGGAATTGGAATGTTCGTTATATCGGACTATTTTGTATCGGGTTTTTTTTCAAAGTTGCCCGGAATATTGAAAACTCGGCAAAAATTGGAAGTGCTTTTCTCTATGGGATTTCTGTATGAATTAATTAGTTGGTAATAAAAATCTTAATACTTCAGAATTTTTGCAGCCAAATTCATCGTAACAGACCAGAATAAAACACACGCAATGTTCAACAATTTTACATTTTTTAAACATTATGGACTCAAGTCGGGTTTTGCGCGGTGGCAGTGCAACAAGCATTATTCCAGGAGATGTGGGGCCTACTTAGTCCTGGATGACCGAGGAACTGTCATGGAACGAAATGAGAGTCATACTCACCCACCAACTATGTATTTTACAAGCAAACGTGGGGTGTATATCAAAATACATAGATAGGGATACGAAATGCCTCGAACTATGAACTTTTGAGGGTATTCTGCATATCACAAACAAAAGTGAGGTTTTATGTCAGGCCATACGTAAAAGTTGTTAAACTAAAATCGAACCGTGTGAACCCGTCACACGGTTCGATTTTAGTTTAAGAACTTTTGTTGATCTATTGTAAACCTAAAAATGTTAGTTGAAACAGGGTGAAGAAATAAACCCACCAAAAAAAAACTCTTCGTGAAAGATTTCTTGTCATAATAAAAACAAAACTGAAAAAGCAAATTGATACCAAAAGATTTTACTGTTTGAATATCAAGGTAAATAGAACCAAAAATATTACCAAAAAGTTAGCTTAAACTTAGATGTAACGTAAATATAAAAAAGGAAATGTGATGACGATGATGATAACGAATAATAAAAAAGACTAAATTGTAGTTCATATTTTATTTTTATAAACCCACCATTTATTGACCAACATGATGTGTACAGGTATGTTTTTGTTCTTGCTTTTGCTGTAGAACTATGGTATAATAAGATCGAATTACGTAGGTACGATATACGAACCTTTTCCCCAAAAAAAATAGCCTAATAATATATGCACCAATACAGACACGGATAATCTTATCATGCAGGCCTAGTATTGAACGAACACTGTTCGCCGAACCAGTACCAACAAAAAAATTAAGTATTAGTTTTTCTATAGCAGTTGACACATCCTTTATTTTCAGTACTCCTAGTAAAAGGCCGGAACGGGAAGGACCTGCTGATGCTCGATGGCTACACGTACTACCAGCACAAGATCTTGCGGGATGGCTTCCGTTGGAGCTGCACTCAGATGGGGTCCAGGTCCTGCCGAGGATTCTTGCACGTCACTAATAATATGTTCGTGGTTAGAGCATTCACACAACACACTCATTCACCTTCGACGTACTCCTGGAAGAGTACTAAGAATCAGAGGAGGAACATTGACGTAAGTAACTGCATTTTTTCATGTGCCTTTCATTACGATACTAATTTTAGACGCAGCACAGAGGGTCTTAAACAATTGGCAATTACTTTCAGCCACCGACAAGCTTATGTCAATACTGCGGGGCAATGGGTTTCATTTTGGCAGTTCAACAACATTCATTGCGCTACTTACGTTGTTGAGCAGACAAATTTTTCGAACATATTAAGCAATGGATTAGCAATATCCTTCAAAATTATTCAGATTGTATTAGTATGTTAAGCAATTAGGATTTTGTTTAAACTCGCTGTAGAAATACGAATACGCTTTTAAAGAGGATTGACATAAGCTTTTCGGTAACGTCAATTCAATACATTTTTGAGTTTTCATCATGCATGGTTATCGCTAATAGAATCTCATTTGTTCTGGGCCCTTTAGACAACATATCGATCAATATTATAACAACACACTTATTGTTCGTGAAGCTTCTTGCATTTGTTGCGATATATCAGAAAAAACATTTATTTTTATTTTTGTAAAACTGACTATTTTGTTTCAGAATAAAAGACATAACTTGGATAAAGAAGCTATAAACCCACTAGCGCTAAAAATCGCCAACATCAAAGGCCGCGCTGGTTTCTGATTTATAGGAATGCCTTTAAATATGATTTTAACATGAATATTATTATATGAATAATATTATTAGATATTAAAATGGGCGAAAGATCTGTGGGCAATGATGCGTACTTATTATCACTCGACGATCTTTTTCGCTCATGTATCACCCAACTTAATTAGATACGCGAGCTTTCAGGCCGATAAACGTTATTCCTGTCACTGTCGCACACCTGTCAAACTACAACTGCAAGATAGAGACGGGAACATGTCTAAGCCAAAGCACTTACTACTTAACGTTTATACATATTAGGGTGCAACATGGGCGAAAAGAGTCGTCGAGCTTTAAGGCTCCGGCAGACAGGCGCAACACGACGGTGTGACGCGATTCGTGTAGAACAATTTCCATGAAGTTTTCATAGAAATAATTTCTATGAAAACTTCGCGCGACGCGACTCTAGTAGACCAATTATTGTTCTACTAGAGTCGCGTCGCGCCTGTCTGCGGGAGCCTATATTTGATCGTACGTCTATCGCCCGCTTCACAGTTATACCGAATTGTATGTTCTTATGAATATATCGTGGTTTAGGATAACGTTATTGTCATGTCGATAGCAGTATATTGAAATATACCTACTTACGAATTATTTGAGGCGCGAACCGTATCAAACGCAGGATCGTTGTCTACATCTGAATAGCCTTTTTAATAAGATGACTGTTGTTTATCTAGGTGCAGGGTACCTTCATGGCCTTCAACGTCAATGAAATGTAATAATTTTGACCTTATGGCTACAGACACGAGGCTAGTTTGACTCGGAAACGCGCCAGTCAGCGGCTCGTGCCGTTAATTGACGCGAAGCTACACGAATATAAAATGACAAATTTTAAATACATAATAATAAATTGTCATCTTATCCAAAAAGACTTGTCTTTAGAGAGAATATATTTGGATAAGTCTAAGATTTAGACAATCTTAGGGTCCAGAAGTTTATTTACGAGGTTCTCTTTACTTCCACAACACAAATAAATCGTGTTTAACACTCAAATGTTATTGTAGTATAAAAATATTCTATAGCTTAGGTATGTTGGTAGCCTGTTTTGTATCAACAGATGTCTCAAATTCAGTTATAATAAGCGTATAACTAATATTATTTACAAATAGTGTGTGGTGTAATCTATATCGCCACATGCGATCTTCGCATCACACTGACGTGACGCAAAATCCTGCATCGCGCTAGCAAAGTTTTTATACAACGTCCCGACATCAATCGTAGGGCAGTTACCCACTAGACACCGACACCCGTCTAGTCGGAGGATCTTCCTTTTCTGTAAAAGATGAGTGAGATTTAAACTTCTTTACACTTTAAAAACCTATCTACTGGTGACCCCGACGTGATTTGACCACGCAACCTTCTGATCGATTCGTGACATCAGAGTCTTGCGTAGTTCGCAAGTGGCGATGTAGATGTCGCCACAAGTGCATTTTATTAATTAGATACTAGAACTTTATTTACTACCTAATTTAGATGATTATCTTTATTTACTACATTTCCTTTTGCAATAATCAAGATTTTAAAATTGATAACAATTGACTCGATCTCAATACTCCGCTTAGTTTTAGTTCCGACAGAAAATGCAATTATTTTTATGGAAGCAAAATAATGCAGAAAGTATTACACGAAATGATTTAATTTAGTTCATAGTCTATTTAATTTAGGCGCATAGAGGTCAAACTAAAGCTTTGGTTTCTTAAGAAAACGGACAACGGTCACAGAGTAATGGCTGTCCAAATGCTGAGCGTTTTTTGACACCTTAATGTCAAATACTGGTGAAAGTAACTGTTTCCTAGAAAAGCGCTGGCCGCACATAATGGCCGCAGTGACGGCAGACGCGCTTCTGTATCGTTTTGACCTATGACGCACACAATGATGCAGTGATTTGACTTGATTGTCATAGAACCGCTATACACTAATGTCTGAGCTCACTCTTCTCAGTACGGACACTTTTTCGCGTGACTAGGTGAGGGCAAATCTAGCGACTTAAAACTCTGGGCAGCGGGGTTTGAATTTACGGTGTCAAAAACTCTCTAGGAAAACACACCAACTTACTTTTATAAACAACGTTTCTGTGACGTCATTCACCGCTAAATTGCGGACGCTATGTGGGTGGTCACCGATTTTCCAGGAAACTGTAGCTTAAATGACAGCGCACTAGAATGAGATGACTAAGAAATATAGGAAACTTACCTATGCCTGTTTGTACTAACACTGAACGACATCTAAATGAATGCCTAAATAAAAGCGCTTGAATTTTCAACCCTCGGCTCAGAGTCGAGAGTTGAAAACAGTGCAATAATATTTAGGAATACATTCAGGAGTCGTGTGTTGGTAAAAACGGACATTAGGGCTATTACTTTGTAGATACACTGAACAGAATTAATAAGAATTTCAGACCGTTTTCAGCATCAGTGAAATGGCGGCTTTAATCTTGCCACAATTCTATGTATAATAGGAAATTACTTTTTCTATGTAATACCAGCCGGGCAGACCAGCACGCGTGACAAAATTTTGTCGTCGCAATAACTCACGCAGATAGGAGATTTGACATAGTTGGTGTTAAGTAATGAGACGACAAAATTTTGTCGCACAGGTTATATACCCTGAGTCGACCTCAAAAATCACGGGGCAAGGTTTAGATAGTATAGTACTGCAGCTTGATAATAATTAATTAACTTTTTTGTGTTAAGATGGATGTTAGGTGTTAAAAAATAGCTGTAGGTAGATGTGAGTGAATAACTTCTAAGTGATGTAACCGCGTTCATTCAGAAACTGACATAAACCGGTTTCTAGAGGATTCTTTCGGTAGAATACACGGTGACATATCAAACTATATATCTTTATAATAAAATGGAATGCTGTTCGTTGTAACCGCATCACTTTAGAACGTCTGGACCGATTTGCCAATTTTTGTTTTAAAATGTTCGTAATATCGGACTATTTTTTTTATACGGAAAGAAAAAATTTGAAAAGTTGTCGAGAAAATTGAAAAAATCGGGAAAATGGAAAGTGCATTTTCTATGGGATTTTTTTATGAATTATTCTTTGGACAGGACAACGTCAGTCGGTCAAACAGGTTTTCTGTACTATGCAAACTCTTACTTGAAATATGGGTAGGTACATAATAATAATGATGCTTTCTAGCTCTTGTAATACAGGACCTCCTAGTACTCCTGTACTAGGAGGTGGTGGAGGTGTAGCCCTGGCTCCTGCCAAAAATATCACCTCTTCCCTACATTTTGACGAGTTATGTGAACACAAATGCAAGAAACAGCAGATTTTTTTTCGCGATTTTAGGTTTAGTCCCATAGTAACAGTTGTTCATAATGATGAGTACAATGACCCCTTAAAAGGAGCCCATGAATTTAATTTCACCATGTATTATTCTTATAATAGTACATTGTATAATAGGGGTCGACAGACACTGACAGCTCTTGAACGCGGTTTAGATGTGCTGATCGCGTTCAGTTCCATTGATGAATCAAGCCCTAATGCTACGGTTTCTTACAAGAGCGGTGGCCGCCACTCAACGGCTGCAGTGACAGCTGTTATGAGAATGATGGCCGCAGGGTTTGACTTTACTGCGTCAAAAAACGCTCTCTAGGAAAACGCACCAACTTACGTTCATAAATAACGTTTCAGTGACGTCATTCGCCAGTAAATTGCGGACACAATATGACGGCCACCGCTGTTCTAGAAAACCATAGCTTTAGTATGTCACCATGTGTATTATATTTTAAAATGCGTAACCGTAACGGTAGAATACTCAGAGAAAAATAACACAAGACAAGGAATTTTATCATAAAGACAATAATATTCATGTTTTTTTTAAGACAATGATGATTGGTTTTTATCAAATTATCAAGTTATTCATTTCATCAACGGAAAGTAGTATTAAGAAATTAAATTATTCGTTTTAAGATAATTAAGTGGTGAAATAGTGATATTGCAATAAGTTGTAGCATTAGATCAATGTACGAAATCATGTTTATAAGTAATATTAAATCTATCTCATGTTGTGTTAGGGCTAAACTACACATGCACGCGCTTAGTCGTGAACCCAGTCTTTTGTATACGTCTCTCAAGATCAAATAGGTCAAGTACGCTCTTTCATATGTACTTACTACAGAACTCCAAAGGTTCACGATTCTATGCGTGCATGGGTAGATAAACCTTAAATAAATGTAAAAACAACGTGTAACTAAATATGCCTTCATGTGATTATACTAATTTAGAGTATAGAGAAATGTATCAAAATTAAATACTATTTTGTATTTAAAATATCGCTTATTAAAATCAAATCAAATTTACTTTTTTCGTTGTCTCTTTTCGGCTCTTCGTTAAGATCTATCTATTATATACTTATGTGAACAAGAATTACGCATTATTACTTGGAAACATTCCTTTATATTTTAACCCCCTTATTCATAAAACTTATCAAACCTATTTTAGTTAAAATGGTGTTTGTCTCTTTCTTACACACAGAAATGACAACGTGACAGATAAAGACAAACGTTCTATAAACCTATTTTAGCTAAAATAGAGATAAAATAGGATTATGAATAAGGGGGTTAGTCTTTAGTTTACAAGAAAACGGTATTTATTACAAAAGCCCCTACCTACGTCTTCTTAAGGATCACATTTTCAATAGCTCTATTGTTAGAAGAACCTGAAAAATATCTTACAATAGAACTATTTTTATATCGTGTAATACTATTGATTTCTTGTTACTGACGAAAATGTTTTTCCAACAGTCGAATTCTACCTCCGTCCGAGCGGTAGAATCAATCTTCGTCTAAACAACTTTACTTTCTACAAGCATCTTAAAGCCAGGACCAACGCCCATCGTTGGAGCTGCACCGCCTATGGTTCCAAATGGAAATGCAAGGCACACCTGATCATCACTGACAGACTTGAAGTCCTGAAAGCCAACATCTTCCACAGCCATCCTCCAAGCCAGAAGAAGGAAATGAAGATACCTATGCCCAAACTAGTGAAGAAAAATGTTAAACAGGAGATCCCGAAAGCAGTACACAACAGCAACACAAACATGAGTGAACATTACCGTACTTTATCCCCGTTTCAGAATTATTTGGCAGCTCATAGCGTGTTTGGCAGTTATTAGAGTCCTAGTGTAAGTGCCAAAACTATATTGACACTTCATTTTAAGTATCTAATATTCTAATATTTAAGATTAGACCTTGACGGGATAAACTTCATACCATATTTTTGTAAACCTGTAAAAAAAAATTGTGCGACCTGACCTCAGAACTAACACTATACTCGGGTTATTACAAACGCAGTTAGTCATAAATATTTTTAACAGACCTCTCGCTTGTTCTTACGACCCTTATGGAGCAGTGCTGGTGTTGTGCGTAAGGGTAATTACATGCCGAAGATGCTCGCGATTGCTGTCGCTTTCTCTGTACCTCGATGTCGATACTCCCTACTTCTACATGGATGGAGGTGCAAACACGTCGATTTAGTTGCACCTGAAAGCTCAGTTGCCCATTCCTGTGTTTGTGCTACCTGTTCCAGAAAAACAAGTTGAACTGATTTGACTAATCATGAGCCTAATCGGCAAGTAATTGAAAAAAAAACCCTGTGTTAAGTATTTTTATGGATATAATGGTTTATGACTATATCTTTGCGTTTATAATTGCCTTAGTATAATATGAAGCAATTAAGCGATCAATCCTAGTTTAGTTTTATGGATAATTCAGTAGGATTTGAGGTTATTATTACATTCTTTTAGTGAGTATAACCTTAGCTGTTGTGTATTCGCTGCGTTACTATCAACACTAGTTAGCTGTAGTTGCCTTTAGAGTCTGGCAAACGAAAGTAGAGACTGAAAAAGCGCGGCAAATTTAAAAAATATCAGTATAGCAACCCAAAAATTAGTATGACATACCTGGAATAACCTAATTTGATACTTTATAATAATTTGTTTTTGGTGAAAAACGGTATTATTTGTACACTACTGCTTGATTTAGAGACTTTTGAGTTAGAAAAATGCTCAACAAGATCACCACAAATCACCAACAAGACGCCATCTTCACAGAGCATGTACTTTGTTTTGAAAAATTGAATTTGACATTTTGTCTAACATTACCATATAAAAAGTCTGCAAATAATTTGAGTGTCTACTTTCGTTTGCCAGACTCTAACACTGTGGATGAAAAAATATACAGATTCGCTTAAATTAGAGACGCCATATTTTGAGCTATATTAAATTGAAATTGTATTCAATTTAATATAGCTCAAAATATGGCGTCTCTATTGTTCTTATCCTCGATCTCTTGTTCCTTGGATTTATCAAAATTTATGATTTTTGTTCCTAATTACTTAAGCTTAGTTTTTGATAGTAGATTTAGCTTTATTTTTATTAGGTGTGCTGTTATTACACTACAGTAGATACCGATCGCTTCTCCTTCGATAAGTGTTCGTTCCGTATGTAGTTTTATTGTTTATTTTTTATTCGGCGAGAGGGAAAGTAAAGCTATATCATAATTGTGATAAATGGAACCACATCAAATGTATTGTTAATTACATAAATCATTCGTAGTTTTAGCAGCTCTACCTTAGGCTGGGCGCAAACGTCCGGTTTCCTGATTCGGAATTCAGTTTCGGAATTCAGATTCGGAAACCTGAATGCAAGCATTTCATACAAAATGTTCTCACTAGCGCACACGTGCTTAAATTTTCCGTTCTGAAACCCGGACGGAAAATTTAAGTACGTGTCAGTATAGTTATCATTGGTCAATAAGTGCCTTTTACTAAACGTGTCTTTAAAATTAGAAGTAAAACCAATGTTTATGTTTTTTGTAGTAACTCGTGTGATATTTTCGTTTGCCTTTCGATAACGCATCCAGTATTATAATTGTGATCGAACAAGCATTTTAAAGTTTGTAGTTTAGTAATAGAATATATTCTTGCATTTAGCACTAAGAATGTAGACTAATGATAAACGTATCAAACATTTGTGTCTATTTTTATAAACATATCCGTAATTTTGATAAGTCTTGTATCAACGACATAGAAAACGTATTTTTCCAATATGAAATAAATGAGTGTAGGTAGGTACGCACGTCGTACAACATTCTTTCAATATGTCACTATTTATTAATATTTGTATGAACACTAACATGATGTAGGTATTAGAGGCTATGTAACTGTTGGTTACAGATAATAAGTCTATACTTCTTTTGGACTGGCATTCCATGACCCACTTATTAATATTTGGCTTTCGTATAACTTATTGGATAGAACATTTTACAATCTTCGTAAAACGATTATCGACATCTTTTTCTTAGTAAAACGTTGATGGAACGTTTATATACAAAACAGAAAATAAAAATGGGCCTAGGATTGAACCCTGTGGAACTCCCATTGTTATTGTGATCACGAATACGAGTACAGATTTATTTCCATTGCTTATAATATAACGTAATAAACTTGAGCTTATATTTCTGTGAACTATGAATAATATTTCCCATCAATCCTTGGAAATCGTACAACCATAGCCTATATGAAAATCAAAAGCTATATAAAAGTCGAAACCGATAGTTTTCAAAACCTTTTAACTTTTGATAAACATAAACATATTCAAACCTACATGATAAGAGTTTATTCCTATAGTAAAGATAGTTGGTAATTAAATCATCGTGTCATAAACTAATAGAGGAAATAAGCATTATACTTAAGCTGTACGCTTGATTTTTTGTGATATTATGGCATTTAAATTGGATCTCATTTTTTATTATTCGGAAAATTCACTGATTTAAGACTGTAACCAAACTATGCATTATTGTATACGAAGTTAGTTGTAGTTGTAATTCATGTTTTTGAATATTTTTTTTATTATTTGATAGGTACTTAGTATAAGTTTCGAGTCTTTTGCTAAGCCCGAGAACTGAAACTGGAATTTCGAATTATTGTGGCATGTTTAAAACTGTTTTTAAATTGTTCTACACGTAACTGACTACACTTAAAATTCAATTTAGCCGCAAATGTATTACCTGTATTCTTAATAATGATTATGTATTTTACAACAGTTTAATATTGTATAATTTCATGACTAATTTCATTAAAACATTTAACAATTCATTGCTTTTGGAACCACACAAGTTACTTGTGTTCATTCTGTCATTTATCTTTTAATATCATATTCCTACCTTAAAACATGAGGAATAAAAGTAAACAATGGTATAGAGCATTACTTTTGCTTTAAAAGAGACGCATACATTACTGTCTACTGAAAGGAAGTGGAAACAAGGAATCTCCAGTAATAACTATGCCATCATCGCTAAAAGCATTTTCGCCTCACCATTGGATGTATAGAATCACCAAGGTATAGTATTCTGGGCAGTTTGTCGTATAATCTAAATTCTAACGCCTAGTGCACACCTTATCCGTCATCGGCCAAACTCTGCTTGTACGTTGCCAGCCAAACTCGACGGATCGAGCCTAAACCCCTTCGGACACAAGGCTAATCAAATGGCGCGAAGGGCGGGCGTTTTGGGGGACTGTCTTTTGTAATTTTGACGTTCGAAAAGTGCTGATTCTCAGCCTAGTTTGAATAAATGACTTGATTTTGATTTTGAAATCTTCAATACTCAACGATTTTAGTCTTCAAGCGACTGCCGCCATACAAATCCATTGAAGTTCGCGAACTTAAATGGATTTGTATGGCGGCGGTCGCTTGAAGACTAAAATCGTTGAGTATCTAAGATTTGAGTAGCCCTGTGTACGAAGCGGCTGCTAACATGTAAAAGAAAGTGACTGCGTACACTACTTCAGCCGGCATCGTCCGATGACATCCGATAACTAGGTGTACGCACTCACTTGTTGGTTATGGATTAGGTGTACGTCTCGCGTCATTTCTTTTCATCACCGTTTAAACTTTGGTAACCCGAGTTTTTTACGGATCTGTTGTTTCAGGTCGGCACGAAAATATACAGATAATAGAACTATTGAGTGGTATGAAATTACTTCTGTTAGACGGGTATCCTTTCTACAAGAAGAAACCCGCCAGAGGTGGCGACCGCTGGTGCTGCAATAAGCCTTATTGCAAGGCGTTCTTGCGTGTCACCAATGACTATAGAATTGTATACAGGAAATACCGACATGATCATCCACCATCGAAATTCACTCAGTCAGAATCCGGGAAATATGTTAAGCTTTAAACCCTTTACAGTAGTCGAGTCTAGTTTTGAACTGATCTCAGTATGGTAAATGTAAAAATTGGAAACCATTTTGGTTCCATAATGTTTAATATCTAGTTTTGATCTCAATGTCTTATAAGTACGAAAATTGAACTGATTTTTTAATTTGTTAAGTTTGAAATAATAGGTAACAATCATGTTATAAATAAACGTTTATAAGATAGGTGAGTGAAATGCAGAAAACTTGTAACTTTTGAATTTGTTTGTGTCCTATGGTTTTAAAATGCATTGAGTTAATTGCATGTTTAAATAATGTGCAACAAACATTTATTTTGAATATTATACCTTATAACTAACATCGTAAACATTTATTTATAACTTCGTAATAGCAAAAAAACATCCTTAATAGGTTTTGAAAAATGGATTAAAATAATTCCCATACATTTTACTAGTGTCCTTTTCATTTCATTACACATTACATTAATTTTTATTTTTTTTCTGATGAACTTACCTGTTTAATTTTTATTTTAAAAGTTTCTTCATATCAATAAATATTATATTATTTATATGGTTCTCATAATACACCCTTTTTATAGTATTATTCACTCCAAATGTATTGTCTCTAAAAACAAATGTTTCGTTACTCAGGATTCGTTATGGGAAATTTAAAGACGTACGTTAAGTTTTAGAACGAATCCGTATTTTTTTTTTAAGTTGGCCACATTAGATCCGAATGTTCTTTGACACATGTCAAACTGCAGCCATTTTGTTACGGCGGAGAAAGTGTGTGTTTCGGTGAGTATTCAATTTGCTTGTATATTTTATCAGGGTGATTAACGGTGATAAATTAATATGTTTTATGCTTTAAAACTATGTTTTCTGTAAAGGAAATTATTCACATGTTTCCAAAGATATTGTAATCCGCTGTAATATTAGTTGCTTTTCAAAAGCTATCAGCTTTATAAACATTTTTAGGTTAGAAATTCTCAGATGTTCTTATCAATTTCGTTATTATTTCGTTACGTAACGAAACTGAGAAAATATAAGGCTGCGTTTACATTCAATTAATACTCAATCAATCTATTTCTAAAATAAATATATATAGTATGTTAAGTAACAGAGGGCGCTTACATAAAGCACGCTTATATAAGCTTGCTTATATAAAGCACGTGCTTTAAAGTAATTTATTTTCTAGTACGCGTGTACAGAGTGTTTCTTTTACGTATCAATTTAACATTTTTTCGTGAATATTTTAATATAAAAAATAATAAAAACATTTTATTTTCGAATGGTAATATTTTTTTTAGCATGTATGGATGCTATACTATTGCGGGTTAACGGGAACGCCCTCTGTTAGTTAACATACTGTATATATATATGTATATATATATTATATATATATATATATATCTTGCAGAGATGGCGCCACTATCAAATGCAGAAAGGCAAAGAAAGTACCGTGAGCGTCTAAAAGAAAATCCAATAAAATATGAAGAATTAAGAAAAAAACATCTCGAAAGAGTTAAAGCCCGAAAAAGCAAAATAAAAGATTTAAGTGATAAAGGAAAACAAGAAATGAGAAAAAAATGGAGAGAATATTCGGCTAGATATTATGAAAAAAAGATGACCGGTCAATCATCCACTACACCAGTTGACACAAATGACAGAGAGGAAGAAACGAGTCATCCTGATCCGTATATTAAAAGACTAAAATTAAAAGCAAAAAATATGCAAATCAATTAAAAATACAAAAAGAAGCTTTAGAACGACAAATAAAGAAAAATCAAAGTTTGAGAAAGCAAATATATCGGCTAAAACAGAAAGTTGCAAGTATGAGCGAAGAAAAGAGTAATAATATTACTAAAGATAGATGTGAAGAAGAAAGCACAAACTCAAAAAAGGAATTAGAAGTTTTATCAGAGTCACTGCAATCCGTTTTTCAATCGTCATCGCGTAGAGATAAACAGGTACTTAAAAAAGTTATTGATAACTCTTTAATCAGAAAAAATAGAATGACTATTAAAATGGCCAAAATCATTGGCTTAAAAAATACTTTGAGAACTCCTATTCCAGTTTCATCCAATTCATCTAAAAGAAAGCGGTTAATTCAGGAGATAAAAGATTTTTATTTAAGAGACGACGTCAGCCGTGTGACTGCTGGAAAAAAAGAATGCAAGACCAAAGGAAAGCAAAAAATGCAAATTCGATATCTTTTGGACACTATACGTAATCTATATAAAATATATAAAAACAATGGAGGAAAAGCATCGTACACTACAGTGTTGCGTCATAAACCATTTTATGTTATATGCCCAAAATTAAAAGACTGTGATTCTTGCGCTTGCATGCGCCACGAAAATATAAAACATAAAATAAAAAAAATTCATAGTATTGGCTTAATAAAGTCATGTTGCCTAGAAGATCTTCTAAAAGAAATTGCTTGTGACTTAAAATCAAAGTCATGTATGCATGGAGAGTGTCCAAATTGTGCCCCAAAAACTATTGCGATTATAGAAACGGACGTGACAAAGAAAGTTTGTTGGTTTGAATGGTGCCAGAAAAAAGTATCCTATAAAAAGAAAAATGATGTTGGCGAAGAAGTTGATGCATTTACAAAAAAGTGTATCAAAGATGTAAAGACAGATACTGTGAATGTTTTAATAAAAAGGTTTCAAGAAGACATTAAGTTGTTTAAAAAACATTATTATAATATGAACCATCAACAGAAATCGTTAAGAGAAGCGATTGATAATATAAAAGAAAACGAAGCTATTTTTATTATTGACTTTAGTTGACTGAATTAGACTGACATAAGTGTAATTTTGTACAGCTAAGTATCAAAAATTTAGTTGAGAAAGTTCCTTTAAAAGTAATATTGATAAACGAATTATTTTTATTTGATTAGAGGGTAAATACAAGTTTAGTACAATCACCACTACTTAGTGAAGTAGATACTAATAAATGACTTTAAATTTACAAATTTTTGTTTCATTTTGATTAAGTATAGTGAATATCTCAGAAATTAAATATTAAAAACTTCTCGTACGTCAAGCTTAAAAACAATGTGCTTTCGGAACATTTGACATAAAGCATACCATGTTCAAGTGAAGCCCTAAAACCTGTCTTATTAAACGCCTTTTAGTTTTGTTTTTTGTCTTGGCTTGACCATATTGTGTGAACTCACCTTTATAGTATCAGTTTCGTTATTAATTTTACCAGTTTCGTTATTTCTCAGGTGCGTTACTTTTTGAGAATTAGTGACATATTTTCTGCATTTCACCCAGGTACGAATATAATTGCCTGGATGCAAGAGATACAATAAATAAAATAGTCGTACTGTTTTCGGTGTTGTCTTTGATGTGTGAATTTTAAGAAAAAAAAAGATCGTCTTCAATAAATTAATTGGGTACTTAGTACTTTTACTTTCGTAAGTTTTTCGAGAATCTTTTGTTCTGTCTTACCTAAATGCTGAATCAATATATTCAAGTTTATCCACAGACCGCAACCAACCGTCATCATCATTAGCAAACTTGGTCCCACTACTGAGTATACATATGTCTCTTTCCTTTTGCGCCACACTTCCCTGCAATTTAAAAACGTTGAAGTGGTCTCTCCATTGTGAGTTTTTGACATATTTTCCATACAAAATCTGTCAAAGACTCACAATGACGAGAACTTTTGTAAATTAGGTAGACTTAACCTCCTGATGAGTGCGAGTCTCATCAATAATAATAATAATGGTAAAATCAAACCTAATCCAGCTTCAAATCCAGCAGGTGAATTGGTCAGGCTCGTTGATGGGAAGGAGCTATTCCTTCTCAACGGCTACACTTACTACAAAAGATGGGCTGTCGGCCATGGGCTGAACACTAGATGGTCCTGCACCAACTCTTCAAAGTGCAGGTCATACATCCACCTGGATTCTGAAATGAACGTCGTCTATATTTCTAATCATGAGCATTTTCATCCTACAAGACCACTCCACAAGAATTCAATGGGATTATATTTTAGGCTGTGAATTGGTTTTTAATGTTTTTCTGAAGGTAATTGCGTAACACCCTAACAGTTGCAATGCCTTTAATTTTGAGAATTCGACAACATTCATTGCGTTATTTACGTTGTCAAGCAGACGAATTTATCAAGCATATGGAGCAATGGATTTCCTTCAAAATCCTTCAGATTCCTTCAGAGAAAGAAAGTGTGTTATGTAATTCGGGTGCTGGATCTCCTCGGACAAAAAGACCAAAGAACTTGTGTTGAGGTTTTAATTTAATCTATTTCATTAGTACTTAAGATGTATTTGTTGAGATATTACGAAATATTTTTTTAAGAATAAGTTTTTTAAATAAGAAAAATTAACGCAGCCCTATTCAATCATTTGAAACTTTTAATCAATAAAGTAAGCAGTTTTTATCAGGTCTGAATTTTATTTCTACCACAAAACCGTAGAGTATGCAATAAAATATAGAAATTAACATGGCTGCTGCGCTATTTTTGAAATAATTATATTTTAAATGGCGTCTAGCAAATGCTAATGTGATACAATTTCAGTTAACATATTCATGACGACCAGAGGGAAGGAGCGGCTAATCTACCACGACTACACTTATTACAAGCAGAGTAGGACGAAGTGTGGCTTCCGATGGGGCTGTACCAAGAACCGATGGCACAAGTGCAAGGCATACCTGCACTTGGCTGACGATATGACAATAGTAAGAAGTAATATGCTGCACACACATACACCTTTCAGTACTCCAGTGAAGAAAAGACAACGGAAAACTGTGGTTGATGAATAAATTAAGGACCTAGTATTTTAATAAATTAACTATTTGTTTTCATAAGGAATGTAGATGGTCTGTATTTGGACTACAAGATATTAGCGACATGGCAGTTTGGCTGCGGTTTTTTTGCACTTCATCGAACTTACTGTGTAGTGACACAGATGTACTGTCTCATGGTCATTATTAACCTCTAGCAGACCACTGCAGAACATTGACATTTTCAATAATACACCTTTATATCTATCCTTGGCTACTCTCATCCAGCTGCTACTAGCGATCCTGCCAAGATCGTCGCTCCTCTTAGCCTGCGGCCGTCCTGCCTTTTACTGTCTTCTGCTCTTATTTTCATTTAGCTTGCCGTCCGAATTCAGACCGTCTGCATAAGCTTTAAATGATATATTTTCTTATCCTCGAAATAAGTTGTCTATCATTTACTTCAGAATTGTGACTTCTAGAAATGATGAAAGAGGTGGTTTTGTTAATTAGAACTGAGGGGCTAGACAAGTGGCTATCACTTTCAAAGCGTTTCGTATTTCTACGACTTTCGACAGGATTGACATTAGCTTTTTAGTGTAGTCAATCCAATACATTTTTGACTTTTCCATCATCGTTATCGCTGATAGAATGTCACTTGGTCTAGGCCTTTTGGACATAGTGTTATTGTTTATATCTTAAAAGTCTTCCACTTTTGTTCTCAGATATTAGATAGTAATTTTAAAGCAGATAGGTATGGGTATGTATATCATTATATTTGATTACGTTAGCAATGCGAAGGCGGTTCATATCATATCTTACTTAGATATACTCATACTTGTCTGTTTTAACGTCATGCCTTATTTCTATCTAACTTTAAACTTAAGCAATGATTGAGTTTACAAAAATAAAGCTTCATTGCTTTTAACTGTTGATAACTTAAGTCATCTTAATAATGTCGTCCGATTTACCTGTAAATGAAGGTAGAAAATGAGTGATCTTTAAAATATAAAGGTTTATTGTACCCATAGCTTTACTAAACGCCAAGATTTGTGACGGACGCGGTCATAAACCGTGAGAGTAAGGGCCGTTTACACGTACCAAAACCACATCACATGGCAGCAACAAAATGTGGCCAAGCAGTGGTTACGTGTGGTGTCGCTGCAACTTCTTGCAGTTGCGTTGTCACTAGTAAGTAGTTGCGGTTTGGTTACGTTGTGGCTAGATTTTGCAGACAGACAGATCGTTGTGTTGCGATCGAGTGCGCGGTCTCGCTGGTGGTTGCGTTGCGGCTGCGACGTGGCCTTGATGTGGTCGGTATCGCCCGCTCGGTAGACTTTAACGGCCAAATGTGGTCCGTGTGAATAAGCTATTAATTTTTATACAAATTAGCGCCCCTCCACGTGTTGTCGTTGCGGTGGGGTTGTTGTGTCATCGGGCCCTAAGACAGTGAATATTTACTACGGGATTTTTAGATCTGCGTCTCGTGCCATCTCACTCAGATGTTTTATGACCGTAACTGCCACGAACGCTGGCGTTTACTAGTATTCTACGGCATACGTACATAATAGAGCTTATTATTATTACGTAATAATAGATAATAAAATGTTGTTTTTATTTTGTTCTTGTTTTAAGTGTTTTTAAGGTAATTAAGATAGAGGTGTTGCAATCAAGCTGTTCAGTAAAGCGCTTCCGTTTTTTATTAATTAATTTTAGCCGAAAGATGTCCACTGCTGGACATATAAGCCTCCCTCAAGCAGTGCCATTTTGATCGATTCTGTGCTTCCCGCATCCATCGGAATCTAGCGCTTCCGTACTTAAATATTTTTTAATGTAAACCAGCTGACTCGACAAACGTTGTCCTGTCCTTGAATCGTAAATCATAATAGTCTTGAGTTCATACAAAAATCCTCAGTTACACTATTACGAACATCTTAATACAAAATATAGTCAAATCGGTCCAGCCGTTCTAAAGTGATGCGCTTGCCAAAGAACAGCATTTAATTTTTATTTAAATGAGTAGATAATATATTTTTAGATAATTTGATCGCAACAGTTTCTTTAATGATCTCAGAATAATTGTAAGTTGTAGAAAAGTCTAGTCAATAACATTCTAGTCTGTTATTTAAAATTAGAAAAATATTCATAGATTATAATAGCAAATAATATTATTATTTTTGCACCTATTACCTTCATTCACCACGGCGAATATAATACTTATTATAGTAACAAACGCAAAGTTGAGTCATAAATTATTATGTCAATAACAATTACACAGCACTGCTCCAAAAGGGTCCTAAGTGCGAGCGAGAGGTCCGAAAAATGATCTATAAAGAAAAAGATGAAAGAAAATACTTTTATTTGCGGTAAACATGATGCATAGAAAGAACACAACACACAAAAAATAAGTTGGGGAAAAATATGCGTCACATCCTGTGTGGATGTGACGCATATTTTCCCCGACAAAACTGCCATCGCTCAACATAATGGCTACGGTCTTACCCTATGGAAGACAGAGCCCCAACGCTGCACAGTGGGCTGAAACGGGCCGGTAGAGGACTTAGCGTTTAAAAAAAAAAAGTTTCTTTTTCTGAAATTTTAAATAGTGCGTTGGATTTATCTATTGATTATAAGTAATTATTTATATGAGGGTCGTTTAGATAACTTGAGTATTTTCGGAGTTATTAATAACCAAAGTAATTTTTGTATGAAGCAAAACAAAAAAACTTGAAAATCTAGAAATTCTCAAATTTTCTCAAAGAATTGACTTTACGTATGTATAGTACGTATTTTTGTCCTATTTTAGCACCTATTGTCGGGTTGCGATTTTCTGCGATTTGGTCGCAATTTCAAATTTTGTTCTCTATTCCACACCACCATAGAGTTTAAGAACCAGGCGCGTTTTTTTTTATGTTGTGGTCTCCCCGTTAGGCCTAATCCACTAAGGACTAATACAATAAGTAAAAATCACAATCAGGTACTGGTCACTGCACTTTTTTAATTTAATCACTATCAAGAGTATCCATATTAACAAATGCAAAATTTTCGTATTCGTCATCATCAAATGTTTCCGTTTGTTCAATTATTAATAAACTTTGTGCTTCTTCTGACAAAGTTTTATATTTTCTGCGAAGTTTGTGGCGTTTCGCTGAGATGAATGGATCAGAGCTGGTCAACAAATTATTTAGAATGTCTTCATTTGTAGTTTTTCTACTGCATTTCCTGGAATGGTGTTGGCGGTACCTACGAAAGTCTTTATTTCTAGCTTCAGCGGCTTCTTCAAATAGCTGTCCAATTGGTATTAGACCAAAACTTTCAATAATAGCTGCACCATGCATAAGAACTTTATGAACACTTGAAGGCATATAATACCAGCCATATAATTCCAAATACAGTCGCATGGTCACTTAAGCATATTCGTGAAATTTGACTCTGTCAATGTGGTAACCTGATGAAATTGCCTCTAAAATGGTTGCAAACCGCCCATTTAAGTCTTCACTAACACCAGTTATCTCAGCAGTCACGTTTGGGTTTGCAAAAAATCTTCTAGCAGTATTTCCGTCATTCGTGGAGCCGTGCCCTTGTTTGACAACATCTATCAGAAGTCCCATTCTATTTTTAAAAGCATCTTGTATATTTTTCTTCCTGCTTTCCATGATGCAGTTGTTGTCTCCCTTTACTGTCCATGTCTTTATCGTTAATCTGTAAGCTATATGCAGAATGCATTCCATCATTCGTATCCAGATATGCAATGATGACAATCCGTATTTACAGAGATCTGGATCAGCCGGTTTTGATGCAATTAAGGGCAAATTATTCATCTCAGTTGGAGTGGTTTTACAAATGTCGCATCTCTGAGATGAAGTATCACATAAAATTGATGTTGCTTTTCCGTCTATCATTGTCATTAATAAAGAGTGTGAAATCTTTATTTCTCCAACTTCTGTTTTTACTAAATTAACAATCTCTTCCTCAATAGCACTTTTTTCACGCAAAATTGTTATTTTATTTTCTTTCACAAATTCGAAAAAGATTGGACGACACCAGTATGATGAATTTGGTGAATCCTTTTTCCAGATAACTTGTTCGCCGCACATTAATTTTATTGGCACTAAAAAACTTCCCATAAGTATGCTTGAATCGTCCAGTTCACTTTCTTGTTCATCGTTTGTTTGCACTTTTTGTTTGTAATTGGCTTGATTTGAAGCACCGTCAAATCCCCACTTACTGATTAGTGTAAATTCTTTACAACCACTATCTATGACGAGTGACGTCATTATTCTTCTTGTCGTTATATCCAATAGAGCTTGTAACTTTATTTTGGCTGAGGTGTCCCTCACTGTAATAGCATCTTTTGGTGGATAGCATTCCTGTTTCGCATGTTGCACTTGAAAATAAGATGGAAATATATTACCGTCATTCTCGTTAACACTTTTTCTTAAAGTATTGTATTGCCACTTGGTCAGCTTAAGTGATAAAAATAATCCTAAAGCCTCATCCGGAGAAAATACAGATTTTGTTTCTTTAACAGATATGCACTTCTTAACTTTTTTTACATCTTGGGGATTCTTAAGTAAATGTTCTAGTATTTTAGCAATCTCATCATTCCCATCCGCTTTCAACTGCTCAAAATATGCATATTTTATTTCGTCCGAAGATAAATGAAAGTTTTCTGCTCGTCTTTTTTCTGTTTAAGCGCTAATTCACAAAACGGTTTTCTAGGGCTTTGCTCGGTGGAGACACCGTCAGAAACTTTTGCTGGTGATACATACTGAGTTGATGTACTCGGTGCTGTTTGATCTTCATTACTGGTTATTAAACACTTAATAAAGTCTGGCCACATTATGGTTTCTTGTAACTATTCGCTATTTTTAGTTCTGAATATAGTTTCTTTACGATGAGCGTTTTCCCATCTTCTATTTAAATTATAACAAAATTTTGCACAAAATAACTTTCAGGTCTTTTCATGTTGATCACTTAATTCGACTAAAAATTTAGACCTTATCTCACTACACAAACTTTCATTATTTTTAATACTGCCACTGTTTTTTAAAATAATAAAAAGGTCAAGGTTGGTCACCAAATCTTCAAACATTTTCACAAACACAAAATAACTCACACTCACTTCACTTATTTGTATAAGTAATAAATATGTGAGGGTAGTGCGTCTATTATGGTGGGTAATAGAACACTGAAGTACGTTTGAATGCAATAGTACATTTTGTGCCCTATTATCGTTGCACCAATCAGGTAACGACACGTGCCATAACTTGATGTTGCGGTCGCGCATTCCTATGTCTTGATTCCCGGAAATAAGTGTCAAAACAAAATACGTCATACCTACCTATATTACCTATGGTGGTGGAAAATGTCGAACAATTTTTTTTTATTTAAAGTACTAAGTAAGTATTGAAGTACTTCAGGCCGTTTAGTGTACATTATTTTCAATTTCAAATTAATTGGAATAAATTGCGAAACTAAAATTTCATAACTCTTCATACAAATTTGATATGGCTATATCTCCGAAAGTACGAGTCCAATTAAAAAAAGTCAAAGAGTAAAAACTTTTTATATTTATGTCTAGATACTAAAAAAATACATTTTAGTTCTTAAGACCCAACCTTGTAATCCCAGCCCACTGTGCGCTGGTCTTCAGCGATAGCCGGCGTCGACGTGATGACGTCAAGTGGTGCAGCATATGAAGAGATATACAACAACTTGAGACGACATTTAGCAATTCATTACTACTTTTTTTAGCTTGGGTCTTACCTGTTAAAACAATTGTATGTATGCTAATGAATAAAATAAATAAATTAGACAATAAGAAATAAAATAAATACAGAAACATATCTATTCTATGACCTCTAACTTTGCGTTTGTAATGGCCCTAGTATACATATTCGGGCCTTAGAGCGTTAAAAATATCTTAATAAATTTGCTTGAATTTTTACGCCTTGTGCCTTGTGTTTGATGAAGCTAATATTGTGCTTAGTAAAATTGACAAAAAATTCAAATCAGACTTCATGGCAAATAAACATAATTAAAAGTGTCATTCGAATGTAGAAATCTATAGCTATACATCTAAGCGATTGGTGCTCTATGGTTTAAATAAAATTAAAAAAAAAAACAGTGATTAAATACATCATGACTGCCTCGTCGGCCTAGTGGTCGCAAGCGCTACTGCTGATCATGAGGTTCAGTAGTGCTATTCTGTATAAATCTCACCGTGATAACTTGTGTGAAGTGAGATAAAAGTGAGCTGTCAGTAGTGTCAATCCCTAGCATCAGATGGAATGGCAGCTCACCTCACCTAAGATCTCACGGTGAGATTTTAACAGAATAGACCGTCTGGCTTCGTTTACCCGCAGCCTAATTGCGGAACGCCAAATCGTCAAATGATTCTGATCAGTTGGCTTCATTTCTATCACAATTGGCTTCATTTTACGATTTTCGAATTGCGAAACTCTAGTTTCTGCGCAGGGCCTTAACGTTCATAATTGGTTTCATAATAAACTAGAGTTTCGCAATTCGAAAATCGTAAAATGAAGCCAATTGTGATAGAAATGAAGCCAACTGATCAGAATCATTTGACGATTTGGCGTTCCGCAATTAGGCTGCAGATCGGGCAGTGTTATTGGGTTTCCCATCAAGAATTTCTCAATAGCAGCCCGGACTCAGGATATGTGCCCAGTTCATGGTAATAGGCTCGCCCCCTATTACATGGGACTTAAACATAACAAAAAAGTTGATGATGAAAATCAGAAATTCAATACTAATATTTACTACTACTACTTTATTTTGACGCAACTGCATTGAGTGGTTCATTGATAGTGGGGTGAACATTCATAACTCATGTAATTTAATTATAAGCTGTTGAGTTTCCAAATAAATAAATGAACGGAGTTCGCATCAGAACTGTGTGGCGTCGAAGTGATTCAAAAGTATGTGATTGTAAATTATACCAAACATTTTACTACTAGTACAGCTGCCATATATGACGCGAACTCCGTTCATTAGTATTGAATTTCTGATTTTCGTCATCTACTTTTGCTGTTGACTGTTCTATAGGTACACCTCTGCCTAACCAATGGGAATAGGCAGGCGTGATGTAATATTATGTATGTTAAATAAACCAGTTTTAAGTGAGTCAGTATTAAATGTGATAGTATACCCAATTAAATGTTATGTTAATGATAGTACCTTTACCATTTTAATACAAATGAATTTCTTTATGAGAGTAAAATGCTACGAATGTAATAATTATATGTTATTGCCAGAATGTAAATAACGTGATCTCATTACTTATTTTGAAATATAAAGTTGCATTTTTATTGAAAGCTTTTGTTTTATTACTGTAGGTAATATGTAGATTTTGTTTATTTTGTGCACGAGGACCTGTTTTTGAGAGCAGTAATGGCCCAGTGGTAAAGGCCGCGACTTACGAGTTTGTAGGTCGTGGGTTCGAACCCAGACAGGCGTTTTACTTTGTGTAAATTATTTCACCACCACTGCTCTCAAAATGGTGAAGGAAAACATCGTGAGGAAACCGGCATGTCCTAGAACCAAAAATTCGAAGACATGTGACATCTACCAACCCGCACTGGGCCCACGTGGTGGATTACGGCCCACTCCCTCTCCCAGAGAGGAGGCCTGTGTCTCAGCAGTGGGAACATTATAGGCTGATTATGTTATGTTATAACCTATTTATGTACAGTCAACAAAAGAGATATGTATGCAGGATCGTCGGATATAGTTGAAGTTTAGTAAGAAACCGATGGATGTTGTCGACTGAAATTTAATTTGATAAATGAGCATATAAATTTGTATAAAATCAGCAAATATTATAGCTTCAGCACATATAGTAGCGTTAGTGCGTCACCCGTATATGTCCTTGTCAATAAGAACTATTTAAATATTCTGGTAAAAAAATCTGGTCCTGTGGTCCTCAGCACAATACATTACCCTGGTTCGTGGCTCGAAGCTTCTGCTGCTAAACGGTTTCTCCTTCTTTAGAAGTGGCAGTATCCGTAACGGAGGTTCCCGGTTCAGCTGCTCCTCATCCAGCATATCAAGCAAAAGCTGTAAGGCGTTTGCGCATATCTCCGCTGATGACGTAATCACTAAAGCCAATTTGGAGCACAATCATCCACCTGTTAAATATGTACAGATTGGGGACGGTAGATATCTTAAAGTGTAATATTATTATTATATAAGAAATATTCGTGTTTTGTATAGTAGACCACACGTTCGTGAATTTTATCGCGCACTGGATTTTCGACTCTCGGTATTGAGCCTAGCATTGAAAATCCAATACCTAAAACGCATCGCAACATCCAAAAACACACTGTTGGATTTTCAACTCTCGGCGCTAAGCAGAACGTTGAAAATCTAGTGCGCGAAATAAAATCGCCGCTGTAAAAACACGCGATTGCTACCTGGGTGTTTTCTATTGAAACTCCGCAAAACTCAAGGCCAGCTAGGGGTCAAAATGTTTCCCACAGACGTGCGATCGACTGTACTAAAACAGCATAGCAGAGATATATGTCTTGTTTTGGCAACATTAACCAGAGGGCCTCGAAAAGAACCTGAAAAGCGCCGCAAAAAATGAAATGAACTTAATTTACATAGTTGTAAAGTTGATATTTGTTAAAATGGAAATAAAATCTCTTAAAAATGCTTTTTTTGCGACATTGGCTACCTGTTGACCCCGATCTCGCCTGGTGGAAAGCTATTAATGAGGTCTTCGATGATTAAAACATGTACAATGGACCTAGGAATTGTCGGTCGATTATAGAATATTTTGTTGTGTAAATACTTATTTATTTTAATTGGCAACTTGCAATTTAATTTTAAGTATCGAATTATGTATATACTATTAATTTAATATTTAAATAAAATATATAATTATTTTCTTATTGATTTATGCAAGTTAATATTTTGTTCAATAGAGGTTACTACTGTATGCGGTGGTGACTGTACTTTTTCTAATAGGTAGGTACTAAAGTCATTTCACAGTTAATTTACCTCTGATTTTGCATCCCTGTGCAAATCATAGTGATCTTTATTCTCATTCGCATAAGGTTGCTTTTAGGTTGCTGTCATTGACAAGTTTGTCAAAATCGTTGTGATCTTTATTCTCATTACTATTAGGTTGCTGTTAGGTTGCTGCTGTCAGAGGTAAAATAAATGTGAACGGACTGCATTTATACTTTTGGAAAAGTTAATACCTACTAAGAAATAATATTGTGTTTATTCAATTTACAGCAACGTACATAACTTTAGAGCAAGGAAAGTCTAAGCTCTTACTGATCAATGGCTACAGCTTCTCGAGGAACAGTCGGATGTCCAAAGGCGGTAGTCGATACGCCTGCTCCAGCTATCTCTCTGGGAACTGCAGGGCATTCGCCCACGTCTCCGCCGATGACGTCATAATCAAGAGTAATACGGAACACAACCATGAACCTCCAACATTTTACAGGATGAAGGATGGGAAATATCTAAGAGTTAAGAAGTAGAAAAAAATTAGGGGTGGGACCCCCATATATACATGTATCCGCACATAAACATGTCGGGTATCGTTTGATCCCATAATTAAAAAGATTATTATTAGCCTGTGACGTCCCACTGCAAGGCAAAGGCCTCACTACTCTCTCATGAGAGAGTAGGGGTTTAGACAAATTAACCCACCGCGCTTGTCTAGTGCGAGTTGGTGGGTGTACTGGACCGCCTGACTGGGTCCGTGGGCGCCGCCTTTGACGTGCTAGATGTTCATCAGCCGCCGCCCTGAGTTGATATCCTGCACTAATATCGACTGTTCCATCCGAGCCTATTTGGATGTATTTATCCCATAGCCTACAGGTGGCGTTCTACATTTAGTTCAATACTAAATGCACGACAGTTTAAAGTCATATTATGTGCCTTTTTTATTTATGTCAATAGTTTTTAAGATATGGGATATTTTCGGTTACAGCTGCAGAAATACTTCTCTTTTTCATTGTTTTTTATCGAGTAAGTAATACTTACTATGAAATACAAACTTATTTTTGCGGTCGATAAAATCAATACTGTGCATGCGTAAATATTCATGGCAACTACGGGACTCTTCACTGTGCGTGGTCCACGCACTTGGCAGATTTTTGTTGATTTTATGATAAACTCAATCAAAAATACATACATACTATATACTTATAGTTTTGAATTTTTATTTTTCTTAGGTGCCCATAATTAATAAATTATATAACTAAGCAAGGACTGGAGCGTGATGATTGAGGTTTTCACCTAAGTATGTAACAATCATTCCATCAGTCATTCGTAATTCATGATTAATACAATTGATTGGTAAATGAATAAGCGTGTAATGTACATTAGGTTGCAAGTTGTTGATAGCGTAACCAATAGGCACCTGTCCGACCGCCGCCGCCGACGAAAAATGCTATCAAAGATTTTCTCGCTCAAGAAACGTATAAAAGATCGGAGGTTCCGTCTACTACCTCATCATCATCTGCCTAGCCTTTTCCAACTATGTTGTGGTCCGCTTTCAGTCTAACTGGATGCAGCTGAAAACCAGTATTATACATGGAGCGACTGCCTGTCTGACCCCCACAACCCAGTTAATGGGTAACACGATGCCCCTTGGTAAGACTGGTTGTCAGACTTTCGGGCTTCTGACTACCCGTAACGACTGTCAAAGATCCACAAATGACAGCCGGGACCGACCGCTTAACGTACTTTCCGAGGCATGGAGGGGTCTCGGTGTGTAAATATGGTCACCCATCCACAGCCCAATCGCGGCAAGTGTAGCTTAACATGATCGATCGACCTGTGCGGCTGTGATTATTTAGCCACGGTACTCTCATGTATTGTAAGTACCTATATTAATTAATAGTTGATCGCTGACTGTTCATACCGCCGGCGAGTACTCGTTTGTCGCAGCGACATGAGCTATCAAAGAGAGTACTCGCTCAGTGACTCTCGCTTGTCGGGCAGAACAGTCGCTGAGAGACTCACGCTTAGTGCAAACGCATACCAGCGAGTAATGGCTCGTCGCCGTCGCGCACTCGCTGCTCGTTGCTCGCCAACTCGTTTTTAGTTGCTAGATGTACTCGCTTCTTATTAATCGCCGGCGTTAGGACAGGTCTCATAAGTTGAATCTTCGTACTACGCTAGGCCAGCTAAGGTCAAAGTGTTAGCACTGACATGCGGCCGACTGTACGCATATGGGGCCATCTCCACGAGCGAGAGAATCGCGGGGATATTATCGTCGTGGCACGTATTTCTATACACTCTCTTAAAATCTGTCTCCATACGGCGATATCATCGCGGCGAAAATTTGATGGCACGGCGAGACTCGCCGCGTTTGTCTCGCTCGTGAAGACGGCCCCTTAGATAGGCTTAGGTAGGTATTACTTGCACATGAATGTTGTCTTATGTTATAGTTTATTAATAAAGGTCTGTATTTAAATAAAATATGATTTTGCCTTTTCGCCGGTCCTTGTCCACAAGACCACAACGAGTAAAAACTTACAGCAATACTAAATACAGCATAGCTATTCACAACCACTCGATACGCTTCCGTACCGTATCGAACATCAATAAATGTTATCGTAGGAGTTCTCAAAACGCTATTCACAAAACCAAAACCCGAAAAAATCAAATAGACGATCGCTATTCTTCCGACAGCTGTTTGCTGTCGGGGACAAGGCAAATCAGGTTATCGAAATGTGTAATTTTTGATACGATAGCCTGTCAGATGGTTGTGAATAGCTATGCAGGTAGGGACGCGCAACGCGTGCAACGTGGATTCAACACAAGCTGTTCCATACATTTTGACCGCGTAAGTAGTCAAATATTACACTTTTCTATGAAACAGCAGATTTTTTTTTTTGATATCCGTCTAAAATTTGCTACGCTATGTCTAAAATCATGTGCTGAATTCATGGTTACAGTTTGCGAGTCGATGTCCCTGCCAGCCTGTATGCTACACCCATGGTTGGACCATACTGAAAATATTGCTAAGTAATTCTACGCCGTACTAAATCGCTTGCTGGCAACCAATGTATGGCTGAAATAGATTGCAATTAAAGTAATCCCATTTAAAATCGCCGTTACTAAATGTGTGTTTATTCAATTTACAGCAAGATTTATTACTCTGGACCGAACGAGTTACTGGAGAAATAAGTTGCTTCTATTCAACGGCTACACTTTCTCGAAAAACAATACTAACGCTATTGGCGTCACCAGGTTCAAGTGTTCTTGTGCCACTTCCAAGAAATGTAAGGCATACGCACATATCTCCCCTAACGGCTACATCATCAAATACGACACCAAACATAATCACGCACCTCTTAAATATTCGCAGATGGATAACGGTCGGTACCAGAGGATTTAGTTTTGGAAAAAAAGATCGTGCGTGGTGTTTACTTGTTTGGTTTTGAATGATGTTCCTTTCGTTTTTGCGCGGAAAACAGCATACTTAACATTTTTTGGTCTCGCTCTCATTCGCCAAGTGTGCGGAGTATAACGTGCAATAAGAAACTTCGTTCCACCACAACCGGGTGTCCCACGACACCTCTCTTTTTTTTTTCTAGATGTGAAGTCAGCCATATCCGCCTGTTCTTTTTATGATGGTGAAACTTCGCAGAAGACGTTATGAGTATTTGTCTAGTCACAATAAGTAAAACAATAGTCTTTTCTCAATAATGTAATAATAATATCATATACTTCTATATACTTCTTTCTGTAATCCGAGGTACATACAGGGTGTCCCAAAACTCAACGTCAAGCCGAAACGGGGTGACAGGATTGATCATAACCATCACGAGAAAAATCTGAAAAAAAATCTATCCCATGCAGTTTAAAAATTATGGGCATTTTAAGAAAAACCTAGAAATTTGATCAAACTGTACCATTTTTCGGTTATTGTGGTTATTCTTTTTTATTTTTGTTCATTTGAACTTTGGAAACGTAATCCTAAATAACATTTCTAGAATCCCAATAAAAAATAATGACACAATTGCCTCAAGTTTCCGAGAATTGAGACTATTTGTTAAACTACGAATTTAAAATTTTCAAGATTCGTCGACTTTGACAGGCCCTCCTATAAAAAAAATGTACTAGAGTGCCTTGGCAAGTGGCATTAAAAGTTGGCGCATTTAATCAGAATTCTAAAATGGTACAATACTTGTTAGTTCCATACAATAGAAAAGAGTAAAAAAATTAAAACCTCAAGTAACCCGATTTTTGCTATCTCATTTTACTCAGTTAAAATGTTTTTAATTCACACAAGCTCTAGGTAGGTTCTTAATTTTAAGACAAAATGATGAGAGAGATGGATAATGGGTATGTTCGCCATGAGTGAGCGAGACAGATAGTGACGCCACTTTTACCAAAGTGAAAAAAAGTTAGTAAAATTAGTAAAATAATTAGGTTTGTTGGAATAAAAGTCTGATGATAGAGAAATAACGTTTTTTATTACAATAAATGTTCAAATTGTTTACCATCAGCCTCAATACAAGCCCTACATCTTCTTAAAAAAGATCTACTTATTAGTCGGGCATATCTTCGAGAGTTGATCGCCTCAGCTGCTTGAGAAATGCGTTCACGCAGGTCGGCTACGTTCTCAATGGGCTTTGAGTAAACTTTTTCTTTGAGAACTCCCCAATAGAAAAAATCCAGGGGATTTAAATCTGGTGAACGGGCGGGCCACGAGATAGTGCCCGAACGTCCAATCCACCTTCCCGGATATTCCTGGTCAAGGAAATCTCTTACTTGCACTGCGAAATGCGCTGGGCAGCCATCTTGTTGAAACCACATGTCGCGAAGATCTGCTAGTGGTACGTCCTCTAACAGGGTTGGTAAATCTTCTCTTAAAAAATGTAGGTAATTAGTTCCATTCAAGTTCTCAGGCAGTTCAATAGGCCCAATAATTTTACCGTTTAAAATTCCGGTCCACAGGTTTACTTTAAAACGATACTGGGATCTATCTTCTCGCATTAAATGTGGATTCTCCACATGCCACTCGTGATAATTGTGCAAGTTCATGTAACCATCTTTTTTAAATGTCGATTCATCTGACCAGAGAATTTTTTGGATGAATTGGGGATTCTCATTATGCCTCTGTAGCATTGTTCTACAAAAAGAAATCCTTTCCTGATAATCTCGAGGTAGAAGACTTTGAACTCGTTGTACGTGAAACGGATGCATTTCGGCTCTTTGTAAAATACGATGAGCAGTGCTTTTCGGTATTCCCGTTCTTTCTTCAATTCCACGTACGGAAATACTTCGGTCACGTGCGACCTCTTGCAATACTTCTTCCTGGAAAGGAAACACAGGTCTACCTCCAGCCTGTATTTGATTCGGGAAATGGCCGCCCTCTGTGAGTGAACGGTGCACATTAACAAACACGCGGTGATCCGGGTAGCGCTCTAAATTTGGATATCTTTCACGATAAAGTCTAGCGGCAGCACTTGCGTTGCATCTGCATTCCCCATAAATGAGGTGCATGTTCGCATATTCTTGTGAAGTGTAGCGCGTAGGCATGGTAGATAAAAAGGATGCCAACACAAAAGTCCAGAGAGAAGCCAAAGTTGCCGGTATGTTATCAACAAGTCCAATTCACAAAGATTCAAGTCCAAAAAGAGAAGCCAAAGTTGTCAGTACTAAATCAACACAAGCGAATACGAACGTGCGCAGTAGACGAATGAGCGAAACGTACTAACTGGTTGGTGTCGGACTGGTAGCGTAGCCATTTGCTTGGCTGAAACTAGTGCGAATGAAACAGATAGATGCCATAGCATCTATCTGTTTCATTCGCACTCGTTTAAACGACGCATCTCCGTCTCAATGCGTGGCGTCACTATCTGTCTCGCTCACTCATGGCAAACATACCCATTATCCATCTCTCTCATCATTTTGCCTTAAAATTAAGAACCTACCTAGAGCTTGTGCGAATTAAAAACATTTTAACTGAGTAAAATCTGATAGCAAAAATCGGGTTACTTGAGGTTTTAATTTTTTTACTCTTTTCTATTGTATGGAACTAACAAGTATTGTACCATTTTAGAATTCTGATTAAATGCGCCAACTTTTAATGCTACTTGCCAAGGCACTCTAGTACATTTTTTTTATAGGAGGGCCTGTCAAAGTCGACGAATCTTGAAAATTTTAAATTCGTAGTTTAACAAATAGTCTCAATTCTCGGGAACTTAAGGCAATTGTGTCATTATTTTTTATTGGGATTCTAGAAATGTTATTTAGGATTACGTTTCTAAAGTTCAAATGAACAAAAATAAAAAATAATAACCGAAAAATGGTACAGTTTGATCAAATTTCTAGGTTTTTCTTAAAATGCCCATAATTTTCAAACTGCATGGGATAGATTTTTTTTCAGATTTTTCTCGTGATGGTTATGATCAATCCTGTCACCCCGTTTCGGCTTGACGTTGAGTTTTGGGACACCCTGTATATGGAAAATATCTTAATACTTATGAAAGATTTTATACACTTTAATATTCGTGGATTTCTACCTAACTAAATTCAGATAATCGATGAATAATCATATTCATGGATTGTCCGAATGTATTGTTTTATTGCAGTGTATGAAAAAGATTACTTTTACTATAATAAAAAAAAAAAAACTAGTAAATTAAAACTAGCAAATAATTCGCGACAGCGTTTTATTTCAAGACACAGTTAACGTATCATAACTGAGCAAGCTTTTTTTGGAATGTCATTTGAAATAACGATAACATTTTAAATACAATATGGCCGGTGCGAACTTTGCGCAGAAGGCTGCGCAATAGCAGTTTTTAGGAACCAAATGGTGACATGAGATGAGTGAGAGAGCATGCGCGAAAATCCGGAGAGCCTATGTTCAGACCGGACATGATTCATCGGCCGAGATTCCCTTGTCAGAAGTTATTTGGTGTCTTACGTATGAACTTCGAAAGTCGTCAATAATGTCTTACTCCCTCTAACACTCTGGTTTTACAGCAAAATACATAACTCTGGAACGAGGACAAAAGCTACTACTGTTCAACGGCCACAGCTTCTCAAAAGGCGTCACTACCAACATTGGCGGTGCCAGGTACAAGTGCTCCTCCGCCTCCACCAAAAAATGCAAGGCATACGTCAACATTGGCGCTGGTGACGTCATCATCCGTTACGACAGCACACATAACCACGAACCTCTCAGATATGCGCAGTTGAGTAATGGTCGGTACTTTAAAGTGCCAAAAGATACGACGAGTAAGGTAGTATTTCCCTGTATATAGTTCCCATGAATAATGTAATGTGAACTTTTGTCTATAAAACAAAATTATGTGAATATTAATAATAGGGGAGTTTCCTGGGTAAAAATAATAATTAGATTTAGTCCGTCAGTTAGATTATCGAAAAATAATGGACCCTTATTTTTTCTTTTGTCAATCAAACAAAAAATGACAAAGATAAAGCGCGTCAAAATTTGGGAGTGGGGGGTCGTGACGTCACGCCGTGCTAAAAAGTCGCACGGCGTGACGTTACGCGGAACCTTAACGGGCGATATCTTCATCATTTTTTATACAGGGTGTCCCAAAACTCAACGTCAAGCCGAAACGGGGTGACAGGATTGATCATAACCATCACGAGAAAAATCTGAAAAAAAATCTATCCCATGCAGTTTGAAAATTATGGGCATTTTAAGAAAAACCTAGAAATTTGATCAAACTGTACCATTTTTCGGTTATTGTGGTTATTATTTTTTATTTTTGTTCATTTGAACTTTAGAAACGTAATCCTAAATAACATTTCTAGAATCCCAATAAAAAATAATGACACAATTGCCTTAAGTTCCCGAGAATTGAGACTATTTGTTAAACTACGAATTTAAAATTTTCAAGATTCGTCGACTTTGACAGGCCCTCCTATAAAAAAAATGTACTAGAGTGCCTTGGCAAGTAGCATTAAAAGTTGGCGCATTTAATCAGAATTCTAAAATGGTACAATACTTGTTAGTTCCATACAATAGAAAAGAGTAAAAAAATTAAAACCTCAAGTAACCCGATTTTTGCTATCAGATTTTACTCAGTTAAAATGTTTTTAATTCGCACAAGCTCTAGGTAGGTTCTTAATTTTAAGGCAAAATGATGAGAGAGATGGATAATGGGTATGTTTGCCATGAGTGAGCGAGACAGATAGTGACGCCACGCATTGAGACGGAGATGCGTCGTTTAAACGAGTGCGAATGAAACAGATAGATGCTATGGCATCTATCTGTTTCATTCGCACTAGTTTCAGCCAAGCAAATGGCTACGCTACCAGTCCGACACCAACCAGTTAGTACGTTTCGCTCATTCGTCTACTGCGCACGTTCGTATTCGCTTGTGTTGATTTAGTACTGACAACTTTGGCTTCTCTTTTTGGACTTGAATCTTTGTGAATTGGACTTGTTGATAACATACCGGCAACTTTGGCTTCTCTCTGGACTTTTGTGTTGGCATCCTTTTTATCTACCATGCCTACGCGCTACACTTCACAAGAATATGCGAACATGCACCTCATTTATGGGGAATGCAGATGCAACGCAAGTGCTGCCGCTAGACTTTATCGTGAAAGATATCCAAATTTAGAGCGCTACCCGGATCACCGCGTGTTTGTTAATGTGCACCGTTCACTCACAGAGGGCGGCCATTTCCCGAATCAAATACAGGCTGGAGGTAGACCTGTGTTTCCTTTCCAGGAAGAAGTATTGCAAGAGGTCGCACGTGACCGAAGTATTTCCGTACGTGGAATTGAAGAAAGAACGGGAATACCGAAAAGCACTGCTCATCGTATTTTACAAAGAGCCGAAATGCATCCGTTTCACGTACAACGAGTTCAAAGTCTTCTACCTCGAGATTATCAGGAAAGGATTTCTTTTTGTAGAACAATGCTACAGAGGCATAATGAGAATCCCCAATTCATCCAAAAAATTCTCTGGTCAGATGAATCGACATTTAAAAAAGATGGTTACATGAACTTGCACAATTATCACGAGTGGCATGTGGAGAATCCACATTTAATGCGAGAAGATAGATCCCAGTATCGTTTTAAAGTAAACCTGTGGACCGGAATTTTAAACGGTAAAATTATTGGGCCTATTGAACTGCCTGAGAACTTGAATGGAACTAATTACCTACATTTTTTAAGAGAAGATTTACCAACCCTGTTAGAGGACGTACCACTAGCAGATCTTCGCGACATGTGGTTTCAACAAGATGGCTGCCCAGCGCATTTCGCAGTGCAAGTAAGAGATTTCCTTGACCAGGAATATCCGGGAAGGTGGATTGGACGTTCGGGCACTATCTCGTGGCCCGCCCGTTCACCAGATTTAAATCCCCTGGATTTTTTCTATTGGGGAGTTCTCAAAGAAAAAGTTTACTCAAAGCCCATTGAGAACGTAGCCGACCTGCGTGAACGCATTTCTCAAGCAGCTGAGGCGATCAACTCTCGAAGATATGCCCGACTAATAAGTAGATCTTTTTTAAGAAGATGTAGGGCTTGTATTGAGGCTGATGGTAAACAATTTGAACATTTATTGTAATAAAAAACGTTATTTCTCTATCATCAGACTTTTATTCCAACAAACCTAATTATTTTACTAATTTTACTAACTTTTTTTCACTTTGGTAAAAGTGGCGTCACTATCTGTCTCGCTCACTCATGGCGAACATACCCATTATCCATCTCTCTCATCATTTTGTCTTAAAATTAAGAACCTACCTAGAGCTTGTGCGAATTAAAAACATTTTAACTGAGTAAAATGAGATAGCAAAAATCGGGTTACTTGAGGTTTTAATTTTTTTACTCTTTTTTATTGTATGGAACTAACAAGTATTGTACCATTTTAGAATTCTGATTAAATGCGCCAACTTTTAATGCCACTTGCCAAGGCACTCTAGTACATTTTTTTTATAGGAGGGCCTGTCAAAGTCGACGAATCTTGAAAATTTTAAATTCGTAGTTTAACAAATAGTCTCAATTCTCGGAAACTTGAGGCAATTGTGTCATTATTTTTTATTGGGATTCTAGAAATGTTATTTAGGATTACGTTTCCAAAGTTCAAATGAACAAAAATAAAAAAGAATAACCACAATAACCGAAAAATGGTACAGTTTGATCAAATTTCTAGGTTTTTCTTAAAATGCCCATAATTTTTAAACTGCATGGGATAGATTTTTTTTCAGATTTTTCTCGTGATGGTTATGATCAATCCTGTCACCCCGTTTCGGCTTGACGTTGAGTTTTGGGACACCCTGTATAATTGACAAAAGAAAAATTAAGGGTCCAATATTTTTGGATAATCTAACTGACGGACTAATTAGAATTTTTTAGGAAACTAGCCTATTATAATGTGTAATTTAATTCGTTCTTGACACCTGTCAGTGTCATACAAACGAATACGTGTTTTGCGAATTTGATCTTTATGAGCTATTAGAATTGCCGCACTGTAGATATAGGTGTTATACAGGGTGTTACGGAAAGGGTATATCAATACAAACGGGTTGAAGAGTGTATCTGATCTAGAATCTCTGTACAAAATTTCAGCTTAAAAGCAGTAAATTTGAAAATGCTTAATATTTTTTTATTTCGATAGTTTATTAAATTGAAATCATTACAAACGTGTCACCGCACTACGAGGGTCATTATCCATTATCTGTAGTGTGTCTGTGCGCCTAGTACAGGCACATCACGCCGCCGCGCGCCAGTGCAGCGCCGTGATGTCGAAATAAAAAACTATTAAGTATTTTCAAAGTTAATGCTTTTGAGCTGAAATTTTGTACAGAGATTCTAGACCAGATACACTCTTCAACCCGTTTGTATTGATATACCCTTTCCGTAACACCCTGTATAACTGTTAGACTATAATATAAGTCATCTTTAGGTTCAATATTGTTGGGTTTTTTTATTGTTTACTAGCAACGCCCCGCGATTTCACCCGCACAAGTGTCGATCCCGTGGGAATATCGGGATAAAAGTGTCATATGTCCTTTCCCGATACTCAAACTATCTCTATACCAAATTTTATCTAAATCGATTCAGCGGTTTAAGCTTGAAGAGGTAACAGACAGACACACTTTAGCATTTATAATATTAGTATGGATTAGAGAATATTTGTAGTATAAGTTAGAATTATATGTTCATATTTATGTGAATTGTATATACTCTCAGTGGATGTGTCCTGAACATACTTCTACGAATCAACCTTGTACCATTATCTACGAATAAATATCTCTGTCTTTGTTTGAATTTTTCTACAAATTGAAATTATATGTGGAATTGTGCATGTTACCATGTTTTGTAATTATTAGGGCATTGATTTTGAAGAAAATTTTATTGCAATTAATTCAGAAAAAAATTGGGTAAGTACCCAAATATGCAATAGATAAAAGTCTAACCCCCTTATTCATAAAACTTATTAAACCTATTTTAGTTAAAATGGGGTTTGTCTCTTTCTTACACATAGAAATGACAACGTGCCAGATAAAGACAAACGGTCCATAAACCTATTTTAGCTAAAATAGGATTATGAATAAGGGGGTTAGACTATGATTAATGTATTTTTACCCTTGTTAGCTACTACAGTTCTAAAAATACAACCCTGTGAAAGACATACAGACAGCATAGGTTTTGTATCTGGGCCCCGTTAGCAATCTTGGGATGCGCAACACTAAAAAATCAGACGAGATTTGATACCTTCGGTCAATCACATTTGGTCAGCATCATCATCGCGGTGCACATCCAAACCTGGTTTCTATACAGACATTAATAAACTCGCGCCTTCTTTCCATGGGAGTCGGCAGAAATTACAGATCGCCACCTGCTACGATGCTTACATACTCTTTTTGCTTCGTTTATCTTGATACATTACGAGTACTACGCACCTGAGGTTTCTGAAGCACTTCACCAATGACACCAATAAGGTCGCTATATTATGTCCTTCTAGGGCGTGGTTATGCGAATCCCGCTCCCCCGGCCATAGGTAGAGGTGGAACACCGCGGTGATTTTAACCGGTAAGAGTCCGGCATGCCCCTCTGTCATCCCCACGATAGAGGAAGTCCATGAAGATTTCCACCGCGAGAAAAAAAAAGGGCGTCCTCTTCCGGCGTTTCCACTCACATCTGCCTTATTAAAACGTGTGTTAATAAAATTACAGCACAATATATAACTTTGGACCGGGGAAGTAAGCTGCTGCTGTACAAGGGCTACAGTTTCTCCAAAGGCTTCACTAGCGCGCGCGGTGTTACCAGGTACGCATGCTCAGCCGCCGCGACCAGGCGATGCAGGGCATTCGTCCACGTCAACGATGAAGACGTCATCATCAATCACGACACCTACCATGATCACGAACCTCTTAGATATATACGGTTGGCTAACGGTCGCTACTGCAAATTAAAACCGATCAGAGGACAAGCTTCCCAAGAATATCATTATGCTGGTGCCCGGCTAACTATCTGAACTTAATGTCTATTTTAATTGAGGAGCGTCGGAACGAAAACCGATATATCCAATTTACCATATTTTTCACAAATTAAAAAAAAGCTTGTAAGTTTTTTAATGTTACAAAAGTGGAAAATTATAGCATGTCAATTTGCAGTTAAAGTAACATCGATTGATGTGTGAAACTTGACGGAGGGTAGATACTTAATTTAGCGAGATACTTGGCGGACAAGTTTGGATATATCGGTTTTTGACGCGATCATTTGGATATATCGGTTTTTGACGAAACCAAAATGGATATGGTCGGTATCTGATATGATCAAAACGGATTTATCGGATTTTGGTAAAACCAAATTATAGTTTTGTATCTTATTTCTTAAATTAAGTATGTATTTACATGCTAATTTTCTAAACTCTCAAATGACGTTAACACGCAACTTACAATTTTGAGTTATGACAGTATTTGGTTTCATGTGCGAATTATATTGATTTATTTTGTACAGTAAGTAAATTGGTTTAATGTCATTTACTGTACTTTCTTGATTAAAATGTCTTGTCCTATAACACAATCCTCTAAAATAGACGGAGAACCAATCATTTCCAACAATTATTTATCGAAAAATCTAAGGCACACAGTAAAAGCAGTAGTAACGGAAAGGAGAACCAAAGAATAAGGCTGGGCACAAACGTCCGGTTTCCTGATTCGGAATTCAGTTTCGGAATTCAGATTCGGAAACCTGAATGCAAGCATTTCATACAAAATGTTCTCACTAGCGCACACGTGCTTAAATTTTCCGTTCTGAAACCCGGATGGAAAATTTAAGTACGTGTGCGCTGGAGAGAACATTTTGTATGAAATGCGTGCATTCGGGGTCTCCGAATCTGAATTCCGAAACTGAATTCCGAATCAGGAAACCGGACGTATGCAGCCTGCCTATGGAGAACACAAAACGGGAAGAAACTTGATAGCGAGTTGACATAAACGACACCCAGCCAATCACGTGAGGGTAAGGCGAAGTATTTACGAAGAGCGTTCAGATATTTTTTGGGAATCGATTTAATAAAAGAATAGAAAAATCGATTAAGCTTTTTTGTAAACGTGTACCTAATCGGAATTTGAACCGACCATTGTTGAATTGTGTAAAACTTAATAAGAATTATCCGTTTTTAATCCAACAACAAGAACCTGTTGAATTTAAAAATTTATTTGTCGGGTTTTGATTTGACCACAGTATTTTGATATTTTTTTTAAGATGGATGTAACTGTTTTTTAATTGATTTCTTTCCTGAAGGGTGTATAATTAAACATTTTGTAACAGAAAAAAATAAAAAATAAATAATGTCTTAATTAAGACATATCGGTTTTTGTTCCGACGCTCCTCAATTATCATAATTAGTTTGTAATAATTATTAGAAATCTTTATACTGTCAAATACCATACTGACTGTAAGAAGCCAGTTTACGCTGGCTTGTAAAGACAAATGTATGTTTCAAATTGATGTTGTTTCATGTTAAACAAATATCAACTTTATTTTAATGGGAATTAAATTGATTTCAGAGTGACTAGCACTATTGAAAAAGTTATGAAAATGTTTGAAGTTGTAGCGTAAACTGCACTTTATTGTGTAGGAATTAAAGTAATTTTTCCATAAACTCATCTTTGTTTATATTTTTGGGAAATAAGTCGCGAATGCAGCTTAGGTGTAGACTTATACCATAGTTTGCTTCTCATTAATTTGTCTGTTTGTTGTTTAGTTTAAGTTACTAACATTAGTATTATAAGTACAAACCTGTTACTAACAATTTATTGATCTTTGAGTTTTTCGAAATAAAGTGATTTTGATATTATTTATTTTATTTATACGATTTGAAATATGTGGATGTTCTACGTTCAGTAATGATAAAGACAATAATATTCAAGAACATTTTATTACACGTAATAAAAGAGTATCATCATCCTTCTCCTGCCCTTATCCCAATTTATTTGCGGTCGGCGCAACATGTCTTTTTCTTCCATACTTCTCTATAAGTCGTCATCTCGGCAGTCACCCCCTTTCTAACCATATCAGCATTCCCACAGTCCATCCATCGTTTCTTTGGTCTTCCTCTACTCTTATAGCCATCGACATTCATACTCAAGACTTTCCTCACGACATTTTCCTCATTCCTCCGTATCACATGCACATACCACAACAGCCGATTTCCACACAACTATTCAGTCACACAATAAAAAAGTATAAATAAAAATGTACCTAAAAAAAGATTGTTTTTACCTTGCTAGCTAGTACGGTTCTTCAGGTACCGATTGCCGATAGTGGTAATGGTGACCTCACTCCCCCACCTGACGCGAGGAGGCCCGTAGTGGCGGGCCGGCACCAGTCGGGGGTTGCGGAAGGATCGTACGTTCCCGCGACCCCCGGCGTAGGAGTGAGATGGAACACCGGGGTGGTTTGTAGTCAGTAAGAGTCTGACAGACCCCATCGCCCGCCCCAGGGCGGAGGACATCTATGAGGATTTTCCACCCCGGAAACAAAAAAAAAATAAGTTGTAATGGTGGTTGGTTGTTGAGTATTGCTGAGAGTTATGTCCAACCTAAACAGGTAAGTAAGAGTTAAGATTCCAATGACTTACTAAGGGTTTTACGTCGTGAATATCCTACCTTATAACCAGTGGCGTGCATTGCATATAGGCATATAAGCAGTGCCTAACTCGATATATCAACATAAGCCTGTCAATTACATTTTAGTGTGTGTGCCCCACAATTAAGAAACTCACTAAATTATCATACCTAACAAAAAACAAAATCTTCATACAAACACGCGCGGCAGTAGGCAGTCGCCGGACGGCCTACTCGGCTCCCGTACTATTCGCACATTGTAATTGGTCTTTACTCGTTCAAGTTAATACGACAAAATTAAAAATACGTACGTCTCACGCGTGACGTTTCATGACGTTCGACCTTCGCAATTTATCACCCTTAAGTAGGCATGTCGACTCAAATAACCAAACTTTTGACCTCACTTTTTTTTTCTGATTAGTGACCGCGTTTGCCTAGACTAGACCCGACCTCGTGCCTACCTATTCTGAAAACCAATGCACGCCACTGCTTATATCACTCTTCATGATTGACATAAGAACGCGAGACATAAGTGATGCGAAGAAATGAGAATCCTGAATAAATGTTAAGTATGAAAGTAATGAATGAATGAGAAAGTTTCGAGGATGGCTTTAATTTGGGTGTAACGACCGAAGTAATGATGGGCTGTGTGAACTATGATATGCCTAGAAAGAGGGTGACTACTGAGATGATGGCTAAATAGAGATGCGTGGAAGAAGCTGGCTGAACGTTTTGCTGTCCTTATGAAACACGGTGTTCTTCTCATGAGCATGGGCAGATGGCAATAAAATCGTGGCCACTGGAATAATTATTGTAACTTTTTTCTTATTATACAGGGCACGGCCGTAGCTAGGGGGGGGCATTGTGGGGCAATGCCCTACCTTGAAATCACAATGCCCTACCTTAAAAATACTAAAAACTAAGATAAATTATGACAATTAAATTGTTTGTTCATAGTTTGAGATAAAAAAAATTGTAGCGATAGGTATAGGATAGGATAGCACTGCAGTGTGCGAATCTACGTTTTCAACTTTAACTGCAATCAATAGGCCTCAAAGGCTGTCAATGGGTCACGAGAGAATGGCTGGTATGGAATTTCTGGCCTTTGAAAAAAAAAAGAACAAAATCAGTTGATCTGAACGAAGTTAAAAAAATAAAATAATAAAAATTTATTTAGACACATTTTGATGACATGCTAAGCACAACAAACAAAATATAGTATAATAAAAAAACAAAAATAAGAATATTAAAGATATAGTGCAAAAAAGGAACGCTAGACCCCACACTAGGATACCCTGTGTCGTGGGATCTAGTTATTTCGGCGTTAATGACACATTGTAAGTGCACTAGTGGGTAGTTCAGTGATCGTATGGTTACTGAGTCTAAACAATATTTAAACTTACTTAACTAAAGGAAAAACATGCAAAATTACAATAAGGTTTGTGTAGGCACGTAGGTTTGGGTAGTGTGAGGTTTGTGTGTGTGTGTGTGTGTGTGTGTGTGTGTGTGTGTGTGTGTAGTGTAGTTTGTGTGTATGTATGTTAGTGTTAAAGGGATGTTTTAGGGGGATGTGTTACACCTGGGTGAGTATTTGCGAGGGACTAAAGTATGGGAGTCATCAGTTCGCGGTGGCGAATCGTAGAATTCAGCTCGTGCTCTGTCACAGAAATTATTTGTCTACGAATATCTATTGAATGTACAATAGGCTGCAAAAGTGCATGGGTAGTACAGAAACAAAATCGTATGAAGCGAGAAATGACGCCATCTAGCGTAAAACCAGTTAACGACTAACAAAATTTAATTATGCTGTTATTAGATGGCGTTGCTTTGCTTTTTATGATAAAATATTTTTGTAGTTTCTTTTTGTCTCTTCAAACATTCAAACAATTTATAATTAATAGTTTCTTTTAAAGAAAATTGTTCCTAATTATTAACCTACTATGTTAAAAATGAATATCAATTTATAAGTAGGTGCTAAGTAACTACTAATTCGAATATTAAATTAATTATTAAAATACCCACTCGTTAGCTTAATAAATATATTCCTATCGGTTTCTTTTATTATTTTTATCATTTAAGCTACGTATGCTGGTAAATGTAATGTAATAATTAGATAAATGTATTAGCCTTGTAACTCTTTGCTTAATCCTACTTAATACGTTTCTTCCTAACTCCTTACTTACGTTTCGTAAATCTTATATATATTAGGTCCTTACATATGAAATTGGCGTTTTGTATGGAAGGAACAAAAAGTCGAATATTTTTTAATATAATATATTTAATTAATCAAAGTATGAACCATTGTTTTCAATGCACTTTTGCCATCTTATAGGTAGTTCATTGATCCCTTTACTAAAAAAACCAGTCGGACGGGAATCAATAAAATCTTTGAAGGCGATTTGGACTGCCCCATCGGAGTTGAATTTTTTCCCTTGCAAAAAGTTATCCAAATTGCGAAAAAAATGGTAATCTGTTGGAGCAAGGTCCGGGGAGTACGGAGGATGTCTAAGACATTCCAATTCAAGCTCTTCTAATTTGGTAGCCGTCTGTTGCGCAGTGTGTGGTCTGGCGTTGTCGTGAAGCAGCAGTGGCGTGGAGCTTTTTAATCTTCCCAATTTGCTTCAAGTGAATTAAAACCGTTTTATCACTAACATCGAAGCCTGCAGCTAACTCGGACGTGGTTTGCGATGGGTCCGCTTCCACAATAGCCTTCAATTCTCCATTATCAACTTGGGTCTCAGGCCGTCCACGGGGCTTGTTCTGCAGGTCGAAATTTCCAGAACGAAAACGTTGGAACCAAAAACGAACTGTGTTTTCTTTTGCAACATGACCGCCATACACATCATTCACCCTTCGAGTCGTTTCCGCAGCACTAGTGCCACGGCGGAACTCGTACTCGTAAATAATGCGATATTTTAAATTTTCCATTTTGTAAAATGAGTGACGCAAACAGAAAAAACAGAAGAAAAAAAACAAATGAATGACGATCATCGAAGCACAAATACATGAGTAAATAGCTGTACAAATTTGAATTTGGAATTCCTTACCAAAGAGGAGAAATTCGTGATTAAAGTGGCCAGTACGAAAAACGCCAATTTCATATGTAAGGACCTAATATATAAATAAAAACAAAAGGCCTGACTGACTGACTGACTCATCAACGCCCAGCCCAAACCCTTAGACCTAGAAAACTGAAATTTTACACAATAGTTCCCTTTATAATGTAGACAAGGAATAAGGAAGGATTTTTCGAAATTCAACCCCTAAGGGAGTTAAATAGGGGATGAAAGTTTGTATGAAAGTCCGTCAGTTTTAAAGTTAGGATCTTCAAATTTTGTATTTAGGCCGACGATTGAAAATTAATTAATACGTGTCTCAGCGTTTTTGATAATTCCACCCCCAAAGGGTTAAAATGGGGGATGAAGTTGTGTATGAAAGTCCCTCAGTTTAAAAGTTAGGATCTTCAAATTTCGTGTTTAGGCTGACGATTGAAAATTAATTTATACGTGTCTCAGCGTTTTTGATAATTTCACCCCTAAAGAGGGATGAATGACCTGACTGAGATATCAACGCACAGCCTAAACCGCTGGTCCTAGGGACATGAATTTTGGAGGGTGTGTTCTTTGTAAGCTGTGGTTACCTGTAATTGAGTGTGCATTACAGGATAATGTATTAATACAAGTTATAAAGATAAGTTATTGTAATGTATCTCGTTGGTAATCCTTAAATAAATAAATAAAATAAGAGTAGGTATCCAGTAAGAAGGGGTTTATGGAAATTCAACCTTTAAGGGGGTGAAAAGGGGGGATTTTGTTTGTATGAAAAATCTTATTCCTATAGTCAATAACCTTGAAACTTGTCACGAATACTTATCTAAGTAAATTATGAAGTTTGGCATTTTTCGTTTTTCTAAACTACCCCCTAAAGAGGTATTGGGGGGTGTCAAAATTTGTATGGAAGAATTTTAACGCGCTGTCCGATTAACTCAAAACTCAGTATTTATACTAAAAATTAAAAAGAAAGAATAACGTGTAGCAGGGTTTTTCGAAAATCTACCCCTAAAGCCCGGTTTCCACCGCGAAAGAGTAATGAGCTGGAAATGGCTAAGCGGAGCGGACTTCGTTTTCATGAAATAGGTTTGCTTTTCCACCAAGAAAGAGTTTAGCCGTCTGATTCTCTCTAGAAATGAGCGAGCTCATTTTTACTCTTTTTGCCCGGCGGGTCATTTCCACTCGACTCTTTGTTGGTGGAAACACATGTAAGCAGTTTTCTCTTGAGAGGTAAAAGAAGTCATTAATGGGTCCGCTCCGCTCGCGGTGGAAACCGGGCTTAACGGTGTGAAAAGGGGTAGTTAATTTTACAGGAGAGGATTTTACTGCGCGGCTTGTCTAGCTCGAAAAATTTCATAAATAATCTTTGAGTCAAGTTATAAACACATCCTAAACGATTTTTCATAATTCCATCCATATAGGGGTGAAAAGCGGGAATACAGTTTATATGAAAAATCTTATTCATTTGGTTAATAAACTTGAAACTTGGCACGAATATTTATGTAAGTAAATTATAAAGTTTGGCATTTATTGTTTTATAAGCTACCCCCATAAGGAGGATTGGGATGGAGGTGTCAAAATTTGTATGGAAGAATTTTAAGTGGTCTGATTACCTCGAAACTCGGTATTTATACTTAAGACCAAAAATAAAGAATAACGTGTATCAGGGTTTTCCGAAAATCTACCCCTAACGGGGTGAAAAGGTGTAGTTAATTTTAAAGGGACGGATTTTAATGCGTGCCTTGATTAACTCAACAATTCGTATAAATAATCTTTGAGCCAAGTAATGAACACATCCCAAACGATTTTACGAAATTCCACCCCTGTGGAGGTGAAAAGCGGTGATACAGTTTATGTGAAAAATCTTATTTATTTGTTTAATAAACATGAAACTTGGCAATATTTGGGTCAGTAAATAATAAAAATTGTCACTTTTAGTTTAAAAAAAAAAACCCCTTACAGAGGATTTAGGGGGTGACAAAGTTGATACGTTAGAAAAATATGTAACCCGCTGGCGGATTTAATCGAAACTCGGTACTACTAAAACAAAAAAATAAACAAGTAGGTATGTGTTTTAGGGTTTTTCAAAAATCGACTCCTACCAAGGTGGAAAATCGTAAGTAATAAAGTTAAAGGGGTGGATATTACTGCTTGCATCCATTAACTCGAAAATGGGTATGGGTTTTTGAGTCAAGTTATGAACAAATCACGAAAGATTTTTCAAAATTCCACCCCTGGGGTGAAAAGCGGGGATACAGTTTATTTGAAAAATCTGATTCCTTTGATCTATTAACTTACAAATTGGCCCGAATACTTATTTATCTAAATAAATGATAAAGATCATACCTACATACATTTTCGAAATTTTTAGAGAAAAGTACGAATTTCACGCGGACGAAGTCGCGGGCAGAAGCTAGTTAGTCATAGTTGTGAAGACACCAACGCCATCTAGTTTATTTTCGAAAACTTGAATTCAAACGTTCACGGGAAAATAGACACTAAGGTACCCATGCAATTTTGCTGGCGACTGTACATCACTGACCTAGACGTCATTGATATACATGGTGATTGATTTAGGAGCCCGTGCTTCGAGGGCAGATCAACTATGATAATTTTTTTACTTTCGCCCTACCTGTAACCAATGCTGCCCTACTTCGAATTCGACTCTAGCTACAGCCCTGATACAGGGTGTCCCGTAATGAATGAAATAACCTCTTAGGGGTTGTCATTGTACTTATGAACAAATTATGAACAACGATTACTATGGGACCAAACCTGAAATCGCGAAAAAAGAATCAACTGTTTCCTAAATTTTGACGAGTTATGCGAAAATAACTGTAGGGAACAGCTGATTTTTTTTCGCGATTTCATGTTTGGTCTCGTTGTACAAGTTGTTCATAATGATAAGTACCTACAATGACACTTTAAGAAGTAATCTATTAATTACGGGACACCATGAATTATTAATAAAACATATACCTACTTACTGTTTTAACTCCTAGTCTTATTTTTAACTCTTCACAAAGGCTTTTTCACGAATGTTTGGGCGATATATATTTTTTTAATCGAAATTGTGTACTCTTTTGTTATAATCTAGGGAAAACAATGAACTGCGATCTAACCTGTGGATCTAACCGAATTTTCCACGATCCAAGGTTATGAACATGGCTAGAGAGTAATTGGGTGACCACACTGATCACACTCACAATAATACTATACACTTAAACTACGGCCCATGGTAAGATATATTATTAATATCTATTTGATTTTTCTAATGTAAGCAAAATATTGTAAAACTATTTTTTTTTAAGGTCAATGCGGTAAGGTAGTTCGCAATATTCAAGTTTTCTTACGTTTTTTTCAATTTACAGGTCAGTAGCAGGTTGTATGTTGATCAAAATATGAATCGCGACCGTAACAAATATGTTTTTACAGAATTATAATTATTAAAATCATCAATACAACTCCCAAAGTTAGAATTGACTTAAAATGTCATGATTCGATGAATGTCATTCAATGAGGCTATTAATGTATTTAATAAATTATAATTCTGTAAATACATATTTTTTACTGTCGCTAATAATATTTTGATCATCATAAAACCTGACGTTGACCTGCAAATTGCAACAAACCTAAGAAAAATTGGATTTCGCGGGCTATCCTGACGCTTTCGCCTTAAATAATAACTAAGTATTAAGTTTCTTGATCATTCTTCTCCATACCAAACTACCTTAAATATGATATGAAACTAGAATTAATTCTTCTTTTTCTTCAAATTTTTGACGTTTAAAAGTGCTTTAAAATGGTCTCGTTGAAATATACGATTTGAATACCTAACAGAATGAAATGTCATGCTGAAATGTGAAATGTTTATGCGAACATAGAACTTACTAATCCCTTTAATCCTCAACAGGTGGACCAAAATTTGTGACAACAGTGAATAATGTCACCCTTATACTTGCGAATGGATTCACTTTTTGCAAGAGCTACCTAAAAAAGCACGGTATCACGAGGTACATAATGTTCCCAACACAATTCTCAGGGCTGCAAATCGTTTTTGGACTTGTCCAGAGAAAACAGGATTGTTATGGCGAGCACTGATCATAACCATGACCCACCTAAGATTTTTATTAATAAGTTTGGGGCTTATATTATAGGGAAGTTGGCTAAGCGAAAAACTGAAAGTACAGAGAGGCGATAAGGTGACGTTATACGTTAGTTTTTACTTGTCCCATGCCGGGCAAAGGCCTCTTCATAACTTTTAACTGTACCTTGTGTGGTGTCTTCTCTTCTTGCTCTTCATCGAATCAGCGTTTCCTTGGCCTCCCTCTGCGACGGCGCCCGTCTTCTGGCACCCACTGCGTGACGACTCTGGCGCATTTGTCTCGATGTATCCTACTTACAAGGCCCGGCCAAGCCCACTTCAGCCTTATTGCCCACATCGGCGATCCCTGTTTTGGAGCGTATCATGGCGACATGAGCGTTACCTAACACGCTACGCTGCATCGTTCTTTGGCGAACCTTGGGTTTGGACTCGGTCAAGGACCAAGTTTGAGCATCGTAGGTTAAGAAGGGCAGGATTCACATGTCACTGAGATTGCGCATACAAAAAAAAAGTACAATTTAACATTCTAGTCGCGGTAATTTCCTTTTTTTGTTTTAAACGAATACTAGAAGGCCAAAGATTTTTGTTTTATTGTTTATTTTAACAGACCTAAATCAAACTGTGTTAACCGTCGGCTGTTTAATGTGATAACCTCATCGCCACTCTGTATACTGGGTGAAAAAAAAAAAAAATGCAAAGCTGATAGTCATATATTGTTCTAGTCATTGCGTTTTTCTTTTGTAAGTATTGGAACAGTTCTGGGTACCGACTAGTTTTATCAAATGATTAAATCTTTTGATTTGTCTTGATACACAAGTAGATAGATAATCTATACTAATATTATAAAGTGGTAAAATTTGCGACCCAGACCAAAAATAAAAGTCGTTTCCCAACAACTGTTTCTGCTCAATTTTACTTGGATGTAGAATGCGTAAAGTTCAGCTTAGTAATAGGTCGTTTTACCCGACTGCTGTGAAGCCTGAAAAAGCGGGTCATGCTTTTTAAATCTGTATGTTAGTGTTATAAGCATGTATTTCTATTTCTATGTTACCTCCTAGAGAATTGTTATCGAACGGATTTTAAGAAATGATTGTATCATTTGATTTGTCTTGATACTGCGAGTGATACTAGCTATTATAAATTTAGAAAAAAACTTACTTGGTAGCTATAGCCAACTTTAAAATGTAGTCAAAAATTTTATTTTTGTGTGACTTGGTCATGTCTTGTATAAAAATTAAGATGTCCAAGAGATGACTCTAAAAATATAAGTACATAATTATATCGCTCATTTGGAGAAACACCGACGTAAATGTATTTTTTACCAAAAAATGAGTTAAATATGCCAAAGCACTTAGAAAGCGTATAATTATACGTTGGGAAAGCAATGACTTAAAAATAATGTAGCAGTTACGTCGATGTTTCTCCAAATGAGCGATATATGTTTAATATTGGTAAAATATTTATAAAAAATTTTACTTATTTTTTAAACTAAAATGTGCTAAACTAACGGAAACCAGTTACCAGGTAAAAGCCACAGTACCTATAGGTATACCTACTATTGACTACAACGAAATACAAATTTTCACATATTTACAAAATTTACAAGTACCTTGTTGTTATACTATAGTTTATCACCGTTTACATAATGTATATTATAAAAAAAATAATAGGTATTTAATTACCTCGTAACTTGCTTTATTTCCAAATAATAAAAAATCGAAAATAAAATTTTGAGTAAATTGAATTTGATATTATACTGCATTAGGCAAATACATAATATACATAGTCAATAAAAAATATGTAAATATCCCTACTTTTTTGCTAACATGAAATCTATTTTTTATATTATTGTGTAGAAAAAAAAACTAGTTAATCATCACGAAAAATGTAAATATATATAGCTCTCTAAATAAATTCGAATTTACTGTCTTAGTATTTCATATCAGAAAATTAAATACCGAGTTCGTCACGAAAAAAAAAACTTAAATAATTACGAATTTTAACACATTCATCATAAATTCTTAATATTCATGTCATAGTATAGTATTTATATCTATGAATTTCACAGTATTAATCATTGGTCTAAGAAATAATTGCATTTCAATTAAAACACTCGAATTACGATAAGTTATATAATTTAAGTAAGTACATGTATTGTATACAAAAAACCAAATATTTCGTATTTTTGTTGTTCTGGCTGGCTGAGATTTTTAATTTCGGTAAAATTGTCTAAAAATAAAGATGTTTTGTAGTAAGATGCTAAGATAAATGATTGCCTACCAAAATAAAAAAAATCAACCTAAATATCATTCCACATTTCCATAATATAATTATATACAGGGTTATTGGAAAAACACTAACAACCTCTGAAGAGTTCATTGTACTCATCATTATGAACAACTTTTACTATGGGACCAAACCTGAAATCGCGAAAAAAGAATCAGCTGTTCCCTATATTTATGTTCTTATAACTCGTCAAAATGTAGGGAACAGCAGATTTTTTCACGATTTCAGGTTAGGTCCCATAGTAAAAGCTATTCATAATGATGAGTACAGTGACGTCTTAAGAGGTTGTTGGTGTTTTTCCAATAACCCTGTATATTTCCCTTTTTTTAATTTTGATGTTTTATTTCCATAATATTGTCTATCGTAGGTAAACTTTCACATACTAATTTGCCATACCTTCTGTTAATTTGCCTTATATTGTGAACAGCTTCCTAAAAGATTATTTAAGTTGAGAAATTGGAGATCGCATGCGCAACATACAAAATTGTGTCACTTATCTTTACCTTCTTTTAATTCATATATTGACTTAATATTGTTCATCTTTCTTGTTTATCCTAATCTGTATCTACATCAACGAACCATATTTAACTTTGTAAACTTTTAACACAACAACACAAAATTTAGGGAAATATTACTTGATGACCTCATTAAGTAATATTTCTCTAATTTTTTGGGGTTGAATTACTCTAATAATTTTACTTGCAGACTTACAACCTTCATCTACCAACGACGCCTCACTTACTGAATGAATAGAGAATTAAATGCCGCATTCAGTGACGTTTCATAAATATAATTAATTTTAATATTCTGATCTTAGTACAGACGCCAGCACATCAAGCTACTACAATCTGTCAAATTTATTTAATAGATTTTCAACTTTATCGCTAAAGTATAAGGTTCAAAGTTCATTGGGAAAATTTGATAGTTTCTGGTAGCTTGATGTGCTGGCGTCTGTACATGTCGACAAAATATTAAAATGTTTTCAATCCCACAATCGGTCATATTTTAACTGACAGCGTTTTATAAAATACTTTGTATTTAAAACTTATCATTGATTATTTTTTTTATGTAATGACTGAGTACTGTCTCTCTGCAAAAGGGATTATTATTTTCTTTTTCTTCTCCAACATCTACCTAATTGTTTCTCGAACCTTTTTATATTTCAGTGAGATTCGTAAAATCTAGTTTGGGGACTGTATATCTTCTCGTCGATGGATTCGTCTTCAGCAAGAACGCGAAAATCCGGGATGGTGGCATAAGGTATGCATGTGGGAACCGACTGTCGAAGCGCTGCCCTGCCTACGTCCATATGTCGAAGAACAATGAGATGCTCAAGTACTGCAACAACCACACTCATACTCCGCCATCTTTTACCTTCTCGTCTAGTGGATACTTTGTTAAAACTAGCTAGTTGTTAGACTAGCACCCTAATTGCGTAACACATTATCAATCTCAATCTGACTAATTTTGAAGGATATTGCTAATCCATTGCTGCATATGTTCGAAAAATGTGTCCGCACAACAACGTCAATAACGCAATGAATGTTGCTGAACTGTCAGAATTAAAGCCATTGCTAGTGATTGTGTTACGCAATTAACCCGCTGAAGTAGGTATAGTCGACTTGAGAGGAAACGTGGTCGCGTGGTCATTGGCGTTCAGTGCTTACATGTATTCCTCTGTTTTCAATTTGGGCAATGACTCTAGAGTATTTTTTTTTTACAAAACCAACTTTATGTACCACGGCCATGTTCGTATCTTTGATTTCTTTATCTATATTTTTTTAACTAAAATTATAGACAGGGTAAGTAACTGACTCCAAACTCGATACAAGTCAGTGCTGACCCGATATTTACCTAGTGTAAATTGATTTAGGAGTCAGTAGTACTGACTCCACTGACTCCAAATTCAATTTACACTAGGTAAATATCGGGTCAGCACTGACTTGTCTCGAGTTTGGAGTCAGTTACTTACCCTGTCTAAATCAGCCTTTATACCTATCGTATAAAAATAAATATTTGCTTTAGTATCATTAACCAGGGAGAAGACAGAGGGTTGCGAAATTAACGCCAACGACCACGTGCATGCAAGTCTTCAGATTATTGTTGCGACATTTAAATATTTATCTTGAATTGATATTATTATCGATAAAGTGCCTTATGTCTAAAATTCTATTAACTTCCAGACATGTTGATATTACTGCGGACTAAGATAATTATAACAGATTGTGTCTTGAACATCCAGACATTTTGGAAGAGGTCAAATAAACAAGTGATGTTTGCTTAAAAATTAAAATACTCTTCTTGCGTAGTTTACAAAGGAGAAAAACCGCGCGAAGTGTAGGCGCTCTCGCTACGCGCTCTGCTACGGCGTAGCATACACTGCTACGAGCATGTAGTCTTCAGACGTTTCAGAATTTTTAATATAGTTTGTCTGACTGTTCAAGATCCACCCTGTGTTGGTATGCAGTTAAAGAGGAGTTCAATAATATTTGTTTCTTTATCGCCTTCATTAATGTGATATAGAGTAGGTAACCTAAATTTTATAATTTTAAGTATTTTTAAACTAAAGAAACTACGGATTCCTTTTACACAGCATTTCTGTTTATCATGGAAATTAACAGAAGGCCAATTCTCGTAATTAAGAACGTTCAAAATCTAGTCCCAATCTCACCTCAGCGCCAATCAATGTCAAGAACTTGTTGAAAATGTAAGAAAATTAGAGGTATTTTTACAGACTGAGACTGAGAACGTTCTTAGCATAGGATTGGAGATTTGCCCCTCAGATATTATGTAGTTTTGAAATGTAAGAATTAAGTTAACATTAAGTATTTATTTTCCAAATCAAAATGGCAATAACATTTTGGGGCGTAATAGTGATATTGTCTGTAAGTTTTAACGGTTTTTATTTATATTTCTATTAATAAGTTGTATTTTTATTTCCACTGCATTCTAGCTATTTTTTTCAAAGTTTGTATACGTAAAAAACATGTGATGTTTGTAAATGTAATGCTTAGGTAATATTAAAAAAATAACTTTGTTCAGAGTATCGTTCGTTAATCTACTACTTAGTTTACGTTAAAAAAAAAAAACGAATAAATATTTACATAAGTAATATTAAAGTAGATACCTACTTTTAATACACAGTTGTTCAACGACCTATGGTCGTTGCAGTTGTTTTAACAGATTAATATTTTTGTAAAACTATATATATAAAATATTGTTATTAAATAAGTTACAAGTATAATACAACAATATTTTTGCAATAAAGTTTATATTAAATGGAATATAAGTTCACGAGTTTTTATGACTACTTTCTTACTCAAAAATCTTCCTTGGTTTTCTACATTTTCAGAGATATATGGAGAACCGATTCCGTTTATATTGTCAAGTTAAATAAACAAATCTATTTAGCTCGTAATGTTCCACTGCTGGGCAATATCTCCCTTTCCCTTTTCCACACACGCCTGCCCGCTGCCGATGAGGGCCAGTCCTTCCGGTAGGAGTCAAGTTCGTTCTTCCTTCTTGGTCTGCCGATGCCGCGATGTCGTCTAGCATTTTATAATAACTGATTGGATCCTCAATCAGTTATTTTTGCCTATAGCTTATCTGGCATGCAGCAGACATGTGCGGCCCAATCCGACTTAAAAATAAATGAAAAAATGCTTAGGTAATTAATTTTATCATCGTTATCAGTAATCAAAACGCTTTTAAACTTTTGTTGTTTTATCATAATTAGATAACGACACTCAACACGTCTAGGGAGTTTTCCTAGCAAATTTATTTTGATCCTGTATAGTCTTTTAGTAAAAGGTAAGTACTTATTATTATTACCACAGAAATATATAAGGTGTTTCAAAATTAACCCAACAGACTTAAAGAGGTGCTTTAGACCATCGAACTGAATAACTTTCACTATGGTACAAAGTCTGAAATCACGAAAAAAAATCAGCTGTTTCATACATTTTGGTCAAGTAGGTGTTGAACTTTGTATTAAACAGCAGATTTTTTTTTCGTGATTTCAGATTTGGTCACATGGTGAAAGTTGTTCAGTTCGATGGTCTAAAGCACTTTTTAAAGTTTGTTGGGTTAATTTTGAAACACCTTATACATAATATAAGGTGTAAAAAAATTAACCTTAAAAACTTTAAGAGGTGCTTTAGACCATCGAACTGAACAAGTTTCACTATGGTACCAACTCTGAAATCACGAAAAAAAAATGAGCTGTTTCATACATTTTGGCCGAGTAGGTATTGAACTTTTGTATGAAACAGCTGATTTTTTTTCGTGATTTCGGAGTTGGTCCCATAGTGAAAGTTGTTCAGTTCGATGGTCTAAAGCACCTCTTAAAGTTTTTAAGGTTAATTTTTTTACACTTTGTATACAGGGTGAAATTGAACACATGCGACAAATCGAAATGGGAGATTGTACTCGTCATTATGAACAACTTTTACTATGGGACCATACCTGAAATCGCGAAAAAAAATCAGCTGTTCCCTACATTTATGTTCAAGTAACTCGTCAAAATGTAGGTAACAGCTGATTTTTTTTTCTCGATTTCAGGTATGGTCCCTTAGTAAAAGTTGTTCATAATGATGAGTACAATCTCCCATTTCGATTTGTCGCATGTGTTCAATTTCAACCTGTATAACTAGCTGCGCCCCGCCGTTTCACCCGCATAAGTGTCGATCCCGTGGGAATATCGGGATAAAAACTATCCTATGTCCTTCCCCGGGACTCAAACTATCTCTATACCAAATTTCATCTAAATCGGTTCAGTGGTTTAGGCGTGAAAAGGTAACATACAGACAGACAGAGTTACTTTCGAATTTATAATATTAGTATCGATGCTGTACAAAGAAAACAACACCTACTTTACTTAACACATTAAATGACATCAAAGATTGTGAGAGACTCTTCAAAATGTGCCAATCAGAACTTCACCCTAACTGCGTAACACACTTCCAATCACAGTCTGAATCATTTGAAGGATATTGCTGTCCATTGCTTCATATGTTCGAAAAATTTGTCTGCTTAACAACGCAAAAAACGCAATGAATGTTGTTGAACTGTCAAAATGAAATGTTGGTATGTTATGCAATTACCCCGCTGGTCCTTTTGTTCACACACATAAGTCTAGCTACTAAACATCTCGACTTTTTTCAGACGCAGAATGCAGACTCATCACTTTGCTATCAGGGAGAGTCCTTCTTAAGGTGGACGGCTATACATTCTATAAGGCGACCAATGCTAGCGTGGTCCACAACAGATGGAGGTGCTCGGGGTACGGTGCGGTTGACTGTCGTGCTTATGCTGTTCTTAGCGAAGATGAAACTTACGTCATCAGGTCCCACTTCGTTCATAATGGACATAATAAGCCAATATTAAAGCGTCTTTGGAATGGACGATATGCTACATTTTAAGTGTAAACTGATTATGAAATGTTATTAACACAGTAGATACAATCACCAAAAGAGATAAGTAACCAGTGTCGTCGGATATAGTGAAAGTTTAGTAAGAAACCAATGGAAGTGTTTGTGTTTGAAAAGAACTGTTTGTTTTCTATTGATTAAATGAAATTTTACCCGAAAACATCCATCGGTTCCTTACTAAACTTCATCTAAATCTGACGATCCTGGTTACTTATCTCCTTTGGTGACCACAAAATAGGTACTAAATTATTTGTATCTCTTACTTGAATATTGTATAGGGTGACCGATACTTAAACACATGATCATCATCGACCAGGTGAGCATAATGTGAAAATAATGGCGAAAATAATGTTTATGTAAAACCATATACTTAATGTGATATAATACTCTAATCTACTTCGATTAACGATCCCACCTACATTGTAAGACTCCTGAAATGACTTACCTTTGATATAAATTTGTATTAAATTAAGATTAATTAATCGTAGCGAACTGTCTGCGTAAGTAAACGTTTAACTTGATACCAAAATAGTTTTAAGTAATTTATTATTCTAAATATAAGTATTATCAATAATAAAAAAATAAATAAACAATATAAAAAATATTATAGTTAATAATTAGTCCTCTTTTACTGAAACAATTTGTAATGTCCAATAAATCTCCCCCTAGGTCGGTGGCATACTTTATTTAGTAAACAAACCACTAAAGGTAAAGAATACCCACATTCCTATGAATTGAAGACTTGCAGTTGTCCAGTCACTAAAAAAGTTTCATGGGTAGTTCTATAAACTATGGAATTTTTGGCGGCTCAGCCAAAATATGATAAAAAAATAGTTAATAACAATTTTTTTTGGATGGAATACTATTAATTACAATTGTTTCTAGATGGTCATTAAAAATAATTAAGATTCACAATTCTTTTCTGAACAAAATTACTGTTCAAAGTGCCGAATTCTCAGGATCCTGCAGTGTCCTCGTACAAATTTTAGTTCAAAGTGCGTCGTGATACATTTACTTCTACATTAGGGTCTTAAAAGAAACCCAAATTAATAAGTTTACTAGTTTTCCTGGCTAGGCAGAGCAATTACTATAGTATTTCCTTAAAAAATATTGAATAAATCTTGTTTACATTTTGTCCCCACGATTTTATATCAGTATCCTGTTCGCTCTTGAATTAGCAAATATTCAATAGACTATTTGCCGTGCGTCTTTACCGTTCCACTGAGCCGATAGTACCTACGAAAGAGACAAAGAATGTCATCTGTATGTTCTCACCTAGCACGTTGTTTAGTGAGCCCAGTACGTTCGGCGAGTGAAGTGGTGTCGTAATCAGTGGAGTTCACAGAATCCTGGTAAGATTTTTATTTACGAAATAAATAATGAATATGACTAATTTTAGCGTATTGATATGTAAGATGCTAGTGCATGGGCTTAGTTTAGGGTAATTTTGTTGAAGGTTATAAATAGGTATTTTTATTTTTAGACAAATTGCCAGGACCCTGGCCTCAGGATCCTGTTCAATTGGTATCCAGGATACTGAGAACCATCCAGGATCCTGGGCAAATCATATTACAAATATTGTTTCTGTGCAATAATAGTATTTTTTTACACAAACATTAAACTACAAATAAATAATTTAATAAATAAATTAAACTTACTCTTGTAATTTGTTTATATACAGTTATTTAGTTTTGGTGGTGGTCTAAGTAAAAGTATTCTTATAATTGTTTCGAAACGTCGGATTAAAAGTATAAAATAAACAAAAATTTAATCGATCTTACAGCACTTTAAGAGCTTTGAATATTATATTTTGTTACACAGGAAAAATGGCGCCAAAAAAGAAACAGACCAAAGAAGGAATATTAGAAAAGAAAAGGATAGCTGAAAAAATTAGATATGAAAAAATTAAGAACGACCCTCAGAGATTAGCGGCTGAAAAAGAAAAAAGAAAGCAAAAGTATAAAAAGCTGCGAGAATCTGGCAATAAAAAACTAGTTTCTGAAATGTCGGCTCGTGAAAAAAAGCAAGCTCGCAAAAGTTGGAGGGAATACTCGGACAAATCCTACAAAAGGAAGTCTCTGTAAGTTGACCTGGACCTGGACTACATGTCCAGGTCCAGGTCAACTATAAGCTAAAAGACACTGTACTCTAGTTATTAGACTTAATTCCGCCACCAGAATGTATAAAAAATGTCGAGCCGAAATCAGACTCTTCTTCCTTAGTTTGTAGAACTACCCTCATATATATTTAATTGGTAAGTATACCGTTCAAAGTGTTCACGGACTGCACCGCATTGAGGACAATCCCTTTTTTTTTTTGGGTGGGAAATTATCAAATAACTTCTCCCGCTCTGGGCGGAGCGGGAAGGCTTGTCAGACTTTTACTGACTAAAACTCATCCGTGTTCCTTTAGTTACCTGTGTCAGGGGCCGCGGTAAGTCTTTTGAACACCCCGCGACCATGGCAGGCAACAGCCCTAGCGGACCCCATCACTCAGTGCTGACATCTCTTTGAGGAGCGCGTGGACACAACGTGCCGTCGACCCGGACCTGGTCCTTACCGGACGGCGAGCTTTGAGGACTATCCTGACAAAGCGTGACTTGATGCCGCGAATAGCACAGTGATGGTAATTCTAATTATTATAAGAATACGATTTCAGCATTGAATACAAGTCAGGCGACAATATGAAACATGTTGTGAAGAGCAATTTTGATCTACATGAAATGCACAACGTATCTAATGTATTTAATTGGATAAGGAATAATACTGTATTGTTTAACCCATTGAATGTCGTAATTACAGACACAATTAAAAAGCCATTGTGTCTCGCGTAGATCTTCGTTCCGACAGACGAGAGGTTTAAATAGCTTGGTAAGTAACCTACATGTTGTTATAACATGGGATTCAACGGAAATAGCAAACGGGATCCATCGTTAATACCTAAAAATGGGATTCAAAAGTGGGATCCAACGAAAATAAATGTAATTTTTTTGTAAAATGTAAAAGATATTTTTCATCAGTAATTTAACTATGAATGTAAGGTGTTTTGCACGAATCCCAATAGAACTACAAATATATTTTTGCTTTCCAGGTATCTACGGTACCTACATAATCACGTTAATACTCATTGCCTACATGTACTCCCAGCCGTAAGCGTGTTGTCGTGGTCAACTCGCCGTCGTCGCCGCGTCGACACCTCTGGAGACGCTGAGACCCGTTCCGTTCCGTTATTTGCTTTAGGCCTCATATTTCAACAGTCAGATAATTTTTATCTGAGGAATAAATATTGCGGTCATTCATTAGGTACAAGTTATCTGACTATTGAAAAAACCGCCTTTAGTGATAAAGTCAAAGTCAAAGCATTTATTTCAAATAGGCACATAAAAGGCACTTTTGAACGTCAAAAATTACCTTAAAATAGAATTGATTCTAGTCGCCCATTCCAAAAGGTAGTTTTCGTGTGGAGAAGAATGGGCAAGAAACTCCACCTCCTCTTTTAAAATGTTATGATAATGATATTTTAGTTGATAGTTTTTTTTGTGATTTGATCTCAATGTTTGGAACATATCCAAAGATAGGTTTGCTACACTTCGTGTTTAGAATTCTCATTTAATATAAAATAGATATTTATATGTATAGCATTAAAATGGGTGGCATGGATACGACGCGCAAACTGTAACCATGAATTCAGTACTTGATAATTAAACCTCATAGAGTAGATTTTCTTCGGTCATTCAACTCAGCCTATCGCAGTCCACTGCTGGAAATAGGCCTCTCCCAGACTGCGCCACTACACCCTGTCCTCCGCCTTCCGCATACAGTCTACCCCAGCCACCTTCTTTCGGTCGTCCCTCCATCTAGTTGAGGGGCGTCGCACACTACACTCCAGGCCGTCGTCGGTCATTAAACAACAAAAATTGCTATTCCATACATCTCAACCACGGAGATATCGGACTTTTCTATGAAACAGCGGATTTTTTTTAAAACTTCTTTAGGCGCATTGAGAATTTTTTTGAGATGGGAAAAACCATTGAACTCGCGACACTGTTACCGTTACTGACACCTCTTGTTTTAAGTTTTGGCCATTATAAAGACATCAACGCGCGGTACAGTTTCTTTGGGAAGAATGACTTTCAAGCATATTTATAAAATGACTATGCTTTTATAAATACACACGTAATTGTTCAAGTTTTCACTTCTGTCGGCACTCCCGGAGTGCCATTGTTTTTTTTTTTATAACCGATGATACGAATCTCCTTGCGTTGAAATCTTTCGGTTCAGATCCATGTACTGAATTTACGGTAACTAGTTGCGCGTCGATGGATGTATTAGTTAGGAGTTAAGACCATCTCAGTAGATTTCACAATGCTCATTTAATGTATTCAATAATTAATCAACGTTTAACGCAGTTAAGGGAATCTCAATAGAATTAGTTAAATAATACTCACATAATAAGACAGGATGTAAAAAGACACATCACATAGCCGTCTACTACGCATTTTGTACATAAATGTAAATAACATTGCACAAAAATAATTGCTGGGAAATCATTTTTATTTTGGGTGTGTTTTGCTGTTTGCGGTAGTGAGCAGTATAACGCACACAAAACATTATGCAACGCTACAGGGGTCGTGGAGGTATTTAAAGTTGTGTTGTAACATCAAAAATTTGTTTTAGTATTTCGACTCAATATCTCCCTAACCAGAAGGTTCCCAGGTATGGTACAGTACAAAAAAATACATCACAATGACGGAGGGAACAAGTGCCTCTCGGCTTCGTTAAGTGTATTTTTACACCCGTTATATTACACATCAACGTTTAGCTATTATACTAGTTGATAGATTTTTTGATCTCAATGTCAACGATTGGTGTTTCAATTTACGGAGTAATTTTATTGTTAACAATCCATTGAGTCTCAATGGATATAAATTTCAATAGCGGTAAAGGCTGCCGCAGACAGGCGCGACGCGTTTCTCGAGGTCTTCCTTTGTCAATACTTTCTCATTCAATACGTAAATGTTAGTTAATATTTTCTATGCAATCTGGCTGCCAAAAAAAACTGATAAATGAGGAATTATGTCTCTGATTTTTTTATTCCCGCAGTTATGAATCAAGATTTTGTTAATCACAAGATAAAAATATAGTTTTATTAAAAACTCGTGACGCCTGATGACTTTCATGAAAGTTGTTCGTAAGATCTTAATTAAATATCTTCTGGGACTCCACCAAATGTAAACCACGTAGTATTCTTTTTTATTTGTAAATGGACCTGTTCTTGACCTCGATCTCGCCTGATGGAAAGCGATGGATGAGGTCAACAATAGAAGATACTTGCATGATGAGTTATGTAGGTGCTTGTTCAATTGCCTCTAGCAGAGGGCAGTAGAGGGCAAAACCTTAAAAACTCAGGGTATATATTAGGTCCTTACATATGAAATTGGCGTTTTGTATGGAAGGAACAAAAAGTCGAATATTTTTTAATATAATATATTTAATTAATCAAAGTATGAACCATTGTTTTCAATGCACTTTTTCCATCTTATAGGTAGTTCATTGATCCCTTTACTAAAAAAACCAGTCGGACGGGAATCAATAAAATCTTTGAAGGCGATTTGGACTGCCCCATCGGAGTTGAATTTTTTCCCTTGCAAAAAGTTATCCAAATTGCGAAAAAAATGGTAATCTGTTGGAGCAAGGTCCGGGGAGTACGGAGGATGTCTAAGACATTCCAATTCAAGCTCTTCTAATTTGGTAGCCGTCTGTTGCGCAGTGTGTGGTCTGGCGTTGTCGTGAAGCAGCAGTGGCGTGGAGCGATTGACCAGCCTTGGTTGTTTAGCCGCTAGCTTTTCCATCATGGTTTGTAATTGCTGACAATAGACATCAGCTCGGACGTGGTTTGCGATGGGTCCGCTTCCACAATAGCCTTCAATTCTCCATTATCAACTTGGGTCTCAGGCCGTCCACGGGGCTTGTTCTGCAGGTCGAAATTTCCAGAACGAAAACGTTGGAACCAAAAACGAACTGTGTTTTCTTTTGCAACATGACCGCCATACACATCATTCACCCTTCGAGTCGTTTCCGCAGCACTAGTGCCACGGCGGAACTCGTACTCGTAAATAATGCGATATTTTAAATTTTCCATTTTGTAAAATGAGTGACGCAAACAGAAAAAACAGAAGAAAAAAAAACAAATGAATGACGGTCATCGAAGCACAAATACATGAGTAAATAGCTGTACAAATTTGAATTTGGAATTCCTTACCAAAGAGGAGAAATTCGTGATTAAAGTGGCCAGTACGAAAAACGCCAATTTCATATGTAAGGACCTAATATAAGACTTGTATATTTTCACAGGTAAAAAAGTAGTCGGTGGAATATTCCTGGTCAACCAAGACAAGAGGGTTTTAATATTTAGGGAGTTTGTCTACGAAGAAGAGAATAACAATAAAGCGGAAGATGTGGTTAAGTGGAAGTGTATGAGCCCAAACTGTCCAGCCCACATACTTATGAATAAATTTCAGCAAATTCTGAAAGAGTCTACCTATCATAACCATGAGAACACTGCGATGTGGTCGGATAATAAAATCAAGTTTAAAATGACCGCAACCAATTCTTAACACATGCATGCCAGGGCGGCATATAGAATGATGTGTTCAAAGCATGCCAGGGCTGCATATAGAATGACGTGTCCAAAGGCGAAACTATAATCCTTTTATAAGTGCTGATCTATTCTGTAAAAATACGCGTAAAAACTTATAAGAGACTATGTAGGTTCCGTCACTTTTTATGTTACTTTTCCGTTACTTTTTTCGTTAGGTTTCTTGTTAATTACAACGTACAAACTATACTTCGGTCCTGTGTAATTTTACCATGAGACATTCCTATTTCCGGGTCGGTCGCAAGTTGTAAAGGACATATTTTTCTACTATCTGTTCTAAAAGGGTTAAAATATGCGAATTTCTGTTTTTATTCATGAAGCAGTTTTTAATGTTAAGAGATTCTTAGGTATAAGTAAACTTAGAAACATCTTAACATTAAAAACTACTTCCAAATTAAATGTGTGTTATTGTTTTTTTTATTTACCTCAAGGCCTATACTTTTCATGAAATTGTCCTAATGGTAGTTTTTTTGTGTGATTTAAAAGTCTAGTGAATATTATATCTGTTCTTAAAAAAATAGTCGTTTTGTTTTTTTGTACATAAATACTTACCTACAGATCATTTTATCACCTTTTTCGACAAACGAAAAGAAAGATTCAGATTTTTCCAAATACACAGAAACATCTCAATAGGAACTTACATAAATTATAAAGACAACATAATGCCTTGTTGTCCCGAAGGGATGGGTAGAGGTTTACATATAGGACTCCCACATTTCGCCAGTAATGTTGCAGTCCCATGTAATGTCGACGGCAGCCGCCGACACGCATTGACGGTTGCAGTCACCTCTGTAATCAACACGTGTCGCTCGTGTGTATGCACACTTAGTTCGGTTCTCGATTCTGGTTTTCCCAACAAAAAGTGACATATTAATGCGACGATCGCGTATTCGCCCGACGATCGCTGTATATTAGGACAAGAGATAGAAAATGAACGTTTAACAACATGTGCGATAAAAAGGCTTACAAATCCAACCTCAATCCTGAAACCCTCAAAATAATCTAATTCGAATTCCAGGTGAAATTATGGAACTAACCAGTGGTGCTCAACTATTTAAATACAACGGTTTCACCTATAGCTTCCATTGTGTGGCGAGGAATGGCAAGAGGCGGTACAAATGTTCTTCGAGAAAGAAGCATGACTGTCGAGCATACATTGTGGCCTACAACATGTTGGTCGTCGGTGGAGACTTGAACCATAGGCATCCAACCCCTGTCTATTTCAAGCATAGCTCTGGAAAGTGGTGTCTGGATCTCACGACGAAGATTGGCTTTAAAGCTCTTAATTCGCAGAATAGAATAGAATAGAATACTCTTTATTATGTACACCATATAAATTACACACATTAAATATAGAAACATGAAGAAGTATGTTTAATAAGAATACCAGCCTATTTTTGTCCCACTGCAGAGAAAAGGCCTCGTCTTGGTAAAAATAAGGCATTGACCACCATGCTTGCTCCAGACGGGTTGGCGATTTCAGACTATTAACTACAAATCCAGAGGGGCAATTCCTTTATATTTGAAGAATGTTCAAATTCTAATCTCAGTCGTAATCTGTCAATAATATATATTTTTAACCGACTTCAAAAAAAGGAGGAGGTTATCAATTCGACTGTATTTTTTTTTTTTTTTTTTTTTATGTTTGTTACCTCATAACTTGCGACTGGGTGAACCGATTTTCATGATTCTTTTTTTATTTGAAAGCTGGTGCTTCCCGTGTGGTCCCATTGTCACCATTTCAATATCTGATGATGGGATCTTAGAGAAATCGAGGGCAGCCCTCAAATTTTATAGGCTCACTTATTGTTTTTCGCATATTTTATGAAGTATCTTGTGTATTTGCGTATGGTTGTCACCATCTCAGGTAGCTGGGCTGATGATGGAAGGTACAACTCCTTAACAGTAAGAAGTTACTCGAACAGGCAAGGACTGTTTTAGTAAATTGTTTTGATGTTTGATAGGGCATTTGCCACATTTGGTCTCATGATCATCAAGTCATGACCTGATGCTGCAGTCAGGATAGTCTGCAGAGTACCTAACTCCTCGACAACTAACAGCAGATATATCGTGTTTAGGCTCATTGAAAAGGGCTCGATGTGTGGATAAACGTACTGTTAATGAGGAACACCGAAATACATAAAGACCTGATGCTGAAGCCAGGAGCATCAGAAAAAGTACCAACCTTGACATTACAGCACCGTAGTTGTGTTTGGGCTCATTTTAAACAGGACTAAATTTTAAGTTCAATGCAATGTTGACATAAGTCTGACCTGATGCTGCAGCCAGGATTATCAGCATCTCGTCTAAAAACATCAGGTCAGGATTTGATGATGAGATCCTGGAGAAATCGAAGGAACTCTTCAAATATTATAGGCACACCTATAGCGATTTGGGTATTTTTTATAGTAACTCGTACATTGGCTCTCGGAAAGCACTATTTGGTGAAGTGGAACTGATGATGAAGACCACAGATGGCCACCGGAACCACTCAATAATATCTAAGTATTTCACGGGTTGCGATTCGATTACTTTAATATGGTTGCTAAGCAATTTATGCTCATCACAATGTGAATGGTGATATGGAGCTGATGGTGGACCTGGAGAACTCCTCAACAATTAACTTCACTGCATCGGGAAAAGCAATATTTTGTTTGTAAAAGGCGATGATCACTAGGCTATTGTAACTTAGATAAATTATAAGCAGACCTACTAAAAAGCGTGAAATAAAAACTTTTTAAGAAAAAAAAAACCGACTTCCAAAAAAACACTACAAAGTGAAAAATAACTTTAATTTCGGAAGTCGGTGGCAAAAAACTAAAATACAGATCCAAAGACACCGACTTCCGAAATTAAAGTTATTTTTCACTTTGTAGTGTTTTTTTGGAAGTCGGTTTTTTTTTTCTTAAAAAGTTTTTTTTAAATAGGACATTTCGAAAATGTTCTTAACTAACTTTTTAGACCTTTGAATCCTGCTTCTGGGTACGAAGTTTCATTAAAATCGGTGCATTCATTTCAAAAAACAAGGGCTTGAAAGTTTCTATGAAATGCCGTACGTCGTAAACGCTCTTAAATGCAAAAAGATTTTTTAATTCTGACTTGTGGGTCCAGAGATTAGCGCGTTCAAACAAACAATGTCTTCAGCTTTATTATTATAATAGATAGTACTTGATGGCTATAGGCTCGCCCTCTTTTACACGAGACTTGCGATATGTGGGAGTACTATATCTGCACCTCTGCTTAAACCTTCGGTGAATGCAGGCGTGATGTTATGCTGGTACTAAATTAGGTAGGTACCCTTTTAGAAACCCATGAAACAGACTGAATGCGCTTTTTAACCGACGAAAAAACGGAGGAGGTTTTTCAATTCGAATCGTATATATATATTTTTTTGTTGGTCTAAGTGGATGACTTATTCGTTCACGTAAAGGCTGTCGCTGACAGGTGCGGCGCGACGGTGCGACGCGATTCTGACAGAACAATTTCCATGAAGTTTTCATAGAAATTGTTCTACTAGCCGCGTCGCGCCAGTCAGCGGGAGCCTTATTTATTTAGTAAGTATGTTTTGTTCGTATAAGTAAGTTTTAATTATTTTTGTAAATAAAGAAAATTAACATTTTAATTATTATGAAATGCTCGAGTCTTGAATATTTTTATTGTAGTTTTTTGGACCTTCAAAATATAATAATTAGTTGAATATACACAATTTTTATTAATATCGCCCCTGATTCGCATGGACTCTAGCCATATTTGTGTTGGTACTAAATAAGATAAGTAGGGTACTACTTAGGATCAATCTCCTGCCCTTATCCGGTCTATTTGGGGTCGGCGCAACATGTTTTACCTCCATGCTTACTTCTCTATTAGTCGTCATCTCGGTTGTCACCCTGTCTGGCTATATCATCTTTCACACAGTCCATCCATGGTTTCTTTGGTCTTCCACTACTCTTATAGTCATCCACATTCATTCATACTCAAAACTTTAGAAGAATAAGAATAACACCACTACAAAAAGGACATGCAGGATTTCGACGACGTTTATAAAATTAATACAGCAATAGCAATTTAGTGATATCGCGTTTTTGATGAATCACATCGGCCCATATTTGTACGACCCATCGACATATGTCTACCATTTTAGGATAAATTATTTTTATGCGAATTTTAATTACATATTACAGTAAAACTTATAATTTTATGGAATGTGCTGGCAAGAAACTTTTAATGAAAAACAACTACACTTACTATAGACACGTAATTCTCAAAGCGGGCACTAGATGGAGCTGTACAAGGACATCGAAATTTAAATGTCACGCGCACCTCTTAGTGTCAGAGGATGGTTTCATCATTAAGACTTCGGAAAACCATAACCACGAACCGTTTAAGTATTTTAGAACTTCTCATGGCACTTATGTTAAATTGTAAATAATAAGAACAAAGTAACGGGGAAACAATTTATATTTTTTAATAAACGAATAGGTAAAGCTGAAAAAAAATATTACGTAAATTATTAATGATATAGCTCTATAATTTACGTAAGTAGGTAGTCATTTAAAATTTCTGGGAGCCAGTTTCACCATAGTCTGTTAGTAATTGAGAATTTCCCGTTTATCGTTTAAACGTACCGTCTATCATCATGCAAAACAGTCCGTAAATATGATTAATATCATTAGGCATTTAGCTTTTTTTTTAATAAGGTATACGTTTCGTTTTTTCTTTATTTAACAGAGTTGCTGAACGTGTCTTAATGTGTTTAGAAAAATTTAATAAATCATAACTTACAGTCTCCATTTATACTTTACAGTGCAACTAATAAACGTACGAGGTACGAATAAGCCACAATTGATGAAAAACGGCTACACTTATTATAAGCATTTGATTCTCAAAGTGGGCGCTAGATGGAGCTGTTCGAGAACATCCAAGTGTCGCGCATACGTCGTAATGTCTGAAAATGGTGATGTCATCAAGTCATCAGAAAATCATACTCATGAACGGCTTCAGTATTACAAACTTCCTGATGGCACGTTCGTCAGAACTTATAGGAATTTAATTAGCAGGATTTAACTTTAGTCGCATGTACACTTAATCTACCAATTTATTCGTGAAAAAATATATACTTGCCATATTTTGCCATTTCACGAAATAAATACACGTAACTGAAAGAAAAAATAACTGTTACTGCCCATTATTCATAAATTTTATTCATCAAATAAATATAATTGTTCTTCCGAATAAATAAAATAATTGTATGAAAAATTACTACTCCTAATTACTATAGCCCATTCTGCATTAATTTTAGTGCCGCACTTGGCGGTGGCGATACGATTGACATCTCATCATCATTTGAGTTACCTAATACCAAGTACTTTAAGTATTCTGTGCTAATACTTACTTTGATTTTTTTCCAATATCGTAAAAATAATGTTGTCCTCTTACTTTCACTTTTGCCTGACCTATCGATTCCCGACTAATGAGATACAATATATTATCTATGGTCCTTGGCTTAAGCCCCATTTACACTATAAAAGTTTCTTGCTTGCGCAATACAGTATCATTGAATAGAGTGTGGAGTTGTGGACGCTTACATCACTTACACGGACTGTTATCGATATGAGTCTCTTAGAAATTATGTCTCTTAGGAATGATGTGATGTGACCTCCCTCTCCCTTTTCCACACACTCCATAAAATTCTGTCTCAACTAAATGGTGACGATGCGAAGAGTCTTCAGGTTCATGGCCCAAATGTAATACGTAGCAGTATTTATTTAGGGTACGATGCACGATGGGACTGTTATACGTATTGCTGTTATGAAATTCCCTAAATAAATAAAGAATAAAAAAGGAGAAAATAACATTGAAGCAACATAATTATGACCGTCTAAGCACTGTTCAGATTGTACTTTTATTGTTGCTTTAAATTATGTTATGCTACACGCAATTAATCAAAACACTCGGGGACTGCCGCGGTAAAGCTATTGCATAGCATTTTTTATCAACTTATGCAATTATAATATTTATGCAATTTTTTTTTTTCTTTGATATTAATTCATAACACTTTGTAATTAATATCAAATTAATTATGTGTATGCATTTATTAATTAATAAATGCATAATCAAACAAAACAATACTTAACATTATTTAATCCGTGCGAGCTTCGTACAGTCTACACGCATACGTCTAGTCGCACGCACAGAAACACCGTGCCGAAGTCTGCCGAACTGAAACAACTTTAGACGATGCACGGCTTTCAACACCGCTCCGCTGTGCCGGTCGGAGTGGGGGGTGTAAGGTTTATTTTCGTTACGGAATTTCTTGATTCGGTCGCCGCGCTCAAAGCCTGAGATAAAAGCTATGCAATAGCTTAAAAATCAATCAATTGTAAATCAGGTTTTACAAATATGTCACTGGGACGTTGCTCTCTGTTACAGCGGAACTCATAACAGTAAAAGCAAGCGGCAAACAATATTTGATGAAGAACGGCTACACGTACTACAAGCAAGTAGATCTTAAATCAGGCGCTAGATGGAGTTGTTCGAGAACGTCAAAGTGTCGCGCTTTCCTTTTAGTGTCAGAATACGGTAAAATACTGAAGTCTTTAGAAGTACATAGCCACGAACGATCCATGTATTACAAATTGGGTGATGGGACGTATGTAAAACTTTAGAATTTAAATTGAGTGTTTTTTAAGAATTTCTGTATAAATAAATGAATGTGAAAGTGATTGTGTTTATTTACTGTAAATCAAAATTTAATGCAAAATATATGTATATGAAAATAAAAAGGGAGTTACATAGCCCGAAGAATTGCCGTCCGATGACCTTGTGAAGGCCACAGGAATCCGTTGGATGCGATAAGCACAGAACCAGTAGAAGTGGCGATGCTTGGTCCCAGGCCTCTGCCCAGCAGTGGATGGCTTAGCATTATTCCTGTCACTATCGCACAACTGTCAAACTACAAGTGCAAGATTGAGACTGGAACTCAAACCCGATTTACACGATGCAAGTTTCTTGTTTGCGGCATACAATAAAATTTTAGCAACAAATGAGTAATCAAAAGCCCAAAGAATAACAGTCAGTTGAACTCATCAGGTAGGTATTCGTCATTATTATTTTTATATACAGGGTTATTGGAAAAACTCCAACAACCTCTTAAAAGGTCATTGTACTCATCATTATGAACAACTTTTACTAAGGGACCAAACCTTAAATCGCGAAAAAAAATCAGCTGTTCCCTACATTTATGTTCGTATAACTCGTCAAAATGTAGGGAACAGCTGATTTTTTTTTCGCGATTTCAGATTTGGTCCCATAGTAAAAGCTGTTCATAATAATATCAGAGGCATTGCAGATACGTTACCTTCTCAGAGGCAGAGCTAAATAAAATGTCTCATGTGCCAGGAACCACACCTGCACCCATATGCTTCGAGGATCGACCCCTTGACAATTCAAAACTGCCTGTAATTGGTTTAATTCAAATAAATGCTTTGAGTTTGAGTTTGATCCTAGGAATGGTAATACTTCCTCTGACGATCTCTTACACAAAGAGGTCTTAATACTTCTCTCAATTATTAAAAGAACACGTCTGTTAAATGTTTTTACCTTTCAGTTAAAGTCATCAGAAGCGACCGAACTATGGCTGTCTATTGATGGTACTGCACTTTGTATCCAAAGCTCTACCGTACTGTTGGTTTATAAAAAGATGATGATAATTAAGGCCTTCAGAGCTCAGTGCGCACTTACATAGTGCCGTATTATCTCTGAATGCCTTAATTTATTAAGGCGTTCACAGAATAGCCCAGTTATACAACCGACACCTCCTAGGTAGAACAACTCCTCGTAAAACAGGGAGCCTAGCTATTAAACTTCTACTAAACAAAATGGGTCAGGTTTTTCAATGAAAATTGGAATTTGTTTGATGTTTTATTTTCTTTCCAAACCTAACACAGCTTTCGTGGTACAGACGCTAGCACATCAAGCTACCCGAAACTGTCAAATTTTCCCAATCAACCTTGAACCTTGTGCTTTAGCGATAAAGTTGAAAATCTATTAAAGACATTTGACAGATTGTAGTAGCTTGATATGCTGTCGTCTATACTTAACCGGTTGAATGCCGTAATTACAGACAATGAAAAAGCCATTGTGTCTCGCGTAGATCCACGTTTAAGCATATGAAGGGTAAATAACACAATAAGTAGGCAAAACTTTTTGGCTTCATATTTTTTTCATATTTTTCTCTTTTCAGCTTGCATCATCGACATGGCTAACGGAAAGACGTGGGTCCTATACCGCGGCTACACATTCTTCTATAGGTACAAAATGAAGACGGGACACAAGTGGGTCTGCACTAACTTCCCTCGGTGTAAATCGTACCTCTGTTTGGATGACCAGAACAATATCATTAAATGTCTACTGGAGCATGCTCATGAGATGCGACCAGTCCATAGATGTCCTGACGGGAAATATGTCAAGACTTATTGATGTCTACATAAATTGGTTATTGTTATCTTTGCAATAGCCTTAAATAATTGTAATTCAAAAGCTATATACACACTTGTGCACTTTAAGGCTTATTCAAACCTAAGTGGTATTCGTATTGTCATAAAGCATATGCTAGAAACAAGATGAATAAAGCTTGGTTTACACGGCGCAATTTAATTGCCTTTGGCATTATGGCATACCATAAAGCGCGTAATACACATGCTTGTAACTGGCACAAAAATATGCTATATCATAGCTCAATGGCAAGCAAGCTACTCGCATACTTTTGTGGAAGTTACGGGCATGTTTGAAGCAACAATAAAATTGCAAGTCAACTTGTTGCTTCGATTTTATTGTATACCACGGACAAGAAACTTGCATCATGTAAATGTGGTTTTAAAGACGAAGGATTGCTCATAAGTGTGGAAATAGCTACAGATATAAAGCAATGTTACCCAGGGAACGGTTGGTCCCGTTCACACGGCGACAATCAGTATGATATATTTTATACTGTATAATTTTGGGATCACATGTCAGTTTCATACTGCATCTGTTTTTAACCGTTTGGACAGGGGGATGTCGTCAGAAGTCCGAAAGTCTGACAACCAGTCTTACGAAGGGGTATCGTGTTACCCAGTTACTGGGTTGTGGAGTTGTTGTTATTAAAGATGTTAAATTAAGTTTATGGTTTAAAATGGCATGCAGAGGGGTAATTGCGTAACACACCAACAGCAGGAATGGCTTTCAATTTGACAGTTCAGCAACATTTTGTTATTTACGTTGTTGAGCAGACAAATTTTTCGACCATAACAAGCAATGAATTAGGAATATGATTTATATTGTTATTGATAGTGTGCAGATTGCAGGTAAGGTCCGACCGCACTGAATTTGCCAAAGATGTAAACAACAAGGGTCGTTCGAAATTGAATAGAATCGATATACAAGAACATTTATTATAAGTAATGTTTGTTTTCCTCTAAATCTCCGAGCTAACTAGACGAAAACAAACATTACTTAAAATAAATGTTCTTGTATATCGATTTTATTCAATTTCGAGCGGCCATTGTTGTTTACATCTTTGGCAAATTTAGCGCGGCCGGACCTTAGTTATAGTTAGGAACCCAAGGGATGTTCTGGAAACATTGGAATAACTTCGTGTTTTTTATGACATTATAGACTTGAATGTTTAAATCATGGGATTGTTTATGTAGTTATCAGAATCGAAGTCTTTTTACAACGTAGTTATTCTGGGGCTGACCTAAAATACTATGTGAATTTGATAGGCATATCTTTTAAGGTGTTTTTTTTTTTTTGTATATTAGATTTACAACTAGACATAGTTTTGGTTAACGTGTAAAATATTATAGATTTATCTTGTTATCAAATAAAAACTTTTTTGACAATTGTGCATTTTTCTAACCCACATAGGTTCGTGGCTAAGTAATAACAGCCGCACGAGTCGATCGTTGGATGGGTGACCATCTATACATACCGAGATCCCTCCGTGCCTCGGAAAGCACGTTAAGCCGTTGGTCCCGACTGTCATTCTTGGACCTTTGACAGTCGTCACAGGTCGTCAGAAACCCGAGTCTGACAACCGTCTTATACCCAGTAACTGGGTTACGGAGGTCAGATAGGCAGTCGCAAGTAAAGCCGATCCCAACATAGTTGGAAAAAGACTAGGCAGATGATAATATGTACCACAAAAATTATTTGCTGATCGAAAATAGTTGTATAATATAAATAATTCCTTTTATTTCAGCTCAATTGATTACTATGGTGAACGGAAAAACACTGGTGTTATTCGAGGGTTATACTTTCTATAGAAAAAACCCAAAGAACAAAAAGAAATGGTTTTGTACGAACTTTCCCAGCTGCAAGTCTTATGTCAAATTGATCGAAAATATGGTGATAACTGAAATGATAATGGAACATAATCATCATAAGAAAACTCTGTATCAAACAAGCGATGGGAGATACATTCGAATAAAAGCTTCCGATCTACTTGTCAGTGACATTCGTTTTCAATAGATACATTTATAATCAATAGATGAATATAAATGTATCTATTGAAAACTTCTTCATTCTTCAATCTTCTGTGTAAATTAATAAAATTGTATTGTCTGTTTGTAATATTAAAATAACCGCTTTTTACTAAATGCATATGAATGAATACACGGTACATATACCAAAATAACATTTTTTACAATTTTTGTCTGTCTGTCTGTTTGTTTGTTCCGGTTAATCTCTAAAACGGCTGGACTGATTTTGACGGGACTTTTACTGGCGGATAGCTGATGTAATAAGGAGTAACTTAGGCTACATTTATTTTAGAAAAAAAAAAAATAGGGTCCCACGAAAAATTTAAAACCAATGAAATGAAATGTCACGCGGAAGAAGTCGCAGGTAACAGCTAGTTAAGAAATATAATGTAAATAAACAGGTAATCACAAGTTAAGCGCGTGTCGCTTCGTGAGATAAAAATACTATATCTATTGTACTAAGTATCGTCATTTTATTATTAGTATATCGTCTTTTCATATAATTACCTATAATATTAAAGTATACAATATATTGTAAAATATTTTAAAAGAGTAACAATGGAGTTCCTCGCCCATTCTTCTCCGTATGAAATCTTTTGGAAAAGGCACCTAGAATCAAATTTAATATTTTCTTGTACATTTTATGTTGAAAATTAGCTCTTTTAATTAATGACCTACTTGAAATAAATTATTCGACTTTGACTTTGTAGTATTCATTATTCGTATGAGGCCCCACCGTCATACACCTCATACCATACTTCAATTCTAAATCTCAGATAATTTATGTCCATTACCACTTAATCAACTGTCTACTTTACGGTAAGTAATTTAATCTAAAGTTAATTTTTGAGTGACCATTTATCATAAAAAGATCCTAAATAAAATTTGGTTGCAATGGAATTTGAACTTTGTTTCGTTTGACGTCGAGTTTATTGTTGCAAAACTTAATAATTTTATCTGAGATTCGTAATTAATTAAATATAGATGTGAATTTCGTCCGAATCTAGAACATTTCCAATTTGCATGCAATGCTTTTGCTTTTGTCACGATATTAACATTTTACGTTACATTTTCAGCTGAAATTATCACTATGATGAATGGGAAAACACTTTTAATGTACGAAGGGTATACCTTCTATAAGAGAGAGAATCTGAAGAAATGGTATTGTACGGGCCATCATTGCAAGTCCTACGTTATATTCGACGAAAGATTAAATATTATTCAAAGTTTGATGGAGCATCATCATAAAAAGAAAAAGCTGCATAAAACGGAGAGTGGTGTTTATGTACGTTTGTAAACTGCTGTTTATTTACTAACCCCCTTACTAATAAACGTATTATATCAGATGAATATTCACACAACGATTTCTCTCTTTCAGTCGTCAGTAATTTGACTTTCGAAAGAAGAAGACAAAGCGTTGTGTAACTATACAGACGCTATACAACGTTCATTAGTAAAGGGGAAGGTGTGTTACAATAAACGCAAGACGTGAAAGTAGTTTGTTCAGAATTGGCTTCTGAATCGATTTCCGTCATTCATTATTAATAATTATGTTTAGTTTTCTCGAAAGAATCTTTTATATATAATATAAATTAGAACTACCGCGTCATACCAAGTTAATAAAATTAGTAAATAAGGAAATTTAAGGCTTGTCCTAGAGCTATAAACACTACTTAAATGCACGACTTAGTTAATTAAAGTTTTTTTTTAACCGCTTTACGTTTAGTCAGGACAACTATTTTATTTATAAAAAAATAACATAGTTTGATTGAACTAAATTAAATTACAGATGTTATTTTAGTCTTATAATTCAACTAGCAGCGCCTCGCGGTTTTCCCCGCAGAAGTGTCGATCCCGTGGGAATATCGGGATAACAAGTATTCTGTGTGTTATTCTAATGTACCTATAAGCTATATTATTGTAACGTTTCATCAAAATCCGTTCAGTATTTTTGCGTGAAAGAGTAACAAACATCCATTCATCCATCCTCACAAACTTTCGCATTTATAATATTAGTAGGAAGTAGGAAGGATATTCTAATAGGGGTGTCTGAGGTCTTCCGTTTATTCTGTTACAAGTTGTATAAGAATATTGGAAATGTGTGTATCCTATTGTCTTTTAGATTTAGGTAATTTCTTATTGATACTCCTATGTGTAATTTCAATTTAATGTCTCGTAAATGTGTTTAGGCTTTTGAGTAAATAAATCATGGCTTAGTAATTTTCTGAGAGTTTTCGTTTTTTGGCCATTTATAGTTCCAGAGAGAGAGTGGAATGAAATAAAATAATTTGGGACTGATTTTTCAATCGACAGATAATTTTTATTCGTGGAATAAAATTGAATAATAAATTTGATGTTTGACAGTTTTTGTATGGAAGAACTGTCAAAAATTCATAATTATTTCACAAATAAAATTATCTGGTGATGGAAAAATCAGCCGTAAATGGATTATGTACCCATTTTTACGTTATGTTTTAAAATATTAAATAGACTAGATGGAGTCGACATTTCCTCTTGACTACCCTTGCGCCATTACTTCTCATGAGAAGTAGGTAATGGCGCAACAAACTAGAGGTCAATGTCTCTTTTAAAGCCCAGAATAACCCGCGATCACTCGCGCGAGGTGCTCTCAGAGCCCCATTGATTTTCGAACGTAAAAAATAAAACCATTTTCTTTATTTCTGAACGTATGCGTCTGTCTAGCTTCAAGAGACCGCTTTTAACCGCTTCCGCCGGATTAATCCGACAAATATTTTCGTGTCCATTTCGCCAGGGTCGTATATTTACGACCAAATACTCGTTTAATCTGCTTTTTTATTTAATTACGCGGTATTCTATCAGGTATTTATTTTTCGTTTCTTTTTTTTTGGGGCGCTGGGTGCATGACTTCTGATATGAAGTCGGGCGGTTAAAAGGTTAAAACGCTACGATGAGAGGTGGGAGGGGTGACGTGTGTGGCGAAAACACTTGTCACGTGAGGACGAGCTGCAGTGACTATGAATACGGAACCATACATAAGTAATATATGGTTCCGTTTTATGGTTATAGTTATGGTTACGTTTCCGTCAGAAGATCGTAAACGTGCTAACGCTTGTACTTATAATAGATAATTATTTTTGTTTTATTGTAAAATTCAACGCGCTAAGGGTCATCATCTGCCTAGCCTTTTCCCAACCATATTGGGCTGGATGCAGCTGAAAACCATTTTTATACATGGAACTACTGCCTATGTGACCTCCAAAACCTAGTTACTGGGTAATATGATACCCCTTGGTAAGACTGGTTGTCCGACTTTTGGGCTTCTGACGACTCGTAACGACTGTCAAAGATCCACGAATGATAGCCGGGACCAACCTCCTCGTGCTTCCGAAGCACGTAAGAATATTGGTATGTAAAGATGGTCACCCACCCACGGATCAAACGCGGCAAGCTCGACCCTTGAGGCTGTTATTACTTCGCCACAAGCTCCTCATGCGCTAAGGGGCCGTCTCCACAAGCGAGAGAATCGCGGCGATATTATCGTCGTGGCACGTATTTCTATACACTCTCTTAGAACGTGTCTCCACACGGCGATATCACCGCGGCGAAAATTTGATGGCACGGCGAGACTATCGCCGCGATTCTCTCGCTCGTGGAGACGGCCCCTAAGAGTAAAAAAAAAACATTTAAAAAAATAAAATCTAAGTATTCGGTAGCTTTAACATGTATCTCTTGGTTCCAGCTGAACTAATATCAATGGCAAATGGTGCTGAAGTACTACTGCACGACGGTTTCACATTCAATAAAATGAATTGTAAAAAGAGAGGTTTCTATAAATGGCATTGCAGCAGCTTTCGCAAATGTAAATGTTACCTACTGACCGACAAGTTTTATAGGATATATGAAAGTAAAGTCGACCACAACCATGAACAAAGAAAATTGTATAAAACGTCTGATGGTAAATACATACGTCTGTGAATAATATAACTTTAATATGCAGGGTTATTTCAAATTGACTAGCTCAACTCCGCAGACGCGATGGGTATCGATATCTAAATACGATAAAAAAAAAAAGTTTTTTTTTTGGTATGTCAACGACCGCTGTTGGTATTGTTACTTGAAGTTGAGAAAAACGGTTGTCTTATGTTTTATCGTGTTTGGTAATTGATATCCATCACGTCTGTGAACTTCACACACAAAAGAATAATTTTTTTTAAGCTGATATCTTAAGTGACTAACTGCGGTCGATGACCTCACAAAAAAAATCATTACATGTATTTATCTTTATTTTATTATGTTTATATCGACACCCAGCGCGCTTAACTAGCCAATTTATAACAACCTTGTATATGTGCAAGTCAGTGGCGAAGGTACCATACAACTCGATTCCCACCGGCTTCCCTTCGAAAATTAAGAACACAACCACACTATGGTCAATTCATCATCTGTAATTTTTCGCTAATTCGCATGAAGCTCATACTTAATAGAAAAGCAGATAGAAATAGGAATTTAATGAAACGGTTTATTGATTTTTTTTTGACGTTTTTTTTTTTGCTCGGCTTTCCTCTGTCATACATTCACCCTTCGCCACTGGGTCAAGTTACATGCGCAGGGTTACCTACAAGAAAGAAAGAAACACACCTTCACATACAATCGGATTTTATCTGTTTTGGATCAAGTTGTCTGACAAATAAAATAAATTATTACTTAAATTAATTTATTTTATTTGTCAAGACAACTTGATCCAATTAGAAGACAAAAAAATACTAACAATTTTAGATGATAGTAACAATTTAACTTATATGGTATATTAGTATTTAAATTCTACTACAGACAGGGTGGTGTATATAATATGCCTCATTCCATAATGAGGCATCTTAAAAGTAATTGCTTTTGTCATGCCTATCAGCAATTACTTGTAAGAGGCTGTTGCTACTGTCCTGTAATTTGGTAAGATGCATCCTTTTTGTCTTCCGCAGCTTAGAAGATATCTACTCTGGCTTGAACAAACATTGTACAGAACAGAACTGTAACTGAATTGTATTGAACAGATAAAAAGGACATATAATATACAACATTATTTTTAGTATATGCGAAACCCGAAACACGTGTCTAGTATTTTTATGTAAAGAATCTATGTACAAAATTTCAAAACTGTATCATGAATAATCACCAAGTTATAAGCTTGTTATGTTACCTGTTTGTCCGTCCAAAAACATGCTCACCGCGTGCCGTTCGGTACGGCGCGGCGATTGTATTGTAATTAACTGGTGATAACATTTTCCATCACACTTGCAGGCTTTGGACTGTCGTAATGGTCAAGTGTAGGTAGTTATTATAATGTACTTTATTCGTAAATAAATGCAGCCGTAAGCTACGAATAAGTAATTACTTATTCGTAAGCCGTAAGTGATACAATGTAGTCAATGCGATTTGTTGCACCTTATGTCAACCACTTAAAGTTCAAAGTGGATGAAAAGTGTTAAACATCGCATTAATTAACCACAGCAGGCTGTAAGTACAAATAATAACTTTCTACAATTAACCATCTTGGCGTGTTTAAAAATATTAATCATCACGGCAAAGCATTGTGTTCCACGATACTCTGATGTACGTACCATTTCTGTGTACTGGACGTTGGTGTATGAGAAAGTCATGGTTACACGACACTTTTTACATACGATAGGTAAGTACACGATCAACCGAAACAAAACTGTAAGACCCGCGGCGGCCGCGCGCTCGCGATTATGCAGTTGGACGGGAACGCGACACGCGCGCGCGCCAGCCTGTAGTACCCGGGCGACTGAAGGGGTTGCTTCACCCCCGCCCCGCTCGCCCCGCTCGCTGTGCGCGGGCGCCGCGCCTATTGTGTATGGGTATGGTAGAAAACTACCTACTAATGTCGCTAGGTGTCCAACTTTTAACCTTTTTTAAATATTTTTGGGCCAAAATATAACATGGGGTAAAAATTATTGGAATCGATTCAGTTACTTATTCTGAACAAACTATATTCAGGTTTCGCATATACTAAAAATAATGTTGTATATTGAATAATAAGGAAAACTATAAAAAAGCGCTCTTCCTGTCTCCTACTTATTTAAAATTTTGCTGTGCCCGGTAGGGTCCATAGTTTTATTGTTTTTACCGACTTAAAAAAAAGGAGGTTATATACTTACCACCTGTATGTGTACATTATGGATGCAAAAAAGATTGAATTGAATTGTAGACGCACTACAATAACTTGGCGTCGCAAAAGCGCCCTAGAAGCGCTGTTGTATAGACGTACAGTCACGTCTAAAAGTATGTATACATTTGGCAATTTTCAATTGCGATTTTTTCGTGAAATAACGAATGCAACGTTGAAATACGACACTTAACATAAACCTGTGGGTTCGAAAATACTATTTTCGTAATAACATAAAATTTCATTCAAAAATAAAGGAGAAAATCGCCTTTGAATAAAGCCAAGTGTATACATACTTTTAGACGTGACTGTACGATTCTATGTTGTAATGTGAGTTGATAGTACAATAATAACTTTGTGACTATAATTACGTTTTTTTTTATTAATTACCAAACATACGTTCGCTTCGTATCCTTCAGTTTTAAAAGTAATTAACACGTTGAACGCCAAGGAAAAAAGTACATCTGCCCGTTCAGGCCGCGTCGGTCACTGATGGTCGACAACTAGACTTTCCGTTCGGGCCGCGTCGGTCAGTGCTGACCGCGTTTAACGAGTGTTTTCGATTCATTCATACAGGCCGTAGGACAGTGTTTTCAAACTAAATCCTATATTCATTGACCCGCGTGGCCCTCTAGTTACTCCAAATTAAGATGGTTTTTGAAAAACGTAAAGGACTTAGAAAAAAAACAACAATTACCAAAGAGTCAAAATTTGTGTGGCGCGAAATTGGAAAGGCCTTTGTCTCAGTGGATTTCTCCGGGCTGATGATGATGATAAAGGTGTAATTTTTGTAGGATTGTGAGTTTGGATGTAGAAAGTAATATGTAATGGGTGGGCCAAAAGAAATCACCCTATTGGAAGATGCCCTCATTTTTGCAAATGGCCGCCAATGTCAAATCTGTTTTGACATTTGTGGACTAGACAGATGCAGAATACAAGTGAACAAGTCATGGAGCGATACACTCCCCAAGAACGCGGAATAATCGTGTCTATTTTTTTGCGTAACAATTAGTCTGTCGTGTTGGCGCAGCGCGAATTCCGTCGCCGATTCCCCGGCCGGAGACGTTGCCCAGAGTGGCCGGCCCCGGAGCGCCCGTTCTGCCGAGAATATCGCCGCTGTTGCCGAGGATGTCGAGCTGTCGCCGGAAACATCGACCAGACGCCGTGCCACGCATTAGCCATCAGCCAGACGTCCCTAAGGCGAATTTTGGTCAAAGACCTGCGCATGTTCCCGTACAAAGTCCAGTCCGTGCATCAGCTGCTGCCTGCCGACCGCCAAACGCGCGTAACCTACGCCCAAGCCATCCTCAATCTCAAGGTCGCCTCATCTCTCGTTTTGGCGATTTGCACTGGCCCGCAAGATCGCCAGATTTAAGCGTTCCAGACTTTTTTTTGTGGGGTTTTTTGAAGTTCCGTGTTTACGTGAACAAGCCCGAGGCTCTGGAAGCCCTCAAGGACAACATTCGATACGAGTGCGAGAATCTGTCGCCCGAAGTTCTCGCCGAAGTGATGAAAAATGCCATAAAACGAGCCCGTATGGCAATCAATTGTGATGGCGCCCATTTGGCCGATATAATCTTCTCGACTTGACCATAAAAATTCTAAAGGTTCAAATAAACATAATCAAAAAACAGAATCGAAGTTTTTCATTTAGGAATAAAAAGAGAGCCAAACAACATCGGATGACTTCTTTTAGCCCACCTTGTAAAACTACTCATCGGATTTCAAAAATTTTTTCAGTAATGGAAAGCTACGTTATCGATGAGTGCTAATACTAATATTATAAATCTTGTGGATTTATTAGTTTTGTGTGTGTTTGCGTGTGCCGTGCGTGTGTGTAGGGGTGAGTGTGTGTGTTTGTGTTTGTAAAATATTTAGAGAAAACTAGCGAAAACTACCCATAAACAAAAAACTTTGGGGTTTGTCTACGTAGATGATGAACTTCTTTCTAAATCTTTGATAGCGCGTCCAATTTCAGCATCAATACCTTCACTTGATGACGGAATCCGCAGGCACCTGTAACTCGATCGGGGGGGTTGAATCTTTTCTTCATCATCATCAGAACTTAGATTTAAAGTTTTGTCGAGCAGATTGATTTCTATGTTTTCGATCTCTGATAAGATATCTTGAGTAATCTCAAAATCTTCGAAGTCATCCATAATTACAGTAAACAATACTTTATTATAAAAATAAATACGCTATTAAAAAAGTTGTTCTATGTAACGGCGTCTCAGCTCAAGATATGGGCGTCAACTGCGTAAGCGCGGGTGAGATTACAAACTCGGGAACCGCGGGAGGAGACCTGACACCGCGACCCGCGCGGCCCCCTTTAACGGAAAGTCGATTTTTCGTTTCTAGGAGCCGCGTCGGTCAGTGCTGCCCGACGTTTAATATGTCCATAAATAATATCTCAAGTTGACTTTTGTCAATAAAAACATACATTTGGACATTAGATATAAGTATCTAATTAAAAAAACATTTGGTCTAAAATTGGATAGAACTGTGATTTTTGCTTGGCTTAAAGGGAAAGTTCACTGTCGGTCAGCACTGACCGCGTTGGCGTTCAACGTGTTAATAGGGTTCAAACGATCCATTGTTAGTCTAGTTAGCTCGGAGATTTAGACGAAAATAAACATTACTTAAAATAAATGTTCTTGTATATCGATTTTATTCAATTTCGGGCGGCCATTGTTGTTTACACCTTTGGCAAATTTTGAAACTTTAAATTTAGACTATAGAAAATTTATGATAGACCGAGTAAAGCTCGATCCGTGCCACTTTCGTGTAAAAAATGTGACTAATATGTTAAAATCATCAATACATACTAAATTTCAATATATTTATTTCATTTAACACAATAATAAACAAGATAAAAAAATACGCGTTACAACATAATTTAAAATCAATTATTGCAGTTAGTTGGTTGATATCCATGCCGACTGGTTCAGAGCTCCTAGTGTTTAAAGGATACGCGTTCTACTATTAGCATATTGGTCAAAGCGTCTTCAGGTGCTACTGCACTAATCCTATATGCAAAGCTGACATGCTAGCATGACAGCAACATTGAATTTTAACATTCGAACACAAAAAGATTTCTGAAAACATGGGGCGAAATAAATAAAAAAATTACCTTATGCGTTGTTTTTTTACGTTCAACCTACTCGTATATATAAAAGAACGAACTTAAATCTTAATTTCGGCATTTTTATTCATAAAATTAAGATGTACTAAAGGCAATTTTTATTAGTTCACGGCTTTCGAAGAAACCGATGGATGTTGACGACTGAAATTTAATTTGATAAATGAGCCGTTTATTTTCTATTAATTAAATTAAATTTTATTCGAGAACATCCATCCGTTTCTTACTGAACTTCAACTATATCCGACGATCCTGCATACTTATCTCTTTTTTTGACTGTACCTGCTTTCAGCAATAGTTCTCGTTCTACACTATCCTACTGTTACGCAAAATTTTTCCCCATTACTTTTACTTTTTTTTTTATTACAGCCAAACTTATAACTATGACAAATGGCAAGAAGCTGATTTTATATGAAGGATACTGCTACTACAAAAAGTACAATAGTAAAAGATTTAGCCGTTGGTACTGCACGAACTCAAACGTGTGTCAAGCATACGTAGTGACTGACAACCATTTGATGATAAAGGACAGCAACAAGTCAATACACAGCCATGCCAAAAGAATACTTGTTCAAAACCCCAGCGGCACGTATTCACGTATGTAAAGAAACTATGAATTACACGTCTAAAATGATAATATAGAAATAAATTATACTTCAGTAAATCATTGATTTTATTTTATAACAAACCAACTTTTGCCCGCAACTTCGTTCGCGTGAAATTTCTTGTTCCCTCGAATCCGTCTTTTATACTAACGGGTAGAACGGATGTCATGCTGTCACTCAATAAGAAATTACAGAAACAATGTTAATATTTTAAGCGCTTGGCTAAATATCAGTTGCCGTGCCACTAGCGCGCGGCTACAAATCGATAAAATCAAGATAAAATAATACCTACAATAAATAAGAAGGAGAAATCGTTGTATCGATTAAAAAGTTTTTATCTCTATTTAATAATGATTTCAATTGTACCACGCAGTTAATAGGACGAAAATGGAAAGAAAAAATCATGCATATTCTCTGTCGCAGAAATACGACACGGGCGGTAGGGGCACGGAAACATGTGTCGCATAAATGCGACACAAGCGGTTAAAAAAAAAAATGAACCCTATCTTCTCTCATTATTGTAAACTCTTGCTGTACTCTCTTGGATAACTTATTTATTTTACTTGTTTTATAAATTTCCAGCCAAGTTTATAACGATGCTAAATGGCAAACGGCTCGTTTTGTACCAGGGCTACACGTTCTACAAGCAGTACGATAGAAAGAAATGTGACAAGTGGCACTGCACCAACCAACCAAGATGCAAGGCCTTCCTTTTAACCGACAGTAACCTAAACATCCAACACTGCAACGCGGTACATAATCATAAGAAAAAACTACTAATTGAAAATATGTGTGGCAGATACATTCGTGTCTAAATTCTTCCATATTTTATTTTTTTATATTCGGCTGGCCAAAGAATCAGCATTGCCAGACCACGTGGCAATGCTGCCAGCCTTTTGGGCACTTTTCCTATTGACAGTGATGCGAAAGATTTTTTTGATGCCCTTTTGATTATTTCCCCGTCCTTTTTATATACTTGTACAGACGCCAGCACATCAAGCTACCCGAAACGGTATTTTCCCAATCAACTTTGAAGCTTATGCTTTAGTGATAAAGTTGAAAATCTATTAAAGAAATTTAGCTTGTTCAGTAGATTGATGTGCTGGCGTCTGTACATAATATTATTTTAAGAAAATTGTATTTTAATTAATTCTTCGATATTGGTACAGGGAAAATAAAAATAAATTGATGTGACTTTTACTAACAGATCATAAGAATAATTTGTCATTATCACTGATAGCGATTTTGTCCGAAATAAATGTTTTATTATTATTATTGTGTAAATATCATCTACAGTACCCGGCGCTAAATATTGCACATCGACCTTTGGAAAGAGACAATCGGCTAATTTCGGCTTCGTAGAGCGTTATCTCTGTCGCACACTACCTATGTGACGTTTTGTCAGTCGTTGTTCAAGTGCGATATAATGCGGTCGCGTCCAGTTCAAAATATATGTATATTTAGAGTTGTTAACACCCTCAAATTTAAATAATTTAAAGTTGTACTATGGCATCTTTAGGAAAAAGAGGGAAACTTTTACGAGGTCAGTCACGCGAAGTTATCATTTATAGAAAAATTGGTGTATTTTATACAAAGAATAAAAAGAATTATCAAAAGAAGCAAATCATAATTGTTTTAGCAGCTCCTAATAGATACCGGACTGTTTGTATTTCGTGCGACAGAAATAACGCTCTACGAAGCCGAATTTAGCCGATTGTGTCTTTCCAAAGGTCGATGTGCAATATTTATCGCCGGGTACTGTAGCTCATACAGTATCAAGGGTACTGTTGCTACAAAAATACAGTAGCAAAACATTTAGCCGATGGTATTGCGAGAACTCAACCGCAAATATTGTCAAACACAGATTTGTATGGCGGGCATGACTGACAAGCATTTGAAGATAAAAGGCAGCTACAGGTCTACACATTTCCATTAAAAAATAATACTTGTTAATAACCGTTGCGTATTATAAGAAAACTTTTAATTTCACGTTATCAAAAATGAAAAAGGTAGCAATAAATTATACTTACCTTAAAATCATTTAATTTGTTTTATTTTAATACTCGAAAAGATCTTGTGGATTAATTATTTATTTAAAGCTTATTTGTGCTTGGGGGAAGCCTATGTCCAGAAGTGGACTTCTTTCGGCTAAAATGATGATGATGATGAACGCTTCTTTTGTTTAATATACTTTATGCTTTCAGCGAAGCTTATAACTATGGTAAATGGCAAGAAGCTCGTTTTGTACCAGGGCTACACGTTCTACAAGAGGTACGAAAGAAAAAAACATCAGAAATGGCAGTGCACCAGCCTACCGAAATGCAAGGCTTTCCTTATAATGGACAACGACTTGAACATCCACGACGGTTATATTGAACACAATCATAAGGCGAAGCAACACATTGAATCTGGTGGCAGATATTTTCGAATTTAAAATAAAATTTTCTAAGTAATTACTGTTGTTTTAATGACTAATGGCAAGAAACTCATTTTGTAAAAAGGATAATAAGGTTATTTTGTGTACCACTTATTTGTGTAATACCTTATGTTTCCAGCCAAGCTTATAACGATGATAAATGGCAAGCAGCTGGTTCTGTACCAGGGCTACACGTTCTACAAGAGATACGAAAGAAAGAAACTTCAGGACAAATGGCAGTGCACAAGCCAACCGAAATGCAAGTCTTTCCTTGTAATGGACAGTTACTTCAACATCGTCGACTGTTATATTGATCACAATCATAAAATGAAGAAACATATTGAAAGTGGTGGCAGATATATTCGAGTTTAAAATAAATTTTTCTACTTGAAAACTGTATTTTTAATGAGTAATGGCAAGAAGTTTATGAAGAATACTATACAGGGTGTTACGGAAAGGGTATATCAATACAAACGGGTTGAAGAGTGTATCTGGTCTAGAATCTCTGTACAAAATTTCAGCTCAAAAGCAGTAACTTTGAAAATGCTTAATATTTTTTTATTTCGATAGTTTATTAAATTGAAATCATAACAAACGTGTCACCGCACTACGAGGGTCATTATCCCTTGTCTGTAGTGTGTCTGTGCGCCTAGTACACGCACATCACGCCGCCGCGCGCCAGTGCAGCGCCGTGATGTCGAAATAAAAAAATATTAAGCATTTTCAAAGTTAATGCTTTTGAGCTGAAATTTTGTACAGAGATTCTAGACCAGATACACTCTTCAACCTATTTGTATTGATATACCCTTTCCGTAACACCCTGTATATGTGTTTTCAGTCAATTTTATAACTATGGTCAATGTACAGACGCCAGCACATCGAGCTACTACAATCTGTCAAATTTCTTTAATAGATTTTCAACTTTATCGCTAAAGTATAAAGTTCATAGTTGATTTGGAAAATTTGACAGTTTCGGGTAGCTTGACGTGCTGGCGTCTGTACTACAGGCAGTACGATAGAAATAACCTTGACAAATGGCACTACACTAGTCAACCAAAATACAGAGCCTTCCTTATAACGGACAATTCGAAACAAAGACCTTACAACTAACAAGCCTCGTATGTTTCCACTTCAGTATCGTGATTGGCACCCCCAAGGGCCTTTTTTTTTTTTTTTTTTTTTTTATGGATGGGAATTCATCAAATGACCCCTCCCGCTCTGGGTGGAGCGAAGGGACGCGTTTAAAAAACGTGGTGTGCACACCCCCAAGGGCCTGTGCACACCACGTTTTTTAAACGCGTCGTTGACGCGCGTTTTAGAAACGTGCGGCGACGGCGTGCTTTTATCCTAGAGAAGATCTGCAGGCTGCGTCTGACTCGCGTGCGTATCGCGTCTGTATCGCTACAAACGCGCGTCAACGGCGCGTTTAAAAAACGTGGTGTGCACAGGCCCTTAGATGCCTTGTGACTACTCAATAGGCAACTCTGTCTTCAAATCAACCACCTAGATTCATTCAATTTGTTCGTTCCTTAAATCATCACTTTGGATCAGGCAACCTCCTTAATAATAAATGGTTTATAGCAAATACATTTGGTGTGGTTGGCGATAGTGCACGCTTCACCAGTTAAGTTAATTTATTATTGTCTGTAAAAGGTCTGATTCCTGTTCCTACACCTGTGGGGTTATTAAATACTTGCAATGGCAGTGCATTTAATAATGACAGTTCAACAACATTCATTGTGTTCTTTCCGTTGTTGAGAAGAAGAATTTTTCATACATATGAAGCCATGGATTTCCTTCAAAATCCTTTGGATTGTGATTGAAAGTGTGTGCAAATATTTAAGCTCACTTGCATCATAATTAAAACATTATTTTGTCTCTGTCATCTCCAAACGATTGATAGAAAAATAACGATGTTTACATACGTTTAGCGCTAAACGTAATTAATGATTCGTATTGCAAGAGGGCCTGATAATAGCTATTTAGTATTAAAACATAAGTTTAAGTCCTATAATGACTTAGATATAATCTTAAATGTTGTAGCGGAGATAATACACACCGTGAGTGGCAGCCGCCTCCTTCGGTACCAGGGGTTCTGCTACACCAAGACTCCGAGGAGTAAATGGAGTTGGAGATGCCTTCACACCGGTCATTGCTACACCACAATTTTTGTAGACCAGAACTTAAAAGTGTTTAGGCAACCTAGGGAACACGTGCATCCCCCTAAAGAGTTCCATAAAACCGCTTCTGGACTTTACAACACTGATGAACAATTAATTTGGACGCCTAAACGAAAGGCTAGAGTTGAGCAAAGTCTGGCAGACCTGTAGTGCTATTCTGAAAGAAAACTTTAGTGAAGTGAGTTGTCATTACACTTGAAGGCCAACATCAGAGGGGCAATTCTCGTAATTTAAAACGTTCAAAATCTAGTCGCAGTCTCATCTCGGCGACAAACAAATGTAAAAAATTTAGTGAAATTAGAAGGTATTTTTGGCAGATTGAGATTAGACCGTGAACGTCCTTAAAATTACGAGAATTGCCCCTCTGATGTTGGGGATTGACTCTATTGACAGATTGATCTAGATTAGTGACCAATAACAATAATAATAACAATAGTAAACACCAATGTAATGACCAATAACAATAGTATATTGGTAGATTAGTGCATGTTGTGACCTCTGCCTAAACTTTCGGAGATCATTTAAAATAGAAAATGCGTTCATTAATCTGTGTGTCCTCTAGCCTCTATTGTAAAATGCTTGGGACATTTTCTTGTGGACATTTCCAGTATAAGCTGACTTCAAAACTGGAAATGTATAGCTTGATGTGTCGTCGTGTTTACTTGCAGAAGCAAAATCCAACTTTAGTCACAAGCGCTGGTGATACACAACAATTACAATTTATAATAATATTGAATTTGTACTTAGCCGTCTTCCTCTCTCAAAATTTCGCTGTGCCCAACAGGGTCCATATTGATCTTTTACTTGTAATACCATCTATGTAATACATATGGAATGCAATAAAGAATTGAGTATTGAGTATACCTGTATTTTATTTAGTAGATAATAATAATAATTAAGTATTTTAATATAAATTTAAGTCCTAAGATAACTTATAAACATAATCTTGAACTTTGTAGCGGAGATAATATACACGGTGAATGGCAAGCGTCTACTTCGGTACAAGGGTTTCTGCTACACCAAGGCTCCGAGGGGCAAATGGACTTGGAGGTGCCTTCACACCAGACATTGCTACTCCACAATTTCCGTAGACCCGAACTTAACAGTATTTAGACAACCCAAAGAACATGAGCATCCTCCTAAAGAGTTCTACATGAACTCTGAAGGACTCTACAACAGCTGTGATGCACAATTTACTTGGGCGCATAAACGACCTTTCCTTGAATTCAATTAAAACTGAGGCCGTATTATGACGTTTTAGAACCATGATGATAACTCAAGTGTGAGAGAGAGATGGAGCTATACAGGACGGATAGCACCATCTCTTTTTCGCAACAGATCAATGACGGATTTAAAACAGATTTAAATCGTTAAATTTACCCTCACCGTACTTAGATTGCGCGAAAAGTGTTCATACTGAGAAGAGTGAGCTTACATATCCTGCATGGAATGATAGATATGATTTTCAGGAACAGTCAGCGAGACAATACAATTCAAATGTCATTGTTATCGACACAGAAATGTGACAGTCTTTTGACATGGCGAATCTAGCGATACGGCCCCTGAGGTGATTCTTACTCATTATTGAATTCTTAGTAATTAGTGAATAAAATTGAATTTTATTAATAGAAAACAAACAGCCCTTTTATCAAATTAAATTTCACTCGAAAACATCCATCGGTTTCATACTTAACTTCAACTATATCCGACGGTCCTGCATACTTATCTCTTTTGTTGACTGTACAACATTGTGAGTACTTGTAGATCGATGTGTTAGGGCGCTTTCAATTTAGACGTTTCGTATCGGACTGCTGCGGTGCCGAAGCGGTACGTTTGTCGTATTACGCACGGACGGTCGTTTGTTTTCATACAAAGCGCGCGGTGTGGCAACAGTGCGGTGTCGGTACCGCGAACGCTCGACAACCCGTACCGCGCGTTTTGTATGAAAACAAACGACCGTCCGTGCGCAATACGACAAACGCAACGCTTCGGCACCGCAGCTGTCCGACACGAAACGTCTAAATTGAAAGCGCCCTTATAGTAATATTTAGCTCAAATCATATTCTATATTAAAATACAATGTAAGTAGTATGTACAGACCAAATATTTATGATGTAAATAAACATTAAAGTCATTTTAAAAACTCATCGTCCTTTAATTTAATAATCATAAAAATACTCAAATGTAACTATCGTTTTAATCGGTCAAGCCGCGTTACCGATCGGTGACGAAACAATAGAAAATCAATTGTTTCTCATTAGCGGAGCTTGACAGATTAAATAGCTAAATCAACGGCTGCGAAAGCTCAGATATACAGAGTCAAATTAAATTAGCTAGCGAAATTCAGCAGACGTGATGGGTATCGATATTTAAACACGATAAAATACGACCGCTTGTAGTATTGTTGCTTGAAATATGAGTTCAGAAAATGATTTTTTGAAGTGAAAACTTCTTTAGCGGCGTTGCACACTTTTAGTAATGGGTAAAAAATGTTAAACTCGCGTCAGGACATCGCGTCAGGACACATGACCGTCAGGAGAGATTTCCCCCCCCCTCTCTTTAGAAAGGTTTCGGTTGGCGCCGCCGTAGACGGCGGCGCCAACCGAAGTGGAAGTCGAAGTGGAAGTGGAAGTCGAAGTGGAAGTCGAAGTCGAAGTCGAAGTGGAAGTCGAAGTGGAAGTGGAAGTGGATGGATGGATGGATGGATGGACAGCTGATGGCTCGACCGTCTGTGTAGTAGCCACACTGCTGTGTATTCGTAAAATTCGTGTAAGTATATAAAGTGTTTAAAATATGGAAATTGAACAAAGCGCATCTATTAATGAAAAAAGTGACGCAGAAATAGTGAAAAAAAAATGAGTTATATTAATTAAATTAATAATTGATTTATTTCAACGTTAATATTCAAGTTTTCACTTCTGCCGGCACTCCCGGAGTGCAACCCGTCTTTTTTTTTTTAACTGACTTCAAAAAAGGAGGTTCTGTATTCGACCCGTATGTATGTTTGTATGTCCGCGATGTTCTCAAAAACGAATGAACCAATTTTGATAATTCTTTCGCTTATGTGATCTACATACTTTCAGGAAGGTTCTAGTATATAATACATTAAGTAATTATTCTTATGTACGAAGTTATATGCATAAATGTGCTGCATGTTCGGCATTTCTATGCGAATTTTGATGATACTTCTAGTCGGTGTCTTCAATTCTTCAATGCGCAGTGTTAAGTGAATTTGTGTGGGGTAGGTTACAACTAAAAAGAGAAAAATAAAAACTTTTTTACATAAAAAAAACAACCGACTTCAAAAAAAAAACTATAAAATGATAAATAACTTTAATTTCGGAAGTCGGTGTCAAAAAAACGAAAATGTGGAACCAACGACACCGACTTACGAAATTTGTTTAGTGTTTTTTTTTGTAGTCTGTTGTTTTTTTTTTGTTGTTTATCCTGTTTAGATATCACCCCATTACGTCTGTGAAGTTAACACAAAAAAAAACAAGTTACTACACTACCTACGGTTGATGACTATTAATTTATTCTTTGTTTTATCATGATTAGATATCGATACCTATCACATCTTTGAAGTTTCGTAGCTAATTTAATTTCATCCTGTATAATTAAAAACAAAAAGTAAGTATGTATTTGACTCGTGAAAAGTATAGTATTTTTTATTGTAAGGTACTAAAAGCAAATTGTTTCAAACAATTTTTAATATTTTAACCGACTTCAAATAAGGAGGAAGGTATTTTGCATTTCACGCATTTTAAACGATTTTTTTTTCTAAACGCAATTTAATAAATAAAAAAATCTGAAACATTTCAGGAGAAATAATAACAACACTGAATAACAAAACCCTGTTCAGATACAAAGGTTATTGCTATGCAAAGAAAAATGATAGTCAAAAAGTCTGGCGCTGTGTTAATTCAAATTATTGTTTCTCATCACTTATTATGGATAGCAAATGGGTACTGAAGGAACCCAAGGACCATTTACATCCTCCGAGAGAGTACAAGAAGGTCAGAAGTGGAAAGTGCTTCAGCATTCGAAGTTCAAATTAACAAGAATAGTATTTAGTAGATTAAAGATAACAAAATTAAATACAATGAACATCAGTCAGCCTACGAAAACTGACTATAGTAAGGGCCAAAGGTCCGTTGTCGCGTTTATATAATCATGACAACAGTGGTTATTGCCCTTTGCCTTATATATCTCCGTAGGAACTCAAACAATAAACTATGTATGGTTTTTCCTTATTGGGACATGTTGAAGATGACGATAGATATTGATTTAGGACGTTAACGGACTATTTGAAATATAAAAATGCTACAAAATGTAGGTGAGTCAATGACCACTATTGTCATGCTAAAACGCGACGACTATAGCACGAACACGTGACGATACATAATTCAAGGATTTAATACAACGATCCTTTTGGTTAAATTTTTTGCAAGCACAGTTAGTATCACTCAAAGAATAAAGTCTTAAAACTAAGTAAATATTATGAGCGAAACGAGTATTTTTTATCAAATTTTAAAATTGTTCCAATTTACGGTACCTTTACGCCGCGCGTTCGTGCTAAGCTCACTACCACTAGTCACAATACGACGCAAACGGAGACTACAAAAAAAACCGTCAATGACGTCATAAAAACTCGACACGTGAGTGTTCTTATAAGACGGCTTCTGACATCAATGACGAGAAATGTATTGTGAGGTACTCGTAGTTCAAAAATCAAAAGTGATGTGATTTTGTAAGCTGCTTGTAAAGTAATTTTGTGGATATAAACCAAAGGACTTAGGTAAAGACGACAAACTTTTGTCAAGTCTTTAAATATTATCAGCCAAATATAATAATATGCAAAATCCACCAAACTTTTATACATAGAATAAGTCTTCTCCTTATTTTGAATTTTTGACAGGTTTTCCATACTAGAACTGTCAGATATCAATTTTATTCACCGAATAAAAGATATCTGACTGGTGAAATCAGCGCTTAGTCATATAATAAATAAACATGTATCAAAAAAGCAAAATTTTTGTTTTTTTTATACCCTCAACGCACACTACACTGCAAAAATGATGCAACAGAAAAGAAACAATAAATAAAAGTACCTATGTTTTTTCTTTAATAACTGTTTCCTTGAATTAACTCTTTATTTAGATCTAACACAACACAGTTATCTTTTATCACAACAACTATCTTGTTGAGCGTCTAAAATTTAAGTTATTTTTAGTTATAAAAAACCCATTTAGAATGAATACTACAACAGCATAATTTCTTACAGTGCAACTGATAACAACAGTCCAAGACAAATTGCTGCTAAAATACAAAGGACACTATTACTCCAAGACTCCTTACTTGAAAAAGAGATGGCGCTGCATCAATACCAACATGTGCTACGTCGGCGTTATTGTCAACAACGACTTCTCCATCAAAAAGGAGCCAGGCGAACATTGCCATCCCCCCAAAATATTCGTAGAAACTGAAGATGGAAGATATAAACTTATGAAAGAAAATCTTAACAAATCATGCGATTATATTGTCTATGAATACTGATGTTATTGTTAAAGCAGTCTAATATGTGTTTGGTTGCAATTTTTATTGTTAGATACGTATCATCTTTGACACCAAGGATCATTAAAAAAAAACATTCTATTCCGTCATCATGTACATCATTCTATACTTGGTTGTGGTATCAAAATGTTACCTAGCATAATTTATTCTTTCATGAAAAATTTAAGCGTGATTGGGTCGTAGTTGGGGTTATTTTAAATTGACTAACTAAACTCCGCAGTCGCGATGAGTATCGATATCCAAACACGATAAAATAAAAAATTAAAAAAATTGATGTTTTTTTTTGGTCAATGACCGCTGTTAATGTTGTTACTTACAATATGAATTGAGATAAACAATTGCCTTATGTTTTATCGTGTTACATATCGATAGCCATCACGTCTGTGAAGTTTACTAAAAAGAAACAGACTTTTTAAACTGACTTTTCAAGTGGACTACAATAACTGTGGTCGAAGAAGCCAATGACGATAACGAATTATAAATTATTGCACTGTTAGACTGCAGATGACAATTAAACATAGGAAATAATATACTGAATTTGATTAATCACTGACTTGTGGCAGTGACAGATCTTTTAATTTTAATCTTTCTTCGTCACTAGCTTCTTAATTAGATTAAAATTGGTAACGGGCTGAATTTATTTTTTTAATTTTTATCGCTTCTTTTCTTTCTTTTGCTAACACCTGCTGTGTTTAGATTAGTAAATTTAATTAAGATACTAACATAGAAATACTGTAGGTAGATGTTGATTTAGTTAATGTGTGTTGAATAATGTTTTAAAATAACTGTGCTAACTTTAATTAATGTATTGCTAAATTGTGTCGTTGTTTGGCTATTCAAATGACTTAATAATTATTTTACGTTCTTAAAGGCTGCCGCAGACAAACGCGGATCGACTAGTAGAACGATTTTTATAAAAACTTCATAGAAATTATTCTACTAGAATCGCGTGACGCGTGCCTGCGTGTGCCTTTATTCCCCGGATCCCGAAATCATAATTAATAGCTATTGCATCATTGTTTCATTGTTATATAATGTAACATTAGTTTAACCTATAGGAGTAATATACCTACTCGTAACATAGTCGCAAATAAAAATACATAATCAGCCTATAATGTTCCCACTGCTGGGACACAGGCTTCCGTTCTGTGAGAGGGAGTGGGCCGTTATCCACCATTCGTAAGTCGTAACATATTAAGTACTGAAAAAAAAAATCAGTTCAGTGCTGTGACCCCTTAAGATACTCACACATAGGCAGTCGCTACTACCACTTGTGGTCACCGACAACCACTTTTCATGCATTTAGCGAATGGCTGCCACTGGCAACACGTTTGCGGGCAGCATACTTCAAAATGTATGAAAAATGTTTAACGTTGTTGACTACTGGTAGCAGTCACAAATGATTCGTATGCGGATAGCCATACGTTTTTTTTTTTACCGCGAACTTTAAAAAACCTGCATTAAAAAAGCGACCGTGCGTACGTAGACTTACACCCTTCGTCCACCCGTCACCGTAAACGGAACGTCAACGAGAATCGAGATTATTCAAACCGAGCGTGACGTCCCGGTGACGGCGTGCGGTGGACACGCGGTCATAGTAAATATCGCTACTTCGGCACCATAATCTCGTTCGTTGACGTGGCAGTGTACAAACGGCCTTACCCTATAAAAAAACATTCGGTCGTTGTTACACCTAAGATTATATGTAGTTAAAATAAGAATTCACATAATCCTGCGTATAAAATGTTTTGACAAATAAAAAGATCATAAAATAGTAGTTGGTATAGTTAATTTAGATAAGATTGTTTTCGGCTTCTGTGTAAAATTTATGTCAATTATTTTGCTAATATGTATATAGGGTTTACTGTAATTTTGATCATATTAATTTAAACCTGTCGAGGAGAAAAGTTTACCTACTTTGAACATTTTTTCTGTTATCATTGTGTTAACAAAATCACATAGTTGTGCTTTTTTTTAGTGATATTGTGCACTTCTTTCCATACAATAACGAGAAAATTGTAATTTTACTTCACAAACCGAATATAAGCACCCGCAAATAGGCGCGACGCGACTAGTAGAACAATTTCAATGAAAACTTCATGGAAATTATTCTACCAGAAACACGTCGCACCATCGCGTCGCGTCGCGCCTGGCTGTGGGAGCCTTATATTTCGCCGGTGGGTTACGTCAAAAGAACCGTATAAAACTTAAATTTGATTGTTGTTGTAGTAATTAAAACTTAAATCTCGTTTTATAATAAATGCTAACTTTTTTTTTGTTGAGTGTAAAAAAATAATGATAACCATACAGTGTATTTTCGAGTAAAATTACAGTAAACCAATAAGGCTTTTAGCACTGTTACAGTAATCAAATTATAACTAAATTAGTTTTTAATGATATTTAAGGCTGCGTGACTTATCCACGAAAATATTATAAAAGAGGTTTTTAATCTTTCTTGACTATAATATTCATTTGAAAAACAATTTTTAAACTAGTATTAAATATGTGCCGCTGTTAATATAAAGTAGGAAGAGTGGCTTTGTAGTTTTAATAATACCTTATTTTTTTTAATATCAGTAATTAATTAAAAACAGTCACGCAGTCTTAGTTTTATCTTCATTGTAAGTATTTCTAGTTTTCGCGTAATAAAGTGCTATACAATCATTACTGTTTCATTTTCCCTTCAATAACCTGTTTTTTAAAACAAATTCGTATTACAACTAATTCGAAAAAAAAAATGATACAGATTAAGAGACCCAATTTTTGCTTGGGGCTGTATTTGCGAATTTGTGATGTCACAAGAATTTAGGCTTAATTTTTCACAAACATTTAAAAATTACAGACATTTAGGGCATTAAGACCAAGGTGCTTTACCAATCAGCACTTGTAAAGCGTAAGTACTTATCCGGTAGAAACTCATGGGCAAGATCAAAATCTGACGTGCGTACAACACAAAACTGCGGTAGAATGCACCCCGTATTGGTTCCTAAATACATACATAATATACAGGTTGAAATCGCGAAAAAAAAAATCAGCTGTTCCCTACATTTTGACGAGCTATTTCACCCTGTATATGTATATCCTATTTAATCGTGGAAAATGATATTTCATTAATAAATCGGCAAACGTATGGTAAAACCCTCTCAGGCTCGGTCGACGAACTTCTTAGAGCGGCTGGAAGCAGTTGAATGAGAGTAGACGATGATCGAGTTAAATGGCGTACGATTGGAGAAGCCTATGCTAGGTTAAGCTGCCGCGGTTGGCCCGCAGTTGGGTGACCATCTATACATACCAAGACTTCTCCCTGCCTCCGAAAGAACGTTAAGCCGTTGGTCCCGGCTGTCATTCGTGGATCTTTGTCAGTCGTTACGGGTCGTCAGAAGCCTGAAAGTCTGACAACCAATCTTACCAAGCGGTACAGTATTACCCAGTAACTGGGATGTGAGGGTCAGATAGGCAGTCACTCAGCTGCATCCCGTTAGACTGGAAGCCGACCCCAACATAATTGGGAAAAGGCTCGGCAGATGATGATGATTGGAGAGGTCTATGTCTAGCAGTGGACTTCGATAAACAAATGGTGATAATGACATATTGATACACTACACATTTTTCTCATTTTCCAGCCACATACAAGGAGATAAAACTGGCCAATGGAAAGAAGTACTTGATGTATAATGATTATACTTATACATTTGGCTTTAAGACAAAAATCGGATCCAGATGGCGTTGTACGAGCACTGCTGAGTGTAAGGCGTTCTTGGTGGTGTTAAACAATGGAGAGCTATCGAAAGCAGTTGGTGATCATTCTCATAAGCGTCCGAAGTACCATATTTATTCTGATGGAACTTATGTCAGGATTTAAGGCTACTGAATTTTTATTATTCTAGTTTTTGTTTCCATTAGAGGGGCCATAAGTCACGCAATCAACTATAATATGATAAGTTGATTTCGAAACCATGTCCTGCATTTATAAGTTAAGCTTTCAATAGTTAAGTATGCAGTGTACCTACCAAACAACTACAGATGAGGCAACATTTCCAAACTCAATTGTATTATTTTATTTTTAACAAGAATAAACATTTTATTGCCATCTTCATAAATTTTAGCCATGATTTCCATGCGTAACATGTGTATTAATTATGTATATAGATATTTTTTTTACTCATTAAATATAATCAATTTCAGCCAAATCATAATCTTTACATTCCAACTGACATTATAGCAAACCAACACCTCACATCCCGTCCCTAGTTTTAATCTGTCAAGCCCCGCTAATGAGACACAATTGATTTTCTATTGTTTCGTGACCGATAGTTCACGCGTGGAGCTTGACCGGTTAAGAATATAATTAATTTATTTAATACTGTGTTGTTGCTTTCTATTAGGTACTATTTACTTATAAGAAGTAATTGTACCATTAAATTGTTGCTACTATTGTGTTTTTTTTTTTGCAGACTATGATAATCCAGAACCTAGATACATTGAAGAACCAGAACCCATATACATTGAAGAACCGATACCTATATACATTGAAGAACCTAAACCCGTATACATTGAAGAATCGAGACCTATATACATTGAAGAACCGAAACCCGTATACATTGAAGAACCGAAACCCGTATACATTGAAGAATCGAGACCTATATACATTGAAGAACCGAAACCCGTATACATTGAAGAACCGAAACCCGTATACATTGAAGAACCGAAACCCGTATACATTGAAGAACCGAGACCTATATACATTGCAGAACCGCAACCCGTATACATTGAAGAACCGAGACCTATATACATTGAAGAACCGAAACCCGTATACATTGAAGAACCGAAACCCGTATACATTGAAGAACCGAGACCTATATACATTGAAGACCCAATACCCGTATACATTAAAGAACCAACACCCGTATACATTGAAGAACCGAAACCCGTATACATTGAAGAACCGAAACCCGTATACATAGAAGAACCGAGACCTATATACATTGAAGAACCAACACCCGTATACATTGAAGAAGCGAAACCCGTATACATTGAAGAACCGAGACCTATATACATTGAAGAACCAACACCCGTATACATTGAAGAACCGAAACCCGTATACATTGAAGAACCGGGACCTATATACATTGAAGAATTGGGACCTATGTACATTGAAGAACCGGTACCTATATACATCGAAGAACCACAACTTTCATATACTGAAGAACGAGAACCTACATGCACATCCCGCAGAAAACCGCGAGCTAAGCCGAAAGAAAGGACATACACAGAAGCAATATTGCGAGATGCTTTAGTGAAAATTCAACGTAAATCATTAACTGTAAAAGAAGCTGCAAAGCTCTACCAAATACCCGTAGCCACTATAAGATTCAGACTCAGACAAAAACCTACAAGGCAAATGCAGCCTGTCATAAGAACGTCGGTAACAAAGGAAGAAGAGATTATTTTCAAGCAGCATTTAATCGCATTGAATGATTTGGGCATTCCGGTTACTTTCCAAGACATCACAGATGTTGTGAAAGCTTACCTAGACGCCATGGAAAAAAAAACCATGAGGTTTCTTGAGAACAAGCCAGGAACATCTTGGTGTACACAATTTTTGGAGAGGAACGAAGATTTAAATGAAATTATCATGCTCAATGAAGGTCTCCCTAAAGAACCAATTGCAATAGATACCACGACGGTGAACGACTTTTTTGATCGCCTGCAAAGAGACACGGACGATGTGAGTCCCGATAATATTTATAATATAGACGAATGCGGCTTCGAACATGACCCGGAGAAAAAAAACCTTTTGTTTAAACGTGCTTCTCGTCACCCTGGACTGGATAATTATTGTACGAAGTCAATGTACACAGTTGTATTCTGTGGTAATGCTATTGGAGAGCTGATACCTCCCTTTTTCATTTTCAACGCGAATCCTGCCTCTCCTAGTGATCATTCAAACACGAGTTCATCGACAACTGGTTGGATAGAAATAAATGTGTTTGATCACTGGCTGGAGAAACATTTCCTGCCAAGAATAAAAGACAAACCAGGTAAGAAAGTTCTAATTTGTGATAATATGAGCGCACATGTTAGTGTCCATGCACTAAAGATATGTGAGGAGCATGATATTAAGTTTATTTGTCACGTGGGCAATTCTAGTCGTCTGCGTCCCTTTGATGTTGAGTACTATGAGTACCTGCAATCGGCTTGGCGGACAGTGTTGGGCGAGTGGCGCCAAACACCAACGGGTCAGCTGTCTTGCTGGCAGAAAAAATCAGCCAGTAGTAGTGCAGCTTTAGCACTGCCAAAAGACATATTCTACGACCTTATAAATAAGACTATTGATCTAAATGAAACAACTGAAGAAAATATAATTACTGGTTTTAAAAAATGCGGCATATACCCTCTGTCGCGCCATGAAGTGCTGCAAGTTCTGGAACAAGATCTGGAAGAATATTCGGAAAATTAAAAGAAAGGGCAAAAGGAGCGATGAAAAGGCCGCGGGATTTTGTTAGTCATCATTTCTATCATGGATTTATATTTAATTGAACTTATCAAGTACTTAATATAGTAATTGCGTGTCATTACTGTATATCATCTAATTTGAAACATAATAGTTACTAAGAAATATATTGGATATAACTTTATGTGTCCTGATGCACCTTAAAGTTCTTGCTAGTTAGTGTTGTCTTGAATTTATAATCATTAGAATCAGGAATATCTTGAGTTAGAATTGGCGTCAACTGCCATGATTTTATAAAATATTCATTCAATAGGGTAATATGAATTTAGAGCGTTTGAGATTTTTATTTCTATAAATAAATGTTTGTTGCGGCCGCGAATCATATTTAGTAGATCAACATACAACCTGATACTGACGTGCAAATTGCAAGAAACGTAAGAAAATTTGAATTTCGTGGGCTGCACCGACTCTTTCGCCTTAATTCTCATAAATATATATACATATGTATACCAACAAAACAATATTTAGTCTAGTGTTCTCCAAAGCCATAATTTAATAAATTCCTGACCCAGAAAGCTTTATACTTCTTCCATTAGTAAATTCTCAGCGGTAGGTATCCCTTACTTTGGAATCATATTATTTTTATATACACCACTACTACATAATATGATACAGGGTGTCTAGTGGCAAAACTCAAAGTTTGAAAAATTGTAAAAGAAACTACACCTCTAATACAAAGAATGTTGATTGTTATTTAAAAAAAATAAATGCTGATTTTATTTTTTGAAAACCACTTTCTCCAAATGTTGACCATCGATCCTAGCGCACTCGTCAAGTCTATCACGCATGTTTTCAAAAACGCGTTTACAGAGCGACTGAATAGTGTAAATCTTGAACGATTTCAATTTTATACGGATGGAACTTGAGTTTTTCTCGCATTGTAACCAGTAAGGTTGATTTCGTAATTCCTAATATTGATGAACGTGCACGAAGTGATAAAAGGGGATTTTCAGTCACAAAAACCATATTTTCGTCCGTGGCTACCGATTGTATAGGTCCTGGTCAGGGGCTGTTTAATGTTGATCCTGTAGCTCTGAACTTTGCTACCCAAGACTAAATAACGAAATAAAGACTAAATAATAACGACGCCCCCGCGCCGCTCTAACGTGTTGCGTTCAGAAATTACGTTTGATCAAACTTTGAAATCTGCCACTGGACACCCTGTATTTATACTGCAGTGATGTAAGTTTAAGAAATTAAAAAAAGAAGAAGCTTTAAAAAACAATGTTGGTTAAAGAGGGGAAAATAATGAGGCTGAAGTTGTAAGAAAAGAATTTACTAGTCACTACGATTTAAATCGTAGATATATTTTTTATGTACCTGAAATTTTACTTTATACCTATTCGTACAAAAATTAAATTTAAGATTCTAGTTTGTAAACTTTTTTGTATTACCTTTTTGGTCGCATTAAGGCATTTTTGTGAGTCTCGTACCTTTTTGTTCTGAAATACTTTCAGTATTTTCCTAAATCTGCTGCATATGTACCTATTTATAAAGAAAGCATAGGTTTTTGTCAGTAGGATGGACTTTTCACAATAATTACTATAAGTACCTGTTGTGTTTAGTATTAGGTATTTTACTTTAGGTAGTTTTGGAGAGAGAATCATTAAATGACGGGCAGTTTTAAAAAGACTACAATATCGTAGATATTATTCAGTATCTCTATCTACCTATTATTGTAGAGCGATAGAATTATTCGTACTTGTAACTATATTTTCCCAAATGTAATGAGCCAACAAACAAATTAACGTTAATTAAAAATATGCCATATTTATAAACGGGTTAGGTACTTTTTAATCAATTTAAATATTGATAGATAAGTTTTCCAATTTTTAACAACTATTGCAACCTCTTTATGTATTCCATAAATCGATTTAAGGATTCTGTGTGTTTAAAAATAAACTATAATTAAAAGTGCAATAGGTACTATTTTGATCAATTTTTCCAATAGAATTAACGATGAGGGCATCCTCTTTAATAATCTCAAGAGCATTTTTTAACATTCTGTGTGTTTTAAAGTAAGCTATAATTGCAGATGCAATTGATAATTTTCTGATCATCAATATTATTAGATATAAGTTTCCCAATAGAGTTAGCGACGAGGGCAACCTCTTTCATGATTTTAAATCATTTGTAGGATTATAATTATGTGTTTGATAATAAACTATAATTAAACGATGAACGAAATTGATCAATGAATATGTTAGATATTAAGTTAATGATGAGAGAATTCTCTTTAAGCATTTCTAAAAACCATTGTTAGGGTTCCATATTTTAAGAATATAACCTTTTTTACATAAAAGTGTAACTTTTCATCCTATATTTTATGTACTTAAGATCACTTTTACAAGTACTTGTAGATACTTTTTATAATGATCCTACACTGTCCCACTACTGGGCAAATGCCGCCCAAATCTTTCCAGGCCTCCTTTTCTAGAGCCACCTCGATCCAACACTTGCAATACGCGTCTAGGTGAGTTCTTATTTCGTTAAAATCTTTTGATGATAAATTAATGATATTCATTGTGAAAAGTAGATTTTTTACAAAAACTTTTACGAGTTATTAAGCGTTTCATTTGATCAATATGAGTTCAATTTTTGCCTCTGTATTCAATACCTATAATTTTTGAAGTGAAACTTCCTTAGGCGCGCTTGACTTGGGGAGTAAACTGGCGAATGCGTTACGAAAACGTGTGATCGGGCGAGTAGGGAAGGTAGGAAAACCCGGTCGCATAAATAAGTATTTATGCGACCGGGTTTTTACACCAGGTATTTGCTTCCAAGTACGCACACCAGGTACCGACTCAAAATACTTGCAAAACTATAAAGTATCTTATACGGTTACTCGCTCAAATACGTAGGTACTCAACCGCGTTAGTTTTCGCAAATGCGATTATGCTCCTTATCAGTAAGAGTACGGAACAATCTCGTATGCAAGTATTTTTGTAGTGAAACTTCTTTACGCGCGCTTGACTTGGGGAGTAAACTGGCGAACGCGTTACGAAAAGTGTGATCGGGCGAGGTGAACGGGAGTTGAGTGGGGGATATAAGCAAGAGAAAGCAGTGCGCGCGCACATTTTCTTTCTCATAGCCAAATACGTTTGAAGTTTCACTTCAGTCGTGTGGTCATAAGCACACTCGGTTTTTTTTTTGTATACATTTCCTGAATACTATTGTAAACCAAAGTTGAATGTATATGTAAAAAAAACAGTATAGATATTTTGACAGCTTTAGGGAACCCTACTTTATGCGTTGTGATCTCGTACTTGTTTAACATGTCATTATTCTAGTCAGGCGTGGCCAATATTTTTCCATAGATCTATAAGTGTAACCATGTATATCATTTTACTAAATCTGAATGTATTCAATATGTCTGTATTCGAATGATTAAAATAAATGTGTACCTTAAGAACCTTGTGTACCCAGACAGGCGCTTTGCTTTGAGTAAATTATTTCATCACTACTGCTCTCAAAATGGTGAAGGAAATCATCGCGAGGAAACCGGCATGTCCTAGAACCAAAAATTCTAAGACATGTGACATCTACCAATCTGCTTATGTCAAACTGATGCAGCTACATGGATCGCACAGTACCTATTATATACAAACATAGTCAGTCTATAATGTTCCCAACATTGCACTCGTACGATTGCAATTTTTTTATTGCCTACATGATACTTTACAAGAACATTTAATGATCTCTTTCTAGCAAAATATGATCGCATCTATTAGATTAGCGACGTATCGACAAATTCCAGTACAGAGCTACGACGTAGCTTGCACTTCGGAAGTGTAAGCTACGCCGTAGCAAGCTACGAGAATCACAGTCGCTGGTTTTTTTATCGATAGCGTTTGTAAAATGGACATGCAAATTGAGCATTTTTTCCACTCTGAGGTCTAAGGAAAAGTTACAAAGTCAATTTATTTCCTTTATTTTAACCCGATAGAACTTGGCTTTGATTATGAGGCGTCATCAACTTCAAAAAGTTATCTGTACGTTTAAACTTATTATTTTCCAGTTCTAAAGGAAATGCTATTGGACAACGGTCGGAAATACTACATGTACAACGATTACACGTATACGTTTAGATGTAAAACTAGGAAAGGGTACAAATGGCGCTGTACCAGCACGTCCGGATGCAACGCGTTCATCTTGATGAGTGAGCAAAACGAGCTTTTGAGGGTATCCGGAGAACATTACCACGACCCGCCGAGGTACTATGCTACAGAAAATGGAAGATATTTTAAAATAAAATAGTAAACAAAAACCTCTGTGACACATGGACAAAAAGTGATCTAATAAATAAACTGTATGTTCCCATTGATATAAGTTCCAAACTTCACTCGGACAAAACCGTTGGTAAAAGCTAGTGTATCGAAATTCGAGCACCTCTTTCAAGGCGGTCTTATTTGTTAATTAGGATTTTAAAATGATTGTGAAAGCTAATGTTTGGAAGGCTTTTTGAACTTCAGTGTGTAAAAATACTCTTCATGGTTTTGTAAAATATTTTTGACATCATAAAATTTGTAGATAAGTATCGTCGTGTGGTTTAACGAGGAACTTATCTAACATAAGCATATCATAATCAGCCTATAGTGTTCCCACTGTTGGGACACAGGCCTCCTCTCGGTGAGAGGAGTAATGGGTAATCTACCACGCGAGTCCAGTGCAGGTTGGTATATGTCACATGTCGTCGAATTTTTTTTCTGTTCTAAGACATGCCGTTTTCCTGACGAACCTACCTATCTACTCCAAATTATAGTCTTTGTTTAAAATAAAATGTTTATCATGTCTGATTAAGTTTTTTATTTTACAACTTTTGTGCTTCATTTTATACCAATTTTAGTAATTGTCTTTGTTTCAATATATTAAAAGGTAGCTCTGAACCCTGCTAGGGTTTGAATAAAAATAATGATATCAACAAACATTGAAAACACTAGTAGACTAGAAACTATACATTATTTGTGTCATTACATAATAACATTAAATCTACAGACGCCAACACATCAAGCTACTACAATCTGCCTTTGTTTAATAGATTTTCAACTTTATCGCTAAAGCATGCGGTTCAAAGTTGATTGGGAAAATTTGACAGTTTCGGGTAGCTTGATGTGCTGGCGTCTATACCTAATGATGAAGAAAAGCAGATTCGATAATATTAACTAAATATTAATCTCAGCCTTATGCATTTACAAACTCACCCACGTGAACGTTAAATTTCACCTGCACTCGCGATTCCTATAAATCTACCTACACATATATCTGTTGATCCGCCCCTGCACACTGGACTATTCAAGGCCAGAGGGTTGCATGTGTGTTGACGGATCGATATCATCCCGAACATAGCTATCTACATACTACAATCAGTACCAGGAATCGAGATATAAAGTTCAAAAGGTTGTTTTTTTAATGAAAACAGATTGCGTTTTTGGCTTCAATTTTAACTCACCACGGCCATCAAGTTTACCCCATTTTCGTCTTCTAAGACTGAGCGGTATTTTCTTATCAGTCCAAGATGGTTACGAAATATCTGTCAGAATAGCATGAAAGAATACTGTCTGGTGTAAAAACAGCGTGTAATGTGTAGTGTACCTACTAAACCTATTGGATACACTTGCTGCTTCTACAGGAACTCCCTAAGGTGTCCAAGAAATATAGTAAAGTGAAAAATAAGTCTGTTGGTCTTAAAAAAAACCTACTTGCTGAGAGCTTTACTCAGCCAGCCAGCCAGCCCGCTATCAAAACTTGCTGAGCGACCAAACTTTGAAGCATAAGTTTTTCACTACCCAAACATTATCACTTTCCAGTTCCCAAGGAGATGCTGTTGGTAAACGGTAGAACATACTACATGTACAAAAACTACACTTATACGTTTAACTACAAAACTAAGTTTGGATTCAAGTGGCGATGTACGAGCACGTCCAAATGCAACGCGTTCATCTTGATGAATGATCGAAAAGAGCTCTTAAGACTAGCTGGACACCATAACCATCTACCGCCAAAGTACCATGCTAAGGCAGATGGAAGGTACGTTAGACTATGAAGTTTCAATTCAGAAACTGAGATAAATATCTAGTTATGAAACAACATACTAATGCCATATGTGACAAAGTTCAAATTCCATTGCAGTCAAAACTTTTTAAACCCTTTTATTTCAAACTTTTACTCAAAAATCAAGTATCTAATGAATTCCAACTTGATATTTGAGTAGAGCTGAGTAACCAGGCGATGGAATGTGGATTATGATGATGACGATGATGGGGCTCCCTTTTCCGCACTTAGACTCCCATTTGGTCCGTTGTGCGTGGGGATTCTGGCTAACAAAGCCAGCCTAGCTCCATCCAGAAGCACAGAATCTTCCTGGGAGCTTCGCAGGCTTCACGGAGCGACCTCAGTGTTCCGAGGATTTCTTCACGTTGAGAAGCCACAGTCTCGCATTCCAGGATGACGTGGGCGGCTGATTCCTCGGCGTCAAGGCAGCCCCTGCAAAGGGGGCTGTCCGTGACGCCTATGTTAAAAAGATGTTTGTTAAGAGGGTTATGGCCCGTAATTGTACCTATTATTATTCTGAAGTTATTTCTACTTAGGCTAAGAAGTTTTTTGGTTAATCGCGGGTGTACCATTGGTAAAGCCACATTTTGACTGTCTGGAATGTGGAATATAATATCTAAGATTATGCATGGAAGTCTAGTATATGAAATCCCATCAAATATGTGTTTAAATTAATTGATCAGACATTTCGAGCACCTATTTTGATGGATTTTTATATCATAACTAGGACAACTTTCGTATACTTACCAAAAGCTGTGTTCAAGAAAAACGTTTTATGATTTTGGAAAGCAAGTACTCTAACTCTATAGAATGCGTTCACGACGCGAATATTAAGAACTCTTTAGTTAATATTTACTGTTAATTATATTAACGGTTTAAATTAGAAACAAAAACGTATTTTGATGAAATAAAATAACTATATTTTAACGTGGGATTCAGTTTTTCATTTTATCTCCTGCCCTCGTGTGTTTACTTGAACTTGATAATGTTCTATTTTTTTATATACCTACCTACGAGTAATTTAAGGAAGAATGGCACAACATGGACGACCCCAAAATAATGACAAATTACTTCAATCTAAAGTTCCTATTATTTTCAAACTCAAACCATTTATTTCAATTAAACCAATTAGAGGCAGTTTTGAATTGTCAAAGGGTCGGTCAAGATGAAGCTAGTTGCCCATTCCAAAGCGTAGGTACCTATGGAGAAGAACGGGCAAGAAACTCCATGGACACTCTTTTAAATCAAAATAATATAGTTACAAAGTCTTGGTTACATCATTCATGTTAAAAATTATACATGTGAGAACGATGCAGAACGTTAAAAGCGTCCATAATGAAAAGATAAGAAAAAACAACAATTCAAATATTAAATAAAATAAGCCATGGCAGCAAAGAGATGACCAGTCCCTACCGACGGCGCCCGTTCACGAACATGACGCATGTATTAGCACCATTCAGCTCAACCATTTTGAAATGAGCTAAATGATCCAACACATGCGCCACCATCGGCGAGACATTTATTTATTGAACACCTTATTGGACACCACATAAAGAACATGCATATTCAAAACTCATGAACAATGGGCGGTCTTATGGCACAAGGCTTACAGAAAATTTTTGGATGGGCTGAAAAACATTTTGGGCTATCTATGTATAAAAGTAACATACATCTCCCACCTGGGAATAATTGCCTCCGCTTATCAGAAAGTCTTCCAGACTCGGGTAGGCCGAAGCAAAGAAAACCTTTTCAGCATAGCTATTCACAAACACTCGATACGCTTCCATATCGTATCTAACATTAATCGTTGTTATCGTAGGAGTCTTCTAAACGCTGTTCACAAGTCCAAAACCCGAAACTTTTGTCAGTTTAAATCAAATAGACGCCCGCTATTCTTCCAACAGCTATATGCTATTGAGGGCAAGTCAAATCAGGTTATCGAAATGTCAGGTTTTCGATACGATAGCCTGTCGTATGGTTGTGAATCAGGGCTCTGGTGGAGATGATTTTGCTCTTGAGTGTAAATGTGGTGCTGTCCCACAAACACGAGTACTTAATATCGTGTCCAGCGCCAGCGTGTCCTGCTAGCTGCACGCTACAGAAGCTGATAGACGCTACTGAAGGTGTCAAGCTCGTAACTAGGCTGCGTCTACACAGGGTCAAATTAAATTAGCTAGTGAAACCCTGTAGACGTGATGGGTATCGATATCTAATTACGATAAAAACAAAAAAAGATTAATTCTGTGCCTCCTGTGATAAGTGATACAAGTCAAAAAACGTCATTTTACAGGACAGCAAAAACAAAATCCCTAAAACAGCCAAAATCCCTATAGTTGTATCACTTTGCACAAAATTATCTCCGAAACTATAGCAGATAGAAGAACGTGAGTTAGACCAAAAAAGACGTATTTTTTTTTGATAATGCTCATGTGAAAATCACAAAAAGGGTACAACTCGAGTTATATCACTTATCACAGGAGGCACAGAATTGTTTTTTTGGGGTCAACGACTGTAGTTCCTTGAATATTTTTTTCTGTGTGAACTTCACAAACGTGATGGATAACCATCACGGACAAAAAAAAAAACAGATTTTGTTAACTACTTACGAGTAACTACACTACCAGTGGCCATTGACCCCAGAAAAAATAAATCTTTCTTTTTGGGGTTCCGTACCAAAATGGTAAATAGGAACCCTTATGGTGCGACTCAGTCTGTCTGTCTGTCGCAGCTGGATATCTCACGAACTACTAATGCTATCAACTTGAATAGTTTTAGATGACGTTTGCCCAACTATACAACAACAGCTGGCCGATGCGGCCGAAAGGTTCTGGAGTACCGACCGCGTACCGAAAGACGTAGCGTAGGATGGGCTCCCACAAGGTGGACCTGGTGAAGGCCTTAGGAATCCGCTGGATGCGAGAGGCACAGGGAGGCCTATGTCCAGCAGTGGACGTATAGAGGTATGAAGAACAGGGTGTAAAGTTCACTCATACTCTATAGAAAAGGGAGTATCCTCCGACCAGACGGGTGTTGTGTCTGGTGGGCAACTGCCCGATGATTCATGTCGGGCTGTTGTATCTATGCTAGCTGCGCGGTAAACTCTGCTTGCGAGATGCAGGATTTGCGTGACATCAGTATGGCGCGTTGTTCGCATGTGGCGTTGTAGATACCACTACAGACGTTTTTGGCTGGTATGGTGTTGATGATAACAAAAACTCAGCAACCCATACGATACTCGATTTCCACGTAACCAATAATTGAATTGTAACTCGACACAGCAACACGAGCGCACCCGGACGCAGCTAATCATCTGTGTGCGTTTGATCGATGCCCATCGCTTGTATAAATAGTATAGCTATAGAATAGCTACATTTCATCTCACAGAGGTGGGTTGATCTTCACTGTGTGTGTGTCTGTTGCACGTACACACAGTTTTATGTGTTTTAAGCTAGGGAGCGCTCAGTATTGACTGAACCACTTTTACGCATACATGAACAGTTGCACCCACACATATTGACGCCTTCGAGGGATGATACATCTATAACATAATATCTGCATATACATATATGTAGATGTGTAGAACATATTTCGTTTGAATGCGTATTTAAATGGTATAGTAATTACACTCGTGTACCTACTGCTAGTAGAGAGAATTTAATAGGATCTTGATTTAGCTACCCGTCAAACTTTATTATTAGTTTTATGTGAACAGAAATGTTTGGAAAAACTGACCTTATTTTCGCGATTTAGGGTTGATCCCATAGTAAAAATTGTTCATAATGATGAGTAAAATGATCGTTGATGTGGTGGGGTTAGTAGCTAAGTAATAACAGCTGCACGGGTCGATCGATCAGGTTAAGCTACGCGATTGGTCCATGGATGGTTGACCATAATTACATACCATGACCCCTCCGTGCTTCAGAAAGCATGTTAAGCCGTGGATCCCGGCTGTCATTTGTGGATCTTTTGACAGTCGTTACGGTTCGTCAGAAGCCCGAAAGTCTGACAACCAGTCATACCAGGGTGGATTGTATTACCCAGTCACCGGGTTGTGGAGGTTAGATAGACAATCGCTTCATATTATATGCTGGTATTCTGCTACATCCGGTTAGACAGGAAACCGACCCCAACATAGTTAGGAAATGGCTAGGCAGATGATGATAAGTAAAATTACCATTGTTCGGGTATGGCGTACTCGAAAAATAACGTTGTCTGCCTACATGTCGATTATTGTAATAGAAAAATTAGTTTTATAATACCTACATATAATAATAATCCATCCAATTTTGCATGCTCTAAATTTTAGTGTTCTCTTAAAACATTTTAATCAAGTCAAGTGTTGTTTCCGCATTTCTAGAAGTGAAGGACATAACAATGATGAACGGGAAGAAGTACAAGATGTACAAAGGATACACGTACAGCAGCCCGGTGAAGACTCGCCAAGAGCTGCGGTACAACTGCACCCAGGGCTGCAAAGCACGGTTATATCTTGATATGGACGGGAAGTTTGTGAGGGTCTTGAACGAGGACAGCCATACTCATAATAAACCGAAATTTTATTTATCTCCTAATGGAACTTATCTAAGATTAACGTACTGATGACACACCGTCCTCTTGTACCTGCACATATGTTTGAGCTTCGTTCACACGATGAGTGATCACTCGCCTGATGATTTTTACCTACGGGGCAGGCATGGACATCATTTGACATTTTAACCTCTCTACAGTCGAGAAACTAGACTCGTGTAAACGAGGCTTTAATCTATTATTTCTTGGTCGATACAAATGAACAGTAGGTAAGTTAAGTAAGTTAGTGGCTAAGTTTAAGTCGAAGGGCCGCTAGCAAGAAGTATTTAATAAAGCACAATAATTTTAAACTGTGAAGCAAATATAATTATAGAAAAAATAAAAATATCAAAAATAACCGTGGTTTTCTTCCTATCTCCAAAGTGTAAATACCAAGACCAAACATCAAAATAAAAAATTCAAAATGCTGAAACGGTAATATCCCAATCATTTTCAGTAACGTTTGCCCGTTCCCAAAGAGGGGGGGAACTTCTAGTCTTCAAAGGCTACTCGTACAGCTTGCAAAAATTTCGCAACGAAACTGCTCAATGGAGGTGTACCATGGTCCAACCAGGGACGGCCAAGCGGTGTACTGCAAAACTGTTCACCAGTATACAGTATAATGTCCTAGATTGTATCGGAGATCATAATCATACGAAACCAAAGTTTGTTAAGAGAAACAATGTGTTAGTTAGGGCGTATTGAATTTTTTGACTGGAGTTTGTATTTGCAGCTGGTGCTTGGTGCATGGTGAAATTGTTTTCATTTTGGGATCTGTTAGCATTATTTTCCATTGTTATGAATGTTATAATTCAATTAATAATATATCATTATCATCCTACTCGTGACACGTGGGGCTTTACCGGACATATTTGTCCAAATAATACTTGAGTTTTAGTTAATAATTGTGCTGTTTGTAGGTAATAATACTCCTATTACTTTATTTAAAAAAAGTTTCAAAGATTTGATCATATTTGCAAGTATAGATCTTCAAAGATATATTTAAGTAATTTGTTATTATTAAAGTTTTTTATTAACATTTGTATATAGTGACGAACAGACTGAACGGTGCCTTGACGACACTCATGTTTTATATGTATATAATTATAAAAATAAGGCCTTTTGATATTCTAAAGAATAAATAGGCTAAGAAAACACTGTTATTTTTTCTCGAAAGTTGCAGGCACAGAACTGACTGTTATAAATCTCAAATTATAAAGATTATGTTAAATTGTTATATTAGTGATTTAATATAATTACGTTTGTATCTAAAATTGTTTATTACACGATATAAGATAACTCTACCATTTTTCATAATGCTTGATAATTCAATGGATCCTAAAAATATATAATTCTATTACATTAGTACTGAAACATACTAATGCACAATTTGTTCTACAGGCACATTTCTTTGGACGAAAAGAGGTGGTAAGCACCCTCTCCTCGTCCTCTCTGGATACACATATAGCTACCAGAAACAGAACGCAGATGGGAGAATATCCTGGTACTGCTCTCGAAGACTCAAGGGTTGCAGAGCATCTGCCATCAGCTTCGGAACCAGAGCGTTTTCTCACAAACCACACGACCACGCGCCGCCAAAATTACCTGATTATGTAGCAGAGAAAACTAATAACTCTCTCTCAGAGGATGTTAAGTAAGTTATTTAAGAATAGTTTAATTAAATCAACACTGAAATATTTTGTAATGAACGCCATAAACTGCTCCCGGTGTCACAAAGTTTTACAATCAACCATTTTTTTTATTATATGAATATGTTTATATGGACCCAATATTTTTGTATTATCATTGTATCGCAAATGTAGTATTAACGAAGGAATAATTTGTCCTGTCGTGGCATTCAGAGATACTGTTAATGGCAATAAACCTGAAGTATAATATTATTATTATTATGAGCCTGTATTGTCCCACTGCAGGGCAAAGGCCTCCCTTCCCTCTTTCCACTTTTCCTGGTCTACCGCGATTGTGGGCCAATCCTTTAAGAAGGAGTCCAGCTCATCCCGCCATCTCTTTCTGGGCCTGCCGCGCAGTCGTTTCCTGCCATTGGGGATCCACTGAGTGGTGGCTTTTGCATATTGCTGCTCCGACATGCGACAGATATTATCTGTCGCATTGAAGTATAATATTAATACGCATATTCTAAGTAATGCTTAAATAAACTCATACGAAATAATGGTAGAGGAAATATATTAGCTAGACTAGTTGAGTAGAATAGTTATTTGAGTATTATTTTGCAAATCCTAAAACAGGTTGTAGTTGAAAAAAATTGCAATGACGCAAAACCTATTTTGTTTTACAATCAATTAAGTGAAGTAGAAAGAGTACAACAATAGGTGTAAAAAGAAAAAGTTAAATTGGGAAATAATAAATAATTATTTCCACACGTTGATTAAATTCTAAATAAGTATGAGCTGTTAGGCAACTGAGCAGTAGATACATAATGCGTTAGTAACCAACACTAATGTTGCATCAATTCTATTTCGAGAACCATTGACCTCGAAACTACTAAAACCTCCGAATATTGTGGTAAATCCTGGTAATTTTTTTTTAACCGTGTGTCTGCGACATGTGTTTTATAAGTTCGATTATGGAAATATTTGTTTGTCTATCGATAACGTTTGCCTTGCAACCATTAAATTTTATCGCATCTTTCAATAGAGACACCTAAAGGTACTGTGATAAAATATTTATCTTTATAATTTCTGTCCCACCAAATCTTATCTTCTATTCTGATACCAACAAAAAAAATAGTATTTTTTTAAGATTTCGCTTTATCCTTTTACTTTGTACATCATAAATTTCGTCAACTGTAGCATAATATCGACCCACTTATTAAATTATCAGCCTATCTTTAATAAATAAATAGTAGCTAAGTACCTATTTTTATAACATGTGACAGAAAATATTCTCTGTAATAATGGAATGAAGATAGTTTGAGGGAGTACCACAGGGAAGTATTCTGGGTCTCCTGCATGGAAACGTATTTGCGACCCTCTCAAAGTCAGTTTATTTATTCGAGCAGTTGTTGCCTTGTTTCTATAAGGAAATGTCTTGAATCAATTTACTAACGCATACCATGACGTATATTTTTTTTTAAATAATATTTTTATTTTAAATTATGTGATTTTTTTGGCTTTAATATTGCCGTGCGTGCCGCGCTTTTATAAGCGCGGATTCTATAACAGTATAGTAGTACGAAATTGAAGGTAGCAAGAGAAAGAAAAGTGTTTGTATTTGGTGCTTTTTTATGTTATTTTTTTATAAATATTTTTATTTCCTTGCTTTCTTTCCCTAGCCATTAACAAAGAAATAATACTTCGTACCCATAGACAAAATTGAGCGCTTTAAAGCTAAAAAATGTAAACGGAGTGTGAGTTTCTTTTCAATGTTTTTTTTTTTTCGCTAAATCCTCCCTCTCGTATGAAACTGATGAAGTAGGTAAGGCTTTGCTTTTAATGATAAGACTTTAAACGAAATAAAAACCTCGTGAAATTCCTATTATAGTACTAAACTCCTTAGTTATGAGTAGATAATAAATTAAATATTAGGTATCCTAATATAATTTTACTTTATAACGTACATATTTATAATCGTATTCAGCATTTATTGGTGTTAGTTTCAATAATTCGCCTTAATGTATTCGTTCCTAGTACATTGTATTTAATTTTACTTGTACATTTTTTTTTATTTTCGTGGATATTATATCGCATATATCTAATAAATTGATTGTAAAGATACTAATTTCATTTGATTTCGCCACTGTCCTCTTGCGCCTCTCCCAATTTATTTACGGTCGGCGTAGCATGTCTTCGAGTTGTATGGATTTTTTTTTAAACTGTAGAAGATTCCATACATCTCTATAGTAATGACTTAATCTACTTCACATTCATCATCTTCCTGACCTTGTCCCATGTTACTTGGGATCGTTGCAACACGTTTTCCTCTTCCCCTTTCCCTTGTCAACCGTCACGCCATCATTCACTCCTAACTCTTTCATATCATTCCTCACACAATCCATCCATCTTTTCTTTGACATTCCTCTTCCTTTCCATCCATCATAATATGTATCTACTTACGTACCCACATATATTTTAGCTCCGATGTCGACGGGTATATTACTATATATGTATAAAAATTCGTTTCAAGTAACTTACGCATTGCGTCGTGGATATTTCAATAAATAGAAAGTCTTTCTCTAAGTAATCTCAAGAATTTATCAAAACCTAGTAAGTATTATTAGTGCCTGTTATGGAAATCAGGCTAGGTGGAGCGACGAACTTCGCAGGATGGCTGGTAGCAGTTAGATGAGAGTTGCCGAAAATCGAGTTGAATGGCGTGCAATAGGAGAGACCTATGTCCAGCAGTGGACTGCTATAGGCTGATGATCATGACGAAGGAAATAACCGAAGTCCTTTTCGGACTAAGCATGTCGTCTGTCTGTCTCAACTTCCAGAACAAGTTTAAGCGGTTGGTTCGAATACATATTTTAAGATATTATCCAAAGATTTAAATCGTTAGATTCGCCATACTACGTCAAAAAAACACGATTCTGTTACGTTGACAAAGCCGTTAGAATAATATTGTTTTGCTCACTCATACTGAAAATCGTATCTATCGAGGCATGCGGGAAGTGTGAGTTCACTCTTCTCAGTGTAAACACTTTTTTGCGCGACCTAAGTACGGTGACGGCATTTAACGATTGAATTCTTTCATACTTTCCTAATAATCATTACCTCTAAACAATCAATCAATTTACAGGAAAACTCATCCCATCAGGTAAAGGGAAGCATCCTTTACTGCTGTACAACAAACACACATACACTTTCAAGGTACTGTCTGGTTCAGGAGTCCTATGGCACTGTTCACGGAGAACCAGGACTGGATGCAAAGCTTTCGTCAAGACTTCGCCAGACAAAATAAATTTTATCGTGGCAGTTGATGATGATCATTGCCATCAGCCAAGAATGGGGGTTGTGATTCCGACTCCGAACATTAAACGGCGGTATTAGCTGCATGCATACTTATCTACTTCTTTATGGACTAGAAATGAGGAAAAACATCGTAAGGAAATCTAGACTTTATAGTTTATATAAGTCGATTTTTTTTTATTAAATCGAAATCTCCTACCCGTCTTGAGGAAGCGTCTGCCCTGCAGTGAGACAGGAATAGGGCCTGTATTGTTATTATTAGTATTGATCTCATTAGCTTTATTCCAGGGGGTAGAAACACTCATGGTGAGGTCAACTTTTACAATGGCAACTCTGCCTCTACATAAATACCTGTTTCATACTGTTTGACTTGGTAAGCCTTGCATTTCGTATGAAAAAAAAAAGCAAAAGTGTTTCTAGATTTCAGACTTGGTCTTGTAGTGAAAGTTGTTATGATTACTTTTACCCCCTAGAAGGATGCCAATGATTTCGATTTCAACATGTACCGTTAAGATAACGACACATCTTTGATCTGCAAAAGCCTAGATTTCGATGGTTCACTTTATGGATAAAACCTAGGGTAGCGTTCTACGTCTAGATTGGCTTACGTTATTCTGGTGGCAAGTTACAACATTAATGCTTGTCCACAGCCTCTATGAGTGGGATCATAAGTAATCATTTGAAAGGTCCGGGACACCTCTCAAATGATTACTATGATTAAGACAAGGAAATCTAGATAACATATACGAAGGCAGCTGATTCATTGTATGTTAATATTATAATAAAGTTATGTGGTCGCGTTAAGGGGGAAGCTCCAGGAAAGCCCGCGAAATTCAATTTTTTTTACTTTTTTTTGTAAAACTGGTCATCGTGAATTAGAAAATTTAAGAAGTTTTCGTGTTTTTTTTTTATTAAGAAAGTTTTCGTATTTAAGAAAGTTTTCGTAAGAAATTTTTTGCTTTCGTGGTCTACGCTGGCTCTTGCCCCTTAAGACTCATCAATACTACCTACTGATTAAGTGATCTTGGCAAGGTACGACTTAGATGTAGATTTATAAAATTATTTTAGTTTTGTACTGCACCAGTAAACGAGCTAAACTTTAAACTAGCTCAAATATATCGCGCAAATAAATATTAATACCTTACAAAAAGCTAAGTACAACTTTCTTAAATACATAATAGTATTAGTGGAAAGCAGTGGAGGCCCAGTGGTAACGACTTACGAGTTGTAGGTCGTAGGTTAGAAGCCAAGTAGGCACTTTGTAAATTATTTAATTACCTCTCAAAACGGTGAAGGAAATCATCGTGAGGAAACCAGCATGTCCTAGAATAAAAAATTCGAAGACATGTGACATCCGCCAAACTGCACTGGGCCCCCGCGTGGTGCATTACGACCCACTCCCTCTCACAGAGAGGAGGCCTGTGTCCCAGCAGTGGGATCATTATAGGCTGATTATGAGATGAGTTATGACATATAAGTACATATACGATAAAAGTTATAGATCTAATCGAAAACAAAACTTTAAAATTTCAGATTATCTATTAATTATCTACAATATTCATATTTTTCTATGTTGTTTGTTAAGGGCCAAAGCACACACGCTACTTTTTGCATCGGCGATCGGCGATTCAGCTGCTTTTTAGAAGCTAAATGCAGCGACCAAGCATTCCACACCACACACTTAAAAACGCCAAACGCGGCGATTCAGTCGCTTTTCGGAAGCTCGATACAGCGGCTGAACGCTATACTCCGCACACATTCGGATGCCGGTCGCAGCGTTTTGGCATTTGCGCCAGCATCGGAGCAGTCGCTAAAACGCGCGATTCCGATACCGCGTCCGGCGTCCGAACGCAGAGAGTCGCCAAAACGCGATGCAGCATCGATACAGCCGCAAAATCGCCGATCGCCGATGCAGAAAGTAGCGTGTGTGCTTTGGCTCTAATTGTTACTTAATTTAGATACCTACAATTTTCGAAATTATTGCTTAGATAAGTAGCACTACATGTCAATGTTGATAAAACCATTGTTTTAAGTAATTTTATTGACACGATAACAATCAGCATTTATTTTATAACTAAGATGCAATGATGTGTATCTGTTTTGTACTGTTCTTTACTAATTAAGAATACCTAAGTATAAATAATTTTATTAGTAAGTTTTTTTATGTTCAAAGAAACAATAAAATCAAAAAGTGATGTTTGTATTTTTTTTTTTTAACAAATATTATTTAAATATTTTTTTGTGTACTGGCAATCATAATCGATATACTCGATCTAGAGAGAATGGAGGATTATATCGTAGCTCAGTAAAACCCCATGGTATTCCTCCGGCTACCATGTGCCGAAATCACGGCGTATACTCTGCTCATTACTTAAATACATTCTTAATATCGTTTATTGTTTAGAAGATTATAAAAAATGTCATCAAATTCTTCAGAAAAAACTGCCAGATATTTCTAATTTCTTCTTTTAGGCATCAAATTTATATCAACAGGCAAAAAGTACCCAGCGATGGTGCTCAAAAAGCATGTGTACAAAAGAGTGAAAGAAAATCGTTCAGGGAAGGTATTCTACCGATGCGTACTGACGCATAGAGGGTGCAAGGCAAGTTGCCTCGTCAATGATGACGAGGTTGAGCTCAAGGAGGATCATAACCACGACCCTCCCAAAACCAAAACGCAGGGAGGAAGATGGATTGTAGACAAGATACCAAAAAAATAATTTATGTTATTCTCAAATATGCCAAATTAAACGTTTTACTTTGTTCGTGTTGTGTTTACTTTTTACCAGCTTTTTGATAGCGATTTACCTTCAAATAGTTTGTAAAGAGGTCCATGTATCTGTAGTTTCTTAAAAAAACGAGTATTTTTAAGGCCCATTGGAAAAGATGAAAATATCATATAATAAAACTTCACAAGGAATGCGATAATTGTTTGCTGCACCGGACGACGGCATTACGTCAGCGCCGGCTGTCGCTGAAAACCAGCGCTGGGGCTCTGTCTTACATAGGGTCGCAGCATAAGGCTGAGCGATAGCGGTTTTGCATGGATGTGACGCATGTTTCCCCCAATCCATTCTTTCAAATAAACGTATTTTCTTTCTTTCTTTTTTTTCGATGTTTGTAAGGAACTGTAAAAGATAACTATTACTTCAAACAGCAACATTTATTCCAGAATTCGAATTTATTTACATACATTGGAAATAAAAACCCCATCTTTAGATTCCAGAAGCATGTTAATAAAAAGACATGCCGTATGCCCGATGAGATTTCCCATCGGCCAAAATGACCTACTTTCATCTACTATTTTATCCCTTAAGGGGATGAATTTTCAAAAATCGATCCTTAGTGCTGATCTTCGTTATATCGGACACTATAGTTTTTTTTTTTTTTTTCTATTTAATGATAAACTTATTTTTTTAGGCTGGTGACATTTTTTTTTCCTTTTTGTTTATTCTTAAGGGTGAAGCTTGCGATTATTCCAATTTACTTCCGTTTTTTTTGCAATTTGCAAGTTAGTGTCTTTAAGTCGACCAAAATATAATAATAACCCTTTTAGGTCTTATAATCCTACTGAATGACTATTTCATGAAATATTAATCAATAAGATTATAAGAACTTTTCTTGTTAAAGTTTGAATTTCGCGGGCTATCCAGCACAGTTAAATACTTTTCTTTGACCGATCCATGACCAATGACGCCCCAGGCGCGTCATAAGAAAATATCACGAGAGGCCCATGCCGCACCTGGTGCGTCACACGAACGTCATTGTCCAATGTTCGGGGCCTGGCTAAAGTATGCATGAAAATGATGGTGGCAATGAATCGGTTAACAAAGCTGCTTTTCCATGGAAAAGCCATTTTTTTGCTTGTTGTTACAGTAATCTAATTTTTTCACAGTTCGTTTTATACCTTCAAAGGGCAAATATGCACTGCTATTATTTAAAAACTACACGTACAGCAGGTGTCGTGAATCTAAACGAACAGGAGTCATTGTTTGGAAGTGCTCCAACAGAGGAAAAGGCTGCAAAGCTGTCGTATCCAGTGGAAAGAGCTGGTATTTATGTGGCGTATTTAAACATAATCATGATCCTCCGAATTATACAGAATCTGAAAACGGCGAGTGAAAAAGCAAAGATGGTAAAGATAGAGATGATGGCTGAAATTCTTGAAAAATTACACTCCTTTTTGGGAGCAAAGATGCGAAATGGAACGATCATACCGTTTTATTAACTGTGTAATTGTGTATCCTCTGCCACAAAGATGGGAAAGTGAAGTGGTTTTAGAAATGGATTCGTTTGCTCAACATTCTTAACACTCCGTTTAATTTATGAAGTAAAGGAAGCAGACCACAAAATTTAACTCGTTTTAAGGCAGGTACTGACCGGCGTTACGGGACGTAATTTAAAGTGTTACACAGCGAGCGTTCGTGCAGTCAGTACGGGGAAACAAGGCGCTCGCAACCTTGTTCCCCGTACTGACTGCACGAACGCTCGAGAAAAGTCTAGGCAGATGATGACCTTGATGTAATAAAGACTAGTGGTTATTTTTTTCAATTATTTTAATGAAATAAAAGGTTGAGGTTTTTTTTTAATTACCTAGATGTAATAAAGGGTTGTGGTTTTTCTTTAATATCCTAGATATATAATAAATGGTTGTGGTACCTAAATAAAGATCTAAACAAAATTCGGTATCATTTAACTGAGCTGAACCTAATCATAGACCCTTTAGGCATATTTTAAGAATACTTTAGTAATTATGTTGTTTCTTTCAAACCATTACTCGACCATTGACTATAATTTCTTTTATTTTCTTACAGCCCGCTATATAGCATCGAAAGGCAAACATCGACTTCTTATGTATAAAAAATATACATACAACAGGTACTTCGAGTCCAGAGTAACAGGCGCAATACTTTGGAAGTGCTCCAATAGGAGCAAAGGTTGCAGAGCTACGATGTACACAAGCATACAAGGAGACTTTAAGCCAGGTCCAGGAGAATATGAGCACAACCATCCACCTCCACATTATGTAGTTAACAGGAGCGGCGAGTGGATTAGAGTGAAGCCAGATCCACCCAAGCCAATTTTCAAGCCCAGTCCCAAGCCAAGTCCCGAGGCAAGTCCCAAGCCAAGTCCCAAGCTAAATATCAAGCCAAGTCCTAAGCCAAGTGCCACGCCAAGTCCCACGCAAAGTCCCATGCTAAGTCTCAAGCTAAATCTCACGCCAAGTTCTACGCCAATTCCCAACCCAAGTCACAAGCTAAATTTCAAACCAAGTCCCACGCCAAGTCCCACGTCAATATCCAAGCCAAGTCCCACGCCAAGTCCCAAGCCTATTCCCAAGCTAAGTCTCATGCCAAGTCCCACGCCAAGTCCCAAGCCAGATCTCAAGCTAAGTCTCAACCCAAGTCCCAAGCTAAATCCCAAACCAAGTCCCACGCCAAGTCCCAAGCCAAGTCCCACGCCAAGTCCCACGTCAAGTCCAACGCCAATTCCCAAGCCAAGTCCCACGTCAAGTCCCACGCCGATTCCCAAGCCAAGTCCCACGCCAAGTCCCAAGCCAATTCCCAAGCTAAGTCTCATGCCAAGTCCCAAGCTAAGTCTCAAGCCAGACCTCAAGCTAAGTCTCAACCCAAGTCCCACGCCAAGTCCCAATCCAAGCCCCACGCCAAGTCCCACGTCAAGTTCCACGCCAATTCCCAAGCTAAGTCTCATGCCAACTCTCAAGCCAAGTCCCAAGCTAAGTCTCATGCCCAGTCTCAAGCAAAGTCCCAAGCTAAGTCTCATGCCAAGTCTCAAGCCAAGTCCCAAGGCAACCTAATACCTAATTTTAATAATGATCTCATTAGATTTAGCGAAACATTATTAACAGACGAAAAAATGGAGGATGTTCTCATTAAGTCTAAGGCGTGCTACACAATTGTTCGGGTCGGCAATTCGGCATGATTCGAGTTCGACACAGCTGGGCGGAAAATCATCATCTGCCTAGCCTTTTCCCAACTATGATGGAGTCGGCTTCCAGTTTATTCGGACGCAGCTGAATATCAATATTTTACATGTAGCGACTGCCTATCTGACCTCCACAACCCAGTTACTGGGTAATACGATACCCATTGGTAAGAGAGGTTGCCAGACTGTCGAGCTTCTGACGACCCGTAACGATCGTCAAAGATTCACGAATGACAGTCGGTACCAAAAGCTTAACGTGCTTTCAGCGACCGGCAAATTATACTTGTACATATATATATTAGATTTTATCGCCCGACTGTGCTATATCATGCGGTCCAGAGCAAGTGTGTAATACCTGCACCTCTAAAGGTTTACGAAGAGTATTAAATCTAAGTCATTAATTTTAAACGAACTGTAACTTCAGCGTCATATATGCTGTTACTTCAAAATGTATTGTTTAGTGAACATTTATTTACATACTAGCAGTGCAGCGCCCCGCGGTTTCACCCGCAAAAGATTTGAAACACACGTGGCGCCATTTACTATCATAATAACGTTATTGTTGTTTTCCTCGGGAACAGCACTTATTATCGGGACGAAAGGTACGGGTTATGTCCGTTTCTGTACACATGGCAACGTACATACCTATATGCAAAATCTCAGGATGATCGGTTGAGTGGTTTAGGCGTGAAAGGGTAACAAACAAACAAAGTAATTTACTTATTTTCGCATTTATAATGTTAGTTAGGATAATATAATAAACATTAGGAGTTTATAACATATTATTTTAAAATAATGAACTACTTTTTTGTGATCAATTGATTTAATCGTATGTATACTCTCGTGTGATGAATGTTTAAAACATAAGCTTATAAATTCTAGTCATTTTAATGTGTTTGGCATTAAGTACATCAGTCAGTGTGAAAATAAAATTAGTACTCGTCTTTGAATTATTTTTATTTTACCAATTAAACTACAATAAATGCCTTTACATCAAAACAAGACATTATTTTAAGCAAAATTAAAACCATTTCTTTACAGTTTACTTCACAACTTCAGCAAGAGGGACCCGACATCTCATGGTCAATGGGTATTCCTTCATCTGTCGGACATATTGTCTGCAACACGTGAAAAAGACTTGGAAATGCGCTACACATAGCGGTTGTACAGCTAAGGTACACACGGTAGAAGACAAAATAGTCAATGTGCGCAACGATCATAACCATCCAGCGACCTTCAAGACCTGGAACCTACTTGGTCTCCAATCGTACCTACTTCAATCGTAACTAATATTTTATTTAAGAAATATAAATCATTATTTTATACTGCTGTGTTTTTATTTCGACGAGGTAAGGCTGTACTAAAGAAACTTAGTACCGCTGGTAACGGTCCTAGGTCCAATTGTGAAATGTTGTCTAACTTATCCCCAGTATTGGATTGACAGAAAACTATTTATAGATAAAGAAGAAAAAATCTTAAAAAACTGGTTTAAATGACCATGCCTGGCGGTTACGCCACGATTTTAATAATAATAGTCCTCCAGACCGTATTTCGGCAAGGAGGCCAAGCTCAACGGAGACCAGCTTTCGGCGCGGGAGGTAATATGGTGCTCAAGTGTGTGCGCAGACACAGGTGCACACTCCCTTCCCTGACTCTCATAGTCATGTCACGATTGTACTTACTATGCTAACCAGTTGCCGAATTTCCAGAGACCCCAATCCAGTTTTCGATATCTCAACGAGGTGGGATTCTTATGCACATGGGGAAATACAGTTACAATAAAAAGACTACGTGTGGTGTTAAGAACACGTGGTATTGCACGGGCTACTACAACCATCCTCCTTGCAAAGCCAAAGTGCACACCATAGGCAAGACGGTCGTAGCCGTTTATGGAAATCATAGCCATTAAGGCTATGTGATCATTGAAGCAATACTTAACTGGAAAAAAATTATTACATGAATTCAATATTTACTTGGAGATCTGTTAGAATATTATGTTATAGATATTGTGTTTGTATATTAAATAAATATATAATATTGTTTCATAAATAATCTGTTATAGTCTATCTGTTATCCCTAATCTTACTTATTGAAAATGTATTAACTGTTATAAATATCAGATATGCACGGACTATGAAGAAGCAGATGCTAATAATCTTCGAGTTTTTTCTATCATCAACATCCATCTAGACGCTGAATAGAATTCTTCTTAACGTCATTAGGACGAGCTGGATCACATGTGTACCACAAGCGGTACAAATTTGTACCAGCTCGTCCCTGCAGTACTAATAGCAAAACGCTCAAGAACAAAGCGAGAATTGCAGAGATGTACCTTGTTTTCGGGGTCATCCTTCAAATGGCGCCCGGACTTTGGAGATGGGGTATTGGATTTTTACCTCCCTAAAACCTCCCCGGCAGTCAACATCTGCATATGGAAGGGGGCACCATTATCTCTCAAAAGACTGATCCGAAATACCTGGGGAGATTGTAAGGGGTCTCCCCGAAACCTAACTGTGCAAGAGAGGCAGAGATCTTATAGTACGCTTAAATTACATGTAATTTTTAAATGATGTCTCTTTCATATAATTACAGGTTCTCATCCCCCTTCTGGTCGAATATACCTCACAGAGAAAGGTGGTCAAGTTTTGTTACTTCAAGGCCACAGATTCTACCGGGAATATGGGAACGAAGTGCGAAGCTACTGGCGATGTTCAAAGAGAGCCTCTCTTGGTTGTAAATGTAAAGTAAGGATTATTAACCAAAGGATTCTGGTCTCCAACGAACATAACCATGTCCATCAGAGGAATATTTTAATGAATTAGAAAGACGTTTGAATTTTTTGGTATCGGCTCAGACAAGACTATCTTTTTCACATAGGTAGACTATATTTTTAGATTATTTTCTTGTCTCTGAATCTTATACATTTTGTAGTCCTTCTCTTGTTTTAGTTATCTCAATGTTTTTATCGTACTTTACAACCTATATGTAATAATAGTATTAGTTGAATTATGATATATGAACATAATACCTTTTTGAAACTCTATAATATTAAGATTTTTAAAAGTACTTACTAATGGGTATATGGATTTCATTTTAAATATCATAATAATTGCGTCCACTGAACCAATTAATGTTGTGATCTAAAAAAATATTGATTTTGTCAGATGAAGAATGAGTTTTGATTTAAGAAAACAAAGTGATATTAAAAAAGACAAAAATAATGTAAATACAAAAGATATTACAATTATTTATTCTTTTGTCAATAAAATGTATTTTTCATAATAATATTGGTATCTTTTACCACTCCTATTATTAAGTATGATCCTTCAAAGCTTTTAAGTTAAGGATTTAATATTTAAATAATTAACTAGTTGTAAAATGTTTTCTAGACATTATAATTTAAAATTTGTTTCAGGTTCTTCGGTTAATAAGGGCGTCGAGAATCTTCTTATAAGCAACATTATGACGAAAGTTCCAGAGTGTGAATCAGACGATGACGTCATCGAGGTAGTACGAGACGACGCTCCGATAGAAATTCTTTCTGACGGTGAAGAGTTGGAACTAGAAAAGATTAAAGAAGCACAAAATAATTTGAATGTGATACAAAACTTCCACTTTACATCTCTGCCCTCTGAATCTAATACGAATGAACCCAATATTAATGAACCCAATATTAATGAACTCAATATTGATGTATCTAATATTGAAGTCAATACAAATCGCTGTGAAGAAGATCACATAATCGATCCACTGACGAATACTGAAACATTCACTAATGATATCCCAAATTGTAACAATTTGCTTCCTTTTGAAAATCCAATGATACCGTCACTGGACTCAACGACTGATATCGTCAACGAAGACAAATCAAATCATGATGATCACGATGAAGAAAACGTTTACGTTAACGTGACTGATGACGTTAATATGAATGAACCTACGCAATCGGATATTGCAATGGACCTTCACCATCAGAACGAACAAATCGAACAAAATCAAACTCCTGTTGAAAATAGCTGTAATTCTGTTAATAACTTAAATGATGTTCCTGGAGATTTGTCTCTCAAACCTAGTGAGAATGTTACTGAAAACAAATAATAAATGCGTATTCTTAAGTTTTTAGTAATTAATTATTGTATTTTAACATGATTATCTGATAGTATAATTTTTTGTAGTGTTTATATAAGCTTCGCTTTTTTTTTAAGAAAAGCAGATATTGTGTTTAGTATTTATTCAATCATTTTAGTTAATGTGTGGTGATTAATTTTTAGGAATACTTGAAACAATCCCTTCCGGACTGGGTGCATTCAATACATGTTTACCTCCAATAATGATAGATACTGCTCAAATGTGTTTTTTTTTTTTATATTATATACCTAGATGTATCGGTGTAGTGCAGCTTATTTTTTAATGACAAAAATTAATATGCATTTAAATATAGTTTCGAATATTGTGCAAATAGAGTCTAATGAACACCAATATTATATCCAATAATTTTGTATGATGATGACCTAGATGAAGTTGAACCGACTAAGGACGCAGTTGTGTGCTCTTACAAAAATTTATGCTAGAAGTTAGGGATTTGTGTTTATCTGAATATATCGTACTTAGTTAACATAATTACTTTCTTTTACTTCCCTTTAACAGCTATTATTTAATTTCGCTTTGTTATGATTGCATTAATTTTAATTACAGAATGTACGTTTTTACTGACTAGGAGTAGAAGGGGGGCGATCATTTTGCTTCATGAAGGGTATAAATATCGTCAGGACTACTGTCACGGCGAGAGAACATCTTGGCGATGTATTCGAAGGCACAATGGGTGCAAAGGCTGCGCTGTAACTAAAGGGAATAAGCTAATGAAAGCTAGTGAGCACACACACGATGAAGAAGAGGAGGATACGGATGAAAAAAGCTGAGATTTGTGTGTATTAGTTAGAGAATATGCGGCTAAGTGAAGTTTGTGCGATGAGGTACTGAAATATTAAATATATCAGGACATAGATTACGTTGAAAGTTCTCCTGACCGCCTAAAATAGATATTAATTTGTTGACCATCTAATTATTTGTTTCTACGTTAAATTGTTGTTGAGAAGCATACATTTTTGTTTTGGTATCTAGTATATGGAGTCGAACTACGATTGTTTATTTTTTTTTTGGTGCCAATTTCTAATAAAAATTATATTTGTTTTTATTTTATTTTTTATTGTTATTTAGAATCGCTAGTTGTGTTATGTAAGTATATATTGGTTGAAGTTACAGATTAAGCTGTTAATTATTTAAAATTATTTCTTAACTTGAATTAATGTTTAAGTACAAATATTTAATACTACGTTATAGGGACATATTATAATTTAGTATTTTTTAAATAAATAATAAAAAACAAAGATTACTATGATTTTCGTTTTATTTACAGTTCTCTATTTCATGAAAGTTAAACACAATATATCTCAGCCTACTCCTTCGGAGGAACCAGCCGTGATATAATGTAACAGGACCCCACAACCAACAATTTAGCAACCCCGTTTGTTGCTACAGACAAAAACACAATATCTACACGAAACTGAAATATGCAATATTATTTCCAGGTCTCCGCTATCGGCTCGCGACCTTCACGGAGCTGAATGGAAGGAACGTCCTGATGATAGGCAACAACCGGTTCATGAGGCACTACATCAGCAGGCGAGGCAGGACGCGCTGGCGGTGCTGCAAGTCCTTCAACAAGTGCAGGGCCATAGCCATCACGGATGGAAACTATATAATGAAGCTTAATGATCAACATAACCATGATTAAATGTAGGTAATAGTTGACCCATCGAGCAAGCAAGAGCAAGGAATCACGCGGCAGCGTCTAGAATTTGTAGTCTAATTAAATTCGTGGCGTTGAAAGTGTGATGAACGCAAAACTATTGTCACGGACCGCTTTCAAAGCCATCAGTTTTTATACGTCATTTTGTCGCTTGCATAACTAAAAGTCCTATCTAATTTTTCTCATTTTTAGCTGATTTGAGTTAGGACAACTACATTTTCCTATTCGTGATTCTTTACATTTTTTTCACTAACTGTCATGCCTCTATATTATTTGGATCTCAAAATTTAAGCACTTTGAAAGGCAACAAAATAGGACGTTTAGTCATGCGAGTGACGATTTGTCATAAACTGTAAACTGTCGTGCGAGTAAACGGTGACACGCTTGTATGGAAAGTGTTGACAATGCTGTCTATAGCAGCAGCCACCCAAGCATCTCCATGCTCTCTGCATTAAACCCCTGTTACACTACACGATATTTAGATGATCTGGTCTGCCGATCTGTTTTGTAAAAATCTGTTTAGTGAAGTGAATCTCACCGAGAAAACTTTGGTGAAGTGAGCTTGAAATGAGCTGACAGCTCTCTTCATCTAAGTTTTCACGGTCTGATTTTTACAGAATATGTGGGCTATTTTATAGGGACCCTTCCTCCCTTTCTCTTATTACATCACTCCGATTTAGGGAAAGGGGCCCTGAATATCGCATAGTGCAATATAGCTTTTAGCCACAGCAGATGTCCGAACTTTAGTCAAACGCGATCAATAAGAGGTGTTTCTTTATAACAAGAAGTTGTGTGATAAATAGTTTAATAACCTTTATTTTAATTTTCGTCTTATATTACTTTATAACAACAACATTGAAGTATTACCACTGACATTGTTGCATATATGTAAATATGAATATAAAATATTTGTAAGAACCAGAATATGTAGAGCAAGAATAATGAAAAGGGTGTATAACTTTAAAATAGAGGTAGATATAATTGTTATAGGTATAATATACATTAGGCATTAGGTTATAATATAGGAACAAAAAAAAAATAGTTAAATCTGTACTTCTATACTATTATTATAAAGAGGTACAATTTGTATTTTGTGAGTTTCTATGTACGGGTAATCTCCGGAACTACCAGTCGGATTTGAAAAACTCTTTTTGCATTTGATAGCCCAATTCTAGAGGAAGGCTATATAATATCACGCTAGGACCCTAAAGAGCTGAGCAAAAAAAAAAACAGAAAGAACGCTAAACGAAAATGAGAAGTGATGATGCGGACAGGTGATGCGAGGCGACGGGGTTGTTCAGGGGAAGAAGTTTCACGAGGACGAAGTCGCGGGCAACAAATACGATAAAAATCTCGTGGTCGAGGTGGGTCAGGTTATTGACAAGGTGTCCCTTGAGGGTTAAACTTTTATATTTTTCACCATAATCATCCTGCTGTCCTGTGTGTTTCACCATAATCTTTCTCTGTGTGAGAGCAGTGGTGGCCAAGTGGTAACGGCCGCGACTTACGAGTTTTAGTTCGTAGGTTCGAATCCAGACGCCTGGCTTTACTTTGTGTAAATTATTTCATCACCACTGCTCTCAAAACGGTGAAAGAAAACATCGTGAGGAAACCGGCATGAACCAAACATTCTAAGACATGTTATATCTACCAACCCGCACTGGGCCCGAGCGGTGGATTACGGCCCACTTCCTCTCACTGAGAGGAGGCCTGTATCCCAGCAGTGGGAACATTATAGGCTGATTATGTTCTCCTGTCCGTATCCCAATTTACTTGGGGTCGACGCAAGATGCATTTTTCTTCCATCTTCTACTTTCTCTTTATATTTTTCACCATACGTTTTACAAAACAACGTGCCCATGTCGGAACCTCTTGAAGCTCATGTCGTAAATGTCAAACTGTCAGACCTCTGGACAGGCTGCCACGGAGGTATGTAAGGACGGAGGAGTTACCGTACAAATCGAATAATACAATATTTTTTATTATCCACAACCTGTCTTACCAAGGAGTATCGTATTACCCAGGAACTGAGTTGTGGAAGTCAGATAGGCAGTCGCTCCATGTAAAATACTGGTATTCAGCTGTATCCGGTTAGACTGGAAGTCGACCCCAACATAGTTGGGAAAATGCTAGGCAGATGGACAAATAAGTACTTCTCTATTAGTCGTCATCTCGGTAGTCACTCTCTTACTAGTCATATCATCTTTCACACAGTCAATCCATTGTTTCTTTAGTTTTCCCCTACTGTTTAGCTATAGGTAGGTGCCAATACATTGATTAAAAAATTTTTTTCGTTTGTCTGCTAATCTGAATGTTAGAACAGACAAGCCTTTAGTAGGTAAGCCCTTTTTGTGTGACTGCTCCGTTGGTCTTGTGTATAGTTGCAAAACTTCTGAAAAATTCTGAATAATTCCGGAATACTTCTGGGAAAGTTTCTTTAAATCAGAATTATTCAAAATGAATTTAATTAAGATTTTAATTTTTTTTTTCCTGAAAATCGTATTTTGCATCGCTCGTCGATCGCCGCCGCGCTACCCCTCTGTGCGCGCCCGACAGCATGAGTCGTGCTCGTGCGTGCCGCGCGCGCCCGGCTGCACGAGTCGTGCGTGCAGGCGATGGCGGTGCGAGGTGCGGTAAGAGGGGAGATGCTCCCTGGAGAAGTTTTCCCCCCGCGAGAAAGATTCGTACCCCGCAATCGAATGTTTCCGCCGAATATTTCGCCCGAATAATTCAATGGGAAATATTCCCAAAGTTTCGGAATATTTCGGAATACTTCCGAAGTATTCGACGGGAATGATTCGGAATTTTTCCCGCCAGCATCTATAGTCTTGTGGTCACAAACGCGCCTGCTAAGCGTGGGGACCGGGTATCGATTCCCGGGTCGGGAAAAGTGTTATTGGGTTTTTCCGTTACGAATTTCTTAATAACAGCCCAGAATTTGGAAGTTGGCGGTGTGATACCCCCGTGCCTCGGGAAGCACGTTAAGCAGTTGCTCTTGCGCCTGATCTCTCTCCGGTCATCTCGGATTGCCGTCCCATCGGACTGTCAGAGTGAGGCACCTGTGTCTGCGCACACACTTGTGAACTATAATATGTCCCGCACCGAAGACTAGTCTCCGTTGAGATTGGCCGCCGTGGCCGAAATATGGTCTGGAGGACTATTATACAGGTTCCCATTAAAATAGATGGACAAATTTTAAGACAGCGCTCAGTACGTCTAACCAAAGGTATCTAAGCAAAAAAAAACACTGATTAAAGTGATTTTATTCTGACTTAAAATAATAAATTGCCGGCACTTTAGTGTATTTTCGTTAGCTGATTATTTTTCTTGTACCTAAGTATCTAATGAGTTTTTCTCATGTATTTATTTTACCATCGTCCTTATTTTGGTGGTCTGAATGATTTCTTAAAGTTTGTCCATCTATTTTAATGGGACCTTATATAAGTTCTTTTTGTTACATCATTATATTGATTCAACCGAATTCCCGAACGGAGGAACGGAACTTTTTTTTCCCGATTGTCAACAGTATTAATGATAGAGGTATTACTGATCGGGAATAATCGAAAAGCATTCACGGTCGTCAACAGTGTGGACAACGAAGTGTGACTGATTGATTCGGAATCAACTAATAAAAAAATACGCATGATTAGTTGTATATTGTAAATATATTTGCGTGCGCACAAAACTAAAAAAATGCAATAATTTTTGTTGAATGTTACTTAGATTGATGTAAGTAAGTATCTACAGAATGCGTAGGGAGATATTCGCTTTGTGATGAGTCTTTTAACAAACTGTATATTGTTATCATTTGAATAATTATGTTTTAAATAATTTTGATACTTAATATTTTAACCTTTATTAGACTAAGATATAAATGTTGTCTCCTTTGCCGTAGATTAGAATTTTTTAAATGTTATTCTCGAAATGTGGCAACTGAAACTTGGCAATCGACATCTGTCACTATTTCAATGAAATTGAAACTCTAATTTTTAATCTGCTAGACCAAAATAACAGCAGCGATCATTATCTAGATTTACGTTACGTTGACAAAAAAAACGTCGAACGCAGCTGTCATTTTGGCCTAGCAAATTAAAAAACAGAGTTTAGAATAAACGATGACTCGTCTTGGCTGGAGCACTACCGTGCCCACAGATAAAAAAAATATGATCTTTTAAATAGGTAAAAATTATATATACTTAATTTTAGTATTCTCATTATGTGGCAATTTAGAAATAAGTTGTAAATAAAAATCCGCTTTATAGATTTTAACATTTGAAACTCGTTAGTGAAACCTACAGCAGCGGTAAAAACAATTGTATAAAATATATTATGTAGAATGTTTTGTACGTAAATGTTAGTACTTTTGTTCTGCGTTTAATAAATAACAGCAATACCATACTTTTTAAAGTTTTATATTATTTTCCTTGTTCAAAAAATGATTTCCTTTTTTTTCTATTTTACTGCTTTTTTGTCAGTAAAATGACCAAATACAGAATACAGTTACCAGCGCAGACGAGAAACAGTCTTCAGTTACTTTTTTCCGAGACAGTAAAACTCTTAGGGATTATGCTAGAACCATATAGGGCGCGAGCCGCGTCCGTGTCTGTCCAATTTGACCAAGGCTCGGACGGGACACGGAAGTAGCACGCTGCAGCATGAACTGCTCCATACAGTATAGCGATTAGGTGATCACATTAATTGATACCACGTATTCAGCAACATATTTCAAACATACACAATTAAAATACATTAACATTCTATCCGCGGGGACCTTTTTTGTTGTGGTTATTTTCGCCCCGCGCGTGTCTAGGGTATGGTGGATGTGGTGTGTCCGTGTGGTGTAGGGTGTTATCAAGGATGGTTTATTTTGTGCCAATTTTTACGATATTTATTTTGTTTTCTATTTTTAGTTCTTCCATACAAAAGCTGTCAGACAGACGTCAATTTTGTTCCACGAATAAAAATTATCTGTTAAAAATTAATGTGATAAGTTGATAATCTAATCGCCACTCTGTATAAAATATTCATGAATTTTCGTATCCGTGCTTCGCCCGCGCCTCGTACATGGCACAGGTCGCACCCGGCACAGTCTAGCACAAATCATCCTTAACTATAATATGAGCTAGTCTGTCCTGGCCCGAAATCCGTCATCAGAAAAAACTCTCTATAAAAAAAAGACATTTTGACCGCTTTTATTTCAGTCTTCGACGTGAGGATATCAATTGATGGCAGACCAATGTTGATATTCCAAGAACACCGCTACTTTCGACACCTGGTCAACAGGAGTGGCATGACTCGCTGGAGGTGTCACAGAAACCGGTTCAACTGTAAAGCCGTTATTTGGACCATTGATAATTCTATTATTAAGACCAATAAAGAGCACAACCATTAAAACTACATTGTTTTTCTACTGTGAAACCGAGGTCCCTCTTCCTTTTAAATCAGAAGACCAGCACAAAACATATCGTTAATTTAGACAGAATCTTGAATATGTAATACAACAGTCTTGTTACATTTTGGACATGTGAAATTTATCATATTGCTTTAATTCATCAAATAATACGAGGAAACCAGTGTTGGTAGGTACTCTCACTACTGGGCAGCATTTGAACCATATTCAGACAGAGTTTGGTCCAAATGCTGTTTCATCACAATCAGGTAAAGTACAGTATGATACTTGTTTACTCTTCTTTAGTTTACCAAAATTACTTAAATTTTAATGCCAATAAAAAAAATGTTTTACCGTCAGCCCACATGATAAGGAGCATCAATGGACATCCCAAGCTGTTCTACCAAGGCTACTTCTACAGGCCGCACAATGCGTACCGTCAGAACAGGGCGCAGCTGTGGTACTGCAGGTATAGAAGCGGCAGGAAATGCAAGGCGATGATAAGAACTGTCGATGGGATGGTAGTACACTTTCCCAATCCCTCCCAGCACACATGTCGAATCCCGCATTACGCGATGTAGAATAAAGAGCATTGCTCAGCGGGGTGACTGCGTAACATACTAACAATAAGCAATGGCCTTCATTTTAACAGTTCAACAACATTAATTGCGTTATTCACGTTGTTGAGCAGACTAACTTTTCAAAAATATGAAGCAATAATAAAATTTATTTATTTTCTCACACAAGTTTTAAAATGTACACATTTTATATTTCATAAAAGTTTGAAGATGGGAGACAGGAGCCCATACTAAGTAAAACCTGTGCTACGGGTCTCTTGCATTCACAACCACACGACAGGCTATCGTATCGAAAACCTGACATTTCGATAACCTGATTTGACTTGCCCTCAACAGCAAATAGCTGTTGGAAGAATAACGGGCGTCTATTTGATTTAAACTGACAAAATTTTCGGGTTTTGGACTTGTGAACAGCGTTTAGAAGACTCCTACGATAACAATGATTAATGTTCGATACGATACGGAAGCGTATCGAGTGTTTGTGAATAGCCATGCTGGTCTCCTTACCTCGAATACATTACAGAGAGCCCTGCTAAAGACATAAATAACAGTAGCAGGGGAGCGCTTACAGCTAATGAACAATATAAAAATAAAATTAACTGGTCAAGTGTCGCGGTTCGCCGATCGGCGACGAAACAATAGAAAATCAATTGTGTCTCATTAGCGGCGCTTGACAGATTAAGAAATGGATAAGCAAGATTGTGATTGGTAGTGTGTTAGTGCCATACATTGTTATCCTAAGAACCAACAGCCACGTCAAATTACTTTCTGTGGATGGGCCGAACAGTATACATAGGTACGTGTTGACTGTTGATTCATAGGACGATTAGAGCAACGTTCTTTGTGGTACAGAGACTGAACTGCCACAAAAATATAATGGCTCTCGTTATGGTAAAGTTTTAAAATCATATGTGTCGATATTAACATTTGTGGAATTTAAGTATTAAAATATTGTACCAAACGATATCCTAGTCATTTTTTTAAGTTTAATTGAGTTTTCTTTGTTTTAATATGATTTGTAGATTAAAAAAAAATGATAATAATTGGTCTCATTGTCTACTTATGTAGTTTCGAGACACAATGGCTTTTTAATTGTGTCTGAAATTACGACATTCAACGGGTTAATTATAATTATATATGTTATTTATTCAATAGAGTACTAGGGTAGAGATATGTGCTACTATTCCAGAAAAAACCTTTATAGGTAAACATGTATTAGACAGTTACTACTTAAACGCAACAGAAACGCATTTCGTAGGTTGCGAAGTAATTTTATTAGACGATGTCATATGTGTATTGTCGCTAGAGGAAGGTATTTCGAAAAATTATTGTAACTAGATTTATTGTGTTATTACTAAATAAAAATTTATGGATTCTAATAGCTGTTTTTGACTATCCTCTGATTTACATTAATTTACACCTTTCTATGAAAAAATTAACATAAAAAAATAATTTTGCTACAAACAGCTATGTGTCATCTCGTTTAAATTGTCATTAAATAGGCAAGTTTTTTTTTAATACAGGTTAATTTATTGGTAGTACATTTTTTTTACAGTAAGGTTCTGAATTTACAAATAATTTTTCGTGAGACTTAAAAGATATTGAAAAAAGTGCCAATACTCTAAATCATGGTACCCACTGTCATAAAAGCACTTTTGTTGTGATGATACATTTCCTAGAAGCAAATGCATCATTTATTGTTTTAAAATTGGCTCTTGTGCTACTGGACCTCCTAGTACAAGAGCCAGGGCTACACTGATGTGTGTGTCTTAAAGTGAAAATAAATAAATTATTCAATTAAAACAGGTACCCATTTCATTCTAATTGCCTATTTATTACAAATAAATAGGTATTTTCTTAAATAAACACTCACTTGTCATAACTTATAAGGAGATCAATTTAGGCTGTGCCACATAGATGTTTTTACTGCAAATAACCCCAACTATCGCCCTGTTTCGTTTGATCCAAGATTTTTTACCCAGCCCGTATAAGATTTTAAGTACCTACTTAAGTTTTTTTTTTTGAGTTAGGGTTGAGTCTAGAAAGGTTAACTAGAACATTGCGATATTATTTTAAATCCAAATGTTTTGATGCGATTAGGTGAACAATAGTTGTTATTGTGGCTGTCATATAGGTCACCATGTTTTATATCCCTTTTTTAATTAGAAAGAACAAAGTAAAGTAAAAGTGCGTTTCAGCAAATTATAAGTAAGTACCTACTATTTACTATATAGTTTTTGTTTTGATAAATTATTATTATTGAACCTATTGTGTTTTTTATCAACCCTTGTATTCGTGAAATATTCTAAAAGGCATCAAGATCTGAATATTGAAAAAAAGAAAATTGAATTACAAAATACTTTTATTACAAACAGTGTCAACATTATACAAAAATAATGGTTTACAAGAAATGTACTTATTAGCTAAAGATTTATTTTTATAATAAAACTGTAATTTTATTATTTAAAGCTTTTTAAGCATGCATCAAATGCACGATGCTTTCAAGACACATATTTGACAAGATCTCAAGGCACTTATTTATTTAGTTAAAAGTAAAACCGGTTTATCCTTCTTCGGAAACCATAAAAGTACACATGAAAAAAACATTTTATCAATAATATTCGACCATTTTGGAAATCATACTTCAAATCACACAAATATTCGAAAAAATACCTACAACAGAAAAAGTAAAAATACAGGAATGGTTGGAAATTCATTACTAATAGAGTCTTAATATCGAGCTTAAAACTACATTTCAGATTTACAAATCAATTAAAAAAAAACCTAAGTTAACTACAATTGGCCGTCGAGAGAATGCGTTCCTGACAGCTAATAAAGGTCGAATTCGCAAAACACGTATTCGTTTGTATGAAACTAACTGAAGGCCAATTCCCGTAATTAAAAACGTTCAAAACCTAGTCGCAATCTAGTCAAAAATGTAGGGAAATTAGAGATATTTTTAACCGACTTCATTGAAAGATTGAGACAGATCAGATTGTTCGTTCTTAATATTACGAGAACTGCCCCTCAGGTGTTAACAACGCATTCCCTCGACGGTCTAACTTTAGACTAAGCTAAATAAAAATAATCTCTAGTGCATGGCTTTAAGCAGTTTGAAACGAGAAAAAGCACTTCCAAGTGACAGTAATTTTATAAGGCAAAATGTGATAATACACCCGGTGGTAGGTACCACGGTGTGTGATACCTACATGAATACAAATCATTGTAAAACAAAAAAAAGCAGAATGACGAAACTTTAATTTCCTATAAACGATTTCCAAGATACAACAAATTAAATTATGCCCGAACATACATAAAAATATATAATTAACATCCGAATTGAGAACCTCCTTCTTTTTTGAAGTTTGTTAAAAAATACAAAGATTGTCGTGCAATTTGTGTAAAAATATCCTTTGACATATCACTAAATACTACAATCCGTTATGGATCTAAATAAACGTGGCTAACGTGAAATGTACGGTCACCATCAAAAGTTGATTAACACTTCAGTTTTTTTAAGGATCAAATTCTGGGAAGTAATGAAATACGGCAAACTTAAGGAAAATGTTGAATTTTAATAAACTGCTTCTTTTTTCATACCTTGTTCGAAATGATGCTCAATATTTTTACTACTGAAACACTCGTAGCGCAGTCACCTTCACAAAATTATGTTCTAAATTCAAATTTTTAATTGCAGTACAATCCTTGAGACGTCGAATCCAGCTATGTATTCAAAAACAATTGTCATAATTTTGAACAATTAATCAGTTAAGGTTTAATAGGTAGGTAGCATAAGAAAATAAAAAAGTATTTTGATAAAAATTTGCTCTTTCCTTTAGTTTTCCGAATGTCATTACTTCCCAGAATTTGATCCTTATTAGCGACACTATCGAATGGTGTAATAATGCAGTGTGTTTTTTTTTTCAAAATCAACAGGTTCGTTTCCTGGCCAGAAATATTGATTTTTCAAAAATCCAGTGATGCAGTTTTAATTTTCATCAAAATCGAGCCCGTGACTCCTTTGAGTACTTTTCGCTATTCCTCATAGTTTCGGATTTGGCCATCCACGCCCACTTGAAAAATTCACCCTGTATACTCTTGTCTATTATGTGAAAAGCTAAATATCAGTTTATTGAAAAAAGTTGTTGTCAATTTAATAACATGTAAAAATGATAGTGTGCGACTTTTGATGCTGACTGTACTGCATTTGACAGGGTTTTGACATCTTTCTTCACAAGCAGCGCCGAAATCCACGGTTCAGTAATTTCATAGTCATTTTACCTCTGATTTTGTATCACTGACTATATCGCAGTGATTTTTATCCTCGTTACACTATGATTGCTATTGAGTTGCTGCCACTGGCAAGTCTGTCAAATCATTGTGATCTTTATTCTCGTTAAAATAAGGTTGCTGCTGTCAGAGGTAAAATACATGTGAAACGAATGTAATTTAGAACCTAATTGTATCACCATATATCATTTCTGGGTTCCATGATTATGTTCTAAAAACGACCTGACGATCATGGAGTCGTGTGTCGTGATGCTCGCTCGGCATCCCAGCTGTATCCGCTTACTGCAAGTCCACCTCACCTTCTTCCTATACATCTCGTGTTTGATGAACTTGTGGTCACCGACGTGCACGACAAGATGGCCGCGGTTTGACAGGCCGAACCGAACTGTAAAAGGAAAGACAGTTTAGCAAAGATTGGTTAGTTGGTCGTAGATTGGACAAAATATATTACCTTTTTTGTAACATTTCAGCAGTTCTATTCTAGATTTATGAACAATAGTTAAATTTGTTGTTTAAGTGTAGTGGTAGTTGTGTAGTTAACTAATTATGACATATAATCTACTATTAAATAACCCATAAACAAAATGTTTGCTAATAAAACCTTGTTTTGTGACAAACCAATAAAAAATAAAACACTTGTACCTTTGTTTTCTACACCTTCATTTAATAAGGTAACTTTAATCAAATAATATGTATTTGTAGAAAAATCTAGAAAACTGTAAAAGTGATCATCTGGTACCAGATAGTAACGTCACAATTTGTTGCAGTTGGTTTGATTGGCACCGGTATTGACTCTTTCGCTTCCTACTGCCTCAGTAAGCAGGGGAAGATGGGCATCAACGTTGGGGGGTACAGGTTCAGGTTCAATGGGTGTGCCAGGAACGGGAAGATCCGCTGGAGGTGCTCCCGAGGTCCTTGGTGCAAGGCAGCTCTTCACACTTACAGGGGAAGAATCGTTTACATACAGAGCACACACAACTGTGGCCCTAAACCGCCTGTTTAAAAATAACATTTTTTTAAATGTACAGAAATAAATATTTTTCGTGATGTATAATTTTACGTTAACATTCGAAAATTTTGTGACAGGTTTATTTATAAAAAAATCAAACACATTTTTTTTTTGTTTTATTGTCCATGTTAAAATTCTATGTGCACAGTTCAATTTATTTTTAAAACTGTATTTTGAAATGTATTTTCAGAGTGTATTTCTGTAACTAGAACATTGGAAATATTGATTGTACAAAAATCTAGCACTAATAAAATATATTTTTATTTAAAAACGCAGGAAAATATAGTACAAAATCTAGCCCGTATCAGCAAAACTATAATAAACACAACTCATAAGCATAAGAAATCAGGTGTATAATTAAGAATTAATGTAAATAAATATGTTCATTTAGAAAAAATCGTAACGCGTAACATAAAGTTTAAACAATAAAAAATCTAAATAAAAGCTCAAACTGGAACATATGAAAATTGTATTGTATATAAATGGAAGTTTATTAAACAATTTTGTAATTGTTATTTCACATTAACATTAGTAACTGATAGTTACCGTCCTTGGAGAAAATGGGTTATGTTTTAATAAGAAAAAAACATTTTTTAATAAGTAAAATACCTAATTAAGATTAAGAAAATTTTACCTCATAGTTTATTAGTGTCGAAATATTAAGTAGGGTGAAAGAGCCAGTACATGACCTTATGCCTTTTATAAACATAAATACAATACAAAAAAGTATCACTTTTTAACTGTGAATAAAAGGCACTTAAGTATTTTCACCCTAATTGTAATGTGCTCAGTTAGTAAACTCAAATCTAATATCAAAAATAATGTATAAGCAATGAATTTGATATCGGAAACCATTGTATGGAAACTATATTATTAGAAAATATAAAATAAGTACAGAATTTATCAATAGTACTTAAAATTATCAATAACAATTTATTGCTGTATTGAGCCAAATGATAAAAGTGACAAAAAATAATGTAGAAACTTAAGAAAAATGTTAGTATTCATTACTTAAGTATTTTAAAGTGTTAAAAATATAAGAAACAATTATGACAATGACATATTGTAACACAACATAGAAAAGATTAGTTTAATGAGCATGTTACTTGTAGGATCACAATACAGGGTTTGTTGTCTAAGCAATTTATCAATTTCACAGAAAAATAATATGTAAATATCGCAATCCATAAGGATTTAAAGTTATTTATTAGGAGATATATTTTTGTGCAGCTGTTTGTAAATTAGATACTAAATTACTGAGAATGTCTTGGCGTTTTTCTATTTAATGTGAAAAACGCTTTGCTGAACTTACCAGCAAATTGATGCTACATCAAAATTAAGAAATGTAGTTGTAGGAATAGTGTTTACTATGTATACCTACATTATTATTGAAATAAAACCCTTAACCGTCATATATTTTTACTCCACCAACATTGCAAATGATGATTGTGCCAATGATGTCACCAAAATTATATGATACAGTATTTATCTTTATAGATATTAATATATAATTTCTATATAAAAAAAAAACAAAAAATAATAATTCAATTTATGTTATACAGTTTAGAAATACGATATCGAAATGTTAGCCTAATAATTTGATCTGAATTCTCGTTTTACCTTGGCGGTCGAAGGGTTAAAAATATCATTACTACTTATACAAATAACTAGGTTTGTAAAATAATAGATATGTAATTGGCTACCTCTTATTACCTATATGAAGTATATAAGTAACTAGAACGTCTAAGCGTGGTTGTGTGCGTTTACATACCGGTAGTGAATACTTGCCAAATTGTGTAGATATAACTTGATGTAATTCGATGTTTGTATAAGAGAATAAAACTAGTCATAACTGTTATTTGCTTTTTTATTTACCTTACCAGCAGATTTATTCTGTAAAAATCGCACCGTGGACACTCCGGTGAAGTGAACTCTCAACAGTGTCACTCCCAACTCGCCTCAAGCTCACTTCACTAAGTTTTCACGTTGGGATTTTTACAGAATAGACCGGCTGTACCTTTACCAAAACACATATACTATACCTGCTGAAGTTACCTTTACCAAGATACCATAAAATAAAACATGCACATACCTCAGAAGCCAGTCATAATACTCTTCCTGTAGATACCTGAAACTGTTCTAAAAAAAATACCATGATAACTTAATCAAAGAGCAACAAAACAAAACTTAGCAAAAAAATGAGAAAAATAACAAAAACTTATAACCTAAAATTACAAGTCTCAAATATTTCTTTCGCCCAAGTTTATTTGTAAGCTTTAAAATATTTACACAAACTATATATTAAGTAAATAACCTAGAGAAAACCTGTGCTACTTGTAGCCATTAATAAAAAGTAACTATATCAATATTAAGGTTCTCAAAAACCTTTGAAGCCAATCATAAAATATTAATATTTATGTAAAAAATAAAGCAGCTTTGCATGTATTCACAAGAAAGAAAGTATTTTTACTAGTACAATAATATTATATAAAAAATATATATTCGTTATGCATTTTACAAGTTTAGGAGAATATCATGGAAGAATGACCTATGCAAGGCCGAGAGAAACTGTAGATATTCCAGTATGTAAATTTACAACGGATATTTTCATATTTGTGTTGACAACAACATTGTTTTACTGTAATCGTTCTGGGGTCAAAAAATTGTTTACAAAATAGCTCCCACATTTTCATGTTTGGTGGTATCCCTCACACGATACCAACGAAAGTAGTTTATTTACAGTTGATGACCGTAATTAATTATACTACTCCGTTATTAACAAAACGTGTGCCATATGAGCGTTTTAAGCGTTTTTAAACTAGCGACACTGTATGATGGCTTATGACGTTAGCAATTTTTCATGAATGTACGTTAAAATTAACTGCTAAATGTAAAGACACACATGCCATAAGACATTGTAGTGCAGGCCGCATTCGGACGCTATAGTGTCGTACCGCTGGAACATAATTTATTGAACCGTTATGCTAAACATATTTTTGTAAGCTGTCACAGGCACCATCATACAGTGCTGCTAGTATAGATCAAAACAAATTATTTATTAATTTACAAAGATAAAGTAATTGGTACAAGATTTTACATATTTCTCCATTGTAATCAGTATATGTAAACCGCACTTTACTTAGAATAAGGCATATGTGTAACGGACTTTATACGGTTAGGCATAGAGCTCGGCGTCGGTCGCCATCTTGTATAATATAACATTCATGGTTCTCCACGTTCTGCCATAGACAAAAACACGAAATGAAAAAAAAATCTTGATGAATTTATGGGAATGGGTAGCGAAACTTGTTTGCTACAACCATAAATGTTTACGTTTGGGTTACAGCTTAAATTATTACATACTGAATATATAGCTGAAAACATGTTTGTTCGCGAGTCTTAATAACATAAATGATAAGTACTCTCACTATTTTTATCCTGATAAATACAAAAGCTACTGTGCATTCTGTAACTAATCTTCTAAAATCTGATTGTATACATATATAATTCGCACAACAAATAAGTGTAGAACAAGATATATACATAATATAATACACGAATGATTTCAAACAACGAGAATAATAACCATACCTAAAAAATACTTAAAAAAAACTTTGTACACACTGAAAACCAACAGAAATAGTAGAAATCTTAACCATATAAACACCTATAATTACATTATTTACTATTATTAAACCTAAATCGGTAAAAGAAGAAATTATGTAATACAGAAAAATAAAGCATAAATTTAAATCTATACTAGTATCTGAACACCCTGTTTCTAAAAGGGGAATCAAACACAAAATATCATGTATAGCTTTGGTTTCGTAGGAAATCGGTTCCGTCATGAAAATCTGTAATTTTCACTAGTATTTGGACACCACAACGTACACACACGTTTTTCCTGCCGTGAAAAACTACGGTTTACTCGCCGTGTGTCAGTGTTGTATCTAATAGATCACTATGTAAGCATGTACACAGACAAATTTCTTCTACGGCGCGGTTTAGGGTCAGGAAACATTGATCGACGGCGTTCGACGGTTTGTTCATACAAAAAGAGAGCAAAGTATGGAACGACGTACGCATTATTTCGCATCGACGCAACGAACGCGCGCCGGCGTAGTGTGCTCCTTTCCAATCGGCAAAGTGCGAAAGGCCGTCGATCAATGTGTCCTGACCCTTATACGACGTACCGTAATGAAACCATGCCGTGTACAAATGGTCTTATTGTGTGACCGTTCACCGCTTTCTTAGGAAACCAAAGGTTTACAGAGTCATAGCAACAGCCAATCATATCACTTTCTCGGCCTGTTAACTATTTTTATAATAATTAGACTTCCAGAAATCAGTGGTAATTCTCGTATTTTTAAGAACGTTCGCTATCTTATCTCAGTCTCAATCAGTCAAAAATACCTCTAATTATTTAATTATGCTCGGAGTTTCTTTAAAGGATAAAAACAGAAATGGAGTTATCCGGAAAAGAACCGATGTTACCAACATAGCTTGCAGAGTAAGCAAGCTGAAGGGCCGATGACCGGTGGAGCGGATGAGTCATGGAGTGGAGACCGCGTATCGGCAAGCGTAGAGTGTCGTCAGTGGCGTAACTATAGGGTGGCATTGGGGCAAAATGCCACGAGCCCCCAGCTAGAGGGGCCCCCGGCCCGAGAGCGCCATAAGCACAGGAGAATCCTAACATAAGGACAGAAGCAGTCAGGTGTTAAAGTTTTTGTAGAGGAAAACATGAAATGTACGCGGTCGCGAGAGCAGTGCTAATAAAAAAAAAACTAACGTTGGTTGAGCTTCTTTACATTGAGAGAGGGCCCCATCCCTTGAATTTGCCACGGGCCCCAAACGATATAGTTACGCCACTGGTCGTGGGCCCATCTGGCTGTGGGGCGTCCACAGCCAGATGGGCCGACGACCTTAGAAAGGTGACGGGCAGATTGGATGCGGAGAACAGGGTGTTATGGTGCAGCCTGGGAGAGGCCTATGTCCAGCAGTGGACTGCGATAGGCTGGGTTGATTGATTTATCTACATTTTTGACATTCGCTGAGATGAGATCGCGACTAGATTTTAAACGTTTTTAAATACGAGAATTGGCTTTCAGTAATTAGTTTAGTATTCTGGTTGGTTTTATCGAAATCGGTAAATAACATCAAATCACCGAGGCAGGCACTTATCACCGCTCTTGGCTGATAGATTGATAATCACAGTGTGTTGGATGTAAAAATTTGGTTGGTTGGTACTACTGCTCATTCTCTTGATAATATCATACCTAAGGCACGAAGCCAAGTGAGATTATTTTTGTTCATTACTCAAAAAAATAAAAATTGTTTTAAATGAGTACACATAATAAATTATTGCATGAATCAGACCAGTCTTATTTGGTAAGGTTTTTTCTGTAGATGTATGTCTAGATGTTCCGCATACTTTAAGGCTTGCCCTTAGGACTATGATCTACATTATAAAATGCAAAGTCCTGACTGACTGATATATCACCGCACAGCCTAAACCGCTGGTCCTAGAGACATGAAATTTGAAGGGTGTGTTCTTTGTGAAGAGTAGGTATTCACTAAGAAAGGGTTTTTCGAAATTCCACCCCTAAGAGGGTGAATAGGGGGAGGGTGAAATTTCACGCGGACGAAGTCGCGGGCAGAAGCTAGTTCAAGTATATTTTGTGCAGCAGTCTCTGCAGACCACCTCATAGGAAGGTTGAAAACCGAGGTTATTGTCTTTTGTGGAGAACCGAATGTCTAGTAAGAGTCTGTTTTAGACTGAGTTGTACAATGATTTAGTATTGATTTATCTTACTTGACTCATCATTTATTTACCAACCTCGATAAAACCCAAAATAAATGCTGGATCTATATATTTCGGGCATTAAATCGTAAATACCTCGACAGAGAACGACCACAAGCACTTTGGGGGCTTTCACAAAAAATTATGTAGCGCCCTTTGTTTTAAAAAGCAAACATTAAGCACTGTACCTCGTTATCATTAACACATTTTCAACAAAAACCATTTGATTTTAACAAAATTTGTTAATTATTCACAAGCTTAACAACTAGTCTGGGTCAAGAGATAGTTGCAATGACTTTTTATGCGTTTCCGCACGTCCACACTTTCCAAAGCGTGGCGAAGAATTCTGGTGACGTGACCATACGACCACTGCAGTTTTTGTGGTTTGGGGCTTTGAGACAAGCGTCGTAATATAAAGAACTTAAGAATAATTTGCTGTGTCTGAAGACAGTAGACAAGTCTGCGGCAGCTCTAGGCAACGTATAAACGCCTGCATTGATTGGGCAATCGATACGCCTTCACTTGTGAAAAGAAGGTCAATTAGGTCATAACAGACACCATACCTTTAGCATCAGGGATTGGCGACGAAATCGCTCTCGGTACTTCGATATAGCGACTAACTCTTAACCCCACACACTTTTAGTATCAGCGATGAGGAATATAAAACTATGCTCAATTGCAGCGAGACCCTAAAAGGCGGTCAGCATCGTCATCGAAGCAATCGCCGAAACGCGCGATTTTGACATCGCAACTGAACGCAAAGGCGCACACAAGTGAGTTGTCGCAGCCACATCAGACATATTATTGGATGGCAAACAAGCCGACGACGGCCCACGCGATGGTTAATGGGCCTGATGGATCAGGAGGCCTGCACTATAAGACCGTCAACAAAGATACGACCCCGTCCAAAAGTAGCCTGAAACTACGGACAGAACCCTACACCCGATTAATTAACTTTTTCGAACAGGCAAAAACACTTCGGGAGTAAGGACAACAGTCAAAATCGTGTTGGAATTAATTTTTAGGTCGGCGAAACTAATGTTATGTCCGTATATGTAATTGTAATCACCCGTAACTTCGGCCGAAACTACGGATAACATGCTTACGGAGTAAGCTTACCTTTTTTTAGGTGATATGATAAGGTACAGTACTTATATCTGCTTTTAATCCTTGTGGTCGGCCTACAATATCTACTAACAGGTCTCTTCATTCTCAACATCAGCCCCTGTAATGATCTGATCACCGGAGATCACACCATGCTCTAACTTAAGGTGGTTCAGGATACCCTTCATGTCCTTGGTCGTGTCACTGCACTTTAGGCACTTGTACTGGCAGATCTTGCAGCAGTAGAAGTCGTTGTCGACCGCTTCGAAGACTTTCCACACCCAGCTCGTGTCGTCTCCTGGAATTTATAAAAAAATATGTAAGTTTTCATGAGGTTGTTCAAGGTTTGCCAGCGAACCATGGAGCCCAGTATCCTGGGGGTTCGAATTTCGGACCATATAAGGAACACAACACTTCGCGCCAAAACCAAGATCACGGACGTTACCCAGAAAGCCGCTAAGCTTAAGTGGAACTGTCTTAACTGCCGGGCATGTCTGTTTCATATCAGATGACAAACGGGCTAAGAGAACCATCGATTGGATCCTACTAAAAGCACGACGCCATCGCGGCAGGCCGAGACGAAGATGGCAGGACGAGCTTGACACCTACCGAAAGGATTGATCAGCAATACAAAAAAAAAGTGGCGCTCCGGGAGTGACATAAGTGAAAACTTGAACAATTACATACGTGTATTTTTTGAATCGTCATATAAACAAAACACAAACAGAATACTTTGCCATCACTCAGACATATCGGAAATACATTAAAACCGAGTACATCCCGAGGACAGCCGAACACATCCGAATGTAGCGCGGTGTCGGTAACAGTGTCGAGGGTTCAGTGGTTTTTTTCCCATCTCAAAAAATGCCCTACGCGCCTAAAGAAGTTTTCACTTCAAAAATTGTTTGGGAAAGGGAGAGAGTGGCCTTTGCCCTGGTGTGGGACAATACAGGCTAGTTAGATTAGATAGAAAATTTTCAATGCAACAAAGTGTTGTGTGGTTCTCGAGGGGCAATTCCCGTATTTTCAAGAACAATGGCATTCTATTCTGTCTAAATCCGTCAAAAATACCTAAGAAAGCCGACAACGGTCACATAATAACGCTGTCCAAATACAGGGCATTCTTTGACACCTTAATGTCAAATACTAGTGAAAATGACAGACTTTCATGACGTCCGTTATAATACTTATAATATGACGAAACCGCGATTTATATATTTATACTAGCGCACCCCGCGGTTTTACCCGCATAAGTCTCGATCTTGTGGGAATATCGGGATAAAAAGTACCCTATGTCCTTTCCCGGGACTCAAACTATATCTATACCAAATTTCGTCTAAATCGGTTCAGCGGTTTAGGCGTGATAAGGTAACATACAGACAGACAGAGTTACTTTCGAATTTATAATATTAAAGTACAAGAATTTATAGTATTAAGTATATACGCTTGTCGCGAGGGTTGGTTCGAGGTGGCGAAATGCCCAGCAGTGGGACAGTATATGCAAAAAAAAATGTAGATATATATGTTTACCATGAATTTAATGAGAGAATAAATGGCATGATAGACTGTAACTTAGGAGGAAAAAAAAAACATTTATTTTTAACGGAACGGAAAACGCCTGGAAGAGCTACTGGTCCTTGAAGGAACTATTTAAGGGTGAGTTGCCTATGGCACTGAAACGCAGGCTCATGGACATGTGTATTCATCCCGTCTTAACCTATGATGCACAAACTTGGTCTTTGACTAACATCCAGAAGTCAAAACTCAAGGTCTGCCAACGAGCAATGGAGCGCAGTATACTAGGCGTTAAATTAACGGATCGTGTTCGTAACACAATACTGCGCTCCAAAACAAAGATAGTTGACGTGGCTTAAAAGGCTGCTTAACTTAAATGGTAGTCCCATTTAAGTTCAGGAGTGGGACAGCGCAAGCTAGTTAAAAAAAAAAAAATACGGTACAACCTATGAGAATAGGAACAACATACTGCGACCACCCATGAAGATCATTGTTAATGGAGTAGAAGTTACTGCACTATATGATAGTGAACCATAAGACATAAGTCACGGCAAGCGGGAATATTGTTACAAGCGACTCTCACAGCCATAACACTCCTACTTGCTTGTTAACTGCCGTGTCCGTGTCGTGGTCGAAAGCGCGACTATTGAGCGTGGGGTCCACGGTTCGACTGCCGAGTCGGGCATTGTTATTGGGTTTTCCATTACGAATTTGTCAGTAGCAGCCCGGAATAAAGATTTGTGTCTGGTTGATGACAATAAAGTATAAAAGATGACCAGCAAATAGAGACTACTATACTTTACACAGTAATGGGTAGAGTCTGGGCGTGGATGATGATAGCATAACCCTTTGTATCCGGAATGATGTATGGAACGTGGATCCACGCGAGACACAATGGCTTTTTAATTAAACAGTAGCCTATATCCTCCATGTCATGGTCTACCCATGTGCTAAATTTCATCTAAATCCACTCAGCCGCTTTAGCGTGAAAGCGTAACAAACAAACGTACTTTCGTATTTATAATATTAGTTAGGATAACGTCAGTTATGTTTCAGTCCTATATGCCTTCAACCAGACACAAATTCAGACCCGGGCTGCTGTTGTGAACTTTTTATATATCTCCATATAATGCCAATTTAACAATGGAGGTTCACGGACTGCTGAAATTTCAAGTGCATATGCGGCACCTTTCCACAGACAATGGCCCATCTTACATCCTGCGCCGCATGCACTGTCACCTATGCATTGATGATCTTATGAACAGCCAAGTACTATAAGCTAATGAACGTACCAGGCATATTAACAGCAGTCTTGTGGTGTATCATCTTGAGGTGGCGGTTCATGTTGCCGGTGGCGTTGCCGCCGTGGCAGATGTGGCGCTCGCACAGTTTGCACCGCGCCTGCGTGGTAGACACGCGGTCGAAGTACGACCAGATCCAACTGCGACGGAGCTTCTGGGTTGGACTGTCTGGAAATGGTGAGGTTTTTGGGTTAAAATACAAGTTTTGATAATAAATAGCATACAATAATGTCGCTTTCCGCGTTCCTCTGTGTGACCGCTTAGAAAGAAAATACGTTTATATGCCGTGAACATGATGCAGAGAAAAACTAAAAAGAAAAAGTTGGGAGATAATATGCGTCACATCCCCCCTTAAGACGACACCGACCGCGCAGTGGCGCCCTCATCGTTTGTTTGGTTATTTATTTTATTTTAGAATTAAATATAGTTGCCAGAAATGGCAAGTATGCTTCGAAGCATACAAAATTGAGCTATTAGCCACAACACTTGGTAAATACTAAAAAAATCTCGCTTCTTACGACCCATAGTGGAAAACAGACTTTTTTTAAGTGAAGAAAAGAAGTACAAATCCTTACCTATAATCTCTTCAAATTCCCGATCACTTGCATAAATCTCCTCTGTCTTAATAGCATATGGTGTGTCCGTCTCGCTTGTTAGAACATGTATATTTTGCATCACCTCACTCTTGTAGACGGTTGGATGTCTCGACCGGACATGACGGTTCATGTTGTTGGAGTTGCAGCCCTTGATTGACAGCACCACATTGCACAACTTACAACGGTAGATGATGTTACTGAGCTTGTCAAAGTATTTCCACACCCAGCTACGTTTACGTGGCCCTGGAATTTGAGAAAAGGTGATTTAATTTTAAGGTTTTACAGCATCTGCATGGAGGACGTCGAGACAGCAGCACATGTGCTTCTAAACAGCCCGGTGGTCATCGCATACTTCGGTAACCCAGGTACCCTCCGTGAGATGGTCAGTAACATCAAGGAGTTGCTGGCATCCTTGACGAACTGGGCTGGGCCGACTGGGTCGATAATCGATTTTCCCACCCGTACGCAAAATTTAGTTGCGGACACCAGTCCTATTTACCTATTACCTAAGGTTTTACAACATAAAATAATTGATGACTGCAGAAGATGAATGGCACATGACAGCAGTCATCAATCAGTTGAAATTGCTCAAATGCTATCTGAATAAAGGGAATGCAGAATTTGAATATGAAACTACTTGGCCACTGTAGCCTAGCCAGCCAGAAATATATTTCTTCTAGTTACATGATTTGTAGGTTCAGACGTGGTTAGCAGCCTGTTTAAGGCATTGACTGCCACCGCAGTCACAGGTGACCGTGAACAATAAATTTTCTATTGTGTCAGTTGTCTGGCAGTCAACGTGTTAAAAAAAAACTCTCTTGTAGCTGAATAGCAGATTTTTTATAATTAAAAAAAAAATGAGGTAAGGTACTAACCAGCACTCTCCCGCCTAGTTCTTTTTGTTGTCTTTCCATCCAGGAGTACAAAATGCATGTTGGCATCTTCAGGTTTCAAAGTTATTTCCTCTCCTTTCTCCTGGACAGCTTCCGTTGCATCTTCACAAACCTCACCAAGTATAACAGGCTGCGTCTTTGGGTCATCATCCTTCAATACATTTAAATGCAGAAACTCTATGCGAAACCCTACTGTAGCCTCTGGATTATCTTTGTGAAGGTCGTATATATCTTTATGATCGATTTTCAAGTGATCTAGAAGGTCTAGTGATTTTTCATCTGTTTTTAAGGTTACATCACAAAGATTGCATTTCATCTCATTGTCGGTAATTTTAACAAAATATATTGTTGCCCATTCCGGAAGCTGGTCACTCTGCTCACCTGTAATAATTTTTATTGTTTCTAATTAGTTTTTGTAGTGATGTGTTCTCTTAGTAAACTCGTTATTTGATACTACTAAACTACCAGTTATAATACACTAAAAATCAGTTTAATAAAACAAATATTATTATCTTGAACATTTTAATTTTGTGTAAATAGAAAACCAAGATGTATGTTGTTATTGAAATAAAAACCCAATGGTTGTCTGTCACTGTCTTGTTTATTGTTATTACATTCGCCTTACATCTTCATACTACTGTTACACAATAAATTATATTTAAGAATAAAATAAAACAGATTACATAAAATCATTTAAGGCTGCACTCATAAATTAATAATTATCATACTTTCAGTATCACCTGAATTAGGATTAAAACTTTTTATTCAATTTTGTTTACCTAAAATCAAAACTTTTATAAACTCTCACTTTTAATCAACCAAAGGATACTGTTTACATTGTGTGTAGAAGAAATACACAAGCATACACAAACAAAATATGAATATTAGCTAATCAGAGAACATTGGTTTCTTGTGGTTGTGAAAATCCCTGACCACTTCGACGCCGTACGTTTGCATATTAATGACAGATATGCAACCAGTTTTCTGTCGGGACGAGCAAATCCACTGCTCAGCTCCACACTGCAACCTACTTTTAAAAACGTAAGTGTAACCTTTAAACAAGATTTGGTGTCCCTTTTTCGTGGGCACGCACTGCACTAAGTCGTCACCTGCAATGTTTTAACACTATTAATCATAGTTTCAACAGGTAAGATGCTTCTATTTACACAAATACTGATAATAAGAGAATCAAAACAACTGAATATTATCACGATCTTTGCACTTTACAACCTGGTCCTTTAACAAAAATACAACGAGGACGAAGCTTTTGACATTGTGAAAAAGGGAAATCTATAAAAAGTGTATTAGAGTAATAAGATAATTAAGAAAATAATAGCTAATAGATAAACGTGGGAAAACAGTAAAAATAAATGAAATGACGCAACAAAACTGTCAAGTCAAAGTGACGTTTAGATTGACAACACAAAGCTTGACAAATACGATTTGTTTTAAGCAGTGATGCATAAATCAAAGAATACAAAAAAATGCTCTTGTGATTAGTCTTCATTTTAAGAGGAATTACAAGATTACTAAGTACCACTTAGGTGAAACTTCAAAAAATTCAAATACAAGCAATCAGATTTACACATACCCTTTATAATCTGTACCCAACTTGACCAAAAGATGGCGCTGCGTGTACCGTATGAAGTGAAGATAACAGTAATTTATTACTCAATTTTGAATTTTCAACCTAATAAAATTTCTATCACGACCGTTTATTTTAAGAACGAATCTATTATTATTGCATTAATATTACCAAAACTAAACACTGAACCGAACTGCAAACATTAATTATGTTTACCATTTACCACCAATAGATGGAGTTAGCAGTCTCATAAAATGAAATATCTCATAGAATGATGGATGTCTAATCAGTCCATTGACATACAAATGATTTGTATTGGATCTAAATAATGCAGGTCCCAATGCAAGTAAGAACGACCCTACAAGAACACTGTCACATTGCAACCGTTTGTAAGTATAAAAGCACTGACAACTGGAACATTAGAATGTTCCTGAAAAAGAATTATAATGAATACCAAAACATGAAAAATAAAACCATAGTATCTATGTTTTCTTATTCACTTAGTAGAAAAAAAAATTACAACGAAGCTTTATCTTTTTACTCGCTAAATAATACTTCTCCAAAGCATTTAATCACTATTTATTTCAAACATAATTTTAGTCCGTTAGTTTACAAAGTCTTGTCAAGAGATGGCGTTACTAGTCCCGTCATTTCTTATTACGCTGCGGCGTAATTCTATTTATGTATCGAATAAGTGTGTACATGAGTATATCGGTCATGACAGTCATGAATTCTATGTTTACACTATCATATTCTACACGTGTTGTGACGTATTTGAGAGATCTAATCTAATATTATCAGCCGAATCCTAATGGAGTCTTCTGATAGTTGGGACTTTGATGGGTACCTACTTACCTATTTAATGAATTTAGTAGGTACTTACTGATCTTCAATATTTTAGTTAGGTGACACATTCGCTGCGAACAATAATTTTGTGTACCTACAAACGGGCGCATTACGAGACAAAAATCGTGCTGTACATACAAGTAATATCATTAAGCCTGACGATTCATTCAAAATTGACATACTTACCTAGTAGGTACTAGGTAATCCCTTAAATATATTATGAGATGTGTCTCATCTTGCCCACAAAAATCTAAATAGAAGATGAACCGCGTATCGCACCTTACCTATTCCAAAGTAAGTTTTCTTTGGGATTCGTTTATTTAAGCAATAAGAAAAGAGATACCTACAAAGTATTTTTTTTTCTGTCAAATTCGAACCAAACACACAATGAGCTTATTAAAGAGTTCTTGAAAGATTTAAAATTTTTGTATAGTTACCTGAGGTAATGTTTATATTATTAAGATAAACAGGGAAACAAAATGAAGTCTAGAAATTTAAAATTCATTTATTAAAACAATAACAAAAATAAATGTCGAAAAAAATTCTATAATAAGTACTTCTCTAAATGACGTTTTCGGTAATACATAAGCTCAGCTTATCTTAATTGTCAAATTTTAATAACAATTTAATTGCAAATAAAATTCGATCTTTCATGGGCTTTCTTATCATTTGAATGGCACTTACCGGTTGATAATCCCTAAACAAATCCTTGCCAATCGAATTCAGTAATTTATTTACAACTAACTGACCCAACAGACGTTGTCCTGTCCAAAACTCCCATAGAAATATGTTGATACAAAAATCCTATAGAAAAAAGGTCGTTCAGTTTTTCCTGAATTTGAAAGAACGATGACCATATTTGTATGAGACCCGTCCCCCCCCTTCAACAGAACTTTTGTATGTATTAGTAGGTTCACAAAGGTCTATAAAAAGACTAGCAACCAGTTTTAATTTCAAAATCCATGGGGTTTAAAAATAAAATAAAAATTAAAAAATCGTTTCATTATTTTTTTCTAATTCGCTAGGCCCGTCCCCCGCCCTGCAACAGATCTTTTGTATGTGCTATCAGGTTCATAAAGATCTATAAAAAGACTAGCAACCACTTTTAACTTCATAATCCATGGGGCTTAGAAATAAAATGAAAATTAAAAAATCGTTTTATTCATTTTTCTAATTCGCTAGGCTCGTCCCCCGCCCTGCAACAGATCTTTTGTATGTTTTATCAGGTTCATAAAGATCTATAAAATACTAGCAACCAGTTTTAACTCCAAATCCATGGGGTTTAGAAATAAAATAAAAAATCGTTTTATTTATTTTGGGATAAAGTAGTGTCTTGTTGTCGCGGGCGCTATTTTGAATCTTGAACGCAACGAAGGATTCTAGGTTTGAGTTGACTCCTGAGCGAAGCGAGGGAGTTAAGACTTGAATCCTGAGTGCAGTGAGGGATTCAAGCTCGCCCAAGACGAAGACACCTGCGTCTCCGTCGTGGACGAGCATATGGCAGTTGTCCCACCGCCGGCGAGGAAGCGACTAGCTGTCTGCTGCTTTCTCGCTCACGAAACATACAATAGATATACATTCCGTGTAAACAAAAGAGATGCATATATTAACAGTTGATCGCTGACTGTTCACACTGCCGGCGAGGACTCGCTACACTGGTTTGTCGCTGAGCGACAAGAGCTATCAAAGATAATACTCGCCTAGCGATACTCGCTCAGCGATGGTCGCTTGGTGGTCAGAGCTCACGCCGAGAGAAACCCCTGTGAGACTAACCGCCCCGAGCGAGTGGTGCGAGTAATCGCCCGTCGCACTCGAAAACTCCCACAACACACTCGAATTAGCCCAGCAACAAAACTATCGGAACTACACACACGCTGCTCGCCAACTCGTTTTCAGTTGCTAGTTCTACTCGCTAATCGTTCATCGCCGCCGGTGGGACAACTGCCTGCCTATAGGAATAGAAAAAATTGGACGAGTAACGAATGACGTTTTCTGTTTTTTTAAATGGCATCTCTTAATTAATCTTGAGATGTTTGAAAATCAAAGAATATGGTTTACTTACAAACTCTTATTTTGTGCCAAAAATATTAACATTAAAACATGATTTTTCTTGGAATATCCTGCACTTTTGAGAGATGTCGTCGTAGTAAAAATTGATCACCTTGTTAAGACGGTTTGAATGAGATACATTTTAAGTTTGTTGGTCGATGTAAGGCTTGGGGGGACGTTCTGGCAATAAACATTAAAACATGATTTTTCTCGGAATATCCCGCACTTTTGAGAGATGTCGTCATAGTAAAAATTGATCACCTTGCTAAGGCAGTTTGAATGAGATACATTTTAAGTTTGTTGGTCGATGTAAGGGTTGGGGGGGCGTTGTGACGAAATTAACACTAAAACATGATTTTCTCGGAATATCCCGCACTTTTGAGAGATGTCGTCATAGTAAAAATTGATCAGCTTGCTAAGGCGGTTCGAATGAGATACGCTTTAAGTCTGTTGGTCAATGTAAGGGTTGGGGGGACGTTGTGACGAAATAACACTAAAACATGATTTTCTCGGAATATCCCGCACTTTTGAGAGATGTCGTCATAGTAAAAATTGATCACCTTGCTAAGGCAGTTTGAATGAGATACATTTTATGTTTGTTGGTCGATGTAAGGGTTGGGGGGACGTTGTGACGAAATTAACATTAAAACATGATTTTTCTCGGAATATCCTGCACTTTTGAGAGATGTCGTCATAGTAAAAATTGATCAGCTTGCTAAGGCGGTTCGAATGAGGTACATTTTAAGTCTGTTGGTCAATGTAAGGGTTGGGGGGACGTTGTGACGAAATTAACACTAACACATGATTTTCTCGGAATATCCCGCACTTTTGAGAGATGTCGTCATAGTAAAAATTGATCAGCTTGCTAAGGCGGTTCGAATGAGATACATTTCAAGTCTGTTGGTCAATGTAAGGTTGGGGGGACGTTCTGACTCATCGTCCTTTTCCCGTAAAACTTTTCAATTGATTTTCTCTTAAAACCTCATTCGGACTATTACAAACATTTTAAAACAAAAGTTTGTCAAATCGGTCCAGCCGTTCTCAAGTGAAGCACTTACCAACGAACAGTATTTCACTTTTATTATTATACTAGCTTCTGCCTGCGAATTCGTCCGCGTGAAATTTCACCATCCCCCCATTCACCCTCTTAGGGGTGGAATTTCGAAAAACCCTTTCTACCCTACCCTAATCTTCACAAAGAACACACCCTCCAAATTGCATGTCTCTAGGACCAGCGGTTTAGGCTGTGCGTTGATATATCTGTCAGTCAAGACTTAATTTTATATAATATTTAGATAATTATGTGGATGCTGGGCTGGCTGAAAACAAAAGCTGGACTTCTTTTTTTAATTTCAAGCTGAGGGAAATAAAGAATAAAATGGAAGTCAAGATAAACAATGCAAAACTTCAGGGTGACGTTTCAAAAACCTCTTAAGCCATTTCTTTCCCGCAAGCCTAGATTCGATATTAAAATTATGCTTTATTTTAAACTTTTCGCAAAACAGGAACGCTTGCTTGCAAATAACGTGTGGGGTGACTGTCATACCACTATTAGTAAGTTTTATTAACCTGTTGACGAGGAAAGCTTCATGAGCTTCGTTCATAATGGAATGGCGACCCATTCGTTTCACGACATTTCCCTTAGACAGGTGATCAGCGAGTGTTTGCCTAGGAATGCCATAAAGATCTGCTGCAGCGCTCTGTGTCATATTATCCCGAACAACTGCTGCCATTGCCCCGCGCAAATTTTCTTCCGTCCACATTGCTCTTCCTGAAGTCAATGTAATCCAATCTGTACGACCGTAATTATTATTAATTTATAAATCATATACAATAGAACGAGTCCAATCGGGGTAGCAGTCACACGAAGCCAGTTCAAAAGGTTTTACTGAATAACCCTAAAAATGTTTTGCTTCGTAAGGACTGCTGAATTCGGTAGGAGATCATAGAAGTAAAGGTGAAAGATTTAAAACTTGTTTAAAACACTTTTACGTAGTGATTTATTTCTATCGTCAATGATCATGTCATGTGATCTAAATAAATTGTTCTTATCATAGATAACAAAATATCAATTTCCGACTTTAAAACATCTACATTTTTGACAAGTTGTTGACACTGATTGTCGCTGAGATGAGATTGCGCCTTTTTTAGGTACGAGAATTAGCCGTCTGTTATCAAAACAAAATCTCAAAAACTCCGTTTTAATTTAGCTAATTATGTAGGTATACGACAGAAGTGTTACATTCATACATAATTTCTCATCTCCGTTTCACTAGGATTCTCTGGAGAAAAATTCAAGCAAAAAATCAAAAATTACTCAATTTATTTTAATCATCGTCATCGGTGTCGTCCTACAGTGGGCCTAGCATGAACACGCGGAATAAACGTAACGTAAATACGAACGATTGATGATATTACTCGTTTAGCGCATAACATTTGGGTACTTAGTTTTTTTTAAAACTTCATTCATATAAGTATATACTAATTGTGCCCGTCGCATTTTTTTTACCAAAATACTATGGGATAGTAGTATTTTCGATTCAGAAATCGTTCGAATTTATGTTGAGTTTGAGTTTCGCGTTCGTACTAGCTAGAGCCACTGGTGTAATCTCTGGGTGTCGATTTAAAAACGCTTTGTACCAATCAATGCCAGCATGACCCTTGATGATACTAAAATTATTTTTAATATTATTTTCTAAACAAAAATCAAAGGCTTGCGTGCAAATTAAATTCCGAGTAAGAGACATCCCATTTTGTGTATGGATAAGTATTCTGTTCACGAGTTTTTTTTCTTGTGCTTCATTCATTATTTTACATCGTCCCAGTCGTTTCACTAAGCTTCCCGTTCTCAAATGATGGCTGAGAGTCCGTAGAGGAATTCCATATCGGTCTGCTGCAGCTTTCTGTGTTATTCTTCCATTTCTAACAGCTGCCATAGCAGCCCTTAAGTCGTTTTCTGTCCATATAGCTCGTTCTGCACGCTTCGAACCCAATTTACTGGACCCTGTCAGTAAAACTATGATCAAATTATTAACAATCTATTAAAAATACTAAGAAACATAAAATTAAAAAATAAATAATTTAAAAAATTAAAAACACGACTGCCCTGCCAAAAAACTAACTAAAAGGTAAATTAAAAAACAAGTTGTACCTATTCCCTGACTAAACAGATAAATAAAATTCTCAATGCAGTCGGGGGACCATTCTGTGGAACACTTTTTAATCTAAGAGGTCCCCCGACTTCAATGACAATCCGGCGGCGTTCTAAGCAATCTTACTTTCAACTATGGCTAAACCACGTCCAAGATTTGGGAACGAGAGGTAACCCGCAGCACTGACTGCTGTGGTGAGATCACAGAGTTGCACGCCGTATCGCCGAGGCAGTTCGCACAGTGGAGGGAACCAGACGTCTCGAGTATCAACTCAATGCTTATACGGCACACTTACTTCTCGAAGCACCCACGGCAGAAGAGCACAGTGTCCACCATACAGTCTCTTCAGCCAATCTTTCATGACGTGCCTTATCGCCATTTTTGTGTTGTGTCTTCAACAATAAAGAACTGAATAAACAACATACGAGCTTAAAAACAATATTTATTGAAATCACACACTTAATTTGTTACAAGGGAATACCTCTACAAAATAATATCTGGATATTGTTCATGTGTTCTCGGCGTCGTATAACTGCTTTAATTTCTGGGTTTCGTTTTATGAACCCATTATACCAATCTTCGCCTGCAAGGCCTGTCGCGATGTTAAAATAATTTTTAATATTATTTTCTAAACAGAAATCGAAGGCTTGTTTGCAAATAAATTTTCGAGTAAGAGCCATCCCACTTTTTGAAAAGTTAAGTATTCTTTTCACGAGTGTCTTTTCTTGTATTTCGTTTAATGTTAACATTCGTCCCGCACGTTTTACTAAGCTCCCCGATCTCAAATGATCTCTGAGAGTCTGTCTAGGAATTCCATGGCGATGTGCGGCCACTTTGTCTGACACGTTACCTTCTGTAACAGCGGCCATAGCCTCACGTAAGTCTTCTTCTGTCCAAAATGCTCGTTTAGCATGCTTTGAACCCACTATAAAAAAACCTGTGTGCAAAATATATTAAGTTTTTAAATTTGCAATTAATAAAAATCTATGAAAACCACTAAACAAATGTTTTCTGGACACTAATTCTGATGAAATAAACGATTTTTTTTGTGAATATTTCAAAAAGTGTAACATCTAAGATATAAGTCAGTATAAAATAAAATTATGTCAGAGCTGAGATGTTTTACATGCCACTGCAATTAAGGACCGAACGATACCTCGTGATGAGAATACTTGATTTTTGTATTACTTTTGTTTTTTCTACTAATTGCTAACATTAACTTTATTTTAAAAAATCATCTCGCTGCTTTTACACTGTAAATTAGTTGTTGGCTGGATATATCTGTGGAAACTGTAGTCTCTGCCTCTTAATTCTGTTTAACACAATATTGTTTACTTACTTGTATTTACATCGGTTTGTTTCCCAAATAAAGCGTTTGTTGTTTATTTAATAAACCCTTAACATAATCTTATTACAAAGGAACCCGTTTTAGCGTAACTTTATTTACAAAATGGTTAGAATCTTTTCTTTTTTTTATTCTTCGTGCTGGAATAATCTCGGGGTGTCGATTTAAAAACCCTCTATACCAATCTTCGCCAGCGAGTCCCGTAGTGATATTAAAATTATGTTTAATACAATTTTCTAGACAAAAATCAAAGACTTCTCTGCGAATAAATTTCGGGGTTGGACACATGCCTTTTTTAGAAAGATTTTGTATTCTTTTTATTTAAAAATATTTTTTCTTGTGCTTCATTCATTAATGTAGTTCGTCCCATTCGTTTTACTAAGCTCCCCGACTTCTGAGAGTTTGTCTGGGAATTCCTTAACGACGTGAGGCAGCTTTCTGTGATACGTTTTCTTCTGTAACAGCTACCATAGCTGCACGTAAGTCTTCTTCTGTCCACATGCCACGTTTTGTATGCTTCAAACCCAATTCAGTAGAACCTTTGAGTAACACTAAATTTAATATTGCATTTATTGTGGCACGGACATCGCCGCGCAACCTGTTACCATGAATTCAGTACATGATTCTGAAGACGTGATTTTGTTACATTCTGGACATACTGCGGTAAAATTTGTCGGCGGTTATTAAAAAAAAAAATTGCTGTTCCATACATTTTGACCGCGTAGGTTTGTCTTGCACTTTTCTATGACAGAAGAATTTTTTTTTTTCATGATTGGCTCCAAAAGTCTGTCCTAGAATCATGTGCTGAATTCATGGTTACGATTTGCGCGTCGTTGCCTGTGCCAGACGGCAACCACAACCAACAAATACAAAACAAAGCAAATACAACTTTTTTTCTGTACAGACGCAGACGCCCCCTGTACAGAAAAAAAGTTGTATTTGGTTCATGGTCAGAGGTGAACTTTTATACTTACATGATTTTAATGCCTTTATTTTTTAGCGTGAAAATTAACATGATTGATCTCCGCCCAGGGGCGGGCAGAGGCTTATGTCGTGTACACACACACACACATTCGTGCCCTACAATATCTCATGTTTAGTTCGCTTAGCTTGGCTTAGATTAGCTACCGCGACCGGAATTCGTTCAGGAGGCAATTATGTCAGACCTTTGCTCACCAAAACAAACGGAATTCGTCCATTTACGAGTACTTCTGGCCGTGGGGTGGGAGTGCTGGCACAGTCATACTCCCGGCAGGCCCACCACTCGTTAAGGGGCACCGTCATCCGTCACGACCGTCACCCTACGGCCGCAGTTTCTCCCATGAGTCGGAACTTTTGCTTATTTGTTAGAAATAAATATACCAAATTTTTTGTTTGTCATATTATTTGTTTTGTACTTATTTTTGTTTGGTTTTGTGCACTAGCTGTGCGATTCGGTTTCATGCGTATAAGTCTCGATCTTGTGGGAATATCGGGATAAAAAGTATCCTTTATCCTAATCCGTTCAGCCGTTTTAGCGTAAAAACGTAACAAACAAACATACAAAAAATTAAATATTTTCTGTTTAATATAATATATTAGTTTAGAAAACATAACATCACGCGTCAATTTCCCGAAGAGTTGGGCACCGATGTAGGTATAATACCTACATCCACATTTGGCTACTTATGTTTGTTAGTATATTTTATTGGTTTGTCTATAGTGTGTTCTAGAAAGAAACTGACACAGAATTGCCCGAGAGCAATGCTTCATACATTGCATTGAAACTTTTCACGGCACGACACTGAAGTACAGCCGATGTATTCTGTAAAAATCTCACAGTAAAAACATAGGTGATGTGAGGTTTAAGTGAACTGTCAATAGTGTCAGTCCCTAGCATCAGGTGGAATGACAGCTCACTTCAAACTCACTTTACCTAAGATTTCACGGTGCAATTTTTACAGAATAGCATTACTGGCGCCCCGAGACGTGGTGATGTGGACTGAATAAAAAACAAACGAGCTTAAAAACAATACTTATATAATTAAGAGACACATATAATTTGCTACACTAGGATGCCTTCTTCGTAACTTTGCTCTTTATCTGGATTTTTAAATCTTCGGCGTCGTGCCACTGGTATCTCTGAGTGCCGATTTAAAAACCCATTATACCAATCAACGCCTGCAAGGCCCGTATTTAAATTAAAATTATGTCTAATATCGTTTTCTTGACAAAAATCAAATGCTTGTCTGCGAATAAACTTCGGTGTGAGAAAAATCCCACTTTTTGAAAGGCTAAGTATTCTTTCCACGAGTGTTTGTTCTTGTACTTCGTTCAGTATTCGGTTTCGTCCCGTCCGTTTTACTGAGCTTCCCGTTCTCAAATGATGGCTGAGGGCGGGTATAGAAATTCCATAATGATCTGAGGCAGCTCTCTTTGTCATATGTCCCCAGGTAACAGCCGCCATAGCTGCACGAAGGTCTTTTTCTGTCCACAAAGGTAGTTTTGCAAGCTTCGAACCTGTGAGAAAAACTTTGTTTAATGATTCAGGTATCAGGACAGCAAACGATGAAAATTACCAACGAATACTACAATTTAATATGATAAAAAATATTGATGATTAGACATCGGGTTATTTGCAGTAACAAAAAAAATGCGTGAATATAGCCTGGTCAACGCCAAAAGCCAAATGTACACACGACTGCATGCATACGTTTCTAATATAAGCTGACCTTGCGTTGTATGAGAACCGAACCACAGCCCCCTCTACATATAAGGTGGCAGTCCTACCCAGTGGCGTGCATTGCATATAGGCATATAAGCAGTGCCTACCTCGATATATCAACATAAGCCTGTCAATTACATTTTAGTGTGTGTGCCCCACAATTAAGAAACTCACTAAATTATCATACCAAACAAAAAACAAAATCTTCATACAAACACGCGCGGCAGTAGGCAGTCGCCGGACGGCCTACTCGGCTCCCGTACTATTCGCACATTGTCATTCGTCTTTACTCGTTCAAGTTAATACGACAAAATTTAAAATACGTACGTCTCACGCGTAATACCATGACGTTCGACCTTCGCAATTTATCACCCTTAAGTGCATGCCTACCCAAATAATCACACTTTTGACCTCACTTTTTTCTGATTAGTGACCGCGTTTGTCTAGACTAGACCCGGCCTAGTGCCTACCTATTCTGAAAACCAATGCACGCCACTGGTCCTACCACACGCCGCTTAGTGTGCGGGAGCCGTTGTGTCGCTCGTGTATTTGTGTCACCGACACACGTCCATGGTTGCAGTCACAGAGTACTTTTACCTCATTCGTCGCTGCGTGTCGCTCGTGTGCATGCACACTTACATAATTCACTGACCCAAAGCATGTGTGCATGTGTGTGTGTGATGTGTGTTTGTGTGTGATATTGTATTTTACCTGCAGTTTATTCTAATTAACTGATCCATGGTGTTATTATTGTAAGTTGAATGGCGAGAAATAGGGGAGACCTATGTCCAGGTGTAGGCTGTTAACAATGGTGGTAATGATTGTAAGTTGGATGTAAGTATATCAGAAAAATAAACGATTTAATTATTTCTTTGTGCAGCTTATACCTACTAAAAATGTACGGTACGATATGACGTAGTCGTGCAATTAAAAATAAAACAAATTTTATTTAAACTTTTGCTTATATTTATTTAAACTTCATGTACAATAGTGATACATAGCAGATTTAATGCAACAAGGCATTCTCCGCCAATCAACCTTAGGGTTAATAGGACTACGTTGTGATAGGTGTACACCACCATCACACTGCAAACTGTAACCATTAATTCAGCACATGACCCGCTAGCGTAGACATTTTTCGGCAGTTATCAAAAGAAAAAAATCAGCTGTTACAATGAAAATTGCAATACCTACGCGATCAAAACGTATGGAACAGCAATTTTATTTTTTAATAACCGACGAAAGCAAAGTAAATAAAATATAAAAAGAATTATAAAATTCTATCGATTTAATCGATTTCTAAAAAATCTCAACCATTTATGTAAAGGTGGGTCAGCTAATTGCTATAACTGATTGTACCTGCCCAACGAAATACTAAAGTCATGTACCTACCGAAAAGTGTAATATTCGGTGCAAAGTCAGAACTTTTACAAGCAGCTGTAGAGTAAGGTTACGTTAACGGGATTCAATCCCAGGCAGGTAACCTAGGATAGAATACCGTTAAAGCAACTATACTCTCATGTCTTCTTTTTGGATCGGTGTAAAGCTGGATTCATCTCAGGGTGTCGTTTCAAAAACCCATTATACCAATCTACGCCTGCAAGGCCCGTAGTGATATTAAAAACATGTTCAATATTATTTTCTAGACAAAAATCAAAGGCTTGTTTCCGAATTAATTTCGAGGTAAGTGGCATGCCTTTGTTTGAAAGTAGTATCCTTTTTACGAGTTGTTTTTCTTGAACACTGCTGAATATTGATTTACGTCCCGTTCGTTTTATTAAGTTTCCTGTCTTCAAATGATTACTGAGAGTTGGTTCTGGAATTCCGTGACGACGTGCGGCAGCTCTCTGAGTCATATGTCCGCTTGTAGCAGCTGCCATAGCAGCTCGTAAGTCTTTTTCTGTCCACGTAGGCCGTTTTGCACGCTTCAAACCCAATTTTATAGAACCTGTGAGTTAAGCCACGATTAATGTTAGCCCATTTATTAAAGCTGACAGAATCAACTAACACACTCCAACAACTTAATTTATACAGCGTGGTCAAAAAGTCAAATGAAATAGGGAGATAATGAGGTCATTTCCAACACTTTTAAAGTGAGAAATAATTTTTGGTAACGCTTCAAAATTTTTGGAAAAAAAAAAGACTTGTTCTTGAAGTTTGTTTTATATCACATTTTTTTATGGCCAGCTTATCTTATGGCCAGCTCATTGCTACTTCAGCTTGCTTATTCTGTTATTACTGCTACTTTCGTTCTCTGCCGGATCACCTTATTCCGGATTCGATCCCTCAGATAGACTCCAAGCTTAGCCCGTTTAATAACACACTGATCGACCTTAAATTTGTGGACCAGCCCTACCACGAGAGTCTACGTCTCGCCTCCGTAAGTCAGAACAGGTCGGACTCACTGATTGAAGACCGACTCTGCGCGGAATGGGCAACGAGAAGACAAAAAAGGACTGAATTTAAACATATAACGAGCTTATAAAAATATTTATTAAAATTTAGTCCCTTACGTGATAAATTACAATACGAGTAGAATAACTATTAGCGTAACTTCACTCTAGTTCTGGATTCTTTTCTTTTTTTAATCGACGTACAACTGGATTCATCTCGGAGTGTCGTGTTATAAACCCTTTGTACCAATTTAAGCCTGCAAGGCCCTTAGAGATATTAAAAACATGTTCAATATTATTTTCTAGACAAAAATCAAAGGCTTGTTTCCGAATTAATTTCGAGGTGAGTGGCATCCCTTTTTTTAAAAGATTTAGTATCCTTTTTATGAGTTGTTTTTCTTGAACACTACTGAATATTGATTTTCGCCCCATTCGTTTAACTAAGCTTCCCGTTTTCAAATGACTTCTGAGAGTTGGGTCTGGAATTCCGTGACGACGTGCGGCAGCTCTCTGAGTCATATGTCCGCTTGTAGCAGCTACCATAGCAGCTCGTAAGTCTTTCTCTGTCCACGTAGGCCGTTTTGCACGCTTCAAACCCAATTTTATAGAACCTGTGAGTTAAACCATGTTTCATGTTAGCTCATTTATTAAAGCTGACAGAATCAACTAACACACTCCAACAACTTAATTTATACAGGCTGGTCAAAAAGTCGTGGATCAAACGAAATAAGGAGATAAATGAGGTCATTTCCAACACTTTTAAAGTGAGAAATAATTTTTGGTAACGCTTCAAAATTTTTGGAAAAAAATTAATTGCTCTTGAAGTTAGTTTTATATCACTTTTTTATTAATTAGTCTAATTGAAAAAGAACTCCGTATACAAAAATATTCGTAACTTATTAGGGCAATTGAATTATAGCCATGCTGTAGAAAGATTTTTTGTTGGAAATGACCTCCTTTATCTCCCTATTTCGTTTGATCCACGACTTTTTGATTTCTGCCAATGAAGATGATCAACGCTGCTAACATTGATCATCGTCATTGACCTAGCTCATGTTATGGCCAGCTCATTGCCACTTCAGCTTGCTTATCCTGTTACGTCTACTACTTTCGTTCTCTGCCGGATCACCTCATTCCGGATTCGATCCCTCAGAGAGACTCTAAGCTTAGCCCGTTCTATAGCTCGCTGGTCGATCTTGAATTTGTGGAGCAGTCATACCGTGATAGTTTACGTCTTGGCTCCGTAAGTCAAAACAGGTCGGACTCACTGATTGAAGACCTAAATAATTAGGCTCTGCGTGAAATTGGTAACGAGAAGACAAAAAAGGACTGAATTAAAACAAACCACAAGCTTCTAAATAATATGTATTAAAATCTTCTTTATTCTAAATTTGTCCCTTACGAGATACATTACAATAAAATAACCATAAGCGTGACCTTGCTCTAGTTCTGGATTATATTCTTTTTACAATTGTTGTACCATTGCAATCATCTCAGGGTGTCGGTACAAAAACCCATTATACCAATCGGTGCCTGCAAGGCCCGTAGTGACATTAAAAACATGTTCAATATTATTTTCTAGACAAAAATCAAAGGCTTCTTTGCGAATTATTTTCGAGGTCAGAGACACTCCATAGTTTGAAAGATTTAGTAATCTTTGCACGAGTTGTTTTTCGTGTACCTCACCGAACATTGAGTTTCGTCCCAGTTTTTTTACTACGCTTCCTGTCTTCAAATGACGGTAGAGAGTTCGTCTTGGAACTCCATATCGTTTTCCTGCATCTCTCCGTGTCATATTTCCGCTTGTAACAGCTTCCATAGCTGCCCGTAAGTCTTCTTCTGTCCACATGGCACGTTTTGCATGGTTTGAACCATATTCAATAGTACCTGTAAGTAAAACCACGTTTTAAGTTAGCTCATTTATTAACGGCTGATAGAATCAACTCACAAAATTAATTTTATTTTAATGTATTTCCGGATGCTAACATTAATCATCGTCATCAGTCTGGCTAATCATATGGCCGGCTCATTTCTTTGGTTCTCTGCTCCGGCATCATTTGACGATTTGGCGTTCCGCAATTAGGCTGCCGGTATGAGCAGATCCGTCTGCTCATACCGGCAGCCTAATTGCGGAACGCCAAATCGTCAAATGATTCTGATCAGTTGGCTTCATTTCTATCACAATTGGCTTCATTTTACGATTTTCGAATTGCGAAACTCTAGTTTATTATGAAACCAATTATGAACGTTAAGGCCCTGCGCAGAAACTAGAGTTTCGCAATTCGAAAATCGTAAAATGAAGCCAATTGTGATAGAAATGAAGCCAACTGATCAGAATCATTTGACGATATGGCGTTCCGCAATTAGGCTGCGGATTCGATCCGTCACTCGTCAGAGAGACTCCAAGCTTAGCCCGTTACATAGCTCACTGGTCGACCTTGAATTTGTGGACCAGCTATACCGTGAGAGTCTACATTTCAACTCCGTAAGTCAGAACAGGTCGGACGCACTGATTGAAGACCTAAGTAATTGGGCTCTGCGTGGAATTGATAACGAGAGGACATAAAAGGTCTAAATTAAAACATACTACGAAAATAAGAATAAGAATAATTTAATTTTAGAATCATTTATTTGCATAAAATATAGGTGTTACCAGTTACCAGGAAAGGACGTTAAGATATGATGATGATAGGTGTTACCAGTTGTAAAGGTTGGTGGTTTAATGTACAGTCCATATTTTGCCTATTGAGGGCAAAGTAATTAATTTTAGATGAATACCCGAAACGTACTTATTTTAATAAGATAAGAATATACATACTATAATTATTTTCTAAGATAATTTTTGAAGTAAGATAAATTTTAAGTTACAATAATGATAACACACTTAACAAAACTGAAAACCTTAAAATAACATTTTTCACTTCTCATGCTCTAAAAGTTCGTCTTTATGTTGTGCTTAGGCGACATAAAATCGCTTTTTATGTTCTAGTGCATAAAGTAATTTTTTTTTCTGAGACTAAGGTAATCAGGCCCAACAGCCACACGCACAATAAAACTTCGCAGATTAAAGTCGTGATTTATTTCATTTTCTTTAATTTATACCACTTCCGTGTTTTCTATCGTTAATTTAATAAAATCAGGTAAAATAGTTGTCATTTATTATTTAAAAACGCAAAGAAACGTTTTTATGACATGGAAGTATGAAGTACCTAAGTCGAATGACAAAATGTTGAAATAAAAAAAAAAACTTTTAAAAAGTTTCGTGGCGGTATTATCTGTGGTGGCGGGAATTAGCTATGCTTTGCAACATTTTTGATTAATTATGTAGTGTATACTTTATGCCTGTTTCATTTTCTCGCAATCGAAGTGAAAAGCAGAGTGTATAACTCAGGCATAAACGAGCCATTTTACCCCTCGACTTAACTATCCACCCTCGCCTGCGGCTCGCGTGGATATAAACGTCTCGGGGTAAAATAGCTTCTTTTATGCCTTAGTTGTACAATCTACTATTGTCTTTGAACTCGCTACAATCTAATAAGTTAATAAATACAAGCTTCTAAATAACATTTATTTAAATCTTCTAGGTTCTGAATTTGTCTCTTACGTAATAAATTACAAATTTACAATAAAATAACCATAAGCGTGACTTTAGTTCTGGATTCTTTTCTTTTTACAATTGTTGTACCATTGCAATCATCTCAGGGTGTCGGTACAAAAACCCATTATACCAATCGGTGCCTGCAAGGCCCGTAGTGACATTAAAAACATGTTCAATATTATTTTCTATACAAAAATCAAAGGCTTCTTTGCGAATTATTTTCGAGGTCAGAGACACCCCATAGTTTGAAAGATTTAGTAATCTTTTCACGAGTTCTTTTTCGTGTACCTCGCCGAACATTGAATTTCGTCCCAGTTTTTTCACTAAGCTTCCTGTTTTCAAATGACTGTAGAGAGTTCGTCTTGGAATTCCATATTGTTTTCCTGCAGCTCTCCGTGTCATACGTCCGCTTGTAACAGCTTCCATAGCTGCCCGTAAGTCTTCTTCTGTCCACATGGCACGTTTTGTATGGTTTGAACCATATTCAATAGTACCTGTAAGTAAAACCACGTTTTAAGTTAGCTCGTGTATTAACAGCCGATAGAATCAACTAACATACTCCACAAACTTAATTTTATTTAAATGTATTTCCAGATGTTAACATTGATCATCGTCATTAGTCTGGCTCATCATATGACTGGCTCATTTCCACTTCAGCTTGCTTATTCTGTGGGCTATGTCAACTACTTTGGTTCTCTGCCGGATCTGCTCATACCGGATTCGATCCGTCAGAGAGACTCCCAAGCTTAGCCCGTTCCATAGCTCACTGATCGACCTTGAATTTATGGACCAGCCATACTGTGAGTCTACGTTTCGGCTCCGTAAGTCAGAAAATGTTGGACACACTGATTGAAAACCTAAAAAATTAGGCTCTGCGCGGAATTGGCGACGAGACGACAAAAAAGGACTAAATTTAAACATACCATGAGCTTATAAACAATATTTATTAAAATCTTCTTGATTCTAAATGTCCCTTATGAGATACATTACAATAAAATAACCATAAGCGTGACCTTGCTCTAGTTCTGGGTTATTTTCTTTTTATGATTGTTGTACTTACAACTGCAATCATCTCAGGATGTCGGTACAAAAACCCATTAAACCAGTCAGTTCCTGCAAGGCCCGTAGTGGCATTAAAAACATGTTCAATATTATTTTCTAGACAAAAATCAAAGGCTTCTTTGCGAATTATTTTCGAGGTCAGAGACACCCCATAGTTCGAAAGATTTAGTAACCTTTGCACGAGTTGTTTTTCGTGTTCCTCGCCGAACATTGACTTTCGTCCCAGTCTTTTCACTAAGCTTCCTGATTTCAAATGACGGTAGAGAGTTCGTTTTGGAATTCCATATCGTTTTCCTGCATCTCTCCGTGTCATATGTCCGCTTGTAACAGCTTCCATAGCTGCCCGTAACTCTTCTTCTGTCCACATGGCACGTTTTGCATGGTTTGAACCAAATTCAACAGTTTCTGTAAGTAAATCCACGTTTTAAGTTAGCTCATTTTATTTAATAGCCGATAGAATCAACTAACCAAACTCCACAAACTTAATTTTATTCAAATGTGTTTCTGGACGCTAACATTGATCGTCGTCATTAGTCCGACTCATCATATGGCCGGCTCATTGCCACTTCAGCTTGCTTATTCTGTGGGCTATGTTAACTGCTTTGGTTCTCTGCCGGATCTCCTTATTACATATTCGATCCCTCAGAGAGACTCAGAGTTTAGCCCTCCCCATGGCTCGCTGAGCTACTTTGTTTTCGTGGTTTAGCCACCTTGAATTTGTGGATCAGCAATACCGTGAGAGTTTACGTCTCGGCTCTATAAGTTAGAACAGGACCCTAATTGCGTAACACACTTTCAATCACGATCTGAATTATTTTGAAAGATATTTCTAATCCATTGCTTCATATGTTCGAAAAATTTGTCTACTCAACAACGTAAATAACGCAATGAATGTTGTTGAACTGTCAAAATGAAGGCCAATGCTACTGTTAGTGTGTTACGCAATTACCCCGCAGGTCAGACGCTGAAGACCTAAGTAATTAGGCTCTGTGGAATTGGCTACGAGAAGACAAAAAAGAACTGAACTAAAACATACCACGAGCTTATAAATATATAATATTTATTAAAATCGTTTTGTTTCTGAATTTGTCCCTTACGTGCTACATTACAATCGAATAACCATGTGTAACTTTAATCTAGTCCTGGATTATTTTCTTTTTGTAATCGTGGATTCATCTCAGGGTGTCGGTTCAAAAACCCATTGTACCAATCTACGCCTGCAAGGCCCTTAGTGATATTAAAAATATGTTCAATATTATTTTCTACACAAAAATCAAAGGCTTGTTTGCGAATTAATTTCGAGGTAAGTGGCATCCCTTTGTTTAAAAGATTTGATATCCTTTTTACGATTTCTTTTTCTTGAACACTGCTGAATATTGATTTACGTCCCGTTCGTTTTATTAAACTTCCCGTTCTCAAATGACTTGTGAGAGTTGGTCTTGGAATTCCATGTCGTTTTGCTGCAGCTGTCTGTGACATATGTCCGCTTCTAACAGCTGCCATAGCTGCATGTAAATCTTCTTCTGTCCACATGCCACGCTTGAACGCAACATGCTTTGAATGAAATTGAATAGTACCTGTAAGTAAAACCGCGTTTTATGTTTAATCGGCTCATTTCCACATCAGCTGCATATTCTGTGGGCTATGTTAACTACTTTCGTTCTCTGCCGGATCTCCTCATTCCGGATCCGATCCCTCAGAGAGATAACTAGCTTAGCCCTTTCCATAACTCGCTGAGCGACCTTGCTTTTGTAGTTTAACCATACCGTGAGATTCTACGTCTCGGCACCGTAAGTCAGAATATAAGGTAGGACGTCCTGATTGAAGACTTAAATTTTTAGGCTCTGTGAAATTGGCAATGAAAAGCCAATAAAGGACTGAACTAAAACAAACGTACGACCTTATAAATAACGTTTATTAAAATCTTGATTCTGAGTTTGTTCCTTACGTGAAATTTTATAATAGAATAACTCCAAACGTAAATTTACTCTAGTTCTGTAAAAATAAACATTGCACACACAGCTCTAGTTTTTCCGTGATTCCTTTTTATTTGGTGGAGAATGCTCGCGAAATGATCCCATATCAATTTCATTAATTTGCTTGGGTAGAATAGAATACTCTTCATTATGTATACATAAATATTACACAGGGGTGACACAACTTTTAAAGACAACCATTGGATGGATTGAAAGAGAAAAGGAGAGACAAGGAGTAAGGGTAGTTTTCGGGTTAGTTTATATAATACCCACTCGTGTTTAATTCACTTTGTTTATTGTGTTTTTTTTTTGAGGATATTATAATTTTTCCTGCCACTGTTGTTTACATAACAAGTAGTATACGACTTTGTACCACACTATAAATAATAGGTACCAACCACACCAAAAATAAAAATTCCAACGTAAAAAAAACAACCAGCTGGTTGTTTTTTGCGCTAAATTTGCAGCCGACCATCAGGAAAATATCGAGAAAATTGAAAAATATTAAGGTGCCGAATAAGTAATAATCACACGCGAAGACGTTACGTAGTGTGCACAAGCGACACGCGTCGACATCAGAGCCAACTGCAACCGCCGACGCGTACCGACAGTCATCAACGCATGCCGCTCGTGTATTTGAGCACTGTACTCAAATACACGAGCGGCACGTTGTCGACGACAATTGCAGTTGCCTCTGTCTTCGACGCGTGTCGCTCGTGTATGCACACTTAGAGCGATTTCGCACTACATTCGATCCGAATCCGAGAAATGCCGGTCCGAAGTGACCATAGACCTATTTGTATAAGGGGTTGCGCACTAGATCCGAACTCTATCCTTCCGAATTTAGAACATTCCCAATTCGGATTGAAGTAGGACCTTTAATTCGGATTCGGATCGGATTTAGTGCGAAACCGCTCTTACGGCACTGAGAGCGACTCAAGAGGTACGTTAGGCGGTTGGGGGGAGGGGAAGCGCATACCACGAACCGGGAAACTTAGCGCGAGCGGTGTACATAATAATATAATAGAACAACATTAGCGTAACTTTACCGTTTGTCTAGATTTCTTTCTTTGAATGATAGGAAAATTCATCTCGGAGTGTCGTTTTATAAACCCTTTGTACCAATCCGCGCTTGCAAGGCCCGTAGTGATATTAAAAAAATGTTCAATATTATTTTCTAGACAAAAATCAAAGGCTTGTTTTCGAATTAATTTTGAGGTAAGAGGCATCCCTACGTTTGAAAGATTTAGTATTCTTTCCACGAGTTGTTTTTCTTGTACCTCTGTTAATATTGATTTTCGACCCAGTCGTTTTGAGAAGGTTCCAGTTTTCCAATAATCGCAGAGAGTTCGTTTTGGAATGCCATAACGACGTGCGGCAGCTGCCTGTTTCATGTGTCCTTCTGCAACAGCAGCCATAGCAGCTCGTAAGTCCTCTTCTGTCCACGTAACATACGGCGAACGCTTCGACCCTTTTTTTACTTGGCGGCGATTCACGAAACCTTTAAAAATTTGGTACAATTACTAACGAAATATTGATTAACGGTAAATCATAAAATTCAGTCCGAAATTAATTATATCAGCACCCTAATTGCGTAACACACTATCAATCACAATCTGAATCATTTTGAAGGATATAGCTAATCCATTGCTTCATATGTTCGAAAAATTTGTCTTCTCAGCAACGTAAATAATTCTATGAATGTTGTTGAACTGTCAAAATGAAAGCCATTGCTACTGATAGTATAGGTAGTGTGTTACGCAATTACCCCGCAGTTTATGTAGAGTGATTTTTGGGATGGCATTCACGTAGCACTTACGGGCTACATCCGAAACTGTGGGTGGTAGAGGATCGTGGAAAAGGAAAAAGATTTTCTTGATTTTAGAGGAAAATAAAACTGCATTTTTAGTTTCTTGAAAAGCTTCTTGCTTTTTTTTTGCATGGGAAAAATGCTTCTGCCTAAGCCAAGCATCGAACTAGTATTTATTGCCAAATGACCTTGAAAAATGATGTTTATGCGCGGGCATATAATCACAGTAGGGCTATCGGCCATTAAAGGTTTATGATCTGTTCCAAAAGAATCTGATGAAAATGTAAGCAAATGAATAAGAAAATGTACCCGTGGATGCTAATTTGTAGTACGGTCAGCATCAAAAGTTGATTAACACTTCAGTTTTTTTAATCTTAGTTATTGAGCAAAATATTTGTTTAAAATTGCAACAGAAGAATTTTTTTTAGAATATATACTCTTGTCTATTATGTGAAAAGCTAAAAATCAGTTTATTGAAAAAAGTTGTTGTCAATTTAATAACAAGTAAAAATGATAGTGTTAATCGACTTTTGATGCTGACTGTACCACTTAGATACAAACAGAGATCAGTGATATGATTATTTGAATACTTAGCCCCGAAATTCTAATTTAAAATCCCTTTAATGATGTTTTTGATACTTTTTGTATTTACGCGGTTTGTAACAATAGCATTCGCTGACGTCTATATTTACTCCCAGCCGTATTTAGTTGGACTTTGGTCTGTAGCTACGTTATCAGTGACGCAGTTATCGCCATCGTACGAGATAGGTTCGGGAAGTAGGTACATGATGAACGCCCACGAACTTGTTAATACTGATAAATCTTTGTTTAATAACTTTTTGCATACCTACATTATTTATTCATATTTGCGTACCTATAAGAATTGAGCAACATGTCGTGCGGAAACTTTTATTTTGATTATGGCTATAAGAGTAGAGAAAGACCAAAGATACGATGGATAAATTGTATGAAAGATGATTTGGCTAGAAAGGGGGTCACTACTGAGATAAACGCAAAAAGAAAATTTGAAAGAAGAAGAAACAGAATGCGCCGACCCCAAATAAAGTTAAAAAATAAAAAACACGCTTTAAAAACTATAAAATAATTAAATTGAATTCAAAAAGTACCTACTCCACGCTTTTTGGATGAAATTTGACTTCTAAGATTTTTTTTACATTGTTTGTTAGTTACAAGCGAAGCTGATAAAATCGTGTTAAAAATAAGGGGAGGATGATCCTAATATATTTAAGTAGATACACACTACATTACATTTATGTGACAAATTGACTATCTAACAAATAAAATCTTACCTACGAAGCTACATTAAATTACGAGGCATTACAGTTTTATGCGTAAGGACTAGGACAACCTTTGACGGTTGTATGTTTATCATTTTGTCTTATACGTACGACTTCCTATGTACTCGTAAATACTTGGTGACGGACGTGACAACTGTGCCACTAGCGTTCGTCCTTTTGCGTCCGTCACGCGTGGGCGCAGGATTTAATATCCATAGACCTATTTGTTCTAAATTTGCATATTAATTGTGTCATACAATCTGTGTAAGTAGGTACCTACTACTCTTGATATGATAACGTTGTGTTACACGTGGTATTTTTTAAGACTACTTTTGTTTGTCATTCTCTTTATTATCAAGCCTCATTGATATTCAATATCAGAAGATAATAACAAAAATCAAAAGTAGGTAATTTATTCAAAATCATCATTTTTTGTAGAAGTGTTTGTAAGACCCACTGGTAACCATGAAGTTTCTGGGTTTAGTTCCCAAGACAAACAAGTGTGGTTGTCCTTATTGCCTTGTAGCACCTTGTACACCACAGCTAGAAGTTTGTAATTCTACCAAAATTTTCGGCTATAAGCTCATACCTATAAGGATTTTATTCCCATCCTACATGGGGTTATCCCCCAAGGGGAAGAAGACGTGAGTTTATGTATGAACGCAGAAACTACAGAGCGCCACCTGCTACGATCCTTAAAAACTCCTTTTGCTTCGTTTAAGATCATACATCTGGTCTTACACGCACGCCAGTTGCGTGTACAGCCTGATCTTTCTAAAGAACATCACCAATAATTAAAGGTCACTAGATGTCCTTCTAGGACGTCACAACCGTTTCCACTCACCTCAGCCTTGTAAATCCACCTATCATCCTTCCTATCAATATTACGTTATTAGAGTAGGTATCTACTTACTTACATTCATGATGGAGAATAGGGAACACCGGCTAGTTGATATTTAACATTATCATTAGGTAATTATTTATTTTACATCATATCATTGCGTGCTGATAAACGATAAAAATAATCTTCCGACGAAATAGTTGAACTTCGGACACTAACAGAACTCCAAGGACATTTGCATGTTTATACGTCAAACTACCATGATCTTTGTACAACAACAAACGCCATTCCTACAACATTTATGTTCTTCGTAGATAGCGAATTGTGTTTTGAAGGTCATTAACTTTTATCACTAAACTACTGGGCATGTTCGTGCCTAGAAGTTTAAGAAAAAGGAGGAAAAGAAAAAGGAACAGAGGAGGGTAAGGAATGGGGTACCACAAATCTGACAGTGTACTAATATTATCTTCGGAACTACTGATCCCATTCCGAAAATTCTTTCACTAATGGGAAGCTAGAATACCAGGGAGTATCATAGGATATATTTTATTTATGTTAAGGCGACTACATGACCCAAAGCGCGGTCTTTGTTGGACTGCATAGAAAAGAAAGAGAAGCGCGATGACACAAAGAACTAGAAAAAACAAGAACTTTCACGCGGACAACGTCGCGGGCAGAAGCTAGTTAGGTATCATATATTTTATAATTTTTCGCTTCCTTGGAACCATGACGCACAGAAAAAAATACCCTACTTGGCAGAATATTTTGATGATTGAAGTCCTATTGGATAACAGGGGGATTTCCCTAAACACTTAGTCGAACCAACACTTGTGTCATTTCATCGGTTTCCGTTGTTACTATGTTGCAGACCTTGAACTATTTGTGAAGTTATGAGAATTATTTGTTCCTACACATTTTTATCATTGTAACAATATCCGCGCTTATGTGCAATCATCAAAAGAGATAAGTAACCATAAGTCGTCGGGTATAGTTGAAGATTAGTAAAAAACCGATGGATATTTTCGAATGAAATTTAATTTGATAAATAAAGTTTGTTTTTTATTAATTGAATTAATTTTATTCTAAAACATCCATCGGTTTCTTAATAAACTTTAACTAGGTATATCCGACAACCCTGGTAACTTATCACTTTTGGTGACCGTACCCACCAATTTAGATTTCTACTCTTTGCTGTACGATTTTACTGGGGTGTTTTGGTGTTACAGCTTTGAAAAGTAAACAATATAATCAATTAATCATTCAAGGTATTTATTGTGACACAAAAAGCACATGTAGGTATACTTTATGTTCCCCACAAACTGTTTGCGAACATTTATAACAAACAATTTTACTCATCATACGTATTGATGAGGGACAGTAGGCACGGTACCTACTTGTATTTTCTGCTCCCATCCTTCCGGCTGCTAGAAGGTGCTGATGGATTGGGTATGAATTTGCATTCCGAATCCGTAGTGCGATGTCGTTTCTTCTAACATAAGGATTCCAGCATTTCGATAAATATACACGCCTTTGAGCATGGATGATTCGTGGAAAATAATCTATACTAATATTATAAAGAGGTAAAGTTTGTATGTTTGTAAGTTTGTATGTAGGGGGTAATCTCTGGAACTACCTACTAGTCGGATTTGAAAAATTCTTCTTGCATTTGATAGCGCAATTCTTGAGGAAGGCTATAGGCTATTTAACATCACGCTATGACCCTTAGGAGCCGAGCAAAAAGAAAAAAAAGTCAAAAAGAAAGTTAAGTGATAGCGCGGGCGGGTGATGCGATACGACGGGGTGGCTCGGGGGAAACAAGAAGTTTCACGCGAACGAAGTCGCGGGCTGAAGCTAGTTGTAAAATAAAATTAGAATAATAGATACTTATACCAAAAATAATGATGGTCCCAGCTTCGAAGATGGGAGATGAAATAATATGCTGTGTTAAAATGGAACGATTTATCTAAATAAGAACTCTCATCGAGTATCACTTGATGCTATGCTTGATGTATCAACGATGAATGTTGTGTAGTTTAAAGTTTCAAAGGCTAGCTTTTGACAGTACCTACCTACTTACCTAATTTTATTCCTACCTGTGTCTACGCACACACTTGTGCACTATGATATCTCCCGCGCCGATAGCTAAGTATTCTCCGCTAAGACTGGTCGCCATGGTCGAAATTCGGTCTTTTCATTTTGTCACCTTTTCCATTGATGTAAGGCCTGCATTAGGGGACGCCTATGTACAGCAGTGGACGTCTTTCGGCTCATGTGATGATGATGATGAGGGCCTATATTCATTGTCATACCAAATTTTGTCACGAAGCTCAAGCTACAATTTTCACCCAGTGGTCAGCCAGCACATCCCATATCTAGTTATAGGGAAAAAACAAGGCTTAAAGGCGTTCGGACGATGAAGTACCTTACTTAAGTAAGCAATTTTAATATAAATCTAAGCATGATTTAGTTAGGATTAAAGTTCACAATACAACATAAATAAGTGAAAATATACCATAATAGGAAATAACTAGTAAGGTAGGTATTTGTAATGACGGCTCTGTTTAAGTGTCCTGAGAGGGAGTGAGTGGTATCCTCCATTATAAAACCGCTAATCTATTCATTGAAACGAATCGACAATGAATGTATGCCAAACTATCAAAAAGGAAGATAAGAAAACGTCACTGTATGTGCCTACTATGTAGGTAACCTTATCAAATACACGTCGGTAAATGACGTGACGTAGGTACTTTATAGCGAGTGTTATCAATAGATCGAACTACTACCTAAACTTGGCTACTTATAGCTCTACCTACCTACATTTGGCAGGCCATAAAATATATTACCAAGAACTTGCTCGACATTGATGACTTACCTAACTGTCATCAACAGTAACTGTTCAAAATCTGCATGAATCACGACCTTATTCTCATTGAATATCGTCCGAATCGTGGTCAACAGTTTTGGGCACCACTTCGTTAAAAATTGAACTTTATTCCTAAGAGTTAGGGCCTAAACTGGAGTTTTTGTTAAGATTCAACATTGTAATTGCTCCTATATTTGCGGGAGCGTGACTATGTGGTATCAATTGCTATTGATCTCTTTTTATTAATCAATCGTTTGTCCCGTCTGGCTTTATTGAAAGACATTTTAAATCTTTACTAGATTCAGATCAACAGATAGGCATATTGGGTAGTTCTTTTGGTGTTTAAAAATACAATAGGTAATCAATTTTAAGATAATAAACTATATCTACTTAGGGCATATAAGTCAGTTCGGTTATTCCGTTATCGACCCCAAAAAATCCACCCTAAGGTGGATACGCGGAAACTCATGTCCGAGAATCCACCCCAAGTTTATAAATTCCGTTTACCCAACTAGGCCTGGGGTGGATTTTTGGACATAAGTTTCCGCGTATCCACCTTAGAGTGGATAAACGGAATAACTCAATCAGTTACGATATTTGCTTATCTTTTAATTTGAACCAAACAAATATTAGCCATTTAGATTTTGATATATTATAGCACCTACCTCTCTCATTATCTACCTATCTACTAATTAAATCGTATTGCAATGAGCTATCACTAATCCGTTCACAGTTAAGTAGATAATCAATGAAATTAAGTATTATTTTATACTCTTTAGCCACAATGCGTCTGGACTCTGACCTGCAGGGTAAATGCGTAACACACTAACAATAGCAATGGCTTTCATTTTGACAGTTCAACAACATTCATTGCGTTATTTACGTTGTTGAGCAGACAATTTTTCGAACATACGAAGCAATGGATTAGCCAAAATTATTCAGACTGTGATTGAAACTGTGTTACGCAATATGGGTGCTGCACTGGAGAGTGGACATATAATTATCTTCATCTCAGCGCGTCGATGGCAATTTGTATATTTATCAGCCCAGAACTTAGCCACGAGTTTTAGGATATCAGTGGAATCCATTAATTCCTGTATTCTCCCTTCCAGTTTCTGAGGAGTGGAAATTATGAAAACAAAAAAACGGTCATACAATATGATACATTTTATTTTTGGCTTAGGTACATAAAACTCTTGAAAGGCACAATAATTGTAATACAGAATGGAACTTTGATCTTTATAAACTAATTTCTTAACATTTTATTTTCATTACATGATCTTTGTCGTTGAGTGGCATGTGCAGTGTTTTATTTAAGAAGTGGGTCAGTAGTTCCAGTACCTTAGTTCATTAAATAAAGTAGGTACCTACCTACTGCTAAAACACAACCCACATATTTTACCAACATATTTTCTGTTTTAATTTAAATACCTCAGTAATGAGTTTTTTGGATTTCCTAGTCCAATTTAAATAAAACACTGCAAGTAGATATTTGGTGAGTGTGGTGGATAAAAAATAAATTAAAAAAAAAAACAGTTTAAACGGTCAACGTAGGTCGGAACCTAACTGTACCTATATTTTTTTCTCCTCTAACCACGCTTATTGTTCAGGTAGGTACTCGTTCTTTCAGAATAAACTCATCAGACAAATATTTCAACACAGGTGTTAAGATAAAAATCGCGTGAATTAAGTAATATGGTATAGATCTGCTGATTTTGTTGATAATTTCGTTCAGTAAAGAAATATCATCGTGAATTTTCTTTGAATTATCTCTATAAGTTATGTCTGATTAGACTTTAAATGTGATAATCGAAAACAATCTATCAAAACAGAGGAGTCCAAACTCCAATATGGTAATATGAAAGCGTCACAATTGAAAAAACGAACATAAATAAAATATTTCAGTATCGAGGTAGCGGTGAGTAAATTAAGTTTTTTCTCTCATCAAATATCTAGGATTTGCTACAAAGAGGAACAATAAAAATAACGGTTAGACATCATATCACAAAAGCGAAATCTCCGCTTCACCTTGACTTAACGACATAAAAATAAGTCAACGCAAGCGCAACAATAGATATATTTATGGGCGGAACTATGTAGGTCATGATTTCATGAAGGACAGACAGACAATACACTAAAAACGTGTCAATATTACATAGTATTTTATAACTATATGATTAAAACATCACTTTTGCGGTGACTGAAAATGCATGATAAATGTACAATAGAGAATGTACCTAGCAATATTTAGCATCCAAATATTGCTTTGGCGTATTATTTATCTTTTGATTAGCGACATAATCCTTATACCCTCATGGAACGAAGTGACCGAATGACTCTTCGATCATTTTAAACTTTAGGTCGAAGAGTTTTTATTAGGTATATCAGTTCCGGATGATCGGCAGTAAAATTCAAGGCTGACGGTCTAAAATAGTGCTATCAAAATGAAGCTGATCAAAACATAAAAAAATGGACGCCCCCTTAAAAAAAAAAAGAAAAATTACGAAACAAATTCGTATAGGTATTATATATTAAACTCTAAAAGAGAATATATGTTTGCATTTCAATAAACTCTCAACTTTTGTACATAGTCTAAAACATTAGTATACGTACTTAGTACTTACAACTAAGTTACAAACTAAACTTTTCACGTAAACTTAACATTCCATAGAATAAAAATTAAAATCTCATCTTGTTTGAAATAGAGGCAGTTTGTTCATTTCACAACAAAATAAAGGCAGTAAAACAAATTGTTTGCAAATACTTTAATTGTAATCATACATTGTTTGGGGTGTTGGGAGGCGTCTTATCTGGTAAGGGGGGGAGGCTGTAAGATTTACCGTCTGGGGTCATCCAACAGGTCGGAGGATCGTGGTTGTGTCTGCCGATGCTTTCCGTCACCTTCCCATTGTTATTTATCCGTAGCTTCGCGGGACAACACCTGCTGAAGAAGTACCAACAGTACCACAGCTGACTGCCGTACGCCTTCTTATACATAAACCGGAACGTGTGATTCTGATATATGAATAGTTTTGAGTTCCCTCTAGTGTTTATGAAAATACCTGAAAATTAAAGCAGAATTGTAACACAAATAAGAGGTTCCGTTACTTACGTTAACAGGAAGGTAAATGAAACAAATATTATTGTTAATTATTATAATTGCAAAGTAGGTATACAAGTAAGTAGATAACATTTGCGGAAATTTTCTGAGAAATAAAATGAGAAATTAATACCTCAATAGCTTGCCTTTACAATTAAGTAAGAAACTAGCAAGAATACCATAATTGACCAATAATTGAAGTTGTAATTCAAGGTGACAAAGTTCCAAAAACCAGTACTTAAATTAAACTTTCATGAAGAATTTGGCTGATAAAATTCAGTTACGCCTAAATGAGTATTAACATAATTATTCCAAGCCTGACCAATGTTCACCCATTTTAAAACAATAGATTAAATCCTTTTTTTTTTCAAGTTTTTTTACAACGTTTATTACAGAAAAGACATTTTTAAATAATCCATTCCTTACATACTAGTATAAAACAAAGTCGCCAAAATGTCTATACGCGCATATCTTCCGAATGAACGCACCAAATTGTTTTTTTTTTTTCGGCATCGCCAGGACAAGGTTTGTATGAAAGAAAATTTCGGAAATTCGAAAAAAAATATATTGCATCCATGCGAAGCTAGGGCGGGCCGCTAGTTTGAATATAAAAATACCTGTTGTCTAATAGGAATAGAGGCCTATGCTCACCATTGAGCGAAGTTGGGCTGTGGAAGATTAATAGGAATATGATGATGTTTACAATACCTTGGTAATTCAAATGACTATTGACAATAGCCGCAAGACCTTGAGGGTACACCTACAGTCCGTTCAGTTATTTTACCTTTAAATTTGCATGACTGTCAAAATAACAGTCATGTTTATTGTCATTGCAATAAGCTCGCTATTGGGTTGCTGCCATTGCCAAGTCTGTCAAAGTCACAATGATCTTTACTTTCATTGCAATAAGGTTGCTATTCGGTTGCTGCTTCCATGGTCCGATTGATAGAACCACCGAAAAGAAAAATGCCCGTGGTCCTACTAGTAGAACTACGCGGTCGGACCACGGGCAATAAACGAAAATAACTGAGAATGGAGAGTATGTTGTTTGGGCTTAAGTACTGATCTTTGAAATGTTGTGTTTTGACAATGTTGCCTTTTTAGTGGGACTACTAGATGCTCTGTGTCTAAAACAAACTCGACAAATTGATTTTAGGACACAATATTTTAGTATGGTTACGAGGAAATGTTATACAATAGCAGCGAGTCGGACTACAATATGAATCAATGATGCATCATGCCCTATATAAGGACAAATTTAGCAATAGTTTGTTTAACATTATTTACACTACAATTTTATATTATACGCTCCCGGACTTCTTAATCAAGCCACTGCACTGTTCGCATTTTTTAATAGAAGTATAATTTTTTTTTATTTAAATGGTCATGAATTTAAATTCGGAACAATGATGGCCAGTATTCTAAAACTGCATAAGAACTTTTTCTTTGACTCATCATTATTTTGATGTTTTAGGCCTATAAACCTTACTTGAAAAGGCATTAAGGCTCGATTTAGGAGTCTGGGAGTGTATATTTAGTACCCACTTTTCAGAATGCTATGGCTACGTTTACGCGAACTATACTTCGCGCGGTCTCTGTCGTACAGCAAGATGTCAAGCACTGTGCAAGAGAGAGCACGCGACGTATAGTTTGCGTTAGATGCAGTGCGTAGAATGCAGTGAGTAAAAATCTGATTGAAAAGATGACTTCAGTGTCCTTCACTTAAAACAATAGTGTTTATATTGTGGTGATGTATCATTCAAACATAGTTGTAGTTAAGTATGTTATTGGCTCCACTGTACTTCCTCACCCGTTTATTCAAAGCTTCACAATTTTAACAGTTCTACATTTCGTTATGTTAAACACTTTCGCAAAATCCCGCATTGTGAAAACTTAATCTTAAAGTTACGGAAAATGTAACATGTGTACACAAATGTAACATGTTTATGTTTTTTTTTGTGTTCCGGTTACACTACACACTAAACCAACATAATATATACAAAAATAACACATTTGTAATGACAACTTAGGATGCAAGAGCGAGCCAAGCGAGCTCGGGACTTGGGCACCCCGACTCGGACAGGTTAGGTTAGAAGGGGATGGCGGGGTCTAGTGAGCGAGCGCAGCGAGCGAACAGACCCCGCCATCCCCTTCGTGGTTATTTTTTTTTAGACCATAGAGCCCCGCGAAACGGGGCTCCTACTACGCCTTTTAAGCAACTTTTAAGTGTTTTGAGGTTAGGTTACAAAAATCATTGGGAATTTTTTTCTCGGCCACTATGGTTTTGCGAACTTTTCGGTTTTCAAATTTACACTAAAAAGGGTCTATTCTATCTAAAAAAAAATAGTTACTATCAAAATGCGCCGGGTGAGGAAGTACAGTGGTTCCTTTTTCCTCAGTGACTACAAAATTCAGGAAAAGAATTCCCATAAAGTAAATATTTAAAATTTTAAGGAAAACTTTATAATGTTATTACCAGTGATCGGAGTAGGTAGATTGAATTGGGGTCATTGTTCCAAAACATATACATTAATATGGACAAACCTCCAGTGGCGTGCATTGCATATAGGCATTTAAGCAGTGCAGTGTAGTAAAATCTTCATACATTGTATGAAGATTTTGTTTTTTGTTAGGTATGATAATTTAGTGAGTTTCTTAATTTTGGGTCACACAATAAAACGTAATTGACCGGCTTATGTTGATATATCGAGGTAGGCACTGCTTATGTGCCTATATGCAATGCACGCCACTGCCTCCGGTATTCAATTCTTTTTATTATTTTTGAAAAAATAAATAATAAAATTAATTTAGTTCTGACACCTTCCTTTAAATTTTGAATTGGGCAGAGTAGTAATAATATCACTACCAACATTAACAATATTTAATTGGATCCGGAAATACTGGAATTACTTTCTGGGAAAATGACTTATCCATGTTATTCTTTCTGTGGGCATTTATGATACAAGTACCAAAAATCAATCTACCTACTCCAATCACTGGTTATTACATGCTATCCGCATTAAAAAAATAACACTTGTTTTTCATTATTGACAACAAGAAAATGCAATTAGGTATTATGTTTTTAGATACCATATTATTACTGCAAGTGGTACTTGCAGATGGTAAAAGATTTTATTTTATCTTGATTTTAGGTATATTTCAGAATGGCAAATCATTGATAGCAAGGTAGTATAAAATAGATAAGCAAATCTAATGCTTAGACAACAATCTGGGGGATAATAGTCATTAATAAACACATTAATTATTGGCATAAACCAAAGGACATTTCTGGATGATAAGTTAAAAAAATTGGGTTATATTATTAATAATTTTAAAACTGAATAATTTTATTAATCATTTTAAAACTGTGTTTTTCTGTTGTGAGCCATTACTTTAATAATCAATGAGTACCTCCATAGTAAATAAAGGCTTCATGGTTATTACATATTATGTTATTTGTATTTTAATTTTAAACCAATGGTGATTTATGGAATAACCCAAAATATTGTGGAAGTTTTACAAAAAATATTTTTGCAAAAGGTGCGTTTTTCAGATGATGTTTTTACTGTTTTATAATTTAAAAACACATTACCACTCCTTTGCGTCGCGCAGTCGGGTAAAAATAGGAAGACTATTGAAACTTTAATACAAACCACTTATTTATGTCAACATAGTTTGATTATTAATTTTACTTAGATTAGAGAAAACTATTTAGATTATGAAAATCTATATAAGCATTTACATAAATAACTACATTATGTAATACATACTGGAAACATAACTGAATATGACATTACTTTTATACTTTTTCTAAGTTACTACCAGTTTGCCACAGCACCGAGTTCCAGTTAAATTGTTATCGTTTGGCAATTGAGAGGTGCACAAATTGAACTTACATAAACTTAATTTAAGCAATCCAAGCAAAATTCAGATTAAAAACATATCAAAAATATTGTGTTCAAATCTGTTGGTAACTTTAACATTTCTGATCAAATATTATGGTAAAGACTTTTAACACAAACTTTTAACTAAACAACACATTTTATAACTACACAAGAGCACTATTCTTCCAATACACTACACTGAACACAAAACTTTGTTTAAAGTTCACAAACTTTATAACTTTTTTAATGCACCGAGTGTACTCAGACGATGGCACACCATACAAGGAATAGGAGATACATTCCGCAAACAAAACATAATTCGATATTCAAACTAAATAAAATCAGATAGCATAATAAGCTAATTCGATGTTTTCATTCCTTTGCTTTACGAAACGAAACACGTTTGTCAAAATGTCACTTTCTGACAATGACGTTTCGTATTTTTTGCTGGCGTTTATTTACATTTGCAAAGATCGGATATTATGCTTATGGGATAAGCTTATTAGGAAAAAACGATTATACATCAAAGATTTATGTTCAATGTTTAAGTTTTTCCAAAATTTTGATTAGATGGCATAGTTTTAGATAATATAATACTAGTTTGAAACACCTTCCTTTTAATTTGTATAGAAGATGAAAATTATTTGTAAAATCACAGCCGTTCGCAAGAAGCGTAATATTTACTCGTAACGGAACGGTTTAAAAACCAGGTGTTGCTATTTACAGACGCAAGCACAAAAACGATCTTTCACCCAAGATCGATATAATTTATATGCTGGCTACATTATTTCAAAAAGTAAAAAAAAAAACAAAATGACAGAAAAGACAGCGTCACTGCCGCACTGCGTCATGTCATTTTGATTTTTCTAGCGTTGCGTACCTACTATGGCGTACTGTTTTTGTGTTACATTTACGTAACTTCAAGTAAACCTAAGAAAGTGTATAAAGTGATTTAAAAGTTGTGACTTAGTTAAAACTTGGATAGGTTATATGCGCGCCAATAACTTCATAAAGTTGTTTTAGGTTTTGTTAATAGATTTAAAAGTATTCATGATAAAATAGTGATTTTGCTGTACATTTGTAATTACTTAACTCGAGTTTAGTTACCAAACTTAAATTTAGCGACGACAAACGTAGATTTAGCAAACATAAACATAGTCCTATAGTTACTTGCATTCTTGTTATTACTACTGTAACATCATAAAAAAGTTCTATATGTCTGTTTAAAACATGGATATTTTATCTAATAAATACTTATTTCATATAAAACTGTGTTTCATTTATAGATCATGCTGATGTATTTTAAGTTCTTCATTAGATTTAATATTAATAAAACTCATCAACTTTTACTAACATAACTTAATCATTTCAGTTGCAAACTTCATTCCAACACGAAAAGGCAGCTTACTTCTAGTTAACAAAGGCTATGCATTCCGTCTGAAGAACAAACTGGCTTATGGAAAGAAGCAATGGTACTGTACATCTCGCACAAAGACAGGATGCAATGTGGATATAACAACGGTGGTACATCGACTGGGACAAGTCATCAAACGGGTGCGTAACAATCACAATCACCCTCCTCATGGTTTTTATCGTCGTAATGATGGATCATTTAAAGTTGTTTAACATACCATACTCGAATTAATGCTTAAGACTGTTTTGTATAATACCATAGTTTATAAGAAACTGATAAAACTCTGACTGAAAAAATAAAGAACTGTACCAAGAAAATTTTACATAAATCCAATGTATTATTAACCATAATAAAGAAGACTGAAAATTTACCTTTTATCCCTTTTTTTATAAAATTTATTTTTAAGCTATGTGCATGCATACTGTTTACTTAGTTCTCTAGTTGTCAAAGTAATATAAGTCTGATAATGTATTTTCTACCTCAAATGAATGACCACCTTACTCTTAGCTAAGGTTAAAATTAAATAAAGAATATATTTTTATGACTGATAGTTCTATCAATAAACCATGGTACAATATTCAGGACCAAAATAAATAGTTTTATTATCTGTAAGTAAATTAAGTTAATTTTACTTTTAATTTTGTAATATTTTTGTCAATTGCGTTTTCAACTGAGGTTTTTTTTTAAGAATACCTCCCTAATGTTTAAAGCTAATAAAAAAAAAATATCTTGTCGCTGGTGGGTACTTATTGTATCTTTAGTTTTAGGTTGTAAATTATACTCAATATTCCCCTTTTTGACTGATCAACACTAAATTAAGACTGATTGTAATACTCACTACCTCAATGTGTTTGTATGTTTTATAATTTATATCTAAATAAAATCATTTGTAAGTACAAAGATGATTTTTTTCTATACTTACAATACCTAGAACTACACAATAACATGCAAAGAATGCTAGCCAGACAGCTGTGCTGCTGGGGAGTTTGTTGCGCCACTTCTTCCCAGCGAAAGCACTAGGAAGTGGTGAAGGACGGGCATTTCGGGGGACTGTCTTTTGTAATTTTGACGTTCGAAAAGTGCTGATTTGGATAATAAATGTCTTTTGATTGATTTTGATTTATAGGTGGACACAAACAACACACCACCTATAGGATTCTTTAATGGATGGATTTAATTAACTATCCATTATAAACATGTTGTCCTTAAATAAATAAATAAACATAACACCCCAGAAGAAAAGCGGTGGCGAGATGACCTGGACGCGTACCGCGAGGACTGGTTTGAGGTGGCGCGGGAGTTCCTGGAAGGACTTGGGGGAGGCCTTTGCCTAGCAGTGGGACAATGTAGGCTAAAGAAAAAAAAAACAGCTAATTTCCTTAAGGGTTGGGCAAAGTATGAGTAGTTCACCTTCATTTTGCAAGTCATGTAAGAAGGGGCGAGCCTAATGCCATCAACCAGACACAAATTCAGAAACCTACTACTGCAGTAACACTAAATAGGGAATCGAACCCACAACCCCATGCTCAGCAGTTTCGCTTTCGCATGTAGAGCAATGTACAGTTGAATATCCCTTATTGCATCGCAGAAATGGGGCCAGAGTCCAATGACTTTGCCCACCTGACACTTTTGGTGGGGCAACTGCTGCAGCACTTCTTTTTTAGCCTGTATCTGATTTTCGAGAAGACTACAACTTGCAAGACCTAGAGAAAATATGTTATTTATTGGATCTCCAACAGAGGCTACAAATATTATAACACTAGCTAACCCCACAGACGTTGCCCTCTCGTTCTCCCTTCCAAATGTCAATAGTTCATACAAAAAAGGACGTTCAGGTTTTACCGAATTTGAAAATTTACCAGGGAAATGTATAGCCTGATATATCGCCGTGTGCACATACGAAGCATTTTTATCAAGTCTTCGGTGATTCTGACCTAGCGCTGTGATGGTGTGTAGTTCTTATGATGAGATTTTCCGTTCTGGTCAATTTCATCCATCAGTCTGTTTACGGGAGGTAGGTAAAGACAAAGGAGCTCCATAATACCCAGATGCCGATTTGGTGTGCGGGTGCGCCTGCTACGCTACGAGGAACAGGGTTTTGCGGGTAGTTTGTTTTCATTGCACTTTACCCACACCACAGTACACAGTGACTAGTACTACGACTATCGAAGGACAATACCATGAAGTATTAAAAAAAATGTCAATCCTCCAAATATCACTAATCCTTTGTACAAGTGCGGCCGACAAGAGAAAGCGCTCATGTCAGTTTCATACAAACGAATACTTACGTGTTTTGCGAATTCGATCTTTATTTGTCAGACACGCATTCTCTTGACGGCTGGACTTTAATCATTATTGACAGTGGTCGTTTACGGGTTGATGGTAAAAATTAAATTCAACAACAGTTACGCATATTTTAAATAGTTTTATTTAAATAATCATTATAACATGTATAGGTTCTTACTTAGGTTCTACTAGTAAACTTTGATATAAAGGCACATTCATTACAAAAAAGCAAATTAGTAAAAAACTGGCTCAGCTCTTTACCCTATCTGCACGCGTTTGTTTCTTTTTACCCACCAAACTTAACGCATCGGTAGATGGTTATGGTAACCCAAAGCCGTTATTATGACATTGTCGACTGTAGTGAGAATGTATGCTCTGCAGTTCTTCACTCTGGAGCAATACCACCGCCAGCCATTCCTAAGAGGATACGGATACCGCGAGTAAGTATAATTTCTGTAAAGTATCAGGGGCTTGCCTCGTTTCGATTTAATTTCGTATGCTGAAAGTTATAGGTATGATGTACATTAAGTTATTAATAAAAAAAACAATATAAATAGTTTGAAATAAAAGGAAAATAAATAGAAAACCACTAAAATACACAAACCACGAGAAAGCAATTTTATTAAATAAACATAAGTTACACAATTATCATTATATTAGAATTAGAGCTAAGGATAACAATGAACCAAATCAATCGGTTTCAATGATGAGGGGTTCCCTCAAAGCGTCAAGTACATGATCAGGTTTAAGGTAGTACTTCGGCGGATCATGGCAATGCTCCTCGAAGGCAGAGATGATGTAGTTATTAGTGTCAGTGAAGACGCAACCGCGGCAGTTCTTGAGCGTGGAGCAAATCCAACGAGACTTGTTTCCTTTGTCGTACTGCTTGCGATAAGTGAACTTACGAAACAGGAGCATCTCTTTGCCTTTGCGAGATGTGATGACCACTGCTGTATCTGCAAAAACGATAAAATATTTTTTTCTAAATTATCTCACTGTCCTATCTGAGATTGTTCACTAAACCTTGAAAATAATACCTACCATTTTGATCCGTGTCTATATTTTCAAGTCTCGTCGGTGGTGGATGATCATGATCTTCGTGGGACATCAGTATTTCATCTTGATCACTGAGAAACAGGAAAGCGGCACAGTTCTTGTTAAGAGAGCAGTTCCAGCGGGTTCCGTTCCTGGACTTGTAAGTCTTGCGATACCTATGGCCGTTGTATTGGAGAACTGTTTTCCCTCTACGTGACTCTACAAATATACCTATATTACTGGTTTGATCGGTTAATTCTTCTTCGTATTCCAACTCATCTTCGTACTTTTGCTCTTCTTGTGATTCTTCTTCTTCTAATTCTTGATTCTCATTGGGTGATGTTACTGGAACATACGATCGCAAATATTATAAATCTTTATCGAATGTGCTGATGCTTTACTCATATTAGACTAGTGTATTTCGTTAAAAAAAATGTATCTAATGATATGCATTTATTATACGCGAAAAGAAAATTTAGTAAAATTTCTTTCATGCGATTTTTACCACCAGAACTTTCACTGTAGTTCTTACGGATCAGATAAGGATTTTGAGGGAAACGACCAATCAAAATCAATATTTTTTATTAATTTCACAACAGAATGAAATAAACAGAATTGGTACTTTCTTCAATGACATCTTGGTTTGATTAACGAAATTAACCATGCATGTCGACGTTACATAATTTTATCTAATACGCGACAGAAAATTGGCTCGTGAGTGTGAGCGTTCGCCATAAGCACAACTTCGTACTTCTCATTGACATGGACATAAACGTCGCATTTGTTGTTTGCTGGCTCGTTGCACACCCATCTAGGCCATCTTGTATCTTCATTCACACCATACTCCTCTTTAAAAGTATATCCATTAATAATGAGCAAAGTTCTACCCGTAGACAATGTGACTACTGAAACTGAAGAAAAAAGAAAATGGCAACTAAATCGAAAATAATAAGAAATGCATATGATATTGGAGCATCCAAAAAATCTATTTACAAAAACCGTTTGTCTAAGTACTATAGATACAAATACGGCTGCAACTACACAGCTAACTTATTTGGCAGTCTTAACTCCTTTATATCTAAACAATTTACAGCATCTAACATTCTAAATTGCCTTATACAAGGTAACAAACATCTTTATTGATCATACCAATATAATACACACCAATTACATCTTTAATAAATAAATAATATAAATAGCCAACGTAAACTTGGAGGTAGGTATTTCCAAAGGTGCTTGGCGCTTGGTTGCTTAGACTCAGTTGGGTTGAAAATTGTAGAAGTCCCAAATATGATATAAACGTCCGCTCTTCATTTCATACGATGGGTACCTATTCATGGTGACAACCATACGGAAAAAAGGTCCGGTAACTCTTTGCGGTGGCTTGGAAAGTACTTTACAGCTGCTGTCCAAAACTGGCTTTTTATTTTTAAAGTTATTGCATTCGTAAAATTTTGCGGAATGGGCCTGAAGTTCTCAGGAGGGAACGAATGAATTTATCGAAAACAAACGGTAATCTGTAGGAACCCTAATTACGTAACAACACACTTTCAATCACAATCCAAGGGTTTTGAAAAATATTCATAAACCATTGCTTCATAGGTTTGAAAAATTCGTCTGCTCAACTACGTAAATAACGTGGCTGAAATGTCAGAATAAAGACGTTGTGATCAATTGTCATTTTATGTGTGTTACGCAAAAGTGCACCATGACATTAAGGGGCTAGAAAAACATTATTTAAATCTAAGTACTTAAAATGTTTTCCTATAATTATAAGGCAACTTCATTAGAGTCCCATCATATTGCACTAAATATGGAGGAGGGCTGTGGTTATGATCTCTGACGTAAGAAGTGATGTTGTGATAGTTATCAAATTGGACCTTGGCCCTGCAACCCTTTGTGATCCGTTTGGAGCAATTCCAGTATCTAGTATCTTTCTTAGCTTGGCTAAACGTATGGTTCTCCATCATCAGAAGAGAATTCTTCCCACGTCCAGATGGTATGAATTTGTAGTCTAATCCTGAAAACATATTCGCTGTAAAAATTTAAGTGTGGTTAGATGGGCATAATATAGGGATGGAAGTTGACGGAACCTACCCAATGTTTGTTCTTCTTTATAATTTGCACCTTTAGCAGTACTTAATTTAAAAAAATACTGTCATTTATCGGATTCAGATCCGAGAAATGTCGGTCCGAAGTAGCCATAGCACCTACTATTTGTATGGAGGTTGCGCACTAGATGCGAACTCTGTCCGTCCGAATTTAGAACATACCCAATTCGGATTAAACTCGGATCTTGAATTCGGATCGGATGCAGTGCGAAAACGTTATAACAGTGAAGTTAACACATCAATTGCTTGTCCTGTCAAATGTGAGGAAAATAAGTTAATGCTACGGGGTAGAATAAAAAAAAAAACAAACAAAAAAAAATAAGAAAAAAAAAAAGTAAAGCTAACTAACATAAATCTCATAACATCAAAGTAAGTCACGCACAGTTCACGACATTTATTTTTTCTACTGTAAACATTCAAAAAGTACCTATCTTTTCATCGATAAATCTAAATTTTGTATTGAACATCCAAATCGTTTTTAAAGTTAGATATTCCTTAATTAGACCGGAATCTTTGAAAGCACAGTTATATCTACTCGTATACACATAAATGACATATAGAAAACTTATACATTTACCTTACAGTATTTATATGTCGCGAAGTAACGCGCACTTTACTTGTGGTAACCAAGTGTACAAACACGCTGTGAATGTGTGCGTGTAGACTGGTAGCATCAACACACTTTCTACTTCACTATTGTCTCGGTCGGTACCGAGAGCTCAGTAGTACAATTTTATACTGTGTCAGGAGCCTGCGCTTACACATACATTCACAGCGTGTTTCATCACACGCGTGCGCGTGCGTGTTATTTGTGTTACATCATTAAAATTAAAAGTAGTAAAACACTGTCCATAGTAAGATATACAGTGTGATTCTTCATAATGTGCACATATCGAAATTAGGGAAACTAAGCTTCATTTTATTGATGGAAAAAATATTTAAAAAAATCTAAAAATAAAAATAATTAAATGGCTTTACCTGCTAAATATTGTACGTAGCCGAGTGCAAGGCCTTTCTTTAACAGTTGATAGGAATGTTGTGATCGAGTTATAAACATGGTATTTTTACTTTTAGAAAGCTGATAGGATAGAGAATAATTTAAGGTAATAAAAAAGGGTAGGTATTTGGGGCTTTTATTGAGAAACTTTACAATTATTGTAAAACATGATGAAAAAATATCTGATTTTTGTTATAAAACACCTTATTTCTTAATAGAGGGCGATTTTTTTTCTGTAATTGTTATTTAATTAGGACGCTCTGTTATTTCCAGTCATTACTGAGTTTGTTTCATCGTGGCAGGTTATTCAGTTTAAAAGTTATACCGATTTGTTTACGCAGGGGTCAACAGCAGCGAACAAGAGTTTTAAAATGCTGTATAAAAATAATATATTTTTTTTTTTAGATTTTTTTAAACATTTTTTCCATCGATAAAATGAAGCTTAGTTTCCCTCATTTCGATATGTGCACATTATGAAGAATCACACTGTATAACTTGCGTTACGGGCACCAGAGTTTACACTATAATTTCCTATTGTACTCGTAGGTACAGTTCACACATTGCGTACTCGTATTTATCAAACCTAAATGGTGAAGACTGATTTTTCTAAAGCTATGGTTTCCTAGGAAAGCGGTTTGGTCATATTATGACGGCCGTCGTGAAAATCTGTCATTTTTACCACCAGTACCTATTTGACATTGAAGTGTCAAAAACGCCCTGTATTTTACAGCCGTTATTGTGTGACCGTTATCCGCTATCGCATTCATCGTAAACAAAAAATTGCGCTACATTTGCACTTAGTACTACTAATCTAATTTATAAATTAGATGTCTTAATAAACAACCAGATTTTATGAATTTATTTTCTAAATTATTTTGCAAATACCTTCTACACGGAATATACTTTAAAAGTTTGACATTTAGATATTTTGGTATTATATATGATATTATACGTATTGCACATACTGACATTTAGATATTTTGGTATTATATATGATATTATACGTATTGGACATACTGACATTTCAATATTTTGGTATTATATATGATATTATACGTATTGCACATACTGACATTTAGATATTTTGGTATTATATATGATATTATACGTATTGTACATACTGACATTTAAATATTTTGGTATTATATATGATATTATACGTATTGGACATACTGACATTTAGATATTTTGGCACTTATAAACTACAGAACGCCATCTGCTACTTTGCTTACATGAGTATAAACTATTCCCTCGTATACGTTCATGGTCATACACGCCGGTTGTGAGTACTACGCACGTCACCTTTCTGAAGAACTCATATTTCACAAATAATTATCTCTTACACGGAATTAACTTTAAAAGTTTGACATTTAGATATTTTGGTATTATATATGATATTATACGTATTGTACATACTGACATTTAGATATTTTGGTATTATATATGATATTATACGTATTGGACATACTGACATTTAGATATTTTGGCACTTATAAACTACAGAACGCCATCTGCTACTTTGCTTACATGAGTATAAGCTTTTGCCTCGTATACGTTTATGGTCATACACGCCGGTTGCGATTACTACGCACGTCACCTTTCTGAAGAACTAATATTTCACAAATAAGTATCTCTTACACGGAATATACTTTAAAAGTTTGACATTTAGATATTTTGGTACTATATATGATATTATACGTATTGTACATACAGTATACTGACACAGAACACTTAAAAAACTCTACAATTATTACTAAAGGTAACATTAATAGTTTCTGAAATTGTTGCCGTAACAGGGGTTATTAAAAAGCGAGTGTGAGTTCAAAAACCGAGTCGCAGTCGTAAGATAGGTTAACGTCATAACACTCAATTTCATCAGCACTAACGGATAAAAAAATATCCAATTTTCTTTTGAAAAAATGGTTAACAAAACTGAGCGACTGCGCAAAATTTTTTACGGGTGGCAATAAAAATTCAATAGAACTGGATTGCCAAAACTCGAACACTACTGCATTACCACCACCAATTCCATCACAGTTACATTCCATTTCAGACACTAATGGGCCGTCTCCACGAGCGAGAGAATCGCGGCGATATTATCGCCGTTTCACGTATTTCTATACACTCTCTTAGAACGTGTCTCCACACGGCGATATCATCGCGGCGAAAATTTGATTTCACGGCGACACTATCGCCGCGATTCTCTCGCCAGTGGAAATGGCGCCTAATTCATTGGTCCTCACATCACATGCTCTGACCATAACGGACTTGAGAGACTTTGACCCTTGACTTTGTTTCGCCATAATTATATTCTTGTCGATGCCATCTAGCAAGTTTATTTACTTTTTAATATGACTTTTAAGAGTCAGAATAAACAATTTCATTTCATTACAATCACAATTTCGATATTCCATCTTACCTAAAATTTATCTTAAACTTAAACCACCAGTAGTATCTACTGGCATAAAAAAGCAGTCTTGGATAATTTTAAGCTCAGGGTAAGCTAACATCGAATGGATTTCAGATTAGAAAAATGAAGATACAACCGAATACAGTCAATACTTCGTAGATAAGTACAATATTTAATTAGACATCTCTTAACCTAACAGCATTTATTTATATAATGTTGCTGTAAAAATATTCGTGGCCTAATCCACCACCATCATAATTTATTACTTATTCGTAGGTCTTGGATAATTTTAAGCTCAGGGTAAACTAACATCGAATGGATTTCAGACTAGAAAAATGAAGATACAACCGAATACAGTCAATACTTCGTAGATAAGTACAATATTTAATTAGACATCTCTTAACCTAACAGCATTTATATAATGTTGCTGTAAAAATATTCGTGGCCTAAACTACCACCAACATAATTTATTAGATAGTTTTTTGGAAGTCTTGGATAATTTTAAGCTCAGGGTAAGCTAACATCGAATGGATTTCTGACTATAAAAATAAAGATACAACCGAATACAGTCAATAATTCGTAGATAAGTACAATATTTAATTAGACATCTCTTAACGTAACAGCATTTATATAATGTTGCTGTAAAAATATTCGTGGCCTAATCCACCACCATCATAATTTATTACTTATTCGTAGGTCTTGGATAATTTTAAGCTCAGGGTAAACTAACATCGAATGGATTTCAGACTAGAAAAATGAAGATACAACCGAATACAGTCAATACTTCGTAGATAAGTACAATATTTAATTAGACATCTCTTAACCTAACAGCATTTATATAATGTTGCTGTAAAAATATTCGTGGCCTAAACTACCACCAACATAATTTATTAGATAGTTTTTTGGAAGTCTTGGATAATTTTAAGCTCACGGTAAGCTAACATCGAATGGATTTCTGACTAGAAAAATAAAGATACAACCGAATACAGTCAATAATTCGTAGATAAGTACAATATTTAATTAGACATCTCTTAACGTAACAGCATTTATATAATGTTGCTGTAAAAATATTCGTGGCCTAAACCACCACCACCATCATAATTTATTGGGACGAAGTTCCTTGAGTGTGCATACACACGAGCGACACGCGTCGACGACACAGGCAACTGCAACCGTCGAGGCATGTCGGTGGTAGCACCGTATTCAAATACATTAGCGATACCGAGACGTTGTCGACGGCAGCTGACGCGTTGACGACTGTCACAGACATGCGTCGACGGTTGCAGTTGCCTGTGTCGTTCACGCGTGTCAGTCGTGTGTATGCACAATAAAGCACGTTATACTCTGCACACTTGGCGAATGAGAGTTAGACCGAAAAAAGAGTAACATTTTGACTGTCACAACACTTTGCTATAATATGTGTCTGTGTGTTTGCAAGCGAATGTCTACCGGGTGTAAAAAGACACATCATGATGTGCGAGTTTTTATTTCATTTAGTTACTCTCAAACGTTGTTATTTACCTATTTACTTCTGCCTGTTATTTAATACATAATAAACAGCGGAAGGAACTTCGTTCCAACCGGGTGTCCCACGACACCTCTCGACTTTTTATCGTTTACAAACGAGAATGTTTCAGAATAAAACAACAATAACAAAGATATGGCTTCTTAGGGCACTGTTCACAAAACGTTGTGACTTTTGAAACCCTATGTTTGACGCGTTCCGAACCCCAGAACAGGGACCAAATCTTTAAACAGTTGACGCAAGGCTGACGTCTGCAGCCTGATCCGATGAGATTAGTCAATTTATGTCCCTTACGTTTTCTCATTCGTCCACCTGTTGGTTAAAAATAACTTATAAGTTGTTGGCTCAACAGTACCTCTTAGTCTAGTAAAAGCTTGATTATTATTAGACTATTTCTAGGCTTATTAACGAGATCACGGTATGTGCAGAATCATTAAATAAAGTGGGTAGTAAAAAAGGAAAAACCAAGCAGTTTTAGCCCAAGTACGCACGGATGTAAAGATATCGCGGCGCGATTTTATCGCGCTCTGGATTTTCTACTCTCGCTGTTGAACCGAGCATTGAGAATCTAACAGAGCGCATCCTAGTGCGCAAAAAACACACTGTTGGTTTCTCAACTCTCGGCACTAAGCAGAGCATTGCAAACCTAGTGCGCGAAAAAAAACGCCGCGGGAATAAGGCGCCCGTGCGTACCTGGGCTTATAAGCAACAAAAAAATATAAAAATAAACTTACACAGTATTAAGTAATGTAAAATTTAATATCTAAATATAGTCAATCCAGTGTTGTTTTTCAGATCCTGCAAAATTGTTTAAATTATTATGACACCACAAACATTATTACGTTGTATTTATTTTATTTATAAATACTTACATAATTAAACTTAAATAAATTCGAAACACACTGAAAGGCTTGTATAATCAATATTACTTTTGTGGCTATCTTCGTTTTCCTTTGTGAATTGTAAACTTAAGTTGTTGAAAATAAACTTTTTATTTTATTTTAATATTTTACAAAACTATGACCTGGCGAAAATATCTTTGGACCTCGGCAACCTGACTTGTAACACACTTTCAATCACAATCCAAGGGTTTTGAATAAAATTCCTAATCCATTGCTTTATAGGTTTGAAAGATTCGTCTGCTGATCATCGTAAATAACGCTATGAACGTGCCTGGACTGTCAAAATGAAAGGAATTGCGATCAATTGTCATTGTATGTGTTTTACGCAATTATCCCATGTGTCTACAGTACCCGGCGATAAATATTGCACATCGACCTTTAGAAAGAAACAATCGGCTAATTTCGGCTTCGTAGTGCGTTATCTCTGTCGCACACTACCTATGTGACGTTAACTGACGTTTTGTCAGTCGTTGTTCAAGTGCGATAGAGTGCGGTCGCGTCCAGTTCAAAATATATATCTAGAGTTGTTAACACCCCCAAATTTAAATAATTTAAAGTTGTACTATGGCATCTTTAGGAAAAATAGGGGAACCTTTTTATTTTACCCCAACCTAAAGCAATTATTTATAGAAAAATTGGTGTATTTTATACAAAGAATTATCAAAAGAAGCAAATCATAATTGTTTTAACAGCTCCTAATAGATACCGGACTGTTTGTATTTCGTGCGACAGAGATAACGCTCTACGAAGCCGAAATTAGCCGATTGTCTCTTTCCAAAGATCGATGTGCAATATTTATCGCCGGGTACTGTAATCGGATACCCCCTCCCCCCTTCCAACTTTCTACCAACCTACATCGCTTGGAATGCTGACAGTTGGTATATAACCCAATTAAATGATAGGTCCAAAAATATTTTCGCCGAATAGTAGATGGGCTGATTTTTTTAACGCCAGATAACTATCGGAGGAATAGTTTTGAATTTTTGACATTTCTCCCATACAAAAACCGACAGACATCAATTTTATTCGATTGTTAAAAGTTATCTGTCGATTGAAAAATCAGCCCTAAGTCAATAGGTACCTACTTTAAGTATGTACAGGGTGTTACAGAAAGGGTATATCAATACAAACGGGTTGAAGAGTGAATCCGGTCTAGAATCTCTGTACAAAATTTCAGCTCAAAAGCAGTGACTTTGAAAATGCTTAATATTTTTTTATTTCGATAGTTTATTAAATTGAAATCATAACAAACGTGTCACCGCACTAAGAGGGTCATTATCCATTATCTGTAGTGTGTCTGTGCGCCTAGTACACGCACATCACGCCGCCGCGCGCCAGTGCAGCGCCGTGATGTCGAAATAAAAAAATATTAAGCATTTTCAAAGTTAATGCTTTTGAGCTGAAATTTTGTACAGAGATTCTAGACCAGATGCACTCTTCAACCCGTTTGTATTGATATACCCTTTCCTTAACACCCTGTATAAGTAGTACTAACATCTTAACACACAAAAATAATTTCGATACATCGTTAACTAACCTATTTAGACAGAAATACCCTGAACATTACTTTCATACAAAATTCATATAAAACTAAAATTATTTCTGACGTATTCATTGACAAACTTCTCTGTACAATAAACGCATAAAAAAGAATTACGAAGTTTGAGACGAAAAGCTTAATTTATGCCAAAGCTACAAATACTAACTGCCAGCCGAATTTGAACTTTGTCACATTAACTCAAGGAATAGTTTCCATATAAAGTCCATCAGGGGTCTTCTCATATACAGGTGGTGTGTGCGTATGTTCGTTGGATATGCAGACGAGTTCATAGTCATCGTTGACGCAGAGGCAGACGTTACATTTCCACCTGGCTCGTCCTGAACAGTACCATTGTTCGCCTCCAGACATTGGTGCAGGGTTGGTGAAGGAGTATCCATTGAGCATCAGCAACGTTGCCCCATTTACCGCTGTGACAACTGACACTGGAATGTGATGGGAATTTGAATAGAAAACTTGAAACTGGATAGGTTCAATCAACCGATATTTTCACCAATCGCTACTTAGTGGAATTTTATTCTGCACCCTAATTGCGTAACACATTACCAATCGGAATGTGAATCATTTTGAAGCAAATTGCTAATCCATTGTTTCATAAGTTCGAAAAATGTTTCTGCTCAACACGTAAATAACGCAATGAACTTTGTTGAACTGTCAAAATGAAACCGATTCCGATTGATAATGTGTTACGCAATTGCCCCGCTGGGAAGTTAACTATTATCACAGAATACTTGAAGTACTACGTACAGAAAGGACACTCCCTTCCCCGCACTAACATCAGTTACCGCACCTCACCCCGCACTTCGGCGTATTCGTCGCAGTTCTTTAACAAGAGCTCTCGCAAACACAAGTACCTCACGCACACATTCATACGTATACAAACGTCATTTTTTAATGTAGTAGTAGTAGGTAATTATTTTGCGAGCGTTGTATGGAGTTTCCGGGGTGTGCTATTATTAATTTATTCGAGGCTGTACCTTGGGAAACGCATTCCTAAATGACAATCGCTGTCATTTTGACAGTTCGGGAAGATTCCTAACGTCAAGATGTAGACTAGAGAGAATGACGAATGAAAGCTGTTGTTATTACGGTCCGGCCATCCAGAGACCTGTCAGTGGGACAATTCTAGTAGATAATAAAGATCGAAATCACAAAACACGTAATTATTCGTTTGTATGAAACTGATAGGTGTCAAGAAAGAAAGAAGAAATTACGTAAGAACGCATTTTCTCGTGGGCCGCGCTGTAGCAGCGTGTTGCGCAGTTGAAGTTTTGTGTTTGGACAGGGAACATGGAGGTCAGAAAAACTTTAGTTACAGTACAAACCTTTTCCGTTGTATTGTCGTTATTGCTTACTGTCTACTACCAAACGCAAGCTCTTTGTTCTCAGCCTTGCAGGTTGGTTGTCACTCATTGCAATTGGTCAAGTATTTTATTACTATCACATTTATCTGAGACGTAAAGCCCCTTGACTAAACTACAATATGATACGGAACAGGGATTTAAAAAAAACCAGACACTCCATTATTTTTTCAGTACCTAATAAACAATAAGTAATAAAGATAAAGGCTTTCACAGACAGGCGCGATGCGATGTGGCGACTACGTGACTGATAGAACAATGTCCATTAGGTAAGTTTTCATAGAAAATGTAATAGGTAATGCAACGCGTCACGCCTGTCTGCGGGCGCCTTAAATAGGTAATACCTACTCAGTACAATGGAATGAATAAAAATGCAAATACTCACGCAAAACTATATTTATTCTAGTAAAAGTATAAGAAAATTCTAGGTCTTTATTAATTAAAGTGTTTACACATCGTTGCATTATTTTGTGAAATATGAGTGATAGATAAAAACGAAAATATTTAATTGGTAGGTGTATGTAATATACCTACCGGAGTACAGCTCCACCTAACCCACCTTCCACCCTTCGGGGATTCAGGCGTGATGTTTTGTTACGTATATTTTAAGTTAATATTGGTAAACGTTTATTTAACTTTAAATAAATTAGGACTACTCAGGCTATTACGAAAACTCAATTACAAAGTGCACACTGCACGGTTCCAAATAATAGATCCTATGGAGAAGAACCGGCAAGAAACTCCATAGGCATGATCCAAAAAAATTAATTACATAAGAAGTACCTAAGTACATCTAAGTTACCAACAACAATAATAATACTTACATAATTTATAATATATTTTTTCTTGTTTTTTTTTTAATAATAAGTATAGGTACTTAAAGACTATATAAAATAGAAAAACTCACTTTGAAAAAAGGACTTGCAGAACCTACCACCTACCCACGATAAAATAACACTTAAAAAAAACAACACCTGTCGGTATTGTTATCTACATAAATACATAACACACGATTGTTCTATTACTAAAATGTAAATATTAATTAAATACTATGGCTGCGGAGAAATAGACCCACCTGTCGGAACTTAATTATTATTTATTTCTTAAAAAACACACTTCTTGTAAATAAAATTTGTTATGAGGTAGTTATGTAAAAGTATCAGTATAAAATACTTCTATTTACTTGCATACCTACAAATATTTACCTACCTTTTATATTATTATCTTATAGAATTTGCTTTTAGAATTACCTTTTATAGAATTACCTTTTACAGAAATAACTTTTATAAAAAAAAAAAACTTAACTACGATTTTGTAAACTAATCATCAAATGTTAATTTGATCACGAAAAATGTGAAAACTAGCGAACTCGTGCAAATAAGTACTTAGTCAAAACACGCATTTACACACTCCATAATTTGTTAAAAAAATAATGAAATATCCTAAAATCCTTTAACATTCACCATGTAAATAAAATTAAGTTCCATAAAGGAACTTACTTCTATACTTAAATGTACTTCAATTATGAACTATTCGCCACCTATTCGTACAAGACGGCTGTTTAATTTTAAGAAGAAGTTTTTATTCATCAATTACAATCAAATGAACGGTACAATTGGCTGCAATAACAGTAAGTCAAAAGCAATAATATGGAATTAACATTAAATATATGCTCATAAGACTGTGTCATTTCTTGCTTAATTCTAGTCTTAAGTATAAAATAAGTGCCTATGAAGGTTTAGTGCTACCTATGTGCTCATCACCTAACCGCTTTAGGCCTGTCCGACCGCCGACGAGGAAGCAACTAGATATCAACGATGTCCTCGGTCAAGAAACACAAAAGATATAGGTCCCGTGTAAGTAAAAGAGATACACACTTAAATAGTTGATAGCTGACTGTTCACACCGCCGGCGAGAACTCGTTTGTCGCACCAACAAGCAAGAGCTATCAAAGAGAGTACTCGCTCAGAGACGCTCGCTCGTCTCCTCGCGTCACTCGCTAAGCGACTCACGCTTGGTCCATACGCATACCAGAGAGTAAGGGCTCATCGCCGTCGCGCACCGTGCTCGCCAACTGATTCTTAGTTGCCAGCTCTACCCGGTTCTTAGTCGCCGGCGGTGGGACAGGTGCCATAAGCTATCGAAGCGTTGCAAAGTTTGAGTATTGAAATATATATTTTGACTTCGTCAAAGCATTGCCAATAGTAACCTTACCCCTAAATAAAACTTATGTGCTAAAATAAACATGCTTCGGCTTCCCCTCTCTCTCAGGTGGTTTGTGGGAGTGTTTGTCCTTACTACCGACTACATTGAGGTTGTCATCCGTGGTCATACGTGCTTTGCACTCTTCACTCTTGCTCGAAGTACACTTCCAGACAGTGCCTTTCTTTGACTTAGCACTCCGAGAATAAGTATAAGATTTGTAAAGGAGAACATACTGTCCCTTACGTTTTGTTTTTATGAGTACGGGACCTGAAAGAGAGAAAAATATTAATACTTAATATTTGTTAAGTCACTACAAAGTTTTTCGTTCCACTTGACTGTTTTACCGAAAGTAATATAAGGAAACAACATTCTAGAAACGGCAGGAGACTTTAGCTAACGGGTCTTTACTATCTATTAATAGAGATGCTCAAATATACAGCATGAAAAATACCGTCATGACGCATATTTTTATCCCAAAAACCTTTGGCCCGCAATAGCAGTGGACAAACGTGTGTGGAGAGTGGAAAGGGAGGCATTTGCCCAGCAGTGGGACATCACGGGCTAGACAGACAAATAGATAGAAAAACCATACCATTAAGTACATTTTTTTTTTTTTTGCTAAATTGTCTTACGATCATTTGTAAAACAGAAGTAGATACGCCACGTGTCAAGTAGGTAGGTACAATGAAACTCGAAACTTAGGAAACATGATTATTTAATTAATTTAGTGAGAATTATGGGTAATATTCGCTACGTTGAGGGTAGTGAAACTTTTCTCTTACACACATACCTACTTATGAGTGCACAAGCTGCCTTTATCTGAGAAAAAATACTAATACTAATAAGATAGAATTATTATTAAACACCCTTACAAACTAATGACTAATAGTTCTTCTTGAACTTGATAAAAAAAAAATACAAAAAATATAGGTAATATATTAATGCAACACAATTATTGCTGATTCTCTCAAATCATATTACTTAGTACTTATTAAATTGCAATATTAATTTATTAATATTATAAGTATAACTATAAAGCACTGTCTTATTTTTATTATATTAAAAAGTCGTTATTGCTTGATGATTAATTACCATCGATAAAAAGTTTGGACTTTGTCTATAGAGTTAAAAATAAATAAATAAATAAAAATACTGTATTTATGTTGATTTATATTAGATCCCTTAACCTATGTACATACATGTATGATGTGAGTCTATCTCTGTATCCACAAACGGAGTTGCGGAATAACTTCAAATACCAGAAAATTCATTATGGCATTACACACATAAGATATATTAATAATATGGTCACATTTTTTGTTCGCCTTGTATACAAAAGGCTCCCGCAGACAGGCGCGTCGCGACTCCGGTAGAATCATTTCCATGAAGTTTTCATAGAAAACCTGTTGTCTGCGGGAGAGTACCCCGATATTGTCAAGTTAGAATAGAAATTGAACGCAGAAAAGCTTTATTTTCTATTAATTTAGGTACAGGCGAAGGCATTACCTGTACTTACATCACTTAAATAGTGAATTAAATACACAAATAAAAATGTCACGAACCCAAAGTATATGGTTAGAAAGGGAGTAACTACCGAGATGACGACTTAATAAGAGTAGTATGGAAGAAAAAAAAGACATGTTGCACAGAACCCAAATAAGTTGCGAATGTTGCGATAAGGGCGGGAGAGTGGTAATGAACCAATGGCACATCTCAAGGTGTGTAACTATAACTAACTAATGTAAGGTCCGGCTGCGCTAAATTTGCCAAAGATGTAAACAACAATGGCCGCTCGAAATTGAACAAAATTCTTCTAGTTAGCTTGGAGATTTAGACGAAAACAAACATTACTTAAATGTTCTTGTATAGGTATCGATTTTATTCAATTTCGAGCGGCCATTGCTGTTTACATTTTTGGCAAATTTAGCGCGGCCGGACTTTAGGTAAGTACTTATTTTATATGTCAATTTTATTCAAATTCACTAGTCTTGATCGTCTAATTTAACATTACGAGCCCCTGTACTTTTTCTATACAAAGAAATACGTGCGTTATAAGCAGCGAGCGTGAAACCATAAATAAGATTATTTATACCTACATATGTTTAACAATGTATTAGGCTGGCTTCACAGCTATCCGGGAGACCCGTACGGGCTGTCAGTACGGGCGCCCGGAGCGGGAGCACATGTTAGGCGCTAGAACATCGTTTCACAGCGACGCGGCTTGATCCGTACACGACCCGCTCCGGGTTGAGCCCGTACAGCGCATCTGTCTCCTGCTAGCAACCGTATCGTACTGAATCATCGTTTCAGAGCACTGCGGGTATTACCCGTACGGGTCTCCCGTGTACGGTCGGCCCGTACGGGTCTCCCGGACAGCTGTGAAACCAGCCTAATACACGTAGGGTACAGGTTTTTCTTTTTCTGATGATGTCAGTCATAAGTACAACCTTTGGCCTAATATTGCACCGAGACACAATAGCGGCGCAACTGGTACCCTAATTGCTTAACACACTTCCAATCACAATCCGAAAGATTTTGAAGGAAATTGCTAATCCAATGCTCCTTATGGTTGAAAAAATCGTTTGCTCAGCAAAGTAAATAAAGTAATGTATGTATCTTGTTGAACTATCAAAATTCGTCGTGACAGTTCAACCAATTACATTTCCATTGTAAGTGTATTACGCAATTACCCCGCAGGATCGCGTTACCAACAAAATACAAACTCTAGGGAGGGTACCACACTATCTAAATGTACACAAGGTTGCGTAACCATCTGCGGCGACATCGAAAACGTCACATGCAAACTACGCATAACACAGACGTCACGCAAAATCCTGCATCGCGAAAGCAGAGTTTACCGCGCGTTACCACGTTGTACAACGTCTCGCCCGACACCAATCATCGAGCAATAGCCCACCAGACACTACACCGGTCTGGTCGAAGGATCTTCCTTTTTCTATGGAGGTTGAGTGAACTTTATACCCTGTTCCCCATACCAAACATCCTCTATAGTCTATACATTCACGCATTTTGTTGGTAGCTCGAGCTAGTTGCGCCGCCATGACATCTTGGTGTATTTATTGGCCTTACGCCTAAGGGCGTTTGTGCACTACAAGGAATTTTACTGTCCGGCAGTCCGATTTTATTTTTTTATAATGGCGTGCCAATATGGGACCGTAAAAAATCGGACTGCCGGGCAGTAAAATTCCTTGTAGTGCACAAACGCCCTAAGGGTACTTTAAAAAATCAGCGAATTTTCCGGTACAGATCCCTGCAGGATGAACAATGGAAAGAAACGGTTACAAATTACAATGCGTTACCTGTTTCTTTATGTGTTAGCATGTTTAATACAGGACTATTTTACCCGAACCGATCGGTACCGACTTGTCTTTACCAGAACCTGTCTTTATGCAAGGAGCTTTAGGACATTTTTTATATATCAATGTTTAGGACCCTATCTCACTAGAACACAAACACATCCATGCGGCGTAACCATGGTCACACTGCCAAAACATGTATGGTTGGTTGCGCAAACGATCGGTCGTCTGGTGAGATAGCCACCATAATGCTGTGTATATTCTGATAGCAGCGCGACCATGGTGGCGCTACCATGGTATCCTGTTGAGATATAAGCCTTAGACATGGTACATTGAGATCATTATTAACCAGTAAAAACGTTATCATAACCTTTGTCTACATAAGTCCCATCATGAAGCCGAAAATATTTGGAGCCATGGTTGTGATCGCCACATATTTGCAGTACTCTATTGTCGAAATCAGTAACAACGTTAACTTTGCACTTCCTCGAATTTCTTGAAGAGCAGTACCATTTTATCTGAGAATCTTTTCTTGATAAATAACTCTTGTTATAGGTGTAACTCCGGTAAACCAATTTTGGCTCACCACGGGTTGATTTGACCACAAATGCTGGAAAATCAAGTTTTTTTTTTAATTATATGGGCATTTTTAAATGGTTAAGTAAACGTATAAATTTATTGAAAACGTGAGGTTTCACTTAAACAACTATTTAAGTAGTTATTTCCTTTTATTTAGAGGGAATAACACAACTTTAGGTACTTATGGGTTGTTTTTTTTTTGTTATATCTATGCCTAATCGTTTAGTTTTTTAACGCTTCTGCTATCGTGTTTTACTGCTTTTTTTTCTTTCGTTTTCGTTCCTCTTAAGTTTTCTCCACTCAGCTCGCTTTTTTAATACTTCTCTCTCACTCAATTCTGAAACCTTTTTGTATTTCGATTTCATCAATTCCTTGTTCCTTTGTCTCATTTTCTCGAAAAGATCAGGGCGTTCGTTTTTAAGCCTTTCTCTATATCTCCTTACTCTTTCCGCCCCAGTCAGTGGCTTTTTGAAGCCTAAAAGTTGTTTTATATCCTTGATGAATATTTTACAGCCTGAAATAAACAAAATTAATAATCACAACAGTTTAATTATGTAAGTGACCCACTTTCATAATTAAACTGCAAAGCGAGGGGTCCAGGTTAAAATAATAAAGATTAGTCTTATTGCAATCAAGTATTTTAATACATATTTAACACAAACACAACAGTCTTCTAAAACATTTTGTTTAATTATAATCACAGTTAATCACATCACATCATCATTACTATACTATACCTATATACACTTGAAATAATCTCCATAGGAAAGCGCAATAATTAAAAAAAATATCACCAAGTTCGTTTCTGGCAAAAAGTAAATGCAGCCACCAGACTAATTTCGTTCTTATATAAACAATTATAAAAAAAAAACAAACAATTTACGTAGGTAGCTATTACAAAACATTAATGAGATCTTTTAATAAAATGTGCTAAAGTTAGTTACAGTTGCATTAAAACAATGAAACCTTTAGCACCCTAGAAGTCTTTTATAAAAAAAAAAACTAAAAAATTATGAATCAATACAATTTTCAGACTTGACACAATATTAATACAAAATTTTACGTTTCTTTGGTAGAAACAGGATACAAAAATAAAAACCAGCCAAGTGCGTATCGGACCACGCACAATGAAGGGTTCCGTAGTTGGAATGAATTTATCCGAAGAACAAACTTAACATTGTAGTTGAAAAACATGTTCTCCCATACATTCCAACTGAAATTATAAGTTTGTACGCACAATATTGAGAGATTTACCATGTTGTTTTAAGACCACAGACAGACTTCATACAGGTTTTCCTGTAATCTATAAGTATAGAACTATTTTCTGTGTTTTTTTTTCTAAGTTTTAGGCTCAGTAGTTTTGGTGATAAGGGGGAATGGTCAATTTTCGTCTATTTTCTTAAATAACTTTAATACAATTTACTTTAAAATTGTAAAAAAAATATTTGAGATCCTCACAGTAAGCTCTTTCATTTGATATGTCACACGGTACAGATTGCGAAACTCTTTTTTTTTAATTTTCTATTTCTCCCCTAAAAATGACCCCCATATTCAAAATTCATTTATTTAGTTACACGTCTGTGTTTGGGTCACAGAGATTCATATGTGTATCAAATTTCAACTTAAACGGTCTATTAGATTCGGAGCAAATTGGCTGTGACAGACGGACGGACAGACAGACACACGAGTGATCCTATAAGGGTTCCATTTTTATTTCCTTTTGAGGTACGGAACCCTAAAAATAAAAAAGCAAGTGTAGTATTGGAATGAAAGGTTTGACGTAAACATTTACTCGAGCAACCCTTTATTAAAATTATATGAATCTACAATTTTTTTTTTGTTAGCCTATTTTGTGTCCCACTGCTGGGCAAAGGCCTCCCCTTTTTTTCTTCCAAACTACTATTGTACTTTATAATTTCTAACCTAACAATATTATCGTGGACGGAAATTTAAAAGCGTCTTCATATAGTTCATATACAGGTTGGTAGGGACAACGTCACGCAACTTGCTACCATGGATTCAGTACATCATTCTGAAAAATCACACATCATGGCGAAAATTTTCAACGCAGGGGTGCTTCGAAAATTTTCACCAGTTGAAAAAAAAAACTAACTTCCATACATTTGAAATTTTTGACCGCGTAGGTATGCACTTTTCAGAAACAGCCTTTTTGTTGATAACCGACTTAAAATTTTTATGCTGGCGGTCTATAATCATGTACTGAATTCATTGTTGTAACAATGTTGTAACTGTAGTTAACACGTCGATATCCCTACCACCCTTTATTTCTTAAAAAACAACTGGGAATACCCTTGAGCACGTCAACTGTCAACATATTTCTTAAATTGTTCGATACCTAGATTACAGTATTTGCGATCGTTAACATCGAACCACTTATTGTTAGACTAGTTTCCATAAACTTTCAAAAACAAAACCCCATTATTGAAACCCTGCTAATCTATCTTCTCGATATATTATTCTTCTTAATCTTCATCTTCGTCCGAATCGGTTGCTACGCTCAACTGTCTTTTCGAAAGCCTCTGGTATTCACCCTTTTCATTTACGTAGAAGACTGGAGGAGGATGGGAATGCTTACCCGTCAGCACGCGAAACTTTCCTGTGTTACTAAGGGTTACTTGAGCTTTACATTTCTTAGAACATCGTGATGAACAAGCCCAAGTAACCCTGTGTTTGCTTTTACAATTCCTCGCAAAAGTATACTTTTCGTACACAAGTAATTCGTTCCCCTTTTTTGACGCTATAAAGTGTATTTCTGGAACAATGCAATTCATATTCATTGCTTAATTCTATTTATTTCTGGACGGAATGAAAAGTTGAATAAAAGTCTTATATAAAACATGGTATACAATTTATTAAAGAATTAATTTAAAAAAACCAACACCATTATCCTAAAATCGAACAATACAGTAACATCAAATATAATCTATGTCGGTAGGCAGTTTAATTATAGGGGGAGGATGAGTGTGGATGTCGTTATATTTCGTTACCCTGAAAGGTTGCTTAACTTCATTCGTGGAGACGTTTGCCTTACAACCCTTCTTGTGATGACTGGAACACGTCCAGTAATTACCGTTTTTCTTATAGTTCCGCCAGGAGTAAGTATACCCGCGGAAAAACAGCATACCTTGGCCTCTTCGGTTTCTCGAAGGTATGATCAAAGCATCTACAAAATTAAAAATATACTTAACGTAACGGCTAGCTGTTGTGAGACACCCTGAACTTATATTATCTTCTCAAGTGTGTTATGAAGATATGTGTGAGCTCCAAAATAACAATTCCCAAATTATCCTCTGCTCCAAGAACCGTGTACTCTCGGAGAAATCAATTAACTCTTATTCGCCATCTTAGCGTTTTCGCAGCCATACTAGGTGTCAGAGTCAGATTCCAGTGTTAACAGATGAGGCAGAATCATAATTTTGCACTGAAAGAATACTCCAGATCACCACAACCTAGGGTTTTGAAATGCCTTGCTCGTGTCGATAAGGCGAGCTCAACCTATGTCCATTTTTTAAATTATGATAAAAAAAACACTATCTCTCTCTCTCCTTAAACAGCATTTTTTTTTGTTCTTTGCACTTGATCCATGATTATCATAGTATAATATTTTATAGATAAGTTTAATATGTTTTATTTACGCATTTACTGTATGTAAATGGTACACCACAGACTACCTGTAGTATTGTCTCTCCTTCTCCTTTAATCTATCCAAAGGTTGTCTTTAAAATATCGCTTTTAGTGATAAGACCGCCTATTGCGTTACCCCTTGTAATATTTCTACATTTATATCTGTAATTTATATGGTGTTCATAATAAAGAGTATTCTATTATCCAGAACCAGATTTCTAGCGTTTTGGCCAACTTATTACCACTACTGCTGCCATACATATACACAACAGTCAGGACCAAAATTACGCCTAGGCTTGTGGGGTGACAATTAGGGAAAACCCCTGTTCATCGTAGATCCAAAGACGAGGGTAGAAGACATTAAGCATTTGACACTTTTTGCACGCCTACTCATATGCATAATATAAATCACCTTGATGTATTGTAGTTTAAATTAGGAATAGTTCCAGTCCGATTCAAATTTTATAGCGGCTCGGAACATGAGATGAGTCGCTACGCAGCAACAGTCACCTGTCAGCGGCAGTGAGGGGTGAGCACAGATATAGATACACCTAGATAACGCAAGAGCAACTACTTCGCGTGCCAAAAATCGCACCAGCTTACGTTCAAAAATCGTAAGCCGCCACTTTCGCGCTCAGTCCTGTGTACTGCTGACTGGGTGAGCGTGAGCGAGAGCGCGAGCTTGTGACGTCATAGTAGGTCGTCAAAAAATGGCCCGCTTGGTTTTCATACAGTTCGTGATACTTGCGTTATCTAGGTCTATCTATATCTGTGGGGGTGAGGTACTTACTGCGCAGCGAGTAGCGCACTTCAGAGCCGCCATAAAGTTTGAATCTCGGTGTACTTATATACAGAATTTAGGGTTAAATAAAAGAGCCGTTAGTTTAAAATCTTTTAATGGCACAATCAGCTTCATAACGTGCTCTAAATCGTACCTAATATTGTAGGTAGGTACAGTTACATTACATACATTGCACAATTTTCACATATCTTAATGGAAGATCAATCTAATACAACAAATATACATAATAATATTTAATAATCCTACTTTTTTAAAATTAATTAAATTTAATTCCTTAAAAAGCTTTATATCACTTTGAAATAAAATGTGAAACATACTTACATAAAACAAATAAAACAAAAAATCTCACAGCTGTCAATACCTACTAAAATTACCACCGAGATCATTATTTAACACCAACCCTTGGTATAGGTATGTATATTTTCGTTTATACAACCAAACACCCAACACAAATGGATCATGCTACCTTTTATTACACATAATAAAACAATAATAAAATACAAAACCAGAAAAAATAGCTGAGAGCAAAGATATGTACACGGCACGGTTGGAATAGGAAGTTTCAATACAAAATACACAATTTCAATTACAATCATTATTAATGTTTTGCGCGCACATACACTTGTGCACTATAATATCTCCTGCGCCGAAGGCTAGTCTCCATTGAGATTAGCCGCCGTGGCCGAAATACGGTCTGGAGGACTTTATTTTTTTATTTAATGTTTTGCATGACAGATAAAAAAACAACACCAAAGATAAAATATTTAATAAAATAAATTAAGGCAGAATTGCATTCCGTGCACTAATCCTAGGCCTCCCTCTTTTTTTCCTGGAGTGCTTATGGATTATGCCAATCGGAGTTTGGATGATCACCGGCTCTGAATGGTTGTGGATTCCTCGGATTTGCGTTATATTGTGTGAGCCGTCAGTCGTGAGGATGGAGGGGCACTGGCTCCTTCCGTACATGACGCAGTACCAAGTCGTGATGCCGTCCCTATTGGCTTTGCATTGCTGACGGTACAGAAGGCCGTTTAAGAATATCAGTTGAGCGCCACGTGTTGTTCTCACATATTTAGCTGTAAATACTTAACGAATTAATACCAAGATTTCTTACAAAAGAAGTTTGTCAACTTCTTCCCAAGAATAAAAGCCGGGAATCCACTAAGCAACAATTTGATGTTGCGCAACAACAAGGCGTCTGTCATGAAATTGATCCGTATTGGCAACATCGCGCTTTTGTGGCACGTTCCCAAACATCGGATGTAACTTGTTGCGCGGCAGTTGCCTGTAGTAGATACCCGGCTTTAGAAGGCTTTACAGCATTATTGTCAGTTCACTAAAACTCATTATAAGTAAGTCACCACTTTCATCCACCTTCTCATATAATCAGTCCCAAATTCAGCGTTTGAGAGTGGTGACTTGATTCTAGGTTAAGATCTACTTATGGGAGGAAACTACATTAATACTCACTCTACTGTTGTACCTTGACTTTGGTAAGATTTCGCTTTTGCAAGCACTGCCAAGACCTATCATGAAATACTAGAAACTTCAGAGATTTACCCATATTTTTATTTATTTTTATTTTACCATTTACATTTATTTTTATTCCATTTATTTCATTTTACGATGAGTGCTGGGGTTCTTAACGATCGCTATTATAGACGGCGATAATGTCCAGTCCAGAAAAATCCAGAAGGACAAACTTCTACAAAAACCGGCCAAGTGCGAGTCGGACTCGCCCATGAAGGGTTCCGTAGCAGCAAGTAACATAATATATAAAAGTTCTTGTAGTTCGTTGTAACTTTGTGAAAGGTAAATTGCGGTTTTCGATTTATGCCGTATTAAAAAAAAAACTACTTACTAGATCTCGTTCAAACCAATTTTCGGTGGAAGTTTACATGGTAATGTACATTATATTTATTTTTTTAATTTTATCATTCTCTTATTTTAGAAGTTAGAGGGGGGGGGACACACATTTTACCACTTTGGAAGTGTCTCTCGCGCAAACTATTCAGTTCAGAAAAAAATGATATTAGAAACCTCAATATCATTTTTGAAGACCTATCCATAGATACCCCACACGTACAGGTTTGATGAAAAAAAATTTTTGGAGTTTCAGTTGTAAGTATGGGGAACCCCAAAATTTATTGTTTTTTTTTCTATTTTCGTGTGAAAATCTTACTGCGGTTCACAGAATACATCTACTTACCAAGTTTCAACAGTATAGCTCTTATAGTTTCGGGAAAAAGTGGCTGTGACATACGGACGGACGGACAGACAGACAGACAGACAGACAGACATGACGAATCCATAAGGGTTCCGTTTTTAGCCATTTGGCTACGGAACCCTAAAAAGGCCCCTATGTACGCACGGCAACATATAGAGCTATACATTTCCAGTAGAAGCTGACTTCTCATTGTACGAAAAGCCTATACAATGCGCGGCCAGCTAAAACTATTAATGCTTGATATGCCGTCGTGTGTACAGTCACGTCTAAAAGTATGTATACACTTGGCTTTATTCAAAGGCGATTTTCTCTTTTATTTTTGAATGAAATTTTATGTTATTACGAAAATAGTATTTTCGAACCCATAGGTTTATGTTAAGTGTCGTATTTCAACGTTGCATTCGTTATTTCACGAAAAAATCGCAATTGAAAATTGCCAAGAGTATACATACTTTTAGACGTGACTGTACCGCTTTTCTTTTTTTTTTGGTATTTGAGCCCTTGACGAGGTTTCACATTAATTTTATTACCTTTGGTGAAGTCGTTTTTATCCAGCTACTGTAATAATAATAATGTGAGCTCGGCTGAAAGCCTCGATCAACGTCTCTTGGGGCTCTCGTTATGTGGTTGGATCAAGGGCCTGATTCAGAGGACAGTACTCCTCGAAACCCCTCGCATCGTGAGGAGGTATCTGGAGCCCTAACCACCGGCACCGGTTGCTCGGACCCTGCTCTCGACACCGGCGGACAACTAGTTTTTATATTTTTAAATGTTTTTATATAAAAAATTTAAAACATTTAAGAAATATTAAAATAAGTAATTAAGTTTATACTTATTTAATATGGAATAAAATGAATAAACGAATAATAATGTATTAAATTCACTTCGCTTATATTGACGATGTTCTGATAACATAGCAAGTACTTATAGGAGCACGACTCCATCATTTAAAAAGTTTTCTTTTGTAAACAAAAACTTAAGTAATTAATTAAAAAATAAGGGGTTTGAAGATTTTTGTATGGAGGGTGGCCCTAAGGTCGGCCGCCATTTTGATTTTTTTTCAGAATCGCGGTGCACAACAAAAGTTATATATTTAGATAGAGGACACTTATACAAACAAAAAATGTTACATAACATAATATCATAAAGCGTCAGGTTTCGGAGTTATTCACCTAAATATAAGTCGAAAACAACAAGGATTTTTTTGTTTTTTTTTATATTGAACTATTGAGGTAATAGAAACGTTATAAAACCTTTATGGAGAAGAAACAAATGAAGAATAGATATTTTTTAAATAAATAAGTAAACACGGCAATTTATTGTACCTTTTTTTTAATCCCAGAGACTAATCTGACATTTAAGTCTTTTGTGTTTGATAGGAGTTTGACATTACACTTGTCAGATTAGTCTCTGGGATTAAAAAACGAATCATAAATTGCCGTGTTTAATTATTTATTTAAAAAATGTATATTCTTCATTTGTTTCTTCTCCATAAAGGTTTCATAACGTTTCTATTACCTCAATAGTTCAATATGCTTACCTGGAAGGAAAAAAAAAACAAAAACGTCCTAGTTGTTTTCGACTTATATTTCGGTGAATAACTCCGAAACCTGACGCTTTAGGATATTATGTTATATTACATTTTTTGTTTGTATAAGTGTCCTCTATCTAAATATATAACTTTTGTTGTGCACCGCGATTCTGAAAAAAAATCAAAATGGCGGCTGATTTTAGGGCCAAAACCTTCAAACCCCTTTAGTCATTTAATATCCTGAACTTTCATTTATGTAACTAATAATTGTTTTTTAACTTACACAGGCTATAAAAATGAGTTTCTTGATGAATAACTAGACATTACTGAAAAAAATTGCTGTATTCTGATGATTTATAATAGGTAAGCCAACTTAACAATAAAGAACACAGGTTAAGTTTTATAATTAATTTTATTAAAAACACTTGCAAGATTGAATAAAAGAATACTTACATTAATTAGAGACAAAAACATACAATAATATGTGGTTCAAACACTTTAATAGTATTCAATTATTTAACAATTGTATGCAGGTAGCAATGTAGCATACAATTAACATTAGAACCAATTGGGTTTTTTGCTCTAAATAAAAACAAATAAAACCTAAATTTCGAATCAATGATTTGTGTTAAAAAAATCACAAAATTAAGTATGTACTTTATTTGCATAGTATCTTTAAAAGAGGAAAGAAAGTACTGTTGGGCAAAGGCCCTTAATACAGAAATATAATAAAGCACTTACCGATTCCACACTGATTCCGCTTTTTGAAGCATGCAAGACTTACCTAAAAATAATAAAACATTTTTAATTACATTCATTACACATTTATTATTAACAGTTGGTAGGATAGACTGTGTAAGGGGTGATATGGTTAGAAAGGGAGTAACTACCGAGATGACGACTAATAGAGAAGTGTGCAAGAAAAATATGTATTGTGCCGATCTTAAATAAACGGGATAAGAGCAGTAAAGTAAATTAGTAATGTTACAAATAAACTAAATGTAACTATTATATGTTCACTGGAAAGGAGAAAATGCTAAAGCGCCATTTGGGCCAAAATGAGTTATTAATATATCGTAGGATTCGATTTTTTTCTCTGCATCAATCTGTTTAGGTTTCAAGACATTCTGTGATAAACGCATTTTCTCCTTTCCAGTGACAATAAATGGTTATCCTTAAAAGATGTGCCTATCAGACAGGGCCTTTTTTCAATAAAGATAGCACAATCAGCAACCAAAATATAATATGGAAAGAACTTGTCGGTAAACTAGTAATATGATAAAATCAACTAAAAGTAGGTAAGTATTATAAGTTTATTCTTAAAATATGTGCCTATCACACGACAGAGCATTTTTTTAGTAGCACTGTCTAACATCAACCATACTTATAAAATTATGAGGACTTTAAAAAAAAAAAAGAAAAATGTGGCAAATGACGCATTCAAACTTATCTTATTTAATCTTCGATTAAGGAGAACGTTAAGAATGACTATTGCCCAGGCTTCCAAAATAATAGGGCTTACAGTAACTAAACATTGGCTATAAATATACAGTGTCGTTCTACACTTTTTGGAGGGCTTTTTCATAAACAAATCCTTTTGGTAGCAATAAAAATTTAATGAATGCAGTTACACTATAAACTGAAAAACGTCGTTTATTGAGAAATTACATTACGTTGTACAACTACGGTGAATAAAGAAACATGTACCTGTTATCTATGACTCGCCGAAAATTTTCACACACAACGCACTTAATTCACTTTAAACGAATATATTAACCACACTACACACTAACACATCATTCATATTTGTTATAAAATCACATGAAAGCTAACATATACATAACAATAACAAGAAAATTGAAAAAAGTGTAATCAACAAATTGGTCCAATTAAGATTTTTATGTAACGGTATTTCAGAATTATTCACATATAGGCATGTACCTTGACACTGCGTTTGAATCATTTACGTACACAAACATTTTGAATTCGCTAAAAACCATCAAAATAAAACAAAAAACTAATTATAAAACAAAATAAACAAAATAATCTTTAAGGTTATGTCGAAGCGTCGAAGAAATGTCAAACGTCACAAAACTCACAAACGTGAAACCTGAAACGTCACTGGTTGATGGTTCGAACTTCGAGAGACGTGACGGGCGTCGTATTCACGGATTTAAGCAACGTTTATGAATAAAGGGGTTAAAATTTTTTCTCCATTTGTTTGTAATTATTGTTTTTACAATCACACGTTTCAGTGATTACTTCGACGCTACATCGCGTTTTGTATGTACGACTCGTTCTATTTGAGTACAAGTTGTAAGGTTGGAATTGCCTTTTTATAAGGGCTGGCGCTCACTGACAGCGTGACACGGCATGGCACGGCAGGTTGTGCTGCGGCATCCCGCGGCGTTCCGTGGCATGCCGTGGCATCCTGCTAAAAGCCCGCACCGACCAGACTGCGTTTCGTTTTCGTTTCAACCTTATTTCAACTGTCGTAGCAATCATAATTCCTCGACACAAAGTGACCAATGGTGGAATGAATCGGCATGACCGCATGACACGTCTTGCCGCAGCATTCCGTTCCCGCGGCGCGTCGCGTCATGCAGTAGCATCCCGCGGCACGTCGCGTCATTTCGCGGCATCTTGGTATCGAAATAAAGTAACAAGATTTCTAAACTCATTGAAATAAGATTCCAAATAACTTGATTAGTAATAAAATCCTTTGCCATGACACGCCGTGGCGTGCCGTCAGTAAGCGCCGGCCTTTACGATGCAGAACTATTTGGCGGAGAGATAAAGCATTGTCGTTAGGTTTATACCAAAAAGCGATAAAATCCCTGATAGATAGTGAAAATGAAAATTATGCGGTGTTAAAAGAGTACTTTTCTCATGTTCGTGAACGGGCGCCGTCAGTAGTCGTCTCTTAGTTGTTGCGGCATATTTTAATTTCAGAAATGTTTTTATCTTTTTTATAACGGACGCACCTCTGTCTACATCGTTCTCACATGACTGTATATTATTTCAACATGATGTAAACAATATTTTGTAACAATTTTATAGTTTCGGTTTTGGCCAAAACTAGAAGAGGAGGAGCTGGAAGTTTGGTGACGGTTTCAGTTGAAAATCGTGTTATGCTCCGGCATTAGTAAATATGTATAAGTTATCTCAATCGTTTATTCCGTTGCAGCCACTGCCAGTCGCTTGCTGCCTCTCACAGCGACGCCATAGGCCGAGGTCCGTACCCCAAAGGGGGTGCCCTTAGAGTAGTCGTAGTCGCTTGGTTTTTTAAGCCCCTGGCCTTAATTTATTGAGGCATCCACAGGCAAGCCCGGTTAAGCAGACAACAACCTCATAGGTTGAACTACGAGATATTTTGTAAAAAAAAAAAGCTCCATCGTTACGTATTCTTCATGGGTCCCATTCGTTTCTTACGCTCACTTATGTAGCTAGTACTTACCTAGAAAATATCATACCTATTATAAAACTTAAAAGTGAAACTGTTTCTATAAGTACCTATGCAGTTTGCTTGGTAGAATGGTTTATCATTTCTGAAATAGCAAAATAATAATTATTTTCCAGACAATTTATTACATTTCTTTTATGTTTAACCGATCGCTCTAGCTAGTATTTTAAATTATAGTTAGGTATTCGGCAGTCGAAACTTCTGTCAAGTCACCTTTAAATTTTAAGAATCAAGATTCCGACAAGGCTTATTAGGATTTAAAATCCTCTGTTAAATACACACATCAAAAGTGTCTAGGGATCAACATATATTTTTGCAATAACTTTTCTCCTGATTGATATTAATTAAAATTTTCTTTAAGGATTCATCAAATAAAGTGTTTTCGTTTGTCACAGTAACGATAAACCAAGTCACCTTTGCATTAATAAAGAAATTTGCCATTTTCCTAATAAAGGGATTTTTGACATTTGAACCACTAACACAAAAGTTCGAAAAAAAGACTGAAATAACAGTTTTCTTTAAAATTTTATTGGGTAACTTAAACAATTAATAATCCGTGTTTCTACCGCGAACACTAACAACACAAGAACATCGGTTTGGCATACTCAAAATGAGTTCATCCAAATCACGCTGTGGAATGGCCGCCCATGTTCGTTGCAACAACAAAAAAAGGTCTTCTTGCGACTGGATACCCTCCATATTCGGCAGAGCTCTTCTCTGTAGCATATCCCATGCATGCTCAATCGGGTTCAAGTCTGGCGACTGAGCAGGCCAGGGCAGGACATTGATGTTAGCTGCGGCGAGAGTCTGTCTTACAACTCTTGCGGTGTGCGGTCGTGCATTATCATGCATTAACTGAAATAAGGGACCGATTTGCACTTGTAGAGGAACGATGACGTCTGATACAATCGTCTCAGCATAAATTTGAGCGTTGAGGTTGCCTCTGATCCAAATCAACTCAGTTCTTCCGCCGATCCAAATACCCGCCCATACCATGATGGTTCCACCACTATAAGGATGGACTTCCTGGCAGGATTTTAATCGCTGTTGGCGTCCAGGGGTTCTCCAGTGTCGTATACGTCTTGTATCCGGTCTCATACCAAAACGAGACTCATCAGAAAAGCACACGAAACGCCATTGTTCTTCTGCCCAATTTCTGTGTTCAAGAGCCCATTGATATCGAATCCTACGATTGTGCATTGCTACAGGTGGTACCCGTAGCGGTCTTCGGGAATGAAGGTTCACTTCATGCAAGCGGTTTCTGACTGTTTGGTCGCTAATTAAGTTCCCTGAAGAGTGATGAAGCCTCACGGCTAACATCATGGCGGTTATTGTTGGAGCTCTTCGAGTTAAGATTTGAATGTATCGGTCTTGTCTCCGTGTGGTGCAGCGATACCGTCCTCCATGGCGCTCAGCCACGGTACCAGTGCTTCGGTAACGTGTCCAAAGTCGACTGATAACACTCTGACTTGTATTCAGAGCTAAAGCCACAGTACGTTGCCGGGAACCAGCTTCTATCATTCCCACGGCTCTGAGCATTTCTTCCCTGCTTAAATGACGTCGCCGCTCCATAATAACGTTGGTTTTAATCAGTAGTAGGGAAACAGTAGCACTAATAATGTCTTCAATGCGTTGTATGTTTTTATAGGGAAAATATTGACAGCTGATTTTCATATTTTACTCGAATTTGATTCACAGTTCCTGATTCAAATTATGAAATGCACCAAAAAGGATCCATATAAATTTATAAAATCATAAATTTATTACAAAGCCACATCTCAATCTCAAGAAATCCGCATAAAAATGCTTGATCCCTAGACACTTTTGATGTGTGTATCTTATTCCATGAGCTACATAAATGTTTTTTTTTGTTTTCTTTTGTCCTGCTTTTTAAATAAAATAGGGAAGATCCGAAAAAAGTACCTAGTACCAGCTAGTAATTAAATATCTCACAAGTCAGCGAAGGAATGGTAATCATTGTCTGGGAAAAGTGCATGTTATTGTGATCTTCTGCCAGTAAGTCGTTATCTGCTTGGATACCTACTTTAGATGGTAGTAATCCTATGTCCCTGTGTAGCTACCTATGTCTAACAGTGGACGTCTCTCGGCTCGGCTGCTATGATGATGAGCCAAGTCCTCTGTGGCTTTACTAAAACGCCATTATCTTCATAATGAAATAATAAAATGATATGTGAATATAAGTATGTAAAACTAAAATGAAGAAACGATATTTACCAGCATTTACTGGACTTTTTAGGTTGAAGGAACAAAATTCTATTATGCTTTTTTACCTGACCAACAGCAATCAACAAAGTACAATAATTATTGTAGGATGAAGTGTGGAAATGGAACGCGCCCGGCGCGGCGCCATAGTTGGTTCGTAAACATTTTGCTACTGTCAAATGTCAAAACAAATAATATTAGATTGTTTATTTATAACGCGACTTTTCTGTTTTTAAGACACCCTAAAACATCATTTGTACCGCGAATAATATAATATGGACAATATAAAGACTGTATGTGCGTAAACGAGTTATTAACTTTGGTTGTCAGTGATTCTAACCTCGAAATGTTTTGTGTTATTTTATGGTTAATTGTGAATTAAATCGAAATCAAGTGAGTTGTGTGATAGTGTCGTTTTTGAGCAGCTATGACAGTGATATTGTGATATGTCGGTGTAAACCTTAGTTGGCTGGAGGCGGTAAGTACGTAGAATTAAGATTTGGAATTTTTCATAACACTCTTTCCATGTAGATATTCCTATTAAAATCATCAGTTTGTTATAGAGTATAAAATAACCATATTTATAATGATTCCAAACTTTCATGAAGGTTTACTATACAAATAAGTGCTTATATTCTAGTGACAGTGCCTAGAAATAAATAAAAAGTTTTTGGTTTGACACAGTTTACTTTTTGTTTAAAGGTGGAAATTATTGCCTGTTTTTGGTTTAAAACGTGAATGTATGTGTATATTTCTCTAGGAAAATCGTTATTTTTTGACCATAAATCTTGAATTTTGCAAGATTTTACAATATTTTTTACTGCGGTAAAATGCTGTTTTGCTTTTTTCTTGCCATTCTTAGAACAGGATTTTGTATTAACAGCGAGTTTAAAGGTAAGCAAAATATGTATTTATTATTCGAAGAAGCATATGTATGCAATCATGAATAACATGTTTAGGTATTATTTTCAATTAAAACATTGAATTATTTAAAATTCTTAATGAATACATTGTTGACTTACAAAAGTATGAATAAATAATTATATGCCAAGTATTTTGACTGAATTTATTTGGGGAAGCTCTAAACCTTTCTTATTCCATACCACCTCCCTCGTCCATTATGTCACCAACACTTCAAAAGGTACAGTTACATGCAACAAGATCTTAAATACTATCAATGCAATATTAAAACATGTTTTTCTATGTGACTGTACAGTAACCTACCTATTATTGCATTAACTAGGATAACCTGTTGCACATTAATGGAGCTGAAAAAAAAAACTAAAAAGAAAGTATTGTTTGAAAGCCAACTTTGAAAGTGAGATGTTCTTATTGATATTGAATATTTTTAAAATAGATTCTAGTATCCATTCAACAATATAGTCAGTTATGTCTAAGTCCCACATAAAAAAGGGGCAAGTCTATTGCCATCAACGCTACATACATTATTATTTTTCTCGCACAAATCTTTCTTCTACTTACAGCAGATCTGAGGAAGAACTTACTAATGCTCAGAAATATGATTCCACAGTGTGGCAACATTTTGTGAAAACTGGAGATAAAATTTTCAATATGTGATGCAAAATGTAAATTTTGTCAAATGGTGTTAAAATGCAAAGCTGGCCGGATTTCATCACATTTAGCAAATAAACAAACACCGCGTAACCAATGTTTTCAATAATAATTTGTGACAATTTTTTTTAATTTGTTTTTTTTCCTGAATTCCTGAGACCTAAAATAGCGAATAGCGTCCTGAAGATGTTTGGCGAGAGAACCGATACTACTCTGCTCAGTAGGTTCACCGAGTTCCATGTGTTGCGAGACTGATGAGCGTAGGTACTGTGCAGAGGTAGACTGTGTGTTTAGTTTCTTCCTTTTTATTTAATTACTAACATTAGTTATAAGCTAAATTCTTGTACTAACAACCTTGCCTTGCCTATGGACTTTTTTGTCTGAAATAAATGATTTTTATTATTTATTTATTATTTAAAACCATTGTTTTGATTTCTTTACAATACAGTATATTTAATAAGGTAATTTAGCATCGAAAGTACTTACCTCTTGTGTGAGAGTTAGGAGCTACATGCCGACCATCCACCATCGTCCGTATGACGACATGCATATTGACCGTATTACGCTATTATTTTTCTTATTCTTTTCCTTTATTTTTTTTCATGCCGACGCGTCAGCGGCCCCAGCATAAGATCAGTAGCTTTGTATAACGAAATAGAAAACTGATTAAAGGTACTAAACACGAGTTTTTTTTCCAGTTGTTGTTTTCTACCCTAATGAAAAAGGTGTGTATTAATTAAGCAGATTTACTAATAATTTAATTGCAAAGCGACCGCTTAGCTAATGGTGATATTACACGGTTCAACCAAATTGATCCAATTAGATTTCTACTTAAAAAAAAAACAAAAAGTTGTTAACACAAAACAAATGCCATGCGTTTGAAACATGATAAGAGCTTTTGATTGGGATTTCAAAACAGCTTACCTTTGATACATGACCTATCTTCATCGGACCAGAAAGCTTTATTATTTCATTGTATTTATTGTGCCACTGTCTTTTTTATTTCGTTTTTCTTTTCTTCCAGTTCGACCAACATTCGTGAACTACCGTCACGGGATTGTAATGCTACTAGACGGCTACACCTACAGCAAGTCCACCAGACTGAACTGGTATTGTTCCCGAAGAGTTTCCTGCGGCTGCAAAGCGAAGGTTAAGTTGACAGCAGACGAGAAGTACGTTGAGAGGCTGGTGTATACCCACGACCATGTCAGAGAAAACTATGTAGTATCGAACAGTGGGAACCTGATCAAGCTAAATTAGGGTTTAGGATAACTAGACTATAGGCCTACCGCTTAACTGAGACTGTGCTTGAGTTAGCAGCGGGGTGCGGGAACGGGGCGTGGCTTCTTCTTCTTTTCGAGTCGATGGCAAACGTAAAAATATGAATATATTATAATGTTAGATGAGTTGGGCAGTTGGGCCCAGAAGGTCGACACGTCAATCGCGTCAATGGCGTTTTTAGGTCCTCGGAAGTGCAGGTGTATATGGACATTTTGGACTCTCCAACATATGGACATGGTTTGGTAAGGAGCACCGCATTCGCACTTGGTGTCGGTTGGGCCAATAATCCCCTATTTCGCTAGATTGTGCTTCCAGCGGCCTATCTGGGTCCGCAGTTGAGCTTCACCACCCCCCCGCATCGCGCAGCTATCTCAGGGACCGTCTCAGTTAAACGATAGGGCTTCAGCTTCTATTTTTTTGATGGAGGTGTACATATTGTATGGCGTCAATTTAATTAGATGCTATTAGTCGGATTGACGATAAATTGATAGTGTAATGCCCAGATTTGTTGTCAATCTCAAAATTGAGGTTGCATTGTTGATTTGTTACTGTTCGATTTGGCCTTTATTTTGTTTATTTTTTGTCATTTTGATTTTAGTTTTAAATAGTTCAATTAAATATGAAACTTCAAAAGAATAATGTGAACTGTAATCGACGTTATTTGCATCGTCACATCGATGGTATAGTATTTCGTATAGTGGCCATGTTTGGCATTTTCAAAGCGACAGAAACAATGCAATCGCAAAATTGTGTCAAGACGAAAATTAATTTTTTTATTTTATTTTATTGTGTTTGGGTGGCTTACATACAGCTATCAAATAAAAGGTTACATGCTCTGTGCTATCAAATACAGAAGTAGTAGTGAGGTAATTGACGACAAGCTATTTACAGGCCTCCAAGCAAATTAATTTCGAATTGTTTACTAATACTTCTAAGTAATTTTAAGTTTAACGAGAATAAAGAATTTAAAATAAATTGTATCGTATTTATTTGTCTGATGATTCTAATACATTTGTTCTATTTAACTTCAAGTCGATTTTTATAATGTACCCACTGCAGCACCCTAATTGCGTAACACACTCACTATCAATCTCAATTTGAATCATTTTAAAGGATGTTGCTAATCCATTGCTTCATATGTTCAAAAAATGTGTCTGCTCAACAACGTAAATAACGCAATGAACATTGTTAAACTGTCAAAATGAAACCCTTTGCTACTTATAGTGTGTTACGTAGTTACGTACCCCGCAGGGCTCCTCTTAATGTATAGGCAGATTTTTTCTTCTGTCTTGTCGATGACAGAACAGAATGCTATTAATTTTATGTAATTGTAAGTAAATTAATCCCTGGTTAACTTTTAATAAAAACGATTTTATATAGAAAAATAAATAAAATATATATTTTTTTAAAGCATCTTTCACACGAGGCGAATACTCGCTGCGAATCCAATCGCCACAACTAATTCACTTGGACTAACAAGCTGCTCGCTGCAAAACCGCTTGGTTCTTCTGCGGCTAATTCTTTTAATAGAATAAAGCTCTTAATTTTTCTCTTCGACCAATCCGTTCCCTTTCTTCTTACGACTTGTACCTAAGCTTAGTCAGCATTTGCTCTGTTAAAGGACGCACATGCCAGCCGAATTTCTCGCGGCAATTTTTTTTCGCGCACTGGTTTTTCAACGTGTTGCTTAGCGCCGAGAATTCACAATCCAACAGTGTTGTTTTGAAACGCTGCTGGGATGTGCTCTGTTGGATTCTCAATGCTCGGCTCAACACCGAGAATTGAAAATCCAGTGCATGACAACATTTGTCCGTCCGAACGTGGGCTAACTATACTTGACTGCGAAATTCATATGTAAAGTTGGTAGGTAGCGAATCGTCCAAGCGAATTTATTCGCTGCGGAGTACCTAAATCACTGCGAGCAAACTCGCTTCGTGTGCCGGAGGCTTAATAGTCCTGATATAGTTTGAGTTAGCATGTTTGTGTATATGTTTGTTTGTAATATTCGTCGCTTATTCCGTTCATTTTTCAGAGTTTCAATACACATTCATACCATCACATCGTGGCACCAAAGGCACTCTTTTGTTACTGCTAAACGGCTACACGTACTCTCGAAAACATCAAAGAAATCTGTACTATTGTTCGAAAAAGCAATGTAACAATTGTCAGGCTAAAGTGAAGCTGGATGAAAGTGGCGCTATAGTGAGTGGCTACTACATCCACACGCATCCTCCTCCTGAGTACCTACCATAAGACACCGTTTGGAGAATACGTTAAAATTTCAGAATAAAATACTAAAGCCCGGTTTCTGACGTCCTTACATCATCTTCTCCACGACTCAGACTCCCAAGTCTTTCAGACTTTCAGAATAAAATACTAATCGCCGGTTTGTGAGGTTCTTATATCCTCTCCAATCCCAACAGATTTTGTTACGACAAACTTTATTTCCATGGTTTATTGTAAAAGTACTTATCTTTCAAGTTATAGTAATTATGTAGAAGCTACATTGTATTTTATTAAATAAATTTGCTATCCGTGTCTAAGTTTAGAAGAACGACGTGGGTAGCGTTGTTGTTCTAAACTCCGGAACGGATTTTGAAGCGGTCTGCGTCTTCAGTTAATGAATTTATTTCGGAATCTATAATATATTACTATTACCAAGGTGTAACAGAATTAACGCAAGTCCTGAAACTTTGTTCATTATTGACTACTGAATCGATTTCAGTAACTTTTGACACAGGTATTTTTTTTTTATTATGGATTTTGCCATACTAACCGCCGATTGAGCCAAAGAAAATTAAATCTTATTTCAAGACAATAAGGCTCAATTTTAAATGAATAAAGTAATGCTGGGATCAACACGATATTCTTAATAATATCAGTAAGCTTTAAAAAAAAATTAGTTTTGGTCATTGTATTATGCTCAATACTCTTCTTGGGGTGTATGAGGTCTTGCGTTAATTATGTTACATTATTGTATACTTAATTAATAAATCTCCATGTTTGGCCAAGTCATAAAAAAACCGTTTTTAAAATTGTATTGAAATAAATGCTTTGAGTTTGTACAATAAAGATTTTATAAAAAAATTGTATTTAACGTGTTATTTTTGTCTGATGATCCTCTATTCAACTTTAAGCAGCAGTTGCACCCTAATTGCGTAACACACTATCAATCTCAATCTGAATCATTTTGAAGGAAATTGCTAATCCATTGCTTCATATGTTCAAAAAATTTGTCTGCTCAACAACGTAAATAACGCAATGAATGTTGTTGAACTATCAAAATGAAAGCTATTGCTAAAGATAGTGTGTTACGCAATTACCCCTCTGGTTTGTGTTACGTTAATATAATAATTTTTTTTGCTTATTTCGGTAATTTTCTAGATTTGCGATACGAATTTATACCAACTAATCGAGGTAAAGGCAATCGTTTATTACTGCTGAACGGCTACACATACTCTCGAGGTCAACAAAGCAATCGCTACTATTGTTCAAAAAAGCAATCAAGTGTCAATTGCCGGGCGAAAGTGAAGCTGGGTGCTAATGGCGCTATAGTGAGTGGTTACTACAAGCACACGCATCCTCCTCCTCAGTTTTTTAAGACATCTCCTGGAGAATACGTTAAACTTTCTGAATAAAATACTAAAACCCAGTTTCTGAGGTCCTTACATTATCCTCCGACGCCCAAGTCCCAACAGCATTGTTCCTGACATTTTGACCAGGATCATGTCCTGGACCCATGACAGGTTGTGTGTCGTCTTAGCCGAACTACGTCTACTGTTGGACATAGGCGTCCCCCAAGCACTTCCACTTTGACCGGTTCTGTGCGATCGTGTACAGTCACGAGCAATAATAGGTATGTCAACACTTGGCAACTTTCAATTGCGATTTTTTCGTGAAATAACGAAGGCAACGTTGAAATACGACACTTTACATAAACCTAAGGGTTCGAAAATACTATTTTTGTAATAACATACACTTTCATTAAAAAATAAAGGAGAAAATCGCCTTTGAATAAAGCCAAGTGTATACATACTTATTAGTGAATAGTCCCTGGAAATCCCGGAACCGAAAGTACCGGGAAATCCCGGAAATTTGCGTCGATTAAGGAACCGGGATTTATTAAATCAAATCCCGGTACTTTCGGGAAAAGATACTTCGCGTTTAGAATATTTCTAATTTTATTGCCTAAAGCCCGAAAGCCTAAAGCGTGGAATACACTTGTTACCTAGTAGAGTTGAGAGTGTTGAAACGGACAAAGTAAGAGAGAGAAAGACAACATGACAAGGCAAAATAAAAACATTTAAATCAAATAAAACCTACTAAACTAATCCTATATGTGTAATTATATGTAGGATTAGGTACAAAAATGTTACAAGTCGAAGTGGAAGTGGAAGTCGAAGTGGAAGTCAAAGTGGAAGTCTAAGTGGAAGTCGAAGTGGAAGTCGAAGTGGAAGTCGAAGTGGATGTCGAAGTGGAAGTCTAAGTTGAAGTCCAAGTGGAAGTCTAAGTGGAAGTCGAAGTGGAAGTCGAAGTCGAAGTCGATGTCGAAGTGGAAGTCTAAGTGGAAGTCTAAGTGGAAGTCGAAGTCGAAGTGGCAGTCAAGTGGAAGTCGAAGTTGAAGTCGAAGTGGAAGTCGAAGTGGAAGTCGAAGTAGAAGTCGAAGTGGAAGTCGAAGTGGAAGTCGAAGTGGAAGTCGAAGTGGAAGTGGAAGTGGAAGTGGAAGTGGATGGATGGATGGATGGACAGCTGAAGGCTCGACCGTCTGTGTAGTAGCCTCACTGCTGTGTATTCGTAAAATTCGTGTATTGTTTATAATATGGAAATTGAACAAAGTGCATCTATTAATGAAAAAAGTGACGCAGAAATAGTGAAAAAAAAAATGAGTTATATTAATTAAATTAATAATTGATTTATTTCAACGTTAATATTCAAGTTTTCACTTCTGCCGGCACTCTCGGAGTGCAACCCGTCTTTTTTTATCGAGGCGAGCGTGTGCCGCCGCGATGCCCGCCGCGTGCTTCGCTACACGCTAGAGGATTCGCCGCGGGCGCCGCGGCGGGCACCGCCACGCTTCCCGTCTCGCTTCTCTATGAACATGGTCGTATATTGCTATAAGTTTGTGTTTACGCGTGCGATGATGCGTGCCGCTTCACGCGCCGCCCCACCGTAAACAGAAAAAACGTCCGACGCGCCGCGAGACGCCACGCCACACGCGACGCGAGACGCCCCGCGTCTCCGTAAATGAGGCCTTAGAAGTTAATAACTACCTACATGAAACAACATTGAAAAAGTAAATAGGATGGACTTATAATGGATTGATCGTCGGATACGATGCCGGACGGGCTAACTACCGATTTTCAGACAAAACTACTTTTGACTAACGTGTTCAGTAAAAATTACTTTCGCCTAATTTTTTCAGTTGAAAGTACTTTTGACCGTTTAAGACTTTTGGCTGTAACATATACAACGTGTTTTTTTTTATATCTCATAACTCTAGGGGGTCATTGTACTCATCATTATGAATAACTTTTACTATGGGACCAAATCTGAAATCGCGAAAAAAAAATCAGCTGTTCCCTACATTTTGACGAGTTATGCGAACATAAATGTAGGGAACAGCTGATTTTTTTTTCGCGATTTCAGGTTTGACCCCATAGTAAAAGTTGATCATAATGATGAGTACAATGACCTCCTAGAGTTATGGGATATCAAAAAAAACACCTTGTATACGAGTATGTTTTTCATTGTTGAGGTCGTTTTTCAGATTTGCATTACACATTTATACCAACTAATCGAGGCAAAGGAAATCATTTATTACTGCTAAACGGCTACACATACTCTCGAGATCAACAAAGCAATCGCTACTATTGTTCAAAGAAGCAATCAAATATCAATTGCCGGGCTAAAGTGAAGCTGGGTGCTAATGGCGCTATAGTGAGTGGTGACTACAAGCACACGCATCCTCCTCCTCAGTTTTTTCAGACCTCCTCTGGAGAATACGTTAAACTTTCTGAATAAAATACTAAAGCGCCGTTTCTGAGATCCTACATCATCCTCTTCCCGGTCCCAACAGCTTTTGTTTCGGCATACTGTATTTCAATGTTTTTTTTTTCTTCTTATTTATAGTGTCTACAGAATGTTCTTAATTTGAATTAATTAATTTTGTTCAGTGGCCATGGCTTCGATCAATAACAGATTATTGAACGAAGGGCCATGGTTAACTTTTAATAGAATACACAATAAAAGTTTTTTAATATAAATAAATTATTTTATTTTAAAGCCTCGGATACGAGGCGAATACTCGCTGCGAATGCAATCGCTGCAAGCAAATTTGCTTGGTGTGACAAGCTACCCGCTGCGACAAAATATCGCCCGCCTCGAATGGAAGCATGTTTAATTTTTATCAGCGTTAGCGCACTATTTGTCGATATTTTCATAATCGCTTAGTTTTTCTGCAGCTAATTCTTTTAAAAGAGGACAAGCTCTAAATTCGCTTCGTGTTATCGAGGTTTAATAGTCCAGCCGGTATATTCTGTAAAAATCTCACCGTGAAAACTTAGGTAAACTGACAGGCGATTCTCGTAATTTTTAAGAACGTTCACAGTCTGATCTTAGTCTCAATCTGTCAAAAATAACTCAAATTTCCCTACATTTTGACAAGTTTTTGACATTTTGTTTGTCGCTGAGATGAGACTGCGACTAGATTTTGAACGTTTTAAATTACGAGAATTGGCCTTCTGAGCTGTCATTCTACTTGATGCTAGGAATTGACACTATTGACAGCTCACATCAAGCTGACTTCACTTGAGTTTTCACGTTAATAATTTTACAGAATAGGTCAACTTTTGCACTATTACTTAAGGTGAATGCGCAGTGGTAGACCGCGAAATTTAAATTTTCTTACGTTTTTTGCAATTTGTAGGTCAGTGTCAGATTGTATCTTGATCAAAATATGATTCGCGACTATAATAGACATGTATTTACAGAATTATAGTCATTAGAATCATTAATATATCTCTTTAAGTTAGATTTCTACCATAAACACTTTTCCATACGAGATTTGTTCTTAACGGTAGAAATCTAACTTAGAAAGATGTATTAATGATTCTGATGATTATAATTCTGTAAATACGTACCTGTTATAGTCGCGAATCAAATTTTGATCAAGATACAACCTGACACTGACCTGAAAATTGCAAAAAACGTAAGAAAATTTGAATTTCGCGGGCTACCACTGCGCATTCACCTTAAGTGCATATGTATAAGTAATATTTGTTGTTTATTTCTTAAATTTTTCAGAATTTCCGTACAAATTTATACCAACCAATCGTGGCAATATTTTGTTACTACTAAACGGCTATACATACTCTCGAAAATGTCAAAGAAATCTGTACTATTGTTCGAAAAAGCAATCAAGTAAATATTGTCAGGCTAAAGTGAAGCTGGCTGAAAGTGGCGCTATAGTGGGTGGCTACTTCAACCACACGCATCCTCCTCCTGAGTACTATAAGACACCGTCCGGACAATACGTTAAAATTTCAGAATAAAATACTAAAGCCCGGTTTCTGACGTCCTTACATCATCCTCTCCCCGACTCATACTCCCAAGTCCCAACATATTTTGTTCTAATACATTTTGACAGAATTTGTCTCAAACGAAATACTAATTATTTCTGTACGAGTTTCCGAGGTCTTGAGATCAACTCTCGACAGAATTAATGATTCGACAGGCTGTAATTACATGATTTTTCTCCTTATCGTGACGATAAAATGTTATCCTCTTACTAATAAACGTTGTTACCCCCTTTGTATAGAACTTACTCCGTGGTCTGTATAGTTACACAACTCTTTGTCTTCATCTTTCGAAAGTCTAATTACTGACGGCTGAAAGAGAGATATCGGTGTGTAACTATTCATCTGATATAATACGTTTATTAGTAAGGGGGCGTTTATTAGTACTTGAGTAAGTAATTCTAATTAATAATTAGAATTACTTACTCAAGTATTTTTTTTATTTTTTTTTTATCGACGGACCATGGTAACAAGTTGCACGTCATGTCCTTGCCACCCATACCTACTCAAGCAATCTCGATGTTTGGTCAAGTCATATAAACCGAGCGAAACAGGGCTTCGAAAGGTTTTTTTAAATTATACATAAATAAATTATTTGAAATATAAATTATATTTAACATTATGTTATTTTTTTTTGTGATCCATCCTATTCAACTTATAGCAGCAGGTTTGTGTTACGTTTTAAGCTTTATAATTTTTATACTGGAGAATATGTTATTTTTTTCGGTAATTTTCCGGAGTTTGAAATACCTACCTACATATTTATACCAACGAATCGAGGCAAAGGCAATCGTTTATTACTGCTCTGTGGCTACACATACTCTCGAGATAAACGAAGCAATCGCTACTATTGTCCAAAAAAGCAGTCGAGTATAAATAATTGTCGGGCTATAATGAAGTTGGGTTCTAATGGCGCTATAGTGAGTGGTGACTCCCCAGTTCTATAAGACATTTTCTGGAGTATACGTTTTAAGTTATCACAATCCCTAATGTGTGAGATGTATCGGAAACACTATATAAATAGAAGTGTGTATAAGGAATGATTTTCGAAAAATCATCCCCTTAAAGATTTTTTTAAGGGTTGCAGTTTTATGTTTTTTTTTCTCACTTCAAGACACAAACATCTGCGTAGCCCTGACTCGTACTAGGAGTTCCTGTACCACAAGGTTACGTGGGGGTTAAAAGTTTGTATAGGAGTTCGTCTTTTTTTCCGACAGGAAATATCATGAATTGTAGCTTTTAAAATACAATTGTGAGGTCTGATTTTGGTCTTTAAGTATATTACGGAAAGATTTCTTAATTGTAGTCTTGAATATTAAAACCTTATTTACATAAATGTGTCTTAACTTGATATTAATAATAGTATGCAATATATCTCTTTACTTTTACAGGACTTCAATATGAGTGGATTCCTACTCAGAAAGGCAAAAAATTATTACTTCTGAACAAATATACGTATTCGCAAGGTCATTCCAGTAATAATTATCGCTGTTCGCGAAAAGATGCCGGATGTAAAGCTGCGGTGAAACTTGATCAGTATGGAAATATCGAAACAGTTAAAGGTGTACACTCGCACGATCCGCCTCGGTACATGAAAACGAATACTGGAGAATATGTTAAAATTTAAAATTTAGCCATAAGTATGAAATCTTAGAATAAATTCTACATTTAAGAATGTCTGCTTAAGAATTGACAAAAAATGTACGTTGAGTCGTGACTTAATACAAATCTTAAATTCACTCAATTCGAGTGTGGAACCTAATATAGAAACACGCTTGTACTATACGACTACATACAGAAAGAATGGCTATAGTATAGTTAAAATCTCGCTGCAGACTCGGTCATAAAAATCATAATCGGAGTAGGGATGTGCGCTAGTTGCGCGCGCGCAAGGCCATTATCGATAACAAAATCATTAAGGTTATCACGTGTCTCCATTGAAAATTGGCAAAAATGTGTGGAACATGCAGAATTGCTGCAAGATGAAGACTTAAGAAAAGCACATTTATGCGAAGAGTTCATCATTCATGTGGATGATGATGACGATGACTCAGACGAAGAATTTTAATTTTCTATTTTTAGTTTTATATATACGTTCTTTTGTTTATATATTTAATATGCTTTGTAGTAAATTTGGTAATAAAATAAAAAAAAAGACGGGTTGCGCTCCGGGAGTGCCGGCAGAAGTGAAAACTTGAATATTAACGTTGAAATAAATCAATTATTAATTGAATTAATATACTTAACTCATTTTTTTTCACATCCACATCCACATCAACATCCACATCCACATCCACATCCTAATCCTCATCCACATCCACATCCACATGCACATCCATCCATCCATCCATCCATCCATCTATCCATCCATCCATCCATCCATCCATACGTAGTTAGGAGTAGTAGTTCTCCCCTGTGTAGTCTCTCCTGACGGTCACGTGTCCTGACGCGATGTCCTGACGCGAGTTTAACATTTATTACCCATTACAAAAAAGTGTGCAACGCCGCTAAAGAAGTTTTCACTTCAAAAAAATGTGTATTTATTTCTATTACCTATTTATAAATATATAAAACTATCGATATCACTCATCGACTGCAGTAATGCACAGGATTACGTGTGGACGTGGCTGCCCATAAGGCCCGTGAGTGGGAAAGAGAGCGAAACACGAATGATTTATGACCGAGTCTGCAGCGAGATTTTAACTATACTATAGTAGAAATCTCTATTCCTAGACAGCACGTTTCGCCGAAAACTTTGTTGATAGAAAACATTGTTTGTAGATATCTCGGTTCATAGGAAGCACTGTTGGCAGAGATCTCTGTTCATAGATAGCACTTCTTGTTTTTTTATGAAAACAATAAATAATTGGATGGCATTCTTGTTCAATTATCCTTCTTACCTCTCTGGTACATACAATATAACAACGTGTGCGCTTTATACCGACTTCAAAAAAAGGAGGTTATTTAAATATAAATCGTCCCCGTAGTTGGAAAACTAAATAACTCCGATTTTCTAGTTTTGAGATAAACGCGATTTAGTGTTTTTTTTTCAATTAATGTTCATTTGTTAAAAAAATTGAGACAATTTTATTGTCGGTAATTTTATAATTATGCATTATTCCATCTGAACGACAAAAATGGCTATATTTTTGGAACGGAATAAGATAAGTAAATTCCTGTAAGACTCAAACATGCGTCATGTTTTGGATTATTTAAAAATAGGGAAAAGACAAAATCGCCAAAAACGAAGTTATTTAGTTTTCCAAATACGGGGACGATATTATCTATTAGGATTAAACTAATAATAATCTATGGGTCATGAAACCCTGATAAGAGTTTTAACTTTTCACATCCATGCGGGATACAATAGTAATGTTTTTGTAATTGCGGCATTTCAGTAATATTTTTATGTCCGCACTTTTACAGGACTTGAATATGAGTGGATTCCCACTCCAAAGGGCAAAAATTTATTACTGCTGAACAAATATACGTATTCACAACACCATTCCAGTAATAGTTATAACTGTTCGAGAAAAATGAGGGGATGTAAAGCTGCCGTGAAACTTGATAAGTATGGAAATATCGAAAAAGTCAAAGGTGTACATATGCACGAACCACCACGGTACGTGAAAACGGCTTCTGGACTCCATATTAAAATATAATATTTAGCCATAATTATGAAATCATCAAAAAAACTGTTATATTTTTAACCGACTTCAAAAAAGGAAGTTCTGTATTCGACCCGTATGTATGTTTGTTTGTCCGCGATTTTCTCAAAAAAGAATAATCGAATTTTGATAATTCTTTCACTAATGTGATCTACATACTTTCAGGAAGGTTTTAGTATATAATACATTAGGTAATTATTCTTATGTACGAAGTTATATGCATAAATGTACTGCATGTCCGGCATTTCTATGCGAATTTTGACGATTCTTCTAGTCGGTGTCTTTAATGCACTAGTGTTAATTGAATTTGTGTGAGGTAGGTTAAAACTAAAAAGTGAAAAATAAAAACTTATTTACAAAAAAAAAAACAACCGACTTCAAAAAAAAAACACTACAAAATGATAACTAACTTTAATTTCGGAAGTCGGTGTCAAAAAACCAAAATGTGGAACCAACGACACCGACTTCCGAAATTAAAGTTATTTATCATTTTGTATTTTTTTTTTTTGAAGTCGGTTGTTTTTTTTTTGTAAAAAAATTTTTGGAATCCCTACTTAGAAACGGCTGAAAAATATATGTAGTACTTTGAGATGTGACTCGACTGCCGTCGAACATTATAATATCTGAGCCCAACAACAAAACTTAAAATTTAATCTCAAGTGTCTTTATAATTAATTAGCTAAGTACTGTAGTTTCTGCCTACCCCTACGGGAAGACGGCGTGAGTTTATGCATAATTATGTATGTAATTAGCTAAGTGCTTAAAAGGTTCAATAAATAATATTTAATTGGATATCATGATTGTTGTATTATACTGATATATTTAGAACTTTCCTTCTTACCTGAGACTATAACAACGATAAGCGCACACGCTTATCCCGCGCTCTCGCTTATCCCGCGCTCTCGCTTATCCCGCGCTCTCGCTTATCCCGCGCTCTCGCTTCTTAAGTTTCTATATTTATGTCTGTAATTTATATGGTGTACATAATAAAGAGTATTATTCTATTCTATTCTTATCATTTTTACCCGACTACGGTAAAGCCAATAGAAAGGGAAATATGTTTTGACCAGTCTATGTCTGTCTGTATGCTGCCCCCGATGTTATAATTCCAGTAAGTCGTGTTACTGGTGTTATGACTTTTTTTACAGTATTGTGATCCCTATATTGAACACACAAATTATATTCAGGATTAATCTACACAATTTTTTTGTTATCCGTTTAAATATCTAAGTTATATGCTATAATCATCAAGATACACTAATTTAAATATCTTGAAACATTTTTGAGTTACTGTCCCTAATTATAACAGGGGGAGGCAATATGTAGGTATGTATGTATGTTTGTATTTATGTATGTTCCACCGTAATGCCAAAAACTAATCATCCGCTTCTCAAGTAATCTGTGCGATTTAAGCCTTAATTATATGACTAAGCAATGACGTGTGACTCCGGCTACACGAAATCCGGAAAAGAAAGGTCGACGGGTTATACCTTGTTTTAGTTGGCGTTTTTGGAGTAGTTGGGTTTAGTTTTTGTTGCAGTTATACATTAGACTTAAACTAATAATCGTCTATGAGTCATGAAACTCAATTGTGGGAATGTAGTATCATTGTGGGGTGTCGGCTATGGTGTTTTAAGGACACAAATGAATAAATTATTAAGACCAATTTTGTTCAGAAACTCGATTGAAGTTTTAACTTTGAACATCCGTGCAATGGAAGTGTGTTTGTAATTGCGACATGTACGTAATGCATTATTTTATGAGTAATATTTTTGTTTCTGCATTTTTCAGGACTTCAATGTGAGTGGATTCCTACCCTAAAAGGCAATAAATTATTACTGCTGAACAAATATACATATTCACAGCTACGTTCCAGTAATACTTATCGCTGTTCGCGAAAAGATGCTGGATGTAAAGCTGCGGTGAAACTTGATCAGTATGGAAATGTCGAAACAGTCAAAGGTGTACACTTGCACGAACCGCCACGCTATGTGAAAACGGCTTCTGGAGATTATATTAAAATTTAAGATTTAACCATTAATATGAAATGATCGAAAAGTTCTATGTTTAAAGAATTCCTGTTTAAGAAATGGAAATAAATACGTTGAGCCATGACATTTCTTCTACTTAATAAAAATCTGGGGGCAGGGTAGTTCCACCTCCAAAACGAGACAGAAACAACCTTTTGTTTTACTTTATTATTTATTAATGCCTTCAAATAAGTATGTATTGTCAAAAGAGTATTTAATTTATGAATAAAACATACATACCTATGAATAGAATACTCTTTATTATGTACACCATATACATTTCAGACATAATTATATAGAAATTTTACAAAGGGTGACACTATGGGCGGTCTTATCGCTAAGAGCGGTCTTTTAAAGGCAATTATTATTTTTTTAAATGTGTTCTTTGTGAAGAGTAGGTATCGACTAAGAAAGAGTTTTTCGAAATTCCACCCCTAAGAGGGGGAAATGGGAGGTTGAATTTTCTGTGAATAATGTCCGACCTCCACGCGGGCGAAACCGCGGGTAAAAGCTATTTTTTTTATAAACATTAAACTTAAACTAGTAATTGTCTATGAGTCATAAAATTCTGGTGCTGGTCTGTAGTATTATTACCTAAGCGTTGTCGGCTATGGTGTTCTAAGGACATAAATGAATAAATAATTAAGACCAATTTTCTCCAGAAAACTCGATTGGAGATTCACATCCATGAGAGATACAATGGTAATGTGTTTGTAATTGCGGCTTTGAAGTTATGCATTATTTTATGAGTAAGTAATATCTTGTCTTTGCACTTTTACAGAACTTCAATATGAATGGATTCCTACTTCAAAGGGCAAGTGTTTATTGCTGCTGAATAAATATACGTATTCGCAAAATCATTCCAGTAATAATTATCGCTGTTCGCGAAAAAGTGCTGGGTGTAAAGCTTCTGTGACACTTGCTAAGTCTGGAAATGTCGAAAAAGTCAGAGGTGTACACACCCACGAACCGCCACGCTACATGAAAACGGCTACTGGAAATTATATTAAAATTTAAGAGTAACTTTAATAATGAAATCATCGAAATACTGCTCTCTTTTTTAAGACAACCGTGAGGTTGACCTTGCGTTACGCCATGTATGGCTGAGCGCTGCGCTATCTTTGCACTCAATCTCAAGAACAGTTAAATGTATAATTAAGGCAAACAAAAGCGAGATATACACACGAGATTTCCTTTTGAGACAACTTTTAGAATACCAAAATAAAGGTTTTTATAAGTTTTTTTTTATCTTTTCTACCGAGTTTCACCCTTTACTATTTACATTTTTAGGTTTTACAAAGCCATTAACTACAACAGAAAGTTCTCGGAGGTATAGAGAAAAATTTAAACCTAAACAATTAGACGCCCTGATTGAAAAATTTGAAAAGAATTATATCTCTTAAATTCACTCACTGACAGACAACGCACAAAATAAATCGGTTCGTCTAGAAAAAAAAAGTAACTTAAGAATTCCTTCTATAACGGAAGTTAGCGAACAGGGAGGATTTTTGAAAATTCATCTACTATAGAGGTTCAATAGGGAATTAGGGAATGAAAGTTTGTATAGAAATTCATATATTTTTGCCGATGGGACATCCCATCGGGTGGGCCCGCTTGTACCTAAATAATAAACTCACAACTGTCGTAGATAATGTTTTTTTTTTAATAGTTAGCTAGGTGTTTAAAGTTTAATAAATAATAATATATAATTGGATATAATTCTTGTTGTATTGTATTGATATATTTAGTATTTTCCTTCTTACCAGAGACTATTATAACGAGTGCGCTTATATCTATTATATAAAATTCAAAGTCCTGACTGACTGATATATATCAACGCACAGCCTAAGCCGCTGGTCCTAGAGACATGAAATTTGAAGGGTGTGTTCTTTGTGAAGAGTAGGTATCCACTAAGAAAAGGTTTTTCGAAATTCCACCCCTAAGAGGGTGAATGGGGGGAGGGTGAAATTTCACGCGGACGGAGTCGCAGGCAGAAACTAGTTTTTTTATATACATTCAACTTAAACTAGTAATCGTCTATGGGTCATAAAACTCTAGTGCTGGTCTGTAGTATTATTAAGCGTTCTCGGCTATGGTGTTCTAAGGACACAAATGAATAAATAATTAAGATCAATTTTCTCCAGAAAACTCGATTGAAGCCTTAACTTTTCACATCCGTGAGAGATACAATGGTAATGTGTTTGTAATTGCGGCTTTGAAGTTATGCATTATTTTATGAGTAAGTAATATTTTGTCTATGCACTTTTACAGAACTTCAATATGAATGGATTCCTACTGCAAAGGGCAAATGTTTATTGCTGCTGAATAAATATACGTATTCGCAAAATCATTCCAGTAATAATTATCGCTGTTCGCGAAAAGATGCTGGATGTAAAGCTTCTGTTACACTTGATAAATATGGAAATGTCGAAAAAGTCAAAGGTGTACACTCCCACGAACCGCCACGCTACGTGAAAACGGCTTCTGGAGTTTTTATTAAAATTTAAGAGTAACTTTAATAATAAAATCATCGAAATACTGCTCTCTTCTTTAAGAATCCGTACAAAAGAAATGGCGGGAAATAAACATTGAGGTTGTGACTCGAAAGTAATAAACTTACTGACGTGAAAATCATGAATTTTAGCCCAAAGACTCAAATATAAAAATAATGTTTTTTTTTTAGAATTCATTAAGTAATAGTTTAATATTTAATAAATAATATACAATTACATAACATTTTTGTTGTATTTAACTGATTTATTTAACTTTCCTTTTTACCAGAGACTATAGCGACGTATGCGCCTATATACTCGTATATATTTTTTATATTATACATGGCTTAAATTAATTATCGTCTATGGATCATGAAACGTTGTCGGCTATAGTGTGTATTTAGGACACCACAAACCAATTAATAAATAATTTTGGCCATTTTTTGTCCAGAAAACTCCATGGGAGATTTACCTTTTCACATCCATGCGAGGTACAGCGGTACCTAGCGTACCTAAGTAATTGCGGCATTCAAGTAATGCATTATTTTAGGAGTAATATTTTTATTTCCGCTCTTTTACAGGACTTCAATGTGAGTGGATTCCTACTTCAAAGGGTAACAATTTATTACTGCTAAACAAATATACGTATTCTCATCATTCCGTTAGTAATTATCGCTGTTCGCAAAAAAATGCTGGATGTAAAGCTGCGGTGAAACTTGATAGGGATGGAAATGTCGAAAAAGTCAATGGTGTACATTTGCATGAACCGCCACGGTACGTGAAAACAGTTACTGGAGATTATATTAAAATTTAAGAGTAGGTAACCGTAATAATGAAATCATTGAAGTGTATACTGCTCTCTTTTAAGAACTCACACTAAATAAATGGCAGTAAAAAAAACATTGACGTCGTGACTCAAATTTTTTTTATTTTTGAGTCACGACGTTAATTGGTTTTTCTCTCACTCACAACTGTCGACAAAAATTAAACATCTTAGCCCGATAACAAAACTTAAAATACAGGAAGATTTATTTATCACTATCCAAATTTTTACAGGGTATTCTACCCATGAATATGAACAACTTTCACTATGGCACCAACTCTGAAATCACGAAAAAAAAGTCAGCTGTTTCATACATTTTGGTCAAGTAGGTATTGAACTTTTGTATGAAACAGCTGATTGTTTTTTCGTGATTTCAGAGTTGGTCCCATAGTGAAAGTTGTTCATATTCATGGGTAGAACAGCCTGTGAACATTTGGATGGTGATAAAAAAATCTTTCTGTATAAAGATAATGTATTTTTAGAATAAATTAGATAAGTATTTAAGTTAATGTTTAATAAATAATATATAATTAATTATGACCAATTTTGTCCAGACAACTCGATTGGAAATTGGAACCTTAACTTTTCACATCCATGCTAGATACAACGCTAATGTGTTTGTAATTGCGGCTTTGAAGTAATGCATTATTTTATAAGTAATCTTTTTACTTCCGCCCTTTTACAGGATTTCATTGTGAGTGGATTCCTACTCTAAAAGGCAAAAGTTTATTACTGCTGAACGAATATACATATTCACAAGATCAATTCAGTAATCATTACCGCTGTTCGCAAAAAAATGCTGGATGTAAAGCTGCGGTGAGACTTGATAAGCATGGAAATGTCGAAAAAGTCAAAGGTGTACACTCGCACGAACCGCCACGCTACTTGAAAACGGCTTCTGGAGACTATATTAAAATATAAGATTTAGCCATGATTATGAAATAGAAAACTGCTATCTTAAAATTAAGAAACTCACAACTACTTTTAAAGACCGTCTGTGCAAGAAGTATAAATCTTAGCCCAAAAACAAAAATCAAAGATTAAGATAAGGTGTTTTTTTTAAATTAATTGGGTAGGTGTTTAAGGTTTTAATAAATAATATGTATTGTAATTAAATATATATATTTTTTTGTATTATACTGATAGTATTTACAACTTTCCTCCTTACTAGAAGCTATAACAACGTCATCATCTGCCTAGCCTTTTCCCAACTATGGTGGGTTGGGGTCGGCTTCCAGTCTAACCGGATGCAGCTGAATACCACTATTTTACACGGAGCGACTGCCTATCTGAGCCCCAGAACCCAGTTACTAGGTAATACGATACTCCTTGGTAAGACTGGTTGTCAGTTTCGGGCTCCTGACTAACCGTAACGACTGTCAAAGATCCACGAATGACAGCTGGGACCAACTGCTTAACGTGCTTTCCGAGGCGCGGAGGGGTCTCGGTCTGTAAAGATGGTCACCCATCCACAGACCAACCGAGAAAAGCGTAGCTTAACCTGATCGATCGACCTGTGCAGCTGTTATTATTTAGTCACGGGCCCCTCCGAGGCTATAACAACGTGTGCGCTTATATATTTTTTTAATATTGCTCAGTGGTTAAGGCCAATGTGACTTTTTCGATTCGTACTTTCTGATGGAAAACATTGTGAGGAAACCTGGACTTTATAGTCAATATACGTCTGTAATCGCCAACCCTTGAGCAAACGTGGTGGGTAATGTTCCTGTCTTCTCTGTAAGAACTAAGAAGAAGAGAAGAGGCCTTTGCCCTGTGGTGGAACATTAATAGACTGGTATTATTATACAACGTGTTTTTTTATATCCCAGAACTCTGGTGGGTCATCATACTCATCATTATGAACAACTTTTACTATGGGACCAAACCTGAAATCGCGAAAAAAAACTCAGCTCTTCCCTACATTTATGTTCGCATAACTCGTCAAAATGTAGGGAACAGTTGATTTTTTTTCGCGATTTTAGGTTTAGTCTCATAGTAAAAGTTGTTCATAATGATGAGTACGATGACGCCCTAGAGTTCTGGGATTTAAAAAAAAACACGTTGTATATGTAGGTACCATCGAGGAAACTTACATCTATGACACCGTAAGGGCTATTCTTGCTTGCAGCGCGCGACCGCTTTAGTAACGCTTGCTAACGTGGTCATCGTGTACACGGGGTTTTCAATTTGGGCAGGTGTAAGTTTCCTTGATGGTACATAAGACTTACACTTCTTTTGGATCCTGGTACTTTAATAGGTATCATTTAGCGTTCTCGGCTGTGGTGTTTTAAAGGCACAGATAAATAATTAAGACCAATTATGTCCAGATAATTCAATTGGAGGCTGAACTGTTCACATAACTGCGAAATACAATAATTACCAGTGTTAGCAATTGCGGCATGAAAATCAATTATTTTATGAATATGTAATATTTTTATCTCCGGACTTTTACAGGACTTGAATATGAGAAGATTCCAACTCCAATGGGCAAACATTTATTGATGCTGGACAACTTTACATATTCTCAGCACCGTTCAAGCAACACATATTACTGTTCGAGGAAAATGAAGGGATGTAAAGCCTCGGTGAAACTTGATAAGTTTGGAAAAATAGAAAATGTCAAAGGTTTACACTTTCACGAACCGCCACGCTACATGAAAACCACTTCTGGAAATTATATTAAAATTTAAGAGTAACCATATTAATGAAATCGGCGAAAAACTGCTATCTTTTAATAATTTATATAAATAAACAAAGTTGGGCTAGTTACACCATTCAAGAGCGGCTGGACCGTTTTTATGATTTTTGATTTGTTGGATTTGTCTCCAAGCAGATTAACTATTAAAACATGGAAAAAATTTACGGAAAAAAATAAACCTATTGAAGATTATTATTCATTTTCTCATACATTTTGTATGGAACTTTTTTGATATCTCGAGAAGTTAAATTTTATCTTAATAAAAAATTTAATTGAATTCAGCATAATATGAGTTAACACAACATTATTTTATTTATTTTGAGGCGGTACGGTCAGCAGCAAAAGTCGATTAACACTTCAGTTTTTTCAATTTTAGTTATTGAGCAAAATATTTGTTCAAAATTGCAGCAGAAGAAAAAAAATTATAATATAAACTCTTTGCTATTATGTAAGAAGCTAAAAAGCAGTTTATTGATAGAATTGTTGTCAATTTAATAATATGTAAAAATGACAGTGTTAATCGACTTTTGCTGCTGACTGTACCAAGTCCGCCGAGTCAGCTAGTCCCTAGCGTCCCTACTGCTATCAAAACCGTTTGTGCGAAAACTACGAATCTTAGCCAAACAATAAAACTCAGAAGATGTCATTGTGTATTTTTGAAAGTTATTTTTATTAGGATTAATAAATAATAATTGGATATCATTCTTGCTGTATTATTTACTGAGATATTTAACCCGTGAGAAGGCGTGCTATGAGCAATTTGCATACGCAAAAATTGAACGCAATTTTTTTTTGGTGTCACTGTCGGCATAACGTCTCAAGCGCCTAGGTATCTTACTAACTGTTCACCTCCTGTCCCTAGACGCAATTAACGCGTCACTCAGTACAGCTGCAACAACCACACTTGTAGAGGCAAGACAAGACAAGGGCTTGTGAAAGAAAGAAAGAAAATACATTTTTTTTTTGAGTGGTGGCCGTGTATCATCGCGCGGCAACTTGCTCATCACGCGCCCATCCGATTAAGTATTTTTTTTTAAATCAAATCAGTTTCACAGTACTTTTCTTGCGTATGATTTGTTTATTTGTATAAGTAATATTGTTTTGTTAATTCTTAATGAAGCGGTTTGTGCCGATTTCTAGAGCTACTGCAGAGCCTAGGCCAAGCGGATTCTCTGCTATTTGTCCTAGATGTAAGAATAGAAGGTCGAAAAAAGCGTTAAAGTGTTAAGTGTTTTTTTATTCATTTAAACTCAGTTTTAGCTAATAAATACTATGACTGTGAAACATAAGTATTGGAAGTAGTGTGAGCATTTTGCTCGCGTGCGCCTGTTGTGTAACAAAATTAGGCGCATTCTCACGGGTTAAAACAATTTGCTCATCAGAAAATACAACGCGTATCTTTTCCATACATAAAAATGGGTCAGACTGTCATATTTACTCTTCAGACACAAGTTATCTGACTATTGAAAATACAGCTCTTAAACTATTCATCGTCTGATAATAAATATCAAGTACTTACTATCGGACTCGTCTAAAATAATCATTAATTGATAATTCATTTAAAAAAAAAAGGGTTGTGGCTGTGTCATGGACACGGTTGTGTATTGTACGCGAATACGTTTACGTAACGGGGTTGATCCGCTCGGCCGCATTCATTCTTTTACGCTCCCGGCTCTGCTTGACTCGGTCATATTGTGTTTTATTGGTACCATTCAATTTTTCTTGAGAAGCCCTGTCCAACCGTATACGATCTCTGAATTTTGATCTGTCTTTTTGACGCGTATATGCCGAAATATTTTTGATATTATTTTTCTTTTAATTTTAATGCCTTATATTCACTATTTTACACTAATGTTTTGTATATAATCGATATATTTTGACGAGAGCTGACGATTGAAACTTAAACGAACGTCGTAGCTTTTCCGAGTCAAAAGTTATACCAAGTGGAAATCTTGATACGCAGCAAAATGACATTAAAAATGGCGGCGCTTCCCCCTCCACCGCGCGCGATGCTTCACAGTCCTCACTTGGTGATAAGTCTCCAGTGGTGTAATTGAATTTAGGTTGGAGGTGATAGATATGAAGCTGCAACACCAAACTATCCCCCGATTTTGCTATCATTGGTTTTTTTAAGATAACTTGGTGTCTTTACTCTACATACCCATGTGATATTACAATTGTATCGTGTTTGTATTTACAACATTGTTTTATTAATAATATTTTACCTTTACAGGCCTTGAATATGAGTGGATTCCTACCCCAAAGGGCAACCGTTTGTTAATGTTGAACAACTTTACGTATTCACAACACAATTTAAGCAACACCTATTACTGTTCGAGTAAAATGAAAGGATGTAAAGCCTCGGTGAAACTTGATAAGTCTGAAAATGTCGAAAAAATCAAAGGTGTACACTTGCACGAACCGCCACGCTATATGAAAACGGTTTCTGGACACTATATTAAAATTTAAGAGTAGCCATATTGGCAAAAGACTGCTGTCGTTTAAGAATCGGTAGGTACTAAAAAAGATGGTAAACAAAACGTGTTGACTTGTGACCGAAGAATTAAAATCGGAAATGTTTGGGTGTGGCTCTGAAACAATAAACTCACTACTGCTGTCAGAGACCTCTGCTGAAGAGTCTGTGCGACAGTAAAAATCTTAGCCCAACAATAAAACTTTGAACATATGTATTTTTATAAGGTTTAACAGAAAATTGGATATTATTGTCATTGTTTTGTTTACTGACCGCAGCCGTGAGGCACACAATGGCGCCGATTCCCTTGTTCACAAGCTAAACTAAATTTAATTTCAGTGCATCTTTTTCTTTCTATTTCATTAAGAAAAGGACAGAATATAAATATTAGTTTAGACCTGTCAAATTAGTGCCTGACGTAAATTGACGTATTTTTAATAGCCAATTTTTTAATCACGTCTAAATTGTCTATGGAGTTTCTTAATTTGACAGGACTAAACTAATATTTATCTCCTGTCCTTTTCTGAATGAAATAGAAAGAAAAAGATGCACTGAACTTAAATTTAGTTTGTGAACAAGAGAATCGGCGACAATAGCCTATGTTTTTGTTTTATGGTAGTTTTGATTTGTTTAAATGTGTTCTTTTAAATACAGTACTGTGCCAAATAAACGTTTTTTCTTTCATTCTTGCTCACCAGAATCCACAACGCGTATCATTTCCATAAATAATATAAAACAAAGTCATGTTTCGTGTCTGTCTATGTGACGGAAGGTTTAGGTATTACATTAATATTTAGCACATACATTTTTCAATCATCTGAGTATAGAATAAATATGGTGGTTTTACCAAAGCTACAGTGTAGAAAATATGTCAAACTGTCATATTTACTCTAAATCTGCTCTTAAACTATTAATACACACACTTATACAACAGCTTATAGACTGTAATTACTGTATCAACTAGTACGGGGGTATTGTGACTTTACTGGCGGCCTTTTATATTGTAATGTCAACAGTATACTTAAGGTAATAAATTGCGCAAATTAATCGTCTAAGGGCGAATTCCACCAAACTTTTATACCTAGAATAGGTCTTATCGTGAGCATACTTTTTGAATTTTTGACAGTTTTTTCATACTAGAACTGTCAGACGACAATTTTAATTCACGGATAAAATATACAGGGTGTCCCTGGAAGTATGGATCAAATCGAATAGGGACGTGGGCAAGGTCATTTCCAAACGTTTTAGCAAAAAAAAAATACTAAAAAAAAAACTAAAGAAAAAAATAAGTACTAAAAAAAAAAGAGAAGAAAGATCGAATTCGTGAAAACTATCAGGGCTATCAATTTTTTTTTAGATGGCCCTGATAGTATTTTTTTATGATTAATTTCTTTGAACACTAAGCGAAGTGATTGAAAAAAAATATTAAAATCGGTCATAACTTTTGAACCGTAAAAAAATTCACTGACATTCTCAGGGTTAAAAAGTTTGGAAATGACCTTGCCCACGCCCCTATTCGATTTGATCCATACTTCCAGGGACACCCTGTATAATATCTGACTTTGGTCAAATCAGCCAGCCCTAAGAGATATTGAAACCAAGTACTTACCATCGGTTACTAAGTACTTACCATTGGGCATCAGGTACTTACCATTGGATACTAAGTACTTAACATCGAATACCAAGTGCTTACCATCGTACACCTACCTGGTGTACTTACCAAAGTTTTTGTTTATTTTTTATTGCTGAATGGGGGCCCCCGCTCTTGACCTCGATCACGCCTGATGGAAAGCGATGGATGAGGTCTATGATGGAACGAGCGTGAACTCCTACGCATCGACGAAACACAGCAGGCTGCTTGACGCCGGACTCCGGTGGGAAGGTGGTTGCAAACCAGGCGGGCGTTAGCCCTACCACCGCAAGAGAAGAATTAGCCAGTCAATTAAAGTGTTGGGTGTGACTGTCCAGGATGCGCCGAGCGCTCGGTTTAGTTGAGTAACTGGCGGAACAAACTGCGCTACACGAGGAGGCTTCTTCATGCATGCTTAAAACAATAAGTTTTAAAGTAATGGCGTGTTAGGGACACTAATAACATAATAAAGAACGATCTTGACTTGAATTTTCGAGTAGTGCCTTTACTCTTCATAGCCATGCGAGATACAATTGTGTTTGTATTTTCAGCATTAAAGATAAGCATTATTTAATGAGTAATTTAGTATTTTTATCTCCGCGCTTTTACAGGACATGAATATGACTGGATTCCTACCCGAAAAGGCAACCGTATATTGATGCTGAACAATTTTACATATTCGCAAACCTGTGTAAGCAACTTCTTTTATTGTTCGAGTAGAGTAATTAAAGGATGTAAAGTCTCGGTGAAACTTGACAAGTCTGGAAATGTCGAAAAAGTCAAAGGTGTACACTCCCACGAACCACCACGCTACATGAAAACGGCTACTGGAGAGTATTTTAAAATTTAAGAGTTAAGTACACCAAATTAATTAAATCGACGAAAAACTGCTATCTTTTAATAATCCCTACAAATAAAAGTTTGCAAAAAAATAAATTTAATTGTGACTTAAATATAATAAGGCAACTAATAACACGTGGATAATCTCTGTCCCAGCATTGGAAACGTAGTAGGCTGATTATACTAAATAATAAGCCCAACTATAAAACTCAGAAGATAATGTATTGTAAAAAAAAATTGTATTAGATTTAATAAAATAATTGGATATCATTCTTGTTTATTATTTATTGAGACATTTAAAACAATTTGCTAACCAGAAACAACAACGCGTATTTTTGTTAAATTGTACTTTTAGGTTTCCTGTACACATAAAGTGGGAATGTTTTATTTTCTCGTCTACTCCATGGTGTGGGATATCGTTGGATAGGTCTTTCGAAAATATTGCGGGTTTGTGAAAGCCATTTTTCGATTCAGGGATCCGTTTGTGAAATATTAAGCTTTAAAGTGCTAATTTTTGTTAGAGTCAAGTGTCCCCCTCTTCCTGGCAGCTAAATGGTTGCTATTGGATACCTATGTGAAAAAATTCACGGCTGTAGAATATAACGAAATTAAAGGGAAAACTATCACAGCTAAGTAGGCTTTACAAGTTTACGAGTAATAGTCGACCAACTTAATGTATGGATGGGAGAACATGATTTTCAACTACAATGTTAAGTTTTTTCTTCATTCCAAATTTTATTCATTCCAACTACGGAACCCTTCATTGTGCGTGGTCCGACACGCACTTGGCCGGTTTTTATAAATGAGCCTCTAAAAACATTTTGTGCTTCTGATGATGTTTGCTATTTTAATAAACGAGCCTCTTTTTAATGTTTGGCTTTTTATCAATATTGGTCGCAATATCTAAACTAGGGCACCCCGGCCAAATGGGTTAGGTTAGGTTACAATTGTGACTAACCACACGCGAGCTGAGTTGGTTGCAGTAACTAAGATACTACCCGACCAGATGGGTTAGGTTAAGATAGAATTATGACATCCAAGTTGATTGGTCGCAGTTACTTGGCTATTCAGTATTTTTAAGACGAAGCTGAAGTGGGACTGGGCGGGTCACATTTATAGGATGCATCCAGACAGATGGGCCAAAGTCGTCACAAAGTGGGTGCCTGAAGACGGGCGTCGTCACCGAAGCAGGCCTAAGAAACGCTGGCGTGACGAGACTCATTCCTAACCGACTGGACGGAGAAGGCACAGCACAAGGAAATGTGGAAGAAAATGGGGGAGGCCTTTGCCCAGCAGTGGGACAGTACAGGCTAATGAAAAAAAAACACTAAAGGCGATGCCACACAGGAGTTGCCAATGCGTTGAGTCGGCGTTGCAACGCCTGAGCGGTGACGTCATCGCAGTGCTCGTCCATACGAGCACTGCGATGCGCAGTGATTTCGACGCAGTGAGTGCCATCACTCACTGCGTCGAAATCGCGCAATTGCAACGCCCGTGTGGCATCGCTCAATGGAAATAATAAAAAGAGGCACATATTTTAGAGTGTCCATTCATATTTTTAAGAAATCAAAATGGGAATTATTTGGGGTTTGATTAAATACATGCCATTATGTTATGCCATTATTTTATGAGTAATATTTTTATGTCTACCCTTTTACAGGCCTTGAATATGAGTGGATTCCTACGCCAAAGGGCAACCGTTTGCTAATGATGAACAGTTTTACGTATTCACAACACAATTCGAGTAACAATTGCTACTGTTCGAGAAGATTAGCTGGATGTAAAGCCTCGGTGAAACTTGACAAGTCCGGAAATGTCGAGAAAGTTAAAGGCGTGCACTCGCACGAGCCACCACGCTATGTAAAAACGTCTTCTGGAGAGTATTTTAAACTTTAGAATTAGTTGTATTAATAGAATCATGCGTGATCGAATCAGAAATGAGGAGATCCGCAGGAGAAGGTAACCGACATAGCCAGAAGAATTGCCGAAATTAAGTGGCAGTGGGCAGGGCACATTGCTCGCAGAACAGATGGTCGATGGGGCCGAAAGGTTCTGGAGTGGCTACCGCGTACCGTAAGACGTAGCGTTGGAAGGCCTCCCACAAGGTGGACCGACGACCTTGTGAAGGCCGCAGGAATCCGTTGGATGCGATAAGCACAGAACCGGTCGAAGTGGAGGTGCTTGGGGGAGGCCTATGTCCAGCAGTGGACCTCTTTTGGCTGAAATGATGAATAGAATCATTTATTTTCGTTGGATCCCACTTTTGAATCCCATTTCTTAGGTATTAACGATGGATTTAGTTTGCTATTTTCATGGAGAAATCGCGACCTTTGAAGAATTCCTATTAAACAAATGGCAAAATTATATACTTACCCCCTTATTCATCCTATTTTATCTCTATTTTAGCTAAAATAGGTTTATAGAACGTTTGTCTTTATCTGTCACGTTGTCATTTCTGTGTGTAAGAAAGAGACAAACCCCATTTTAACTAAAATAGGTTTGATAAGTTTTATGAATAAGGGGGTAAGTGTTGTTCTTTGGACGATTTTAACATCGTTCTTCTACATCGCTATCACATATATAAATAACTAGCTGCGCCCCGCAGTTTCACCCGCGTACATGTCGATCCCGTGGGAATATTGGGATAAAAAGTAGCCTATATGTTAATCCAGGGTGTCAGCTACCTCTATACAAAATTTTATCAAAATTGGTCCAGCCGTTTGAGCGTGAAGAAGTAACAAACATATAAACACACACACACGCACTCACAAACTTTCGTCTTTATAATATTAGTGTGATTTCAACATGTATGATGTAACCAATCTTATGTAACAATATTGTGAGCTTTAAAAGAGTGATCATGGAGTTTCTTGCCCATTCTTCTAAGTATCCTGTACGCACGACGACATATCAAGCTTTTCTGACCTCTCATTGTACGAAAAGTCTATGCGAGGTCAGCCAAAACTGTGAATGGGTAGTTGCCCATTTCAAATCGTAGTAGATAGGCTTCAGCTTACTGACTGCCCGATTCCTTGACAAATCAAAAGTACCTGTGATTGGTTTAATTGAAATAAATACTTCGAGTTTGATTTGGAACTCAAAAATAACAGGAGTTCGGATTTAGTGCGCAAGCCCTTATTACGGCTTCTTCGAACCATAATTTGTCGGATTCTGTTCGGATGCAGTGCGCGAACTATAGCCCAAGAACAAAACTTTTGGTACTTTAAATTGTAGTAATTTTAAGTTAGATGTTAATTAACCTTTGGTTTCAATAAATAATTTGATGTCATTCTTTTTGTATTATTTTCTGATCATTGTGAACTATCTTGCTCACCGGACTACGATGTGTAGGCTTCATAAAATTATTCGAACACAACCAATAAAGGTTTGGCCTTGAATAACGTAGCCAAATAAAAGTACCTATATGGTTAATTAAAAAAATAAATATGTGCAATTGTGCATAGTAAAAATGCATTATAAATGTGAAAAATCGCTCCGGAGTTCTTACCCTTGGCGGTCTTAGGTCGTGTCCTAACCAAAGTGATCGTCGCCAAAACAGGCTACTCTCGCGTTCATTTTGATCGACGTAACCGAACGCGTTGTCGCGCCGACATAGGGCGCCTTCCGGTTTTTCGAACAAAATGAGTAATATATGAACGCGACGATCGCGTATTCACGCGAGTGCGACTGCTCGCTTTGGTAAGGATACGGGGCTATCCTGAAGCTAAAAAGTCTAAACTTCTTGGAACCATAATACTTTCTACATCAATTCAAAATTTTCTTACTTTCACAGGCTTTCAGTATAAGTTCATTCCCACTCAAAAGGGCAAAAATCTACTAATGTTGCACGACTATACATTTTCACAAGACCACTATAGTACTACCTACTACTGTTCGAAGAAAAGCACGGGATGCAGAGCTACCGTCAAGCTAAACAAATCGGGGACCATCAGAGAGGCAAATATCGTGCATACTCATGAACCGCCAAGATACATGCAATTGGCGACCGGAGAGTACGTCAGAGTAGCTTAGAATTACAAAAAATATGTATTATGTAGAGATACTTCGCCTAACCCTGCGTCTTAACCAAAACCACTGACCGACCGACTGAACGACCTTTGCGTTTTCCTTCTAGTTTTCCGAACAAATAAGTGACTTTTAAACGCGTCGATCGCATAACTACGCGACCGATCACTTGGGTTAGGACGCGGGGTAGGTAAGTGTATCATGTTAATATCTCTACTTGATGGCTATTTTTAAGTGTTTGTTATTTGAGGGTTTGGGCGCTGATAGCCGAAATACAGGCTTTCGCCTAGATCGGCTACAGATGTCTAATTCATTTATAACAAGAAATTATAGCCTATAAGATATGTGTATCATTTTAAACATTTATTGAATAAACTTAAATTATTATTATTACTTATTAGGTGATGGTTCAGCTGTAATCATTCCTTTTCACAATTATTGAACTATGTATTTATTGTTTAAATGAAGGTAACTCACAGTCTGGCTGTCAAGAGACACAAATCCACACACACATATGCGCATCTAAGAAACTGACAGGACACCTGTCCTGTCAGTTTCTTAGATACGCATATGTGTTTGGCGAATTTGATCTTTATTAGTTACTAGAATTTTCGCACTGACAAGTGTCGGGAATGCGTTCTCTCGATGGCCGGGCTATAATGCATTTTTTATATAGGTAGTTACTACTAATGATGATCAAGAAATGTTTAATTTTGGATGTTGGTACTAATTTGCAAAAGGCTAAATTTTCGTAAGCCAATCAATCAATATTTGACAAGAATAGCTGTTCGAGAGATGAAAGAATGATTACGTATCATGTTTTAAACCTACGTCTCCGTACTTAAAGTAATAAACTAGTACTAGGTAGTCCATTGGGCGAATTTCGCCAAACTTTACCTACAATTTTGCGCGCGGCCGAAATCGGAACTAATAGTTTGCCGCCATCTTGACGTTTATGTCAGGTGTTCATCAGGTATTCGTTTCCAAAGAAGATAATCGCCATCATTATGCCGAAAGTGATTTTGGGCACGTTTCCTGTTGACAGCGAAGCGGACGAATTATTTAACGCCCTTTGATTATTTCCCCTCCCTTTTTTATATTACATATTATTATTTTAGAAGGTACATTAATTTACTTAGCTAATATATTCTACAATGACTATAAGTTTGAGTTGGTATTGATAAATCGTTTTAGATTAAATGAAGGGAAAAATATTAGTTAGGCACTAAGCACGCCGCCAGTCGCGCGCAACCCTCTAGAATAAGTCTTATCTTGAAAATAAATTTTGAATTTCTGACAGTTTTTCCACACTAGAACTGTCAGATATCAGTTTTATTCCACGGATAAAAGAATTCCGATTTTGGTAAAATCAACCCTAAATCTAGTAATTAGAATTTTAGTATAGGTAGCAATAATTTTACATAGTATTAAGTATGATAAATAATTATGTTAAATGGTGACGGGTGGTTTCTATTGACCAATTCTATTGTTATCTACCTCAATATTTCTTTTGAAACTTAATTTTTGATTGGTGGGATAGTAACTGAAGCATTGTATTTAGGTGACAAAGCACAATCGATTTCGGTATGGTAATAACATTCGGTCTTCGGGCTTATAGCCATTATTTTGTAAGCAATATTGTATTAATTTTTCTACCTACTGTCTGTGTACCTACATCAAAAGTCTAAATAAATGCTTCCGTATCAATTCCACATTTTTTCTCAACTATTGTGTAAGCGTAAAATAATTCAACAATAATAATGAAATGAGATGTTTGCGAAATAGCTTTAATTTTTTTTGCTTATCTTTTTAAATTATCTGTCTTAAGTACTAAATTTATTTGACAATTTTTTTATGTCATCATGTACTTTTATGAAAATCAATGAAATAGATAATAAAATGGTTATAAATATTTTTATCTTTTCTATTATTAAGGGCTGATTTTTCCAACGTCAGATAATTTTATCGGAGGAATAATTTTGAATTTTCGACAGTTCTTCCATACAAAAACTGTCAGACGTCAATTTTATTCCACGAATAAAAATTATCTTTCGATTAAAAAATCAGCCCTAAGTTAATCAAGTTTTTCGTTTCAATTTTGCTTTAACACAACCACGTTCGTATTTCCTGAAGGGTGGACAGAGGTGTTACCTTCACTTCTGTCCAACACCTGTGATTGTTTGTTTTGGTGTATTTTACTTTAACCTTTTGAACGCCATTGTCACATAATGTGACAAACGAAATCTTACCCTGAACGCCAACGTCACAAATATATGACAAAATACACGTCGGTCGTCGTCGTCGGATATTATGAAATAAACAATTTAATCATTACTTTTGTGTGTTTTTATTTATATAAACCCCCTTATTCATAAAACTTATCAAACCTATTTTAGTTAAAATGGGGTTTGTCTCTTTCTTACACACAGAAATGACAACGTGACAGATAAAGACAAACGTTCTATAAACCTATTTTAGCTAAAATAGAGATAAAATAGGATTATGAATAAGGGGGAAAAAGTTTAAGCTTCCGTCTATATTGTATGGCATGAAACTAATATAAATAATTTAACCCACCAATATCGAGAAATTGTTGTTTTAAGTGTGTGTGTGTGTTGTTGTGTTGTTAAAGTGCCCTGGCGTCAGGGGTACGGCGATACGTTTATACTCTGGCGTTCAAAGGTTTAATGAGTCTTATTTTCTTTTACGTTTCAGCTCCTGTAAAATTTATAGAAACTTTGACAGGGGCCAAGCTATTGATGATGAATGGGTACACATTTTCGCGAAACAACCGACTAAGAAATTGCTTCTATTGCTCAAAAAAATCACGCAGCTGTAAAAGCAAGGTAAGATTTAGTAATGAAGGAGTAATCGTTGAAATTATTGAGAAGCATAATCATCCACCTCCAGTGTACCAGGTCGTTGAAGGGGGCCGATACTTTAAAGTGTCAAAGTAAGTAGGTTCTTTCCCGTTATTATAGTAATTATAGTAAAGAGACTTATTACAATGTGAAAAATTATTCAACATTTATGTGCGATCGACATGTCACCATTGTGATTAATAAAAATTAAATCATCTTATAATTGTCTTTTTTTTGAGGCTATGGTAGAGTTGAACCTTTTCAGGAATTATCTGGACGAGCTCCTATGTACCTATGACAATAAGAAATTGTCAGTTAACATTACTTATAAGTGACTACACATACAGGATTTTTTTTTAACCTGTGCGCAAACTTTAACCACGAAATGATGAGAACTTACAAGATTCTGATCGAATCATGTACCTACAGACGCCAGCACTTCAAGCTACCCGAAACTGTCAAATTTTCCCAATGAACTCTGAACCTTATGCTTTAGCGATAAAGTTGAAAATCTATTAAATAAATTTGACAGATCATTGTAGTAGCTTGATGTGCTGGCGTCTGTACTGAAAAAATTCCAACAGGGGGTGCTGGAATTTTTTGTGAGTTATTAAAAAAAAGAATTGCTCTGCTATACATTTTGACTGTGTAGGTATTGCACTTTTCTATGAAAATCTACACCAACATTGCTAATATAAAATGAGAGATTTAGGGATTGACCACACTTATTGACGCGGAATGGGCTTGAGGCGATCACATAAGTATAACACACTTGTCGCATTGAGATTGTCGCGGTTTCGAGTCGCGTCGTCCGAACCGAAATGAGCCAAATGACGTCTTCGTCGCTTATATTGCACAGACATAAAGCTCTTTCTCCTAATTGCGTAACCATTCGATTAATCTCAATCTGAATCATTTTGAAGGACATTGCAAATCCATTCCGTTATATGTTCAAAAAATTGGTCTGCTCAACAAAGTAAATAACGCAATGAAGATAGTTGAACTGTCAAAATGGAAGCCATTGCTACAGTTAAGTGTGTTACGCTATTATCCCGCGGCTCAAGCCGATTCCGCGTCAGCTCTTTATGGCGATAACCAGTCTTTAATAAATGTATTTTTTTATTTCATTACAGGTTGCTTGAAATACAAATTTATAGAAACGATGAAGGGAAATAGGTTGTTGATGGTCAATGGGTTCACATTTTGGCAAAACAACAGGTCTAAGCTTAATTTCTATTGTTCAAAAAAGTCTTATAGTTTTTGCAAAAGTAGCGTCCGCCTGAATTCAGTCGGAGAAATAGTTAATTTGAGAGAGGAACACAATCATCAACCACCTTTGTTTAAGAAACTGATAAACGGGAAATACATGAAAATAAAGAGATAATGTTGCAAGGATTTAAAAATATGCTGAGTAGTTAAACAAAAGATATTAAAAGGAGGTATTAACTACAAAGGAGGCCTTATGCCACAGGCAGTAGGCACCCAAAGTTTGACTGGTAGATTTTATACCACTCAATCTTTGGATGATGCATACTCAAATTGTGGACTCACGTGTAGTTAAATAACAAAAATCACATTGTTTTAAATTCTACTTGAATCTGCCTATCATTATCTGAATCTAGAAAAAAAACATGTAAGTATATTTTTTCACTTTAATATTGTTTGCATTGTATAGTTTAAATCAGTAACTAAAATAACTGTTATAAAACAAAAATATTGTTACAAATAATTGTTAATTTTAATATTATTTCATTTATTTAAAATAATTAATAACTTATTTAAAAAAATATAGAGCGTAAAGATTACAAGTTGTCTGTAACAGATTCAATAAATAAAGTTCTCATAACCAACATTTGTCAGTACTATTATTTCTATTAAAGTGAGTATCAATAATAGACGGTTCAACCAAATTAATCCATTCTAATTGAAGCACCAGCAGAACAATCTATCTGCTAAGCCTTTACCCAACTATGTTGGGGTCGGCTTCCAGCGTGACGCGTGATGTAGCCGAGTACCAGTATTTTACATTGAGCAACTGCCTATCTGACCTCCACAACCTGCTTGCCGAGCCATGGAGGGGTCTCGATATGTAATGGGTAGTCACCAACCACGAACCGACCGCGGCAAGCATAGCGTACTTTCGATCTATCCGTGCGGTTGTAAATATTTAGCCTCGAACCCCACGGAAATACAGAGATAGGTAATGTAGCAGTATCGACAACGCCACATGCGAACTATGCGTCATAATGACGTCACACAAAATCCTGCATCTCGCAAGCAGAGTTTACCGCGCAACTTAGGTATATATTCAACGGCCAGACATAAATCATCGAGCAGTTGCCCGCCAGACATAACTCCCGTATGGTCGGAGGATCCTTCGTTTTCCATGGAGGTTGAGTGAAATTTACAACCTGTTCCTCATACCTCTATAGTAATACAGATAAAACAGAATCCAGAAAAATAAATCACAATATTAAAAAAAAGCACAGAGAGTACGTAAAATAAAAAGAAACCTTAAAATCAATTTGGTTGAAACGTGCAGCAGGTTCAACCATAATTAATTGATTCATTCTAATTGAAAGACGAAAAAAATTATAGGTAAGGCCAACATTGAATTTTTGTTCTATTTTTGCGATTTGCTTGTTTGTCCTAAATCTCAAAGCAAGTAATTTGACAGTAAGTTCGGTTTCATGTGAAATGTCGAGGGATTTTGAATCATATTCGGTGCACTTATTACTAGTTATTACTGTCACTTTGACGCACCGTGTCAAAATGACGGTGACAGGGTTAACGATTAAAATGGTACATGTACAGGATCGAAAATTTAATGTGTACACTGTATGTATACATAAATAAACTCACGCCATATTCCCATAGGGGTAGGCAAACTACAGAAAGCCACCTGCGATTAAAGAATCGCAGGTGGCTTTCTGTAGTTTGCCTAGGAAGGAGGAGGATGTGAAACGAATCAAAAGGAGTAGGTATGTAAAGACATACCTACTCCTTTTGATTCGTTTCACATCCTCCTCCTTTTACATCTGGCCATACACGCGCGGCGGTTGCGAGTACTACGCAGCTGACCTTTCTGAAGAACAACATCAATAAGGTCACTATAGGTACAGACGCCAGCACATCAAGCTACTACAATCTGTCAAATTTCTTTAATAGATTTTCAACTTTATCGTTAAAGCATAAGGTTCAAAGTTCATTGGGAAAATTTTACAGTTTCGGGTAGCTTGATGTGCTGGCGTCTACCTACTTCCCTTTTAGGTCTCTCGGCGCTTCCACTCAATTTCTACACTGGTTTTCGGTAAAACATTCATGATTCAGAATTTCGTACCTATTTGTGAATAATTTTGTTTTTAGAAAAAATATACCAAAAGGTGGCCATGACATCAGCAGAACGTGTGAGAAAATACAGAGAAAGGTTAAAACAGGACCCAGAAAAATACATCATGTATTTAAAAAAAAAGCACGCAGAGTACGTAAAATCAAAAAGAAAAAAGGTAAAGAACTTAAATACGAAGAAATAGAAAAAAATAGAAAAATATGGCGAAATCAGAAACGTAATCAGAAAAAAAGATGAAAGAGAGAGAAACACCATCTGTCTAGCCTTTTACCCAACTATGTTGGGGTCGGCTTCCAGTCGCTACCAGATGCAGCTGAATACCAGTATTTTACATGGAGCGACTGCCTATCTTACCTCCACAACCCATTTACTGGGTAACACAATACCACTTGGTAAGACTGGTGAGAGAAAAAGATAAACATTGATTAATTATTAAATAATTAGGTAATAAGTATAGTCGACCTCGTAATTGCTTAACCACATTTGACAACAATCCCGGTAATTTTTTTTTAATCATCTAAGTCAGACAGTGATCCATATTTATGTTAGTATACTTAAAAATTATGTTAGTAACCAGTTTAAAATTAAAATTCGCTATTTTATTGCAAATTATAGTTTTAAAAGTTGTGATGTGACGGCCTATTGGTTAAGGCGTCGCGTCGCCTCTCATGCACGAGGTTGTTGTTTTAAATCCGGGCAAGTACCAATGTGACTTATTCGATTCATATGTACTTTCTGAACTTAACTTGGACATAACTAACATCATTGAAGGAAAACACATTGAGGAAACCTGGACTTTATATGTAGTTAATATAATTCTAAAATCGCCTATCCGTGTTGATTAATCAATGCTCGTGCCTTCTCTGTATGAGAAGAGGCCTTTACAGTGAGACAAATTATAGGCTGGTATTATTACCTACTAGCTGCGCCCCGCGGTTTCACCCGCATAAGTGTCGATTCCGTGGGAATATCGGGATAAAAATAAGCCTATATGTTAATCCAGTGTGTCAGAGGTAGCTGACACACTGGATTAACATACACAAAATTTTATCAAAATTGGTCTAGCCGTTTGAGCGTGAAGAAGCAACAAACACATCCAAGACACACTCACAAGCTTTCGCCTTTATAATATTAGTGTGATGTAAGTGTGAAGTGTGATAGTTTTAGAAGGGTCAAAAGGGTGTTGATTGAATCGGTCATGTAAATCAGAAAAGCTACTGTATGTATAATGTTCAAGCAGCTCTGATATTTTCTCTCATTTTTAATAATGTTAAGTAGGTAATTACTAAAATAATAAATGTTCCTCTACTTTATATAATAAACGTAAAATGTTAATAATACATTTAGTTTTTCAATGAATAACCCTTTTTTCGACTTCAGTTGTCAAAAATTTCAGTTGTTGTGTTATTATTAGATATAGATTTTCTTAATTTTTTACCCGATTGCGATGAAGCCTAAAAAAATGGTAATGTTTTTAGGTAATTTAGACATTCAGGTAATGTATATACTTAGAAAAAAAATTTTTTTTCGTTTTTATAATTAGACAACAAAGAAAGCCCGTTGTTGTCATTCAGGTGGTACCTTCTTTGCAGAAAAACATAAATTCATGCAAGTACTGTAACTGTAAATACACAAATTAAATTAAAAAGTTATTCTAGATGACATGGAGCCAAGATCCAGCTTGAGTGGACCACAGGAAGAATCGACTAAATCATGTGAAGATAGAGAAAATACTACACACTCCGAAGTAAAAGAAAATAATGCACATCAAAAAGACCATCACCCAGCGAGTATTAATAAACATTTGCCTCGAATAATTCCGAATAAATCTGGACGAGCTAAAAGTAGATCGTGCCAAGTTTGCGATGAATTTAGGAAGAAAGCAGCAAGAACTATTTTTACATGTGTCGAATGCCCTGGTTCACCCGCTATATGCCTTCCTTGTTTTCGTAGACGACACCGGTTTTAAAATATTAATTAAAAATTGTTCTTGTGGTAAGAAAAACTGTTATGAAAAAATAAATCATTAAAAAATAATTCATTTTGATTTTTGGATACTGCTGCAACACATACCTCCTCCTCCTCCTCCGCCTTTCCCACAGGTACGTGCAGTGCATCGTCGGGGAACAAAATATCGAAAATAAAGATCCATTTTCCAAAGATACTTTATAGTAGAAAGGCGGAAAAATCATATAACTCAAAAAAAACCTTCAGAGCGCGACACTTATTAATTTGTTACTATTTTCAGAAATTTCAAACTACAAGTTTATACAGACGATACGCGGAAAAACCCTGTTGATGGTCAACGGATACACGTACACAGAAAACAATCGAGCCAAGAACACTTATTACTGTTCCAGAAAATATAAAAGCTGCAAGTCAAGTGTCAAATTAGATGACAACGGCAGGATGACAAGTATCAGAATGGAACACAATCACTCTCCGCCGATCTACCGTTCAACCCACAATGGACTCTATGTCAAATTCAGCACTGATCAGAATCCTTCATTGTATAGTTATAGTCGAACACCTCACCGCTTTTGAATACAGCTTTAAGGGCTGATTTCACCAATGAAACTAAACGCATTAGCACACCTAAGCTGAGTTCATGATCTGTCAAGATCTGTCCCTCACAATGATGACACTGACAGCTCTTAACCTTGTAACCGCTTATGTCGGATTAATCCGACAAATATTTTCGTGTCCATTCCGCCAGAGTCGTATATATACGAACAAATAACACAGCTCGTTTAATCTGTATTATTATTACATCATCACAGCTCATTTCATCGGTATTTATTTTTCGTTTCTTTTTCGGGCGCTGGGGGCACGATAATTGATATAAAGTCGAGCGGTTAAAAGGTTAAACGCGGTAGAAGCGCTGATCGCGTTTAGTTTCATTGGACAAATCCGCACTAAGACTTAATGTAGTCCTGTCCTTAGGTCGTTAGGGTGGTAAAGCAAATTTATGGCGGACTATACCAGACTGGCCTTGCGATTATTTTTATTGTAATTATACTAGTGATCTTATTTGTATAATTAAAAAAAAAAACAAAACCTTTTTTATAACTTCCGTTATTTATGTTGTAAAGCTGAAATAATAGCATGTGCTGTACTGCACCTATGTACGCTCTTAGAATATAGTATAAGAGTACTTGCTACGTTTTCTAGGTAGCGCTGAAAAATAAATAACTGCAAAACGTAAACTGTAATAATTTACACCTCAAAAGATATGGTGTCCTAGAAGAGCGGCGGCCGCCACATAATGCCCGCAATGACGGCCGTCATAAAAATTATGGCACCGTGGTTTGACATTACGGTGTCACAAAATGCTCTCCAGGAAACACACCATCATGCTTTCATTTTCCTATTTGATTGACCAATTCTTCCCTTACGGTGGTAGGGCTAACGCCCGCCTGGTTTGCGACCACCCTCCCAAGCAGCCTGCTGTGTTTCGTCGATGCGTGGGAGTTCCAGTGCCTTAGGCATCTTCTGGGCACGCTCGTTCCATCATAGACCTCATCCAACGTTTTCTATCAGGCGTGAAAAATAAAATAATTAAATAACGTTTCAGTGACGTTATTCGCCGGTAAATTGCAGACGCTATATGACGGTCACCGCTCTTGTAGGAAACCGTTGCTTTAGATTCTATATAGTGTTAATGAAATTGTACCTAAAATAAAATATCGAATATAATATTAAGTTCTAATGACTTCTAATCAATAAGTATCGATCATTAGACTTGTTTTTCCTGTTTATGATATTAATTTTCAATTATTATACTCTTACTAAGTAATTATTGTGATTTACTCTTATTTAGAAGAATATTGAAGGCAGTTATTATTATTGATAGGCATTATCAATAATATCTAATATACTAATAGTATCTAGTTTCTACCCGCGACTTCGTCCGCGTGAAATTTCACCCTCCCCCATTCACTCTTTTAGGGGTGGAATTTCGAAAAACCCTTCCTTAATGGATACCTACTCTTCACAAAGAACACCCTCCAAATTTCATGTCTCTAGGACCAGCGGTTTAGGCTGTGCGTTGATATATCAGTCAGTCAGGTTTTTGAATTTTATCTATACTTATAGATAAAGCTTAATGAAGAGTTTGTTTGTTTGAACGCGCTAATCTCTGGAACTGCCGGTCAGATTTGAAAAATGATTTTTGCATTTGATAGCCCAATACTTGAGGAAGGCTAAGCTATTGATAGGCTCTAAACATCACTCTAGAATCCTTTGGAGCCGAGCAAAATGAAAAAAGAAAGGGGCAGGCGATGCGATGCGATGCGGGTCGGGAGAACAAGAAATTTCACGCGGACGAAGTCGCGGGCAGAACCTAGTAATTTATAAAATAAGGGGTATTTGATGGAACTTTAAAATATGTCGAAATGTGGGTGTACTATAGGTACACCTCTGCCTAACCCTTCATGGAATACATGCGTGATGTTACGTTATATTATAACATAATTATGGTATCAATTGTTTATAATTTTAAGGGGATTACATGACCTAAAGCGCGGTCACTGTCGGACTGCATAGAAAAGAAAGAGAAGCGCGATGACACAACGCTGGTAATTTATTGTAAAATATGACGCAATTATCTATTTAAGTACAAAAAATCTATTGTTTGGACTAAAAAATTAAAACACTAGTGTTTTAGTATGTTGCTTGTAGAATAGTCAGACTAAAAATCAGAATGATTGTATGTATATATTAGTATGGTTTTTATTGTAAAAAGAAAGTTTAAAAGAGGTATCTTCATGATTTTTTTCTATCGTATCAAATTAGCATATATCCTGAAGAAAATCATATATTTTTCTGATTTTGTTTACTGTAGTCGATCATACTTTAGGCATTATAAAACTTGCATTTTTTGAGTTTAGGTCCTGTATATCATTGATATGTTAGGTAACTATACAGATGCAAGAAAATATATGACTTATTTTGCATTAAATATGTTTTTTTATGTTAAGAAAATATACTTTTGTACAATACTTTCTCACAATTAAATATGGGATAAGTTTAATGTGTGAGGTGATATGGGCAGTGATGGTTTATATGACTTTCTTCGACTGGACTGATCGATTGGCCGTGCACTCGCATAAGCTAAGAACAAATGTGACTTGTACAAATTACGCTAGTAGGTAACTTGCATACTGATTACTGAGGTAAAACAACGTGTGTGTTTATTCAGGACAGCGATGACAATCAATCTACTTGTCACAGCCCGCCATAACTTTCAGACAGTGAATGATGACAGAAACAATATGAACTTTCCATACATCACACATACGATGTCACAATGGTATTGACATCACGGTGTGTAAACTGTAACTTCTGATTGCTAACATGGATCACAAATCAGGTGTTGCTAGGCACATTGGCATGCAACCTACATGCATAGGTACTTTCGTGCAAGTTCTTGGCATGTGTATTTCAAGCGTTAAATATAGAGCTCTTGTCTCGATGCGAAAAGCCCTATATATAGTTTTTGGTTGTATAAGTATTATTATTGTACAAGTTGGATAAACAAGGGATTTATAAAATTATGTATTCGAACCGCGATTCAAATTATGTGAAAAAAATAGGACTTTAATATTTGACTTAGTTATTACTCAACGAAAATGTACCTACTCACGAGACGGACATTACGGGTTACGGGCTACGTTCTTGGTCTAGTAATCGCCAGCGCTAGGTACTGCTGGGCATGAGGTCCCAGGTCGTGCAGTGTTACCTAAGTATTGGGTTTTTCTATTTGGAACTTCTCAGTAGCAGCTTTGAGTCTGGATTTGTGCCCGGCTGATGGCAATAGACTTGCCCCCTATTATATAATGTGACTTAAGAGGAAATGCGGGTGGTCTTTTCTCCATAGAAACGCTCTCGCCTGTTTTCTTTCTGGTTAACGACCATAAAGCAATGATTTTTTACAGAATAATAAATATTAACTACTAGTATGCTATGTTTTCCTTTTTGATGATACATTATTTTTATAAGCACTAGAACCCTCAAAAAATGCCGATTTAAACCGCTGCCATATGTACAAATTTGACAGCTATTAATGAAAAAAATAAACATAGGGACGTATATATCCTTCTTATTCAATTTATGAAATATCTTTTAAATTGGGCCAATATTGGAGGAGGAAATAGGCGAGAGCCAAACTTCGAATTATGACTTTTTACTTAGGCTTTTTCAAAAGCGTCTCCGACCGAATTTCCTCTTAACTGGCGAAATGTGGGTGTAGGTACTGTAGGTACATCTCTGCCCATCCCTTCGGAAAATTAAGGCTTGTTGTTGTTATGTGATGCGGCCGTTAATATGCCAATAGTTCGTATTTCGTGTATTTTATTTTTAATTGTATTTCGATATCGTATTTTAGAAAGAGACTGTCACTCATTACTGACAGAAATTATGATCTAAAAAGGCGAACTTTCTACATTTATAAAAAGTTTACTGTAGGTACCTACCTACTTTGTTTTTTAGTACATTATGTCCATTGTTTAATCAGTCATAATATCTATTGTATAACATGACGAGCTATGATGTTTAATTATGTAGCTAAAAGCATTTTATAATGATTTTAATGTTAGTTACAATATATTGGATATTAATATTTAATTGTTTTTTTTATTATTAAAATAGTTTTCGATAGTAGAAAATAGTGTTACCTTTTTTTTTTTTTTTTTCTCGCCGTGGAAATCCTCATGGACTTCCTCTATCGTGGGGGTGACAGAGGGGCATGCCGGACTCTTACCGGCTAAAACCACCGCGGTGTTCCACCTCTACCTATAGCCGGGGGTGCGGGATTCGCAACAGCATTCACCGCTCCCCACCTCCCCGTGCGCCCATTCCTGTAATGGCCGCACCCACTCTCGAGTGGCGCGCGTGAAACACTGCAGCGCCAACTCGGGCCTGTCTGATCGGACGACGGACGCCCCTAGTCCGCCGACCGCAAGCCACCTCTCATGGAGGTCGCAGATCGTTTTGCACCCTTCTCGGGCGCCCGGTGCGTCTCCTGCGGGAGGGGAGAGAGTGTTACCTGGGGGCCTAGACAAAATCCAAGCGTTTTTCTTGCACGCGTTTTCCGTTCATGGACTCGAAGTTAGCGTGTTGTACGCGATTAGCTTCATCAGCCTATACAAGTCCCTTATAGGCCTCTTAAATCGCACGCCATTGAATCCATCCATAGCTGTCAGCTCCTCTAATCCAGCTGCTACCACACGCCCGATACATAATTGTATAGGTACTTGAATGCAAAATAATATACATAAAGTACCTACTTATTTTAGTTTTAGTCGTATACGGTATACAGTATTTTTATCTCACGAAGCGACGCGCGCTTGACTTGTGGTAAGCAAGTGTAAAAACACTTAGTGAATGTGTGTATAAGCGCAGGAGCTCTCTGTACCGTCCGAGACGTTGGCGAAGTCGGAAGTGTGGGGGTGTGTGTTGTGTGCTGACGCTATTCGTCTTCACGCACAGCGTCAAGGGGCCATTCAAGTATTACGTAAGCCGGTTTTTTTGCAATTATTAACCCCCCCCTTCCCTCTCGTCAGCAAAAGTAAACAAAGCGCTTACACCCCCCCCCCCCCCCCCTTATTAGTAGTAAACATTGGTACGTGCATTTTTCAATGTGTTCTGGTTTCTTTGTTGATTCATGAGCAGCAGTTATATGCGTTTCGTTTTCAAGCATAGACAAGTTTGGTTGCCATTATGTGTTCAAACCAAAATCGACTAAATGTAGAAAATCTAAAAAAGTAAAAAAATAAATATCCTGCTGACGTAATTACCAGGAGGGAGGATGAGGTTTGGTCGGGATGGTTCCCGACTCCACCTCATCTTCCATGTCATAAAAAATAAGTGAAGCAAAGACGTAGTGCTTACGTAATACTCGAATGGCCCCCATGTACACTAAAAAAAATTCTGTGCTTAAACTGGGTTACATTCATTCATGTCATAACGAGCAGCCGTTTGTCTTTAAAAATCCTTAAACGTGGTCTTTTACAGAATCCAAATTGATATCAACAAAACGGGGGCATGCAAGTATGCATTTGTATTAAAAAGTTAACAAATGCGCCGCGCCGCCGCTCCCCGCCCCGCGCCGCTCCCCGCCCCGCGCTGCCAGTCTGGCCAAGCACTCAGCCATCACGCAAGCACTCAGTTCGGCGGCCATTGTTTTACTATTGTGATTATGACAGTTGAAGATATTTTTAGCAAAGCTCGAAAACACCTTTTGTAATTTAATCTTTAATTACTTTTCCAGAGACATACAAAATGATTCCAACGAACAGGGGCAAGTATTTGCTGATGTATCGAGGATACACCTTCTCACAGCAGCATCGGACCTTAAACTACTACTGTTCCAAGAAAGATGCTGGATGCAAGGCTCGAATCAAACTGGCCAAGAACGGGAAGATACTGCCGTCTTCGCTTCCCATACACGGCCATCCACCACCCAAGTACATGGTCTTGTCGCAAGGAGAATATGTTAAATTGTCTTAGAAATGCTATAGTTTATTTTTTCTGGCTTCTTTTATTTGGTAAAAAAACACTGTTCATTAACATAAATCACGAGTTTTTAACCGACTTCAAAAAAAGGAGGAGGTTCTCAATTCGTCGGAATCTTTTTTTTTTTATGTATGTTCCCCGATTTCTCGAAGACGCCTGGACCGATTTGGAAAATTTTTCTTTTGTTGGAAAGGGTATTCTTCCCAAATGGTTCCATGAAAATTTTATCGAAATCGGACAAGCGGTTTTTGAAAAATCAACAAAAATCTAAAAATTTATCTACATTGTCTACATTAACGATCTTTTTGTTTACTTTTTCGTGGGGTAGTTACAACTAAAAATTGAAAAATAAAAACTTTTTTTACAAAAAAAAAAACAACCGACTTAAAAAAAACACTACAAAGTGATAAATAACTTTAATTTCGGAAGTCGGTGTCAAAAAACGAAAATGCGGAATCAACGACACCGACTTCCGAAATTAAAGTTATTTATTTGTAGTGTTTTTTTTTTAAGTCGGTTGTTTTTTTTTGTAAAAAAGTTTTTTTGCATAAAGCGTTTAGTTAGGTAAAACTACGGTTTCCTAGACGGGCGGTAGTCGCCATTACCTGCGAATGACGTCAGTGAAAAATAACACTTTAATATCATAAAGGCGAAAATGTTTGTGAGTGTTTGTGTTCTTATGTTCGTTACTTCTTCACGCTCAAACGGCTGGACCAATTTTGATAAAATTTTATATAGAGGTAGCTGACACCCTGGATTAATATATAGGATACTTTTTTTCTCTATATTCCCACGGGATCGACATTTACGCGGGTGAAACCGCGGGGCGCAGCTAGTTATTTATAAAACTAAGTTGTTGTGTTTTCCTAGAGAGCGTTTTTTTCATGACAGCCCCGCTCTACTAGCAACCCGTAGCTTTAGAGAACTTTCGAGTCCTTGCAGAAAATACATCCTGTACGAATGACAAAAAATTAAGTAACACATGAACTCAGAATGGAAATCCAATGACGATTGACGCCATATTTTTACCAAACAAGTCAAGGAAAATATACGTACAGACGCCAACACATCAAGCTACTACAATCTGTCAAATTTCTTTATTAATAGATTTACAACTTTATCGCTAAAGCATAAGGTTCAAAAATGATTGGGATTTTGACAGTTTCGGGTAGCTTGATGTGCTGGCGTCTGTGTTTACTGTAGGTCTGCTGTGGCGTTTAAAGCCTCGTAACCGTATTATTTTATTTTTAGCCTGTGTTATCTGTTAACGCCTCATACTTTCCACTCCTCTCTGTTTTGAGCTAATGTGGAGCATCATAACTGTAAAGATATTTTAATAATCAAGTGTTTTTTTAATGAGTTAGTTTAGTGCTGGACATACTTATAAAAACTTTTTAAGAAAAAAAAAACCGACTTCCAAAAAAACACTACAAAGTGAAAAATAACTTTATTTCGGAAGTCGGTGTCTTTGGATCTGTATTTTAGTTTTTTGCCACCGACTTCCGAAATAAAGTTATTTTTCACTTTGTAGTGTTTTTTTGGAAGTCGGTTTTTTTTTTCTTAAAAAGTTTTTATTTCACGCTTTTTAGTGGGTCTGCTTATAATTTATCTAAGTTACAATAGCCTAGTGATTATCGCCTTTTACAAGCAAAATATTGCTTTTCCCGATGCAGGGAAGTTAATTGTTGAGGAGTTCTCCAGGTCCACCATCAGCTCCATATCACCATTCACATTGTGACGAGCATAAATTGCTTAGCAACCATATTAAAGTAATCGAATCGCAACCCGTGAAATACTTAGATATTATTGAGTACTTCCGATGGCCATCTGTGGAAGACCACAGATGGCCATCGGAAGTACTCAATGAAACTGAACTGAACTGAATGGAAGTACTCAGTGGAACTGATGATGAAGTCATCATCAGTTCCACTTCACCAAATCGTGCTTTCCGAGAGCAAATGCACGAGTTACTATAAAAAATACCCAAATCGCTATAGGTGTGCCTATAATATTTGAAGAGTTCCTTCGATTTCTCCAGGATTCCATCATCAAATCTTGACCTGATGCTTTTAGACTAGATGCTGATAATCCTGGCTGCAGCATCAGGCCAGACTTATGTCAACATTACATTGAACTTAAAATTTAGTCCTGTATAAAATGAGCCCAAACACGACTACGGTGCTGTAATTTCAAGGTTGGTACTTTTTCTGATGCTCCTGGCTTCAGCATCAGGTCTTTATGTACTTCGGTGTTCCTCATTAACAGTACGTTTATCCACACATCGAGCCCTTCTCAATGAGCACAAACACGATATATCTGCTGTTAGTTGTCGAGGAGTTAGGTACTCTGCAGACTATCCTGACTGCAGCATCAGATCATGACTTGATGATCATGAAACCAAATGTGGCAAATGCCCTATCAAACATCAAAACAATTTACTAAAACAGTCCTTTCCTGTTCGAGTAACTTCTGTTAAGGAGTTGTACCTTCCATCATCAGCCCAGCTACCTGAGATGGTGACAACCATACGTAAATACACAAGATACTTCATAAAATATGCGAAAAACAATAAGTGAGCCTATAAAATTTGAGGGTTGCCCTCGATTTCTCTAAGATTCCATCATCAGATATTGAAATGGTAACAATGGGACCACACGGGAAGCACAAGCTTTCAAATAAAAAAAGAATCATGAAAATCGGTTCACTCAGTCGCAAGTTATGAGGTAACAAACATAAAAAAAAAAAAAAAAAAATTGAATTGATAACCTCCTCCTTTTTTTGAAGTCGGTTAAAAATATAATTTATGGCCCGTACAATAACTGTTTTGTGTGTCGTTCATAGAAATGTAAAAAACAACTTCTTTCATATATATATCTATGGTATCGTTTAAGATCTATGCTGGATAAGAGGTCTGGAACTAAAACGTTAGTTGAACAGTAGAGTACCTTTTAGCGATCATAACAACGATGATTCTATATTATGTTCTATTTTTCTCTCTATGGCAATGGTGCCGATGTCGACAATTCTGCTAATGTCAGAAGTGATACTATGAGAAAACAAGCGGAGAGAAAAATAATGTCTAACAGAGAGAGAGAGAGAGAGAAAGTGTCTAACAGAGTTCTGATCGATTTTCTACATTTGTGGACAGTTTATATTTTTAAAAACGAGAAGTCCCATTGTAGATTCGTCCAAAAATATTTTGGATTTCCTGTTGCGAACCAAGATAAAAAGTAGTTGTGTTTTGTGAAAGCTCTAGAACGTTTTACTCTAGTCGTCATCAGGAGATAACGTATACATTTTTTGACGTTACCCGAAGGTACCCCTTTTATGTAGGTTTTTGTAAAATAAAATATTTTGATTTTGACCATGTTGTTTTATGACGTACAAGTGACTCAAAACGGTGAAGGAAAACATCGTGAGGAAACCGGCATGTCCCAGAACCAAAAATTTGAAGACATGTAACATCTACCAACCGGCACTGGGCCTGCATGGTGGATTACAGCCCACTCCCTCTCGAAGAGAGGAGGCCTGTGTCCCAGCAGTAGGAACATTACAGGCTGATTATGCTAAGTGACATTCGACCTTAGGGTGATAGAATCTTGTGGCGTTTAGTGTGGGATGCAACGTGTGTCGATACTCTTGCGCCATCCCATCTTCCTGGCTCGGCATGCTGTGCTGTCGCTGCTGCTGCGGCTGCGGAAAACCTTAAGTGGCGAAAATATAATAACCTTATCGGAAATTATATTTTCGAGCCTTTTAGGATTGAAACCCTCGGGCCGTGGGGTCCGAGTGCTCATGGTCTTTTTAAGGAAATTTCAAAACGGCTGGTTCACACTTCCCGTGACCCAAAGGCTGGCTTTTACCTTGGTCAAAGGCTAAGCATTGCCATACAACGTGGTAATGCCGCCAGTCTCTTGGGGACATTACCGGTCGATAGCGATGCGGATGAATTTTTCTACACTATATTTTAGTTTCTGTATAGTTTTAGTTAAGTTAGGATTTAATTTTGTTATTTTTATTAATTAATTAGGTATTATATTGCATTAGACAGATGTTAAAAAAGGCTCTTTTAGGGGCACACTTTGTAATAAAAGTACAACAAACATTAGGTATTACAGTCAAGATTGATGTGGAGTTAAATATAATGAATTTAAATAACAGAAGTCATATTAACCTATCTACCTTCTGAAATTACAAGGCTTTCATTTAATACTATTTAGTTTTTACATAAAATATTGTCGTGTCAGTGTTTAAAATCTAAAAGAAGCAGGGGCGGACAGTACCGGGAACGTTTTTCATGTCACTATAACTGTAGCAAATCTAAAAGTTACCTATTCCCTTCATAAGTTGTGGCAGCACGTGTTTTTTATTTTGTCGGTTTATATAAAGTTGTTTTTAATAAACTGATTGTTACTAAAAATTGTTTCATTTCATGTAGGTACCTATCCAAGCATCGTGACGAGTAGATAAATAGAATATGCTTTATTGTATGCCATACAATGTTACTTACAAAAAAGGCACATACATTATTTATTAAAATTGTTTGAACTTAACTTGAAAATAAAAGGTTTCGTACTCCTGCTTCTGTGAGCCTCTTTTTGCTGATGTTATAATAATTGGAGTATAGTTATTATTTGCTTCGAAAAAACTCCAAGTAAAGTATTGTACCGTGCAAGGTTCATCTACCTTAGGGTGATAAAACAATTTCGAGGTCGACTACATATACCAACCGAAAAATACTCAATTTATTGCATTCCACTTGTAGGTATTCATAGGTGGTATACTTATGATTAGATCATATGGACCCTGTCGGGCACAGCAATAGATCTAGAAGATTTTCGTGTAACTGTCTGTTTTACTAATTTTGTTTTTTTTTTTCAGTCGAACGTATTGAATTCCCTTACAAGTTTGTTCCCTTACCTTCGAATCGATTAAAAAAAAAACTTCCAGCTCTTTCAAACATAAGGAGGCTACTGTTTTTTTTCTATGAATTCTGACATCATATTTTTACCACAGATTACAAATATGAATTCGTGAAGTCACAGAAGGGTAATGTTTTGATTCTCATCGATGGTTACACCTTTACAAAGACCTCTCGAGATCGTAGAACTTGGGTTTGCTCCACGAAGAGACCGGGCTGCAAAGCGCGACTCAAGTTGGATCACACACAAAACATCATCAGCCTGAATAACGAACATCCCCATCCACGTAGAAAACATTGTACTATCAATGGATTGTACGTTCGTTTTTAATTGAAATTAACCGATAAATGATATCTAAATATTCATAAGGAATTCGAAAAATAAATATGTTGATATAAAAAAGTTTTATTTTTACCCCCTTATTCATAAACGTTGCTTAAAGTTAAGTAGTGATTAGCGATTGTTTAACCATACATTTTTGACGTTTTAACGTCACGTAATTTTAATCATCGTTTATAAATAAACCCCTTAAACAATAGGCATATGTCATGGTGAAAACAATTTCGGAACCGAAACCAATACGTAACGATCTAATTATAAGTGACCATAGGTACTAATCCCAGTGTTTATTTGTATGTACAGATTACGAATATAAATTCACAAGATCACAAAAGGGCAAGAAGTTGGTTCTCATCGGAGGGTACACCTTCTCAAAAATCAAAGGTCGTATATGGTACTGTTCTACGGGGTCCAAAAACTGCAAAGCGAAACTCAAGATGGATGACGATCAAAAAATTATCAGCCTTACTAACGAGCATACGCATCCACCTAAAACACATTTTTATGTTAATGGGGAATATATTGTTGTGTAAATGTAGGTACTTCAATTTTTTTTTAACCTTGGCATTACTTGTGTACTTAGTAAATATAATTCATTTGAAGAATAATAACAATAAATAATCTCTCGTCTGACTCAATAATGTCTTTCATTTTTTTTTTCGCACAGAGATAACTTGCGTCCCGGGGAAGGACATAGGATAGTTTTTATCCCAGAAATCATCCTTTGAGGGTGTGAAAAGGGGGGTGGAAGTTTGTATGGGGAAACAATAACCGCTGAACCGATTTAGATGAAATTTGGTATGGAGATAGTTAGAGTTGTGGGGAATCAATAAAAAAGAATTATAATAGTTTTATCGCGGTTAAAACCGCGGGGCACAGCTAGTGTAAAAATAATGTCATAAGTCTAAAAAGTCATCTGCCTTAATAATAATAATAATAATCGTCATCCCAAATCACCTTCTCCACAGCCTTAAATTACTAAACCTAAAAGAAACCCTGTATATCACCCTACAAAAAGCTGCAATTTTAAATACATGTCGCATTGTCAGAAAGTTCATGCAAATAGATGAAAACGAAATAGGTCCTCATCACCACACAATTTTAACATAACACACCACAAGCTGCATTTACTTGGCTTCGGTCCGTAAATGTCGCAGAAACCAGCCAAAGAGCTGAGAAGAAAAACACTCTAAAAAAATAATAATAATATATAATATTCCACAACTATCACACAACGCCATCTAGTCCCAAGCTAAGCAGAGCTTGTTTTATGGATACTAGACAACTGATAAACATACTTATATATTTCTAAATACATACATATTATAGATAAATTACACCCAGACACAGAACAAATAATCGTGCTCATCACACAAACATTTGTCCTGGGTGGGAATCGAACCCACGACCTCCGGCACAGCAGTCAGGGTCACTAACCTCTAGACCATCAGGCCTGTCAAAATATAATAACAAAAATATATAATAACAAACACCCTCATCCAGATAAAAATATTGTGTTATTAACGGGAAACAAGTCTGTTTAAAAAAACCTAATATTAATTTTGTGTTGTGTTATTATTAATAGTTATGAAAAATAAAAGCATCTGAAAGCTCTATTGTTAATAATTTCGCTCAGATTTTGTTTCGGTATAAATTCAGATCATAGATATTTTTCTTTTAAATCTTCCCTACTAATCTAAACATCTTTTTTGATTGATAGATTACAAATATGAGATCGTCACATCAAGAAGGGGTAAGGAGTTGATTCTCATCGGAGGGTATACCTTTACAAGAAACCGGACAGGACGTACTTGGCACTGTTCTTTGAGGTATCCAGGCTGCAAAGCGAAACTCATGATGGATGACGATCAAAACATCTTCGGCCTTTATAATGATCATCCACATCCACCAAAAAAATATTGTGTTGTAGATGGGAAACATGTTATTTTGTAAATAAAATGTACTATTATTACTTTAGGTGTTGAAAATTAGAAATTAAATGTGTGGTAAAATTTTAAATAAGAAATAATAATAAAAAACACTCAAAGTTAGTAATTATTGAATGAACTTTTATTTATTTGCACAAATTAAAAACACGAGTTAACGAGGTCGCAAAAGGGTAATATTTTGATTCTCATCGGCGGCTACACATTTACAAAGACAATTTGTCTTTTGACGCTCGAAAATTGCTGATTCTCAGCCTAGTTTAAATAAATAACTTTTGATTTTGCTCAAATCGTTAATAATTAATTCATATGTTGTTGATCTGTCCAAATGAAAAGCAATGCAATTTTGTATGTGTGTTACCCAGTTGGCCATACTAAAAATCCATATTTTTCCGCGCAGATGGCACATATGAGATCGTAAAGTCACAAAAGGGCAAGCAGTTGATTCTCATCGGAGGGTATACCTTCTCGCAGGTCAGTCTAGGGACTTATTCGTCCGCTTGGGTCTGCTCTACGAAGAATCCGAAGTGCAAGGCGAAACTCAAGATGGATCTAGAACAAAATATCATCAGCATCTATAACGAACATCCTCACCCTCCAAGATATTGTAAAATAGGTGGAAGGAATGTTCTTATGTAAATTCCTAGATATTATTTGATGTAGGTAGTAAATCTAATGTAATAAATAGTATAGCTAAAACAAAGTGGTTTTTTCTTTTTGTGAGTGTGTTACCTTTCTTCTAAACTACACAATGGATTTTGAAGAAGATTTCGCTATCACTTAGAAAATGAATTCCGTAAAAGAATTGAAACGGTGAATGTTGAGGCCTGGGTGAAAAATCTCGCTGAAAATTTTCAGAACCGTATCCCATTTGTAACGACTTTACTTTTATGTAAAAAAATCTGTTATTTATTCGCACAGATCACGAACATGAGTTCGTAAAGTCACAAAAAGGTAAGCAGTTGATTCTCGTCGAGGATATACCTTCTCAGAGAACACTACGCTTACTTGGATCTGTTCCACGAGGAATTCGAAGTGAAGGCGAAACTCATAATATCTTCAATCTGTATAACGAACATCCTCACCCGTCAAGATATTCAGATTGATGACATAACTGGATCAGACCGGAATGAGTAAGTTTATAGTGGATAAGACAAAGTTCAAAACAGAAGACGAACTAGCAGGGGATCCAGGGGGGCGGGTGGAGGGGGGGTTCAGGGGATAAGATCGGAATAACTCAAAATATCGTAAATAAATCAAATAAGGAATTAGACAGGGATTGAAAAAACAAAGAATTATGGATGGCAGGTACAAATTCTCGATAAAAAGAAAATCGGAATAGGATACAATTCGTAACCATCGATTTTTTGTGTAAAAATATAAATAATAATCAGCCTATAATGTTCCCACTACTGGGACACAGGCCTCCTCTCTGTGAGAGGGAGTGGGCCGTAATCCACCACGCGGGTCCAGTGCGGGTTAGTAAAAATATAATATATCCCAATCAAAAGATACATATCTGTTTGTTACCTGCATTGATAACGAATATGAGATCGTAAGGTCGCAAAAGCGCAAGCAGTTGATTTTTGTCAGAGGATACACCTCCAAATTCGTCTACTTGGGTCTGCTAATACAGAGAATCCGAAGGTGTAAGGCGAAATAATAGATTATCGAAAACAATATATTATCATCTCCTCACCCAATAGATGAGAAGGATGTTCTTCAGAGAAAAGGAACCCCCTTTGGTAATGAGTCCCTTTTGGTAAGTAACCAAAGGGGGTTCCTTTTCTCTGACGCTGTCTGTACCTAGTTATTACACGATGTAGTAAATCTATGTATAAATAATATACCTAAACCGAAGTAGCTTTTCGTGTTTGTGAGTATATAAAAGCAGCCATTTTACGATCTTTGTATGATATAAAACCATTTTTTGTTTACCAACATTACCTTACCGAGGTAAGAGTTAAATTGCAATCACTTACTAATGGTTTTACGTCCATCGTTAATGTTCCCTTAGCTCTTCTAAACTACACAATGAATTTTGGAGCGGTTTTCACCTTAATTTAAAGAAATAATCCGGAAGAGGATAATACTAATGAAAAATTCTCACAGAAAATTTTCAGAACCGAATCCTATTCGTTATGAGCTAACTTTGTTGTAAAAATTGTTATTTTCACAATTTAAAAATCTGTTCTTTGTTTGCACAGGTGTCGAATACGAGATCGTAAAGTCACAAAAAGGCAAGCAGATGATTCTCGTCGGAGGATACACCTTCTCTAGGAAATGTCAAGCTTCGTCTACTTGGGATTGTTCTACGAGAAATCCGAGGTGCAAAGCGAAACTCAAGGTGGATCGAGATCACAATATCATCAGCCTGTATAACGAACATCCTCACCCGTCCAAATATTGTAAGATTGATGGAATTAATTATCGTGTGTAAATCAAATAAATAAGCAAGTTGAAAAATTAAAAGAATGAAAAAAAAACAAAGGATTACGGATGCCAGGGTAAAAATTCTCGATCAAATTTTACACAATAAAAATATATACATGATGTTTGTTACTCGCACCGATTACAAATATGAGATCGTAAAGTCACAAAAGGGTTAGCAGTTGATTCTCATCGGAGGACATACCTTGTCAAAAGTCTATCAAGGGCCTTATTCGTCCACTTGGGTCTGCTCTATGAAGAATCCGAAGTGCAAGGCGAAACTCAAGATGGATCTAGAACAAAATATCTTCAGCATTTGTAGCGAACACCCACGAAGATATTGTAAAGTAGGTGCAAAGAATGTTCTTATGTAAATTGTATAATGTATGTAGGTTATACAATTACATACAATTTACATATGTAGCAAGAGACAAGAGAATAATATGGAAAGACGGAAGGGAGGCCTTTGCCCTGCAGTGGGACAAAACAGGCTCATAATAATAATGTTTTTGTTATTGTTAACAATGTTTTTTATTTATACTTATTTTTTATATATTAAGAAATATTTAAAAATTTAATCAAACATGTAAATAGACAAATAAACGAAATAATAATAACATAAGAACTAGGTAGTTATTAAATGATGTAGTAAATGTAATATAATAAATAGTATACCTAAAACGAAGTGGCTTTTTGTGTTTGTGAGTTTCTAAACTCTGAAATTAATTTTGAAGCGGTTTTCGCCGTCACTTGAAAAAATGAATTCCGTAAGAGGTTTAAGGGCTTGTACACAAAACTGCGATGCGACGTCGCATCGTTTAAATCTGTGAGCTCTTTCTAGTTCTAACCTATATAACCTTTCTGCGTTGTGAATTCGCATCGCGCCGCATATTTTAAGTCCTGGGAAAAATTCTCACAGAAAAAATCAGAACCGAATCCTGTTCGTACAGACCTACCATTCGTAAAAGTAATTTAAAAAAATGTGTTATTAATTCACACAGGTTACGAATATGAGATCGTAAAGTCACAAAAGGGTAAGCAGTTGATTCTCGTCGCAGGATACACCTTCTCAAAGAAAAGTCCAGCTTCGTCTACTTGGGTCTGTTCTACGAAGAATCCGAAGTGCAAGGCGAAACTCAAGGTGGATCGAGATCACAATATCATCAGCCTGTATAACGAACATCCTCACCCATCCAAATATTGTAAGATTGATGGAATTAATTATCGTGTGTAAATCAAATAACTTAGGACCACACGACTGAAGTGAAACTTCAAACGTATTTGGCTATGAGAGGAAGAGAGAAAGAAAATGTGCGCGCGCACTGCTTTCTCTTGCTTATATCCCCCCACTCAACTCCCGTTCGCCTCGCCCGATAACACTTTTCGTAACGCTCACGCCCTTTTGACTACTGTATTATTTACTTGTTCAAATTACCAGTTTTATCCTCCACACGGGTGAGATACATCTGAATGAAACACGTCACGTCACGCGTTCGCCAGCTTACTCCCCAAGTCAAGCGTGCGTAAAGAAGTTTCACTTCAAAAAAAAAAAAATCAAAGACTTACGGAAGCCAGGGTAAAAATCAAAGTTTTTTTCAGAATCGGATCTTATTCGTAACCTCTAGTTTTTTAGTAAAACTATATCACAATAAAATTATATATGTACATAATGTTTGTTACTCGCACTGATTACGAATATGAGATCGTAAAGTCTGGGTCTTAAGGTACAGTTACATATGCTCATTTCAAGCATGAAAGCATGCTTCTATTGAGCAGTTGCTACTTAGTAGCATGTGTGTCGGAATGTTACTCAAAATTAGCATGCTCATTTCGAGTTTGCTTAAAAATCGACAGGCGTGCGATTTTTGAGCATGCTACCTGCGGCGCGGGTGGAAGGGGGCGTGCTTTAAGCACGTCTAAACAGGTCAGATCAGTCGTTCGCAACAAGTGCTAGCTGTTTGATTGTCCATGACTTTGTTTGAACTGACAGAGAGCAAGAAAGCGCGCTATAAAATGGCATGTGTATTTGGAATGTTTGCTTTGAGCACGCTTATTCAGGAGCATACTTAAAACTAGCATGCCTATTGCTAGCAAATGTAAACTGCTCATAAGCATGCTCGTATTGAGCATACTCAATAGCATGCTTTTTAGCATGCTATTTTAGAGCATATGTAACAGTACCTTCTTCTTCTTAACTGGTTGCCTAAAACCGACCCCGGTACAAATGCTGTATCCGCTAGCAGGAATAGCGCCACCAGTGGTTCGCAGAGCGGTGGCAAGCTCCAGCAAAAGAGCCAAAATGGTCTCCGACACACGACACCCTTTGCACGACAACACCCTTGTGCCACAAAGGCTGAAAAGCCGAAATAGTTTCTTAAAGTGTGTCGTCCCACTCACTGGCGAACTACCACAAGAAAGACTGAGGCTGTGGCGAGACAGTGCTTCCTTACCCAAACCGTTCGTTCCATCCGCTGAGGACCTCCCACCTGGACATGAGTTACCTTGGGTAAACTGGAAGTCTTTAAACAGACTCCGGACCCAGGTTGCCCGAAGCAAGGAAAACCTGTTCAGGTGGAAATTTATAGACGACTCCGTCTTGGAGTGTAAATGTGGTGCTGTTCCACAAACGATGGGACACTTAATATCGTGCCCTGCGTGTCCTGTCAGCTGCACGTTACAGGAACTGATGGACGCTCATGATGGCGCCAAACAAGTGGCCGAATTCTGGGCCGAGTACATTTAGATTGCCATCGACACGCTAAGAAGAAGAAGACAGTACTTTATTCGTCCACTGAGATCTGTTCTACAAAGAATCCGAAGTGCAAGGCGAAACTCAGGATCTAGAACAAAATATCGTCAACATTTATAACGAACACCCTCACCAACCAAGATATTGTGTATGATAGGTGGGAAGAATGTTATGTAAATTGTGTACCTTTGTTATTAAATGATGTAATAAATAGTATCTTTACCTAAAACGAAGTGAATTTTTGTATTTGTGAGTGTGTTTCTACTAGTTCTTCTAAACTTTAAAATGAATTTTGAAGCGGTTTTCGTCATCACTTAGAAAATGAATTCCGTAAGAGTATTACACTAGAACTGGTACACTTATAGAAATACACTGTCTTTTTTTGTGGATGGGAAATCATCAAATGACCCCTCCCGCTCTGGGTGGAGCGGAAGGGAGTGTCAGACTCTTACTGACTAAAACCAATCCGTGTTCCTTCCTTAGCTCTTTATGTTCCGGGGTAGCGGTAACCCTTCCGGACAATCCCGCACCCCCGGCAGGCTTTGGCCGTAACAGGCCCCTTCCTTTGTGCTGACATCTCTTTGAGGCGCGCGTGGAACACATAAGCGCTGTCCGGCACGGGCTTGGTCGTGATCGGACGGTGAGCTACCCATTACTCTCCGTCCGCAGGCCCGCGCCAAATACACTGTCTTGACAGTGTATTTTAAGGTATGGGAAAAATTCTCGCAGAAAAAATCAGAACCGAATCTTGTTCGTATCGACCTAACATTCGTAAAAATTTTTAATCTGTTATTAACAGAGGTCGGAGTAGGTAGATTGATTTAAGGTCGTTGACGTCAAACGTAGAGGATGATATGGATATGCCTCCAAAATACCGGAACTTCATATTTATTGTGAAATTTGTTCCGGAATTTTGAAATTAGCACGTATTTGTGTTTAAGGTGAAAAACGTATTAATAATATCAATCTACGCTGCCAGTGTTAGCTAATGGTGAAAGAAATCAGTATTTTATTTTATATAAAAATACCTTGGAATAGTTACACCGTATTTTGTCCCTTACTGTTGAATTAGAAATGACGCTTGACAGTATGAGACAAAACTTAGACAGGGCCTTTTGTTTCTTTATCTCATATTGATCTATGTTGTTTCTTTATCTCATGTCCATAATTCCAATCCCGGAACTTTTTCCGATACTTCCCGCACATTATGGATAAAATGGCATGCCCATATTATAATATCTTGACGCAAGTATATAAAATCAATCTACCTACTCCGACCTCTGGTTATTAATTTACACATATTACAAAAATGTGATCGTACCGTATTGTCTTAATTTAAAAAATCTGTTATTTATTCGCACAGGTTATGAATATGAGTTTGTAAAGTCACAAATGGGCAAGCAGTTGATTCTGGTCGGAGGACACACCTTCTCAAGGAAAGGTCAAGCATCGCCTATTTGGGTCTGTTCTACGAGGAATCCGAAGTGCAAGGCGAAACTGAAGCTGGATCGAGATCAAAATATCATCAGCCTGTATAACGAACATCCTCACCCGACAAGATATTGCAAGATTGATGGAGTGAATTATCGTATATAAATCAAATAAATAAGGAATTTAAAAATTGTAGGAATACTAGCTACGCCCCGCGGTTTCACTCAAATAAATTTCGATCCCGTGGGAATATCGGGTTAAAAAGTAGCCTTATAATAATGTTAATCCAGGGTGTCAGCTACCTCCCTACCAAATTATATAAAAATTGGCCTAGCCGTTTGTGCGTGAAGAAGTAACAAACATACAAATACACTCACAAACTTTCACCTTTATAATATTAGCGTGATAAAAAGGAAATTTTAAATATCTGTAAACCCGACTGCGTCAAAAGTGAACTTTAAAAAAAGATGGATACAAGATGACCTATTTCTGTCTCCAATTCTACACCCCGTAAGTACGCCCTAAGCTGGACAACCTCATGCAGTCGGACGCATCTTCTTACATGTAGCAATAAAGACAGTTATTGCCTCCAACTTTTTCTTTTACTGTATAAGTAACGCTTTTGGTAACGGTTGTTAAAATTATCTTTCAAAGCAGCAACATCCAGGGTTGGTCACTCAATTTTAAAAATTATATTCTAATGATTACTTGTCACGTTAGTAACACCTATTTTACGATTTTATAGAACAACAGCTTTATTATGAGTGCTTGGCCAGACTGGCAGCGAGGGCGGGAAGCGACGCGGGCGTGGGAACGCGCGCGATCTGCCTGTCCGCATTCGAGCGCGGCTGCGTTCTGCGGTCTGTTGTCGTGTCCAGTGTTTGTCAAAATACGATATAATATGGATGAAGAAGACTTATTTTTACTAGAAAAAAACTCGATCTACTTTGAGAACCCCGGCGCGGGCCGCCCACGCACCAACTGCGGCCACTTGTATGAACGGGCTATGGCGTGAGTTGCCCGCGCGCTCCCCGCGCCGAGCAGCCCGCACGCTCCCCGCGCCGAGCAGCCCGCGCCGCTCACCGCGCCCGCTTGCCCACTATGGACACTCAAATTAAGTTCTTATTTTTGCCGCTCCGCACCCACGTTTGCAGTCTGGCCAAGCACTGAGTTTTGAAAATTTAAGTGAGAATGGTTGCTAACCAACTTTAAATCGTTATAGATCTATAATGGTCATTCAAAGACCTATTCAATTTTGTTCTTGTTCATCGACTTTATTTTTTTCTTTTGGACCTGAATCTGGTTCGTACATAAACGATTTTTATATAAAAATGGCTAAATCACAAATAAAAAATATGTTCTTCATTCGCACAGATTACAAATATGAGTTTGTAAAATCTCAAATGGGCAAGCAGTTGATTCTCGTCGGAGGATACACCTTCTCAAAGAACACTTCGCTTACTTGGATCTGTTCTACGAGGAATCCGATATGCAAGGCAAAACTCAAGCTAGATCGAGATCATAATATCGTCAACCTGTATAACGAACATCCTCACCCTCCAAGATATTGTAAGATAGGTGGTAAAAATGTTCGTATGTAGGTAAATCAAATAAGAAATTTGAAAAATACATGTATTACGTATGCTAGGGTAAAAATTCTTGATCAAAAGTTTTCGGTACTGGATCTGAATAGTAACCTTCTACAACTTAGTAGACATTTGTATTAGCACCCTAATTGTGTAACACACTTTCAATCACAATCTGAATCATTTTGAATGATGTTGCTAATCCATTGCTTCATATGTTCGAAAACTTTGTCTGCTCAACAACGTATATAACGCAATGAATTTTATTGAACTGTTAAAATGAAAGCCATTGCTACTGATGTGTTACGCAGTTACCCCGTAGATATGTTAAACATATTGCAGTTAAAAAAATAAGTACATATGTTTATTATTCGCGCAGATTACGGATATGAGTTTGTAACGTCACAAAAGGGCAAGCAGTTGATTCTCATCGGAGGATACACCTTCGGAAAGGCCGTTCAAAGGTATTATTCCTCCACTTGGGTCTGCTCTACGAAGATTTCGAAGTGCAAGGCGAAACTCAAGATGGATCTAGAACAAAATATCGTCAGCATTTATAACGAACATCCTCACCCGCCAAGCTATTGTAAGATCGGGGGAATTAATATTCGTATATAAATTCAAAATTACAATGTAAGGGTATTAGACCTAATTATAATTTTGTTTCGTCAAAGTCTAAAGTCGATGACTGCGTCACGTGGTCAACTTTCAATGTTAATATCTCGGAAAAGTGACACTCTACGGGGTTTGGTTTACTATGTTTTCTGTTCACATTTATGTCAGCTATCCATTTATACAAGGTGTTACGGAAAGGGTATATCAATACAAAAGGGTTGAAGAGTGTATCTGGTCTAGAATCTCTGTACAAAATTTCAGCTCAAAAGCATTAACTTTGAAAATGCTTAATATTTTTTTCATCACATCACGGCGCTGCACTAGCGCGCGGCGGCGTGATGTGCGTGTACTAGGCGCACATACACACTACAGATAATGGATAATGACCCTCGTAGTGCGGTGACACGTTTGTTATGATTTCAATTTAATAAACTATCGAAATAAATAAAATATTAAGCATTTTCAAAGTTACTGCTTTTGAGCTGAAATTTTGTACAGAGATTCTAGACCGGATACACTCTTCAACCCGTTTGTATTGATATACCCTTTCCGTAACACCCTTTATAGGTCCCATGCTTGGCTGCCATTTTCAAAATGGCGCGACAGTAGATATGCCACGGATCTTCAAAGCCCTTTACAAAAAAAAAATTGAATTGATTCTAGTCGCCTTTTCCAAAGGGTAGTTTTGTATGGAGAAGAGTGGGCAAGAAACTCCACGGTTAGTGTTCCCCAGATAACTATTATATAGATTATTATTTAGAATATGTTTAATTTTAAAGTACCTATGTTTATGGATACATACGAGATAATGTTAAGTTTAAGTAGTGGCTAAGACTTGAAATAAAATCTGTTATAGAATTTTATCTTTTTTTTCTATTATATCATTTTGTTGTGTAATATCATTATTCTATAGAGTAACTTTTGCCTGTTTTTACACGTTATAAACTATCTGTGTGCCAAATTTCATAAAAATCCGCTCAGCCGTTTTTGCGCCAATCCAGAACATACATCCAGACAAACGGACAAAAAATATATATTAAAACTATATTTTCGTCATCAGACTCGTTCCCACACCTCGTAGCAAATTCCTGATAGAAAAACCCAATAACTCTTTGCCCGACTTGGGAATCTAACCCAGGACCTCATGCCTAGCAGTAGAACTTGCCACCACTAGACCAATGAGGCAGTCTCTATGTCATAATATACCTATCACAGTTTAAAAAAATAAGTACTTACATATGTTTATTATTCGCACAGGTTACGAATATGAGTTTGTCATGTCACAAATGGGCAAGCAGTTGATTCTGGTCGGAGGACACAGCTTCTCAAGGAAAGGTCAAGCATCGCCTATTTGGGTCTGTTCTACGAGGAATCCGAAGTGCAAGGCGAAACTGAAGCTGGATCGAGATCAAAATATCATCAGCCTGTATAACGAACATCCTCACCCGACAAGATATTGTAAGATTGATGGAATGAATGTTCGTATATAAATTCAAAATTACAATATTAGGATATTAAAAACCTAATTACAAATCTGCTCAATTATTTCTTCGACACTACTCTCAAAACGATGAAGGAAAACATCGTGAGGAAGTCGGCCATGTCCTAGAACCAAAAATTTGAAGGCGTGACGTCTACCAACCCGCACTGGGCCCGCGTGGAGGGAATCACCGAGAGGAGGCCTGTTTCCCAGCATTGGGAACATTATAGGCTGGTTTTGTACAATTCTGGTTCATGGCAATGCAAAGCCACTGCTTTGCATTGCCATGTTAATAAAATAAAATAAAATGATGCCCCACTGGGCATACAAAATTGCAGCCCGGTTTAGGCAGAAGTTTTATGTTACAGGTAGAAATAAACAATAATACTTTTCTTTTACAGAGTATCAGATAGTGAAATCGCAACGAGGAAGAGATCTGATACTTTTTCAAGGATACACGTTTGCCAGAGCTACTCCCTCCAGGTGGACCTGTTCAACGCATTATCCAGATTGCAAAGCTACTCTAAGACTGTATAAGGACGGCAGAATCCGTGACGTCACGGATCATATACATCCAGTCAGGAAATATGTTATAACAAGTCAAGGACAATATGTTAGGCTATAAGAGAAGTTATTGGAAATCATATTGGAATTTTTTTGCGAAAAAATTGTGTAAAGAAAGAAAATAGGGTTATTTGTCCCAGAAACACGTTCATACAAAAATATCAGAATATAAGAAGAAAAAGGTTCTCAGACATTTCCTTTTCCTCACGGTGTTTTCCTTCACCGTTGATGAACAGTGGTGATGAGTGAAAATATGAAATTACGAGCACAAAACAAATAGTCGGCAGATGCACGTCGTGACTGTGACAAGAAGGCTTCCACTCAGACGAACGGCGATTGGTTGTGCAACCAACTATACATTTTGTTTACATCGCAACCATGGTTTCACCACCATGGTGTCCCAGCATAATATAGCTCTACTAGTCAACGTTTGGCTCCAGCGGCCAGCCCAGCGCCCAGCGGCGGCAGCGCATAGCGGTTTGAAAGAAGATGTAGTGACAAAAACTAAAAGGAGAATAGGATACTCTTTATTATGTACACTATATAAATTACAGACATAATTATAAAAACTTTACAATGAGTGACACAATGGGCGGTCTTATCGTCGTAGAGAATTCTTAGGTAATGAATAGTTTGCTCATGTTAAGAAGATGGCTAAAAGGTCATGCTAAAAGGCGACTAAGAAAAGGCATTTACTTGGCAGATGTAAGTGAAAACACCCTAGAAGGACATATACTGACGTCATTGGTGATTTTCTTTAAAAAGGTCGGTGCGTAGTCGCGACTAGATGTATAATAATAATAATAAATATTTATTTCTCCCATAAAGTACAATTACAGTATAGAGGTGTTACAAATATTGGAGGTACTAGGATTTGTGGGAGTCAGGAATCCAAACTAGGATACCCTGTCTATGGACTCCTGGCCCCCCTCGCCGAGATTGGAATTATCACAAAAAAAAGTAGCACGTGAGAAATGTAGGACTATTGTAGAAAAAAAAAGGAAGTAATAACAAGAAAAGGTACTAATAAAATAAAAATAAAAATGCGGGGGTGTGTTTGTTAGTGTGTGAAATGGAATGTATAAATGTGAACAAAGCAAAATGAGTACCTTTTTAAGGAACGTGGTAAGTGTCATTCTGTAGTTTCTGTATACCGCCATGGGAAAACGGCGTGAGTTTTTGTATGCGTATGTAACCCAGCGCCTCACGTAGGGCGGCAGTCATTGAGTAGACAACCTCGTGTTCCTACCTGCAAATTTGTGAGATCATTCCTACGGCATTAAATACAGGATAATTTTGTTATCACCATCCAAATTTTAACAGGGTGTTCTACCCATGAATATGAACAACTTTCACTATGGAACCAACTTTGAAGTCACGAAAAAAAAACAGCTGTTTAATACAAAAGTTCAATACCTACTTGACCAAAATGTATGAAACAGCTGATTTTTTTTTCGTGATTTCGAGTTGGTCCCATAGTGAAAGTTGTTCATATTCATGGGTAGAACAACCTGTAAAAATTTGGATGGTGATAAAAAATATCCCTGTATGTAAGTAGTTATTATACGTGAGTTTATGCTAGTCCGACCATCCAACAAATCTTATTTCCTCTGGTAGGTAAGTTGACATTCTAGGTCAGGTACAGACGTGAGCACATCAAGCTACCCGAAACTGTAAAATTGTCCCAATCAACTTTGAGCCTTATACTTTAGCGATAAGGTTGAAAATCTATTAAAGAAATTTGACATATTGTAGTAGCTTGATGTGCTGGCGTCTGTACATTAATATGTCGTCACGAGGTAAATTTATTATTTATTCAAATATCTTTAATTCAGGCACATTACCCATAATTTTGTTAGTATTACTTATTATTTGGTAAAGCGTCATTTCTGTATATAAAGTATTGGTATATTTTGATGATTGCATATCGTGTAATACTTATACAATTTATTTTCAATAGTTATTTATGGGTGTTTTGAAAGTTAGTTTTGTTTTATATGTACTTAGTCGAATTATAACACTGTTGCAAGTAAACTTTTTCTTAATTATTCGCAAAAAGTTTACTTAGATGTTTTCTTCAATAAGTTATAAGACCAGTGAAAATAGAAAAAACAATTACTTAAAATGTAGATTTTTAAGGGGTACCTATGTACCTACAAGTACAAGTCTTTTCCAATGTAAAATCTGTACACTTATTAGGGTTATTTCTATTTGTGGGTAATGTAATGAAAAAAAAAAACGTTATTTTTTAAGAATACACTAATTAAAACCCTTCAATATGTTTTAATCGCCTGCTCTTAAGCTGGTTCTACACATTCCACTTACCTATATCTAAATAAATGACATCAGACAATATTTGGATCATCTGACGATTAGGAAACTTAGATTAAAGCCGATACTGAACGCTTCACTCATTGAAGGTTCATCTTGTTTCATTCCACGTTCACACAACACCGACAACATGACATATTTAAGAATGGACATATTCATTATGGACGCTTTTAACGTTATGCATCGTTCTCTCATGTATAATTTTTAATATGAATGATGTAACCAAGACTTTGTAACCATATTATTTTGATTTAAAAGAGTGTCCATGGAGTTTCTTGCCCATTCTTCTCCATAGGTACCTACGCTTTGGAATGGGCAACTAGCTTCATCTTTCTGACTGACCGACCCCTTGGCAATTCAAAAGTGCCTGTAATTGGTTTAATTGAAATAAATAGTTTGAGTTTGAATGAACGTTCATCCGCTCCTTTCATTTCATTTTTCGATCATTCGGTAAGCGAGTGAAAGATGCTGAGTGCCTAAGGAATTAATTTTACACTTTTGATTCATTCTTTGGTGAAGACTTTGAGTAAAAGGTGAGTGAAAGGCGAAAATTAACTGTGAAACGTCTGACATTGGCTTAAGTTTCAGATGAGGTAAAGTATAAAATGCCGGCATGTCCTAGAACAAAAAATTCGAAGACATGTGACATCTACCAACCCGCACTGGGCCCGCGTGGTGGATTACGGCCCACTCCCTCTCACAGAGAGGAGGCCTGTGTCCCAGCAGTGGGAACATTACAGGCTGATTATGAAAGTATAAAATAAAAACAATTGAACTCTTATTGTCGTAGATTATATGGGTTACGAACTAGTGACGTCACGTCGAGGGAACTGCCAAATTCGGGTCGGAGGTTACACGTTTTCCAGGAAGCAAAGAAACCACTGGGCTTGTTCTACGAGAAGACCTGATTGTAAGGCTAGACTGAAGCTCAACATCCAAGGACAAATCATTAGAATTTACAATTACCACACTCATCCTCAGTAAAATTATGTCCTTAGTTGATGATAAGATGACATTCTCTGAAAAGAGGTAACTCTTTGTGTAAACTACTGGGTGAAGGTTCAGGTTTACTTTCTTTCGTCGAGTAATTCAAACGGTGCAGGGAACCTCGGAATGCGAAAAAGCTGAATCATACGTAGACAAAGAGTTATGTGCAAAAACATGTAATCGCGATTATTGAGCTTGAAAATCGTAAGAAACGTGATAATACAGGGTGGCGGGGTCATTAACGCACAACCCATTACCATGGATTCAGTACATGTGGACGCCCCTGCAATGAAATTTTTCGTCTGTCATTGAAAAAAAAATAGCCGTTCAGTACATAGTTGCCGTGAGCAGTAGTAGCCAAGTGGTAACGGCCGCGACTTTCGAGTTGTGTAAATTATTTTATCACCACTGCTCTCAAAATGGTGAAGGAAAACATCGTGAAGAAACCGGCATGTCCTAAAACCATAAATTCGAAGACATGTGACATTTGCCAACCAGCACTGGGCCCGCGTGGTGGATTACGGCCCACCCCCTTTCACTGAGAGGAGGCCTGTGTCCCAGCAGTGGGAACATTATAGGCTGATTATGATGGCATATTGGCCGCGTAGGCATTGCTCTTTTGTAGGAAACGGCAGATTTTTTTAAATAAACGGCGGCGATAGATTTCTACTCTAAGGGGGGTCTAGGATTATTTGCTGCATTCATGGTTTCAGTTTGCGCGGCGATGTCCCTGCCACCCTGTATACATACCTAAAGTAAAAAGTGCGCAGTACTGCTACTGCACACCCCTACCCTATTTCAAGTTTAACAAATATCAACTTTATTTAAATGAAAATTAAGTTGATTTCAGAGTGACTAGCACTATTGACAAAGTTATAAAAATGTTTGAAGTTGTAGCGTAAACTGAACTTTATTGTGTAGGAATTAAAGTTGTTTTTCCATTTTACATTTTTGGTAAATAAATCGCGAATACAGGGTATGTAACATTTAAGTACTTCAGTGTTTAGAAGATCAAAACGAAGGTGTATACAAAATTTAACTTACTATCTCTCATTCCGAGGTTGTATGCTTACTTGATTGGGCTACCTAGGACTAATTTCAGAAATAGTAATTCTATTCTATCTTTTTCTCTTGCAGGTCAGTATAAGTGGCTTCTATCTCAACAGGAATCTCTTACCAATTGAGGGATATACGTTCAAAAGAACCAGCGCATATGCTTAGAGTTGTTCTTCTGGAAACCCCTACTGCAAAGCGAAATGAAGACTTAGCCTGACTGATAACATTGAAACTGTTAGTAATAATCACGGTCATTTAACTAGGGAAACTAATTTTAAATGTTGACAATAATGATTATTTTTACGAATTTAAATGTTTTATAACTTACTAGCTTCTGCCCGCGACTTCGTCCGCGGAAAATTTCTTGTTTTAACATAAGATAACACTCGATTGATATTACTGTATTTAATTTTATTAGTAAAATATTGTTTGGAATCAGATCAGTAACTTCAAAGATTACCTAAGTTCTCTTTTCTGCTCAAGGTAACTTAACCCTTGGTCGCCTTTTGCTTATTTTATTTATTTAAGTTAGGTATCTATTTAATTTAAAGCTTCTCTATATACAATGTTTGAGGTTGTTTTATTTTCCGGTAACAGAATAATGCCAACCAAAGAGAATGTTTGTCCCTGGGACTTGTTAATAGTCAGGGCAAATGATGTTTTTATTGGAAACTCAGATAGACGCTGTGCACGTTCATCGCTGGATTCTCGAGCGCGGGCCTGCGATGTTATGGCATTTTGCCTAGCGAGCCGCTGCGAGCGCTCAGCGCTAGTCACCCTATCCCTTGTTTCAGAGACATGCTGCCTTAAAACAGATAGACGCTGTGCACGTTCATCGCTGGATTCTCGAGCGCGGGCCTGTGATGTTATGGCATTTTGCCTAGCGAGCCGCTGCGAGCGCTCAGCGCCAGTCTCCCTATCCCTTGTCTCAGAGACATGCTGCCTTAACTCAGATAGACGCTGCGCACGTTCAGCGCTAGTTTCTCGAGCACGGGCCCGCGACGTCCTCACATTTTGGCTAGCGAGGCCCTGTGAGCGCTCGGAGCTAGATTCTCTAGCGCGTGCTTGCGAAATATTTTCTCTATTTCTCGAGAGGCGCTGCTCATTTTCAGGGGCAGATTCGTCCGTACGGCGTACTCGAGCGGCTCTTGTCTGTGATGTCTGCCGGGACAGTTGAGATTTCCTTTTAGGCATGCTCTCGACAAACTACGCACAGACTTGAAAACAATTACGAACAAAGGGAGAGCGACTCGAACACCGTCCGCCTTTACAAAACAACAATCGTAATATCGAATAACTCGTATCGATTATTACGATAGAACGAAGTACGAAAGTACGAACATAACATACAAAACAATGAAATCAAACGTACAACGAAATTACGATATTTTCGAATATGAGGTTGAGGTATCTAATAGATACTATTAGATACCTCATAATCTCCGTGCTCATAATCGAATCGTCGTTCGTATGGAACTCCAATCCAACTAACGCCAACGTGGGCATAAAAATTCCAGAGGGTCATCAATCCACGGAAAGTCTTAACACCGCGATTCAGAAAAATGACGTAATTGCAGAACGCCATCTATGGGCAAATAGGTAAAACGTCTGCACAATGAAAGTTATGCTAGGGGCATTTTGCGTTTTAGTAATTTTATATTATCTCCGAAACTGTATGACCAATTGATATACTGTAAATGGCAAATCTTATCTGTATGATGTTCTTGTGATACTGAAATAATTTATTGTCATAAGAATTAATATTTTGTTGCTCAAATAATCAACCAAACGTAAGTATACCGAAAAAAAAATTTTTTAATGCTATAAAAGAAGTATAAAAGATAAAATATAAAAGATAGAGATATGGTATCGCGGACTTTTTTGTAGAAATAATGAAGACGAACCAGGTAGCCATACATTGTTTTTAATTTTAAGCAACTGTTTAGGCAGCGCACGCAAATAATTCTGTTTTATGTGGTATTTTTTTCCGACTTGCTAGACAAAAGTTGTGATAGCTCGGTTAATATACATGCTATAGAAACAATTTATAGCCTATAGCACTCAGGAATAATGTAGCTTTCTGCCAGTTAAAAAATTGTTAGAATTGGATTATGAGTTCCAGAGATTACCCCCTACATACAAACTTACAAACTTACAAACTTACAAATTTTACCTCTTTATAATATTAGTATAGATAACGTAATAAAGTATTGTTCTTTTAAACCGACCTGTAAATTGTCCCACGACAGAACAAAGGCCATCTCTTTTTCCGGCGAAGGAACAAATGTTCAGCTTTTGTTCACCTTTCTAAGGCGATAAATGCGATAGTAGATGGAAACCCCCCCGTATCGTATAAAGTTATTATGATAATAGATGGCGCCACGTGTATTGTTGTTTTTCTCGGGAACAGCACTTTTTTTCAAGATGAAAGGTACCCTATATTCGTTTCTGTACACCTGACCACGTATACGCAAAATTTCAGGATGATCGGTTCTGTGGTTTAGGCGTGAAAAGGTAACAAACAAACTTACTTTTAGTTAGGATAGGATTTCACGCGGACGAAGTCGCGGGCAGCAGCTAGTCTTCTATATAAATAAAACAAAGTCGGGTTAGTTGCAACATTTATAACGCAAGAACGGCTGGACCGATTTTTATGATCTTTGATTTGTTGGATTTGTCTCCGCCCGAATATCAGAATAACGATTAAGAGATGGGAAAAATTCACGGAAAACAAAAAATAATGAAGATATTTCAGTTTCTCATAAATTTTCTATGGAAAGGCTTTTTTTATTCTAAGGCAGTACGTAGTTCGCCGGGTCAGCTAGCTTTAATATAAAAAAATCTTCATATTATGTATTATGGTTTATAAAGTTTATTTTACATAAGTATTAATTTTAATGTTAATTTTATCAATTGTTTCAGATCCTATCCACTATGATTGGGTGAGATCACGAAAAGGCAAGGATCTAATTCTAGTGGGGGATTACACGTTTTGTAAATCAGGTGTAAACTCTTGGACCTGTTCCACTAGAAATCCTAATTGTAAAGCTAAACTGACTCTAAACCAAAATCACACGATTACTAAAATAAACAATGAACATTGCCATCCGTCTAGGAAGTACCTTCAAACTCCAGGTGGACAATATATACTTTTGTAATCTATTTAACCTTTTGAACGCCATTGTCACATATATGTGACATACGAAATCTCACCCTGAACGCCAACGTCACAAATATATGACAAAATACACGTCGGTCGTCGTCGTCGGATATCTACACTTATAATAAATCTGTAGAAGTGAAAATTCTGTACATTGATAATATCAAAAAAATAGCAGGGGGTGTTACTAGACCGACACCGAACCCAAAAATGTGAATAAAAAAAATGTTTGTCTGTCTGTCGGTCTGTCTGTTTGTTTGTTCAGGCATCACGCAAAAACTACCGGTTCGATTACGATGAAACTTGGTGTAATTATTCTTTAATATCCTGGGCAACACACTGGGTAGTTTTTATCCCGGAAAAGTATCTATCTATATAAATAAAAACAAAAGGCCTGACTAGTCAGTCAGGCCTTTTGTTTTTATTTATATAGATAGATGATGATGATGAGTTGATGAGTCAGTCAGTCGACTGACTCATCAACGCCCAGCCCAAACCCTTGGACCTAGAAAGCTGAAATTTTACACAATGGTTCCCTTTATAATGTAGACAAGGAATAAGGAAGGATTTTTTGAAATTCAACCCCTAAGGGAGTTAAATAGGGGATGAAAGTTTGTATGAAAGTCCGTCAGTTTTAAAGTTAGGATCTTCAAATTTTGTGTTTAGGCTGACGACTAAAAATTAATTTATATGTGTCTCAGCGTTTTTGATAATTCCACCCCCAAAGGGGGATGAACGACCTGACTGAAATATCAACGCACAGTCTAAACCGCTGGTCCTAGGGACATCAATTTTGGAGGGTGTGTTCTTTGTGAAGAGTAGGTATCAAATAAGAAGGGGTTTTTGGAAATTCAACCTTTAAAGGGGTGAAAAGGGGGGATTTTGTTTGTATGAAAAATCTTATTTCTTGAGTTAATAACCTTGAAACTTGGCACGAATACTTATCTAAGTAAATTATGAAGTTTGAAATTTTTCGTTTTTCTAAAATACCCCCTAAAGAGGTATTGGGGGTGTCAAAATTTATATGGAAGAATTTTAACGCCCTGTCCGATTAACTTGAAACTCAGTATTTATACTAAGGACTAAAAATAATTAATAACGTGTATCAGGGTTTTTAGAAAATCTATCCCTAACTGTGTGAAAAGAGGTAGTTAATTTTAAAGGGGAGGATTTTACTGCGTGGCTATATTAGCTCGAAAATTGGCATAAATAAACTTAAGAGTCAAGTTATGAACACATCTTAAACGATTTTTCAAAATTCCACCCCTGTGGGGGTGAAAAGCGGGGATCCAGTTTATTTAAAAAATCTGATTCCTTTGTTCTATAAACTTAAAAATTGGCCCGAATACTTATTTATCTAAATTAATTATAAAGATCATACCAACATACATTTTCGAAACTTTTAGAGGAAAGTACGAATTTCACGCGGACGAACTCGCGGGCAGAAGCTAGTTATGAAATAAACAATTTAATCATTACTTTTGTGTGTTTTTATTTAGGTATATAATTTAAAAGTTTTAGCTTCGGTCTATATTGTATTGCATGAAACTAATATAAATAAACCACCAATATCGAGAAATTTGTTGTTTTAAGTGTGTGTGTGTTGTTGTGTTGTTAAAGTGGCCTGGCGTCAGGGGTACGGCGATACGTTTATACTCTGGCGTTCAAAAGGGTAATAAAGCTGAAGAGTTTGTTGGTTTGAACGCGTTAATCTCTGAAACTACAAGTCGGATTTCAAAAATTATTTTGCATTTGATAGCTCAATTACTGAGAAAGGCTATAGACTACTTAGCATCACGTTTGGATATTGAGGAGCCGAGCAAAAAGGGAAAATGTCAGTGCGAACGCTAGGCGAAAATAAAGTAGTAACGCGGCCTGGCGATGCGATGCGACGAGTTGGATCCGGAGAACAAGAAATTTCACGCGGACGAAGACGCGGGTAGAAGCTAGTTTATTAAACAAAATTGTAATAAAGTAAAATTTTATATCAAAATCGTCAAAATCTTTTCTCTGTTTGTCATGTTCTTTGAAGTTGGATGATGCAGGTGAGAAATAAAAATAATCAGTCTAAGGGCGAACTTCACAAATGAAACTGAACGCGTTCACGACTGCAGCAAATCTAAACCACAGTCAAGAAATTTTCAAAGCATTTATTTCAATTAAACCATTTACAGGCACTTTTGAATTGTCAAGAAGTTAGTCAGAAAAAATGAAGCTAGTTGCCCATTCCAAAGCGTAGGTACCTATGGAGAAGAACGGGCAAGAAACTCCATGGACACTCTTTTAAATCAAAATAATGTGGTTACAAAGTCTTGGTTACATCATTCATGTTAAACATTATACATGTGAGAACGATGCAGAACGTTAAAAGCGTCCATAATGAAAAGATGAGAAAAAACAACAATTCAAATAATAAATTAAAATAAGCCATGGCAGCAAAGAGATGACTAGTCCCTACTGACGGCGCCCGTTCACGAACATGATGCATGCATCAAGAGCTGTCAGTGTCAAAATTGTTGTAGAATTTTGACACTGACAGGTCTTGAACGCGGTTTAGAAGTGCTGATCGCGTTCGGTTTCATTGTTGTAATCCGCACTAAAGGATGGTATTGATTTCGAAACTACTGAACTTTCGCAAATACAACGGTTTAATTTTAACATATCCATGTAACTTGCAAATCATCATGGTCGGATCTAATATCTTTTTAAATATAAATAAAGACATACGAAATGGTTTTGTGTTTCAATTTAGAAGAACGATTCTTTTCCAAATGAACATACTTACTTCGTTCACTGTCTTCAGTTTCTTTGTCATGATCAAATGCTTCATTCAAAGTTCCATTTCGTTTTTAAAAAGTTGATAATCTTATATATAGGGTGACTTGTGATTTGACATATTCCTTCCAGGACCTGTTAGTGTGACCCATTTGCAACAATTAAACATCCCATAAGGCGAGGCGAAAATTTACGGAATTCGAGAATACAATATTTTCATGTATTTTTAAATATCACCTTTCTCTAAACTCTCTTGGAAATGGGTCACACTATCCGGTCCCGGAAAAAAGAAAGAAGAAATTACAAGTTACCCTGTATTTTTGTAAATGTTAGCTCCATTAGTTAATGCTTAGTTGCTTTGTGTTTTCCCTCTCTTTTCGACAAATTACTATTTCACGTTACATAATTATAAATACTTATAAATACGTATAAATTACAATTACATATTACACGACAAGCATATTTGACACCAATTCTTGAATCATCTTCCCTTAACAAAAAATATCTAAGTACAGAAGCCAGCACATCAAGTTAAGTACCCGAAACTGTCAAATTTTTCCCAATCAACTTTGAACCTTATGCTTTAGCAATAAAGTTGAAAATCTATTAAAGAAATTTGACAGATTGTAGTAGCTTGATGTGCTGGCGTCTGTACATTCTGTATCAGTGACAAGAGTGATCCTTAAATATGGTTATTCATCAGTCTAATAAAGCACATAGAAAGTGCATGACACACATACTTTTAAGCTCCAATCCGCTCACCAGTAATCTATTCTTGTTCCTAATAATTAACAGCTCCCTCCTATCTTAGAAGTTATTTGAAAGTACGTAGTTATTTGTTTAAAATAATGCCCTGATAACGTGAAGTGAGAAATAGAGTTCTCACTCTCTCTCTCTCACTTCATTAGCGTTAAAACGACAAGGATAGAATATAAAGTCTGAAAGAGTTTTTAAACGAGTGTCAAGTTTTTATGAATCTAGAGTTTTTCTTCTTTCGCTTAATACCTGAACTTTGCTTTCAGGTATAAGGTATGAAATAACAAAATCCCAAAGAGGAAAGGATCTACTTCTAGTCAACGGGTTTACGTACACAAAGATGAGTTTGAACTATTGGGGGTGTTCTTCTAACAAGTCAGACTGCAGAGCTAAAATCAAGAGAAGCTCCTCCGGTGTCTTAGAATTTGTCAACAACGAACATTGCCATCCACCGCGCCAGTTTTACAAAAACAATAATGGCCACATTGTATTACAAAAGCGAAGTAAATTTAGACGATAGCCGTTCATCGACGGCTGGAGAAGGTTTCCACTTTGAACACTTGGAATATCAGTATTTCTCATGGAGCGACTGTTATCTGAGTTTCATTACCTAAATGGGAAATACTGCCAGTCTATTCTGTAACCACCATTCAAACTTACGTTAGGTGAGTTTGAAGTGAGCTGTCATTGCTACCTTATGACAGCTCACTTCAAGCTCACTTCACCTAAGTTTGAAAAAATCTCACCGTGAAAACTTAGGTAAAGTGAGGTTGAAGTGAGCTGTCATTGCTACCTTATGACAGCTCACTTCGAGCTCACTTCACCTAAGTTTGAATAAATCTCACCGTGAAAACTTAGGTAAAGTGAGGTTGAAGTGAGCTGTCATTGCTACCTTATGCCAGCTCACTTCGAGCTCACTTCACCTAAGTTTGAAAAAATCTCACCGTGAAAACTTAGGTAAAGTGAGGTTGAAGTGAGCTGTCATTGCTACCTTATGCCAGCTCACTTCGAGCTCACTTCACCTAAGTTTGAAAAAATCTCACCGTGAAAACTTAGGTAAAGTGAGGTTGAAGTGAGCTGTCATTGCTACCTTATGCCAGCTCACTTCGAGCTCACTTCACCTAAGTTTAAAAAAATCTCACCGTGAAAACTTAGGTAAAGTGAGGTTGAAGTGAGCTGTCATCAGGTGACAATGCCAGCTCACTTTAAGCTCACTTCACTTAAGTTTTCATGGTAAGATTAAAAAAGAGGTGAAGTCAGCTGTCATTCCACCTAATGCCAGTATTGACAGCTAACTTCACCTATATTTTCACGGGGAGATTTTTAAAGAGTTGTTTGGCTGATATTGATACCTAAGTTAGGTCAGTTGTAAGACTTGGGCTGGCTATCTGTACCATCATGCTTGTGTCCCCCTACTGACATCAAGGTCGATTTAAAATTCAACACCGCTGAATTTCGGAGACCAATTTTATCGCGTGATTGATATTTCCATTTAGCCAAAAGAAGCAATCCTTACCTAAATATTTAATTATTATATTAAAGTTACATCTACATAGTTATTTCTTTATTTAAATTATATGTAGTAAGTAAACCGTATGCTGTGGTTATTAATATTTTTTGTAATTAATAGATTTTGATCTCAATAAATAGTTTTATCCAAATAATCTAGTCAGTAAATAAATCGTTGTGTAATGAATTATCTTCAAGTAGTTTCTCATCCTGTCTTTTCTATGTTTACAGTGAACACTGCCTACCAATTTGTTTGTTGAAATAAATCTGATACATAATTTTTCCCCTTTTATTTGTACCTGGACATGGTTAAAATGGTAAATTAAGCATACAAGTTGTGCTCTCCGGCTCGCTATGACATCTGCCTGCCTAGCTTTTCCCAACTATGTTGGGGTCGGCTTCCAGTGTAACGGGATGCAGTTGCATACTAGTATTTTACATGGAGCGATTGCCTATCTGACCTCCACAACCCAGTTACTGGGTAACACGATTCCCCTTGGTAAGACTGGTTGTCAGACTTTCGGGCTTCTGACGACCCGTAACGACTGTTGAAGATCCAAGAATGACAGCCGGAACCAGCGCTATAATGTATTAACTATAATTAGTCTAGATTACAGAAGATCTTGAGAATAAGTTCCAATGCTTACTCTAGGATGCATATCCGGTAGGCTCTTAAATCCTTACCTATCCTTCGGGCACGTCTTCCCTACCATTACCGCGCCCCCCGGTCTGTTCCTTGACATGCAATGGTCGCTATAGCACCATGAAAATGAGGCTACAGGAGCTAGTGCGAATCTTGGGGTTCATTCGATTAATTGAGTCTGGTTTAACCACGCTGGGATCGGTGCAATTCATTCATTCATAACTAATACCAGTTCTACTTTCAGGTAGAGGATACGAAATTACAAAATCACAGAGAGGGAAGAACCTGATTCTCATTGACGGATACACGTATGCCCAAGTCAGTTCTCACGGTTGGGGATGCTCAACCCATAAGCCACGATGCAGGGCTAAGCTGAGAGTTGATCCTGACGCTGGCCATCTCGCATACGTTTTCAATGAACACTGCCATCCACCTAGACAGTTTTCAAAAAGTAATACTGGGGAAGTCGTTATGAAAAGTAGGAGAAAAGAAGCTTTGAGTTATTGGTAGGGGACCAAAAGTTATGTACAGACGCCTGCACATCAAGCTACCCGGAACTTTCAAATTTTCCCAATCAACTTTGAATCTTGTTTTAGAGATAAAGTTGAAAATCTATTAATCTGTCAAGCTCCGCTAATGAGACACAATTGATTTTCTATTGTTTCGTCGCCGATCGGCGAACCGCGCCGATTTGACAGATTGTAGTAGCTTGATGTGCTGGCGTCTGTTTAGTTAATGCACATATCTTGTTATTGTTATTATTGTATATGTTATCAAGATTTGAAGGCCATTTCGCGTGATTAAAAACGTTTAAAATCTAGTCGCGATCTCATCTCAACGACAATCAATGTCAAAGACTTGTCAAACATTTAGGGAAATTAGAGGTAATTTTGACAGACTGAGACTGAGATCAGACTGTGAACGTTCTTAAAATAACGAGAATTGCCCGTATGTTTAAATGTACTTAATGTTTCTTAACCAGTATTATCTACTTGTAATTGATAGACCATGTAAGTTTTTTGAAGGTTTAGGCTGGCCGCGTTGTAAAGTAGCTTGCGTTATTTATTTTTACGGTTCCGTACCTCAAAAGGAAAAACGGAACCCTTATAAGTTCACTTCGTTGTCCGTCTGCCAGTCCGTCAGCAAGACCCTTTTTCTCAGGAACGCTTGGAGTTGTCAAGTTGAAATTAATATCAAATACTCAGGGCTACAATCCCTTGAAGCAGTGAAAAAATTAAACTTCTAAGTCAACGCAATCAAAAGATACGGGCGTTTATGTTCCGAAATCAAAACCTATAGGGTACTTCCCGTTGACTTAGAATCATGAAATTTGGCAAGAAGTAATGATGTTGCACGAATACAGGAAAAATCCGAAGACCTTAAATATGTAAATACATAAACAAAAAACTATTTACATAGGTAGGTACCTACGCCCTCCGTGCGGGAGTCCAACTCGCACCTGACCGGTTTTTTTTGCTGATGCGATCACACTAGCTTTGTAATTGCATAGGTAGTCCCAACGGTACGGTCACCTATGCAATAGGGATGATGACATACATTTTGAAGTGTTACAAACATTATTTCTCTATTTAAAAGCGTTGGAAACGACCTCCTTTATCTCCCTATTTCGTTTGATCCACGACGTTTTGACCACCCTGTATATATTTATTTATACTATTATTAGACCTTTACGTCACTTTATATTTAAAAATATTTATTCCTCAATTTTTTACAATAGCACCTACCATTGTTTGTCTCTGCATCACCCAAAGGTTGACTGGTAGAAAATGCCTATGCCATTAAATCTGCCTCTGTATGCTTAATGTATTAAATAAATAAAAAAATTAAGTGAGAATTAACAAAAATGTTTTATTTTAAAAGTTTCATGAAAACTGAATGAGAAGAGTGCAAATAAAATGATGAAACTACAGAAATTTCGAAAAGAATGAACGATCATAATAATGTGCTACAGATAAAGAAGGTTACAGACATGATTCGATGATAAATTTTCTCATCTAATCATATATCTGTAACATAAACACTAATTATTCTAGAGAATAATTTGCAAACTAAAACCTAATAATTATTTTCAGGATTTAACTACGAAGTGATAAAGTCACAAAGAGGAAACGACCTCATTTTGATAGACGGTTACACATTCTCAAAACTGCGGATGAAATACTGGATATGCTCCTCTAGACACGACTGCAAGGCGATACTCCGGCTCAACTCTGAAGGATACATCTTTCACTGCTACAACGTCCACAGCCATCCGCCTAGAGACATCGTTCTAACGAAGAATGGGAAACATATTCGAGCACCGCAAAGACGAAATGTATAAAATCTTTTATCTAAACCCATGCTATAAATCCTCTATAAAAGTTTCTGAAACAGTTAGCTTATTGCCAACATTAAAACAACCAGTGTCATAGTAACCATAATATCATCCAAACGAGTGTTATTATGTTGTACTAGATTTCATTATGCAACTCGTTTTCAAAAACAACTCGTTTTCAAAAACAACTCGTTTTCAAAAAAAGAACATTGTCATGCACGCGCGTTTCACTACCATAGCGCAGTAATTTAAAAAAGGAACTTATAGGTTGTTCGAATTCACGTCGTATCCCGCCGGCCACCATTTTTGTTCCATATTAGTATTGCAAAATACTGTTTCAGAACCTTTTATAGAGGATTTATATCATAGGTGTAGATAAAGTCTTGTATGCAACTGTACATAATTAGGTATTAAAACACTCATGTGATACTTGCCTCTTTACTTGTGGCTTTTGCCGCGTGTGATAAACCCACATTCGTGTTTTAATACCCCTTATTATAAAACAGTTGCATAAATAACTATTGTAATAAGAGTAGAGGAAGATCAATGAAATAACAGACGGATTGTGTGAAAGATGATGATGATGTAAGGGGATGAATAGTGAGATGACGGCTGATAGAGATGTATGGAAGAAAAAGATATAATAACACGGCACTCAAATTAATTCAAGTGGTGGCCCAGTGGTAATGGCCGCGACTTACGAGTTGTAGGTCGTGGGTTCAAACCCAAGCAGACACTTTACTTTGTATAAATTATTTCATCACCACTGCTCTCAAAACGGCGAAGGAAAACATCTTGAGGAAACCGGCGCGGCATGTTCTAGAACCAACCGGCACTGGGTTCGCGTGGTGGATTACGGCCCACTTCCTCTCACTGAGAGGAGGCCTAAATCCCAGCAGTGGGAATATTATAGGCTGATTCCATTCGTAGCAGGAGGATGATGATGATGCAAAATAGTTTGTAAAATATCTAGTTTGTTAATATTGAAGTATGGGTTGATATTTTTATGCTTAAACGTGGATCCACGCGAGACACAATGGCTTTTTAATTGTGTCTGTAATTACGGCATTCAGCCGATTAAATAACATAATTGGTTTATTTATTTGTCGTCTTTCGAATGTTATCTACTAGCTAATTATCCCTATAAAAACTGTTTTCGTAAATCATGGCTGATGCATCTTGAGGTTTTGATTTTGCAGATATTAAGATTAATACAAAGATCTTTTGAATTAACGCTTTCGTCACTTGTGCTGAGATAACATGGTCATCTTTGCAATAGGTAATATGAATTAATGATAAGATACTAATAAATTATGATTATATTGCACTAAAAAACTAAAGTTGAAAATCTATTAATCTGTCAAGCTCCGCTAATGAGACACAATTGATTTTCTATCGTTTCGTCGCCGATCGGCGAACCGCGCCGCTTGACCGGTTAATGAAATTTGACAGATTGTAGTAGCTTGATGTGCTGGCGTCTGTATTTAGTTAATGCACATATCTTGTTATTGTTATTATTGTATATGTTATCAAGATTTGAAGGCCATTTCGCGTGTTTAAAAACGTTTAAAATCTAGTCGCGATCACATCTCAACGACAATCAATGTCAAAGCCTTGTCAAACATTTAGGGAAATTAGAAGTAATTTTGACAGATTGAGACTGAGATCAGACTGTGGACGTTCTTAAAATAACGAGAATTGCCCATATGTTTAAATGTACTTAATGTTTCTTAACCAGTATTATCTGCTTGTAATTGATAGACCATGTAAGTTTTTTGAAGGTTTAGGCTGGCCGCGTTGTAAAGTAGCTTGCGTTATTTATTTTTAGGGTTCCGTACCTCAAAAGGAAAAACGGAACCCTTATAAGTTCACTTCGTTGTCCGTCTGCCAGTCCGTCAGCAAGACCCTTTTTCTCAGGAACGCTTGGAGTTGTCAAGTTGAAATTAATATCAAATACTCAGGGCTACAATCCCTTGAAGCAGTGAAAAAATTAAACTTCTAAGTCAACGCAATAAACAGATACGGGCGTTTATGTTCCGAAATCAAAACCTATAGGGTACTTCCCGTTGACGTAGAAACATGAAATTTGGCAAGAAGTAATGATGTTGCACGAATACAGGAAAAATCCGAAAACCTTAAATATGTAGTTACATTAAAAAAAAAAACTATTTACATAGGTATGCGATCACACTAGCTTTGTAATTGCATAGGTAGGCCCAACGGTACGGTCACCTATGCAATAGGGATGATGACATAAATTTTGAAGTGTTACAAACATTATTTCTCTATTTAAAAGCGTTGGAAACGACCTCCTTTATCTCCCTATTTCGTTTGATCCACGACGTTTTGACCACCCTGTATATATTTATTTATACTATTATTAGACCTTTACGTCACTTTATATTTAAAAATATTTATTCCTCAATTTTTTACAATAGCACCTACCATTGTATGTCTCTGCATCACCCAAAGGTTGACTGGTAGAAAATGCCTATGCCATTAAATCTGCCTCTGTATGCTTAATGTATTAAATAAATAAAAAAATTAAGTGAGAATTAACAAAAATGTTTTATTTTAAAAGTTTCATGAAAACTGAATGAGAAGAGTGCAAATAAAATGATGAAACTACAGAAATTTCGAAAAGAATGAACGATCATAATAATGTGGTTCAGATAAAGAAGGTTACAGACATGATTCGATGATAAATTTTCTCATCACACTATCACACTAATATTATAAAGGCGAAAGTTTGTGAGTGTGTGTGTGTGTTTATATGTTTGTTACTTCTTCACGCTCAAACCGCTGAACCGATTTAGATGAAATTTGGTATAGAGATAGTTTGAGTCCCGCGAAAGGACATAGGCTACTTTTTATCCCGATATTCCCACGGGATCGACATTTACGCGTGTGAAACCGCGGGGCGCAGCTAGTCTAATCATATGTCTGTAACATAAACAGTAATTATTCTAGAGAATAACTTGAAAACTAAAACCTAATAATCATTTACAGGATTTAACTACGAAGTGATAAAGTCACAAAGAGGAAATGACCTCATTTTGATAGACGGTTACACATTCACAAAACTGCGGATGAAATACTGGATATGCTCCTCTAGAGCCCACGACTGCAAGGCGAAACTCCGGCTCGACTCTGAAGGATACATCTTACACTGCTACAACGTCCACAGCCATCCGCCGAGAGACATCGTTCTAACGAAGAATGGGAAACATATTCGAGCACCGCAAAGACGAAATGTATAAAATCTTTTATCTACACCCATGCTATACCTAAATCCTCTATAAAAGTTTCTGAAACAGTTAGCTTATTGCCAACATTAAAACAACCAGGGTCATAGTAACCATAATATCATCCAAACGAGTGTTATTATGTTGACTAGATTTCATTATGCAACTCGTTTTCAAAAAAAGAACGTTGTCATGCACGCGCGTTTCACTACCACAGCGCAGTAATTTAAAAAAGGAACTTATAGGTTATTCGAATTCACGTCGTATCCCGCCGGCCACCATTTTTGTTCCATATTAGTATTGCAAAATACTGTTTCAGAACCTTTTATAGAGGATTTATATCATAGGTGTAGATAAAGTCTTGTATGCAACTGTACATAATTAGGTATTAAAACACTCATGTGATACTTGCCTCTTTACTTGTGGCTTTTGCCTCGTGTGATAAACCCACATTCGTGTTTTAATACCCCTTATTATAAAACAGTTGCATAAATAACTATTGTAATAAGAGTAGAGGAAGATCAATGAAATAACAGACGGATTGTGTGAAAGATGATGATGATGTAAGGGGATGAATAGTGAGATGACGGCTGATAGAGATGTATGGATGAAAAAGATATAATAACACGGCACTCAAATTAATTCAAGTAGTGGCCCAGTGGTAATGGCCGCGACTTACGAGTTGTAGGTCGTGGGTTCAAACCCAAGCAGACACTTTACTTTGTATAAATTATTTCATCACCACTGCTCTCAAAACGGCGAAGGAAAACATTTTGAGGAAACCGGCGCGGCATGTTCTATAGCCAACCGGCGCGCGGCGCTGGGTTCGCGTGGTGGATTACGGCCCACTCCCTCTCACCGAGAGGAGGCCTACATCCCAGCAGTGGGAACATTATAGGCTGATTCCATACCCAAATTAATTCGTGGCAGGAGGATGATGATGATGCAAGATAGTTTGTAAAATATCTAGTTTGTTAATATTGAAGTATGATATTTTTATGCTTAAACGTGGATCCACGCGAGACACAATGGCTTTTTAATTGTGTCTGTAATTACGGCATTCGCCGATTAAATAACATAATTGGTTTATTTATTTGTCGTCTTTCGAATGTTATCTATTAACTAATTATCCCTATAAAAACTGTTTTCGTAAATCATGGCTGATGCATCTTGAGGTTTTGATTTTGCAGATATTAAGATTAATACAAAGATCTTTTGAATTAACGCTTTCCTAACTTGTGCTGAGATAACATGGTCATCTTTGCAATAGGTAATATGAATTAATGATAAGATACTAATAAATTATGATTATATTGCACTAAAATAATGTTATTTGTTTTCTTAACACCCCTTTATAATAAAAACCTTCAAACGAAATCAAGCAAGCCTGCAGTGGTTCAAGCCTACATGATGATGATGTCCGAAAACTTCTTGAAAAGAGACAGCATCGACTGACACACCAGAATAGCAGACCTGAAGCTACTTCTCTAGCATCGTGGAGTTGCCAATCACAAATTACAATTTCTTTACACATACACTTGCAAAGCGAAGAAAACACAATAGGTATTGTAACATTGTCAAAAGATCCCTAATGAACGTTCGCATCAAAAATAGCAATGCTCTATTTAATTTTGTATTCATTTGACAGGCTCCGTCGAGCAACCAGACTCCTATAGAACCATTAAATCACAAAGAGGTAAAGATCTCATCGTTTACGGAGATTATACATTTGCCAAGACTTCGACGAGTAAATTTTCTTGGGTATGCTCAACCCGGGCACGGGAGTGCAGAGCTAGGATCAAATTGGATGTATATGGGAACATTATCAGCGTCAATAATGAACATACTCATCCTCCAAACATGATACTAAAAGATGGAGAGTACACAAGGATGTTTAGATTAAGAAATTAGTTCCGTTTATGTACCTCATCATCACCCCTATCTTAATTTATTTGAGGTCGGCCTTCTTCTTTGACACATTTCTATCTACTGTCATTTCGGAATTCATCTTGGAGCATATATCAGGGTTCACGCTATCTTTCCGTCATTTTCTTGGTCTTCTTCCTAGCCCACATTGATTTGACTCAATACTTTTCTCGCAATGTGTCACTCACATACCTTAGCCTTAGTTCTGATTGTGTAGCTACGTCTATTTAAATGTAAATTTGTTATAAAAAATGTACATATGTATTATAAATAAAAATTCTTTAAAAGTGTATGGAGTTTCAATATCTTTTGCTATGTGTTCTTTCTGATGTCACCAATAGTCATATTTAACTATCATTCTTATACTCTTAATATCGAAGAAATTTTCTGCGACAGAAATTTCCACCTTACTTCCAAGTAAACCCTATTTGTTTATTAAATCACAAAGGGGCAAAGATCTCATCATGCTCGGAAAATATACGTACGCCAGTCATAAGAAGTCGGTAACAAGTAGTACGTGGCGATGCTCAACAAGGTCGGGAGGCTGCAAAGCGACGATCAAGTTGGGCATACTTGGGGACCTAATTAGCGCCAGTAAACATACTCATCCTCCAAATGTGAGAGTAAGAGGGAAGAAAAGAAGAGGGAAGCCACAGAATTCAGAAGAAAAAGAAGATGAAGAAGAAAATCGGTAGGTGGTCAAATAGTTCAGTATGCAGGTATTTTTGATCTACAAAAGGTGGTGTAGAAAATGTTTTAATTTGTATTGCTTAGTATAGGCTACTCATGAAAAATTTAAGTTTTGGGCCTCGAGGGGTAAAGGCGTTAGCCGCCATCTTGAATTGAAGGGGCCAACATTTTTTCTTTTTTACATAATGCTTCAACAGTTGACTTTATGACAAAAATGTCTATAAGACAAACATTGCGATTATTTTTGTATTTGTATTTGTTCTGTAAGTCTTATAGATGGGTAGTTCTTCAGGGACAAAATTTTCAATGTCTGTGGGTATATTTTTTGTAACCAACAAAACGGCATACAATTTTATTTTTTGTACAGTTTAGCTTTGTCCCTTACTGGGTCAAATGATATTTTTTAAATAATTGATGTCTAAGTAAAAAATAAAAATATTTGAAGTTTGTTCTTCTGAATTATATAACGCGTCCGTTTGACATTTTCCGGAACAAAATGGATTATTTTCACTGCGATACTATTTGACTTCGATGCACGGTAAAGGTATTTGTATTGTCATTCGCTTGCTCTTGCATCCTATGTCGCAAATAATTCGGAGTATTGAAAATCGGAATGTCGTTTTTCGGACTGAGAACCCATCGATCATTTGATTCTTCGAACGTATGAAAATCAGAAAACAAACAAATCGCATTTATGACTTTCAGTAAAATAAATTTCGTGATTTTTAATAATAGACATTACAATTCTTAGGTATTATGAAATTCGGACTTTTGAGAATCGGAACATCGAAATTCAGAATATTTGGGTGTTCCCTTAATAATGAGAGTCTGGCTTCCCGCGCGGGGTGAAGCCAGATGCAATGGACGAGCTAAAAGGCGGACGTACGGCTGCCGGCTGGTTGGCTTAGATCCCGGTTTTACGAAGGTAAATATCTGATTCATCTGTGTTTGGTTCGTTGTAATCAGAATGCCACCTGGCATTCTGATTACAATGCCTACTTCATAAAATTTATTTTATTGTTTTAAAACTTAAATCTGTGTTTCGTGTGATGCTCTTGGGTTATAGATTCGTATAGAAAAATCATAATAATGAAGTCTGTATGTATGATGATTTATGCATAATTGTAGGCAAAATCCTGATTCATATTTGCCTGATTCGTATGGTCAAAACTCAATATGATTCATAAAATAAATTAGTTTTTCCCCTCTTCAGCACGTAAGGAGCGCTTTTGTTGCGTAATTCTCCTTGTCCAATTTTTGACCGTGTACAAGTCAGTAGTTCTAGCCTTGTTTATTATTATTTACTTAGCTATAACCTTTTGAATAATTCAAAAATAATAGAAGTATAAACTTGTTCTAAATATGACACTTTTGATACGTCTTAGTTAAGAATTAATAATTATTGTTTAGAATTACCAATCATAACTGACGGTGTATTTATTACTAACAATAAAGTAATAAAATTGAGACCAATATTATTTAAATGGCACTTCTGACAATAAAATAAATAAATAAATCTTCCGTTTTAACAATCATAAAAACCTATTATTCATAAGTCAAAGTCTCTATCTAATTTCTGTTATTTTAATATTGCAGTTAACAACAATGGTATACAAACTAAAGATCAAAGGAAGGAGAAAAAGAGACTCGCAGAACGTAGAAGGATGGAAAACATAAGAAAAGATCCAGAAAAGTATGCTCTGTGGAAATTAAAAATGAAAGAAATATATTTGAAAAGAAAGAGAGAAGGTAAAGTCGAGTCAGTTCAGAATTTGACACCCAAACAACAAAAAATTGCTAGGAAGAAAAGCAGAGAAAGTACTCGAAGATGGTATGCTAAAAAGAAATTAAAAGAACGTGATATTCATTCAGAAGAGGAAATAATTGGCGAATGTGATTCAGTAGACAATACCGAAATAAATGATCCTCTGCTTAAATTAGAATAAGTTTGTAGTGATTTTTTAATTATGAAAGGTTATAGCTAAGTTAATAAGTATAATAAATAGAAGTTATACACGGAAAAAAATTAAACAGAGGGAATATTATATTGTAGCATTATAATAACTTTTTCGTACCTAACAGAATGTATTGTATTACAAATATTAGCAATAGTTCAAATTTCTGTTATATAACAATATTCTCGCTTTCTCATACAATACAATCATATACTGGAGTTTTAAAAATGTTTTACAAGAATTATTGTTGAATTCAACAGATTTTTTTCCGCTATATGATCACTGATAATTGTTTTCATAAAAACACATTATTGTTGTTGTTGTTAAAATATGATTATTTTCTTAATACAGAGCCCATCTACATAACTTTTTTCATTTTTTTTTCTGATTCATCTGTAACACATTCTGATTCATCTGGGCACAAAATATTCGAACGTCGATATTTTAAAAACTACTTTATAAAAACGAGTCCCTCATTCAAGTATGTATATGTTATTTGGTATACCTATTTTTATATGAATATGTGTTACAGAGCTGAAATTGAAATTAAATTTTGGCCATATGGATCAGTTGAAGAATCACATTTCGAAGAACATACAAAGTTACAAGCGGGAGAAAATTTTATTTTTACAATAAATCATCTTAGTATATGTATTGTTTATATTGAATGTTTTAAACTACTTAATGTTTTTAAACTAATTATTTTTAAACCGTTTTGAGGTTCCAGGTAGGTTAACGTCGATAAATTGATTTATTACCTTGACGTCCAGTCCCGTCCCGTCGAGTCGCCGTCACGTCATTATCCGCGCTGGCATTTTCCGTCTCCTTGCCTTATGAAAATTTCGTCATAATTATCCCCGGTCTCCATCTCAATTTCTGACGCATTTTCGCATGCCTGCCCACTACAGTATCCACACACAATAAACACTTTACTGCAGTTACATGCTCTACTGCATCCTTTTCTACAGTTGCAAGATATTATGTGCGAAAGTGCCTCTGGTGCTGCTTTATCAGTTGTTGTTATAGGAGTAAGTCCATTATTGATGTCATATATCCAGCCCCATTCCTCTGGATTTTTTTTCAATTCCGTACCATTTTTGGACTTGGTGGTATATCATAAAAGCGTGATATGATGCAGCATCTTTTGTTGGCGGCAAAGAAGCAAGATTAACTTTACTTTTAATTAATAATGATTTTGCGAATCGTTGATATCTGATTCATTTTCCATATCGCCACCATACAAAGTAACCAGAAAGCGTGCTCCAGCATCTGCGATTTCTTCTGGTTGTGCTGTTTCATTTTTGAAAATGCTAATGATCTCATTCAGTTGTCTGTTCTTTTCAACAAGAGGAAAAAAATAGATTCTCCCTTGATTGAAGATAGATGATTTGGTATCGCAGAAAGACGATGTTGGTTGTAGCTTCTTTGTATTTGAAACTATTAGCGGAATAAAGTCTTTCAGCCGTTTTGCCTTTGTCTGGTTTTCGCAGGAATGCTTTGGGGTGGACACATCGCAGTCAGCAAAACCAGAAGATCCACGTCTTCACAAAAACATTTTTAAATGTCGTACAGACGCCAGCACATCAAGCTACCCGCAACTGTAAAATTTTCCCAATCATCTTTGAACCTTATGCTTTAGCGATAAAGTTGTAAATCTATTAAAGAAAATTGATAGATTGTAGTAGCTTGATGTGCTGGCGTCTGTACATATATTTCCATGACTTGTTTGATAAAAATATGGCGTCATTGGATTTCGGCTGCGGAACGGCCACATCTCACTTCCCGGCGTGATATTTGCGAGGTCAAATTGGAGTTGTATATTTTTTTGTAAATTTAATTTTTTCATCGCTTGTAATTTTTTATCTTTACGACGTACAGAATAAATACGAATAAAGAAAATAATTGAAATGTTATCTTTATACTTCTCATAGACATTTATGTCATAATGTCAACTGTTGAAGCAATAAGTAATAAAGAACAAATTCAAGATGGCGGCTAACGCTGTCACCCCGCGGGGGTCCAAAACCTAAATTTTTCATGAGTAGTCTATACTTAAGCTATACAAATTAAGACATCTTCTACACCACCTTTTGTAGGGCAAAACCTCTTTTTTGTCCTCAATAATTGTACTTGTACTAAAAGGACAATGCCTATTTAGTATGGAAGTGGCGTCATTCTGTTTTCTCGGAGCCATTAACCAAATCTTGTTTTTCTACTACGGAATTGTGTAACAAACGAAACTTACTTGACATGCATATCTCTAAACTCAATCCGAAATAAGATTCAAGGAAGTTTGTAGTTTGATTGGTACATATTTTTACGACTTAACGAAAATCAAAAGTAAGAAAAATGGCATAATATTCCCTCTGACCTGACAATGTAATTGGTGAGGGGTGCGTAACGTACGGGAGGTGGTGTAACGAATATTCAAATATAAAATGTATATGTGTGTGTATGTAAATGTAAAATATGTGTGTGTTGTATCTGAATAATTTTACAAAATATTTGTTCTAAATACTTCACTTACCTTCTCTGGTTGATTTTGGAGAAGGAATTAATTGGCAAGCCCGGTTTAAAACTAAGAAACACTGCGTTTTATTATATTAATAATGAGACTGCCCCGTTCAACCAACAGCAGCACTGAGCATGTGGTGCAGGGTTCGATTTCCAGGTTGGGCAAAGTGTTGTTGAGTTTTCCCATTAGGAATTTATCAGCAGCAGCCCGGAGTCTGGATTTGTGCCTGGGTGATGGCAACAGGTTATTACGTGGGACTTAAACATAACTGGGGAAATATGAGTAATCGGTAATCTTTCGGGGATTAAAGGCGTGATCTTATGGTATATTTATAATCCTAAGCCGTTATCTTTTTTCAATTAAATATGTATTACGTACTGAAATGAAAAATCTCTCATTTTATTCTCTCTTTAATATCATTCCTGCGGTGGTTTGCTTCCTCAGAAAGGGACCGTACCTCATCTAAAAAAGAAATAGAATAGATGATTGTTTAATGCTGCGAGTAAACCTGCTTCTATGTTCTATGTTATCGGGTTTGGTTTCCGCACCTAGTCCTTCATGTGGAGTATTGCATAGACGCCAGCACATCAAGCTACCCGAAACTGTCAAATTTTCCCAATCAACTTTGAACCTTATATTTTAGCGATAAAGTTGAAAATCTATTAAATGAATTTGACAGATTGTAGTAGCTTAATGTGCTGGCGTCTGTGCCTGGGCCATGGCGGCCGCCGCGCGCCGTTGGTCAGACCTACTTAAGGTCTAACTATTCGGATAAACCGTAGCTATAAATAGCACCGTTCTTTGGAATCCCGAAATGTTTGTTTTAAAATACTATAATAGAACAAGTACTCTATTGCATTCTCTTCAATGTATTTACTTGTGAAACTTCGGACTAATAATAATAATTTTATTTTGGCAGAATATTCGACCCAGCATTCGACACTACCTTATCCGATAATTAAATCCCAACGAGGCAGGGATCTCATTCTGGTTGACAATTATACGTACGGAAGAGTGACATCCAACAGCCTTCTCTGGGTGTGCTCATCAAAACTTCGAGGTTGTAAAGCAAGGCTCCGACTGGACGAATCTGGGAACATTACCGAAATAATTAACGACCACTCTCATCCTCCAAGAAAATACATGAAATTAAAAAATGGACAGTACATAAGGGTATAGTTTTGGTATGCCATAATGTATGTAGGCAAACGTAGTGTGGGACGCCCCCCAGCTAGATGGACCGACGACCTCAAAAAGGTGGCTGGGACAGACTGGATGCGGAAGGCGGAGGACAGGGTGTTGTAACGCAGCAGTGGACTGCGATAGGCTAAGTTGATTGAATAATTGTATGTATGAGTGTGTGGATTTGATTTTATGTAACTCGTTTCAATTTGGTTGCTTCATCCACATTGATAAAATAACGTAATGGCTCCCGCAGACAGTCGCACGACGTGACGCATTGCGACTCTCTTTTCATAGCGGATATAATTATAGCAGAATCGCGTCGCCATGTCGCGTCACGCCTGTCTGCGGAGCCTTAAACATGTGAGGACCTTTTTGTTCTTTGTGGCGAGAAAGAAGCTACAGTATTTTTCATAAATTGCACATGACACAAAATAAATGCATAAGTAGGTAATTATGATATTTCCCAAATAAAGTTTTAAATAAGTATTTTTTTTTTTGTTCACGCTCATGTTGATTTTACAATCAGGCACTTTAAAATACATAAAACGATAAGACCGCCCATCGTGTCGCCCTATGTAAAGGCTCCCGCAGACAGGCATGACGCGACTAGTAGAACAATGTCTATGAAAACTTCATGGAAATTGTACTACCAGAATCGCGTCGCACACTGGAGTTGCGCCTGTCTGCGGGAGCCTTAAAATTTCTTCATTTATATCTTGAATCTGTATGGTACATAACAAAAAGTATTCTATTCTATTGCCTGGCTTGTGGCTAAGTAATAACAGCCGCATGGGTCTATCGATCAGGTTAAGCTATGCTTGCCGCGGTTGGTTCGTGGATGGGTGACCATCTTTACATACCAAGACCCCTCCGTGCCTCGGAAAGCACGTTAAGCCGTTGGTCCTGTCTGTCATTCGTAGATCTTTGACAGTCGTTACGGGTAATTAAATAATTAAAAGGTTTTTACCTGTTTTTCCATGTTATTTGTTTGACAAGGAGAACATAAGATTTTGACGTTTCGTTTTACGAAAAATGTGGACAATTAACGTAGGTGCTTTTAAAGAAATTTGCGTAAGCTGAAATGAACAGGATTAAAAAAAAACAAACTGGATTTTAAATTTTATGTGTCGTTTTATTTTACAGTTGATGTGAGGTTCATAAACTTGAGCGAGACTAAAAGATTGCTGATGGCCGAGAATTACACGTTCTCTCAGGCTACTCGGAAGCACTGGTATTGCTCCAAGAAGCAAAAAGGCTGCAAAGCAAGAATCTACGTGACACCTGAACGAAATCAAGTGGTTTTCATAGATAATGAACACAATCATAGTCCACCGGTTTATAAGAAGATAAACGGATACTATGTGAAACTAAGTGGGTGAATGTTGTACGGTATCGCCGCGCCGTACTTTTTTCTGGTTAGAGCGAGGCCACACGATGCGTTAACGGTGCGGTGTGGCACCGCACCACAATTCATTCAAGTTATAGGGTGCCACACGGGCGGTGCAGCACCGCAGTAGAACGCTGTTTACCGTGGTGCGCGTCGCAGCGCAACACCCCTCCCCGCCTCGTCTCGCAGATCACAAGCGCGGCGCGCCTATGGTGCGACGCCGCACGGCGGCCCAACGCATCGTGTGACATGGCATAGTGATTTGTATGTAGGATGACGTTGCGGCATCTCTTAGGCGCCGCACCGCACCGTTAACACATCGCGTGGCCTCACTCTTACTCTGTAACCTACTTTAGTGTGCATACACACGAGCGGCACGCGTCAATGGCAGAGGCAACTGCAGCTGTCGACGCGTCGCCGGTTACCGTCGACAACGTGCCGTTCATGTATTAATTGAGCATACGCAGCTAATCTGCGTTCGCGATTTATTTGCCAAAAATATAAACAAATATGAATTAATGGAAAAATAACTTTAGTTCCTACATAATGAAGTTCAGCTTACGCTACAACTTCAAACATTTTTATAACTTTTTCAATAGTGCTAGTCACTCTAAAATTATTGAAATAAAGTTGGTATTTGTTTAACCTGAAATAGGGTGGGGGTGCGTAGCACTGCGCACTTATACTATAGTTTTTAATAATGTAAAGTACAATTAGCTTTTTTTAAAATTTAATCCTGTATAAAGAATATTTAATATTCTGCTCACGTAGATTTAACCTGGCAAGTTTCTGACTCAACCGGAACCCATTAATATCATTATTCCATTATTATTATTTAAATGATTGAATTATCATAATTTAATCATTTTAATTTGTGAACAGTTGTTGTAAACGTTAATAACTGTACATTGTTTGTGTGTTGTGGTTATTAACACAATTTTATTAAAAATAAAAATGTTTAGGTTAAGATATTTTGGGACTTATAGGACTGTTTCTCCTGAAAATAAATGGAATTATTTATTTACTAGCTGACCCGGCGAACTTGGTAACCGCCTCAGAATTAAATAATGTGACAAAGTTCAATAGACATGTGGCGCCATCTATTATCATAATAACGATATTGTTGTTTTCCTCGGGAACAGCACTTTTTTTCGGGATGAAAGGTACCCTATGTCCGTTTCTGTACACGTGACAACTTATATGCAACAGGATGATCGGTTCGGTGGTTTAGGCGTGAAAAGGTAACAAACAAACAAACTTTTTCGCATTTATAATATTAAGTTAAGATTATTATTAAGTATTATAGTTAGGATTACAATATTATGAACGCTGCAAATATTTCAAATAAATGTTAATTATTCAAAATATAGTTTTAGTTTTAAATCATCCACAGGTTGTCTTTAAAAGGTCGCAGTTTTCGAGATCTGTAGCATAATCAGCCTATAAACGTTCCCACTGATGGGACACAGACCTCCTCTCTGTGAAATTGCGGACGCTATGTGCCGTTCACCGCAGTCTTAGGAAACCCTTGTGTAAGCTACTAAAGTAGGTAAGTACATACAGGCCTCCTCTTAGTGAGACCCAGTGGCTTATAATCCACCACGCTGGCCCAGTGCGGGTTGGACTGCGGGTTGGTAGATGTCAGGTGTCTCTGGCTCTAGGACATGTCGCTTTTTCATGTTTTCCTTCACCGTTTTGAGAGCACTAAGTAAAGTACCTCCCTGGGTTCGAACCCAGGACCTACGACACGTAAGCCTGTAACCACTGCTTATTATTTTATTATGGTTTTCAATTGATGGGTTCCAATTGAGTTTGAAAACCATGAGTTAGGTAGACAGTCGAACAGTTCATAGGTACATTCAACCACACATCAGTGGTAGCACAAGCATTTCTGAAATTACCCTTACTGCTAAAAGTCAGAGGCTTTGTCAATGTCAAATTGTTACCGCTGATATTCTGTACCAAGTCGCTGTACTTTGATTTTGTAAAAAAAAAAGTGGCACTCCGGGAGTGCCGATAGAAGTAAAAACATGAACAATTACGTCTGTATAGAATAGAATACTCTAAAATACTCTCTCTAGAATACTCACTGACATATCGGAAATACTTTAAAACCGAGTACATCCCGAGGACAGCCGAACACATCCGAAGCGGTGTCGTTACGGTAACAATGGCGCGAATTCAATGGTTTTTTCCCATCTCAAGAAATGCGCAACGCGCCTAAAGAAGTTTTCACTTAAAAAAAAGAAACTACTACTTACCTAAGAGCGTAATTAATTTATTATTTACAGGTAAACCGACGTTTATAAATCTGCAAGGCAATAAGAGATTGCTGATGGTCAACGGTTACACTTTCGGTCAATACTCACCGCGGTATTATTATTGTTCCAAAAAAGCTAAGGGGTGCAAAGCCAGCGTTATCCTGAACCGTGATGAATCTCAGATTGTAACGGTCAAGAACGAACATAACCACGAACCCCCTGTATATGGACAAGTAGAAAATGGTCTCTATATTAAATTTAGCGGATGAAGACCTGTTAAAATAATATTATTTAAGATTTTTTATTTGGTGTGTGGCAGTAGGTAGGTTTTATCAACTTTTATTAATCTAGTCGGGATTGGGATTAATACAGGGTGGCAGGGACGGGACATCGAAGCGCAAACTGTAATGATGAAGACAGCACATGATTGTAGACCCCCTTGCGTAGAATTTTTTCGTCTGTTATATAAAAAAACAGCTGTTTCATAAAAAAATGCAATACCGACGCGGTCAAAATGTATGGAACAGCAATTTTTTTTGAATAACCTATAAAAATTCAACGCAGGGCGTCCAGAATCCGGGGTAGCGGGATTGTCCGAAAGGGTTAACGCTACCCCGGAACACAAAGGGCTAAGGAAGGAACACGGATGGGTTTTAGTCAGTAAGAGTCTGACACTCCCTTCCGCTCCACCCAGAGCGGGAGGGGTCATTAGATGATTTCCCATCCAAAAAAAAAAGGGCGCCCAGAATCATGTGCTGAACCACAGTAACAGGTTGCGCGTAGATGCCTCTGCCACCCTGTATATAGATTGGGATGTTATTGTTACTAACTCTACGTACTTACTTTTTCTGAAAAAAAAAAACATATTCTATTCTATAGCGCTGTAAAATATTATAAATAAATGTAAGTTATTCAAAATGTACTTTTTCATCGTATTTATATTGTTACCTTATTAACACCAAAACATCGCATGTCCCTTGAAAATAAACGGTCCGTTATCCAGCCTTCTTTTTCGTCGTACGGTCAGCATCAAAACTTGATTAACACTTCAGTTTTTTTAATCTTAGTTATTGAGCAAAATATTTGTTCAAAATTGCAGCAGAAGAATTTTTTTTTGAATATATACTCTTGTCTATTATGTGAAAAGCTAAAAATCAGTTTATTGAAAAAAGTTGTTGTCAATTTAATAACATGTAAAAATGATAGTGTTAATCGACTTTTGATGCTGACTGTACCAGTGAAAAAACGGACATGTACAGACGCCAGCAAATTAAGCTACTACAATCTGTCAAATTTCTTTAGTAGATTTTCAACTTTATCGCTAAAGCATAAGGTTCAATATTGATTGGGAAAAATTTACAGTTTCGGGTAGCTTGATGTGCTGGCGTCTGTACAGGCGGGCTCAGGAGATGTTGACTTGTCAAAGAAAGAAACAAAAATGGGTTTTTTGGCATTACAACAAAATATACACCTTAAAACTATAAAACAGAAAACAAATAAAATATAATGCCAAAAGAGCCTCAGCTCAGTATGCTGAGCTGAGGCTCTTTTGGCATTATATTTTATTTTATGTATTTATTTATTTCCACCAAAACGCGCGAAACGCAACTAAATGCATATGAAAGTATACAGGGATATTTTTTTATCACCATCCAAATTTTTACAGGGTGTTCTACCCATGAATATGAACAACTTTTACTATGGGAACAACTCTGAAATCACGAAAAAAAATCAGCTGTTTAATACAAAAGTTCAATACCTACTTGACCAAAATGTATGAAACAGCAGATTTTTTTTTAATTATAACAAAAAACAATTTTTAAATTTTATTTCTGTCTGTTTGTTCTGGCTAATATCCGAAACGGCTGGACCGATTTTGACGGGACTTTCGCTGGCATATAGCTAATGTTATAAGGAGTAACTAAGGTTACTTTTATTTTAGAAAAAGAATTAGGACTCCGCGCAAAAAAAATCCCTGATATCCAATATGCACACGAACGAAGTCGCGGGCACAGCTAGTGTTCAATGACACTTGTAAAAATGATTACCCTATATATAGTGAACCTGAAAAGCAATGACCTAATATTCTTTTATTTCAGGTTATGCGAAGTTTATAACTATACCGGGCAACAAACAGTTATTAATGTACAACAATTTCACCTTTAGTCAGTCCAAACCGCGGTACTATTATTGTTCCAAAAAAAGTATGGGGTGCAAAGCTAGCGTTATTCTGAACCGTGATGAATCTCAGATTATGGTGATCAAAAATGAACATAACCACGAACCCCCTGTATATGTACAAGTAGAAAGTAATATCTATGTTAAGGTGAATGCGCAGTGTTAGACCGCGAAATTCAAATTTCTTACGTTTTTTGCAATTTGAAGGTTAGTGTCAGGTTGTATTTTGATCAAAACATGATTCGCGACCATAGCAGATACGTATTCGGGTAATTCTACGATAAGAGGTAACTTGTGCGGCAATCAGTTTAAAACAGAAATTTTATTCTATATGTTGTTATTTTTTGCAATAAAATACATCACCTAAATGTACTTTATTAAAGAACGTCACGATTAAATGCCTAATTAAAGTATATTTTTCTGAAAATTCTTAAGTCTAAAAAAGTATCTACCCTGGCCTGTCCCCCTGTCGGTTTCAGTTTAATTTGCAAACGATACATACCTACTTTGTATCAGTTATTAAACTAAAGTATGTTAAACGCTTTCAATAAATATATTTAAGTATTGTTAAGGAAAAATAGAATAATATTCATTTATTTGCAATATTGTTTAAACTTAACTTTTGTCCCACTTTTTTGGGTATCTACCCTGGCAAATTTCATTACGCTACTACAAACACAAATATAAAACGGCCATATTCCAAATAGCGCTCAAGGTCATCTATCGACGTGAAGTTAGCAACGCAAAACACGTGAGCCGTTAAGAGCGCCGCGATTTGTTAGTTGTTGCGACGCGGTGGTTCAAAGTAGTGGTTTCGCGAGGTCATTGTTTCTCTCCACTGGTAAGTCATAAAAGTTCTATTATTAATTTAATTTATTTGCATTTACTGGTCTAATTTAATAATAATGTAATAGTTAAAGTGTTATACATAATGTACCGAAACATTTCTTATGTCAATTAACACAATAAAATTTATCATGAAAACGTCTCTTCCCTGGCATATTTCGCCTGGCAGTTATCTTGCCAGGGGAAATATGCCAGGGGAGAGACTTGTTGACCAGGGGAGATAATGTTAGTGCAAACAAACTTAGATATAGTTATTTTTATCAACGAACAGTTTAAAATAATTTAAATAATTTTGGTAAATTCTTAAAACTGAAAAATAAAGGAGTTCTCAGTTCATATTGTTATTACATTATTGTCTAATATTGTCACAGATCATGGCACCACGGAAAAGTTAACACGTGAAGAAAGATTACAGAAAAAACGTGAAGCAGAGAGACTACGATATGAAAGAATTAAAAATGATCCTGAAAAATATGAATTGCAAAAGCAAAAAGAAAAGGCAAGATATTTAAAAAAGAAGGAGAAAGGAATAGTAAAGACTATCAACCAAATGACTCCTAGAGAGCAACGTAAGGCACGAAAGATATGGAGAAAGAAAGCAAGAGAGCGTAGGCAACGACTTGCATTTCAAAATGCACCTATCTTTCGGTAACGCCATCGATGTCAGATATTAATGATCATACTTTTAATTCTCATAGAGTTATACCTGCCAAACTTAAATCAGACCGAGCCAGAAGACAAAGATATTTAATTAATAAGAAAAAAGATGCGACTATAACCATTTGAAATAATGCTATTGAAGATAATTTTGAGTGGTGGTGTGTGGAAGTAAGTAGGTAGGTTTTCGAATAAACAGGTCATGTATGAGTTATTACTGTTTGAATCAGATGTGTTTTATAAACATAGAGTTGGGATCTGGATATAGCGCTGTAATTATTAATAAATAACATTCAAAATGTCGTTTTTCATTGTATTTCAATCTAAACCAAACACATATTTTGAAACATGAATGAATGAAGTTACGATCACAGATGGGCAAAGATGGTAACCCTCTCCAGGTCGTAGGTAGATGACAATTTGCAAACGGTTTACAGTTTAAATGAAAAACAATTACTTTTTTCGAAAATCTTTTAATCGACCTTGTAACAAATTATTCACCTGCTAATGATGCACGCTTTTTAAAAATAAATGAGCATTTTAAACTTTTGTGATTTAAGGTCATAGCACACGTTTCAAATCGGAAAGGGATCGGCACCGTATCGCTTTTCGCCTCGCCGTCAAACAGGCGTCAACCTAACGTAAGGACGCAACCAAAGCGGATCAGAAGCTCCGATACGTTGACTCGGCTACGGCTAGGCGACACCGCGCTTACGGCTTGGCGACCGCTGGTTCATGGTGCAGCAGGTAGGCCGGAGGGGTGAGAGGGGCAAGGGTGGACGAAGAGACGTAAGCTCGGGTACGGAGAGACGTAAACGCGGGGACGATGAGCCGTGACGCACCGCACCGCGGTTCGTGAGCTTGTCCCGAACTCCCGAGGCGAGGCGATTACGTTATGATTCCGATTAGTGTGCGTTGCAGTAGGGAGTTTCATAGAAAGAATACTGAACGGCTCGAGTTGATACGGTGTCGATCCCTTTCCGGTTTGATACGCGTGCTATGACCTTTAATGATGAATGTTTAAAAAAAAAAAGACGGGTTGCACTCCGGGAGTGCCGGCAGAAGTGGAAACTTGAATATTAACGTTGAAATAAATCAATAATGAATTGAATTAATATAACTAATTTTTTTTCACTATTTCTGCGTCACTTTTTTCATTAATCGATGCACTTTGTTCAATTTCCATATTTTAAACACTTTATATAAGTACACGAATTTTACGAATACACAGCAGTGTGGCTACTACACAGACGGTCGAGCCATCAGCTGTCTATCCATCCATCCACATCCACGTCCACCATCACCGTCACCGTCACCGTCACCGTCACCGTCCCCGTCCCCGTCCCCGTCCCCGTCCCCGTCACCGTCACTGTCACCGTCACCGTCACCGTCATCACCGTCACCGTAGCCGTCACCGTCACCGTCATCACCGTCACCGTCACCGTCGTCACCGTCACCGTCACCGTCACCGTCACCGTCATCACCGTCACCGTCACCGTCACCGTCACCGTCACCGTCGTCACCGTCACCGTCACCGTCACCGTCACCGTCATCACCGTCACCGTCACCGTCACCGTCACCGTCACCGTCATCACCGTCACCGTCACCGTCACCGTCATCACCGTCACCATCACCGTCACCGTCACCGTCACCGTCATCACCGTCACCGTCACCGTCACCGTCATCACCGTCACCGTCACCGTCACCGTCATCACCGTCACCGTCACCGTCACCGTCACCGTCACCGTCATCACCGTCACCGTCACCGTCACCGTCACCGTCATCACCGTCACCGTCACCGTCACCGTCACCGTCATCACCGTCACCGTCACCGTCACCGTCATCACCGTCACCGTCACCACCGTCACTATCACATCTATCCATCCATCCATTATCGTGTCTCACTTGGTTCACTTCGGTTGGCGCCGCCGTAGAAAGAGGGGGCGGGGGGGGGGGGAATCTCTCCTGACGGTCACGTGTCCTGACGCGAGTTTAACATTTTTTCCCCATTACAAAAAGTGTGCAACGCCGCTAAAGAAGTTTTCACTTCAAAAAAAAGACGGGTTGCACTCCGGGAGTGCCGGCAGAAGTGAAAACTTGAATATTAACGTTGAAATAAATCAACTATTAATTGAATTAATATAACTCATTCTCTTTCACTATTTCTTCGTCACTTTTTTCATTAATAGATGCAATTTGTTTAATTTCCATATTTTAAACACTTTATATACATGAATTTTACGAATACACAGCAGTGTAGCCACTACACAGACGGTCGAGCCATCAGCTGTCACCATCCATGGATGCGCGTGTCACGCTGTAACATAAACATACATGAACATTCGCGCTAGCGCCCTGCGCCGCCTAAACGAAACAGCAGGCATACATTTTCGCCGCGCCCTAGAAAGAGAGGAGGATACTTCCTCTCCTACGCCGCGCCGGCTGTCTACTCTCCATCCGTCTTACGAATTTTCGAGTTTAACATTTTTTACCCATTACAAAAAAAGTGTAAAACGCCGCTAAAAAAAAAATCTCTTGAGGAATATAATAAACCTAATGTAGGTATCTAAATGAAAGCAATGACCAAATATTTTTTCATTTCAGGTCAAGCGAAGTTTATAGACATAGGGGGCAACAAGAAGTTATTGATGGTGAACAATTTTACGTTTTCTCAGTATAAACCGCGCTACTATTATTGTTCGAAAAAATTAAAGGGGTGTAAAGCCAAAATTGTACTAAGCCAAGATCTATCTGAAATTGTGTTGATAGAAAATGAACATGACCATGAACCTCCCGTGTATAAACGAACAGGAAATGGACTTTATGTAAAACTCCCACCCAAAGGTTGACTGGTAGATAAACTATAAAAAAAGAATGAGTTTTATAATTTAACTAGCTTCTGCCAGCGCCTTCGTCCGCGTGAAATTTCTTGTCCCCCACCCCATCGCATCGCCTGAATGTTGAGCGTATCTTTATATAATATATTTATAATAAAAAATTGAATAAAGTCGTGATGTACCTAAAGCTGTTTGTTTGCACTTTATTTAAAACCATACCATTACATATTTGTATGAAACGAATGATCACAGATTAATATCTACAGGGTGAAATTAATGTCATGGGCATCCTTTTAAGGGGTCATTGTACTCATCATTATGAACAACTTTTACTATGGGACTAAACCTAAAATCGCGAAAAAAAATCAGCTGTTCCTTGCATTTATGTTCACATAACTCGTCAAAATGTAGGGAAGAGCTGATTTTTTTTTTCCGCGATTTTAGGTTTAAGCCTCCTCGTGTAGCGCAGTTTGTTCCGTCAGTCACTCAACTGAACCGAGCGCTCGGCGCATCCTGGACAATCACACCCAACACCTTATTTGACTGGCCAATTCTTCCCTTGCGGTGGTAGGGCTAACGCCCGCCTGGTTTGCAACCACCTTCTTACCTGCTGTGTTTCGTCGATGCGTGAGAGTGATCCCAGTGCCTGGCATCTTCTGGGCACGCTCGTTCCATCATAGATCTCATCCATCGCTTTCCATCAGGCGTGAGGCGTGAGGGCCCATTCAGCAATTAAAATAAAAAAAAGCTAATTATTCTTTTCTACCATTTTATAATAAAACTTAAATATTTCATTATTGCAGGTCAAGCGAAGTTTATTACTTTATTGAACAATTCAAAGTTATTAATGCTCAACAATTACACCTTTGCGCAAAAAGTTCCACGTTACTACTATTGTTCGCGAATTGCAAAGGGATGTAAAGCAAAAATTGTGCTGAACAAAGATAGCACTGAAATGATGACAATTGAAAATGATCACAACCATGATCCTCCAGTGTATAAACAATTAGAAAATGGATGTTACATTAAGCTAAATTAATAAATTATTTAAGATTGTGATGTGATGTTAAAAGTTGCGTACAAGATGTTACTGAAATAAATAAAAATATGTGTGTTTTGAATGATGGATATATTGTATGTAACAGAGTATAACGTAAGCCATGAGCTTGTCAGTTTTTTTAATATTAATTAAATATAATAAAGTGGTGATGTGCAGCGGTTTGTTTGCTCTGTATTCTACACCTCTCTTCCCTCACTTTTATAGTCCGACGGGACGGCAATCTGACACGACCAGAGAGATCAGGCGCAGGACCAACGGCTTAACGTGCTCCTGTGTTTGCGCACACCCTTTTGCACTGTGATATGTCCCGCGGCTGAAGGGTAGTCTCCGTTGAGATTGGTCGCCATGGTTAAAATTCGGTCTAGAGGAATAATTATCATATTTTCCATACATACTCGTAGCGTACACATTTTATTAGAGTAATGAGTTCTTTAAAAAGATTAATACTCGTGAAAAAAAAAAATGACGTATTATTTTATGATTCCAGATAAAGCGACGTTTATAACCTTAGATAACAATAAAAAGTTATTAATGGTCAACAATTTCACGTTCTCGCAGTACAAACCTCGTTACTATTATTGTTCAAAAAAGTCAAAAGGGTGCAAAGCAAAAATTGTGCTGAATCGAGATGGATCTGAAATTCTGTCGATTGTAAAAGATCACGACCATGATCCTCCGATGTTTAAAAAAATGCATGATGGACGTTATCTTAAACTTTAAGTGATTGGATATCAACTATAACGGGCTTAAAAATACCCTTATCGAAGCCGAGAATCACTTGTTCTTCCCGTTATTTTTTTTTTGTACTGGAGTTTACCTCGGAACCTTCTGGTTACGGAGATATTGAAGGCCAAAGTTCCAACTTTATTTGACGTTTTTTTTTACTAAATATTAGTTACCCCCACCACCTTCTGTAACGTTGCATTAACCGTGGGTTACATTGCACACTACCTGAAACAGCGAGTTTTCACACTAAAAATAAAAGTCGTTTCCTGGCTATTCATTTGTGCATAAAGTTACTTTCTTTGATGTACAGAATGTGTGGATGACGGCTTCGTGGTGGGTTTTTCACGTGATGTGTTTTATGTTAAATTATATTTTATGGTTACACAAAGTGTAGGTAATTGAAATAAGGGCGTCGTGCTACGACGCGGCATCGTCTTAACGTTTGAATGAAAAGTTACTACAATCATATACCATCATATTCGTCGTAGCACGACGCGACGTCGTATCGTGCTACGATGCAGCATCGTTTCACCGTTTGAATGACTTATTATTATTATAAGCTTGTGTTGTCTCACTGTAGGGTCTGCAGGGCAAATGCCTCCCTTCCCTCGTTCCACTTTTCCCGGTTTGAATGACACGTCACTAAAATCATATACGTCGTAGCATGACGCGACGTCGTATCGTGTTTATGTGTGGGAGCCCTAACTGAAAACCTCAGACACGCAAACTAATATTTATTGTAATAAATTGACATGATACGTTATTATTTATTTTCATAAGTAGATATTCTAAAAGATTTTTGTATTTTTCGGTAAAACCAGCTATCAAAACGTAAACTTTTCAATCTTTACCAGTCTAGAAAGTGTGAAAATGTTTTGCATTTAAGTTTGTAATGCTTATTTGTCTTTTTTTATTTTTGTTTTGTGTTTATGTTCTTTTTTGCGTCATTTTCACCGCAAATAAACGTATTTTCTTTCTTTCTATGCTTTTATTTAATATTATTTTTAGCCGTGATTGTCCCAATGCTGGGCAAAGACCTCCCTACTCTCTTTTCACCTCTCTAATGCCTATAGTTTTTAATAGTCCTAGTCCTTCTAATTAGCGGAGTATATTCTGAATGTAGAGCAGGTATCTGCATGTGAATTCGTCGGTTATTAAAAAAAGAAAACTGTTCCAAACATTTTAACTGCGTACGTTATTACACTTATAGGCCTTCGCCACATTTGGCGGAAATTCCGTCGCGGATCTTCCGCCGATACATGTTATTACATATAAATGACTAATAACGGGCAAACTACGCGGAAGATAGGTTGCTCTATCGTGTAGTCATTTATATGCAATAACATGTATTGGCGTTTCGACGCAGAAGATCCGCGACGGAATTTCCGCCAAGTGTGGCGAAGGCCTTAAGCAGCTGATTTTTTTTTTGATAACCGGTGAAAAATTTCTACGATACTAGAATCATGTGCTGATTTCATGGTTACAGTTTGCACATCGATATCTCTGCCACCCTCTGTTATTAATAAAGTCGTGATGTAACGCTGTTTGTTTGTACTGTATTTTAGGCCACATTTTATGACATTAATGAGTTCATTCATCATTTTTAGGAAAATCAATGACGTAATATTTCATTATTGCAGGTCAAGCAAAGTTTATTACTTTAATGAACAACAAAAAGTTATTAATGTACAACAATTACACGTTTTCCAAAAAAAAAACACGCTACTACTATTGTTCGCAAATATTAAAGGGGTGTAAAGCAAAAATCGTGCTGAGCCAAGATAGATCAGAAATGACGTTTCAAAATGAACATGACCATGTTGCTCCGGTGTATAAACAATTACAAAATGGATGTTACATTAAACTAAGTTAATAAATTATTCAAGATTGTGATGTGATGTTAAAAGTTGCGTACAAGATGTAATTGAAATAAACCAAAATCTCGGACACCCCAACAAATTTATATTCTTCTATTTTGTTTTATACATGTACATTTCATTATTTTAAGTCTGCTATCTTATATTATTTAAATATTGTATGTTCACAAAAATATATCAAATAGAAAAGATGTATATTCTAAATTCTAATAAATTAAATTAATTATACAGCGTGTTTTAGAAATATGTGGTCATATTAAAGAGTGTGGTATCTGTACCACAGTAGTACAGTTTGATGGTTTGCCATCTCTCCATCATCATCATCTAAACTGAACACATCGTAATCGCGAAAGAATTATCAGCTGTCCCATTACATTTACACTGCATTTCCACACTCCACTGACCCACTGCTGAGCAAAGGCTTTCCCCAAATCCCTTTCTACAGCCACCTCGATCCAACTTTTGCGGTACGTGTCTAGGTCGTGTCGCCACCTCGTCCTGGGCCGGCTTCGGCGGCACCGTGCATCCTCGGCACCCACCGTATGGAGACTGTTCCCCAGTGGTCACTGTGCATGCGGCTATCGTGACTAGCCCAATCCCATTTTAGCTTGGCAGCCTTCTTGCCTACGTCTAAGAACCCCGTTTTGGAGCGCACATATTAAATTCCTTGTTCTCTACAGGCAAAGTGAAGTTCATACAACTATCTGAAAACAAGAGACTGTTGATGGCAGAAGATGGGTTTACCTTCGCTCAGACCACACCACGACATTGGTACTGCTCCAAGAAAAGCAAGGGATGTAAGGCCAGGATCTTCTTGAATAGGGATGAAACAGAAGTTGTTTTCTTCAACAACTTCCATGAACATGAACCACCAGTGTATAGGAAATTTAATAATGGATATTATGTCAAAATTAATGGATAGAGTCAGCTTCAAAAATAGGGGTAAGATTACATTAATTTGCATAAAGCTGAAAATTGATATAAATGTTGGGAACAGTATTACAAAGACATTGTCAAAATTCCCCATCGATCCGACGTGTGCAAAAAAAAATATTCAAGGTCAAATGTTGCAAAAAAGGGTTAATGGCATTTTTCAGTTAAACAGTAAGCATGTCATAAAAATAGGTAAGACAAGAATTGTTCATCATGCAATTATCTAATAAAATTGTTCTCACACTTTTTTTCCAAGGAATCACCATTTCGGAGATATAGCGATGCAAAAAGTTGAAAAAGTTGTATAAACGTTAGGAAAACCGTTAAAAGAAAAGAGTGTTTTAAATTGTGCTGATGGATTATGCTGTTTTTCTTTGTGTGGCATCTGCTAAGAATTAAAGTTTTTTTAAAAATCGGAAAAAACATGTTTGAAATATTACTTACCCCTTTGCTACTTTAAGAACGGGGTGGCTGCGATGCCGATGTGCAAAACCTTCAAGCTATTTTATAAATGAAATTTGATTATATGTATGTTGTATAGATACTAACTATTTACACTAGGTACTAAATTGAATGACTAACTATACAAATAAATACAAAACAAGAGGACATTTAGGCGTCGAAGTACTCATCCACAAGCACAACGCTGACATCTGGAAACGTGCCCAGAAGGCTGGCAACATTGCCACGTTGAATGACAATGCCAACTCTTCGGCCATAGAACGAGTTAGCTTTCTAGTCTCGTAAATAAAATATGTACTTTTTAAATATATACACCCCAGAGTATTGACTTAAAAGCATACTACAGTTTCCAAAACTGTATTTTTTTAAAAGCTAACTATTATTATTAAGAAAATCGTGTTGACCCTAGCATTACTTTTTTACATTTAAAATTGAGCCTTAGTGCCTTGAAAGAAGATTTAATTTTCTTTGGCTCGATCGGCGGTCAGTATGGCAAAATAAATAATTTTTGAAAAAGTTACATATATTAAAAATTACTGAAATCGATTGAGTATTCAATTGTGAACAAACTAGTTTCAGGACTTGCGTTTATTCTGTTACACCTTGTATAGTAAGTGCAATTACAGGGCATCTAAGTCGTGACAGAATTTTTTTAGATAAGTTAACTGTACTTAATGTTTTTATCTTAGCAATATTATTAGTGTCTGCCATGATATTTTTTTTGTATTATTTCAGTGAATTATTCGGGTACAACTTAAACAACTACTATTAAGTAATGTATTTAACGCTTCTATAATTTTATAATTATTTGAAATAAATTTTGTACAAAAGGCCTCTTTTTTATTATAGATTTTATCCTATACATGTATTAGAAAGTTGTGGTCACATTTAAGGACCATCAAACTGAACAACTATCTCCATGGGACCAAAATCGTAATCGAGAAAAAATAAGGAGTCATCTCAAACATTTGGGTCGAGTAGGTATTGAAGTTTTGTATGTACACACCCTTAAAACTAACCACATAATTCTAATACACGCTGTATAACTTCGTGTCATAGGGATGGTTTGCAAAACCATTATGGTCTAAAGTCGAAATACTTCATATGCCATGAAAAGTCATTAAAACACTTTAATTCCAGATTTCAAATTCATACCAAACGGCTTGAAAAACGATTTGTTAATGGTAGGAGGTTACACGTTTTCGCAAAAGAATGGCGGAAAAAATTGGTACTGCTCGCAGAAGAAAATAGGCTGTAAGGCTCGGATGAAGATGGACACTACTAGTGGTTTTATACATGTAGAGTGTAATACGCATAACCATAAACCGCGAAATTACCACGTTACTCCAGAAGGAAAATACATATTTTATAAATGAAATAATGTTTATTGTTCTTTTTTTTTATTGCTGAATGGGCCCTCTCTTGACCTCGATCACGCCTGATGGAAACCGATGGATGAGGTCTATGATGGAACGAGCGTGCCCAGAATATGCCTAAGGCACTGGCACTGCCAGGCATCGACGAAACACAGCAGGCTGCTTGACGCCGGACTCCGGTGGTCCAAAAATTGCACCATAATTATTATATGAACATTAATACACTGGCCCTTATACTAGCTACCTTTAATTGCTATTTAATTTATGCTTCATCTAAAGGTATACCATACATGGTTCAACCATATTTGTTTACTTTTGATTCAAGTCGCAGGAATGAAAGATGGGTACAGCCGACTTTTGATTCAATTTAAATATATGTAGGAAATGAGTAGGAAGCTTTATATTTTTTATCATTGTATCCAAACAGAAGTGAATAGAATTTAACTTTATTTATTTTAGATTTTAGAATAGTTGGAGAACCCGTTTTTTTTGGCAAGGCGTCGATGAACCAAGGCGGTTGTGTTTATTTTACTTCACATTACATAGTTTTATTTAGTGTAACGCTGAATTTTATTTTGTACTACCATTCCCACATGTACTTCCTACACACGATTCAATTTGGTGTCTTCAACCGAATTGAAATACAAAAGTTAACTGTACCATTCCGGCTCAATACGTCAATTTCGTGTTTATTTTTTTGTGTACTAAGCAACTGTTTATTATTTTCAGAATTCATATTTGTACCAAATGCAAATAAAAAGAAGAACATGTTGCTCATGCTAGACGGGTATACTTTCTCACAGAAGAGCAGTCTTCGTATTTGGTATTGCTCCCAATCGAAGAACGGATGCAAAGCCAAGATCCACATAGATGCTGAGGGGAAGACCATTGTGAGAGGGTACAGAGTACATACACATGCTCCGCCACTGTACCATATCACTCCTAGTGGACAATATGTGTTTATTAGGAACAGAAATAATTTAAATCCTGATTAAGATCATCAAAGTCACTAGACTAAGATCATGAAAGTGTGTTTTCATGTGTGTCCTGCTTTCATAAGTGACGAGATGGTACAAATTTGTACTGCTTATGGTACACATGTGTACCAGCTCGTCATAATGTAGTTAATTGATTAATGAGTTAATTTTCATATTTTTTGGGTAGGTAGGTATGTTTAAGGTCCTTTGTACATGGCACGGTTTCTTTACGGTACGGCGTATAAACCGCGCCTTAGAAAAAACGTGTGTGTACAAAGGGCCTAAGGTTATCGGGTAGGTTAGGTTAGCAACTTCAAACTGTAAATTTTTTTTTTTCTTGTAATATTGCGTAATGTATGTAATAAAGACCTACATCAACGTCACGTCACTTGTTTTATTATTGAATCTTTGTTATCAAATAAGAACTCTTCACCTAAAATCTTTATACCAACATGTAACATCAGTATACCTTCCAGATTACATCCTCATCCCATCTGGGCAAAAGAACCATCTGCTAATGCTTGATGGCTTCACATTCGCTCAGATGCACAGCAAGCGTCACTGGTACTGCTCGAAGAAGAAATCTGGTTGCAAGGCCAGGATCAAGATGCACACGGACTTGGCAACCATTATCGAAGCTGATAGGACCCACACCCACGAACCACCAGAATATCATATAGCTGAATCCGGAGAGTACGTGTTCTTTAGAAAGCATAGTATGCGAACGAAAAGTCATACTTAATTAAAAAATATTATAATTCTATAAATAAATATTTCTTACAGTAGCGAATCATATCGAAATCATCATACAATCTGATACGGACCTGCAAATAGCAGAAAACGTAAGATTAAATATTAGATATTTTAAATTTCGCTGGTTAAGGGTTTCTTAAGACTGCAGTGAACGCCACATAGCGTCCGCAATTTACCGTGGAATGACGTCACTGAAACGTTATTTAGGTACGAAAGTAAGTTGGTGTGTTTTTTCTGTTATCGTAAAGTCAAACCCCGGTGCCATCATTTTCATGATGGCCGTCGCTGCGGCCATTATGGACAAAAAAATAACCCCACTGCCGTATTTCTACGTTGACGTCGTGGTGGGGCTTGCGCGCTCCGAACTCTAGGCCTGTGTTGGTAGAGTTTACCTTGCCGGAACAGGGCTAGGGTGAGGAGCCAGACCAAGAGAGGTATCAGAAACCCGCAGGGCAGCATCTGGCGAGCTGTTGGGCAGCAGCGGCCCCACGGACCCTACCTCCCGGGAGAAGTGTTGTTCCTCACCTCTGGCTTTCCTTTATTGGCCGGCTGGAGTGTACAGACCTCCCACCTCATTCTTGCCGTTGTTGGCGGCTTGAGTGGCACTTCGCAAGGGCAAACGTGCTCGGAGGAAGGAAATATGAAGTATTCCAGTAAGATGCTGGTAGGGATCTTGACCGTATTTCCAGGATTGTCCTGATTGCTGTGGAATACCTCTCCACTCCTCATAAACACCTCAGCACATGTTGCCCCTTGTCGCTACGACACTATGTGCTAGCAACCGTTTCCAGGGGTCCATTATTGAGTGTGCATGTCAACCCCTGCCATTTTATCTGTGAATATTATATTATCATTGGTCGGGCAGGGGACATAGTTCTTCCCTAGTTCAAGGTTACCGATCCACTATCTACCAACCCGCATTGGGCCCGCGTAGTAGATTACGGTCCACTCCCTCTCGAAGAGAGGAGGCCTTTGTCCCAGCAGTGGGAACATTATAGGCTGATTATGATCCACTATAGCCAACCCAAACTCATAGCCCAATATATATATTTTGTTCCCATGTTCTGCAATAGTCCTGCACTAACCAGGGGCTGTCCTTGGGTGAACTTGCGTAGTGCATACAAGGAAAATCATCGGTTGGTGCCTCCTTATCATTTAAAATTGTCTTCGAGTTGGCTTTAGCCCCTGGTACGCCTTCTAAAGGTGGGATCCCTTCTTTTCGCATAATGTTCTTTGTCCTAATATACTTCGGCATAACGATTTTGGCACAATTTGTTTTGGCATAATAATACTTGGGCATAATTTTTTTAGGCATACATTTTATGTTGGCATAATCATCTTAAAGACTAATTTGTTTTGGCATAAATTTGATTCGCATAACGTTAGTAGGCCTAATGACTATTAGCATAACGTTAGTAGGCCTAATGACTACTAGCATAATAATATTTAGGCATACAATTAATATAATTTATACATAACATTATGTAACTTAAACGATTTTTCAATCGTGAGATAACTTTTATCTGAAGAAAAAACGACATTCCGATTTTCAATACTCCGAATTATTTCCGTTACCGTTACCGCACCCGAACTCAACGAACGCAATAGACGACGTAGGATGCAAGAGCGAGCGAAGGGCACCCCGAGGTTCGGTTTGGTTAGGTTACTTTAAACCCTTTACACAGAAATAGGGGCCCCGCGAAGCGGGGCTCCGTCGACATAGGATGCAAGAGCGAGCAATGGGCACCCCGAGGTTCGGTTTGGTTAGGTTACTTTAAACCCTTTACACAGAAATAGGGGCCCCGCGAAGCGGGGCTCCGTCGACATAGGATGCAAGAACGAGCGAAGGGCACCCCGAGGTTCGGTTTGGTTAGGTTACTTTTAACCCTTTACTCAGAAATAGGGGCTCCGCGAAGCGGGGCTCCGTCGACATAGGATGCAAGAGCGAGCGCTTGAATGCTGCATGCTGCATGCTTGCTTGCATGCTGCATGCTTGCTTGTTTCCTGCATGCTCGCTTGTATGCTTGCTTGCATGCTGTATGCTTGCTTGCTTCATGCTTTCAACAGCGAAAAAATAAAAATATGTTTTAATATCATTATGCGTAAATAAATTTATGCTTTAGAATATTATGCTTAAAAAAGTTATGCTTTAGAACTTTATGCTTAATAAATTTATGCTTTACAATATTATGCTTAATCATTATTATGGTTAGAGAAATTATGCTTAAAATAATTATGCGTAAGCTGTTATGCGTAATTATATTATGCGAAAATATAATTATGCCAAACAAAGTTATGCTAAGTTATATTAGGTCTTAAAATTTTATGCAAATGGATAGGGAACCTCTAAAGGTCCGGGTCCCCAGGGTCCCGAGATATGTAAAAGACCTAAAAAAAAATAATAAAAATGTTTATTTTTCTTCCACAAATAACACTTACTAACTAAAATATAAAAATGGAAAAATTAATTATTATAATGTAGGGCAATGTTCATTTGTGGGAGACTGGTGCTTAAACTAAGCCGTGACTTGTATTTCAGGACACCAGGATCTCCTTTTATTCGTATCAGATCTAAAAACAGATAATAGCAGGAAACACATCAACCCCCAAATAAATATTCTAGATCCAGGTCAAGGACGAAAGTTTTGGAGTCACTGGCCCAAACGCCAGCGTGCACCTGAAAATTCGAAGAAAAAATACGCATTTCTGATGTGTAAAATGTGTTCTAAGAAAAAGAAGAGAGTCGAAACCAGCTACAGATGCATTGGTTGCCCCGGACTTCCTGCACTATGTCCTGAATGTTTCCAAGATTATCACCACCTCCTTGAACAGGTAGAACAAAATGAGGAATAATTCAGACAAGGGACCTTGTCTGAATAAAATTATTCCTCATTTTGTAGATTTCCGTTCCTTTTTTTGTGAATATTTTTTTTACGTTCTTATTCCTTTCTTATTCTTATTCATGGGACTTTAAAAAATTGTTTTTTTGTTACGTTGATAGTCGTATCATTTCAGTAACTAAACAAAAGGAAAACCATATTGAAATATAATATAATATATTAAAGTATAATGATATAATATAATATCAAAATGATTTTTTTTTTGTTACTTATGGTTTTTTCGTTATTTTGTATTACTTTAGTGTCTACTTTTTTGGTACTTTTATTAACACATAAGTGTAGTAATTTTATCGTAAAGATGACACGGAGGACACTTTTGGAGTAAATAAAGTAGCAGATACACTCTCACATACAGACACACTTTTTTATGGATGGGAAATCATCATATGACCCCCCTCCCGCTCTGGGTGGAGCGGAAGGGAGTGTCAGACTCTTACTGACTTAAACCTATCAGTGTTCTTCCTTAGCCCTTTATGTTCCGGGGTAGCGGTAACCCTTTCGGACAATCCCGCACCCCCGGCAGGCTTCGGTCCTGGCAGGCCCCTTCCTTTATGCTGACATCTCTTTGAGCCGCGCGTGGAACACGTACGCGCCGTCCGGCACGGGCCTAGTCCAGATCGGACGGTGAGCTACCCATTACTCTCCGTCCGCAGGCCCGCGCCTACGGTGGCCGGGGGTCGTCACGCGGCTCCCGATGCCCGGAGTGTCTCCCGCGGCGGCTGGGACGTGAGGCTATACAGACACACTACGCACAAGTATTTGCACTCGAATCATACTCTAACATTCTTATATTAGGTCCTTACATATGAAATTGGCGTTTTGTATGGAAGGAACAAAAAGTCGAATATTTTTTAATATAATATATTTAATTAATCAAAGTATGAACCATTGTTTTCAATGCACTTTTGCCATCTTATAGGTAGTTCATTGATCCCTTTACTAAAAAAACCAGTCGGACGGGAATCAATAAAATCTTTGAAGGCGATTTGGACTGCCCCATCGGAGTTGAATTTTTTCCCTTGCAAAAAGTTATCCAAATTGCGAAAAAAATGGTAATCTGTTGGAGCAAGGTCCGGGGAGTACGGAGGATGTCTAAGACATTCCAATTCAAGCTCTTCTAATTTGGTAGCCGTCTGTTGCGCAGTGTGTGGTCTGGCGTTGTCGTGAAGCAGCAGTGGCGTGGAGCGATTGACCAGCCTTGGTTGTTTAGCCGCTAGCTTTTCCATCATGGTTTGTAATTGCTGACAATAGACATCAGCTGTAATAGTCTGGCCAGATTTGAGAAAACTGTAATGAACAATACCGGCACTAGTCCACCAAACGCTTACAAGTAACTTTATTGGGGTTAATTTTCGCTTGGGGCAGGATTTGGCTGGCTGGCCAGGATCCAACCATTGCGCTGAGCGCTTCCGATTATCGTAAAGAATCCATTTTTCATCACAGGTAATGATTCGGTTTAAAATACCTTCATTGTTGTGCCAGTTCAGTAATGTAACGCAGCAGTCGACGCGCGTTTGCCGGTTTGCTTCAGTCAATTCGTGAGGTACCCACCTTTCAAGCTTTTTAATCTTCCCAATTTGCTTCAAGTGAATTAAAACAGTTTTATCACTAACATCGAAGCCTGCAGCTAACTCGGACGTGGTTTGCGATGGGTCCGCTTCCACAATAGCCTTCAATTCTCCATTATCAACTTGGGTCTCAGGCCGTCCACGGGGCTTGTTCTGCAGGTCGAAATTTCCAGAACGAAAACGTTGGAACCAAAAACGAACTGTGTTTTCTTTTGCAACATGACCGCCATACACATCATTCACCCTTCGAGTCGTTTCCGCAGCACTAGTGCCACGGCGGAACTCGTACTCGTAAATAATGCGATATTTTAAATTTTCCATTTTGTAAAATGAGTGACGCAAACAGAAAAAACAGAAGAAAAAAAACAAATGAATGACGGTCATCGAAGCACAAATACATGAGTAAATAGCTGTACAAATTTGAATTTGGAATTCCTTACCAAAGAGGAGAAATTCGTGATTAAAGTGGCCAGTACGAAAAACGCCAATTTCATATGTAAGGACCTAATATTTATTTGATATTTTAAGTACCTTCGGTTTTGTTACTAGGTTAAGTTATGCTGTATTATCGAATAGCGGAGTCTCCTAACACAGACGATTTACGCACAACTTTTTAGTTACCGGTGCCACTTTCAGACTTCCTGTTATGTACTCATTTCTTATTCTATACATTCGTGTAACATCATTCATCCCTCGTAGCATCCTCATCTAAATAACACTTTATTTATTTACTTATCGTTGTTAGAGTACCATTAGGTTTTGTATCAACCAAGAAGCCAACTCACCCTTGGATGGGTCCAAGGATTGAGTTGTGAAAAGTTTTTTGTAACATCGGAGGAGAGCGGAGGGGAGAATATTGTTTTGCTTATTTTTATCATCAGTGGCAGGTTGTGTGTCGCCTGTTAGACAGTCTATTGGAGCGCTTTTTACTTGTATAGATAATTATGTGTTTATTATTTAAATCAGGTTTGTGAATGCAAAATATTTTTTGATCATAAATTAATGAACTGTTGCTGTTTGTTATCAAGTATTTCTGTGTAGCTACTAAATTATCTTGCATTCCTCCCATTTTTACCTTCTTTCCCATTTTGGTCGCTCTTAGCGATAAGACCGCCCATTGTGTCACCCTTTATAAAGGTTCTATATTTATGTCTGTAATTTATATGGTGTACATAACAAAGAGTATTCTATTCTTTGCAGGTATTTGTATGATAAAATTCCTAAACTATAAATTACATAATTATATAATATTATAACTAGGAGTAACAAAATGTATGGTATTTAAATAAAATAAAGCGGAATTAAATCATTTCTGTCAAGACATGTGTATTTTTATTACCATCGTTTTCCTATATGTTTTCTCGAATCAGCAATATGATCTCACTGGAAAAGGTTGAAAAGGTGGCCAACTGCCCAGACATCCTTCTGTACGTTACGTTCAGTTCTACTAAAACAGAAAGATTATTATTTTTGACTAAAACGGGCCCGAGACGATTAATTATATTGCACAATATCACGAATTGCGCAATTTTTTTGACTGTTTAGGATAAATATTGAAGATTGCGCAATGATTGAATAAAAGTTTGAGCGAGTTTAATTTTTATTGCAGTATTGCGAAATATTTTTAAGCCCGGTTGTAAGCCTGACATGGTTACGGAACACTAGGCAAATCTTGTTCACGCGAAAACGTGGACGTTTATGAGCCGTCAATATAGTTGATCGTTTGAGTGCAAGGGGTGATTCAATATTAAGGCAAGGCACAATAAAAGTATAAACATAATGTTATTATAGGTGTAAGGCCTGTCTTAAACCTCAACATCGCTTTGTTATTGTTTAAAAATATGTCACAAATTACTGTTCTAGATTACATCCTAATTCCAACTGGTCTGAAGAACAAGATTCTTATGCTGGAAGGTTACACGTTCGCTCAAGTTCACAGCAAGAGGCGCTGGTACTGTTCTAGAAAGAAAATCGGCTGCAAGGCAAGGATTAAAATGGACGTAGATGAAGTTACTATAGTCGAAGCTCATAACGTGCATACTCACGACCCTCCACAATACCATGTGACAGAAAATGGCGAATATGTGTTTCTTAGATCGCGTGGGAAAAATTAAGTCACTTTATGGGGAAACGCTAGGTAGCCTGAGAAATTCAAATTTTCTTACGTTTTTGCATTTCGCAGGTTGGTGTCAGGTTGTATTTTGAACAAAGTATGATTCGCGTAACAAGTGTGTATTTACGGAATTATAATCATTAAATTCATCAATACAATTATACAACCCTCTATCTACATATAATATAACCCATAAATATAAGAAAATTTAAATTTCGCGGGCTACTCTAGCGTTTTCCCCTTAAGCTAGTGTTTCGTAAGTCTGCGGCCGCCGCATAGCGTCCGCAATTTGCCGTCGAATGACGTCACTGAAATGTTATTTAGGAAAGTAAGTTTGTCAAACCCCGGTGCCATAATTTTCATGACAGCCGTCATTGCGGCATTTATTTAGCGGCCAACGCTGTCGTGGGAAACCAAAGCTTCAGAACTAATTCTCTACCCTTTCTTACTTTTTATTGTGTTTATTTTCTTTGTTGCGTCATGTTTACCACAAGTAAACATATTTTCTTTCTTTTCTTTCTAATTTTACCGACGTCAAATATGTTTTATCCATGGGATAAAACTGAATGCTAACAGTTATTGTATGAAAAAAAATTAATTCAAAATTATTTGGCGCTGGAAAAATCAACCAGAGTGAAAAAGTAGTTGAAAGATGGTAAACGTAGGTATGTTCCGTACAGTCACGTCTAAAAGTATGTATACACTTGGCTTTATTCAAAGGCGATTTTCACCTTTAATTATAAATGAAATTTTATGTTATTACGAAAATAGTGTTTTCGAACCCATAGGTTTATGTTAAGTGTCGTATTTCAACGTTGCATTCGTTATTTCACGAAAAAATCGTAATTGAAAATTACCAAGTGTATACATACTTTTAGACGTGACTGTACTAGTCCGTCGTCAAAGTTAAAAAAAAAAGTATTTATTGTGTAATCTACTTTGAGAGCTCTTATTATCTTCTGCCTCTTTCGTTTTTTGGATGCTAGTATAAGATAGCATTAGGTACTTTTAAGTTATGTTTTGTTGGTGCAATAGAATTATATGTATTTTTAATTGTATTCAAGGTATTCTTTGTTTTTGAAGTTCTTTTTATGATGATTTTGTACAGGCTCTATTTTTTACTACGTATATCAAAATATGGTTTAATTTGGCTCAGGGGTTTTTTGAAAGAAAATTTATTGTTCACTGTATACTCTTTCGAAAACGAGAAAATTAAAATATTATAATTATCTTGGTTATTCTTTTCTGGTTGGTTTTCTTACATTATTCCTTCTTATTCTTCTTCTTCTCGTCTCCATGACCCAGTACGTCATCATCTTCATCATCATCATTGGTAGCCTTGTTCCACCCACTGAGTATAGGGGGGTCCCCCATTTTTACATACTGAGACCCCTCCTTGCCTCGGAAAGCACGTTAAGCCGCAACGTCCCAGCTTTCATTCTTGGATCTATGACAGTCGTTACAGATCGTCAAAAGCCCGAATGTCTGACAACCAGTCTTACCAAAGGGTGTCGTGTTACCCAGTAACGGTGGAGGCCTTGTAATTTGACGAGAACTCTGGACGCAGTGGACGCCATATTGCTCTGTGGTCATGACGTCAGTTGGCTGTCTAAACAAATGCAGTGATAGCCTTTATAGATTAAAGGTACGCTGATAGTTGACAGTTGACACTTCTATGTTTACATAGCCATATGACGTAATAACATGGTGACTTCTATTTAATGGTGTTGTGAAACAGATTAAAAAAGCTGAAAACCTTTGAATTGAATTTTAAAATTTAGTTTGCTATTTTATGACCTAAAACTAACGTTTTCCGACTGCTTTTTGCCTAAGTTATCTCAATAATATATTTTTAGATTTTTTCTTATATACAGGGTGAAATTAAATTTATGGACATCCTTTTAAGAGTTCATTGTACTCATCATTATGAACAACTTTTACTATGGGACTAAACCTAAAATCGTGAACAAAATCAGCTGTTTCTTGCGTTTATGTTCACATAAGTCGTCAAAATGTAGGGAAGAGCTGACTTTTTTTTCGCGATTTCAGGTTTGGTCCCATACTTAAAAGTTGTTCATAATGATGAGTACAATGACCCCTTAAAAGGATGCCCATGAATTCAATTTCACCCTGTAGAGTAAAATACCCTATTCTAAAAATTTTCACCCAAGAAGTTCATATGTAGAGATAGTTCCAAAAATATTATAAATGTTTTTATTTCAGATTACATTCTAATACCAAGTGGTCACAAAAATAAGCTGCTAATGCTTGGAGGTTACACATTCGCGCAGACGAACAGCAAACGCTACTGGTACTGCTCTAAGAAGAGACTCGGCTGCAAAGCGAAAATCAAAATGCACGAAGATGAAGTTACAATTTTGGCAGCTGATAACGTGCATAATCATGAGCGTCCACTATATCATGTGACAAAAAATGGCGAATATATGTTTCTTAGACAACAAAATAAAAAATCTTGAATTAATTCACTAGCTAATTTTGTAGACACTCATTTGCAAAAAAAAAACGGGCGGTTTTTTTCGCCTGTCTGTAAAAAATAAAATACAAACAGAAGGCCAATTCCCGTAATTGAAAACGTTCAAAATCTAGTCGCAGTCGCATCTGAGCGACAATCAATTTCAAAAACTTGTGAAAAATATAGGGATTTTGAGCTATTTTTGACAGATTGAGACCGAGATCAGACTGTGAACGTTCTTAATATTACGAGAATTTCCCCTCCGGTTGCATTCATTTGAATATTATTACTGGCATGTTAGTGTAGTGTCGGCGAGTATAAAAAAGTCCGTTGCAAATTCAAATCGGGGCGGGCTTTTAGACGGATAAAAGAAAATTACTTCTCAAACTGCATTTATTATGGTGCGAATTGATGAAAGTTCTTGTTAAGTCTAGGTCTCTTTTATTTAGAAAATTGCTTAAATCTCATTTCCTTGACGTTACCGTCTTATCAACCATTTTGAAGAACGCTTTATGCAGACAATAAATTGCCCCTCATGGTGGATGCCCCGTTTTGTTTGAGCATCAATAAATTCGTTGTACCAATCAAACACGTTATTTTATTGAATACTCATTTTTTTGTGTAAGTGTTTATATTTTATCCGTGGAATAAAATTGATTTCTTACAGTTCTCTTATGAAAAAAAAAACAGTCAAGAATTCAAAATTATTTGGTGCTGGAAAAGTCAGCCAGACCTACGAAATACTTATTCGTAGAGCCAGAGTGAAAAAGTATATGTCAAACTCGTTCGTGTAAAAACGAAGATAGCGGCAAACGCGGCAAGTTCCGTTCTAGAAGTCCAAACAAAATATGGAATTTGCTGCTTAACGTAAGAAGGCAGCTCTTATTATGTTCCGTCCCTTTCTTGTTTTGGTGTCAGTGTGAGATAACATTAGTTTAGGCTTTGTTTTGTATTTGTGTACTATTGTTTTCATGTTATTTATTATTGTTTTCATATTATTCGTAATTGTATTCAAGATGTTTGAAGTTCTTTTTATGATGATTTTGTTCAGACTACTAAGTACTCGTATATTAATTAGTTACATTTTTTGGGCTTAGAGTTTTATTTCCTTTAATGAGCTCTTTATTCTACTTTGACCACCAGAAAACTAAATTATTATTATAATATGGTTATTCTTTCCCAGTTGCTTTTATTCCATCTTCCTTTATTTATTAACAATTAGTTTAATTTTCTGGATTAACATTTAGTCCTATATTTTACTAATGAGATAACTTTTCATTTATGTACCTACAAAATAATTATCTCTCTTCTTAAAACTATGTTTTGTGTTCTAGAGATACAATATATAACATTGTCTAACAACAAGTCGGTGGCTATGTACAAAAACTTTACGTATTCGTTTAAAGATAAAACGAAGCGGTATCTAAGGTGCTCTAGGCGGCTGTCATCGAAGTGTAGAGCGAAACTAACTCTGGATAAAAATGGGAGGGTGGTGCTTGTTGAGAACAGCCACAACCACACAGCGCCAAGATATCACGCGACTGGCGATGGACACTATATTAGAATTTAAAAGATATACTCTCAATTACAAAAGTGTAAAAGTCGTAAGAGGTTCTTACGCTCTACGCAAGCCATCCAGAAAAAATCACCTAATGAGAGAAGCAGATTGTGGGAAAAGCATCCATCACCGGAGCATTTGTTTCCGACCGTGGTCTCCAGTAGCCTATATGGAAAGCTCTCAACCGATTGCTTACCCAAGTAAGGCGCTGCAGACACAATTTAATGAATGAAGGAGGATGACTTAATGAATGCCACTGATGCCGCAATCAACGCTGCCACCTACTGGACTCAAGCAATATAAAATATCGAAGAAGGTTACATCGACACGAAAAGAACGAATGTGTGAATTCGTAATTGCTTTACCAGTTTTGACGGTTCCCAGTACATTGAAACATCACTTATGCCATGGTTTCCTAGAAGAGCGGTGGCCGCAAGATAACGGCTGCGATGACGACCTTCATGAAAATGATGGGTAGTCGAAAATACTACTTACTCTCACAGACTTAGAGCCCTTGTCCTTGCCTTTGCCGGCTGTCGCTGAAAACGAGCGCTGGGTCTCTGTCTCGCATAGGGCCGTATCATTATGCTGAGTGATGGCTGTTTTGCGTGGATGTGACGCATATTTTCCCCCAACTTGTTCTTTTTTGTGTTCTTTTTCTGCGTCATGTTTACTGCAAATAAACGTATTTTCTTTCTTTTCTTTCTTGTCATTTTATGAAGTGCAAGTGCAATCACGAGGACTAAGTACTATGATATTGAAATAAAGTTTTTAATTCGAACTATACGGGATGTTTTTTTTTTACCGGTTCCAAATTTTTATGGTGTTTTACTCATGAATATGAACAACTTTTACTAAGGGACCAACTTTGAAACTACGAAAAATATCAGCTGTTTCTTAAAAGTTAAATACCTACTTGATCAAACTATATGAAACAGCTGATTTTTTATATAATATGTATCTATATAACTCCACAGCGATATAGTGGTAGCAGACCAAAATTAAATGAAGCGGTACCACCTTCGAGTATCTCTGTTCTTTGTTTTCCTCATGGTAGGTAGAAGGTAGAAATATTTTAGATTAATTTTTAGTTATGGGAATAAATCACGATTCTCTTGTACTGTGTATTTTCAATAACTAATAAACAATAAAAAAACACTGATGAGTCCAACTCTAAAATTCTTAACCAAAAAGTGTATATGTAGAGATAGTTCCAAAAAATATTATATATGTTTTTATTGCAGATTACATTCTAATACCAACTGGTCTAAAAAATAAGCTGCTGATGCTTGGAGGGTTCACATTCTGCGAGATGAACAGCAAACGTCACTGGTACTGTTCTAAGAGAAAGTACGGCTGCAAAGCTAAAGTCAAAATGGACGTCGATGAAGTTACAATAGTGGAAGCTAATAACGTGCATAATCATGACCCTCCACAATATCATGTAACAGGAAATGGCGAATATGTGCTTCTTAGATCGCGTGGAAAAACTTTTAAAATTAATTCAACATGAGCTGTTTTACCAACGTCTTAAATCTTTAACCGTGGAATAAAATTGACTTCTTGAATTGTATGGAAAAAACAGTAAAAAATGTAAACTGTTTTGGCCTTAGAAAAGTCAACCAGAGTGAAAAAGTAGATGAAAGATTATAAAATTATGTCAAACTCGTTTACGTGTAAAAAAGAAGATGGCGGCAAGCGCGGCAAGTTTCGTGCTAGAAGTCAAAACAAAATGTGGAGTTTAACGTTAGATGACAGCTCTTATTATCTTCCGTCTCTTTCTTTTTTTGGTGTCAGTCTAAGATAGCACTAGTTTGAGATGTTTTGTTGGTGCAATAAAATTAGGTATAGAAGGTTGCCTCGAAGAGATCGCAGAAAGCGTTAGGGCCGCCTATTGTTGTTGTGGTGTTAATTTTTTTTCTTTTTGTGTGTTTTCTGCTGCACAATAAAGTTTATATAAATAAAGATAGAATCATGGCCAATGTACAACATGGGGCAAAAGTAATGTCATACTGTGAATTAGCAGCCATTCGGTTGGAAAAAATTGGACTGTTTTCACATAATGTGTATGTAGAGGTGTAAAAAAATACAAATAAAATAAACATTATAAAGTTATTAGTAAAAATTATGCCACATTCATATTCTGACATTACTTTTGCCCCACCTTGTATCATCATGTTATTATTCGTAATTGAATTTAAAGTGTTCATTGTTTTAAAGATTTGTTTTTCTTACTATGATGATTTTGTACAGACGCCAACACATCAAGCTACTCGAAACTGTAAAATTTTCCCAATCAACATTGAACCTTATGCTTTAGCGATGAAGTTGAAAATCTATTACAGAAATTTGACAGATTGTAGTAGCTTGATGTGCTGGCGTCTGGACATGACTATTACTCATACATCAATAAGTTCTTTTTTTGGGCGTAAGGTTTGAGCAATCTATTCTGGTTTAATAATAAGAAAATGAAATTATTATATCTAGTTTATTCTTTCCTCAGATTACTTTCTAATACCAACTGGTCTAAAAAATAAGCTGCTAGTGCTTGGAGGTTTTACATTCGCGCAGGCGAATAGCAAACGCCATTGGTACTGCTCTAAGAGAAAAATGGGCTGCAAAGCGAAAATTAAAATGGACGTAGATGAAGTTACAATTTCGGAAGCTGATAACATGCATACTCATGACCCTCCACAATATCATGTGACAAGAAATGGCGACTATGTGCTGCTTAGACGACGTGGGAATGAGAGTTTTCTTAAAACCGCTTAAGCCGTAGAAAAAAATTGAGTTCTGACAGTTTTTGTATGGGAGAACAGTCGAAAATGCAAAATTCGCGATGGAAAAATCAACCCTAAAAACACGTGGGAAAACATCTTAAAATTCATTAGGCAGGAAGAGAAAGATTAGTATTCATACACACTTGCGGAATGCGCCAGCGGTAGAGGCAACTGCAACCGTCGACAACGCGGCTCGTGTATTTGAGTACGGCGCTCAAATACACGAGCGGCACGTTGTCGACGGCTGCAATTGTCTCTGCCGTTGGCAACGTGCCGCTCGTGTATATCAGCACTTAGCTGACGGACTTGTTTATATTTACCTATGAGGATGGGCCAAACAAGCGACTCAATTTGAGCTTTAAATTATATTTGGTTATTCCTTAGAACTTTTCTTCCATCATCTCTAAGTTTATTAACAAACATTTCCATAATTTAGCTGTAATTTATTGCCGACTCACTTTATTAAATTGTATTGATACGAGTAGTAGAACTCCGTGTCTCGGAAAGAACGTTACGCTGTTGTTCTTTGCTGCCATTCGTAGATCTTTAACAGTTGTTTCGGTCGTCACTTCTGACGACCCGAAACAACTGTTAAAGATCTACGAATGTCTGACAACCAGTTTTACCAAGGTTATAGTTTTACCCAGTAACTGGGTTGCGGAGGCAGTAGCTTCACGTAAAAAACTGATATTCAGCTGCATCCGGTTAAACTGAAAGCCGACCCCAAAAAAAGTTGTTATAAAACTAAGATGATGATGAGTTTATAAATCGTCACTAGACTGGAACTGGAAAATATGTCAAATTATATCCACAACTAACTGCGCCCCGCGGTTTGACCCGCATAGGTCTCGATTCCGTGGGAATATCAGGATAAAAAGTATTCTATATCCAAATCCAGGTCATCATCTACCCATGTGCTAAATCTCATCCAAATCCGGTCAGCCGTTTTAGCATAAGGGCGTAACAAACAAACATACAAAAAATAAAATGTTTTCTTTTTTTTTATAATGTTATTTATTAGTTTAAATACTTAAATGAAGTTATGTGCGTTTGGACGCTGTAAATGAGTTTTAATATACCTATCTTATTTTTTTTTCTTTAAATTTATCTCTTTTGGTTTGTACTGCAATCAATAGACTGCTTGCTATCTAGGTATGTATATGGATTTTCGTCTATGTAGGTTTCCTTTGAAACGGATACCTACGCAGTTTTGACACACTTGATTGCTCATATCCTACCTTCGTTTGTAACTAGACAATAGAACAGCGCAATTTCTTGCGTTACTTGCATAATTATTAAAATTTGTGCTTGACATTTTGGTTACAGACAACATTATTCATATTAAAATAGAATTAAATAACTATAGTTAATTTTCTTTTATTCCTTGGCTCCCTTATTTGTGAATCTCTTTCTCCCCGTTTTTTTGCGAATATAATTGATTAGACTAATTAACCTTTTTCGTATAAGGTGGTAGATAATATGACATTAGCAATCATTTGCAGCCTTGTTCCGTCCATTGCTGAATATAGGCCTTCCCCTTTTTTACCCGACTGCGCCAGAAGGAGGGTTATTTGCCAAGCTTCCCTGCGGGGTAAATGCGTGACACACTTACAGTAGCAATGGTTTTCATTCTGACAGTTCAACAACATTCATTGCGTTATTTACATTGTTGAGCAGACAAATTTTTCTAACATATGAAGCAATGGATTAGCAATATACTTCAAAATGATTCAGATTGTGATTGATATTGTGTTACGCGGGTTTTTCCCATGATCTTCTGTAGATCGTCCACCCTCCTGGCTACTGGTCAGCAAAACCTACCAATACATTAAATCCATTTAGTGTCTAAATAATTTCATTTGTATTCCTTTTTTTCTAGGTTTAAAAATAATGATTCTGGCCAACGGTAAGACGTTGGTTATGTATCAAAAGTACACGTTTTCCTTTTGTGATAGAACAAGACGGTACCTGCGGTGCTCTGGGCGGATGTCGGGATGCCGAGCTAAGCTGAAACTAGACAAAGATGGAGATGTGGTGAATAGTGATACGAACCACTGCCATCCGCCACCACAGTACATTCAAATGGAAGGTGGAGAATATGTTAAAATCTAAGAAGATGTAAGACATGAAAAGGAATTATGATAAACGGGGTGTCGTTACAGTCGATGTATGAATATCTTTTTAAGGTTATCTTTTAAAGCTTGATGTGTAATTTTAACGCTCGGCTATTGTAAATTATAGTTAAACTAGAGAGCGGTGGTGGCCTAGTGGTAACTGCCGCGACTTACGAGTTGTAGGTCGGAAGTTCGCATCCAGACGGGCGCTTTTCTTTTTGTAAATTATTTCATCACCACTGTTCTCAAAACGGTGGAGGAAACCGGCATGTCCTAGAACCAAAAATTCGAAGACATGTAACGTCTACGAATCCTCACTGGTACCTCGTGGTGGATTACGGCTCACTCCCTCTCACTGAGAGGAGGCCTGTATGTACTTTCCTACTTTAGTAGCTTAAGCTAGGGTTTCCTAAGACTGCGGTGAACGGCACATAGCGTCCGCAATTTACCAGAAAATTACGCGAATGACTAAAACGTCATTTATGAAAGTAAGTTGGTTTGTTTTCCAAGAGAGCGTTTTTTGACACCGTAAAGTCAAACCCACCAACCACCGTCATCATTATAACCATCGTCACTGCGGCCGTTATGTAGCGGCCACCGCACTTCTAGGAAACCGTAGCTTAACAAGAAAGACAAACTACTTCGGTATTTTTAACTTATTAATAACTTAATAATCTAATATGAAATGTAAATTAATTATTAATCTAAAATGAAATGAAAATGAATAGTAATTATAAATTATATCAGTAAAGTTGGTGTGCATTTATTTTTAGTTTTCATGGTAATATCAACAACTGAGTATATTCTTGTTTTTGTAGTTTGGGAAAAATATTGCAGCTTATTCCTAATGTTTCTTTTGCCTTATTACCTTTACCATATTATGTACAGACACCAGCACATCAAGCTACCCGAAACTGTCAAATTTTTCCAATTAACCCTGAACCTAATGTTTTAGCGATAAAGTTGAAAATCGATTAAAGACATTTGACAGATTGTAGTAGCTTGATGTGCTGGCGTCTGTACTATTGAGGCTCCGATAAATGGCACCACCTTTCAGGCAGTACCCATTACAGCACGAGACAAAATAGGAACAAATCGGCCGAACTGTAGTAACAATTTCGTTATTATCATCATCATCATGTAGCGTTGTGTAACCTCAACGATAAATAGTCGAGTGATGCTAAATATTTCACTATTAGTAAGTTGCTAAGCACATCACTAAAATCACGGAACAACACAATTCTAAGAATACTCGGCAATTTCGACAGCCACTTGCTTAGCTAGCAGAAGCTATTACCTGACCTGGTTTTGACTGCCCCGACCTAGGGGTTGTATGTCCCGGCTGAGGACAGGACGACCGCCCATTGCACGCTGTTCCGAACTACACGATGCTGCGAAAATGCACGCATATCTGAACCACGCGACTGTGCTGACAGGCCAAACGTCTGCCACGTGGTGCCAAGGACGTTACCCTTCTTCCTTTACAGAACAGAATGTGACTCTTACCCGTGACCTTGACTACTTATTTGTGTATAAATTATACGTATGAATCTCACTTACTCGTTTCTTTTATCTGCGTACGCTAGCCTAATACTTAGCGGCCTGCGCAGTCTACCTACAAAGACCTAACAGTCTATCCCTTATCCCGTTTCCTTGATCCCTAAGACATTGTATGTTTGGTAGCCGCAACAATTCTTTTCCATAACTACATTTCTGCCGTCATCTGAATATTCACCACTTCGTGTACAGCCGCGGACAGTGGCGGTGGACCACTTCTCAGCCTTATGACCTTGATAATAAGGTAGAAAAGTGTTCCACCGCCTGTGTCTGCGATTTTACCTAACTCCATTTTTTTATACATGTAGTGACCGTGCCCGAATCAAAATTAAAAAAATCTTTACTTTTTCAGATTACCGATTCATATCAACCGGACAGAAAAATGACTTGATTCTGTATAAAAAATATGCATTTACTCAAGCGAACAGTAGATTTCGATGGTACTGTGCGCAGAGAAGAAAGGGGTGTAAAGCCCGAGTTAGTTTGGATATCCATAACCGAGTGGTGCCAGGCGAAGAAGTTGTGCATTGTCATCCTCCACCTAAGTACTTTGTTAATAGTGCTGGGGTGTATGTGTTTAAGAGAACATTGTACAGACCCTAGCACATCAAGCTACCCAAAACTGTCAAATTTTACCAATCAACTTTGAACCTTATGCCTTAGGGACAAAGTTGAAAATCTATTATAGAAATTTGACAGATTGTAGTAGCTTGATGTGCTGGCGTCTGTACAAGTAATTTATTTGAGGTTTTATTAAGATTGTCAACGCAGTAGTACGCAGTATTTTGTTTGCAATAAGTAATTTTATTTTTTATTTTTCTTCACTCATATAAGAACAGACTGAAATAGCTCATGCTGTGCTTAAAATGTTTACCTGTCAACCAGTAGTAGGCTGACTGGTCAAGGATACGGATGGCGTAATAGGGTATTAGGCTGCATTTTTTTATGTGATTTTTTGAAACCTAAAATAAAGTCGCCACAATAAATAAAATCGGTGTACGGACGATAATTTTATGTGATAACGTCATAAGAAAACAATGTGTCACAAGACGAACGCTTAGGCCGATCGTGCCTCTCTATTGCTTGTACCGCGCTCTCGCTTGCACGCTTGGCTCAGGCGTCAAAAATGTATAAATATCTCAAGAAATGGCGAAGACGTCACAACACAGGAACGCCATAGTAACTTCGCGCCATTCAGTCCAATGATCCTTTTTCGTGACAAGGGTAGAAAATTAATTTCAAAACCTTGTAACTTATTTATTTCTCCACCGACTTGATTAGTTTTCACAAATCGCCTTTTTAGTAATATCTTTATACAAACATGATATAAAATCACGCCTGTATTTAGGCAGGGGTGGTGGTGTGTGGGTGTATAACTGTATATTTAAAAAATAAGTATTAATTCATGTATATTTTTGATAGTATTCAAAGATATCCTATTTAAGTATGATCACACGTGGAGGCTATGTTTTATAGGCTTATTCCCAGGCGCTCTATAATCTTATTCCCGGCGGCTCCAAATTAAAAAAAGCAATGGCAACAATTTTAGTTGGTATTTTAATATGTGAATAAAATTATGGAGCTCTTGGGCGTCAATGTATGAAGTGAAATTGTTTGAAGAACAATAGATTTGGAGCTCTTGGGAATAAGCCGTTTTATTAGGTATGAACTTATGATACTTGGAATAGTATTTGTTTTTGTTAAACATAGTAAAATTTTATGTTGTTTCAGTAATTTTATATTGAAGAAAGATGAGCTGTAGGAAATGTGACTATGTTGCGTGGTGTGTGTGTGTGTGTATTCATGTGTATGTGTGTGTGTATGTTAAAAGCTTTACGGCTGTAGTATGTCCCTAATGACTCCTTCACAGCTAAGTACTTGTCACTGCCTTGTTATAGAAGTTAGTAGGTACTTATTTTAATTATCTGTTTCTCATTATACTCGTAATTACGCCAATACGCTATAGTATTATGGTATTCAATCATTAAGCACTTTTGTAGGCACTTAAGAAATGATGTCGTCAACATACCTAATATATTCAATGATTATTATTTAATAAGAGAATAAATTCTAAGCTTTACTGAACATCGTATTTTATCTAAAATTATATATAGTTAGAACCCCGTCCTACATAAACACAATATTGTAGCTGAAATACTATTTTTTTGGTAAAAATGATACTTAACAAATCCCATTTTGCTTTAGGATACAAACTGGTGGACACAGGGATGGAAAAGAAATGGCTTTTGTATAAAAATTACGCGTTCTACCCACTGAATAGTTTCCATCGTTGGTGCTGTAATCAGCGAAACAAGGGCTGTTCTGCTAAAGTGCTTATCAATAACTCTAACCGCCTGGTAGACCTTTCACCCGTCCATAACCACGAACCGCCTCGATATTGGATTACTGATACTGGAAAATATGTTTTTATAAGAGCTAAGTCTCGATACAATTAATATTTTTGTGGAATAGAATAGATATTATCCATATTAATATTGTAAATTTGAAAGTAACTCTGTCTGTCTGTATGTTACCTTTTCACGCCTAAACTACTAAACGGATTAAGGTGGAGATAGTTTGAGTCCCGGGAAAGGACATAGGATAGTTTTTATCCCAATATTCCCACGGGATCGCAACTTACGCGGGTGAAACCGCGGGGCACTGCTAGTGTACTTATATTTATTTGCAATTAATGTAGGTACAAAAATCAGTTGTTACTATGTGTGAGGAATTCATGTACGTTCACCAAAGGAGATATGGTGACCAGGGTCGTCGGATATATGTAGTTGAAGTTTAGTATGAAATCGTTCGATGTTTTCGAATAAAATTTAATTTAATTAAGTAATAGAAAACAAACATTTAATTTATCAAATTAACCGGTCAAGCGGCGCGCGTCGCCGATCGGCGACGAAACAAAAGAAAATCAATTGTGTCTCATTAGCGGAGCTTGACAGATTAAAGGAGACTGATAAAAAGTGGTGAATGAATGTGTGGTGAATGATGAATAGCGATACGGTTGTGGTAAGTCAGAAATACCTGTTAAAACGTTTTTAAAATAAAAGTGTAGCATAAAAATATGTACATATTATAAATTATTATATTTCTCAAAACTACCGGGCCGGATTTTGATGCCTTTTTGGACAAGGATATAGTTGAGGTATCCCCACATAAAAACCACTACAGTATCGCTATTGGTTCAAATACCACTTCCCATACAAAAAATAGTCTCCTTTCACCCGAAAACCCATTGCCTTCCGTATCCCAAAAAATGCAGCCATACCGAGTACCGACCTCTGCGCTGCCACGGACGATGCCGTAAGTGGCGAAGTTTTGGGCCAACGAAATGTAATACACTATCGTTCTATCGACACGCCGAACTATATGATAATTCTCCTGCCGTTATCCCAATTTATTACTACCTTTATTTTCTACCTTGAACAAGTCGTTCTAGTTCGTGAAGCTCGAAATTGAATAATAATTATCTACTGCTAATTGCAGAAGGTTCAAATTCGTTTAACTTTAAGCCACTGTACTCGGCAGGTGTAATCAGGGTAATTGCAACGTAGCATAGCACATCTCTGGTGGAAAGGCACCCTTAGTGGGTTAATAGCTAACGGCAGGGTGGGTCAGGCAACAGCTATCACCGACTGTACACCGGCAGTTGCAATTTACTTATTCATATTCTTATAAGCGTGTTTTTATATCTATTTCGATTTTCTTTGTGAAAATCGTATCCATTGCGTGTGCAATTTAAATGTGATTGCGAAATTAAATGTTATTAAATTTCTCGGTTTTATTTGTAGAAACTGGTCTACTTGGAAATGGGTATCTTGCTACCCAGATCTTTTTTCTGCCTCTCTGACTTCCACAACCCAGTTAGGGTTGTTAGAGGGGCAGATAAAAGTCTATCATTGTTGAACCTTCCAAAGGTAGGTTTTCGTACATCTGGGTCACAAACAAAATTAAGTTCTTATGTAATACCAAGATTATGTTCCAGGTTACTGTGTTCCCTCGCTACGCAGACGACATAAGTATTTCGATTCGCATCAATCGGATAAATCTACTCCGTCGACCTCGGGACGAGAGAGTCAACATAAGGACCTACTCAAAGGATTTACACCAACGCGGACTGAAGCCGAATACAGACATGTACTGGACAGAATTGAGGCAAAACGGTAAGTGTTTTTTAATGAAAAAAGGACATCGCAAAGATACCAGCTCGGTACCGGAACGGCATCACCTCGCCTCGTGGTAAATTAGGCGTCAACGCAACGTATGAGCGTAATCGAATCGCCTCAGCACCTTCGAGGCGTCGCCGGGGGGACGCCGCGACGTAAGCTCGGTAAATAGCTGATCTTTTGGCAAGGCGATGGATAGATAAGTTATTGATATGGAGTTTCATAAAAATGGAACTGAGGGGCAATTCTCATAATTTTAAGAACGTTCACAGTCTGATCTCAGTCTCAATCTGTCAAAAAATACTTCTAACTTCCTTATACTTTTTGACAAGTTTTTGACATTTGTTTATCGCCGAGATGAGACTGCGACTAGATTTTGAACGTTTTAAATTAGGAGAATTGGCCTTCTGAACTGTTCAAGTTGAGGCAATGCCGATCATCCGATCTGTTCTGTAAAAATGTCACCTTGAAAACTTAGGTGAAGTGAGCTCTCATTCCACTTGCTGTTAGGGATTGACTCCAATCACAGAATACTTAAAGTACTACGTACAGAAAGGCCACTCCCTTCCCCGCACTAACATCAGTTACCGCACCTCACCCCGCACTTTGGCGTAATCGTCGCAGTTCTTTAACAAGAGCGAGCGCTAGCAAACACAAGTACTTCACGCACACATTCATACGTATACAAACGTCATTTTTTAATGTAGTAGTAGTAGGTAATTATTTTGCGAGCGTTGTATGGAGTGTCCGGGGTGTGCTCCAATGACAGCTCTCTTTAAGGTCACTTTATCTAAGTTTTTACGGTAAGATTTTTCAGAATAGATCAGCTGGTGCCGAGCTGATATGTGTGCGTTGCTCTAATTACTGCACCTACAAGTTGTAATACCCAACTGTATATAAACATTTATTTTCAGAGCGGATTTTGCAAGAGAAATGAGGACAAACTATGTGGATGAAACCTTCTTTCTATTTATTTATTTTGTTGTTATTTATTTTCTCTATTTAGTTATTGTTTGGTTCATAAAATTGTAATATTTAGGGCTGCGCAGGTAGGCTGTAAGCTCCGTTAAAAATAGGAATGTTAAGACTAGCTCGAACAGGTTTTTAACTCTTGGTTACGGGCTAGGTACCAATTAGTGATAGGGCAGACAGACCGACAATGTTTTCTGCTGATTTTGAAAACAAAATGGCAGACTACCTATTTGAATTTAATGGAGAAAAATGGGTTTCTGTTAATCAGAAAAGAAACTTAAGAAAATACCTCTAAATTCTGTAGAGAAATTAGAGGTATTTTTGACAGATTTGACAGTCAAAGTTAAAAACCTGTCAAAAATCTACATAGATTTTTGACAAGTTTTTAAAATTGATTGTCGCTGAGATGATATTGCAACTAGATTTTGAACGTTTTTATTTACAGGAATTGGCCTACTGATCTCAAACTCTGGGAATTATATGTCCGTGAGAACCCGATCAATGTAGATATGGTAGATGGTGATGAATTAAACTCTTGAGTTGATTGAATGTGTTATTTTACTTAAGGCGAAAGCGTTAGGGTAGTCCGTGAAATTTAATTTTTATTCAGGTCAGGATCAGGTTGTTTGCTGATCTAAATATCATTCGTTGTAACTACTTCTTAATAAATATTTATTTATATAATTATAATCATAAAAATGATCAATACTTAAATCTCTCTAAGTTCATATTACCCTATTGAATGACTATTTCATGAAATCGTGACATTTTAGGCCAATTTTATCTTAAGGAGTTCCTGATTCTAATGATTATAATTCTGTAAAGTCGCGGTCGCGTTCTGTAAAGTAATTGTTACGGTCGCGACTCATATTTTAATGAACATACAACCTGACACTGACCTGTAAATTGCAAAAAACGTAAGTGAATTTCGCGGGCTACATTAGCGCATCCTCCTTAATAAATTTTCCTTTTTGTGATTTTTACGCCGAAAAAGCTTTAGGGATTTCAGTAAAAAGTCTGCCCATGAAGACACAGGCTGTACAAATGAAGTACCTTTCCTATTTAGAAATAATTACGTTGAAATATGATCTAAAAAAAAGTGTAAATTTAGATGACCTACGTAGTTTGGTCGGTAGTGGTCTAAGTTATAATGTTTCACCATTTTACAGCCTGATTCAAAATTTATGGTGGCACGGAACATGAGGCGAGTCGGTGCGCAGTAACTCATTCACGTATCAGCGGGGGTGAGGGGTGAGGTACTGCGCAGCGAGTAGCGCAGTTCAGAGCCGCCAAAATGTTTGAATCGGGCTGTACGTAATTTCTTAGTTGTATAGTTAGCGCCACGAAAGATGAGACTTGATCCCACCTCCCGCGCTCTTTCCGCCGCCCCTATGACGTCCGATCCCGTCCCGCGCTCAGACCTCATACCGCTAAAGAGACCTAAAATCGAGTACTCCGCAAGTCAAACCACGTGGTGTGTCAAGTCTCATCTTTCGTAGCACGCATTGTAAGTGCAATCACTTCAAAACTAACTTATTTTATTTTCTGTTTATAGAAAAAGCTTACTTCTTCACAACGGACCAAGGAAAGACTTTACTCATGTACCAGGGATACACATTTTCTTTCGTGAGGACAAACGGACGTACTTTGAGATGTTCCAAACGGTTTAGAGGCAAATGTGACGCTCTTATAAATATGGACCCAGATGGCAAAATCATGGTTGTGAGACCAGATCATAACCATCCTCCGCCAGTTTATAAAAAATTGCAAAACGGAGTGTATACGAAGTTGTAATTTAATTAAAAACCTGTACATGGTGTATAATAAAGTATAGTCCGTTCACAGTTATTCTACCTCTAATTTTGCATCACTGTCCAAATCACAGTGACCTTTATTCTCATTCTAATAAGGTTGGTGTTGGGTTGCTGCCACTGACAAGTCTGTCGAAACCATTGTGATCTCTGTTGTGGTTACAATAAGGTTGATGTTAGGTTGCTGCTGTCAGAGGTAAAATGTGAACGGACTTTAGCTTTTCGTGCTGCGCATTTTGATGCGGTTTTCACCATTATTCAAACAATGGAAGGTTTATTTGTAAAATACATGGATATTTAGTTTAGATACAGCACATAAATCTAGATGTTTTGACATGTTGTCATTAAACTCGTGCGAAGCAGAGGCGGGTCGCTAGTGTTTAATTAATTTCATATTTTATATTTTTGCTGATTTTATGATAAAAATATTAAATGAAATAATATAATATTTGGTATTTATTTTTCTTGTACAGACGCCAGCACATCAACCTACTACAATCTGTCAAATTTCTTTAATCGATTTTCAACTTTATCACTGAAGGTTCAAAGTTGATTGGGAAAATGTGACAGTTTCGGGTAGGTTGATGTGCTGGTGTGTGTACAAACGAGCAGCAATTTTTCACGTATCAACCAAATTGATTCACTTTTATGTTTACTTGAGTCAATTTTGTTGCTTCATCCAAACTGAAGGACAAAAGTTAATTGTGTAAAAACAGACTTCATTAAAATATTGATGCTCACATTAATTTATTATTTACAATAATGATAATCAGTCTTGCCAGGGGGTATAGTGTTACCCAGTAACTGCCATGGGTTATGGACGTCAGATAGGCAGTCGCTCCATGTAAAATACTAGTATCAAGCTGCATGCGGTTAGACTGGAAGCTGACTCCAGCATAGTTGGGAAAAGGCTATTCAGATTGATTGATGTAGAAAGCTCTCGGTATGTTATGAATGATCTTTCATCCTCGGACCGACCTCGGCAAGCGTTGCTATACCTTCACGATGTGAATATTTCTCAGTAAGTTATAGGTAGGTTCGGCCAGCCGCACATCAATGGTAACAGTTTGACACTGAGAGCGCCTTTATGTTGTAGCAGTAAGAGTGATTTTCCTAGTGCAAGTGTTAGTAAATACCTACCACGGATGTACGGTTCACAAAACAACAAATAAAACTTTATAAAACTGATAATATTTAAGTTTGAGGTTACATTCAGACGCTTCCTGTTGATCAAGAAAATATTCAATAAAAAAAAAATGTTTTTTTTTTTTTGTTATAGTAATAAACATTTATTGATAGTTGCAGGGAAGCCACGATTGTCTAAAGCGTACCGACAAAAATTGTACCGGGAGCGCCTAAAATTGAATCCAGCCAAATATGAATGTGTGAGAAAAAAGAACCTAGAACGAGCATTAGCCTATAAAAAAATGAAAAGAGATTTGAGAAATGAACAATCAAGAAGTACATGGAGAGTAGGTCCTGCGCGTGTGTATTATAACAAAAAAAAGGGAAAAATCACAACATGATAATAATAAATTATATTAAGTGAGACATGATTCTGGACAACCCTGTGTTGAATTTCCGGTGTTTTATTTTAAAAAAAAAATGCTGTTCCGTAGATTTTGACCGCGAAGGCATTCCACTTTTCGAAGAAACAGCTGTTTTTTAGGGCAGGGCTAGGGGAGGGGTCTAGAATCATGTGTTGAATTCTTGGTTACAGTTTGCGCGACGATGTCCCGACACCCTGTATATTTACTTTAACATCACCAAATAATTATTATGTACCTATTGATCTCAATATAAATTCATATCGAAAAATTGTTAATTATTTCTTATTTTATTTTTTAATAAAAATATTTTTTTTACTTTTCGCCTTGTCATAATTGTACCTTAACAACCTTGTAACATCATAAAAACATTATGAAATGAAAATAAAAATTTTAATAATCTTTTGGCATCTGAATGACATTGACAAGGTTGTTCGTAAACACCTGTGAAATTCTCACAGACATTGTATTGACAAAACGAGATGGCGGGGTTAGTTCCGATTTTGGCCACACGCCAAAAAATCCTGGTAACATTGTATTTATTTTGAGTTTCACAACTTGTTAAGCTTATGACACAGGAGTGAAGTAAAAACCAGACTGTTTAGCTAGGAACAGCACCCTAATTGCGTAACACACTATAAATCGGAATCTGAATCATTTTGAAGTAAATTGCTAATCCATTGCTTCATAAGTTCGAAAAATTTGTCTGCTCAACACGTAAATAACGCAATGAACGTTGTTGAACTGTCAAAATGAAGCCGATTCCGATTGATAATGTGTTACGCAATTGCCCCGCAGGCTAGGGTAGTACTCGGAACGTTGTTTATAAGCAGTTTTAAGTTATATGCCTTTGTTAGACTTTGTCCTCTTGTACCCGAATAATCTTTGTATATAATACAAACATATTTATATTCCATAATTATATAATATAACTTAGTATAAAACAAAGTCGCCTAAATGTCTGTACGCGTGTAACTTCCGAATGAACGCACCAAATTCGATAATTCTTTTTTTGTGTTCGGTATTGCCAGGACAAGGTTTTTATAATAGAAAATTTGGAAAAAAAAATTGCGCTGTTAATGTGTTACGCAATTACCTGCAGGTTTAGTGCTTAGTCTACCAAGCTCGATGTAATTGTAAATTTATAAATAGCCAACACGCTGATCTACTTTCAGGATACAAGCTAATAACAATACCTTCAGGCAAGCAAGTGATACTGTACCAGGAACACACATTTTCATTCAGAGGAAATTTGAAGACCCGGGCATACTGTTCCAGGTATATTCAGAAGAAATGCCCAGCGAGACTCTACCTAGATCGAACTGGTGCACTCATTACTCTCATCAATAAGCATAATCATCCTCCACCAATTTATAAACAAATGCCAGACGGGAAGTATACGAAGTTTATGTTAAATGTGTAAAAATCTATATCTATCGGATGGGTTTCGAGATCTAAACATGATTGTCCAAAAAATAAATTAATATGATGCCTTTTTTGGGGTCATCGACCGCAGTTATTGTAGTCACTTAAAACATTAGTATAAAAAGACGGTTTTTTTTTTTAGTGAAAACTTCTTTAGCGGCGTTGTACACTTTTTTTGTAATGGGTAAAAAAAATTAAATTCGCGTCAGGACATCGCGTTAGGACACGTGGTCTGATCGAAAATTCGTAAGACGGATGGAGAGTAGACAGCCGGCGCGGCGTAGGAGAGGAAGTATCCCCCTCTCTTTCTGCGGCGCGGCGAAAATGTATACCTGCTGTTTCGTTTAGGCGGCGCAGGGCGCTTGCGCGAATGTTCGTGTATGTTTATGTTACAGCGTGCCACGCGCATCCATAGATGGTGACAGCTGATGGCTCGACCGTCTGTGTAGAGGCCGCACTGCTGTGTACTCGTTAAATTCATGTATATAAAGTGTTTAAAATATGGAAATTGAACAAAGTGCATCTATTAATGAAAAATATCAAAAATGCACAACGTTAATATTCAAGTTTTCATTTCTGCCGGCACTCCCGGAGTGCAACCCGTCTTTTTTTGTGTACATTTTACAGAGGTGATGAGTATCGATACCTACATAACGATACACGATAACATAAAAGAAAACAGATTTAGATATCGATACCCATCACGTCTGCAGAGTTGTGCTAGTTAATTTAATTTTACCCTGTATAAAATAGTAACGAAGTCAAAACTGTACTTGGATTATGTTTGATAAAATTGTATTTTGTGTCATTTTTGTATGCAGTAAGAAAATTTTAATGCTTATTATGAACATTTCTATTTGTATTGCTAAATAATATTGTGTGTTGTTGTTAGGTGTACCTGTACATTAAAAATAAAGCTTCTATTGATTTCTTATATTATAATAATAATGTAAATACATTCCAATTCAACTAAAATAAAATCATGAATTATTCACTCAACGTTGTTAAGTGATAGCCTGAAACACAGGTTTAAATATTCATTAGACCTTTAACCAATATATATAAGTTATACACTACATTTATTTTAGATATAGTTTAATATTTTCTTCATAATATTAATATGTAACTTTGTAATGATGTAACTTTTATGTAATTTATATGTGAACTTATGAATAAAAATTATTCTATTCTATTATTGTTTACTTATAACTGTTTGTATCCCAATATGTGACTCAGCGTTCACTGTGCCGATAGCCGTGACAGCCAATGGCTTAATAGCCAAGAGCCTCGACTAACACCTGAGGAGGCTCTCATTAGGCAGCTGGATCAAGGGCTTGATTCTGAAGGTGAAACTTCTGGATAAGCTCGCGTTTTAAGGAGGTTCCTCTCTCTGGAGACCTCACCTCTCTCTCTGTAGCTTGGGCTAGCTCCCGGGCTACTATTTTATATCTTTTTAAATGTTTTTTTTATATTCTAATATTTAAAAATATAATTTTTATGTACATAAATAATAATATAAAGGCTATCCCAATTATTAGTGTAAATCAAAATTAATTTAAAATTGAATAAATTATACGTTGAAATGGATGAGCAACTGTTATCGTTAGTTATTTTAGTAATTTTTATTTATATTAAATTTTATTTAAAGTGTTTACATAATTTAAAAAGCTAACAGTCTTAAAATAATAATAATATGTACAAGTATCTATATAAAAAGGAGGGGAAATAATCAAAGGCATCAAAAAATTCGTCTGCATCGCTATCAACAGGAAACGTGCCCAAAAGGATGGCAGCATTGCCACGTTGTATGGCAATATTATTATTATTATATTTATTATTTCCTTTATTTTATTTATAAGAATGTTTATTTATTACTTATGGCTACTTAGTACGGTAGTAGCTTTCTGTATACACAATTTATCATCATCTGCCAAACCTTTTCCCAACTATGTTGGGGTCGGCTTCCAGTCTAATCGGATGCAGCTGATTACCAGTATTTTTCATGGAGCGACTGCCTATCTGACCTCCACAACCCAGTTACTGGGTAATACGAAACCCCTTGGTAAGACTGGTTGTCAGACTTTCCGGCTACTGACGACCCGTAATAACTGTCAAAGATCCACGAATGATAGCCGGGACCAACGGCATAACGTGCTTTCCGAGACACGGAGGGGTCTTGGTATGTAAAGGTGGTCACCCATCCACGGACCAACCGCGGCAAACGTAGCTTAATCTGATTGATTGACCCGTGTGGCTGTTATTACTTAGCCACACATAATAAAGAGTAATAAATCGATTATACATATTTGTACTTGTTTTGCGATTATTTCTTAGATAATTTTTGAAAAATGTCGACTTCAGTATATAAAGAAGAGTAATTTTTTTTTAGATGCTTCGCCGCCGAATATATTTGCCGAACCACAAACGGCAGATGGTAACCTATTACCAAGATCGAAGGAACAATACCTAGTAGCCTATGAAAATTTCATCCAGTGGAAGAAAAACGACGACTCATTTACTGAGAATGTATTTATGGATTACTTCAATGAAATGGCACAAAAATACAAGCCCAGCACGCTGTGGTGTATTTACTCCATGTTAAAAAACACCGTTTGGACCAAACACGGTGTTGATCTCAAAAAGTATTCCACCCTGATTGAGTTTCTGAAAAAACGCTCAGAAGGTTTTAAAAGTCACAAGTCCAAAGTATTGACACCAAATCACGTTGAAAAATTTTTAAAAGAAGCTCCGGATATTCTGTATCTGGCAACAAAGGTCAGTTGAACTTCTTATATTTACTTCCAAATGCGTGCTTTTTATAATTTCTCATGTGAAAATATTATGGACCTCCACGTATACATGAAATGTATTTCATTTCCACACATAAAATGTATGGAAATTCGTGCACGTTATGACATTATTGTCAACTGAAATTTAAAAAGCGTTTTCGTACCGGTTTTACCGTCTGGACAAAAACAGGGTATACAAGGTGAACGGAATAGAAACCCTTGGCACCGAAATCTGTTTTTTTTTTCCGAAAAGTAAAATGAAATTTACCAATCAATAAATATTATCACTTATTTGAAGTAAACTATTCATACTAAAACAGAAAAAATAAACAACTTATAGGCATTACTCTACGCGTGGAAATATCAATGAAGTCGTAGGGACGTTCACTTTTTATACCTCGTTTTTGTCCAGATGGTAAAATAGTCAGCCGGTATATCTCCATGCATTTACTTCTCTGGGTTATCGTGATGCCGTCATTATAAAAGCGCACATTCTATTATTATCTTGTACTTAACTAACTGAGCCTAACTATCTATAATGTCTAAGAACTGTTTTATTTATTTCCAGGTTGCATTAATATTCGCAATTACTGGTGACTGTGGACATCGGGAACTAATTAATATTACAACAGAAGATTTAGAAAATCACGGCAAAACACTTCTAGTCCGAGTCACTGATCATAAAAACAATATGGCACGCTCATTTACCATTCAAGGTCCGTTTTTAGAAATAGTAAAGAAATACGAAGCTCTACGTTCGAAAAAAGCAACGAATACCCGTTTTTTTCAAAACTACCAAAAGGGTAAATGCACGTGTCAACCTATTGGTAAGAACAAATTTAATGCCATGCCGAAGGAAATCGCAAGGTATTTGGAATTACCAGATCCGAACGCGTACACCGGGCATAGCTTTAGGAGTACTTCAGCGATGATGCTGGTTGATTCGAGGGCCGATGTAGTGACTTTAAAGCGTCCACGCATGAGGCGATCTTACAGACACGCTGAATCTTCTGTCCAGGACTCTATTAACACAAGCTTAAGTGCCAAATTAGCAGAGGCAATCAATTCTGAGCCTGGTTTTAAGAAGATATGTCTTCCACCGCGCCCTTCTACTTCTTATGTCAATGATGTTTTGGTGCCACCTGCAGAGGAATTAGGACACACTTCCGCCTCCTATGAAACTATTTCGTCATCTTCGGCATTTGTGGCAGCTGAAAATAATGAAGCTCCCTGGATTTCTCCTGATTTTCCGGAATAATCATCGCCAAGCCCAAACAGCTTCGAGCAGAAGTTTGTTTGGACAGAGTGTTAATTTTTACTGTAGGTATCTACTAAAAAGGATGTTTTTGAAAATCTATTTAAAATCTTGTTCCTGGCGTATTCACTAATACTTACCTAATGTGGTGTGTGTGTGAGTAATGTGTGAGACGTGAACGGTCTGACTAACTTTGAACTCATTGTTTATAATTTTCCCAAAAAAATAGGAATAACGTGTTTATTGTTTTTTCAAAAATCAACTCTTAGTGGGTGAAAAGAATGAAACTCGAAAATTGGTATAAAAATCTGTAAAGACAAAGAACCGTTGGACAGACTGTGCGAATGATGATATGATTAGAAAGAGGGTAAGTACGGAGATGACGACGAATAGAGAAGTATGGAAGCAAAATACAAGTTGCGTTGAACCCAAATAAATTGGGATAAGAACAGGAGAATGATGATGAATCTTTAAGTCAATAAGTTCTATGAAAATGCTAAATAAACTGTTGTGTATTCGAAGAGGTTTTTTTATGTACAGACGCCAGCACATCAACCTACCCGAAACTGTCAGATTTTCCCAATCAACTTTGAACCTTATGCTTTGGTGATAAAGTTGAAAATCTATTAAAGAAATTTGACAGATTGTAGTAGGTTGATGTGCTGGCGTCTGTACATATATGTTCGATGATTTCTCTGTGAACACTAGACCGATTTATGTGATTTTTTCTCTGCTATAGGAAGCCCGCGTGGCGGTACACATGGCTTCACATCAAGCTATACAAAACCAGTATAAGCTGACTTCTAATTGTACGAAAAACCTGTACAATTGGAGGTCAAAACGAGGCTATGACTGGAAATGTATAGCTGATGATGTGTAGTGGTGTGTACCGTATAAATTTTATTAATGTTGCTTAAGTAGTTTGTGAGTTAGCTTCAATAATACGTATTTAATCCACTTTGTGTGTAATCAATACACACAAAGTGGATTAAATACGTATTATTGAAGCTAACTCACAAACTACTTAAGCAACATTAATAAAATTTATACGGTACACACCACTACACATCATCAGCTATACATTTTACAAAATTACCTACATCATCAAGATGTAGGTAATTTTGTGTCACTCTTATGGATATAGCAAGTAGTATAAGAATTTGTGTGCAGTAGGCACCACAACTCAAAAATTAAAATTAAATACAGTCTCAGATTTTTTTTTAACAATTAAATGTTCTATGAACAAAATAAGATGTTTTAATCATTTTCTTCCTCACAAGTGTGTTGAAAAACGTCGTATGCAACAGGTATGTATTTGTCATAACACTCTCGGCTCCATTACGCCATAGTCTTCGGCTTGGGCGGCAATTCAGCAACAAGTGTAATGTTAAACTTAGCTCACTAGTGTCATATAAGGTGGAGACGACACTACGACAGTAAATTAAACTTTATATATGTTATGAATGACGTACACTGTCTGCATACAAAAATTCAATTAATAATAATCAATAATTTTATTACTATAACTAGTCAAATATTGGCTAAACCCATAGCCGGCCTATTAACCAACGCGCTACGTAGTTGTTTTAGTTGAAAATTACTAACACTTTTTTCTAATTTGGATGATAGGATTTATTTGGTAGGTTTCAAATACAACAATATACAATTAGCAAGTAACAATATTGTGTTTCAATTTATTGTAGTAGCGTCCGGCTGACTTTTTTACCATCTAAACAAAAACAGGGTATTAGAGGTGAACGGAGTTGATATATTAAATACATATATAAATGTATATGTAGAAAGCAACACAAATGCATTATGGTTGATTTAAATCGTATTTAGACGCTGGAAAAAAAGGAAAACGACATGTCTTTTACCCACTGTCGCGTTTCTATGTTAAACCAAACCCTCTGCTATTTTATAATGCAAACTTATCACTTACAGATTACGAGATAGTAACTCTCCCTACGGGGAAGAAAATGATCATGTATCAAAACTACACATACTCATTCAAGGGTTGGAAGAAGACCAACGCGTACTGTTCGAAGTATGCTCACCAGAAATGCCCGGCGCGGCTCAAGTTCGACCGGCAAAGTAACATCATGGCTTACGTTGAACATGATCATCCAAATCCTGTGTTTTACCAGAATCCTTGGGGCCAATATGTCAAGCTGTAAGGCATAGATGAGTCAACAAATATGTATGTAAGGTTGTAAGGTGTGCTTACACAAAATTGCGCAGTTCAACATCTGCCTGTACGTTTCTGAAATAGTTTGAAGTCGTCATCCTAAACTACAATTGCCAAGAATTGCGTAATAAGAAAGTTGTTCGTATAAGGCGGCTCCTACATCTACAATAAGTTTGCGCAGTATTATTGAATCAGCTCTTGCACTCAAACGATTCATTATTTTCACGTAAACATTGACGGCCATAAGTTTCGGGACCAAAATTTCGAAGTCATGTGACATCATCTACACATATTTCTTTTTAATATTTATAAAGATTTTTATTTTCTTATTTAAAAATATAATTTGTGTGTACATAAATAATGAAATAGCCTTTATTTCATCCCAATTAATAGAGTAAATCAAAAAGTTATGTTAGAAAGAAACTAATTTAAAATCTAATATTTATAAGCAGTTATTATTGTTAGTACATAAATTCGTATTAGTAGAATTTTTATTTAATTTATAACCATTTAGTGCGGTAACAGCGCCCTGTATACATAATAAAGAGTATTAAATCGATTATACATATTTGTACTTGTTTTGCGATTATTTCTTAGATAATTTTTGAAAAATGTCGACTTCAGTATATAAAGAAGACTATTTTTTTTTAGATGCTACGCCGCCGAATATATTTGCCGAACCACAAACGACAGATGATAACCTATTACCAAAATCGAAGGAAAAATACTTACTGACCTATGAAAATTTCATCAAGTGGAAGAAAAACGACGACTCATTTACTGAGAATGTATTTTTGGATTACTTCAATAAAATGGCACAAAAATACAAGCCCAGCACGTTGTGGTGTATTTACTTCATGTTGAAAAGCACCGTTTGGACCAAAAACGGTGTTGATCTCAAAAAGTATTCCACCCTGATTGAGTTTCTGAAGAGACGCTCAGAAGGTTTTAAAAGGCAAAAGCCCAAAGTATTGTCACCAAATCACGTTGAAAAGTTTTTAAAAGAAGCTCCGGATATTAAGTATCTGGTAACAAAGGTCAGTTGAACTTCTTATGTTTAATTCCAAATGCGTGCTTTTTATAATTTCTCATGTGAAAATATTATCATGTACCTCCACGTATACATGAAATGTATTTCATTTCCACACATAAAATGTATGAAAATACGTGCACCTTATGACATTATTGTCAACTGAAAGAACAATGTCAGATGTCGATAGTAACTTTGGCTCAATATTAATTTGTCATAGACAGTGAAAATTCTTACGTTTTTTTGTGTAGTTTAATGTGAAAAGCTTTTCTGTAATATCCACTTTTACACTGAACTTCTAAAGAAGAAGTTATTCAGACATTTTAAATTGGAGGTTATTGTTGCTCTATCACGCGTCTGATAGCATCTTCTCTTTCTGAACTGTTATTTAAGGCGTGAGACTTTACACGATGCAATGAATGACCGCAACCAATACAAAGATTTCGATGCACAATTGATTCAGTTGGCGCATTGCTACTTGTTGGATTACTTGTTTGTTTAATAAATAACCAACAGTAATGACAAACAACACTGACATTTGGAATCTAAAACCAACAAAATACGGTTGTGTTGAAAATTAATATTTAGCTTAGTTAAAACTGTTGACATTCTATTAATAAAAATCGTACTTTACCTCAGAAAGTGAAGTCCATTGCCGTAACAATGAATGGACATCGTCAGATTCAAGTAAATGCCGTTCCATCCGGAACACATTTATACCACAATTAATACAACGTAGTTGATGGTACATTGTCACAAAATGTGTGGTATGAATATAACACAATAAGTCTATAAAGCAAACGCAGATGAATTCGAGAAGGAACCAAACGTACACAATCACATAGAAAAACACCGACAACAACAACATGTTTTTGAAATGGCGCGCGCGATTTTGACAGAACTGCAAGTTTTTTTTTTTTAATGGCGAACTGCTGGTTGCCATTACAAGGCGATTAAGTTATCGAATACAGATCAGGAAAATCGATTTCTTGAATTTCGTTCTAATATTCTTTAAAAAATAATAAATGTATTTTAATAAACACGACGAACGTATTATTTAGATAAAAAATAATAATAATAAAAGACAATTGTGAGGTGGTAAATAAAAACTAAAGAGTAAATCGCTTTAATTATTTAGAATAATCGATTACAGTGGCAGAATAGGTAACTACCTGACACTTTTATTTAAAAAAAAGTAAAACCTGGAATTCAAGAACATGATTAGTAAAATGATTACTTATTAAAATTGTTTTCTTTTCGAACAGTTCTCGAAAAGAAATAAATATTTTTTTTAGAAGTTGGAATTTTATATTTAAATTGTTGTAGGTAAAAACTTCGTGTCCGTGTGAATTTAGTTTTAAAAGTTGTGTGAGCCGAAATCTGACATTGTTCTTTAACACCTTGACTGCCAGACAACAGACACAATAGAAAATCTATTGTTCGCGGTCACCGGTGACCTACACGGCAGTAGAAAAAAGATATTTAAGGAAGTTAAATGGTTTTTGAGGAGACCGTACCCAGAAACAAAGTTAATTGTAGCATTATGGACTATGTCGGTATTTGTTGACCTCATGGAGAAGTTTAATTAATCCGAAGACAGCATGTCTGAATTCACTTGGAGAAAAAAGATATTTAAGGAAGTTTTTATTAAATAGAATAAAATAAAAGAATAGAACGTTATTTATTTTCATTAATTAGTATTTTAACTCCTTTATTTCATTATACATATTTATACAAATTATATTTTTAAATATTAGAACACAATAACATTTAAAAATATATGAACCTAACCTAGAGTGAAAGTGAGGTCAAAAAATCTATTTGTGCTATCTCCTCTACTGCTGTTGGTAATGATAATATTTGTTCAAGAATGATTTCTCCTATCCTCCCTACTCTACTTCCCGTTTTGACCCACATTTTTAATTTCTCCTTGTTTTCTTGTACTGTTTCTGAGGTCTGGAAACAGGCTCATGTCATCCCCTTACCCAAAATTCCTAAGCCGGTTTCGCCTACCGATTTCCGTCCCATTTCTATCCTCCCATTTCTCTCTAAAGTTCTTGAGCATATTGTCCACCAACAACTTTCTGCCTTTCTTTCTGCGAATGATCTCCTTAGTCCTTTTCAGTCTGGTTTTCGACCTGGTCATAGCACAGTGACGGCCCTGTTGAAGGTGACTGATGACATCCGCTGGGCAATGGACCACAAATCTCTTACTTTACTTGTACTTCTCGACTTTAGCAGTGCTTTCAACTCTGTAGATTTCGATATGCTCCTTGGGATCCTTAAATCTCTAAATTTTTCCCCTTCCACTATTGATTGGTTTAACTCCTATCTTACAGGCCGCTCGCAGCGGGTCCGTCTCGACGAGTTGTCTTCTGATTGGTGCTCTCTTACCGCAGGTGTGCCTCAGGGTGGCGTTCTCTCTCCTCTTCTCTTTTCTATTTTCATTAACTCTGTCACCAGTGTCATCTCTTCCTACTTCCATCTCTATGCCGACGACCTGCAGCTTTACAATAACTTCCTAAGGGAAGATGCGGAAGCCGCTATTTCTGCCATGAACAGTGACCTGGATTTGATTAGTGAGTGGTCGCGGTCTTTTGGACTGCAAATCAACCCTAGGAAATCCCAGGCCATAATTATTGGCGGCAGGTATATGCGGAATAGGCTCGATGTTGCGTCGCTGTCTCCACTCTGTCTGAATGGAGTTCAGATTGAATACGCACATACAGTTAAAAACCTGGGGGTGACCATGGACTCTTACTTGTCGTGGACTGCTCATGTTGCGCAAGTCAGTCGCAAGGTGCACTACACGTTCCAATCGTTGAAATGTCTCCAGGGCTTTTTGCCCTTGAACACCAAAATCTCTCTAGCTCAAACCCTCATTCAGCCCATAATTGATTACGCCGACGCCTGTTATTTGAATGCCACCGAGGAGCTTTTAAATAAACTTAAGCGTTTGCAAAATATCTGTATTCGTTTTGTTTTCAATCTTAAAAAGTATGATCACGTCTCCAACTTTCGCAAGATACTCAAGTGGCTCCCCATTCGACTTCGCAGGAACTCTCGGATATTATGTCTGCTATTCAATCTCCTTCACAATCCTAAAACACCTTCCTATCTGCGGGAGCGTTTTTCCTACGCCCGTCCTTCAGATGCGCCTTGCAGGTCGCATCTTAAAAAGCTCCTTAAGTCCCCTCCCCACTCCACTGACTTCTACTCCTACTCCTTCACAGTGCACGCGGTGCGGCTGTGGAATACACTACCGCCTGCAATTAGGGACTGCCAAACTATTGCAGTTTTTAAAAGAAGAGTGAAAGAACACTATCTCTCCACCCTATCATAGTTGTGTATGTATTCTTATTTACATTCTAGTGTTATTTATTTTAGAAGTATGTATGTTTATTTGTATGTATGTAAGTATATTCTTGTATTATTTGTTTAGTTTTATTAAGTGAATTGTTTTTTAGGTTTTATGTATTTTTTTTTGTCTCCTTTACTCTTTAACACGCTGTCTACATCTCTTTATTTCTTGTCCTATCGCAGGTATGCTGGAAGAGATTTCTTATGAAATAAGCATCACCTTTGTACCTATTTTTTCTGTTCTGTTTTTTCTTGTCTGTTTATATATTGGTAGGGGAGCCCAGAGGGTTTTTGAGCAAGCATATTCAGGGCGAGAAGTTGATAGCTGAGTAGGTCTGGCATGAGGAGAGAACACCGAAAATATATTTAAAAAGTTTCTGATAGGAGACCCCTGGTCAGGAGACCACTTTCAGATTTCAAAAAAGGGCCGAAATTAAAGTGATCTTCAGAGGCGTTGGTTTTGGCATGATCGGGTCTGGCCTAACCCATAATGACTTAAATAGGCAAATCTGACGGAGAAATTGTGGGCTTTCCCCAAATCTGACGACTTTGAAAACTCAGATTTGGGCCATTTCTAAAAGGATATTCAGGGCGAATGAAAGTTATTCTATGCAATAGTGTTACGTGTCCTGATAGTGAATATATAAATATCTGACGGGATGATGGAGCCTTTTGGCAAATATGAGGAAATTTCATCAGTTCAGAAAATTACCCAAAAGTGGCCATAATTTTGCATTTATCCCTAAATCAAGGAACCTAGTAGCTTCGATTGCTGTTTGCATTGGAAGGTGACACGTTTGTGAAGATTTCTCCATATTCAGAAGTTTGAAAATACTAAACACTTGAACGTAATGATTAAAAGTTAAGTAGCAAAATTAAAACATCGTCGGAGTACACCATAAACAAAGTTGATTATTTCAATATTTTACTATGACACCAATCAAACCAATTATTTCAAAAACATCCTCATCTTATGGGCTATCTAACGAACTAGTAACGTTTTAAAAAATATTGAGAGATGCCCGTGAATTGTTTGATAAAACTGGCAAAGGTGGAAAGCCATACTTACTAAAATTAACGAAAACATTAAAGTAACGACTTGTTTACGTCGTAATACTTTTCTATTCGAGGTTTTATTGTAACTACGAACCTCTGCGCTCGATATCGTTACTGATATCGCCTCCAATTCTCAGTGATAGTTCGTTATGAGAGTTTTGTTAAATAAGTCCCAACACTTCTGCTTAGGCCGCAAGCTGCTAGTTAACTAGATTAAATGACAGATCATAAGATACAAATTTATTTCTAACCGATTTCTAAAAGAGGGAGGTTATTAGTTCGTCTGTATATACAGGATGAATGTTTCAAGTCATCATGTGGATGACCAAATCCGAAACTATAGGTAATACCGAAAAATTCTTAAAGGAGTCACGGGGTGGATTTTGACGAATACTAAAACTGCATCATTAAATTTTTGAAAAATCAATTGCTCTAGCCAGGAATCGAACTCGTAGATTTTGAAAAAAAAACGCTGCCTGTTTTATTGCACCCTCCGACGGTGTCGTTAGTAAGCATCAAATTCTGGAAAGAAATGATACACGCCAAATTAAAGGAAAGTGGACATTTTTAAAATTAACTAAAATCAGATAAACAAGTTGATTAATTATTATTTAACAATGAATTCAAAATATAATTTATTATATTAAAAACATAAGTTAACGGCCAAATAACTACTGCTACAGTGCAAACGAACAAATCACTTACATTCTAGATACTTAAAAACTGTTACTATCTTAAAATAATTGCTTTTTGTTAAAATGCGCCCTTTACTGTACTTTGTCGTATATCATTTCTTTCCAGAATTTGATCCTTATTAGCGACACCATCGGCGGGTATACGACAAAGTAAAGTAAAGGACGCATTTTTAACAGAAAACAATTATTTTAAGATAGTAACAGTTTTTAAGTATATAGAATGTAAGTGATTTGCTCGTTTGCACTGTAGCAGTAGTTATTTGGCCGTTAACTTATGTTTTTAATATAATAAATTATATTTTGAATTCATTGTTAAACCATAATTAATCAACTTGTTTATCTGATTTTAGTTAATCTTAAAAATGTCCACTTTCCTTTACTTTGGCGTGTATCATTTCTTTCCAGAATTTGATCCTTACTAACGACACCGTCGGAGGGTGCAATTAAACAGGCAGTGTTTTTTTTTTTCAAAATCTACGAGTTCGATTCCTGGCTAGAGCAATTGATTTTTCAAAAATTTAATGATGCAGTTTTAGTATTCGTCAAAATCCACCCCGTGACTCCTTTAAGAATTTTTCGGTATTACCTATAGTTTCGGATTTGGTCATCCACATGATGACTTGAAACATTCATCCTGTATATACAGACGAACTAATAACCTCCCTCTTTTAGAAATCGGTTAGAAATAAATTTGTATCTTATGATCTGTCATTTAATCTAGTTAACTAGCAGCTTGCGGCCTAAGCAGAAGTGTTGGGACTTATTTAACAAAACTCTCATAACGAACTATCACTGAGAATTGGAGGCGATATCAGTAACGATATCGAGCGCAGAGGTTCGTAGTTACAATAAAACCTCGAATAGAAAAGTATTACGACGTAAACAAGTCGTTACTTTAATGTTTTCGTTAATTTTAGTAAGTATGGCTTTCCACCTTTGCCAGTTTTATCAAACAATTCACGGGCATCTCTCAATATTTTTTAAAACGTTACTAGTTCGTTAGATAGCCCATAAGATGAGGATGTTTTTGAAATAATTGGTTTGATTGGTGTCATAGTAAAATATTGAAATAATCAACTTTGTTTATGGTGTACTCCGACGATGTTTTAATTTTGCTACTTAACTTTTAATCATTACGTTCAAGTGTTTAGTATTTTCAAACTTCTGAATATGGAGAAATCTTCACAAACGTGTCACCTTCCAATGCAAACAGCAATCGAAGCTACTAGGTTCCTTGATTTAGGGATAAATGCAAAATTATGGCCACTTTTGGGTAATTTTCTGAATTGGCTATTTGACAGTTGTAACGATAAAATATATAATATGTTAGATATAGTAGCATATAGGTTCACAATAATCATACAATAGGTTTTATGCATTAAAATAAATTGTAAATATTTTATTTTTGAAAAATAAATTAGAGATTTTTTATCTGTGGATTACAAAAACTGAAACGCGAACGGCCATGATCGAGCATCGTATGACGTCACATCACAATAAATAAAACGTTGTGTGTTACTGTGTTTTATCATCGTTGGCAGTTTGCTGATTGTGAGAGGTTTCACCACAGCAGAGTACAATACTATTTAAACTTTCCACACAAAATATGTTTAAGAGTTGAAGCGTCGTAGTTAGCTTTACTTAGTTTATTGAAATGTGACGTCACAGCCATAAATGTCACGTGGTCGGCTGTTTCCGCGCGAATTTCAAAATACGGAATGAAAAAAAACATTTTTTTTTCGAATAAACAACGCTTTTTTAAGAAAAAAATAATTGTAAGAGGTATAAAATAAACCTACGTATATTTAAAAATATCTTTCCGAAAACTGTCAAATAGCCAATTGATGAAATTTCCTCATATTTGCCAAAAGGCTCCATCATCCCGTCAGATATTTATATATTCACTATCAGGACACGTAACACTATTGCATAGAATAACTTTCATTCGCCCTGAATATCCTTTTAGAAATGGTTCAAATCTGAGTTTTCAAAGTCGTCAGATTTGGGATTATGGGTTAGGCCAGACCCGATCATGCCAAAACCAACGCCTCTGAAGATCACTTTAATTTCGGCCCTTTTTTGAAATCTGAAAGTGGTCTCCTGACCAGGGGTCTCCTATCAGAAACTTTTTAAATATATTTTCGGTGTTCTCTCCTCATGCCAGACCTACTCAGCTATCAACTTCTCGCCCTGAATATGCTTGCTCAAAAACCCTCTGGGCTCCCCTACCATATGTGTGTACATAAATGGTAAAATAAAAAAAAGTAGTAGCCCACCGGTATCGAGAACAGGGTCCAAGCTATCGCCAATCAGGGCTCCAGAGAAGAACCTCCCAATAATGTGGGTCATGTCGAGAAGTTCCGCTTTCTGAATCAAGTCCTTGATCCAGCTGCCCAACGAGAGCCTCCTCAGGTGCTAGTCGACGTTTTTGGCTTTTAAGCCATAGGCTGTCACGACTATCGGCACAGCGATCGCTGAGTCCACATTCCACGTATAAACAACCTCGTTGTTAATTTGTTTATCTTTCTCGGCACAAACGAGGTTCCCAATCATGCAGTGGTGTGCACAGAGATTTCAGACATGGTATGCACAAAAAAAAACCACATCAATCAACCGTTTGAAAATGTTTCTATTTCTGTCAACTTTCGCGTTGTGCCTTTCAATATCTAACTTTAACTGACTATTCATACTAGTTTCTATTCTACCTTTACCAAAAGTTTGGAACTTCAAGCAGGATTCTAGATGGTTTTCTGAAGAATCATGCTTAACAGCCGCTTTGTGAAAATTATTTAAATCTGAGTATCCGCTATAGGTCCAAACATTCTTTTTATCCTTGATTAGTAAAAAAAATGCAAGGGAAAAAATACAATGTATTCGTGTGTAAACAACCAGTTAGCCAGTAATTGTTATTATAATAAAACTTTTTCTGAAAATAACGAGTAGTATTATCTTTTCTTTGAGTTAAATCCAACCCGGGTACACACCTTCCCTTTGATTTAACTTTTTCCTCAAAAGATAACGTTGAAAACGCGGCAGATTTTAATTTATTTAAACACACTTCGCCAGCAGGTCTCACATGTATAATTTTCCATTTTTTACAATAAACTTACTAAATAATAATTACTCGACAGTCAATCACTTGCGCCATATCTCATATTAGGACTTGGTTCTACGCAGACCTCTATAAGGTACATGCCTCTTCGCAAATGATTTTGCGAGTTTTAATTGGTATGTGCCTAAACTAAACAAGATAGGTTCCTCCTCGTTGAGGCTAGGAAATGGTACATTGCTTTCTTCTATCGCTGCGAAACGTACCCTTTGGCGGTTGATATTACAGTCCACAACATATTAGTCACCCAACTTGTTGAAAACGGTCATTCTGTCTTCTATTATTTCGACGATGTTGTTAGCGTGTGGATTATTCTGCAATGGATAACGGAACGTGTCCAATAAGGCTCCAACGATTTAGAAAAATAATTTAGAACTTGATTAAAAACTAATTAAAATTGATTTAGAACTGGTATTGTGTTTTGTTTTTATTTCTTTTTTGTATCTCATTTTAACTGCATCGTCGGTTGCCAGCAGACATGTTGTCATGCTGTAAACTACTCCATGAAGGCAACGAATACCGACATAGCTATTAAAACATGGGCAAAATTAACAAAAAAAAAATCAGAGGCGGTACGAAGTTCGCCGGGTCAGCTAGTATTGAATAAGAATCAATATAAATATGGTAATTACAAAAGTGAACTTTCCTATTATTTTATTAAAACAATTTAACTTCCTCCATATCTTTTTTCTCCAAGTGAATTCAGACATGCTGTCTTAGGATTAATTAAACTACTCCATGAGGGCAACGAATACCGATATAGCTCATAATGCTACAGTCATCTTTTTTTGGGTACGAGGCCCATACAGCTTTACCCATTGTTCTTTAAAAAGCATTTTCGTACCGGTTGTCTTTTTTACCGTCTGGACAAAAACAGGGTATAAAAGGTGAACGGAATAGAAACCCTTGGCACCGAAATCTGTTTTTTTTTTTTCAAAAACGTAATATGAAATTAACCTGTCAATAAATACTATTACTTCAATCAATCAATCAACTCAGCCTATCGCAGTCCACTGCTGGACATAGGCCTCTCCCAGACTGCGCCACAGCACCCGTCCTCCGCCTTCCGCATCCAGTCTACCCCAGCCACCTTCTTTAGGTCGTCCGTCCATCTAGCTGGGGGGCGTCCCACACTACGCTTGCCTGTACGCGGCATTACTTATTTGAAGTAAACTTTTTAAACTAAAACAGAAAAAAAACAAATAAATCGACTAATAATAAAAAAAACAACTTATAGGCATTACGCTACGCGCAGAAATATCAACAAATTCGTAGGGACGTTCACCTTTTATACCTCGTTTTTGTCCAGATGGTAAAATAGTCAGCCGGTATATCTCCATATATTTACTTCCCTGGGTTATCGTGATGCCGTCATTATAAAAGCGCACATTCTATTATTATCTTTTACTTAACTAACTGAGCCTAACTATCTATAATGCTTAAGAACTGTTTTATTTCTGTCCAGGTTGCATTAATATTCGCAATTACTGGTGACTGTGGACATCGGGAACTAATTAATATTACAACAGAAGATTTAGAAAATCACGGCAAAACACTTCTTGTCAGAGTCACTGATCATAAAAACAATATGGCACGCTCATTTACCATTCAAGGTCCGTTTTTAGAAATAGTAAAGAAATACGAAGCTCTACGTTCGAATAAAGCAACGAATGCCCGTTTTTTTCAAAACTACCAAAAGGGTAAATGCACGTCTCAACCTATTGGTAAGAACAAATTTAATGCCATGCCGAAGGAAATCGCAAGGTATTTGGAGTTACCAGATCCAAACGCGTACACCGGACATAGCTTTAGGAGTACTTCAGCGATGATGCTGGTTGATTCGAGAGCCGATGTAGTGACTTTAAAGCGTCCACGCGTGAGGCGATCTAACAGACACGCTGAATCTTCTGTCCAGGACTCTATTAACACAAGCTTAAGTGTCAAATTAGCAGAAGCAATCAATTCTGAGCCTGGTTTTAAGAAGATATGTCTTCCACCGCGCCCTTCTACTTCTTATGTCAATGATGTTTTGGTGCCACCTGCAGAGGAATTAGGACACACTTCCGCCTCCTATGAAACTATTTCGTCATCTTCGGCATTTGTGGCAGCTGAAAATAATGAAGCTCCCTGGATTTCTCCTGATTTTCCGGAATAATCATCGCCAAGCCCAAACAGCTTCGAGCAGAAGTTTGTTTGGACAGGGTGTTGATTTTTTACTGTAGGTATCTACTAAAAAGGATGTTTTTGAAAATCTATTTAAAATCTTATTCCTGGCGTATTCACTAATACTTACCTAATGTGTTGTGTGTGTGAGTAATGTGTGAGACGTGGGCGGTCTGATTAACATTGAACTCGGTGTTAATAATCTTCCCAAAAAAATAGGAATAACTTGTTTATTGTTTTTTCAAAAGTCAACCCTTAGTGGGTGAAAAGAATGAAACTCGAAAATTGGTATAAAAATCTGTAAAGACAAAGAACCGTTGGACAGACTGTGCGAATGATGATATGATAAGAAAGAGGGTAAGTACCGAGACGACGGCGAATAGAGAAGTATGGAAGCAAAATACATGTTGCGCCGAACCCAAATAAATTGGGATAAGAACAGGAGAATGATGACGAATCTTTAAGGCAAAAAGTTCTATGAAAATGCGAACATAAACTGTTGCGTTTTCGAAGAGATTTTTTTCGATGATTTCTCTGTGAATACTAGTCCGATTTACGTGATTTTTTGTTTGGTATAGGAAGCCCGCGTGGCGTACATCAAGCTATACAAAACCAGTATAAGCTGACTTCTGATTGTACGAAAAACCTATATAATTGGAGGTCAAAACGAGGCTACGACTGGAAATGTATAGCTGATGATGTGTAGTGGTGTGTACCGTATAAATTTTATTAATGTTGCTTAAGTAGTTTGTGAGTTAGCCTCAATAATACGTATTTAATCCACTTTGTGTGTATTGATGATGTAGGTAACTTTTTGTCACTCTTATTGATATAGCAAGTAGTATAAGAATTTGTGTGGAGTAGGCACCACAACTCAAAAATTAAAAATAAATTCAGTCTCAGAATTTTTTTTAACAATTAAATGTTCTATGAACAAAACAAGATGTTTTAATCATTTTCTTCCTCACAAGTGTGTTGAAAAACATCGTATGCAACGGGTATGTATTTGTCATAAGTTCATAACACTCTCGGCTCCATTACGCCATAGTCAACTAATAATAATCAATAATTTAATTACTAGTCAAATATTGCCTAAACCCATACTCGGCCTACTAACCAAAGTTGAAAATTACTAACACTTTTTTTCTAATTTTGATGATAGGCTTTATTTGGTAGGTTTATAATACAACAATATACAATTAGCAAGTAACAATATTGTGTTTCAATTTATTGTAGTAGTGTCCGGCTGACTTTTTTACCATCTAAACAAAAACAGGATATAAGAGGTGAACGGAGTAGATATATAAGTATATTACATATGAAGGGATCAGGGGAAGAACCACTTTTGTCACCTAATGAACAAACTGAGATATTACTAATTAAAAGATAAGATCTTAATAAAATAGTGTTATTTATACCCAAGGCACTTTAACTGTAATAGGTATAATGGTATAGGGGGTAGGGGTAGGTATAGCTGTCACAGTCGACCACTGACAACGGTTGTTTTTTTCCTGAACGGTCCGGACATTGTATGTTTTTTCCCTGTATCGATATTTTATTTAAAAGCAGGAAAGCTCGGAGTTTATACATTTTATTGCCCTGTTGTTTTTGACAGAACATAGCGACAGGTATAACTATTCAGACTGCATTGCCAGTAGAAAAAAAATTAAAAATGTGACAAAAGTTGTTCTTCCCCTGATCCCTTCATATACAAATGTATATTTAGAATGTAACACACACGCATTATGGTTGATTTAAACCGTATTCAGACGCTGGAAAAAGGAAAACGCAATGCTTGTTACTCACTATCGTTTCAATGTTAAACTAAACCCTCTGCTATATTATAATGCAAACTTATCACTTACAGATTATATATATCTCCCTACGGGGAAGAAAATGATCATGTATCAAAACTACACATACTCGTTTAAGGGTTGGAAGAAGACCAACGCGTACTGTTCGAAGTATGTTCACCAGAAATGCCCGGCGCGGCTCAAGTTCGACCGGCAAAGTAACATCATGGCTTACGCTGAACATGATCATCCAAATCCTGTGTTTTACCAGAATCCTTGGGGCCAATATGTCAAGCTGTAAGGCATAGACGAGTCAACAAATATGTATGTAAGGTTGTAAGGTGTGCTTACACAAAATTGCGCAGTTCAACATCTGCCTGTACGTTTCTGAAATAGTTTGAAGTCGTCATCCTAAACTACATTTGCCAAGAATTGCGTAATAAGTAAGTTGTTCGTATAAGGCGGCTCCTACATCTACAATAAGTTTGCGCAGTATTATTGAATCAGCTCTTGCACTCAAACGATTCATTATTTTCACGTAAACATTGACGGCCATAAGCTCCAATGTTTTTGCGTGAAGAAGTCCTGCGCAATACTTATCCTACACGGTGCAATAAAAATTAAATTCGCTCAGACGTTTGTTAAATCATTGCTCAGTATTCAATACTAACCCTAAACGGTAAAAAAAATTACGCAAATAGTAATATTGTGTGATATAATTGATCGTGTAGGGCGGCCTAAGTGCAAAATGCTATGAAGCTATTGAAAGTGTGTTCCGATACTTCCAATCTTTAAATGTGGTTGAAGTAAAAGGATTATGAAGGGATATCATTTCATTGCGTTCTATTCTGTAACTTCTACCTAATTTCTTGTGGAAAGTTGGACACCTAGGTTTAATGTTAGAATATAAAATCTTAATTATTGTTGCTCTAGGCAGCGCATGTTGTTAATAGTTATAATGTGATATCTTTCTTATTTCATTACCACCATTAAACCAAATCATATGGCACTGAAACGTGGTCGCTCACAATGGGCCTTATTAGAAGGCTGAAAGTCACCCAAAGGGCAATGGAGAGGGCTATGCTTGGAGTTCCCTGCGGGATCGAATCAGAAATGAAGAGATCCGCAGGAGAACCAAGGTGACCGACATAGCCCGAAGAATTGCCAAACTTAAGTGGCAGTGGGCAGGGCACATTGCTCGCAGAACAGATGGCCGATAGGGCCGAAAGGTTCTGGAGTGGCGACCGCGTACCGGAAGGCGTAGCGTTGGAAGGCCTCCCACAAGGTGGACCGACGACCTTGTGAAGGCCGCAGGAACTCGTTGGATGCGAGAAGCACAAAACCGGTCGAAGTGGAGGTGCTTGGGGGAGGCCTATGTCCAGCAGTGGACGTCTTTCGGCTGAAATGATGATGATGATAATTAAACCAAATCATCAAATAAAAGTATGTCTTGGAACCAAAATTTCGAAGTCATGTGACATCATCTACACATATTTCTTTTTAATATTTATAAACGATTTTTATTTTCTTATTTAAAAATATAATTTGTATGTACATAAATAATGAAATAGCCCTTATTTCATCCGAATTAATAGAGTAAATCAAAATGTTACGTTAGAAAGAAATTAATTTAAAATCGAATATAAGCAGTTTTTATTGTTAGTACATAAATTCGTATTGGTAGAATTTTTATTTAATTTATAACCACTTAGTGCGGTAATAGCGTCGTGTATACATAATAAAGTGTAAAATCGATTGTATGTTTTCTAGTTTTGCGATCATTTCTTAGAAAATTTTCGATAAATGTCGACTACAATATATAAAGAAGGTGTTTTTTTTTAGATTCTACGCCACCGAATATATTTGCCGAAGCACAAACGTCAAACGATAGCCTATTACCAAAATCGAAGGAAAAATACCTAGTAGCCTATGAAAATTTCATCCAGTGGAAGAAAAACGACGACTCATTTACTGAGAATGTATTTATGGATTACTTCAATGAAATGGCACAAAAATACAAGCCCAGCACGCTGTGGTGTATTTACTCCATGTTAAAAAACACCGTTTGGACCAAACACGGTGTTGATCTCAAAAAGTATTCCACCCTGATTGAGTTTCTGAAAAAACGCTCAGAAGGTTTTAAAAGTCACAAGTCCAAAGTATTGTCACCAAATCACGTTGAAAAATTTTTAAAAGAAGCTCCGGATATTAAGTATCTGGTAACAAAGGTCAGTTGAACTTCTTATCTTTAATTCCAAATGCGTGCTTTTTATAATTTCTCATGTGAAAATATTATTATGGACCTCCACGTATACATGAAATGTATTTCTTTTCCACACATTAAATTAATGAAAATACTTGCACGTTATGACATTATTGTCAATTGTTTAAAAATCGTTTTCGTACCGGCTGTCTTTTTTACCGTCTGGACAAAAACAGGGTATAAAAGGAGAACGGGGTAGAAGCCTTTCTTTTTTTTTGTTTCAAAAACTAAAACGTTAAATCAAATTAACCTATCAATAAATACTATAACTTATTTGAAGTAAAATTTTCATACTAAAACAAAAAAAAGACAAGTAAATCGACTAATAATTAAAAAAAAACAACTTATAGGCATTACTCTACGCGCGGAAATTATCAATGAATTCGTAGGGACGTTCACCTTTTATACCCGGTTTTTGCCCGGACGGTAAAAAAGTCAGCCGGTATATCTTCATACATTTACTTCCCTGGGTTATCGTGATGCCGTAATTATAAAAGCGCACATTATATTATTATTTTGTACTTAACTAACTGAGCCCAACTGCCTTAATGCCTAAGATCTATTTTATTTCTTTCCAGGTTGCATTAATATTCGCAATTATCGGTGAATGTGGACATCAGGAACTAATTAATATTACAACAGAAGATATAGAATATCACGGCAAAACACTTCTAGTCCGAGTCACTGATCATAGAAACAATATGTCACGCTCATTTACTGTCCAAGGTCCGTTTTTAGAAATAGTAAAGAAATACGAAGCTCTACGTTCGAATAAAGCAACGAACCCCCGTTTTTTTCAAAACTACCAAAAGGGTAAATGCACGGTTCAACCTATTGGTAAGAACAAATTTAATGCCATGCCGAAGGCAATCGCAAGGTATTTGGAATTGCCGGATGCTGACTTGTACACCGGACATAGCTTTAGGAGTACTTCAGCGATGATGCTGGTTGATTCACGGGCCGATGTAGTGACTTTAAAGCGTCCACGCGTGAGAAGATCTACAAGACGCGCAGAATCTTCTCTCGAAGACTCTATTAACACAAGCCTAAGTGCCAAGCTAACACAGGCAATCAATTCTGAGCCTGGCTTTAAGAAGATCCGTCTTGAACCGCGCCCTTCTTCTTCTAATGTCAATGATGTTTTGGTGCCTCCTGCAGAGGAATTAGGACACACTTCCGCCTCCTGTGAAACTATTTCGTCATCTTCGGCATTCGCGGCAACTGAAAATAATGAAGCTGTCTGGCATTCTCTTGATTTTCCGGGATAATTATAACCAAGCCTAAACAGCTTCGGGTAGAAGTTTATTTGGACAGGGTGTTGATTTTTTACTTTGTTTGACATTACACTTGTTGATTTTTTACTAAGAAGGATTTTCGAAAATTTATTAAAAATCTTATTTCTAGCGTGATTACTAATACATTTCTAATGTTTTGGTTTGTGTGTGTGAGACGTTTTTAGTTTTTAAAAACGACCCCCCCCCCCCCCCCCAAAAGGTTTATGTTTGTTTAGAAGAGACTTAACGGGCGGGCGGTCTGATTAACTTGGAACTAGGCATTATTAATACCGCAAGTCTATTAGACGGCCCGCCCAAATCTTGCCAAAAAAATAGGAGTACCTAACGTGTTTATTGTTTTTTCTAAAATCAACCCCTAGTGGGTGAAAAGGATTAACTCGAAAATTGGTATAAAGAATCTGTGAAGACAGAACCACTGGATGGACTGTGCGAATGATGATATGATTAGAAAGAGGGTGACTACCGAGGTGATGACTAATAGAGAAGTATGGAAGAAAAATCCATGTTGAGCCGATCCCAAATAAATTGGGATAAGGGGAGCAGAATGATGATGAATCTTTGAGTCAAAGGTTCGTAGAATACGTTTTATAGGAAAATGCTTAATCCTTTGAATTAATTAAAACATGGCAGGAACGTTAACTAAATAAGACATGATTTTATCTTAAAGCAGGAGACGGGTTTGTAGGATAAGAAAACCACGCGTGCGCATTCGCCAGCAAAGCGCTTGTTTTCGTTACACAATAAACTGTTGCGTATTCGAAGTGTTTTCTTTTTTCATGTACATATGTTCGTAGATTTCTCTGTGATCACTAGGCCGATTTACGTGATTCTTTTGTTTGTTAGAGGAGCCCGCGCGGTGGTACATACGGCTACACATCAAGCTATACATAACCAGTATAAGCTGAATTCTGATTGTACGAAAAACCTATACAATGCGAGATCCGCTAAAACTGGATATGTATAGCTTGATGTGCAGCCGTGTGTACCAAATAAATTTTATTCATATTAGTTAAGTTGTTTTTGAGTTAGCCTCAATAATATGTATTTAATCCACTTTGTGTGTGTTGATGATGTAACTTTCTGTCACTGTTATTGATATAGCAAGTAGTGGTTACGAATTTGTGTGGAGTAGGCACCACAACTCAAAAGTGGAAATAATTGCAGTTTCAGAAATTGTTTTAACAATTAAATGTTCTATGAACGAAATAAGTTTATGTTTCATTCATTTTCTTCCTCGCAATTGTGTTGAAAAACGTCTTATTATGCAACGGGTATGTATTTGTCATTACAGTCTCGGTTCCATTACGCACTCGCCATCGGCTTGGGCTGCAATCCAGACACAAGTGTAATGACATTTTTTTTACGTTCAATCCTTTGATTCTAGCTGGCCGATGACTTGAACCAAAGGATTGAAAGTCGCTACGAATTCATTGAGAATTTCCGCAGGTGCCTTTAACTTGAATTTTTATATTATTTGTCGATTTTTTCGCATTTAAAAAAAAAAGAAATTTCTGTACCATAGTATGCGTCTACTCCGTTCACCTTTTATACCCTGTTTTTGTCCAGACGGTAAAAAAAGTCAGCCGGTAAATTTAATAACACTTTTGCGTTATGTTTGATTTAAACCGTATTCAGAAGCTGGAAAAAGGAAAACAACATGCTTGTTACTCACTGTCGCGTTTCAATGCTAAATTAAACCCTCTGCTATATTATAATGCAAACTTATCACTTACAGATTACGAGATAGTAACTCTATCTACGGGTAAGAAAATGATCATGTATCAAAACTACACATACTCTTTCAAGGGTTGGAAGAAGACCAACGCGTACTGTTCGAAGTATGTTCACCAGAAATGCCCGGCGCGGCTCAAGTTCGACCTCAAGGGTAACATCATCATGGCTTACACTGAACATAATCATCCAAATCCTGCGTTTTATCGGAATCGTTTGGGCCAATATGTAAAGTTGTAAGACATAGAAGAGTCAACAAATATGTATGTAAGGTTGTAAGGTGTGCTTACACAAAATTGCGCAGCTCTTTGAAATATCTATCTATACGTTTCTAGAATTGGCCTAAATTGTTTAATTTCGTCATCCTAAGGTACAATTGCCAAGAATTGCGAAATGAAGTTGTTTGTATAAGGCGGCTCCGACACCTACTGGTTTTCGTAATATTATGATTGAATCAGCCCTTGCACTTAAACAATTCATTATTTTCAATCCAACATTTTCACGCGAGCAAGACTTGCGCGATACTTACTTATCCTACACGGTGCAATAAAAGATAAACTCATTCAAACTTTTGCGCAATTTTGAATATTAACCCTAAACGGTCAAAAACATAGCGCAATTCGTGATATTGTGCAACACAATTGATCATTTAGAGCCCGCCTAAGTGTAAAATAAGCCGACGCCTTAAGTGTAATTGGGCCCAAATAGCGCAGAATTGGTGCCCTGAGACAGTGAGGCGGGATCGCGGCAAGCCACGTAGGAGATGGCGGGACGAGCTGGATAGGTTCCATCAAAACTGGAGGGAGGACGCGTGGGCTCGCGAAAAGTGGAAGGAGTGGAGGGAGGTCTTTGCTCAGGAGTGGGACAGCGCAGGCTAGAGAAAAAAAAAGTGTAAAATAAGGCTGTGAAGCCATCGAAAGCGAGTTACAATGCTTGCATGTCGATGAAGTAAAAGGAGTATGAATGGATATATTATGTGATTAGTTGCGTTCTATTCTGTAACCTCTACCTGATTTCCTTTGAAAACTGAGACACCCAGGTATTATGTTATGTAAGAATATAAAATCATTATTATTGTTATGTTGTAAGCAACGTATGTAGTTATTAGTTATAATGTTATTACTTATATGTTTGTTGCCTTTCTTAAAACTTTACATGATGCTATCACAATGAAGTTTAATACCTATTCATCGTCAATCAAAATGCATTTGTTTGGAGTTTTTTTTTTGTGATCAAATAAATAATAATGAATGTATTGAATGCAATCACCTGTCTTTTATTTCTGTTTAATATACATAATTATAAATATAATGTAACACTCTTGCATTAAGCTTGATTTAAACCATGTTCTGACGCTGGAAATAGAAAAAGGACATGGTAGTTATCTACCTACCATCGCGTTTCAATGCTAGACTTAACCCTCTGCAATTTCTAATGCGAACTTATCACTTACAGACTACAAGATAGTAACTCTCTCTTCGGGGAAGAACATGATCATGTATCAAAACTACACATACTCGTTCAAGGATTTGAAGAAGACCAACGCGTACTGTTCAAAGTATGTTCACCAAAAATGCCCGGCGCGGCTCAAGTTCGACCTCAAGGGTAACATCATCATGGCTTACACTGAACATAATCATCCGATTCCTGAGTTTTATCAGAATCGTTTGGGCCAATATGTCAAGCTGTAAGGCATAGAAGAGTCAAGCCAATAAACCGGCTGACTTGTTTATCGTCTGGACAAAAACAGGGTATAAAAGGTGAAAGGTGTAGAAGCGTATGGCAAAACGTAAATTGACATTAACCTGTCAATAAATACTATTACTGATTTGAAGCAAAATTTGAATATTATAACAAAAAAAAAAACAATAAATAAATCTATAAATTATATAAAAATTCAACTTATTTGCTGGCACCCTACTCTACGCGCGGAAATTATCAATGAATTTGTAGCATCAATCCTTCATCAACGAATGGAATGAAAAAAAAAGAGATTTTATTTTTATTTTTTGTGAAAAAAAAAAGATTTCTGCCATAGGCTTCTACAGGGTATAAAAGGTGAACTAATTCACCTTTTGTACCCTGTTTTTGTCCAGACTGTAAAAGAAAGTCAGCCGATAAAATGCTGCGCTTAATCTGATTTCAGATGCTTTACTTTTTCTTTCATGTTTGCCTTTTATTTAGCATTTTTTACTCGAGGTGACACGTGATGAAAGGAGCAGATGAACTTTATTTCTTATACAATTTTGTCGACGTCGGTGAACGTGGAATGAATCAAAAATGAACCTTCAAGTGAATCATCTGTTATCGGCTTTGCAACTATTGGTTATATCTAGGTAGGTACCTATACATTCTTAAAATTGGCCTAAGGCTGAAACTACTCCAGTGTCACAAAAGTAATGCATGCATTGTGAAACTGAACGTTTACACGTGAAATTACTGGTCAAATTAGTGTTACAAAAAAAATTTTTAAATGTAAATCCGGCTTAAATTGGTTGGTGTTGCCGAGACGGTGTCATCTTGACTACAATATTGCCAAGAATTGCGCAATTAAGTAGTCCGTATAAGTGCAACATTAGGATGTGAAGCCATCGAAAGATATGGTTGGCCATACAACGTACGCGCGGATAAAGTAAAAGGAGTATGAATGGTTATAGGTAATATCGTTTTGTTATATTCTGTAACTTCTACCTTATTCCATATGAAAAGTTGGACACCTAGGTTTATTAATGTTGGAATATAAAATCATAATTATTGTTATATTCTGAAAAACCCATATAGTTAATGGTTATAATATAATATTTTTGTTGCTTTTACGAAATATTATAATGGACTAGATTCTGCCTGCGACATTGTCCATCCTACTCTACGCGCGGAAATTATCAATGAATTCGTAGCGAAGTTCAATCCTTTGATTAAATGTAAGAAAAAAAAAGAAATTATGATGCCATAGTCCATACGGTGGTGTCCGTTTACCTCTTATACCCTGTTTTTGTCCAGACGGTAAAAAAGTCAACCGGTATAATATTTAGATATTACTAGCTGCGCCCCGCGGTTTCACCCGCGTAAATGTCGATCCCGTGGGAATATCGGGATAAAAACTATCCTATGTCCTTTTCCGGGACTCAAACTATCTTTATACCAAATTTCATCTAAATCGGTTCAGTGGTTTAGGCGTGAAGAAGTAACAAACATATAAACACACACACTCACAAACTTTCGCCTTTATAATATTAGTGTGATATCCAATTATCCATTATAATATTTCGTTGCATTCTGTTTTGAAAAATCGGAGACTTCGGTATTTTGTTATGTAGGTAATATATAAAATCATAATTATTATTATGTTCTAAACAACGCATGTAGTTTATATGTATGAGCCGACCGCTTAACTGAGACAGTTGTCACAAGTTGACGAATCACTGAGCTCTCGCATTACGTCACCACACCCCTCCTGCACCGCGCTGCTACCTCTGGCAATGTCTCAGTTAAGCGGTCGACATATACAGGGTGAAATTTAATTCATGGGCATCCTTTTAAGGGGTCATTGTACCTACTCATCATTATGAACAACTTTTACTATGGGACCAAAAATGAAATCGCGAAAAAAAAAATCAGCTCGTCCTACATTTTGACAAGTTATGCGAACATAAATGTAGGGAAGAGCTGTTTTTTTTACGATTTCGGGTTTGGGAGCATTGTAAAAGTTGTTCAATAATGATGATTACAATGACCCCTTAAAAGGATGCCCATAAATTCAATTTCACCCTGTAGTTATAATGGCATCATTATAACTATTAACAGCATTACGTAAAGTTTGAGATAGGCAACAAGGATGATGAAGCTTATTTGTCCCTGACAATTACTGTGGCGGCAGGAAGCACAGGCGGTTTGCTGTGCCTCCATGTCGCATCGTCCTTCGTGCTAAGTCACCTGTGCTATGTACTCTGGCCGTACTTAATGATCTCTTGGAATCTAATCTATCTAACAAACGATCTGTTTGCGGACGACTGGACGAAGATTTTGTTGGCATAACTGAAGTACTGTGAGAGGGATTTATGAAAGCGTAGTTATTAACTTGTTACCTGAACTCGATGTTTTTATATTTTCTCTTTTATGTTTATGTAGCTTTATCCGGTTAGACTGGAAGCCGACCCAACATAGTTGGGAATAGGCTAGGCAGATGATGATGTGTATGTGTGCAAACTGTCTTTAATTTTTGTTATTGGTTTTATATCGTTTTAATTAAAGAAATAAATAAATAATATCATTGTTGCCTAGGTATCTCAAAACTTTACATAATGCTATCACAATAATAATTATGAAATTTTCATACCTATTTATCGTCGATCAAAATGTAATATTTGTTTGGAGTGTTTCTATGTGAGCAAATAAATAATAATGCATGTAATCACCTGTATTTTATTTATATTACATAACAGTTATACACATAACAGCGGAAATGTTTTCTCAATGTTTGTCTTTCTTTTTAGTATATTCGTGTATTTAGGTATATATATTTGTGCTTATATTTAAATGTAATTACGTATAATTATATTTAAAAATATTACCTGGTATTCAGCTGCATCCGGTTAGACTGGACGCCAACCCCAACATAGTTGGGAAAAGGCTAGGCAGATGATGATGATTTAAAAATATTTATTCCTCAATTTTCATGAATGCACCTACCACTGTTTGTCTCTGCATCACCCAAAGGTTGACTGGAATGCCTGTGGCATTAAGTCCGCCTCTGTAAGTAAATAAATATATAGGGGAATTTAGGGGAAACCGTATAGAGGGTGGAGGCAGATAATGGTATTGTTATAGTCGTGTGGGAAATAACCATTAACAGGAAATAAAAAAAAACCGAGTGTGCTTATGACCACACGACTGAAGTGAAACTTCAAACGTATTTGGCTATGAGAGGAAGAGAGAAAGAAAATGTGCGCGCGCACTGCTTTCTCTTGCTTATATCCTCCACTCAACTCCCGTTCGCCTCGCCCGATCACACTTTTCGTAACGCTTACGTCACGCGTTCGCCAGCTTACTCCCCAAGTCAAGCGTGCGTAAAGAAGTTTCACTTCAAAATACAACTTTTTCATAGACCACTTCTTTATTCTTTGTCTTATCATCCCACTTACAGATATGTACGAGATAATCAAAGTCCCCGGTGGAAAAACTGTGATCATGTATCAGAACTACACATATTCATTTAAAGATATGAGAAAAACTAACGCGTATTGTTCCAAGTATGGGAGGCTGAAGTGCCCGGCAAGGATCAAAATTAGTAGAAAAGGTCGTATCTTATCGGCTTATACAGAGCATAATCATCCAACTCCTGTGTTTTATCACAATAATTTGGGCCAATATGTCAAGCTTTAAGGCATCTAAGCGTCAAGCAAATATGTATTTGAGGTTGTAAGGTGTGCTTACACAAAATTGCGTAGTTTTTGGCAATATCTGCTTAAACGTTTGTAAAATTGGCATAAATTGCTTGATGTCGTCATCCTAAACTACAATTGCCAAGAATTGCGCAATGATGTCGTTTTTTTAAAGCGGCTTCTACACCTACAATGAGTTTGCATTTTATTATTGAATCTGCCCTTGGACTCAAACGAGTCATTATTTTCACGCAAAGTTAGGAATATAAAATCAAAATACAATAATTCTAAACATCGCATCTATAAGCGAGGATTAGTTGTGTTTTGTTTGTTCAGATGTTTTTTTTTTAAATACTTTATAACTATTAACTATACTATATAACATATAACTGTACATATAATACTTAAGTATAATGTTATATCTTTGTTGCTTTTCTTAAAACTTTGCATAATGCTATCGTAACATTTGTTTGGAGTGTTTGTTTGTATATCAGCAAATTAATAATAATGAATGTATTGAATATTTCTTTAATCACCTTTCTTTGATTTCTGTTAAGTATATAATAGTTGTATAGGGGAATGTAGGGGGAAACCGGATAGGGGGTGGAAGTAGATAATAGCTATTTCACTAATTCGCGTATCGGTGTCTCGCTCTAGATGATTAGACCATCGTCGACCGATACGCGCCAACATACGCTCTGCGTTTGCAAATGGCGGACACTACAGAATCTCAGCAAATAATTAACAATTTCTTACTTACAGATTATGAAATAATCACAGTATCTACTGGAAAAAGTGTGATCATGTACCAAAACTACACATATTCTTTCAAAGGTATGAGGAAAACTAACGCGTATTGTTCCAAGTATGTGAAAATGAGGTGCCCCGCAAGGATCAAAATGAGTAGTAAGGGTTCTATCATATCAGCTATTACGGAGCATAATCATCCTCCTCCCATGTATTATAAACATCATAGTGGACAATATATGAAGCTGAGTTAAAGAATTAGTACAGATATTGCAAGAAAAGTATGTGCTTCGGGAATCATCGTCTATGTTCGGAAATACGAACGCGTGATGATAAGATCTAATATACCAGCGAAACTTTGCAGATGTGATGGGTATTGCTATCCAAACACGATAAAACAAAAAATAAATTAATTTGATGATTTTTTTGTGGGGTCATCGACCGCTGTTAGGGTTTTTCACAGATATACTCGTAGATACACCTAGATAACGCAAGAGCAACTACTTCGCGTGCCATAAATCGCACCAGCTTACGTTCGAAAATCATAAGCCGCCACTTTCGCGCTCAGTCCTGCGTACTGCTGGCTGGGTGAGCGTGAACGAGAGAGCGCGAGCTTGTGACGTCATAGTAGGTAGTCAAAAAGTAGCACGCTTAGTTTTCATACAGTTCGTGATACTTGCGTTATTTAGGTCTATCTACATATATCTGTGGGGGTTTTAATGGTGGGGAAATATTTTTGTTAACTTTAAAAAAAAATTGTTATTAAAAGTAAGTAGGTTAGATACTCCAATACTGAGGAAATTTCTTGTACACGTTAGCTAGACAATTAAAAATAATAATTAAAATAAAAGTACACATTTTATAGGAAACGAATAAAAAAAAATATAGGTAGCTAATAATGTTATGATTAAAGTAGAACGTCAATAATAAAAATTTTGTATAAGAATATAAAATTATATTTCTGTTAAAAGTGTACTTATACCATTTTTTTTGTTTCCTTTGTTGTTGTATGTACAGATGCCAGCACATCAAGCTACCCGAAACTGTCAAATTTTCCCAATCAACTTTGCACCTTATGCTTTAGTGATAAAGTTGAAAATCTACTAAAGATATTTAACAGGTTGTGGAAGCTTGATGTGCTGGGGTCTGTACATTTACCCTTTGACCGCCATGTAAAATTTCATCTATCTTGCCCCCAACGCCGCGACCGTATTACAAATCATTTATCGTATGATTGGCTAGTGATGTGTAACACGTAAAATATACAGTAGTAATATAGTTTAAAAATCAAGAACTTGTTAAGCATTTGACTATCAAACATTTTGACGTCTTAAGTCGTGGTCGGCGATTGTGCCCAGTTTTTTGGTGACGTTTTAAGACGTCTTTGGCGGTCAAAGGGCCTTTGTACAGACGCCAGCACATCAAGCTACTCGAAACTGTCAAATTTTCCCAATCAACTTTGAACCTTATACTTTAGCGATAAAGTTGAAAATCGAATAAAGAAATTTGACAGATTGTAGTAGGTTGATGTGCTGGCGTCTGTACACGGTACGACGTATAAACCGCGCCGTAGAAAAAACGTGTCTGTCAACAAGCTTCCATAGCCATACAAAACTGACGACTGTGTCTACACACGGCGAATAAACTGTAGTTTTTCACGGCAAGAAACACGTGTGTGTACAGTCACGTCTAAAAGTATGTATACACTTGGCTTTATTCAAAGGAGATTTTCTTCTTTATTTTTGAATGAAATTTTATGTTATTACGAAAATAGTATTTTCGAACCCATAGGTTTATGTTAAGTGTCATATTTCAACGTTGCATTCGTTATTTCACGAAAATATCGCAATTGAAAATTACCAAGTGTATACATACTTTTAGACGTGACTGTACAAAGGGCCTAATAGCTGTTAATAAATAAATAATTTTAAAATCCAGTTACATACTAAGCTTAATACATGAAGGTTCAGATAAATAAATGTTTTCAATTTCTTTAGCTCACAGATATTTGTACTTTTAATGTATCTTCAAAATTTCACCACCATCACCATCAGCAGCATCATCTTAGTACGTTTTCTTTCTTGCCTGCTTATACAGGGTGCCAGGGACATCGGCGCGCTAACTGTAACTATGAATTATTCAGCACATGTTTCTAGACCCCCTCAGCGTAGAAATTATTCGTCGCTTTTTTTGAAGTGAAAACTTATTTAGGCGCGTCGGTAATTTTTTGAGATGGGAAAAAACCATTGAATTCGCGCCACTGTTACCGTAACCGACACCGCTTTGGATTTTTTCGGCTGTTCTCGGGATGTACTCTGTTTTAATGAATATTTATCCGATATGTCAGTGAGTGATGGCAAAGTATTCTTTTTGTGTTTTGTTTTCACTCCTGTCGGCACTCCCGGAGTGTTTTTTTTTTGTTAGCCTGTATTGTGGCCCACTGCTTGGCAAAGGCCTCCCCTTTTTCCTTCCAAACCTATGTCTTGTGCGATCTCTGGCCATGTTAGCCCTGCAAACCTTATTACAGCTATTTCATAGAAACGTGCAATACCGACAAGTACGTGGTCAAAATGTATGAAGCAGCTATTTTTTTTCTTGATAAAGCTACAACAATCTGTCAAATTTCTTTAACGGATTTTCAACTTTATTGCTAAAGCATAAGGTTCAAAGTTGATTGGGAACATTTAACAGTTTCGGGTAGCTTGATGTGCTGGCGTCTGTACATAAACGATTAAGCGCGTTCGCACACGGCATAATTTTTGTCGGTCCTACAATTGGTCAGATTATTTCGCCCTATGTTATTAAGACCGAGTTTTTGTAGGACTTCCACTATTGCCATCAGTACGTTCTAGTTTTCTCCTACAAAAAATCGGTCACCGATTATTGGACGTGGGCGGGCAGCGTTAAGCCCGGTTTCCACCGCGAGCGGAGTGGACCCATTAATGACTTCTTTTACCTCTCAAGAGAAAACTGCTTACTAAACATGTGATTCCACCAACAAAGAGTCGAGCGGAAATGACTCCGTTTATTGTCGTTGGATCCCACTTTTGAATCCCATTTTTTAGGTATTAACGATGGATCCCGTTTGCTATTTCCGTTGAATCCCATATTATAACAACATGTGTACATTTCAGAAGAAAAGTGATTTACCTTTATCAAACAATAAAAATAGATTATTTTTAGTGGGGTACCCGGAACCGAACTAGTTAGATTAGGTTAATTATTTAAAAAAAAACAATGTTAGGTTAGGTTAGGTTAAAACTGTGACCCCTACGCACGAGCCGAGCGAGCGAAGCGAGCGGTGCCGCGGCAGCGGCCGGCGAGTGCCAGAAACGACTAGATTATATAGAAAATGAGTTGTTTGTGAAATAAATAGTATACGAAACGTTGGTTGTAAACTAATTTGTCAATGGAGTTTTGGTGAAACATTAGTGAACCCCTCATTTTATTATAAACAATTTTGTTGTTGAAAGTACCCGCATTCAGATTTTTTTAAGCATTCGGGATCCAACGGAAATACTTTTCGGGATTCAACGACAATAAAACGTAATTATCTTGCATTTTTTAAATTCGGGATCCAACGGAAATACATAATAATGTTTTGCGGGATCCAACGCCAAAAATATTAAAATGGGATTCAAAAACGGGATCCAACGGCAATAAATCAATGACTCAGCGGGCAAAAAGAGTAAAAATGAACTCGCTCATTTCTAGAGAGAATCAGACGACTAAACTCTTTCTTGGTGGAAACGCAAACCTATTTCATAAAAACGAAGTCCGCTCCGCTTAGCCATTTCCGGCTCATTACTCTTTCGCGGTGGAAACCGGGCTATAATAAAGATTTTTTTTTTGTTTTGCCACAGAGGAGGGACCTATAAAATACTTGCCGGGCAAGAAAGGAAGAGGCACCATTATACTGTACAAGGGGTTCACGTACTTCCACATGAATAACCGGACCAGGTGGTACTGTTCCAAGAAGAAGTCTGGATGTGATGCTAGAGTATTCACCGACGATAACGGACAGCTTGTGATGGATTTGGGAAGCCATAACCATCCACCACCCCGTCTACATCTTTCAGCTGAAGGAAGCATTTGTCGATATAGAACTTGAGGTCACACACATAACGTTTAAAATCCATGTGTGTCTTTCGTGAACGGGCGCCGTTAATTGGGACTTGTCATCTCATAGCTTCTTTAAATTGTTTTGTTTTTAACGTGCACGTCTTTCGACGTCGTTCGCACATATCTATACGTATGTATTAATATTATTTCAAGTTAGACAAATATCAAATTTATTTTTATGTTAAATAAGTTGATTTCAGAGTGACTAGCACTATTGATAAAGTTATAAAAATGTTTGAAGTTGTAGCGTAAACTGAACTTTATTGTGTAAGATTTAAAGTTATTTTTCCATAAACTCATATTTGTTTAAATTTTTGGCAAATATATTGCGAATGCAGATTATATATAACAATGTTTTTAATTTAAAATTTCTGACTGATCGACTTTTAGACAGAAAAAAAATGTAAGGAAACGTGTTTTTCGGCGTTTTTTTCTCAATATTGCACGGTGGTTCGGACAACTTCGTCTGCATGTCCGACTCGCACTTGGACTCTTTTTCGAATACTTTTCACCTTACGATGGCACAAATGTTTACCAACAGCCTCCTGTTCTCGTGTCAACGTCATTCGAGCGCCTAAATATGTACCGATGTACTTGATTACAACTAGGTATAACATATTGCTTTTCTTACGTTTGACTTTATAAGGTTTTGAGATGAAACTCTAACAAAAGCCACTAATCTAGCGTTTAAGTACGATTGATTCAGATTATTGTCTAAAATGTAGATGTTATTTAAATTGTAAGGTAATTATAGAAGCAATTAAAAGATCCACTGTGTCTCGCGTGGATCCACGTTCTAACGAAGGGTTAATATTAAACATTCTTAGGTATGACACTTTTTTTTTTGGATGGGAAATCATCAAATGACCCCTCCCGCTCTAGGTGGAGCGGAAGGGAGTGTCAGAATCTTACTGACTACAACCCATCCGTGTTCCTTCCTTAGCCCTTTATGTTGAACTGAGTATTCATCATCACTATTTGTTTTGCTACACAGGGGATGGCATCCTACAATACTTACCTAGCAAACGTGGAAAAGGCACCATACTTCTATACAAGAGCTTCACCTACTTTCACATGCATTCCCAGACGAGATGGTACTGCTCCAAGAAACTGGCCGGTTGTGATGCCCGAGTCATAACCAATCGAATGGGAGAGTTGGTGATGGAGATGGGATGCCACTACCATGAACCGCCCCATCTAGGGACATATGCTACCCGATGGAAAAATTTTAACATTTCGTTCTAGGACCTGAAGTACATTAGACATTTGTTGTGTTCCATGAACGAATAGAGATGTCGCAGATGGATCGTCGAATCCGCGGTTTTACAAAACAACTTCGTTATGTAAAACAACTGAACGACGTTTAGCGGTTTTTCATAATTTTGTAAAACAGCGGATTCGATAATCCACCTGCGACAGAGATATAGTCAATATAATATATTTTTAAAGTACCTTTAGATTTTTCTGTATTTTATAGAAATTATGACCTAACAGTTTTAAAAGAATTGCCATTTATACAAATGTAACATAATTAACGCAAGACCTCATACACCCCAAGTAGAGTATTGAGTTAAGAGCATAATACAATAACCAAAACTTACATTTTTAAAGCTAACTATTATTATTAAGAAAATCGTGTTGATTACTGTCGCATTACTTTATGCATTTAAAATTTGAGTCGTATTGCCTTGAAATAAGATTTAATTTTCTTTGGCATTATTTTGAAATAATACCTATATTAAAAGGGACAAATCAGTTCAGTAGTCAATTATGAACAAACTATTTTCAGGACTTGCGTTAATTCTGTTACACCTTGTATAAAGTGTTGTATTTAAAACTAATAAAGTCACTGAGAGACCGTTTACCAATTTAACTCATGTCTTCTCAATTGAAATGTTACATATTAAACTTAATATAACCAACGATATAATTAACTTCATATTTCATGTAATTTAGAGTTTTTTGTCTGTAAAACAGAATTCAGAATAGTTTATACTGTAGAGAGTATTAAAAGAGAGGGATATTTGCAAAATATGTTTTTTGAAAGATCTTGTTGTTATGATGATTAAAATATTTTATAACGGAATAATGTTTTTATTCTCTATATTACTGATCTATACTCGACCTTTTATTTGCTTAACCCGTTGTCATTTGCATGTTATAAAACCAACCTAGGTGAAGTTTCAATTTTGCTAGTTGTTCTCAAAAGTGATAAACCTGTTTATAAGGTCGATTATACATATAAAAGTGGAGACGACAATACAACAATAAATTGAACTGCGTATATCTAATGCCGTTCCCAGTCTGCATACGAAAATTCAATCAAATATTATATTCAATAGATTTGTTACTACAGCTAGAAAATCACATATTAAATTTTAATGCTAAGGTTTATTTCATAATTCCAAAATATTATTATTTTGATTTAAAAGAGTGTCCATGGAGTTTCTTGCCCGTTCTTCTCCATAGGTACCTACTCTTTGGAATGGGCAACTAGCTTCATCTTTCTGACTGACCGACCCCTTGACAATTCGAAAGTGCCTGTAATTGGTTTAATTGAAATAAATGCTTTGAGTTTTGAGTTTTTTTGAGTTTTTGATTTACTGCCGTATTGTTGTCCCCACATTGTATATAATAAAGAATGCTAGAAATCCTAAAATGTATCCTAACTTTGTGTTAAAATACGGTCAGTCAAAGTTGTTTCTCCATAGTAATTGAAGCTTGTTAATATTTTATTTAGAGGTACCAATTCTGCGGTTTTTAAGCAGCCAGCGTGGAGGTAAGCTCCTCATCTACAAAGGCATCAAATACATCCATAAGGGCAGCAATACTACTAGATGGTACTGCGCTAAGATTGGCCAAGGCTGCAGATCGAAGGTCGTACTTACTGAAGACGAGGAGTTTGTCACCGAACTTGGAGAGCACAACCATCAGTCGGATGAAGATTTTGAGAATAGTTCTGATATTAACTATCAGTGAAAGTTTTGAAAAAGAAGTCTCTTTAAGGGGTAAGCGCCAGGGAAGCCCACGGATTTTTTTTTTTTTACGTTTTTTGCAATTTGCAGTTCAGTGTCAGGTTGGATGATGAACAAATCTCAATCATCAATAATCATTAAAATGATCAATACAACCCTCTAAGTTCATAAAATCCCATTGAATAACTATTCCAAGTTTTGGTATGCTACACAGCTGCTGTGACCCCACTTAAAAAAAAAATTAAAATATTACCATTCCTATCTTTATATGTATTCGAACTCTGTATCTTTGTACGTAAAAACATAACTTTATTTCAAGTACATAATGATGTTGTAATAAGTAAAAGTCGAAATATCCACAGATTATGTGTAGCCCAACAAAGAATTAAACTATTTTCTAATAATGTTTACTGTATGGCAATTAGTATTTATAACAATTTACCTAATGTTTTTAAAAGTCTTAATTTCATGACATTTAAAAAGAAATTATTTAACTTCCTATTTCATAAGTTTAACTACTCAAAAAATGAGTTTTTAAATGAAAAATTTGATTCAAAATTTAAATTAGACGGCTACTCGCCTTTGTGCTCCTAATAATTGAAGAGAATTTCATTTCTATGACATTGTATTGAATAATTTTTTACATTGTATTTAATCATTCTTGACATTATAATTAATAACCCTTGACATTGTATTTGATAGTAATTAACGTTTTCCTTATCCTTGACCAATGTCAACCATAGGTAATTGTACCATAGGTACAATTACCTATGGTTTAATTTTGACATATGAAGGGGTCAGGGGAAGAACAACTTTTGTAACAATTTAAATTTTTTTCAACTGGTAATGCAGTCTGAATGGTTATACCTGTTTATATGTTCTGTCAAAAACAACAAGGCAATAACATCCATAGTCTCCGAGCTTTCATGCTTTTAAAATATCGATACAGGGAAAAAACTTACAATGTCCGGACCGTTCAGGAAAAAAACAACCGTTGTCAGTGGTCGACTGTGACAGCTATGCCTACCCCTACCCCCTGTACCATTATACCTATTACAGTTAAAGTGCCTTGGGTATAAATGACACTATTTTATTAAGATCTTTTCTTTTAATTAGTAATATCTCAGTTTGTTCATTAGGTGACAAAAGTGGTTCTTCCCCTGATCCCTTCATATTGTTCTAATCCTCTTAATTTTAATTCTTTGAAATATTTGTACGCTGGAAACGGCAGAATATTATGGACATCATATAACGTGTAACACCTTTGTAACAACAATATTCTAACAAATAAATAAATAAATTATTTATGAAAAATGAGTTGAGGTGATACTGATCCGGTGTAGTGCTTACACATGTCCTTTGAGCTAAACCTACATTGAGAATACGTCCAGACACTGTGGTGACCTATCACACCTAATTTTTACTTGTTTATTTTTATTAGGGGCGCCGGTGTTGCAGTTCTTACGCAGTCAGCGTGGAGGTACGATCCTATCCTACAATGAACATAGATACGTCCGGATGTCAAGCAAGACAAGATGGTACTGCTCTAAGAATGGTCTGGGCTGCAAATCGAGGGTGATACTCACAGAGGACGGGGAATTTGTCGACGAGATTGGTGAACATAACCATGAACCCCCGAATGTATTGCACAGGGTAACAACTGTACTCACTGATCGTGTAGTTAAAATGAAAAGATAAATGGGTAGTTGTTTCACTGTTCAATTCGTTTATTTTGATTTTGTAAAGCTAACAGTAATTGTGAACAATATTTTAAGGGGTTATGGTAATCATGATTCATTAACATATTTTACTCTAAGAACAACTTTAGCATAGGTATCCAATAGTAGATTGTACAACTAAGGCATAAAAGAAGCTATTTTACCCCGAGACGTTTATATCCACGCGAGCCGCAGGCGAGGGTGGATAGTTAAGTCGAGGGGTAAAATGGCTTCTTTTATATTATAGGGGGGGGGTAAAATTATGGGAGGGGTAAAATGGCTTCTTTTATTCTGGATTGGGGCAAAAACGGCTAAAAAGATCCCGATAGTAGGTAAGTACGTTCCCGTGGGATATTTTCCGACAATCACGCTGGCGAAGCCGCGGGTAAAAAAAGCTAGAAAGAAAGAAAGACATTTTATTTGCTGGCTAGTAACAAATAAAACAAAGTCGCATGGATTTTGTTGCGATTTTCACCATCATTTATTTTAGAGAATTTATTTGGGAAAATTCTTGGGTAGGTGGCTAGTATGAGTACATAAGCAACTATACCCTATTCAGTTTGGCTTGAGACAAAACGTAAACAACATTTGACTACTCTTAATAAAAAGATATTCTGTAAAATATATCAAAACATTAATTTCTAACAAAAAAAAAAAAAAATATTTTTGTTACGTAAACAAGAAGATCACACATTTTTTTTTTTGTTAGAAATTAATGTTTTGGTATATTTTACAGAATATCTTTTTAGAGTAATCAAATGCTGTTTACGTTTTGTCTCAAGCCAAACTAAATAGGGTAGTAAGTTTTTTTTTATCCAATAAGGTGTTTAATGTGTCTGTTTGAGATTGTCCCTTATTTATTTATAAACTTTGCTTAAAGTTAAGTAATGATTAGCGACTGTTTAACCATACATTTTGATGTTTAACGTCTCTTTGCTTTTATTAACGTTTATGAATAAATCACTTAATATGTCTAATTTCGAAATGAGAATTGTCAGTTTATAAATTAACTAATAAACTAACCGAAACTGTATTACCTGGATCTTATTTTATAATAAATAAACCCATTGAATCTAAAGGTACCACTTCTTCATCTTTTGTATAAATTTTCCTCCTTTGGATCAGCTGAGTCATTTCAAATGCAGAAGTAAAAAATACTCGCAATATATACTTTTTCTTTCTTTAAGTATTAATATCAATCTGTTTCTTATATTTCAAGTACCGGTCCTGGAATTTGTGCCCAGCAAACGCGGAGGCACGATCCTCATCTTCAACAATAACACCTATGTGCAGATGGTCAGTAAGACTCGATGGTACTGCTCCAAGAAGTTCCGAGGTTGCAAGTCCCGTGTGGTTGTGACCGAAGATAGAGAGTTTGTCTCAGAAATAGGTGATCACAATCATTAAACTGCGGTGATTCAGCAGTGACTATAATATGAAAGGCTTTTGGAGTGAAGTTCGTTATCGAACGCTTTTGTACACTTGACGAATGAGAACTAGACCGAAAAAAGTGTAAAATTTTGACCGTCATGACTCCGATATCTATGGTCATGACACTTTTGTTACGTAACAAAGGTGACCTCAGAGAGCTAGACTGAAAAAAGTGTAACATTTTGACCGTCAAGACACTTTTGTTACGTAACAAAGGCGACCTCAGAGAGCTAGACTGAAAAAAGTGTAATAATATTTTGTCTCGCTCTCATTCGCCAATTGTGCAAAAGTGAAGGGAACTTCCAACCGCGTCTCACGACACCTCTACTTTTTTGTTAGTTGTTTTAAGATAGTGCAGCCTGTAGGTGGCGCGTCAGTGCTAACAGTTTGACCTTGGCCCGTCCTAGCATAGTGCGGAGTTATAATAGAATATGGCCATCTTATACTGGTTAGATACCACTAACCACTAACGTGCTGCCTACCGTACCTATTTTTAATTGGGTTCCTGGTTCTGGCATGAATATTAATATTATTTTACTTTTTAAAGTTTTTTTTTAAATAATCATATTGGCCTTATCTTTTAGTTTGGTTTTGTCTTTTTGGATTAAGTTTTTATTATTTTATATGTTTAATTATAGACTTCTAAAGCACAATATCTATTCAAATACTAGATATGATGGCTTTTGATTATTCTGTCCTTTTCTTTGTTGGGTTTTGTCTTTTATAATTTTATTTTAATGTGTTATGTATCTCAATAAAGAATTGGATTAGATATGGTTTTTGAATAGTATAGCATTGCGTGGATTCATTCTACTTCGTATTTCTTGATCAAGCTCTTCTTAAGTTAATCTGACGTTACCTACTGGTTTAGCTAGATCCGGTGTTTGATTAAAAAACGGTGTTAAGAAGTTCGTAATATTACTTTTTCAGGTAAAAAACCGGAGTTTCTCCGATATTATCAACGGTACCAACGTACAAATCCTGACCGTTTTCCGAAAAAGGAAGAATCGCCTCCGAATCCTGCTGGCAGAGTCAGTGATATTCTGAAATCAATTATTAATAAAAATATTCGTCGAGAATAGTCCTAGTACACGGGATTTAATGGCACATCGAGTTTTAGAAAAAATATCAATCAACTCAGCCTATTGCAGTCGACTGCTGGACATAGGCCTCTCACAGGCTGCACCACAATACCGTGTTCTCCACCTTCCGCATCCAGTCTGCCCAAGTCACCCTTTTAAGGTCGTCGGTTCGTCTAGCTGGGGGGCGTCCCACACCACCCTTGTCGATACGCGGTCGCCACACCTGAGCCCTGATTCACAACCATACGACAGGCTATCGTATCGAAAACCTGACATTTCGATAACCTGATTTGACTTCCCCTCAACAGCAAATAGCTGTTGGAAGAATAGTGGGCGTCTATTTGATTTAAACTGACAAAATTTTCGGGTTTTGGACTTGTGAACAGCGTAGAGAAGACTCCTGCGATAACAATGATTCATGTTCGATACGATACGGAAGCATATCGAGTGTTTGTGAATAAGGGGGCAGGACTCGTTTGATCCACCGGCCATCGATACTTCCACAAACATGGCCAGTCCTGAGCGCTTGAGCTTGCTTATTCTACAAGCTATCTCGGTTACTCCGGTTCTTTTCCGGATTACTTCATTCCTGATTTTATCCTTCAAAGAGTAAAAAAAAGAAATACGTATATCACTAATGTCACACAGTCAATAGCGGCAGAAATCGCTATAGATAGCCAAACTTTTCCTGAAATTCGATGTGCCGTTTAAACGGTTAGGTGCCATATGATGCATGAGGAACAGGGTAGAGGGACCTTCATCGTCCACAGGAAAGGGAGGATCCTCCGACCAGTCGGGCGTTGTGTCTGCTGGGTTATATTTTTATTAAATGCCAATCGCATGGATAACTCTGCTTGCGAGATGTAGGATTTCGCGTGACGTCAGACATTATGCGTAGTTCACACGTGGCGTTGTAGATGCCGCCACATACCTACTGTCCTCTATGATTGTATTTTGTATTAATTTCCTTAGAGACGCCATGTAGTACGTAATCAATAGTGAGAATTGCCTAAACGTGTACTGTACTTAAATATTGTACCTACTCTATTTTTCTATTACATTTTACATAACAATTTTTTTTTTATTTCCCTATGTTATATCGATTTTCTTGTCGTTTATACAGGAAAGAAAAAAGAATACAGACAATACTAAATGCATTTATTAACTAAGTATTGTTCATCGATCAACATCTTAGCTTGATACAAATCAAAGGGCATTGAAATTTTTTATATGGAGCCTTGCATTCCCGTCCGCCATTTTGTTTTTTTTTTTCAAAGCGGTGGCCACACATTAAACTTGAGTAAATCGATAGCTGACGTCAATGTAAATAGAAAACATAATAAGACAAAACCAAAACAATACAATGGCAAAATTTGAAAAAAAAAAAAAGCAAGTGGCGGACAGGTAGGTATGCCACGGACCTTCAAAGCCCTTTGATGGATTCCTAAATCGATTGGGAGGAATAAACTATTTACCATGTATATTATTATCACCCGTTTACAATCTACCGTATACCTACCTATTGTACAAAACGTGCCAATTTTTTCAGGTCAAAAGCAAGGATACGACATAATACATCTCGTGAACGGAAAATCCCTTATAATGTACCAAGACTACACATTCTCCTACCAAAGATCTAAAAACGTGAAGGCATACCCTTACTGCACCCGGAGATCTTCTTCAAAGTGCACTGCAAGGCTGAAACTGGATAACGACAGGAATTTAGTGGAAGCGTATACAGATCATAATCATCCACCACCGAAATACGCCAAATTGGACAATGGAATGTATTTGAAAATTGATTAACGGCTGATTTTACCAAAGTCAGATATCTTTTATCCGTGGAATAAAATTTACTTCTGACAGTTCTTGTATGGAAAAACTGCCAAAAAATCATAATTTATTTTCAGGATAAGAATTTTCTAGGTCCTATATCGTCGCCTGAGAATGAAAAGCTCTGAAAATTTATCTAAATTGCCCGCTAAAAGACATATATTTGAAGAAGTTTGTTTTTCGTGATTTCAAAGTTGGTCCCATAGTGAAAGTTGTTCATATTCATGGGTAGAACACCCTGTAAAAATTTGGATGGTGATAACAAAATTATCCTGTATAATGTATGTCTCCCTTGTATTTTTATCGAATATCTGCTTTCCTCCTTCTATTTTCTCTTTTTTATAGAACCATATCCTCTGAAAAATCGAAAGTTACTGGATTCAATGAAAAATTCTTTAAAATATACTTTTAACTATGGTGCCACTCTGCTCAACAAAGAGCATGGTCTGTATAAAGGTTTAAATCTGAAGGAAACTGATGTTCTACACAGGAAACAGGCAAATTGTCAGTTTATAAATTAACCCAAACTGTTTTACCTGGATCTTATTTTATAATATTTTATAATATAAATGAAGATTGTAAAATACTACTTTTGCATTATATAAATTCAATCTCTTAGTATTGTATAATTACATAGCACATGTGTGAGTACTATGTACATACTATAAAGCTACCATTTACTGGGTAAGTCTTTCATTGACTTTAATGTGCTCTGGCGGCTGAGAGTATGTCATGCTCACTCAAATGTCTCGCTGATGGTGGCGCATGTGTTGGATCATTTAGCTCCCTTCAAAATGGTTGAGCTGAATGGTGCTAATACATGCGTCATGTTCGTGAACGGGCGCCGTCAGTAGGGACTGGTCATCTCTTTGCTGCCACGGCTTATTTTAATTTAATTTTTGAATTGTTTTTTTTTTTCTCATCTTTTCATTATGGACGCTTTTAACGTTCTGCATCGTTCTCACATGTATAATTTTTAGCATGAATGATGTAACCAAGACTTTGTAACCATATTATTCTGATTTAAAAGAGTGTCCATGGAGTTTCTTGCCCGTTCTTCTCCATAGGTACCTACGCTTTGGAATGGGCAACTAGCTTCATCTTTCTGACTGACCGACCCCTTGACAATTCAAAAGTGCCTGTAATTGGTTTAATTGAAATAAATGCTTTGAGTTTGAGTTTAATAAATAAACCCGTTGAATCTCAAGGTACCACATCTTCATCTTTCGTATAGATTTACCTACTTTGGACCATCTGAGCCATTTCAAAAGACGTGTTAACATCAATCTGTTTCTTATATTTCAAGTACCGGTCCTGGAATTTGTGCCCAGCAAACGCGGAGGCACGATCCTCATCTTCAACAATAACACCTATGTGCAGATGAGTAAGACTCGATGGTACTGCTCCAAGAAGTTCCGAGGTTGCAAGTCCCGTGTGATTGTGACCGAAAGGAGAGAGTTTGTTTCAGAAATAGGTGATCACAATCACCAACCTGCGGTGATTCAGCAGTGACTATAAGATGAAAGGATTTTGGACCGAAGTTCCTTATCGCATGTTACTCTGCACACTTGGCGAATGAGAGCCAGACCGAAAAAAGTGTAACATTTTAACGGTCATGACAATTTTGTTAAGTAAGAAATTGTCAGAGAGCTAGATCGAAAAAAGTGTTACAGTTTGTCTAGCTCTCATTCGCAATTGTGCAAACGCGAAAGGAACTTCGTTCTAACCGGTGGGGTAATTGCATAACACACAAAGTTTTTTGAAATAATCATATAGGCCTTATCTTTTAGTTTGGTTTTGTCTTTTTGGCTTAAGTTTTTATTATTTTATATGTTTCAATGATTACTACTAAAGCATAATATCTAGCAAATACTAGATATTATGGTTTTTGATTATTTTGTCCGTTTCTTTGTCGGGTTTTGTCTTTTATAATTTTATTATATTTTAGTGTATTATACAGGATGCCACACTGCGTTCAAAAGTTGGCAAATAGTTGTCAATTATGTCACTGTTTAGATTATTATTAAATTAATTGATGGAACTGCTCTGTAGTAGTACTTATATGTATATTAATTACAATTACAATAAATAATATAATAACTTTGTTTTTTTTTCCTTTACTTTTAGAAAGTTTCCAAATGCGTTTTTTACACAACATAAACATTTCAATCATATTAATTTCTCTTATCAAAAAGAGAATTATATTAAGTTTATTATTAATTAGCTCTAAGAGTAAAGTAATTAAGAGTAATGTACCTCCTAAGAGTCAAAATTGGCATATTACAGAAAATATACATAAAAGAACAGTATTTTTCGAAGCGTACAATTGAATTCGATATTGAAGGTTTAAAGTGTGCATATGTTTTGTAAAAGTACACACTTATTTGTTTTTCTGATAACGTTTCTCTTATTATGGTGCGGTCATCTTGAGAGGATGAATGAAAGGCGACTAACAAAATGTACAGACGCCAGCACATCAAGCTACTACAATCTGTCAAAGTTCTTTAACAGATTTTCAACTTTATCGTTAAATTATAAGGTTCAAAGTTGATTGGGAAAATTTTATAGTTTCGGGTAACTTGATGTGCTGGCGTCGGTACAAGGCAGATATAAGTGAAAACGAAGCGACGGGGACGCCCCAGAGAGATATAGCGACCTTATTAGTGATGTTCTTCGGAAAGGCCAGGTGCGTAGTACTGGCAACCAGAGTGCGTGCATGACGAGAAGTATGAACGTTAAGGAAGCAAAAGGAGAATGCAAGGATCATAGAAGGTGACGTTCTGTTGTTTCTGACTTACTTGGTGGGAAGAAAGCGTGAGTTTATATAAGGTCCCATTAAAATAGGTGGACAAACTTTTAGAAATCATTTAGAGTATTTAGACCATCAAATTATGGACAATGGTAAAAAGATATAATAAGAAAAATGCTTTAGATACTTACAAGAAAAATAATCAGCTTACGAAAATACACTAATGTACCGGCAATTTATTATTTTAGGTCAAAATAAAATCACTTTAATTATTGCTTCTTTGGATATCTTTGCTTAGACGTACTGAGCGCTGTATTAAAATTTATCCATCTATTTTAATGTATGTATGTTTCCCTTGTATTTTTATCGAACAATCTGCTTACCTACTATTTTCTCATTTTTGTAGAATCATATCGTCTGAAAAATCGAAGGTCACTGGATTCAAGGAAGAAAAAATATACTTTTAACGCCACTGTGCTCGACAAAGAGCATGTTCTGTATGAAGTTTTAGATCTGGAGGAAACTGAAGAAGACAGCTCTAATGGTTCTACACAGGAAACAGACTGCGAGTCATCCGACACATCTGAACCTTTATCTCGAAATGCTTCAATTAGTCACAAAAAGAAAAAAAAATCTAGACGGAGCCGTGAAGATTATGAAAGGACACTCTTGATGACTACGGGACAACAATACGTTACCAAAAATGGCGTTGTCCGAGATGCTAGGAAAGTAGGCCCAATGTGTCCAGAGACGTGCAGATTGAAATGTTATACGAAGTTTGACAACGATACTCGTCAAATGATTCATAACACTTTTTGGGCACTCGGTGATCGCAGTGAACAATGGAAGTTTCTTGTAAAGTTCACGGAACAATTTAAAAAAAAGTCTTTTCGTACTCCAGGACCATCCCGGCGGCAATATACGATACAGTATTTTTTGCCTTCGGAAAACGCGTCTGAGAGACGTCAAAGGGTTTGTAAGAGAACATTTACGCAAACTCTCAATATTTCGGATTCTTGTATACACACAGCGTATACAAAACGAGACCTACAGAAAAGGTTTTCTGATAACAGAGGACTAGCCAATCAAGTTAAACTGGATTCTTCTGCGATAAAAAGTGTTCGCGACCACGTGCTTACTTTTAAGCACATTTTACAAGATAACGGAAAAGAAATACTCCTCTTAGATAGTAATTTAAGTATTCCCAAAATGTATTCCTTGTACTCTGAATGGGGCGATCTTGAAAACTATAGAAACAGAGCGAAAAATTGTGAGCAGTACCGACGAATCATAAAAAAGTACATCAACTTGAATTTCTTGTAATCATATGAAGTTGGAGCGGTGCGGACGTACGACCGTTTAGCAAATTATTTACCATCAGGCACCCTAATTGCGTAACACACTATCAATCGGAATCAGAATCATTTTCAAGCAAATTGCTAATCCATTGCTTCAAAAGTTCGAAAAATTTGTCTGCTCAACAGATAAATAACGCAATGAATGTTTTTGAACTGTCAAAATGAAACCGATTCCGATTGATAATGTGTTTCGCAATTACCCTGCAGGATTAGATATCATAATTTAATCATAGTGTCATTCTTTATGAATGTATGTGAAGGCTCTGGCGGCAGATACTTCCTCCGCTATAATAAGGCAATTTTATGCCCTTGTTTCCTTTTTAACCGACTTCAAAAAAGGAGGAGGTTCTCTTTATATTTTTCTTTTGTCTAACAGTTAGGTAATTTTTTCATTAATTCGATTTAAGTTTAAGTTAGGTACGATCAGCAACAAAAGTCGATTAAAACTGTCATTTTTACAAGTTATTAAATTGACAACAAGTTTTTTCAATAAACTGCTTTTAGCTTTTCACATAATAGCAAAGAGTTTATATTCTAAAAATTGTATTTCTGCTGCAATTTTGAACAAAAATTTTTCAATACGAGACGCGCGGGAGTTGAATTTGTATGTAAAAATCACGCGCGGGGGCGCGTTATCTGCTCACCGCGACGGAGCGCGGTGCAGTGTGTGGAGCGCCTACATACCTATATTTATTCCTATAGAAAACGTGCGAGGGGCCTCGTCGCCACCTCGTAACTAAGATTTAAAAAACTGAAGTGATACTCGACTTTTGTTGCTGACTGTACTAACAATAGTATTTTAAGTCCAAATCTGTTACTAACAATTTATGGACCGAATGTTTTGAAAAAATAAAGTAGCTTAACAAAAACACTGAAATAAATGATTTTATTTATTTTTTATAAACCATAATGGGTTATATTAAAGATAATATTTACATAACTCTTAATCTGATATTACCTACTAGAATTTCACAATTTTAACACAAAAATTCGCTCTAAAAAAATAAAAAGTAAAAAAAAACAGTTCTGAACCCAAAAAAAAATTTTTCCTTACAGGTCGTATTCAACATCTACCAACTGCCAACGGTCGAATCATTATGTACAAAAACTATACATTCTCTTATCGAAATGGCATAAGTGATCTTTATTGTTCTAAGTATGTGCGGGGAAAATGTCGGGCAAAATTGAAGGTTGATAAAAGTGGAAATATCTTGCATGCGAACACTGATCATAATCACGCTCCTCCAAAGTATCAAAAAGCAAACGGAATGTATTTTTGTATAAAAAGGTGAAGTGACATCGAAAGTTAATGTTTAGTGTTTAGCTAATTTAAGCCTATACGGGGTCAAATAAAATTAGTTAGCGAAACTCCGCCTGATAAAATATAAAAGGAAATTAATTTCATGTTTTTTTTTGAAGTGAAAACTTCTTTAGCGGCGTTGTACACTTTTTTTGTAATGGGTAAAAAATATTAAACTCGCGTCAGGACACGTGACCTGATCGAAAATTCGTAAGACGGATGGAGTGTAGACAGCCGGCGCGGCGTAGGAGAGGAAGTATCCCCCTCTCTTTCTACGGCGCGGCGAAAATGTATGCCTGCTGTTTCGTTTAGGCGGTGCAGGGCGCTTGCGCGAATGTTCGTGTGTGTTTATGTTACAGCGTGCCACGCGCATCCATGGATGGTGACAGCTGATGGCTCGACCGTCTGTGAAGTGGCCACACTGCTGTGTGTTCGTTAAATTCGTGTATATAAAGTGTTTAAAATATGGAAATTGAACAAAGTACATCTATTAATGAAAAAAGTGACGAAGAAATAGCCAATGAAAATGAGTTATATTAATTCAATTAATAGTTGATTATTTCAACGTTAATATTCAAGTTTTCACTTCTGCCGGCACTCCCGGAGTGCAACCCGTCTTTTTTTTTGGGGTTATCGGCCAGCAATCAGTGCAGTAACTTGAAATATCAGATTAAAAAATCCCTTTTTTTTAGTTTAAACACGATAAAATAAAAGAAAACAGATTTTCTCAACTCATACTTTAAAAAACAAGCCAGCGGTGGTTGTTCCACCAAAAACAACATCAAATTATTTTTATTTTATCGTTTTTTTTTTTTTGGTATCGATACCATCACGTCTACAGAGTTTTGCTAGTTCATTTAATTTGACCCAACATAATACACTCCCGGATTCGAATCGCATTTCCATGTCTCGTATAATCACGTATAAAGACCTAAAGCATCAAAATAATTGCATACAAGTCAAAGAAAAAGTTCTTATGCAGCTGTGATGCTGACATACTGGCCATCATTTTGGTGTCGCCATTGTTCCGAGTGAGAATTCACGAACTTATACAAAAAAGTGCAGGGTGGCTCGATTTAAGAGTCCGGCAGTGTATCTCCTCTTTCGCTTGGCATAAATCGTGTGTAAAAACCAGCACCCAAATTGGTCGACGCATACGCATGGGATCAGCATCACCTCACCTCATCGGCTCGTCGTCCAAGAGGCGTCAATCAACCCCACAACGTAAGCGCGTAATCGGATCGGCTCAGCACCTCCGAGGCATGGCCGCGGTGTCGCTTCGACGACGACTGGGCGTCGTCACCGCGCTTGCGACGATCCTACGACCTACGTACATGTGTGTGTTGACCTTTACAATCGAAATGCGAAGGATTTTTATGGAAATCCATAATCATAAGATATTTGAAAAATGTGTCTGCTAGAAAACGTAAATAACGCATTAAGCGTCCATTGGCGGGCGAAAATAGGCCTTGATAACATGTTGTGTGATGAACTGGTGATATAATCAACTTCCAAAAACACTTAGGTAACTAAACATTTTTAAAAGTAAATTATTCTCTCGTATTTACAATAACACTATTGATTTTCTGTGTTGAAATTTATTTCTTTAACTATGTATTCGTTTTGTATGCCCTATTTGTTTTCTGCCTGTTTTTTTTCTTCTAAGTACCCGGTTTCTACTACGGTAGGTACGGTCAGCATCAAAAGTTGATTAACACTTCAGTTTTTTCAATCTTAGTTATTGAGCAAAATATTTGTTCAAAATTGCAGCAGAAGAATTTTTTTTAGAATATATACTCTTGTCTATTATGTGAAAAGCTAAAAATCAGTTTATTGAAAACAGTTGTTGTCAATTTAATAACATGTAAAAATGATAGTGTTAATCGACTTTTGATGCTGACTGTACTCGGATAATGTTATTTTATTACGAATATTTTATAATTATTTTTGATGTGGGAATAAAACTCTTTTAACCAAATGTATTAGACATCTACAGATTGTTTAAAATTTTCGATGACTGAATAAAATATTACGGTAGTGAAAATAAATCACGTGTTTGTGGTGTCCTTACTGCGTTGTGATCCCAAAATTAAAAAAAAAAAACCAAAGCTTACACAGCAGCTTTTTTATGAGACTTATCTTTCATTCACCGTTGTACGTCGATCTCTGACCACTTCTGACTGTAGAAGACGAAGACAGAAGCGTCATCACTTTAAGGCATTTTTGAGACCAAACGCATTGTCGGCCGCTGACTGTGAGCACGTTTATCGCTATTCCATATACAACATGTAAAATAATTAACGCACATCCTGAAAGTAGTTTGTTCAGAATCGTTTACTGAATTGATTTCTATCATTTTTAATATAGGTAATTTTTTATCCCAAAAATAATTAAAAGTACGTAAATTGCAGTCACACTACCCGTGTACAGTCAAAACTAACTAAAATGGACCGTAACTCAAGGCAATAATACTTTTAAAAGTGCAGTTTTATTTGTATTAATACAGATTCCGTCATTAAATACAAAATAAAGAAAAATGAACCTTATTTCAAGCAAGTTAAAAGTCTACAAATACATTAAGTAAACCGATTTAACCGCACGCACATACTAACAGGCACTGGACTAAGGACACAATAGTTAAAACAACAAAATAATATGTCATGCTTGTTTTCGTTCCCTTTCTCCTGCAAACTAAAAACCTGGGATAGAGCGGGATAGCCACCAAGATACCGCGCGGCGCGGGCGCGGCAACGATGAAAGAAAGAAAGCTAACTTAAATGTAAACAATACTAGTCACGCGCGGACATTATTAGTGGAAGGACTTCGTAGAGAGTTTGCAAATAATTTTTCGCGCGCGATGTCTTTCCAATACACAAATATTCAGTACACCGAAATGGTGAGGACTTTGGCACGGTGTGATAATGTGGCTCTAGCTTGCAGAACATTCAACCAAAGGTATGGTACCAGAGTAGACCGCAGGACTATGTTAGCTGCTACTCAGCGGCTTCGCGACCTCGGAACGTTCCGTCCGAACACGGCCATCGACAGGGGAGCCAATGTGCGTACACGTACTCGTCTTCAAAACGAAATACTGGACTATTTTGATGAGAATCCCCATGCCAGTACCCGAGAAGCAGCGCCACGTTTTGAATGTAGCCATATGCATGTGTGGAGAACACTTCGTGGTGATAAAGAACAACCATTCCACCTCAGAAGATGCCAGGAGTTGACTCCAAACGATTACGCACCTTGCTTGCAGTTCAGCCGCTGGTTATTAGAAAATTGGCGGCGGAACATAATTTGGACAGATGAAAGTACATTCACACGTGTGGGACTGTACAATCAACACAACACACATTTATGGATGCACGAAAATCCTCATGCATGCTGAGTGGATTCCTTCCAACACCGTTTCTCAGTTAACGTTTGGGCCGGTGTCATTGGTACATACATACTGGGGCCTGTGTTTTTACAAAGATTAACAGGAGACGCATATTTACTGTTTTTACGAGAAACTCTACCTACGCTGCTAGAAGACATACCTCTTCATAATTTACAAGAGGTATTCTACCAACACGATGGTGCCCCTGCTCATTTCACTAGGAGTGTTCGACAGCACCTTGATGATGAGTTTGGAGAGCGCTGGATCGGTGGCGGCGGCCCTGTTCAGTGGCCTCCCAGATCAGCTGATTTAACGCCTCTTGACTTTTTTTTGTGGGGACGTATTAAATCGTTAGTTTATTTTAGTGAGACGACAAGTGCCGAGGACCTAAAAAATAGGATAGTGAACGCTTTTGAAATAGTGAAAAATGACACTGAAGTTCTTTCTAAATTAAAGCATCAATTAAGAAAACGGGCATTAAAATGTATTGAACAAGGTGGTGGACATTTTGAAAGTGTGTTAAAAATACAACGTCGTATGAGTGTTTAGGAAAATTGTAAGCACGTTCACTGCGGATCACACAAAATCGGCCCGCCACGGTGTTTAGCGCTGGTGCGCACGGTCAAAACTGTATCTTTCTCGCTGGTGCGGAACGATATCTTCGGTATTTGTAGGAGTTCGACAGAGACAAATATATATTTCGGCTCGTGGTTACAAATGTAGGTATTTGGCATTAAAACATTGTGGCGGGCCCTTTTCGACCACCATCGCACTGACGGTGAAAAACACCCGCTCCCTGCGGCGGCGGGCCTATTTTGGTATATGACCGATGCCGACCTGTTGCCGCACGGAGCGCGCGCGCAAGGGTCGAGCCGCCAGTCAGTGTTGTGCTCTCTATAAGACAGTACGTGTGCGTGTCGTTACTTTATCGACAGGTGTTAAAGTATGGCGCAACGTAGATGTAAAAGAAAAATAACGCTGAACAGTGATAGTGAAGATGGTTTGGATGAAAATGCACAAACATTTCCACCTGTAAAAATAAAACAAATGCCGTTGACCAGCAAAATTTCTATTTTAGAAAACAAGTTGATTCACCCCGCAAATAATGTCCCAAAGTATTACAGTGACAGTGATAGTGAAGAAATTTTTCCAAGGATAAAAAACAAAGATTGCGAAACCCTTATAGAAATAAAACGTCATGCTCCAAAACCAAACACAATCGGTAAGTTTACACACATCAAAATATTTGGAAATTTACGAATAAAAAAAGTACACGTACTTCGGTACGTGTACTTTAGTGCCGTACCGTAGTGTCACAGTAGTGTACCAGTATACATGTGTGTGTATGTGTGTAGTGTATGTATACTTAGGTATACATTTTTTAAGTCGAGCAGGTATACCTACATAAAAAAAATATGTTTAGTTTGTAAGTCAAGAAGGTACTTGTACTTTTTTATTCGTAATTGTTGTTGATAAATCCTAACCTGAAATTGGCAGTAGTTTTACTTTACGAAGAAACTTAACTTTATGAGAAAAATATTTTATACAGGATGTCATTTGGGTCGTTTTATTCTCTTAACTTTATTATAGTTGTTATCATTTACTGTTTCAGAATTTTACTACTTATTTGTATAACATACCTACTCATAATGATTTTCAAAGTGCTATCGAACGACAAAAAATGTATCTTCTTTTACAAGTATGGCAGGGCCTCAGGATTTGCTAAAGTGTTTTTTTTTTTGTCAACAGCGGACATTCACGACAGCCCCAGTGGAAGAAAATTTCATGTTTTAAAATCTGTCTCGAACTCACATCTAACTAAAATCGGTATGTTTTAATTTATCTGTAACTAGCTGCCCGGCGCGACTTCGTTCGCGTGGTGTCCTATTCCTTTCCCTACCCTACTCCTGCCCTAATCCTACCCCTACCCTTCTTCTACCTTACTTCTACCCTACCCTACTCCTACTGTACCCCTCTCCTACCATACTCCTACCCTACCCCTTCCCTACCCCTCCCCTACTCCTACCGTACCCCACTCCTACCTTACTCCTACCATACCCCTTCCGTACTCCTACCCTACTCCTACCGTACCCCTACCCTACCCCTACTCCTACCTTACTCAGTTACTCCTACTCTACTCCTACCCTACTCCTACCGTACCCCTACCCTAGTCCTACCCTACTCCTACCCTACCCCGACCCTACTCCTACCGTACCCCTACCCTACTCCTCTACTCTACTCCTACCCTTACTCCAACTGTACCCCTACCCTACTCCTACCTTACCCCTACCCTACACGATCAATAGTTTTAAAATAAAAATAGTTTACGTCCTATACTCAGACATACTGAATATACACACAAAATTTCATAAGAATCGGTCTAGCCGTTTCGGAGGAAAAGTCCTCCGAAACGGCTTGACCGATTCTTTTGAAATTTACCAACACTGTGACACGAGAATTTTATCGCTGCGTTGCGTGGAGTCACACCGGGATGTCGGCGTGTATTTTTTGTTTATTTTGACATTTTTAATTTCGTAATATCTTTTGAATGGAATGTCCGATTTCAATAATTCAAAAAGTAATCAACAGGACAGGCATTGATACAGTCTTGGATAAGAAACAACTTATTTGGATAAGAATTAATACAAAGGTATGGATAACATGGTCTGATTTTGATCGGCATTTCTATCAACTTTTAAAATGTAAAAAAGTAGTTATAGTGACATAAGTACAATAGTTCGACATAATGGTCTCGCGAAGATTTTTGTAGATATTGATATGTTCTATAATATTGTAGAACATTTTTTTGTTCTATCATCAATACTTTCCGCAGCGCATGCGATGAATAGTAGATTGTTATGCAAGGGTCGAAAGGAATCAATTCCTATACGAGGCATTTAGACGCCCGAGCGCAGCGAGGGCGGCTATAGTCCGAGTAGGAATTGATGACTTTCACCCGTGTTAAACACTCTACTTTTCATTTCGAATATAAGGAAAGTAAAAAGTAGTAGTTTTTCTAAAATATTTATTGATAGGTAACATAAAATCAAGTTTTTGAATTTCGGTACAGCTTACAGGGTTAGTAATGTTAGTATCCCACCAAATAATACTATTGTCTTTTTTTTATTTTAAATATGGAACACACCGCGTCATCGCCGCGGGCTGTCCCGCTTAAGACGCTGACAAGAGCCAAATAGGCTTGTTTCGAACAATTTTTTAGCCAAATCTATACAGTTTGACACGGCGGAAAAAATATATGTTAATCTTGAACATATTTCTGAGAACCCTGTTGTATTCAAAACACGTTTTTGAAAAGTTTTCTCGATACAAAAAAAATGTAAACTAACCTCTTAAAATGACCTTCCAACAAAAATATCTGTATTACTGATCAACGTACGTTGGTAAAATTTATAACAATAACGTATCATATTTAAATACAAAATTTGGTTGTTTTTTATTTTTGATTACTCAACTTATTTTTAAGAAATTAATTATTTTATGGTTTGTAACAACTTACGAGTGTCGCGTCATCGCGCTTCTCTTTCTTATGTATGCAATCCGACAGTGATCGCTTAGGCGCGCTGCTAGACGGACGTATGTCGCTTTGCCCCGCTAACCGCTATCCGTTCATTTTATTTTTTGTTGATTGACAACTTCAAACATACTTATATGTACATATTTTATTTTTTCCCTAAAACTACAATAAGTTGTAAAAATATTAACACGTAAAGACATTAGTAAATATAGTTCTAAGTTATGAAAATATTTGCTGTGCAAAATGGGAAACAAACAAAAATGTCGGAGGCCAGCAAAAATGTATTATTATTCTATAACATATCTAAAAACACCTAATGGAAGTAGTAAAGTATTTTTTTATATTGTAATATTGACAAAACAGGTACACGAACAGAAATGAAATTATAAATAAAAGTACTTATAGGTTTTGTACAATGCGTAGCGTAAATTCGGCTGTGATAAAAATGCTCAATTGGTCTAGTGGTATTTACGTAATATCTGAAATAGCAAGATTCGAGTTCGAAACCGTGCTGATTTTTATTTTTTTAATTTATATAACTATATTTTTTCTTTATTTATTTAGTTTTTGGAAATTTTCATTGTTTTTTATTCATTTATTTTGTATATTTTTAGAATAATTATTAATTTTCTTTACAAAAAAAAAGATGTTTGGCGGAAAGTTCAGAAGCAGGCGAAGCTTCGTTTTTCGCATAGATTCTGAATAGCGAGTTTTGAGTTCGAAACCAAGTTGATTCTTATTAGGAAATTTAATTTTTTTTTTTAATTAATTTTAGCAAATTTTCATTGTTTTTTTTTTAAATTTATTTTGCATATTTTTAGAATAATTATTAATTTTCTTTACTGGAAAGTAATAATTGACTACAAAAAAAAAAATATTTACAGTTAAAATAAACGTTTGGCGAACAATTCAGAAGTAGGTGAAGCTTCGAAAATTGTTTTTCACCAGTAAGTTTGTAATACGCGCATACTAACTAAATATATATAACAATTTTATTACTTAGATCATAGAAAGAAAGTCACAATAAGTCCAGTGATAAACACTATCGAATTTACATAGACCTATGACTATCTTAGAACTGGACTTATAGGAAAATATTCGTAGCTTTGTCCATTGTTTCTTGCCCACTCTATATAAATCATCGTGTGAGACTTGGTATTTTTTTAAAGACGTAATTGGTAAGTTTAGTGCTGAAGAAACTTCTTGCAAGTTTGAATGTTTTATTTTTTACCCGACTGCGCGACGCAAAGGAGTGGTAATGTGTTTATCAGCCTATGTATGTATGTTCCTTTGAAGCACTATACAGACCAAACGCCTGGGCCGATTTTTATGATTCACACGTCAATCGATTCCTCTTAATCCGGTGAGTGTCAATAAAGACATGACGTTAGTAAACATTCAATATGGCGACTACTGGACGCCATATTGTGAAAATGATAAAAATGAAAGTCAACAAACTATGTCAATATGGGGTATCGTTGTTGAATAGATATTAAATAAAAATCATTTTTAGTTTTTACCCGACTGCGGCGAAGGAGGGTTATGCGTTTGACCTGTATGTATGTCCGTTTCTTTGTTACCTCGTAACTCTTATACGAATGAACGGATTTGGATAAATTATCTGTCTTTAGATTTGTCTTTGTGGCACGAGTGTCACTGACTACATGAAAATAAAAAACAAAGTAAAATGGCGGATTTGGGGTGCCATATTGTGGAGTTCGAAATTTTTCTTTCTTCTAATACCATCGAGTGGGATATAAAAATAAAGGGTATTTAAAAGGTGATTTCAAAATTATATACAACTTATATGGTTAAAAGTAATTCGAAGTGACAATATGTAAAAAACGAAATAAAAAAATTAACTTCTTTCACATTTGTAAACTAAAAATCTGGAAATAAAAAAAAGTAATTAAACCCGACTGCGGTAAAAAAAACTGAAAAGCTATAAACAAACCCATTTTAAATTAAATAAAATTTGGAAGCAGGCGGGACCCATACCATTTTTATATTTTCAAACTCAAATGGGTCTCACCTGCTTCCAACTTTTATTTAATTAAAAATAAGCTTGTTTATAGCTTTTCAGTTTTTTTTTAACTTAAGCTTTTTTTACCGTAGTCGGGTTTTTTAGTTTTTTTAATTACTTGATGGTATTTGTGGCGAAGATGCCATAATTGAAATTAAATGCCAAATCAATGCATACAAGTTGGGCTTGAATGAGGCTATCAACAAAAAAAAAGTAAATTTTTGGGTAAAAGATAAAGAAGGGTGCCTAAAAAAACACAAATCACAACTGGTATAATCAAGTTCAGAGCCAGCTCCATATTACAAGACGTAAGAAATGCTTGTTTGCAGTATGGTCCGGCTGGAGAAGAAGTTAAATTAAAGATAAAATTAATAGAAAAAGATGACCTATTTTGGGAACAGAAAATGAAACAAAAATTAAAATCATTTTACTTAAAACACCTACTCCCTGAAATAGTAGACCCGAGATTCACACGGAACTGCTTATATGAGACAACATTAAAGTGCATGAAATAGTCCTTCAGTCACCAATCGATCAACCCACATGTTCCAGATACCTCAGTAAAAAAACCTATGTACATCCAGTCTAAAAAGTATCGGGAATAATAGTAGTGGGTCTGTTTATAATGTATCTAAGTTACAATAGCATAATGTCAACTTGCTCATCGCCTTATACAAAATATTACTTTTCCCGATGCAGGGACGTTAATTTTTGAGGAGTTCTCCTGGTATTCCACCATCAGTTCCATTTCACCATTTGCATTGTGACTAGCATAAATTGCTTAGCAACCATATTAAAGTAATCGAATCGCAACCCGTGAAATACTTTTTATTGAGTAGTTCCAATAGCCATCTGTGGTCTTCATCATATTAGTTCCACTTGACCAAATGGTGCTTTCCGAAAGCAAATGCACGAGTTACTATATAAAATACTCAAGTCGCTATAGACACCTATAGCGACTTGGGTATTTTGGCCTACAATATTTGAAGAGTTCCTTCGATTTCTGCAGAACCCCATCATCAGATCCTGACCTGATGACGATGGGACCACCTGGAAAGTATACCCTTTCAAACAAAAAAATAATTTTTGAAATCGGTCCAGCCGTCTTCGAGTAATCGGGGAACATGATACATTAAAAAAAAAACCGACGAACTGAGAACCTCCACCTTTTTAGGGTTCCGTAGCCAAATGGCAAAAAACGGAACCCTTATGGATTCGTCATGTCTGTTTGTCTGTCTGTCTGTCCGTCCGTCCGTATGTCACAGCCACTTTTTTCCGAAACTATAAGAACTATACTGTTGAAACTTGGTAAGTAGATGTATTCTGTGAACCGCAGTAAGATTTTCACACAAAAATAGAAAAAAAACAATAAATTTTGGGGTTCCCCATACTTACAACTGAAACTCCAAAAATTTTTTTTCATCAAACCTGTACGTGTGGGGTATCTATGGATAGGTCTTCAAAAATGATATTGAGGTTTCTAATATCATTTTTTTCTGAACTGAATAGTTTGCGCGAGAGACACTTCCAAAGTGGTAAAATGTGTGTCCCCCCCCCCCTCTAACTTCTAAAATAAGAGAATGATAAAATTAAAAAAATATATATAATGTACATTACCATGTAAACTTCCACCGAAAATTGGTTTGAACGAGATCTAGTAAGTAGTTCTTTTTTAATACGTCATAAATCGAAAACCGCAATTTACCTTTCACAAAGTTACAACGAACTACAAGAACTTTTATATTATGTTACTTGCTGCTACGGAACCCTTCATGGGCGAGTCCGACTCGCACTTGGCCGGTTTTTTTTTGAAGTCGGTTAAAAAAGCAAATAAAAAAATATACCTAATTATTACAATAATGGTTTGTTAATATAGTTTGAGATTTTATTTTCCATACATTTATATTGTTTTTCAATTCAGTGTAAATAAAGTGTCTTAAAATAATTAAAAATAAAAACAAAAATATACATTGGTTTTTTGTAATCGCCTTGTCTTATTTGTTGCTAGCTCTTCACACAGAACAATAAATATACAAGAGCGCCATCTATTGGTTCGTTTTTAATTATTATTGACCGCGTCACACTGTTCCTTACTTGGTAGTTCGCTGTATCACCGCCCTTTAAGAATGGCGCTAGGATATCGGAGAAATTGTGGGCGTGGCTAAAAATACCGAAACATCGGAGCTCAATAGCGGCTTTCAGCGTCTTAATAGGTTTTTTTTTGAAGTGAAAACTTCTTTAGCGGCGTTGAACACTTTTTGTACTGGGGAAAAAATGTTAAACTCGCGTCAGGGCATCGCGTCAGGACACGTGACCGTCAGGAGAGATTTCCCCCCCCCCCACCCCTCTTTCTACGGCGGTGCCAACCGAAGTGAACCAAGTGAGACACGATAATGGATGGATGGATGGATAGATGGATGGACGGACGGACGGACGGACGGACGGACGGTGACGGTGACGGTGACGGTGACGGTGACGGTGACGGTGACGGTGACGGTGACGGTGACGGTGACGGTGACGGTGACGGTGACGGTGACGGTGACGGTGACGGTGACGGTGACGGTGACGGTGACGGTGACGGTGACGGTGACGGTGACGGTGACGGTGACGGTGACGGTGACGGTGACGGTGACGGTGACGGTGACGGTGACGGTGACGGTGACGGTGACGGTGACGGTGACGGTGACGGTGACGGTGACGGTGACGGATGGATGGATGGATGGACAGCTGATGGCTCGACCGTCTGTGTAGCCACACTGCTGTGTAGGTATTCGTAAAATTCGTGTATATAAAGTGTTTCTAATATGGAAATTGAACAAAGTGCATCGATTAATAAAAAAAGTGACGCAGAAATAGTGAAAAAAAAAATTAGTTATATTAATTCAATTCATAATTGATTTATTTCAACGTTAATATTCAAGTTTTCACTTCTGCCGGCACTCCCGGAGTGCAACCCGTCTTTTTTTAAATTCACACTGGCTGTTTATACACTCACAAGACTGCAGCATTTTTCTTAATTTATGTAAAAAATTTCGTAGCTGACTACAGTTCTATTTTTAAAATTCATTCCCACCCTAAAGAGGGAAGTAATTACTATGAGTCTTTCCCGCCCTGTGGTGGGAAGCAGCGTCTTCCACCCGCTATTTGGATCAAACAAACACTACTTTCCGAGTATGAGAAATGAAAAGACATTTTATGGCTAATTTCTTTACACCTTGGGTTGGTTTTAGTAGAAATTTCTAGGGATCTCTAATTTTTTCTAGTACTAAATATAGCCTATGTTACTCAGTGATAATGTAGCTATCTAACGGCAAAATAATTTTTGAAATCGGTCCAGGAGTTTTTAAGTTTATTCGTTACATACAAAAATACAAATCTTTCCTCTTTATAATATTAGTGTAGATAGAAGTATAGATATAGATTATATAAGATTTCTTTGCATTAAACGATCCGGAAGGACCCTGATAAGATCATACCAATGAAAATGTGCGATTGTCAGGTTACTGTCATGTACTTCTATGGAATTATTACCTTACAAACTGCAGACAATGCCGTTTCGGCGACATAAGACGGGGATTTAAAGAGTTAAAATTTATCTATAACGAATTCATTCCACTTAATTTATTTGTTTTGCATTCCAGAATTTAAAAAAAGAAAAGGCACTCCAAAGATTTTAAAAGAAAATTATTCACCTCGCTCATCGTCACCGGACAGATTAAGTGTGTATAGCTCAAGAGGATGCAGTCCTTCGCTGAACAATCTATCAGTTTCTAAGCTTATGCACGGCATCGAACTGAATGTAGATGAAAGTCAGTATCATGACTTGATAAATCTACCGAACAATAATCAAATAACACAAAAGGATAAACAAAAAAAAAATGAAAGAAAATACAAAATTTACATTTACTTATGCTTTTGAAGACAGTATGTCACAACAGTTAAGAGAAAACAATGCACATGATGGTATGTATGACGAAAAACAAGTGTGTGAAAAAAACAAAAAGTTAGAAGAAAATGAGAGGCAGGAAGACACTAAATGAGGACGAAGCAGAGAGAGAGGAAGAAACAGAGAGAAAGGAAGAAGCAGAGGGAGAGAAAGAAACAGAAAATGAAGAGGAGGAAGATATAGATGAAGAGGAGGAAGATGAAGAAGAGGAAAGTACTGACGCAATCGATGATGATGCACTTGACGATGACGAGAGTGATGAATACTCTCCTAGTGAAGTTGTATCAGATATAATGATGATGATTTAGGGGTAGAGGAAAATACATTGGACAGAAGTGACGACAGTGAATGGAAAGATATTACAGATTTGACCCCTGATTTGGAAACCTGCACTTTGAATGAAAGCACTATTAATATTCCTATAGAAGATATATCTCCTGTAGGCATTTTTTCTTTATTTGTAACAAATGAGATAATAGATAAACTGGTTACTGAAACTAATAAATATGCGATAACATACACCTCAGAAAAGCAAAATAAAAACGAATTAAAAAGAAAATCTCGGTTATTAACATGGAAACCTACAAATGATATAGGTAGAAATGCGCAAATTTTTGGGTATAGTATTAGTAATGGGTTTGAACAGAGTGCCTCATATAAATGACTATTGGTCAAAACGATCATTGTATCGAAATGGATATATTGCATCTGTAATGAAAAGAGATCAATTTTTGCTATTATTAAAATTCTGGCACTTCAGTGATGATTCGTCAGACATCAACAATACAAATAAGTTAAGGAAAGTTCATGATTTAACTATCATGCTCAACAATAGATTCCAAGAAGTGTTAACACCTGGAAAATACTTGGTTATTGATGAATCAATGATACCATGGCGTGGCAGGCTTTCCTTCAGACAATACATCAAAAACAAGACACACAAGTACGGTGTCAAAATATATAAGTTGTGCACTCCAGAAGGGTATACGTATAATTCAATAATTTATTCCGGAAAGGGTGAAAATGGCCCTGAACGAAATCATGGTCAAGTCACGGTACTGAAACTCATTCTAGGACTGGAGAACAAATCTCGTGAAGTAATTGCAGACAATTTTTATCATCATCATCATCATCATCATTTCAGCCGAAAGACGTCCACTGCTGGACATAGGCCTCCCCCAAGCACCTCCACTTCGACCGGTTTTGTGCTTCTCGCATCCAACGAGTTCCTGCGGCCTTCACAAGGTCGTCGGTCCACCTGCCTATTCATCATTACCTATTCGTTCCTAACAGTAAATAACCCAGCTATCCATATATTTATACTGCTGAGTGGGGTATGAAACCATAAACTCATACGGTAAATTACACGCAATTTATAAAAAGTTTTTCATTTCAGAAAATCAAGGACAAATCAAAAGTTGTGGACATGTCCTCGAAAAAGGTCCTAAGAGAAGAAACTGTGCACGGTGTTATGAAAAGCTACGAGAGACACTAGAGTACAAACAAGCAAAAAAGAAAGTAAAAAAAATTAAAACGTTCTGCAACAAATGCAGTCAATCTCTTTGCGTGCAGTGCTATAAAGAGAAACATGTACATTAGTATAGTGTTCCTGCCTGGCTAATTCGATTTATTAAATACACACTTTTTATTTCTTATAATTCTGTTTTATTTTCGATAACCCTATATTTTTGTCTGTCCCATCACTATAAAAAAGTACTTTCTAGTGCGGTATCGGTCGTTATCGGCCTGACACTTTCCTTGGTTGATTTCTCGTTTCCTGTTTGGCAGATCCAGGGGCGAAACGAACGTAAAGAAACTGGGTTCAGGACCATTTTAACAGTATAAAAAAAAACAGTGTACACCATGTTTTCGCGAAGTTATAGCGCTTTAATCTATCCTAGTGGTGTCAGGTCGAAAAGGACTGATACGCACTGTCAGAAAGATCGATGGATGCGCATTTCGACCGCCACCGCACCAAATGAAAGTTTATGATTTTTTTGCCGCAGCTAAGGTGTTAATGTTCATATTTCTCGTAAACAATCGTGTATTGTCGCCTTTTTTCGGCACTAATAGCGACGTGTGCGTTCGTGGATTTCTACTGTGACCACAACATTCTTCCGGAATTAGGATAACTAATTTAATATATAATCAATGCTTAAACATGTTTAATTAAAAATTTTGTGTACGTATTATGATTATAACACAATATACTAATTGGGGTGTCTGAGGGTGTGCGTTAATTACGTTACATGTTGTATAATTAACTTCTCGTTCACACCGAACCGACTATACGCTATTGCGTAGTGCGTTGTCACTTCACTATACTGACAGTCGGCGGCGGACAATACGTTTGGTGTGGACGATGCCTAAACGGTCAACAGTTGAGTAAATCAGCAAGGTCATAAATTACTAGCCATGTGTGTGCTTTTAAAAATCTTCACATTCTCCACGCGCCATCCAAAACCCATAGTAATCTGCCTAGCCTTTTCCCAACTATGTTGGAGTCGGCTTCCAGTCTAACCAGATGCAGCTGAATACCAGTATTTTACATGGAGCGAACACCTATCTGACCTCCACGACCCAGTTACACCCCTTGGTAAGACTGGTGCTCAGATTTTTTAGGCTTCTGACTACCCGTAACGACTGTCAAAGATTTAAGTACTAGTGAAAGCCACGGTTTAACGTTGATATTATTTTCTTACGCACTTGCAGCACGCGCATCGAGCAGCTCAGCTAATATTTCTTATTTAACTTAGCGTAATACTTTTGCTACGTGAGTGTTGATGTACCTACAGTTTCTTTTGTTTTGGTATATCATTATAAAATTTTTATATAGTATATTAATATTTACAGAATATGAAACGCTGACATACATTGGAACTACACAAAAAAATGGCTTAGTGATGTATCAAAACTACACGTTTTCGTTCATTGATAAAACTAAGAAATATTTACGCTGTTCCAAGAGGACTCGGGGGAAGTGCGAAGCGAGGATACAACTGGATGAGGATGGAGCTATCATATCAGCTAATACAACCCACAATCATCCACCTCCGAAGTATTTTAGGACACATAATGGAAAGTACTTTAAAATTTAAAATAAATTAAAATGGTAAAATAAATTAAAATATGACTTTACAGAATTATAATCATTAGAATATAATATAATACAACTCTGCCCCCGATAGTTAATAAGACGTATCTAACAAAAAGTAAAAACGGAGATATAAATGTTTTAATTAATGAAATGGGAAATTAATTGCTGTTGATTGGGAAATTAATTACTGGAGGAAGTTAGAAAAATATTAAAGATACAGGCAGATGCGCCTTTTTTTCTGATTCCGGCAATGTATGTAACTCAAATCTGGAAAAAATGTTAGATGCATCTTTTTTCCTACCGCGCGGGGGCAGAACTCCTTGGGTTGCAATTATTGGTCTCAAATGTCATGATTTTATGAAATAGTCATTCAATAGGGTAATATACATATTATGAACTTAGAAATTTTATTGATGATTTTTATGATTATAATTCTAAAAATAAATATTTTACAAAGCGGTGAATCATAATTATTAAGATAAACCTGATACTGACCTGCAAATTGCAAAAAACATATGTAAATTTGAATTTCGCGGGCTTTCGACTTAAGGAATTCATGAGTGAGTTTTTTAGTAGAATAGTAATTTTAAAGACGAGTCATGTTCTCTATTTCATTTTAGGTGTAAAATTCAAGTTGTAAAAAAAAACCCCTTACTAAATGTTTGTAAAGGATGACGCACAAAAGCGGATCATATCGTGGTGCGATTCTGAAACAGTCAGAATCGCGTAAGTCGCCTGTGACGTCATACAAAAACATATATTATAATGATAATGTGGATCGTCAGTGGGATGTAATACCAAAACATAACATAACACCTGTAATTACCGAAGTTTTTGGCACAAGTGTACCTAATAGTAAACCCACATTACGCCAGTTATGTTAAGTCCCATTTAATTGGGGCGAGCCTATTACCATCAACCGGGCACAAATCCAGACTCCGGGCTGCTACTGAGAAATTACTGATGGAAAACCCAGAGCCTTCATGCTCAACAGTTGCGCTTGCAACCAGTAGACCAATGTGGTAGTTAGGCGGATATGTAATTATGTATCGCAAATTCGTGTTACCAAGGCGTACCGCGCCTGTGTAGGAAAGTCCTTAGCCTCGCCAGAAAAAAAAATATTGCAGTAGCACTACAGATTAATATATTACATGTTATATAGATTTGCTTCTATTTTGTGCATTTTGGAACGGAGTTTCTTTATACGTTATACTCTGCACAAGAAAGTGTAACCCTTTTTTTCGGTTTTGCTCTCTTTCGCCAAGTGTGCAAAAGCGAAAGGAACCCCATTCCAACCAGGTGTCTCACGGTGCCTCTCGACTGTTTTAAAACTTAATAATGTAATTGTGTTGTATATTTTTTCGTTATGCACAAATATGTAGAAATAAAATTGGTTGAACACCGATGTTTTTTTCTTTACCGCCACTTGTTTTAAATTTTTCTTGCTTCCTTCTTTCAAGCTTTCCAATGCAGCTGCCACTTGGTGCTACTTTTTTACCTAGGTACTACAGTCTTACCAAGGGGCATCGTTTTGTGTTGAGTTGTGGAGGTCAGATAGGCAGTCGCTCCATGTAAAATACTGGTATTCAGCTGCATCTGGTTAGACTGGAAGCCGATCCCAACATAGTTGAGAAAATGCTAGGCAAAGAGAGAGCAAATGAGCTTTCTAATAATTTATAGCTCATTGCTTTATTGGTGGTGGACACAAACTCGTTTTACTAACACTAAAATTAGCATGAAAAGGCAGCTGCATTGGAAAGCTTGAAAGAAGGTAACTAGAAAATACACGAGCAGCACGTTGTCAACGGGTGCAGTTGCCTCTGTAGTCAACTTGTGTCACTCGTGTTCTATTTTTTATGTCCACACAATCGCTGTCCATTCCAAGGTCTTCTGGAAGAGATCGCAGAAAACGACAAGGCTGCCCATTGTATGTTTTGTAGTGTAAAATGTATTTTTTTGTTATGTATTTTCTGATGTACATACAATAAAGTATAAATAAATTCTCTTGTACTACATTATTTCTCTTTGATTTAGTTCATTCGTTGACAATTTGAACAGTTATTTTTCATGTTTTCAGACCGTCCCCACATAATACCACTGTTGGGTTCAAAATCGGTTATTATGTATAAGAACTATACGTTCTCTGCTCTGGCTGGAAAGGGAAACCTGGCTTGTTCCAAGAAACGAAGAGGGAAGTGCCCTGCTCGGATTAAGGTGGACGAAGATGGAACCGTGTTATTTGAAGACGGAGAACACGATCATCCACCCCCTGTGTACCATAGGACTGCTACGGGCGAATATATTAGGGTAGAATAGAGTTTAGTACTCATACACCCAAACGACACGCGTCGGCGACAGAGGCAACTTCAGCCGCCGACACGTTGACGGCGGGCGTTGACTGGTGTCGAAGGTTGCAGTTGTCTCCGACGTCGACGCGTGTCGACAGATGCAATTACCTCTATCGTCGACGCGTGTCGCTCGTGGGTATACACACTTAGAGTCAACATCGGAGTTTGGATTTATAGTAAATGTGAGATCAACAAAAAATTATCGTATGTTCCATATAAAAGTACAACACTGATATGATCAAAACGTATGTAAAGCTGTTTCTTGTTTATTTCTTTACAAGCTGTTACCCATGGGTACGCCTGCGTAGATTACGGGAAATATCCCACAGGAACGAACTACCGGGTCTACTGAGATTTTTACCAAGGTTTTCATAACAGTCTATTAATTAGGTTTAGGTGGCGCACGCCAGTAAAGTTCCCAGTCGGCATGATTTTTTCCGACATCTTCAACAATCATCGTCATGTTTTAGCCAATTTACACAAAACTGTAATTATTTCTACCATACACCTAACTCTTCTTCATGAATCATTCCGTCCATTGATTAAAACCGTGTGATAATCCGGTCGGTAGTTTTTGATTTTATTGCGTACAGAGAGACAGACAAACGCGGCGGGGAGATTCAGTTTTACAATATTTAGTGATGTAGTAATAACAACATTATTTTAGTCTCATCAACAATGAGTACTTTACAATTTATACATTGCAAACTTAAGTCTAAGGGCCTTATCATACTAGCGGATTGCGAGCGTCCTCAAAGCGGAGCGGGCGCGCAACGAACACGCGTCGCATGCGCAGCGAATTCGTTGCGGACGCGCAACGAGATCGCTGCGAATGATACTGTGCGTGTGTGTGTGGACGCCATTGTTACTGAGTGTATTGTACGTCGTTCACTTGCTACAAACATACGACGAAAACGTTGCAAATTTGCCACGCGTCCGTGACGTCTTCGCTGTGCAGCCGCGGCGTGTTCGCGACGCATTCGCTGCGCGCCATCCCCGCCCCGCAGCTGCTCGCAAACCGCTAGTGTGATAAGGCCCTAAGTGCCCCATTATTAATTGAAAAGCACAACATGCACTGTATTTGCGCAGCTAATAACACAATTTAAAACAAGTATTACATAGTTCGAAAACAACTATAAGCTAAATTTAGTTTACATTAGAACAAATTGCATAGATAAAATTAGATTAGATTTTATTTTGGTGGTTGTACTATAGGTACACCTCTGCCCAAACCTTTAAGGAAACAACGCGTGATGTTATGTTAGAATTTATTTTTTATTATTCTATCAATTTCAGAGGTGTCTGTTTCAATATTTTGTCTTTTCATTTTGTACAAAGACATTCTTATAATACGTTTATAATTAGGCTATTTCTTTATTTTAAGTAATACCTATCTATTACTATTACGGGTCTACAGATGTCTTACTTTTTGGGTTGGTTATTATTAAAATCAATGTGTTTTTTTTGTATAAACGTTGTTTTATTTAGAAATTCTTTCTTTTATTCTTTCCACCAGTTATATTGGAAAGCATTATAGTGGCAAAAAAAAAACTATTTTGGTATTTACTGCGCAAGCTTGTGCGCACTCGATTCGTCCAAGTGTGGTTGAAATCAGTACTCTGAGTGGAATACCTCATGAAATCAACTCATGATTCTAGATCCCCTAGGGTAGAAATTTTTCGTAGTTTAATTAAAAAAAAAACTGCTATTTCGTAGAAAAGTGCAATACGTCAAAATGTACTGAGCAACGTTTTTTTTAATAATGGACGAAAAATTTAAACGCTGGGGAGGTTAAATTTACTTACTGAATCAATGGTAACATATTATGCGTCCCTGCCACCCTCTATAATGTAAACTAATTAATCATTAATTGTAGAAACACAACTAACGTGGTGGTTGATTACAGCTAATATTAAGTTTTATGAAGAGAATATGGAAAAATGTAGTTTGGCTTATTTACACCACAGAGAAAGCTACATTAAAAGAAAAAAAGAAAATAAAATGTCTCCTGAACAAAAGGAAATTAAAAGGGCTAAAGACAGGGAATACCAAGATAGAAAAAGAACAGATAAAAAGCGAAATGCAATTGAAGAAACGGACTTGAAAATCGAATGCAAAAAAAACCTTTAAATATTGTAACATCAAGAAGACATTGCCAAAGGATTCTACAACATTTTCTTTATTGGATAAGTTTAAGACTGTCAAAAAGAGATCCTATAAGAAAGATAAACAACGGAATTGAAAGGGGATGGAAGATTTTTATATGGAGCTTTGGCATGCCTACTGTCGCGCCATTTTGTTCCTTTTCAAAATGGCGACCACGCATGAGGGTCTTCTTATGTTTTCTGTTTGCATTGATGTCAGCTATCAATTTATATAGGTACCATTCGTGAGCACCATTTTGAAAAAAAAAAAACAAAATGGCGTACGGGTAGGTATGCCACAGACCTTCAAAGCCCAAAATTTGCAATACGGCTAATGAATCACGGCCGGTCCGAACTTTGCGCAGAAGGCTGCGCAATAACATTTTGTAGGAACCAAATGGCGACATGAGGCGAGTGTGACTGAGAGAACATGCGCAAAAGTTCGGAGAGCCTGTGTTCACACCGGCCATGATTCATCAGCCGTATTGTAGGTTGATGTAATTTATTATACTACGCTTCTTTCTATCTAGTCCCTAAATAATTATTAAATAGGAAACTCGTTATATATGTCATTTAATTTAAAAAATGTTGTGAAAATATAAAACACTCTTATTAATGAAATCTTAAAAGTAGGTACTTATCATAATATTTGATAAACTGTAGATAATTAAACCTACTGTACATAACCTTTTTGATTCAAGTATTTATTACCAAAGATTCTACCTTATTGTTTTTTATATTTTTAAGTGATTTTGTTTTGGCTCATTGTCACTTTACCTTGAATTGGGTTACGTTTGTTACTTAATTTTATACCTACATATCTGGTGTTAAAGTTTTAATTGTTGCCATTCCAGCAGTCTTATTGCGTAACACACTCCTAATAACAATCATATTCATTTTGAAAACAAAATAATATTCATTGCGCCTGATATTTAGAAATCAGTGTTCACGATAACCACCTCAACGCCATGTATGTTCTTTACCTGTCAAAATGAATTCGATTGTTTTTGAATTTTTACACAAAAAAATTAGGTAGAGTGCGGTTATTATGTAGATTATGCATTAGCTCGTTTGGTCTAACTAAACCGACCTTTAAGTGTTTTTATACTACTTAAGAAACCGCAAAATAACTTATTTATAATAATTGTTACGAAATCCTCTTATTTATATACTTGTTTTATTTTTTAGTTACGTTTGTTTTGTTACATTTAATTTATTTACACAGTTTATTCTACATATATAAACTAAATATAATATCCTTGTATGTCCCGCAGAATATGTTACATCAGTTTACGGAAAAGATCGGAAGAAAACCGTTTGGTACCAAGAAAATTTGAAAATTGCTGTGGAAAAAATATTTTACAAAGAAATTAGCTTAAGACAAGCTTCAATTTTATATGATATACCAAAGAGTACTTTGTATGATAGGCTTAAAGCTTTACGAAGTAAAAGACGACTAAAGAACAAATAACTTTTTAATAAAGTAATTTAATATTTTTGCCATCGCTTCGTCCTCTTGCCCTAATTCCAATTTATTTAGGACTAATACAGCGTTTCATCATCTTCCGTACGTATCTTTATCGGTTGGTATCTTTGTAATCAGGCTCTTTCTAGCTATATTATCTTTCACATTATCCATCTATCGTTTCTTTGATCTTCCTCTATTACCAACCACATTAATTACTATCCTCACGACTTCGTTTTTCTCTTTCGCATCATGTGCCATACTGTGACGACCGACACCCATATAACTTCTCGATCAAAAGCTAGGCTGTACCGTCGTCAACCGCATCATCGCTTACCATCAATTGAAATAGTGGTAATATAATTATATATCTTCTTCTATACAAATAAAAATGAAATGCTGTTCATTAGTAAGCGCATCATTTAAAAATTTATCAATTTTTTGTTTGTGAAGTTTCTTAATAGTCCGAATTTGGTTTTTAAAGGGAAAGAAAAATTTTAAAAGTTTCTCGGGTGATACTAAACGTCCTTTTTCCTATGGGATTTTTGTACGAACAACTCAAGTCTATAACTTTGCGTTTCAAACGGTGGATTTGCGTGAACGTTTTTGTTTTGGTCACGGAAAAGTAATGAATAAAAAATTAACAGGAGAATAGGAACAAAACTAATTCTATAATGACAAAAAAAAAGAAATTAAGACAGGACAACGTCTGTCAGGTCAGCTGGTACAGTATAAAATATTGGCTGGTTTGAAAGATGATATGACTACAAAGGGTTTAATACAAAGTTAACGAATGATAGAGAGGGATGGAAGAAGAAGTCATGCTGAATTCACCCCAAATAAATAAGGGCGAAGAAGGCGATGATGATGACAATAAAGTTAATATTAACCAAATTATGCTAGATAATGAAAGTTCATTAACTAACGCAGTCTTTGGAAACCATGTATCCATCCAGACACTTGTCTGGGTGGATACATGTTTTCCAAAGTTTGTGTAAAACTTAAGAAAGTTTTAAACTAAGGGTAAATTTCACCAATGTAACTGAACGTAATCTGCACGTCTTAACACGTTAAAGAGCTGTCAGGGTCCTCATTTTTGTGGTATACATGTCGCAGTAAGAAGGTTGATATATGGGATGGTTGAAGTTATATTACTAGATCGTTCTCGTATAGTAATATTCCTAGTAAAACAGTTATGAACCGGTACACAGCCATATCCTTAGAGATATAACTACATCACGGTTTTAACCATCTTATTGCCACATATAGACACTGATAGGTCTCGAACGCGGTTTAGATGTAGGTATCGATCCCGTCAGTCAGTCATGAGTTTCATTGGTGAAATTCGCTCTAAATCATGTATTTTTGTACTTACCGGCTTCTAATAGCTAGAAGTAAAATATTGGAAATATATTTGTTTTAATATAAAAAGCAAAGCAAGCAATACGCAATTTTAGATTAAGTTAAGAAATACTACGATTTTATTAATACCTACATATATGTTTTGTTTGTGACAAAAAATTTAGAAAATATATTGTTGATCTACGTTTGCTTGTCATTTTTCCAACGAAGTGTGCCTGATACTAACAGAATGGCAAAATACCTCGAGATTTAAAAAAAAAAACTTGCACAAAGTATTATCAGTTGTTGGTGTCCCACTGCAAGGCAAAGGCCTCCTTCCCTCCTACCACTTATCCCTATCTACTGCTGTTTGTGACAAATCCTTATGAAAAAAGTCGAGTCGGTTGCTGAGGAAGAGAAAATGATTATGTCGTCAGCGAAGCGGAGACTAGTCTTCCCTCGCTCTCGCCCTTGGCCTTGGTCCCTCGAATCACAATTCCTTTTTCTTCAATCTTTGCTGTGAGAAGCTTTGGGGAAATGGGGTGTCCATGCTTAACCTCTTTTTGTATAGGGATCATTGCCTGCGGTATTTATTTTTATTGCAGCTGTTCTGTTTTTTTTTTTTTTTGTACTAGAGTAATGTATGCAGGTTCGATATCTTGTTTTTTGACAGATACAAATAATATGGCGCTGTACGATAGAGATTAGTACTTATCTCAATCATTTTCGTTGCTTAACACCGTTGTTGTCTTTCAAATATGTGATTAAAGAAGACCTGCCTACTTCCAGTACACGCGTGGCTGATCAAAATGTAATCACAATTTATTTTTTCAGCTAATTACCAAATTCTGCCTCTAGCTGGTGGAAAAGAGGTAATTTTATTCCAGAACTACACGTTTTCGTATCATATGCGAGGCAAACTCCGGCTGCAGTGTTCGCAGAAACTAAGTGAGAAGTGCAGCGCGTTCTTGAGAATGGACAAATTTGGGAACATCGTTTACTATGATGCGATCCACAATCATCTACCTCCGAGATGTTATTTGACATCAAGCGGCTTCTACGCCGTCTCTAAAGTAATGAACAACATACGGTATTTATGAAAAACTTGAGAACAATCTAAAGAGATGAAAGAATCGTAATATCACTTGGAAATAATTCTCATATTTGTTTGCTGTTTGATAAAGGACCGATGAAATGGGTGGTAGTTTTAATAAGAGATTGAAGTAGGTAACCAATTATACACCTCATGCCTCTTCCCCCCGAAGTGATAGGTAGAGGTGGTAGTAACAAATTAGTGTTAAAATAAACTGTTTTGTTTGTTAGTTATTATACCGTGTTGTTTTACGTCTTTGTGAATTTTCTTAATAAATCATTTGTTTTTGTGAGGTAACGTTTTTTATTTCATAGACCTTGCCAAATCTCAATGTTAATAAATATCCCTCTTCTCACACGCCATCATATTCGTAATTACGTCATCATGTCGTCTTCATTATACTTACCAGGGTCATATAGAAGCTCTTTTTGTGTATGGGTATGTAGGTACCTACCCAGTCAAATAACCCTTTTTACTTACAAAACTGTTTTTTTTTTTCAGCCAACTATCATGTACTCCCTCTAGCAAAAGGCAAAACAGTGATACGATACAATAATTACACATATTCCTACCACGTGAGAGGCAAATCCTTGCTCCGATGTTCTCAAAAGACGAGCGAAAAGTGCCGCGCGTTCATAAAGCTGGGGAAATGTGGCAATATTGTGACTGCTGTGACGAACCACACGCATCTCCCCCCAAGATGTGAGAGGACCTCGGATGGCACATACAAGTTTACGAAGCTAAGAAATATATATAAGATGTTGTGAAGAAAATCTGTGTTGAATATTCTAAATTAAAGTGTTTTTATGTTAAGGTGAGTATGGACTAGTGCATTTACTTGTAACAGAACATCGTGACAACAATCTGATTTTAAAAACCAACGAGCGTATTGGTGTAAAATTTTATAGCGCAAAGGCACGTGCGTTACCTGTAGGTCCGACATTTCAACAATGAACGCAAGGTAGAAAGAAATGTTACAGGTAAATGCTCGCTCACTGTGAGCATTACGTTGAACGCAGCGTCGAGCATTCGCAGAAACGTTACACTACATGGAAACGCTTTTGGAAACTGGAAATGCTCGATAAAATGCTCTGGTGTATACTCACCTTTTAATTATCCCCCTTACTAATAAAAGTTGTATAGCGTCTGTATAGTTACACAACGCTTTGTGTTCTTCTTTCGAAATTCAAATTACTGACGACTGAAAGAGAGAAATCGGTGTGTAACTATTTATCTGATATAATACGTTTATTAGTAAGGGGGTAAGTGTTTTTACATTAGTATAGACAGTGGAACAACTGGATATATGTATATAGCACACTTACACCAGGTTTCTGATTTAAGGATTTGAACTTTAAATCTTGTCAAACTACCTATAATTACAAGATATTAAGTTAGCTTAGGTATTGCCTGCAACTCTAACATACAACTCTACATATATGCAAGTAAACTATTTTTCTTTTACTCAGCTTTGGCATTTATCAATCTGCCCAGCCTTTTCCCACCTATGTTGGGGTCGCCTTCCAGTCTAACAGGATGCAATTGAATACCAGTGTTTTACATGGAGCGACTGTTAATCTGATCTTCACAACCCACTTACTGAATAACACGATACCCCTTGGTAAGACTGACTGTCAGACTTTTGGGCTTCTAACTAACCGTAACAAAAAAAGATCTACAAATGACAGCCGGGACCAACGGCTTAACGTGCTTTCCAAGGCACAGAGGGTGTTCTATATGTAATGGATGGCAATTAACCTTTTCGACGCCCATCTACATAATACGCGATGTGTCCTCCAGCGCCACGCTACAAATGTATAACGTATCTATAGTAAAACGTAGGGATGGGATTAATGTCCTATCGATAAATAATATTATAAGTTGAAATTAACGTTTATTCACCAATTTACGAAGCTAAATAAAAACTGATACCGTATTTTCATATTTTGTTTTATTTCATAAAAAAATCAATATGAAAACCTGGATATATTTCCCATAATAAAAGAAAAGAATTGTAAAAGAGATGGCTAAAAAAAAACCCAGAATCGCCAGAAACTTCATATATGCCATTTTAATAGGCATAATATGTACAACAAAAATATATAATAATATACTGCAAAAACGACGTGGTATACTAGATATACAGGGTGAATCTTTCAAGTGGCCGTGGATGGCCAAATCCAAAACTATGAGGACTAGCGAAAAGTACTCAAAGGAGTCGGGGGCTCGATTTTGATGAAAACTAAAACTGCATCATTGGATTTTTGAAAAATCAATATTTCTAGCCAGGAATCGAACCTGTTGATTTTGAAAAAAAAAACACACACTGTATTATTACACCATTCGATAGTGTCGCTAATAAGGATCGAATTCTGGGAAGTAATGACATACGTCAAACTAAAATAAAGAGCTCATTTATAACAAAGTAAAAAAAAATCACCCTGTATAAAGATTATTAATAATAAAACATTAAAAGATGAGGGGTATATTTTTTAGATTATTTTAATATATTATCATAATTATACTAAAGAGATTGTGACAAAATAAAAGTCGAGTAATCAATGTAAGTATGAATATCTTAAACACACAAAGTACAATAACTTTTATACTATATGTTTTAGGAGGCTGATTTTTTGAAACCGTACTGGGTTTACTATACTGAACCCATTTTTATACATTTCGTTGCTGGCGATTCTGGGTTTTTTGTCTATGAACTTTTAGCCATGTCCTTTATCAGACGTGTGTTCTAAAAGGCACATCCCTATTTGTCTCCAAATGTAATCTTTCTACTTCATATCAAGTCGTTGGCGCTCGAGGCACGTCAAAATCCTTTCTGATATAAGGATGTCTAGATGTCGATGTCTATGGTATTTTTCTTTTTTCTATTCACTGTGGTAGAGTTACACGTGCATAACCTCAACCGATTCATGCATAATTTATTTCGTTTACTTACAAAAAATAGAACTAAATACAATCAATAGAAAAACTATATAATACAATACAATCAAAACTATAAACTTCCTCTCTAAGAAACAATATGGTTTCCGCGCAAAATCCAATACTCTAACTGCAACAATTGACCTTGTGACCAACCTAAAAAACAATATCGATGAAAAATGCGCAGCACTTGGTATATTCATTGACCTGAAAAAGGCATTTGATACAATTAGCCATAGTCTCCTTCTCCAAAAACTGTATGAAATCGGCATTAGGGATACTGCCCACGACATGTTTCGGTCTTATCTCTCTAATAGACAACAAATTGTTCGGATTGATGATGTGCAAAGTAGTTGCGAAACTTTAACCTATGGCGTGCCGCAGGGATCCATTCTTGGCCCTCTGCTGTTCATACTATACGTAAATGATATACATAACCTAAACCTGGTAGGCGACATAATACTTTATGCTGATGACACAAGCCTATTTTTATTTGGAAACAGTATCGAAGATGTTATCGAAAAAGCACAACAAGATCTGGACACTCTCTCTAGATGGTTCCAAGACAATTTGCTTACTGTTAATACCTCTAAAACAAACTATATTATTTTTAGTGCTAGGAACAAAAAAGTCACAAACAACTCAAATCTATACGTAAATAACGAACCTATAACCCAAGTTACTTCGGAGAAGTATCTTGGTCTCCACCTGGACAAACATCTGACCTGGCAGACACATCTAGATAAGTTAAGATCTAAACTATCTTCTGTTATGGGCGCGCTTAGAGGGATCGTCCGCTGCTTGCCGACATCTGTTAGGTATATCATTTACAACTCTATGGTAAAACCTCACCTAGAATACCTAATAGAGGTGTGGGGCTCTGCAGCTAAAACAAATTTAAAACAAATTGAAACATGCCAAAACAAAATAATAAAACTCTTATTCCATTACCACTACCTTACTCCGACTGAAAAAATTTATAAAGAAACTAAATTGATGACGCTATCACAGATATATAAATATAACACATGCATACTAGTACATAAGCTATTAAATAAAAATATACACTCAAAAATAACGTTTACAAAAAAAGGACAAACACAAAAACGTAGCACCAGACGGAAAAACAATATTTGCTTAAGACCACCACGAACAAATTACGGAAGAAAAAATATACTATACGAAGGAGCAGAGTTGTATAATACATTACCTAATGACATTAAAGAGATACAATCCTTTACTTTATACAAAAGAACCCTAAAGCACCACATCTTGAAAGATTTCTCTAGGTTTTAAATTTAACCCACCATATGAATATCATTTACATCCTCATTAATTATTATTATTTGCTAATTTGCTAAGTATTAAGAGAACTAGAATACTTACCCTGTATTTCTAAAACATTACAGTTCATATAAATAGTTTAATGTATTTATTGCTATTGACTTGCCTTCAAGAATCGATACGTAATAGTAAACCAACTTTTTCCTTTTACCTGCAACACTGTTAAAATGTGTGTCTAATAATAACTAATTTATTTACGAATAACTACCTTCGTCATAAGTAATTCTTATATGTATTTAGTTTTAAGTTTACCTTGTATTTCTCATATTAAGTGAATTGTATTCTTTTTGAGAAATCAATGTCTTAAACCGTAGAAGCTAGATACGTGGTTTTCTATCTACGTGTTTTAAAAAAAAATTAAAATGGAGTGTAAGTGACTGTTTTACGCAGATGTTACAGATCTTTTTTTTAATGGTAGGTATAGGTGTCGCAAAATACTAGCAATGATTTTTCTTGTTTTTAGAAACTAATAGAAAACGGAAGTACATTCCTGAAACGGAAGTTGACGACTTAACGTAATGTCAGGACGACGAACTATTTCAAAATTCTGATTATTCACAAACTTTTTCTTATGATGAATCTACTCAAAAAGAAACAAAATGTAAACATTGCACTACACTAAAATGCACAGTCACTATGACCTTGAAAACCGTCCGCTTATGACGTCACAGATTTACTTCTATACAAGTTCGTGGCGTTGTGCGCACTGACAACTAGCCACTTTGTAAGGATGGGTTTTTCAAACGGTGTTTCACTATCGACAATGATTAGAAAACCTATTTATTCTTGATTAAGGCGAATAAAACGTAGTTTATAGTTTACAATATTTATAAAATATTATTTATTCACGTCATTTTCTTGCAATAATGATATTTATGATCGTTTTGACGAGATGAAATATAGCGAGGTCTTCATCGTGTCCCATCACTGGCTTACTTTATATCAAGTACTTGGCGTTGGGGGCACTAAAATATTTTGTGGCGTTTTTGTTTCTATTGAATATAAAACAAACAAGAACTTATTATGTGTGAAAAAGTTAAAAATATGGCTTATAACAGGGCAATTTTCCATAAAAACAAAATAAAAGGTCTTGTAAAAGTCGTAAATTTATTTTATACTATCATTACTTCTAATCAAGTAGTGGCGCTGAGGGCACGAAAATCTCGAACTTGTATACAAGTGATTGGCGTTCAAAAGGTTAACCCAACCACGAACAGACCGCAGTAAGCGTACCTTAAGATTTGAGAAACCGTGAGCCCCTCTAAATCTACTATGCGCACAGCCAAAGTGTGGAACTCTCTGCCGGCATCTGTGTTCCCTCCCACATTTAACCCGTCTGCCTTCAAATCAAGAGTGAACAGGCATCTTCTGGGCACGCTCGTTCCATCATAGACCTAATCTATCGCTTTCCATCAGGCGTGTTCGGGGTCAAGAGCGCACCCATTCAGCAATAAATAAAAAATACTTTGACATTTCGCGGGCTACATTTAAAGAATCATCTTAAGTAGGTAATACTAAGGTAGGGTTTGACAAGTAATTCTCAATTCAGAAACTGGCACCCTAATTTCGTAACACACTATCACTGAATTATTTTGAAGAAGATTGCTAATCCATTGCCTTATATCGACGGTGAAGTGTCAATATCTAATAACTAACATTTTAGCGATTTTCACTTTATTGCATATTCGTAGGTAAAATATGAAATAGCTCATATTTGCAAAGACATGAGGTCTTGAATCGACGACGACTTTTCTTACTATTTGTTTAACATAAGTGACTTTTTATTAAAATATTAAAAAGTATAGAAATGAAACGTTTTTTTCGCCTCCTGTAAAATCGTGATTTTGTAGTTATTAGATATTGATACTACCCCATAGATATGCTTGATTTTTTTTGTCTGCTCAACAACGTAAGTAACGCAATGAATGTTGTTGAACTGTCAAAATGAAAGACATTGTTACTGATAGTGTATTATGCAATTACCCCGCGGTAATAGTGAGTTTCCTCTCACGGCTCTATTGAAATGGTGCCAAAATGATGAAAAAATCCTTCGTCTACCTCTACTAGAAGTCTTTTTGATTGATTATTTACTCGATGTGTAGGTTAGGTAGGTATGTTACTTCGAGAAGATTGTATTATGAATAAGTATTAATTAGTGTCTCCTCATTATTCATAAGTGAAGAATATCTAGAAATAAAAAAATACAAAAAAATACGCTTTTAAAACGCACTAAAAATAGTGTTTTTTAGTTTTTTTTAAACTATGAGTACATATTTTTATTGTTAACTTTTCGTCTATTATATTATTCATTAACTTAATAAGTATAAAGTCCACGAAGTAATGACGGTTAGGGGCTACTAGAAAACTCAAAGGGTTTACTAGTAGCCCCTTATGAGATCCAGTATCCATCTCCTGGCTCCATCATCAGACCCTCGACAGTAAGTGCAATCTATTGGACTCGTCAAAACAAATCATATGAGCCCAAACTCGGGGGGTTTAGTAGTAGCCACTGAAGAGTTCCACTATCCACCTCCTGGTTCCATCATCAAATCAGCTCCAAGATACCAAATTATAGTTTTGTCATCCAAACTACATATACATATAAAGTTTCATTTTTATACAACAATTAGAAATAGGTTAAAATTGACTTCTAAGATTTTGTTACATAGTTAGTTACAAGTCAAATTAATAAATGTGTGTTAAAAAATTAAATATTTTCAAATTTATACACAAAGGAAAGGCAAATTTTAGTGTATTTAGGTATAAGTACTAATTCAAATAGTATTCTTGACATTTCATTTATTATTCTCGTTGTATGTGTTAGTGTTAAAAGAAATATTTGCCAAACTAGGTAATCTAATAAAACATTATTAAGAATCAGTTATTATTACTGCAATAGTATCAATTCTCCAATCGGTGTCAAATTATTATTTTTAAATTCTCTTAATCTGTCGCCAATAGGCGACGCGCGCTGCTTGACCGGTTAAAACAAAAACGTTTGCTTTAAGCCAGCCAGCTATCTCAGTCAGATTCATCAGCGACAATTTTTACAATGTTGGGAATTTTATAAACGTCTCTTAAATATAGTATTATTAGGATAAATTAGGATAATTTTATTTTTGTTGAAAGCAGTTTCATTGTAACGAATCTTGTTTAACTTCCACAATTAAGTAAAAAATTATGTTAAATATACAGAATGTTACGGAAAGGGTATATCAATACACACGGGTTGGAGAGTGTATTTGGTCTAGAATCTCTGTACAAAATTTCAGCTCAAAAGCAGTAACTTTGCAAATGCTTAATATTTTTTTATTTCGACATCACGGCGCTACACTGGCGCGCGGCGGCGTGATGTGCGTGTACTAGGCGCACAGACACACTACAGATAATGGATAATGACCCTCGTAGTGCGGTTACACGTTTGTTATAATTTCAATTTAATAAACTATCGAAATAAAAAAATATTAAGCATTTTCAAAGTTACTGCTTTTGAGCTGATATTTTGTACAGAGATTCTAGACTAGATACACTCTTCAACCCGTTTGTATTGATATACCCTTTCCGTAACATCCTGTATTGGGTATTATAATTTATTTTACTAACAATTTTATGAATGCAAAAATTATATCTCCTTCATGTTTATTGCATTGAAGTAGTGATTAAATAGTCGGTATTTACCTGAAACTGATTGTTTTTTATTTGCGAGATACAATAAACTATAAACGTCCAATATTAATTATTTTATTTCATCTATTTTTTCAATTCAAATTCAAACTCAAATAGCTTTTATTAACAAAAAGTATTTACTATTTTACAATAAATGTTGTAAATATATTAGACATCGGTAAGTTTGTTTTACTTTTCAGCATAGGCCTCCCTCAGATCCTTCCCTAGTTTTCGATAGTGAGTTTTTCTTTTCCATGTCGTATCTGCTGTCGATATTTGGTCTAATCTTATCTATGTTATAGATACTTATAATTAATTCTTCAATTTACAGATAGACCATACGAAGTAGTGAGTCTGAACGGGAAAACAGTACTTCTGTATCATAATTATACCTTTTCAATATGTGGTCCTTCGCCTCGTTACCAGGCCTGTTCCTCCAAGAAAAGGGGGCATTGTCGCGCGAAGCTCACTCTGAACGAGGATGGGACGATAAAGAGTGCGATGACAGAACATAATCATCCCCCTCCGAACATCATTCAAACTTCTAACGGAAATTACTATAGAGTATAGAAATAAAAAGTGAACTAGAAACTAAATATACTAATAGGATCTTAGCAAAAATATTCCGATTTCGTTAATTTTAGCAGATAATAAAAATAATATATATATACATATATATAATAAAAAGCTTGTGATAAAAAAAACTTATCATCATCATCACCCACAGCTCGAACTCACCCATTGCTGGCAATAAGGCCCGTCTTATCATCATCATAATCCACAGCTCGAATTCACCCATTGCTGGCAATAAGGCCTGTCTTATCATCATCATCACCCACAGCTCAAATTCACCCATTGCTGTCAATAAGGCCTATCTTATCATCATCATAATCCACAGCTCGAATTCACCCATTGCTGGCAATAAGGCCTGTCTTATCATCATCATCACCCACAGCTTGAATTCACCCATTGCTGGCAATAAGGCCTGTCATATCATCATCATCACCCGCAGCTCGAATTCACCCATTGCTGGCAATAAAGCCTGTCATATCATCATCATCACCCGCAGCTCGAATTCACCCATTGCTGGCAATAAGGCCTGTCTTTGCTTGTACCAATCCTCACGCTCCTGTGCCGAATTATTCCCAATAGTCCCCTCTAACCCTGTCCTTCGGGGTGACAGCTGGCTGCTTCATTCAGATTTTATTCGCGATGGCAACAATGTCGTAAAAAGTTTTGTGGCTATTCTTTTTATCAATAACAATACCTATACATGATAATATAAGCAGATATCTTCCACCTCTTATACTCTGATGAGAAGTAGGTATGATTTTTTGCAAACAGTGGACCATTTCACTGTCACTGTCTGGATAGGATCTAACTAGCTAGGACTTGTTTGAGGAGAAACAAATAAAAATAAAATTAGTCTTAGGGCTGATTTTTCAATCGACCGATATTTTTTATTCGTGGAATGAAATTGACGTCAGACAATTTTTGTATGAAAGAACTGTCAAAAGTTCAAAATGATTTCTCCAATATAGTTATCTGGCGTTGGAAAAAAGGCTTAAAAGGTTTGCCTTAAGCCCGCCAGCTATCTCAGGCGTACCCTCTTCAGTGACAGTTTTTACAATGTTTGAAATGGTCTTGTGAGAAATGTATCTCAAACACGGCATTGAAGCCTTTTAACCGCTTATGTCGGATTAATCTGACAAATATTTTCGTGTCCATTCCGCCAGAGTCGTATATATACGACCAAATAACACAGCTCGTTTAATCTGTATTATTATTACATCATCACAGCTCGTTTCATCGGTATTTATTTTTCGTTTTTTTTTTTTTTGTCCGGTGCTAGGAGCACGATAACTGATATAAAGTTAAAAGGTTAAAATCCTTTCTTTTATCAATTAGAATAATTTTAATTCTGTTGAAAGCAGTTATATCAAGAAACATAAATACACTAACAATTTTATACACGCATTTTAATTGTACGAAAACGTATTTTCGAAATTAAGTTATAAATTGTTAAGTTAAATGTGTATTATAATTTATTTTACTGAAAAATTTTTTTATGCAAAAAAAGCATGTTTCCGTCATTTGTATTGCATTAGAATATTAATAAATATGTAGTTATTTACCTGAAACTGATGGTTTTGCTTTATTTGAGTTGAAGTACTATACCACCCAATATTAATTAATTTATTTTATCTATGTTAGGTATACATACCAAATTTTTTTTTATTCACAGGTAAACCATACGAGGTTGTGAGTCTGAACGGGAAAACAGTAATTCTCTACCAGAATTATTCCTTTTCGATATGTGGTCCTTCGTTTCGTTACCAGGCCTGTTCCTCCAAGAGAATGAAGAATTGTCGGGCCAAGCTGACTCTGAAAGAGGATGGGACAATAAAGAGTGCGGTGACAGAACATAATCATCCCCCTCCGAAAATCATTAAAACTTCTGATGGAAAGTACTACAGAATATAGAAATAGAGAGGGCACTAGAATCTATATAAAATGTCGCGTTTTAGCATGGCAATAGTAGTTACCGAAATTTTCTAACATTTTATTTCAAAAGCTAATATAAAGTAAAGAATCATGTTATTAAAAATAAAACCAATAAAACGTTTGATCTGGTTTCAACAATTTTTTTTTTTATAAAATGTAACATGTTTTAAAAATTACTGAGGCATAAAGCTGAGAGCCGTTTTGTAAAGATGTAAACTAAGGGGTTTAACCTAATGATTAACGCCTGCGAAACGATTCTTTTTTACGTTTAATCTTTTTTTTTAATTATAAATAAAGGGGTAATAATAAAAGGTGTAGCTTTATTTTTTCATAAAAAATATAATCTAAAATCTCTTTTCATTTACTTATTGTTAAATAAATAAAAAAAAACAGCGACACTCTGGGAGTGCCGACAGAAGTGTAAGCAAAACACAAACAGAATACTTTGCCATCGCTCACTTACACATCGGATATATACATTAAAACCGAGTAGATCCCGAGGACAGCCGAACACATCCGAAGCGGTGTCGGTTACGGTAACAGTGGCGCGATTTCAATGGTTTTTTCTCATCTCAAAAAATGCCCAACGTGCCTATAGAAGCACTGCAAGGCAAAGGCCTCATCTCATACAAGGAAGGCACGAGCATATTGATCACCTAGCTTGCACATGAAGGGTTTCACCAACCCATCTTGAGCAAGCGTGGTATAAATGCAGGTTTCCTTTAGCATAATATTATTATAACGTATGTTTTTTTTTTTTCAGTACCATACAAACCGTATGAGATGATAGTCCTCAATGGCAGGACCGTGGTTCTGTACAAGCAGCATACATTTTCCAAGCGAGGGCCTCCGTATCGTCTCCACTTTTGTTCTAAGAAAGTTACCAACAAGTGCAAAGCTAAGTTAGTACTTGATGTAGATGGGGAGATAGAATATGCTAGAACGGACCATAATCATCCCCCTCCTAGACTTGTGCGTACGTCTGATGGTAAATATTGCAAAGTATAAAATGCAGTGGTGTTATTTAGGTCTTGAGAAAATTCTAAAACACCCAAGAGATTTTGTTCAAAACGGCCCAAACCTATTATGGTTTAAGATATTTTATTTCTCAAAAACAGAATACAATTTATTCACTTAAAATGAGAAAATGGTTGCATACAAATAAACTTTTGAAGTGGGTACAATATTGTTAAAATTAACTATTTGCGCTAAAGTAGCCCGCGAAATTCAAATTTACTCACGTTTTTTGGAATTTGCAGGTCAAGTGCAGGTTGTATGTTGATTAAAATAAGATTTGTGACCGTAACAAATATAACTTTACAGAATTATAATTATTAGAATCAGCGATACAATTCCTTGAGTTGGAATTGGCATCAAATGTCATGATTTCATGATATAGTCATTCAATAGGGTAATATGAACTTAGAGAGTTGTATTCATGATTTGTGATTATAATTCTAAAAATATATATTTGTAAGGTACGGCCGCGAATCATATTTAGATCAGCATACAACACATATTGCAAAAAAACGTAAGAAAATTTGAATTTCGCGGATACCCCGACGCATTCGCCTTAAATTAAAAGAAAATTTAAAAAAAAATTAAAGGTATTTCTTTTTCATATTTTTACTTGACGTTATATGACTATATTACATATCGAAACTCATAGTTGCTATTGAAATTAAATTACTTTTTTATTTAAACTGATTTACTAATTCTGCAATATTCGTTTTATTTTATTTGTACAACAAATATCTCGTATGTAGTTCTTTATTATTAATATAAAAGTTTATGTAAATGTACGTATAAAATATTATTTTATAAATCTTAATTATGTTTTTTAACCTACTTCATAATACGGAGGAGGTTATGGTTTCGAAGAGTTTTTTTTAAATGTTAATGTATACCGATGTCTCCGTTGTTACTGGGTCGATTTACGCGATTCTTTTTTCATTTGATAGAGAAAGGTCGCCGGGAGTCATATATAAATTTTAATTACTTTGTTTGAGTAGTTTTAGAATGAGCTTCAATAATAGTACGTATTTAATCTAGTTTGTGTATTTTTAATGATGGTATAACTCCCTGTCACTACTATCTACATAGGCAGTAATGTTATAGGTACGAACTTGTGTGGGGTAGGTACCACAGAAAAAAAGTGAAAAATAAAAAACTTTTTTACAAATAAAAAACAACCGATAGCCAAAAAGAATACTACAAAGTGAAAAATTACTTTAATTTCGGAAATTAAAGTATATTTATTTTTCCACCAAATTCCGAATTTAAAGTTATATTACACTTTTTAGCTGTCCTTAACTTACACATGTTTTTTTTATATAAGTAAGTAGGTAGTTTAGTATAGTAAAATAATAGTAGATTGTACAACTAAGGCATAAAAGAAGCTATTTTACCCCGAGACGTTTATATCCACGCGAGCCGCAGGCGAGGGTGGATAGTTAAGTCGAGGGGTAAAATGGCTCGTTTATGCCTGAGTTATACACTCTGCTTTTCACTTCGATTGCGAGAAAATGAAATAGGCATAAAGTATACAGTACATAATTTGTCAAAAATGTTGCAAAGCATAGCTAATTCCCGCCACCACAGATAATACCGCCGCGAAACTTTTTAAAAGTTTTTTTTTTTAATTTCAACATTGGTCATTCGACTTGGGTACTTCATACTGCCAAGTCATAAAAAACGTTTCATTGCGTTTTTAAATAATAAATGACAACTATTTTACCTGATTTTATTAAATTAACGATAAAAAACACGGAAGTGGTATAAATTAAAGAAAATGAAATAAATCACGACTTTAATCTGCGAAGTTTTATTGTGCGTGTGGCTGTTGGGCCTGATTACCTTAGTCTCAGAAAAAAAAAAAACTTCATGCACTAGAACATAAAAAGCGATTTTATGTCGCCTAAGCACAACATAAAGACGAACTTTTAGAGCATGAGAAGTGAAAAGAATAATATAAAATCCTTGTAGGTACAATAAGGAAACATACCAAATATGCTTCGACCGACATGCAAAGGTCATAGGCTTAACAATAACTGTCTGAAATATGTACAGACGCCAGCACATCAAGCTACCCGAAACTGTCAAATTTTCCCAATCAACTTTGAACCTTATGCTTTAGCGATAACGTTGAAAATTTATTAAAGAAATTTGACAGATTGTAGAAGCTTGATGTGCTGGCGTTTGTACCTAACAATTTTAGTAACAAATAGACTTTTAAAATACACACATAATTATGTACTGTAAATGCATTATTCCCAGTAACATAAATATATACAATAACTATAGGGTTCGGGGCGCAGATAAAGTTTCGTGAAATTGTATAACAAAGAATCATTTTTCGGTGCGCAGCCCAGTTGACAGACGTCACACGGCTACTGTCAAAGAAATGCGCGTCGTATGTTTTTATTATCATAAGCTTCTTGAATGTTCTAGAAGCGTCGACTCAAATGTGTGTATACAATATTACCTAAAGTCTTTTATTAACAGTCAATGTATATGTTACAGCCAAAGTAATAAATCCGGATATTATATATATTATCTAGCCATTATTATATCTATACATTATATGTTTACTCAATTTAGATGAAGTGATAATTGACACAGAATTAATCACATTAACTAGCTATTTTTAACCGACTTCAAAAAAAGGAGGAGGTTATCAATTCGACTGTATTTTTTTTTTATGTTTGTTACCTCATAACTTGCGACTGGGTGAACCGATTTTCATGATTCTTTTTTTATTTGAAAGCTGGTGCTTCCTGTGTGGTCCCATAGTCACCAAATCAGGATCTGATGATTGGATCGTGGAGAAATCGAAGGAACTCTTCAAATATTATAGGCACACCTATAGCGATTTGGGTATTTTTTATAGTAACTCGTGCATTTGCTCTCGGAAAGCACCATTTGGTGAAGTGGAACTGATGATGAAGACCACAGATGGACACCGGAACTACTCAATAACATCTAAGTATTTCACGGGTTGCGATTCGATTACTTTAATATGGTTGCTAAGCAATTTATGCTCGCCACGATGTGAATGGTAATATGGAGCTGATGGTGGACCAGGAGGACTCCTCAACAATTAACTTCCCTGCATCGGGAAAAGCAATATTTTGTAAAAGGCGATGAGCATGTTGACACTGGCTATTGTAACTTAGATAAATTATAAGCAGACCCACTAAAAATCGTGAAATAAAAACTTTTTAACAAAAATACAACCGACTTCCAAAAGAAACACTACAAAGTGAAAAATAACTTTAATTTCGGAAGTCGGTGGCAAAAAACGTAAATACAAAACCAAAGACACCGACTTCCGAAATTAAAGTTATTTTTCACTTTGTAGTGTTTCTTTTGGAAGTCGGTTGTATTTTGTTAAAAAGTTTTTTATATAATATCTTCAAAGACTTGGATAATGTAATAAAACAAGTAGGCATAGGTAAAGATTATAAAATTATATTTCAATTTGCCTTAAGCAAAAGTCAAAGTCAAAGCATTTATTTCAAATAGGCACATAAAAGGCACTTTTGAACGTCAAATACCTAACTATATGTGTAGCAATATTAACTGTTATTTGAAAAGTAATAATTAAAATGTTTATTTTAAGAATTAAAATAACATTGTCATAGATAATAATTCTACGTTAATTACATTGTTATAAAGTTATTTAACTTTAATTTATAAAGTAAATTTAACGCTCACTAGCCATAAAACTATTGAAGAGCGGGAGGGGTAACAAGTCAGTTAGATCGTATTTATTATTTTGGCTAACTTTGACACGCTGTTATGAATAATATCCGGATAAAGTGATTAATATATCACATTGTCTAGTCAATTTTGCTATTATATATAATGACCAGTCATTATGTATATTAGCTATTTAATCACTATGACTGTAACATATATACTAACAATAATTTTTAAATTAAATAGTTGTTCATGTGCCTACTTACTTACTAACAAAAATGGATTGTATGATTTGTCATATGATTATTGTTATTATATCGTTTATTATTATATTGTACCTATGTGATAGAAAATTCTAAAAATAAATTAATTTTGATTGGAAGTGTAGTTAATTTTTTTTTTTACTCTATAGTTTTTGGGGACTACTGATTAAATACATACAAAATACACTCAAGCCTTTATTCCTTTTTCCTGCTGACATTTGGAGCCAATTCTAACTTAACGAGTCATATTCGTGATTGTAATTAATATAATTCTGTAAAACAATATTTGTTACGGTCGTGAAGTCGCGAATCATATTTTATTCAACATACAACCTGATACTGACCTGCAAATTGGTAAAAAACGTATATAAATTTGAGTTTCGCGAGGTACAGACGCCAACACATCAAACTACCCGAAACTGTCAAATTTTCCCAATCAACTTTAAACCTTATGCTTTAGCGATAAAGTTGAAAATCTATTAAAGAAATTTGACAGATTGTAGTAGTTTGATGTGCTGGCGTCTGTACATTTTGACGTATTGCACTTTCCTACGAAACAGCAGATTTGTTTTATTAACCTACGAAAAAGGGGATGCCCCTTAAATAAGGCAACATTATATATATAGAGGCCACTCACCCGTTTGACAAGCATAGGTACGCTGTATCGATTGTTAATACCTTGTTGTATTCAGATGCATTCGGTTAGACCAGTCTAACGAGTTAGTATATAGGTCGGGTGTATCCAGATACACCCGACCTATATACACAGGTGTGACCGGAAAGGTTTGTTCAATTCCTTTAAATGTTTTAATTCTAGGTTCTCCGAGATCTTATCAGCGGTTTTCATTGTGCAGCTCCGCTATTAAAAGAGAAACGGAATCTCCACAAACCAATGATAATTTGATTTTCATCTTAGACCCTGAACAGGTTTTTGATGAACATGTAGACAGCTGTTCAGAAAATGACGAAGTTATTAATGCTGGTTTATCACAAAGAGCTAACAGCAAGAAAACTCATTTAGTGGAACCTGAACTCTATGCATCATCGACTGCTTCTATACAAAAGTATGCAAAAACAGGAAAATTTAATAAAAGAGAAAAAGCTGGTTTTCAAAAATCAATGAGACCTATTTGCACTTGTAAGCTTAAGTGCTATGAAAATGTAAATGACGAAGCCAGGAGGAGTATCTTTAAGAAATATTATGATATGACCAAGACTTCACAGAAGCAGTTTCTTGTATCAAGAGTATCTGAAGGGCCAGTTCGAAGACGCCGGGTTTTTGGAAAGCCACTTAAAAGAGAGGTTACATTAAACTACACTTTTTTGGTAAACGATGCACCCGTTAGAGTTTGCAAAACCTTCTTTGTGAACACCCTAGCTATATGCGGACAAGCAGTATCAAAAGTACTTAAAAACGCTAGGAATGCATAACACATGGAGACAGACGGGGAAAATTGCCAGCGGCTAACAAAACGCCAAGAGAAATAAAAGATACAGTTCGTAAACATATTGATTTCATGTTCGAAAATGTGACCTGAGCAAAAATTTGAGCGGGAACTTCACTTCGGCAAACACTTGAGAATAGCCAAATTTTACTCTTTGTATCTAGAATACTGTGCCATCTTTGGCACAGTATTCTAGATACAAAGAGTAAAATTTGGCACATCCTCTTGGATGTACCAAAAAATAACGTTGCGAAGAAGTGGTTATACCGACGTATCTTGAAAATCGTGTATAATTTACAGTTCAAACCACTGGCAAGTGACATAAGTGACGATAATCTGTTAATAATAATGTAATAATGCTAGTTGTGCCCCGTGGTTGCACCCCCTTTGTGATTCCCACAGAAACCGTTCATTTCTTTGACATTACAATTATCCTATGTCACTCGAGTGTATTGTATCCTTTCCTATCTTATAATCCTATACTCCATTTATTATAACATTAAAAAAAAAGAGGCTCGCAGAAGCAAGAGTACGAAACCTTTTATTTTCAAGTTAAGTTCAAACAATTTTAATAAAATAATTTATGTGCTTGTTTTGTAAGTAACAATGTATGGCATACAATAAAGCATATTCTATCTATCTACTTGTCACGATGCTTGGATAGGTACATGAAATGAAATAATTTTTAGTAACAATCAGTTTATTAAAAATAACTTTATATAAACCGACAAAATTAAAAAAACTCGTGCTGCCACTACTTATGAAGGGAACGGGTAACATTTTAGATTTGGTAGAGTTATAGTGACATGAAAAACGTTCCCGGTACTGTCCGCCCCTGCTTCTTTTAGATTTTAAAAATAGAAACGACAATATTTTATGTAAAAACTAAATAATATTAAGTGAAAGCCTTGTAATTTCAGAAGGTAGATAGGTTAAATAAGTACAATTAAATGTAACCGTTGTTATTTAAATTGATTATATTTAACTCCACATCAATCTTGACTGTAATAATGTTTGTTGTACTTTTATTACAAAGTGTACCCCTAAATAGTAGATTGTACAACTAAGGCATAAAAGAAGCTATTTTACCCCGAGACGTTTATATCCACGCGAGCCGCAGGCGAGGGTGGATAGTTAAGTCGAGGGGTAAAATGGCTCGTTTATGCCTGAGTTATACACTCTGCTTTTCACTTCGATTGCGAGAAAATGAAACAGGCATAAAGTATACAGTACACAATTAATCAAAAATGTTGCAAAGCATAGCTAATTCCCGCCACCACAGATAATACCGCCACGAAACTTTTTAAGTTTTATTTTTTTTATTTCAACATTTGTCATTCGACTTGGGTACTTCATACTGCCAAGTCATAAAAACGTTTCTTTGCGTTTTTAAATAATAAATGACAACTTATTTTACCTGATTTTATTAAATTAACGATAGAAAACACGGAAGTAGTATAAATTAAAGAAAATGAAATAAATCACGACTTTAATCTGCGAAGTTTTATTGCGCGCGCGTGTGGCTGTTGGGCCTGATTACCTTAGTCTCAGAAAAAAAATTTCTTTATGCACTAGAACATAAAAAGCGATTTTATGTCGCCTAAGCACAACATAAAGACAAACTTTTAGAGCATGAGAAGTGAAAAGAGCCTTTTTTAACTTCTGTCTGGACTATAATGTACAATAAAATGCTGGTTGATTTTTAGCAAAAGAACTGTATTTCCAGAATAGGTTTAAATTTAATACAAGAGCACAAAACTTTCATGGCGCACAGAGGAAAATTTTACACACAATGTTGCCAGTAAGTATATAAAACTAGTAATTACTTAAATTAAAAATGTTGCTAATGCAATAAAACTTTTATGTTTGGATTATTCTTAAACACCTATCTTGACCTTTTTTCTAGCAGTGAAAATATTCTTTTAATCGGTTAAGTATATCCAGAGGTTACTTTTAACACCATACAAAAAGTAGTTCATTGTATAAAAATATTATATACTTAGATTAAAAATAAGTACAAAAAAAAAGTTATAGAAGAGATAAAATTTGTTAATTTTATTTTAAAATTCTAATTCTAGAAATAAATTTATTTTCATTAACTTTTAAGCATATTTTATTTTAACTTAGAACATTATTACTGCATGATTTCTGGAAAAATGAAGAGACATTGTTTGAAAAGCGTGGTTATTATAGCAATATCGATAGGTGAACTTTTCGTAAAGGGAAATGTATATAACTTTATTTGCATGGTTCTTTCAAACTTAACAAGTAACATCAGCCTCTGAAATAAATACTGATTCTTTCAATTGTTTTAATTCTAGAATCATCCAGTTCAGCTCAGCTGTGCTCACTGCCCAACCCAAACTTACATGAAATTGAATCTCAACACGATAATAAGTTCATAGAACCTGAACAGGTTTTTATAATAGATCGCGACACTGACGAAGTTTCTGTATATACATGTATATCTTCAGATGATTCAGATGATGAAGGTGTCAATAATGCAGGTTTAAATGAAATGGCCCCAACAACATATCCGTCCTCGTCTGTTTCTGCACAAAATAATGCAAATGCCGCACAAAAAACAATGGGCCCAGTGTGCTCTTGCCAACTTAAGTGCTACGAAAATGTAAATGAAGAAGCCAGGATAAGTATCTTCAAGAAATATCATGATCAAGATATGACACCAATTTCACAAAGGCAGTTTATTTTGTCAAGAGTGTCTAAGTTACCAGTTATTAGACGCCACCCGTGCTGCGATGAGGGATATTCATCAAGAGAAGGGACCTTTAACTACACCTTTTTGTTGAACGATAAACCTGTCGAAGTATGCGAAACTTTCTTTTTAAATACGTTGGCTTTGTCCGAAGCTTCAGTATGTACGGCAGTAAGACAAGGCGCATATGAAATAAAACCCATAACTCTCATATCACAAGTGGAGAAACGACCGTGGGAAGAAAGGAAAAACTCGATTCGTAAGCACATTGAAATGATGTATGAATTTGAGGCTCAAAATGAGAAACAAGAACTGTATCGCGAAGTACGCTTGAATATCGATAAATGTTACTCTTTATACCTAAAATACTGTGCGAAAGAAAGCATACCAAAAGAAAATATTGCGAAGGAGTCGCTATACCGACGTGTCGCGAAAGTAGAGTATAATATAACAATGTTTAAAGGTGGATAGATTGCTCAACAATTATCCAGTTCATATTCAACCTCAGGATATATGACCATGTGTCAAGCTCAAATTAATGTCCATTCACCAAAGAAGAAATTTGTGCGCGTTCACCACGCTTTTCTCCTTTCTTAACTCTCCTATTCCTCCTTCTTATCTTGTGTCTCACTTCAAATATTCATATTCTTCTCACGCTACACATCTGCAATCTTCTCAAAATCTTCTTCTACTCTGTCCTTCTCATTCTTCTAACTTTCTTCATTCTTCCTCTCATATGCAGTCAATTCTTATTTGGAATGCGCTTCCTCTTGACATCAGAACGGCCACCGTCGGTATGCATTTAAACGGAAATTGCAGAGTTATTTGTAAAACAAATAGCATAGAGTCATCGGAATATCTATCTCCCTTGAATTTGTATAATAATTAATTTACTTTCAATATTTTACTTGCATAGCTATACAAAAATACATATACGGTAAATTATAGCCTAGTCAAAAACTTGATATAATTATGTGGATTAATTTTTTGATGTCCTATAAGCTTTTTCTTATTAGACTACATACTAGTATTTAAGACAATTAGTTTGTGTAATGTAAACATTATGCAGTGAATAAAATAGTACTTAATTTATTTCTTTGATAAATAAAATGATTGTGAAAAAACTGAACGTTCATCATTTAATTTTTGGATCATTTGGAGCGTGATTTTGTATATTGGTAGAGGAGCTTTTCGTAAAGGGATAAAGAATGCGAAAAACTTATTTGTATGGTTCTCTCAAACTTAATAAATAACATCAGCTTCTGCAACAAATACTGATTCTTTAAATTTTTGTAATTCTAGGTTCGTCCAGTTCAGCTCAGCTGTGCTCACTGCCCAGCACAAGCAATAAAAATGAAATGGAGTCTCAACTCGATAAGAAAACTTCGTTATTCATAGAACCTGAACAGGATTCTGAAATAGATCGCGACACTGACGAAGTTTCTGTGTACAGATATGTATATTCAGATGATGAAGATGTCGATAATGCAGGTCTAAATGCAATCGCCCCAGCAACACATCCTTCCTCGACTGCTTCTGTACAAAATAATGCAAATGCCGCACAAAAAACAATGGGCCCAGTGTGCTTTTGCCAACTTAAATGCTACGAAAATGTAAATGAAGAAGCCAGGATAAGTATCTTCAAGAAATATCACAGACAAGATATGACACGAATATCACAAAGGCAGTTTATTTTATCAAGAGTGTCTATAGTAGCAGTTGCTAGTGGCCATCTTTTTTACGATGAGTTTGGATATCCATCAAAACAAGTTGCCTTTAACTACACCTTTTTGGTGAACGAAAAACCTATTGAAGTATGCGAAACTTTCTTTATAAATACCTTGGGTTTATCCAGACCTTCAGTACGTAGGACAGTAAGAAAAGGCGCACATGAAGTAAAAGCCAAACCTGTCTTATCACAAGTGGAGAAACGACCAGATGAAATAAAAGACGTGATCCGTAAACACATTGAAATAATGTGTGAATCTATGGCTCAATGTAAAGAAAGTGAGAAACAAGAACTGCCTCGTGGTGTACGCCTGAATGTCGAAAAATGTTACTCTTCATACCTAAAATACTGTACCAAAGAGAACGTACCAGAAGAAAATGTTGCGAAGAAGTCACTATACCGACGTCTCGCGAAATCAGAGTATAATATAAAAATGTTTACAGAAAGATAGACAGCCGACTCCTGGAAAGTAGTCAAAAAACTTAATTTATGTGGATTCATTTTTTGATGTCCTATAACGTCTTTATTTTTTATTTATGTTCGTACTTAATAATATGTAAGAAAATTAAGAGTACTTAGTTTGTATAGTGTAAACAATATCTAGTATATAAAATGCCGCGGTACCAAAGAAAACATGCCACAAAAAATATTCCGTAGAAGTCGCCGTAGTGACGGGGTGACGTGTCGTGAAAGGAGAGTATAATATAACAATGTTTAAGTAAATACTTAAATACTAACCCCCTTATTCATAAAACTTATCAAACCTATTTTAGTTAAAATGGGGTTTGTCTCTTTCTTACACACAGAAATGTCAACGAGACAGATAAAGACAAACGTTCTATAAACCTATTTTAGCTAAAATAGAGATAAAATAAGATTATGAATAAGGGGGTAATAAATTATCAAATTGCAAGTAATCAATTTGAAGTAAGTGTTTTTAGTAATAAGGCTAACCGGCAAATTGATATAATATTTTACTTGCGTAGCCATACGAGTATACATAGTAGCTTAGTATAAACTGCAAACTATGAGCAGAGTCAGTCCCAGCCGCCTCCTGGAAACTAGTCAAAAACTTAATTTATGTGGATCAATTTTTGATGTCCTATAACATCTTTATTTTTATTTATGTTCGTACTTAATAATATTTAAAAACATTACGAGTATTTAGTTTGTATAATGTAAACATTATGTAGTATATAAAATGCCGCGGCACCAAAGAAAACATTCCACAAAAAATATTGCGTAGAAGTCGCCGTACCGACGTGGCGATGACGGTGACGTGTCGTGAAAGGAGAGTATAATATAACAATGTTTAAAAAAATAAGTTATTAAATTGCAAGTAATCAATTTGAAGTAAGTGTTTAGTAATAAGGCTAACTGGCAAATTGATATAATATTTTACTTGCGTAGCCATACGAGTATACATAGAAACTTAGTATAAACTGCAAACTATGAGCTAAGAGTCAGTGCCAGCCGCCTCCTGGAAACTAGTCAAAACTTAATTTCTGTGGATCCATTGTTTTGATGTCCTATAACGTCTTTATTTATTATTTTATTTACTTAATAATATGTAAGAAAGAACATTACGAGTATTTAGTTTGTATAATGTAAACATTATGTAGTATATAAAATGCCGCGGCACCAAAGAAAACATTCCACAAAAAATATTGCGTAGAAGTCGCCGTACCGACGTGGCGAGACGGTGACGTGTCGTGAAAGGAGAGTGTAATATAACAATGATTAAGTAAATACTAATAAATTATCAAATTGCAAGTAATCAATGTGAAGTAAGTGTTTAGTAATAAGGCTAGCTGGCGAACTATGAACTATGAGTAAAGAGTCAGTGCCAGCCGCCTCCTGGAAACTAGTCAAAAACTTGATAATTATGTCGATGAATTTTTTTATGTCCTATACTATAGGTAATCTTTTTCTTATTAGGCTTCATATTAATATTTAAGACAATTAGTTTTGTGTAATGTAAACACTGTACAGTTAAGTACTGAAATAGTATTTATTTCTTTCATAAATAAATTATTGATTGATAAAAACATTTTCGAGTTTTAGGGTTTTCTCGCTGTTGAGCTATACCATCCAAATCAAATGGCCACGTGGATGGATACTTAATACCTAGGGCCTATGTGATAATTTAACACAATTGTGATGCACGAATTGTTTTTTCCAGATAAATATGAAACAATAAAATTTCGCAACACGGTTCTTATACTTTACCAAATGCATACATACTCGAAATCGGGCCCAAACGTTAGATATCGGTATTGCTCTAAGAAGGCTTCTACGGGATGTAAAGCAAGGCTCACTTTTGACAAAGATGGCAGTATTCTTCAAGCTGTTAACGACCACAATCATCCGCCGCCAAAATTTTACAAAGGTCTTGATGGAAACTATTGCAGACTATGAAGCATCTTTTTTAACCGACTTCATAAAAGGAGGTTCTGTATTCGACCCGTATGTATGTATGTATGTCCGCGATTTTATCCAAAACTCATGAACCGATTTTGATAATTCTTTCACTTATGTAATCTGCATACTTTCAGGAAGGTCTTAGTATATAATACATTAGGTAATTATTCCTATGTACGAAGTTATATGCATAAATGTACTGCATCTCCGGCATTTCTATGCAAATTTTGATGATTCTTCTAGTCGGTGTCTTCAATTCCTCAATGCACTATAAATCTGTTTTTTGAGAAAAAAATCGAGTTAGCGTAGTCTAAGCAGATATCAGACGCTTTACTAAAGTGAATGGTTCACTCAAATGAATGTTCAATTGTTTAATTCCAAGTTCACTTGACACCGACACACCGGCTTATTAGTCGATTCGCACGAATTTACTCGCCCGAAGCGGCCGAACCGACACTTAAATAATTTTATTTTTTCTGTAGGCGACTCGCACGACTCAATTAATTTGTGGGCGAATCGACAACTCAAGAAATATGTATTAAGGAGGCAATTGCATTTTGAATTTTATGCAATAAAGTATAGAATAAAATTACACTAGCGCACAAAAGTGATAAGAGTAAAATATTGAAAAACCGGCGGGGTAATTGCGTAACACACTAACAGTAGGAATGGCTTTAATTTTCACAGTTTAACAATAATCATTGCGTTATTTACGTTGTTGAGCAGACGAATTTTTCGAACGTATGAAGCAATGGATTTGCAATATGCTTTTAAATGATTCAAATTCAATAGTGTGTTACCTACGCAATTTGGGTGCTGTACTTTTTTTCTTAAACTAATTGCATAAAATTCAAATAAATTAACTTCGTGCGAGTCACCTTAGAAAAAATTATATTATTTAAAAGTGTCGATTCGCCCGTTTCGGTCGAGTAAATTTGTGTGAATCGAATAATAGATTGAAAAAACTTCACTTGCTCATTTCATTTTTATTGACTGGACAGATCCACTGAAATCTGAATGCTTCGTTCTCTCAAAGGGCCATCTCAGACAATAATCGCGTGGTCCTCATGACCAAGATTATGTCTCGAATTTAAAAGAGACTGTGACCTCAGGAGTTTGTTTCAGTTTTTCTTCTCAGAGTAGTCAGCTGAGATACGCCGTTGTCATCTAGTATGAAAAACATAATTTAATTTTGACGTGTAAAAGTGTTTTGTGAATAAATTTACAGAAATAAATATCAATTATCATTTTATTTTTCGATCATTCGGACCGCGAGTGAAAGATGCTGATTACCGTAACCAAACATTATTGGATCGTGTCTAGTGAATTTTATTTTTCACTTTTAATTCATTTTGCGTTCAGAAGTTTCACTTAGAGTGGAATGTTGAATGTCAGATAATTAAAAATAAGCGTGTGATATCAGCTTTAGATAGTATTCGAATTTTATATTGTTTTAGATTAAAAAGTAAACTTCAGAAAAAATAATAAAAAGTTACTTGTTTGACCTTGACTTCAAATTGTTATTAATGTTTGATGGCAAACAACAAAAGTAGTTATAAGCACTAACAAATAATTAAAAATAAGATGAAATAATTAATAAGCAGCATGAATATGAATCTTTGTTTTTCTGATCTTATTACCTTCTATTTGTCGTCGTGTGAGATTTGATACTTAAAATGTAGTTTTTTAGGATTTCTGGTTGTTTTTCTGTATAACTTATGTTCTGGGTTGGCGCAAAAACATCTGAACGGATTCGTATGAAATTTGGCAAGTTCACAGTTTATAACCTGGATGAACACATAGGGTACTTTAATTCCTAGTGGTACGTTCCCGCGGGACATTTTACGACATCCACGCGGGCGAAGCCGCGAGAAAAAGCTAGTACGAAATAAAGTACTACGAATTATTAAAGTATCCTGCGTTCGCGATTTATTTGCCAAAAATGTAAACAAATATCAAATTATGGAAAAATAACTTTAATTCCTATACAATAAAGTTCAGTTTACGCTACAACTGCAAACATTTTTATAACTTTTTCAATAGTGCTAGTCACTCTGAAATCAACTTAATTGTCATTGAAATAAAGTTGATATTTGTTTACCTTGAAATAGGGTTTACTATAGATAATATGTTTACTGTCTAACGTAACGTAGTGAAGCTTCTTAAACCCTATACATATTTCAGGTCAATATACAACCATCACAATAAGCGGAAGGAGATTAATTTTATATGAAAATTACACGTTTGCCCAACAAGGCGGGTCGTGGTGGAATCACTATTGTTCGCAAAAGTTAAGTAAGCATTGCAGAGCAAAGCTGAAGCTCAACAAAGATGGCAGTCTTGCAAGCGTCTCCGCGTCACACAACCACCCCCCCGTTAAAATATATATGTCAGCCGATGGATTATACCATAGACTCAAGTTATAATTGCTATTTATATAATATAATATTTTAACTTGTTTTTTTTTGTGATTGTGTTTTATTTCTAACTAGTTGCGCCGATAAAAAGTAACCTGTGTGTTAATCCAGGGTGCCAGCTACCTCCATACCAAATTTTATCAAAATTGGTCCAGCCGTTTGTGCGTGAAGAAGTAACAAACATACAAAGACACTCACAAACTTTCGCCTTTATAATATTAGTGTGATAAGTATACATTTTCAATATTTTATTATTATTATTCGCTCTCTGTTGTACGCACGGTTACACATCAAGCTATAAATAACCAGTATAAGCTGGCTTCTGATTGTACGAAAAACCTATACAGAAAATGGAAATGTATAGCTTGGTGTGTAGCCGTCATGGAGCACAACAACCAACTGGTTGTTGTGCTCCATGGTAGCCGTGTGTACAGCGAGACGTCAAGCGGTGTGCGAGAGTGCGTGAATGTAGTTCGCGTTAACATGACAATGTAGATTTTGTTTTGGTCTTTTCTAAAGGAATATGTTGCATGTGTTGGATCATTTAGCTCCCTTCAAAATGTCAACCATTTTGCTGAATGGTGCTAATACATGCGTCATGTTCGTGAACGGGCGCCGTCAGTAGGGACTGGTCATCTCTTTGCTGCCATGGCTTATTTTATTTAATATTTGAATTGTTGTTTTTTATCTTTTCATTATGGACGCTTTTAACGTTCTGCATCGTTCTCACATGTATAAATTTTAAAATGAATGATGTAACCAAGACTTTGTAACTATATTATTTTGATTTAAAAGAGTGTCCATAGAGTTTCTTGCCCGTTCTTCTCCATAGGTACCTACGCTTTGGAATGGGCAACTAGCTTCATCTTTCTGACTGACCGACTCTTTGACAATTCAAAAGTGCCTGTAATTGGTTTAATTGAAATAAATGCTTTGAGTTTGAGTTTGAATAACGATTACTGCCGCATTGGTCTAGTGTTCGCAAGCGACAGCTGAGCATGAGGTCCTGTATTCGGTTTCGAGGTTGGGTAAAGCATTATGGGTTTTACCGTCAGGAATTCCTCAGTAGCAGCCCGGAGTTTGTATTTATGCCCGTTTGATGACAATAGGCTCGCTCTATTACATGGGACTTAAGGCGGTACCCCGACCAAATAACCTTGAGCATTCGTTCCCTCCTTGCGACAGAGACAGAGAGCGACACGATTTTGTCGTACGAAAAGGGCGCAGCGTACTGCCGCCCGCACCCTGCGCGCGCCCCTTTATCACAATTTTTTGAATTATTTTAATAAAAAAAGAATAGCGATCTTTTTAAACAAATTAAACCGTGGATTATTTAGATTTTTTAATTATCTATCCTTTGGTGAAATCCTCAAATCAATAAAACGTCAACTTTAGCAAAAGATGAATGCAATCAATAATTTTAGTCATTGTTTTAAAAGGAGATTTTAAATGTATTAGTAACATATAAAAACAAATAATAACGTGCAATGTGATGATTGGATATCGAACATTAATGATGTGCTTTCAGATGTAGTTTATTTCTCATAATTATTGAGTTAATAGTCTCGAAGAAAAACGTGGTTTTCGTCGGGGTACCGCCTTAAACATAACTGGCGTATGCACTATGCAGGGTAGTATGCAGGTAGGTACAAAATCTACCTATCCCTCCAGGTTAATAAAATAGACATGATGTTTGTATTGTAAAATAATTGAAAAAAAAAATATTTTTTGAGAGAATGTCCTGCAAAAATATAACCTCCTTATTTCATCATCTGCCTAGCCTTTTCTTTTCCCAACCATGTCGGGGTCGGCTTCCAGCCTAACCGGATGGAGCTGAATACCAGTATTTTACATGGAGCGACTGCCTACCTGGCCTCCACAACCCAGTTACTGGGTAATACGATACCCCTTGGTAAGACTGGTTGTCAGACTTTTGGGCTTCTGACTACGTAACGACTGTCAAAGATCCGCGAATGACTGCCAGGACCAACGGCTTACCATGCTTTTCGAGGGACGGAGGAGTCTCTTTATGTATCCACAGACCAACCGCAGCAAGCGTAGCTTAACCTGATCGACCGATCTGTGGGGCTGTTGTTATTTAGCCACGGATCTCTCAACTTTCTCCTTATTTAAAGTAACTAAATGCACTTGTCTTTTATTTCATAAACGATTTACTTAATACCCGTAATTGAATGGTACTTAAAAATGTAATGTAAACTATTATGTATTGTCCTAATATCACTTTACGTTTTCAGGTAAAATCATAGAAATAAATGGAAAAGCATTATTTCTGTACCAAAACTACACATTTTCGAGACAAAGTTCATCTGCCCGACATAGGTACTGTTCGCAAAGGGCGGGCCAGAGATGTGGAGCCAAGCTGATTCTGAACGACGATGGAACTATTGCAGTGCCTTCCACTCCTCATAATCACCCAGCTCCGAAACTAGTACAAGCCAATGGGAAATATTATAGAGTAGGATAGATTCTAAAAATGAAATATAAAGATAGAAGTAGTAGCGTTGGAAGGCCTTCCCACAAGGTGGACGGATGACCTAATGAAAGCCGCAGGAATCCGCTAGATTTGGGAGCACAAAACCGGCCGAAGTGAGCTTGGGGGACACCTGTCCAATGGACGTCTTTCGGCTGAAATGATGATAGAAATATGTGTATATAAGTATAGATATCGGACCGTTTCGGGTAGTCAGAAGCCTGTTAGTCTAACAACCAGTCCTACACTGTAAAAAGTTATACGTAATCATAGGTCATTGTACAGTCACGAGCACCAATATGTCAACACTTGGCAATTTTCAATTGCGATTTTTTCGTGAAATAACGAATGCAACGTTGAAATACGACACTTAACATAAACCTATGGGTTCGAAAATACTATGTTCGTAATAACATAACATTTCATTAAAAAATAAAGGAGAAAATCGCCTTTGAATAAAGCCAAGTGTATACATACTTATAGACGTCACTGTACTCATCATTATGAACAACTTTTACTATGGGACTAAACCTAAAATCGCGAAAAAAAAATCACCTCTTCCCTACATTTTGAAGAGTTATCTGAACATAAATGCAAGGAACAGCTGATTTTTTTTCGCGATTTTAGGTTTAGTCCCATAGTAAAAGTTGTTCATAATGATGAGTACAATGACCCCTACATTAAATAAAATAAATAAATTTACGCGTCGACTTGAGAACCTCCTCCGTTTTTTCGTCGGTTAAAAAGGCATCGTATAAAGCAGTAACTGGGGTATTAGAGGCCAGATATGTAGTCGCTCCAGGTATGAATGCAGCTGAATCCTAGTATTTTATGAAGATTTAGATGCAAGCGGCTTACTCTTAAGTGGAAGTCAACTACGACATAGTTGGAAAAAAGCCTTTCCTCCTCACCTTTTCCGAGGCGAGGTAGATGATGGCTCATGAGATCACCGGTAGTCGTGCCACAATAGATAACTAATTTTGGTGTGTTTTAAGGCTTGATAGTTGTACACACTACGCTATTTTTGTTTGAAGTTATTTAAGTAGCTGTGGTAGGTAGGCATAGTCGTTATAATTTAACCCCTTTACTATTAAACGTTGTATAGCGTCTGTATAGTTACACAACGCTTTGTCTTCTTCTTGCGAAAGTCAAATTACTGACGACTGAAAGAGAGAAATCGGTGTGTAACTATTCATCTGAGACGTTTATTAGTAACGTATGTATGTTGTTACTATACAAAGTTTACAAATTTCTTAATTTATATCTGTAATTTTTTTTATTAATTAATTAGGTATTAGTTATTATTTGCTTAGGTACTTCTTATTTTATTAATTTGTACGATGTATTGGTAAAACAGAAATTTAAAAAAATTAAATACCTATTGTGTACATAATAAAAAGTATTCTATGTATCTATGTCTTTAGTTTCATTTTAGAAAATAAGCAGTATATACTTTTAGGTTTAACATTTCCTGTACCGTATCTATATTAGTAATTCTTCTTACCTGCGTGTTTATAATTAATAAATGAGAACAAGATTAGTTCAGTCAAATTAGCAACTGTGCCTTATTTTAATTGTTAAGTTACTTATTGTAAATCTGCCCCTTTTTATAAATCATTTATTTTAATTATACTTTCAGATGAACATAAAGTCATTACATTAAACAGGAAGAGGACGATTCTATATAAAAACTTTACGTTTTCACGTCAAGGAGCGTCGCATTGTAACCTGTATTGCTCACAGAGGCTGAGTAAGGATTGCAAAGCAAAACTCAAGCTGAATAAGGATGGAACTTTTGCGCATGCTCATAACATACACACTCACCCGCCACCGAAACTTTTTGAGGGGGCTTTCGGGCAATATTTTAAGTTATAAATAGATTGCGCAGTAGCACAACGTCAACATAATTTTTGATGATAAGTTGATTGTAGCATAGAAAGAAATAATAGGGTTTACCAATTTATAAACAACTAGCTGCGCCCTGCGGTTTCACCCTCATAATTTTCGACCCCTTGGGAATATCTCTACCAACTATATACATTATGGTACGCAATAAAGAATTGAGAATTGAGAATATCGGTATAAAAACTATCCTATGTCCTTCCCCGGGATGCAATCTGTCTCTGCCAAATTTTATCGAAATCCGTTCAGTGATTTAGGCGTGAAAAGGTAACATACAGATAGACAGAGTTACTCTCGAATTTATAATATTAGAATGGATGATTAAAAAATAAGTGACGTTCAAACGTCAAAAGCATATAGTTAAAGAGTCGCTAATCACTACTTAATTTTAATCAACGTTTATGAATGTCCTGTAATATAAAGGAGTTACACCAGCATAGCTATTCACAACTATTCGACAGGCTTCCGAGTCAAAAATAACACATTTTCGGTTACCTGATTTGCCTAATGCCCGACCGCAAATAATTATGCGTCGGAAGAATAGCGGTGGTCTATTTGGCCACCTGTAAACATTTTCGGGGTTCGGATTTGTGAACAGTGTTTAAAGAACTCCTTCGATAACATTGACTGAGGTTCGATTCGGTACGGAAGCATAATGAATCGTTGTGAATAGCTATGCTGGTGTTTCTCCTTTATAAAAAAGGACGTAGGCAGCCCATTCCCTCTCACCGAGAGGAGGCAGAGGCATATTATTATGTCCCAGCAGTGAGAACATTATGCTGAATTGACAAAATACAACAATGTTTTAAATTTCGTTTAGCGCTAAGAGTTTTAGTGATTTGTAGTGCAAGCGCTCATAATACTGCTAACGCATTTGATCGGCAGGTATTAGTTTTGTTTTAATTTTATTTTATTCGTATTTTTCCTGTTTTTCACTCAGTGTTCATACACACGAGCGACACGCGTCAACGGCAGAGCGTACTGTAGCCGTCGACGAGTGTCGACGGCTATCGTGAACGCGTGTTGGCGGCAGCCGTCGACAGCATGACACATGCCGCTCGTGTATTTGAGCATGCATAATCAGCCTATAATGTTAAAACTGCTGGAACTCAGGCCTCCTCTCTTCAAGAGGGCGTGGGCTGTAATCTACCACGTAGGCCCAGTGCGGGTTGGTAGATGTCACATGTCTTCGAATTTTTTACTCTAGGACATGCTGGTTTCCCCACGATATTTTACTTCACCGTTTTGAGAGCAGTAGTGATGAAATTATTTACATAAAGTAAAGCTCAAAATTGCAAAATTTTTAGGTTTAATGATAGATAGCCAACTAACCTGAAAGCCACACGCAGAAGAAGTATGCAAAAGACTAAGTACAGCAGCGTATGTGCTTTTTAACTTATCCAGGAAAGTAAATATGCCCACCAGATTAGTTGCTTGCCATGGTTTAGTGGCGTCAAATCTGAGATTCGGAACAATATTTTGGGGAAATTGTAGTCTGAGAGAACAAGTATTTAAGGCTCAAAAACGATGCATAAGGGCAATGTGTAACATGAAAGTAACAGATAGTTGCGTGCCTGTATTTAAGTCCCTAAATTTGCTAACATTCCCATCACTTTACATTTCCGAAATAGCTGTTTTTGTAAAATCAAATATGCATCTTTTTAGTAAATTGTCTGACAACAGAACACGACCAATTAGAAGGCAGTATACAAATATGCTAAGTGTTAGTGGTCATAACATTGCTTTTTTTAGGAAAAGTGTTTTAGGTACTTATATGCCCGATTATCTGTAACAAAATACCTGATGGAATAAAAAACGAGGTCATTCCACTGTTTAAAAAGAAATTGTCAGTCTTATTAATTGATAAATGTTATTACTCCATTTGTGAATTTCCAAATGATAAAACTTTTTAGTTACCTAATTAATCCTGACATTTTTAATTCTTTATTTTATTGACCATATTATAAGAATTGTCATGTTGACAGTATTTTAGACTATTAAGCACTTGTGCTAAATGTTTGCATGCCTAATTTAAGGTAGAATGTATAAGGATCTCTATTTATAAAAACATCTGCATTTTTTGTACAGACGCCAGCACATCAACCTACTACAATCTGTCAAATTTCCTTAGTAGATTTTTAACCATATCGCTAAAGTATAAGGTTCAAATTTGATTGGAAAAATTTGACAGTTTCGGGTAGCTTGATGTGCTGGTGTCTGTACCTACTTTCTATGCAAATAAAAATAAAAAGCTCCTGCCTCACCTGAACCCACGACCTCCAAACTCGTAAGTCGGAGCCATTACCACTGGGCCACCACTGCTCTCGGTATGTATTTGAGCACCCTTCTCAAATACACGAGTGGCACCTTGTCTACGGATGCAGTTGCCTCTGCCGCGTGTGCGTACGCACAGTCGTGTGAAAACACAAACTTGTATATCTCAGTAAGCTGCAGCAGTATATGTGTATCCCACTGTCCTTATTATCATCGGTCTAGCCTTTTCCTATGTTGGGGTCGGCTTTCAGTCTAACCGGATGCTGCTGAATACCAGTATTTTACACAGAGCGACCGCCTATCTGACCTCCACAACTTTATAATAACTTTGTTGGAAGGCCTCGTGAAAAATAGAGAATATTTATATTTAAAAAACCATATGTAGTTGAAATATTAAAATAGTTGATTAAAATACCAATGTTTTCCTGAATACTTTTTGCTCACCCATTTTTTTTCTTTATAATAATTATTTATTTATTTTCACTTCAAGACACAAACACTGGTGACCGGAGTAGCCCTGGCTCTTGTTCTAGAAGTTCTTGGATCACAAGAGCCAGATGTCTCAATTTACAGGGATTATTTATTTATTTATTTTATTATTTATGTACACACAGTAAAATACATAAGGATATGATATAATTATAATTTGAGTACAAAGGTACAAAGGATTATGATAAAGAAGCGTTTATGGATTTTAGATATTATTATTTAAGGTAGTAAAACAATTGATATTCAAAGAGGTTTTATCTTTGGTTCCAGAAGACGATTCATCCATTGCGATGGTGGTAGAAGTTGATGAGGCGGCATCTACAAGTGGACAGAATTCTTTGATTGGTACATTTTTTATATTTTTACTTTTTGTCTTTGAACGTAAACTAATCTAATTAATAAACTTATATATACATAATCACGCCTGAATCCCCAAAGGGTTAAGCAGAGCTGAACCTTAAGGCAGGTATCACACCTGCGCCGCGAAACCATCAAAGCGAAACCGCAGTAGTTCCACCATGACTTGTTCGTACAACAAGCGAAACTGTTCAAAACGTACCGATTTGATTATGATTCCTTCTCTTTCCCACGTGATTTCGCTGATTAGCTCTCTCGGAAGCCGGTTACACCTCCGCGCTCAGCCCGCCATTTTGTTGCGTAGCTGCGTTTGTTTCGCACGTATCTGTGGCAGTCGACAAGTTTATAAACCGAAACTTAAACTTTTTTGTAAAATGGATGTTGATTTTATGGGAAAACTAATCCAAGAGGTCTGACGTAGTAAGACCTATACTGCTTGCTCCGTTTGCTACAATTCATCTGTTGTTCGATGATGATCCGCAACTCGATTCGCGACATAACGGTAATGTTTCGCAGCGGAATTTGTTTAGCGATTCCGCATCATTATTTACGCGACGGAGCTGCGCTAAGGCCCATAGTAGGTACACTCACATTTCGCCAACATAAACTTAAATTATCATATTTTTCAGGTGTTGATGACCAGGGATTTGTTTGGGGCGTCGATAACGGACCGAAACTAATTGAAAATGACAGTGACGATGACGCAAATAGTGACGATGACCCGACGTCATTGAACTCGACTCTTATCGTTGCGGCAGACCCTCAAGAAATGGAGAACCAAGCTGCAGATGTCTTATCTGAGGACCAAGTTAATGATGTTGTCGTAACTGACATAGCGCCACAATACTGTTTGGACTTTACTTGGAATCAGGACCAAGGCATGTTTTCACCCACACCAGGACCAACATTCCCAGTAACTGAACCGATACAAATTATTGATATCTTTATACCGACACCGACACCGACTTTTTTGACCTATTAGATAGGCTTATCGATAGGCCACTCAAGAAATCGCTTCACTAAAGAACAAAAACAAATTAACAGCTGGTTCTCCACTCATTCATTGGACACCGACGACCCGCGATGAGAGGATTAGTTTTCGGGCAATAACAATTCTCCAAGGACTACACCTTGCCACAGAATACTTAAAGTACTACGTACAGAAAGGCCACTCCCTTCCCCGCACTAACATCAGTTACCGCACCTCACCCCGCACTTCGAGGTTACCGTCGCAGTTCTTTAACAAAGAGCGCTCGCAAACACAAGTACCTCACGCACACATTCATACGTATACAAACGTCATTTTTTAATGTAGTAGTAGTAGGAAATTATTTTGCGAGCGTTGTATGGATTGTCCGGAGTGTGACCTTGCCTAATGAAGAAGCATATTTCTCATTTAACGGTTTCAGCACCGTACCCTACTATAGCAAAATTATGTCTTCCAACCGGTTTGAATGACAAAATGGATGCTCCATTTCGTTGACAATTCTTCATCTACAAAATCAGATCTAACCAAAATACACAATATTATTGATAAATATTTCAGTAGGTAATTACTTTATAATACTTCATAATTCAGGAAAAAATATGAAATTGAAAAATCTCTATTTCTCGTGACATTTACCTACCAGTCCAGACCTCTGTCGTATTTATTAAGATTTCAGTTCTTAAATTAGAGAAGTTCATCATCGACGGTATTAAAATCTCTATCTCAGTAAACATTCGATAAAAATATTTATTTGTTTCTTCGATAGATAAAAAAATCAATTGGTTTGTTACTTACTTCCATTCAGTTTGATTAAAATGCGCAAAAATGAAAGGTTTGGCCGATATTGAATGATTCATATTTATTTTGGAAAAATGGTTGGATATTACAATATGTATATTAGAGACTAAGCAGGAACTAGTACTAGCCCCATACTCGTTGCATGTAATAATAAAAAAAAAAAAAATAGACATACTACTGTCAATTCGGCTGTGCGTGCCAAATGAGTATTTGAGCAGGCGGCGGCGGCCGTGGCTGCTGGTGGTGCCGCGCGCGCGCACCAATCTGCTTCAGCGCGTACCGCTGACGCGCGCTTTGCATGCTCAACAGGGGACCTGATAAAATTTTCTTGTTTTCTAAACGATTTTACTCTGCCCTCTAGGATGATAAGAAAGTTATAATTACCTAAGTTAAATTTAAGTGTGTTAAGTTTATTGTGAATTTAGTTTATAATAGGTAGAATATTTTATATTTAGAAAGTATGGGGATTTATATGTAGACTTGATTATAGCATTAGGGAAGATGTTTTGATAAATAAATAATGTTTGCCAGATTTAATTTAGTTGCTTCATCTTCATAAATTGAAAATTCATGAAACGTGTATAATAAACATAATGTGCCTAAAGCTACGGTTTTCTAGAAGAGCTTTTCCGTCATATTTGTAACGGACGTCAAGAAAATCTGTCGTCTTCACCAGTATTTGGTGGAACTAGTGGCGAGCTCGAACTCACTGGTGGTCATGGCCAAAAAGTACGCTGTCTCACCTGGCTTCGTGTCCGGCAGAGATAGTATCAGTGATGAGCAGTTACACGCTAGTCACACACACAACGTCTAGTTCTCACGCACGGAAACACCGTTCCGAACTGAAAGGCGCGTAAAAAATTTCGATATGTGCTTTGGAAAATCGAGTTTTATGAAAAAACCACTGCATAAATCAATTACAAATAAAGTTTATTGAACTCTTCGATAACTGAACTATGTCGGTACCGACTTTGTTTTGAAGATTTTACAGTTCTTTTATTACTTATTTACACCCAAAGTTACGTTAAAAATAGCAAGAAAAACGAATATTTGTTGGCTCATAACTTTTTAATGTTTTTATTTTACTATTCTGTTTCCGTACAGACAAAATCACACTAATATTATAAAAGCGAAAGTTTGTGAGTGTGTGTGTTTATATGTTTGTTACTTCTTTACGCTCAAACGGCTGGACCAATTTTGATAAAATTTTGTATGGCGGTAGCTGACACCCTGGATTAACATATAGGCTACTTTTTATCCCGATATTCCCACGGGATCGACATTTACGCGGGTGAAACCGCAGGCCGCAGCTAGTTAATAATAAGACAAAACGATATCATGTTTAACTTTGGATGCACAATGTCAAACAGTGGAGTAATACTCTCCCGAAATTTGTATGGAAAAAAATAAAAACTAGTGTCAAAAAAAATGCTCTGTATTCGGGACATTAGGTACGGGCGCATGTTGCGGTCATCGATCCTCTAAGAAACCGTAGCTTTACACGTTCAGTCTCGTGTAGTGTAACATTGGTTATAAGTTCGAAATAAATACGTGACTCAATATGTTGCAGTTTTTCTATGGATAACTACTGAAATCCTTTGTCTTTCCCCAGTTTACGTCACGTATTTTGATATACCTACTCATATTTGCACGGATATCATCATCTTCATCATCATCTGACTAGGCTTTTCCCAACTGTGTTGGAGTCGGCTTCCAGTCTAACCGGATGCAGCATGCAGCTGAACACCAGTATATGCACGGATGTATTCTTTTGAAAATCAAAGGATCTTTACCTATTTACTTTTTAAAATTTTTTAGGGTCTTTATAGGTAGCTTTTGACACATGTGAATATTCCACACGTTAGGCGCTAGATGGCGCAAAACAACGTTCCCAAATACGAAGCTGTCGTCGTCAACGTGATGGTGCTGCCATCTGCGGATGTATGCGGTACTAACGTCGAGTGTCGACCAATAGGGAGACGACATCATCGCGCCACTACCACGAACCAATCAGGTTGAAGAATTGATTGTGAAGAAAGAATAACGAGGTGTTGTGTTTTTGCCGGGAAAAGTTGGAGTCAGTTCATTTTTGCAATCTCACAAGATCAAGTTACTAAGTAAATCGAATAGGGTAATATATCTCCGATTTTAATCAGAAGCTAAGTATTTCCTTTATTTGATGTGTGTTCTCATTTAAATGTAATTATCGCTGTTATGGGCAATTTGTGTTTTATTTCTTGGGGATAGCTTTGCTATAGCTTACTGGAGTTTTGTTTGAATTATAGATGATTAACTGGCAAAATTCTATTGTTTTATGAGGTTCCAATAACTTTATCTAAATTATACCTATGTACACGCTAAGATTATCTAATTAAATATACCTTTCAAACTGCTATCGTTGTTTATTTAATACAATTGTTTTAATAGGTGTAACATTTTCAGAAGTGGGATCGTGATCTGGAGCAGTTCTCAGGCAAGACATGAGTTCCGATGGTCACAGCCGGTCTCGCAGCCGGTCCCGCAGCCCTGTCAGATGGAGTCGCCGGCGGATGGAACGACCGCAGCAGGAGCGACGCAGCTGCTCCCGTGATACCTGGCGACCGAGGCGTTCACCAGTCCGGGACTGTCGAGGCCGTTCTCCGCCGGGCTTTTCAAATGAACCCGGTAGGTCATTTCCATATTATTCGGGTGTGATGGTTAAGCCGGATATAATACCGGAATTTGATCCTGAAAAACCGGAGCTACCTGCATCTCAGTGGCTTAATAAAGTAGAGCAATTAGGTGCCATACATGGATGGAACGACAACGTTAAAAGTTATTATATGCAGGCACGTCTGGTTGGATTAGCTAAATTGTGGCATGGTGCATTACGAAGCTATGAATTTACGTGGCCGGAATGGAAACAAAAAATTCTGGAAGCGTTCCCTCAAAGCGTAGATTATGCAGACGCATTGAGGGAAATGTTAAATAGGAAAAAGTCATTTAATGAAACGATGACTCATTATTTTTATTCGAAATGTACCATGCTAACTAAGTGTGACATCATTGGAGAGAAAGCGGTGTCGTGTATCATTGAAGGGTTGCCGTTCCACATGAGAACTTCTGCAAGAGCTGGTAACTATAAAACTCCAGGCGAGCTTTATTCTCACTTTTTGTGCATGAACGACGACAAAAGAATGAACCAAAGTCAGAGAAACGTTCCTCGAGGTCGAGACTCCGCATCGGGGTCTTCAAAAGAAGCAATCAGAGATCCAAAAGAACGAAAACCGGGTGTAACTTGTTTTCTTTGTAACGAGTCGGGGCATGTTGTCCGATCATGCCCTAACAATCCTAACGCCATAAAATGCGAAATCTGTGGAAAAACTAACCACAAAAAGGAGCAGTGTTATCAAAAGGCTGTCAGCATTGTACAAATACAGGTAAATGAATGTTATTTTAAACACGTCTTGATTAATGGTTTAAAAGGTACCGCTTATTTAGACACGGGGGCTCAAGTCAACCTTATCACACATGATTTTGTTCTAAAGCTTGGTGTTGCAGTACAACCTTGTGTTTTTTTTGTCAACGGGTTTGGTGGACCACCGATTAAAGCTCACGGACAGGTATCATTAGAGTTCGTTATAGATGAAGTTAAGGTTTGTTCAGACGTAGTTGTTGTCGACGCTGCCATGAACCGCGCCGATGTTTTTATTGGACAGCCTATTTTGAACAACGAAAAATTCAAGCTTACAATTAGTGGGACTACCGTCTTTTTAGGATATGCAGACGGAGATGAAAAGGAAATTGAATCAGTTGAAATAAATTATTTGCAAGTGGGTACATGCGTAGATAAGGTTAACATTTTGTGTTCTGCAGACACTGTCGTTCCAGCTCATTCATCCTTGTTTATTGACACCTACAATGATGTTGAAATTGACAAGTCAACTCCACTGTTTGTAGATACTCGTACAATTGATTATAATGGTTATAACTATAGCATTCCCGCTTCTATGCACTGTTTTCCAGTACAAGCCATGTTCATAGTTAATCACGGAAATAAACCGGTTTGTTTCCAGAAAGGCCAGATTATTGCTCGTGGATTAGTTACTCGAGAAGTAGGTTGTTCTCCTGGTAATTTTTCAGATAATCTTGTTTCGATAATGAGCATTGATATAACAAAAATTAAATGTGGATCCGGAGATCCACAGGTAGTTAAAGAGTTGGTAGAGATTTTAAAGGAATATTCAGATTGTTTTTCGATAGACACAAGAGAATTAGGCAGGACTGACAAAATAGAATTGAATATTGAACTTAACTCAGATAAGCCGATTTGTTATCGTCCTTACAGGCTTTCTTTTTCAGAAAAGGCAATAGTACGAGAAAAGATTGAAGATATGATATCCAACGGTATTATTAGGGAATCGTCGTCTAATTATGCCAGTCCGATTGTATTAGTAAGAAAAAAAAACGGAGATTACCGGTTTTGCGTGGATTTTAGAAAATTGAATAGTATAACAGTAAAAGATAAATATCCTCTGCCCATCATAGAAGAACAAATCGAGAAACTAGGTGGGAAGAAACTTTTTACGAGTCTTGATTTGTCGCAAAGTTTCTTTCAGATTCCTGTAGCGGAGACTTCAATCCACCGAACTGGTTTTGTCACGCCTGAGGGCCATTATGAATTTTTACGCATGCCCTTCGGTTTGGCGAATTCCCCCGCTATTTTCCAGCGACTTATGGACAAGATATTTTCTTCGTTACGTCATGATAAGGTGCTTCCTTTTATAGATGATCTGTTGCTACCCACCAAAACTGAGCAAGAAGGCCTCGATCTACTTCGGATAGTTTTGGAAATAATAAGGGACGCAAAATTGACGTTAAATCTTGATAAGTGTTTTTTCTTGCAAGATAAAATAGATTACCTCGGTTACGAGATCAGCGAAAAAGGTATTAGGCCTGGTAGTACGAAAATTGATGCCGTGGCCAACTATAAAGAACCTAAGAATGTACACGAGCTTAGGATGTTTTTAGGTCTGACGAGTTATTTCAGGAAATTTGTTAAAGACTATGCTTCTGTCACGTATGATCTGTACGGGTTGCTTAAAAAGAATGCACCGTGGATTTGGGGTCCAGCACAGCAGGGGGCTTTCGATCAGCTGAAGAAGATTTTGACGACTCGACCAATACTCTCATTATTTTGTAGGAAAGGTGACATAGAAGTTCACACTGACGCAAGCAGCAAAGGTGTAGCTGGAATTCTCTTTCAGGATCAGGACGGGGGTATGAAACCCGTCGCGTATTTCAGCCGAAAAACAAGCAAAGAAGAAGCTATGTATCATTCCTACGAATTGGAAACATTGGCTGTAGTGGAATCGTTGAGGAGATTCAGAATTTATTTAGCAGGTAATCATTTTAAGGTGGTAACAGACTGTGCAGCCGTTCGAGACACTTTCCTGAAAAAAGACCTACTACCTCGAATAGCAAGATGGTGGTTGTCTATTCAGGAGTACGACATGGAAGTCGTTCATAGACCAGGTAAGTCTCATGGACACGTTGATGCGCTGAGCCGATTTCCAGTAGACCCTCCCTTAGAAGCAGACATCAACGTGATTGACGTATTTGATTGGTTAGTATGCCTTCAAAATCAAGATGAGAAGATTCGCATAATTCGAACAAAATTAGAATCGGGGGATAGCGATCCAGATATAAGGAATAATTACAAGCTGAAAGATGGTCGAGTATACAAGATCGTTAAGGATGGAGAACAGAGGTTAGTAGTCCCTAAATATGGAAGGTGGAATGTCATGAGGAAGTATCATGATTGCATCGGACATCCAGGCCTGAAGCGTTGTGAGGAAATCATTAAAGGTAACTTCTGGTTTTCAGGAATGACACGTTTTATACGAAAATATGTCACCTCATGTCTAGACTGTCTTTACAAGAAGGGACAGTATGGAAGACCTGAAGGTGAGTTACACCCCATTGAAAAAGTTCCGGAGCCAATGCACACTCTGCACATTGACCATCTCGGTCCCTTCTGCAAAAGTCGAGCAGGTAACAGTTTTGTGCTGATGGTGGTAGACTCCTTCACGAAGTTCACATGGGCGGTACCAGTTAAAACTACAAAGACTCGAGAGGTAATAAAATCCTTAAATGACATTTTTTGTTTATTTGGTTATCCAAAGAGAATGATATCCGACAGCGGTACGAGTTTTAAAAGTAAACATTTCAAACAGTTTTGTTTGGATAATCAAATAAAACACATAATAAATGCTGTAGCATGTCCACGCGCAAATGGCCAGGTGGAGAGGTATAATCGTACATTACTAGATTCACTCAACACAAGCGTGGAAGATGAAAAGGATTGGGATACTCGGATCACAAACATCACCTGGGGAATGAATAATTTACAAAACGGTTCGACTGGATTTACACCATACAGGCTCATGTTTTCCGCGACTCGAAGCAGGTATCAAGGTATGGGAGATAACATCGTAGATAACGAGGAGACAGCTGCACGAACTAGGACCGAAGCTACAGCGAACCTAAACCGGACAGCGGAAAAAATGCGCAAATATTTTAATGCAAAGCGTAAATCTCCAACAAAATACAAGGTAAACGATTTAGTATTATGGAAAGGAGCTGCTGACCGAAATGTGAACGTTCGACGAAAACTGAAGGAAAAGTACAGCGGACCTTATAAGGTAACGAAGGTAGTAGGAAATGATAGGTACATGATTACTTCGCTGAAAGGTGTGAAAGGGTATAAGCGATTCAGAGCTAGTGTGTCGTCGGACTCGTTAAAACCTTTTCAGGGGGAGGAGGACTCGGGCGCTAGCTCAAATGATACAGAAGTGGACAGCACGGAGGAGTTGATCGACTTGCTTGAAGGTTGACCTTTAATGAATTTCAGGAATAATCAGGTATAACACTAATTTTGATGAGGGAAATAATGTGATGTTATTGGGATTTCACAATTTTGTTGGATATAATATAAACAAATAATTTGGGTTGTGATTGGAACTATTGGAACTATACCTACTCGAGTGGTTTAAAATTGGAATTAATGACTGAAATGTTTTGATAATGGGTTGTAAAATTATGGTTATTTTGGAAACTTGTTTTGGTAAACAAGTGTTTACTTTTGGAATGGCTTTACTTGATGATTGATAATGATTTACATAAAGGATATACTTATGATGTTATTTTGTATTATGTGTGGGCCAAATACTATTTTATCATCATAGAATTGAGTTCTTTATCTCCTTTTTTTTTAGGTCTGGTTATGCTAATTTTGAACAATTATGTACCGTCTTTTGTTTTCTTCCTTTGCAGAGTCGCAAAGGCGTCAGGATGGACGAGTGTGAATATTCCACACGTTAGGCGCTAGATGGCGCAAAACAACGTTCCCAAATACGAAGCTGTCGTCGTCAACGTGATGGTGCTGCCATCTGCGGATGTATGCGGTACTAACGTCGAGTGTCGACCAATAGGGAGACGACATCATCGCGCCACTACCACGAACCAATCAGGTTGAAGAATTGATTGTGAAGAAAGAATAACGAGGTGTTGTGTTTTTGCCGGGAAAAGTTGGAGTCAGTTCATTTTTGCAATCTCACAAGATCAAGTTACTAAGTAAATCGAATAGGGTAATATATCTCCGATTTTAATCAGAAGCTAAGTATTTCCTTTATTTGATGTGTGTTCTCATTTAAATGTAATTATCGCTGTTATGGGCAATTTGTGTTTTATTTCTTGGGGATAGCTTTGCTATAGCTTACTGGAGTTTTGTTTGAATTATAGATGATTAACTGGCAAAATTCTATTGTTTTATGAGGTTCCAATAACTTTATCTAAATTATACCTATGTACACGCTAAGATTATCTAATTAAATATACCTTTCAAACTGCTATCGTTGTTTATTTAATACAATTGTTTTAATAGGTGTAACACACAGTTGGAAATCTATGAAAAAGAAAATAAATGAACAGGTTTAAACCCCCAGTTACAAAGAAAAACTTAACAAACCGATTAATCCACTTGATAATAATTGGTGCATATAATCATTTTATATGTATTCATTATAATTGTATGCTAGCTGTTACCCGCGACTGTCTGCGTTTATTTATATTTCGTCATTTTTTACTGAAAAGAAGCATATAATATGTTCTTTGCCAGGCCCCAGGCTACCTATCTTGAGAGATAAAAATCTGTTCAGTGGTTCAGGCGTGAAAAGGTAACGGTCAGACAGAGTTACTTTCACATTTATAATAGTAGTAGGTATAGAGTGTGGAATAAATAAATAGAGTGGAATTATACAAGCGCCTCCTCATAATTTATGTTACTTTAACCTTCTAAGATACTTCTTGGGACGTGATACTTAGAAATTATCCTTCCAGGTCCGAGTCCCACTCACCAAGAACACAGCACTGACAGCGACTCAACCAGGTGTTCCAGCCCAATAACAGAAGAAGATAAGATATTACAGCAGAAAGGTGAGGAAGCAAGAAGAAAGCTCGTCGCGTTTTTGTGGGCAAACCGGCCAAAGGAAGATTAATTAAAACTAGTGGCTGGTGCAGTCACACAATTCAGTTAGGTGGTGTCTACTACGTCGAACTACACCGCGCGGCCCACCTCACTGAATTGTGTACCTTTTTGTGTAGTAGATAAGGTCTATAATTGTATTGCTATCTTGAAAACAGCGCGCCGCGTCGCTTCGCGGTGTGATTTGACCCTTATTCCTAAGATTATTTTTTATGATAAGGATTTTTTTTTTTTGCTTTTAATATTGTTTTAAGTACAACTTCCTTTTGTTTAATTTTCTTTAGTGGTTTAAGCTTCGTTGGTTTAATGGCTAGCTTATAATAAGGCTGCTGATCATGAAAGCGAGGGAGAAGAAAGTGCACCAGCATGTTGCACTTTCTATATTATATCCTGCATCGCTGGCTAGTTTTGGTTTAGATTGACCAAAGATGATTTTTTTATTATAAAACTGTGCTCAGAAATAATTTGTGCAGAAAAGGGAGTTAAGGGAGTTTTCTTTATTTCTATATGATTAAAAAAAAAAACCGAGTGTGCTTATGACCACACGACTGAAGTGAAACTTCAAACGTATTTGGCTATGAGAGGAAGAGAGAAAGAAAATGTGCGCGCGCACTGCTTTCTCTTGCTTATATCCCCCACTCAACTCCCGTTCGCCTCGCCCGATCACACTTTTCGTAACGCTTACGTCACGCGTTCGCCAGCTTACTCCCCAAGTAAAGCGTGCGTAAAGAAGTTACACTTCAAAAGAAGTTTGACCTAACTACTCATTTCAAACCCCGAAGGTATTCGAAACAAAAGTTGCGCATCATTGCTGCAACAATGTGATTTGTGTGTGAAACAAGTTGCACATACCTTCTTACATGCTTTGTTGCTTGCAACACGCTACCTACTAGCTACATACAATCATGTTGTTCCAATTTAAAAATGTTGCGTAGCTTTTGTTAACCATGAAATACCGATTTAATGTGGTTGCATCTTCCAAACTGATAAGACGGTAATAGTCAACACCGTAGTTTGAGGCACCGGTTTACAAGGTGTAATTGTAATAACTGAAACCTGAAAACAGTTCATTGCACCTATACCTACTCATCATTATCAACTTTTACTATGGGACAAAACTTGAAATTACACGTTGTTGTTAAACGGTTATTGAGGATGATATTCTCATAGCATGTACCTACTGTACCTATGTCTTTTCCTGTTTAGTATAATTATTCTATCACTTTTAAATTCAATTATTTTTCTTTAAGTTCACTGTACCAGTACAGTGCTTTAATAATTGTTTTCTGCACCGGACGACGTCATTACTTCAGCGCTGGCTGTCGCTGAAAACCAGCGCTGGGGCTCTGTCTTGCATAGGGTCGCAGCATAATGCTGAGCGATAGCCGTTTTGCGTGGATAAGACGTATGTTTCCCCCTACCTTTTTATTTTATATTTTGTGATTATGTTCTTTTTTGCGTCATTTTCACCGCAAATAAACGTATTTTCTTTCTGCATGCTGTGCTGGCGCTGCTGCTGCGGCTGCGGAAAACCTCAAGCGGCGAAAATATAATAACCTTATCGGAAATTATATTTTCGAGCCGTTTGGGGTTGAAACCCTCGGGCCGTGGGGTCCGAGTGCTCATGGTCTTTTTACAGAAATTTCAAAACGGCTGGTTGACACTTCCCGTGACCCAAGGGCTGGCTTTTACCTTGGCCAAAGGCTAAGCATTGCCATACAACGTGGCAATGCCGCCAGTCTCTTGGGTACATTACCAGTCGACAGCGATGCGGATGAATTTTTCGACGCTATATTTTAGTTTTTATATAGTTTTAGTTAAGTTAGTTTTTAATTTTGTTATTTTTGTTAATTAAGTTTTTAAATTCAAATAAAATGACAAGTAAATAAATTTTCTTTCTTTCTTTCTTTATTTCTTTCTTTCTTTCTTTCTTTTCTTTACCTCTAAATTAATTGTTAAGAAACGGGTGATCCGTTTTCAAAATTTTCTCGAGCTATGTGATGTAGTGTAAACTTACCTAATTATAAGTGAATAATAAACATGTGAACCAAAAATGCCGTTTTTTATGATTTTTAAATTCCTTGGTCTCAGTTCCGCTTGTGTATTTAACTCATTTAACACTTTCATGTTTGTAGAGATTCTCATTTGCCATTTTGTATTTATGTAATTCGTATGATGTGCATAATACAAAGTAACATTGATACATAACATAATCAGCCTATAATGATCCCTCTGCTGGGGCACAGGCCTCCTCTCGGTGAGAGGGAGTGGGCTATAAATATAAATTCAAAATTAATATTGTTACCCACTTTTCCATGGATATTATATGTTGGACATAATTAATTATAAATTCGATATAATGTTGGACATAAATAATTTATAATTGATGAATTAGATATAATTTCTGGACCTTATTTTTATTTTATTTTTCATTTTTAATTTGCATGACATTATTATTTTTAATTCCTTATTTTGTTGACTGATCTGTATTTACGATAATTTTATTTTCAATGACATTGTACTTTATTAAATTGTGAAATTAACAGTTAAAATTCTTGTTTTATATTAACACACCTTATATGGTTATTAACAGTGTACCATTTGACCTTTTGTAACATCCACTGAACCTGTTTTATGCTAATAAATGATTTGATTTGATTTGGAGTTTCTTGCCCGTTCTTCTCCATAGGTACCTACTACGCTTTGGAATGGGCAACTAGCTTCATATTTTCTGACTGACCGTCTTCTTAACAGTTCAAAAGTGCCTGTAAATGGTTTAATTGAAATAAATGCTTTGAATTTGAGTTTAGGTTCGAACAAAAATTATATTAAGTTATTTCATCACCACTGTTCTCAAACTGGTGAAGGAAAACATCGTGAGGCATGTCCTAGAACCAAAAATTCGAAGACATGTGACACCTACCAAGCCGGACTGGGTCCGCGTGGTCGATCATGCCTATGTGTGATCGATGTAAAAAAAGACGTAAAAGTTAAAAGCGTCCAGAGTACAGCAAATAGTAACAAAACAACAATCCAGAAATATTAAAACCTACGATCTACACTCAGTGGCGGCCTCTACCACTGGGCCACCACCGCGCTTCCAAGACCACATCGTTCACTTATAATCTAGGTAGATACAAAAAATTTGACAAGGAAAAACGTAGTAATATAAAATCTCTTATCTCTTTTATTGTTGAAAACCTAAGAATCAAAATGAGTTAATACGTTATGCACTCAAATTGACTTAAAACTTCAAGAACTGTTCTTTAAATTTTCAGATGAATATGAAATCATCAACGTCAAGGGAAAGCCGCTACTTTATTACCAAAGTTTCACGTATTCCAGAAAGGGTAGGTCTGTCCGCAATCAGTATTGTTCAAAAAAGGGCTCCATGGATTGTCGGGCTAAAGTGACCTTAAGGGAAGATGGTACTATTGAAAGTTATCTGGACTGTCACAATCATCCGGCGCCGAAGGTTTTCAGGGCGCCCGATGGGACTTGTTACATTTATTAGCTTGGCAAAAAAGCAGTTCTTTTTTATCTCGTGAACAAATCTACAAAATCTTTGATTACCTAGAAGAGCGGTGGCCGCCATATAATGGCCGCAGTGACAACTGTCATGAAAATGATGGCAGCGAAAAACGCCCTAGGAAAACTGCAACTTACCTACTTTCATAAATAACGTTCTAGTGACGTCATTGCCGGTAAATTGCGGACGCTATGTGGCGGCCACCGCTCTTCTAGGAAACCGTAACTTAAACAAGATGGTGTAATGATCTCTGCCGGTAGTGAAACGTCATCACGTATTGTATAAAATTATATAATATAAAATGATATAATATAAATTATATAATTTTGATGTCATTACAGATACCTACCACTTTATTTATAAACGTTGCTTAAAGTTAAGAGACGTCTAAACGTCAAAAATGTATGGTTAAACAGTCGTTAATCATTACTTGTCTTTAAGCAAGGTTTATAATTACACCCAAAAATAATTATGTGTGTAGAGTTATAAGGACATCATTGTAACAATGAACAAATAAATTCATTTTTATTCTTATTAATGTTATCAATCCATCAATATGCCTAGCCTTTTCGTAACTACGCTTAGATCAGCTTCCAGTCTAACCGCATGCTGCTGAATACCAGTATTTTACATGGAGCGACTGCCTATCTGACCTCCACAACCCTAAGGGGCCGTCTCCACGAGCGAGAGAATCGCGGCGATAGTCTCGCCGTGCCATCAAATTTTCGCCGCGATTGTATCGCCGTGTGGAGATACGTTCTAAGAGAGTGTGTAGAAATACGTGGCACGACGATAATATCGCCGCGATTCTCTCGCTCGTGGAGACGGCCCCTAACTGGGTAAACGATATCCCTTCATAAGACTGGTTGTCAGACTTTGATATATTTATAGAATTGTTATCTTTCTTTAAATATATCATTCTATAATTCTGCATGTATACAAGTAGGTGCGTGCATTATGAATGTTACCTTCAAAGAGACTAAAGAATACAGTGATACTAATTAAAATGATTTAGTTTCAGCTCCGAAGATGCGTGCACCCGTGCGTCCTGTGCGTCCGCTGCCAGTAGAGAATATAAGAATAATCCAAGTTGACGAATTCAGATTTGCAGCTGAAACTGGAGACTCTTCAACGTACTACTGTTCTGGGAGGGCTAGATGCAGGTGTAAAGCTACTCTTTGTCTAAACCAAGAAAATTATGTCGTGTCTGTAGACCTAACCCACAACCACCCCCCACCGTCACCACTACCAATGTTTCCAGATGTTTCAAAAAATATGTTGAAGACTAACAGTGTTAGTCTGCTAGCTGCTGCCCTGGCGAATCCGAATAATAAAATGCAATAAAAAAAAAACAGTGGCACTCGGTGAAAACAAAACACAAACAGCATACTTTGCCATCACTCACTGACATATCGGGTATACATTAAAACTCAGTACATCCCGAGGACAGCCGAACACATCCGAAGCGGTGTCGTTACGGTAACAGTGGCGCGAATTCAATGGTTTTTTCCCATCTCAAAAAATGCCCAACGCGCCTAAAGAAGTTTTAACTTCATAACCTCCTCCGTTTTTTCGTCGGTTAAAAAACTGTTTACCTCAGCCCCGATTGTATGGGACAATATAACAACGTGTTTCACATTGAAACTTTATGAAATGTTGCCAGCAACATTCGCAACACTAAAGAAACATGTTATGTAACTTTTGGTTTCTATCAATATGGGGCTTTACATTTCTGTGAAGTTAAGGTTTGACCCAATTTTGTGTAATATATAGGAAAGAGCAATATTTCATCTAAAATTATACAGAGTGGTCAAAAAGTCGTGGATCAAACAAAATAGGGATATAAGGGAGGTCATTTCCAACAAAAAATCTTTCTGCAGCATGGCCATAATTCAATTGACCTAAAAGTTATGAATATTTTTGTATACCGAGTTCTTTTACAATTAGACTAATTAAAAAAAAAATGTGATATAAAACAAACGGTGTCATATTATTACTAGAGAACGTATCAGCACTACAAAAGTTCTATTGCGGCCCTGGGTACCAAATTTCAAGAGCAATTAATTTTTTTCCAAAAATTTTGAAGCGTAAAATAATTTTTGGGAAAAAAAATATTTTTCACTTTAAAAGCGTTGGAAATTACCTCCTTTATCTCCCTATTTTGTTTGATCCACGATTTTTTGACCATCCTGTATAGATTTATAATTACGTTCGCTTTAAAAAACATACATTCGCCCCTTTTTAACTTTTTAGCCTTTTCTCAAAGTTGGCTGCAGTAACTAAGAAGCGGGGTTATTGCGTAACACACTGTCAGTAGCAGGGTAGATTTTCGTTATTTATCATCATTTACAGGTGTTATTAATATTAATTATTTATAATACGGCACCGCACCACAACCGCGGCACGTGTCACATCCCAACATATATTGTGTCAAACGAAATAACAAACGAATACCAATATACTATATTTTCAATGTAAGTGAATACATTGTAACAATCTACGCACTCAGGACCGAAACCCAAAAAAAAATTTGTGCGATGAATGATGAAATGATGATAAATAACGAAAATCTACCCAGCAATGGGTTTAATTTTGACAGTGGAACAACATTCATTGCGCCATTTACGTTGTTCAGCAGGCGCATTTTTCGAACATATGAAGCAATGGATTAGCAATATCCTTCAAAATTATTTATATTGAGATTGATAGTGTGATGCGCAATATGGGTACTGGGCAACATCCCGACCTAATGGGTTAGGTTAGAACTGTAAACAATCATACGAGAGCCGAGATGGTAGAACTGTGACCAAGCGCACTACAACCAAACCGGTCGCAGTCAATTGGCTATTTAGGATTTTAGGACAAGAAAATGGAAATTATTTGAGGCGCACATTTATTATAGTAGAGTGCACATTAAAAAACTTCGGAAATCACAATGGAAATTATTTTGTATATTATACAATACATACCATAATAAAATATGTTACGCTAACACCACATGCAGTGCCTTTTATATGAAATAGTAGCAGTATGAGCGAATGAATACACAAAACCCATGAACCATGGCTCCCGCAGACAAACGCGACATGATAGCCGGACGCGAGACTAGTAGATCAATTTCTATGAAAACCTCATGGAAATTATTAGATCAGAATTTGATCAGAATCGCGTAGAACCGTCGCGTCGCGTCTTTCTTTAACCAAGAGCGAAATCTAATTAGGGTCAAATAGAATGGTATAGTTAGATCCACAGATATCTGTGGTTAGATCAGACCGGCGGAAAACTTAATTAAGTATTTATATGTCTCCTTAATATACATACCATTCCAAGATACAGGTTTTTACCTAGTTTGGAATTCAGGAGTTCATAATATAGTTTTAGACGTCTATATTATACTCACTTACATTATTTGTATTCCAGTTCTTAGAAATATAACTGTATTGGCTTATTAGGATATATTTTATTAAGTACAAATAAACGTTACTATTATTGCATTCCTATAGTTAACTACCTACAGTTTAATAATGGTGATATTACACGGTTCAACCAAATTGTTTTACTTTTGTTGAAAGAAACAAAAATCATGTTAAATACAAAATTATTTCGCGATTCCTCATTGGTATTGATTGATTCACTTTCAAACATGATTTCAGTCAATTTGGTTGATTCGTCCAAATTGAAAGTTAAGACGTGTCACGTGTTACATCGCCATTATTCTAGAAATAACTAATTTTAATGATCTTCAAAATGTATGTGATATTAATATTTTTAATATAGGATGTCAATATATTTTGTGCAAATTCAAATATTTGTTCTAGAAAAACATCGTGAGGAAACCGTCATCTCCTAGAACCAAAAATTCAAAGACGTGACATGTACCAACCTGCACTGGGCTCGCGTGGTGGGTTACGGCCCACTCCCTCTCACTGAGAGGAAGCCTGTGTCCCAGCAGTGGGAACATTATAGGCCGATTATGCTTATGCAATTATTCGTGTCAAGACAGGAATAGTTGAATTTCCACAAAATAAATCCGGTATAATTAGATCAGACCGGAACTTAATTATTTATATTGTCTATGTCTACCTATAGTATAACAATGGCAATGGCGATTATTACTCATCATCATCATCATCATCATTTCAGCCGAAAGACGTCCACTGCTGGACATAGGCCTCCCCCAAGCACCTCCACTTCGACCGGTTTTGTGCTTCTCGCATCCAACTAGTTCCTGCGGCCTTCACAAGGTCGTCGGTCAATATTATTACTCGGTTTCACCAAATTGTTTCGCTTTGGTTGAAATAACCAAAAATCCAAGATAAATCCGACATTTGTAACGCAATTACCCAAATGTTTGATGGACTTTCATGTTTATTCCAGTCAATTTGGTTGCTTCATCCAAATTGAAAGTCAAGTGATAATGATGAATTAATTTATTTCTGTAAGTAGTAATTGTACCTAAACTGGACATACAGACCGTATTTCAATCATGGCGACCAATCTCAACGGAGACTAGTGTTCGGAGCTGGAGGTATTATAGTGCACAAGTGTGTGCTCAGATACAAGTGCACTCTCTCTTCCCTCACTCATAGTCCGGTGGGACCGGTGCCTATAAACACTTTGACATGTCAAAAATAAATTATGTTTTAAAATCTGTGTTTCCTATCTGACTACTTTGAGAAGAAAGATCGAAACAAACTTAGTTTTAAATAAAGTCATAATTTTGGTCAGATCATGTTGATTAGGGTCTGAAATGGTATTTATGTTTATTTCAGTCAATTTAATTGCTTCATCCAATTTGAAAGTCAAGTGAGACGCGTTATTTATTTATTTAAACTTTCGCACAAAAAGGTACAAAGGCGGACTTATTGCCTTAGGCAGTTTCTACCAGTCAACCAAGGGTGGTAAAGAAATTAGATGGCGTTCCATCGACATTACTCTACAAATAACGTATTTTTATAATGTTTAAAAAGATTCATGTATAATGAATAATATTACTATAATACCTAATAAGCCAAGCTCTCAATATATTTGTATCCTAACGGTGTAGTAACCTGTAATATGGTTAATAGCTTGGCTTGAAAATGCAATATTTAGTACCTATGACTAGTAATTAGTGTTTCTAGTCTTCAGTGTGTTGTAGCTGTGTGTATTGTAGTGTGTAGTTTGAACTCTATATTTATATAATCACGGATAGTTATAGTTTTTCGAGGCATGGCGTTTAATGAATCAATTTATACAGTTTTTGTACGTAGATACACGTAAAAAAATTATAGACAAGAACAAAAGTAAAAAAGACAGAAGTAAATTATAAAGATAAGGTCGCAAGTAACCAATGAAAAGAACATTATTTTTCATTGAAAGATAAAACTAATTTTTTTAATAATTAAATTACCTAGTTTCTTCTTAAAAGTCTAAATTTTAATAATCACTAGCTGCAACCAGCGGTTTCACCCGCACAAGTCACGATCCCCTGGAATTATCGGAATAAAAAGTATCCTGTATCCTGATCCAAGTCATGGTCTACCCAATGTGCCAAATTTCATCTAAATCTGTTGAGCCGTTTTAGCGTGAAAGCGCAACAAACAAACATATAAAAAATGAAATATTTTCTCTTTGTTATTATAAATAATAATACTAGCAGCGCCCCGCGGTTTCACCTGCATACATTTCCCGTGGGAATATCGGGATAAAAACTATCCTTTGTCCTTTCCCGGGACTCAAACTATTTCTATACCAAATTTCATCTAAATCGGTTCAGCGGTTTAAGCCTGAAGAGGTAACAGACAGACACACTTTCGCGTTTATAATACTAGCGCCTTTCTCCCATGGGGGTAAGCAGAAACTACAGAACGCCACCTGCGACGATCCTTACATACTCTTTTCCTAATAATTAATTAATGACGTCATTAATCATTTTTAGAACTACAAAGTTGTGATAAGACGCACGGTTGCTACAACGTACAATTTAATAGTTTTAATATTTTAATCCAATATTTTTAAAAATCATTAAGATTTCTTTTCTAGTCACTATTTATATAATTATAATAATGTAGATACCCAAATAACTACACGTATAACTATTTTATAAATACAATATTAATGTATGCATTTTAATTGACCTGAGACCTGGTGACCTGAAACACAGGCCCTTAAAGCCTAGCTTAGGCACCAGTCTCTCACAGTAAACTAAACCAAATAATATATCGCACTATTAACACAAGACTCAAAAAATGAAATTTGAGATAACTCATTCTTCATATGTAAAATGAAATCAACTTGATAACCTGCAATCTCTGAAATTACTCATAATTAAAGAAACCCCTTAATTTTATCACTAATTTTATAAAACAGTGTTCACTTTTTACAATCGTTAACAGGAAACGTGTAATCAGTTTTCCATCATTTCTGAAAAAAGCTTAATTTTGAGTTTATACAGTCTTGTGTTAGCAGTGCGATATCATGTGTAACAATGTTAATGTTTATTGTGGTCAGAAAATAAATATTTATTACTCCTATTATTATTAAAATTAAGAAAGTATAATCTTTTTTGTAATATTAGTAGTAGATTCGTATTAATTAAATGGGTGTATGACTTAACGATGTTCTTATATAATATCCGTACCTATCTAGCATGTCAATCCACCAACTCAGCCTATCGCAGTTCACTGTTGGACATTGGCATCTCCCAGGTTGCGCCACAACACCCTGTCCGGCTTCTAAACTGTCCGGTGGTCGCCACGTACAGGGCAAAGTATTTCGGTAATCCAGGTACCCTACGTGAGATGGTCAGTAACATCAATGCGTTGCTGACCTTCCTTGAGGAGCTGGGGTGGATCCAATAATCGATTTTCCCACCCATACGCAAAATACGCCCATTGACGTGGAGTTGCGGATACCAGCCCGTATTACCTAATACCTAGCACCCTGTCCTACGCCTTCCGTATCGAGCCGTCGACATATACGCTTTTTTATATATGTTACCGGCCAAACCCGATTTTAGGATGAACTAGTTTCGCCTAGGCCAAACCAGAACTAGTTCTAAGGTTGGTAAGAGCTTAGGCGACGTAGGATGCAAGAGCAAGTGAAGGGCACCCCGAGGTTAGGTTTGGTTAGGTTACTTTAAACCCTTTACACAGAAATAGGAGCCCCGCAAAGCGGGGCTCCGTCGACATAGGATGCAAGAGCGAGCGAATGAGAACTGGTTTGGCCTAGGCGAAACTAGTTCATCCTAAAATCGGGTTTGGCCGGTAACATTTATATTCATATTGGTATTGAGGTTGCCCAATTTACCTACTTGGTGAAAAAATAACTACTTACTCAATATTTTTTTAGATATTTTTGATCCCTACACTGAACTTGTACTAATAAACGTTGTATAGCGTCTGTATTGTTACATAACGCTTTGTCTTCTTCTTTCAAAAATTAAATTACTGACGACTGAAAGAGAGAAATCGGTGTGAAACTATTCATCTGATATAATACGTTAATTAGAAAGGGGGTAAAGTTTAAAGAACTCCTAAAAATGTGACGTCTGCAGAAAAAAGTTTGTTTTATCACCTGTGTCATTCTTTATTATCGATAAGAGCGTACTATCAATAATAAAAAGTATAATATACATAAGTACTATTACTTACACCTGATGGTAAACGAATAACTGGTAACTCCTGGTACAGCCGTATGCAAACTTTATGGTTCTGAACATGAAGCGAGTCGCTGCGCAGTAACAAATTCGCGTATCAGCGGAGGTGAGGGGTGCGGTACTGCGCAGCGAGTAGCTCACTTCAGAGCCACCATAGAGTTTGACGCTTACCTATTATACTTACCTTTTTTCCAGCCTTCAAGATAGTTCAGTCGTCGCGAGGCGGTCAGCTGCTGTTGTTTGACAACCACACGTTCTCAAGAAATAACAAAAGCTCATATGTCTGGTACTGTTCAAGGCGACTGTCAAGGAAGTGTCACGCTAAACTGACCTATAGACTGGACAGTGTGTATATACCTCAGGACCTTGAACACAATCACCCTTCACCTAGATTTTATTAACCTGCCTATACGACAAAACACTCTTTCGTGGTTTTTTTCTTGATAGAGTCCGTCTCACGAAAAAAGTCTCGCAGCGCGCTACAGCTACAGGCATGCGACGGAGGCATAAATCTTTATTTATTTATTTATCTCAACATCATTATAACTGATTAGTAAAATGCACAGTCTTAACTAGAGAACGGTTTTTGAGGTAGGAGGGTTGTTGTAAGAATGTTGCTAACTAAAGTCTATTCAAACTTATGTTTGAAATTAATATTGTTATTTGAAGTTAAACAAATATCAACTTTATTTTAATAGTTATTAAGTTGATTTTATAGTGACTAGCACTATTGAAAAAGTTATAAAAACATTTGAAGATGTAGCGTAAACTTTATTGTGTAAGATTTAAAGTTATTTTTCCATAAACTCATATTTGTTTATATTTTTGGCAAATAAATCGCATATGCAGATTATGTAATAATAATTAGTTCAACTTATTGCCGCGGGAGTTCTTTCGTGGGACGGACTCTTATTTTCTGTTAGCGGCCTAAATCGTTGCTACGTTTATTCCAGGGCACAAAGTGCGTTCGTACGAGTAGCACGTATGGCCGTATTTGTCGACAGTTGGTCTTTGGGACCGGATGTATAGGATTCAGGGTTTATTTTTAAGTCAGCTCAGTACAAAATAAACTGAGCTAAAATGTTGGCGCTTTTGCCTTAAATGTGTTATTGTTTAATGTTCCTCATGAGGTTCTCTTTTAGATTAGTAAGTTAACTTTTGTTTGTTAGAAGAAAACATATATTTTTGCAAATACATATTTTGTAAACTCTTACGAAAAGCTTATTATTTCAGAGACTGAAATAAAAGAGACTATTACTCAGTATTTGCCTGATTTATTTCAAAAACATTTGTTTTTTCTTGTTTGCGATATTCCCTAGTTTCTGAAAACATAATAATTACATTATATTTCGTTCTGTGAGACCGTGCGCGGATACAGCGGGGTAATTGCGTAACAAACTATCATTAGCAATGGCTTTTATGTTGACAGTTCAACAACATTCATTGCGTTATTTACGTTGTTAAGCAGACAAACTTTTGGAACATACGAAGCAATGGATTAGCACTCTCAAAATGATTCAGATTGCGATTGATAGTGTGTTACGCAATTACGGTGTAGGTGTCACAAAATTTGGCATGGGTATAGGAAGATAAATTACTTAAAAGGTATCGCAGAATTATTCGAGTCGATAGATTGAATAAATTTATTTTTATTATGGAGCTTTTCTGTTGAGTTCCACGAAAATGAAAACGCCGAATTCTAGAGAACTCAGAATAAAATCTGACGAAAATCCATGACTAAACTTCGTCGGAGGCTTTGAGTTAATTTACTTAATTAACTAAACTGACAGGTGGTTGCCACATACTGGGCAAAGTACAGACGCCAGCACATCAAGCTACCCGAAACTGTCAATTTTTCCCAATCAAACTTGAACCATATGCTGTAGCGATAAAGTTGAAAATCTATTAAAGACATTTGACAGATTGTAGTAGCTTGTTGTGCTGGGGTCTGTACCTACTTCGGTAACACAGCTACCATTTGTGAGATGTCAGTAACACCAAGGCGTTGCTGGCGTTCCTAGAAAGACTAGGGTGGAGCGAATAATCGATTTTCCCACCCGTACGCAAAATACGCGCTTTGACGTGGAGTGGCGGAGACCAGCTGGTCTTACCAATATCTATTTCTCTTTCACACTATCGTGAGGCAGGGCAGTACTGCATAGCTATTCACAACCATTCGATACGCTTCCGTACCGTATCGAACAACAATCAATGTTATCGTAGGAGTCCTCGAAACGCTGGTCTCAAGTCCAAAACCCGAAAATTTTGACAACCGCTATTCTTCCGACAGTGGCTTGCTGTCAGAGGCAAGGCAAATCAGGTTAACGAAATGTGTAATTTTCGATACGATAGCGTTTCAAATGGTTACGATTAGCTATGCTGATCTGATAAGTAAAAATATGTTGGCCATTAATATCACTCCTTCCTTCCCTATGTTTCAGCCAGAATAGTACATTCTTCCCGAGGAGCCCAGCTGCTGATGTTCCACAATCACACGTTCTCAAGATCCAACAAGTTCTCATACGTCTGGTACTGTTCAAGTCGACTGTCCAAGAGGTGTCCGGCCAAAGTGACTTATAAACTGGGCATAATATTTGCTCATGATGTTGAACACAATCACCCTCCGCCATTGACCTGAATGACTCAAGTACACTCCCGGACTCCCAAATCGACCCACTGTGGATTCAAATATTACCTATAAGTATTTATGGGGTATTATGCGCTAACGTAACCGGCAAAATTCAAATTTTCGAAGGTTTTTTCGAATTGCAGGACAGTGTCAGGTTGTATGCAATGTTGATTAAAGTCTGATTCATTAGAATCAGCAATAAGTACAACTCTTGAGTTAAAATTGGCCTCAAATGTCATGATTTCATGAAATAGTCATTCAATAGGGTAATATGAACTTAGAGAGTTGTATTGATGATTTTTATGATTGTATGTACCTATTTCTATACTATTAATAAATATTTGTAACGGCCGCGAATCATACTTCAACATACAACCTGATACTAACCTGCAAATTGCAAAAATCTTAATCTGCCCCCTTATTCACAAACACTCGATATGCTTCCGTATCGTATCGAACATTAATCATTGTTATCATAGGAGTCTTCTCAATGCTGTTCACAAGTCCAAAACCCGAAAATTTTGTCAGTTTAAATCAAATAGACGCCCGCTATTCTTCCAACAGCTATTTGTTGCTGAGGGGAAGTCAAATCAGGTTATCGAAATGTCAGGTTTTCGATACGATAGCCTGTCGTATGGTTGTGAATCAGGGCTCAGGTGTCATGATTATTCCAAATTTGAATTCACGACTGTATATGTAAATATGTAGGCTGGCTCGATTTAGGAGTACTGGAGTGTTAATCTAATTAGAGCAGCAATGGCCCAGTTTTACTTAATAGCCGTGACTTACTTATCAGGTCATGATTGAACCCAGGGGGCTACTCTCTTAGTCTGTCAAAGATTCGGGCCCGTCAGAAAGTACTTCGAGACTTCGAAATGAACCCTACAACCGATTAATTAAGTTTTTCGGACAGGTAAAATCACATAGGGAGTAAGGGCAACTGTCAAATCGTGTTCGGGCCCTGAACTAATCTTACGGCCGTGGGTAATACGGAGTAGGTAACGCCCAAAACTACAGATTTTCTGCTTGGAGAGTAGACCCCCAGACAGGCAACCACTTTACATTGTGCAATTTATTTTATCACCATTGCTCTGAAAAGCAAGTAGTTTTGACGTTTTATACGGTGTGTTCGATCGCCATGCCACCTGTAGCAAAAGTCAAATAAATACAAATTGTTTCACTTTTTTTGGCATGGGAATGGGACGGCTTGTATTGTGCAGTGTTAGAAACGTATACAGAGGCTCTTTATTTCCTATTCCTAACAGCTTCAGATAATATCAAATTGTAAATTCTACCAAAAATTTATTATTAGTAGTTAGGTATCAATTTAATAAATAAATGAAAGAAACCTATTCCAGTTTTTCATTGTAATAAAAATGTTAAAATAATTAACTTTCAGATTCCATGTTATTAGTTTTAAAAGCGAGATATGCAGGTTACCCTTTTTAAGGCAAAGGGTATACAACCATCAATTTAAAAAAAAAACCTCACCATAGACAATATATGGTAAGGATTTTTTTAAACGAAAATCGTCAAATTGCAATAGTTGATACTATTGTAATTTTACGATTTCCGTTTTATATATTGATGTAAAATAAATAAAATAAAAGTCAAGTTCTAAGCACACATAATTTCCAGGGTTCCATATCGAAAGGATCCAAGTGGGTAAACGAAAGAAAACGTTGCTAATGATCCAGGACTATACCTTTACCCAAACGACGAGTGACAATAGATATTGGAACTGCAGCAATAAGTACTCGGCCAAGTGTCCAGCGAAGCTGCGGTTCAACGACTGTGGACAGTTGATTTTCCATGAACTGGAGCATAACCACGAAGCGCCAGCGTTTTTTAAGACTAAGGATGGAAGTTACGTGAAGCTGTAGTATTATTATAGTTTATAATAAATTAGACACTAAAAAAAGAAGTTTAATTGTCAGCTCATTTTTTTTAAATATTATTAGTATTTAGTGCTAACAACACCTTAATAAATTACAGTCTGTTAATTTTATGAATATTGAAATGACGCATGTAAAGATGCAATTTTTTTATCAAGGTCTGACCCCGCGTCCTAATCAAAAGCGACCGTCGTCGCGCGAATACGCAATCGTCGCGTTCATATGTCACTTTTTGTACGGAAAATCGGAAGTCGCCCTCTGTCGGCACGACCACGCGCCTAGAACAAGTGGTCGGGCCGACAGAGGGCGTCTTCACCGAACAAAAAGTGTCAATTATGAACGCGACCATCGCATTTGGTTAGGACGCGGACTGATACTGTTTTCCTCGATTTAACTTCGTAGGTCAGGTACAGTCAGGGAAATTTATATTTTATTTAGTTCATGAAATTGATGACTACGTCAATTTTCCATTTCCTACATGTCGATGATTGACTCTGCGCAGGTCGGTCACACGCTCGAGGAACGCTCGCGCCCTGCGCACGCCTAATGTGAGGGGGCCTAAGTCAGCGAGACTTACACATGCGCGGTCCGAGGGGGGGGGGGGGGGGTCGTGGGGGTCATGACCCCCCCCAAAATCATTCAAGCTGTCGAGTCTGAATGATTTACTTGCCTTACTAACTTAAAACTGTACTTGAGCCACGAAAACCCCGATTGGCATATTCAAAAACATTAAGAACATCGGCAGACATGGGGACTGCCGACTGAAGCAAAAACTTAAAGCCATAAAATGACAGTGGGTTTTTTAACGCGCCTAATAAATATTTTCCTTTAAAAAGCCTGTTATAAAAATATAGAATCCAGGATTCAAGAGCGAGCGAAGCAAACTCGGGATATTGGGCACCCCGCCCGTACGTAAGGTTGAAAGGCTTAGGTAAGGCTAGATTCGAAAACCTAAACTGCTGTAAAACGAGTGAAAGCTTTTCGTCATAATTCGACAAAGTTCTCTTTTTGTATGATGGGTAAAAGAAAACCGAGACTATTCAAGGTGGGGTGCTAAAATTTTCAGGCTCGCTACGCTCACTCTTGCATTGGTTCTTGAGCTTTTCTTCAAAAGTTGACAAAGCAAGTAATTCCTAGTCCTTTTGGAATGATCGAAAGAAAATCGAACCTATCCGAGAATGTGCAAAATTTTCGAGCTCGCTACGCTCGCTCTTGCATTTTAGATTCTGATAGCTGCTTGAGCTTGCCTGCATAAGTCGACAATGTAACTCCTATTTTTACTTGAAAATATAAAACAAAACACCTAATCAACAAAGGCGTTTGTTAAAATTTTCGAGCTCGCTTCGCTCGCTCTCCCCACCCTACACAATCTACCGTTCTAATAAATACGACCAATTTGGCAGCATTTAAGTAACACCCCCCTATGTAAAAGCTGCGTCCCTGAATAGCATAAGTAATGTGAAGCTGGATATGTACATGAACCTTAACATATCATCACGCCTTTAATCCCCAAAGGGTTGGGCAGGGGTGTACCTTCATATAGTACTTACACCCACATTTCGCCAGTTATTAAGTGAAATTTCATAGAGGGCGAGCCGCCAACCGGGCACAAATCCAGACTTCAAGCTGCTTCTGAGAAATTTCTGATGGAAAAACCCTTTAACACTGTACCCGACCTAGGAATCGAACCCAGCCAGGCCCTCATTCTCAGCAGTAACGCTTGCGACTACTAGACCAACGAGAAGATGTACCTCCCTTAAAATATTCCTCGGCACCCACGATGACCCCCCCCAAAATCTTGGGCTGCGACCGCGCCTGGACTTACAGTCAATCTTCGTCTATTGAGATTTAAATAAACGGACAATTTAAGATGGTAGTCCATTTGCAATACAATTAAGTGCCTTGACTTTACCTATTCTATCTATAAAGTATAGGTAAGAGTTTTTTAGAGCTTAGTCTAAGTATAGGTAATATTAGTAATTCGGTGTCGGATTTTGTTTTCTCGTTTTTTGTGCAATGCAATCTTATGTAAGTAATACACGAAGAAATCGATAATCTTAGCAAAATCTTACTTAAATTAGTTTAATAGTAATTTTATTAGTGGGTTAGGTTTAAACCCACCCATAGATCAATTTATGTATTTACAAGAGTTATGTTTTAGTAAATTCCTATTAGCAATAAACGAAACGCCTATTGTCTATTTTTAAGGCGCAGATATACGACTTCTAATGATTTTAAATTCAACATCACGTCTAATCGACCGGACTGATTTCTTTGAAAAAAATAAATGTTATACTAGACCATTTGCTTCGTAATTTGATATGTGAATATTTGCAATTATATTTTTTTAACATAGTGTAATTAATTTGTAAAGTAATGTCTACCGCGGACATAAAAACGATAATCGCGCAAACACTATCGGGTGTATTTTCATACAACTTTCACCATCTAAAAGACAATTTAATTCCCCGAATTTTAGTATACGGTTTTTATTTGTTTGGTGTTTGAGAGTTTTTGTAAATAGATAATTGCTTCATATTTGCAATAAATTACCACGGTTGTGTCATCGCGCTTCTCTTTCTTTTCTATGCAGTCCGACAGTGACCGCGCTTTAGGTCGTGTAGTCGCCTTAAGTTACTTATAATTTGAAAAATTTCGCTTTTTGTCCGAAGTTAATACTAAAATCTTACCCGTTGAAAAAATATAGTCAATTATTTTAATTGTAACTTATTGGAAGCTATGTACAGTCAGAGAAATTGAAACACTACGTCAATGTGTCGTGTTATAATCATTTCATATAGGTAACTGTCAAAGAAGTTGTGATTTGAATATACCTACACAGACTATTTAATTTGATCGTCAATTTGCTAAACAATTAATTTCCCTGACTTTACCTAAAATGTGTCTGCTGTTTTGTTCCTAATGTTGAGATTATAATATGTGTATTAAATAAATTAAATTATTTTTTTATTATTATGAATGTACAGGTGCCGCACATCAACCTACTACAATCTGTCAAATTTCTTTAATTTTTCAACTTTATTGCTAAAGTATAAGGTTCAAAATTGATTGGGAAAATGTGACAGTTTCGGGTAGGTTGATCTGCTGGCGTCTGTACTATTTGTTTATGTCTAGTAAAAGTATGAATCCCTATCTACAGAACCAGTTAATATCAACAACTCAAGTACACAGTACAAGTACAGACGCCAGCACATCAAGCTACCCGAACTGTAAAATTTTCCCAATTAACTTTGAACCTTATGATTTAGCGATAAAGTTCAAAATCTATTAAATAAATTTAACAGATTGTAGTAGTTTGATATGCTGGCGTCGCACCTGTGTAAGTACCTATCTACTTCATCTGTTCATCATCATCTTCACCATTTCAGTTGAGACGTTCACCTCTGGTTAATCTACTTACCTAAGTGCAAATATTAGGTATACTTAATCAAGTAGGTGGGTATTCAAAATTTTGGTGTTGGTAAATAGTACCTAGATATATCACTGGACGACTTCCCTAGTCCAACTGTGCTGATGCAATTGACGTGTTCGGTGTGAAAGAATAGCCTGTATATGACTCGACTCCACTCAGTCCCACAGTCAGTCAGGCCTGTTTTGCTTGGAGTGTAATGTTGGGATCATCCAACGGTTTTTCTAAAACAATTCTACGCACCATCGCTCTGTGTTAAACCTTAATAATTCTGCCTCGGTCAAACACCAAAAAGTAAAAAAAATATATATTTAATAAAAAGTAACGCCTTTTTCTTTCAGATTTACATTATGAGATCCTGCATACGCCTGGTGGCAGAACCGTTATGGTCTTCCAAGATTACACCTTCTCAAATAGCTGGAAGTCCAGGTGCTGGTACTGCTCTAAACGGAAGACGCTCAAGTGTCCGGCAAGGGTCTTCATTGACATTTATGGCCATATCAGAAAATATAACACTGATCATAATCATTAGAGGAAGTCGTGTCAGTCAGACTATATTTTGTCGTTAATCGGCCAGGCTTACTTTCGCACTCAGACCCGACACGACACATAAAAATAATCTGTCAAATTGGCTAATATATTTTAGCCCATGTCAACAAAAAAATGCTCCATCATTTTGACTGACAGCGTCACAGCAAGTGAAGCCTATGAGTACGGCACTAAGTTTATTTTTGTGGATTTTCTATTATTTTTTGTGCAAGTGGTGTAATAAATGACAGGTAATTAAGTATTTCAACATCGATATCGGTTACGCGTCTGTATAATAGTGTTACGAGCTTGGGGTTCGTGACAATAAAAACTGCCGATTTAACAACCAAAAATAGACACTTTATTTATAAACACCAATTACAACTTAAACACACTAATTATAAAACACAATCGCACTACTAATCACTTAAGAGTCGCACTTGAAGATCGCTTCGATGTTATCGCTTGTATCGCTTATCCAATACTGAATGCCGGCTCGCAGGCACACCGGCCTTATATAGGCCTCGGATAGTTCCAAAACCTTCTACCGTAGAAACATCTAGAATGTTCGAGTACATACCGAACCCGACGGACCAGACGTCGATAGTTCTGGAAAGTTCTATCATCGAAGTTTCTAGAAGGGACCCGAATAATTATAAGTTCTGCTACTCGATACTAGATGGCGCTAGTGGTAGCTAATGTCGCCATCAATTGTGGCGCGCAACACTGCCCCCTCCTAAGACATGCTCGTCCCGAGCATTATTGGCCCCATAATAACGCGCCAGTCGATCCACATGGACGATCTTAGGAGTACCTCTTGCACCTTTCTGTATCCGGTAGGTTACGTCATTGATCTTTGTCACAATCCGGTACGGTCCGTCCCATTTAGCTTGAAGCTTAGGAGATTTCCCTTTGCTGCGGACTGGATTGTGCAACCACACTAGTGATCCTTCGTCGAACCCTTTATTGTTCATTTTGCGGTCATAACGGGTTTTCATCTTCTCAGACATTTGCTGGCCCGATTGTCTGACGTGCTCATTGATGTCATTCATTTTGTTCCGCAAGTCATTCGCATAATCGGTTATACTGCGTGGGGCATCAGGTGGTATTCCGGTGATCAAGTCTGCAGGCAGCCGTAATTCCCTTCCAAAGTTTGCGAAAGCTGGTGTCACCGATGTACTTTCGTGAACAGCACTTCGATATGACAACAAAAACGGTTGTATGTGCTTGTCCCAATCTCGTTGCCGATTTTCCACAACTTTTGCCAGGTATCTCTCCAATGTCTGATTAAATCGTTCCACCATTCCATCCGATTGTGGGTGGTAAGAAGTTGTCCTCGTTTTATGAGTACCCATAACTCGACAAGTTTCCTGGAATATTTGGGACTCAAAATTCCTTCCTTGATCACTGTGAATCTCTAAAGGTACTCCAAAACGGCAGAAGACTTCATGGACTAGTTTATCTGCGACTGTCGAAGCTTCTTGATTTGGTATGGCGAAGACTTCCGGCCACTTAGTGAAGTAATCCATTACAACCATGAAATACTTGTTACCACTATCACTTTCCGGAAACGGTCCCGCAACATCTAGGGCTATCCTCTCCCATGGTGCACCAACATTGTACAATTTCAATGCACCTCTACTACGAGTCTGAGGTCCCTTTACCGCTGCACAATTCGTACATTTGCGGCACCACTCCTCGACATCGTCCCGACAGTGGACCCAGTAAAACCGTTCTCGTATCTTCAGTAGGGTCCGTTTAACTCCCAAATGGCCTCCTGAACAACCATTATGGTACAGCTGTAGAACATCCGGTACTTTAGCTTTAGGGACAACCATTTGAAAATGACAGCTGTCTCCTCGAGCATTTTCCCATTTACGGCACAGGACTCCATCCTGAATCATCAAGCTGTCCCATTGGGCCCAATAGCTTTTTGTGGTCGAACTCATCGCTGAGACGTCGCTCCACTTGGGCTTAGGTGCTCTGGCCTTTATCCACTCCAGAATCGGCTTGATGTCCGAATCTTCCTGCTGTGCACGCTGTAGGCTTTCCTTTGACTCGTTGCTGAGGTCTGTCCTGAGCATCCTCACAGGTACCACTTCCTTACCCTCTTGCCTAGTACCATACTTGCAGTCTTCAGGACAAGGTCTTCTAGACAATGCATCTGCGTTGCCATGAGATTTCCCGTCATAGTTTTGTGTGATCGAAATCCTCGGGGCTCTTTGAACATCAGACAGCACCCGCCCCGCAGTCCTGGCTATTACTCGTTTTCCCTGCTGCTGCTGGGCGGTGCTGTTAGCCGCACTACCCTCAGGAGACCAGCCATCTTCCCTTTCTGCAGTTCGCTTCGGGCAACTGGATCGAAGATGGCCCCTTTCCCCACAGCCGTAGCACCTAGGGCTGTATCTTCTATTGCGGTCGCGAACTGTAGCCGGTGCAACCTCTCTGACGCGATGGGAACGATGATCTTGCCGCACAGCTTCCACCTCCAGTGCATGGGCCAGGGCGTCCTTAAGCGTCCCGTGGTGACCGAGCCTTACAGCAGCTCTGACTTCAAGGTCGCGGATGCCGTCGATAAATACCTGCACCAGGTTCACACCAATAAGCGCTGGTACAGACTGGTATGCTTTCCGAACCAGCTTCTCAACTTCAAGGGCCCACTGCTGAAGGGTTTCGTTACTGCGTTGCACACGGTCCTTGAGCTGCGCACGATACACGTGTTCCAGGTGAGCGTCACCATACCGAGCCTCCAATGCCTCAAGGAGCTGCTCGTAAGTCACTTCTTTTCCAAGAGCTTCCAGCACAGTTAAGGCCTGATCTCGCAGGCCTAGGGTGAGGGCAGTCATGGCCTGACTCTTATTCCACCCGTTCGCCTTCATGACAGCCTCAAACTGAATTTTGTAGGCCGACCAGGAAGAAGTTCCGTCGAACGGTGGCACTTTGAATCCCCGTAGCGAAGGTGTTGTAGCTACGGGGGCTACGATTCCATCCTCAAGTTTAAGGTAATCCAGCGTTTTCTTCACGTCAGCCATTACGGTTTTCTTCACGTCAGCCATCACGGTGTCAACCCGATTATTCACTTGGTCGATTCGGGTTTCAGCTTCCAACAGGCGGTTGTCGTGTTGAGCAACCTTATCCTTCACCTCCTTCATGTCTTTCCCGAAGGTAGCGTGAAGTTCCTTCATAAGGAGCATCTGCTCTTCCTGGCGGCGCGCCTGCTCCTCCTTATCCCGCTGGAGCTGTTCCTCCAACCGACGAGCCTGTTCCTCCTGTCGGCGGGCCTGTTCCTCCTGTCGGCGGGCCTGTTCCTCCTGACGGCGAGACTGTTCCTGCAGCATCATCATTAGAGCAGCAAAATCTGGTGCTGATGATGCTGGAGCAGCTGTGGACGGTCCGGCTTCCGTGATCGGTAGTTGGCCCTCCGACGTCTGTGGCGTTGCTCCACCGAATCGCCTCTGGTCCGTCTCTTGCTGGCGTTGACTCCGGGTACGGATACCCTCCGTGTCGTCCTTCGGTAGAATCGGCATAATCCTTGCTTCTGACACCAATTGTTACGAGCTTGGGGTTCGTGACAATAAAAACTGCCGATTTAACAACCAAAAATAGACACTTTATTTATAAACACCAATTACAACTTAAACACACTAATTATAAAACACAATCGCACTACTAATCACTTAAGAGTCGCACTTGAAGATCGCTTCGATGTTATCGCTTGTATCGCTTATCCAATACTGAATGCCGGCTCGCAGGCACACCGGCCTTATATAGGCCTCGGATAGTTCCAAAACCTTCTACCGTAGAAACATCTAGAATGTTCGAGTACATACCGAACCCGACGGACCAGACGTCGATAGTTCTGGAAAGTTCTATCATCGAAGTTTCTAGAAGGGACCCGAATAATTATAAGTTCTGCTACTCGATACTAGATGGCGCTAGTGGTAGCTAATGTCGCCATCAATTGTGGCGCGCAACAATAGGTTAGTTTCCTGGGTAAAAAAATAATAATTCTAATTAGTCCGTCAGTTAGATTATCGAAAAATAATGGACCCTTATTTTTTCTTTTGTCAATCAAACAAAAAATGACAAAGATAAAGCGCGTCAAAATTTGGGAGTGGGGGGTCGTGACGTCACGCCGTGCTAAAAAGTTTTTTAGGAAACTAGCCTCTTGATAGGTGCTACTTTATATTTGGTAAGGAGGTGTACTTTAAACGTCTAGGTAGGTAAATAATTGTAGAAATCGGTATCGCTAGTGTCGATAGATCAAAAGTCAACGTATTGCTCAATGTCAACGAAGGTTAAGGTAAGTAGCTACATTTATTTTTTATCACTTGATTCCTTTGCGCTTATACAGTCTGAATAACATCTTAGATATAGTTAATGTTTTGGTACCTATTCCTGAGTTTTGCAGTGAAATAACCTTCACTATGCCTAAATGTTTTGTTAATTGCCGTCGTTTATTTGGGGTGGCGCCACTTTCATCGCGTCGAAGATAGCTATCAAGTTATTCCGTGAATCGTGACTTCGCTTGAATCGAAACGCAACGAAATGACAGTCGTGTCAGATTGACGGATGACGGGTAATTAAAATAACAAAAATAAACACAGGGATTTATTGTAAATTCCCCAAATGGACCTAATCCTAGTGCCAATGATATATAATTTTGTGAAAATCATACCCTAATATAAGCGGTAACAATATAAAGTGTCAGTGTATTTAACATAACCTAAAATTGTGCGCGGAGTTTCAAATTATTTTTAATGTAAAGTGTTTTACAGTCCTATTTAATCACAATAATACTAATTTATTACATGTAAAGTGTGCTAGTCTAAGCTCTTTACTTGATTTCCCTTTTGTTTTGCGGAATATCGCTGTATCAACATGATTTGGTGAGTGAATTAGTTATAAATTTCCCGATTTTTTAAATTTTTGTATTCTATGTTTTTATAGGGATTTTTAAGGAATTTAATCAACGTATCATGCACTATTAAATCATTATGTTCCTATAGGACAATTGTTTATTGTAACTTACTGTTTTATTTAGGAATGATTAAGTAGAGCAGCGATGACCTACTTTTTATCTTCGGTAGGAAACTTGTTTGTTCTTGTAAAGATTTATACGAAATATTTGAACGTATATCAGAATCTATTTAAAGATTCAGATAGCTAATAGTATAGTTTTGTTAAAGCAACTATCCCTATTTTGTTGGTAGGTGCATGGCATTCTTGCATCCCCATTATCCATGGATGTTACACATTTGTACATAAGTAAGCTAAAATTGGATTTAGATGAATAATTGTTTGTAGCAATAAGGGTGGCATAGTCAGTTTGTGATTAAACTCTCTATAAAAAAATATTTGTTAAAAAAATAGATCCATATTTTCAATTAATATTAATTAAATTAATAAAAAAATACTTTTTAATGAAGAGTTGAATGATGTTGTTTATAAGATATAACTATTGTGTAATAATAATAATAAGAGCAATTTTATGTGCCTTTCAAAAAAATATTTAAATACTTATATGATATTCTTTAAATCTTTGCAAGTTGCACTTACCTTGTTTAAAAAAAAGGAAAATAATGATATTACATTGTTTTGATGACAAATGATTAAATGATTTTTAAGTAATTAAATAATTATTTAATATGTTATGTTGTGTAATGTTTAAATAAAATATACTTTGGAGTTTCATTGTTTTTATTTACTAATTCATGGTAATTGCCTTTTTCACCTTTCCTGTCCGCCTGAGCAAATGTCTATTGCAAAAATTTCATAAAAATAAATGTCTTTTAATTACAGTTTTAGACAAATTTTCTGTAAACTACGTTATCCCAATAAAAGAAGAATTCAACAATAAACTAAAAAGCCTTGTTGGTCGCAAGAAGAGCAACAGCTTGTACTTCATCAACTCGGAAAGGTACCAGGACTTCATAAAAGAGGTGAAGGAAATTAAAAGCAAACAAAATAAAAACTTTGAAGACTACAAAATGCTTGCAAGCTATGACGTCATAGATGTGAATGGTAGGGAGCGGATGATACAGCCTAGGACTGAAGATAATTCTGTTATTAAGTTCTATGTGCCTATAGAAGACTTATTCAGTGTTTTACATACCATACATTTACTGTTTAAACATGCAAATAAAGATGTCATGGATACCGAATTGAAAACAAAGTTTTGTAATGTTTCCAAAGAAGTTATAAAAATATATTTGACTTGTTGTAAAACTTGTAAGGAGAGTAAATGAATTCTTATTTATTGCAGTAATTTAAGTAAGTCTTTTTATATTATAAACTTTTTACTGCTTAAAAATACAGTAAGTCTTGTACTATTTTAAATAATGAATTTCTTTCTTTAATATTAGGGAATATATATATTTCTTTTTATGGGAACAATCGAGTTTTATTTTGCTTGCTCTCACCTACAGCCATGCCACACACAGGTATCAAGTCGCAAATAATATTATCACTAATATACTTATTTTTACTTGATATTTTAAGTACCGTTTTGTTACTAGATTAAGTAATTATGCCGTAAGTACCATGGAGGAGTCTAGGAGACACTGTTCTTCCACATATGCATTGTTTGCTCTTTTTGTAAACCGAAGCATAAATGTAAACTTTATTAATTTATAGTGTTTTATTATTGTAAATTATAAGTCTATTCAAGCCCTTGTTTCCAGTTTATGTTATTTTCACTCAAACAATATCAACTTTATGGTAGTGTAAATTAAGTTGATTGCCGAATGACTAGTACTATTTAAAAGGTCATCAAAATTATTGAAGTTGTAGTACAAATTAAACTTTATGTGTGGGTATTAAAGTTGCTTTTGAAACTAATATTAATTTACACGTTTGGAAACTAAATCGCGAACGTAGTATAGACTTTATATTTTGTGCTATCTTTTACTGAGGAAAAAAATGTCAGGACATGCACAAAGATGTAACGCAGTTCAGAAGCGCAGGGTCTCTTGTCTACCAACCACGCATCCGTAAGTAGCGTAGCCGTGGGATTCAGAAGATGATCCCAACGTTTTCATAGAGCGCAAAATTAAGAACAATGTTGTAGTGTAGCCTTAATCTACTTCTTAGCGTATCGATGGCAAAAGGCTCAAACATCTTTTTATATTATTGCTGGTTTTGTCATCGGACTGTTTGGCCGTGAGAATGGCCGATTAGGACTTATATTTGCCATCGTGGTGGAAGGATAAGAATAGAATAGTATACTTTTTCTTTTATAAGCTACTAGACAGAAGTCGATTACCTAGGGTGCGTCGGGTGTAACACAAGATCGGAGGGTACGTCGCTCGAGGAGGCTCCTTTCATGCATCCCGCTGTAGCCTAAATGGAACTGTGCCTTTATTGTCTAGTGGTCGCAACTCCGCAAGTGCAGCACACATGTAGAGAGACACAAGATACTTCTGTTTTTAATGACAACGTAGGTGCCTGCGATGCTTCTGTTAGGTATTGTAATGTAGATCGGCTTCGGTAACCATTAGTAAGTGCGTTGCCTGTTAAAAAATAACACTGACATAACTTGATGACATAATAAGTCGTGGTTTCTGCATTTGATAGAGTTGTGCTGCGAAGCATACCTACTGTCCGATAGGTAAACTTGATTGTTGATAAAATACCCTCATACTTCGTTTGTTTTCCAGTAAAGTTTATGATCTCAAGAGGAGGGGACCGACTGATGAAGCTGGGAGACTTCACATTCACCAGGGTGCAGTACCAAGGAGACCATTGCTATTGGTCGTGTTACACCCACAATACTCACGGTTGTCCTGCCAAAGTGTATACCGAACGAAATAGATTGATGTATGCGAAAAATCTTCACAATCATCCACCTACGGAGTTTTTTGTTTGACATTGTCTTCGTTTTGTTACGGCTACATTGTCGCGATAAGGCGAACTGCACGCTCTCTCTTGCAAATCGCTCGACGTCTCGCTGGAAGCAGAGCGCGCGAAGTGTAATTTGATGTATCGCGACAATGTAGCAGTAGCATTACGTCCTTTGTACACACACGTTTATCTTTCCGTGAAAAATTACGGCTAATTCGCCGTGTGTAGGCACGGTCGTCAATGTTGTATGGATCACCATGGAAGCTTGCTGACGACACGGCGCGGCGGCACTACAGCACGGCGGCGTCGCGTTATACCAAAAAACCGTGTCACATACAAGGTCTCACGATTTTTTTACGGCGCGGTCAATACGCTGCTCCGTAAAGAAACCGTGCTGTGTACAAAGGGCCTTAGGAGCATAATAAAATATATAGTGTTTCCATCTTTTCTGATTCGGTAGCTGAGTCGTTGTCATCGCCTAAAGCCTTTGCCTTCTTATCACTAAACGAAATCTAACTTTAGTTCTAGCCTAAACCTTTGAGCCAGTACCTATTGTTTGTTTGTATTTGTTTTATTCCTATTTCTTTTCGAACTTTATTTCTATTTAGGTAAAGTTCTTAATACTAAAATGACAACTTAGTACCGAACTAAGCTGTCATTTTTGTATAAAGAACTGCATTTAATACCAGTTAGGTTTTTAATTCAATAACTGGCTCGGTGGTTTAAACACAGAATACTTAAAGTACTACGTACAGAAAAGACACTCCCTTCCCCGCACTAACATCAGTTACCGCACCTCACCCCGCACTTCGGCATGTTCGTCGCCCGTTCTTTAACAAGAGCGCTCGCAAACACAAGTGCCTCACGCACACATTCATACGTATACAAACGTCATTTTTTAATGTAGTAGTAGTAGGTAATTATTTTGCGAGCGTTGTATGGAGTGTCCGGGGTGTGGTTTAAACCTGAAGGCCAATTCTCGTACTTAAAAAACGTTTGTAAGGTCTCAATCTCATCTCAGCGACAATCAATGTCAAAAATGTAGTTATGGAGGTTGGTGTTTGTACTTATCGATGACCCGAGTCAGCTAAGATGGCGGCAGTATAGTAATGTCTTCCTCATTTTCCTAGTGTCTTATTATGTAGGTAATCTATCTCCTAGTGTCTTATTATGTAGGTAATCATTCTGTGTTATAATACTTACTTATAATAAAGTTCATTGTGTATAAGATTAAATTCCTTTACGTATTGGGTGTAATGACTGAATGCCACTGAATGGATGGCTCAATACGGGGAAGGAATATTTCGATCGATATGTCATATTTTCAGTCAGGCATTAGCCAAAGAGAACAAATCTAGCCATTGCTCTTCTTTTTTTATGTAGGATTCTTGAGGCTTTGGACAGATTTAAGTGGATTAGACAAGGTGCTCAAATGCAGGGTGGCAAGTACAGACGCCAACACATCAACCTACTACAATCTGTCAAATTACTTTAATAGATTTTCAACTTTATTACTAAAGAATAAGGTTCAAAGTTGATTGGGAAAATTTGACAGTTTCGGGTAGGTTGATGTGCTGGCGTCTGTACATAGACGCGCAACGTGTTACCATAGATTCAGTGCATGAGTCTGAACTACCGTGCAGTAAATTTGTGAAGTCAAAACTTCTTTAGGCGCGTTAGGCATTTTTTGAGATGGGAAAAACTGAATGGTATATCAACGCACAGCCTAAACCGCTGGCCCTAGAGACATGAAATTTGGAGGGTGGTAACGCAGTGCAGTACCTACCACTGGAGTCACGTGACACAGTGGAAGCGTACAGCTATTCACATTCCCGTTCAGCGGGGCTCATAAAAGATTTTGAAGGTATTTCTTCTATATTCCAGAATTTATGTAAAGATTCGTCCAACGACAGAAAACAATGAGAATCATCTATATTTAACGCGGTAGAAAAATATGAAACGGTATTTAAATCAACGAGACTGTTATTGTTATTAGATAAACTAGAGGGTATCTCACCCAGAGGGTGTGTTCTTTGTGAACCACTAAGAAAGGGTTTTTCGAAATTCCACCCGTAAGAGGGTAATTGGGGGAGGGTGAAATTTCACGCGGACGAAGTCGCGGGCTGAAGCTAGTTAATTCATATTTGTTTACATTTTTGGGAAATCAATCGCGAATGCACTTTAGAATCATGTGGTGAAGTAATGGTTACAGTTTGCGGGTCGATGTCCCCTGCGACGTTGTATAATATGTAGTCTATAAGTAAGAGTATATAGGGTCCCATTAAAATAAATGGACAAATTTTAACACAGCGCTCAGAACGTCTAACCAAAGATATCCAAAAAAAAAAAAAAAAACACTGATTAAAGTGATTTTATTTTGACCTAAAATAATAAATTGCCGGCACATTTGTGTATTTTCGTTTGCTGATTATTTTTCTTGTAAGTATCTAATGCGTTTTTCTTATATATTTTTTTACCATCGTCCTTATTTTGGTTGTCTGAATGATTTCTAAAATTTTGTCCATCTATTTTAATGGAAACTTATATTAGCGGACTGACATGACATGGTTTATTATGTGTTTATTTGTCTTCGTCCATGAATTACGTGAGTTCGTTTTAGTTTCCGTAGTATAGTATTTTTTAAACTAAAACTATCTTTTACTGTAAGGTGCTAATTTGTGATAGAAACTCAACTTTGTGATCTCTGCGTGTTATTGTAAATTCTTGCCTATTTTTTTTCACTGGATGCTGTAGCGGTGAATATTCGATGTATTTTCAGTATTAGTGCACTTGTGTTCCATTGCTCTCTATTTTTGTATAAAAATATATTTGAAAGTATTACATGAGCTTTATTATTTCTTTAATCATGAGCTTTAGTTATTTTAGTAGCTTGAAGTAAATGTCACTATTGACAGACTTACTCAGGAGCAAGAAGAAAACTTGAAAAAAATCAAAATCCCCGAAAAAAAAAACAAACAAAATAAAAAATCCCCGATCGATCTCAATCTTGTGGAAAAAATCACAAGTCCTAGTCTTTACGTTAAAACTGATGGATAACTCTACTCCTAATCATAAAACAATGCCTATTCTAATATAATATAAAATAGCTAAGACTGCAAGCAATTTTGTAAATAAACGACGCTTATTAAACTCCCAAGACCCAAGAAATCGCGTACCCGCGATTAACTAACTCAAATATTTTATGAAATTACAGAAAAAATCCTCAATGGTCACGAAGCTGCATACATCATCCCGTCTCTTAGAGGAAAACCACTAATAGCGTATCAAAATTACACTTACTGCCGGCATTCAGTTCGGAATGGTGTGGTCAGATGGACCTGCTCTACCCATTCGTACAGATGCTGCAAGGGTGTTCTGAAGACCCGAGGGAAACGTATCATCGAAGTTAAGGGTGTCCACAACCACGACGCAGCTGAACTTCTCATCAATCGGTCTAAGCCTTACATGGGATGGACATGGTCATAAAAAAGTAGCTCTCATTTTTATCCGATTTCTTGTCGAAATTCCCAGTTTTGAACGACTATCAGAAGATGTGCGGGATAGTAGTTACTGTACTTATTAGTTGGTGAAACCTATATCATTAGATATAGTTCCACTAAGAACCTTCCATCTAGTTAAAAAAAAAAAACCAAGGTAAGTTATACCTATTGAAAAACTGATCAGTATAAAAAGGACGAGATAAGAACTTATGTATGTCACTAGTCAAATTATAAGATATACAGGGTCCCATTAAAATAGATGGACACATTTTAACACAGCGCTCAGTACGTCTAACCAAAGGTACCCAAGCAAAAAAAAAAAAGCGGCCAAGTGCGAGTCGGACTCGCCCATGAAGGGTTCCGTAGCAGCAAGTAACATAATATAAAAGTTCTTGTAGTTCGTTGTAACTTTGTGAAAGGTAAATTGCGGTTTTCGATTTATGACGTATTAAAAAAAAACTACTTACTAGATCTCGTTCAAACCAATTTTCGGTGGAAGTTTACATGGTAATGTACATTATATATATTTTTTTAATTTTATCATTCTCTTATTTTAGAAGTTAGAGGGGGGGGGGGCACATTTTACCACTTTGGAAGTGTCTCTCGCGCAAACTATTCAGTTCAGAAAAAAATGATATTAGAAACCTCAATATCATTTTTGAAGACCTATCCGTAGATACCCCACACGTACAGGTTTGATGAAAAAAAATTTTTGTAGTTTCAGTTGTAAGTATGGGGAACCCCAAAATTTATTGTTTTTTTTCTATTTTTGTGTGAAAATCTTACTGCGGTTCACAGAATACATCTACTTACCAAGTTTCAACAGTATAGTTCTTATAGTTTCGGAAAAAAGTGGCTTTGACATACGGACGGACGGACAGACAGACATGACGAATCCATAAGGGTTCCGTTTTTTGCCATTTGGCTACGGAACCCTAAAAACACTGATTAAAGTGAAAGAAAGAAAGAAAGAAAATACGTTTATTTGCGGTGAAAATGACGCAAAAAGAACATAAACACAAAAAATAAAACAAAAAGGTAGGGGGAATAATGCGTCACATCCACGCAAAACGGCTATCGCTCAGCATTATGCTGCGACCCTATGCAGGACAGAGCCCCAGCACTGGTTTTCAGCGACAGCCGGCGCTGACGTAATGACGTCGTCCGGTGCAGCAAACAATTATTAAAATACAGTGTACTTAAAGAAAAATAATTGAATTTAAAAGTGATAGAATATAATCCTCAATAAACGTTTTACACTTTATGAAGTGGCAACATTTCGAAGCGTCCTTATGAATTTGACGTAAATGTACCCAACGTGCACCAAAGTAATTATGATGTAAGAAATTACAAAATGGCCAAAATGATGTAATGTGATGTATTAGTATTATATATGTATGTATTATTATATATGTATTAGTATGATTTTATTTTGACCTAAAATAATAAATTGCCGGCACATTACTGTGTTTTCGTTGGCTGATTATTTTTCTTGTAAGTATCTAATGCGTTTTTCTTATATATTTTTACCATTGTCCTTATTTTGGTGATCTGAACGATTTCAAAAATTTTGTTCATCTATTTTAATGGGACCTTATATTATATTATTGGTTATATAGGTCAAGAGATTAAATTAGTAAATTATGCAATAAAGGTGTTTCCTGTAGAAGTAAAATAGTGGTAGATGATATTTTGGTTGTGAAATTGTATTCTGTGTTTTTTGAGCATTTATTCATTCAGGTATCTCCCAGGCTCTATTCTTTCCGTAAAAGTTTTTGTACAATATAATGGTCGTGAAATATGCATATACAGGTGAAATGGAAAACTTGCGCCAACTCGAAATAAGAGGTTCAGTAGGTAACTGTTAATAATCGTTCTGATTTGGAAAATGACAATTTTTCTTTTTTAGTAGGAACAGTCAAAATTAGGTAAATGACCTAGCTCAACGCGTTGCCAACTTGCTTCATATTATGAACTGCGATGAATGGATTGGATAAAATCGATGCTTTCATTTTCTTGTTTTTTTTTTTTACTTGATTGCCGATAATTCGTGTATAATTGAAGGCAATAACATAGTTTGCACTAAGACGATAACTACACGATTTTTCTTCAAGAATTTATATTTAGAAAATGACAATTTATATTGATTATGTAACAGTTTCTGAAGCTCCTTTTTCGAGTTGGCGCAAGTTTTCAATTTCACCCTGTATAAAAAGCCTACTTAATAGTATTATGTACAAACTTTCCGAACTTTCTTCCTTTTAGTAGTGAGATAAATAATAACGCTTTTTTTTACTAAGTATAATTTATGAAACTCTTTTTTGACTATTACTTAGTTGTAATGTTTTTCTAATTATAATGAAACGGCAGCAAATTAATAGCATTTATTAAAACTAAATACTCGCCCAATATTACATGAGACTTAAACATATCTAGGGAAATGTCGGTGTACTATTAGGAACACCCCTGCCTAACCCTTCTGGGAATACAGGCGTGAAGTCATGTTATGTGTGTGATGTGAATTTAAACTTTAAAAAACTAACAAAATTACGTTATTCCTATACAAAGTGGCAGGGACATCGCGCAAAATGTAACCATGAATTCAGCACATGATTCTAGAGTCTAGACGTAGAAGATTTTCGTCGACAATAAAAAAAAACTGCTGTTTCATAGACAAGTGCAATAATACCTACACGGTCAAAATGTTTGAAACAGCATTTCTTTTTCAATAATTGTCGTAAAATAGGTTTGAAGGTCCGTGGCATACCTACTATCGCACCATTTTGTTATTTTTTCAAAATGGCGGCCACACATGAAATCTATGTTCTTAAATCGATTGCTGACATCAATGAAAAAAACAAAATGGCGCGACAATAGGTATGCCAGGGTCCATATAAAAATCTTCAATCCCCTTTCAAAGCAGCGGGGTTCAGGATCATGTACTAAATCTATGGTAACACAGGGTGCGCGTCGATGTCTTTGACACCCTGTATACTACCAACTTTTAAGGGCTTAGTATGTCTGCCAATTCCCTTCAGTTTTTTAAGTCTGAAGTAGTCTGAAACATAGAATGTAAATCTAGATCTCATTATATTTTTTCCGGGGTAATTAAATACGTTTATTACCTACCTACTTATTTATACATTGTTGTAATGCGTTATTGTGAATTAGTCAATTCATTAGGTTAATCCTTAAATACAGATTTAGTGAGATTTAATCGGAGTTTCATTTACCTAAGAATCGTTCTCCTAGATCAATAGATCAGTTGCGAATGACCATTCAGAACTTATCGATAATAACTTGAATCGATTACAAATAATCTTCAAAAATATCTTAACGTATCGAACGAACAATGACTCGGTAAAATTGGAGTAACCTATTTCTGAAGCAGTTTTAAGCCGGATTCAGACGTGTGTAATGTAATGTATCGCGAATTCCGCCTGTAGATGGCACTACGAGCATTAGATACATACAACGCTCGGGCTGGCGCTCGCCTGATCCATCGGCTGTCGGTTTTTAACGCAAACACAAAGGCTCTTGCTATCGAACACAGTACAGCATACAGGATTCGCGTTGAAAGTGTATGCTGTCCACACTATTCGTATTACATTAGACATTACGTACGTCTGGATCCGGCTTAACACAATGTTTCTTCAATAGATCTATGCCAAGTAAGTATAATTAGTGCAACAACTTAAGAAATAATCAAACTGCACCTAAGTATCAAAATCAGTTACATCTAACTTTATTTTTACAGTTTCCTATGAATGGTCAAAAAACAACAGGGTGGTGATGGTCGTAGACGGATACAAGTTTTCGCTGCATTACTCCAGAAACTGCAAGGAACGATGGCAGTGCAGCAGAAGAAGTTATTTTGGGTGCAAAGCAGTCTTACATAAGGTAGAAGGGATTGTTACATATCAAAATAATTTTCATAATCATGAGCCGTGATTCTTAAAGAAAAAACCTACCTAGGTAATACTTAATTGCCATGCATGATCGAACTGTGATTAATGATTTTGTGAATCAATTAATAAGCGGTTTTAAGTTATTTGTATGTAAGTACTGAAATTATATTGTTGAGCTACATTGACAATGATTCTAAACCTACATTATAAACCGCCTTGTTCTTCTAAACTTCTCAACGGATTTTGATGCGGTTCTCACCATCATTTAGAAAATTTATTATTAGTGTAATATTTAATATAGAAATCTCGATGTGTTTTGGCAAGCCGAAAAAACCGAGCGAAGCATGGCCTTGTCGCTAGTGTCATAATAGTCATCTTATGACATTTATATATGCCTTGCATGAAAACATAATGACGTCATCGGGCTAGTCTACTGCCAATTTGGCGGGAAAGTGTGGGAAAGGTGCACGCCATCTTGTTTCTAACGTCACTAATCTTGTGCACGTGCAACGTCCCATCCCATTATTTAATAAAAGTACTTAAAAGAAACCATATCTGTAATATAATTTTATTTAACGTTGTGATTTTTTGTATATTTTTATGAATTTGTTTAATAATATTGTTGGTTTTGGCCCGGTTGATCTACATTGACAAGAGACAAAACATTGGCAAGAGACTCCCCCTATTACAGTAATTGGCGAAATGTGGGTGTACTATAGGTACACCTCTGCTAATTGTCCGGGTAATAAAGGCGAGATGTTACGTTAGTTTTGGTGCAATGTTAGATGTGTTCTTTTTCTACAGTTATATAAACTTTATACTTAGGTATTTATTTTAGATAGTCTATAAATAATATTATGTCATCTATAAAGTGATCCATTTTGTTTTTACTTCAAGTCATTTTCATCAATTAAGGTTGTAAGGTATGTTCGCACTCTTAAATTGAACATTAAACTATATTAAAAATAATAATGAAAAACACGTTTTGGTTTTTATTTTCCTACTAAAATGTCTGGACGAAAAACGAACCAGGTAAATAATTTCCTACCTACAGTTTAGATAATATATTTTTATGTGTTTTATTTTTGAATCTCAAATCACTGTAAGAACATAATTTTATTATATGGAAAGTCCCAATTAATCTTCTAGTACTTACTTCACAAAAAAATGTGTTCATGTTTAAAACTCAAAACCTATCAGAGAAACTAACACATTTCACTTTAAATTAAACAATTTACAAAAACTACGAATTCATTTAATTTTTTTTCTTTTTTATCAGATGAAGCAGCTAAAGAAATGCTGTGTCCAGTTTGTGGTGACTTCGTGAGCGGTATACACTACGGAATCCACACCTGTGAATCCTGCAAGTCCTTCTTCAAGAGAGCAATCAGTTTTGACAAGTCTCTGACATTTGACTGTGTAAAGAAGACCGGTGGATGTACTTTAACTCCTCATAAAAGAAACTGCAAGTTTTGCAGGTATCACAAATGTATTGAAGTTGGTATGTTGCCAACGTTGGTAAGACTGAAGAAGGAGCGCGGGGGAAGAGCGTCAATTTATTTAAAAAAGTAGCTCTTGGAACGAAGTTCTTTGTGAGCTTTGAAATTAGCGAAGTAAGTACTTTAAAAATTGTTGATCCTTTTTGCCCACTTTCGCACGCACGTAAAATATTGCGGCGGGATTTTATCGCGACGCGATTTTATCGCGCACTGGTTTTTCAATTCTCGGTGTTGACTCGAGCGTTGAGAATCCAACAGAGCACACCGCAACGCGTCAAAAAAACACACTGTTGGATTTTGAACTCTCGGCGGTAAGCAGTTCGTTGACAATTCAGTGCACTAAAAATATCGCCGAAGGAAAAACGCGCCCGTGCAATCCTGGGCTAACAATACGGCTAATGAATCATGGCCGCTCCAAACGTTCTGAGCAATAACATTTATTGGGAACCAAATGGTGATGTGAGGCGAGTGTGAGTGAGAGTACATGCGCGACAGTTCGGAGAACCTGTGTTCAGAACGGCCATGATTCATCGGCCGTATTGTACTGAATTATACTTATTCTCAAAATTCACTGCCAATAGTCTTAATTAAAATAAGTAAATAAAATAATACTTTTAATGAAAATACTGTTCTTTTATCACACAGACTGATAATGAATTTTCAACAGTTTTCTCACACAAAGAACATTTATTTTATTATCAAAGTTACTTACTTTTTAAAGTTGTTATACAAAATGAACAAAAAAAAAAACGACTTTAGCTAAACCAATTTAGAAATATAAAAGGGAAGAGGGTTTGTATATGAAAGTTTCGTGAGACTAAGAAAGTGCCAGAGTAACGCATAATATGTGGAAGTGCCTTTAGGCTAGATTTAGTAGTCGACAGACGGTCAACGCTGACATCGGTCGAACGTAGCTATATCAATGAAAACTTATGAACAACTACAGAGCAGGCCTGATGAGTCGCTACACGCGTAGTTACGTCGCGCTGACTAGAACCGTCGTCGGTCGGGGCGTACGTCTGTCGACTGACGCGCTGTGTCGGTACATGCACGCATTTAGTACGACGCGACGCTGACCGAGCAACCGAGCGTACACGCGTACGCAATATCTCTTGTGAGTACTCAGTCTCAGTTTGCCGTCAGCTAAGCACTAAACGCTCATTTACGACCCAGCGCTCACGCTAAATCCGGCCTTAATCTTAAATACTGGATGATTTACAATCAGTTATAGCAATTAGCTGACCCGCCTTTGCATAAATGGTTGAGATTTTTTAGTTAGAATACGAATCGATAATTGCTAACTGACTGTACATACATATAAATATCTAAAAATGTTGATACAGACAACAAAACAGGTAAAGACACGTGCAGTTTACTATCTTTTTAACCCAGGACATTGTAAATAATCACACACATTGCATTACCTTTGTGCACTTTTATCATTTCTAACGTGACGATATTATCGTTGACGTTCACGGCAGGGAAGTAAAATGTATGGAAATATGTGCACGTTATAACGTTATCATCATGTGCCTAGCCTTTTCCCAACTAGGTTGGGGTCGGCTTCCAGTCTAACCGCATGCAGCTAGATACCAGTATTTCAGATGGAGCGACTGCCTATCTGACCTCCACAACCCTGTTACTGGGTAATACGATACCCCTTAGTAAGACTGGTTGTCAGACTTTCGGGCTACTGACGACCCGTAACGACTGTCAAAGATCCACGAATGACAGCCGGGACCAACGGCTTAACGTGCTTTCCGAGACGCGAAGGGGCCTTGGTATGTGAAGGTGGTCACCCATCCGCGGGCCAACCGCGGCAGCGTACCTTTGCGGTTGTTATTACTTAGCCACAAGCCCCACGTTATAACGTTATCGAGGACGAAAATTTAAAAGCGTCTTTATATATTTCCATACATTTTACTTCCCTGTGTTATCGTGATGCGATAATGATCGTCACGTTAAAAATTACAAAAGCCCCATTGAGTTTTGCATGCCCAACTATTTTGTTGTTTGTACCAACATTTTTAAGATATCGTGTGACGAATCTCGGAAATCAGGTGATAAACAGCCTTAGGTCTAGTAATTCAAATACGTGCATACTTACTAGTTTTATATATATTTATTTTCTATTTTTTTCTTACTTTATTGGCTTTAATGTATGTGGAAGATTGACGACATGAGAAATAAAAATATTTCTATAGTAAAGTTATACTTAATTACAGCATACATTTTCGATTTTTATTAGGTTTGTTAAAGGCATCTATTTGGTTTAGTGGCAGCTTAGTTATGTTTTATGAATCGTGTTTATAACACGTCGAATTTGCTTCAATTGTGATTCATTAAACGAAAATGTCTTTGAACGTCCGTGGCATACCTACGCGTCCGCCATTTTGTTTTATTTTTCAAAATGGCGTCACGCATGTTTCCTATATAAATCGAAATCTGACACCCATGCAACAAAATGTAAGCAAGTTTAAAAATATGAATGTCACGTGATTAGGTATGGTCTTGTAATGTTTTCTGTTTGCACGGGTAGGTATTCCAATCTCAATATACAAAAAAAAAAATCAAAAATTCTCTTTATAAAAATTATGTGTAAAGAAGAAGGGTCACGTCCCATAGAAAATTTACCCAGGCCCGACACAACAGGAACGCATCTCAGTTATTTTGTTATAATAAATATAACAGAAATAAATTAACGCTATTCTGAATATTAGTGGCTATCACCCATATATCTCTCTGCCGGCATCTGTGTTCCCTCCCACATTTAACACGTCTGCCTTCAAATCAAGAGTGAACAGGCATCTTCTGGGCACGTTCGTTCCATCATAGACCTCATCTATCGCTTTCCATCAGGCGTGATCGAGGCCAAGTGCGCCCATTTAGCAATAAAAAAATAAAAAAAATAAATATTGCCATTTGATTTTGGTAAGGCAAAATATTTTAAAATATTTTTTTAATGAATAGCAATTATATCCATTTAAAATGACGCCAATTTAGATAAAAATACAAAAATAGACAGCTGGAGGCTTAATTTATTGAGGCATCCACAGGCAAGCCCGGTTAAGCAGACGATAACCTCAAAGTTAAACTGCGAAAAAAAACCATTAAAAAAATATAAAATAAAATTGGCTTTCTGTGTTGAGATCTGTGCGTTTTTTAACCGACTTCAAAAAAGGAGGTTCTGTATTCGACCCGTATGTATGTATGTCTGCGATTTTCTCAAAAACTAATGAATCAATTTTGATAATTCTTTCACTAATGTAATCTACATACTTTCAGGAAGGTTTTAGTATATAATGCATTAGGTAATTATTCTTATGTACGGTGTTATATGCATAAATGTACTGCATCTCCGTCATTTCTATGCGAATTTGGACGATTCTTCTAGTCAGTGTCTTCAATTCTTCAATGCACTATATAGTGTTAATTGGATTTGTGTGGTGTAGGTACAACTAAAAAGTAAAAAATAAAAACTTTTTTACAAAAAAACAACCAACTTGAAAAAAAAAACACTACAAAGTGATAAATAACTTTAATTTCGGAAGTCGGTGTCTAAAAACAAAATGGCGGAACCAACGACACCGACTTCCGAAATTAAAGTTATTTATCACTTTGTAGTGTTTTTTTTTTGAAGTCGGTTGTTTTTTTTGTAAATTGTTGTACCGTCATTGAATTACCTACATACAATTACGAATTTTGTAGGTAAATAGGTATTAAAAGAAAATTGTATATCGCCTGAACAAAAACACAAGGCAATATTTTGGTGTTAGCCATTGATTTGGAACATAAAAAATATATATTTTAGCTATATTTAAAATAACAAAAAAACTGAGATATGTCTCTTTCGTGTCGGGTCTGAGTCACAAATGACCGTTCTTCTTTTGACGTCTTGTATTCAGATGCAAGAAAAATATTTTTAAGGATATTTTAAGTTGCTCTATTGTCTATAATACCCACGGTGTTCATAGATGTAGGATTTATACTACATTACGTTGATTGCGTTTTTTTAATAATAATTTTTTAGCCAATTTGTCCTGTATAAACAAATTCAAAGTGGTAGCAGAAGACCAATCCTCGTAAATAAAAACGTTCAAAATCTAGTCGCAATATCATCTCAGCGACAGTCAATGTCAAAAGCATGTGTCAAAAAAGTAGGGAAATTAGAGGTATTTTTGACAGATTGCGACTGAGATCAGACTGTGAGCGTTCTTAAAATTACGGGAATTGTCTCTCAGTTTGCAAACGGTAATTGAATGAAGATGTTTTAAAAATGCATCCTAATTGCGTAACACACTAAGAAAACTACTAGTAATAGCAGTGGCGTGCATTGCATATAGGCATATAAGCAGTGCCTACCTCGATATATCAACATAAGCCTGTCAATTACATTTTAGTGTGTGTGCCCCACAATTAAGACTCACTAAATTATCATACCTAACAAAAAAGAACATACTCACACAAACACGCGCGGCAGTAGGCAGTCACCGGACGGCCTACTCGGCTCCCGTACAATTCGCATATTGTCATTGGTCTTTACTCGTTCAAGTTATTACGACAAAATTAAAAATACGTACGTCTCACGCGTAATACCATGACCTTCACAAACCTTCGCAACCTTCGACCTTCGCAATTTATCACCCTTAAGTAGGCATGCCTACTCAAATAACCACACTTTTAACTTCACTTTTTTTTCTGATTAGGGACAGCGTTTGCCTAGACTAGACCCGGCCTAGTGCCTACCTATTCTGAAAACCAATGCACGGCACTGAGTAATAGGAATGACTTTCATTTTAACAGTTCAACAACATTCATTGGGTTATTTACGTTGTTGAGCAGACAAATTTTTTGAACATAGGACGCAATGGATTAGCAATATCCTTCCAAATGATTCAGATTGTGATGGATAGTGTGTTACGCAATTAGGGTATTATTTGGGACCCACTGTGTTGTTTATGACTTAATTAATTACATAACGTGTTCATAATTTAACTCTTAATAACTGTTTACCTTAAAGGGATAATTTGATGTAAATATTTAGTTTTTTTTTTCTAGTGTTATATACTTTTTTACAATAAATTATATTGTAAAGTGTTGTATAGGTATTAATTTTTAATAAATTATCTGTTATACAAATGTGTTTTTCTTTTAAAATACATATATAGAACCTATGTACAGTCAGGGAAAGTATTTGTTAAGCAAATTGACAAACTACGTCAATTTGCCGTGTTAAAGACATCTCATAGAACTGTCGCAAATAATGACAGTTGTGTTGCTTAACAATTGTTTCCCTGACTTCTCAATTATGATCGAAAATTATGTTAATATTGATTTGTATGATGAGTCTTTGTAAAATGAAATGCTGCTTTTATAGATACTTATGCTGGTAGGAAAACATCGTGAGGAAACCGGCATGTCCTAGAACCAAAAATTCAAAGACATGTGACATCTACCAACCCGCACTGGGCCCGCGTGGTAGATTACGGCCCACTCCCTCTCACAGAGAGGAGGCCTGTGTCCCAGCAGTGGGAGCATTATAGGCTGATGATGATGATGATGATGATGATGCTGGTAGGAACATCGTTGAAAATTTTCGTCGGTTATCAAAAAAAAAAAAACTGTTTCCTAGAAAACTGCAATATCTGTGCGGTCAAAATGTATGGAACAGCAATTTTTTTTTTAGTAGATATCTACGCTAGAGGAGTCTAGAATCATGTGCTGAATTCATGGTTACAGTTTGCGATTTGATGCAGATGGCAGCTACGCCACCCTGTATAATTAAATGTTAGTGCGTAGAAAATAACTTGTTCGTAACCACATTACCACGAAACGAAAATGGCAAATGTAATTTGATTTTGCATAAAATCCGTATACCTAAAATTATAAATAACGGAATAATTGGCGTCGACTTGGAGTCTAAAAAAATGTATTTTACATGGAGCAAGTGCCTATCTGACCTATACAACCCAGTTATAAAGTACAGGGAAATACGATCCCCCTTGATAAGACTGGTGGTCAAACTTTCGGGCTTCTGACGACTGTCAAAGATCTACGAATGACAGCCTAGACCAAGTCGTACCGCGCTTTCCGAAACACGGAGGGTTATGTAAAGATGGTCGGTCACCCATTCACGGACCGACTTCAAGCGTAGCCAGAACGATCGATCCGTCCGACTGTTATTAGCCACAAGCCCCACCGTAGCAAAGAATGAGCTTCAAAACAAATACTTACCTACACCTTTTATATTTCGCAGATGTATTGTAGAATGCGCTGTTTTACAAAACTGCTAGGTTTTGTAAAATCCATCTGCGACATACACAAATTATAAACAACACTTTTACACGTCTCATCATATTTTCAAGAACTAGATGGGGTTGGCGTTTCCTATCTGACTACTCTGAGAAGAAAGGCCGAAACAAGCTCATAAGAAAAATTTGAATTTTGCGGGCTGCCCTGAAAACTCCTTAAAACCGTGAGACGCAAGGGCGGGTCGCTAGTATTAACAAAATAAAGTCAATAAATTGTAACGCATTTTGAATTTTCAGTTTACCACTACTGTCCGGTCTGCGGCGATGTGACCTCGGGCCTACACTACGGAGTCAGGACTTGCGAATCATGCAAACTGTTCTTCAAGAGGACCGTCCAGCTTCAGAGAGAGAACAGCTACTTCTGTTCGGGGCGTATGAAATGTGTGGTCAACGTTCAGACTAGGGCCTGGTGCAAATTGTGTAGGTTTAATAAATGCTTAAGTTCAGGCATGAAAGTCGGTATGGTTCATAAAATCAAAAACCGTTTACCACCCTTATATACCTAATTGTTAATTTGCCCGGGCAAACTGTGTAGGTACACTCTGTGAGGGCCAATTTTTTAAAGACTCTGCCTGGTGCGAACGATGTAAAACACTCCATGTACACCGTGGCAATTACAAGTACAATTCAAAAAATATTAATTGCTTAAAGGTCTATGGGCATTGTTATTTTTGATGTATCACGACTGACAGTTATATTATTTTCTTAGCGGAGGAGTAGTGTCAGATTCATCGGAAAAAAATATCAATTTTTAAATGTTAAGCTAACGTAAATAATGTTCATAAATGTTTTGTTAAGGGTTTTACACTTTTGTAATAAATTATATGTAAGAAATGATAATTGTTACGAGGATAAGAACCAATGGCCGATCTAATTGACTAAATTCTCCCGCAGACAGGTGCGAAGCGACACTGGTGGAATAAGTTCTATGAAAACTTTATGGAAATTGATATACTGGAGTCGCGTTGCGAATATCTGTGGGAGACTTAATAGGTATTAAAATAAAAAAGATGGTGGAAATCATGTCGCTAAAGCCATATTGGTATCCAATTTTTATATTTCTATTGGTTTATATTTAGCTAAACATGTTTTGTGTATTTCTATCTATATTAACCTTTTAACCGCCCGACTTTATATGAGTTGTCGTGCCCCAAGCGCCCGAAAAAAAAAACACGTAAAATAAATACCGATGAAACGAGCTGTGATGATGTAATAATAATACAGATTAAACGAGCTGTGTTATTTGGTCGTATATATACGACCGGAATGGACACGAAAATATTTGTAGGATTAATCCGACGTAAGCGGTTAAAAGGTTAAATCAATTATTGTAAGTTAAGTTTTACTAGATTTATGAGATTTGAGAAATAACAACGATTATAAAGCGTTTGGCAAATCCTTTATTTTTACAAATAGACACTATGTATGTATCATCGCTATTAATCGACAGAACTGTTAATGGATCTCAAACATCAGTAATGATCACTATTTTGGTGATAGTTGAGAATTTGTCTGTAGCAACGCGGAGTCTGGATTGGTGTCCCGTTGATGGCGGTAGACACGTCTCCTGTTACATGGAACCTTAATATAACTGCCGAAAAGTGGGTGCACTGTATGTGCACCTCTGCCTAATTCTTTCGACTAATTGTACCTATCCATTTTGTTTTAGATTAGGTATATTTATGTAATTTGGTGGTAGCTCTTATTTAAGGCGTAAACGCAATTGATTCAGTGCAATCTACACATTTAAAATCTATTTTGTTTACAAAAAAAGACGTAAGTGTATATAACTGTTATACCTACTTAATATTTTGATTAATTATTAAAATTTTATACCTGGCAACAATTTTTTTTTATTGCTGAATGGGCCCGCTCTTGACCTCGATTACGCCTGATGGAAAGCGAAAAGAAAGTGGAAAGTTCCTTAAAGATGATACCTATGGTATACTTGAGATAGGTGTTTTAAATAAAATATTTATGTCCAAAGTTAGAATTTATTTTAGTAAATTCAAGAATGACGATGATAAACATGAAACCCCCCGTAAAATAAAATAAAATTTGCTCAGTAATATAGTAACTGATTGAAATAATAAAATGTTTGTGTCTAATAATTTTTTAACTACTAAGATACCAGGCTGGAGAGAGACTAATTTTCATCTCAGTAAATTAAACGAAAGTGGAGGTCCTAATTCGAAACATGTACCTACCTATACTCAAAAAGTAGGTGTATTGTTTCAATACCCTTCTAGTTCATTTAATTACTTTCTAATACGATTAATTTTGTTTCCAGAAGGAATTATTCCACGATACAGCTGGTCGAGGCAAGGAAACGCGATTATAATACTAGGAGAGCATAGATTTAAGAAGCGCTCAAAACACATAAACCAGAAACATGAAACGCATTGGGTCTGCAACAAATGCGATAAAGGATGCAAGGCGAAACTGACTACTTTAAAAGACGCTATCATTAAAATGTACAATATACATGACCACAGAGGCTTAAGAAAAGCTAAATGATATTTAGCTTTTTTTTTATTTATGTCAATTCTTAGAAAAGTTTTTATGCTACAAGAGTTCCTTGGGGATCGAGTTGCACGCTATATCCTTTATTACGAAGAGCTCGCGAGTCATAGGGCCAGTTTCTCTAACGAAAATTATCGCAAAATTAATGCGACAAATTGTCAAGCGTGAGTATACCTACTAATTGGCTGTTGATAAATCATTCAACCAGCCACAATAATATCACACACAATCATTCATTTTGAGATAATTTTCGTTCGAAACACTGGCTGTAAATGTCTGCACTTAATGGTGTAAATTGTTTTAGTAAATTTATATTTGGATTATGGCCTTTACGTGCCTTAAATTATGACCGATGTAAATATTTTCCATGTTGTTGTTTGATATTGTTCATAGTTTATGTTACAATATTGTCTGAAGTTATTTATGAACGAATCTTTAGTTATACCTACCCAATCAATCTCGATTAAGTATAGGGCGGTCGCCAACGGTGACTTTTTGCAACGTTTCTGTAGCGATTAATCGCAAAATGACCGCGATACAGGCGCGATGCTGTAGCTGGGCGTATTCCTTTGCCCACGTAACCACAATTCTGCACCGTTACTATCCGATCCGATACTTTTCCGATTCAACATGGATACAGACACGATTCAGAATGTATACAGATGCGATGCACTATCGATTCAGTCGTATGTTGTGGTGACTACTTGTAAATGCTACAAACAAGCTGAAATATGGACTCGATCAAGTCAACGTTGTTAGCGATGCAGAATCAGTCCAGTCGCGCGTTTGCTTCGATGCAGAAGCGATGCTGAATCGATACTATGTGATTGTGTTGCAAATGCGACAAACAGTCAAAAGTAGCGTTACAGACGTGCTTGAACAAGGCGACGCACGGTGCGTAGATTTGATTTTGATGTGTGAAACCACAGAACCGCCATTCAAAGCCGTAAAAAAAGAATGTGTTGACAATCCGTCTCTAGCATTTGCCCTCTGTTTGTAAAACTGTCAATATATACCTATATGCAGGTAAGTAGCACTCTAGAATAGTTTCGAGCCCAGGCCATGCATGTGTGTATCCGTCCCTGAAAATTATGAGCAAATCGGACGTATACCTATACAATGTATAGTATATAATGTTATATTTATTTGACTTACCATCTTTACATATCAAGACCCTCCGTGCATCGGAAAGCATGTTAAGCCGTTGGTCCCGGCTGCCATTCGTAGATCTTTGACAGTCGTTACGGGTCGTCAGAAGCCCGAAAGTCTGACAATAAGTCTTACTAAGGGGTATTGTATTACCCAGTAACTGGGTTATGGAGGTCAGATAGGCAGTCGCTCCATGTAAAATACTGGTATTCAGCTGCATCCGGTTAGACTGGAAACCGACCCCAGCATAGTTGGGAGAAGACTAGGCAGATGATGTTGATGATTAATTTGACTTAAGAGTAGTAGGCATAATTAAAAGGGTTTTAAATCAAAGACATTTTACATTCTCTATTTTATAATTTTATCATGGAAGTTACAGTTTCTCGTTAGTAAAGTAGTTTTTAATATAATTATGGTAGGTACCTAATGACCAAATATAAAGATATAAAATCATGATAAGGTAATATTTTAGTATTAAAACTTGTTGAACGTTTTAATTTTTAGACGTATGAGGTATTTGTTTTTATACCTAGATATTTAGATAGAATATTAATAATTTTTATTTTCTATTTCTAAGAGTGGCTCGTGGCTAACTAATAACAGCCATACGGGTCGACCGAAGGTTACGTACCATCAATGGATGGTATGGAGTCTCGGGTTCACGGGTCTTCATATACAGGGTGTCCCTGGAAGTATGGATCAAATCGAATAGGGGCGTGGGCAAGGTCATTTCAAAACTTTTTGACTCTGAGAATGTCGGTGAATTTTTTTATGTTCAAAAGTTATGACCAATTTTTGTTTCTTTTCAAACACTTCGCAGTCCCCAAAGAAAATAATCATAAAAAAAAAAACTATCAGGGCTATCTAAAAAAATTAAATTGATAGCCCTGATAGTTTTTTTTATGATTTTTTTCTTGGCTTTAAATCTGCATCAAAACTTTTTCGTCGACTTAACACTATTTTCATGTTGTAGGCTAACATGGAAAGGTATGGACACAGTCTAAAAATCATACAGTCGTCCAACGAAGACGTCTAGACAGGGCAATCGTGCGGGGTGTGAGGGGCGAGACGCGGGTGAGCCGATCCCGAACTGCGAACAAAACGATGTTAGTAGTTCGGGATATATCATTGAGGGCTGACGCATGCTGGTTTTTTATTTGTTAATTTAAAATGGTGCATACGACGTGTGCTGTGACTGATTGTAAGTCTTCATCTCATATAAATAAAGATCTGCGGTTTCATCAACTTCTGTTTGGAAATTCTACTAATATTATAAATGTGAAAGTGTTCGTTTTTATGTTCCGTGTCAAGATGGTGGACTTTTTTATTATTTACTAAGGGTGAATTTCGAGATGGTGGCCGTAATTTTTTATAATAAGATATGAATCTCAATTTTGAGTATAATTGGAGTGCTTATTACGAAAAAGCCATCCTTTTTGAAATCCAAGATGGCGGACGTCATATGGGTGTCAATTTCGAGTATATTTGGGGTGCTTGTTACGAAAAAGCCATCCTTTTTGAAATCCAAGATGGCGGACGTCATTTTTTTATAATTTGATATGGTGTCAATAATTTCGAGTATAATAGGGTACTTGTTACGAAAAAGCCATCCTTTTTGAAATCCAAGATGGCGGACGTCATTTTTTTATAATTTGATAAGGGTGTCAATTTCGATAATAATAATAAATATTAATATCGATGTTGATTTGCAATAAATAAATAATTATATAAATATTGTTTATTTGTGACAACCCTGGCCGATGCGTTACTGTCTAGACGATGTCGGCATTTTACACGAGATCAAAGGCGTCGTCCTACTGTATGATTTTTATACTGTGGTATGGAGGCTCAATTTACTAGTCCGGGGTGTATAAGGCTCTACAATCGCTCTCCAATTTTAGTAATTTATGATAACACATCATTTATTCTTAGAAAATCTTAGGTTTATAATCACCTTTATTTATTTCATATTCTACAGCCCGACCGGTTATGGTTAAGAATTTCGAAGGTCGTCTGTACATTGTTATTGTTATTTACATTCCTGATTGTTACCTGTTGAAATAACAAACTCAGTTAATGGTTAAGTAATATATTATTAAAGATATTAAATGTTTTACTGTAGATGTAATTTTTTGTAAAGTATGGACGTAGATTTGTTACTTATACCATATAGGTACTATAGTGCAATTATAAATGTAAAACCTACTCAGATGGAGATTCACAGATGACTCCGCCCTGGGAGCGTAAATGTGGTGCTTTCCCACAAACAATATCGTGTTCAGCGCAGCGTGTCGCGCAAACTCGTAGCCAAATTCTGGGAAGAATCTATTTAGATTGCCATCGACCCCCTAAGAAGCAGAAGAGGTATAAGTCATAACAACTTCGCACCTTACAGGCACCAAGTTATTTAAAAGTATTGTGTCTGGTTTGCTATTAGCTCAACTGTGGCTAGTGAGAAACAATTGAATTTCTATCAATGGGCCTAATTTATTAATATAATACTATCTGACTATCTATCTACTAACTTCGCACCGCCGCAGATTTTTTATTTTTTCGCATGTTTTAGTAATTATTCTGCTATTCGGGGCGAAGACAAATCCAACAAATAAAATATCATTAAAATTGGCCCAGCTGTTCTTGAGTTAGAAATGGTGTAACTAACCCGACTTTGTTTTATTGTATATAGATTTTAGAGGTACGACAAACAGGGTGTAGAATTCCTCATCCTCTATAGAAAGGGGAACTTTGCTCGCGCGATGGTGTGACTTCAGAACCCTAATTGCGTAACAAACTTTCAGTCACAATCTGAATCATTTTGAAGGATATTGCTAATCCATTGCATCCTATGTTCAAAAACTTGTTCTGCTCAACAACGTAAATAACCCAATGAATGTTGTTGAACTGTCAAAATGAAAGCCATTGCTACTGTTAGTGTGTTACGCAGTTACCCCGCTGGTCTTTGATACTTAGTTCGCTCGTGGCGTTGTAGATGTCGCCACAAATAATAAAAAAATGGTGCTTACGACTGTACCAAACTAATCCTAAATTAGGTTAGTATTTATACTATTTTTCTATTAGTATAGTAAGCTTTTTATTAATGTACAATAAATGTATAATAATAATATGCATTTATTGTACACTAGCTGACCCGGCGAACTTCGTACCGCCTGAGAATTAAATAATGTGACAAAGTTCAATAACTAAACATTTGCAGAAAAAAAAAAACCAATACGGCTGTCATCATTACCTGTGTTTCGCTGCTCAGTCATCAGTGCGGTTAGCACGTGACGTTATTACCTCCGTATTAATTAATTTCTGAACGCACCCTATTTTGCAGGTACGAACAGTACCCTGTTTGACAAGTACGAACAGTTTGTATGGGATAGTGAAATTGTTGCTTTTACTATTTTCCTTACAAATTCTTCATATTTTCTCACCTTTTGAACCTTCCTTGGACTTCTACAAATACATATTTCAAAACCAAATTAGCCAAATCGGTCCAGCTGTTCTCGAGTTTTAGTGAGACTAACAAACGTAATTTCATTTTTATATACAGGGTGTTACGGAAAGGGTATATCAATACAAACGGGTTGAAGAGTGTCTCTGGTCTAGAATCTCTGTACAAAATTTCAGCTCAAAAGCAGTAACTTTGAAAATGCTTAATATTTTTTTATTTCGACATCACGGCGCTGCACTGGTGCGCGGCGGCGTGATGTGCGTGTAGTAGGCGCACAGACATACTACAGATAATGGATAATGACCCTCGTAGTGCGGTGACACGTTTGTTATGATTTCAATTTAATAAACTATCGAAATAAAAAAATATTAAGCATTTTCAAAGTTACTGCTTTTGAGATGAAATTTTGTACAGAGATTCTAGACCAGATACACTCTTCAACCCGTTTGTATTGATATACCCTTTCTGTAACACCCTGTATATAGTTTAATAAGAATTCTATATCATTATTGTTGTATTGTATTTACTTATTAATGTTATGTTAATTATGAATTAAAATTATATTTGAATATACCGGTACATCTGTAATTGTAGACAATTACTTAATTTCCAAATTGTTATGTGTAGGTACCTAGACGAGTTAGTTTAAGATTACTGTTGATATTAAAGTGTTTCCGATATTGTAAAAATATTTATTTTTAAAATAAAAACAAAGTACAGAATTTCGTTTTCCTCAATTTTAACAAAGAAATAAAACAATTTTTTTATACGAAGTATTTTTTTTTTTCATCGAAATTGTGTCTCGTACAATCCGAAGCTCTAGAAGAAGGCAACAACCCGGAAGAGACCCGGGCACAACTTGAGACCCGGGCAGCCCCTCCCGACCCCCGTGCTGTTACCGCTCTCGCCATCGACGCTGCAGTACCGCGCGCTTTCGTCATCCGAGCAAAGTAGTAGTCACAAATTACTATGAGGTTTAACAGCGCGCGCGGACCACAGGGTCCCAAAAACCTATTCATAGACAATACTTGAGTGGCGATCGGCACTATGCGTCCCTTAATATTTATGAATTAAGAGGCTTGTCATAATATGAAACATGGGACATGGAACGCATTGAGAAATGCCTTACTTCGCATAGTACTGTTACTTTACTTAGACAAGTATTATTTGTGAATACGGGTGTTAGCTAGCTTATAATTGGTCGCGACGTGTACCTACGGACTGCCACATTACTTTTGAATAGCGTCTTGGACGATAACCTATAATTTTTCTGTAAGAAGAATTACATTGTCTTTTTCCAAGTAGGAAAAGTCTTGGATAAATTTTCATCTAACGGCGCGATGTTACTAATGTACTCGCTCTTTTTTGTTTGGCGATCGAGTTCCCACCGCCAATTACCGCTTGTGCCATTCGATTCTGCCGACAGCACATTTTCTTACCTAAATTTAGGCAAGCGCCCCATAATTATCCATCCACCAGAATAAATTGTACGGGTGGACGGATACCTACTAAAACGTAAACATACATTTTCTCTACGTGGAATTGTGAAAACTCTTTTAAGGGATATGCCTAGAAGATGGGCTTAGAATCGTTCGTTAGACTGTTTTTTTTTTACTAACCGAATGCGTCCAGGTCGTCTCATGATCTCTTTCTGGGCCGGCCTCGGCGGCGCCGTCCATCTTCAGGCACCCATTGTATGGAGATTTTTGCCCAGCGGTCATCGTGCATACGGCTGATGTCACCCACCCAATCACATTTGAGACTGTGCATTTGGTTCGAGCAGGCGCGGGAAAAGAGTTCCTGGAAGGATTTGGGGGAGGCCCAGCAGTGGGACAGTATAGGCTAACAAAAAAAAAAAACCGAGTGCATAGTACACATGTAGATGACCTGAACCCAGAACTTTAAAATTATTTTCTGGTTCTAGGGCTATCTACAATAAAGAGGTATCTCAATGTCGATCATCGTTGCGAGGAGCAATTAAAAAATGACGAAAACCAACCTAGACAACCAACAACCAACCGAAACGACCGAGGGGTTAAAAAACAAAACACAGAGAGGGTTGCAGAGTCAGATAATGCACAGATAGAGAAACTGTTGAAGTTGAAACAGAAACGAAAACAACGTGAAAACACAACAGCGAAGTTTGCAGCGTTAGATGATGCACAGAAAGAGAAACTAAGGGAACGATGGAGGAATATCAAACAAAAACAATGTCAAAAGCCCTCAAAGAAGGTTTCAGAGTTAGATGAAGCGCAGAAAGTGAAAATGAGGGAGAAATGGAGGAATGCCAAACGTAAACAACGTGCGGATCCTACAATGAAGGAGTTAGAGAAACTAAGGGTCCGACAGAGGATGCCGACACGAAGCCGAGGTAAGACAACCACAACATAAAAGAAAACCGGTAACTTCGAAAATTCCTGCGCTTCCACAGACGACACTTATAGGTTCCCATGATGCATCCGTGCGGGATGGTCGCAGCCCGTGGGAAGCTGCCTTAAGGTATTAAGTTCGCTCTTGTACCTTATTGTGTGCGAGAAGTTCAAATAAATAAATAAGGTCGGTGTAGTTCCTTGTGATAAAAGCACAACATTATGTTGACACAGGTAATCAACAATGTGGAAATTGTTGATATGGCCATTACTCTCCTTTTTTTGATACTTATTGGTGATGTTCATCAGAAAGATCGTGCGTAGATACTACTCGCAAGTGGCGTGGGTTCATACAACGTGGATGAAGCGAAAAGACTATGTAAGGATCGTGGTCGGAAAATATTCAAATATTAAATGTAATAAGAAACGTGCCATTTATTGTCTGGAAAGTGACGACGACTAGACGTTCGTCTAAACTAAATCAAAACGTATCCTAGACTTTCTGTGTTACACACATTTTCGCGTCGGATGATTAGGCACAACCGGACCGCAAAATCTAATAAATGTTCTTGTAAAAGCCGAACACGAACGGCTTAGCTCGAATTGTGCCGAGGCCACCAGAACATGATTCAGCGGGGGTAGATTCCAAATGGAGTGTGCCGTGGAGTCGAATGAAAGCCGATTATGAGTTATGAGCTTTGGTCTGCTTTGCTGTTCAACAAAAACTGCCGATTCAAATGTGTCGACCCGAACATGCGTGTTCCTCAGTTTGCGTGTAGGTAATTCATGTTACGTCACTATCCCAAAAAGAGAAACTAAGACTTCTATGAATACATAGAAGTCATACATAGGAGTAATAACTCCTTTTATGAAATATTAACGGTAGTGATGCATATTGAGTAAATGTTTTGCTTGAAAAAAATATAGTTGTTTATTTATCGTCGAACTGCTCCGCGTCTATATCTGTGATACCTGTGTTTGATAATTATTAAAATACACCTACAATTTGATTTAAGTAAATAATCTTGTTTTATTTGATATACAGAACATCTTTTTACAGTGATGTCTTTAGCTTAAGTATGTGTTTCTACCTAGCCCCCCTGAGCCACAGCAACGAAACCGGTGTACACTGCCAGCTTGTTGAATGTACCTGTCTTGTACCTCCGCCTCAAAGACAGAAATAGCTATAATTTATGTACTGATATTTAAGTAGGCACCTAAATCAGTTTTTTTTTAGGAAGTTTCTAGTTTTCACTTTTATAAAATAAAGTTTTATTTTCACTTATCACGTTGTTATCTTTTGTTACAAATGCGACCTACTCTGGAATATACATTTGTTTAAAGGGCGCTACACACGGCTAATATACTATAATGTTTTATCTTAAGATACAATATCGCTCGTCATACAATTCAATGGAATATGAAATAAATATTATCTTCGTCGTGTGTAATGGTCCATTGAATTGTATGGCGAGCGACATTGTATCTTAAGATAAAATATTATAGTATCTTAGCCGTGTGTAGCGCCCTTTAAATGTAAATGTTCATGTTGTATTGTGAAAATTTAAAATTAATTATGTTAATAGTCCGGCCGTTGCGTCAAGAGAATGCGTCCCTGACACCTGCCAGTGCGACAATTTTAGTAGCTAATAAAGATCAAATTCGCGAAACATGTATTCGTTTGTATGAAACTAAGAGCTGTCAAGAACGCATTCTCTCGTCCGCCGCACTGCAGTAATGAGCAAGAAGTAAGTTTGTATGGCACAAAACTTAAATGTATTTCTGTATTGAAATTCTGATTGATGTCTTGCAGACATAACGTTTTTCTTTTGATGCGTCATATCGATCATACGTCAACATCCCACTGTTCATTATATTAACCGGTCAAGCGGCGCGGTTCCCCGATCGGCGACGAAACAATAGAAAATCAATTGTCTCATTAGCGGAGCTTGACAGATTAAAAATAAATGCAGTATGAAACTGCCATGTGATCCCAAAAACATACAGTAAAATATCGTACATCGCCCCAAACACACGATATTGGTCATTATAGCCTTATTGGTCAGGGAAACTAAAGAAATACACAGAAGTAAGTTAAATATACATATATTAAAGTTAATCAGCAAGTACAATTGAATACGTACAAATACACATTATGATTTTTAAGCATATTTTACGTTAAAGCACAGGAAACATCTATATTGGCTTTACCGTTTTAGGCATTGAATTTAACGTAGAATGCGCCTAAGAAATTAAACTCACAAACTGAATATTTTTGACTGCAAGTATCATGCTCCACACATCAGGATCAGGTCGCTGGATAAATCAGGGTCAGGGCGCTCGTCAGCTTTCTATCAAGAACAGGATAAATAATTTTTGTGAACATTTTGGATGTTGACTTGTTCACACGTCATGTCGTCCATATCAGATACATTCGGGGTCGGACCCGTGCTTCACCTAGTTTCTCAAGCTCTTATAGAAGTATGAGGGGCAGGGTGTAAAGTCCTCACATCCTCCCTATATTGTATATATGCTAGTCGCGCGGTAAACTTTGCTTGCGCGATACAGGATTTTGCGTGACGTCAGTGTGATGTTCGCATGTGGCGTTGTAGATACCATAACACTCATTGTTCCATGCTGACTTAACGTACACGGATACTGATTCTAGAAAGCCAAAATCTGGTCGCAATATCATCTGAGCGACATGACACTCAATGTCAAAACTGTAGGAAATTATAGGTATTTTTGATGGACTAAGACTGAAAATATAATATTCCCAATAATACGGGAAAGACCCCTCAGATGGCAATGGCTAAAACTCCTGTAGATACTCGTAGACCTTATGTAATCTAATTCACAACAATTCATGTATGGTACACCTGCTCTAGTAATGGTTATGAATGTTCTTAACATTTATAATAGCGTTTTCAAATGTAATGAGTATGGCTTTGCACCCCTTCCTCTGTTTTACGCATCGCCATCTACCACGACTCTTGTTCATGGTCAGGAGACTGTATTTTTGCCCATTCAGGATGATCTGCTTAGTTCCTGTGTTCGTCACAATGACTGAAAATAAAACAGAGTTTTATCGGATGGAAAATAACAAAAAAAACGAAGTCTACAAATTTTGCGAATAAATACTATGGAAAAGTTTGCTAACTAACGGATCAAGCATTAGATTGCTGATTGAAAAATCGTCTATATAAATATTAATAAATTAAGTGTAGGGTATAGCTGTTTTCGTTGTATGATAACGATAACTGAAATCCAGTTATCATAAATTAAATTTTAATTAAATACACTGTCGTGCCATTGTCACGACAAAGAAGAAGTTAACAAAAATCAGATATCGTTTTTGTAACTGCAAAAACAGTCAGTAAAAAAAAGGCTGAAAATGGCTGAAATGGAGTTTATTGAATCGTATACAAGCAATTAAGTACAGTTTATTTACGGTTACAGTGAGTATTACATATCATGACTAGACAACTATTGAATACTTAGTTAAATGTACGGAGTCAGTTTTCGTTGTATGAAAACGATACCTGAAATCCAGTTATCATAAATTAAATTTCAATTAGATACTCAGTCGCACCATCTACACGACAAAGAAGAAATTATCATATAAATCAGATATCGTTTTTGTAACTGAAAAAACAGACAATAAAAATGGCTTTTATTGAATTGTATACAAACAATTATGTACAGTTGACTTACGGTTACAGTGAGTATTACATATAATGACTAGACAACTATTGAATGCTTAGTTAAATGTACGGAGTCAGGTTATAATACCATTAGGACGTGGATTTCCACAACTATTTTACTACATTTGTAATGTCTTTTGTTTTTAAGGCTCCGCTTGGAATAAATAATATAAATACCACGGACAAAATGGTTAGCCGGTTTCTTAAAAGAGCAGTAGCCGCAACGCAACATATCGGGTGGGCTTGTTCCCACGAACTCCAAATCTATTGTTCTCCAAAAATTTTCTTTCCATACATTGATTCCCAAGGGCTCCATAATTTTATTAGTTAAAATAATAAAATATTAAAACTGTTCCCAGCGGCTCCAAAACAAATCGCGTAAGGTCAACAAAACACAAATTGCTAAAATTAATGTTACAACTTCGTGGTAAATGGTTTCAGTACAAATGTAGTCACAAATCAATATTATGCTAAGTACGTACTTATATACCTATTGTAAAATTAAAAAAAAAAATCCACTCGCAATGCACTTTCTGTCATCAAAAATTTACTTTATGACACACAATATGAAGTTAAAGAATTAAAAATTACAGTCTTCGCATTTAAATTGACCTTAATCTATTTTTCAACACACTTGCTCGTAAAGTGGTCAAAGTCAAAGTCAAAGTCAAAGCATTTATTTCAAATAGGCACATAAAAGGCACTTTTGAACGTCAAAAATTATCTTAAAATAGAATTGATTCTAGTCGCCCATTCCAAAAGGTAGTTTTCGTATGGAGAAGAACGGGCAAGAAACTCCACCGTTACTCTTTTAAAATGTTTAGGTACAATATTTTGCATGGGTACATTAATTATATAATAACATACATAGTGGCTCATAATGAACCGCTTTTAGGTCCATAATGCATATTAACCTAACCGTTGTTCATACATTACATATTATTGGAATACACGAATTAAAGTTAGACTATTTATTTCGGGATTTTACGCGAAACTCCCGAAAATTTGGTAATTGCAAGTTTATTTAAAAATAGCCTTTTTTCCCGAATTCCTGGAAAAAAAATGTCGTCGTAAGGAAGTCTCCACTTTCTGTCTCTATTCTCCGAAGTTTAGGTAAATATACTCAGCCTAATCCGATCACTGATCATTACACACATGTATCATAATGTACTATTAAAATAAAAACAAAATACAATAAAAAATCACAGTTTCTGATATCGCAAGTTAACCCTATGCTATATTAAAAGTTTAAAGGCTCCATTAAATATAAAAAATCAACAAATTATTACCATTACAAAAGTAAAACTTATGCTATGCATTATGCTATAAAGTACTTATTTAAAATAAAATTAACAAAATACACAACAACACACATTCAAAAAACAACTTTAACAACAACAACAACAACAACAAAAACAAAACAACATTTAAAAATAATATAGAAAACACATTGACCAATATTATAATTGACCGTAACAGTATTCACACATACTAAAACGGAAACTACAATATGAACCTATAACACTCCTAAACAAAACCAGACAGCTAATAATCAATAACATCCGCTAAATCGTTCCGTGTTCACTTCTAATGCAAAAGTATAATTTATATCCAGTATTTCAAGCCAAAGGCCAAGTTTCCTATGCCATGTTATTATAAAAAACAGAGAAAAAATGAAGAGTATTAAAAAATGCTGGGTACTTTTAAAACTTTTCGTAACTTTAATCGATCTCTTTCTGTGACTGCTAATCTATGCTTATCAATATACACACATCAACAGAATCTAGGGATATTTATATTTCATCAAATATCTAAAAATCTATGAAGAATTTTCTGATATATAGTAAATGGAAGAATGAAAGGTCTTTAATAAAAATAAAAAACATTCCGTGATTTTTTTGTTTTAAATAAAAACGTTATTTTTTTTAATCGCCGTAGAAAATTTGTGTGATAAAAAACTTCATTTCTTCTTATAAAACTATTAATTATAATTAAAATAGATTTTTTTTATAAAATCTAATTATTAATAATTAGTGTTGCCACCTCTTATATTAACTACACATCGACATCGATTGTTCATACTTAACATTAAATTGTCAATGTCTTGCTGCGGTATGAGGTCCCATGTTCTTTGCAAGTGTTCGTAAAGTTGTTGTTCCGTCGTCAAATTTGGCGGGAAATCTCTCAAAGCTTTCCGTTGTAACATGTGCCAGGCATGCTCGATAGGATTTGAGTCGGGCGACTGTGCAGGCCAATCCAAAACTTGAATATCGTGGTCTCGGAGAGCGGCCGACACCAGCCGCGCCGTATGGGAAGGAGCATTACCGCGCAAGAGTAGAAATTCCTGGTCCATTTGGATTCTGTGTGGGACAATAACAGGCTCTTCTACCTCCTCGTGGTATTTTTGTGCAATCATGCTGCGTTGAATCCAAACGAGCTGGGTTCGTCCGCCAAGACGAATTCCTGCCCACACCATGATTGTCCCGCCTTGGTATGAGTGGACCTCCTGAGGGTACCGTGGACGGCTAACTCTCCCTGGAGTTCTCTAAACGCGTGTTCTTCGTGAATCCGGATGAAATCCAAACCGGGACTCATCGGTGAACAGCACCAAAGACCATTGTTCGTCACTCCATGGTAAATGCTCCCGAGCCCACGAAAGCCGCCGACCGCGATTGTCTTCGAGCATAAAGACCAACTTCATGCAACCTCCTTCGCACGGTTTGGTCGCTTACCAGCAGTTGGTGGTCCTCCTGGAGCCTTTGTACTAGTTGCATCGCTGTGATATTGGGTTGTCTTCTGGCGGTCATTTGGAAAAATCGATCCTGTCTCTGCGTAGTAACACGATATCTACCCGTGTGCCGTTCAGCCACATCCCCAATAGTGCGATAACGTGATCACAACCTTGATATCACGTTTTGGCTGGTGTGTAGGGCCTCAGCAACGACGCGTTGAATAGCACCATTTTCTAACATGTCCACGGCTCGTAACACTTCATCTCGACTCAAATGACGACGTTAAGTGCGAAACGAGACCTAAATCACCCCTCATGCAACTTCCTTGTGGTGCGGCAAGGAAAAACGTGAACATCTCTGTCGTGTGAAGGACATAGCTTTGGTTTGGTCCAGTATAGAAAAGAGATAAATGTATATTTGAGATGCGCTAATGGTCCCGGACTCGGTGGTATACCTACCTTGGTACCGGATGTCTTAGGCCTCGTACCGCACTGAATTAATATAATTTTAATGCAGTGCGGAACGAGGCTAAAACGTCCCATATCCCCCCGGACCTCGTACCGCACCCAACGCGAGCTTCCCGCGACTAGTGTTGTGCATCACGTCGATTGGAGAGCACGTCCTTTTACATCGCCGAACATGTCTAAACGATGTCGGAAGAAGTTAATTTTAAAAAACCCAGAAACAACCAAGACAGGTAAGTTTTTAATTGATATTTTTGTAGGTAGTGAAAAACTCCACAAAAAACGCAAAGCAGCCGTTGACAAAACAGGTAAGTAATTAATTAATAATTCAGTAGTTCTTTGTCTAGGTTTTGAAAGTAAATAAAGATTACCTAACGATTTTTAGGGTTCCGTATCGAATGGATAAAAACAGGACCCTCTATTACTAAGACTTCGCTGTCTGTCCGTTTGTCTGTCACCAGATATCTCAAGAATCGCGATAACTAGATAGTTGAAGTTTTCTCAAATTAAGTAGGTACTTCTGTTGCCGCTATAACAACAATACTAAAACGTTAAAAACAACAAAATATGTACAGGGTTATTTTTAATCACCAAGTTTGTTGAGTGTGTTAGATTCGACTTATGTAAATTTTACACGATATATGATGACGTAAGCCTGTCAGTCACGTGGTAGGAAGAGAGCACCAGGCGGAGTAGGTATGCCGCCGCGGGAGACGCTCCGGGCGTCGGGAGCCGCGTGACGACTCCTGGCCACCGTAGGCGCGGGCCTGCGGACGGAGAGTAATGGGTAGCTCACCGTCCGATCAGGACCAGGCCCGTGCCGGACGGCGCGTAGGTATTTGTTCCACGCGCGCCTCAAAGAGATGTCAGCATAAAGGAAGGGGCCTGCCAGGGCCGAAGCCTGCCGGGGGTGCGGGATTGTCCGAAAGGGTTACCGCTACTCCGGAACATAAAGGCCTAAGGAAGGAACACGGATGGGTTTTAGTCAGTAAGAGTCTGACACTCCCTTCCGCTCCACCCAGAGCGGGAGGGGTCATCTGATGATTTCCCATCCATAAAAAAAAAGGCGGAGTAGGTATATTATTATACGATGGTAAAAGTACAGAAATTATGTGTTAGTAATTCAAGAAACTCAATATTTTAATATGATTTTTTTTGTTTTTAGCCATCTTTTATAAAGGATAACAGTGTTTGTAAGTACGTTTTGTATAAGCATGCGTGGATATGATATTTCTAACATTTTGTCTATAAGATTACTTGTGTGAAAAGCTTGATACGAGAATTAATTTTGCATTAACTAATACACCGTTTTTATATTAAACCTTAACATAATATTCAACAACATAAGGTGCTGTCAAAATGTAATCGCATGTAAATTTTTTCAGCACCTGAAAGCAGCGCACGTCATTACCTCGAAAAGGGTGAAAAACGAAGAAGATGTGTTGGTTGTTACCAGAAACTACGCACATTTTTACCATCTCGTGAAGCTGACAAAAAATCCAAAAAGATTTTGACTCGGTGCTCTCAGTGCAAAAAATCTTATTGTCTACCCTGTTTCAATGATAAACACTCATAAATAAGTACAAAATATATATTGAGATTTTTTATAAAAAAGTATATTGTTACTGATTTTTTTCTAATAAGTGTATTTTTAAAGCCCGAGGCAGAATAAATAGGATAGTTTCTTTTCTACTTCTGGTTTTCTTTTTTTTCTATTCTGTGAACCGCATTAAGATTTTCACACAAAAATAGATAAACGTCGTTGCGTCGATATTATTTTTCCCGTCACTAATCTTAGCGAAAATTTACCCTATTTCAGTGCGTTACGAGGTGTATAAGATCCCATATTTTATTTTGCCAATAAATTCCTAAACTAGCTATCAGATCCCGGGGCGACGGTGGATTAGGGGTTCATCAATTCACTGTCTATATCGATAAGGACCAAAATTTTCATTTATCTTTGATTTCGCGCCAGAAAATGGATTTTAGTCTGTTAAAGGAGGTGGGGTCTAATAGACCGCGTGTCGCCCTAACATCTGGTCACGGTGCGGGCCGATAATACCTCGTGCCGCAGGAACGGAAAGTTTGCAAAAATTGGTGCCGCAGCCAACGTGTTAAACTATAAATTCGTAAATACTTTAGGATTAAGGTATCCCTAGATTCTGTTGATGTGTGTATAGTGATTACTATATAACAGTATTATTTTTGATGCGAAAATGTTCCTTACTTGTCTCACTTTTTCAAAATCTGTCAAATGCAGAATCTATTAAATATATCATCTGTCAATAGTAGATTATGATGTCAAACGTAGAATCTGACTATCTATGTTGACTTAACGGATAATTTGTTTTTTGAATCATAAATTAATTTTATTGTAAATATAATACGTCGATGTTTTAATAAATATTTCGATTATGATATATCGTTCTGTAGAGCACTAATATACAGGATGTCCCTGGAAGTATGGATCAAATCGAATAGGGGCGTGGGCAAGGTCATTTCCAAACTTTTTAACCCTGAGAATGTCAGTGAATTTTTTTACGGTTCAAAAGTTATGACCGATTTTAATATTTTTTCAATCACTTCGCTTAGTGTTCAAAGAAATTAATCATAAAAAATACTATCAGGGCTATCTAAAAAAAAAAAAATTGATAGCCCTGATAGTTTTCACGAATTCGATCTTTCTTCTCTTTTTTTTAGTATTTTTTTTTTGCGTTTGGAAATGACCTTGCCCACGTCCCTATTTGATTTGATCCATACTTCCAGGGACACCCTGTATAGATTATGAAAATAGTTGACTTATAAAAATGTAAAATATTTAGATGGTCTGTTAAGCAGACTTATTATATTTTGGTATAGGTAGCGGGTACGTGGTCATAATAATATGCTCGACTACGAGGAGCATGATTGTGAACATATCTCACGTCAGTTATATTATTGTTTTTAGTCTCTAATGTAACTTTGCAGCCTATATAAGTTGACTCGATGCATTTCCACTTCTTGGTAGAAGATCCTTCTCCACTTGTTAAAGTATATTTATGGCCTCCAAGAATCAAATTCCTGTTGCCTTGGTTCGTTTCAAGTATCTTCGGTGGATCTGGAATTTACGTAAGTGATTCTTATTACCCTTGATATGCAGTTTTTTAACAGATTTAATATTAGTCATAATTACTAACTGATCTTAGGCTAGCATGCTGGCTGAACAAGGGGGCAAATAAAAAACATTTATTTACTTATATAATTCATTGGAAAAAAAAAATGGCAATTTGCACATTGGTTAAAAAAAAACATTCAGTCAATTCAATTTCAATTTATTTATTCTGTAACAATTCACATTGCGTTAGAGTCCAGCATGAAACATTGACAACAGTATTAGATGTAGGTACCAGTATACATGCAATTCAATTTAAATTAGCAAATATTATTTTGATCATTTTTTTTTAAATACCATGCAAACATAAACTAAAAACCATATGTCAATAATAAATTAATATAACACAAAAAAATTTAACAAATAAAAAATGTAACGTTCAAACTTTAAGGGAGACTGTTCGTTGGACTGCGGTTAAGAAACATCTGCTGTTCTTGTTTTCTAGGTGGATTGACTTAACTGGCTTGTGACACATTTAGTGTAATCGACGTTATTCGCGTCAAATGGTGATAGCCCACAGTTGTAAAATCCATTTACAATGGAGTTTTGGTCTAATTGTATGAGAGCCTTTTCTAACAAGGGACAGAAATTTTCATTTCTTAGCTTTACTAAGTGATTCTCATTTCGCCAGTCATATACAGTTTGTTTCCATATCCTTTTTAAAGGCCTAAAAACTGCTTCATCCATGGGTTGGAGAATATGGGTAGCATTGGGGAAGAGCGCCATGAGTACTATTTTTTTGTCTCGGCAAAAATTACTCAATGGTAGAGTTGTATATGAGCAAAGACCGTCCAAGAAAAATATAATTGGTAGCTGGATGCCACTACTTATAACCCAAGGGTAGAAAACATTCGTTATATATTCGTAAAAAGCTTCGCCTGTCATCCAGCCCTTTTTTGTGTGCCCTAATCCCCAATCATTGGGTGCTGATTCTGAAATTTCGTGTGGTATTGACTTTAGTTTAAAAAGAACCATCGGCGGCGCTAACTCACCCAGCGCATTAGTTGTTACAAGAACTGTTTCGCACTCTTCTTCACCACTAGGTATATTGTTGTAAACATTTTTGGTGCCACGTTTCGCTAAGACTCTGTCATTTGTCGGGGACAAGAAAAAGGCGCTCTCATCGCAGTTAAAAATTCTACGCGGGTCTTCGGATGCTGCTTGTAGTTGGGCAGAACTAAAATAGTCCTGGACATGTTTAAACCAGCTACGAATATTTTCCTCCTCAACTAAAGCACGAGATTGTGTCAAATTCTTAGATAACGTCTGACTCACTTCAGGGTGGCGCTTTATGAATGATTCGAACCAATGTCGACCTGGTCTATTGTCTGTGAATGGAGTACTACGGTTGAGTTTGTGAACTAATAATTTAACGCTATCAAACAACTGATCTTTGGTAACAAGGAAACGACTTTCTGTCATGGAAATTAACCAACTCTTTAAATTATTTTCTTCTTCTTTGGTTAAAATGGAGACTGGTCCTTTAGCGCAGCCAATCGAACTACGCCCTTTAATTTTGTCAAGCAAGGTGGTCCTTGGCACTTTAAAATTCTTTGCTGCAGCTGATGTTGAGGCCCCTTGATGTACAGCCTCTATGGCTTTTAACATATCCTCTTCCTTGTATTGTTTACCAGCCATGATTTTCTGTAATAAAAATTATGTTCATGCAATTACTACAATCTAAAATAAAAAATGTTACACAACGATACTCATTCCTCATAAATATCGAATACGACAAGTAAATAGGGGTAAGTAAGCGTCATCTTCGTTTAAAATACTAGTGTGTTTTCATGCCAATCTTGCTACTAGGTAGGTATACTTTAAGACGCATTCTCCTATGACAATTTTCAGTTTAGCAGGGTGGCATACACTATTAGGGCTGCTTGGGCTAATTATGCCATACAACTAGTTGAATGACAGTGACACTGTTTGGACCTTTTCTGGGTCACTATCTACATCAGCCGCGTTTACCTTAGTTCTCTCGGTGCATTTCCTTTTCTTGGTAGAAGATCCTTCTCCACTTATTAAGGTATGTTTATGACCTTCAAGAATCAACTTCCAATCGCCTTTGCCCGTTTTCAGTATCCTTGGTTGATCTGGAATTTAAGTGATACTTTTTGATTTACAGTTTTCTTTTAACCCATTTAATATTAGTGAAAATCAAAATCAAAAGTCATGTATTCAAATTAGGCTGAGAATCAGCAGACAGCGAAGCTGTAGCTTCGACAATTTAAGACGCCAATCTAGATGGTCTTCACACGCACGTACTTTCATGGAACTTAACTCGAACGCTCAGGCAGAAAATCTGTTTGATCGATACCCACCACATCTGCGGAGTTTTGCTAGTAAATTAATTATTTTGTCCCTGTATTTCAGTTTTGTTGACATATAATTATTTTAATCTAAACTAATATTATAAATGCGAAAGTAACTCTGTCTGTCTGTCTGTCTTTTCTTCACGCCTAAACTACTGAACCGATTTGTGTGAAATTTGGTACAGACATAGTTTGGAACTTGAGAAAGGACATAGGATAGTTTTTATCCCGATATTCCCACGGGATCGAGACTTATGCGGGTGAAACCGCGGGGCGCAGCTAGTGTATTATAAAATAAAATACAATAAAATGAAATATCGACTTTAATCTACGACGTTTTATTGTGCTTGTGGCTGTTGGGCCTGATTATCTTAGTCTTAGAAATAATTTATAATAATAATTAATAATTCCATTTATTGCAGACTAATTACATATCCATAGTTGTTAGTAACAAAGGACTTAAAAGTATGTTAGTCAATACTACAAAAAAATCAAAAACAAAACATCATTCCATCTCTCAAAAAAAATATTTAAATAATAAAATAATAATCATAAATAATAATAATCATCACAAAACCATAAATGTCAAAAAATAATAAAAGTCAAAGGCCTTCGATAAGTCTAGGAAGCAAGCATAGACAGGTGTTTTTCTGTTGACGTAGTAGTTGACAGTATGTTTCAAAGTCAAGATAGCACTTTCAGTCGACAGTGTCTCACGGAAACCAAACTGCGCGTCATTAAGCTCAATGTGCTTGCTGAGTTGAGCGTCAAGTAGACCATCGAAGACCTTCGCAATTACAGTCGCTAGTGAGATAGGCCTATAGTTGCTTTTATCTGTGACGTCCCCAGTAACATTTTTCGGTATCGGTACAACAATAGTTTCTAACAGTTTTGCCGGTAGGTAAGAGTGTCGCACACAGAATGTAAATAGCAAGGCCAGGACCCTAAATAAATGCTTGCCTGCAAAATGCAAGTGCTCGATACTGAGACTGTCATTGCCCGGAGATTTTCCTTTATGCACTAGAACATAAAAAGCGACTTTATGTCGCCTACGCACAACATAAAGACGAACTTTTAGAGCATGAGAAGTGAAAAAAAAAATATAGTCTAGTTTAATTATAAATAGGTTAATAGGTAAACTACAAAATTATTGGTAAAAACTTAGAACAAATATTTTTAGATATTTTTTTTTATTTTTTATTTTTTTTTATCCATATTCTCAAGTTTGACTTTTTATTAAGTACTTAGAACTAGTTGTTGTAATTTAGTTCTCACATAATTTCGATTCTCTAGTTTTATATACGTATTTTTTATTCTGGTGTAGCTGCAGTAGTTTACTAGATAATAAGCTTTAAGTTGGAAATGGGACGGGGCGCTTGCGCGGAGAAATTACGATCGCACTGCTGGACGTTCAACGCTACTGCTGCGGCGCTGCCGTGTGGACGTTTGAGTGAATATTTAGTAGTTTGCACTTTCATAATTAAAAATGGATATTAATCCATTTCTGCAGGGGGGTGATTGTGAGAATGTTTAAAACCAATTATCTCATTGTGCACTGTAATCACAGTTGCGTTACAATTCCTATATCTTTGTTTTGAACATCGCCATCTTTTTTTATCCATCAGCTTTCGATTCTTATTACAGACAAGAAGGTATTTATATCCGTCTAGAATAAGGTTCTGTTTTCCTTGCATTGTCTTCAAGAATATGGGTCCATCTGCAAAACGAACGGTATTATGTAAGTAAATATCGTCGCGGGTCAAAGATAACAAAACGAGAGGTCTCAAAAATAAAATAAAACGTATTACGACCAGTAAGTAGTGTATTGTATTTAACCTTTTAACCGCTTACGTCGGATTAATCCGACAAATATTTTCGTGTCCATTCCGCCAGAGTCATATATATACGACCAAATAACACAGCTCGTTTAATCTGTATTATTATTACATCATCACAGCTCGTTTCATCGGTATTTATTTTTCGTGTTTTTTTTTTTTTTGTCGGGCGCTGGGGGCACGACATCTGATATAAACTCCGGCGGTTAAAAGGTTAAATAGATTTATAGCGGTTATCGTTCATAACTGTTATTTAATAGACATAATCACTAGCCCAAACATTGAACAATTTGTATCAATCACGTCAAAAGAATAATAGATCTACGGGCATCCAACACCCAACACTGCTTGGTTGCTCTTTGTTGCTTATAGTGCTTCCGAAACCCTAGTACAAACATCAGCCAGTTATAATGCACTTATAGGGTGGCAGGGACCGACGCGACGTACCTGCCGCAAACAAACGCACAAACTGTAACCATGAATTCAGTACATAGTTCTAGACCCTCTAGCGAGGAAAAATGAAGTATGATAGGTACCAAAAAAAAAAAGACGGGTTGCACTCCGGGAGTGCTGGCAGAAGTGAAAACTTGAATATTAACGTTGAAATAAATCAATTATTAATTGAATTAATATAACTCATTTTTTTTTCACTATTTCTGCGTCCCTTTTTTCATTAATAGATGCACTTTGTTCAATTTCTATACTTTAAACACTTTATATACACGAATGTTACGAATACACAGCAGTGTGTGGACACACTGCTGTGTATTCGTAACATTCGTCGAAGTCGAAGTCGAAGTAGAAGTGGACGTCCACGTCCACTTCTACTTCGACTTCGACTTCGACTTCGACTCCGACTTCGACTTCGACGTCTACTTCGACTTTGACTTCGACTCCGACTTCGACTCCGACTTCGACTTCGACTTTGACTTCGACTTCCACTTCCGCTTCCACTTCCACTACCACTTCCACTTCCACTCCATCCAATCCATCCATCCATCCATTGTCGTGTGTCACTAAACTTGGTTCACTTCGGTTGGCGCCGCCGTAGAAAGAGAGGCGGGGGGGGGGGAAATCTCTCCTGACGGTCACGTGTCCTGACGCGATGCCCTGACGCGAGTTTAACATTTTTTACCCATTACAAAAAGTGTTCAACGCCGCTAAAGAAGTTTTCACTTCAAAAAAATTGCTGCGTCATAGAAAAGTAATTGTGCAAGTATTTCATAACGTGTATGGACCATAATGATGATAGAATGATTGTGATGTGTATTTAGGTATAATAAAAAAGTTTTATTATGATGATGCCTCGACTCAGCCATCATTGAATCAGGAATCGCTTTTGTAACTGAACTTTTTTTTACCAATATGGCTAACCAATAATTTCATAAATAAGTGAGAAATAAAATAAAGCACATTAAAATTAAATGGACTTTATTGAATTTCATAAGCATTTACAATTTACATACATTTATTTACATAAAAATTAATATTAAAGTGAGATCTTAACAGTTATTCATATAATCACTAGCCAAACATTGAACCTTTAACATTACGTAGTCAGGATATTTTAACATTTGGACCTGAATTTCCACAACCATTTAACTACATAATTTTGCACAGAGTATATTTTTTAAACAAGTAAGCCTGGAATAATTAGTCGTGATGCCACTGTCAAAAGATCTGGATTTTATAGATTAGATCACGCTGCTAAGAACAGAGAGATTTGGAACTGTGGCGGCATCTACATCGCCACATGCGAACTATGCACACGAACACGGACGTCACGCAAAATCCTGCATCACGCAAGCAAAGTTTACCGCGCAACTAACATATACCCATGATACCTGTGGAAGCCGTAGGTGCTGGCACTGCTGGCTGGCTGTATGACTCGCCGCTCGAAAGCTTGAGGAAGTGATGATGATGACGTCACGCTGAAGTAGGTGCACGAAGGCTGCGCTGACGTTCGTGTTCGGGGTCACCCCCTATAGAGGTATGAGGAACAGGGTGTAAAGTTAACTCATAGAAATGGGAAGATCCTCAGACCAGACGGTGTTGTCTGATGGGCAACTGCCTGACGATTGATGTCGGAACTTTGTAATATGTTAATTGCATAGTAAACTGTGCTTGCGCGGTGCGGACAATGAAGTCCTTATACATACATAATGTAACCACGGTTTAAAAACGGATAAGTAATTCTCAAGCTTACAAGTTCCTTCAAATAACCATCCTGTACATTTACACCTACACATGTAATATAAGTTTTATACATTTATGATAATATTTATGTCGTGTAACCTAATTCACTATATTATTACAGTCCGGCCGTATCGAGAGAATGCGTTCCTGACACCCGACAATTCTAGTAGCTAATAAAGATCAAATTCGCAAAACACGTATTCGTTTGTATGAAATTGACAGGTGTCAAGAACGCATTCTGTCATCGGCCGCACTATAGCGATTGAGACAACATAAAAACTGATATAAGATCCAAGTTTAAAATCAAACTGGGCATGGAAAAAGGAATGATAGGTTTCACAAATTGGAATACAACGAATTAAATTCACAACAATTATTTCAGTGGGTAATAAAAAATAAGCAGTAGATGGCATTTTTGGTCAACATATGGAGAGATGGTAGATTATATTATTAGTTAGGTGCTTTTATAATTATGAATTCTATAGATCGATGCATCGGTTTTCATACCATACATATATATTATATATATTGATTTCACATCATAGGAACATACTTTAATTATCACCGAAGAACAAAATGTTGAAGAAATAAATGAAAGATCTCGGATCGTAGAAAAAGGAAGATGTCGAAACTCGAAGTATGAAGATTTGTTACATGAAAATGAAATATGCCTAAGTGCCAACTCGCCTAATAAAACGTAAATCCCCAACCCCATTTAACCCAATAAATAAATTAAAACCGCAAGACATGTTTTTTTTTCACCTTTAAGTACAATAGGCCGCACTTCAGTGTAGGTAACAAAACCAATATAAACTAGCATTCTATTGAAAACTCCCTAGTACGTGTAACTAGCTCAAGGTCAAAGTGTTACCACTTAAGTGTAGTCGACTGTACAACCACCTTACGAAAACGTATATCACTTTTTGACTTTCTTACATTTAACTAATTACTTGTCAACGTCACACCTTTGACATCACCATTTGCATCGTATCCTTAAATGACAAGGTTCTAAGTATGGTTAATGTTTTCGTTAGTCAACCGTATCTCGTACCTATAAGGCAGTAGAAATAAAGCATGGAATTAAAAGGTATCCAATAAGTCCTATAAATAATGTTTGATTTCAGAAATACCTCCTGATGGAAAGGTGGATAAGAATAAGAAAGCAGGCGAAAATGGGGAAGAAAGGCGAAACGAGGAAGAGGTAAGAAAGGAGAAAAAGGGGAAGAATGAAGAAAAGGGTAAGAAGGAGGAGAATGAAGAAGAGAGAAAGGAGGGGGAGAGTGAGGGCCAAAATGAGAAAAAGAGCCGAAACGAGGACCACAGGAGAAATGAGCAGGACGGGCAAGAGGGGGAGAATGACGAGGAGGAAGAAAGTGCGGAGGAAGAAGAAGAGGAGGAGGAGTCGTCTGAAATGCCTTCTGTCCCCGTTAACAATAGAGCTCCATTGCCACGACCATATTATAATTACATACCTAACTACAAAGTTTTATATGACAGTCAGCTAAATCCTTTTCTGGTGATTGATGAACCTAGTTACATACGTCCTTTCCACGTAAATAATATACATTACCGGCCTGATAATGAAAATCGGAGTATGCCTCGTCTACCTTTAACCGATCGACCTAATTACCAATCTGTGTCTATAAATCGAAATATGTCTGTTATCGCCGTAAACAGTGCAAATGGTTGCAGGCCTACTTACGAGCCTGTTTTTCAAGATCGGTACATTGGTCCTGTCCCCGTAACTAATAGACCCAATTACACACCAAATATGGCTCCTGTACCCGTAAACAATATACCTACTTACAGACTTAATGACCAACCTCTAAATGAGACTCGCAATATGTCTTCTGTCCCCGTAATCAATCAACCTACCGAACCTACCTACCTGTCTCCTCTACCGCTAACTACTGGACCCATTTACAGACCAGTAAATGAAAATCGTTATAGGACTCCACCACCCTTAATCAATCGGCCTATTTATCGACCTTTTAATGAACATCGGAATGTGACTCCTCCACCCTTAACTAATCGGCCTATTTACCGACCTGTTCATGAAACTAGAAATATATCTCCTCTTCCCTCAACCACTCGGCGTATTTACCGACCTGTCAATGAACATAGGAATAAAACTCCTCCACCCTTAACCAATCGCCCTATTCACCGACCTGTTAAAGAAAATGAAAATATAATTCCTCAACCGTTAACCAACCGGCCTGTTATTGAAAATCAGAATACGACTCCTGTACCGTTAAGCAATCGACCTAATTCAGGATCGGTAAATGAAAATCGGAATATATCTTCTGTCCCCTTAACAACTCGAACAAGTAACGTACCTATAGATGTAAATAAGTATGATAGAGACACCTATTTTACAGACCCCGAAACTGGCTATAGATATAGATTTAAACTAGAATTAAGTAATGGCGTTATAGTATGGCAATGTGCGAAAGAAAACATATGTGACGCAACAGTTTTTACTGACGAAGATAAAGTTATCCCGGAACAACCACACAAATGCATTGAGCATGAAAATAAACAATCAAAAATAAAACAATTGCAAAAAAAGTGGCTGCCATTTATGCAGGTTATGTCGTTGATATAAACATAACATTTTAAACCAAATTAAAATAACTAGCGAAGCTTCACAGATCTGCTGATATATTCCGTAAAAAATTATGACAGCTCACTTTATCTAAGTTTTCGTGCTGAGATTTTTACTGGATAGATCGGCTGATGTATAACGATATGTAATTATGAGGATGGATATTTTTTTACAGCTGATTAGTGATTAGTTGCTATTATCATAGTAACTTGAAATTAAGGGTTTAGATAATTCTAAATAAACCTACAAGAGAAAATAATCTTCTAATGAAGATAATTTTCTCTTGTAGGTATTCATTATAAATGTTTGATCTTGATAATATTGTGTAAGTATAATGATATAATTATGTAGTGTTAGTAATAGTTTGACGTGTAAAAGTGTTTGTACAAACCTACTTACAGAAATAAAATCATTTATCATTTAATAACTTGTTCACAACAAACAATCCTTTTCCCGCTGACAGCAGTTGAAGCCGATGATGACTATAAGTATATCCTTTTTATAATTGTACCTGTCACCACTGCCTATCCCTTTAGGGAAATCAGCGTATTGTTATGTTATGTGTGTAAAATAAAAAATGATAATACCTATTTTCACTAAACTTTTGTCATAATTAGAGTACGATATTGATGTATAAATACATTATAGATTTTATTATTCGAGTCTTGATTATGTTGGAAAACGAAAAATTCTACTTATTTATGAAATTCGAAATTATGTAAAACAATAAATTATTAAAGGATGTGTCGTTCTGTAGTTTCTGCCTACCTCTATGGGGAGGAGGCGTGAGTTTATGTATGTAAGGTATATGCAAATTTATGTTTCTAATTGATGTTATTTCAAGTTAAACAAATATGAATTTTATTTTAGTGGTAATTAAGTTACTTTCAGATTGACTAGCACTATTGAAAAAAAATATATAAATGTTTGAAGTTGTAGCGTAAACTGAACTTTATTGTGTAGTAATTAAAGTTATTTTTCCATAAACTCTATTTGTTTAGATGTTTGGAAAATAAATCGCAGATTGAGTATGTAATAGTTAATAAATTACCATTAGGAAAATTGGCACTTGAACAACATGATTATGTATTCCATCTTTCTATGATCTGAGAAATATTTAGATACATAAATACTTAAATAAATTCAAAATACATTCATATTTAAATGTAAATAGACATCCATTATCAAATAATTAAGGAACATAATTATATTAGTTACTTTTACCCGTATTCAAACATGTTTTTTTTTTCTATTTTAAAATTATATGTCAATGTATTTCACCATTGTTAACTTGAGCAAAAAGCAATTCTGCGCAAAGATATATGTATATTGTAAAAAGCTTTTTTGCTTAAAGTCTATTCATAAGAAATAAAAATACGTAAGTTATCTATAATATTTTTAGACGACCAAGACAATATTATTATCCTCTTGCTGGCTAAATTAGGTAAAGGTCTCACAACCCGCGTTCGTCTAAGTACCGATCAAATCCGTCAAATATTCCCGGATGACGTCATTACGACAGCTGTCTAATTTACTCGATCGGCTATAGTAAGTAAATAAGATAGTCTTAATGTTTGAATACGGGTTTTACATAGGAACAATTTAGCTAGGAGGATGTGTATGCTTATTTTGCTTGTCCACCATTGTGTGTCCTATGGTGACCACGATGGCGTGGCAGTCCCGTGACCTACTGTCTGCACACAACCATCGAACCCGAGATGAGCAGACTGAATGCCGCGTATATCTGTACCCGCGAATTTTCATAATTTTCGCGCCAATATCCGATGTGTAGAAAATCGGGCGATCCGCTGAAAAATTGTTTTATTAGATAATAATTAGGTTATTTATACACGCTACTGGCCTGATTCACAGTCTCCAGTAAAACTTTGAACAGAAATTGTATGAATTTATGTTCCAAAAAAAAACTCATCAAAACTTATCCGAAGATGGTGAAACACGCAGTAAGCAAGTGATTTAACTTCTAGTCTTAGATATTTAATCAGAAAATATATAATTAACCTTTTAACCGCCTACGTCGGATTAATCCGACAAATATTTTCGTGCCCATTCCGCCAGAGTCGTATATATACGACCAAATAACACATCTCGTTTAATCTGTATTATTATAATATCATCACAGCTCGTTTCATCGGTACTTATTTATTTTTCGATTTTTTTTTTTTTTCTTGGGCGCTGGGGGCACGACAACTGCTATAAAGTCGGGCGGTTAAAAGGTTAATTAAACATCTTGATGTCTATTACGCCATTTTGTAACTTGGCAATCTCTATGTGTTATTTATTTTATAAAATATTGCATAATCACTAGTCAGAACTAAGTTCAATAGTCTTGTCGCTATTGTATAAGTAGCCATGGCACCATTTACGAAAATCTCGTAGAAATAAAATCATGTATTCGAAATAAATGCTTTTTATTTTATCTCCAAAGAATTTTACAAAAACATAAGTATTCATACTTTTACCAAAAATTCGAAGACATGTGACATCTACCAACCCGCACTGGGCCTGCGTTGTGGATTACGGCCGACTCCCTCTCACCGAGGCCTGTGTTTCAGCAGTAGAAACATTAAACGCTGATTATGCTATATTCATGCTCTTTGGCCATATTACACGGTTCAACCAAACCAAATTACATATACTAGGGCCATTACAAACACAAAGTTAGAGTTTTAGATCATTATGTCAGTAACAATATTATAACACAGTTATCACAATAATGTCACTGCTCTGGGAAGTAAGTGCGAGGGAGAGCTCCGATAAAAATGATTTATGACTCATAACATGACATTTATGACTGTGTAATATTTCAATAAGACATTTTTTATCGGAATGTCTCTGAATGATTTTCTTTACACCACTGAGCTAGAAAGCCATAAAACAAATATTAAGGGTCGGGACACATTGATCGACGGCGTTCGACGGTTTGTCCATACAAAAAGAGAGCAAAGTGTGGAACGATGTACGCATCCTTTCGCATCGACGGCGACGACCGCGCTCCGGTGGCGATCGACGGCGTTCAACGGTTTGTCCATACAAAAATTACAAAAAGAGAGCATGTGTACTCCTTTTCAATCAGCAAAGTACGAAAGGCCGTCGATCAATGTGTCCCGACCCTAAAACAAAACAATAATACAAAAATACATATAACAAATATTTAAAACATTACAAATTATGTTCATAAAGTAGTTGAGTTTGTTTCGACTTACGACAAATAGAACCTAAACTCGATACAAATGCCTTATTAAAACGAAACATTTATAGTTAAGTAGGTGCCTATATCTCACGAATGTTATTATTATTACAAAAATATAATTCAGGAAATATGAAATGCTCCAGGAAACTAGGTCTCTATCAATTTAATATACTGAGTTACTAATACTTATTACCAAATTATCACTTTCTATGAATACAGAATTCTAATACACATTTATTTTTTAATTCAACACTAATTCATGTTATGAACATGAGGGGCCCGTGGCTGAATAATAACAGCCGCACAGGTCGATCGATCAGGTTAAGCTACGCTTGCCGCGGTTGGTCTGTGGATGGGTGACCATCTTTACATACCGAGACCCCTCCGTGCCTCGAAAAGCACGTTAAGCGGTTGGTCCCGGCTGCTATTTATGGATCTTTGACAGTCGTTCCGGGTCGTCAGAAGCCAGAAAGTCTGACAACCACTCTTACCAAGGGGTATCGTATGGAGGTCAGATAGGCAGTCGCTCCATGTAAAATACTGGTATTCAGGTTAGACTGGAAGCCAACCCCAACATAATTGGGAAAAGGCTAAGCAGATGATGATGATGTTATGAACATGTGGGTGTTAAATCAAACTACACTTTATACTCGGTTGTGATCCTTAGCACCTACCACAAAATGTACCTAACCATTATGGTTAGAAACATTTAACATAAATAAATATAAATGTGCATGTGGTGTTAGCCTGTAAGTGATTGTTGCACTTATAAATGTATATCGTGTACTTTTAAATTAAATGTAAAGTGTAAACAATTGTAGGCTAACCTAAATAAAAAAAACCGAGTGTGCTTATGACCGCACGACTGAAGTGAAACTTCAAACGTATTTGGCTATGAGAGAAAGAAAGTGTGCGCGCGCACTGCTTTCTCTTGCTTATATCCCCCACTCAACTCCCGTTCACCTCGCCCGATCACACTTTTCGTAACGCGTTCGCCAGTTTACTCCCAAAGTCTAGCGCGCGTAAAGAAGTTTCACTTCAAAAATACTTGCATACGAATTTGTTCCGTAGACTCTTACTGATAAGGAGCATGATCGCATTTGCGAAAACTGCCGCAGTTGAGTACCTACGTATTTGAGCGAGTAGCCGTATAAGATACTTTATAGTCTTGCAAGTATTTTGAGTCGGTACCAGGTGTGCGTACTTGGAAGCAAATACCTGGTGTAAAAACCCGGTCGCCCGATAACACGTTTTCGTAACGCGTTCGCCAGTTTACTCCCCAAGTCAAGCGCGCGTAATGAAGTTATACTTCAATAAATTAGGGCATGTCTATTGCTAACTACACTTTATATCCAGTAATTCTGGTAAATAATGAATATGCAACCTAACAATCGATTTTTTATATGCTGGGAGCTAAGAATCCTAAAGGCGAGAGTTATCCTACAGCGTGCAAAAAGAAACTCCTCATCTGCGCCTTTTCCCAACTATGTTAGGGTCAGCTTCCAGTCTAATTGAAAGCAGCTGATTACAAGAATTTTACATGAATCGACTGTCAAACTAACTTCCACAACCCAGTAACCAGGTAACACATCTCTTGACAAGAATGGCTGTTAGACTTTCGGGCTCCAGACCACCCATAATGTCTATGATGATGATGGGCGTTAAACGTACGTGAACTTATCGGGATAATTATCGGCATTTCCCGTTGGTGTGGCCCCGGTATAACAACTGTCAAAAATCTACCCATGACAGCCGGGACTGGCTTCATGCTTTCTGAGGCACGGAAAATGGAAAATAAAGACTTCTTTCGTCAAAATCTATTCAAGATAGATATTTTTTCTCTTTTCACACTGTCTTTTACATTATAGAAGACGGTTGACGATGGTGGATGGTTGTGGTTGTTATTGCTTTTGACCACAATACCATCGATGGTGAAGGTGACTGCGGAACAACCACGCCTCCCGCAACGCCATCTTGTTTTACTGCTCAGCGTTCTATGTTTAACCAATCTATAACCACCGACAAATATAGCTGGTCCTCCTCTGCATGACGATGTGTATACAGGGGCTGAAATAAAATCAGAAAGTTTACATATTTGCCTGATTTATTTTCGATTTTTATACCAAGAATGCTTAGTTTTCGTTGAGCTCCTTAAGTTTTGAGTTAAGCTACACGATTACTGACAAATGCATGCACTGACTGGACAGGTCCACTCAAAATGGGTGGTTCTTTCCTCAAAAGACCGTTTCAGATATCAATCTACATAGTCGGAGCCATGGCTCCGTGCTCCTCTCCCACCTCTGGCAATTAACAAAAAGCTTGTAGAGCTTGCAACACGAGTTGACGAGCAGCGAGTGCGCGACGACGACAAGCGATTACATGCTGGTATACGACGTATGACCAAGCGTGGGTCTCTCAGCGACTGTTCTGCCTGCCAAAAGTGCGTCACTGAGCAAATAATCCCTTTGATAGTTCTTTTCGCTGCGACAAACGAGTACTACTTTAATTACTAGTCTGGAACAAATGAACCATATTTTTGACCTGGGCGTTGATGTTTTAACTTTTGTAGCTATCTTCGTTTCCTTTTGAATTTTTGTATCCTGATACTTGTTCCAAATAAACTTTGATTATTATAACTATTACTATACTATGTCATATCGTTTACTTACAAGGCCGCAAGGAACCTACAATATTTTGTTCCTAAGTTTCTTGAGCGAGAAAATCGTTGAAAGAAAAGAAAGAAAGAAAGAAAACTAGATTTATTTGTCACAGAAACACGTGCATAAAAAAAAAGATAATTCTAATAACAGGAAAAATAAAAACAAAATATATCTATATTCACGAGTACAAAGCAGAAAAATAGTCGACGTCTGCACGTCATATGACTTTGACAAGAAGGCTTCCACTCAGTATGATGCTGTGCTATAGGGTGGACCCACAGCACAGCGCTGATTTTCAATGGTTACCCGAAATGGACGTACGGAAACCAAGTCAGATCAAATGATACGTACAGGTAACAAAATAAAATAAAACAAACAGTACTTACTTATAATTTAAAGCAACTACATAACCAAACAATGATATGGATAAATATTACTTAATAACATAAAATTTAATTTATCCGCAGGCATCTCCGTGCGTCCATAGATAGGTTCTTAAAGTATTTATTACACAAGAATATTCAGTGTTTTGTGTTTTGTCTCGCTCCCACCCTCACCTCCGCATCGCCTGCGCGCTAGCTAGATAGCAAGTCACTTCCTCGTCGGCAGAAGAACAGGCGCCTTAAGGAGAGGAATCATGAGCCCCAGCAATGGGTTTAAACATACTGGTTATTCAGGCGGTGGATGATTATGCATGTTTTTGCTCACAACTATAGTATCCTCAACGGTATAAACAACGACTGTGCAGCCTGGTTTTCGGCAAACCCAACGCGTTTTACCATTAGTCACTCTTTGTTTGAATAACTTGTAACCACCAATAGTAATAGCCGGTCTACCTCGAGACGTAGTTATGTAATGCACTGAAATAAAATAAACCTTGGAATTAGAATTACCTCATTATACCCCTCAAGCGTTAAGTGTACACCAAGTGTACATAAGAGAAAGTGCTTGAAACGTCAACGGTACACCAAGTGTACACAACAGTGTCATTCTTCTATTGTCATTGTTAAAACAATGACTTTACTGCGCCCATTCAACTACTCAGACACGTGGGGTGTTTCGACAGGTAGGCGGGCAAACGTGTGAGATGTTAACATCAATAAATAATGCTCTGAGCATTATAGTGAGTGTTGATATGCTCACTTTCTGTCACCAAGCGTATTGGATTAAAAGAGAACACAAAGTTTTAAAAATATTTTTATTTCCTAAAGGCTTAAATTAATAGTTAAAATCAAATAAATTGAGAAAATTTAATAACATTTTTTTAAGTATTTCACAAATAATTTGCTTTTAATTTATTGGTACACAAATATAAACGCACACACACATACTCGTACATTATATATGTATATATATAAAATTCAAAGTCCTGACTGACTGATGTATCAACGCACAGCCTAAACCGCTGGTCCTAGAGACATGAAATTTGGAGGGTGTGTTCTTTGTGAAGAGTAGGTATCCATTATGAAAGGGTTTTTCGCAATTCCACCCCTAAGATGGTGAAATTTCACGCGGACGAAGTCGCGGGCATAAGCTAGTATATGTATACAGGGTGAAATTAAAAACATGCGACAAATCGAAATGGGAAATTGTACTCGCCATTATGAACAACTTTTACTATAATGATGAGCACAATCTCCCGTTTCGATTTATCGCATGTTTTCAATTTCAACCTGTATATAGCATTCGTTATCCCACTGGGGTGGACATTTGAAATTTTCATTAATGGTTCATACAAAAGTGATTTAGGAGGAGTTTTGCAATGCGTTGCGATACGGTATGGCCTGCCCAAATGTGTGCATTGGTATAGTTTTTATGTATTTATAATTAATTACATTTTAATTGCATGTACGGTCAGCATCAAAAGTTGATTAACACTTCAGTTTTTTAAATCTTAGTTATTGAGCAAAATGTGTTCAAAATTGCAGCAGAAGAATTTTTTTTAGAATATATACTCTTGTCTATTATGTAAAAAGCTAAAAATCAGTTTATTGAAAAAAGTTGTTGTCAATTTAAAAACATGTAAAAATGATAGTGTTAATCGACTTTTGATGCTGACTGTACGAGTATATTGTATTCTCGATTATTATTGACATATCAGCTGTTTATATTTTGTAGAAGACAATTTGTAATGTATCTCTCGTTGGTAATTCTTTAAATAAATAAACTATGTACACGGTGGGTGGTTATGTTCGTTTTTGGACCTAACTATACAGTTTTCGATGGTGACAGCAACGGCTGTGCATCCTGGCTTCCGACAAACCCACCGCGTTTTACATTTGTTCGTGCTTTGTTTCAACAACTTGTAGCCATCAATAGTTATCGCTGGACGACCCCGAGCCGTTGTTATGTATTGCACTGAAATTGAAAAATAAAATTTAGCATTATTATGGTTTAGATTTTCTTGATTCATATTTTATTCCTGTTACCAATCGCTTTGGGTTAGAAATATCACTTGAAAGTTCAGTCCAATTGTTTTTATTTTCATTTTAATTTTAGACAATTTTTATTACTTTTAAAAAAATATATATATATTTAGAATTAAAATGAAATGTACGTAAATGAGAACTTATACCAAATTAATTAATAAAAATATAATAAACTTTCGAAAGTTCAAGTAAATCGGGAAAATTAAACAATAATATATTAACTTCTTCACAATTCTTATTTTGCAATTTATTTAGGTACTCGTATACAGCAATATGCCAAGTCAGACAGGTTTAATTTCTCAGTTGTGATCATTTATTAGTACAAGGTCAAGGTCAAACATTGAAAGTTATTTTGTATCGAAAGGTCAGATTGAATAAACTAACATTCATAGAATATTATTTATTTTTAATTTTAATATACTTTATTGGTCACCATACAATATATAACAAAAAATCTATTAAATACTACATGGTATTTTAAAGTTTAAGCTTCTAAAAGTTTGGATGATTATGATTGTTATTGCACTTCACAATAATATCATCAACGGTATAAGCAGCGGCAGTGCACCCTGGTCTCCGGCAGCGCCATCTTGTTTTACCATTCCTTAACCTATGTTTACACAAGTAATACCCATCGATAGCAATTGCTGGGGCTCCTCGGGATGAAGTTACAAACACTGGCACTGAAATAACAAACCTATAGATAAGTACGAAAAAAGCGGCCAAGTGCGAGTAGGACTCGAACACGAAGGGTTCCAATACTATCGTACAATAATTAATACTACATGTTTTTTAAATAAAAAGGGGCTTGTGGCTAAGAAATAACAGCCGCACGGTACGATCAATCAGGTTAAGCTACGCTTGCTGCGGTTGGTCCGTGGATGGGTGACCATCTATACATACCAAAACTCCTTCGTGCCTCAGAAAGCACGTTTAGTCGTTCGTCCCGGCTGTCATTCATAGATCTTTAACAGTGGTTACGGGTCGTCAGAAGTCCGAAAGTCTAACAACCAGCGTTACCAAGGGGTATCGTATTACCCAATAACTGGGTTGTGGAGGTCAGATAGGCAGTTGCTCCATGTAAAATACTGGTATTCAGCTGCATCCGGTTAGACTTGAAGCCGACCCCAACATAGTTGGGAAAAAGCTAGGCAGATGATGACATGTTTTTTAAATACTTTAGTAAAAAAAACACATTTTAACTTTATGATATTTTTATTATTCGTTATAGCGGCCATAGTATATTAGTACAACACACACTCTTGTGTCTACCGTAACAGGTAGACTCTTGAAAGGTACAGTCCAGTAACGGGCAGCGGAAGCCAACACACCAACAGCGGGTGCCAACGGGACCAAGTAATAGGGTCCCGTTGGCACCCTTTGGCGCGTCGCCCACACTAGCTAGAGTCGAGGTGGCGTCGAGGCGCGGGCGCACGTTTTCTATAGGAATAAATGGCAGTGCGCTCACATACCTATTTATTCCTATAGAAAACGTGCGCCCGCGCCTCGACGCCGCCTCGACTCTAGCTCGTGTGGGCGACGCGCCTTTGAGTACGGAACCATAAAAAATCATCGAATATTTGATTTCTGTTTCCCTCTGGTTTGGTTTCGGGTTAAAAGTCTCCACAAAGTCAATATGTTTTAATATGATTTACAAATTATCATTAGATGTGCCAACTGCAGGCCATACAACAGCAAGACAGGCTTACTAGTCTCACAATTCTCATAAATTTATAACGTCAAGGTCAAACATTTTGGGCGAATTACATCAATGACCATTAGACCTATTCCCAAGGAATAGGCGTGACAACAGCAAATTATGTCAAGTATCATGTCGAACCACTTTAATGCGTAAGAGCGGTTCTTGCATGGCCCCAATTATTTACAATAAATTACCGAGTTGTTGGAAAGCTTTAAATACAGCACAATTTAAAGATTACGGAATTTTTTGGTAGATATAACGTACTACAGTGTAACTGACTTCCTATCGGAGAAAAATATTTGTTCATTAATGACATCTTGATTTTTAAAATTTTTATGTATGAATTTTTATGTATTTTGATGTATGATGTATGTATGTTTATCATTAGATAATGGTATGATATTTGTAATAATAATTACTAACTACTACTAATTACTATTTATTATTAATTATACTAATTTATATTTTCCTTTTAATACAATCATATATTTTTAATTAAGTTGATGATTTAAAATTTTTATTATAGTAATTTATAAATTGATCTAAACAAGTATAATAATAGTGATATAAATAATTTCAAATGTTTGCATGCCGTGGGTAAAATGTGAGCTAATGTAATTTTAAGAACTATTATGTATTACCCATATTTGCAAAATAAAATTCTATTCTATTCCATGACACTGAACGCGTTCAGCACATCTAAACCGCAATCAAGAGCTGTCAGTGTCAAAATGTTTGTGAAATATTAATACTGACAGCTCTTGAACGCGGATCAGAAATGCTGAACGCGTTCAATTTCAGTGGTGAAATCCGCACTTACTCTTTCATTTTATATATCGTGCGGTCAGCACGACTAAAGTAACAAGTAAATTTAAGCGAAAATACATTTCTCATATTCGAATTCACATAATACATATATTACGACGTAAATGGTGCGTGGCGGATTACGGCCCATATACCAGAGTCCCAGGAGTGGGAACATTAGCTGTTCATGAAATCATGTTTGGGGTGGATGGTTATGATTGTTATTGTACTTCACTATCGTATTTTGGACGGTGAAGGCAAAGGCAGTACAACCTGGCTTCCAGCACCACCACCGCGTTTCACCATTGTTATTGAACCGTTTTATATAAAAGTGATAACCACCAATAGCAATCTTTGGGGCTCCTCGGGTTGAAGTCATCAATATTGGCACTGGAATAAAACATAACGTAACAAGTTAACTAAACTCGAAAACTATAGATAAAAACAGTAAAAAATTAGAGTCGCCATTATTTTTTTATTATTCGTTATAGCGGCTATAGTAGTACACACATACTCTGTGAAAGGGGTTTGAAGATTTTTAATTATATGGAACCTGGCATACCAACTGTCGCGCCATTTTGAAATTGATGGCCATGCATGAGAACCATATAAATCGATAGCTGACATCAATACAAATAGAAAACATAATGAGATCAAACCCCGTAAAGTGTCACGTTTCCGAGATATTAACGTTCAAAGTTGATAACGTGACTCAATCATCGTCTCATGCGTGGCCGCCATTTTCAAAATGGCGCGGCAGTAGGTATGCCACAGATCTTCAAAACCCTTTCAAGTGTCTACCTATTACGGTTCAAAAGATACAATGCTCTGACAGACGTACTGACAGACGGACAGCGGAGCCGGTAATAGGGTGCCGCTGGCACCCTTTGGGTACGGAACCCTAAAAATTCATCTGATATTCGATTCCTGTTACCATTTGTTTAATTTCGGGTTAAAAAGACTCCTCAAAGTCAACATGTTTTAATATGATTTACAAATTATTACAAGATGTACCAAAAAGATGACAGGCAGCAGGCAATAGGTACATCAGCAAGACAGACTTATTCTCACAATTCTGATAAAATAACTTCAAGGTCAAGGTCAAACATTTTGGGCGAATTACATCAATGACACTGAACGCGTTCAGCACATCTAAACCGCAATCAAGAGCTGTCAGTGTCAACATGTTTGTGAAATATTAATACTGACAGCTCTTGAACGCGGATCAGAAATGCTGAACGCGTTCAATATCAGTGGTGAAATCCGCACTTACTGTTTCACTTTATATATCGTGCGGTCAGCACGACTAAACTAACAAGTAACTTTTAGCGGAAATACATTTCTCATATTCCAATTCACATAATATATTACGACGTAAATGGTGCGTGGCGGATTACGGCCCATATACCAGAGTCCCAGGAGTGGGAACATTAGCTGTTCATGAAATCATGTTTGGGGTGGATGGTTATGATTGTTATCGTACTTCACAATCGTATTTTGGACGGTGAAGGCAAAGGCAGTACAACCTGGTTTCCAGCACCACCACCGCGTTTTACCATTGTTATTGAACCGTTTTATAAACAAGTGATAACCACCAATAGCAATCTTTGGGGCTCCTCGGGATGAAGTCATCAATATTGGCACTGAAATAAAACATAACGTAACAAGTTACCTAAACTCGAAAACTATAGATAAAAACAGTAAAAAATTAGAGTCGCCATTATTTTTTTATTATTCGTTATAGCGGCTATAGTAGTACACACATACTCTGTGAAAGGGGTTTGAAGATTTTTAAGTATATAGAAACTGGCATACCAACTGTCGCGCCTTTTTGAAATTGATGGCCATGCATGAGAACCATATAAATCGATAGCTGACATCAATACAAATAGAAAACATAATGAGATCAAACCCCGTAAAGTGTCACGTTTCCGAGATATTAACGTTCAAAGTTGATAACGTGACTCAATCATCGTCTCATGCGTGGCCGCCATTTTCAAAATGGCGCGGCAGTAGGTATGCCACAGATCTTCAAAACCCTTTCAAGTGTCTACCTATTACGGTTCAAAAGATACCATGCTGTGACAGACGTACAGTCACGAGCACCAATATGTCAACACTTGGCAATTTTCAATTGCGATTTTTTCGTGAAATAACGAATGCACCGTTGAAATACGACACTTAACATAAACCTATGGGTTCGAAAATACTATTATCGTAATAACATAAAATATCATTCAAAAATAAAGGAGAAAATCGCCTTTGAATAAAGGCAAGTGTATACATACTTATAGACGTGACTGTACTGACGGACGGACAGCGGAGCCGATAATGTGGTACCGTTGACACCCTTTGGGTACGGAACCCTAAAAATTCATTTGATATTCGATTCCTGTTACCATTTGTTTAGTTTCGGGTTAAAAAGACTCCTCAAAGTCAACATGTTTTAATATGATTTACAAATTATTATAAGATGTATCAACAACAAGATGACAGGCAGCAGGCAGCAAGACAGACTTATTCTCACAATTCTGATAAAATAATTTCAAGGTCAAGGTCAACAAATTTGGGCGAATTACACCAATAAAACTGAACGCGTTCAGCACGTCTAAACTGCGTTCAAGATCTGTCGATGTCAAATGGTTGTAGAATATTAACACTGACATCTTTTGAACGCTACTTACAATTAGAAGTGCTGAACGCTTCATTGGTGACATGCGCACTTACTGTCTTCATTTTGTATCATACGATCAGCACGACTAAACTAACAAGTAACTTTTAGCGGAGATACATTTCTCATATTCCAATTCACATAATATATTACGACGTAAATGGTGCGTGGCGGATTACGGCCCATATACCAGAATCCCAGGAGTGGGAACATTAGCTGTTCATGAAATCATGCTTGGGGTGGATGGTTATGATTGTTATCGCACTTCACTATCGTATTTTGGACGGTGAAGGCAAAGGCAGTACAACCTGGCTTCCAGCACCACCACCGCGTTTTACCATTGTTACTTGACCGTTGTCTATACAAATGATAACCACCAATAGCAATCCTTGGGGCTCCTCGAGATGAAGTTATGAATACTGGCACTGAAATAAAACATAACATTACATCTTAACCAAACTCAAAACAATAGATAAATGCAGAACAGAAGGCCATTTCTCATACTTTAAAAATGTTCCAAGTTGACGTTCGTTTTCCATACATTTTGAACTTGACGCCATGCGGTCAACTAAACAGGCACGTTTAGTGTAAATGCGGCCTTACTAAAATAAATTACTTCTTGCTTACAAAAATGCATAAAATGAGATTCATTTAGAATTAAAAATAAAGCAATTCAATTAAATTTCTTAAAAATACGACATAATTATAACTTGAGTACAAAGGTACTGTTTACCTTTGTACTCAAGTTATAATTATGTCGTATCCCTATGTAGTTTACTGTGTGTACGTCATTATCATCTACCGAGCCTTTTCCCAATTATGTTAGGGTCGGCTTCCAGTCTAGCCTGATGCAGCTGAATACCAGTATTTTATTTATATACTGTGTGTACATAAATAATAAAAAAAATCAAACATCACTTTTTACATAATTAAATATTTATTAGGTACTTGAACAATACAAAGACAAGACAGTACAACGAACATACTTAAAATAAATCAGAGCTACGTATCATATAAATAACCTTTCATTCACAATTCGAAAAATGATGATTACGAGGTCAAGAACAAACATTAACTGCGTTGAATTTTTAATAGCGGTCAATACGACCCTTAAGTCCTTATTCCAAATATACTTACATGAAAAAAAATATGTAATAAAAATATGTTGAAGGCTTTCAAAATAACAACATCTTTAGGAAGCTGATGCGACTGCCTCCCTATTGCAGTGCGTCGCTAATGTTTGCAGAAGCTCGAACGGATCAAGTTCAAGTACAAGGATCAAATGAAAAAAAATCGTTTATTTCAGGCAAGTTTTTACACATACACCCATAGTATCAAAAATAAAAATTAAATTAAATTTGAAATAGATATTAAATATTAAATTAAATTATTGTTATATATATTCAGATAAATTATATTATAAATTATAGTTTTCTTATAAATGTCAGGTAGGTTAGATTTAGTTTTAAAATACAAACAGTCACACTAAAATGAAATGCTTAGCGGTTATGTAAATGGTGCGGAATACAGTAGTCACAATGTTGTTTTTACACTTAATCAGTCTCAGGTGAAATGATGCTTTAAGCCTACGTAATACAGCCAAAGTACATGCTAAGAACGTTTATAGATCTCATCCTGAGTCCCAGTAGTGGGAAGAATATGAGCTTAGTTTGTTGGGGGTGGATGGTTGTGATTATTATTGCACCTTACAATAGTATCCTCAATGGTGTAGACAACGGCGGTACAACCTGGTTTCGAACACCGCCACCGCGTTTTACCATGATCTGATTTTAAATGTTTAAACAATTTATAACCACCAATTAACATTCCTGTAGTTCCGCGTGAAGAGGTTATGTATACAGGAGCTGAAAAAAAAAAACTTAAAGCACAGATTTCCTTGATTCATCATTATCACATAAGTAACCGTTTCGGAATTATGAAAATTCTTCAAAGATGTCCAAATCCAAATATATCAAAAGTGTATTAAAATATACACTTATACTTAATTTAATATAGACAATAAAAAAAACACAAGAATATTTCTCTACCAATTTTTTAGTAAGCAGTACACATTAAAAGCAGAAGGACAAGTTTAATTTCATAGTAGGTAAGTACAAGGTCAAGGTCAACATATTGACGAAATTCATTTTAGGAACAAAACGGTAAGGCTAGGGTTTCCTAAAGCTACGATTTCTTCTAAAATTATACTATTAATTTTTTATTGTGATTATGACTGAATACGCATTTTTACTTAATTATTTATTACTAATCTAATACATAGTTATACATACACGTTACAACAAACAATAATTTGTTTACGAAAAAAAATTGTACAGTCGACCGCACATCGGTAGTAGAACTTTGACTTTAATATGCTATAGTGTAGTACGCACTTTGACCTTTATCTGCCTCAGCGTAGTACGAAGTTTCAATAGAATAAGAGGCCAGGCTAGTTTACACAGTGCGAGCTACTGCCTAGCCAGTAGACAGCTACTCAGCTTGTCTACTTGTACGCCAGTAGCTCGGCTCGCTCTTGCTGTCTACACGACACATAGTACTTAGTTGCTGACCAGTCTTGCGAATTGTCGCGATGTCGAGTGAACGTGTTTTAATAAAAAAAAAAAAACGGTAATAAGGTCTATGACAACAATACTATGTCATGAATTGGAAAATGCCTATAAAAAACTTAAAAAAAAGAGCGAAAGAAAAGTGCACACAAAAAACACACGTTGCGCTCACAACTGTCCGGCTGGCATTGACGAGCTACTGCCGAACGCGTCTAAACGATGCGAATGAAAACCGAGCTGCTGCCATATGCGAGTTGCTGCCATATGCGAGTTGCTGCCAGGTGAACAAGCGAGTGAAAACAAAAAATGTTGAAGTAACTCGGATGCGAGCTACTGTCCAAGTCGCACCTACGAGTTACTCGAAAGTAACGTACAAACAGTGCGACTTACTGCAGCGCAGTTACTCGGCAGCCTGACTCGTACGCTAGCTTGCACTGTGTAAACTAGCCATTATACTAGTTTATTTACCTCCGAAGTGCGGTACTTCTGTACAATTGTGGTTTCGTAAAAAGACTAAGATTTTCATAATTTAGTATTTATGGCTTTTTATTGAACGCATTATAAGTAACTAGCTTCTGCCCGCGACTTCGCCCGCATGGTAGTCAACTTTACTATAAATACCATATGGCACATGGCAATAATGTAGCTTACTTCCAGAAAAAGAATTTTCGAAATCGGATTACTTCCAGAGATTACCTCCTACATCCAAAGTTACTAACTTGTACCTTTTTATATTATTAATGTAGATTCCACAGATATAGATACACCTAGATAACGCAAGAGCACCTACTTCGCGTGCCAAAAATCGCACCAGCTGACGTTCGAAAATCATAAACCGCCACTTTCGCGCTCAGTCCTGTGTACTGCTGGCTGGGTGAGCGTGAGCGAGAGAGCGCGAGCTTGTGACGTCATAGTAGGTAATCAAAAAGTGGCACGCTTAGTTTTCATACAGTTCGTGATACTTGCGTAATCTAGGTATATCTACCTATATCTGTGGCAGATTCATTGATAATATACAGTGTGGCGATTAGGTTATCACATTCATTGAAACCACGTATTCTACATTACGTATTTTAAAAATGCACAATTAAAATAATTAATAACAATTAACATTCTAGCCGTGGGACCGTTTTTATGGTTCCGTATTCAAAGGGTAAAAACGGGACCCTATTACAAGACTCCACTGTCCGTCTGTCTGTCACTAGGCTGTATCTCATGAACCGTGATAGATAGTTAGTTGAAATGTTCACAGATGATGTATTTCTGTTCCCGCTATAACAACAATTAATAAAAACAGAATAAAATAAATATTTAAGGGGGCTCCCATACAACATACGTGATTTTTTGCCGTTATTTGCTCGATATTAATAACGGCAACAGGTAGACACTTGACATATTAACAGAATATTTAGTTGTATATTCATTTTAAAAATAAATAATTAAAATAAAATAAATATTTAAGGGGGCTCCCATACAACAAACGTGACTTTTTTGAGATAGTGGTACGGAACCCTTCGTGCGCGACTTCGACTCTCACTTGGCCGCTTTTTTTCATTTTTATTTAACAACATTAAATTCAATTTGTGATTATCGCCCCGCGAGTATATATTGTCTTATTATCAAAAGTAGTTTATTTCGTGCCAATGATTACGCTATTTATTTCGTTTGAAAACTTCAGTTCAAACAATAGAAAAAGTAATTTGCCTCATTTCAGTAGTCACAGTTGAACTCTTAATGTGATAACCTTACCACCACTCCGTATAAATAATTCATTAATCTGTCAAGCGCCGCTAATGAGACACAATTGATTTTCTATTGTTTCGTCGCCGATCGGCGAACCGCGACGCTTGACCGGTTAATAACCATTCAAATTAAAGTGTTAAGGTGGATGGTTATGGCTGTTATTGCACTTAACTATAACATCTCCTATGGTGAACACGACGGCCGTGCATCCGCGGTGGACGTTCCGGCACCACCAGCGCGACTTACCACCAAACGTTCTCTGTTTGTAGAATCTGTATCCGCCTATTGAGATAACCGTAGCTCCTCTAGACGTTTTTGTGAATACTGGCTCTGCAATGCATAGATATGAATAAATTAAAGTTGTATAAGTACAAGTGTTAATATAGTATAAATAAAGACAGGTAAATTAATTGTTTGTCAAATTGACTACACACTTAAGTTGTCCTCACCTGTCATTCTTTGACAGCTGTTGTATAAAAAATAAAATAAAATACATATTATTTCGAGCAACCAAAACTCATAACATGTAGAATGCACACACACAATAAATCACAATAACATAATACAAAGGATAATAAAAATAAACAATACAAACAAAAATGAAAACAAAATAAAAGACTTTATATCTAACCGGCCCCGCTGCCGGCAACGTGCCTATCACAACAGTGCCGTATGTATGGGCAGTCCATCCGGTCCGCGATCATCGCCAGGACGGCATTGGTGCTGCCCCACACCCTACGTACCAGGGACGCGCCCCTCTTGCGCATAGTCGCGTGGAAGCAATCGGTAGGTACGCGCCTCTGCGAACATACCTGAGCATAGCATCGCAGTAGCGAGGCAGCCCCAATACAGCACTGAGCGCGTTGTTGAACTGGACTGTATGAAATGGCTATGACATTTACTTAGGGCGAATTTCATCTAAACTTTTATACCTAGAATAGTCTTATGCTGAGATTTTTTTTTTTGAATAGCTTTTCCATACTAGTACTGTCAGACATAAATTTTATTCCACGGATAAAAGATCTGACTTTGGTAAAATCAGTCCTTAGTGTGTCAATTTGATAAACAATTAATTTCCCTGACTGTACATGGATTTAACTTTTAATTAGGTCTAGCAAATTGTTAGTACCGACGGTTATACAGTTAGGTACACAGTTCCATTTATATGCAACTAGCTGCGCCCCGCGGTTTCACCCGCGTAAATGTCGATCCCGTGCTAATATCGGGATAAAAAGTAGCCTATGTCCTTTCCCGGGACTCAAACTATTTCTATACCAAATTTCATCTAAATCGGATCAGTGGTTTAGGCGTGAAGAAGTAACAAACATATAAACACACACACACACACACTCACAAACTTTCGCCGTTATAATATTAGTGTGATTTATTATTTACATGCTGTTTACCCGACACGCCACAAAAAAAGTGGAAACATATGAGGGCGACCTTTGCCCAGTAGTATGGAAAAACAGAGATTAACAAAACATAGGTTACAAAAGTCGTTTGCCCGATGGGACTTCCCATCGGCAGAAATAAAGAAATGCCATCCCCTATTTAACCCCTTTAGGGGATGGATATTCAGAGATCTTTCCGTATTGCTCATTTTCGTTATAGAACTTCTAGATCCAGAGGTTTAGGTTGTGCGTTCTCTATCAGTAAATGAATAAAGTAAATAGACGTAAATGTAAATAAACGATACAAATTAATACACGATTATTTATTGGTTTAAAGTGTTTTTACCGAATAGGTACGCAAGTAGTACCTACCCTTTACCTAGTATGTGTAGTACGACATAAATTCTCGAAAAAAAAAGAAAAAAGAAATTCGTGTGGTGTCGTGGGACACCTGGTTGGAACGAAGTTCCTTTCGCTGTATATTATGTATTAAATAACAGGCACAAGTAAATAAATTAACAACGTTTGAGAGCTGTTGACTACCTAAATGAAAAAAAAAAACGAGTGTCTCGACGATCAAATGCTGTGAGTGTGTGTGTACGTGCGAGGGTGTGTGTGTGAGTTTGTGTATAATAATATATGCGATAAAAAACTTCGTTCCAAAAAAAAAAAAATATACGCGTCGAATTGAGAACCTCCTCCGTTTTTTCGTCAGTTAAAAACAGGTGTAAACGACGACTGAATTTAAGTAATTAAGATTTTTATTAAAATTGGTCTACATCAGCATTCAAAAGCGGAGGGTCGTGATCATGTACATTTTTGGCTTTCGTGATCCTGTCCTCGTAAGTGTAGACCACGGCGTTGCAGCCCTCGTTCCTATGCCTCTCACAGAACCACCTTATTTTCTTCCCTACTAGGCTGTGCTTTAAGAACTTGTAACCATTCAATATAATCATCCGACCACCTCTTTGCGTTGCAAATATTGCCGCTGAAAAAATACAAACATAACTAATAACGTTACACATTTTTTTTTTTTTTTACGTTTTCTTACAGGAATAAATTATCTTTTCTTTGTGAAAATTGATTGTTCAAGCCACAGAAACGCGTATAAAAATATTTAAGACAGTGAAACACACATTTTCTCTTTTATTTATTTTATTTAAATTACATAATATATTTTTTTTATTTTATTATTTAAAGAAATCCTCATCAGTCGCACATAACCCTCTACTATTCATTCATGGAGGGCATCCATAAGGAATTAACATAACTTCACACCTATATACCACGAAGGGTAAGGCAGAGGTTTATTTCATTTGTTATATTTATTTAACAAATTATTAATTTAAATGAATTAATATAAACACATAATATGCCCTTAAAACTAAAATAACAGTGCATCAGTTACTTGTAGGTAAACACCACGTACATAAAACAATAAAATTGATTAGAGAAATAATCTAACTTACTGAGTAATAAGCGCAAATATTAAAAAATTGGTAACATCGGCAAAAAGGAGATGCACTTATTGTACAGACGCCAGCACATCAACCTACCCCAAACTGTCACATTTTCCCAATCAACTTTGAACCTTATGCTTTAGTGATAAAGTTGAAAATCTATTAAAGAAATTTGACAGATTGTAGTAGGTTGATGTGCTGGCGTCTGTACATCCACATTTCGTCAGTTATATTTAAAGGCTTGTACATAAAACTGCGAATCGTCGCGATGCGAACTGTTTGGTGGAAACATTTGGTATACCTATAATAATTTTTACGATGCGACGTCGCATCGCAATTTTGTGTACAAGCCCTAAGTCCCATATAATAGGGGGCGACCCTATTCCCATGAACCGGGCACAAAACCAGACTCGGGAGGGCAGCTATTGAGAAACTCCTGATGAAAAACCCAATAACACTTTGCCCGACCTGCAAGTCGAACCCAGGAACTTATGCTCAGCATTTAAGCTAGCGACCACTAGACCAACGAAGCAGCCGATCCGGAAGATCAATTTAGTTAACATCAACTCTCTGAATCCTATCACTTAAGTATTAAGTAAGAAGATCCAGAGAGAAAAAATGGAGGGGCATGGTCATGTATATTTTTGGCCATCTTCACCTTGCCGTTTTTGGTAATTATCGAAGCTTTGCAACCTTTCTTTCTATGGGTGCCACACCACCACCTAACGCCATCTCGGCCTGATCGACGATGTTGCAGGAACTTGTAGCCTTTCAGAATTATCATACGAGCCCCGTTTGAAGACGTGGCGAAGATTGCGTCTGAAAAAAAATTATATCATCTACTATTTTGTTTTTGTCTTTGTTGTGTCCCACTGCTGGGCAAAGGCGTCCCCTTTTTCCTTCCAAACCTCTCTAATGTAGCTACTTGGTTATATAAACTTAAATGCTTTTTAATTTAACTATGTATTAGGTATATTTATATTCTACAATGTTATATATTTTAGCGTTATGTATTTATTTAAGTATACTTATGTTATTTTTTTGCATTATATGTGTAGGTATATTTAATATTTTATTTTAAGACTTCGCACATTCATATTTTTATCTTCTTGTTCTCACACACTATTGTCTACATTTCTTTTTTTACTTCTCCTTTCGCAGGTCTGCTGGAAGAAATTTCTTAAGAAATAAGCAGTACTCAAATTATAATTATGTCATATCCCTATGTATTTTACTGTGTGTGCATTAATAATACTAGCTATACAAATAATTACAAAAACAAAAGGACACTTAGGGATGATTTATATTAGACCGGGCCGTGCCCGGGGCGTGCCGTGTGCGTAGCCCGGACGGGGCACGGATTTGAAACGTTACATACATTTTGTATAAAGCAGTTTATATTATACAGTGGCCCGTGTCCCGTTTTTAATTACGGGGATTGGTCTTCTGCTACCAGCGGTGTAATTGGGTAACACAATATCAGTAGCAATAACGTTCATTTTGACAGTTCAACAACAGCCATTGCATTATTTACGTTGTTGAGCAGACAAATTTTTCGAACATATAAAGCAATGGATTTGCAATATCCATCAAAATAGTTCAGGTTAAGATTGATACGAGTAGTGTTTTACGCAATAAGGGTGCAGTTCAGTATCAGGTTGTGTATGATTCGCGGCCGTAACAAATATTTATTTATACAGGGTGTTACGGAAAGGGTATATCAATACAAACGGGTTGAAGAGTGTATCTGGTCTAGAATCTCTGTACAAAATTTCAGCTCAAAAGCAGTAACTTTGAAAATGCTTAATATTTTCTTTAAATATTTTTTTTTTTTACTAAATTGAAATCATAACAAACGTGTCACCGCACTACGAGGGTCATTATCCATTATCTGTAGTGTATCTGTGCACCTAGTACACGCACATCACGCCGCCGCGCGCCAGTGCAGCGCCGTGATGTCGATTTTTCGCTTTTGTCGGCACTCCGGGAGTGCCGACAGAAGTGAAAAATTGAACAATTACGACGTGCGTATTTTTAAAAGCATAGTAATTTTGTAAATACGTTTGAATATCATTCTTCCCAAAGACAATATACCGCGCGTTGATGTCTTTTTAATGGACAAAACTTAAAACAGAGGTGTCGGTAACGGTAACAGTGTCGCGATTTCAATGGTATTTTTCCTATCTCAAAAAATGTCCAACGTGCCTAAAAAAGTTTTCACTTAAAAAAAAAACAAAAATATTTAAAGTACAACAACTTTCTTAACAATAACTTTCTTAAATAAACAAACAACTAATTATATAATTGGTGGTGGATGACAATGATTATTATTATAGCGCAGGATCTCACTTTCCTCAAAAGTGTACACCACAGCCTTGCATCTGCTGGAAGTAGCGCAAGCCCACCTGGTCTTGACGCCTGAGAGACGGTGGCGGTGAAACTTGAAACCTGATAAGATGAGGATCCTGGCCCCTCTGGCTGTGGTTGAAAATGTTGGACCTGGGGAGCAAAACCTTTGTTTAGTGGTACTATAGAGGTATGAGGAACAGGGTGTAAAGTTCACTCAACCTCCATGGAAAAGGGAGGATCCTTCGACCAGACGGGTGTTGTGTCGTGCGGGCAACTGCCCAATGAGTCATGTCGGGCTGTTATATATATGCTAGTTGCGCGGTAAACTCTGCTTGCGCGATGCAGGATTTGCGTGACGTCAGTATGACGCGTTGTTCGCATGTGGCGTTGTAGATACCGCCACAGTACTCTCTATACAGGGTGTTACAGAAAGGGTATATCAATACAAACGGGTTGAAGAGTGTATCTGGTCTAGAATCTCTGTACAAAATTTCAGCTCAAAAGCAGTAACTTTGAAAATGCTTAATTTTTTTTTATTTCGATAGTTTATTAAATTGAAATCATAACAAACGTGTCACCGCACTACGAGGGTCATTATCCATTATCTGTAGTGTGTCTGTGCGCCTAGTACACGCACATCACACCGCCGCGCGCCAGTGCAGCGCCGTGATGTCGAAATAAAAAAATATTAAGCATTTTCAAAGTTAATGCTTTTGAGCTGAAATTTTGTACAGAGATTCTAGACCAGATACACTCTTCAACCCGTTTGTATTGATATACCCTTTCTGTAACACCCTGTATAGATAGCGCCATCCACGAAGACGCGCCCCACTCTTCTTCCTAATCGCTTACAGTACAAGTGTGCAACATTCTGTTAGTGTTTTACCCCCTTACTAATAAACGTATTATATCAGATGAATAGTTGCACACCGGTTTCTCTCTTTCAGTCGTCAGTAATTTGACTTTCGAAAGAAGAATACAGAGCGTTGTGTAACTATACAGGCGCTATACAACGTTTATTAGTAATAAGGGGATTAGTTTTTTCGATACACACTAATTACTTATTAGAGGGTAATCAGTGTGTACTGAAAAAAACAAAACAATAGCGGAATTAACTGGCGGCGATAACCACTAACGATTAGGATGAGGAGTGGGGCGCATCTTCGTGGATGACACTATCTATACATAATAGTAGATAAAACATCGCGTCTAAAATATTAGGTAATAATTTGGTAAAACGGGCTGGTGTCCGCAACTCCACGTTAATGCGCGTATTTTGCGCCTGAAATATAGATATACAGGGTTATTGGAAAAACAGTAACAACCTCTTAAGAGGTCATTGTACTCATCATTATGAACAACTTTTACTATGGGACCAAACCTGAAATCGCGAAAAAAAATTAGCTGTTCCCTACATTTTGACGAGTTATACGAACACAAATGTAGGGAACAGCTGATTTATTTCGCGATTTCAGGTTTGGTCCCATAGTAAGTTTTTATTTTTATTTTTTTTATTTATTTATTTATTTATACCAGCTTAACTGCCATTACAGGGTTTAACCTAATGCGACAGTTAAAAACATAAACTTATAACCTAAACTAATAACCTAAGCTATATATTTACAATAACCAAATTATATAAAATTAAAAAAGTTGTTTGTAATGATAAGTACAATGGCCTCTTAAGAGGTTGTTAATGTTTTTCCAATAACCCTGTATAAGGTGAAGCAGAGGTGTACCTACTTATAGTACACCCCCATTTCGCCAGTTATGTTTTAGTCCCATGTAATAGGGGTCGAGCCTATTACCATCAACCGGGCACAAATCCAGACTCCGGGCTGCTACTGAGAAATTCCTGATAGAAAACCTAATAACATTTTGTCCGATCTGGGATTCAAACCCATGCTCAGCCGTGGGCTAATCCAACGAGGCAGTAACCAAAATACTCTTTGTGTTTTTGGTTAAATTGTTTTTACCAATTTTGCCATAATTATAAAGGATAAAATGAATGGATTCAATTGACCTGTATTTTTGCAAGTGAAAGTCTCAGACCAAATAAAAAAGTCAAGACATAGCGCTGCGAACAATACAGTGAAGCATGCCAAAACTACATCTTCGCACTGTACATACACGCTCACACGCACACATTTACAATCAAACTACACCTCACTAAGTGCACACATGTTTACTAAACCGGCTTCACTTTACTGTTGACAGCCCTCTGTCTTGGTTTTTTATTTGGCCTGAGGTGAAAGTAGGATCTTTGCAAAAACTATATCTTGCTCGTGCTACTCAAATCTGTCTTTAGAATTAGATGTTGCAAGCTTGGGTTTTAAAACTAAAATAGCAAAAAAATGTTATCCATAAAATAATGTGTAATAGATAAAAAATATGAAAAAAGTCTCATTACTGCCAAATAAAAAAGTTACATTGATTTTTACATCAGATAAATTTTATCATACAGAATTATCAATTGTAAACAAACATATAGATAAAAATCTTAAAATAATAATGTCAGAATTATTACTACCCTAGGGCTACAAATTCTCAATAATTTCACACAATAGATTTTAGCAACTTGCTCGTTCTCGAGCTCGTGGCTAGCAACAGCCGTAGTTACGGTCGGTTGGTGGATGGAATGTTGTAGTCCCATGTAATTTGGGGCAAAGCCTATTTATTGCCATCAAACGGGCACAAATTGCTATTGAGAAATTGCAGATGAAAAAACCCAGTCACAGTTTGCCCGACCCGGGAGTCAAATACTTTTATTATAAAGCATATTATATTTACTAAAAACGAATTCAACTAAACATAACACCATATTATTACTATAATAAACTAAAAATAAATTTTATTAGTAGCTGTACTTAAAATAAAGTTTTATTAAAACGTGTATAACACACTATCAATCACAATCTAAATCATTTTGAAGGATCCATTGCTTCAAATTTTCGAAAAATGTGTCTGCTCAACAACGTAAATAACGCAATGAATGCTATTGAACTTTCAAGATGAAAGCCATTGCTAGTGTTAAGTGTGTTACGCAATTACCCCGCTACAGTCAAGAAATTCAGTCTTCGATAAGAGATATCTATAGTTGTCGCGTTTTAGCATGGAAATAGAAGCCATTGTCGTTTACCTAATATCTATCCGTAGAAATCCAAACCTTAAACTATGTATGGTTTCGTTATTAGAACATGTTGAAGAGCACGATGGATATTGGATTCGGGACGAGGGGCTTACAGGACCTAAACGGGAAAAACGCAAGTTTTAGAAACAATAAAAGTATATGATCGACTACAGTAAACAAAATCAGAAAAATATATGATATTCTTCAGGATATAATGCTAGGTAGATAGTGTGTTGAAAACATAATAAAACTAATTTGATACGATAGAAAAAAATCATGAAGATACCTCTAAAAACTTTCTTTTTACAATAAAAGCCATACTAATATACATACAATCATTATGATTTTATGTCAGATTATTCTACAAGCAACATACTAAAGCACTAGTGTTTTAATTTTTTAGTCCAAACAATAGATTTTTTGTAAATAGATAAATTGGTGCATATTTTGTAATAAATTACCAGGGTTGTGTCATCGCGCTTCTCTTTATTTTCTATGCAGTCCGACAAGGACCGCGCTTTAGGTCATGTAGTCCCCTTTATGAAATAAAAAATGCTAGAAAATGTAGTCAGGTCAATGACCTCTATTGCCATGCTAAAACGCGAGAACTATAGCATATTTTTGAAGAAATCGGAAAAGATTATACTAATTTACAAAGAAGTTGAAGACTAAGCAGTTTTTAAAGGCAGACTAAACAGTTTTACCATCGACCGACATTAGTGACTGGTAAATATTTCCCACTACACTACTTTTCCTGATACTCGTGTTGATAAAAGAGAAGCTAGCTACGATGATTTATAATAATCCCTACCAACCCGCATTGGGCCCGCGTGGTAGATTACAGCCCATTCCCTCTCGAAGAGAGGAGGCCTGTGTCCCAGCAGTGGGAACATTGTAGGCTGATTATGCTTATCATGCTTAATAGTCCCTGAATATTGAAAAATCATCTACAAATTCAACAAAACCGGCGTCGGATGAGAATGCTCGTTGAAACAGCTGATGATCTCATTGGTCCCAACGATGGTGTACATGAAAGCTCTGCACCCTCTCGTCCCATGGGTTCCGCAGTACCACCGCACCTTGAGCCCCGTGGTTCTGTGGCGAAGGAACTTGTACCCCCCTATCAAAATCGTCTGAGCCCCGCGGGTCGTTGTGATGAACTGGGCCGCTAGAAAATTACAAAGATTAGTGAATGAAGAAGTGTTATTAAACGAGTTGCGAGATTGAAATCTATAATAAATAGTATAAACGCTTGCTGCGGTCGGTTTGTGGATGGATGACCGTCTATATATATAAAATCCAAAGTCCTTTGACTGACTGATATATCAACGCACAGCCTAAACCGCTGGTCCTAGAGATATGAAATTTGGAGGGTGTGTTCGTTGTGAAGAGTAGGTATCCACTAAGAAAGGGTTTTTTGAAATTCCACCCCTAAGAGGGTGAAAAGGGGGAGGGTGAAATTTCACGCAGACGAAGTCGCGGGCAGAAGCTAGTCCATTACATATCAAGACCCTCTCCGTGCCTCGGAAAGTACGTCAAGTCGTTGGTCCTGGCTGTGATTCATAAATATTTAACAGTCGTTACGTGTAGTCAAAAGCCCAAGTTTGAAAACCATTCTTATCCAGTAGCTGGCTTGTAGAGGTCAGATAGGCAGTCGCTCCATGTAAAATACTGATATTCAGCTGTATACGGTGAGACTTGGAGCCGACCCTAACAAAGTTGGGAAAAAGAAATAAAGAAAGAAAAAGTATTTATTGCGACTCGTACAGGAAGATCACAAACTAAACTAAACACAGTAAAAAATAAAAACCAAGTTATATAAAAAAAAAGACGGGTTGCACTCCGGGAGTGCCGGCAGAAGTGAAAACTTGAATATTAACGTTGAAATAAATCAATTATTAATTGAATTAATATAACTCATTTTTTTTCACTATTTCTGCGTCCCTTTTTTCATTAATAGATGCACTTTGTTCAATTTCCATATTTTAAACACTTTATATACACGAATGTTACGAATACACAGTGCAGTGTGTCCAGGTCCACGTCCACTTCCACTTCCACTTCCACTTCCACTTCCACTTCCACTTCGACTTCGACTTCGACTTCGACTTCGACTTCGACTTCGACTTCGACTTCGACTTCGACTTCAACTTCGATTTCGACTTCGACTTCGACTTTGACTTTGACTTTGACTTTGACTTCGACTTCGACTTTGACTTTGACTTCGACTTCGACTCTGACTTTGACTTTGACTTCGACTTCGACTTCGACTCCGACTTCGACTCCGACTTCGACTTCGACTTCAACTTCGACTTCGACTTCGACTTCGACTTCCACTTCCTCTTCCGCTTCCGCTTCCACTTCCACTTCCACTTCCACTCCATCCATCCATCCATACGTTGCCGTGTGTAACTAAACTTGGTTCACTTCGGTTGGCGCCGCCGTAGAAAGAGAGGGGGGGGGGGGGAATCTCTCCTGACGGTCACGTGTCCTGACGCGATGCCCTGACGCGAGTTTAACATTTTTTACCCATTACAAAAAGTGTTCAACGCCGCTAAAGAAGTTTTCACTTCAAAAAGTAACAAAAAGAAAAGTGAGACAGAAACTCAAAAATTAAAAAAAAAATGCAAAAAAAAATGCTAGGTACTCGTAGATTGAATAATTAGTATTTTAAACACAGTCGCTATCGTGTCTCGCCTGTGTGACCGCTTTGTTCTTTTAAACTACACAATGGATTTTAATGTGATTAACCATAATTTTTTAGAGAAAATATTCCGGAAGGTTCGGGTGTATACTACATAAACATTTAACTTAGATACAGTACAGATAGAAATCTCTCTTTTGACATGTCACCACATTAGTAGATTGCACCCGTGCGAAGCAAGGCAATTAGTGCAGATTCTATTTTTCTGAATCAAAGTAGGTAATAAAAATCCAGATACCTAGAGATTTTGAAGACTAATTTATTGTATGATATACAAAGAAGCATACATAAACATGTTTAAATGTTTAGTCTGTTAGGAAATTCAATTTTAGTGTTCACAAAATTGCTACATATATATACGAGTATATTGACTTACACGAAAATTGCAGTAAAACGAGAAGAGTAAATTACATTTTATTTAACTTTTTTATTTCAACAATGAGTTTCTATTTCGTGATGACGTCGATAAATCGATAATTGCCCTATTTCACCAAATTATATTAACGTTAAAGCTGCCATTTCACCAGAGATCAGCGAGGATGCGTAGCGAGGGATGTGTGTAAAAATAACCAATAACAACGCTAACTTAGTTCAAGCTATAAAAATGAAGCGATGTTATTGGTTGATTTCACACACATCCCTCGCTACGCATACTCGCTCATCTCCGGTGGAAAGGCAGCCGAAATTGACGTCATTCGCCTGTTAATTGCGGAGACTATGTCGCGCCTACCGCTCTTCTAAGAAACGGTAACTTTACATTTATTGATCTTATGGCGGACCATGTGATGATGTGGATGGCAGCCCACACAAAGAGGCAACTTTAACTATAGAAATGTTACAAGTTTTGTTTTCTGGTTCAGTCTGCTGGGGACGTTTTTTCGGACGACTGCCTTCAGCTTCTGCCAATGAAGTAAATACTTGCTCAGTCCTCAATTTCTTCATTATTTTTGTGTCGTGAAAGGGATGATTGTGGTATTCAGATCTGTCTGTGATGGTGTCCTCATCAGTGTCAACAACTCCCGGACATTGCAGTTTTCTGTAATCTATACATCGCCAGCGCCGCCTGCGACCCCGACGTGATTCATGATGACAATAATACATGAAATGGTTCAACAATAATTGCAATGATCCACGGTTAGAAATTGAGTACTGTTGTGCGTTTTCTGTAACAAAAATGTTTGCTGTTTAATAAACCAGAATTCAAATTAACCGCTTTATTTATAAACGTCGCTTAAAGTTACGAGACGTTTAAACGTCAAAAATGTATGGTCAAACAGTCGCTAACCATCACTTTAAGCAACGTTTGTAATTGAACCCCTATGTATATTAGGCGAATACGCTTTTGTAGCCCGCGAAATTCAGGTTTTCCTAGTTTCATTGGAGCTTAGTTTTAGGTAACATGCAACCTTACAAAATAGTAACAACTTGAGAGTTTGGTAATTGTTGATTTTGCACTTGTCTTGTACATGACGCCGGAGCCGGTGCCGGACCGCACCGCCTCTATGCGGTGCATATGCGGTTCCGGCGCGGCGCGGCACCGGTCGGTGCGGCGAATGCACGGCATTCATTCGTATACACAAACATGGGGTCCTGCGCTGGTGCGGCTCTGGCGTCATGTAGGTACCTACAGGAAGCCTTGGAGCGATTCTGCACTACATCAATCCGAATCCGAATTAAAGATCCGACTTCAATCAGAATTGGGAATGTTCTAAATTCGAACGGATAGAGTTCGGATCTAGTGCGCAACCCTTCGTACAAATAGGACTATGGTCACTTCGAATCGGCATTTCTCGGATTCGGATCAGATTTATTGCAGAACCGCTCTTAAGGTTTGAAATAAAATGAGAAGATCGTCAAAATATAACATTTTATTGGACTTTCTTGTTTCAACTATTTTAGTAAAAAACATATTTTATGTTATTTACGCATACATAAATAAAAATCTTGATTTTGTTGTTTTTATTTAAGATTTAATTATTACTTAACGTAAAGAATAGTAAAAACTACTATTACAATGAAAACATATTTTATTATAACGTTGTTATAAGAAAAAAAAAAAATTGTCACTATAATAATCGTTCAACAAATCGCAACTTCGGCGCAACAAAGTCACAAATAGCCAAAATTGCAAAATTGAGGTAAGTATGCAATTGTCTCTGAATCATGCCTATACTTGGGGCAACAAAAACATCCGCGAAAGTATCTCAAAATCTACTAAATGGCGCAGGTGTCTTTGTGGTTAAAAATGCGAAAAAATGAGGAAATAAATGCGAAAAAAAAAAATTAAAAGTCCTCTCCTGTAAAATTAAAAAATGAGCTGTTGTGACTTTGTTGCACCGAAGGTGCGAAATAATAACTAAAACATTACAATAATCACCATCACTATTTCAGCAGTAGGTACTTACCTACAATCTATCGGTAACAGTAATACCATATAAAAAAACCGGTCAAGTGCGAGTCGGCCTCGCGCACCGAGGGTTCCGTACAAATTTATTAGGTATGAACTACACATTTACAGCATTCGGATTTTTTTCATTACTTGTGCTACATGACATTGCTTCTTGCAAAATTTCATGATTCTAGGTCAACGGGAAGTCCCTTCTAGGTTTTGATTCAATTGCGAGCGTCAAAATATGCGGCATAAACGGAACATAAACGGCTGTATCTTTTGACTGCGTTGACTTAGAAGTTTGATTTTTGCACTGCTTCAAGGGATTGTAGCCTTGAATATTTGATATTAATTTCGACTTGATAACCCTACGTGTTACTGAGAAAAAGGGCCTTGACAGATGGACAGAAAAACGGACAACGAAGTGACCTTATAAGGGTTCCGTTTTTCCTTTTGAGGTACGGAACCCTAAAAAATCTCTCAAAAAAACTTTATTCACAGAAATGACGGTAGTTTGGGCATTAATGTCATTCAAATAATTTTAATCGAAAACATACTAAATTACTGCAGCCGGCCGTTATACAGGCTGATGTTAATTCATTAGCGGTCTAACAGGGGGTTTAAATAACAACTTTTACAACAGAACCAATTCTGGCAAAACAGCATCCGTTTCAGCGAGTATTGTACTCGTTTATAGCAGCAGACACTCTTTATTACAATATTTCAGTAAAAAAAAAAAGATTTTCTTTAAGTTGTTTTATTCAAGACTAGCTTCTGCCCGCGACTTCGTCCGCGTGAAATTCGTACTTTCCTCTAAAAGTTTCGAAAATGTATGTTGGTATGATCTTTATAATTAATTTAGATAAATAAGTATTCGGGCCAATTTTTAAGTTTATAGAACAAAGGAATCAGATTTTTCAAATAAACTGTATCCCCGCTTTTCACCCCCACAGGGGTGGAATTTTATAACTTGACTCAGTTTATTTATACCAATTTTCGAGCTAATCAAGTCACGCGGTAAAATCCTCCCCTTTAAAATTAACTACCTCTTTTCACACAGTTAGGGGTAGATTTTCGAAAAACCCTGATACATGTTATTAATTATTTTTCTTTTTAGACCTTAGTATAAATACTGAGTTTCAAGTTAATCGGACAGGGCGTTAAAATTCTTCCATACAAATTTTGACACCCCCCAATACCTCTTTAGGGGGTATTTTAGAAAAACGAAAAATTCCAAACTTCATAATTTACTTAGATAAGTATTCGTGCCAAGTTTCAAGGTTATTAACTCAAGAAATAAGATTTTTCATACCAACAAAATCCCCCCTTTTTATCCCCTTAAAGGTTTAATTTCCAAAAACCCCTTCTTATTCGATACCTACTCTTCACAAAGAACACACCCTCCAAAATTCATGTCCCTAGGAAGGACCAGCGATTTAGACTGTGCGTTGATATTTCAGTCAGGTCGTTCATCCCCCTTTTGGGGGAGAAATTGTCAAAAACGCTGAAACACGTATAAATTAATTTTCAATCGTTAGCCTAAATACAAAATTTAAAGATCCTAACTTTTAAACTGACGGACTTTCATACACAACTTCATCCCCCCTTTTAACCCTTTGGGGGTAGAATTATCAAAAACGCTGAGACACGTATAAATTAATTTTTAGTCTTCAGCCTAAACACAAAATTTGATGATCCTAACTTTAAAACTGACGGACTTTCATACAAACTTTCATCCCCTATTTAACTCCCTTAGGGGTTGAATTTCAAAAAATCCTTCCTTATTCCTTGTCTACACAACAAAAAAGAAATGAAAATAAAGCTGAAACGCCTGTGCAATACTATCTACCTATACCTACTTCACTTAAAAATAAATACTTATAACTACTTTAATTAATAAAAGTACCTACGCTTAATAATTTTTAATTTGAACGAATATTTAAACACTACCAAAACAACTCATAACTATTTTACAAAATAACAACAAAAGAAATTCAAATAAACTATTTAAAGACCAAAAGTCGCGCTGATAAGCACGGTTTCTCAATATCAATTATTGTCTGTCAATAAGGTCGAACGCTCTGAACGCATCAACAGCCAACTATTGAATGAAGCTCGCTCTTTTTTTTTTTTTTTTTAACAATGGCATCTCGCAGTTCAACATATGAGGTTGTCGTCTGCTTAACCGGGCTTGCCTGTGGATGCCTCAAAATTAAGGCCTCCAGCCAGGGCTTTTTATACCCTACCGCCGCCGCGACCCGTGTCGAGCGCGGCAACCGTTACACAAAAATAATCCTTATAGCATGATTCAGACGTGCGACGGCGCGATGGTTTATTTCGTGTATAAGTTTGGTGTTTCTATACCGATTTCTATGATTCTTTTTTTATTGAATAGGTAATAATGTTAACTTTTTTAAATTAGGGATGAGTGAGAGTATTATAAACGGAAGAGTAAACAAATATAATCAGAATGCTCCGAACTGCTAAGCTATCAGGAGTTACACGTGTTATTGTGAGTCAACCATAAAAGATAGACATATGCTGTTGCGGGATATTTTTTAGACAATTTTATGTAGAATATTTCCGTCATACATGATTTCTATGTAACTTTAACCATTAAGGCTGCACACGCGACGGAAGCTTAAAAAATGGAGTAACTTCTCCCGTTTTCCCAACATTTCCCTTCACTACTCTGCTCCTATTGATTGTAGCGTGATGAAAAGTATACTATAACCTGCCTAGGAGTATGAAGAATAATTGTACCAAGTTTCGTTAAAATCCGTCGAGTAGTTTTTGTTTCTATAAGGAACATACAGACAGACAGACAGACAGACAGACAGACAGACAGACAAAAATTTTACTGATTGCATTTTTGGCATCAGTATCGATCACTAATCACCCCCTGATAGTTATTTTGAAAATATATTTCATGTACAGAATTGACCTCTCTACAGATTTATTATAAGTATAGATTAGATGATTGCTACTAAGGTTCGCTTTCACAAAATTATGTATTACACCTAGAGTAAGTCTTATCTTATTATAAATTTTGAATTTTTGACAGTTTTTCCATACCTTCTAGAATTGACAGACGTCAATTATATTTCACGAATAAAAGATAACTGACTGGTAAAATCAGCCCTAAGAATATGAACTAATTCATAGCTGATCGATTGAACATTTTTTTTACCTTCTTTGATTTACCTAATTGGTTTTTCGTTTAGTTTTTAAAGCTTCAAGTTTTTCACGTATCCTCATCCTCCATCTCCTTGACTTCGCCTTGTTATATTCTCGTATTTTCTTTTGTTCTTCAGGCGTATAATCCTTTATGGACTTAACTAATCCTTTTTCTTTTTTCCTCTTGTATCTTTCTCTATCTTTCCTTCGTATCTCTTTCAGATATGCAGGATCTTCTTTGCATCTTTCTTTGACTCTCTGCGTATTAATTCTTCCTTTTTCTTTTTTTTTAGCTATCTTTTCTTCCTCTGTTAGTTGCTTCGCAGGACGTCCGCATTTTCGACGTGGCCGACCTGTGGGACATGATTGGTCAATTTAGAATGAAGTAAAAAATAACATGTAATACATTTGAAATACCTACGTAGTAATAATTACTGTTGCTTCAAAACTTTACAACCTTTATATTCATTACGGCATAATTCTTATTAGTTTGTACTTCTTAAATAATACCAAATTCTTACCATGCAAGGTTGCTTGCGTGCAACTTGCATGCAAGTTGACATTAAACTGGGGTCTACACGTAAGTTATATCGTACTTGCGTGTAAGGCTTGAACGTGACAGGTTTGAAATAAAACAAGACCGAGATGTAATATTAAAAACGTTTTAATTAACAATCAACATCTAACAACACTAAGTATCAAAATGGCTTGCCGTGCATTATATTATCGATCAAATGGTTCCAGTTATCAGAATTACAGAAATGAAAATCGGAGTTTTGAGCTGTCACGGCTTATTTTATTTTAATAATTTTCTACTGTATTTTGAACGCTTTTGAGATACACGTCTTCTACATCGTTCTCACATGTCGCATGCTTAATGGAATACTGACTCAACTAAAAAAAAAAACGTATTTTGGGAAATCGCAAAAGGAGATCTTGCTATGAGGACTTATCCTACTTGTTGACGCATAAAATGAAAACTGATTTGATTATTAATTAATAATGAATGCTTGTATTTTTAACTATTGATGAGATCTGAGTTAAAAAAAAATCCGGAAATAACTCAATTCTGACCTATCTACTAATGGGTCATTGTTCCATTAAGCATGCGTGTATAATTTCAACACGACTAATGTAACTAATATTTTGTAACAATGTTTTTATTTAAAAGAGTGTCTATTCTTACCCGTTTTTCTCCATAGAAACCTCCGCTTCGGATAGGGCAATGAAAAAAGAAAAGAATCGGTAGTGATTAAGATAATTTTTCAGTCAATGAATATCTTTTACAATACGACTAACTCTAAATTACGCAAAAAAAAAAAAAACAAATGAGTCATTGTTTTATCCCTCATACCTTTTCTTGTTATTTTGGCATCGTTTTCCATTTTTTTCGTATTTATTTTTGTTTCTGAGGTGTGTAATCACACTATCACACTAATATTATAAAGGCGAAAGTTTGTGAGTGTGTGTGTTTATATGTTTGTTACTTCTTCACGCTCAAACGGCTGGACCAATTTTGATGAAATTTGGTATAGAGATAGCTTGAGTCCCGGAAAAGGACATAGGGTACTTTTTATCCCGATATTCCCACGGGATCGAGACTTATGCGGGTAAAACCGCGGGGCGAAGCTAGTCCTTTATAAACCTAACACTTCCTGTTTCTTTTTCTTGTGGTATCTTTCTCTAACTTTCCTTCGTGCTTTTTCCAAAGCTGCAGGATCATGTTTAACGCATTAACTGCTGAATTATGTGCGAAATTTGTAACACGCGCATTCTCAATTTGACCAGTGGCGTGCATTGCATATAGGCATATAAGCAGTGCCTACCTCGATATCCAAACTATCCAAACTAATATTATAAATGCGAAAGTAACTCTGTCTGTCTGTCTGTCTTTTCTTCACGCCTAAACTACTGAACCGATTTGTGTGAAATTTGGTACAGACATAGTTTGGAACTTGAGAAAGGACATAGGATAGTTTTTATCCCGATATTCCCACGGGATCGACACTTATGCGGGTGAAACCGCGGGGCGCAGCTAGTAATAATATATGCGACTACTGTAAGCCTTGCTCTTCTTTTGGTACTATGTAGGTAAGTAGTAGAATAAAACTAATTATTTTTTACAGTAAAAACATTTATTACATTAAAAACCCGTACCCGTATTATCAAAAATAGAAATCAAAATATTTGGCTTTAACAATGTTTCAAATTACAGTAGGTATGGGAGGACAGCGTAGGCCTATCAACAAGTACCAGGTACCTGATAAAATAAAAAAATGGTCTTCAGATCTAAAGTCTACAAGGCCTACAAAGTCCTCACATTTACAAAATAAGAATCTAAAGTTCGTTATTTAATCCTAGAGACTAATCTGACAGGTGCAATGTCAAACTTCTATACTAAAAAAACGCAAACAAAAAGAATTAAATGTCAGATTAGTCTCTGGTATTAATTAAAAAACGAACTTTATCAGAAGAATACATAAAAAAATAAAATATAAAAATCTACTAATACCACTAATTTTTACAAATCATGAAAACATTTACGGAATTTCTTCGTGGTATCGGCCGTAACATGCAAGACAGAGTCCAACATCGCAATCCGGGCAAAAGACTTTGGAGTCTTTCCTTTTTTTTTCTTTTACCCAGCACCTGACACATTTACGCCTTTTAAGACACCCATGAACATTTCTGCCAAGCTCTTTGGGCATGTGTCTTGCCCTTTGAGGCGCAAATGTGTCAGCTACAGGGGGAAGAAGTTCAAGCAGCAGTTTTTCCTTATATGCATCTATGGAAAGAGCACTGCTTGTACCTTTTTTAGGCTTGTCTCGGCTTCGCTGCATATAACGTTTATTTATTTTCCGTTTACGAGCAACCTTTTCTTCACCTGAAGTAACACGTGTGCCTGCAGAAAAACATAAATACCTAAAATTGTAATGTCTGTTGCTTCAGAGGGTTTCTATTTTTTAAAATAATTTTAAAAGGTTAACTTGCATGCAAGTTAACATTATATTCAAACGTAGATGCATGATGTCATGTCGTAGATGCAAGTCATCTCTTAAGACGTAAAAGAAGAAGACAAGACGCAAGATAATTGCATAGCAAATAAACATAGATACTATCTTGTATAACTACTTTTTAGAAAACTCTAAAAGAAAGCATTGTTTGTACCTTTCTTTATTGTCGTAAACCTAGAAAAAATGAAACGATATGATGGTCAGAGATTGTCTATTATTTTATATTATACTCGTAAATGTAGAATACATAAACATCACGCCTTGTATTCCTTTGGTTAGGCAAAGGTGTACCATACACATTTTGTCAGTTACGTTTAAGTCCCATGTAATTGGGAGCAAACCTATTGCTCTCAACCGGGCGTCAATCCAGACTCCGGGCTGCTACTGAAAAATTCCAAATAGAAAATCCAATAACACTTTAGGCAACCTCCACGACCACTAGACCAGCGGGCAGTCAATACAGGGTTTATTTTCAAAGACCAGCCAAATTTAAGGGTGTGGTACAGACCATCAAACTGAACATGTTTCTCCATGGGACCAATATCGTAATCGCGAAAAATTTATCAACTGTCCCATAGAAAACTTCAATATCTTTTTTTATTTTTTTTAAATTTATCATTTAAACAAAAGAATACAGGATTATTCATAATAAATAGCAACCAAAAACCACTAAGGTTTGAACTTGTGCTATCATGAGTCTATCTCAATATCGAACTATACAATTACTAACATCTTAAGGTCTTTAAATGGTTACAATCATTCCTACATAATACTTAAGTAATATTGCTTAAGTTTACATTTGATATTTTTCTGTGTAATACATTTATTTATTTCTGAGGGTAGACTATTAATAAGTCTCGGTATAATATAACCAGTAGTTCGTTCGCCATATGTATTGTTGGCGCGCGTCTACTTGACCTAAACATATGGGACGGCTGAATTTTTATTCGCGATTTGGCTGGTCTTTGAAGAATAACCCTATAAAGATACACTATTATAATTATAAATTCACTGTGCATTATATAATCTTAAAACCGTATATAATTCACCACATGACCAGAAGACTAATTCTCGTAATTTAAAACGTTCAAAATCTAGTCGCAGTCTCAGCTCAGCGACAAACATGTTAAAAACTTATAAAAATGTAGGGAAATTAGAAGTATTTTTTGACAGATTGCGACAGATCAGAGGGGCAATTCTCGTAATTTTAAGAACGTTCATAGTCTGATCTCAGTCTCAATCTGTCAAAAATACCTCTAATTTCCCTACATTTTGACAAGTTTTTGACATTTGTTTGGCGCCGAGATGAGACTGCGACTAGTTTTAAATTACGAGAATTGGCCTTCAGAGTGTGAACGTTCTTAAAATTACGAGAATTGTCCGTCAGATGATGAAAGTAAAAGAAGCAAAAGGATTATGTAAGGATCGAAGTAGGTGTCGTTTTTGTATTTTCTACCTCCACCCATGGGAAGAAGGCATGAGTTTATGTATGTAAAGTCTATTTTAGTCAAACTTATATTTCAAATTAATATTATTTCAAGTTAAACAAATATAAACTTTATTATAATGGTAATTAATTTGATTTCAGAGTGACTAGCATTATTGAAATAGTTGTAAAAATTTTTGAAATTGTAGCATAAACTGAACTTTATTGTGTAGGATTGGATTTAAAGTTTTTTTTTTCCATAAACTCATATTTCTTTACATTTTTGGCAAATAAATCGCGTATGCACACTACCTATATGATTCAAACCCGTCTGAAAATATCCTGTCTCGTCGAAGTACCTGAAAAAGATAAACCTCTATTATAATTAACATAATTTTTTTTTATTTATTTATGAATCGTTTTTTTTTCCTGTTTCACTGATCATTTTTTTAAAAAGATAACCTTTTTCCAACAGGAATTTCAGAAGAAGTAAAGGTCGTCTTTACCTCGAAAACGCCAGATAAAAAAAAAACAGTGTTACAATAAATAAAACCATGGTGCCATTACGATTTTAAAACTAAAGTAGGTACTACTACTATTACAAACCTAGACGTTACAATAGAAAAATAGGTTTTATTATCTACTAGCTGCGCCCCGCGGTTTCACCCGCATATGTGTCGATCCCGTGGGAATATCGGGATAAAAACTATCCTATGTCCTTCCCCGGGACTCAAACTATCTCTATACCAAATTTCATCTAAATCGGTTCAGTAGTTTAGGCGTGAAGAAAAGACAGACAGACAGACAGAGTTACTTTCGCATTTATAATATTAGTTTGGATCAGCATTTACTGATGACCAAAATGCATAATAAGAAAACAGAACTTATCTCAAAAACTATTATAAATATTTAAAAAAAAAAGCTAAAATATAATCTATGATAATTTTACTAATTATACAGATATAACTAATTCTTAAGTACAGTCATTACGAGTAGTCAAAAGCTCTAACATCTGACAACCAGTCTTATCTGGGGGTATCCGTGTTACCCAGTAACTGGTTTGTGGAGGTCAGATAAGCAGTCACTCTACGTAAAATACTGATATTCAGCTGCAGCTGGTTAGACTGGAAGCTGATCCCAAAATATTTGGGAAAAGCTAGGCAGATCGATTGCAGGTTCCAAAGTAAGATCACACATTGCCAGTTTAATTTTATTTTCAGTTAAGTTTTCCTTTTTGAGCTTAATTTATCTTTATTGCTATTACTGTGGGAGCACCACTCGAACTGCCGAAATATACAGGCTGCTGTTTAGTCACCTGAAAAGTATGCAGGTGATTAAATCAACACCCTGTATTGAATGCACTGTGGTGTGCACACACAAAATAAAACCGCATCCTAATTGCGTAATACACTGTCAATCGGAATCAGAATAATTTTGAAGCAAATTGCTAATCCATTGCTTCATAAGTTTGAAAAAAATTCTGCTCAACACGTAAATAAAGCAATGAATGTTGTTGAACTGTCAAAATGAAACCGATTCCGATTGATAATGTGTTACACAATTACCCGCCGGTGTATTTTGTAAAAATTTCACCGTGAAATCTTAGGTTAAGTGACCTGTCAATAGTGTCAATAGCATCAGATTTAATGACAGCTCAGCTCAAGATCAGTTCGGCTGGTGTACGGTCACCAAAAGTGATAAGTATCCACGGTCGTCGGATATAGTTGCAATTTATTAAGAAACCAAGGATGTTTTCGAATAAAATTAATTAAATTAATAGAAAACAAACAGTTAATTCATCAAATTAAATTTCATTTGAAAACAGCCATCAGTTTTTACTAAACTTCAACTATACCCGATGACCGTGGTTACTTATCTCTTTTGTTGACTGTACGTATAGAACTCTACGTCACGCTTGGAAAATGTGTATGATTATTTTTATACATATAAACTTTATCTAAATAAGTATAAAGAGTAGCAGGGCACTTGTGTGAGTAGTGGCGACTACAGCGCCATCTGACCTTCGGGCCCTGTTCTATGTGTTTGGTGAACTTGAAGCCATCTAGGAAGACAACCTTGGATCCTTTGCTGGTTGTAGTGAACATTGCATCTGGAACAAAAACTTGAGTAAGTATGTACCTTGGTAACTTCCAATGCGCTCCAAAATGTTGTTAAACAAATGAAGGAAAACAATCACACTATCACACTAATATTATAAAGGCGAAAGTTTGTGTGTGTGTGTTTATATGGTTGTTACTTCTTCACGCACAAACGGCTGGTCGGATTTTGATGAAAATTTACAGTAATGGGTAATCCTTCCATTTCGTGCAAAGAAGAAGGGTCACGTCGCATAGAAAATTTACCCAGGCCCGACACAAAAGGAACGCATCTCAGTTATTTTGTTATATTACAGACAGAAACAGAAATAATTTATCACTATTCTGAATATCAGTGGCTCTCACCCATATATTGCCATTTGATTTTGGTAAGACAAAATATTTTAAAATTATTTTTTTTAATGAATAGCAATTATATCTATTTAAAATGACGCCAATTTAGATAAAAATACAAAAATAGACAGCTGGAGGCCTTAATTTATTGAGGCATCCACAGGCAAGCCCGGTTAAGCAGACGATAACCTCAAAATTGAACTGCGAGATGTCATTAGAAAAATATAAAATAAAATTGGCTTTCTGTGTTGAGATCTGTGCGTTTTTTAACCGACTTCAAAAAAGGAGGTTCTGTATTCGACCCGTATGTATGTTTGTTTGTATGTCCGCGATTTTCTCAAAAAACTAATTAATCAATTTTGATAATTCTTTCACAAATGTGATCTACATACTTTCAGGAAGGTTTTAGTATATAATGCATTAGGTAATTATTCTTATGTACGAAGTTATATGACACGCATAAAACATTTACAACAGTGACACATAACTATTGCATAATACTAATACATCACATTACATCATTTTGGCCATTTTGTAATTTCTTACATCATAATTACTTTGGTGCACGTTGGGTACATTTTACGTCAAATTCATAAGGACGCTTCGAAATGTTGCCACTTCATAATGTGTAAAACGTTTATTGAGGATGACATTCTCATAGCGTGTACTGTACCTATGTCTATTTCCTGTTTAGTATAATATTCTATCACTTTTAAATTCAATTATTTTTCTTTAAGTACACTGTATTTTAATAATTGTTTGCTGCACCGGACGACGTCATTACGTCAGCGCCGGCTGTCGCTGAAAACCAGCGCTGGGGCTCTGTCCTGCATAGGGTCGCAGCATAATGCTGAGCGATAGCCGTTTTGCGTGGATGTGACGCATGTTTCCCCCTACCTTTATATTTTATTTTTTGTGTTTTTGTTCTTTTTGCGTCATTTTCACCGCAAATAAACGTATTTTCTTTCTTTCTTTTCTTTCTTTCATAAATGTACTGCATCTCCGGCATTTCTATGCGAATTTTGACGATTAGTCAGTGTCTTCAATTCTTCAATGTACTAGTGTCAATTGGATTTGTGTGGGGTAGGTACAACTAAAAAGTAAAAAGTATTTTACAAAAAAAGAAAACAACCAACTTCAAAAAAAAAAAAAACAATACAAAGTGGTACTAAATAACTTTAATTTCGGAAGTCGGTGTCTAAAAACGAAAATGCGGAACCAACGACACCGACTTCCGAAATTAAAGTTATTTATCACTTTGTAGGGTTTTTTTTTTAAGTCGGTTGTTTATTTTTGGTATTTTCTAAATTCTATCAAAGGGAATAATAAATATTATATATTACGATGATTTTTGGCTTTGTCTTTACCGGACTTGATTATTTGCTTTGTGAGTGGTTCGTTGTTATGGCTGACGATAATTGTGCTGCGTGTGAACGTTTGATGAAAATATAAAGGAATAAATGCAATAACAGAACATTACTGCACGTGCTTCCACGGTAAAAGGACGCTCGGAAGTTGCGCACACGTCATTAGTGTCGTGTATTACTTGGGGTGGGCTAGACATCAGGATCACTTTGACCATCCCACACTGGGTATGAATTATGTTGACATTGAATAAAACAAACCATGATTTCCAAATATTGGTTTTATTTTTATTTCACAAACGGCACTGAAAAAGCTCAAACTCAGTGTGTTTAGTACCTAACTACCAAAATAGTCCACTGTCTATACAGCTTCTTAATGATACCCTAATCTCTAATCTGCATTAAATCACCGATTAAGACGATTTTAATAAACCCTAACTCGATTGTTATACTAGAAGTTTATAAAATACATAATCCAGTTCCATCACCAGGTCACCTCGATAATTCCATAATTATTGTATCGTCATTGAATTACATACAATTACGAATTTTGTAGGTAAATAGGTATTAAAAGAAAATTGTATATCGCCTGAACAAAAACACAAGGCAATATTTTGGTGTTAGCCATTGATTTGGAATAAAAAAAATATATATTTTAGCTATATTTAAAATAACAAAAAAACTGAGATATGTCTCATTCGTGTCGGGTCTGAGTCACAAATGACCGTTCTTCTTTGGTGAAAATGAGAGATTTTTTTTTACTTCAAAACTAGAACTTTATTTCTAAAATATGCATAATTCTTTATGATTTTACCAATTAATAGCCAATTGCACACATAAACTTAGAAGTTATAAGGGTTTTAATTATTTTTTTCGAACTGGTAATGACTTTGATAGTGAAGGTAATGACAACAGGGAAGTCGGTAGTGATACGATCGATCTTTTTTGTCTGCAGCAATTCTAGTATTACTATCTTCATCAAAGAACTCTTCTATTTCTCGTTTTATTTTTTTCTCCTGATCTTCATGTACTTGTTTTTTATTTCTTAATGCATTTTTTTTTCTTAAGGCATTCTTGCTGTCGTTATTCTGTGTTTTTTGAAACTTTCTTTGTCTTTTACAATAACATCACTGAATTTACGTTTATTTTTTTTTTCTTAGAGTTTTGAACCCTTCTTTCAGCTGTTTAGAAATAACTTCACCAAATATCAACTTCTTTTTCACTTCTTCTTTTTTGCCTTTATCTATTTTATCCAATAAATTTTCAATTTTCTGTTCAGTTGATGGATTTTCTTTTTTAGCTTTTATATTCTCTCTCCTAAGCCTGTCTATCATTTTTTTCAGCTCTCTCTTCTCATTTTGTTCCTTCTGAATTTCTTTTTTCAATATTCCAATTCTTTTAGTATAAATATAACGAATGCGCCGTATTGTTTTTATTCTTTTAACACAGTTTTCACATTTTTTATTAAATTGATCTCCTTTATTCTTTTTGACTTCGATCTGAGAAGTTGATGGTCCCTCCAGTGGGTCATCTTCACCAACTTGAGGCACCTGACGATCTATTGTTTCATCATCGCTGGTAGGTGGAGAATTATCAATAAGCATTTGCTCTAATCACGGATATCGACTCTAATGCTTTTCTTTTTTCTTCTTTTCTATGTATCGTTGACTATTTTCTCTCCATTGTTTTCTTTTCTGTCTTTGTTGCCGTGACGTTAAGTCTTTAACTGACTTTATTTTATTCTGTTCTTTGCGTTTCAAATATCGTAACCTTTCTTTTTCTTTTTGAGCAGCATATTTTTCTGGATCTTTTTTTATTTCTTCATACTTTTGTCTTTTATGAAGTCTTTGTTGAGCTAACTTTTCCTCGGTAGTTTTCTTATTCTTCGCCTTCGGTTTCGCCATGATTCTTATTTCTGTAAATAAAACACTGTAATTAATTATCTATTTAACTAAAGGATACTAAGCTTACTTTAAGTTCCCTCTGCCGTGACAGTGGACCTTTATAAATATATATATATATGTCGGAGACGGTTGTCGACTACATTTGTGGGTAGTTAACAGAATTTGTTATGATTTGTTTTCTTATTAAGATTTTGCTATCAATTATTATCTAATAAATCGGAACATAATTTATTGAATACTCAGTGTACGCGCTAATTGATTTTAGCAACTTATTTTGATAATTGTAACCGATGGTTTTGTTCAAACCAATTGATGACATGTTACTTTGATTTTAAAACGATTTACTTTGTAAAATCACTATTGTTTATTTAAGACAATTATTCTTGTTGTATTATTCGATTTATAATGTGAGTTATAATGTGAATCTATTTGATTTAGCACATTTTAATATTTTGTATCAAGTAAACACGATGACGTATTTCCGTACGCCATTGGACAGAGTTGTTGTGGGGCGAGTGCGTAGTGGGGACAAACCTTTATAACTGAGCGCACTCGTTTGTGCTAGACAGCCAGTGACAGGCAGTGACACTCAATAACAGTCAATGACAGTCAGTCACAGTCAGTGACAGTTAGTGAGAGTGAGTCGGTGTTCGGACTCGACTCCTGACAGAGCACTAGCTCCCGACAAACCTGTCGGTTTACTTGGGTGGCTCTGTCACTATACGAACAGTAATCGATCCTACGATTTGTTCGCAATTACTTTGTTACTGTACATAATTATTTTACTGTGTATCTAGTTGTGTCGTGTACCTACAGTGTGTGATTTGCTAGTGTGATTAATTTGTTCGTGATATTATAATTTGATTTGAACTCCAAACGGTTTTTCTATTGCGTAATAACCAACACTACCCACAGTACGCCCACAGTAATTAATCAAATATGCCTGATGATGACGAGACGCCTGTAACCTACTCCTGATCCGACATATATATATATATATTTTCTATAGAAGTTAAGAAGTATGTGCTTATTAAAAAAAGTACACGATAATATCCATAAATATGATAACACCAGTGTTCTTAAGAAAAATCCAACCCACGACACCGCATAGAATATGTTAAAAATAACACTATACTATACCTATAATATATACTACCTATGTATAATCAAAAATAAATTGTGTACATTTTATTCATTTATTTCCAAAAAAAATTACTAATTATACACATTTTCTGTGCTGTGTGTTGGGTTAGATTTATCTTAAGAATGCTGGTATGTATAATATTTTAAAGCTCCGATTAGTAAATTAATGTGCCAAGTACTTGATAAAGAAGATCTGGAAAAAGACAAATATTTAGATACATTAACGAACCGAGTAATTGAAACGATTTAAGTACCTACTCAGAGCTTTAAAATATAAAATTAAGATTAAAAAAGTAAATATTTTTTAAAATAATTTCATCACTACCTTCCGTTTAGGATCATTACCTTCAGTTTCAAAGCTGAAGGTAAAGTAAGGTGATGATGCTGAGGGTAATGACATTTTAGGACATTTTAGTCTGTAACCCTATATCCGCAAATACGACAATTATCAAACCAACAAGAACATTAATAATCCTAGTGAGCTTCCTATTTAAAGATCAAACATAAATAAAATCTTATTTATTACCCCACAATTTAGGCGACGGTAAAGACAAATATTTCGTGACAAAGTAAAATTTCGAGTATTCAATGTTCTATAATTCTCCAACCCAAACGCGCAGCCTTCCTCTCCCGTGCCTGTGGCTCAACTGGCTGGCGAGTGAAATGCGGGGCGAGGGGAACAAAACCACAGAGTAACAAACTCTTCAAAACTTTCAAATTTTGCCGCTGGTAATGATCAATTTTGTGTGACAAAAGTTTGTTTTTTCTTTTCAAATTAATAATAAAGTTTAAGTTTGTGAAAAACATGACTACAGATTCTTTGTAATGTATGTAATAATATTTATTCACTTAGTAATTGATTGTAGTAACGCAGCATTAAAATTGAAACACCTATTCGGCAATACTAACGAACGGACACTGAAGGTAGATGATTTTTAGCATATTTTTGTAAAATATTCATTAAACCCATTGGAAATAGCAATTCACGTTACCGTATGGCTATAGTTTAATACTATTCTATTTCGTTCTGATAGAAAGCACACACTCAAAGTGATTTTTATTTTTTTTAAGACTACAAATAGCAAATTTGCACGAACTCGTAGAAGTACCCTAATATAGCTTATACATCAGAATAACATATAGGATACTTTTTATCCCGATATTCCCACGGGATCGACACTTATGCGGGTCGCACCGCGGGGCGAGGCTAGTTGAATATATTTCTAGAAGCTCCAATGATTTGAAAGTGTTCAATTGTGAGTTGATTTATTCCACATTCGCCATCGCATTCGCTGTTTGTATATAAGTTAGCCAATCACAGCAGTTGAAAATTAGTTTGGCCATCTGTCAGATTTTTGTGTTAACTGGCCTTTCATTAACCAAATGTAACTCATCGAAACCCTTGCCTAACCAAGGCTTGCAAAAGCAGTATAAATTGGACATAATTTTCTAACTTGGAAAAATGCTAGTATGAAGGATCATTGAGAAAGATCGACTGAAATCCTTCCAAAGAGGTCGTTGTTGCAGTAAGAAGTCTCATTGAACTTTTACCTAAGCGATAGTGGCGCTCCAAGCTGACTATTTTTTGCCGAGTTGTAAGGAAGGCCTGCTAATAAGGGTTGTTCCAAAAGCGCCACCTAGTACTGGAACGCGGTATCATTATAAAAGAAAGAGGGTGGGAGAGTGTGTGAGGCACTCGTCCGAGAAGGTTCACAACACAAAATCATAGGTGGCGGTAGTAGTTTCATTCCAGATTCTACCGAAAAATAGGGCGCGGTCTTCGTTCGTCGGCTTCATGTGATCACATATCTAATTGTTGTTGTTGTCTAAACTAATATTTTAAAGAGGAAACGTGTTTTATTTATTTGGAAGAGGTATTTCTCTGGAAGCAATGATTCAAAATTTCTTGCACTTATAGTAAGGTATGGTCAGCATCAAAAGTTGATTAACACTTCAGTTTTTTTAATCTTAGTTATTGAGCAAAATATTTGTTCAAAATTGCAACAGAAGAATTTTTTTTTAGAATATATACTCTTGTCTGTTATGTGAAAAGCTAAAAATCAGTTTATTGAAAAAAGTTGTTGTCAATTTAATAACATGTAAAAATGATAGTGTTAACCGACTTTTGATGCTGACTGTACATTATTGCCGGGTGCTGTAGGATTTATGTTTTATGGGATAGATAACTTCCACGCGGACCCAGTAGTAATAAATAAAATAAATAAATCAAATTAATTTAATTCAACCAAAACCCATATTACATAAAATAAAATGAAATTTCACAACATAGCAACATAACTGATTAGAATATAATAAAATGTATTGCAACTAAAATAAACGAATAGGTACAAATTATAAAGTTCACAGAATAAAATAAAAATAAAATATCAACAGTAAAAATAAACGAATAGGTACAAATTATAAGGGTCACAGAATTGTAAATAAAACAAAATTTCAAATTATAAGGGCACCTAATACTAAATAATATATTAATAGAAAAAATATTTTTCAGGTAAACTACAAATAAAGTAAACATTAGCAATTCCCGTAGGAAGTAATAATTATTTAATCTTTATAATATAACTTAATTACTAAATAAGTCCTATAATTAAGGTATAAATCATACAGATTACCTTTTATACGAAAACCGAAACCGATGTTAGTTTGTTACGATGTCTTGTGGACACCTTTTTAGAAAGATAAATAAAAAACACACCAACAATAATTAAATTTTAATAAGGTTGTTTAACAACGTTCGGCAATGAAATACCGTAATAATGAAACATTAGTAGAGTTAGTAATTCTATTTAAACAATCTTTAAAATAAGTACTAGATACTTCATTTATTTAGAATTAAAATAATCAGACGTCAGCACATCAAGCTACCCGAAGCTGTTAAATTTTCCCAATCAACCTTGCTTTAGCAATAATGTTGAAAACCTTTTAAAGAAATTTGACAGATTGTAGTAGCTTGATGTGCTGGCGTCTGTACGTAAATAATAACTAATGCCTAATTCAATAATAAAAATAACAAAATTATATCCTGACTTAACATATACTAAAATATAGCGTCGAAATATTCATCCGCATCGCTAACGACTGGTAATGTACCCAAGAGACTGCGGCATTACCACTTTTAAAGGTAAAAAGCCATAACAAGTACTTAAGTAGTAATAAGTACCTACTTAGATACAAAAATTAAGATGAAATGCGCTCGGAGAGACTTTTGAAAAAGCCTTAGTAAAAAGTCATAATTCGAAGTTTGGCTCTCGCCTATTTTCTCCTGCAATATTGGACCAATTTAAAAAAATTGAATAAGAAGGATATATATATACTGTGTCCCTGTGTTTTTCTTTTTTCATTAACCTTTCGAGTGTCGGCCTCCGTACACGCACATTACGTCAATGTCAGACGCTGTTACGAGTAAGGTAATAACATAGTAAAATTAATAGTGAATGAACCATTTTTTTCATATAAATACAGAACATATTGCTACTTGCAACACAACTACAGATATTTAGCCACCAATCCTGACTTAGCCCTTAAGTGTCACTGTCCGACTTAAGACACTTGGAGCATTTTTTCTTGTGTACCACAGTGGAACTTAAGACATTCGAGAGTTGCCAAATTTGTACACTCTGCCTCTGTTGGCAGCGGTTTAAATCGGCATTTTTTGAGGGCTCAAGTGCTTATAAAAATAATGTATTATCGAAAAGGAAAACATAGGGACATACAAGTAGTTAATATTACTTTATTATTCAGTAAAGAATCATTGCTTTATGGTCTTTAACCAGAAAGAAAACAGGCGAGAGCGTTTCTATTTATTTCTACAAGCAATGCAGATATAAGAAGTGGGTGCATGTGTACGGCAGGTCCATCTTAAACATATTTCACACATTTTTCGTGTTTTCTTATCTCGGGCTCTTCCACACAAATGACAGCGGCCGTTAATTGATTTGTTTTTCTGTTCAAAAAGTACCGGGATCCATTGTCCTAGAATTGAAAACGAATTCATAATTATAATAAATAATATACTAAATTTCGGTCACGGCGGGCGGTCTCAATAGAGACCAAGCAAGTACGAGTACCTAACAGAAGATATTATAGTGTGCAGACGCAGGTGCACCCCTCTTTCCACACTCATTCGGTATCTTTGATAGTCGTAACGTGTAGTCAGAAGCCCAAAAGTCTGACAACCAGTCAAATTACTGGTATTTAGTTTCACCCGGTTAGACTGGAAGCCGACCCCAACATAGTTGGGAAAGCCGAGCCCATTTTCACACACATGTTAATAAAAAACTAGTCATCATAACATGTCATAATCTTTTATTTAAAACAGTACAGCTATAATACTTATTGGTATAAATAAAATTTACGTTATCATAATAATTGTTCAATGCTACCTTTGACCATTGATTCAGCACTTCGTCGGTGGACGCGCGGCCTACTTCAAATATTGTCATAGTTGCATATTACACGCATAGAATACTAAGATATTTGTACATTTGTGTGTATTAAGAAAAAGTAGTATATAAGCTGTGATATTTGTAAAATAAATCAGATTAGAATTTATTCTTTTCTCATTACCCCTCACTGTGGCCAAGACACCTTTAGCCATCTCTGATCAGTCCTGTGAGTCTGCTGGACTGGCAGTGAGTTTACCCTTCACCCTCACCTGTAATTCCTAACCACTATCCGTCTGTTACCTTAGGTCTCTTGGTGCAGACATCCTGTACTTATTTATATATTTATTTATTACAAATTATATGGTAGGTTAGGGCTGTAGGGCTTATAGGACTTAGGGCCGTAGTAGGGACTGTAGGGCTTATAGGTCTTAGTTTAGGTCCTTTCAATTTACCATATATTCATGTACAGCCGCAACCTTTGTTAAGGGGTGGTTGTACAATAATTGCTTAGAAAAGCCTTTTATTTAAATATGGCAAACAAATTCATTTTAATACTTATGATATCTCTGCAAGGAGGAACCAAAACCGTCTGTTAATTGACTTGTTAGATATAATAAAAGCTTAAATTATATCAAAAAAATATAACTTATCATTCCGGGTAAAGGAAAATTCCGAAATCTATCTTAAAAAAAAATATTTCAAGCATTCATATCACGGATATCTATGATTCATATACACATTTATACAATGCTTGTAGTTATACATATGTAGTGGTCTCCAAAAGTTAGTTGACATTTGTCCACTTCAGCCGTGATGCCCCATAATGATTTCATCATCATCATCATTTCAGCCGAAAGATGTCCACTGCTGGACATAGGCCTCCTCCAAGCACCTCCACTTCGACCAGTCGACCGGGAGAGGTCAATCGTCGAATCCGACTCGGCTGGGCAGCAGAGTTCGAGAAGCTACGCATTACGATTTAAAATAATAAAAAAATATAATAAAAATAATAAGGAGAATTCTTGTCTCATCATCGACGTGAATGATATTAATAAGGTGAATAGTGATGTTGACTTAGTGGAGGTTGTTGTGAAGTTAGATGCAGTTAGAGATGAAGATGCAGAGGCATTGAACGACTCCATAAAATTAATAGACTCATTTAATTTTCCTACGGATGAGGTTGTAGTTCTTAATAGTAGTGATTTCATAATATGTCATGTAGATGTCCCTAAAATAAATAAGATTTTTTCGCAACGTGCAGCAAACAATAAAAGAAAAGCACAAAGGAAGAAAAGAATCCCATTTATTAAAAAAGCGAAAACTAAAAGATTATTCACAAAAATTTTTTTGTTGATTGATAATTTTGTAAAAACATTGTTTACAGACAAGCGACATTTTATAAAGAAGTTTTCGATTTTAAAATATAAGTTTTGGGAGTTTCGGCAGGTTTAAAATTATGTTCCACTGACTCTTAGATACGTTGTTTCTAATACTATAAGAAGCTGTGTTTTAAAGGCTGATAGGTTTTAAATATGACGTTTGCAAGGCACAGAAATAAAGTTAATAAATTGACGAAATACCTGAATTTCAATAATACTTAATTACCCATGTTTAGAGCTCTGTGGCTCCTCACTGACTGTCAACCGAGAGAAGTCATCATATCACAAAATATTTCCCTTGAAGAGATCTTTCCATTGCCATAATGTTAACGCTATTGGGGGATGTGGCAGGCTTAACGTTATGTCCGGCCGACCGACTCATGAAAAACATTGTTCCTAAAACGGCATCTGAGAGGTATGTTTTAAAATGGCCGTTTATGAGCTAAAAATTAATTAATTATCGAAATAAAAGAATTTCAATAATACTTAATTAATCAAACTTAGAGCTCTGAAGCTCATTACGTACTAACAACCAAGAGAAGTCCTAATAAGAAATATTCTCTTTAAAGAGATATTTCCATTCGTTTTCCATCTTAACGCTATTGAGCTTCAGGAATCGTTCAATCTCATTTATGATAACTATTAACGACAACTCCACAAGGTTCTTTAGGTGCATGGTTATGTGTATCATTTATCTTAATAATATCGTTATAATATGTATGTATGTTTGCTCTGCAACCCTTAGTATGATGAGTAGAGCAGTACCAGCGACATCTATCACCCTTTCTTAATTGCAGACAGTACTTATAGCCACCACGGGATATCATTTTTCTTCCTTGATTCGATGTAGTGTACTCAAAGCCTGGAAAGTAAATATTATGTAGAAAGTTTCGATTGACAATAATTGGGTGGGAATGGGGAGGGTACAGAAAAGGATTTTGTATAATTTATTTTAAAAAAAGTAGGGATAGTATGTACGTACAGGGTATTTATTAAAAATAACAAATGTTTTAATGAATTTAAATCTGCCAATCAGAAGCGAGGAAAACAAGCTTCTTCAAAAAAAAAAACTGCAATGGATATGCTTATTATTTACAGTTTTTTTTACATACTTATTATATAAAATGATCCATCAAAATGTAAAAAATAAAATAAAAGTATGTAGCTAGGTATACAACGTGTACAATCGCGAAAAAAAAATCAACTTACTTTTTTTTCGCGATTTTATGTAGTTTTGGTCCAACCAATAGTAAAAGTTGTCATAATGATGAGTACAATGACCCCCTAGAGTTATGGGATACAAAAAAAACACGTTGTATCACAGTACGTTGTATACATCTACATCTACACTAATAATAATTAATAATATTAATAATAATATAATAATAATATTATAAAGAGGAAAGATTTGTATTTTTGTATGTTACGAATAAACGTAAAAACTACTGGATCGATTTCAAAAATTATTTTGCCGTTCGAAAGCTACATTATCACTGAGTAACATAGACTATATTTATTTCTAGAAAAAAGAGGGATCCTTAGAAGTTCTCCTAAAACCAACCCAAGGTGCAAAAAAAAATAGCCATAAAATGTCTTTCATCGCATGCGCTGCGGAAAGTATTGATGATAGAACAAAAAAATGTTCTACAATACTATAGAACATATCAATATCTACAAAAAACTGTGCGAGACCATAATTATGTCCAACTATTGTAGTTATGTCACTATAACTACTTTTTTACATTTTAAAAGTTGATAGAAAAGCCGATCAAAATCAGACCATGTTATCCATACCTTTGTTTTAATTCTTATCAAAATAAGATATTTTGTATTCAAGACTGTATCAATACCTGTTGATTACTTTTTGAATTATTGAAATCGGACATTCCATTCAAAAGATATTACGAAATTAAAAATGTCAGTAGAAAAAAAAAAATACACGCCGCCGACGCGCCGCGCCGGTGCGTGTAGCTCCACGCAGCCACAGCAGCGATAAAATTCTCGTGTCCAGTGTTTGTAACTAAACTCCTCTGAAACGGCTTGACCGATTCTTATGAAATTTTGTGTGTATATTCAATAGGTCTAAGAATAGGACGTAAACTATTTTTTATTTTATTTTAACTACTACTATTGATCGTGTAGGGTAGGGGTAGGGTAGGAGTAGGGTAAGAGTAGGGTAGGGGTACGGTAGGAGTCTGGAAGGGGTAGCGTACGAGTAAGGTAGGAGAAGGGTAGGAGTAGGACACCACGCGAAAGAAGTCGCGCCGGGCAGCTAGTATCAAATAATCAGGCCAGAATGATCACACAAAATGCTATTCGTGTAGTATAGTATTTTGTGTGACCGTAAGAACTGGGCCAAGTTTTTGTACAACAGTATGATGGTTATGCTGATTATTTATGCTAATAATTTCATTGCCAACGGTAAATATAACTGCCCTGCACCCTTTATTTTGGTGTGTCGAGCAATACCAACGTGTTTTGCGTCCTCTGTCTCGGTGACGGGAGAATCGGTACCCAGCATATAATATCATACGGGTACCTTTCTGAGATATTGTGAACACTGGTCCTGAAAAAAAAAACATAGGTACTGAAACTGATTTGAACCTTTAATCATGAAAAACACTGGTAAATAATTTCAAAACATCGCTCTATTTCTATCAATCGTTTGACGGTGACTGGAACAGAATGATGTTTTAAATACTCGTTTGCCGCAATAAAAGAAGTTTTGTCCTTAATTTATTGAGGCATCCTGAATGGGCTCAATCGGGACTTTATAATAAAAGTAGTAGTGGACTGTATCAAAATAGGTGTAATACCATAATTTACAATAATCAACATTTAAGAGAAGAAACAATGAAATGCCCGTGGTCGAGCGCGTCTGTGTGCCGAGTGGAGTGAAGGGCACGCAGCGGCCGTCGCGTACCGGGTTCGGTACCCCGACGCCCCGCGCCGTCCCTTCGTTCAATCACGCGCATCATATGTGATGCGCCGACATATTCCCCGGGTTGAAGGGAAGTATTCAATCTTCGACTGGAAGGGGGCAGATGCAGTTGAGGCACGACGAATGGTGCCCCGCTTCGTCTTCAGTTCGGCCACTCTCGTGACCCCGTCGACGCCGGGATAGGTCTTCGTGACCCGGCCCAGGGACCAGAGCGGAGGTGGCGTTGTTTTGTCCTTTATCAGGACTAAGGACCCCGGCTTCACTTCGCCTCTGGAATGAAACCACTTGGATTTGGCCTGCAGCAGAGAAGTGTACTCGTTATGAAATCGTCGCCAGAAATGCTGCCTGATGTGCTGGATTCTCTTCCAGCGATCCAACCGCGTGATGTTGGCTTCAGTCACCTGAGGATGTGGTACTGATAAGAATGGCCGTCCAATTGGGAAGTGGAAGGGAGTGAGTGCCGAAAAATCGTTAGGGTCTGAAGAAAAAGGAGTAAGAGGGCGTGAGTTAAGAACCGCTTCTATGTGAGTGAGACAGGTGGCTATCTCTTCGAAGGTGAAATGAGTAAGATGCAGTAACCGTTTTAAATGATGCTTACATGATTTTACAGCAGTTTCAGCCAATGAATTAAAATGAGGGCTGTATGCAGGCGTGAAAATAAATTCGATACCCTGCTGCGCCATTTCAGATGCAACATTTGATGATTGCAAGAACCTATACATCTCGTTTGATGCGCCTACAAAGTTAGTCCCGTTATCGGACGTGATGCTTCGAGGCTTGCCACGACACGCCACGTAACGATTTAGAGCAGCCATGTAGGCCTCAGCGGTGAGGTCGGTGACGAGCTCCAAATGTACGGCTTTCACTGCCGAGCAAACAAAGATGCACATATAGGATTTTGTAAGTTTGCATCCTCGGCCTTTACTGACTGTTCACACCTCCGGCGAGGTCTCGTTTGTGACAGCGACGTTCGCTTGGCGGGTAGAACACTCGCTGACAGACTTAATTGGCCAGACGCATACCAGCGAGTTATCACTCAACACGCATTCGCTGCTCGTTGCTCGCCAACTCGTTGCTAGTTGCTAGCTCTCGTCGCTTTCTTTTCTTCTCGCTGGCGGGGAGACTGGTGTCTAACAATAGGAATTGTTCAAACATAGCCATTTTGGAGACTGCCTTTTCTAACATCACATAAGGAGAATGGGCACTGAAATATAGGTTTCTGCCCCGAACCCCAATTTAGTTTTAAAATATATACCAATGGAAAGAGCTTTTCAAGTAGAATCTTTGCTACGAACACGACTTCTGCTAGCTGTTAGTCAGGTCGGAGTTTATGTCCTTAATAGGTGGCAACTTGGGCACCGAAGTTAAGGTATTCTTGGCGCCCAATAGTCATAATATACAGGGTGAAATTGAATTCATGGACATCCTTTTAAGGGGTTATTGTAATCATCATTATGAACTACTTTTACTATGGGACTAAACCAGAATCGCGAAAAAAAATTAGCTGTTCCCTACATTTTGACGAGTTATGTGAACATAAATGCTAGGAACAGCTGATTTTTATTCGCGATTTTTGGTGTAGTCCAATAGTAAAAGTTGTTCATAATGATGAGTACAATGGCCCCTTAAAAGGATGCCCATGAATTTAATTTCACCCTGTATACACTAATGGAAATAGCTTTTCTAGGAGAACGGTTTTGGGAGTTTCGGTAGGGGTAAAATTATGTTCCACTGACTGAAATAAAGTTAATAAATTGACGAAATACCTGAATTTCAATAATACTTAATTACCCATGTTTAGAGCTCTGTGGCTCCTCACTGACTGTCAACCGAGAGAAGTCATCATATCACAAAATATTTCCCTTGAAGAGATCTTGCCATTGCCATATATGTTAACGCTATTGGGGGATGTGGCAGGCTTAACGTTATGTCTGGCCGACCGACTCATTAAAAACATTGTTCCTAATGTTCCTAAAACGGCATCTGAGAGGTATGTCTTAAAATGGCCGTTTATGAGCTAAAAATAAATTAATTATCGAAATAAAAGAATTTCAATAATACTTAATTAATCAAATTGAGAGCTCTGAAGCTTATTACGTACTAACAACCAAGAGAAGTCACAATAAGAAATATTCTCTTTAAAGAGATATTTCCAGTCGTTTTCCACCTTAACGCTATTGATCTCCAGGAATCGTACAATCTCATTTATGATAACTATTAACGACAACTCCACAAGGTTCTTTAGGTGCATGGTTATGTGTATCATTTATCTTAATAATATCGTTATAATATGTATGTATGTTTGCTCTGCAACCCTTAGTGTGATGAGTAGAGCAGTACCAGCGACATTTATCACCCTTTCTTAATTGCAGATAGTACTTATAGCCACCACGGGATATCATTTTTCTTCCTTGATTCGATGTAGTGTACTCGAAGCCTGGAAAGTAAATATTATGTAGAAAGTTTCGATTGAAAATAATTGGGTGGGAATAGGGAGGGTACAGAAAAGGATTTTGTCTAATTTATTTAAAAAAAAGTAGGTAAAGTATGTACGTACAGGGTATTTAATGTTTTAATAAATTTAAATCTGCCAATCAGAAGCGAGGAAAACAAGCTTCTTCAAAAAAAAAAAAACAGCAGTGGATATGCTTATTATTTACAGTTTTTTTACATACTTATTATATAAAATGATCCATCAAAATGTAACAAATAAAATAAAAGTATGTAGGTAGGTAAACAACGTGTACAATCGCGAAAAAAAAAATTAGCATACTTTTTTTTCGCGATTTTAGTTTTGGTCCAACCAATAGTAAAAGTTGTTCATAATGATGAGTACAATGACCCCCTAGAGTTATGGGACACAAAAAAAAACACGTTGTATCACAGTACGTTGTATACATCTACATCTACACTAATAATAATTAATAATAATATTATAAAGAGGAAAGATTTGTATTTTTGTATGTTACGAATAAACGTAAAAACTACTGGATCGATTTCAAAAATTATTTTGCCGTTCGAAAGCTACATTATCACTGAGTAACATAGGCTATATTTATTTCTAGAAAAAAGAGGGATCCTTAGAAGTTCTCCTAAAACCAACCCAAGGTGCAAAAAAAAATAGCCATAAAATGTCTTTCATCGCATGCGCTGCGGAAAGTATTGATGATAGAACAAAAAAATGTTCTACAATACTATAGAACATATCAATATCTACAAAAAACTGTGCGAGACCATAATTATGTCCAACTATTGTAGTTATGTCACTATAACTACTTTTTTACATTTTAAAAGTTGATAGAAAAGCCGATCAAAATCAGACCATGTTATCCATACCTTTGTTTTAATTCTTATCAAAATAAGATATTTTGTATTCAAGACTGTATCAATACCTGTTGATTACTTTTTGAATTATTGAAATCGGACATTCCATTCAAAAGATATTACGAAATTAAAAATGTCAGTAGAAAAAAAAAAATACACGCCGCCGACGCGCCGCGCCGGTGCGTGTGGCTCCACGCAGCCACAGCAGCGATAAAATTCTCGTGTCCAGTGTTTGTAACTAAACTCCTCTGAAACGGCTTGACCGATTCTTATGAAATTTTGTGTGTATATTCAATAGGTCTAAGAATAGGACGTAAACTATTTTTTATTTTATTTTAACTACTACTATTGATCGTGTAGGGTAGGGGTAGGGTAGGAGTAGGGTAAGAGTAGGGTAGGGGTACGGTAGGAGTCTGGAAGGGGTAGCGTACGAGTAAGGTAGGAGAAGGGTAGGAGTAGGACACCACGCGAAAGAAGTCGCGCCGGGCAGCTAGTATCAAATAATCAGGCCAGAATGATCACACAAAATGCTATTCGTGTAGTATAGTATTTTGTGTGACCGTAAGAACTGGGCCAAGTTTTTGTACAACAGTATGATGGTTATATGCTGATTATTTATGCTAATAATTTCATTGCCAACGGTAAATATAACTGCCCTGCACCCTTTATTTTGGTGTGTCGAGCAATACCAACGTGTTTTGCGTCCTCTGTCTCGGTGACGGGAGAATCGGTACCCAGCATATAATATCATACGGGTACCTTTCTGAGATATTGTGAACACTGGTCCTGAAAAAAAAAAACATAGGTACTGAAATTGATTTGAACCTTTAATCATGAAAAACACTGGTAAATAATTTCAAAACATCGCTCTATTTCTATCAATCGTTTGACGGTGACTGGAACAGAATGATGTTTTAAATACTCGTTTGCCGCAATAAAAGAAGTTTTGTCCTTAATTTATTGAGGCATCCTGAATGGGCTCAATCGGGACTTTATAATAAAAGAAGTAGTGGACTGTATCAAAATAGGTGTAATACCATAATTTACAATAATCAACATTTAAGAGAAGAAACAATGAAATGCCCGTGGTCGAGCGCGTCTGTGAGCCGAGTGGACTGAAGGGCACGCAGCGGCCGTCGCGTACCGGGTTCGGTACCCCGACGCCCCGCGCCGTCCCTTCGGTCAATCACACGCATCATATGTCATGCGCCGACATATTCCCCGGGTTAAAGGGAAGTCTTCAATCTTCGACTGGAAGGGGACAGATGCAGTTGAAGGCACGACGAATGGTGCCCCGCTTCGTCTTCAGTTCGGCCACTATCGTGACCCCGTCGACGCCGGGATAGGTCTTCGTGACCCGGCCCAGGGACCAGAGCAGAGGTGACGTTGTTTTGTCCTTTATCAGGACTAAGGACCCCGGCTTCACTTCGCCTCTGGAATGAAACCACTTGGATTTGGCCTGCAGCAGAGAAGTGTACTCGTTATGAAATCGTCGCCAGAAATGCTGCCTGATGTGCTGGATTTTCTTCCAGCGATCCAACCGCGTGATGTTGGCTTCAGTCACCTGAGGATGTGGTACTGATAAGAATGGCCGTCCAATTAGGAAGTGGAAGGGAGTGAGTGCCGAAAAATCGTTAGGGTCTGAAGAAAGAGGAGTAAGAGGGCGTGAGTTAAGAACCGCCTCTATGTGAGTGAGACAGGTGGCCATCTCTTCGAAGGTGAAATGAGTAAGATGCAGTAACCGTTTTAAATGATGCTTATGTGATTTTACAGCAGCTTCAGCCAATGTATTAAAATGAGGGCTGTATGCAGGCGTGAAAATAAATTCGATACCCTGCTGCGCCTTTTCAGATGCAACATTTGATGATTGCAAGAACCTATACATCTCGTTTGATGCGCCTACAAAGTTAGTCCCGTTATCGGACGTGATGCTTCGAGGCTTGCCACGACACGCCACGTAACGATTTAGAGCAGCCATGTAGGCCTCAGCGGTGAGGTCGGTGACGAGCTCCAAATGTACGGCTTTCACTGCCGAGCAAACAAAGATGCACATATAGGATTTTGTAAGTTTGCATCCTCGGCCTTTACTGACTGTTCACACCTCCGGCGAGGTCTCGTTTGTGACAGCGACGTTCGCTTGGCGGGTAGAACACTCGCTGACAGACTTAATTGGCCAGACGCATACCAGCGAGTTATCACTCAACACGCACTCGCTGCTCGTTGCTCGCCAACTCGTTGCTAGTTGCTAGCTCTCGTCGCTTTCTTTTCTTCTCGCTGGCGGGGAGACTGGTGTCTAACAATAGGAATTGTTCAAACATAGCCATTTTGGAGACTGCCTTTTCTAACATCACATAAGGAGAATGGGCACTGAAATATAGGTTTCTGCCCCGAACCCCAATTTAGTTTTAAAATATATACCAATGGAAAGAGCTTTTCAAGTAGAATCTTTGCTACGAACACGACTTCTGCTAGCTGTTAGTCAGGTCGGAGTTTATGTCCTTAATAGGTGGCAACTTGGGCACCGAAGTTAAGGTATTCTTGGCGCCCAATAGTCATAATATACAGGGTGAAATTGAATTCATGGACATCCTTTTAAGGGGTTATTGTAATCATCATTATGAACTACTTTTACTATGGGACTAAACCAGAATCGCGAAAAAAAATTAGCTGTTCCCTACATTTTGACGAGTTATGTGAACATAAATGCTAGGAACAGCTGATTTTTATTCGCGATTTTTGGTGTAGTCCAATAGTAAAAGTTGTTCATAATGATGAGTACAATGGCCCCTTAAAAGGATGCCCATGAATTTAATTTCACCCTGTATACACTAATGGAAATAGCTTTTCTAGGAGAACGGTTTTGGGAGTTTCGGTAGGGGTAAAATTATGTTCCACTGACTGAAATAAAGTTAATAAATTGACGAAATACCTGAATTTCAATAATACTTAATTACCCATGTTTAGAGCTCTGTGGCTCCTCACTGACTGTCAACCGAGAGAAGTCATCATATCACAAAATATTTCCCTTGAAGAGATCTTGCCATTGCCATATATGTTAACGCTATTGGGGGATGTGGCAGGCTTAACGTTATGTCTGGCCGACCGACTCATTAAAAACATTGTTCCTAATGTTCCTAAAACGGCATCTGAGAGGTATGTCTTAAAATGGCCGTTTATGAGCTAAAAATAAATTAATTATCGAAATAAAAGAATTTCAATAATACTTAATTAATCAAATTGAGAGCTCTGAAGCTTATTACGTACTAACAACCAAGAGAAGTCACAATAAGAAATATTCTCTTTAAAGAGATATTTCCAGTCGTTTTCCACCTTAACGCTATTGATCTCCAGGAATCGTACAATCTCATTTATGATAACTATTAACGACAACTCCACAAGGTTCTTTAGGTGCATGGTTATGTGTATCATTTATCTTAATAATATCGTTATAATATGTATGTATGTTTGCTCTGCAACCCTTAGTGTGATGAGTAGAGCAGTACCAGCGACATTTATCACCCTTTCTTAATTGCAGATAGTACTTATAGCCACCACGGGATATCATTTTTCTTCCTTGATTCGATGTAGTGTACTCGAAGCCTGGAAAGTAAATATTATGTAGAAAGTTTCGATTGAAAATAATTGGGTGGGAATAGGGAGGGTACAGAAAAGGATTTTGTCTAATTTATTTAAAAAAAAGTAGGTAAAGTATGTACGTACAAGGTATTTAATGTTTTAATAAATTTAAATCTGCCAATCAGAAGCGAGGAAAACAAGCTTCTTCAAAAAAAAAAAAACAGCAGTGGATATGCTTATTATTTACAGTTTTTTTACATACTTATTATATAAAATGATCCATCAAAATGTAACAAATAAAATAAAAGTATGTAGGTAGGTAAACAACGTGTACAATCGCGAAAAAAAAAATTAGCATACTTTTTTTTCGCGATTTTAGTTTTGGTTCAACCAATAGTAAAAGTTGTTCATAATGATGAGTACAATGACCCCCTAGAGTTATGCGATACAAGAAAAACACGTTGTATCACAGTACGTTGTATACATATCAAATAATCAGGCCATAATGATCACACAAAATGCTATTCGTATAGTATAGTATTTTGTGTGACCGTAAGAACTGGGCCAAGTTTTTGTACAACAGTATGATGGTTATGCTGATTATTTATGCTAATAATTTCATTGTCAACGGTAAATATAACTGCCCTGCACCCTTTATTATGGTGTGTCGAGCAATACCAACGTGTTTTGCGTCCTCTGTCTCGGTGACGGGAGAATCGGTACCCAGCATATAATATCATACGGCTACCCTTCTGAGATATTGTGAACACTGGTCCTGAGAAAAAAATAACATAGGTACTGAAACTGATTTGAACGTTTAATCATGAACAACACTGGTAAATAATTTTAAAACATCGCTCTATTTCTATCAATCGTTTGACGGTGACAGGAACAGAATGATGTTTTAAATAATCGTTTGCCGCAATAAAAGAAGTTTTGTCCTTAATTTATTGAGGCATCCACAGGCAAGCCTGAATGGGCTCAATCGGGACTTTATAATAAAAGAAGTAGTGGACTGTATCAAAATAGGTGTAATACCTACCACAATTTACAATAATCAACATTTAAGAGAAGAAACAATGAAATGCCCGTGGTCGAGCGCGTCTGTGGGCCGAGTGGAGTGAAGGGCACGCAGCGGCCGTCGCGTACCGGGTTCGGTACCCCGACGCCCCGTGCCGTCCCCTCGGATAATCACGCGCATCATATGCGATGCGCCGACATATTCCCCGGGTTGAAGGGAAGTCTTCAATCTTCGACTGGATGGGGGCAGATGCAGTTGAGGCACGACGAATGGTGCCCCGCTTCGTCTTCAGTTCGGCCACTCTCGTGACCCCGTCGACGCCGGGATAGGTCTTCGTGACCCGGCCCAGGGACCAGAGCAGAGGTGGCGTTGTTTTGTCCTTTATCAGGACTAGGGACCCCGGCTTCACTTCGCCTCTGGAATGAAACCACTTGGATTTGGCCTGCAGCAGAGAAGTGTACTCGTTATGAAATCGTGGCCAGAAATGCTGCCTGATGTGCTGGATTCTCTTCCAGCGATCCAACCGCGTGATGTTGGTTTCAGTCACCTGAGGATGTGGTACTGATAAGAATGGCCGTCCAATTAGGAAGTGGAAGGGAGTGAGTGCCGAAAAATCGTTAGGGTCTGAAGAATGAGGAGTAAGAGGGCGTGAGTTAAGAACCGCCTCTATGTGAGTGAGACAGGTGGCCATCTCTTCGAAGGTGAAATGAGTAAGATGCAGTAACCGTTTTAAATGATGCTTACATGATTTTACAGCAGCTTCAGCCAATGAATTAAAATGAGGGCTGTATGCAGGCGTGGAAATAAATTCGATACCCTGCTGCGCCATTTCAGATGCAACCAGGGGCGTGCCTTTTACTAAAGCCGAAAAGCCTGGCTTTCAATCAAACGCGAGCCTAATAATAAAAAAAAAATACACAAGTAAACTTATAAAATCATGTCGCAAGAATTGATAAGAATAATAAAAAATAAACTCCGCGCGTCCCGGCCGGGCCGCCCGCGATAGTAAGTACGATGCAAGGTTGCCAGGTTTACATACTCAAAGAATAATTTCAAATTCCGTGCACTTTTCATCACGCGCATCGTTGCCAAACATCTCCAATGCCGCTTAGCGAAAGCGCAACGACAAAAATCGACCCGTCTCGCTCGCACTAGTTGGCTTCAAATCTGGCTTCTAGACCTCTGACTATTTGTATAGAAATTGTTCACGTTGTTGATAACATTAGTATGTACTTATTCCCCAAATTGTACTGATTTTTAAGCCTGGCTTTTGATTTTTTATGAATGAAACGTATAACGACGCGCGTGTGTGTGTAAATGGAGCGTAAAACGTTGGTTGCGCGAGTCAGTTGGATTAGTTCAAATTTGTTTTGAGCGGCTACTGGTGCATGTTTTTGTTTTGATTTTTTTTTTCATTTTCTGTGAAGTTAAGTATTGTGATTAGTTTTTGCGGTAATCACCTTTGTTTTAAAGTGATTTAAAAGTTTCTTATCATTAAAATGAATTCGGAAATACATGCAATTGTACCTTGTGATGGATTAAAGTGTGTGCAATCGTTACTCGGAAAGGTAAATACTTTGAGTTTTACAGACAAATATAATCTCATTACTTCACCTAAACCTACCCCTGATTTGAGTATTTCTCAGAAATCTAAATCACATAATAGGCATTTTAGTCGATCAGCGTACAATACTCATTGGATTGTAGGCTGCTCTCATATCAACAAATTATTCTGTTGGTGTTGCATATTTTTCTCAAAAGAAAATACTGCTTGGAATACATCAGGTTACGATGATTTAAATAACTTCGCTGGTGCCAGTAAAAGACATCAGAATTCTCAAAAGCACATGAATGCTGTTATTTCATTCTGTACTTTTGGAAAAACACGAATCGAAACTTCTTTATCTCGTCAATTATGTGACGACATTTCCAAACACAATACGCGTGTCGATCACAATCGCGCTGTTTTTCAAAGGTTAGTTGATGTTGTGTGTCATTTAGCACAACAAGAACTTCCTTTCCGAGGTCACGATGAGTCTAAAACCTCATTAAATAGAGGCAATTTCTTAGCGCTGGTATCTTTGCTTTCTAAATACGACCATGTCTTAGAGAAACATACGCAGCAACAAGATGGCAACAAGCCGGGGCCCAGTTACTTATCGAATAAAATTCAAAATGATATTATTCATTCCATAGCTGACGTTATTAATACTCGCATTGCACTCGAGATTAATACGACAAAATTTGTTTCTGTTATTGTTGACGAAACTCCCGATATTAGCAACAGAGAGCAATTGTGCCTTATTCTTAGGTATTATTATGACAACGACATACATGATCGTTTTTTGGGATACGTTAATGTATCTGAAAGCCGTACCTCGGAAACTTTATCTAAAATTATTTTAGATTCTCTTAATAAATACAATTGCATCGGAAAGTTAGTAGCACAAAGCTACGACGGTGCAAGCGTAATGTCAGGCATAAGAAATGGAGTTCAACAAAAAGTCAAGGACGTTTGTCCTCAAGCTATTTATGTTTGGTGTAATGCTCATATTTTAAACTTAGTACTTTCCAAATCATGTGGTAGGATTACTGAAGTCGGATCTTTTTTTTCTGTCCTTCAGACAATGACAAATTTTTTTAGTAACAGTACGAAACGTACTGCTTTTTACGACAGCCATTGTAGCAAACGGTTGCCTCACCTTTCTGCAACTCGTTGGTCATATTCATCGCGTATTGTAAACACGGTTGCTAAACAAAAACTCAATCTTATCAACCTGTGTAATGAAATGATTGACAACAATGACAGCGAATGGGATGCTGGCAGTGTTGAAAGCGCAATAAACTTTTATGGTTCGCTAACATCTTTTAATTTAAATTTTTTTCTGTCCATGTTTCAAAATATATTTGAAAAGACCGACGGCTTGTACAACATAATTCAAAAATCACAAGTCGATGTTGGTTATTCTGTCAATAAAATAAAGGAGTTTCAGTCATGGCTGCATGTACAATTCCTTCCAAAATTCAACGAAATTTATGAAGGCGCATTGTTAAATAATTCAGCTCCTCGTTTGAAACGTAACATCACTTGCGCTCGGACAGAATATAAACGGATCTTTGTACAAGTAATTGATAACATATCATCCGAAATTAATGATAGATATTCTGAAATATTAAAATTAGAATTTTTCCAATTGTTTAATAACAAACTCTTTGATCATTATAATATAGTTTTTCCGACAGCGGCGTTAGATTCGTTACTAAGCATTTATGCAAACTATTTCGATAGGGAAACTTTAAAGATTCAGTTGATAAGTTTGTATTCATCACCTGAACTAAAGGAGCGCAATATTTTCAGTTTAATTGATTTCATACATGAAAATTGCCTTCAGGATGCCTTTCCGGAACTTTTAAAGTTAGCTCATTTAATGGTCACCATCCCTGCGACAAGTTGTTCCGCGGAACGTGCTTTTTCATGTTTAAAACGTATTCACACATATTTAAGAAATACTCAAGAACAAGAGCGGCTTTCCGAATTATCGATAATCGCAATAGAAAAACAGCTGTTGGTAGAATTAAAACGTTCACCAACTTTTTACGCTGATGTATTGAAATCATTTTTAAAGAAAGATAGACGTTTTGAGTTAGAATACAGAAAGTAATTTATATACTTTGTAAAGTCCGTTTAATTAACTGTAGATACAAATCAAAGCAGGCGCCAGGATCATGCTCTCTAACGAATTGACAACAAACGGCTTTTATCAAAGCCACTGAAGGTATGTCATTGCTAATATGTATCTGTAAATCTATCTAGTAATACCATGCCTTCCGTGTGCTTTGATGTTTGTCATCTGTCTGTGGTAAAACTGGTAAAGAAACGAAGAATGAAGAGTTATGGCTGTTCACATTGTGAGTAAATCAAATTATAAATATTATCAACATCGTAAACAATTATGTAGTTGGAAATCAATCAATTATTTGTGCGCCATCTAGTGGCCACTCGGCCAGATTGTAATATTTTGCAAAGCGACTGTTGCGGGCGAGTGAAATAATTATGAACTAACTCGAAGAGCTCTGTTGTGCCAATAATGTTAATAGATGGCTCTTATTCGTCTTATCATATTTTACGCGAAACTGATAACTCGAAAATGAAAAAGTTACGATTTTGTAAAGGATTACCAATACTATTTAATTTACATAAGAAAAAAATGGTGCTATTACAAACATTAATTTTAATAGCTGTTAGCAAAAACCTACAATTATGAAATACGAATACTAAGTAGTAAGAACTAAAACGACTCAGTCGGTAGGCACAACTTTGACAGGCGATACGGTAGGTTTTTTTTTTTTTAAGTATATTGGCTTGCCCTAAGTTTGACCCCTAGGCACGCCACTGGATGCAACATTTGATGATTGCAAGAACCTATACATCTCGTTTGATGCGCCTACAAAGTTAGTCCCGTTATCGGACGTGATGCTTTGAGGCTTGCCACGACACGCCACGTAACGATTTAGAGTAGCCATGTAGGCCTCAGCGGTGAGGTCGGTGACGAGCTCCAAATGTTCGGCTTTCACTGCCGAGCAAACAAAGATGCACATATAGGATTTTGTAATTTTGCATCCTCGGCCTTTACTGACTGTTCACACCTCCGGCGAGGTCTCGTTTGTGACAGCGACGTTCGCTTGGCGGGTAGAACACTCGCTGACAGACTTAATTGGCCAGACGCATACCAGCGAGTTATCGCTCGACACGCACTCGCTGCTCGTTGCTCGCCAACTCGTTGCTAGTTGCTAGCTCTCGTCGCTTTCTTTTCTTCTCGCTGGCGGGGAGAGTGGTGTCTCCCCGCCAGCGCCGCCGCGTGGTGGTGGTGAATTGATCAAACATAGCCATTTTGAAGACTGCCTTTTCAAAATCACATAAGGAGAATGGGTATTGAAATATGGGTTTCTGCCCCGAACCCCAATTTAGTTTTAAAATATATACCAATGGAAAGAGCTTTAAAATCTTTAAAATAGCTTTAAAATCGAGAGAAAGAGCTTTAAAATCTTTGCTACGAACACGACTTTTGCTAGCTGTTAGTCAGGTCGGAGTTTATGTCCTTAATAGGTGGCAACTTGGGCACCGAAGTTAAGGTATTCTTGGCGCCCAATAGTCATAATCATAATATACAGGGTGAAATTGAATTCATGGACATCCTTTTAAGGGGTCATTGTAATCATCATTATGAACTGCTTTTACTATGGGACTAAACCTGAAATCGCGAAAAAAAAATCAGCTGTTTCCTACATTTTGAGGAGTTATGTGAACATAAATACTATAAGAAGCATTGTTTTAAAGGCTGATAGGTTTTAAATATGACGTTTGCAAGGCACAGAAATAAAGTTAATAAATTGACGAAATACCTGAATTTAAATAATACTTAATTACCCATGTTTAGAGCTCTGTGGCTCCTCACTGACTGTCAACCGAGAGAAGTCATCATATCACAAAATATTTCCCTTGAAGAGATCTTTCCATTGCCATATATGTTAACGCTATAGGGGGATGTGGCAGGCTTAACGTTATGTCTGGCCGACCGACTCATGTAAAACATTGTTCCTAATGTTCCTAAAACGGCATCTGAGAGGTAAGTTTTAAAATGGCCGTTTATGAGCTAAAAATAAATTAATTATCGAAATAAAAGAATTTCAATAATACTTATTAATCAAATTTAGAGCTCTGAAGCTCATTACGTACTAACAACCAAGAGAAGTCATAATAAGAAATATTCTCTTTAAAGAGATATTTCCATTCGTTTTCCACCTTAACGCTATTGAGCTCCAGGAATCGTTCAATCTCATTTATGATAACTATTAACGACAACTCCACAAGGTTCTTTAGGTGCATGGTTATGTGTATCATTTATCTTAATAATATCGTTATAATATGTATGTATGTTTGCTCTGCAACCCTTAGTGTGATGAGTAGAGCAGTACCAGCGACATCTATCACCCTTTCTTAATTGCAGATAGTACTTATAGCCACCACGGGATATCATTTTTCTTCCTTGATTCGATGTAGTGTACTCGAAGCCTGGAAAGTAAATATTATGTAGAAAGTTTCGATTGACAATAATTGGGTGGGAATGGGGAGGGTACAGAAAAGGATTTTGTCTAATTTATTTTAAAAAAAGTAGGGATAGTATGTAGGTACAGGGTATTTATTAAAAATAAAAAATGGTTTTATGAATTTAAATCTGCCAATCAGAAGCGAGGAAAACAAGCTTCTTCAAAAAAAAAACAGCAATGTATATGCTTTACTTATTTATTTTTTTATTTATTTATTTTATTATTTATGTACACACAGTAAAATACATAAGGAAATGTTATAATTATAATTTGAGTACAAAGGTACTGCTTATTTCTTAAGAAATTTCTTCCAGCAGACCTGCGAAAGGAGAAGTAAAAAAAAGAAATGTAGACAATAGTGTGTGAAAACAAGAAGAAAGCAGAAGAAAGAAATATGAATGTGTGAAGCCTAAAACTAAAATATTAAATAAACCTACACATATAATGCAAAATAAAATAAAAATAACATAAGTATACTTAAATAAATACATAATACTAAAATATATAAACATATATACATACATATATATACTCACAGTACAGAGGAAAGGTAATGCTCTTTTAATCTACATTTAAATAGAGAAATAGTTTTTAAATCACGAATGCTAGGCGGAAGTGAGTTCCACAATCTCACAGCATGGACAGAGAAGGAATAAGAATAGTAGCTTGTTTTATGAGGATGTGATTTAAGGAGGGATCTTAGGTGTGATCTGCACGGTGCGTCGCTAGGGCGAGCGTAAGAAAAACGCTCACGCAGGTAGGAAGGATAAGACGGGTTGTGTAAGATGTTGAAGAGGAGACATAAAATCCGAGTATTCCTGCGAAGGCGGATTGGGAGCCACTTGAGTTCCTTGCGAAGGTGAGAAACATGGTCATACTTTCAAAGACCGAAAACAAATGCTTATTATTTACAGAGTTTTTTTTTAACATACTTATTATATAAAATGATACATCAAAATGTAAAAAATAAAATAAAAGTATGTAGGTAGGTATACAACGTGTACAATCGCGAAAAAAAAATCTGCTTACTTTTTTTTCGCGATTTTAGTTTTGGTCCAACCAATAGTAAAAGTTGTTCATAATGATGAGTACAATGACCCCCTAGAGTTATGGGATACAAAAAAAAACACGTTGTATCACAGTACGTTGTATACATATCAAATAATCAGGCCAGAATGATCACACAAAATGCTATTTGTGTAGTATAGTATTTTGTGTGACCGTAAGAACTGGGCCAAGTTTTTGTACAACAGTATGATGGTTATGCTGATTATTTATGCTAATAATTTCATTGCCAACGGTAAATATAACTGCCCTGCACCCTTTATTTTGGTGTGTCGAGCAATACCAACGTGTTTTGCGTCCTCTGTCTCGGTGACGGGAGAATCGGTACCCAGCATATAATATCATACGGGTACCTTTCTGAGATATTGTGAACACTGGTCCTGAAAAAAAAAACATAGGTACTGAAACTGATTTGAACTTTTAATCATGAAAAACACTGGTAAATAATTTCAAAACATCGCTCTATTTCTATCAATCGTTTGACGGTGACTGGAACAGAATGATGTTTTAAATACTCGTTTGCCGCAATAAAAGAAGTTTTGTCCTTAATTTATTGAAGCATCCACAGGCAAGCCTGAATGGGCTCAATCGGGACTATAATAAAAGAAGTAGTGGACTGTATCAAAATAGGTGTAATACCATAATTTACAATAATCAACATTTAAGAGAAGAAACAATGAAATGCCCGTGGTCGAGCGCGTCTGTGAGCCGAGTGGAGTGAAGGGCACGCAGCGGCCGTCGCGTACCGGGTTCGGTACCCCGACGCCCCGCGCCGTCCCTTCGGTCAATCACGCGCATCATATGTCATGCGCCGACATATTCCCCAGGTTGACGGGAAGTCTTCAATCTTCGACTGGAAGGGGGCAGATGCAGTTGAGGCACGACGAATGGTGCCCCGCTTCGTCTTCAGTTCGGCCACTCTCGTGACCCCGTCGACGCCGGGATAGGTCTTCGTGACCCGGCCCAGGGACCAGAGCAGAGGTGGCGTTGTTTTGTCCTTTATCAGGACTGAGGACCCCGGCTTCACTTCGCCTCTGGAATGAAACCACTTGGATTTGGCCTGCAGCAGAGAAGTGTACTCGTTATGAAATCGTGACCAGAAATGCTGCCTGATGTGCTGGATTCACTTCCAGCGATCCAACCGCGTGATGTTGGCTTCAGTCACCTGAGGATGTGGTACTGATAAGAATGGCTGTCCAATTAGGAAGTGGAAGGGAGTGAGTGCCGAAAAATCGTTAGGGTCTGAAGAATGAGGAGTAAGAGGGCGTGAGTTAAGAACCGCCTCTATGTGAGTGAGACAGGTGGCCATCTCTTCGAAGGTGAAATGAGTAAGATGCAGTAACCGTTTTAAATGATGCTTACATGATTTTACAGCAGCTTCAGCCAATGAATTAAAATGAGGGCTGTATGCAGGCGTGAAAATAAATTCGATACCCTGCTGCGCCATTTCAGATGCAACATTTGATGATTGCAAGAACCTATACATCTCGTTTGATGCGCCTACAAAGTTAGCCCCGTTATCGGACGTGATGCTTCGAGGCTTGCCACGACGCGCCACGAAACGATTTAGAGCAGCCATGTAGGCCTCAGCGGTGAGGTCGGTGACGAGCTCCAAATGTACGGCTTTCACTGCCGAGCAAACAAAGATGCACATATAGGATTTTGTAAGTTTGCATCCTCAGCCTTTACTGACTGTTCACACCTCCGGCGAGGTCTCGTTTGTGACAGCGACGTTCGCTTGGCGGGTAGAACACTCGCTGACAGACTTAATTGGCCAGACGCATACCAGCAAGTTATCGCTCGACACGCACTCGCTGCTCGTTGCTCGCCAACTCGTTGCTAGTTGCTAGCTCTCGTCGCTTTCTTTTCTTCTCGCTGGCGGGGAGACTGGTGTCTCCCCGCCAGCGCCGCCGCGTGGTGGTGGTGAATTGTTCAAACATAGCCATTTTGAAGACTGCCTTTTCTAACATCACATAAGGAGAATGGGTCTTGAAATATGTGTTTCTGCCCCGAACCCCAATTTAGTTTTAAAAGATATACCAATGGAAAAAGCTTTTCAAGTAGAAACTTTGCTACGAACACGACTTCTGCTAACTGTTAGTCAGGTCGGAGTTTATGTCCTTAATAGGTAGCAACTTGGGCACCGAAGTTAAGGTATTCTTGGCGCCCAATAGTCATAATATACAGGGTGAAATTGAATTCATGGACATCCTTTTAAGGGGTCATTGTAATCATCATTATGAACTACTTTTACTATGGGACTAAACCTGAAATCGCGAAAAAAAATCCGCTGTTTCCTACATTTTGAGGAGTTATGTGAACATAAATGCTAGGAACAGCTGATTTTTTTTCGCGATTTTTGGTTTAGTCCAATAGTAAAAGTTGTTCATAATGATGAGTACAATGGCCCCTTAAAAGGATGCCCATGAATTTAATTTCATCCTGTATACACTAATGGAAATAGCTTTTCTAGGAGAACGGTTTTGGGAGTTTCGGCAGGTATTGAGCTTCAGGAATCGTTCAATCTCATTTATGATAACTATTAACGACAACTCTACAAGGTTCTTTAGGTGCATGGTTATGTATATCATTTATCTTAATAATATCGTTATAATATGTATGTATATTTGCTCTGCAACCCTTAGTGTGATGAGTAGAGCAGTGCCAGCGACATCTATCACCCTTTCTTAATTGCAGACAGTACTTATAGCCACCACGGGATATCATTTTTCTTCCTTGATTCGATGTAGTGTACTTAAAGCTTGGAAAGTAAATATTATGTAGAAAGTTTCGATTGACAATAATTGGGTGGGAATGGGGAGGGCACAGAAAAGGATTTTGTCTAATTTATTTTAAAAAAAGTAGGGATAATATGTACGTACAGGGTATTTATAAAAAATAACAAATGTTTTAATGAATTTAAATCTGCCAATCAGAAGCGAGGAAAACAAGCTTCTTCAAAAAAAAAAAACAGCAATGAATATGCTTATTATTTACTATTTGCTTTATTTATTTATTTTTTACATACTTATTATATAAAATGATCCATCAAAATGTATAAAATAAAATAAAAGTATGTAGGTAGGTATACAACGTGTACAATCGCGAAAAAAAAAATCAGCTTACTTTTTTTTCGCGATTTTAGTTTTGGTCCGACCAATAGTAAAAGTTGTTCATAATGATGAGTACAATGACCCCCTAGAGTTATGGGATACAAAAAAAACACGTTGTATCACAGTACGTTGTATACATATCAAATAATCAGGCCAGAATGATCACACAAAATGCTATTCGTGTAGTATAGTATTTTGTGTGACCGTAAGAACTGGGCCAAGTTTTTGTACAACAGTATGATGGTTATGCTGATTATTTATGCTAATAATTTCATTGTCAACGGTAAATATAACTGCCCTGCACCCTTTATTGTGGTGTGTCGAGCAATACCAACGTGTTTTGCGTCCTCTGTCTCGGTGACGGGAGAATCGGTACCCAGCATATAATATCATACGGCTACCCTTCTGAGATATTGTGAACACTGGTCCTGAGAAAAAAAAAAACATACGTACTGAAACTGATTTGAACGTTTAATCATGAAAAACACTGGTAAATAATTTTAAAACATCGCTCTGTTTCTATCAATCGTTTGACGGTGACAGGAACAGAATGACGTTTTAAATACTCGTTTGCCGCAATAAAAGAAGTTTTGTCCTTAATTTATTGAGGCATCCACAGGCAAGCCTGAATGGGCTCAATCGGGACTTTATAATAAAAGAAGTAGTGGACTGTATCAAAATAGGTGTAATACCATAATTTACAATAATCAACATTTAAGAGAAGAAACAATGAAATGCCCGTGGTCGAGCGCGTCTGTGGGCCGAGTGGAGTGAAGGGCACGCAGCGGGCGTCGCGTACCGGGTTCGGTACCCCGACGCCCCGTGCCGTCCCCTCGGATAATCACGCGCATCATATGTGATGCGCCGACATATTCCCCGGGTTGAAGGGAAGTCTTCAATCTTCGACTGGATGGGGGCAGATGCAGTTGAGGCACGACGAATGGTGCCCCGCTTCGTCTTCAGTTCGGCCACTCTCGTGACCCCGTCGACGCCGGGATAGGTCTTCGTGACCCGGCCCAGGGACCAGAGCAGAGGTGGCGTTGTTTTGTCCTTTATCAGGACTAAGGACCCCGGCTTCACTTCGCCTCTGGAATGAAACCACTTGGATTTGGCCTGCAGCAGAGAAGTGTACTCGTTATGAAATCGTCGCCAGAAATGCTGCCTGATGTGCTGGATTCTCTTCCAGCGATCCCACCGCGTGGTGGCTTCAGTCACCTGAGGATGTGGTACTGATAAGAATGGCCGTCCAATTAGGAAGTGGAAGGGAGTGAGTGCCGAAAAATCGTTAGGGTCTAAAGAAAGAGGAGTAAGAGGGCGTGAGTTAAGAACCGCCTCTATGTGAGTGAGACAGGTGGCCATCTCTTCGAAGGTAAAATGAGTAAGATGCAGTAACCGTTTTAAATGATGCTTACATGATTTTACAGCAGTTTCAGCCAATGAATTAAAATGAGGGTTGTATTCAGGCGTGAAAATAAATTCGATACCCTGCTGCGCCATTTCAGATGCAACATTTGATGATTGCAAGAACCTATACATCTCGTTTGATTATTGGAAATTAATTAGCGGAAAAATATGATTGGTGCGAAATACTACCTGAAACTAACCATCCTAACTTGGTCTCGCATAATTTAGGTAGGTTTTTCCCTATGTCTATCGTTTTGCTACCTAAGACATTCCAGAAAACTTCAGCCCCTACCAGGATGTCTACGACCGACGGAACGTTAAAGTTCGGGTCTGCAAGCTTAATACCTGAAGGAATAGGGACGTGATTGATATGCACGAATGAAGACGGTAGAACCTTTGTGATTTCAGGCAAAATGTGACACTCGATATCTACAGTAAAGGCACAGCATAAAGACTCTATTGAGAGGTGACAAGACTGTGTACTGGTGGATATGTGATTATTGAAGTGAAAACTTCTTTAGCGGCGTTGCACACTTTTTGTAATGGGTAAAAAATGTTAAACTCGCGTCAGGACATCGCGTCAGGACACGTGACCGTCAGGAGAGATTCCCCCCCTCCCTCTCTTTCTACGGCGGCGCCAACCGAAGTGAACCAAGCGACACACGACAATGGATGGATGGATCGATGGATGGATGGATCGATGGATGGATAGATCGATGGATGGATGGATGGATCGATGGATGGATGGATGGACGTGGACGTGGACGTGGACGTGGACTTGGACGTGGACGTGGACGTGGACGTGTACATGGACGTGGATGGATGGATGGATGGATGGACAGCTGATGGCTCGACCGTCTGTGTAGTAGCCACAATGCTGTGTATTCGTAAAATTCGTGTATATAAAATGTTTAAAATATGGAAATTGAACAAAGTGCATCTATTAATCAAAAACGTGACGCAGAAATAGTGAAAAAAAATTTAATTGATTTATTTCAACGTTAATATTTAAGTTTTCACTTTTGCCGGCACTCCCAGAGTGCAACCCGTCTTTTTTAATACCCGTTACCTTTGTGCTCGTACCGCGTCGTAAAAAACCCAGTTTCTCTGTTAAGCTCTGCGTAACAAAGTTCGCCGTACTGGTGTTGTCCAGCAGTAGGCGCGCAGTGTACTTCTTACCCGTCACGCCAGTCACGTTCACCATAGCTGTGGACAGTAAAACATGCGCAGAAGTAGCAAGCTGCATGGAATTGGCTGAAAGCACAACATTTGAAGAAGGCGAAGCAGAAGGCAGTGCAGAAGACATGGCAGAAGGCAATGGATCGGAAGCAAGTTTGGGCTCGTTACTTTCCAAATGCAAAAGCGTATTGTGCTTTGTTTTGCAATATTTGCAATGTGAAAATCTACATTTTTTTGAATTATGTCCAAAGCGTAAGCAATTTATACAAACTTTAAATTCAATTGCCTTTTGTATGCGATTTTCAACGGACAAATATGTATGTGCTTGGGAGCAAAGTGGACATTTACTGTTTTTATTATTATTATCTTTATTTGTTTGAGTTTGTTTAGAATCAGTTTTATTTGTATGACTATTATTCAAGGCGACAATAGTGTTGATTTCAGAAGAACTATGATTAGACTCCACTGATACTAACCATTCCGCTTTCCTGCTTAAAAATGAACAAAATTGTATTAAAGTAGGATCATCTTTATACGTGTTGTTTTTATGCTCTTCCCAGTCACGACTTGTTATTAAATCTATTTTTTTTTACCATGAAATAAATAATAATATCGTCCCAATACTGAGTGGGTTTTTTTAATGTAGTTAGTGCCCTTACATTTTTATTAATAGCATCACCAAGGTTTCTGATGGAAACACTTGACTCTTTGGTAATGGGTTCGACATCAAATAAAGTTTGAAAATGATTTTTCACAAGAAGTCGGTTGTTATTGTAACGTTCGCACAACAAGTCCCATGCAAGATTATAATGATCGGCTTTAAAATCAATATTTTTAATAATTAAAGCCGCATTTCCATGGAGTGAAGCTCGCAGGTAGTGGAACTTATTAATGTCACTTATGCTAGAATTTTCGTGAATCTATGACCCAAAGGTGTCTCTAAACTCAAGCCAGCATCGGTTGTACCCATCGAAATGAGTCAAATCTATTTTAGGCAAACGAACAAAAGAATTCCTAAATGAAACATGTTCACCTGAGTTAGCGTCTCTGAAGCCCGCCTCCGACGCAGCACCGTTGGCCGAGACACCGAGCAGGCTGCGCGTGAGTGCCACCAGGTTGAAGAAATGGCGGTCAAAGTCCTCACGCTCAACCGACGCAGATTCGTCGTCATCGGAAAGCACTTCGATCTGTGTCTGTAAGGCATCAAAGTCGTTGTGTAAGGTTTCAAATTTATTAAATCGCTCCTCTAAATCTAAACCATCGAGTCAAAAGCTCAGACCGCAGCCAAGAAGCTGGGCATCCTAAATAAGGTGAGGCGATACTTCACACCAGGACAGCTTGTAAGTTTGTACAAAGCTCAGGTCCGTTCCTGCATGGAGTATTGCAGCCACTTGTGGGATGGCTCAGCAAAATACCAGCTTGCTGCACTTGACTCGGTGGAACGCAAAGCTGAAAAGCTTATAGGCGACGAGACGTTGGTAGCTACGCTTCCCAGCCTGGCTCATCGGCGTAATGTCGCTTGCCTGACGGTCTTCTACAGACTGTACTACGGAGTGTGCGCAGGAGCTCCACGACCTGATCCCACCATGGCCCTTTTACCACCGGACAACCAGACGTACTGCAGTGTACCATCCGCACTTGGTTGATATCCCGATGAGTCGTACTCGGCGCTTCTCCTCCACTTTTATTATGCGCACAGCCAAAGTGTGGAACTCTCTGCCAGCATCTGTGTTCCCTCCCACATTTAACCCGTCTGCCTTCGAATCAAGAGTGAACAGGCATCTTCTGGGCACGCTCGTTCCATCATAGACCTCATCTACCGCTTTCCATCAGGCGTGATCGGGGTCAAGAGCGCGCCCAATTAGCAATAAAAAAACAAAAAAAAAAAAACGTTGCAACTCAGATATTGCGGAACTACTTTTTACCAAATTTAAATAGTTGCTGTAAATAGTAAGCTTCGATTTAATTGAACTACGTTTCTTTATCAATGTTTTTAAATTATCTGCCATTGTAAAGTTAAATAATAACTGGATGTACTGATACTAATGAGCTCAATAGATAAAAAACTACAAAACAGCTGTGCGCTAATGATTGGGATCGAGAATCAGTGTCAAGGCCAATACGGTCAACACGTGTTAACAAAGTATGAATTTGCTAATGACCAAGCGTTTCGATACAAAATATGCGTTTAGCAAGTAGTGCCGTTGCAAACACTATGAAAGCACTAATATTGAAGCACACTGTATGAAAACTGAAAGATAGGAAGATGAACAACGTTTTTCGGCAAGAAAAAGTAAGCAATAAAATAACTAATTGGAACGGACTCACTCAAATACAGTAATATACTCCTAAAGAATGACATCAGCTCCCACGATGACGATGTAAGCTGCATCGGAAACGACTTCCTTCTTCTTTTCATCGTGGTCGTACCGCGTGGTGCTCGCGAGCGGTCAAAGTCCGCAAAGGTGAACACGACGACCGACGATGTTGACGGCGTTAATTACGGCAATACCAGTAATTATTTGCGCAATCGAAGGACCATTGAATGGGCTCAATCGGGGCTTTATAATAAAAGAAGTAGTGGACTGTATCAAAATAGATGTAATACCATAATTTACAATAATCAACATTTAAGAGAAGAAACAATGAAATGCCGGTGGTCGAGCGCGTCTGTGGGTCGAGTGGAGTGAAGGGCACGCAGCGGCCGTCGCGTACCGGGTTCGGTACCCCGACGCCCCGCGCCGTCCCCTCGGTCAATCACGCGCATCATATGTGATGCGCCGACAAGCCCGATTAAGTAGACGACAACCTCATAGGACGAACTGCGAAACGCCATTCCCAAAAAAAACGTAGATCTACATTCCAACGTACATAGGGTGCCGAATAGAAACGTCTATACATAGGTATGTCCATTAAAATCGCCAAGTTTATTTACGAAAAATATATTTCCTAAATGAATCAAAAACATGTTACCCCTGTTTTGCTACACTAAAAATTGGGCCAAGTTTTTTCCACAACAGTATGATGGTTATGCTCATTATTTATGCGAATAATTTCATTGCCAACAGTAAATATAACTGCCCTGTACCCTTTATTGTGGTGTGTCGAGCAATGCCAACGTGTCTTGCGTCCTCTTCGGAAACGGGAGAATCGGTACCCAGCATATATTATCATACGGGGACCTTTTTGAGATATTGTGAACACTGGTCCTGAAAAAAAAAACATAGGTACTGAAACTGATTTCAACCTTTAATCATGGAAAACACTGGTAAATAATTTTAAAACATTGCTCTATTTTTATCAATCGTTTGACGGTAACAGGAACAGAATGATGTTTTAAATACTCGTTTACCGCAATAAAAGATGTTTTGTCTTGCGTAGATCTATTGCCCTGGTTGGATGGAGGCCTTAATTTATTGAGGCATCCACAGGCAAGCCCGATTAAGTAGACGACAAGCTCATAGGATGAACTGCGAAACGCCATTCCCAAAAACAAAAACATAGATCTACATTCCAACGTACATAGGGTGCCGAATAGAAACGTCTATACATAGGTATGTCCATTAAAATCACAAAGTTTATTTACGAAAAATATATTTCTTAAATGAATCAAAAACATGTTACCCCTGTTTTGCTACACTAAAAATTGGGCCAAGTTTTTTCCACAACAGTTTGATGGTTATGCTCATTATTTATGCGAATAATTTCATTGCCAACAGTAAATATAACTGCCCTGAGTAGGGTAAAATTGGGGGACCTGGATCAGGGAGATCCAGGTCACCCCAATTTTACTATTCATTTCATCATTCAAATATTATTTCATACTTTCTATTCAACATTCTATTCGAAAGACTGATCTAGTGTTATTTTGTATTAGGAACTGAATGATTTGAATAATCAATTTATAATATTTTTTTACTTTTTGTGGTTGGTTTGTGGTTGGTATCGTGAAAAAAGAAACAAAGTATGCTGTCAACTAAGTAACACATTTTATTATCATTATTCATAAAAAGCATGAGAAGAATAAATAATCGATTACAAAACATTTGATTTCTTGATCCACTGTTGACATTTCATCATAGACATTTTCCATAATTGCATAGGCTTCAGACATTGATTTCGGTTGGGCGAGCTTGAATCGTTTTCTAAAGAAATTAATACGGTTCTCATAGTAACCCTTTACCCTAGTTAAGTGACGTAAACGTGAATCAAGGCAATTCAGTAAATGATTCAGACACCACCACTCTTCACAACAGATGACGATCGATTTGGTTCCAATGTCAATTGTGACGAATTTTTTGCTTCCTTCTTCATGTTCAGGCAGGTTTATATACTTGATCACTTGTCGTTCTCGTTGCGGCTGCTGCTTTGGTAAAGGAATTGAACCAGATGTGAAGAATCCTGATATGTCAGAGGCGTTTTCCATAAATATCATGCCCCACTCGTCTTTACTTAATGTTATCCTATTAGCAATATCAATGCACTCTTCCAGTAATCCATTGATTTGATTTGATGGCTTCAAATATGTTTTAATATATGGAATCGTGGAGCTGGAAACTTGATACATATACTTGCAAAGTTCAAAATGCAAGAGTGGAATCGATGGAGTATATGATGGTTGTATAAACTGATACATGTTGTCGCTATAAGTGTTGATGATTAACTGCTCTATCAACTACACTGACTGCTCTTTTCATTCACATGAAACGACTTCTAATGAGGATTTTTCAGGACCAGGATGTGCGTTGCCAACTCGAGCAAATGTAAGGAACTCATTGTGACAACTCTTGAGTGTAAGATATTGCATATTTTCAAAGGTGGAATTTGCTGAGTTTTGCTCTGTGTTGTTTGTATTATCCTGAAGTTTTGATGAACTGGTGTTAATTATTTTCTGGTCAGCTATGTCTTGACTAAATAGAATCTCACCACTAGCATTCTTGAAAATAAGTTTAGAAATGCCCTCCAAATCAAATTTCGATGAATGGAGCATAATGTGAATAATATTAATTTATTCTCTCATGATGAAGCAAGCGTTGATTAAGATCGAACCATCACACTACAATGCTAAAAGTTTAATGCTGTGATGGAGATATGCGTATTTAATTATATACTCCTTTCCTTTCACAGCGTTCAAATAAAAACACTCAGGATAATGTATAGCATGTTGCATCCAAGGATCATCATAAATCTCCCAATCTTCGATAACACCTCCACATGAGAAACATGCTGCAATATCATTTATACTATTTCCATAATAAAAAAATCCTGCGTCAGCCATTTCCCTCACTAATCTTTTCTTTTTATTAAACGTCCTCCAGTAATAATTAAATGAAAATTCACGCATTTTAAACGTGTTATACATGTCATATCGAGGTTTGTATTCATTTTGAGACATGTTCTATTTACTTCTTATTCAATTATAAACGTATAATGATATCGTCCCGCTGTTGTCAACAACTTATAAAGACCGGACAGAGGTGGGGATAAAAAACGCTAAGATGTGTTTTAACTAAATAAAGAAAGAAAACAAGAAAATATTTATTTTAAAATTTTATTATCAAAGCACCACTTATTTAAACACAATACATTTTTTAAAGCACATACAGAGTCATGATAAATACAGTTATATAAATCTTGAGAATATTTATATTCATCGTATAAACTTATCAAACTAGGACAACCTTTATCTTCTAAATTGAATACATTACAATTACTATTTTCTAAAATATGCTTTAACCACAACACTTTTTCTGAACCTTTGACGTAGATACATTTATCTCTTAAAATATCTATAACCAAATTCTGATAATTAGAATAGGGTACAAATCCTTCACGCCAGTGTATCTTTCTGTTACGTTCAATCCAACTAACTTGTTTTTTTTCTTGTTTCGTTAATTTTCCAAATGAAAATGGTGGCTTAATTAAAAACACTTGTAATGTTTTATTATACAATATAGCGATTTCTTTTATTATAAATTCATTTGTTTCTGTTTTGAAGCCTTGAACATCCACAATAGCAATCATGATAACCTGCGCACAATGTTGCTGAGAGGTTTGTATTCCACAAGTCGATCGTTTATAATCAAACAATATGCAGTCGTATTATCTGGTATTTCTGTAGAACATTCAATTTCCAACCTCACGTCCACTGGACCTGTTTTTAGGCTATCATTTTGTCTTGAGCAGTCTAAGATAAAGAGAGGGGCTTTTTCTTTGAACTCTTTTAGGTCAAGCAACGGGTCTACTGGACAGTTGTAATACGACTGACGAAATTTCACAAACATTTCGTATAATATACTATATTTGTTCTCAGAAAACTTTAAGCCTAAAGGTTCATATGGATAATATTGTGAATTCAAAAAGAGCGTAAGGTTTGTTACTTCACAATGATCGAATACTGAACTGTCTTTAGTTTTATTATTTTTTCGATTGGTTTGTAAACAAAAAATTACATATCTGGGTTTTTCCAACTGTGAAGCAGTTTTAACTGACCAAGAATGCTTTGTGGTTTTAGGCAGTAACGGATACTCATATAAATCCCAATTTCTGAACACCATCTGAATAGGTTTATCTCTTTCTAAATGTTTTAAAAGTGTCAGTCGTTCTCGGTCTGATACTTTTATGTGTGGCACCCTCCACTGGACTCTTTGTATATCTATTTGAAAATGAACAATATCATCAGTAAGGATAACGCTATTTAAGTTACTGTTACTTCTGTTCAATATAAGTTCATGTTTGCAATTTATCACTATTTTATTGTAATCTTCTGCAAACCCTAAAACCTTATTTAATGGTATCACAGCACTAAAACGCCCATCACTTTGAAATCCCTTTAAACTCCAACCCCATAGGGCAGCAACTTTATTTTCTGCTTCATTTAATGAGATGTATGATTTTATTGTTGATGTTATTCCAGAATTTTTTATGCGGTCTATTTCAATACCATTCATTTCGTATCTGATGTCTTGAAACAAATACATAACAGGGTTATTAGTGAACGTAACAGTTTTCTTGATTGGATTCCCATCTTTACCGAAGAGCTTCGCTTGTCCTTCGACGTAAATTGAACTGGCTGATGGTAGCACGTATATGTCTTGCTGGTGGATGGGAATTCTGATTTCATCGTTTTCTCTAAAGCTGTTATTGTAGGGATTGTATGAATGGACTTCATAACTTTCAATCGAAGTGTCGTAGTGCGGTAATTCAGTAATCTGTAGTATATTCATACTTTAAACCCTAGGGCTTTAAGAAAATCTTTATTTGCTTTAGTCAATTTCTTAACTTTTTTCTTACGTCTTTGCACCTTAGCAATCGCAGAAGAACTAAGACGTTTTTCATTCCCTTGGGTGTTTTTATAATACACTATCATTTTGTTTTTCTTAAATGAAGACGTAACTGAACTTGTTCCTCTCCAAAGTTAATACAGTGACCAAATTGATCTACAATCTTAACAGATACCGATGAAATTATATTTTTATTTACTGGAAAGTAAATAACATTTTGTGGTATTTCCATGCACTGATGACCTGGAGTAGTATCAGACACAAATTCATGAATAAAATGAGTTGGTAATCCGTTGCAGTACGAACCGTGAACAAGATCACATTCGATTCTGATTACAGACAGACCTCTGTTAATAATGGGAATATTTGGTCTTGATTTTAATACTGAAAAATATATCAAACCGCACTCGTATTGATCTGACAAATGCAGTGGTGGTTGAAAGTATGAAACCAATTCCGATTTATTTCCAGAGATGGTAACCGTAGCAGACATGCTTCAATACTGGCCTCTTTCGGAAGATCCTGTTTATTTTATTCCTTCACTACACCAAAAATTCTTCAAAAAGTTTAAACAAAGATGTCCGCAATTAAAAGGGTGATCACGCTGAAGATTATCATAATTATAGTTAATTTTGGATCCCAAGTATTTAATAAATTCCTTTGGAGGCTTAAGATTTCCGTAACTATCAAAATACTCAATATAATCGTTGCATTTTGCATAGGCTACCCAATGAGAACCAGGATTTTTAGAGCTATCTAAATTTATAACTCCACATTCTTTTTTAAAAGGGTGTTTAGGGAGCTTATCTCTCATAAAGACACCTCTGAAATAGGGAATATTATTTCCATACTTCAAAATGTCTAAATTACTCAAGGCTCGTTTGGGTAGCCGATATCTTAGTTTTTTTCTTTCGATACAAAAATTCCAAGCCCAGCTTTATGTGGTTTAAGGTGTAGTCCTTTTCCGATGCACAGAGCTTCCATCTTTTCGTTGTGTCTCTTCGATTCAGTCAATAACTTTTTAGCCATCTTGAATTCATTTATGGTTTTAGCAATACCAGCTGCACCGCCTGCTAGTGCCCCTGCGGCCGATAATCCCGCAAAAATTGGAATCAAAGGCAATACTCCACCAGTTTTTGGTATAGGAATTACACGAGGAAGTTTTATAGACGAATCATCAGCTAATTCTCTGACAGCGGCCATAGCTAATTCGATTGCCATTTTCTTGCATTTCGGTTTTAATTTTTCCATCTGTCTCTTCGTTTTGTTAATAACATTTTTAAATTTATTTTTCAACCCTTTTCCAGGTTTAATTTTAGGAGAACACTTTTTGCTATTTTTTTTTTTTAGGCCAAACCCAGTTTTAACTTTTGTTGACATAGCGCTGCTTACTAAGCACGCTGCCAATTTTTCCCCTACACTCGCATCTGAGGCAAGTGCTCGCTCTTTAGCCATATTTAACAAAACTAAATCAGCCTTGTGGCGATCCTTTAAGTTTGAAGACTTGTGATAGGCAATGTCGTGTTGTTTACAATATTCGTCTAATTTATTAACACCTTTATCCCCACGAGTAAGCCTTTTAATTAATTTAGTGCCAGGCCCACAATAATTGTATCCTGGTAAATGTAATTCAATTGGTAAATTATTTATAAGCCAATTGAGAATACTGCTCTCTCCAATACCCATCATAAGACTGATGTATCATGAGTTGAACATTTAATAAATATTCGATTTATCAATCCAACTGTTTTCAGATGAAGACAAACCTAACCATTTTACTAAAACTCTATTTCCTTTACTTCTAAGAACTTTCTCGACTAGATATAAATTGGGATGTTTCGTCTTTTGCAGCTCTTGCACATAAAATGCACCTAAAATGGGTTGGCCTCTGATTGCATCTTCAATTAAGTAGGTAATAGGAGTTGTATTTTGTATGTTTCTAATTTTAAATATTTCTGTCGACCAGTTGGGAGTATACCCCTTTTCAAATGTTCCTTTGTATTTACTGATACGTACATAATCACCCACTTTAAACTTGCTTTTTGTAGTATCGGTTTTTATCAACCTGAAATATCTCCCTAATATGCGTGTTTTATTAGTATTGTCCACGTTTGCCGGGATTTCATTAATTGTCCGATGATAGGTGTGATTGTATTTATAGATAACATTATTGAGGGTATTATCTATCCAATTATAGTCACCTTTTAAACTGAATTCCTTATATAGTTTAGATTTTAATGTTCTGATAAAACGCTCAACTATTGATGCCTTTTTTGTTGAGAAAGTTGAATAATGGTTTATACAATAAGATTTCATAAGTTTTTGGAATTTATTATTATAAAATTCTGTTCCATTATCCGTTTGTAGATTTTGGGGGACACGCCCTTTATCCAACAAAATCTTGAAAGAGTTGCATACAACATCTTTTGTCTTATTTTTCAAAGGAAAGGTCCAAGCGTATTTCGAAAATGTATCAATAACAGTAAGAATAAATCTGTAATTTTTATTTTCTTTGGAAATTGATTGCATATCAATTAAGTCTGCTTGCCAAAGGTCATCTATATCTTTCATAATAACATGTCTTCGTGGAAAGTTTACCCTCGCATTTTTATGAATTTCGTTTACCACATCAGCTTTACTCATATTCAAAACTCAGTATATAAACATTTGTAGTGAATCCAGAAATGATACTGAATGAAAATTATGTTATTGCTACTATTTATTCTTTAATTATGTTAGCTTCTTTTAATTCTTCAATTATCGATAGTATTTCATTATCATGGTTCGTATTGCCAGCATCTTTTGAAGCAACTAATAGTTTTAATCTCTCAACTAATTCGTTTGGGTCATCCCAATATACCAGGTCAGTATTTTTTTTATATTTCTTTAACATTGGCAAGTATCCCCCAAGTTTAGTGTGAATATTATCGTTTGATGTTTCGGAAAACAATGGTCTGATTATTTCACGATATTTTATTCCTTTATCACCTTTTATTTGACCTCTAGGATTGAAGTCTCTCTTATGAACATTTGTATAATACAATATATCCTTGTAAACAAGTTTATCTTTGTTGGATATTACTTTTAAATCAGGTTTTTTTCGAAGTAAAAGTTCTTTCAGCCCAGGAGTTAAATTGTAGGATTTATCACCGATTTTAATCAAAATGACATTTTCATTATTCAAACCGTCAATTTTAGAAAATGTTACTACTGAATTCCCCATCAATAAAGTTTGGTTTTCACTTCTTATTCCAAACGGTATATTTACACCGTCATAAATATCATAGATATCCTGACCCTCTAATGATATCTCTAAATCATCTGGCAATACCATTTCAGGAGACTCTTTAACCAATTGTGTAGAATTAGGTTTTGGTTCGTAACAGTCCACAAACTTTGTAGATGAGCTAGTATCCATTTCATCCAATTCAATACCTCCAGAATTAGTAAGTGTTGTATTTTCTAAATGTTTTATTTTTTCCATAGTTATATTCGAATCAACTAGAGTTTTAAGGGGGTCTGTGACAGGTTTTAGCATTTTATCGAGTGACAAGTTCATTGAGTGTTCCTGATCCTTCATTTGTTTTATTTTATTCTTTATGGAGTCTACAGACTTCATTAATTCTATTTTAATGTTTTTTTCCATTTTATATTATAACAACTGCGTCCAGCTATAGTACAAATTATACTGAATTTTATTTTGCATGTTAATTACTTATATGTACTTATAAACAGTCAGTCGAATTTAAAAAACATATCAAAGTTCTGTCTGTACCTTCCGTTATTTAATGACGATTCCTTATTAATAAGTAGAAAATTATAAGGTTTACTCCAAACAGTTCGACAAATGTTTCTGAACTCTTTCCATTGTAAATCAGAACTAACATGCTCTTCATAAATATGTTTTAAATTCACATCATCTTGTTTAAATATAATAAGAAAATTAACATTATCACGTAACAATTGCTTCGGAATTTTAGAATAGGTTTGAGATAAATAGAAACAGTCTATTTGCTTATGCCTACCCATACAGAAATAATTGCGGATATTTATTTGATTTTCACACGCAACATCATCAAAAATAAAAACAGAATTTGTTAAAGCTTCACTCGGAGAAATGACATCTTTATCATCATTGAACTCGTAAAAGTTTATCTGTGGCACTCTTTTTAATACTTCGGTCAAGAAACGGTATTTTGGTTGAAAAGAAGTTTTAGAGTAAAGATACAGATTTTTAAATTTGAGCCCATTTTCATGCAGCAGTAAACTAATCATAACATTCGTTTTACCACAGCTTGATGGACCGCATATTATACAACGAATGGTATTTGGCAATAAAGCGCTATGTCTGATGCGGTGAACAGAGTCACTTAATCTTATATTATTAACATTGAGAGATATGGGTTGTTTGATCAACTTCATAGTGCATATTAATCTAATTACCGCTTAACATACACTTATATAGTCGTTACTACATGAACCTCATCATACAACAAGCGTGAACTTGATGATGACGTTTAGGAAGTTGAATACGTTTGAATAAAAGTCCATTGTTTTAGACATATCATTTTATTATAAGTTCAAATAATAGTACATAACTTATTCTAAAATAATTATCATACATCATTTCTTTATAATACATTAATTTATTCTTATTTTAGTATTTTAAATCATATACTTCAAATGAATATAATTTAGAACAGTGGCTCTCAAGATGTGGATTATATTTAATTGGTGCTCAATTTAAACGTAATAAGTTGAATAAAAAGTGAAACGAACATTGGTTTAGATCATCGCATCATAAAATCCCCAAGGCAAAGTGTGAATTTGATCTGAAAGTATCTGAACTTTGTCATCGTTTCTATTTAGTACTTGCTTACTAACTTGTTGTGAGTACAATATATGCTTGATAGATCTTATAATATTCATTTTAAAAGATTGACTTTTATCTAATATCAAAGAATCGTTGTAATTACTTTGTTTTAAATGCTTAGTAACAGATTTAGACAAACCTTTCGCTTTTGTTATCCGTGTGTTTAAACTGCTAATGCAATACAGTTTTGCTCGTAAACCTGTAAATTCTGTAATTACATCACCCCCCATTTCGTCCTTAAATAGGCCAGGGATTTTTGAGTTAATTCTTGGTATGTTATATTGATTATCTATTGAAAAATTGCTAGTATCAAAATATGTTAAATTATCGTACATATCACGATAAAAGTCATCTGTATGAATTAAGTAAAGTAAACTATCAGTATCTGTATAACATAATTCAACTTTATCTCCATATTTCTGTTTTATAAAATCATAATGAAACTGATATAGATGTTCTTTGGCGTACTCCAGAACTGTAAATCCGATGTAAATTGGTCGGTCTAATATTATTTTTTCACGATTCAATTGTATAGCTACAAAATCCTCTGCGAATATTGACACACTTTTTAAATTAGGTTTTGAAATCAATTTCTGTGCACAAAGTTTCTTATTCGTGAAGTTTTTCTTATCATCCCATTTGGTTACCAGTTTTATCTCAACTTGTTTCCTTTTATTTTCTATAGTTTTGCCAAATATCGCATTATTTAAAAGTTTAAAAAAATCTTTTTCAAAAGAAGTTTTAGATTCCATACGCCGATTGGTATTAAGATCTATATATTTCTTTAAGAAATCATCTTGTCTAAAGGTTAGTATGCGATGAATTTTTTTTAACACCAAACCATTTTTTATGCATTGTTTTAAATGTACGTAATGAATAACATAATTTGATTTATCATACAGATTAGCAATCAACTTAGCTGATTTCGCTCCTAGGGGTACAAATTTCTCTGCAGCAAATGGTAAGTCTTTATGCTGATCATGAATACAATCCGGGTAATATAAATCTACTTCTAAAATAAAACCATACGGACTGTCATCTGAAACATGCAATACATTAAAGTTGTCAATTTCATCTTGAGTTAAAAATCTGAACTCCGAAACAGGCAATTTTTTAGTCATTGCATAACCATAAAGATTATTGCAATCTAAATATGTCAAATAACTCGAGGGTTTTAAATGATTATAATGAGGTAAATACTTATTATTTGCCTTAGCATGACGGAGGAAACATTGTGCCAAGCCCCCTCGTATACCTTTTTCAATAAATGTATACATTTCTAAGTCACTAATGAGCTCTAATTCAGCGTTAGTGTACAGAAGCATAGCATCCCAGCTCAAACTAGGTGAAGTCACATAGTGAGCAGGATCCAATTTGTAAAAATGTAAACTTGTCTCTCTAAATTTTTCAAATATGTCGCATAACAGCAAAACATCGCATTTCAAATACAAATCACTGTATTCGCCAAGCGTTGTTATCTCAAAATTGTTCCAAATATCTTGGGCGTGAGCATATTCGTCATCTGATAGAGATTCCATAGTTAAACTATTATAAAAACTGGACTTTGAGGGTAGTTGATTTTCATCAAATTTTGACCAGTCGTCCATATAATCATATGGATAAATACCTTTCTTACGTAATAAATTAAGTTTAGTTTTATCCGTAAATTCTCTTGACAAATGAACAAAGTCTTTTTCTGACAAGCTTTTACTTAAAGAATCTAAGCTTGAGCTAAGAAAATGAAATGAATCAATAAACTTAATCTGTACTGAACGAGTACCTTTTTTTGTCTCAATTAGCTTAGTTATTGTAAGATATTTTTCTTTAGTTTTTGGTATTATTTTAATTGAGCCTTCATACTTAGCCAACTCTCTTATAAATATATGCGAATCATAACCACTTAGATTATGAAATACTACCGGTATGAATGGACACACTTTATACATCAAATTACAATGTGAGTGCGCTGCCCCTCTATACTCGGAAGTAATATGATCATGATCTCGAACTTTATCTCCAGACAATGACTGATTACATATATGACACTTAGTTGTATTTCGATATTCTCGTTCTTGATTATAAGTTAAAGTTTTCATTGATAAATGAGTAGACAAAACTTTGTTTATCCGCTTTACATCTTTTACTAAACGTTTAATAAAGACTTCGACGCAATCTATGCCTCTGTACGTGACAAACTTGTTAAGTTTGCTGTCGTGACAACAACATATGTAATATGCAAAACTTGAAGGTTGATGCATTTTTAGTGTCTTAGTATTTTTAGAACTATTTTCATTGCAATTTATTAGCAAACTCTCAAAATCAGCATAAATAATAAAATTAATTTTTAGTTTTCTTTCATAATGTTTAAATTTCAATATGGTATCTTTTTCCGGTAGTATAGTTAGTATTTTAGAACAAGTGTGAGAAACATATTTCTTTTCATTCGTAAAAAATTGTAAACATGATTCGCATAAAAAAACTTTGCCATGATGATGAGTAACCTGGCGTCGCACTAATCGTATAAGATCTTTTATCAAACAGTAATGTCCTTTACCATTCCGTTCAAAGTATAATAAATTAACGTGTTTTTCTTTTTTCTTATTCGTCATGTATAACGGGCCAGTAACAACGTATTTGCTATCTAGCCCATAAATGGTAACGCTTATTGTAGGATTTAACCGTTCAAAAAGTTGGATGTCATTCTGTGAAAGAGGAAATAACATTCCTTGAATATTGAGAACTTGGCTATAATGAGGATAGGATGTCGTTCTGCACACATTATTTTCACGAGGAAATAATGCGGCTACGACGCACCATAAGAAACAATACTCGTCATCATTACGTAAATTCAAACAACTTTTAGTATTTTTTATTACTGAGGGCAACTCTATGTACGTGCCGCCTCTCATGGGGCAATATTTACATATGTTAATCTCAATATGACTTAGCGAAAGATATGTCCAACCTGACTGTACATGTTCAAATTCAGACATTTTGCGCATAAGTACATGTATTTTATTCAAAAAGAACTCGTGTATATCAGTATTTTTATAGATAATATCATACTTAGTGTTAAATGATTTCAGTTCTACTTGTTCGTCGTCAGATTTTAGCAGAAGAAACTTAGCAAAAAGCTCAAAATTTAATTTTATGCAATCATACTTTTTCAATATCATAGTTATTAATTTATCAATATCTGGATGTACAGAATTCAGGATCGCCTCAGGAGTGAGGTGCTCGTCATCCTGTGGTATACATGTCTGAATATTACTCGGGATCGCCTCACGAGTGAGGTGCTCGTCATCCTGAGGTATACATGTCTGAATATTACTCGGGATCGCCTCACGAGTGAGGTGCTCGTCATCCTGAGGTATACATGTCTGACTATTACTCGGGATCGCCTCACGAGTGAGGTGCTCGTCATCCTGAGGTATACATGTCTGACTATTACTCGGGATCGCCTCACGAGTGAGGTGCTCGTCATCCTGAGGTATACATGTCTGACTATTACTCGGGATCGCCTCACGAGTGAGGTGCTCGTCATCCTGAGCTAAGTTCAGACGAAAAGTTACTATTCTATTTTTAAATGCTGTTGCCACAATAAAAACATTTTTGAATTCAGTACTCAATAAGCTATTTGTCTTGTGTATATTAGTTCTCTTATGATATGCATATTGGTTTCGTGGTATTTCAGTTTCACATTTGGTACACTTCACAATTTTACTACGAGGTCTTGTTAATGGTGTTCTGCGATCTCTGGACTGTATAACTGTGAAATAATACATTAGATTTAAATAGCATAATATTTTATTTATCAATTGGCTATTTAGGTACAAGTATTTAGATATTATAAAGATTACTTATAATATAATGTATGTATAGGTATTATTCTGTAATGATTAAATGTTTTACATATATTTGTATAAAAACTAGCAAGAATACATAGTAAGTACTAATAGTAAGAATTTATAAGGGTAGTTGGACAATTACGAAAATCTTGTTCAACTGAGGACGTAAATCCTTTTAGATGGCGCCACATCTCCGTGTCCGTATCAACTTTTCTTTTAATTGTAACTATTGAATGGCGCCACCTATTTACTGGTGGTATGTCTGCGATTTCATCACAATTGTAAACTTTTACTTCTACGTAATACGGCCCCTGCTTTGTCTCACTTATTTTTCTGGCATAGCCTTTGTTAACCCTCTTAGTAAAATAAGAATGAAGAGGAGACGGTGTTTTACCAGTTGATGTGGACGGCTTCACAGACGAATCCTCTTCATCGCTCTCACTACCGAATAGGTCCCGTGCAGTTAGCTTGTTGTTGGTTAACGGCACCGGTTGTATCCTAGGCTTCTTAGATCCGTGCGTCTTAGATCCATCGATTCGATCGGTTTTGGGCCGCTTGTTTGCTGTCGATTTTTCGAGTCGGGTCGAAGAATAAGTCGATTTCTGCTTTGTCTGCGTCTCAATTTCTGACTCTTCATCCGAAGAAAACAGCTGAGGCAACGTAGATGAAGTTGGCTTGGACCTGAAACAATATTATTTGAAATATTATATTAACCTGAATACAAAAATAAATTAATGGTGGGATTTATTTATGGTCGGATAGGAAGAAAATATTTTGTATCATTCATTCTTTTATGCATTCATTCAATCTATACGTTCGTTCTGTCCTACATTCAATAATTCATTTATAAGTTCATTCAATTATTTATTCAATAATTTGTGCATTCATTCATTCATTAATATATGCAATCATTCAATTATTCATTAATTCATTCATACATACATGCATTCATTCAATCATTCATTCATTCATTCATACATACATTCGATCATTCACTCATTCATAGAATAAACCTTGTGATGACACATTTATACACATATAATAAATAAAATATTAATTATGATCTACTTACATTTTGAAGATTCTGGATTCTGGTTGAAGCGTAGATGCGATAGCGTTGAAGGTTGAAGGTGATGATTGTTTCCCTCGGGAGAGCAGTTTGTGATTTTGTCTGGCATCGATGCACTTTATATACAGCAAAATTATGACGTTGTACTACCAAATATGTCATCGAGAAGATGTAATGCTTATATTGCAAAACAAGATATCATATTAACCAATCCAAAAAAAATATATTAGTTATTGATTATGTTATACTATGCAAATACCATGGCTTCACTCATTCTAATTACTTATCGTACCTGCATTTTTTCATACAATAAAAAACTTCAACAAACAAACAAATCAACCGACACCATAATCAATATAGTGACTTACTTTTAGCATCAAGTAATAGTAGAACTCTGTCAGCATTTTATCCAAATATAGATTCATTAGGGTAAGGGCACATTGTTTGCTACACTTTATTTTAATCATATTTTATTGTATTACATTATACGTGTATAATAAATTAATAAGTACGGTTGACCAGTGACCACCTTAATTTTGATGATACATACTAACAAATTCCCCATGGTTTGCTTCCACATTACAGCAGATTACTTAGATGTTTCTTTTGTGTTAACTATGACTTTTTACTGCTAAAAACAATATTTTTTTGAGCATAGCCGCGGGCAATTCCTAGTCATAAATATATTCAACTCAGCATTACGTTATTTTGAACTCTATCAGCAACAAAATATTTTATATATAAATCGGGATAAAATAAGAAACAAATTCACTTCAGTTCTTCCATTCCTTTAGTGTGCTACTGTTATATTCTACAATGTCTGTAAGTACCTAATTTTACAAAATATTTTACTTTTAATTATAATAATAATAATTATATAGAATGTGTTAAACCAGTGAAAATAAAAAATAATGTATGTATTCTGTTTCAGATACCGAGTTGGGTTTATTCACCAACTTCACCTCCGTTAATGATAGAACCTGACGTGATTGATAAAGTCGTAAATTATTTGGATGAGGAAGAACGACAACGAACCCCATGTGTTCCAAATACAACTAATAATAAGGAGTTGATAAGTTTTTACAAAACGGTCTCGACCGGTGGCACTAAAGTTATACGGATCGAAATTTACGATGCAAACCAATTTGAAAGTAATTCTATGTGCCAGTGCAGTGCTGAAATATGTGTTCAGCATGTTGTTAAGAACATTTACACTGATAACATCTACTTACGTGTCAAAGACATGCTACCATATTTAAACAATACTTTTTATCAATCCTTGTAAAAAGAAAAACGGACCTCACCTACAAGCACCTAGATCACCTACGGCATCTGTTAATTCCTAATTATTTTGTTTAATTAATTGTAATTATATTGTTTATTTAATTTGTAATTATATGAACTAATAAATACTTGCTTATTCATTACAATAATGTAGTTTCATTTCAAAAGCTGTAAAATTAAATCATCCGTAAGAATCTAAGTATATTCTCATTATTTTAATGTCATTCAGCAAATAATGTTCATTGAAAAAAAATCTATTAGTCATAACAGTGTGTTATAAATATCACGTAGCAACAATGCTCGTCCATTCACGAGATCATAGTTGCATTGAGCAGATCAAGTATCAAATTTTTGCTAGCTAAAATAATATTAGATACTCGAAACTAAGCACATGTGTAAATGATTGAGTTTAATGAATATAAAAATAATCAATTAGAATAGAAAGTATGAAATAATATTTGAATGTTGATGAAATGAATGATAAAATTGGGGTGACCTGGATTTCCTTGATCCAGGTCCCCCAATTTTACCCTACTGCCCTGCACCCTTTATGATGGTTTGTCGAGCAATACCAACAAGTCTTGCATCCTGCTTCACGGTGACGGGAGAATCGGTACCCAGCATATAGTATAATACGGGTCCCTTTCTGAGATAGAGTGAACACTGGTCCTGAAAAAAATCTTAAGATACTGAAACTGAATTGGACCTTTAATGATGGAGAAGCAAATTTTTCATGTTCAGCTAAATAATTTATTAGAGAAATGAGGATGATAAGTTTTAATTAAAAAGGTTCTTTACCATAATTATCATCATGTAGCTGTACTTTATAAATAAAAAACGACAAAATAAGTAAATCTACCATTTTATTATTATTATTATAATTAAAACGAACACAATCAAATTCTATAAGAACTAAATATCTTTCGTACATGACATACAATTTAAATTCTGAATTTTTTTTTTTCTTTTACATTATTTAATTTATTAAACCATTTACCTTAATTAACAAAAATAACAAAATTAAAACTTAACTTAACTAAAGCTATACAAAAACTAAAATATAGCGTCGAAAAATTCCTCCGCATCGCTGTCGACTGATGATGTACCCAAGAGACTGGCGGCATTACCTCGTTGTATGGCAATGCTTAGCCTTTGGCCAAGGTAAAAGCCAGCCCTTGGGTCACAGGAAGTGTCAACCAGCCGTTTTGAAATTTCTTTAAATGAATATTTTTACTTTTATAACCGACTTTAAAAAAGGAGGTTCTGTATTCGACCCGTATGTATGTATGTATGGATGTATGTCCGCGATTTTCTCAAAACCTAATGAACCAATTTGAATCATTCTTTCCTGAATGTGATCTACATACTTTCAGGAAGGTTTAGTATATAATACATTAGGTAATTATACTTATGTACGAAGTTATATGCATAAGTGTACTGCGTCTCCGGCATGTCTATGCGAATTTTGATGTTTCTTCTAGGCGGTGTCTTCAATGCACTAGTGTTAATTGAATTTTTGTGGGGTAGGTACAACTATAAAGTGAAAAATTAAAACTTTTACAAAAAAAAAACAACCGATTTTAAAATAAAACACTACAAAGTGATAAATAACTTTAATTTGGGAAGTCGGTGGCAAAAAACGAAAATGCGGAACCAATAACACCGACTTCCGAAATTAAAGTTATTTATCACTTTGTAGTGTTTTTTAAGTTGGTTGTTTTATTTTGTAAAAAAAAAATTGTTTGTATGCTTATTACTACCTACATTATATTTTATCGAGATATGAGGGCGCCACGTTGAAAGATGCCCGTAGAAATATGCAAATGGTAATAGTACATTACAATACGTGGGACTTAAGTAGTCCATTATTACACGGCTTGAAATTGTTAATCGCCGTGAATTTATAGACTACTTGTCACACGTATCGTATACTCTTTTATAGCTCGTGTGACCTAAACCCGCACTAAGTTACGCTTTTCTGTGTAAAAATGGACTACTTCTACTAAAGTCACAGAAAAGCGTGAACTTAGTGCGGGTGTAGGTCACACAGTGCTATAAACTTAGTGCGGGTGTAGGTCACACAGTGCTATAAAAAATGGCACTCAGGGACTGCCGCGGTAAAGCTATTGCATAGCATTTTTTATCATTTTTTTTAAATTATTAATTCAAGTTACACTTTTTGAGCGTGGTGACCACCACGCTTACACGCATACGTCTAGTCGCACGCACACAAACACCGTGCCGAAGTCTGCCGAACTGAAACGACGTTAGACGATGCACGGCTTTCAACGCCGCACCGTTGTGCCGGTCGGAGTGGGGGTGTTAGGTTTATTTTTGTTACGGAATCTCTTGATTCCCGCGATAAAAGCTATGCAATAGCTTAAAAATATTCTCGTTTTAAAATGAATTAGCAAAACTTCACAGAATTGACAGGCCTGATGGTCTAGTGGTTAGTGACCCTGACTGCTATGCCGGAGGTCGTGGGTTCGATTCCCACCCAGGACAAATGTTTGTGTGATGAGCACGATCATTTGTTCTGTGTCTGGGTGTAATTTATCTATAATATGTATGTATTTAGAAATATATAAGTACGTTTATCAGTTGTCTAGTACCCATAACACAAGCTCTGCTTAGCTTGGGACTAGATGGCGTTGTGTGATAGTTGTGAAAAAAAAAAAAAAAAAAAAAAAAAAAAAAAAAAAAAAAAAAAAAAAGAATCAAATAATCAGAAGGGTACCACAATCAGTGATTATGCTCATTATTAATTTTAACAATCTCGTCATCGACAGTGAAGAGAGCTGCTCTGCAGGACCTGTGGTGCATGTTGCAGTACCACCTAGTCTTGGGTCCATTACTGCGGTGTCGGATGAACGTGTACCCAGCAACAATGATCATACGACCTCCGTTTCTGGACCGGGTGTACACTGGATCTGTAAGAGAACAAATATTTCAATTTCAACCTGTGTTTTACGTCTATGTACCGTAGAGGCTGGCTATCAAGCCACACCTCTTTGTGGGACAGGCTGGTTATATTTGAAGTCATGTTCCATTCGAACGTTCAAGCGTGAGTCAAATATTCTGTTAGTGTTTTTTCTTATTTTAGAAGCAGTGTTGAATTGGCCGTTGTACGATAAGCTTCTCTTAAACAATAAATGCTATACAAAGCTTTACGCCTTTTAGTTATATGTCGTCAACACATCCATTGCCACGACCCCCACTACAGTACCTAAAGAAAGTACTAGTAAATATGACTGGGTTTTTGATAACTTTACAACAAAATGTGCTAATATAGAAGTGGTGTATTAGTGGATTGTTAATAAAAAGCAAGCATCTATTTTTCAAGAGCTCTATTTTCTTCATAAAACACACAAATTCACAATCACACAAGCTATATGTAAGTTTTGGGGTCAAAGACTAGACCGTATTAAGGCTCCCGCAGACAGTCGCGACGCCACTCTAATAGAAAAATTTCCATGATTTTTTTTAGAGAAAATTTTCATGTGCATGTAGACTGAAGACCTAATTTTTATAACAAATGTTTTTAAATTTGAGACTTATGGGGAAATTAGTTAAAAATAGTAAAAACTTAAAGGTCCATAAAATTTGTCAAACGTGAATTAAAACTTTTATGAACAAATGACTGTCAATCCAGACGCCTGCATAAAGTGGCATAGGATAAATCTCAGAAAGGATAGTACTTCCTAAGATTAATTTTAAATAATCTTATCATCCTTTTATCTTCAAAATCAAAATCAGTAAGCCCGTAAATAAACAGGTTGTTCTTCTCTACTACTACGAAATTGACGCTTTTTTTTTCTTATCATCATAGCAAACCATTCGGTAGTATACAAAACCATGCCCCTTGTAATGACCAAGATCAGCCGATTGCAACGCAGAAGCATAATCAGTAACGCCTAATAATTTTAAACACATACCTTTGAAACTAATTGTTTTGGGTAGGTCCTCTAAATTAAGATTATCTGTCCCTTTTAAATCAAATGAGATCAAATATAATTGGAAATTGAAAGAAAACCAGCACCCTAATTCCGTAACACACTCATCACGTCAATCGGAATGTGAATCATTTCGAATCCAATTGCTAATCCGTTGCTTCAGAAGTTCGAAAAATGTGTCTGCTCAACACTTTGTTGAACTGTCAAAATGAAACCGATTCCAATTGCGCCTTGGAGTGTAAATGTGGTGATGTTTCACAAAGTAAGGGACACTTAATATTATGTCCTACGTGCCTGTCAGCTGCACGTTTTTTTATGGATCCCTCCCGCTCTGGGTGGAGCGGAAGAGAGTGTCAGACTCTTACTGACTAAAACTCATCCGCGTTCCTTCCTTAGCCCTTTATGTTCCAGGGTAGCGGTAACCCTTTCGCACAATCCCGCACCCCCGGCAGGCTTCGGCCCTGGCAGGCCCCTTCCTTTTTGCTGATATCTCTTTGAGGCGCGCGTGGAACACGTACGCGCCATCCGGCACGGGCCTGGTCCTGATCGGACGGTGAGCTGTAGCCGAATACTGGGCCGATTTTTATTTTATTTTTTTAAATGGGTTTGCTCTTGACTCTAGTCTAGGTTAGAGGTGACAGAGACAAAGTCGAACGATTGCCATCGACACGCTAAGAAGAAGAAATATAGTTGTTCTGCTAGAGCTGCCTGTCTGCCTTCATTCTGATTTACCTAAAAACGAAGCTTATTAGGGAAATGACACGTTATTTATTTATTTATTTATTTATATATACTTTATTGTACACCACAAAAATACATAACATGAAATAAACACATTAAACACTACAAAATATACAATGGGCGGCCTTATCGCTTTCTGCGATCTCTTCCAGGCAACCTTGGAATGGACAGTGATTTCCCTGGACATAAAATGGGGCTGTTGTTGGTGCAAATATTATGTATACAATACAATAAAATAGATACACAGATAAATACATATCCAAAATTAGAGATACTTAAATATATACATACTAAATAATTATAAGCACCGAAAATAAAATAAGACAGTAGATGATAGCAGTTAGGACAAAATCACAACGACAAGTAGTGTTCCTTTACAAGTCTTTTGAACACGTGTAACGACTGCGCGCGTTTTATTTCAACTGGCAACGCATTCCACAAACGAGCGGCCTGGACAGTAAAGGATTTATCAAGGAAAGTTGTGGAATGCGTTGGCATTTTGAGCTTATCTGATGACCTTAACAATTTTGTGTGGGAGTCACAAAGAAACTGAAAACGTTTCTTGAGATAGAGAGGGGTGGAAGGGGAAAAGAGAACATTGTACAAAAGGGAAAGAATATGAGCATTCCGACGAAGGCGAATTGGTAACCACTTGAGCTTCACACGAAATTCGGAAACGTGGTCATATTTGCGCAGACCGAATATGAACCTTATACAAAAATTTTGAAGCCGCTCAAGTTTATCGAGTTGGTCTTGGGTAAGATCAAGATAGCTGGCATCAGCATAGTCAAGGATGGGTAGAAGAAGTGATTGTGCAAGCGCAATCTTAGTGGCAGTTGGTAGAAAATTACGCAATCTCTTCAAGGATGCAGCGGATGCAAATAGCTTGCGGCTAACTTCCTGTAGCTGGGCAGTCCAAGAGAATTCCTTATCAATAAATATCCCCAAGTTTTTAACTTTGTCACTAAAGGGAACCACTGAGTTGTCAAAAGAAACTTGGGGAAGAGTCGTCCAGTCGATTCTTGAGACCGTCCTAGAACTGCCCACCACTACAACCTGCGTCTTTTTGGGGTTGACCATAAGTCCATATCTCTCGCTCCAGTCGCATATACGGGCCAAATCACGATTAACCGTTAAGATAGCCTCGGACAGATTTCCAAGAGAAGCTCGCGAGTATATTTGTAAATCATCTGCATAAAGATGGTAGGAAGAAATTAGTCCGTCAGAGATTGAGTTAATAAAAACTGCGAAAAGTAAAGGGGATAAAACGCCACCCTGAGGTACACCGGCAGAAGTATTACTCCAGGAAGACAAGGTCTCTCCGATGCAAATACGTTGCCGGCGACCGTACAGGTAACTACGAAACCAGTCAATTACCGATGGAGATATGTTAAGAGAACAAAGAATGCCAAGCAAAACATCAAAATCAACAGTATTAAAAGCATTACTGAAATCTAGCAAAGCTACAACCGTTAGAGTACTGTTTTCCATGGCTGACCTTATATCATCCGTAATGTTCAGAAGCGCTGTGGTGGTGCTATGACCAGGACGGAAGCCAGACTGGAAGGGGTTGAAGAGATTATTTTTAGAGAGGAAAGTGCTTAATTGATTGTGGATTAACCGTTCAAGGACTTTGGATAGGAATGGTAAGACGGATATTGGACGGTATTCAGAAAAGGTCGTGGGATTAGACTTTTTAGGTAAAGGAATTATTTGAGCATCTTTCCACGAGCACGGAAAGACACCACTAGATGCCGAAAAATTGAGGATATGACAAATGACGGGTAGGATGACATCCAGCACAGGGACCAACATATTACGGCTGATACAGTCACTTCCTACTGCATTGGAAGTAATCGATAGTATGCTCTTCTTAACATCACATGCGGAGAACTGACCAAAAACAAATGGAGAATAACTGGGAGTCGGAAGAGAAGAAAGATAATTCAGTGTATTCGATTTTATTGTCCTATCAAAATTGGACGAAGCAGTAAAATGATTATTCATTGCATCAATGTCTAAATCTTTCGGGATTGTCTCTTGCCGGGTTTTACCGACCCCCAATGATCTAAGAAATTTCCAAACTTTGGATGCGTCCCCATTTTGGACAGAAGTATGAATGTGGTGGCGATTAGCATTCCTACACACCTTGTTGCAGTGATTACGGATTGAGAGGTATCTTTCCCTGTTAGCGTCATTAGCCCTGCGCTTAAATTTAGACTTCGCCGTAACTTTTTTGAGCATCAGCGTTTTAATATCATTTGTGAGCCACGGCGCCGGCAAATGTGACACGTTAGTTCACAACTGGATGGTTATGTGTGTTATTTATTGTGACTAATTTGTTATGGATCGTTAATACCTTCGCTCGGCAGCCCTTATTATGATGAGTGCCACAATGCCAACGTATTTTCACCCCCGAGACGTAATGCCGGGAGAATCTGTACCCTTCTAGAAGGATCAGACGGCCGCCTCTCTTAGTACATGTGAATACAGCCTCTGGAAAACCCGTACCGACTGAAATAAAATTGTTCATTCTGTAAATACGATATCGGAATACATGTCACATTTATATACACGTGATATCCATACTATAATATACTATCACACTAATCACACTAATATTATAAAGGCGAAAGTTTGTGAGTGTGTGTGTGTGTGTGTGTGTTTATATGTTTGTTACTTCTTCACGCTCAAAGGGCTGGACCAATTTTGATGAAATTTGGTATAGAGATAGCTTGAGTCCCGGAAAAGGACATAGGGTACTTTTTATCCCGATATTCCCACGGGATCGAGACTTATGCGGGTAAAACCGCGGGGCGCAGCTAGTAATATTATAAATTCGAAAGTAACTCTGTCTGTCTGTCTGTCCGTCTGTATGTTACCTTTTCACGCCTAAACCGCTGAACCGATTTAGATGAAATTTGGTATAGAAATAGCTTGAGTCCCAGGAAAGGACATAGGATACTTTTTATCCCGATATTCCCACGGGATCGAGACTTATGCGAGTGAAACCGCGGGGCGCAGCTAGTTTATTTATATATACTTTATTGTAAACCACAAAAATACATAACATGAAAAAAGACATGAAACACAACAAAATATACAATGAGCGGCCTTATCGCTTTCTGCGATCTCTTCCAGGCAACCTTGTATTGGACCGTGGTTTTCCTGGACATAAAATGGGGCTGTCGTTGGTGCAAATATTAAGTATACAATAGGTACACTAAAATAGATACACAGAAATATACACATCCAAAATTATAAATATAAATAAATAATAATATAATACATAAATATATACATACTAACCCCCTTATTCATAATCCTATTTTATCTCTATTTTAGCTAATATAGGTTTATAGAACGTTTGTCTTTATCTGTCACGTTGTCATTTCTGTGTGTAAGAAAGAGACAAACCCCATTTTAACTAAAATAGGTTTGATAAGTTTTATGAATAAGGGGGTAAATATATAAGCAACGAAAATAAAAGAAGACTTTAGATGATTGCAGTTAAGACAACAAGATCATAACGACAAGTACCTAGTGTTCCTTTACGAGTCTTTTGAACACATGTAACGACTGCGCGCGTTATATTTCAACTGGCAATGCATCAGTGGAGAAAGGTGAATTTATGACAGAGGTAAGCCGGAGCAAAAAAAAATGCCAAAAAAATTTCAATTATGAATTGACTATAGTGTGGTTATGTTCTGAATTTTCGAAAAAAAGCCGGTGGGAATCGAGTTGTATGGTACCTTCGCCACTGCAATGCATCCCACAAACGAGCGGCCTGGACAGTAAAGGATTTATCAAGGAAAGTTGTGGAATGCATAGGCATTTTGAGCTTCAAATTATCTGATGACCTTAAAAATTATCCCAATTACTGTTGTTTTATAATAAAAATACAAGTATTGGCCAAATAATTAGAATTGCTACACAATGTGGCAATGTTGCCAGCCTTTTGGGCACTTTTTCAGTTGACAACGATGTGGACGAATTTTGTGATGCCCTATATTCTTTCCTTTTTTATATATTTGTAATTATATTTTAATAGTCCTCCAGACCGTATTTGGGCCTTTGCGACCAATCTTAACGAACACTAGTCTTTGGCGCGGGAGATATTATAGTTCACAAGTATGAGCGCAAACACAGGTGCACTCCCTCTCCCTCACTCTCATAGTCCGATGGAACGGCAATCCGACACGACCGGAGAGAGATCAGGCGCAGGACCAACGGCTTTACGTGCTTTCCGAGGCACTGGAGTATCACACCGCCAACTTCCAAACTCCAGGCTGTTACTAAGAAATTCCTATGAAAAACTGCTTTGCCCGACCCGGGAATCAAACCCAAGATCCCGCACTCAGCAGTGGAGACCAACGGGGCAGTCAACCTATAATTATAACGGCATCAAAATAGGTATAAGTAAAAAATTCTGTTTTAATTTTTTTTATGTTTTATTATATTAGAAAGGACGAAATTCTTAAAATTAATATCACAATTTAGCTTACAAGGCACACGCTAGAGTCTGGTAACATCGAAGAATTTCTTATGTGTTTTTTATTCGATGCAATGACATAAAAAAAGAGAAAATTATTATCCTTACAAAGACGCAATGCAATACAAAACTACAGACACAAAAGTAGGAAATAAACTTAAAAATCTAAAATTACTAATTGCTACAGTACCTTTAAAAAAAAATAGAAAAAGGAAAAAAAAGTAATTTATATTAAAAAAAAAAGTTACAATGGCAACACTGAGAGCAAGAATTGTTACTATGCAACCAATAGAGATGGAAGAACCTAAACGTCTAAAAGGATTTCTTTATGCTAAAGAATCACCCTCTAATGTCCCCACTGGCACTGCTGGGACACAGGCCTCCTCTCTGTTAGAGGGAGTGGGCCATAATCCACCACGCGGGCACAGTATTTTTTTTTTGTTCACCTTCTTAATAATGGTTATGATTATTGTTAACTTTTACAATTGTGTTCTCCAGTGTAAAAATCGCAGCCTTGCAGCCTTTAGAATGATGAGTAGCGCAAAACCACCGGGTCTTCAAGCCACTGACAAAATGGCGGGAGAAATTGTGCCCATCCAACACGATGATTACAGCCCCTCTTTTACTTCGTGCGAACACAGCTTCCATACCTAGGGAAATTATAAAAATATGTATGTAGAAACAAACTGAATTGGACAAGTATTCGCGAAAACGATATAATTGATTAAGGGCTGATTTTTCCATTGCCAGATAACTTTTATTCGAGGAATAAAATTGATGTTTGACAGTTTTTGTATGAAACCACTGTCAAAATTTCAAACTTATTTCTCGAATAAAATTATCAGATGATTGAAAAATCTGTCCTAAGTCCTATATGTAACGGTGCACCGTTACATAGAGGATAGAGGGTATCCACTTTGCCACATAATTAATGAAAGATTCTAAAATGTTCCAAAACGTGTGTTATTTACTTTTTTTGGCACAATCTATTTCATATTTTATTGCAAGTGAAAATCAGAAAATCAGTTTCTACTAACATCAAAACGTAAGAATATTTTACAGCTGGAACATTTCACGAACGTTAGCTGTCTGCATCCCTTCAGTCTACATTTAGATCGATAAATTTGATTGCCCAAAGGCAATGGTTGTGCCAAAGCACACTTAGGCAAGTGCTTTACTTCCTGTACTCTGTGTAACGTAGAAGACATTGCTTCGACAAGTCTATAAGCTCTTTTCGGCAGTAGGTATTTGTCCTCCTTCCACTGGTAACGCAGGTCGAAGGCTTGATATCAGTCTTGGTATTGAAACTATTTAACATAAATAAAATAATAGATATACAAACTTAATAAACAGTGATAGTTCGACGTGGTTCTAGTTATGCTTACCTGCGAGTTAATTGCATAACACACTAACAATAGCAATGGCTTTCATTTTGACAGTTCAACAACATTCATTGCGTTATATACTAGAACGTTATTGAGCAGACAAATTTTTCGAACATATGAAGCAATGGATTAGCAATATCCTTCAAATTAATTCAGATTTTGATGGATAGTGTTCATTTTGACGGTTCAACTATAATTGATTTTAATTAAAAAGCAAGCATGACACACATATAATTTTAATTCATCTTTTACAACTATAATTTGGTTAGAGTACATTTTGAGATCATTTCATTATTTTCAGAACATTCATTTTTACAATAAATATTAGGAATTAATCAGGTCACATATTGGACCCGAAATCTTAACCTCTAAATAGGATAGACTCCACATTGATCGCCACTAAAATGACGTCAGCACAAACAGTACAACTAAGTAGTTTTAAAAACTAGTATTTTGCCACCAAATGCAGCAACTTGTAGTTTTGAGGACCTTTTTCACCCTTCATGGCACTTATTAGGTCACAGATTAGACTATGAAATAGCATATACACTATACAGGGTGGTCCAAATTCGTGGAGCAAACGAAATAGGGAGATGAAGGAGGTCATTTCCAACAAAAAATCTTTCTACAGCATGGTCATAATTCAATATTGCCCTAAAAGTTATGAATATTTGTGTATACCGAGTTCTTATACAATTAGACGAATTTAAAAAAAATGTGATATAAAACAATAAAACAAACGGTGTTGTATTACTACTAGATAATGTATCAGCACTACAAAGTTCTATTAGGGCTCTGAGTATCAAATTTCAAGAGCAATTTATTTTTTTCCAAAAATTTTGTAACGTTACCAAAAATTATTTCTCACTTTAAAAGCGTTGGAAATGACCTCCTTTATCTCCCTACTTCGTTTGATCCACGACTTTTGGACCACCCTGTATAGAGCGTTATCCAATAACGCTATAAAGGTAACATTACATTTTATACAATAACTACGTCGTGAACACGTATGACACCTAATTACATCATAATTTGTCACCAAAAGGAGACATGTCATTTCTTGGAAAGCTTTTTTCATTTAAAGGCGACTAGTAAGGTCGGAAATTGGACGAAGGATACTTATATATAAATGGCATATACAGGATGACTGGTAATTAGTGACCGATACTTAAACACAAGATTGTACTCATTATAGTAAACAATTTTCCCAAAGAATTGTTTTTTTAATTTACCAAGCGCTTGACCGCTATCAGCACAATAGAACCGCGCGCGCGGTCCATTAGTAAGGTTTTTAAATGAATGAAAAGAAAAATGCATGGTAAAAGTGAAATAGTTTTGTTTGTAAAAAGGGATTAGTAACTAAAGTAAATTACATCTGATGATGTTCTATTCTTGTCATGTACTCAATATTATATAATAAAGAGTATAATAATAAGATAGAGTATATAATAATAAAGAGTCCTTAATATGGTATTATTGGATTTATTTTAGATTTAGGTTAGCTTCCTCTCTCCTACATAAATTTGTATTTTACAGGGTCCATAATGAACATTATTTCTTTCTCTTATGAACTTACCACCTAAGTACACATTGTGGAATGCAAATAAAGTATTGAGTATTGAGTATTATATTGGGGTGATTGGGGTCATTGTATAATTGACTATCACAACATTTAATCATACGTCGCAAAGACGTATGACACATATTTTGTGATTAAAATATCAACAAATTTTGTTATAGACGCATATAATTTTCCTCGAAAGTTACGTGTCTATAATATAATTCAAATATTCCATTTAACAAGCTTGACTTGTTTATCGAAGAATAAAATAGATCGATATAGATCTCCATCGTCATTCAATGACGTCACAAATCAATACTACTGTAATATTGTTTTAGCACACATTATTACCTGTATTTAAATTATTATATTAATCATTTATAGGAAATATGTTGAAGTTTAAAAAGTCTTTTTACTATAATAAAAATATTATTTTTTGTGATAATTCCAATTAGAGCACCGAGCAATGATTGTTGATATCATGAGGAAGACTTTGGGAAAGAAATAATAATATAATATTCCACAACTATCACACAACGCCATCTAGTCCCAAGCTAAGCAGAGCTTGTGTTATGGGTACTAGACAACTGATAAACATACTTATATATTTCTAAGTACATACATATTATAGATAAATTACACCCAGACACAGAACAAATGATCGTGCTCATCACACAAACATTTGTCCTGGGTGGGAATCGAACCCACGACCTCCGGCATAGCAGTCAGGGTCACTAACCACTAGACCATCAGGCCTGTCCAATAAGAAGCCTCAGTAAGGCTCTTTTTATAGAGAGCTTTATACAAACGCATCTCTTGACACGGCTTGCATTACTGTTATATTAATTTTTGTAGCCCCGGTTTCCGAGTATCATAGATCCAGAATCGGAAATATTTTTTTTTATAGTAGGTATACCTACTATAAAAAAAATGTTTGAGGTATGTTACCACCTATGTATTTTAAGAAAATCGTGATAATTGTGATCAATATTTTTAATGGAAACTTTTTTTTAAATACATAGTGCCTTAAAAAAATCGTGTGTGATAAATATTTTTATATATAGCGGAGAGGAAACAGGAATACTACCCTCGGGCAAGCCTTCCTCCTCGTACATCTTCAGAATTATAGGAAATAATACCACAAACAGATAGCGGTGGTCCTCCTTAATTATTTCACGAACTTTTCAAATCACAACAATTACGAATATCCGCGATGGAAAAGGATGGAGGTTGTGAGGTTATCCGCCCACGCGCACGTTCTCTGGCAGAATGTCTGACACAGTGCCACTTGCACGTGTCAAAACAATGACACCGCCTTATTAAAAATGACATTACTTGACAGTGACAACCGACAGACAGATGGAATGACCTCACCACCGCCATCTTGTAACAAATGTTAGAAGTTTCCCAATCTACGGCCTCCTGCTGCGACATATAAATTAAATAGAACTTACTAATATACTTCAAACGTTTTTCTTCGTCTCAGTTTAAGAAGTTACGTCATAAATTATGTTAGATATTAAGGGGGCGGAAGGGGGTCAACAAAGTGTGAAATCGTGTGACAAGTAAGACGAGCCAAAGCTTCGTGACGTCACACGTAAAAATCGTGTAAAACTCTATACTTTAAGTCTTTGACAATATTATCAACTCTATAAATATTAAAAATATTATAAAGTTTCTATAAAATTATAAATTACGTGACGTCACACCAGGTGAAGTCACAAATATGACCACCGGTGGTAAGGACGGGCTCCAAAAATCATGAAATTTTAGTGACGTAATTTATGGATGACTCCTAATAATATCGTATACGTAACAAAAAAAAAACTTACTAATTATAAACATTACTTATCACAAAAAACATTTTCCGTGAGCATTGTCGACTAGATACATATTTTAATACTTCATCTTATACCTAGGGTAGACATAGGTGTCTAAATACTATGTACGTACATAAATAAGGTAACGACTGACTCAGCTAGTAATTCATATTAATACCTCATTGGTTATTATCAAACAATATTGTTATGAAGCATAAAAAACGACAAGAGTCGCCCTCAGTCTGAAAAGTTACAAAAAGGAATGAACAACAGTCCTTTCAAAGTTATTTTGCCTCTGACAACAGCAACCTAATTGCAATGATAATAAAGATCACTGATTTTGACAGATTTGTCAATGGCAGCTAGCCAACAGCAACCTTATTGCAACGACAATACAGATCATTGTGCTTTTGACAGTGATGTAAAATCAGAGGTAAAATATCTGAGAATGCATTGTAAGTGTCTAAACACATTATGCCGAAGGTACGCGACCGAAGTTCGCCATGATTACGCCTGCGATGCTATTTGAATTACTGACGACACTATGCCGAAATTACGTTGCGTTATAGTGTACAGCCGAATTTCGGTCGAGCGTAAGTTCAGCGGCAATTCGGCGGCAACGTATTCTGTAGAGCACACATTATACGCGACCGAAGTTCGGTTCGATTGCCAAAGAAGATCCGGGGCGGGGAGCAGCGGAAGGCAGGCACGCCCACGCCCCGCGTATCCGCTTGTTGTACACACAAAGTTAAGCAACTGAATTTCTGTCGCGTAAGTTCGGCACTTATGGTTTGTCATCTCAGCCAAATGCGTCGGAACGTAAAATAAGCCACGGAACTTCTGCCACGTACCTTCGGCATAGTGTGTTTGGATACTAAGTTTCGTACTCACACAGTATTCAAAATTACTTACAAAGCGACCTGCAATTATTTGTCGATCACATCGATTATCTAACTGCATGGTAAATACTTAGGACTAGTAAATGCTTATGTTTAACACCTGTATATTTCCAAAAAAAGGTACGATTTATAAGTTGGGGAACGGCAGGAAAGGTTCAAAATATTTTAAACCATCTGTGCCCGTTCATCTCTTTACTAATTATTTTTATAAAATAAAAATTAATCCTTATCACATCAGTTATCTGCCAGTGAGAGTCCCGTCAAAATCGGTCCAGTCGTTTCGGAGATTAGCCAGAACGAACAGACAGACAATAATTTAAAAAATTGTTTTTTTTTTTGTTATAGGTCCGAAAGTATATGCATTTAGTAAAAAGCTGTTCTTTTGACATTACAAACAGACACTTAATTTTTTTTTATTTGTATAGTTGAGCTACCTACATACCGTTGTTCAAAAAACAACATCGTTTATAGGTACATAAGTTAAAATGGAACCGGATTGACCACATAATCGAAAATGGATTCCATACGCCTATTCTTCCTAAATACTATTCTTGATACATCAATCCTTTAAACTGAAATGTACTTTTAACCTATTTGATCAGAAACTTCTAGAAGTTATAGACTTCAAGTTCTAGACGTTGGTAGCGCAAACCAAACGCCTCCAGGTCAGAAAGGTTTTCTGGTGATAATATCTGTCATCAGGAGGACTCTGGAACCTTTGGAAGATGTTTCGCCTCTGTAACAAATATTAAAAATGATCAAAAGAAAAAACATAACGCTTCTAGTTTTGGAAAACAGATACGACTTAGGATTTCGACAGAATCGAATACACAAAATAAAATCAACAAAAAAAAAAAATGCGCGTGCGGCACCGTAGCTACACGTGATAGAAGTGAAAATTCTTAAAAACCATAGAATAAGATATATTTGGTGTGTGAAACAGAGAGAGTTAGAAATATCTTTCTTCTCTATAATTATAATGACATGAATATTTACTTTGTAAAGTATTTTTATTTTATTTAATTATTGTGAATGTGAGGACTATGTGGGTCATTTCTTTTTTCTGTTTTCCTTCTAAGTTAGTTTTAAATTTTTAATCATGATCTGGCAGTTTGAGTAATTTACGCGGCCTACCCAAATATCCTTTCTTTGGTATTGTTCGTCGAATCGTTGAGCTCCTCAAGTTCTGAGTTGACCAGCACGATTTTTGACAAATGCGCGCACTGACTGGACAGGTCCGCTCAATCTGTGTGGCCACTTCTTTCCTCAAATACCATTTCAGACACCAATCTACATGGTCTTCACATGATCTGACCAAGATTTTGTCTGTACTGTAAAAGAGACTGTGACCTCTGAGTTTGTTTCGACCTTTCTTCTCAGAGTAGTCAGATAGGAAACGCCGACCTCATCTAGCTTAAAAAAATATGATTGACGTGTAAAAGTGTTTGTAAAAACATACTTACGGAACAATAAATCATTTATCATTTACGAGTATCTCTCTCATGTACCTAACAATGCGCCTAAACGTGACTCATCCTTGAAATTTTACTCTCAGTTCTCGTGCAATTATCGAATCGCCTCCTAAGAAGTTTCACTTCAAAAACTTGTTGTTCCTATAGTTTAGTACTTTTTAGTAGTCTATCATTTCAAGTATATCATTTCCTTTTAAGTCTATCATTTCCATTTCCACTTAAGTCTATCATTTCCTTAGTACTTTTTAGTAGTCTATCATTTCAAGCAAGTATACAGGCTTATTTTTTTATCACCATCCAAATTTTTACAGGGTGTTCTACCCATGAATATGAACAACTTTCACTATGGGACCAACTCTGAAATCACGAAAAAAAATCAGCTGTCTCATACAAAAGTTCAATACCTACTTGACCAAAATGTATGAAACAGCTAAATTTGGATGGTGATAAAAAATAAGCCTGTATAAAAAAAATCTGCAACTCTCACCATTCTTCTATTTTCACGATTCCTCAATAATCCTTAGGTAAATAAGCTCGATACAGTTCGTTCAGTTCATTCAGCTCTCCAAAAGTCGGACCCGGAACGGGGATTTCGGAAGCAGACGATGTCTTGGACTCCGCCTTTCCTAAAGAAAAAAAAATGACCTTATTTAGTATACCTGACATAAAAGGTGGTAAAAGGATGGCTATACTCATTTTAACCATGAAGATATAAATATAGTGTGTACAAGGCTTAGTGTAGGTATGCCTCTTAATAAGTTAACCAAATTTTGATGAGAGATGGTTTCCCAATTAACGCAAGCGCTGAAAATATTATTCACACATTGGTATCAATGTGTGAATTAAAATATAATCACATACAAAGTATTAAATAAATTACTTTTGTATTTAAATCCTCATATAATATAATATACATTAAAAACGTTTGAATCTTTTATCTAAACAATAATTAATAATTTTGACAGTATGACATATATTCTATACAAAATCTGTCAAATCGTAATATTTTTGCTACAGATAAAAGTTATCAGGCTTTTGAAAATTAGTACGAAAATGATTTTAAATAAAGAGTAGTTCTGTCAAGCTCCGCTAATGAGGCACAATTGATTTTCTATTGTTTTGTCGCCAATGGCACAGTAAATATAATATACAGTAAGTTATCTAAGGCCGCCCGCCGAGTTATTAGCCTACACTTGCGTTGATCCCCAGGGTTGTCACTTTTACTTTTAGTTAATAATTTCGAACAAGCAGCACTTGATCTAAATTTATGAAATAAAAAGCATATTATGATTGAATATTTTACCAATTTATAAATTTAGTAAAAATAAAAAGCCTTTATTCACATAACATTTATTATACTAAGTTACAAATTTGATACCGAGAAAATTTTTCTCCTGTTTCTGCACGTCCGGAACGCTTTATTATTATTTGTTAATGTAAAGTAAATTCTCATTCTTATGTAAAGTTTTTGTAAAAAGCTTTTGGGAAAGCATGGACAGGGCATCTTATCATTCAGTTGATCGTAAATTGACCGGCCAATTTTAATGTTGATGTGGTCCTTTTCGAACGCTTTGCGAAACACCTGCTCCATCCTTTCTACATTATCGACAAAATCATCAGATGGGATCATGAGTTAATTTCGATCTTTGCCGTAATTCCTGTAATGGGTGTATCCAGATTCTACACTTAAATTACACGCTCGTTGATTAACGTCGACGTAATTATTTAAAAAATCGCAGTTCTTATGGTAATCAACACATTTTTTTAACAAAGCGCCACAAACATAAAAGAATGCATTTTTTTCCGGTAGCTCATGTTGTATTGGTACATAGTCAGAACGTAAGATTTCCGACAAAATATTTTCATTTCCTTGTGTTTAATTGCTACTGGTAACTAACTTTAGCTCTAAACATAGTATTCAGAAAGTAAATTTGGGAATACATTTATATGGAAAAATGCGACTCGGCTACGCTCTTAATAAAGCAAATAAACTGTGAAATAAACAATACAATACCACATTTTCTAATAATATTTAAGTATAAGTAGGTACTTACATTTCTGGTTGAGTAGGAACTATGAAGAATGATAAGTCCGGGTTTGCGAAATCATTATTGAGGCACCCGAAAACACTACAATATTTTGTTCCCCTTTTTGAAGTCATAATACTCGTAATATAAGTGGCCGCCGCCGGCGAGAGTTGACGAACGCAAGCGGTCATGTAGCGTACGCGCGTGCTCACAGTCGCGCTGCACAGCCCGCACTGCCGCCACCTTATTCCCTCATATATTATGCTAGCGTGTGCGTGAAATCGCGTGCCGACATGGCGCGCGGCGCGCACGCACACATTCAAACCGAGAGCGGCACGTTTGTATGAAGATGTTTTACTGTATGTTTACTGTGCCAATGGGCGACGTGCGGTGCTTGACCGGTTATAACATATTTCAACAATTTGCGTTTCTTCCAGAATTTCTTTCATTTGTGAACACAATGCAAAAGCCATCACTATTTATTAAACATTCGCCAAAAGAACAACGAAAGAAAGTTACACTTCGCAGAGGCATCATAATAATAATTATACAAAACTAAACTAAAATATAATTCATAAGATAATTCAAATGGTTCATGATTATGTGTATTCAGAGTTCTGCTGATCTCATTATTGTGGGCAAAGACGGATGCAGGACACTTGGTTCTCTTCTTACTGATGGTGCGCGTTTCTGGATGTGATTTTTCGTGATCTCTGGTGGTCTATGACAACAACCAAAGTCGCTCGGAGAGTACGCCCGTAGACTAGTGCTTTAATAAAAAAAAAAAACTTGAAGATCTTTAAAATAAAACTACACAACTTTGAGCAGGATTTTATTGACAGTTCAACGACATTCATTGCGTTATTTTCTTTGTTGAGCACACAAATTTTCGGACATATGAAGCAATGGATTAGCAGTATCCTTCAAAATCAAAATGTGTTACGCAATTAGGGTGCCCGGCCCGTTTGCGTGTTATAGCCTCGTCCGAAGAGATTAGCAACCCACCCTTCCCTTTACGTTTCAGTAGACCCCTAGTAGTAAAATATCTGCTAGTCGTCATTACAGCTTTGAGCTCAATGAAGCATTAACGGCAAACTGACAGCAAGAATAAGGCATCCGTCTTAAAAAAAAACTAAAGGACATTAAACTAAAGTGCACTAAAGGCGACATTAAGTGCTCAACGGTTTTCACGATTATATTTATTGTCGATTCTAGTGTATTTTTTTTAAGAACAATCGCTTGATCATACATTTGTCGGGTTAATATGGAAAAGTACAAGTCTTTTTTTAATCTACATTATGTAGAATCTTTAATACTATTTAAAAAAAACATTCAAATTTAGAGGAAGAAACAATACAAAACTGTTTTTTTCTGTTTTCTACCATGTACTAGGTACTTTTACCAGTAACCGAGAACATACATCCAGACTCCAGCCGGTAATGATACAAATAATAAAAGGATGTTTTACGTTTACCAATTTATATGATTAATTATATGCATTTTTTTTACAAATGCTGCTTATAAAAGAAAGAAATAAAAAGTATTTATTACGACTCGTTCAAGTAGATCACAAACTAAACTAAACACAGTAAGAAATAAAAAAAACAAATTATATTAAAAAAAAAAAGAAAAATGAAACAAAAACTCCTAGAGGAGGCCAAAAAGTTCCTATCTCAGCATGATGCTGCGACATTAAAAAATAAATGTCGCAGTGCTGGTATTCTGGTAGGGCCCGCTGTGATGTCACGGGCAGTTACAGAAATAATAAAATACGAGTAGATGGAACATGTACCATGGGTGTCATATGTGGTACATCTACCTACAACTCTTACCTACTTATGTATAATATAAGTTTGCAATAAAAAGTAAGTCCAAACACAGCATTACGAGATTCATCATACAGGGTGGCAGTGACATCGACGCGGAACCTGCGCAACAATGGATTCAGTATAATTATGATTCTGAACTCCCCTGCGTTGAAATCTTTCCGCAACATTTTGACCGCGTAGGTATCGCACTTTTGAGGAGCCCGTGGCTAAATAATAACAGCTGCACAGGTCGATCGACCAGGTTAAGCTACGCTTGCCGCGGTTGGTCTGTGGATGGGTGACCGCAAGCACTTTAAGCCGTTGGTTCCGGCTGTCATTCGTGGATCTTTGACAGTCGTTACGGGTAGTCAGAAGCCTGAAAGTCTGACAACCAGTATTACCAAGGGGTATCGTATTACCCACTAACTGGGTTGTGGCGGTCAGATAGGCAATCGCTCCATGTAAAAAGCTGGTATTCAGCTGCATCTGGTTAGACTGGAAGCCGACCCCAACATAGTTGAGAAAAGGCTAGGCAGATGATGAGGTATCGTTTTTTTCTATTCATGAAACAGCAATTTTTTTTTTTTGATAACTGATAAATAATTGCTGAATTCATGATTACAGTTTGCGCGTCGATGTTCCTGCAACCCACAGACATATACCTAGATAACGCAAGTATCACGAACTGTATGAAAACTAAGCGTGCCACTTTTTGACTACCTACTATGACGTCACAAGCTCGCGCTCTCGCTCACGCTCACCCAGCCAGCAGTACGCAGGACTGAGCGCTAAAGTGGCGGCTTATGATTTTCGATCGTAAACTGGTGCGATTCAAGGCACGCGAAGTAGGTGCTCTTGCGTTATCTAGGTGTATCTATATCTGTGCTGCAACCGTAAAATGTGCTGAATTCATGGTTACAGTTTGCGCGTCGATGTATGCAACCGTGTATAAATACTAAATTAAAGTTTAAAATCACAATGCTTCAACACTTTAATGACCGCAAATCAGACATATTAAACTAATCGTCCGGAACAAAAATTATAAAAAAAAATTGTCAACTTTGGATTGGATAGAGCCAACACTACAAATCTGTAGCCGGATGATAATGTACATTATTGGCTTTGACGATTTCGTCGCACACAGTAAAGATGACTGCTTTACAACCCTTGTTATGATGGGTGGCACAGAACCATCGAGCCTTCGGGCCTATTGTACGATGATGGTAGAATGAGTACCCTTGTAGTATAATGAGTCGGGCCCCCCTTTTAGTTCTCGCGTACACTGCACCTGTAAGAATAACGTATTCTTACGGTAAAAATTACAATAACTACAAAAAAAAACTTGTATCAAAATTCTGCTGCATTATTTAGCTATAGGTACCTACGTGTTGCTATACAATCCCGACGTGTCAAGACGATACTGACTGCCGCATCAGATCGTTTGTAACAAGTAAATGTATTGTCATCGGAACGGAGTAGTGTGTACCAACTAAACTGGATATACCTAAAGGAATAAAACTAGCTGGCAAAAATTAATAATAAAATAAATAACTAGATAACTAACAAGCGTTTACAGATAGTAAAACAGATGAGATATTCCACTTGGAGCACCGATTTCAACTGCACTCGAGCGAGCGGCACCTAAACTATTCCACTTACGGCACCAGTACTGTGTGTTGAAAATGAAATAATTAATAAAATAATTGCATTTTTCATTCAAAGTAACTTTATTTTGTTAAAACACTTTCTTGCTTTCTTGCTTTTACAATATCATGACTATGGACACTGTTCACTTTCACGATGACATATCCTATGGTCATTATAACAGCTTTGCACCCTTTATTGTGATGCGTGGTGCAGTACCAACGAGTTTTTTCACCCAAGACGCAATGGCGGCTGAATCTGTACCCCTGTAGCATTATTATCGGGGCTCCCTTCGCTGATTTCGTGAATACCGCTGAAACAAAACATTTAATTATTATTTTTTTGTACAAGTATATAAAAAAAGGAAGAGTTGGGTCAATAAATTCTTATGCATCACTGTCAATGGGAAAAGTGCCCAAAGTATTTTTTTTATGTAAACTTTTTTATATTTCATTGTTTGTAATTTTAACATTTTTTCGTGTAACTTTAGCTTAAACTTATGAGCGTTTGCGCACTGCATCCGATCAAAATCAGAGAATGGTCTTCTTTTTGTTTGATTAAATTCTGTTTAGTTTTTGAGAAACAGGCATTCAATCTGAAGTGTAATTTTTGAAGATACATACAAATACGCACAAACAGTCTTGTTTTGATTTAGTTTTAAGGAATAAAAAGAAAGACATAGTAGAAATACGCCATTTATTTATAAATTGACACACACATCAAGCTACAGATAGTAATCTGTCAAACTTTAATAGATTTTCAACATTATCGCTGAAACATAAGGTTCAAAGTTGATTGAAAATACACACAAACACAGCAAAGAAAAATAAATAGGAAAAAAAAGCGGTCAAGTGGGAATCGGACTCGCGCACCGAGGGTTCCGTAATTTGTAGGTATGTCAAATTTACGGTTTTCCGATTTTTCCCTTTACTTGTGCCACATGATACTGCTTCTTGCCAAATTTCATGATTCTAGGGCAACAGGAAGAGCCCTATAGGGTTTTATTCCCTTGCGAGTGTCAAAATATGCGGTATAAACGGAATATAAACGCCCGTATCTTTTGATTGCGTTGACTTAGAAGTTTGATTTTTACTGCCTCAAGGGAATGCAGCCCTGAGTATTTGATATTAATTTTAACTTGACAACAACACGCATTCCTGAGAAAAATGGCCTTGACAGATGGACAGATAGACAAACAACGAAGTGATCTTATAAGGGTTCCGTTTTCTCTTTGGAGGTACGGAACCCTAAAAAAGGAAATGATTTTAAAAGCACAAAAGAAAAGTGTTCACAGTGTCACAGATTACATAATAATATGATTTATTGTACCTACCTACAATCTATGGAAATAAATCTTACTTTACTTTAAATGCAAAACACAAACAAAACTCACAACACTTCTAGGGAACACGAACTCAGTGACATAATGACATCCGTGGCAAACATCAAATTGCATTGCAACCAATTTTTTTAAAGGACCTTTTTATTACGAACGGTGAATCAAAAATCAACTTTGGTGTACAAGTACCTATTGACATGATTATTTTGGTTAATGATTATGTTCATTCTTGATTTTGATGATCATATTTTCAATAGTGAATAATACAGCTTTGCACCCGTTCCTTTGACTGCAAGTCCAACGAGTTTTGACCCCCGTGACTGTATGGCGTATGAAAGTATACCCATATAAAAATATTCTAGGAACACCTTTCTTAGTAGTTGTGAAGACCGCATTAGCTGAAAAAAAAATTCAAAATGTTTTAGTTTACTTATCATGTTTCTGAAGTATCGCCAGTAAAATTTAAAAAGGCTAAAGAGTTAGGAAGACAACTACAGAGAAAATTAATTTACTCATTTATTTATACACTCCCATATCAAAATATATTTTGACAAGCTATTCGCCCCTGCTTTGCACAGGTGCAATGGCGATATGAGAAAACATCGAGATTTTTGTGCTAAGGTAAATATTAATAGACTATAATCACAAAAACCTTCTTAAAAAAAACGCCCTTTATGGTTATTTATTTATTTAAGACTTCTAGCACATAAATCTACAGAGGCGGATTTAAAGCGGCATTTTCTACCAGTCAATCTTTGGGTGATGCAGAGACATGTCATTGCCATTGCTTTGGGTGATGCCATGGCGGTGATGCCTTTGGGTGGTAAGAAACGCATCAAAATTTATTAAATTTATTTCCTACTTTAAAAAATGTAAGTGGTCACAGAGACAGTCACAAAACCGCCTTAAATAAAAACAGTGGTATTCCGGGAGTGCCGACAGAAGTGAAAACAAAACACAAACAGAATACTTTGCCATCAATCACTGACATTATCGGATATACATTAAAACCGAGAACATCCCGAGGATAGCGGAACACATCCGAAGCGGTGTCGATTACGGTAACAGTGGCGCGAATTCAATAGTTTTTCCCATCTCAAAAATGCCCAACGCGCCTAATCGGTGTAAATACCTACATTTAAAAAAAACTCGTCGACTGCATAATCTCTACCGTTTATGAAGTCGGTTAAAAAGACAAACAATTTAATTTAACCTTTAAATTGTAATATAATACACTAATCTATATTTTAGGTACAGTCGCCAGCACATCAAGCTACCCAAGACTGTAAAATTTTCCCAATCAAGCTTGAACCTTATACTTTAGCGATAAAGTTGAAAATCTATTAAAGACATTTATGTGCTGGCATCTGTACTAATAATAACAAAGCTGAAGAGTATGTTTGTTTGAACGCGCTAATCTCTGGAACTACCAGTCAAATTTGAAAAATTATTTTTGCATTTGATAGCCTAATTCTTGAGGAAGGCTATTATTGTTTTACATCAAGCTAGGACTAATAGGAGCCAGGCAAAAAGAGCGAAAACGAAGTAATAGCGACGGGGATTTTATAAAAACGTGGCTGTTATTTTAGTATAGGCGTTGTGTATCTTACGACTTCCACACGAACGAAGTTGCGGATAAAGTCAAAGTCAAAGCATTTATTTCAAATAGGCACATAAAAGACAGTTTTGAACGTCAAAATTTACATTGAAACAGAATTGATTCTAGTCGCCCATTCCAAAAGGTAGTTTTTGTATGGAGAAGAATGGGCAAGAAACTCCACCATTACTCTTTAAAAAAATGTTTTACAATATTTGGCATAGGTACATTCATTATATAATAATATGTGAGGACGATGCACCTAAAATAAAATTACTATACCACAATAGGTAAAAGAATTAAAAACGAAACCATGACATATAAATTAATTATCTGATAGATACATGGTGCTCACATATTTACAAACATGGTACAAGCAAAACGATTTTAATTAAAAAAAAATATATATACATAGATAGAAGATAGTTATTCATAGGTATTTAGGGGCATGATTATGTCCATTGCTGACTTTGACGATCTTGTTTTCAACAGTGAATATTACTGCTCGGCACGGGCACCTGCTTTGATAATTTGAGCAATGCCAACGTGTTTTAACCCCTGAGTCCAAATGACGGGTGAATGTATACCCATGCAAAACGATTAAACGGGCCCCTCTCTTAGATATTGTGAAGACCGCATTCGCTGAAACAACAATTTAAAATTTTTAGTCATGTTTCTGAAGTTTTGCCAATATAATCAACTAGCTGCGCCCCGCGGTTTCACCCGCGTAAATGTCGATACCGTGGGAATATCGGGATAAAAAACTATCCTATGTCCTTTTCCGGGACTCAAACTATCTCTATACCAAATTTCATCTAAATCGGTTCAGTGGTTTAGGCGTGAAGAAGTAACAAACATATAAACACACACACACTCACAAACTTTCGCCTTTATAATATTAGCGTGATAGCGTGACAAGGTCTGGTTTTAGAGAATAAAACTAAAGACAAAATTGACACACTCATTTATTCACTCATTGCATGTAATAAAAACATACATTTTTAGAAGCGAATCGCCACTACTTCGCGCGGGTGCCATGGCGATATGAAAATCATCGAAGTTGCTGCACATAAACCTTCCGAAATTCATTAATTTCGGAAGGTTTATGCAGAGCAATCTCTAACTTATGTAAAAGCCGCATCAAAGTTACAAAGAAACACAACGATACAACTAAATACCTCGGTATTATCCTAGTGAACGCCTTAACTTCAACGCATATATCACCCACCTTTTGCTGCGGTGCTATTCTGTAAATATCTCACCGTGAAAACTTAGGTGAAGTGAGCTTCAAGTAGAGTTACCATTTAGAAATTTGAAAAGTCCTGACAAAAAGCCGGACATTTCAATAAAAGTCCGGACGTTTTAGTCACAAAATCCGAACATTTACCCGTGTGCGCTGAAAAATATAAAAAATAATACCTATACCAGAAACTAGAGTTAAATTTGATTATTTTACGTACAACTATTTTTATTTCGAAGAAAATTTTTATGTTTGAACTACATAGTTGATTGTTTGCAAGTTTTCAATACAAGATTTATTGTTTGATCTCGTTAAGTTGATTGATAAAGAAGTATATTTTGTTTTTAGATGAATGAGAAGTTAATAAATATTAAAGACTTATTTGGTATTAAGTACAGTGTATAAGTTTTATTACTCGTATTCCATCTAAGCCAAGAAATCCGGACAAATTAAAGAGCCGGACAAAAGTCTAGAAGTCCGGACATGTCCGGACAAATCCGGACGGATGGTAACCCTAGCTTCAAGTGAGCTGTCATTCCACGTGATGCTAGGGAGTGACACTATTGAAAGCTCAGAAAGCTCAATTCACCTTAGCTCACAGTGACATTTTTGCAGAATAGGTCTGTTGGAGTTCGTAAACACATCTTTTAAAACACTCGGAAACATTGCTAATACTTATGTGATACGCGTCCGTGTCGTCATCTCTTACTGTATTAATAGTTGCAGTGGAGCTGCGAAAACTACACTCAAACTTCTGGAAATAGCTCAAAGAGCCATCCTTGAGACCAATACTCTACCCAACTTTTGATCTCCAAATATCAAAAATGCAAATTCCTCACGGCCCGGTAGACATTCATTCATTCTGGACATTTTCTTACAAAAACTTCTTTTTATCGAAGTGAGGATTTCACTTAGGCGAAAAAAATAATTTTGCAAAGTACCCTTCATCCTAAGCTTTTAGTAAACGTTTCTGTTACTGCCTTGGCCCATTTTTTATATAAGTTGCTATAAAAATATCTGCCACGGCTTCAATGGGAGACAGTATTCTGTATATAGATTACAATAGTAAAGATAAATTATTGATCTTATGTCATAATTTTTTTCATGCAAAAAAATGTGCGTATGAATTGATTTACTTGCATGAAACCGTCCCATAGTAATTAGCTGTTGCCGCACCGTCATTTCATTTCGCAAAATGTGACGAAGCAACACATCGCGCGTAGTTTGTGAACCACGTTATGCAGAATTGAGTAAATGTTTATTTAATTACTTTATTTTCAAATTGACAAATTTCTTAACTACTGAAGCCGTGGCAGATATTTTTATAGCACCTTATGTAACATAATAAACACATGAATCCTCTTACGAAATGTGTTAATAAACAGATAACACTCTTTCTATACAACTTAAATTACGACGACACTGAATATCTGTTTACTTCACAATCGAAGTAACTCCTCTAACCACAGATGTAGATAGACCCAAAATAACGCAAGTATCACGATCTATATGAAAATCAAGCGTGCCATTTTTTGACTACCTACTATGACGTCACAAGCACTATTTAGGTGGGAAAATCAAATAAGTTCAAAGAACCCGCCGCGTGCAGCACCCGTCTCGCCCAACCCTCGGGGCCTAGCGCCACAGCGCTCACGCTCACCCAGCCAGCAGTACTCAGGGTGCTTACTCTTGAATTTAATTCCGATAGATCGACATTAGAATTATGACGTTTCGTACTTTTGAGTTCGGTTTAATTAAACTAAAAGGTAAAATTGGATGATTGATTTTGGAGCCCGGCCCTAATTTCCACTTAGTTCACCAAAATGGACACCCAATTTTACCTTTTAGTTTAATTAAATCGAACTCAAAAGTACGAAACGTCACAATTCTAATGTCGATCTATCGGAATTAAATTCAAGAGTAAGCACCCTGGACTGAGCGCGAAAGTGGCAGCTTACGATTTTTGTACGTAAGCTGGTGCAATTTTTGGCACGCAAAGTAGTTGCTCTTGCGTTATCTAGGTGTATCTATATCTGTGCCTCTAATACTCGGTATCTAAACTCAACGTCTTTTCCTTTCGTTTACACACCACACCTATATCATAAAACACATACACACCACACATAAATCACAAAAAACATACACATGCTAACATTTCACACACTTAGAATAAGTTACAATACAATAGGTATCACCTTATATTATATATAGTCCTAAGCAGTCTCTGTTTAAATTTTGGCACCCTGTAGGAACCTGGGCTGGCGAACCTTAATAAATTCAGGTTACCATGTAACCTAGATAGGACGCCAGGTTCAATACAGTAATTTGTTACGCTCTTTACATTTGATCACTAACTTGTAAGATTATAGTTATTGTAACTGACTTTACCACAATGGTGCAATAAATAAATCATTAAAAAACTACTACCGTTTTTTAAGTCGGTTTAAAGTTCATCAATTGAATTTAGAAAGAAAGAAAAAGTATTTATTGTGACTCGTACAGGAAGATTACAAACTAAATTAAACACAATCATAAAAAAGCGAAAACAAAACACAAACAGAATACTTTGCCATCACTCACTGATATATCGGATATACATTAAAACCGAGTACATCCCGAGGACACACGAACACATTCGAAGCGGTGTCGGTTACGGTAACAGTGGCGCGAATTCAATGGTTTTTCCCAAATGCCCAACGCGCCTAAAGAAGTTTTCACTTCAAAAAAATAAAAAAACAAAATTATATAAAAAAAAGTAAAACAAAAAAACAGAATGCCCTGTACGACGTCAAAAGGCTCCTATCTCATCATGATGCTGCGATAATTAAAAAATAAATGTCGCAGCGCTGGTATTCTGATAGGGCCCGCTGTGATGTCACATAACCATTTATTTGTAATATGCATATAAAGGGGCATGATTATGTTCACTATTGACTCTGATGATCTTGTTTTCTACTGTAAATATTACTGCTCGGCACCTGGTTTTATAATTAGAGCAATACCAACGAGTCTTGATCCCCGAGTCCAAATGGCGTGTGAATTTATGCCCATACAAAATGATTAAACGGGCCCCTCTCTTTGATGTTGTGAAGACCGCATTCGCTGAAAGAATAACCGAAAATTAAGCTGTGCTTGCACGTACTTGAAAGAAATGGGAAGAGATTCTAGCTCTCTGTGCAATACCTACTCGCTTCACAAGAAAAGACATTTAAAAAAAAACTCGTCGAATGCATAAGCTTCTCATTTTTTGAGGGCGGTGAAAGAAACAAACAATTTCATTTAACGATTTATTTGTAAATTTGGTATCATGTACAGTTCTAGCCTCCAACGCACCACTAACAGCTATAACGTTGTCATTTAATTTCCTATGACTTATCATATAAATAATCAAGTACTCCCTTAGGAGTACCCGATTTTTTTTAAATTTTAAATCTGTGAAATCGCAGTTGAAGTGAAAAAATATGAATATTATCAGCTGCCTGTCGATGCGCATCGCCGAGCTGTCGCAATTGCAAGTCGCATAGTGTGCGCGATGTCTCAACCGTCCTTGAAACTTGGAAGAAATCGGGAAAGAGGTACAAGCTCTTTGTACGCAAAATAATGAAACGTAAATTAAATGACATCACATTTTTATTTTCAATTTAAACAATACAGTAAAACACTAGTAAGCTGATCTAATAAAATTATTTTGTAACAAACCTATTGTTTACTTGATCGAATTACAATAAATAGGGTTATATAAGGTCTCATTAAAATAGATGGACAAACTTAGAAATCATTCAGACCACCAAAATAAGGACGATGGTATAATAATATATAAGAAAAATGCATTAGATAAGTTTACAAGTAAAATAATCAGCTAACAAAATACACTAATGGCCGGCAATTTATTATTTTAGGTCAAAATAAAATCACTTTAATCAGTGTTTTTTTTTTTTTGCTTGTATATTTTTGGTTAGACGTACTGAGCGCTGTGTTAAAATTCGTCCGTCTATTTTAATGGGACCCTGTATAATTAATTCTACAAATTTTTTTTTAATGGCCTTTGTCTTGTTCTATTTTAGAGCAATATACTCGTAAACTCTTGAAGGTCGGTTTAGACCAAACGAGCAAATGCACATTATATCCCAATTTATTTTGTGTAAACAGGGAAAGCATTTTTCTATTTATCTATCTTATACTCAAATGTCAAGAATGTCAAGAAAATAATGCTTTTTATGTGTTTGTTTGGTCTAAACCCCACCTAAGGGCTCGTACACATATAGGTCCGTTTTTACTAAATCCGTTTTAATGGATCAGAATTGGCCGGATTACTGAATCCGGAATACTGTTTTGTATGTGAACTCGCTCATACCCATCAAATAACGGACCTGTAAAACGGATCGCTATGTGAACAAGCCCTTAGCTTTGGCAATACTGAGGCAAATCCCGCGCGGATGGACGAAATTCGCTCACGCCAATTATGTATTGAGGTGTTTAAACTGTCCTGAATCGCGTGACTTCTTAGGCGGGTATCACATCTCCACCGCGAAATCGTCGCAGTGAAACCGCAATAATTCCATCAAGACTTGTCCGTTGTACGATAAGCAAAACTGCCTGTTCTAACGTACAGATTTGATTATGATTCTATCTCTTTCCCGCATGATTTCGCTGATCTGCTTGGAAGCCGGTTACACCTCCGCGGTCAGTCTGCTATTTTGTTGCGGTTTCGCGTTTGTTTCGCACTTATCTGTGGCAGTCGACAAGTTTATAAAGCGATACTTATTTTTTTTTTTTTGTATAATGGATGTTGATTTTACGGAAAACTAATCCAAAAAGTCCGGAGTAGACCTACAGTTACTGTGGGTATTTGTTAAGTCGAAAGCGACGACATTTTGCTCCTTTTGCTGCAATTTAACTGTTGTTCGATGATATTCTGCCACTCGAATCGCGACATAGTGTAGTAACGTTTCGCAGCGGAATCCGTTTAGCGCACAGATATAGATACCTACTCCTAGATAACGCAAGAGCACCTACTTCGCGTGCCAAAAATCGCACCAGTTTACGATCGAAAATCATAAGCCGCCACTTTCGCGCTCAGTCCTGCATACTGCTGGCTGGGTGAGCGTGAGCGAGAGAGCGCGAGCTTGTGACGTCATAGTAGGTAGTCAAAAAGTGGCACGCTTAGTTTTCATACAGTTCGTGATACTTGCGTTATCTAGGTATATCTATATCTGTGGTTTAGCGGCTTCGCATCATTATTTTCGCGTCAGAGGTGTGTTAAGGCCCTGAATCATTTAAACAATTGACGCACTCAGTCGCGGGATTGGCCTCAGCGTGTAGCGAAAAACTTAAATTTACACTATTGTACAACAGAAGCGTGATTATGGACATTATGAGTTTTAACGATTTGATCTACGATGGTGAATATCTTAGCTTTGCATCCGCGTCTGTAGTGCGTTGCGCAGTACCATCGTGTTTTCTCCCCTGTGTCTCGGTGGCGATAGAACATATACCCACCTATGAGTAACACTCGAGCCCCCCTCTTCGTTTCACAGAATACTCCTCCTGTAAAGAACAAATAGTACAGTTACAAGATTTTTTTAAAACTAATATGGTTAATTCGTAAACTAACAAATTCCGAAACACACTCGCTTTCATTTTGACAATACAACAAAATCCATGGAGCGACGATCTTCGCAGGATGGCTGGTAGCAGCTGGATGAGAGTTGATGAAAATCGAGTTGAATGGCGTGCAATAAGAGAGGCCTATGTCCAACAGTGGACTGCTATAGGCTGATGATGAACAAAATCCATTGCTTCATTTCTTACAGCATTTAATTTAAACTCGATATCCGTGTGTGAAAGCGATTGTCATTATGAGTCTAATTGCGTGACAGACTCAATACTCAATTCTTTATTGCATTCCATATGTATTACATAGATGGTATAGTTAAAGGTCAATATGAACCCTGTCGGGCACAGCAAAATTAGGAGAGAGGAAGAGGGCTAAGTAGCAAATCAAAATTATTTGAAATTATAAATTATTAGATGTGCTTAATTGGGTGTATAATTATATTATATTGATAGGTTTGTGTATATGGGTGATTCCATAAATGTCGGGCAACTCTATGTCTTTACAACTTCTCGCCCATATAATTAAATCAATTTTATTATTAATAATGCTAATATAGCTGAATAAATGTGTTTATTTGAATTAACATGCCTAATTAAAAAAAAAGTAAAAAAATATAATTATCTAAAATCCTTTCCTTTGTTACAATCGTCAGTCCCTAACCATGTCCATGCACCAAATTTTAGTATTTGAGGCCATAAATTTCGACCATCATTATGTTAATAACTTTTAAATGTTATTAAGGCTAATAAACATAAAATAATTCATCTATTATCAACATTTGATTTGATATTTTAATAAATTTACATAACAATTCCAAAATCAATGTATTGTCCACAACTTTCAGCATCAGGCCCTAGCCGAAAACGAAATTTGAAATTAGGTGGGTAGTTCTTCAAAAAGTATTCTTCGCGTAACTTTCATGGCGAATTTTTAAAAAAACATAATCTACAAATAAATGTACACACATTTAAGACGCTGTAAAAAATAACTCGTATTTTTTTTATTTTATGTAAATTGGTGCATAAACAAAAGAGATATTTTATTTTGAAATTTCTGTGCCTACGAAAGTTACAAAAGACGGCACGAAAGTTACAGACATATTTTCTACAAGCAAAATATAGTTTCAAATCCTTATTTTTTATCAAATTTCCAGTTTAGTTGAGGAGTAGATGATTTGGGAGAGCGCAGTGGGTCTTGAACTAAATTTGGAGATTCGGGGCACTCGATTATATTTTCCTGAAGAGCAACGTTCTCTCGCTCTTTCATTCTTTGACGAAAAAGTCGGCTTTTTACGCGGTTTTGCTCTCTCACGGCTCTTTTCCTTCTACTACTCATTTCACTAACTGGGATGACATTCCCTTCTGCTTTTCTTTTGTAGTACCTTTCTCTTGCCTTCATTTTTTCTGCATTGTGTAACTCTGTATCATTTTTTATTCTTCCTCTTCTTCTTATCTCTGCTAGACGCTTTTTCTCCCGTCGCTCCTTTGCACTTTGCGGTGCCCTAGTTTCGGTTTGAACGTAATCTGAAAATAATTTTAACCAGAAAAATTATCACGACTGCTGTGAGTAATTAATATAAAGTACAAGACAATCAGAAAGTATCACGGTGACGTTGGGACTTTTTAAGCAAGAGGCAAAACAGCCCAGTTTGGGATGGCAAAAACTGTTAAATTGACTACGAGAAAACCTACAAACAGAAACACATACCTACTACGAGTAGTTAAAAGAAAAAAAATTAAACATATACGTATAGTATAGGCTGCAGGTATAAACGGGAGTTTTATTAATATTGTCCTAGACGTAGTGAGGAAATGAATGTTTTTAAATAATGTTTCATTTATTTTATCTTACAAAACCACATCCATACAATAAAATTATTATAGGTACATAAAATTAGACAAAGGGTTATTGAGTCACCTGTCCCGCCCACCACAGACAAGGTAACGACTAGCTATCAAAAATTATCTCTCTCAAGAAACGCACAAAAGATTACAGGTCCCGTGTAAGTAAAAGAGATACATATAATAAATAATAGTTGATCGCTGACTATTCGCACTGCCGGCGAGTACTCGTTTGTCGCAGCGACAAGAGCTATTAAAGAGAGTAATCGCTAAGCGACGCTCGCTTGGCGCGCGGAACAGTGGCTGAGAGACTCGCGCTAGGTACAGACGGCAGCACAACAAGCTACCCGGAACTGTCAAATTTTCCCAATCAACTTTAAACCTTATGCTTTAGCGATAAAGTTGAAAATCTATTAAAGAAATTTCACAGATTGTAGTAGCTTGATGTGCTGGCGTCTGTACATACGTAGATATATTAGCGAGTAATCGCTCGTCGCCGTCGCGCAATCGCTGCTCGTTGCTCACCAACTCGTTTTTATTAGTTGTTATCTCTATTCGCTTCTCGTTAAGAGCCTATACTACCTCAGCTAAAATTCATTCTTTATCTCGCTCATATGATACTGCTCGCGGACTGAGTGAGAGCGAGACAGAGTGCGGTGCTGGGCGGCAGGCAGCGCCAATAGTTTAGGTATTTGCTTTTTACGGTGAAAATAATGTATTTATAAAAAATAAATAACATAAGACCTGCTTTAAAGTAAGTTCAGTTAGTATGCAAAGTTTCATGATCTAATTTGAAGTATTTTTTGAATACCAGCGGTTTATTGTTCGGGTTAGAGGTAACTTTGGATTTTTTTTCTATGGAGTAAATTTTATGGAATCGTGTTTTCGTCTAACAAACGACTTAGCATTAATCCTCAACTTTACCATATATTTATTTCATTAACGGCGCAGTATTTTCGACATAACGGAGGATCACGCTAAGCCATTTGAGGTAGTATAGGCACTTAATCGCCGGTACAAGGACAGGTGCCTAACTGCCTTCAGACTAGATTCAACTACTTTATAATTTTCCTCAATCTTTTTTGGTGCCGCGAGCACATAATAAGTAGTATATGTATATACAAAATAGCACGTGTGTAGGAGCACATAGCTCAGAGTACACACCCGCGTGAATCCATACTAATATTATAAATGCGAAAGTGTGTCTGTCTGTCTGTCTGTTACCTCTTCACGCTTAAACCGCTGAACCGATTTAGATGGTATAGAGATAGTTTGAGTTCCGGGAAAGGACATAGGATGGTTTTTATCCCAGAAATCATTCTTTAATGGGGTGAAAAGGGGGGTGGAAGTTTGTATGGGGAAACAATAACCGCTGAACCGATTTAGATGAAATTTCGTATGGAGATAGTTTGAGTTGTGGGGAAGGATATAGAACAGTTTGCGGGCGAAGTCGTGGGCAAAAGCTAGTTTATTATAACCTAATCTATACACACATATAAATCAAATTGAAGTGTCTGTTTGTAATGTCAAAATAACAGCTTTTTACTAACCCCCTTATTCATAATGCTATTTTATCTCTATTTTAGCTAAAATAGGTTTATAGAACGTTTGTCTTTATCTGTCACGTTGTCATTTCTGTGTGTAAGAAAGAGACAAACCCCATTTTAACTAAAATAGGTTTGATAAGTTTTATGAATAAGGGGGAAAATGTATATGAAAGCATATGTATACTGTAATTATAACATAAATACGATTCCCATGGATGAAACTGTAACGCATCCTAATAAACGAAAAAAGCTTGTCAAAAGATTCAAAGATCTCTCATTAAAATGTGAAACCACAGACATCTGTAACAGCATGAAAATCTTTGGAGCTGCTAAATAATTATCATTCATGTTTTTGAGAATCATTTCTGAGATGCTGTTTAACTTGTTCTGGAAGTTTTAAATTAACTTCACTTTAGCCACCCTAATTTTCTTCCAACTTCAGGCTTTGTTTTAAACCAACAAACTTAGGTACGTACAGGTGATTTTTATCGCGCACTGGTTTTCAACATCCGGTTTTGAGCCGAGCATTGGGAATCCAACAGATTGCATCCTAGCGTCAAAAAATAGACTGTCGGATTTTCAACTCGGCGCGGCGTTAAGATTACAGGACCTAAGCGCAAGTTTTAGAAGCAATAAAAGTATATGATCGACTACAGTAAACAAAATCAGAAAAATATATGAAATTCTTCAGGATATATGCTAGGTAGATAGTGTTTTGAAAACATAATACAACTAATTGATACGATAGAAATAAATCATGAAGATACCTCTAAAAACTTTCTTTTTACAATAAAAACCATACTAATATACATACAATCATTCTGATTTTTTATCAGATTATTCTACAAGCAACATCTAGTGTTTTAATTTTTTAGTCCAAATATGTAATAGATTTTTTGTAAATACAGGAAGATTTTTTCATCACCGTCCAAATTTTTACAGGGTGTTCTACCCATGAATATGAACAACTTTCACTATGACACCAACTCGGAAATCACGAAAAAAAATCAGCTGTTTCATACATTTTGGTCAAGTAGATATTGAACTTTTGTATTAAACAGCAGATTTTTTTTTCGTGATTTCAGAGTTGGTTCCATAGTGAAAGTTGTTCATATTCATGTGTAGAACATCCTGTAAAAATTTGAATGGTGATGAAAAAATCTTCCTGTATACAAATTGCTTCATATTTTGTAATAAATTACCAGCGTTGTGTTATCGCGCTTCTCTTTCTTTTTTATGCAGTCCGACAGGCCGTCCCACGTTACGCTTGCCGATACGCGGTTTCCACTCTAGGACTGACACTGGTGAGTGTTGTGGCGCAAACTGTGATAGGCTGAGTTGATTGATTGATTGAATTTAAAAGTAGCAGTGGTCCTACATATTTTCGACTGGTGAATGATTGTGAAAATTCTTGCGTTTGACGATCGTGTCGTCATCAAGAGTAAAGAGAATAGCTCTACATCCTTTATTAACGTGTGTGGAACACTGCCATCTTGTTTTCCCGTTCTTTGAGTAATGCTGACTGAATCGATTACCTGACAAACGAAGAATTCGCTTCCCTCGGCAGGACGTCGTAAACCTTGGCCCTGAAAACGACGCAAAATCAGTAGGGCCTTATATTTTAATCAATTTAGTGACGCAGATTACGTCGGAATTCGCTTATTCTGGCTTCAACCTTAGCAATTTGATATTATTGGTTGCGCCCCGCGGTTTCATCCGCATAAGTCTTGATCCCGAGGAAATATAGGGACAAAAGTATCCTTTATCCTAATTAAGGTCACGTCTACCCTTGTGCCTTTATTCCAAATCCGTTTTATAGTGAAAGCGTAAGAAACAAACATACAAAAAATATCAAAAGCTTCTGCCCGCAACTTCGTCTGCGTGAAGTTTGTTGTTCCCACCCTGTCAGTGCGGTTCAAATCAGTGCTCTGAGTGGAATACCTCGTCGTATCGCATCGGCTGCCCGCGCTAGTACAGTTCGACACAACTTAGATGTAGCATCGGCAAAATTCGTAAAACGTTCGTAATTCGTATTCGTAAATCGTTATTACTACTTTAGGAAAAATTAATCAATTTTTCCTAAAGTAGTAATAAAGATTGGTGATTTTGAAGGCGCACTTAGTTCGGATGTGATCGGTTTTACGAATTTTGCCGATGCTACATCTAAGTTGTGTCGAACTGTACTTTGTTTTCGCTGAGCGTTCTTTTTTTTTTGCTCGACCCTTTTAATTCCCAATTTTTGAGGAAGGCTATAAGCTATATAATATTAATATTTATAGCCTAAAGCCTTCCTCAAGAATTAGGCTATCAAATACAAAAATATTTTTTGAAATCCGACTGGTAGGTAGTTCTGGTGATTACGCCCTACATACACACTTACAAACAAATGTTACCTCTGTATAATATTAGTATAGATTAGTTTAGATAAGTAAAGGTACCTACATACAAAGACGAAAGAAGTATTTCAAACACATTTATTGTTTACAAAACTCCTTTAAATTTGGCGAATGGTTATGCGAATCCTTGTGTTTGATGATGGTGTCATCGTCCAAGGTGAAGACGACAGCTCTGCATCCTCTATTGACCTGACTACACTGCCATCTTGTTTTGCCACGGTTTGAGTAATGCTGACAAAATCGCTGACCAGACAAATGAAGTATTCGCCCCCCTCTGGAGGTCATTGTGAACATTGGACCTGAAAATGACAAAAACTATGCAAACTCAATTCAATGGTTTCGCTCGTCTAGACTCTACTCAACGTGATCTATGTGCTTCGAAAGTTAATATTAAAATTAGAGCTTGCGTCCCTATTTGGTCCGTTAGTGCTTTTTTTTTGGTTGGGAAACTAACAAACAACTTCTCCCGCTCTAGGCGGAGCGAGAGGGCGGGTCACACTTTTACTGCCTAAAACCCACCCGTGTTCCTCCAGTCGCCTGTGCCATCGGCCACGGTAACTCTTTCGTACAACCCGCGACCCTGGCAGGCATCGGCCCTAGCGGACCCCGTCAGTTAGTGCTGACATCTCTTTGAGGCGCGCGTGGAACACATCGTGGCCCGTCGACCTGGGCCTGGTCTCGCGTTAGACAAGCGATACCAAATAGGGGTGCGTACGTTACTTACAGTCTGTGATCAACATTACCTAACCCCACCTGAGTAATAATGAATTGAATTGGTGATCCAAACTAATATTATAAATGCGAAAGTAACTCTGTCTGTCTGTTTTCTTCACGCCTAAACTACTGCACCGATTTGTGTGAAATTTGGTACAGACATAGTTTGGAACTTGAGAAAGGACATAGGATAGTTTTTATCCCGATATTCCCACGGGATCGAAACTTACACGGGTGAAACCGCGGGGCGCAGCTAGTCTGAAATAAAAGTAGTTGTTGTTACGTAAAAACCGGGACTTCACATCAATGAAATTAAAAGACAATAAGTTTGCACACAACTTTGATTTTTATGTTACAGAGGAAACAAAATTCATTATTATACAGGTTGAATTTTCTAAGTAGGCGTGGATGGCCAAATCTGAAACTATGAGGAATAGCGAAAAGTACACTACTTAGAGTCACGGGCTCGATTTTGATGAAAACTAAAACTGTATCATAGGATTTTTGAAAAATCAATATTTCTAGCCAGGAATCGAACCCGATTATTTTGAAAAAAAAAATACACAGTGTATTATTACACCGTTCGATAGTGTCGCCAATAAGGATAGAATTCTGGGAAGTAATGACATACGGGAAACTAAAGAAAAGTGCTCATTTTTAACAAAATACTTTTTTATTGTTCTTATGTTACCTACCTATTAAACATTTTAACTGATTAATTGTTCAAAATGATGACCATTGTTTTCAATACACAGCTGGATTCGACGTCTCAAGGATTGTACTGCATTCAGAATTTGAAATTAGTACATAATGTTGTGAAGGTAACTGCGCTGCGGGTGTGTGTTAATAAAAATATTGAGCATCATTTCGAGCAAGTAAGAAGCAGTTTATTATAATCCGACATTTTCCTTAAGTTTGCCGTATGTCATTACTTCCCAGAATTTGATCCTTATTAGGGACACTATCGAATGGTGTAATAATACACTGTGTGTTTTTTTTAATCAAAATCAACAGGTTCGAATCCTGGCTAGAAATATTGATTTTTCAAAAATCCAATGATGCAGTTTTAGTTTTATATAATAGTATATATGTTTATATATAATAATAGTATATTATTAAATATATTACATTAAAAGTTACGATAGTGAGTAGCTTTTACAGGCAAATGGTTATGCAAATTATTGTTATGGACGATCGTATCGTCATCAAGGGTGAAGACGATGGCCTTGCATCCTTTATTCATATGGGTCGAGCACTGCCATCTAGTTTTACCGTTTCTTGAGTAGTGTTGTCTGAGTCTGTAGCCTGACAATCGAATAATACGACCCCCACGGGCGGATTTTGTGAAAACGGGTCCTGAAAACGACACAAAATGAGCGATTTTAAATCCAAGTGTGATATATAATACGTGCTTTAAAGATTAAATTAATAGACCACGCGACCCTATTTGGTACACTAATGCTCGCCCATGCGAGCAATAGCGTGCCAAATAGAGGCGCGCACGTATCTCAACTTTGACGGCGTTTATCTTAGTCAAATAAGTAAAGGTTATTGTAATTACTTATAAGAAAGAGACTTCACATAAATGAAATTAAATAAATGAGTTTGCACACAACTTTGGATTTTATATTACAACGTAAATAAAATTTAATATAACTACTTTAGAATTTACAATACTTAGATGTTTAGATTTCTCAAAAATTGTCCATGCTTTCGACAGATGAGTGGTTATGCAAATGCTTGCCAAAGACGATCGTATCATCGTCAAAGGTGAAGACGATGGCCTTGCATCCTTTATTCATGTGGGTCGAGCACTGCCATCTTGTTTTACCGTGGGTTATGGAGTGCTGTCTGTATCTGTGACCCGACAATCGAAGAATTCTTTTCCCTCGGGAGGACATTGTGAAAATTGGTCCTGAAAACGACACACACTTAACTCAATTTCAGCGTCAATCGTTTGGTAACTCAACGTGATTTATAATATGTGCTTTAAAGATTATATTAAAATTAGAGCATACGCCCCTATTTGGTACACTAATGCTCGCCCTACGCAAGCACTATCGTACCAAATAGGGACACTTACGTACCTGATCTTTAACGGTGTTTATCTCAGTCAAATGATGCGATAAGTAAAAGTAATTGTAATTACTTATAAAAACGGGACTTCACATAAATTAAATTAGAACAATAAGTTTGCACACAACTTTGGGTTTTATATTACATTTTTAGATACGTTTTTAACTACTTTAGAAGTTACGATAGTGAGAAGTTTTTACAGGCGGATGGTTATGCGAATTATTGCTATGAACGATCGTATCGTCGTCAAGGGTGAAGACGATGGCCTTGCATCCCTTATTCATGTGGGTTGAGCACTGCCATCTAGTTTTACCGTGCGTTGAGTACTGCTGTCTATATCTATGACCTGAGAGTCGAAGAATTCGACCCCCTCGGGAGGACATTGTGAAAATTGGTCCTGAAAACAACACAAAATGAGATAAGTAACTCAAATTCAAGGGTCTTGACGTTTCTCGACTCAATTTCAGCGACGCAAATTGCGCTGGGTTTCACCCATCTGGCTTGAACCTAACGTGATTTATATATGCCGTAAAGGTGAAATTACAATAAGTAGTTGTTTTTTCGACAGGTCAAGGCCAATACGAAAATAAAGTCAATTAACATAAAGTGCGTATAATTTTTTTCAACAAAACATAGGTGTTATTTTTTATAAGACATTTTTTAAAAGTAGCTACATACTGTATTATATTATACTAGCAGCGCCCCACGGTTTCACCCGCATAAGTCTCGACCCCGTAAGAATATCGGGATAAAAAGTATCAAAGTCATGGTCATGGTTTTAGCGTGAAAGCGTAACAAAACAAACATACAAAAACTCAAATCTTTTCTCGTTATAATGTTAGTTTAGAATGATAATTTATGGTCACTGATTAACATTTTATCCCTGTACAATCATATATAAAATTCAAAGTCCTGACTGACTGACTGATATATCAACGCACAGCTTCAACCGCTGGTCCAAGACACATGAAATTTGGAGGGTGTGTTCTTTGTGAAGAGTAAGTATCCACTAAGAAAGGGTTTTTCGAAATTCCACCCCTAAGAGGGTGAATGGGGGGAGGGTGAAATTTTACGTGAACGAAGTCGCGGGCAGAAGCTAGTCATTATCTAAAGGATATCGTGTTACCCGGTAACTGGGTTGTGGAGGTCAGATAGGCAGTCGCTCCATGAAAATACTGCCATTCAGCGGTATCCGGTTAGACTAGAAGCCGTACTACTTATCCCGATATTCCCACGGGATCGAGACACGGGTGAAACCGCGGGGCGCAGCTAGTTATTTTATAAATTAACAATGAAGTAATTGGCAGTTAGAAGACTTTTGTCTCTCCTTTTCTTTTAGAAACCAAAAGTCCATCCAAAGGTTGTCTTTAAAAGATCGCGCTTAGCGATAAGACCGCCCATTGTGTCACCCATTGTAAAGTTTCTATATTCATGTCTGTAATTTATATGGTGTACATAATAAAGAGTACCTATTCTATTCTATTTTATAAAACTGTTCCATCATAAATCCGGAGGTGGATGGTTGTGTTGTTCCCATCCTTTTCCTTTTACAACTTCATAGTCTCCAAAACTATAGGTGAAAATGGATGCTTTACATCTTCGGTTTAGACATCTCCATCTAATAGTCAGTCTGTTCTTCCGATGTACACTGTATCTGTGACCTGATAACGTCAACATAAGACCTCCTTGCTTTGAGAGGTATACTGAAGAATCTGGGGAAAATATTATGATAGGTAGAAATAATTACAGGCAAAAACAATTTAACAAGTTAAATAAAGGCTCGTAAAAAGTGTCTATTTTGATTTTGTAAGCAAATCCAAAGGTCACGTGTGTTTTTCTAGAGGGCTAAAGCTGGGCCCAGACGTATGTAATGTAACATGAATTCTGCGTGTGGCACTGCGAGCATTAGGTACAGTCAACAGCAAAAGTAGATGAAAATCAGAAATTCAATACTCGAACGGAGTTCGCGTCAGAACTGTGTGGCGTCGAAGTGATTCAAAAGTATGTGATTGTAAATTATACCAAACATTTACTACTAGTACAGCTGCCATATATTCGTGATCAGTTTTGACTCCAAAAGTTATAAACTCAATTCATCATCTACTTTTGGTGTTGATTGTACTTGTAACACTTGGGCTGACGCTTGCGCTGATCCATCGGCTGTCGATTTTTAGCGCGAACACAACGGCTCTCCGCAGTCGAACACATACAGAATTCGCGTTGGGATTGTATGTCCACACTATTCACATTACATTACACCATACATTACATTACATCACAAAGGTCTGGCGTTAAGACATAACTACCCTCATTTTGCAAACGATGTTATAAGCAGTGATCGCAGTAGGTAGATTGATTTTTGGTACTTGTATCATAAATGCCCACAGAAATAATAACATGGATAAGCCATTTTCCCGGAAAGTAATTCCAGTATTTCCGGATCCAATTAAATATTGTTAATGTTGGTAGTGATATTTGTACTACTCAATTCAAAATTTAAAGGAAGGTATCAAAACTAATTTTTTTATTTATCTGTTGAATAATAAAAACAATCGAATTCCGAAATTCCCGAGGAATGTCCATATTATATACGTTTCGGATCAATGACCCCAATTCAATCTACCTACTCCGATCACTGGTTATAAGTCCTATATATTATAATAGGATGTATGTTTCATCAACTGGATTCAAATAAATCCAGAAAAGAAACGGCAAATATTTTTTTTTTTTTTTTACATTTATTTATTTCTAAGAAAAGTACAGCCACATCACACATGAATTATATTATATTTAATAAATCACCTAATGACAACGTTTTTTTTATTTTTTGTTACCTCTCATGTGTACCAACTGGTTACATGTATATCACAAACAGTAAAAATTTGTGCCAGCTCGTCGGTACAAATTTGTACCGTTTGTGGTACACATGTGTACCGGCTAGTCCTTTATTTCTAAGAAAAGTACAGCCACATCACACATGTACTATATAACATTTAATAAATCACCGAATGTAAACATTTTCTATTTTTGATCGACTTCAAAAAAGGAGGACGAAAATAACATTAATTACGGAAGTCGGTGTAAAAAAAAAAAGCGAAAATGCAAAAACAACGACACCGGCTTTCGAAATTTAAGTTATTTTTCACTTTGCAATGTTTTTTTGGAAGTCGGTAGGTAGTTTTGTTTTAAGTATTTTTACTATTTAATAACTTAATTTGGAATTAAATTAAAAGCGCACATAATCTTAACTTAAAAGATCTCTTTCGTAATTAAACCTTAACTAATGTTTTTTTTTTTAAATTACTACTTCTAATTTTTTATTATAATAAACAAATCACATAAAATTATGCCTGTAATGCCCGAAGGGTTAGGCAGATATACATATATCCCCACTCCCACATTATATTATATTATAGTACTAGCTGCGCCCCGCGGTTTCACCCGCGTAAATGTCGATCCCGTGGGAATATCGGGATAAAAACTATCCTATGTCCTTTCCCGGGACTCAAACTATCTCTATACCAAATTTCACCGAAATCGGTCCAGCCGTTTTCATGTTATGTCGTGACAACGGAAAACGGGTTTCATTTTTATATATATAGATAGTACTCCCACATTTGGTCAGTTAAGTCCCATGTAATAGGGGTCGAGCCTATTGCCATCAACCAGGCACAAATCCAGACTCCGGGCTGCTACTGAGAAATTTATGATGTAAAAACCCAATAACACTGCCCGACCTGGGAATCACACCCAGGCCCTGGTGCTCAGCAGTAGTGCTTGCGACCACTATACCAACGAGATAGTCAGTATTTTACTATTAGTATGCTTAAGCTACATGACCCAAAGCGCGGTCACTGTCGGACTGCATAGAAAAGAAAGAGAAGTGCGATGACACAACGCTGGTAATTTATTGCAAAATATGAAGCAATTATCTATTTATAAAAAAATCTATTGTTTGGACTAAAAAATTAAAACATTAATGCTTTAGTATGTTGCTTGTAGAATAATCTGACAAAAAATCAGGACGATTGTATGTATATTAGTATGGTTTTTATTGTAAAAAGAAAGTTTCTAGAGGTGTCTTCATGATTTTTTTCTATCGTATCAAATTAGTTGTATTATGTTTCCAACACACTATATACCTAGGATATATCCTGAAGAATATCATATATATTTTTCTGGTTTTGTTTACTTTAGTCGATCATATACTTTAATTGCTTCTAAAACTTGCGTTTAGGTCCTATAATCCCTTAATTTTTTTCATATTTATTGGCCCATACGTTAGGAGGTGGGAGATGATTATGCCCAACAAAACCCTTGATAATGACATCTTCTTTGTTAGTAAAGATGGCGGCGCGGCAGCCTCCCTTGCTTCGTTTTGAACACTGCCACCTCGTGTTACTTGCCGTCACTCTGTGGCGGGTAAATTTGAAACCTTGGTACGAGAGAAATCGTCGACCTTGGAAACTGACAATACAGCCTGAAAAGGGCAAGAATCATTAGTTATCAGGCTGGATATAAATTGATTGAGGATAGGAAAGTATTAACTATTTTCATGGTACATTAAACCTCTCCCTAAGGGTGTCCCCACATTTATCGACGCGGAATCGGCTTAAGCCGAGTGCGTATCACCAAACTACTCGACTTATCGCCGAGCTAATAGGCAAACGGCTCGTTTCGCCGTCGATCGGCGTCGCGCCGCGTCGTCCGAGCCGAGCCGATGCGAATGGTATTAGTAACACCCTTATTACGTAGACATAAAGACTTTTTTGACCGGCGTTAGCCGATTCCGCGTCGATAAATGTGGGAAGAATCTAAAGGCGCCCCATGACCGGGAGCATTTGCTTGTAATGTATCCTAGATTACACTGTAACGGCTGCAAGAAGACTGCGCCTGTTGCGAATCCCGCACCCCCGGCTATAGGTAGAGGTGGAACACCGCGGTGGTTTTAGCCGGTAAGAGTCCGGCATGCCCCTCTGTCACCCCCAAGATAGAGGAAGTCCATGAGGATTTCCACCGCGAGAAAAAAAAAAAAAAAAGGGTCGTCAACTGCAAGGAAGTGTAAAGAGATAATTGAAAGCAGCAGGATAGGATAAAATAAACTGGGTCAGCTGGCAAAACTCCGCAGACAAACAGTTTTTTTTTTTGGTGTAAACTTCACATACGTGATGGGTATTTATTTATTTAATACTTCAAGCACATAAATGTACAGAGGCGGACTTAATGCCATAGGCATTTTCTACCAGTCAACCTTTGGGTGATGCAGAGACAAACAGTGGTAGGTGCAATCATAAACATTGAGTAATAAATATTTTAAATATAAAGATACGCATAAACTTGTTAAAACTATGAATATAATATATACCAAATTACATATAAATATAAGCACAAATAAATATACATAAATACATGAATATACTTACTAAAAAGAAATAAGACAAACCAAAAAATTAGAAAATATTACCGTTGTGATGATACTGCCAGCTTCTTGCGAATGTGCTCGCGAACCTTAACTTTAAAGGATAATCGGTTGGTTGCCATCCCGATTACGGGTATCGATATGTGAACAATGAAATAAAAAAAAAACATATTATAAGTACTTATGATGTTTTTTTTTTTGACCGCTTGTAGTTATGTTTCTCAAAGTATGAGTTGAGAAACTTGTATTTTTTTTTTGTTTAATCGTGTTTACATATCGAAACCCAACAAGTGAAGTTTACACTGAACAAAAAACAGTTCTTTCAAACTGATATTTCAAGAGACCATAGGAACTAACTGCGGTTGGTGACCCCACAAAAAAATCATCAGTATTTTTTTTTTGTTTTAGCATGTTAAAATATAAACCCATGACGTCTACGACGTTTCGCCAGTTAATTTAGTTTCACCCTGTATAATTAAATAGGTAAGTAGAAGTAACAACATTACAGGCAAAAGCTCCCGGTGAGGGTAAGTAGTAAGTAAGAATTTTAAGAAAAGGTTCAGACCTATCAAGTAGATATTGGCGCCGATTCCCTTGTTCACAAACTAAACTAAAGTTCAGTGAATCTTATTCGTTCTATTTCATTAAGAAAAGGTTAGTTTATTCCTGTCAAATTAGTTAGCGCCTGACATAAATTGCCAATTTTTTAATCGCGTCTAAACTTGTCTATGGAATATCTTGATTTGACAGGACTAAAATAATATCTATCTTCTGTCCTTTTCTTAATGAAATAGAAAGAAAAAGATGCACTGAACTTAAATTTAGTTTAGTTTGTGAACAAGGGAATCGACGCCATTATTACTGAACTTGTGACTAAAGCTCTAAAAGTTTGGAAGGGGGAAGGCAAAGATGGTAAATAAGTAGTGTTACTACAATAAAAGGTCTTATTATTTTATTCTTTAGGCACATTTTTACAAATTATGAGTAAAAAAAAACTATATAATTATCATGTATTCTGATATAATTAATATCAAAAGTTAAATAAAAATAACTAAGTAGTAACTTATTTAAATAATTACGTATAAAGTATTAAAAAAATAACCTACGAGTACCTAAAACAAAATTAAGAAAATAATTTGCGTCTTTTTAATACGCAAAAAAAAACTTATATCTATTCGTGAGAACTCCATACCTACTATAAGTATATAAACATAAAAAAAAAACAGTCGAAAAGTGTGGTGGCACACCCGAAATTCCTTTTGCACATTTGGCGAATTAACGGTAACAAAATGCTGCACTTTTTACAAGCTTTTAAAAAGTTATAAAAAGTTAAAAATAATGTTATTCTTATTGGTAAAAGCTGTTTCATAGTTCTTTTCCTATAGGAACAATTTTCAAATAAACGCGTGTTATTTTAACAGCAAGAGAGAAAAAAAGAGAGTGTAATACACTGTTGCTGAAAACTGGTTAAAATGGTTAAGTATAAAACGGCTTATTTCCAATCAGAATAAAATTATTTTAAACTTTTTTACTGACATCTAATAACAGTTTGTTCTTAAAAACATTTTTGTTTCGTTTATTATTTCAATCTAGCTCTCATTCGCCAAGTATGCTGAGTATAAAGAGAGATAAGGAACTTCGTTCTTAAACGCAGTCGGGTAAAAAATAAACTATTACCTAATTCGTCATTTTGTCATTTCCCTGAAACATTATCTCCAAATTGGTAAAAACATTAGAAGTCATGGACGTAAAATACAGCATGGCATTTCTATAATTAATCAAGTCTTCAACCGATATTTTATATAATTATATTCATTTACCTATTATTCGTCGCTATCTAACGCAGGTGTCCTAAGGCCAACTCAGCGAGGACAGAAACCTCGCGTCGAGCCAAAGGGCAAAAGCTGGCTCGATCCAGATGTTCAGTACGTATAGGGACTGCGAAGGTATAAGCAACTTTTTGTCCAAATTTACAAAACAGTCAGTTTTAATACTATCTATTTACGTATACTAAACTTGCTTAAAACGCCTACGCCTTGAAATTATCCAAGGCCTCGTAATATCTACGAGTACCAGGCTAAAGATCTATCTTCCCATCTTCTTCAAATTCTTCCTTAGGATAATTACATGTCGAAGATGCCTCAATGAGATACCTACAAACGGGGTAAATAGGGATGCAGGGGTGAATTGGGACGAAACTTTAAAATGGATTTTAGCGTTGAAATCATATAGTTTTTTGCCGACAAAGGCACTTAATCGATAATTATAATGCAGTAAACACATGAGTCCTTTATGGCAACAAACTATATTATTTCAATGTTAAAATCGCTTGTAAAATTTCGTCCCTATTCACCCCTGCATCCCTATTCGCCCCGTTTGACGGTACCTTTCGGATGCAGTCTCGCACGCTACCTAGATGACACCTCCATGTAAAATGCACATGCACGTACATGTCAGGCTTCAAGGTAAACCGCCAAGCAGTTAACGATGTATCGCGGTGAGGTATATATATCCTTCGGCATGGGAGTGTGTGTCTATTAGCATGCATTTGTTTTACATGGCGTTTACATCGAGGTAGCGAGCTAAAGCGCGACCTGGAGGTATCGCAGTGAGGCATCTTCGGCATGTGATTACTAGGGTTGCCAACCGTACTCTAAAATAGAGCATTGTACTCTTTTTCTTGTAGATGTACTCTATAATCTATAACACTAATAGAGTACGCTAAAATACTCTTTTTAACCGACTTCAAAAAAAGAAGGAGGTTCTCAATTCGACGGTATGTTTTTTTTTTTTGTATGTTTTTACATAAACTGACTCACTGAATTTGATTAAAAACGAGCACCTGATGTATTTACACTTAGAATTAGGATGTTTGGAGTTCTACATTTCTTTTAAAAACAATTAAAAATTGTTATGTACCTATTATTTTATATTATTACTTTGCATATTGTTTTTGGACGTAGGATACTTTTATATTAATTTATTACTCACTAGCTGCGCCCCGCGGTTTTACCCGCATAAGTCTCGATACCGTGGGAATATCGGGATAAAAAGTACCCTATGTCCTTTCCCGGGACTCAAGCTATCTCTATACCAAATTTCATCAAAATTAGTCCAGCCGTTTGAGCGTGAAAAAGTAACAAACATATAAACACACACACACACACACACACTCACAAACTTTCGCCTTTATAATATTAGTGTGATATTTTCTCATATCAAAAAGACTCATCATGTAGGTTGAATAAGATCAATCGTCCCAACAAACAAATTGGTTATATAAAACATATCTTACACGACTTTCGGTTATATAACTGTTGAATAGACGTTATTAGACAACTACGACGTTGTGTAACCGTTGTTTCTACAACGATTCAGTCCCTGTAACTAAAAGGTCCTATTAAATAGTTGAGTGAACGTTTTAACGACCACTTTATACAACGTCGTATAATGGTACAAAAAATACGTTAGGTAAACGTTATTACAACTATATAATGCAACGTCGTATAGTGGTACAAGTGTATAGGTTAGGTAAACGTTTTGATGACTTCTTTATATAACGTCGTATAATTTTGCCAGTGAATAAGTTACGTAAACGTTTTTACGACTGCTTTATACAACGTCGTATACTGTAGGTTGGGTAAACGTTTACCCAACTAAATAATACGATGTTATATAACAGTTAGATAAAAGGGTTCATTTAACCAGCGTTGTAGTCTACGTAACCTTAACACGACTTTTATGTAATCAAACCGTCGCCAAAACTTTATTTTTAGACTTGAATATAACGAAGTATTTTAGTGGTGAATTACGAATCATTATACGACTTAAGCGTTATTTTGTAACCGTTACAGAACTTTAAGCAGACCTTAAAATTATATAAAGGTCCAAAAGGGCCTTTTTTAAAACTAACTTCCATTTTGTCAGCTAAACAATCGTTGTTACAATATTTACAAAACTATGAATCTAGATCAATAGAAAAAGCTTAAACAAAGTGGGGCTTTCAAGCGGAAAGTAAGAAAAACTTTTGAATCACTGAAAACTGGCCCGTCATCTGCGAATTTTGTACCTCATCAAAGCCTCAACAACAAAAATGGTTCCGTATAAATTTTATTTTTATTAGAAGTATTTCTATTGCTTGTTTTTTATTTATTATTATAATTCTATTATAAATTACATTTTTTAAATATTCCAGATGAAACTCATGAAGCAAGATCAAAAATTAAAAGTTCATCTGGTGGCATTGACATACAACAAAAGAATATTGTACCAGAAATAAACAGTAAGTTTATACTTTAAGATAATCACCATATATTATAACTATTTACAATGTCTCAAGTTGATTTAATTATTTTAGGTGACTCCGTTGATGAATATTTGGAGTATTTAGAGCCCTCTGAAGGACTATCTTCCGATACTTCAAGCTTATCTGCTGACAAAGATATCGAATTTCAGGAAGATATATTAATACTTGGCAAGTATTTAGATGATTGCATCGATGCATTTGAAAAGCCCATGAAATCTTCTCTACTCAACATATTTATATGTAATATCAATAATGTGACCAAAAGAGAGATAACGTGTACAGTTTTAGATATTAAATGCAAATTGGTGTGTACAGTGCTTAACGAGCACATGTATTTTGTACCTTTAGTGCATACATTGTTGTAAGTGGTAACTGAAAAATAAAAATACTGAAAAAACTGTTTATATCTTTTTATTTACTAAGTTTTGTCATGCAAAATCACAGTACTTAAGTACAATGTCACAACTGTGACAGTTATAGCAATTGCTTGACAATATAAAATGAGTTCCTCTCCAAGGCCACTTGCGCCTTTTGAGGTTTTTTAAATCATTCCGTGTTATAAATTTATCGACATCCAAAAACACTACCATAATGTATTGATGTCCACTGTCCACACACACAACTTCACCTGAAAAATGATAAAAAATTTTAATTTTCGGTCATTTTATGGAACGTGGGTTCGGAAGTAATAATTATAATAAAAAAAGTCACATTTGTATAATGAATGTGTCATTGACGACTTGTTTATATTATGTATGACCCATGTTCTTTAGTGAATTTTATTTGATATATTGTTAACTATTCATTTAAGATGTAGGTATATGTTGGTATTATATTAGAACTACGAATTATTATGGCCGTGTGGGCCCGCGCGCCCCGGTCGTATCCACGCTCGTCACGTACAGCGTGTAGTGTCAAAAAATTGCGTGCCATATTGGTGCCATATCTCAGGGGTGAATTCAGTATCAATAAAGGAACTCAAGAAATTAAACAAATAATCACAAGATGCACCTATTTAGTATGTTATGGTCGAACAGAAAAAGTACAGGACACTGCGCTCAATAATACGTAACTAATTAATTAGATAACGCGTTTTTTATAAAATATTACACCGTGTATTATTTTGCAAAGTAGGTAAATACAACACAAGCATAGTAATATAATTTTAAATGAGTTATTAAAATCAAGTACATTCAATAAAATTAATGTCATTTGTAATGTGATCATCATTCTGTGTTCATAATGTTTATTATCTCACAGAACCCTAAAATCATTCATAATGGCCGGCTATCTTGGTCGCAAGAAACCGCATTATTGACCTTTTCATTCTATAATTGTTGTATAGAAGTCACTTTTTAACTTTGACAAGATGGCTGGTCTTTAATATAAAAAAATAAATTAAATAATAATCAACAATAGTTAATTTTTAACGAATTCGAGGGGGGCGCAAAAAATTTCCCAACAACACACCTATATTTCACCATAAAACTAAAGGTCCCATAAGAATTAGGTGCACTCTGTTCGCGTATATCATAAACCTTGTAAAGTAAATGTAAATTTAGTTATGATAATTTATAACTTACCTTTTATATTCAGGCAAATATCAGAAACGAATGAGAATGATTGGAACGGACTGAATGTATACTATAAACGTCGATGTTAAACACTTGTGTGACATTTCAGTCATCTTCTAATGTTTATATAACCTTTATGGGAGTTCAGTGGTTCCATAACAGTCGAGATATAACCATTATCTAACCAAAAAGTCGGTCGGAAACTTTTATTTAACATTTAAGCAACGTTAAAATAGTTCTCCACTAACTTTTATGTAACTTTTAAATAACAATAATGTTGTATAATTTGGGCCTATTTCGCGTTGTATAAACGTCTACAACTACGTTTATACAACCCACCTCATAGAACCAACAGTAAATGAAAAACGTTTACTCAACTATTATACAACGTAAATTTGTTACTTGGGGTGAGTCTGGCTCATGGGTCTTCTGAGAAAAAAATCTCAGTAGATCCACATCTTGAAATCAGGATCTAATGAGAAAACAATCGTCACTAGATCCATCATGGATCTGGCCAATGGATCTTCTGAGAAGAAAAATCTCAGTAGATCCACATCTTGAAATCAGGATCCAATGAGAAAACAATTGTCACTAGATCCATCATGGATCTGGCCAATGGATCTTCTGAGATTGAACGGCAAAAAGTACTAAAAATACATTTTTTTAAATTGAATAAATGGTACTCTTTTTTATTAATCTGTACTCTTTATTTACCCTCTCTGAAATCAGATATACTCTACTTCTTCTAGAAAAAGTTGGCAACCCTAGTGATTACCCTTATTTTCACCATTCACCATTTAGTTGGTGGCGGATGATTATGCTCAGTATTCCCCTTAATGATAATTTGGCCAACAGTGTATACCGACGCGCTGCACCGAGCATGCCTCTGCCTCGAACATTGCCATCTGATCTTGTGACCCTTTACTTTGTGGCGTGTGAACTTATATCCCTTGTAAGACAGAAACCTGCCATCTTCATATATTACAGAATATCCTGAAAATTTAGGAGAAATTAGGTTATGCAAGAAAATATAAAATAACCGGCGAGTTGGACTCACACACAATGGATTCCGTACCACCGTGCAATATTTAACACTGGCCCTCGTACTAATACCTTCTATCTTCACCTTTGTACCTATTTTTCTGTTCTGTTTTTTTTTTTTTATTCTGTTTTTTTCTGTTCTGTTTTTTTTTTGTCTGTTTATATACGTGTTAGTGTTGCAACAGAACTCTGCTTCCGCTTCCGCAACTGCAGAAGTTCCGCATGTTTTTTCACTTCCGTTTCTGCTTCTGGTTCCGCAAACTTTATAACAGAACTCTGAACGGAAGCGGGGAGAAAGCGATGAGGAGCGGTGCAGCAGACGCGACGGCGGCACGGCGCGGGCGGTTGCGGGGGCCGCGCGTGGACGAATGACACGAGCGGAGCGTTGAGCCGTGAGCGTCCAGGCGCGCGTGCTGCCGATAATTACCGAATCCCTTCCGCGTATTTTGGGAGGGAGGGGCGCGCGGTAAACAAACGACAAACGTGTCACAACGAGTTCGTTCGTTTATTTAATTATTGTTTTTAGTTCACTATGCGCATCTCCGCGCCCCGTGACTTTGAGTAGTGACATTTTCAGTTGTTTTTTCTTCTGTTATTGTTTGCTTGATACCTAGTTGTATTTAGTGCAATAAGAGTGCAATTATGAAACCAAAAACAAGTCCCATTTGGAACTATTTTGATGAAATCGGCGACTCGAGTGCCAAATGCAAACTTTGTGAAAAAGTGTATTCGCGAAAAATAGACTACTAAAATAGAAATTTAATAAAAAAAAAGTTTTAAATGTACAATTGTGCTTTTTTTTCATAGTGTTAACGCTTCCGTTTCCGCTTCCGTTTCCGTTTTCGCTTCCGTTAAGATTTACTTTTGACATCTGTTTCCGTTTCTGCTTCCGTTATGCCAGTTCCGTTGCATCACTAATACGTGTGTAGATAAATGGTAAAATATAATAAACGTATTACCTATATCAGATGAATAGTTACACACAGATTTCTCCCTTTCAGTCGTCAGTAATTTGACTTTCGAAAGATAAAAAGACCATGCGTTGTGTAACTGTACAGACGCTATACAACCTTTATTAGTAAGGGGGTACATATTTAAAAAATAAAACACGTTTCTTGTGGGGTTTCTTTATTATTTGTTAGGTTTGTTATAGCGGCCATTCTTCTCATGGGGGTAGGAACTACGAATCGCCACCAGCTACAAACCTTACATAGTCCAAAAGGACTACTTTGTGAGCGTTCATACATCTGGTCATACACGCACGCCGGTTGCGCTCCGCACCTGACCTTTCTAAAGAACATCATCGATTAGCTGACTAAATGTATGTCCTAGGGCATCCTCTCTCGGCATTTCCACTCACATCTTCATTAATAGTCGTTAAGGGTAGTCAGAAAAGCACGAAAGTCTTGACTACCAGTATTGCTAAGGTATATCCAGATTCCAGTTACACAGTGATTGGGTTGTGAAGTCTGTCGCACCATTTAAAATACTAGTATTCACCTGCATCTGGAAGCCCAACCTCAACATAGCTAGGAAAAGGCTAGACAGACGATGATGATTTTTAAGGACGTTTAAATAAATACAATTCTCCAAAAAATATAATTTATTTTATAAATAAGAGGCACTTTTATATAATTAACATTCATACATTTCATTACAGATGGAACTCAAAATTCTTGACAGTCACCGTAAAATCTTATATGTACAAACTATAACAATAATATTGATAGTGTTGAGAGATTTTTACACGTGCAGTCACGGAAATTATTTTTTAAGCAAACTAACCGCCGCGCGCCGCCCGCTCGCTTCGCTTGCTCGACTCGCGCGCGGTTGGTCACAGTTTTAATCTAACGTTACCCATTACAACAAACAAATAATTAATTTTGGGTTTTTGACGTAAATATTTAGGTTTGTAACCTAAAAAAATACATTTTTTTTAACATACATGTGTCCTTGAAAAATAATCTGGTGGAGGGTTCAAAAGATTCTCTAGAACCCCCAAATATATAATATTCTTTCTAGCGAGACGGCATGTTTCTTAAGTTTAACCGGTTTCCCTCAGAAGTTTATTCTCAAGGCCCCCAATCTAAGGCAAAACTGTATTTAGTTATTAACATATTATTTCTATTCTAAAATATATTAAATTATTTATATTATTTTAATAACTGTAATTTATTTTAAGGCATTTATGATATTATTTAAGTTGTTGTGTTTGACACAATATTTTAACTTAGTCAAACTAACATCGAATTATATTTAACGACAATAGTCCTAATTCATTCAACGAAATAATTAACTATCTAATTAATGATTACCCAACACATTATTTTATTCTTAGGCCCACTTGTACACGGCGACACATCAAGTTATACATTTCCAGTTTTAGCGGATCTCGCATTGTATAGGTTTTTCGTACAATCAGAAATCAGCTTAAACTGGTTATGTATAGCTTGATGTGTAGCCGTATGTACCATAAATCACTAAACGCGTTTAAGACACGGTAAAAAGCAAATTTTTAGGTAATTGGCAATAGCGTATCGCGGTTATAAATAGGATCAAGACAGCGCAGCGATGCGTCTGATGTTAGTTGAATCGAATGATGACCAAAATAAAAGTAATTTAGCAGTTTTAATTAATAAAATTAAAAAATAAATGCGCGGCTCTGTTGAATATTTTTAGGTATTTATTTAGATGATTGAATTCCTTTTATTTTTAAGGTCAGGCCTGATGGTCTAGTGGTTAGTGACCCTGACTGCTATGCCGGAGGTCGTGGGTTCGATTCCCACCCAGGAAAAATGTTTGTGTGATGAGCACGATCATTTGTTCTGTGTCTGGGTGTAATTTATCTATAATATGTATGTATTTAGAAATATATAAGTATGTTTATCAGTTGTCTAGTACCCATAACACAAGCTCTGCTTAGCTTGGGACTAGATGGCGTTGTGTGATAGTTGTGGAATATTATTATTATATTATTATCATTACATAAAATATGATTGTGTAATAATAATCTTTGTTTTGTCAAAATAAAAATATATATTCATGAAACATGTTTGAATAAGTCTTTTCTTTGAACATTAGACAGTACAATACATTATTCTGGCTTGTAAATTGTACCAATACGCCTAACTGTGCGATAAAAACTGAGCGTGTCCATTTGGGCAGTGCCTTAACGCTAAACGCATTCGAAGCATCGTTCTGCTCCTGTCGATCGTTTGTAGATGGCAGACACAGAATTACGTGTAGCGCTAAATGGTGCAAGCGGGCCTTAGTACTTATCCTATGTAATTAATTAATTTTGAATTACACCGAATGTAAAATTTTGTTACCTACACAATGTAAGTAAGTCCCTCACTCCTCCGCTTTACATTCCCATACCATGACAATCTTTTCCCACAAAACTTTTCGGATTCAGATTTTGACGGTTTTGGTTATCTCCTAATTGAAAGGTGTCGTTATGATTTTCCGATAGCCTGCCACTGACACTCCAATGGAAACAATGGCATGTCGTAATCCATACTTCGAAAGTAACTTTGTCTGTATGTTACCTTTTCACGCCTAAACCACTGAACAGATTTCGATAAAATTTGGCAGAGAGATAGATTGCATCCCGGGGAAGGACATAGGATAGTTTTTATCCCGATATTCCCACGGCATCGACACTTATGCGGGTGAAACCGCGGGGCGCAGCCAGTCTCCTATAATTTTGACATTTCTTTTGACAACTTAAGCTATGGTTTCCATAGATTGCGATGGCTGCCACATAGCGTCCGCAATTGACCGCTGAATGACGTCATTGAAACGTTATTTATGAAAGTTGATGTGTTTCCCAAGAGAGCGTTTTTTGACACCGTAAAGTCAAACCCCATCCATCATTTCCATGACGGTCTTCACGCGGTCACCGTCCTTCTAGGAGTCTAGCTTAACACGCCATTATGAATTCAAGGGATTACGAACTTTAAGAACAGTGGTAATAGCGTTCCCTTCGTGTGGTTATTAGAATAACCAATCATTGAAAATAGCAGTCTTAACACCGAGAGCTTGACTGTCAGTTTCCTGTTCATCTTGTTGTTGGACTAGCATGTAGTACGGACTTCCGAATCCAAGTGTAATTTTGACGTTCGAAAAGTGCTGATTCTCAGCCTAGTTTGAATAAATGACTTTTTTTTTTTTTCAGTAACCCCTAAAAGTTTGCACTCGGATGATTATGCTCGTTTTTGGACTTGAAAACTCTATTGTCTATAGTGGTCAGAGTTGCTCGACAATGAAACGAGCAATGTCTTGAACACCTCCAAGTTTTCTTCATATTTCTTGTGTACTTTAGATGGTATGTGTAACCACGGTAAGTTAGCATTACGTTCCCTTTCTTCGACATCATGAACATTAGCGGCTCATTGCCTGAAAAGAAAAAAAATATATAGAAAGAGTATTTATATGAGAAACCAAAATGACACCGAAAAAAGAAGTAAATCTATGAATACATCATGTATCATTTTTGGCGCTCGAATGACGTCACCAAGGGGCGCTGTTGGTAAAAATATGTGCAATCAAGTATTATAATATACAGGGTCATACCCATCACGTGCGCAGAGTTCCGCTAAGTAATTTAATTGACAGGCCTGATGGTCTAGTGGTTAGTGACCCTGACTGCTATGCCGGAGGTCGTGGGTTCGATTCCCACCCAGGACAAATGTTTGTGTGATGAGCACGATCATTTGTTCTGTGTCTGGGTGTAATTTATCTATAATATGTATGTATTTAGAAATATATAAGTATGTTTATCAGTTGTCTAGTACCCATAACACAAGCTCTGCTTAGCTTGGGACTAGATGGCGTTGTGTGATAGTTGTGGAATATTATTATATTATTATTATTTAACCCTGTATAGAAAATAATCAAATAAAATCCAATCAAAACCGTTTATTTGCGTTTAATGTGATACCTCAATATTTTAGGGGTAATATACATTTATACACTATTTATAGGTACACCTTATTCATAATCCTATTTTATCTCTATTTTAGCTAAAATAGGTTTATAGAACGTTTGTCTTTATCTGTCACGTTGTCATTTCTGTGTAAGAAAGAGACAAACCCCATTTTAACTAAAATAGGTTTGATAAGTTTTATGAATAAGGTATACAATAAAAATATAATGTTAATATGCAAATAAATGCAATACACCTCTGCCTAACCCTTTGGGGATTACAGGCGTGATGTCATGTTAAAAATATATAATATATATTATACAAAATATTTATAATACATATTATACAATATATCACTATAGTCTGTAGACACAAATTACATTAAATTAATTCTTTAAACAAATTCTAAGTTCGAGATCACAATAAAACCTATTATATAAAAATGAACCGAAAATTTTCTTCACTCCGAAATGGATGCTATCTTTTTTTTTCCTGACGTCGCGCTTCGTTCAGTTTTTTGATAGCTTTCCTAAACTGATGTGAAATTTCGCAAGTCCCACACGACTTCTGACCGTCGATCTTGGAACGCCATAGCGTTCAGAAGCTTTATACGCTGACATCTGACCGCTGATGACAGCGTTGACCGCCGCTGTTACGCTTTCTTCGGACCAGGCCGACGAGCCTCGTAACGACGGACCAGACCACTGCCCTGTAATGAATAATATTAATTTATAATCCTTTATTCTTATGCTATCCTAGTATCCTATTTCCTACTTCATTATTCTACTTCGTACTAACTTTATGAATTTAAAAGTATCTGGCCGATAGTGGAACATAGTTTTTAACTCGGTAGTACGAACCTGTAGAATAATCCAAACTTAGTGAAGACGAAGCCACGGGAGGGCGAAACAAAAAAAAAAAGTGGACAAAATCTGCTGCTGAAGTGAGCTACATTCCTGTAGGATGATTGTGTGAGCTGCCAAAAACTTACCAGCCCCTAAATGTACGTATTGTGGCTGAGCAACCCGATGTTCGACACCGAAAACTTTAAACAATCCTTACGCATATCTTTCACACTCTAGCGTTCTTGGTAGAACAATCTTTCTAAAGAGTTCTTGGATTTAAGCCACTTCGCCTCGGATCTGAGCATCATCTTTGTAGCTATGTCAGATGCTGAGTTTCGCGATTGCTTGAACTGGACTGAAATAAGGAGGTAGGTGTTTTGTGAAACATTCCTGTCGGACCGTAGACTAATCGGACATGTTGGAATGTGTGAAAGATACACCGAGACTAGACTCTAGAGATAAATACGGGTCTATCAGACCGCGATAATTTTTGGGAACTATCTGAATTTATCCAAAATACCGTCCAATGCCAAAGTATGTAAACTTTGGCATCGAGTTCAATAATTTTTTGCAATTATTCATGTGCGTCATATTTATTACCAGTAAAGTATAGGTGGACAACTTATTTTTAAAAAAAGTGGTTATTTAAAAAAAATATGTATACAGTGCAGTACTGACAAATGAAACTGTAATTCCGCAATACTGTTGGCACAATTTAACACGTAATAACATATTTTACATTTTGCCCTGATTTTCTCATAAGTAGAAACAAACTACTTATGAGAAAATATCACCAGATTGCAGAAGGCTCCTTATCATTACCGTCTAAAAACTTTGTATGTTCGTCAACTGGAAGCGAAAGGTGTACCTAATCAGATATTTTACAGTAAAATAAAGATAGCTGACGTAGCTCAAAAGGCTGTCCAGCTTAAATGGGAGTGGGCAGGACATGCCGTATGCCGGACAAACTGTGGGCCCAAATGGCACAGAACTTGTGCCCTGAGACAGTGAGGCGGGGTCGCGGCAGACGACGTAGGGGATGACGGGACGAGCTGGATTGATTCTGTCAAAACTGGAAAGAGGACGCGCGCCTTGCGAAAGATGGAAGGAGCATAGAGGGCTTTGCTCAGGAGTGGGACAGCACAGGCTAGTAAAAAAAAAGGTATAATAAATATTTGGATAGGCAATTCTTTAAATCTATGCTACGTACTAGGATTTGTACTAGGATTTGTTGGTACTAGGATAAATAGTAACAAAAAAAAAAAAAACTAGGTACTTTTAATAATTTCTGGTACTTTTGCACGATGTTAAATAATAACACAATCGAATGTTTTATTTAACGTTATTTATTTATGTATCGTATTTATTACAAAAACAGGTTTAACAACATTGTTTGAATTTTAATATTATGTTAAACTTTTGAATCTTATTTTTAATGTTAGTTATATAAGCAATGTTTTGATGCCAAATGTCTCCGTAATCCCGTGGTGGAACCATTGTCGCATTTTAACACTTTGCGACAAATTTTACATTTTGCTCGGCGTTTGTCTTTGTTTATGAGAAAATATTTCCAGACTGAAGAAATCTCTGCTTCCGGGTGTCTGAAAAGCATCGCGTCAGAATACTCCTCCTCTTCGTCATCTGAAAGTAAAAGGTGCAATAAATATTTTACAGTATGTATTCACTAATGGCGAAAAAAAAATACCATTAGCGTAGGCGAAAAACAAATAAATTATGTGGAAGATTACATAAAAGAAGTCGGTTAAAAAATTGACCAGTGCGCAAACTGTAACATGGATTCAGCATATGATTCTAAAAAAAAAAACAGTGGCACTCCGGGAGTGCCGACAGAATTGAAAACAAAACACAAACAGCATACTTTGCCATCACTCACTGACATATCGGATATATAGGTACATTAAAACCGAATACATCCCGAGGACAGCCGAACACGTCCGAAGCGGTGTCGGTTACGGTAACAGTGGCGCGAATTCAATGGTTTTTTCCCATCTCAAAAATGCCCAACGCGCCTAAAGAAGTTTTCACTTCAAAATTTTGTTGTTCCATACATTTTGTCCGCGTAGGTGTTGCACTTTTTTATGAAATAGCAGATTTTTGAAGTGTAAACTTCTTTAGCGGCGTTGCACACTTTTTGGTAATGGGTAAAAAATGTTAAACTCGCGTCAGGACATCGCGTCAGGAGAGACTACTACGGCGGCGCCAACCGAAGTGAACCAAGTGACACACGACAATGAATGGATGGATGGATGGGTGTGGGTGTGGGTGTAGGTGTGGGTGTGGGTGTGGGTGTGGGTGTGAGTGTGAGTGTGGGTGTGGGTGTGGGTGTGTTTGTGGGTGTAGTACCTACACTGCTGTGTATTCGTAAAATTCGTGTATATAGTGTTTAAAATATGGAAATTGAACAAAGTGTATCTATTAATGAAAAAAGTGACGCAGAAATAGTGAAAAAAAAATGAGTTACTTATATTAATTCAATTAATAATTGATTTAGTTCAACGTTAAAATTCAAGTTTTCACTTCTGCCGGCACTCCCGGAGTGCAACCCGTCTTTTTTTGTTTTAAGTGTTCCCTCACCGGGAGCATTCACGTGTAATGTAACATTATAGATTCGACTTTGAGCATTACATTACAATACTACCTCCTTGACTGACGAGCATTGGCGTGTAATGTAATAATAATAATAATAATAAGTTGGAGGAAGAAAACATTTAACCCGTCTGCCTTCAAATCAAGAGTGAACAGGCATCTTCTGGGCATGCTCGATCCATCATAGACCTCATCTATCGCTTTCCATCAGGCGTGATCGGGGTCAAGAGTGCGCCCATTTAGCAATAAAAAAAATAAAAAATAAAAAAAACACACCCTAATACACACCACACGCTGCATTTACTTGGCTTTGGCCCGTAAATGTAGCTAAAACCAGCCTAAAAGCTGAGAAAAAAGAAACACTCTCTAAATAATAATAATATTCCACAACTATCACACAACGCCATCTAGTCCCAATCTAAGCAGAGCTTGTGTTATGGGTACTAGACAACTCATAAACATACTTATATATTTCTAAATACATACATATTATAGATAAATTACACCCAGACACAGAACAAATGATCGTGCTCATCACACAAACATTTGTCCTGGGTGGGAATCGAACCCACGACCTCCGGCATAGCAGTCAGGGTCACTAACCACTAGACCATCAGGCCTGATACATATAGATTCGACTTTGAGCATTAGCTTTTAGTTGATTCCCTAATGTCAGACGAAGCGCTCATTGTGCTGAGTGCGGCAATATTAATTCGACATTGTTATTTACGTAAAAAAACACAGAAGAAACGATATTGGTGTCATGAATTATTTCAAAGGGGGAAGAGGAGCGCATTGATGTTACAAGTTGTATCAAGATATTACACATTGTATCATTACAAGGTGCGCATTGTAGGTAATGCTCGGTTCTCCTCCTTTACTGATGTAATGCTCAAATCTGTAACGTTACATTACACGCGAATGCTCCCTGTGAGGGAGCACCTTTAGAATCATAATGCTGAATTCATGGCTATGGCGTTCCTGATACCTTGACAGGTGTCAGACATGTATTCTCCCGCTGGCTGATCTAGGGCTATTAGCTTTTTATTAAAAACTATATATTACCTTCCTCATCGACCTTTTTTATGTATTTCACTTTCATAACAGGACATTTTCTTGCAGACCCTTGATTATTTAAATGTTTTGGTATATGTCTCAGTAATCCTGAAGTGGAGCCGTTGGCGCATTTTATCACTTTGCGACAAACTTTACATTTTGCCCGGAGTTTGTCTTTACTTCTGAGAAAATATTTCCAAACTGGAGAGGGTTCTGTATTCGGATGATTCAGTTTTGGGTCTGCAAAGTCCTCCTCGTCTGAAAATATAATAAAATAGAGTGAGACATGGAGTAATAAATTTATATTTAATTATTCTAAAAATCTTTTAGTACTGCGAGATTTTTTTTGGAAATGTTCGTACCTACTAAGATAAATAAAAAAAAACACAAGAAAATTAATACCTACATTATTTAATTAAATGTCGCTTCTCATCGGATCTTGAGGCTCATTTACCTACAGTTAGGTTATGATAATATATGTATGTGTGTAGATTGCCTGTCATTTTTGCTTCATCCAAAATATACTTACCCCCTTACAAATAAACGTTGTATAGCGTCTGTATAGTTACACAACGCTTTGTCTTCTTCTTTCGAAAGTCAAATTACTAACGACTGAAAGAGAGAAATCGGTCAGTGGGTCGTCTTAGATCGGTGTGTAACTATTCATCTGATATAATACGTTTATTAGTAAGGGGGTTACACTAAAAAAGACAAACGCAATTTTTGGATCCCTAGCAGTTTTTGGACCGTTTAATTTAGTCCTATTTTCTATTTCGTTAAAAACGAAACAAATAAAGAAAATATGTGATAAATATATGTGAGATAAAACATGACGCAAATAAAAAACACAAACACAAATAAAAAAAGAAAGAAAATAGGTCTATTTGTTACAGAAACATGTGCATAGAAAAAGATAATTAAAACTAGGATAATAAAGAAAAATAAAAACAAGTTGGTTTACACTGGAGTGACACAATATAGGAACCAAGTGGGATTTACACTGTAAGTTTTGAAGAACATCCAAACTATCGAAGAGTGAAAACATTTTACATATTTTCATAGGTACAGTTCTGTGGTTTTACATTTCTTGCACACTGTCACTGTTTCTTATTTTATGCCTAGTCTGTGGAGCTAATAATAATCAATATGGGAAATCTTAGCAGTAGGTTTATCTGAAAGCAGTACCGAAACATACGAGGTATTGCACTCATAGCACTGATTTGAACCGCACTTGGACGAACCGCACCTGAGCACTCCCACTAACCGCACTGAAACAAAATTTTGTAACGTGCGGACGCCTATTTTGATATTTTTTCATTTGTTGTGGAAAAAATCTTTATTTATGTAAGAGTAAATTTGAAATCAGCCGTATTGTTTTTGCATATGTGCAGTGTTTTGCTTCTAAATGTGACCATAATGCTGCAGTGGAACCGTTGTCGCATTTTATGATTAAGAGACACATTTTACATTTTGCTTGACATTTGTTTTTACTTCTGAGAAAACATTGCCAGACTAGAGACGGATCCTTATTTTTGTAATTAATTTTCACCTCTAAAAATTCATTTCCGTCTGAAAATAAAAGGAAGGAAATATTTATTAATTCTTTTAACATCTGAGTTGTCTAGTATTACTCGCTTTTTATCTATCAACCCACACTGGGCCCACCTGGTGAATTATGGCCCACTGCCTCTCACAGAGGAGGGTAGGTACCTAATGTTGGTACTAAGATAATAAAACAAAAAAAATAAAGAAAACTGTGGTGTAATTAAGATAATTTTCGTTTAATCTTTAAGATTTTAATATTTTTGTTTCAGATTTTTATGAGTAGGCGACGAAAACAAAATAAAAAATAATAAAGGTAACTAAACATCAAAAAAACATTTTTTATTACTCAAATGAAATTACGTTTGAACAATATTATATCGTCGGTTTATTGCAAGAAGTCATTATGTGACATATTCACTATTCTGAGATAAACGGTATTTTAGTTCGATTTAGTTAGTGGTTATGTTGATTTGCCCATATTATCCTAGACTAGACTAGATAGAAATTAGTGAGTTTTTGCCTTTTGTAGAATGTGTCAAAAGAAGTCCACTATAGATAAAAACGTATTTAGTGATTTTTGCAGGTAATGAGTTCTTGCAATAAGCCGACGATATAACAAAATTATGTTGGCATACGAGCATTCATCATCTCGTACCGAGTGTGTCATTAAAAGTAGGTATGTTCATTTCTAAACTAAGTTTAGGAATGAAAAAAAAAAGTAAGTATTCAGAAAAACCTAAGCACTCTGAAAGTAGTAACAACCTAAAATACACATTTTGGTAGTTTTCATGACGCGGACGTACAAAAAATGCTTGTACATTTAAGACTACCAAGACTAATAAAAATACATATAAGTATTTACAAGATTACAAAAATAACAAGTAGTCGAACTTATCCCAATGAGTTCTTATTTTTTTTTTCATAAACTGATACTTTTTGTATGTCATTGAAAAATGCTGTGAATTCTTGATAAATGTTTTTTTAATGCCGAAGTGGAACCACCTTCGCATTTCAGCACTTTGTTACATATTTTACATTTTGCGTTACATCTAAATCTGTCTTCGCTCCTAAGAAACGACTGCCAGACTGAGGAATTTCCCGTCCATTCTGTAAACGTGTTTGCTGTGAAACAAGAAAAATTTATTACATACTTCTTATATCATAATAACAAACAATAGATCATAGTGGAAGTAAAAGGTGATTAGATGAGCAGCACCCCGATAGCAATCTCAATCTAAATCATTTTGAAGGATATTGCTATAGTCCGCGCGGAACTAGTTGGCCGCTAAGGTGGGGACAGGGGTGACCCGGCGGCGGTTCGCAAGTCGCAACGCACGTACCTATTGAGTAATGCGCCCCGCCTCTCCGTCCCTCCACAGAATACTTAAAGTACTACGTACAGAAAGGCCACTCCCTTCCCCGCACTAACATCAGTTACCGCACCTCACCCCGCACTTCGAGGTATTCGTCGCCGGCTCTTTGACAATGGCGCTCGCATACACAAGAACCGCAGCGCTGTACCTACCTACTGCTGATACGAACACATTATTTTTTTAAAGTTTTATATTTTGTGTTAATCACGATGGTTGTATATTGTGCATTATTTGGATGCTTATCTTCATCGAGGAACGATAAAGACAGGAGTTTCTTTCGGTTCCCGAAACATGAAAGAAGGTAAGGAACAACGACTCAAATATCCTTTAAACCCATAAAAAATAAAAGCTAGTTTATTACAGACAAACAAGTTAAGCCAGTGTTGTGATAATTTATTTTCATAATTTTCTCTATTATTCATTTATTTTCCAAGTTTTCTTCGTTTTGGAACAATTAAAACTTCCGTAATATTAACATACCAACTATTAAATTATTGCTTCTCTCTTTTTATTGTCTTAGTTATGTCTCTTTCTTTCACGTTCTATTCATTCTTCGACTTGAAAAGTAGTACAATAGAAATGTAATTAATTAGATTTCTGTGAGTAGTGTCGCGGCGCGCGGCGCCCCATTGTTGCATACGTTCGGGCAGCGCCGCCGCCTACGCACTACTGCCAGCCAGCCCTACTAGATTTCACGCACACATTTACACGTATACAAACGTCATTTGTTAATGTAGTGGTAGTAGGTAATTATTTTGCGAGGGTTGTATAGAGTGTCAGGGGTGTGGTCCCACCGCTCGCATACCTAATTCAATTGCATTTGGTAGGCGATCAATATGAGCATCAATGTGTATCAATCACGTATACAGGGTTATTTGTAAAACACCAACAACCTCGCAGGAGTAGATTACTAACATCATAAACAACAACATTTTGTTCTACGACTTTTTCGAAAACAAGCAAAAAAAAATCGTCTTTTCATACAAAACTCGATCAGCTGTTCGGACATAATGTATGGAGAGTTGATTTTTTTTTGTCTGTTTTCGGAAAAGTCGTAGAACAAATGTTGTTCTTTATGATGTTAGTAATCTACTCCTGCGAGGTTGTTGGTGTTTTACAAATAACCCTGTATATAGACAATTGCAATTGATATTCGGGGATCCTTTAGAATTACATACCTTTATCTAATTCAACATCATCAAACTCGCCCTCAACTTGATCTTTGCCGTCGATTTTGTATATTTTTTTCCTAGCTTTGGAAGTTTTCTTTCGGGTAGTAAGTTCTTCGTCAGATGACTCCTTATCTGCTGCAAATATAAGGCAGAAATATGTGAAGTAATTTTGTAGATGGTAGTTGTTATTCGTTTTCTTAGAGATTTTATAACCGATGCAAAATATTGTTAACGTTCTATATTAAGTATCTAACACTTATAATTCGTTTTTCTAGTCATCATAACCATAAACAGCCCATAATGTTCCCATTGCTGGGACACAGACCTCCTCTCGGTGAGAGGGAGTGGGCCATAATCCACCACGCGGACCCAGTACGGGTTGGTAGATATCACATGTTTTCGATTTTTTGGTTCTACGACATGCTGGTTTCCTCACGATGTTTTCCTTCACCGTTTTGAGAGCAGTGCAGTGGTGGCCCAGTGGTAACGGCCGCTACTTACGAGTATGCAGGCAGTAGGTTCGAACCCAGACAGGCGCTTACTTTGTTTAAATTATTTCACCACCACTGCTTTCCAAACGATCTTTCTAGCGTTTTGATGAAAAAGACAAAAAAAATTGATTACCTTCATTTTCTATATCTTCCTCATCGACCTTGACAATATACACAATATTTTCAGTTGCTTCTTCTTGATTGTGTTTTGCTTCAAAGTGACGTCTTAATGACGATGTACCGTGGTATTTTAACACCTTGCAACACAGTTTACATTTCGCATAGAGTTTGTCCTTGCTTCTGAGGAAGTTCTTCCAGACAGCGGAGACATTCTCTCTCCTGTACAAGACGTCTGAAAACTCATTTTCTGTAAAAGAAAGACAAAAGAAATTACAATTTTCCTGGTAACTCATTTAACCGGTCAAGCCCCACGCGTACTAGGTACATGTGGCAGGATACAATAGAAAATCAATTGTGTCTCATTAATTAGCGGGGATCAAGCGATTAAATCTACCGAACTATCTATAGATGGACCGACGACCTTAAAAAGGTGACTGGGACGGACTGTATATGCGGAAGGTGGAGGACAAGGTGGTGTGGCGCAACCTGGGAGAGGCCTTTGTCCAGCAGTGGACTGCGATAGGCTGAGTTGATTGATTGGTTGAAGTAATTTAAGATCTGCAAATACCTACACAACACATGTCCAAAAGCATGTAGGTATGTTAAATAAAAACCGTACTATTAAGTATTCTATGCTTACACCTTAAAAATAATAAGAATCAACAGGGTTTAGTGTTTTTTATGAAATAAAAAATAGACTGAAGTAAACCGCAGTATTTTTTAAATTATTTGTTTATTTTGATTTCCATAACACGCAAAAGTGACAATGGGTTATTTGATAGAAAATGGTAATTCTAGTTTATTTCCATAACTAACAATTTACACTTACGTACAAAAGTTTAAACCACTAACTATACATAAAATACAAAAAGGTTATACAACGTACCGCTTTAATGGCGACATTTATTTAATACACGTGTACGGTTTCACGTTTTCGTTTTATGAACATAATAAATTTTAATTAAATTAAATGTTATTAATTATTTTCAATTTTCTAAAATAGCATTTTGGAGCAACTGTAGCGCAGAGATCATTTTCCGGGGTCACGGATAATGAAATTATAACGAAAAATGTGCAAAGTGCAGTCGAATTGAAGGAAAGAGAGCCCTATGTCAGCGAGGGGCGCAGGGAGGTTTTCAAATTACGAATTATTTTATGTTGTTATAATTTTTTATGATTACTGGCCACTAGCCCTACCCGTATGTTAAATGAATGTCGCCATTGTAGCGTCACGTTCACAGATATAGATAGACCTAGATAACGCAAGTATCACGAACTGTATGAAAACTAAGCGTGCCACTTTTTGACTACCTACTATGACGTCACAAGTTCGCGCTCTCTCGCTCACGCTCACCCAGCAAGCAGTAGTGAACTTGACTGAGCGCGAAAGTGGCGGCTTATGATTTTCGAACATAAGCTGGTGCGATTTTTGGCACGCGAAGTAGTTGCTCTTGCGTTATCTAGGTGTATCTATATCTGTGCTCACGTTGTACACAATTTTAATGATAATATGCTTTCACAATCCTGATGCACAACCGGTTTTGCATTTGAACACATTGAGGCAATTTACATTTTGCATAAGATGACTTCGCCGCTCACAAAATTCTGCCAGACTATTGAAATTCCCCGTAAAAGCTTGTTTGAAGTCTTAAAAACATCATTTCTGTGAAATAATAATAACAAGGTAAACAATGTAAACCGTACAATCTAATTTGATAAAAATGTAAAGGGTCCTCGAAAAGATTAATTGCAATTGTCAAACATTACGTGGTTGATACACATTGGTGCGCAAATCGATCGCCTACCAAATGCAATTGAAGCGATTGACAATATACATACAAAACATGAACACGAAGAGCAGTGGTGGCTCAGTGGTAACGGCCGCGGCTTACGAGTTGTAGGTCGGGGGTACGAATCCCAGCAGGCACTTTTTGTAAATTATTTCATAACCACTGCTATTAAACGTATTAAACGGTGAAAGGAAAACATCGTGAGGAAACCGGCATGTGCTAGAACCAACAATTCGAAGACATGTGACATCTACCAATCCGCACTGAACCCGCGTGGTGATGGATTACTGCCCACTCCCTCTCACCGAGAGGAGGCCTGTGTCCCGGCAGTGGGAACATTATAGGCTGATTAGGCTACACAAAACATTGATAATTGCAATTGATCGTTTTGGGGACCCTTTAAAAACAAATCTAAGCGAAGCACGGACCTTTTTAACCGACTTCAAAAAAATGAGGAAATAATGTTAGGAGAACCTGTTTATTTCAAAATATTTATTGTTACCCAATACTCGTTACAAAATATGAATTTACATTTTGTGTTTAGACCGTAAATGTGCATTTAATGATGAAGTAGAACCTTCAAATTTTAACACTCTGTTACATAATTTACATTTAGCAAAGTGCTTGTCTTCTTTGACAAAATAATTCCAGACTTTAGAAGCGTTTTTCCGGGTACTAGCAGGCTCGTCGCCATTTGACTCCTCTCTGACCTCTCCTCCCCCTCTATCTTCTGTAAATAAAAGGAATACCAAGTACTTGTTCAATTGTTAAATTTTAGAAATGCTTGCTGCTAGTCATGCACTAGTTTGTTCGGTTCTAATCTGGGCAGGTCCCAATGTGACTTTTTCAATTTATATGTACTTACTTTCTAATATCTGTGTAGGAAAACATTCTGAGGAAACCTGGATTTTCTATATTTATGTCTGTAATTTATATGGTGTACATAATAAAGAGTATTCTATTATTTAATATCACACTTATCACATTATCACACTAATATTATAAAGGTGAAAGTTTGTGAGTGTGTGTGTGTTTATATGTTTGTTACTTCTTCACGCTTAAACGGCTGGACCAATTTTGATATAGTTTTGTATGGAGGTAGCTGACAGCCTGGATTAACATATAGGCTACTTTTTATCCCGATATTCCAACGGGATGGACACTTATGCGGGTGAAACCGCGGGGCGCAGCTAGTAGTTATTATAAGTCAGAAATAGCCAACCCGTCTTGAGCTAGCGTGGTGATCAATGCTCGTAGCTTCTCTGTATGAGAAGATACAAAGGCCTCTTCCCCACTGCTGGGCAAAAGCCCTGCAGTGGGACAATAATAGGCTGGTATTATTATTTTTATCATAATCAGCCTATAATGTTCCCACTGCTGGGACACAGGCCTCCTCTCGGTGAGAGGGAAAGGGCCGTAATCTACCACGTGGGCCCAGTGCGGATTGGTAGACGTCACATGTCTTCGAATTGTTGGTTCTAAAACATGCCGGTATCCTCACGATGTTTTCCTTCACCGTTTTGAGAGCAGTGGTGATGCAATAATTTACACAAAGTAAAGCTCCTGTCTGGATTCGAACCTACGACCTACAACTCGTAAGTCGCGGCCGTTACCACTTGGCCACCACTGCTCCATTATTATTTTTATAGGTGGTACTAACCTTGAACATCAACATCGACAAAATAAAGACTTTTGATAGAATCCAATTTTATACGGTGTTTTATTGCCAAGTGTTTCTTCAGGTCTGATGTAGACTCAGTGTATTTAAACTCTTCATGACATAATTTACATTCTGCATTCGATTTATTTTTGTTTCTAAGAAAATGCTCCCAAACTGCTGAAGATTCTTTTCTCTTTAAATCAGAGACGGAATCTGATATCTGCTTATCTGCAAAGAAAGATAATTAATTACATAATATAAATAAAAATGTAATATATTTAATTTATATTATGTCGTTTATTTATTTTCTTCCCTATTAATTACGTTTTTTTTTAATATTTAAAATAGTGGACAACCGGTGTCGGGAGCAGGTCCAAGCTACCGGTGGTTAGGGCTCCAGAGACAAGAACCCCCCTCACAATGGGAGCCGTATCGAGGAGTACTGACTTCTGAATCGGGTCCGAGGCCTTCGACCATATTATTAATAATTAAATAAATATAGTCATAATGTAACCTACTTTATTATTAGTTGCTGTCAATGACTTATTGCCAAAATTCGAATATACAGTAGTATTTAGAAAAATAGGCAATTAATTTTTTTTTAATTTCACAATTACCAGTTACATTTCACTTCAGTTTTGTATCGTAGAAACTTAGGAAAATACCAGTTATTCATTCAAAACAATTTTATTATCTCTGCTGCAAAATTAAATAAAACATGATTTTTTACTTTATTTTGTGTTGATAATAATTATTATATAATCCCAACTTGAAAAAAAAAAATTTTGTGTCTCCAGCAACCAACTTAGTTAAGTATGTTATGTTTGAATTTTAAGTGATTCCGTAATGATGATGTACACCCAGCCCTGCATTTCAACTGTCTGAGACATATTTTACAATTGGCATGATGCTTGTTTTTGCTTTTAATAAAATAATTCCAAACTAAGGAGGCATTTTTCCGGGTACTAGAAGGCTCGGCGTTAGTTGAATCCCCACTCTGCTCTCCTAACCCTCCATTTTCTTCTTCTGTAAATAAATGGAATACAATATTTAATTCGCCATGGACCAATAACACTAATACCAAAAAAAAAAAATGAACAACAAACTTATAACATTCGACAAGTTGCCGTAATTTCCCTAGCCCCGACAAATAATAATTCCCAAAATTTTCGAGTTTCGGATTTGTGAACTCTTGTGAACTTCAAGGACTCCTTCGACAACATTAATTGATGTTCGATTTGGTACGGAAGCGTATCGAATGGTTCTGAATAGCTATGCTGCACTGTAATATTCTTTGCTCGCTCGCTCCGGTCGCTCAACCTGCTATGGAGCGGGCTTTTTTTTTATTATTTATGGATGGGAAATCATCAAGTGACCCCTCCCGCTCTGGGTGGGGCGGAAGGGAGTGTTAGACTCTTACTGACTAAAACCTGACTCGGAGCGGGCTATGGCTCCGAATTTTGTTTGAAGGATAAAATCAGGAATGAAGTTATCCAGAAATGAACCAGAGTTACCGAAGTAGCAGTAGGCTGGCCATGTTTGTCGAAGGATCGATGGCCGGTGGAGCAGACGAGTCCCGGAGTGGAGAACGCGTATCGACAAGCGTGGCTGGGAGAGGCCGAGTTAATTGATTGAGCATTTGCACTTAAAAATCAATGAAAAAAAAAGTATTTAGAAAATTAATGCATGTATTTAATACTAACCTTCAGTCTCCGCCTCGACAAAATACAATTTTTTAACAGTCTCTAGTGTAATGTTGTGTTTTGTTGCCAAGTGGTTCCTTAGTTGTGATGTAGATTTGTTTTTTACCTCTTCATGACATAATTTACATTCTGCCTTTGATTTGTCATCGGCTCTAAGAAAATACTGCCAAACAGTTGAAGATTCTTTTTTCTTTAAATCATTTACGAAATCCGAAATCTCTTTTTCTGTGGAAACAACACAAGTTTATGTTAGTAATTGTCATTAGTTCTTCCTGTCTATAAATTATTGCAGAGAATTCAAAACATAGCGTAATTTAGACAAATAAAAACGACAACACATAAATGCACAATTCAATTAAATACTAAGTAAATACACAGTCAAGAGGGGTATTGTTAAATTAATTTAAATTACTAGATTTTTTAATCTTATATTAGTAATTTTGTTTTTTAATATAATTTTATCTTTTTACTGTGCTCTGACAGGGTCCATGTGTACATACCTAGCTTTAAGCCTTTTATAACATCTTTTTTACAATATTGAATGCAACAAATTAATATGAAATTAATTGTTAAGGAAATTGACACCCTACATGAAGGTGGTTTTGATTACAATTAATTTCTCTGACTATACATTATAAATTAAATAATACACGGACAGTTTACCGAGGTGGTGCATATATACAATATAAAAACACACATTAACCTTTTGAACGCCATTGCTACATATATGTGACAAACGAAATCTTACCCTGCACGCCAACGTCACAAATATATGACAAAATACACGTCCCACGGGTCGCACCATATTATGAAATGAACAATTTAATCATTACTTTTGTGTATTTTTATTTATATAATTTAAAAGTTTAAGCTTCCGTCTATATTGTATTGCATGAAACTAATATAAATAAACCACCAATATCGAGAAATTTGTTGTTTTAAGTGTGTGTGTGCGTTGTTTTGTTAAAATGGCCTGGCGTCAGGGGTACGGCGATACGTTTATACTCTGGCGTTCAAAAGGTTAAAGAAATAATGTGACAGTATGACACACCTACTCAGTAGGTAAAAAATAATCAAATAATGAACGGATTACGTTGTGATGATACTGCCAGCTTCTTTCTTTAAGGTATCTGGAAACAGGTGGTTTCTATGAACAAAATTAACGGCAAGAAGTGCTATCTATGAACAGAGATCTCTGCCAACAGTGCTTCCTATGAACCGAGATATCTACAAACAATGTTTTCTATCAACAATGTTTTCGGCGAAACGTGCTGTCTAGGAATAGAGATTTCTATTAGCCAATCTTTCTGCATGTAGTCGTATCGTACTAGCGTGTTTCTATCTTAGGTTCCACACTCGTAGCGTTTGAGTACTTTCAGACATAATTTACATTTTGCGTAAGATTTGTCTTTGCTTACAAGAAAATGATGCCAAACTGTTGAATTTCCCTTTCTATCAGGATTTAATTCCGAAAACTCCATTGAAGAGTTGACTAAAGAGTCAACTCTTCCATTTCTTCCCCTCCTTCTGCGTCTTCTGTAAATAAAAAGTATGCGATATTCACTCTGTCACTGAAAAATATTACTACCGCACCTACTGTAATATTCTTTTCTGATATCTACTTTGTATCACCTTGATCAGAAAAACAAACAGATATTATTTTGATGATACATTTTTAGAAATTTATACTAACCTTTAACCTCAACCATAACAAAATGAACATTTTTGGTAGTGTCATATTTTATTTTGTGTTTTGTTGCCAAGTGTTTCTTCAATTCTGATGTGGAATCAGCTTTGTTTTTAAACTCTTCATAACATAGTTTACATTATTAAATTAAGTATCTTCGTTTCTAAGAAAATACTACCAAACTCCGAAATTTGAGATCTGTCTGATCTGGTTTTCTGTTAAAAAAGTAAATTATACAGATATATCATCATAATGTTAGTCTTAATTATTATTAGTTTCTGTCTATGAATTATAGCTTAAAGCCCAAACATAGTGTGTTTTAGAAATAAAAGGCAATTGTTTTTTTCCTTGTTTATTTTATTATTCACTAATGATTTTGAACTATTACCGGTAATAATCAATACTCAATTATTTATTGTATTCCACATTGCATAATTAGGTGGTACCTACCTTAAAATTTAATGAGATCAATAAGGACCCCGTCGGGCACAGCAAATAGTAGGAGAGAGGAAGTAACATGACTATGACTACAAAATTGAAAGGATATAGTTTTAGTTGTTTATATTATGATGCCTCATCAAATGGGCCGATAATCCTGATGATACTGCCAGCTTCTTTGTTCATTGAAATGAGAAAAACAATGGGAAAACATCATTTTTTTTCTTATTTGTTTTATTATGTTCATTATGTGTATTCAATTGTGCTTATATTGATACATAATAAGGTATATATGTCGCAGCCAACTAGATAAATTAGCCTTTCAGTTAACATATATAATATATTTCACTATTTCCAGAATATTTTCCCTATTACATTACTAGAATTATAAAATTAAAAGAGCATGGTTTTAGTTGTTTATATTATGATGCCTCATTAAATGGGACGATAATCCTGAAGTGGAACTTTTGTGACATGGTATCACTTTGCCACACAAATTACATTTAGCGTAACTTTTGTCTTCACTTCTGACAAAACTTTTCCAGACTGCAGAAGTGTACCTCCGGGGACTCGTTAGTTCGCCGTCGGCTAACTCTTCGCCGTCTGCAAATAAAAGTATTTATTTTTTCGATGATAGCTTTTATCATTTAAACATTCATTGCTTTGAGTTTTGTAAGTTTTCTAATCAACGAAAGATTTTACAATCGCAAAAACCATTAAAAAGGGTTTATATATCAGTAGATTTTTTTTTCTTTAGCCTGTACTATCCCACTGCTGGGCAAAGGCCTCCCCAGTAGATATTAAAAAATATAATTTATATTAAAAAATAAAATTAATGTTAAAAAAATATTTTGATACTGTTATTTTAAGAAAACTATGCTTCACCTTTAAATATTAACTCGACGGGTCTTTTTTTTTTGGGAATTCCTTCTTTTGTGTGTTTTGCTGCCCAATGATGTTGCAGTGCCGATGTAGAACCTGCGTAACGTTTGAGTACTTTCAGACATAATTTACATTTTGCGAAATTTTTGTCTTCGCTTACAAGAAAATGCTTCCACACTGCTGAATATGCTTTTCTATCAGGCTTGAATTCTGAAAACTCCATTTCTTTCGTTAATTCTTTCATTTCCTCTTCTTCTTCTTCTTCTGCATCTTCTGTAAATAAAATGTATACAATATTCAATCTACCATTGAAAAATATCATTACTGTACCTACTAATAATTTTCTAAGGGTCATTTTCTCGAACGAAAAGTGCGCGGCGACTACTGGGATCGGTTGAATGATTAATCAACAGGCAATCACAGCAGTTCACGCGCACTTCACGCGCACTTAAATTTAAGTGGATGCAGCTGCATACCAGTACTTTACGAGGAGCGACTGCCTATCTAACCTCCATAACCCAGTTACTGGGTAACGCTATACCCTTTGGCAAGACTGGTTGTCAGACTACCTTTAACGACTGTTAAAGATCTAAAAATGACAGCCGAGGCCAACGGATTAACGTGCTTTCTGAGGCATGGAGGTGTCTTGATATGTAATGGATGGTTACCCATCCACGGGCTGATCTTGTCAAGTGCAGCATAACCTTTAATCGGTAAAAATAAATCGCCACAGGAAAATAAATTGTTAGTAAAATTGTTGAAATCTATAGTAACCTTCCACTTTGACCTCAACAATATAATCGTTTTTGAATTGTATTGCGTGTTTCGTTGCCCAGTGGTTCTCTAACTCCGATGTAGAACCAGAATCGTATTGAAACTCTTTGTGACATAATTTACATTCTACATTTGACTTATTTTCGTGTCTAAGAAAATGCTCCCAAACTGCTGGAGTTTCTTTATTCTTTAAATCAATAATAACGCATTCTGCGATCCCCTTTTCTGTGAAAAAAAACAGAAGATTACTTAGATAGATATTAATAGGTAGGTACTATTCTAATTATTAGTACTTAAATATATGTCTATGAATTATTGCTTAGAGTCCAAAACATAGTAAAATTTAGAAAAAAAAAAGGCAATGTTGATTTTACTTTTTAGGGTTCCGTAGTCAACTAGGAACCCTTATAGTTTCGCCATGTCTGTCTGTCCGTCCGTCCGTCCGTCCGTCCGTCTGTCCGTCCTCGCTTAATCTCTGTGACCGTTAGCACTAGAAAGCTGAAATTTGGTACCAATATGTATATCAATCACGCCGACAAAGTGGTAAAATAAAAATTGGTAAAAAATGTTTTATTAGGGTAGCCCCCCTATATGTAAAGTGGGAAGTGATTTTTTTTTTAATTTCAACCCTAACGTGTGATATATTGTTGGAAAGGTATTTAAAAATGAATAGGGGTTTACTAAAATCATTTTTTGATAATGTCAATAATTTCGGATATAATCGCTCCAAAAGTAAAAAACAATGTGTCCCCCCCCCTCTAACTTTTGAACCATAAGTTTAGAAAATATGAAAAAAATCTGAAAAGTAGAACTTTATAAGGACTTTCTAGGAAAATTATTTTGAACTTGATAGAAACAACAGTTTTTGTACAAAAAAGACAAAAAGTTGTACAGAATCATTTCTGGACTAAGTTCGTAGTATAATCGTATATGCAAGCATTTTTTTTAACTTCGTTTACATATTTTATTATCCTGAACGTACCTTTTTTCTAACAAAAAAAGAATTATTAAAATCGGTTCTCGCAATCCAAAATTACCACCGAAAACTTCTGGCACGTCTATGTACTCGTATTAATTAGTAACCCAATTCCCCGAGAGATGGCGCTGTAGGTACTTATTACATTGGGTCGGGTATTATCGAATTGTACGTGGGAAAACCTATTGTGACGGACGGGAAACTACGGAACCCTACACTGAGCGTGGCCCGACACGCTCTTGGCCGGTTTTTTATTTTATTATCTACAAATAGTTTTTCACTATTACCAGAACTACAAAAAAGCATCAATGTAAAGATAATCAAGCAGCGGAATTTTATGAGGCATGTTTACAATTTTTGACATAATTTACATGTATTTAGCGTAACATTTATCATCAATGCGAAAATAAAAACCAGTCAAGACAAATCTGTCAATAAAAATAATTAATTTCCGTCGAAATCTAAACAGTCATAACTAGTATCTATGGGTGCTTGCATGAAGACGGGGTTCCCGGTAATGCACCTATACCACAGCCGACGAGGAAATGCCTAGCTATCATCGATTTTCTCGCCCAAGAAACGTACAAAAGATTCTAGGTCCCGTGTAGGTAACTCGTAAAAGAGATGATCGCTGACTGTTCACACAGCCGGCGAGTACTCGTTTGTTGCAGCGACAAGAGCTATCAAAGAGAATACTCGCTTAGCGCCGCTGGCTTGCCGACAAGAACAGCAGAGCTGAGAGACTTACGCTTGGTACCGACGCAGCACATCAAGATACCCGAAACTGTCAAATTTTCCCAATCGACTTTAAACCTTATGCTTTAGCGCTAAAGTTTTTAAAATATACATACGCATACCAGTTGGACATGCGCCTTAAGACCTTAGTTGGTACCTATCGGTGAGGGTGAAATAGCCCCGTATTAACTTGCACACATCAAAAGTGTCTAGGGATCAAGCATTTTTATGCGGATTTCTTGAGATTGAGATGTGGCTTTGTAATAAATTTATGATTTTATAAATTTATATGGATCCTTTTTGGTGCATTTCATAATTTGAATCAGGAACTGTGAATCAAATTCGAGTAAAAGATGAAAATCAGCTGTCAATATTTTCCCTATAAAAACATACAACGCATTGAAGACATTATTAGTGCTACTGTTTCCCTACTACTGATTAAAACCAACGTTATTATGGAGCGGCGACGTCATTTAAGCAGGGAAGAAATGCTCAGAGCCGTGGGAATGATAGAAGCTGGTTCCCGGCAACGTACTGTGGCTTTAGCTCTGAATACAAGTCAGAGTGTTATCAGTCGACTTTGGACACGTTACCGAAGCACTGGTACCGTGGCTGAGCGCCATGGAGGACGGTATCGCTGCACCACACGGAGACAAGACCGATACATTCAAATCTTAACTCGAAGAGCTCCAACAATAACCGCCATGATGTTAGCCGTGAGGCTTCATCACTCTTCAGGGAACTTAATTAGCGACCAAACAGTCAGAAACCGCTTGCATGAAGTGAACCTTCATTCCCGAAGACCGCTACGGGTACCACCTATAGCAATGCACAATCGTAGGATTCGATATCAATGGGCTCTTGAACACAGAAATTGGGCAGAAGAACAATGGCGTTTCGTGTGCTTTTCTGATGAGTCTCGTTTTGGTATGAGACCGGATACAAGACGTATACGACACTGGAGAACCCCTGGACGCCAACAGCGATTAAAATCCTGCCAGGAAGTCCATCCTTATAGTGGTGGAACCATCATGGTATGGGCGGGTATTTGGATCGGCGGAAGAACTGAGTTGATTTGGATCAGAGGCAACCTCAACGCTCAAATTTATGCTGAGACGATTGTATCTGACGTCATCGTTCCTCTACAAGTGCAAATCGGTCCCTTATTTCAGTTAATGCATGATAATGCACGACCGCACACCGCAAGAGTTGTAAGACAGACTCTCGCCGCAGCTAACATCAATGTCCTGCCCTGGCCTGCTCAGTCGCCAGACTTGAACCCGATTGAGCATGCATGGGATATGCTACAGAGAAGAGCTCTGCCGAATATGGAGGGTATCCAGTCGCAAGAAGACCTTTTTTTGTTGTTGCAACGAACATGGGCGGCCATTCCACAGCGTGATTTGGATGAACTCATTTTGAGTATGCCAAACCGATGTTCTTGTGTTGTTAGTGTTCGCGGTAGAAACACGGAATATTAATTGTTTAAGTTACCCAATAAAATTTTAAAGAAAACTGTTATTTCAGTCTTTTTTTCGAACTTTTGTGTTAGTGGTTCAAATGTCAAAAATCCCTTTATTAGGAAAATGGCAAATTTCTTTATTAATGCAAAGGTGACTTGGTTTATCGTTACTGTGACAAACGAAAACACTTTATTTGATGAATCCTTAAAGAAAATTTTAATTAATATCAATCAGGAGAAAAGTTATTGCAAAAATATATGTTGATCCCTAGACACTTTTGATGTGTGTATGTGCTAACAACAAAAAACAAGAAACAAGTAAAATATTGTAACCGTTTCTTTCCGTAGATCAACTAGCGGGTAATTGCGTAACACACTAACAGTAGCAATGGCTTTCATTTTGACAGTTCAACAACATTCATTGCGTTATTTACATTTTTGTGCAGACAAATTTTTGGAACATATGAAGCAATGGATTAACAATATCCTTCAAAATGATTCAGATTGTGATTGTTACGCAATTAGGTTGCGGCAGTGATCTGACATACCGGAACCCCCTTTATGGGTTCCCGGACTGTAATTTTTATTAGGTTCCCATTTATTTAGATATATACCCTTCAACTTTTAACTAGGTAGAAGTTTTTTTTTTTTATCATGTTCTTGTTTTATTTTGTGAGATTTGTTTGCCAAGTGCCTCTGTAATCCTGTTGTAGAACCAGCCTTGCATTTTAATACTTTGAGACACAATTTACATCTGGCACGACTTTTGTCTTTGCTTCTGAGGAAATTTTTCCAGACTGTGGAAGCCTTGTGCCCCCGTCGTTTATATACAATTTCTAAAAACTCCATATCTGTAAACAAAGGGATACTTAAATAATTGTCTGCTTTTTTGTTTATTTGTTTTTCAGCATTTTGCAGAATGGGATCGCTGCAAACCACGAAAGAAGTGGGGATCCCGCCACTTCTTGAATTTGATAGATTTCTAACGGATAGGAAAATAGGTAGCGCGGTTTTGCGAGTGATGGAAGACGTAGAAGGAGGCTTGGCCTTTGACCAGGTGTAGGACAAATAAGGCTACCTAAAAAGAAAAAAAAATGTACGACGACATACCTAAGACATAAGTCTGACAACCAGTCTTACCAAACGGTAGTAACTGGGTTGTGGAGGTCAGATAGGCAGTCGCTCCATTTAATACTGGTATTCAGCTGCATCCGGTTAGACTGGAAGCCGACCCCAACATAGTTGGGAAAAGGCTAGGCAGATGATGAATTTGTACGACGACATAATTTATACCTAATTGAAATCGAACTAACTCATGGATAAAATCGCTCAAAACAAATTTGGCATCTTTGATTTTTTTTTTGAGCCGGGTCCTAGCCGTGTCACGTACCGAGCACGGGTGACGCACGGATTTAAAGTACGTGTACTATGAACATTTTATAGGATGAAGCTGTTTATACTTCAACGTACGGTGACTATCGAATCGACTAGACTAGTCTATTTTTTTATCCCTTAGACGAAAGCGCCAAGAAAGCCTACGGAATTAAAATTTTCTTACGCTTTTTGAAATTTGCTAGACAGTCATTTGACACTTTAGATTTGCAATCATAACAAATGTATAGGTACTTACAGATTTCACAATCATTAGAATTATCAATACAACTTTAAATGTTCAAGTTACTTACCTTATTGAATTACTATTTCATGAAAATTGCACAAGTCAGTACTTACGCAATTTTCAACAACCAAACAGCAACCTAACTCCCAGTCAGTCTAAATGTCAGTACATTTGAGGCCAATTCTAACTTTGGCAATTTATTGATGATTCTAATGATTATGATTCCGTATCCGTCGAGGCGTCGATACATATTTGTTACGACCGTGAATCATATTTTGTTCAACGTACAGTCAGCATCAAAAGTCGATTAACACTGTCATTTTTACATTAGTAGCACATATAATGTCGCCTCTTTATGCACTTTAGTTTAAAACTCCTTAAGGTTTTTTTCTTAAGACGGATGCCTTATTCTCGCTGTCAGTTTGCCGTCAATGCTTTTGTTATCAAATTGACAACAATTTTTCTCAATAAACTGCTTTTTAGCTTGTCACATAATAGCAAAGAGTTTATATTCTAAAAAAATTTCTTCTGCTGCAATTTTGAACAAATATTTTGCTCAATAACTAAGATTAAAAAAACTGAAGTGTTAATCGACTTTTGCTGCTGACCGTACAACCTGATACAGACATGCAAATTTCAAACGGATCGCGGGCTACCTAAGCGGATCCTCTTTAACAGAAAGTGCGGGAGTTTCGTTTCTACACAGATTTCTTATTATATGGTATGGCTTTACAGTTATTGGTACTGCCCATTAGGAGGATGATTGTGAACATTCTTCGAGAAGACAATGAAGTCGTCTACAGTATGGACAACAGCCTTGCACCCTTTCCTATGGTGCGTGGAACACATCCATCTTGTCTTCCGATTACCAGAAGTCTGGTGCCGGTAAAAAGTGTATCCCGATATTAGGATTAGTTTACTGCCACGCGATGAGTAGACGTAATTTGCAAAGCCTGTAAATAATAAATCAATATTACGATAACTCTCAGGTCTTAAAAGAAAGAAAAATGCTTTTATTGGCATTACAGAAAAAATTACCTTAAGTGCTTGGCCAGACTGGCAGCGCAGGCGGGGGGGCGGTGCGGCGAACTCAAACATATAAACTTCATTTGAGTGTCCATAGGGGGCACGCGGGCGCGGTGAGCGGCGCGGGCTGCTCGGCGCGGGGAGCGCGCGGGTAACTCATGCCATAGCTCGTTCATACAAGTGGCCGCAGAGGGTGCGCGGGCGGCCCGCACTGGGACCGGGGTTCTCAAACTAGTTCGAGCTTTATTATGGTAAAAATAAGTCTTCTTCATCCATATTATATTTTGACAAACACTGGACACGACAATATGCAGAACACAGACGCGCTCCACTGCGGACAGGCAGACCGCGCGCGTTCCCGCACCCGCACCGCTCCCCGCCCCGCGCTGTCAGTCTGACCAAGCACTAAAACTATAAATAACAGAAAACAATACTTTTAAAGTTTTAATGCCAAAAGAGCCTCAGCTCAGCATAATGTCAGATGACAACACAAGATCACCACCTGACGCTGGTTTTGAGCTGCAGCCCACGATTGCCATACGCAGGAATAATAAACACAGAGGGAAATGTATGTGCCCGTTTTAATCAATTAACAGAATAAATTAAAATTGATACAATTGATTGATGATTTATTTATTACTAACTGCGCCCCACGGTTTCATCCGCATAAGTCGCGATCCCGTGGGAATATCGGGATAAAAAGTATAGGGTATTTGACAGTAAAGCAATTCATATTTTGTGGACCATTTTACGAATCTCCATACAAAACTGCCAAACAAATGAATTGCGTGATATGAAATTGTACCCAAATAATATTATGAATTGTCAGTTTGTGACCATTTTACGACTTTTATTATGCTATCCTTTTATGATTCTGCTAAAGTGGCTATTTTGGGCCCCCAGATCATGGCCATGATCATGATCGTGATCATGTGAAGACCATGTAGATTGATGTCTGAAATGGTCTTTTGAGAAAAGTAGCACACAGGTTTGAGTGGACCTATCCAAGAACCTACGCAAAACCGCGCGGCGCTGCGCGGTATCTACTAAGTATTTCTCGATGTCATAATATCTAATATCACATTTTATTTTATCAGAAACGTTGAGTCATTTATTTAAAAGGGGTTAGAAGATTTTAGTATGGAGGGTGGCCCTAAGGTCGGTCGCCATTTTGATTTTTTTTCAGAATCGCGGTGCACAACAAAAGTTATATATTTAGATAGAGGACGCTTATACAAACAAAAAATGTTATATAACATAATATCCTAAAGCGTCAGGTTTCGGAGTTATTCACCGAAATATAATTCGAAAACAACAAGGATTTATTTGTTTTTTTTCCCTCCAGGTAAGCATATTGAACTATTGAGGTAATAAAAACGTTATAAAACCTTTATGGAGAAGAAACAAATGAAGAATAGACATTTTTTAAATAAATAATTAAAAACGGCTATTTATAGTTCGTTTTTTAATCCCAGAGACTAATCTGACATTTAAGTCTTTTGTGTTTTCGTTTTTTTTTAGTATAGAAGTTTGACATTACACTTGTCAGATTAGTCTCCGGGATTAAAAAACGAACTATAAATTGCCGTGCTTAATTATTTATTTAAAAAATGTCTATTCTTCATTTGTTTCTTCTCCATAAAGGTTTCATAACGTTTCTATTACCTCAATAGTTCAATATGCTTACCTGGAGGGAAAAAAAAACAAAAAAATCCTTGTTGTTTTCGACTTATATTTCGGTGAATAACTCCGAAACCTGACGCTTTAGGATATTATGTTATGTAACATTTTTTATTTGTATAAGTGTCCTCTATCTAAATATGTAACTTTTGTTGTGCACCGTGATTCTGAAAAAAAATCAAAATGGCGGCTGATTTTAGGGCCAAAACCTTCAAACCCCTTTAAGCTAAATTCACAAAAATAACAAAATTCCCAAAAGTTTGCCAACAAGAAAGGCGGTTATAAATAAATAAATAATTTATTGGCATAAAAAATGTGTTCAAAAAGTGAAGCCCTGACTCCTGCACTAGGTCAACACCTGTGTTGCAGGAGCCAGTGTCTTCTCCCAATCAGTAGGATCTGGATTTTATGTAATACTAGCCGCGCCCACGGTTTTACCCGCATAAGTTTCGATCCTGTGGGAATATCGGGATGAAAAGTAGCCTATATGTTAATCCAGGGTGTCAGCTACCGTCATACAAAATTTTACCAAAATTGGTCAGGCCGTTTGAGCGTGAAGAAGTAACAAACATATAAACACACACACACACACTCGCAAACTTTCGCCTTCATAATATTAGTGTGATAAGTACATCGTTTGTATTTACGACAAAAACTAAATAATGAAAGTAAATTATTAAATTAAATATTAGGCTGTAATATGGGTCATGTAAGAAAAGTAAATCTGAAATACAAAAGACAAAGAAAAAATACTGCAGGAAACTTTGTATTTATTTATTTAAAGGAAAAGTTAGGAGCAGTAACTTTCCAAGCTATGGTTTTGATTATTTCTGACAAGACTACGATATCTACGAATCGTGCCGACTCGGACGCGGGTTGTGCCCTTCACGGTCTAAAATAAGGCCAACGTGATGAGATAAGTAATGTAAACAAACTTTCAGGGGTTCATAACGTTTTTATTTAAAGAATAATACAAATAAGCTTGCAATTGCTTGCATGTAACGTTACAGATTCGAGCATTACATTAGTGAGGGAGGAAAATCGAGCATTACAGCGCGCACCTTGTAATGATACAATGTGTGACAACTTGTAGCAATTGATGTTGCGCTCCACTTGTAAAACGTCAATTCTGTAATGTTACATTACAAACGAATGCTCGTCAGTCAGGGAGGTAGTATTGTAATGTAATGCTCAAAGTCGAATCTGTAATGTTACATTACACGCGAATGCTCCTGGTGAGGGAGTACCTTAATAGTTGTCGTCTGTATTAGACAAAAAAAAATCGTCAGAAGAGTCCGAATCAATGGCTTTGATCACAAACCTATCTATTACTTAAAATCAAGTGCTACCAGACTGTGATTCCATAACTGGAAAGGAGGTACTGCAGCGTTACCTCTGCGGTTAAAAACCTTCTTTTCTAATTAATATGTCTGATTAATCTTTTTAAACAGAATTTTTATAGTTAAAATCAACAACTACTTACAATAACAGTAAAAATCAACAAGAAAAACTAACAATAACGAATTAGTAACAACAAAAAATTAAACAAGTACGGAAACGAAAATAAACGTAACAGTGCGGACCATATCCTGACAGCTGCTGTACCAACCGCTTTCCTGTAAAGCCGGCTGTACACATGGGGCCAAGGTGTTGGGCCAACGTGTAGAGAGCTACCTGGCGGTATGTTGGCTTAATTGGTCTAGTTGGCGCCAACATTGGCAGGCCATCCGAATAGTGTCGGTTTTTTTTTTCACACATCAAAGGATCTTGACGCGCTCCGCAAATAGCGTTCACACGTTGGTGTCTTGTTCAGTTCGTTGTTACTCGTCAGCGGAGACAGTATCGTTGCGCGTGAGTGAAATTTACGTTCCCATGTTCCGATAGCAAAATTATTATCACCCTGTATATCAATAATAACTAATAACACATTTACCTCGTTCTATTCCGATGAATAGTCACCATCCACCACCTTCTTTTGCGCCATTTCTTTTTAGTCACTCTACTTTGGTGCACATGTACGTAATACGTAATAATTAAACGCACTGTATAAATAAATTGCTGCGGCTGCAAGAACTTCTACGTCCATCTTTGAAGCGCCAATGCAGAATTATCAGTAAGCCAATGTGTGAACAGCAATCTTGGTTATCCATCATTTTTGCCCAACACGTTGGCCCAACACCTTGGCCCCATGTGTACAGCCGGCTTTAACACGAATCACAGACAGCCGTCATCGATCGACTGACGTCACTATTGCGTGCGAGAGATAAGGACAGAGATAATAATCGCTCGCTATCGTAATGTAACTCAGTAAAGGTCAGATTGTTGACGTATGTTATCTCGTCTCGTTGGCTGCACTTTAGGAAAGATCATGAGTTTCTCTTTTTTTTTGGATTTCTTATTCCATGACTTCGTAATACATTCTATGCATACTGGTAGTGTCTATAGGAGGATGATTGTGCTCTCTCTTCGAGGAGATAATGTGATCATATATTGTATGAACAACAGCCTTGCATCCCTTTCCTCGGTGCGTGGAACACATCCACAGCGTCTTTTGATTGCTGGATATCTTGTGCTTATAATAGGTATATCCGGATAATAGGATCAGCTTCTTCTTACTTTGCCTTGATCTGACGAAATTTGCAATGACTGTAAATAGTATAAAACATATAACTTTACGATTATTACATCCTCAAGTAAGTACCTAGTGAGTAGTACTAAGTATTTCTTTGGTCTAGTGTTTTTTTTTTGCAGTTAAATATCACTTGTTATTATTATAATTATTTTAAACAAAAACTAAATGCAGTAAAGTTTTCGAAAATTTATTTACGACAACTCAATGCAACATTTTAAGATGACATAATTCTCTAAAATATTGCCTAATAATAGAAGTCGGTTAAAGTACGTATGATGTCAAAGACAACAAAAAAGTTAATGTGATACGAAACATTAGATACGAAAGGCAAAGAAAAAATAAATGAGCGGTAGCTCCTTCGGGTAGTTCCCGCTCGTTAATACCCCGTCGTTAACACTATTAACGACTGGGAATGTTTTGTTCCACTTGTTAACTGTGTTGAAGAACGCGACATTTTTTTCCCAATCGTTCATCCCTCGTTCAGTGTCCAGTTCAAGAGTCAGATAGGTTAAAGAAAAAGTGCTTCAGTTAGGTACCTATACGACTTTTGAATTCACAAAATGAATAACGAAAAGATAAATGCTTCTATCCTTGTTTCGCAAACGGTTCTGAAGTGTTTTGTGTCGTATTAAATGTATATTCTATCTGCAATTTATTTATTTATTGGCCTATCTACAATTGTTACACTGCTTATCCTAATAATACAAGCAATATGATACAAGCATAGTGTACAATATAACAAAAACAAAAAAACAAAAGATAAGAAATTGCTTATCAGTTATGACGATGCTACCAAGAAATCACAATAGATGACATACACCACCCCAGTAGCTTGACCTTGAAATAGCCAATCACCGCGTCACATACTGCACACTACCATTTGTAATCCACGGTAAGTTTAAAAATATTGCATCAAAAATTCGACTTTACAATGAAGAGGCACTTTTTCTTTAACCTATCTGACTCTTGAACTAGATGTGGAACGAGGGGTGAACGATTGGGAAAAAACTTCACGTTCTTCAACACTGTTAACGATCGGGAACTACCGAAAAAATGTCGCGTTCTTCAACACTGTTATCGAGTGGAACAAAACATCCCCAGTCGTTAATAGTGTTAACGACGGGGTATTAACCCTTAACTTGGCAAGTGTACTAGAGGGCACATGAAAATAAGATATGAGTTTCGGCATGTGACCTATAGAGCACGGGTCTGTTTACAGAGAATACAAAAAAAATATGATAAATGTCAGTATGTTAAAATTATTTTAGCAGTAGCTCATACTGACACATACTGACATTTATCATATTTTTTTTGTATTCTCTGTAAACAGACCCGTGCTCTATAGGTCACATGCCGAAACTCATAACTTAATATTTTCATGTGCCCTCTAGTACACTTGCCAAGTTAAGGGTTAACGAGCGGGAACTACTCCTCCCATCCCCGCTATGATTCTGATTACGTCATCGTGGCCATGCCTGATGTCCAGATGTCTACAAATCGTGCCGACGCGGACACGGCTCGCGTCCGACACGGTCTAGGAAAGATCATGAGTTGTACTTCTTTATGTATTTCTTATTCCATAACTTGTCAATTCATTCTTCCATAACTTGTCAATTCCTTCGATTCATATTGAAACTGTCAATAGGAGGATGGTTGTGTTCTCCCTTCAAGGAGACAATGCGATCGTTTACTGTGTGTACAACCGCCTTGCATCCCTTCTTTCGGTGCGTGGAGCACATCCACAACGTCTTATTTTTGCTGGATGTCTTGAGCTTATAATAGGTATATCCGGATAATAGGATTAGCTTGTTCTTTTTTTGCCTTGATGTGACGAAATTTGCAATGACTGTAAATAACACAAAACGATTAACATTACGATCATTCTACCTCGAGTACCTACTGAGTATTTCTTTGATTTAATGGTTTTTTTTTGCAGTGAAATATCACTTTTTTATTATATCGCTCATTTGGAGAAACATCGACGTACCTGCTACCTTTTTTTAGTCTTTGCTTTCCTAATCTAGGTAAATACGCTTTCTAAGTGCTTTGTCATATTTAACTCATTTTTGGGAAATAATACATTTACGTCGACGTTTCTCCAAATGAGAAAAGAAAGAAAGAAAGAAAGAAAATACGTTTATTTGCGGTGAAAATGACGCAAAAAGAACATAAACACAAAAAATAAAATAAAAAGGTAGAGGGAAACATGCGTCACATCCACGCAAAACGATGAGCGATATGTTAAACAGAAACAGTGCCGTAAAGTTTTTGAAATTTATTTAGGACAACTCTTCAATCAATCATAGCACTAGATTAATGATTAGGGACAAAAATAAGTCGCTAAAGTGGCCCCGTTTGCACACACATAAACATTTATATTTCTTACTACGAATGAACGGAAAAAGGCTTAATAATATTAACAACTTCAGATTATTATAAACCGTAACAATCATAACATAAAGTTTAATTACGATTGCAAATTATTAATACTTAAGGCCTTCTATCATCATCACAGAAAGGTTAAAAGCAATTAAAATGTCACTTGAAAATAAAAAGTCATTTTTATAATAACTACAAAAATATTTATTCTAAAATGAAACTTAACATCTAAGTAATAAGTTTAAAAACATTCTGTTGACAAGTTCGTGCTTACTCAATTTTAGAACTAACGTAGTTCTTGGTATTACATTTTAATGCTCAGAACCTTCGACCAATAATAGCACTAGATCAAGAAGTAACTATTTAGTAATCTGTGCCGTAACCACCAAGATTTTGGAAGGAATATATTTTTTTCGGTAAGTTAAATAGTGAAATACAAATCAACAACAATTAGCAAATGTTATAATTGTTTGGCCAATATTTGCGACAACGCGCCAACTATTCTAACAAACATCGACTGTTCTGGAACAGGGAATGCACAGAGTGGTATTGTTATTTTATATGTTATTTTTAAACTTATTTTTGTTTTTTTTTAAACTTATTTTTAAACTTACCGAAAAAAATATATTCCTTCTAAAATCTTGGTGGTTACGGTGGTTATTTACACAATTTATGAACGCGCACTGCGGAATTTTGACGTCTTAACGTTGGCTATGATTGGACCATACTAATTTGAAATAAGAGCACAAAAGTATTTGTGCTCTTATTTTTCGGGCCGTTTTTGAAGCGCTTATCGGGCATCTAGTGCTATTACTGATCGAGGCGACAACTCGACGCAACATTTTAAGACGACATAATTCTCTAAAATATTGCCTAATAATAGAAGTCGGTTAAAATACGTTAGATGTTAATGGGAAAAGAAAAGTAAATGTGATACGAAACATTAGATATGAAAGGCAAAGAAAAAAATAAGGAGCGGTATCCCCGCTATGAATTTGATTACGTCATCGTGGCCATGCCTGATGTCCAGAGGGGCAATTCTCGTAATTTTAAAAACGTTCACAGTCTGATCTCAGTGTCAATCTGTCAAAAAAATCTTTGATTTACCTACATTTTGACAAGATTTTGACATTTGGTTGTCGCCGAGATGAGACTGTGACGAGATGAAACGAACGATTGAACGTTTTAAATTACGAGAATTGGCCTTCTGATGTCTACGAATCGTGCCGACGCGGACACGGCTCGCGTCCGACACGTTCTGGGAAAGATCATGAGTTGTACTTCTTTATGTATTTCTTATTCCATAACTTGTCAATTTCTTCTTCCATAACTTGTCAATTCCTTCTTCCATAACTTGTCAATTCCTTCTTCTATAACTTGTCAATTCCTTCTTCCATAACTTGTCAATACCTTCGATTCAGTTTGATACTGTCAATAGGAGGGTGGTTGTGTTCTCCCTTCAAGGAGACAATGCGATCGTTTACTGTGTGTACAGCAGCCTTGCATCCCTTCCCACGGTGCGTGGAGCACATCCACAACGTATTATTTTTGCTGGATGTCTTGAGCTTACAAAACGTGTACCCGGATAATAGGATTAACTTCGTACCTCTTTGTGAAGTGATGAAATTTGCAATGGCTGAAAATAATACAGAAAAAATACCATCAATTTATCTCAAGTACCAACATCTATTCATATTTTATTTATATCACATTTTATTTTATTCTACATTAATCAAAAACTTTATGCAGTTTTGTAATTTATTTAAAAAAAATGTTAACTATTTGAAATTACGAGTATAATATGCAACATTTTAAGATGACCAAATTCTCTAAAATATTGTCTAATAATAGAAGTCGGTTAAAATACGTATGACGTTGATGAGAAATAAAAATCTGACAATGAATGACATTAGATTTGACAGGCCAAGAAAAAATACTGAAGATATTTTATTAAGAAGAAAGTCTTTGACCCGTGCGTTTTGGCTGTGATGACATATGGCACAGAAACGTGGTCGCTCACAATGGGCCTAATTAGAAGTCACCCAAAGGGCAATAGAGAGGGCTATGCTTGGTGTTTCTCTGCGTGATCGAATCAGAAATGAGGAGATCCGCAGGAGAACCAAGGTAACCGACATAGCCCGAAGAATTGCCAAACTTAAGTGGCAGTAGGCAAGTCACATTGCTCGCAGAACAGATGGCCAATGGGGCCGAAAGGTTCTGGAGTGGCGACCGCGTACCAGAAGACGTAGCGTTGGAAGGCCCTCCACAAGGTGGACCGACGACCTTGTGAAGGCCGCAGGAACCCGTTGGATGCGAGAAGCACAGAACCGGTCGAAGTGGAGGTGCTTGGGGGAGGCCTATGTCCAGTAGTGGACCTCTTTCGGCTGAAATGATGATGATGATATTTTATTATTTTATTGAGGAGCGGTAGCTCCAGCTATGGCTTGGTAATACATTCTATTAATATTAGTATTGTCAATAGGAGGGTGATTGTGTTCTTCTTTCAAGGAGACAATGCGATCGTTTACTGTGTGTACAACAGCCTTGCATCCCTTCCCACGGTGCGTGGAGCACATCCACAACGTGTTTTGTTTTCTGGATGTCTTGAACTTGTAAAAGGTGTATCCGGATAATAGGATTAGCTGGTTTCCTCGCCTCGATGTGATGAAATTTGCAATTGCTGAAAATAAAAACAATTTTACAATCATTTTATCTCAAGTACCACCGATAAATTTTCTGTTATACTTAGTGCTTTTTTTCTCTGTAAAACATCACATGTATTTTTTTTTTGTTTTTTATTTCATCGTGTATTTTATGTTAATGAGAAACTACGACCTTTTGTCTTTCAAAGTCATTTATTGGAAATTCACAAAAATTACAAAATTCCCGAAAAGATTGCATAAAATATCATGATTTTCGTGCCTACAGTTTTCTTAGGCTTGGCAATACACACTATTGAATATAATAGCATAGAAATATTTATTTGCAATGAATGTAGAATGTTGCAAGTTCAACCGAAACAAACAAACAAAGAACATTCAACCGCAAGAGTACCTACATTAAAATAAATTACAAAAAAATTATATCAAAACAACAGAGTTCGTTTTATTTTTTAGTCTTTAACGATTTTAGTCTTCAAGCAACTGCCGCCATACAAATCCATTTAGGTTGAAAATGCCGGCGACGACGCGACTCATGTACGAACTTCAATGGATTTGTATGGCGGCAGTCGCTTGAAGACCAAAATCGTTGAGTATCTAAGATTTGAGTAGCCTTGTGTACGAAGGAGCTTAAGTTTCTTTATAGGCCAAAAATCTTGCACTGATATGATAAAAAAAATATCAACGGAAAAAGGAAAGAAATAAAATACGTTTATTTGTGGTAAAACATGACGCAAAGAAAATGCACAAATACAAAAAAGAATAAGTTGTGTGGGAAAAAATGCTTCACATACACGCAATTCGGCCATTGCTCAGCATAATGCTGTGACCCTATGCAGAGCCACAGCGCTGGTTTTCAGCGACAGCAGTCTTTAAATCTAACCTAACCAGCGAAACTTACACACACATACACATACATAACTTATATACACACACATAACGCACACACATACACTTACACATTCACATAGTCTTTTATTACTATTTTTTGTAAGTCACGACAACTATTTTTGTGCATGCAGAGTTTGCCTACAAGTGATTGTTACACTTTATTCTGATTTGTTGCTTTTGTTTAAATTGCTTATAATAGTGTATACAATAGGCTAGTTTCCTAAAAAATTCTAATTAGTCCGTCAGTTAGATTATCGAAAAATAATGGACCCGTATTTTTTCTTTTGTCAATCAAACAAAAAATGACAAAGATAAAGCACGTCAAAATTCGTCGTGACGTCACGCCGTGCTACACTTTTTAGCACGGCGTGACGTCACGACCCCCCACTCCCAAATTTTGACGTGCTTTATCATTGTCATTTTTTGTTTGATTGACAAAAGAAAAAATACGGGTCCATTATTTTTCGATAATCTAACTGACGGACTAATTAGAATTATTATTTTTTTACCCAGGACACTACCCTATTGTTGGTGAACCAAATAAATAAATATTGTTAGGTATTGTATTGGTATTGCCCATTAGAAGAATGAGTGTGGTCCGTCATCAAAGAGACAATGTAATCATCTACTGTATGGACAACAGCCTTGCAACCTTTCTTGTGGTGCGTGGAACATATCCATCTCGTCTTTTGCATCTTGGATGTCTGTTTCTTGTAATAGGTGTATCCGGATATTAGGATAAGCTGGTTACCTTGCTTTGATTGGACGAAATTTGCGATGTCACCAATGGCTGTAAAAAAAAAAAAACAATTTAACTATTATTGTATCTCAAGGATATAGAGCAATTTTCTGATTTTCTGCATTTTTGACTGCAATGAAATATGAGACGCTTTTTTATTCTATGTTAGTCAGAAATAGTAAGCGATTAGTTCAAAAATTTGTTCAGGGTGCTTAGGAAGTGCCCCCCCGCCGCTCACCGCCACTCCAGCTCACCTCCTAGACATCAGGACTTTTAGTAAGTTCACTCCCTAAGCACCTTGAACAAGTTTCTCAAGATATCCTGCGTACCTTTTTGAGCCATTCATTGACTGAACTAATACTACTTGTATTATTATGAAGAGTTAATTAACTTTAAAAGATTTTAAGCAATATTCATGAAGATTACCAATGAAAACATTACCAAAAGGCACACAGTTAGAATACGGTTGATGTAATTGAGAAAAGGGAATCTGATGCACAAAAGGCAAAGAAAAATGCTTCAGAAAGTGTTGTATTATTTATTCAATTAAAAACAGTACAGACCGGTAGCTACTGCTGCCAACCCTATTGGTCCTATCCATTAGTGGGGTGATTATGTTGCTCCTTTGAGAAGACAATGTGATCTTCTATTGTATTGATAATAGTCTTGCATCCCTTCATACTGTTCGTGGAACATATCCACAATGTTTTAAACCTAAATGTCTCACTGGTGGTGACGCATGTGTTGGATCATTCGGTCCCCTACAAAATGGTTGAGCTGGATAGTGCTACGTCCTCAAGCAATTTTCAGCAGGTGGTGATGGCAACTTTGGACCGGAGTAGATGGAGGCAGATTGTCCGTTTGAAAGGATCCAGTGACCACGATCGTCAGTAATGAGGGACCGATTGCAGAAGAAGGATAGTGCTGATCCACGCGTCATGTTCGTGAACGGACGCCGTCGGTTGAGACTGGTCATCTCTTAACTGCCAGGGCTTAATTTTAATCTTATATTTTGATTTTTTTTCTTCATCTGTTATTTTTTTTTTTTACGTTGTTCTTACATATAGAAGCAACAAGTATAATGTACCTATTTTGTAATATCTTGATTTAAAAGAGTGTCCTTGGAGTTTTTTACCCGTTCTTCTCCATAGAGATCTACGTTTTGGAATGGACAAGTAGCTTCAACTTTCTGACTAACTGGCCGACTATTTAATTTTGACAATTCAAAAGTGCCTGGAAATGGTTTAATCTGTCAAGCTCCGCTAATGAGACACAATTGATTTTCAATTGTTTCGTCGCCAATAGGCGACGCGCGGTGCTTGACCTGTTTATTGAAATAAATGCTTTGATGAAAGGTAAATAATAATGCTGCAGGTAATGTTTTTACATATTTATTCAAATTAAACACAAAAAGCCAGAAGAAATAAAAAGCCAGTCAGGCCCGAGTCGTGCCACGGAACAGGCATGGGAAAAGCATGACCTTACAGGCAAGGCACGTCTTAGTAAATAATTATAAAACTAAATATAAAATAATTACAAAACTAAGTATTAGTATTAAAAACATAAATCCAGTGTTATTATTTAGCTTATATAGTCAGCTCACTGTTACGACTCTGCGGCCCAAAAAGGCCAATTTGGCAGAATCATAAAAGGATAACATTATGAATCATAATAAAAGTCGTAAAATGGTCACAAACTGACAATTCATAATATTATTTGCGTACAATTTCATATCTCGCAATTCGCCTGTTTGACAGTTTTGTATGGAGATTCGTAAAATGGTCCACAAAATATGAATTGCTTTAATATCAAATAATATTATGAATTGTCAGTTTGTGACCATTTTACGACTTTTATTATGATTCATAATGTTATCCTTTTATGATTCTGCCAAAACGGCGTTTTTAGGCCCCCTTGAGTTTGCGACGAGGTCGGGCGGGGTGGCGGGGGAGGGACACAGCGCAGAATTACCAAAATCGGCGCTCTCGCTCCTTTCTATTCAGTGTAGGAGAAGTTATTTGATAATACCACACCCAAAAAAAAAAGGCTGGCCGCATACGTACGGTGTCCTGATTAGGTTTCCTGATCAGGAATTCAGATTCGGAGGCCCTGAATGCACGCATTTAATACAAAATCGTCTCTAAGCGCATACGTTCTTAAATATTTTCGTCCAAGAACTTATGCGCTTATAGACGATTTTGTATGCAATGCGTGCATTCTGGGTCTCCGAATCTGAATTCCTGATCAGGAAACCGTACGCATGAGGCCAGCCTAAGTCGACGTTCGCACAGACGAAAAAATATCGCGACAAAAAACACACTATTGGATTTTCAACTCTCGGCAGTAAACACTGCGTTGAAAATTCAGTGCGCAAAAAAATCGCCGCTGGATGAACGCGCCAGTGCGATCCTGGGTTTACTCACAACTCCCACGTTGTCTAAAAATCCGCGTCCGGTCTAGGAAACAACATGAGTTTCTGCACGGACTTCTTATTCTAATTTCTATTGGTTGGCCATACCGGTGAATTGTTCATGAAACCGGTAGTGTCCATTAGAAGGATGAGTGTGGGCTGTCTTCGCGTAAACAATGCGGTCGTCTTGTGTATGGACAACACCCTTGCACCCTTTCCTATGGTGCGTGGAACACATCCATCTCGACTTTTGACTGATGGACGTCTTGTGCAAACAATAGGTGTATCCCGCCAAAAGGATTAGCCTGCTTCCTCGCTTTGAGTAGACGTAATGTGCCATATCTGTAAAAAAAGAAACAATTTTATGACTATAGTGTTCAAATATGTGTTTTAATTATAATTAACCGTCACCACCGATAAAATAATATATACACTAAGTATTAAACTATAAAAATAAAATATGGCGTCGAAATACTCCTCCACATCGTTGTCGACTGTATTGTACCCAAGAGATGCCAATGCTGACAGGCTCTGATGTCCGAGTTTGTTGTTTTAATTTATTTATTTGAAATTATACCCAAAACTCCTAAGGAATACTCATAATGGTGATGAGAAGTTAAATCTGGTGACTTCTGATATAAAATGAAAAAAAAAAATGGATACAGAAAACGAAATTAAATTAAACAGGTAACAGGTTATGTTATTTTATTTATTTCAATAAAAACAGAAACAGTGAGAAATAAGGAGCTGTTGCTGCCGCTCCTCCCCTCCATTTGATTATTTTATAAAGGTATGAGGAACAAGGTGTAAAGTTCACTCATCCACCATAGAAAAGGGAGGATCCTCCGACCAAACGGGTGTTGTGTCTGGCGGGCAACCAACTGCCCATCGATTGATGTCGGGACGTCGTTGTATAATATACTAGTTGCGCGGTAAACTCTGCTTGCGCGATGCAGGATTTTGAGTGACGTCAGTATAATGCGTAGTTCGCATATAGTGGTGTAGATGCCGCCACAATTTCGTTGGCATTGGCGCCCGAATAAAGGACCACTTATGCTAGTATAAGATTCTTTGGTTTGGCAAGGCATAGTACTATCCAATAGGAGAATGATTATGTTTATTCTTTAAGTGACTGACAATGCGACCTTCTACTGTATGGATAACAGCCTTGCATCCCTTCCTACAGTGCGTGGAACACATCCACAGCGTCTTTCTATCTATTTCTATCGCGTCTATATATCTATAGAGGGTGTCCCTGGGATCAAATAGAATAGGGACGTGGGCAAGGTCATTTCCAAACGTTTTAGCAAAAAAAAATACCAAAACACATACTAAAAAAAACAAAAAAAAAAAAAACTAAAAAAAAAAGAAAAGAAAGATCGAATTCGTGAAAACTATCAGGGCTATCAATTTTTTTTTTTTTAGATAGCCCTGACAGTATTTTTTTATGATTATTTACTTTGAACACTAAGCGAAGTGATTGAAAAAAAAAATTAAAAGCGGTCATAACTTTTGAACCGTAAAAAAATTCACTGACATTCTCAGGGTTAAAAAGTTTGGAAATTACCTTGCCCACCCCCTATTCGATTTGATCCATACTTCCAGGGACACCCTGTTATCTTGTGCTGGTAATAGGTGTTTCCCGATATAAGGATAAGCTTCTTACCTCGCTTTGAGGTGATGTATTCTGCAATTTCTGTAAATAATTAAATAATGATATTCTAATCATTGTATCTCAATTACTTTTGTGTCTATGATTCCTTTTATTTTCCGGTTAAATAAATTTTTTTTTATATACCAAATTCACAAGGAAAATATGGTTTGAAAAAAATCAAAGCATTAATTATTTTATAATTAAACCATTTACAGGCACTTTTGAACTGTCATGGAGTCGGCCAGTCAGAAAATATGAAGCTAGTTACCCATTGCAAAGCGTAGTCGATACCTATGGAGAAGAATGAGCAAGAACACTGTCTTAAATTATATTGTAACAAAAATATTAGTTACATCATCAATGTTGAATTTATAATTATATGTGAGAACGATGTAAAAAAGGCATACACTTTAAAAGCGTCCAGAGTACAGCAAATAACAAAAATCCAAAAATAAAATAAAATGAAAATCTGGTAATAAAACAATGCTGCAGGTAATGTTGATTTATTCAATTATTTGGTTGGTTTGGATTATTTTCGTGACATTAACGACCGGATAAAGATTTATGGTAGGACTAGCCGGGTCTAGGATATTCCATGATATTAGTTTCTACACAATTTTCTTATTCTGTGACTTGGCAACATTACCTAGGGATTGGTACTGCCCATTTGGAGGATGATTGTGGATTGTCTTCAAGAAGACTATGTGATCGTTTACTGTATGGACAACAGCCTTGCATCCCTTCACGCGGTTCGTGGAACACATCCATCTCGTCTTTTGATTATTACTGGTTGTCTTGAAGTGCTGGTAATAGGTATATCCCCATAATAGGATAAGCTTCTTGCCACGCTGTGACCAGACGTAGTTTGCAATGCCTGTAAATAATTGAAAAAAAATTAGGATCTTAGAAATTATAAAAAAAAAAATTTAAAAAAAAATTAGAAATTAGGAAATTGGGAATTTGGAAATTAGGAAATTAGGATTAGGATTAATTTTTTTTCACAAAAAAAATGCACAATTTAGAGAGAACCAAACTCAGTAGGTAGTCCTACTGAGTTTGGTTCTCTCTAAATTGTGCATTTTCCCCCATAAAATATTACATGCTATTTTATTCTTTGTTAATCAGAAACTATACAGGGTGAAATTGAATTCATGGGCATCCTTTTAAGGGGTCATTCTACTCATCATTATGAACAACTTTTACTATGGGACCAAACCTGAAATCGCGAAAGATAAGTGATGACGCTAAGGTCACTTGCTAATCAGCCCCCGTCATTCCCTACTTACCTAACCTGTCCTAGTAGGGATGCCCCAATTCCCAAATAACAGTCAGTATGAATAGAATGTCTTTACTATTTTGTTAACCTGAAATCGCCAACCCGTCTTGAGCAAGCGTGGTCATTATTGCTCCTGACTTCTCTGTGTTAGCAGAGGCCTTACCCCTGCAGTAAAGTAACAGGCTAATATTTTATTATATTAGTAGTTGCACCTCGCGGTTTCACCCGCATAAGTCTCGATCCCGTGGGAATATCGGGATAAAAAGTACCCTATGTCCTGTCCCAGGACTCAAACCATCTCTATACCAAATTTCATCTAAATCGGTTCAGCGGTTTAGGCGTGAAAAGGTAACATACAGACAGAGTTACTATCGAATTTATAATATTAGTATGGAATAACCTCTCAGGGACGGGCTATTAAGGTCTATTTACTTGACCTAAACTAACTGATGGTGCTACCAATAACATATCGAAATAAGCAGGCTATGTGGGAAAGTAATAAGGCTGGCTTCACAGCTATCCGGGAGACCCGTACGGGCCGACCGTACACGGGAGACCCGTACGGGTAGTACCCGCAGTGCTCTGAAACGATGATTCAGTACGATACGGTTGCTAGCAGGAGACAGATGCGCTGTACGGGCTCAACTCGGAACGGGTCGTGTACGGATCAAGCCGCGTCGCTGTGAAACGATGTTCTAGCGCCTAACATGTGCTCCCGCTCCAGGCGCCCGTACTGACAGCCCGTACGGGTCTCCCGGATAGCTGTGAAGCCAGCCTAACAAAAAAAAACAGTTGCACTCCGGGAGTGCCGACGGAAGTGAAAACTTGAACAGTTACATGTGTATTTTTAAAAGCATAGTAATTTTATAAATATGTTTGAAGGTCATTCTTCAACTAGAAAATGTACCGCGCGTTGATGTCTTTATAATGGCCAAAACTTAAAAACCTAGGTGTCGGTAACGGTAGCAGTGTCACGAGTTCAATGGTTTTTTCCCATCTCAAAAAATGCCCAACGCACCTACAGAAGTTTTCACTTCAAAAAACTAGTATAAAACAAACACAGACACAAAAAGTTATACTTTAATAATTCTGTCGTACAGAGCAAACTTTATCTATTTTTAGAAACGTATCATACATATTAGGGTTCTCATAAAACCAATTTACTCTTGGCAAATGTTTATGGTCCAATTTTATAGAACCTGGTACTATTACATCTCCTAGTGTGTAAAGAGCAGCTTTACACCCCTTACTTGAATGCGTAGAACATGCCCATCTTGACTTTTCATTGTTAGTCGTTTGGCGGTAAAAGGAATACCCTGCTACTAGAAGTAGCTTATTACCTCGCTTCGAGAAGACGTAACTTGCAAAGTCTGTAAAAAATGATAAATATAAAGTCCATACCCAGAGAGGGCAATTTGAACAAGTGGATCTACGTCAGATCGGATGTATGCACATGCACGAATAAAACAATCTAACCAGTAAGTGCTCACGAGCACACGAGCGGTGCCAACTGCAGCCGACGACGCGTTAGCTACTGTCGTCGACGCGTCTACGGCTGCCGGCGACGAGTGTCGATGGCTGCAATTGTCTCTGCTGTTGGCATCGTGCCGCTCAAGTATATGAGCACTTAGGTCCCCAAGATACAAGTTACTACCTAGTTTGGCCAACCATCAACTAAAATAATTATCTATTATGATAGTTACAGATAAAACAATTATGTTAAAGCAGTATGGTCATCAAAAAAAAAAAAAAGATACAAAAAAATACGTTTATTTGTCAAAGTATACAACGGAACATGGTATAACATATTTAAGATCTTACATCCTTGATTTGTATGTAAACGCATGTTTGACGAATAAATTATCTTCTTTAACAAAATTAAAAGTTACATGAAAAATTTACTAAAATATTGTGCGAAATAACCAACATCTGACCTCTATGCCGACTGTAAAGTGCTAATAGTGCGGCAGCTCTTTGTGTTCAAGGCAATACTAAGGGGCCGTCTCCACGAGCGAGAGAATCGCGGCGATATTATCGTCGTGCCACGTATTTCTATACACTCTCTTAGAACGTGTCTCCACACGGCGATATCATCCGGAGACTATCGCCCGGTTCTCTCGCTCGTGGAGACGGCCCCTTAGGATACATAAGTACCTCCCACTTCCGGACCGGATCAAACGCACTCTAATCATACCCAGTACCCAGCACAGAACCACTTTCGCCCACTTTTCTTGGTTCCTATTTGTACAGTCACGTCTATAAGTATGTATATACTTGGCTTTATTCGAAGGCGATTTTCTCTTTTATTTTTGAATGAACTTTTATGTTATTACGAAAATAGTATTTTCGAACCCATAGGTTTATGTTAAGTGTCGTACTTCAACGTTGCATTTGTTATTTCACGAAAAAATCGCAATTGAAAATTGCCAAGTGTTGACATATTGGTGCTCGTGACTGTACAAGAAAATCAATAATAAAATAAAAAAATTGAACTAAACACCCACAACCTGAAAAACAAACTGACTGAATAACTTCTGCAAAAAGGCTACTCATTCACGGAGTCTTTACTTACATTCATAGACTGATCCCAAAAATCATTACTGTCCCCGACTCACATTCAACACACGATCACTCACTCTCATCTACCAACCCTTATTTTTATATATTTATTTATAGTTAATTAAAACGGTACAACATCAATTACATTAATTGACATAGAGACAATAATTACGTTGACAATAATATAATTTAAAACTAACATGGAACAGTGGACACCCTTGCATACCATTCTCTCAAAGAACTCCAGACATATTAGGGTGCGTCCACATCTGGCGAATGCGCCGCGAATTTGCAGCTCGCGAGCCGTTTGCGAGCTGCCCGCGAGCTGCGCGCGTGCATTTTTGTTCGTGTGCCGCTCCTGCGCCGCTCGCGCGCAGTTCACGCGCGACCTAAGCGCCGTACGCGATCAGCGCGCGGGCGGCGCGCTAGCGGCTCGCGTTTTCCTTCCGCCGCGCCTCAAGCCGTGCGAGAATTGAGTGCGTGCAGATCGCGCGCCGCGCGCACGCCTTTATACGAGCCTTGCATGAGTTGCGCTAAAGAGGCGCACCAAACCATTGCCGTGAATGCACGCGCGAATTTCGCGTGAATTGTGCGTGAATTTCGGAAGTCGGTGTCGTTGATTCCGCATTTTCGTTTTTTGACACCGACTTCCGAAATTAAAGTTATTTACCACTTTGTAGTGTTCTTTTTGAAGTCAGTTGTTTTTTTTTTGTAAAAAAGTTTTTATGTTTCACTTTTTAGTTGTACCTACCCCACAAAAAAGTAAACAAAAAGATCGTTAATGTAGACAATGTAGATAATTTTTTTGATTTTTGTTGATTTTTCAAAAACCGCTCATCCGATTTCGATAAAATTTTCATAGGACCATTTACCCTTTGTAACAAAAAAAGAATTTTTCAAATCGGTTGGCAAACGACGGAGTTATGCGCGAACAAACAAAAAAAAAATACAAACATTCGAATTGAGAACCTCCTCCTTTTTTAGAAGTCGGTTAAAAAACAAAACCTTCATGCAAACACGCGCGGCAGTAGGCAGTCGCCGGACGGCCTACTCGGCTCCCGTACTATTCGCACATTGTCATTGGCCTTTACTCGTTCAAGTTAACACGACATACGTACGTCTCCCGCGTAATACCATGACGTTCGACCTTCGCAATTTATCACCCTTAAGTAGGCATGCCTACTCAAATAACCACACTTTTGACCTCACTTTTTTTTCTGATTAGTGACCGCGTTTGCCTAGACTAGACCTGGCCTAGTGCCTACCTATTCTGAAAACCAATGCACGCCACTGGTACACACTCATTCCCATTCTCACCTCTCATAAACTTACACAAACTTGTGATCACTCACTCACACACTTACATTCAAACACATTCACACACCGGCACACAAATGTATTACTTAACCACCCCCGCGCTAAATATAGTCACCTGCTATTTTTATCGACCTGTGTAAATGGGGTGGCGATTCGGCTTGTGAGGCGATTTAAAAAATCGCCCTAGTGTAAATCCGCCATAAATGCTATACCGAACGAATGTCCGTCGGACAAATGAACACCGATGACATTAACTTCTAGAGTGATAATATCTAGTTAGGAGTTATGTGCTCCGTTCGATGCATGTGTGTGATCCAGCATCGTGTGGACTATAAAATCACCCACAGTGTGGACCGTTGCTCTGCATCCCTTCCCGTGATGCGTGGAACATAACCATCTTGTCTTATGATTGTAACTCGAGCTGTGACGGTAGAACGAGTAACCCGATATCAGGAGTTGCTTACTGCCTCGCCTTGAGTAAACGTAATTTGCAATTTCTGTAAACAATTAAATTAGTAAATTAATTATTATTTTCTTATGCCTTGTACTGCTTGAAATAGACAGTCAAAATCGAATTTGTGTTGTGATTGGGTGACAAAAATAACAACAGTCTAACCATACAAAAACCACTTGAGTTTGATTTCCTGTTAGCATTTTTTTTTTATAATTAGCATTTTAGAATCCGAGTGTTCACAAGATAATTTGTCCTAAAATAGTTAATTGCATTTTAGAAAATTATACTGGGCCCAAAAAAACTTGTAGCTACCTACTGTTGACTCGAAAATAAACAGAACGAAAAAGAATTTATTAAGTACATGAAAGGGTGTAAGTAAGGTTGAAATAACAAACACAAATATTTATTATTGATTTATTTATTTAACCATTTATATACATACGGCGACATATCACGCTAGACATTTCCAGTTTAAGCTGACCTCGCATTGTACAGGTTTTTCATGCAATGAGAAGCCAGCTTATAATGAAAATGTATAGCTTGATATGGAGCCGTTTGTACACACATAATTATATGAACAGGCAAGAAGAAAATTACAGAAAAATAAAATAGGTACAAACGTGATGCTTATTTAAAAAAAAACTCAAAAAATGTTAAAAAATAGTTATTAATTTGTTAATTAACGTGCAGGTTAAAAATAATTAAATTACGAAAAATCTTGCACATACTGTTGAGGTTTCTTCTTCACCCAATTGACTTTAGGCGGATGATTATGTACTAAATTTACGGATACAATTGTATCATACTCTGTATAAACAACTGCTTTACACCCGTGTCGTTGATGCGTGGAACACAGCCATCTTGTTTTTTTATTAAAGAAAGTCGGGCGGCGGTAGAAAGAGTAGCCTGCTAGTAGGATTAGCTTATTGCCTCGCTTTGAGTAGACGTACTCTGCAATGCCTGTAAAAAAATAATAAACATTAAGACACTTTTACAAAACTCGTTTGGAAAATATTTATTTTTAATTTTTAAGAACAAACCATACAGGTTGGCAGAGACATCGGCGCGCAAACTGTAAATATGAATTCAGCTCATGATTCTAGACCCTAGGTCTTATCACAAAAACTTAAACACTTGTTCAACGTGTGTCTAATGTCAGTGTTACGTCAAAGTCCATATAGTTATGTCGTGTTTAAAAGGTGTTTAGCTTAAACACCTGATAAGCACTGTTTTGTGATAGTAAGGCTAGCGTCGAAATGTTTGTGTGCAATACCTACGCGGTCAAAATGTATTGAACGGCAATTTTTTTTATGAACGACGAAAAGTTTCAACGTCGAGATGTTCAGAATCATGTTCTGAAACCATGGTAACAAGTTGCGCATCGATATCCTTGTCACTCTGCAGTCTGTATAGTATACTATAGGTTAATAGACCATGTGAAAAATAGACATTTGTGCCCCGCTCTATCTTACCTATTAAGAAGAATGAAATAAAAAGAAGACGTTTTATCAAATAAAAATCACTTAATTGGTATTTTTCATTAATCATTTATTAATTCAAATATTTATTACTCTTAAGTGGTAAAAAAGTTATTAATTCACAAATAGCTTAAAATTATTTAAGTATCACTCGTTTTTCTACTGTACGAAGTTCGTTAGCGATAAAAAGAGCAGTCCGATATTATGATAACCTTATTGCCTCGCTTTGAGTAGACATAATCTGCAATACCTGTCAAAATGAATAAATATTAAGATTTATCTTATGCAAAACTACCACCACACGAAATCTCGTGTGGTGGTAGTTTTGCAAAAGATAAATCTCGTTTGTTCTCAAAAAAATTTACAAACAATCGTTTGTATTTTTTTTTTGAGAACAAACCAATACGTAAGTATGGACAAGGCAATATAGTGAAAAATAAACTTTGTGCCCCACTCTACCCTATCGAATCTACTAGGACGAGAGGAACAAAAATAAAAAGAAGAGGTTAGGTAAGAAGAAGTTAATACCATAAGATATACCATGTTATTTTGTACATCTGATCTTGTGTATCATGAATCTTGTGAGTATCATAATAAAGATTATTATTATAGATTTAAAGACCAAATGGGTCTATTTTACCAAGAAGCCACCAAGGTGACTATAATAACTGATCGATCGCCGCATGAAGGCGATATATTGAAAAAAATGTGGTTTTTCTATTTCGTTTAACTTATTAAGTACCTATGTGGAATAGAGGCTTAACATTTTGGTATATGTTTTGTGACTCTTTGGTCTAGTGTCATGTAAAAGGAATACACGATTCAATGATTTTTTCTCGATACAAAAAAATTACAAAGTTATATCTATTTTTTTAGGTACTTTTTTGACATCACGACGTAACGCTTAAGAGTTATTCAATGGAATTTACTTTGAAACAGAGAGAATTATCATATCGAAGTTTACTCAAAGTAGTTTTAAATTGAATTCATTTATTTTGTTAAAGGAGCAATTTCGTTTTGGCACATACGTCGTTTTATTCCGAGCGCACGCACATTATAGCCATCACTCTCCTTTTGCGTTTTAAAAGTAATTGCATCACTTTCGCTTGCTTAGTAGGTTTTCGAGGATTTTAGATTTTCGAGGTAGCGCCTGAATGTCGACATTTGAATGCAAAATGACTATAGGCCAACATCTTGCCTAGGTAACTGCGCGGTGCGGGAAGGGTGATAGTTGTCACAAGTTCACGAATCAATGAGCTCTCGCAACACGTCACCACACCCCTCCCGTATCGCACTGCTACCTCAGGCAATATAGTTACCTGCTATTTTTATGGACCTATGTAAATGGGGCCATGATTCGGCTTGTGAGGCGATTTAAGAAACCGACCTTGTGTAAATCCGCCATTAATACTATACCGAACGAATGTCTCTCGGACAAATGAACACCGGTGACATTAACTTCTAGAGTGATAATATTTAGTTAAGAGTTATGTGCTCCGTTCGATGCATGTGTGTGATCCAGCATCGTGTAGACTATAAAATCATCCACAGTGTGGACCGTTGCTCTGCATCCCTTCCCGTGGTGCGTGGAACATAACCATCTTGTCTTGTGATTGTTACTCGAGCGTTGGCGGTAGAACGAGTAACCCGATATCAGGAGTTGCTTACTGCCTCGCCTTGAGTAAACGTAATTTGCAATTTCTGTAAACAATTAAATTAGTAAATTAATTATTATTTCCTTATGCCTTGTACTGCTTGAAATAGACAGTCAAATCGAATTTGTGTTGTGATTGGGTGACAGAAATAACAAAAGTCTAACCATACAAAAAAAAACCACTTGAGTTTGATTTCCTGTTAGCATTTTTTTTTATAATTAGCATTTTAGAATCCGAGTGTTCACAAGATAATTTGTCCTAAAATAGTTAATTGCATTTTAGAAAAATATACTGGGCCCAAAAAAACTTGTAGCTAGGTAGCTACAAGATTTTTTGGGCTCAGTATATTTTTATTTTATTTTTTTTCTGTTTATTTTCGAGTCAACAGTAGGTACTGTTGACTCGAAAATAAACAGAACGAAAAATAAATTATTAAGTACATGAAAGGGTGTAAGTAAGGTTGAAATAACAAACACAAATATTTATTATTGGTTTATTTATTTAACCATTTATACATATTACAACGGCTACATATCAAGCTATACATTTCCAGTTTAAGCTGACCTCGCATTGTACAGGTTTTTCGTGCAATGAGAAGCCGGCTTATAATGAAAATGTATAGCTTGATATGTAGCCGTTTGTACACACATAATTATATGAACAGGCAAGAAGAAAATTACAGAAAAATAAAATAGGTACAAACGTGATGCTTATTTAAAAAAAAAACTCAAAAAATGTTAAAAAATATTTATTAATTAACGTGCAGGTTAAAAATAATTAAATTACGAAAAATCTTGCACATACTGTTGAGGTTTTTCATTCACCCAATTGACTTTAGGCGGATGATTATGTACTAAATTTCCGGATACAATTGTATCATACACTGTATAAACAACTGCTTTACACCCGTGTCGTTGATGCGTGGAACACAGCCATCTTGTTTTTTTACTAAAGGAAGTCCGGTGGCGGTAGAATGAGTAGCCTTCTAGTAGGATTAGCTTATTGCCTCGCTTTGAATAGACGTACTCTGCAATGCCTGTAAAAAATAATAAACATTAAGACACTTTTGCAAAACTCGTTTGGAAAAGATTTTTTATTTTACTTTTAAGAACAAACCATACAGGTTGGCAGAGACATCGGCGCGCAAACTGTAAATATGAATTCAGCTCATGATTCTAGACCCTAGGTCTTATCACAAAAACTTAAACACTTGTTCAACGTGTGTCTAATGTCCGTGTTACGTCAAAGTCCATAATATAGTTATGTCGTGTTCACAAGGGGCCTAGCCTACTTTAGCCTAAACAACTGATAAACACTGTTTTGTGATAGTAAGGCTAGCGTCGAAATGTTTGTGTGCAATACTTACGCGGTCAAAATCTATTGAACGACAATTTTTTTTATTTTATTAACGGTTAAAAGTTTCAATGTCGTGATGGTTAGAGTCATGTTCTGAAAACATGGTAACAAGTTGCGCATCGATATCCTTGTCACTCTGCAGTCTGTATAATATATGTACTATACGTTAATAGACCATGTGAAAAATAGACATTTGTGCCCCGTTCTATCTTACCTACTAAGAAGAATGAAATAAAAAGAAGACGTCTTATAAAATAAAAGTCACTTAATTGGTATTTTTTAATAATCATTTATTAATTCAAATATTTATTACTCTCAAGTGGTAAAAAAGTTATTAATTCACAAATAGCTTAAAATTATTTAAGTATCACTCTTTTTTCTACTGTGCGAAGTTCGTTGGCGATAAAAAAGAGTAGTCCGATATTATGATAACTTTATTGCCTCGCTTTGAGTAGACATAATCTGCAATACCTGTAAAAATGAATAATTATATTAAAATTTATCTTTTGCAAAACTACCACCACACGAGATTGTTTGTAATTTTTTTTTGAGAACAAACCAATACCTATACGTAAGTATGGACAAGGCAATATAGTGAAAAATAAACTTTGTGCCCTCTACTCTACCCTATCGAATCTACTAGGACGAGAGGAACAAAAATAAAAAGAAGAGGTTACATGAAATGGGACTTGGCAGGTCATACGTATAGGATGCATCAAAACAGATGGGCCAGGATCATCACACAGTAGGGGCCTGAAGACGGGCGACGTCATCACCGGAGCAGGCCTAAGAAACGCTGGCGTGACGATTTGGACTCATTCCTAATCGATTGGCAGGAGAAGATAAAACACAAGGAGAATTAGAACAGTATGGGGGAGACTTGCAGCAGTAACAACACAACAAAACAAACAAACCCAAAACATGAAATAACAATCACTTAAAAGGTATTACAAATGATTATTTATTACTTAAATAGCAACTTAAAAAATATTAAGTTGTAAAAAATCTCACACACAATATTTGGGTTTTTTATTCAACACGCTAACTAGCTTCATATTTCTTATTTACCGACCCCTTGACAATTCAAAAGTGCCTGTAATTATTTTATTACAAACTAGCTTCTGCCCGCGACTTCGTCCGCGTGAAATTTCATCCTCTCTCCATTCACCCTCTTAGGGTTGGAATTTCGAAAAACACTTTCTTAGTGGATACCTACTCTTCACAAAGAACACACCCTCCAAGTAGCCTACGACAAACTTATTATTTGCTGTTGGTATAGTAGTCGGGTCTAGGGATCGAACCGCAAAATTAAGTTTGTTTTTTATTGTATATACCTTTCCGGGATAAAAAGTATCCAGTGTGGTGCCCAGGATATTAAAGAATAATTATACCAAGTTTCATCGTAATCGAACCGGTAGTTTTTGCGTGATGCCTGAACAAACAGACAGACAGACAGACATACAGACAGACAGACAAAATTTCGTTTAATCACACTTTTGGGTTCGGTGTCGGTCTAGTAACACCCCCTGCCATTTATTTTTTTGATATTTTCAATGTACAGAATTTTCACTTCTACAGATTTATTATAAGTATAGATAAATGCTTTGAGCTTTTATTTCAAATAAAACAATTTTGCTTAAGAATGTTTAAGTTATATAAAAATTCACACACAATTTTCGGGTTTCTCATTCACCCAATTGACTTTAGGCAAATGATTATGTTCTAAATTGCAGGATACTATCTCATCATATACTGTGTACACAACAGCTTTGCATCCGTGTCGGTGATGCGTGGAACACAGCCATCTTGATTTTTGGGAAATGGAAGTCCGTTGGCGATAGAAAGAGTAGCCTGATAGCCGGATCAGCCTATTGCCTCGCCTTGAGTAGACGTAATCTGCAACACCTATAAAAATTGAATAAATATTTAGACTATTCTTCTGCAAAACTCTTTTACTGTAAGTAGACTGTTTGTAATATTTTGAAGCAATTTTTTTGCTTTTTTTAGATGTAAACTATAAACGAGAAACTAGTAGACACAACATGTAGAATATTTATACCTTGGTGTAAATACAAATGAAAATAAAATAAAAAGAGAAGGTTTACATGATATAAAAAATCACATACTTAAAAGGTATTAAAATTATTATTTATTTATTAAATAACAGCACATGTGTGAATACTTAGTATTATACCATTTATTGGGTACGTCTTTCATTGACTTGAATGTGCCCTGGCAGTTAAGTATTTCATGCTCACTCAAATATCTCGTTGATGGTGGCGCATGTGTCGGACCATACGGTTCCTTACAAAATGGTTAAGCGAAACGGTGCTGGTCTATGCGTCGTGGTCGCGGGGCGCCCGTCAGTTGGGACTGGTCATCTCTTAGCTGCCATGGCTTTTATTTTTGTTTACTATGGACGCTTTTAACGTGCACGTCACGTAAACCATTCTCCTTTGTAACAATATTTTTATTTAAAATAGTGTCCGTGGAGTTTCTTGCCCGTTCTTCTACAAGGTACTTACTACGCTTTGGAATGGGCAACTAGCTTCATATTTCTGATTGACCGACCTCTTGACAGTTCAGAAGTGCCTGTAGTTGGTTTATTTGAAATGCTTTGAGTTTTGATTGCAAAGAATGTTTAAGTTGTACAAAATCTTACGCACAATGTTCGGGTTTCTCATTCACTCAATTGTCTTTAGGCGAATGATTATGTTCTAAATTGCAGGTTATTTTTTCATCATTGACTGTGAACACAACAGCTTTGCATCCGTGTTGTTGATGCGTGGAACACTCCCATCTTGTTTTATTGCCTATAGAAGTCCGGTGGCGGTAAAAAGTGTAGCCTGATACTAGGATTGGTTTATTGCCTCGCTTTGAGTAGACGTAATCTGCAAAGCCTGTAAAAAAATATATTAAGACTTTTCTTCTGGAAAAAGCTTAAGTCATAACTACTTATGCTCTGTGATAAGTTTAAATATTCGTTGATCTTTATTCTCATTTTAATACGGTTTTTTTTCCTTTTTGCCAACTGAGCCGATGTCAATGACGTTGCTGTTGGGTCGCTGTCACTAACAGGTCTGTCAAAATCGCTGTGATCTTTATTCTCATTACAATAAGGTTGTTTTTAGATTGCTGCTTTCAAAAGTAAAGTAACTGAACGAACTGTAGTAGGTACAGACGCCAGCACATCAAGCTACCCGAAACTGTCAAATTTTTCCAATCAACCTTGAACCTTATGTTGTAGCGATTGACAGATTGTAGTAGCTTGATGTGCTGGCGTCTGTACACATGACTCAGTATTGTCCAACAGCGTTCTGCGGCTTTAGCGCCGAAAATAATATGAATCATAAAACATATTCTGTATACCTATACAGTAACAATTTTTACAAATATATAAAAAAATATATATAATTATAATAATTATGCCTCATACCTCAAGAAGTTAGAAGCAATGTGAGTGTCAAACTATACGAATTAAAAATAAAAATCAAAAATTGGTAGTTAATTATTTATTAATAAATTAAAACCTTTCTGAATTATTAAAGTACTTAAAGTTTCTTAAGCCTAAAGGCATCCGATATGGAAAGATCAATGTCGATAGACGAAACTACCCCAGCAAGCGTAGCGTCAACACTAAGATGTCACACAAAATGAAGAAAATATTTTTTTTTCTTTATTTTTGACATCGCGGCTTAAAAACCTTTTAGCAATCTGCCATTTTTTATCTTTTATTTTTTTTTTGTTTTTACGCGCGTAACGGTCTGACCGGGACCGTACACGTGCAGAAAAAAATCTCACAAATGAAACGATTTGCTTCAGAAAGTGGTCCTTGCGGCCAGAACGAATTTTGATGAAGTCTCACGGACCTGAACCGCCGATGTACGATAGCCTTAATGATTATGATCTACATTCATAGACACTATGTGATCCTCTACTGTATAGACAACGGCTCTGCATCCTCTCCTTTGATGTGTAGAACACAGCCATCTTGTTTTTTTGCTGACAGAAGTCCGATGACGATAGAAAGAGTACCCCGAAACCAGGATTAGCTGTTTACCTCTTTTTGAGAATGTGTAAGTTACAGTGCCTGTGAAAAATTACCTAATTTAAGTCTTAATTTTTCAGTACTATGAACTAAAATACATTTGGGTCGTTACAAACATAATTCCTAACCGAGTATGAATATAGTATTTTTGACCAGAACACATCTCACTCGCCAGAGTTCTATAGTCCCATACTATCATATTAGAAGATCTTAATTAAACACAGAGTCAGACAGGTAGTTGATACAAACCACATTTGTATACCAAACGATACAGAAATGTAGAAAAGGACAGAAAATGGAACACAAAGTCATTAAAGAAGTGCATAGTAATTTATCAAGTTCCGGGTTAAACATAATTCAGTTACAATACGGCTGATGAATCATGACCTGTTCGAACTTTGCGTAGAAGGCTGCGCAATAACATTTTTTAGGAACCAAACTCAATTCGAAATTCAATTTTTCTTACGTTTTTTGCAATTTTCAGGTCAGTGTCAGGTTGTATCTTGATCCAAATATGATTCGCGACTATAACCGGTACGTATTTACAGAATTATAATAATTAGAATCATTAATACATCTTTCTAAGTTAGATTTCTACCGTTAAGAACAAATCTCGTATGGAAAAGTGTTTATGGTAGAAATCTAACTTAAAGAGATATACTATGATTCTGTAAATACATGTCTATTATAGTCGCGAATCATATTTGGATCAAGATACAACCTGACACTGATCTGCAAATTGCAAAAAACGTAAGAAAATTTAAATTTCGCGGTCTACCATGGCACATTCACCTTAAACGAGTATCGCGATACCATGAGTAAGCTACTTCCTTGCTTTGAGTACACGTAATTTGGATTGCCTGTGTTAAAAAAACACATCGCATACCTACAATGAACTAAACTGTCGATTGGATGATGCTAAAGAAATCGATAGAAGGTATTACTAGATAAATAATTAGGGGGTTGATTATTAGAAAAATTAAAATAGGAAATTTTCAAATTCAAAATTATTTATTAGGACAACTAGATTTAAAGGTTAGTATACAAAAACTTAGAAACTTTTGTTAGTACTTAAATACAATTACAAAGGACAACACTCATAATATACAGTCACGTCTAAAAGTATGTATACACTTGGCTTTATTCAAAGGCGATCTTCTCCTTTATTTTTGAATGAAATTTTATGTTATTACGAAAATAGTATTATCGAACCCATAGGTTTATGTTAAGTGTCGTATTTCAACGTTGCATTCGTTATTTCACAAAAAAATCGCAATTGAAAATTGCAATTACTTTTAGACGTGACTGTACATCATACAATTCTATTACACGCATTTTATTGAACTACTTTTTATTCTTGTAAAATGCTGTTTTTATTTATTTGTATAGATATTTACATAATATAAGCTAACATATAAACTATAATATTATGTACAATTATATGAAACACTAGGGCCATGGGGTCCGAGTGCCCACTTGGTTTTTCGAGATATCGCCAAGCGGTAAGTCGACTCTTCACGTGACCAGAGGGCTGGCCTATTTCTTGGCCAAAGAATTAGCATTGCCATACAACGTGGCAATGCTGCCAGCCTTTTGGGCACTGTTCCTGTTGACAACGATGCGGACGAATTCTTTGATGCCCTATGATTATTTTGTTTATTTTTTCATATAATTGTACATATTAATATAGTTTATTGAACTGGATATATTTTGTCTATCTAAGCAATCATTTAAGAAAATGGCTCTGGATATTTTGTTTAGCGAGTATTTTAAGTTAAATTAAGCTAAGCTAAGTAACTGCAATATTGTGGCAGCGAAAATTGCTTTATTTTTCTTTTTCCTTTTTTATTATTTTGTCTTTAGCACTACTTAACCTTTAGTTAAAACTTGGACAATGGTGTGGGTTACATGTTTGTTAAATCTTAGTTTATGTATTTCTCTGTATTTTGCAGCATGTAACTCAGACACGGTATCAAGATGAAAATGTTGAAAATGTTATATTAATAAGAATAGCTTTTTTACATTATGTGATTTTTTATTTCATGAACCGTTCAATACATCCTATATCTCTACTGTTTATTACTGAACAGTGCACTTTTACTACATTATAATACCGATGATAGATACAGTTAGCATGTAAAATATTATACTTTACCGATTCTACATTAATTAAAAATAACTAGAATAGAATATAATTTTTTTAGAGCAATAATGCCCGTTCGTGTATGACATGTAAAACAAAATAAAGTACCTAGTTTTTAGGTAATTTCGATTTTTTTGAAAATCTCCGAAACCCGGATTTTGTTTACAAAAAGAACTTTTGTAGAGTTAATATGAGAAGTGTAGTCTATAAAAAACAAAGTTTGACTTTGATACAGCATGGTACGGGATTCCACACATCCATGAGCATTGTCCTTTAGAGCTATTGCGTACATTTCATAATTACATTTATTGGCTAAAATGTACTTAGATGTTTTAGGGCGAACTTCATCAATGAAACTGAGCTATCAGTTTCAATATTCCACATCATTGACTCCGACAGCTCTAGAACGCGGGTTTAGATAATCGCTTTCAGTTTTATTGGTGAAATTTGCCCTTGATGTATTAATCAAATGATAGAGCTATTTGAGAAATTTCCAATACATTTGGCAACAAAATGTATTCTTAATTCATGTGTCAATGCAAACATTTAGAGAGTACAGGACCGAAGTCAGTTAAGAGATATAGTATAATTATACAACAATGATTGCGGTTTTTCTGCAGTCCAATTTTTTGTAGGCTCGTGTTTGTGACCAAACTTCCTAAGGACTATGCAGTCCCCTGATGTATGGATTCTGGCCTTGCACCCTTCTTTGTAGTGAGTGGAACAGGCCCAAGTAGTGACCCTGGTGCTGTAAGTTCTCAAACGTTTGAAAGAATAGCCAGCTACAAGTATATATTGCTCTCCTTGTCCCGAGTAGACGTACTTTGCAGCCACGGCAGTATCCGTACCTAAAAAAATGTACGGTCATTAGTATAAAAAAAAATGTACAACAATTTTATTATTGCTAAATGTATAGATAAGGTACCCTACCGCGGCTGGGCTGGGTTTTTCCATTAGGAATTTCTTAGTACCAGCCCGGAGTTTTGAAGTTAGCGGTGTGATATCCCATACCTCGGAAAGCACGTTAAGCTGTAGGTCCTGCGACTGATCTCTCTTCGGTCGTGTCGGGTCGCCATCCTATGAGGACTATGAGAGTGAGGGCAGAGAGAGTGCACTTGTGTCTTTGCGCACACTTGTGCACTATAATATCTCCCGCGCCGATGGCTTGTCTCCGTTAAGGTTAGCCGCCATGACCGAAATACGGTCTGGAGGAATATATACACTAGAGAGCAATGAATTAGGGTCACATAACCTGGATGTCTCGAAAACTAAGAATGCTAGCTTAATGAAATAAATTGTGTTAATACAAAGTGACATATACATTTTATTACTTACTAGCATTCTTAGTTTCCGAGACTTTTAGGTATCTTTATGTGACCCTAATTCATCGTTTCATTCATTACCCCACCGGCTAAACCTGATTTAAATTCGTGTTTTTTTTTGCATAATGCAAAAATTCCAAAGCATTTGTTGATGAAACCGGTTTAGCGTAGAATAAATAATTTGGTCTGATTTTGGAGCCCTCGTTACTAAGCTAAGATTTTTATATTGTCTGTTGTGATCACTTAAATAGAAAGGCGAAGCAAAACTGATTTCTTAACATAAGCATGTTTATTAATTTTTTATAAGGTACAGACGCCAGCAGATCAAGCTACCCGATACTGTCAAATTTTCCCAATCAATTTTAAACCTTATGATTTAGCGATAAAGTTGAAAATCTGTATAAAAAATTTGACGGATTTTAGTAGCTTGATGTGCTGGCATCTGTACATGAAACGTACCCGCTGGATGCGAGATGCACAGAACCGGTCGAAGTGGCGGTGCTTGAAGGAGGCCTATGTACAGCAGTGGACGTCTTTCGGTCGAAAGTCTGACAGCCTGTCTTACCAAGAGGCACCGTATTACCCACTAACTGAGTTGTGGAGATCAGATAGGCATTGTTTCATGTAAAATACTGGTTCTGTGCAGCTATATATGGTTACTCTGGAAGCCGACCCTAATATGGTCGAGAAAAGACTACTGGAAGCCGACCCCAATATGGTTGAGAAAAGACTATGATGATGAAATAAAACGCCGTTTTAAATAAACTTTTATTAAGGGTGAGAAGGGGGTTTTATAAATGAGTTTTTTTTTATTAGATGTAGTCGTTGACACTGCCATTTCCACCCACGTATCTAAAGTTATCATCGCACTGCTATAATTTACAAAAACTAAAAAAAACTCACTTGTAAAATTAGGTGTCTTTTTTACTTCTTCATCGGCTTATTTAAATTTTCTGCACTTATCTACACACACTCATTCTTTCATACATTCTAATAAACACAACACTATATTGCTGTCTATTGCATCACCATAAAAATAACAGGATTTCACAATATTTGTAATAACAAAATCAAAAGAATTTCAAAGGACTGCGTTCACTGTCCGAACACTCATTTCTCGTTGAATGAGCGTTCAAGCTTACAAGACGGTGATAGAGTAGGGATATCATCCTTGAACAACGTATTTTACCCTACCATCATGCTAAAGCTACATTGTCGCAATAACGCGAAATAGACTTTGCGCGCTCTCTCTCGCACACCGCTCGACGTCTCGATGTTCAACAAAAAGCGCGCGAAGTGTAGTTCCCGTTATCGCTACAATGCAATGTAGCCGTAGCATCACAAAACCAGTTCTTATTAAAATTTTTGTATAATGCGTGCCACCAAAGATGAGACTTGACACACCACGTGGTTTGACTTGCGCAGTACACGATTTTAGCTCTCCTTAGCGGTATGACGTCTGAGCGCGGGACGGGACCGGACGTCATAGGGGCGGCGGATAGAGCGCGGGAGGCGGGGTCAACTCATCTTTCGTGGCGCTAACTATACCACCTTTAACATTCGGAACAAAGTTAAAATTCTACTTACGAAAACTGACTTTTAAACGGAGTCTAGGTCATCAATTTTGTAATAAGAATAAGAAAATCAGTACAAAACCGGGTTTAGTTGCGTAACACTATGTCAATCACAATCTGAATCATTTTGAAGGATATTGCTAATCCATTGCTTCACATGTTCAACAACGTAAATAACGCAATGAATGTTGTTGAACTGTCAAAGAGAAAGCCATTGCTATACTGTTAGGGTTTTATGCAATTATCCTGCTGGTTCAAAAATAACGGTAAAGAAATCTGTTTGGAAATGAGACGGTTAGGGTCTTTTTGTAAAATAGTTTAGTGGATATGTCAATATTTTTAACATAATATTTTTTTTTTAGAAGATATTCAGCGTCAAAGGACATTAAAATTAGAAAAAAAGGACACTGGTCCTTTTCAACACATGGTCTAGAAATTTTGGGGATTATTTTTGCCTTACATTTTTACTATTATTTTTATTTAATTTAAGATTAAATTACATATTTAATTATTTAGGAAACATGAACAGTTTAATATATATTTACAGAAAAACATATGTATAGTCATATTTATACAGTTTATATACATAGTAACATAAATAACTAAATACTTTATAAAAGAAACATCTACTCGATTATGTTTTCAATAGGCAAGTACAGACGTCAGCACATCAAGCTACTACAGTCTGTCAAATTTCTTTAATACATTTTCAACTTTATCGCCATTATCATTAGGTTCAAAGCAGATTGGGAAAATTTGACAGTTTCGAAAAAAGAAAGGGCAGGTGGCCAGCGTTCTTTAAAAATTTATTATTTTTATTTTATTTATTTATTTAAAATTTCGTAAATAACACCTTAACAGCTATAACGCCAATGCAATGTTACTACTAAAATGGTTGCTTTTATTTGTTTGAGGATAAATAATTACGTTAAGAGTCTTTTAAAAGCATTGATCTAGTGAGAAGAACTGAGTCAACTGTAGTTACCTGTTTTTTTTTACCACGTTGGGACCCTTGCATACATTGGCCACCCTATTTTTACGCCACTGTGGAGCACAAAACTTTTTATAAACTGACCTCTTTTAATTCTCTTTACTTTCATTATTTTTGACCAAATTATGCTATAATAATATTACTAACTATTCTGAACGTCATAAAACCTTAAAAATATGAATTAAATATAAGCAAATCGCTTAGGAGATTCTTTTTTGTTTCCATAAATGAATAATGTTAGCGGTACAAAATGACTAACCTAAAAACATTGATGTAGGTTAATTATCATCGTTTTTGACAGATTCCATAAATGCCACAGGTTTTTTGGTTAAACTTTTTAATATCACCCACTTAATTTTCGTATTTTTTACAGTTTTGTATACTGGTGTTGCAACTAAGCCACACAATACGTGTTATTTCGGCGAGGGGTTGCCAACGACTGATCATAGTGATTATTTTACGATCGTTTTTTGTCACCTGTCGCATGCAACCCTTCGCAACGCAAAAAAAGTCAAACTACACCTGGCGCTATTTTGGCTTATTCCCATGCGCTCCATAATTTTATTCCCAGCGGCTCCAAAATTGAAAAGCAATTTATTATTATTAAATAAAACCTTTCCCATGAGCTCCAAAAATTATAAAGTTCAACCTGCAAAAAAATTATATATTTACAATAAAATTAATTTATGATTCAACAAACAAATTATCCGTTAAGTCGACATTTGAAAGATTCTACTTTTGACATCATAATCTACTATTGACATATTATACAGGCTTATTTTCTTATCACCATCCATATTTTTACAGGGTGTTCTACCCATGAATATGAACAACTTTCACTATGGGTCCAACTCTGAAATCACGAAAAAAATCTGCTGTTTCATACATGTTGGTCAAGTAGGTATTGAACTTTTGTATGAAACAGCTGATTTTTTTTTCGTGATTTCAGAGTTGGTCCCATAGTGAAAGTTGTTCATATTCATGGGTAGAACAACCTGTAAAAATTTGGATGGTGATAAAAAATAAGCCTGTATATTTAATAGATTCTGATGTCATTTTTTTTTGTGAGGCTAGAAAATCGATCCTGTACAGACAACATCGCTATGTCCCTACAGGTTTTAAATATTATAATACTATGTCATTGAATTTATTACTACTATCCTAAAGAATAATTTCAAAAAGAGTATGACTTGACCTGGGTTTGACCTTCAAATCAATGCATTACCCAACGGCGCCATTATTTAGCTAGCTAGCGAGTTCGTGGCGATCGTGGTGAATTTGTGATCTACTGTCGTTCATTCCACTTTATCATTCGGTATCTGTCTAATTAATGGTCGTTATAAATTTAAGGTTATGCATTCATTTTTATTAATTGAGTTAAGTATTAAAGTAAACAGTAAACCAAACGACTATGATTCTCAATAAGTTTATTTATTTTGCTCGTATCTTTTACTTTCTATACAAAAATGTGCTAGATGTATTGTATTGTAAAAGAGCAGTTACTGAAAATCGCTCCAACTAAAAAGTTATGTCGGTTACATTATTGCCTGTCCGTAGCCTAAATTCTGTGAACCAATCAAAAGGTAGCTTGAGAACAGGGATTTTTTGAAAACCAGTTTCTTTTAGGGGGGTGACTGTGGTCCAACCTTTGCAATATTATCTTATCGTCAATGGTATGAATGAGAGCTTTACACCCATTTCTATGATCAGTTGAACACAGCCATCTTGATTTCTTACTGGCATACGTTTCTTGGCGGTAAAAAGAATATCCTTCTAATAACATCAGCTTTGTACCACGCTTTGAGTAGACGTACTTAAGTGGATCTGAAAAGAAGAATGGATTTTATAAAGGTTTGCTTTAGTTATTAATTAGCAGTTATGGTCCAAGCATGCTGCCTAGAGGCACTCCAGACTTACTCTTCTTTTAATTACTTGAAACATCAACTGTTTTAGTGCTAAAACCAAAAAATAATACTTGAAGAAAATAATATTACCTGTGTGGTTTACAATCATCATTGCGCATGCGCATTCATTCTGTAATAAAAGCGATTTTGGCCAATGAAAGTTTTAAGAAGTTTAAAAGGTAATTGAATATTTTCTTCTAGTTTATTTATTTAAAGCGCAAAAAATTACAGAAGCGGACTTAATGCCATATTTTCTACCAGACAACCTTCAGGTGCTGCAGAGACAAATAGTGGTAGGTTAACTTACGACAAATGTAGTTAGTTAATAAATATTGAATTGTTCAATATAATCACATGCCTTCGACGTAATATTCACATACAGGTTGGCGCAGGGACATCGATGCTCCGTCGCCCCCCACACATCAGGACCCAAGGTGGCGGCGCGTAGTGTTCCACGCGCGCCTCTCTTAGACGTCGCTGGGGGGAGCCAAACACCTCAGTTCCCCCCCCCCCCCGACATGAGGAGGCCCGCAGATGCGGGCCGGCACCACTCAGGGGTTGCGGAAGGATCGTACGTTCCCGCGACCTGGGGGCGTAGGTGTGAGATGTGAACACCGGGGTGGTTTTTAGTCAGTAAGAGTCTGACAGACCCCTCCACCCCCCCAGGGCAGAGGACATACATGAGGATTTTCCAAAAGGAAACAAAAACAAATAGGCGTCGACGCGCAACCTGTTACCATGAATTCGAGGTTATAGTTTGCGCATCAATATCCCTGCCACCCTGTATAATAATGATTATCTATTGTGGTAGTAGCAGTGATCATATTCTGAAATAAATAAGATTCAAATTATATTATTATTATTATAATGTTTATCACACTATATCACACTAATATTATAAAGGCGAAAGTTTGTAAGTGTGTGTGTGTGTGTATGTGTGTGTGTTTATATGTTTGTTACTTCTTCACGCCTAAACCACTGAACCGATTTAGATGAAATTTGGTATAGAGATAGTTTGAGTCCCGGAAAAGGACATAGGATAGTTTTTATCCCGATATTCCCACGGGATCGACATTTACGCGGGTGAAACCGCGGGGCGCAGCTAGTAAACATATATTTTCTTTGGTACCATTCATTACACAAACGTCAATTAATAGTGTGAGGGTGTGTGTGATGTATCCTCTAATTTAGATACAGAAAGAGAAAGAAAGAAAGAAAATACATTTATTTAGCACAGACTAAAAGACACACAATACACCAGATACATACATTAGATAAAAACAAAAAATAAAGATGAAATAAAAAGTGACACATGAGGAAGCTATAATTATTAGATACAATGACTGTAGGTTAATGGTGTGTAAGTGTTTAGTTGGTAAGCCTACAATACACCACTAAGGCGGAGGACATCGTGGAGTACGTGCGCCAGAAAATGAGGTACACGCCGAGGGTGCAGTAACTGAAGTCGCACCGCAACATCAACTTCAAGGCTTTTGTAGTGCGTCTACCGAATTCTTATCTGCCCGTCGTCATGGAAGAAGACTTTTGGCCGCAGGACGTGGTGTTCCGTCGTTTCCGCGGACAAATACCACAGGACAAGGACAAGCTAGTGAAGCGCCGCTGTTTTATTTTACACTTTATATGATAATTTGTAAGGTGTCTATGGGTGATTGTGGGCATTGTGTATTATTTATCACACTATCACACTAATATTATAAAGGCGAAAGTTTGTGAGTGTGTGTGTGTATGTGTGTTTATATGTTTGTTACTTCTTCACGCCTAAATCACTGTACCGATTTAGATGAAATTTGGTATAGAGATAGTTTGAGTCCCGGAAAAGGACATAGGATAGTTTTTATCCCGATATTCCCACGGGATCGAGTCTTATGCGGGTAAAACCGCGGGGCGCAGCTAGTTGTAAATAAATAAATAAATAATTATATTATTCTACGATACAGAACACAAAAAATATTTCTTTCTAATATATGAGACGTTTACATCGATTACTTTAAAAGCTTAACATAGTCATATTTGATTAATTTTTTTTTTTTTTTACAATTTAAGACATTTTCCCAAAAGGTAAAAAAATATACTTAACTGAAAAAACAAAGTTACAAAAAAAAAGACTGGCGAATTGAGATTCTCCACAGTTTTTTAAAGTCGGTTATGAAGAAAAAGGGTCGTCTCGAAACCAGTTTTTTTTAGGTGGGTGGTTGTGGTCCAACTTTTGCAAAACTATCTTTTCTTCAACTGTGTGAATGACAGCTTTGCATCCCTTTTTAAAGCCCGTTGAACACATCCATCTTATTTTCTTATTAGAATACGTTTCTTGACGGTAGAATGAATATCCTTCTATTAAAATCAGCTTGTTTCCGTGCTTTGAGTAAACGTATGTAGTTGGAAACATGGCTCCTGAAAAGAAGAATGGATTTAAGAAAGATTTATTAATTTATTAATTTTTCTTAATTGCGCGGCACGATCTAATATTTTGAATTTTTAGTACAGTGCCAGTCAGTGCGGAGCCGTTGGACGTTGGTACTGCGTGTTTATTTCTAACGGTACTCTTGGCAGTCGATGTCAAGCTGAAACCATAGAGGATGCACCATGTTCTACTGTGTGTACTCCACATAGAGGTCATTTAAACAAGAAAACTCAAAACTTGACATAACGGGAATCGACGTTGAAGAAATTATTCATAAAAATAGTTATTAAGGTGAATGTGCCATGGTAGACCGCGAAATTTAAATTTTCTACGTTTTTTGCAATTTGCAGATTAGTGTCAGGTTGTATCTTGATCCAAATATGATTCGCGACTATAATATACATGTATTTACAGAATCATAGTCATTAGAATCATTAATATATCTCTTTAAGTTAGATTTCTACCATAGACACTTTTCCATACGAGATTTGTTCTTAACGGTAGAAATCTAACTTAGAAAGATGTATTAATAATTCAAATTATTATAATTCTTTAAATACGTACCGGTTATAGTCGTGAATCATATTTGGATTAAGATACAACCTGACACTGACCTGAAAATTGCAAAAAACGTAAGAAAAATTGAATTTCGCGGGCTACAACTACACATTCACCTTAAGATAACGTACGAGTTATGTCAAAAAAAGTATGCGATTTGGGCATTATCGCCTATCAGCACAAACACGATCGCGCGATGATGAGATCTAATATAGAGCTGTTTCAACCATGGAAGTACCTACTTGTCTATTTCGTATAACTATGATTACAAAATTATCAATTAGATTAACAACTTTATGCAATTCCAAAAAACTTTTTATCTCTTTTGAGTGAAAAATAACCTGACAGAGGGAAAACTTCATACAAACGCGCAATGATAGGTGCAGTACTTCAAAGCGCGGCAGCACAAAACTTAGAAGTTTTGCCTCTGGGGTGCGACGTTCGTGTTAATTCGGAAACACGAATATTACCGAAGTGCATACTTTTTCTGGTTTAACTGTACATTTATTGATCGCGGTGATACTTATAGAAACATTTTTTTGTCTTGGGTCACAAAGTGCCACTTTACACTATTCAAGTTTATGAGAATCCGGTGTAATCAGGATGCTTACATCTCATCTCAGCAATGTTTCTGTCGGCCCACAAGCTCCAATGCGATGTTTTATCCCGTCTTATTTCCTTTTCGGGACTCTTCACTTATGGGCTGAGAGCCTTATCTATCTCTATCATAAAAGGAATCTGGTTCTCCATTTATAAAGAAATAAAAAATTTAAGAAGTTGTAAAGCTAATTTCATATTTCTTCTAGTTTATTTATTTGAAAAATTTATTCAAGCACAAAAATGTACAGAGGCAGACTTGATGCCATAGGAATTTTCTACAAGTCAATCTTTGGCTTATGCAGAGACAAACAGCGGTGGGTGCAATTACAAAAAAATTAGTCGTTTATCAATAAATATTGAATTTTACAATATAATCAAATGCCTTCGACGGAATATTTACATATGAAGCAGGGACATTGGTACCGATTCCCTTGTTCACAAACTAAACTAAGTTTAAGTTCAGTGCAATCAGCGCCTGACGTAAATTGACGTAATTTTAGTAGGCAAGTTTTTAATCATGTCTAAACTCGTATGTAGTAGCCATACGAGTTTAGACATGATTAAAAACTAATAACATTAACACAACACACACACTTTAATAACACTTTTTAGATCTGTGTTGTAGTAAGTACCGCCCTTGCATTTGCAATGCACTGTTTATTTACTTATCTAGTGCTTTATTTTGGTACCAGGTGGAGTTTTTCTCATTTAGAGTGATCAATTTAAATATTTTTAAGTACATTATGAAAAATTGATGAATAATTAAAAGTCGTAAAACAAAAGTTGTTATTTATGATGTGAGTATTATAGTCCTGCGAGGTTGTTAGTGTTTTACAAATAACCCTGTATAACTAAATGTCATGTTTGATTAAATTTTTTTTATACAATATAAGACATTTTCCCAATTATGGTAGAGAATTGAAAAAACATACCTATTTACAAAATAATGGAAAATCTTCATAATTTGTCGGTTAATAAGAAAAGGGGTATTTGTGATACCAGTTTTTTTTAGACGGGTGGTTGTGGTCCAACTTTTTCAACACTATCTTTTCTTCAACTGTGTGAATGACAGCTTTGCATCCCTTTTTATAGCCCGTTGAACACATCCATCTTATTTTCTTATTAGAATACTTTTCTTGACGACAGAAAGAATATCCTTCTAATAAAATCAGCTTGTTTCCATGTTTTGAGTAGACGTATGTAGTTGGGCCTGCAATGAAAAATGGATTGTATATACATTTTTTCAAGTCAATATAGTATTGGGACGAAGCGGAGCTTGCGCTAGAGTAAACTGGGAGAAATCGTCAAGTAACTGAAATTTATTGACTGCTTATTTTTTATGTTTTGACTTGTCTTATATTTGATATTCAGATACAATTTAAATTGTTCATAAGCCTACATATAAATAAATTATATTACATATAAATAAATGTCGCATTTGATTAACATTTTTTTATACAATGACATTTTCCCATATGGTAGAAAATTGGAAAATGATAACTAAGTATCTAAAAAAATGGAAAACCTTCACAATTTTTTAAAGTCGGTTAATCAAATCAAATTTATTCGTAAATGTAGGTTTCATTACAATAGGATGTTATGAGTACAATAAGATGGTCAGTTCGCTACATTTTACTCGAGAGTATACAAATAATAATAATAAAGTTAGTGGTGTTGAAACCACAGACACGCATTTAAAATAAAATAATTATTTAATGTCAACATAATAATAGTCTAAATAGCCAAGAGCCTCGACCAACACCTGAGGAGGCTCTCGTTGGGCAGCTGGATCAAGGGCTTGATTCAGAAAGCAGTACTTCTGGACACGGCTCGCATTGTCAGGAGGTTCCTCTCTCTGGAGCCCTGACCGCCGCGCCGGGTAGCTTGGACCCTATTTCTGATACCGGTGGGCAACAATTTTTTATATTTTTAAATGTTTTTATATTTCTTTTATATTCAAATATTTGAAAATATAATTTATGTGTAAATAAATAAATAAACGAAATCAATATATATGAACAAGAAAATAAGAAAGTGTAACTTAGAATATACTTAAATCTACATTGAAAACAAAAGAAACAGCCATTTCAACTGCTTTCTGAATCAAGCCCTATTATACTAATAATAATCTAATAATAGATTACTAGCCCAAACATATTATTATTAAGATACTTTTACGTAGGAGGGCTGTTTTACTGCGATCTACACAAAGAATGTTCGAATCCCTTTTCCTTAACCGTGGATCAGCTGGGGATCTTATTTCGAAAAGCTGTGGGGTATGTATAATAAGAGTTATTCCCGTCTGACTCTGTGAAACCCCCCTCCACCCCCCTCCGGATACCCTGCTAGTTCTTCTTCTGTTTTAATCACTGTCTTATCCACTACAAAATTGGAAAGGGGTATTTGTGAAACCAGTTTTTTTTAGGAGGGTGGTTGTGGTCCAACTTTTGCGATACTATGTCATCGTCATATGTGTGAATGACAGCTTTGCATCCCTTTTTATTGCCCGTTGAACACAGCCATCTTATTTTCTTATTAGAATACATTTTTTGACGACAGAAAGAATATCCTTCTAATAAAATCAGCTTGTTTCCGTGTTTTGAGTAGACGAATGTAGTTGAACCTGCAAAGAAGAATGGATTGTAGTATAGGTATATAAACTACGAAAACAAAATAGAGCCCACCCTAAGTTCATTTAGAATTTTGTCTAAGAATAAATAATTAAGCATCTGTGAAGTAAAGCACACACAACACACATACGTAGCGTTGGAAGGCCTCCCACAAGGTGGACTGACGACCTTGTAAAGGCCGCAGGAACTCGTTGGATGCGAGAAGCACAAAACCGGTCGAAGTGGAGGTGCTTGGGGGAGGCCTATGTCCAGCAGTGGACGTCTTTCGGCTGAAATTATGATGATGATGAAGTAAAGCACTAAACTTTGTTTTTGACATGTTTATGGGTCCTGGAACAATATTTCGAGCATCGGATTCAAGTGGGTAAACAGAAAATGTGAAGTGCTTGAAATAACATTTGTTGTACGAATTCTTTCACTTGTGTTCTCAGTCCGATTTAAAGCGTTGACGTTACCCGTCAGGCTCTGTCACAGTTTTTTTTGAAGTGAAAACTTCTTTAGCGGCGTTGCACACTTTTTGTAATGGGGAAAAAATGTTAAACTCGCGTCAGAACACGTGACCGTCAGGAGAGATTCCCTCCCCCCCCCTCTTTCTACGGCGGCGCCAACCGAAGTGAACCAAGTGAGACACGATAATGGATGGATGGACGGACGGTGACGGTGACGGTGACGGTGACGGTGACGGTGACGGTGACGGTGACGGTGACGGTGACGGTGTCGGTGACGGTGTCGGTGACGGTGACGGTGACGGTGACGGTGACGGTGACGGTGACGGTGACGGTGACGGTGACGGTGACGGTGACGGCGACGGTGTCGGTGACGGTGACGGTGACGGTGACGGTGACGGTGACGGTGACGGTGACGGTGATGGTGGACGTGGATGTGGATGGATGGATGGACAGCTGATGGCTCGACCGTCTGTGTAGTAGCCACACTGCTGTGTATTCGTAAAATTCGTGTATATGTATAAAGTGTTTAAAATATGGAAATTGAACAAAGTGCATCTTTAATGAAAAAAGTGACGCAGAAATAGTGAAAAAAAATTAGTTATATTAATTCAATTCATAATTGATTTATTTCAACGTTAATTTTCAAGTTTTCACTTCTGCCGGCACTCCCGGAGTGCAACCCGTCTTTTTTTTCTATGTCTGGTTTTCGTCGTTACATGGACGTGGAAAGCGCAGCAAGAACTGTTGCTATGCTTCAAGAGGGAGGCTCTCAGAGATCTGTAGCAATACATCTCGGTGTATCGCGACGAGCTATCTGAAATGAAAATTGCTTTCCGGAGACCGAGAGTGTAGCTAGGAGGCATGGATTAGGAAGAATAAGAGTCACAACTTTCCAGGAAGACCGGTACTTCTGGTTAACTGCGCGAAGAGAGGTACTGGTCCCAGAGTCCGCGATCAAACCATTCGTAATCGTCTCCACAAAGATGGGTAACGTTCCCGCGTGCGTGTTGTTCGACTCAAACAGACAAGGGCTCACCGTGTCACACAAAGAGCACATTCTGAGGCCAATGTCACAGTTTTGCCATAGCCAGCTATGAGTCCCGATCTCAACCCCATCGAATTTGGCGGCACGGTTGGCGCAGTGCACGGATGGCGAGTGACTGCTGCGCTGCGTGTCGCGGGTTCGATTCCCGCACGGAACAAATATTTGTATGACATACAAGTAGTTGTTCCGGGTCTGGCTGTTTGTGTATGTAAGTTTAAATGTTTGTAAACGCACCCACAATACAGGAGAAATTCCTAGTGTGGAGCAACTAAAAAAAAAAAAAAAAAATTAATTGCACTGATCCCAGCATGGTAAAACCAGACTCGATGAATCGAATGAACCCCAAGATTCGCACTAACTCCTGTAGCCTCATGGTCATGGTGCTACAGCGACCATTGCATGTCAAGGAATAGACCGAGGGGCGCGGTAATGGTAAGGAAAACGTGCCCGAAGGATAGGTAAGGATTTAAGAGCCTACCGGATATGCATCCTAGAGCAAGCATTAGACTAGTTATGGGATCAATAAGAAGACTTTATGAATGTGCCATGGTAGACCGCGAAATTTAAATTTTCTTAAGTTTTTTGCAATTTGCAGATCAGTGTCAGGTTGTATCTTGATCGAAATATGATTCGCGACTATAATAGACATGTACTTACAGAATCATAGTCATTAGAATCATTAATATATCTCTTTAAGTTAGATTTCTACCATAAACACTTTTCCATACGAGATTTGTTCTTAACGGTAGAAATCTAACCTAGAAAGATGTATTGATGATTCTAATTATTATAATTCTGTAAATACGTACCTGTTATAGTCGCGAATCATATTTTGATCAAGATACAATCTGACACTGACCTGAAAATTGCAAAAAACGTAAGAAAAATTGAATTTCGCGGGTTACAACTACCCATTCACCTTAACTACAGCCATGTTTGCAGTCAACTAGAGCTCGCAAACGCGCTAAAACTCTGTTAAAAATGAATTCCGAAACACAATGTTACCCATCTTATCTTATACATCTTGTTAGATAGGCTTAGAGAGTGCATACGGAGCAGAGGAGGCTTCACTCGCTGCTAACCATAAAATTTATCATCAAACGGTTGCAGGAAATGGGCGATAGACTAAGTTTATTTTTCAACTTAATTTGAGTGTATTTGCCTTACAAGTGCATTTTTTTGTATAAATCGATCAACGTAAAAAAAAATTATCATTGACTATGTTTAAACAATTTTTAAATGAAAGAAGATGAAATAAAATACGTTTATTTACGATTAAAATGACACAAAAAAGAACATAAACACAAAAATAAAATAAAAAAGGTAGGGAGAAACATGCGTTACATCCACGCAAAACGGCTATGGCTCAGCATTATGCTGCGACCCTATGCAAGACAGAGCCCCAGCGCTGGTTTTCAGCGACAGCCGGCGCTGACGTAATGATGTCGTCCGGTGTAGTAAACAATTATTAGGACACTCTCTTAGGAAATCTCTACTCCAAATATATCCATACTAATACTAATATACTATACTAATATTACTATATTACTAATATACTAATTACTAATTTTACTAATTACTAATATTACTAATCACTAATTTACTACTATTTACTAATACTACGAATTACTAATCCATACTAATATTATAAATTTTAAAGTAACTCTGTCTGTCTGTCGGTCTGTCTATAAATGTTACCTTTTCACGCCTAAACCGCTGAACCGATTTCGATGAAATTTGGTGTAGAGATAGTTTGAGTCCCGGGAAAGGACATAGGATAGTTTTTATCCCGATATTCTCGCGGGATCGAAACTTATGCGGTTGAAACCGCGGGACGCAGTTAGTCGGTTACAATTGTTTGCCGTCTTCTTGACATCATAATGTTAGGTGTTAAGAGAGTGTGCTGTGTTCCGTGTTTACCAAAATAAATAATCACCATTATTATGCCGAAAGTGATTAAAAGTGCTGGCAGGGATATAATCTTGAAGGTCTTAAGTCGCGCGCAGACTTATCTTGCGCGCACTCTACCTCCCTTTATTAGATCGCGATCGGTCAAAAATAATTTTATTATGACAGACTGGCTGCGCCCCGCGGTTTCACCCGCGTAAGTGCGATCCCATGGGAATATCGGGATAAAAAGCAGCCTCCAGCAGAAGCATCCAGTGTGTCAGCTACCTCCATACAAAATTTTATCAAAATTGGTCCAGCAGTTTGAGCGTGAAGAAGTAACAAACATATAAACACACACGCTCACAAACTTTCGCCTTTATAATATTAGTGTGATTGAGAGCATTTCAATTTTGTTGATATTATTGTATAATATGCTGTTCAGTTAAAGTTATAATATGCTATTTTTTTCATTTCTAATGTGACAATATTATCGAAGACGTCCACTTTCACATATCCATAAAACGTATGGAAATACGTGAACGTTATAACGTTATCGAGGACGGAAATTTAAAAGCGTCTTCATATACATATTTCCATACATTTTACTTTCCTTTATTATCGTGCTGCGGTGACGTGGACGTTCACGATAAAATCGTCACGTTAGAAATTGAAAAAGCGCACAAAAAATTATTGATTATTTTTACCGACTTAAAAAAATGGAGGTTATCAATTTAATTAATATTATTGGAACTGCAAGAAGTATATTCACATTTGACAATCTATTAGGGCTTCCAAACAAGTATACATAATTTCATAGATGTATCTATGTATGTATTTATACTCCATATAAAATACTGGTACTAAATCGTGACCATTTTTTTATTGGCTTACATTTACTTCAACTTAGGTCACAGTGCAAGTTTCATCAAAATCGATTCAGTAATTTCAAGATATGGACTAATACGTGTAAGTGTGACGGCCTGGCTTATTAATACGAGCTACGGGTGTAGTATCAAAGAGAAAACATCTCAAAACCTTGGTCAAATTCTAGTGCAATATTTGCAACAAAACTATTACCTACTTATTAAAAACAAATATTCTAGTTTTTACTTAAAACTAAAAATTACGAAATAAAAAAGGTATTTAAAAAAATCCTCCAAAAAGAAATTAACTCAAAATTATGAAATAACTTTAATTTCGGAAGTCGATGGCAAAAAACTAAAACTAAAATACAGATCCCAAGACACCGAGTGATATTTTTATTCCTAATCCTTAATCTAGTGCATAGGTTCTCAACGTGGGCAATAACGCCCCCTCGTGGGCATTTGAGACTTTCAGGGGGGCAGTAGAAAACCCAGAGAAAATTATAGATCCTATCTTACGACTATACAGGGTGAATTTTTCAAGTGGGCATGGATGGCCAAATCCGAAACTATGAGGACTAGCGAAAAGTACTCAAAGGAGTCGCGACCTCGATTTTGATGAAAACTAAAACTGCATCATTGGATTTTTGAAAAATCAATATTTCTAGCCAGGAATCGAACCCGTTGATTTTGAAAAAAAAACACACACTGTATTATCCCACCATTCGATAGTGTCGCTAATAAGGATCAAATTCTGGGAAGTAATGACATACGGCGAACTTAACGAAAATGTTGAATTTATAAGTAAAAAGAAATGGGGGACTAAAAAAAATATATTCTCAGTGGTGGACAAAATAAGTTTGAAGATACTAATGTTGATCGAAGGACCTAACATTATAAATGTCATTCAGATTGTTTAGGCGGATGATTATGTTTATTATTTGCTTTTATCAAGTTATCCTTATAGGTATATGCTGAAGCCTTGCATCCCTTCTTCTTATGTGTAGCGCAGTGCCATCTAGCTCTTTCATTTGTCCGTAAGTTCTGCCGGTGGAAATGATATCCTGATACCACAATCATTTTCTGTCCACGTCGAGTTTCAACGAATCTAAATGATTCTGTAAAGAAAAGGGTACAGTTTAATTTATTATTCTAATAGTTGTGCCCGCGACTTCGTTCGCGTAGATGTTGGAAAACGATAATGTGTCTCTCTACTAATTCGTTTTCTTAAAAACAAAACAATAAAATTAGCCTTAGTTACTCCTTATTACACCAGCTATTTGCCACTGAAAATCCCGACAAAATCGGTCCAGCAGTTTTGGAAAAAAACAGTGGCGCTCCGGGAGTTCCGACAGAAGTGAAAATTTGAATAATTGCGTGTGTATTTTTTGAATCGTCATATAAACAAAATAAATTAAATACAAAATCGTTTATTGTCACAATTAGCCTGTAATACATTGAGACGTGGTTGGAGCCTCCCTTTAGGCAAACAATGCCTGTATTAAGAGACTCCGCTTTTCCATATCATTGGCGTATTACATAAACTAAATGTGATGTGACCCTTAAGATTATTTACAAAACAAAAACAGAATACTTTGCCATCACTCACTGGCATATCGGAAATACATTAAAACCGAGTAAATCCAGAGGACAGCCGAACACATCCGAAACGGTGTCGGTTACGGTAATAGTGGCGCGAATTCAATGGTTATTTCCCATCTCAAAAAATGCGCAACGCGCCTCAAGAAGTTTTCACTTCAAAAATGCGTTTTTTGTTATAAGTATCGTATATACTTTCATATGTATTTAGTAAAAAGCTGTTATTTTGACATTGCAAACAGACACTTCAATTTTATTTATTTATATAAAGTAAAATATATGTACATAGATGAAAATCTATAACACTGTATCCAACCGTAAATATGGCACATCGAGAATAGAATACATTTATAATAGATTTTTTTTATAAAGTACACCATACAAATTACAGATATAAATGTAGAACAATGAGCAGTCGTATCGCTAAAAGCGGTCTCTTAAAGACAACCCTCGGATGGATTAAAGGGAGACAGAAAGACATATACTCTCAAATCATTCATTCTTTATTAAATAGTATTCCGAAGGCCGTAGCCATATATAAAATAGGATTGCGTAATAAATTCTAACAGTTTGATTAAATTAAATACATTTATTTAGCTGATAAAAGTTTCAGGTGTCTCTAGGGGCGCAGTTCTTTTAAGGTTCGTGATTGAGTACTTTCGTCGCTTTAAATATGCATTTTTTGTATGTATGGATGACTGCACATAAGACACTAATTTATCCCCTTGGTGAATAATCTACTATAGTATTGAGATATGGTAGGATTGCGTAATTAATTGCCACAGTTTGATTAAAAACATTTATTTTGATTCAATAGTAGTTGATAAAAGTTTCACGTGTAGAGACACCTGAAACTTTAACCACAAAAGAACTGGGTCTCTAGAGAGAGACCCAGTTCTTTTGTGGTTTGTGATTGTGTACATTCGTCGCTTTAAGTATGCAGTCATGGTATGTATGGATGACTGCCCTGCATCCACTTTTCTTGCGATGTGTCGCACAGTGCCACCTTACTTTCTCGTTAAGAGCTAACTGTCGTTGAAATGTATATCCTGATAATAATATCATTTTAGATCCTCGGTTTGAGAAAACAAAAGTCGCCGGAGTATAATCTGAAAAACAAATTCATATTTTATTGTCCTAATTAACAAAAATAACATAATTAAAACCTAACTTAACTAAAACTATACAAAAACTAAAATATAGCGTCGAAAAATTCATCCGCATCGCTGTCGACTGGTAATGCACCCAAGAGACTGGCGGCATTGCCACGTTGTATGGCAATGCTTAGCCTTTGGCCAAGGTAAAAGCCAGCCCTTGGGTCACGGGAAGTGTCAACCAGCCGTTTTGAAATTTCTTTAAAAAGACCATGAGCACTCGGACCCCACGGCCCGATGGTTCATATTATTATGTATATACTTTCAAACTTCCTAGCGTATAATAGAATCATAGAATTTCGTAATTAATTGCCACAGTTCAATTCAACACATTTATTTCGGTTCACAAGTGACTGATAAAAGTGCTTCATAACACATGCAAACCTAACCTAAAGTAAGTCTTATAGCCTTGGGATCTAACCGGGTAATAAATAATATTGTACTGAATTTCGTTATAACCTGCAATCCTCAATAATGTCATTTGAATTGAGAACCTTAACTAAAAATTCGTACGAAAGTTTACACAAAAATAAAACATATTATTAGAAAATTGAATACCTGATTATAACCTCGCAGAAGGTGTAAAAAGTAAAGTAATATAGGGCATAAAGGTGTCTTCATCTTGGACGAGTTTGAATATAGCGCCCACACACACTGCCACACACTGCCCACAGACACTGCGTTATCTCCTTGGTGAATAATATACTATTATACAGGGTCCCATTAAAATAGATGGATAAATTTTAACACAGCGCTCAGTACGTCTAACCAAAGATATCCAAGCAAAAAAAAAACATTGATGGTAAACGTTTAGTATCGGGTCGCAGGAGGGGGGGGGGGAGGTGGAGGGGGAGGGGGGCTTCTCCTAGTAACAGTTGTAAATGCCTTTTATACACATATACGATGAGTGAAAATAATATATAGGCAGAACATCGGTGTCCAGTGTACAAGCGTAAGTCGATCAAACAATTCAAGTCCAGAGGAGAAGCCAAGGTCGTCGAAAGAAGCCACAACAATACCACGAAACACAAAACACATTATCGAAAGTCAAGGAGAAACGGAACGATCGGATGACATGACAGTGTCATTTGACACAAAGCGTTTTCTTTTAATTTTATTTTTTTACGTTCCGTTTTATCGATTTTGCATGATATTTTACTACACCACAGACAAAATAATGTGTCAGATTTGGTTACCAACCACCCATTTTAACGTTTCATTTTCTCTTTTAGCTGATTTGAGGTTAGAAACTTATTTTGTAATTTTCTCGAAAAATATGCGTTACCTTTTAATAAGAACGGTAGCGTTATAATTGGGGACCCAAGCCCTACTAATTTTAACAATTTTTACCCCCAACTCCTGCGACGCGATACTAAATCCAACCCCTTATTTTTCTTGTAAGAATCTAATGCGTTTTTCTTATATATTTTTTTTACCATCGTCTTTATTTTGGTGGTCTGAATTATTTCTAAATGTTTGAACGTATTTTAATGGGACCTTATATGTAGATTCTATCAAAAAATCAATCAGCTCAGCCTATCGCAGTCCACTGTTCGACATAAGCCATATACACTGCTGGATATATTCTATACTAATAACCAATTAAAAAATCTTTTGCATTTTATTTTAAAGATCCTTTTTCTTGTAACTGTTCTAAAATTTCGATTAAATAAAAGAACCTGACGCGTGTGGTCCCAGTCGCCTGAAGAAAAATAAGAAAAAATGGCTCAGGGAACTGGGACCATCGTCACAGTTTGACAGCGCAGCGGTCCCAGTTATCTGAGGTGCGGCCAACATGACAATGCGTTTTGGACACCTGTCAGTTTCATACAAACGAATGCGTTTTGCGAATGTGATTTATATTAGCTACTAGAATTGACGCACTGACAGGAGTCAAGAACGCATTCTCTCGACGGCCGAACTGCAGTTGCTTCACTTTTATTAAAACCCATATCCAAATATTTCGGTTCATTAACTTCTTGAATACCGATTAATTTATTTTTAGATTCTTACACAGCATGGTTATGATTGTTATACACTTTAATAACAGTTTCTTGAAATGTATGTAAATAGGATCGGCATCCGTTCCTCGGGTAATGTGTGCAGACCCATCTAGTTTTGTTATTAGGATACGTTTCCTGATGGAAAAAGGTATGCCCATCCCGTACAATAAGCTTGTTACCTCGTCTGGAATATGTGTATGTTAGACCTGTAAAATTTCTTATTAATTAATGTAACATATTTTAGTAACCAGTGTGTTTTCTATTTACATATTCACTATCAAGAACATCATAGGATCTCACAGAGAGGATGCTTAGGTTGGGACTAATCTCAACTTAGACCTCGCCGTGAACATTATAGGCTGATTATACATACAGCCAAAATTGTGTCTTCTAACACGGAGTGAACCCATAAACATTTATAATATTTATGTTAGTAAACATGTAAACTACAGTGCCATATAATATCTATTTTGTAGTTCTGCAAGTTGAGTAGAAGGGATGCCTCAAGGAAGTATATCTGGTCCTTTACTATTTTACCTTATGCCACACAAATATGGGTAGATACGTAAAGAAAAACGACCTTAGTGGAAAAAATAGAATATAATAGAGTTTCCTGTTTTAACTATTTAGTACCTAGGAGTCAATAAAATAGATGGAAAAACCTACCTAAATATTTATGGTGCAAACAATTTAATAATATTTTCACCCCAGGTATAATACCTTGACCAAATAATAATAATAATATACTCGTTCTTTAATTAAATAACAACAATAATAAAATTGTTTTAATTTATTTTATTATATGCACACAAAGAAAAATACACAGAGATACGACATTATATATGACATTTGGCTGTCATTCGCAGATCTCTGACAGTCGTTACGGGTCGTCAGAAGCCCGAAAATATGACAACCAATCTTACCAAGGGGTATCGTATTACCCAGTAACTGGGGTGTGGAGGTCTAATTGGCAGTCGCTCCATGTAAAATACTGGTGTTCAGCTCCATCCAGTTACCCTGGAAGCCGACTAGGCAGATGATTATTTTAACAGACTGATAACATCTTGCTGTACCATTTAATCTGATAGCCTAATCGCCACTCTGAATGTATTTGATGAAGATAGAAACAACATACAATAATGTCTATTTGCTAAAATAATTAACAACTAACTACTATAATAGCACAGACGAGAAATATTATGACACTTAAACGTTCTACTTTTTAAAACATTTCTTTTAAATGTTAACGATTAAAATACACAAAAACCATACTAATACACATACAATCATTATGATTTTCTGTGAGATTATTCTACAAGCAACATACTAAAGCACTAGTGTTTTAATTTTTTAGTCCAAACAATAGATTTTTTATAAATAGATAATTGTTTCATATTTTGCAATAAATAGTTGTGTCATCGCGCTTCTCTTTCTTTTCTATGCAGTCCTGTGTGCAGGCCGACGAAGACCGCACTTTAGGTCCATTTGTCGCCTTATGTGATGCCTGTATTCAAACGAATCCCAATCCCCTCTAGGAGGCTTTTCGTATTTGTGCTCATTTTCTATTTTTATAATAGTCTGTCCTGTAGTATGTACGGTGGATTGGCACCCACGTCTGTGGTAAGTGCATAGCCATCTTATTCTTTTAGTACCCTTAGACGAAAAGTAAAGCGCCGGTCTGGTTCGAACTTATATCCTACAACGCGTAAGTCGCGGCCGTTCCCACTGGGCCACAACTGTTCCACTTATATGGTTGCCCGTAAAGAAAATGAAGTTTCTCAATATGTACCTATATTATGTATAGGATAAATAAAAACAAAATGAAAAACAAGAGATGTCAAGCAAGCGAATGTAATCACATAGTTATACCTTTGGCAAAGAGAAATACAATGAAAGATTATATTTTATAGGAATAGGAGACACGATTTACGACTACAATAATATTAAATGCAGTGTGGCGATTAGGTCATCATATTCATTGAAACCACGCATTCTACATTATGTATTTTAAACACACACAGTTAAAAAAACAATTTTATTAGCATTCTAGCCGTGGGCCAATTTTTCGTTTTAGTATTTAACAACATTCAACATAATTTGTGATTATTTGATTTTGTTTGAAAAATAAAGTTTTCTATTTTTAGTAAAATTGATTATTTTACTATATTAGGGCTTGTGGCTAAGTAATATCAGCCGCACCGGTCGATCGATCAGGTTAAGTTACGCTTGTTGCGGTTGGTCTGTGGATGCGTGACCATCTTCATATACCAAGACCCCTTCGTGCCTCGGAAAGCATGTTAAGCCGTTGGTCTTTGACTGTCGTTACGGGTCGTCAGAAGCCCAAAAGTCTGACAACCAGACTAACAAAGGGGTATCGTATTACCCAGTAACTGGATTGTGCAGGTCAGCTTCAAGTAAAATACTGGTATTCAGCTGCATCCCGTTAGCCTGGAAGCCGATCCCAACATAGTTGGGTAAAGGCTAGGCAGGTAATTATTTTAACAGACTGATAATGTGATAGCCTAATCGCCACTCTGAATGTATTTGATGAAGATAGAAATAACATACAATAATGTCTATTTGCTAAAATAATTAACAACTAACTACTATAATAGCACAGACGAGAAATATTATGACACTTAAGCGTTCTAATTTTTTTTTTTTTTAATGTTAACAATTTTTTTTCATAAAATATACAATGATTTAAGGTTAACAATATTGCTACTCCTTACCCCGTTGGCTGTACAATCATTTTGCAATAATTACTTTTTATAGGCAATTCTTTCACTATTCTTCTTACTTCTACTTATTAACTACTATAATTCATGATTTATTTAGAACTCTTGGCATTATAAAATTTTTAATAATAAATAAATTAAAAGTCAAAAACTTTTTTTAAAAACAAGTTTTAAGATAAATGCGCTAAAAAGAATAAAATTAACTTTTCCTTTAAAACTTTTAGTATCAACTTATAACGTCATTACACAATTTATATGATATAAAAGCTTTTCTACAGATTTAAGTAAGTGCTCGTATACACTTAGTTTGAAAATTATAAACAATAGATCAAGTTATTTCATTTACTTGTTTATCTACAACTTGTTTGTTTGTTCTTTCATTTACTTGTTTGTCTTGTTTATCTGGTAAATCTCGCGATAAGCTTTTATATCATATAAATTGTGTAATAACGTTAAAAGTAAAAAGTTTTAAAGGAAAAGTTTACTTCATTCTTTTTAGCGCATTTAACTCATCATCATCATCAGCCTATAATGTTCCCACTGCTGGGACACAGGCCTCCTCTCTGTGAGAGGGAGTGGGCCGTGGGCGCATTTAACTAAAAGCTCGTTTTAAAAAAAAAGTTTTTTTTACTTTTTAGTTATCGCTGGACAGGTTTTTTTTTGTAGTTTAACTTGCATTCTATTCTCAGCAAGTCCTTTCATTTGATACCCATATTGTAGGAAAGCATAAAAAACTTAGTCCGCCATCTTTAGAAGTCCACCATATTGGATTCAGAGTGACGTCACTTTATTTTTCGAGTTATGCTCAGCAAGCCCTTTCATTTGATACCCATATTGCAGGAGTGCAATAAAAATAACTAGTCCGCCATCTTGGGTGTTCCGCCATGTTGGATTTAGAATGACGTCACACAGCTAACATTGCATTGTCATACAAAATTTCAGCTCAATTGGTTGAAGATATTTGCTTCAAAATTAAGTTGCAAGAATCCACCCCAACAAACATAGTTAACATAGGTTACATTGCAAGTTAAATATAAGCTTGTAAAAAAATAATTTGAATTCAAGATATACCTGCATTTTTTAAAAAGTTTTTCCCATTTGTTTTCAAATATATTCTTATAGAAATATCAGCTCTCCTGTAGCGCTATTCTGAAAAAATCTCACCATGGCAACTTGGATGAAGTGAGTTTGAAGTGAGCTGTCAATGCCTAGACCCCTAACGTCAGGTATGATGACAGTTCATTTCAAGCTCACTTCACCTATGTAAGTTTTGACAGTGAGATAGTTATAGAATAAACCGGCTGTTGTCTTTCTTATGCCGAATTATAATAAGCACACTAATCCCTAGCTATAAAATTCTATAACTCTTAATCCGCAATGATCACAAATTATCTTTTTAAATTTTAACATTTTTTAACTTAACACTTAAACTTATGAGGATGCATTCGAGATTTACGAATATACTTCGGAGGGTGCGTATGAGTCTCGTTGACGCTGATGACGTGGTCTTCGTAAGTATGTACTGTGGCTTTGCATCCGTTCTGACTTGAACAACGCCAACGAATTTTCGGTCCCCCTGAAGTAGCATAATACGTGTAGTGGTTGAACTTCAACATACGCTTCCCTTTCATTGATACGACGAATACAGGACCTAATTCGTCGTCTATACCTGAAAAATACTCTTGTGTTAGGACCAAGGAAAAATATCGTTTAATTTCTAATTTTATAGGTAAAATCGACGTAGGAATCAGAAATTCAATACTAATGAACGGAGTTCGCGTCATATATGGCAGCTGTACTATATAGTAGTAAATGTTTGGTATAATTTACAAGCACATACTTTTAAATCACTTCGACGCCACACAGTTCTGACGCGAACTCCGTTCATTAGTATTGAATTTCTGATTTTCATCATCTACTTTTGCTGTTGACTGTACAGTCGGCAGTTGACAACTTTTCATCATTATGTCCTGTTAAGAGGAAATGCGAGTGGTCTTTTCTTTATAGAAACACTCTCGCCTGTTTTCTTTCTGGTTAATGACCATAAAGCAATGATTTTTTACAGAATAATAAATGTTAACTACTTGTATGTCCCTATGTTTTCCTTTTTGATGATACATTATTTTTATAAGCACTAGAACCCTAAAAAAATACCGAATTGAACCGCTGTCAACAGAGGCCATGAAAAAAGAAAACATAGGGACACTGTATATATCCTTCTTATTCAGTTTATGAAATACTTTTAAATTGGTCCAATATTGGAGGAGGAAATAAGCAAGAGCCAAACCTCGAATTATGGCTTTTTACTTAGGCTTTTTCAAAAGTCGCTCCGACCGCATTTCTTCTTAATAAGAAGATTAAAAAGTGGTAAATCGTCACTGCCCGCGATGATATAGTATTTCAATTGTCACAAATGAGACACATTTACTTTTTCTCCTGTTACCGATCTCTAGATTTCTTGTCAGTTGAAGCGTTATTTGCATATTACAAAACTTAAAAGTTGATATAACAGAAATCGAAGTAGAAGGCATTCCTTCTACTTCGATTCCTATTTTGTCAACTTTTAACGAATCATTATTCGTTCAGAATTATTTGCTTATTAAAAAGGTTTTATTATAAAGAAAACACCGTTTGCGCAAAGCTTTTATCTCAACAAATGGGAGTTCATGAAAAAAGCAGTCAAGAGGTTTGACTTATTTATTGAATAGTAGAAATATTTATAGATATATTAGACGGGATAGTATAGAGATAATCAACCAATCTTGTATATTGGGGTCGGCAGCTGAAAACCGATAGTTTACATCGACCGACTGCCACCCTGTGATATCAGTAAAAAATAGAACTCTGAAGGTAATGTAGTGTGTTGCCTGATCTAGGTTTATTTAAACCTGTGTTTCAGATTGCTAAGTTAGTAGAAATAAGGTTGAAACTTGTGCAGCGGTCATTTCGGTTAATGGGGCGCAGTCCGGTCGGTGCGGGATTTCAGCAGGATGCCACGGCATGCCACGGGATGCCACGGCATGCCACGGAACGCCGCGGGATGCCGCAGCACAACCTGCCGTGCCATGCCGTGTCACGCTGTCAGTGAGCGCCGGCCCTAAGGAGTCTTTTCCCAGTCTAAATTCGTGCATAACACTATAGATATTTAGTATTAGAAAGTGCGAACTAAAGTTAATGTCTTCTTAGTCTGGATGCTTGTGTTCCCCTTCCTCCCAGTACACTTTGTTACCCAAAGTATAAACCACTGCTTTGCAGTTACTCTGCGTGGAACATTTCCAACAAATCTTGTATGAATGCTTCAGGGTCGTATGGTACGTGTATCCTTTGAACTTTAACACTTTTTTGCCGTTCATTGATAAGATGTAATCGGGTTCTGTAAAAATATCCAAAATTACATTAAAAAAACGGTATACTGAAGCTCCCAACCTTGGAAACAATAAAATACTCGATGTCTGACTGACTGACTGACACAACACAACACATAGCCATTGATGAATAGATCTATACATGCGACGATGTTTCTTGAAACTCTCTTAACGCCCATAAACGGGGTTATATGGGGACAAAAGCTGTAGATGTTAAATGTTTTGTTTTGCCCGGAAAATTTTATTCATTTGTATCACAAAATACATAATAAAAAATAAATCAAACACTTCAAAATATACAATGGGCGGCCTTAGCGTATTCTGAGATCCCTTCCAGGCAACCTTAAAATGGACAGTGATTTGCCTGGACATGAAATAATGATAATAATAAGAAGCCCTAACTACCGGTAGCTTGAACCCTGCTCCCAGCACCGGCAAATCACTATTTCTATATATGTATTTTAAAACGTTTTTTTATACTTATTTTTTATATTTTAAGAAATATTTAAAATAAGATAATAGAATAAATAAACGACGTAATAATAATAATTAATTTATTTATCAGACATCAGAGGTCCATGGGTTAGGTACAGAACACTTATAAACTATGTTAGTAAAACACACATGGGATAGAATAATACAATCGTTACAATACATTATCAATACATTATTCTTGCCTCACCAGTATTCGCATAAAATGTTGCCGAAAAGGTGAGTCAAGTTTATTTGTTAACATCCTCAGAATGCCATTTGAGCCCGACCGCGCCCTTTCCAAAAGTGAGGCTGTCTTTAGTCTCATCATGGCATAAAAGTCATGACTGTGAGCCTGTGCGAACATGCCCGAGGCACTATAGAAACGCGTCAAGCCCAAAAGCATTCCGAAGCTGTTATTGTACTGGATTCGCAGCTTATCCAATACTCTACGTGTATAACTGACCCACAGGCTATTCGTGAGAAACTTTGGCAATACGCTTTAAACAAGGTTAGTTTTACCTCTCTACTACAACGAGCAAACCTGCGGGCCAACATATTAGCTCTCACAGCGAGATCTCTGCGTTCCCGCTCAATATCTGCATGATCCCTAAGGTCGTCCGTTACACAGTGCTCCAAGTACTTAAATTGTGTCACTCTATGCATTACCTGTCCATTGAGTGTAATGACTGGCTCGAGAAATATTTTTTTGCTGACGGCCTTAAAGATCATGTAGAAACTCTTTTTACAGTTGTACAGCAGACCATGGCTTGCAGCGTATTTGGTACAGCAGTCTAAAAGTTCCCGTACTGCGCTGGCAGTTGGGCCCAGCAGCACCATGTCGTCAGCGTAGCTAAGGTTATTGACACAAGTGTCATCAACCCAATATCCAATACGCTTGCTGCTGAGCCCAGCTATCAGCTCATTTACATACAGATTGAAAAGCTTCGGTGAGGTAAGTCCCCCCCTGCCTCACCCCGCATTCCAGTCTGAATGCGTCAGAAAGCGAGTTTTGCCATCTCACATTATTCACTTGGTTTATCTAATGAAGGAAACGAGAAATGTATGCAATAAATGCAAAAAGCCAAAAACTACACCGTTTCATATGGCAATATGTAAGATTCCTATGATTGGAAAATTTGTTAAGGGAACTACATGACCTAAAGCGCGGTCACTATCGGACTGTATAGAAAAGAATGAGAAGCGCGATAAACGACACAACGCTGGTAATTTATTGCAAAATATGAAGCAATTATCTATTTACAAAAAATCTATTGTATGGACTAAAAATTACAACAGTAGTATTTTAGTATGTTGCTTGTAGAATAATCTGACAAAAAATTAGAATGATTGTATGATATTAGTATGTTTTTTTTTTTTGTAAAAAGAAAGTTTTTAGAGGTATTTTCATGATTTTTTCTATCTTATCAAACTAGCTGTATTATATTTTCAACACACTATCTACCTAGCATATATCCTGGAGAATATCATATATTTTTCTGATTTTGTTTACTGTAGTCGATCATATACTTTTAGTGCTTCTAAAACTTGCGTTTTTTTGCGTTTAGGTACTGTAATCCCCTTAATGTCCGTATACCGTTCACATCGTTGCGGCATCTACAATGCCACATATGAACTACGCATTACACTGACGTAACGCAAAATCCTGCACCGCGCAAGGAAAGTTCGACGCGCGACTACACTATATACAATGCCCGTATATACCAATTGTCGGTGAGTAGCCCAACAAACACAACACCCGTCTGGTCGGAGAATCCTGAATTTCTCATAGACGATGAGGAACTTTACACCCGGTTCCACATACCTTTATAACATCAATCAGACTCTTGTCACGGCATGCGGCATCCAGACATTCGAAGTTAGAGTATTTGCTTTTGAGTTCGGAGCATGATTGTGTTCATCGTTTATTTTTATAATTTCTTCATCAACTGTGACAATGTAAGCTCGGCATCCCCGTGCTCCGTGGGTAGAACACCGCCATTGCTGCTTACTAGACTTTGAAGGCCTTCCATAATACGTGTACGCTCTAAATCGTATTAAACGATTCCCTTTCTGTGATGTTATGAATACCGCTGTAATAATAAGTACAGGATTAAAGATTGTATTCAAGTTAGTATTTTGGTACCTTCCTTAAGGCAACCAAAGGGAGATTTCGATTCGTGAGACAAAACTGAAATGTTTCAAATCTCTGTAATTATACCTTTGTTCATTCGTTCTAGGTTTTGTTGTTCCTGCGTTTATCAGTTAAGACTTGGGCGACTAGAATCAATACTATTTTATTGTAAATTTTGACGTTCAAATGCGCTTTTTATGTCCTTTTTAAAATAAATTCTTTGACTTCGAATAAGTAAAGACGGGTGAAGTTGTTCCAGATTTCTAAAATAAACGGCAGTTTTCTTAAAAATGGTACGTCTTTATTGAAAGTCTTGATGTGAAACATAAATACAGAGTATCCACACAATATCCTCGAAACTGGATCATAGCAATGCTGCTGAAGTGTCTATGAAATTGGTCCTACGTGTAGCAGTAAAGGCTTAAGACACATGAAGTAATTCCAGATTTGGAAAATTAAACAAAAATATTAATATTACACTTTTATGGAAAGTTTTTACAAGAAATATAATAAAATATGAAGTTACAATTTTTGCTCACTCATGGCACTCAAAAAAGGTGGGTGATTATGTTCTTCACGTACTCTAATAATGACTTCATCGACTGTGACGATGTCCGCTCGGCATCCTCGCGATAAGTGGGCAGCACATTTCCATTGCTGTTTACTAGTCTTTGAAGGTCTTCCATAGTACGTGTATCCTTTAAATCGTAGTAGACGATTCCCTTTCTGTGATTTTATGTATACCGCTGTAATAATAAGTACAGGATTAAAGATTGTAGTCGAGTTAGTAACTTAGTATACCATATATCCTTGAAACTGGATCACTGCAAAACGGCTGAAGTGAATAAGAGATTGGTCCTTCGATTAGCAGACATCATCTGCCTAGCCTTTTCCCAGCTACGTTGGGGTCAGCTTCCAGTCTATCCAGATAGAGCTGAATTCCAGTATTTTACAAGGAGCGACTGCCTATCTGACCTCCACAACCCAGTTTCTGGGTAACACAATACCCCATGGCAAGACTGGTTGGCGCCTTTCGGGCTTCTGACTTACCGTAACTACTGTCAAAGATCTATGAATGGCAGCCGCGACCACCAGCTTAGCGAAAGAAAGCATTCTGAGACATTGAGAGATCTCAGTATGCACCGTGTTCCGGACGATATACACAAACTTCGACCAGAAGTTCAGACCATAGAAATAAGCATTTTTCATTATGGACACATTAACGAATTCTTATTTTATATTTTTTGTTAATTTTCATACAAACTAAATACCTTGACGTAAATCGCCCGATATGCATGCTTCTTTACCCGAATTGGCAACGATGACGTATTTTCATTTATAAGATTTGGCGGGCTGAAACTTGTCAAAACTGAGTTAAGACCCTTTCTTACTGCATAGCTCAATTCAATTTCACTAAATGAAATTACAATATCTTTGTAACGAAGCCTTTTCAAGTACTACTTCCTTTGTTAGATTTAATTTGTTAAAGCTATAGAAGCGTTTGACAAAGTTTATGGATATCGTGAAGAACACGGTGTATAATAGTCACTCATCCACGGCCTAACTTTGGCAAGCGTTATTTAATCTTGAAGATCGACCCCTGCTACTTTTATTATTTACTAGCTGTTACTCGCTATCTGCCAGTGAAAGCTCCGTCAAAATCGGTCCAGCCATTTCAGAGATTAGCCGGAACAAAGAGACAGACAGACATACAAAAATTGTAAAAAAAATATTTTGGTATATGCATTTAGTAAAAAGCGGTTATATTAATATTACAAACAGACACTCCAATTTAATTTATTTTTATAGATTGTATAGATTCACGATCCAAAATAGGCAAAACACGGTTGAAGGTAGGTATTCCTGATTTGGAAAATTAAACGGCAATGTATTTCTTAAGTTTTTATATTCAAATACTCAATATCTTTATTGCTTTGGAAGTTCTTACGAGAAATATAATGAGATATGAAGTTAAAATTTTTCTTTATTCATGGCATTGAAACTAGGTGGGTGATTATGTTCTTCCCGTACTCTTATAATGACTTCATCGACTGTGACGATGTTCGCTCGGCATCCTCGCGATAAGTGGGTGGAACATCTCCACTGACGCCTGGTAGTTTTAGAAGGCTGTTCAAAGTACGTGAACCCTCTAAGGCGTATAAGGCGATTTCCCCTCTGCGACTTAATAAATACCGCTGTAATAATAGCGCAGTATTTAAATTCAAGTTAGTATTTTTTGTACCATCTCTAAAGACGACCAAAGCAAAGCATTTATTCTTGAGACAAAGCTGAAATGTCTCATGTGTCTGTAATTATACATACGTTCTTTTGTTCGTTCTAGGGTTTGTTGGTCCTGCGCTTAGCAGTTTAGACTCGAATAGGCAAAGGCGGGTGCAGTTGTGCCAGATTTATAAAATAAACGGCAGTTTTCTTATAAATCTTACGTCTTTATTGGAAGGAAATATAAATATCGAGTATCCACACAATATCCTCGAAACTGGATCATAGCAACGCTGCTGAAGTCTATAAGAAAGTGGTCCTACGTGTAGCAGTAAAGGCTTAAGATGGATGCAGTAATTCAAGATTTGGAAAATTAAACGGAAATATTATTCCTTAAACTTTTATTGAAAGTTTTTACGAGAAATATAAAATATGAAGTTACAATTTTTGCTTACTCATTGCACTCGAAAAAGGTGGGTGATTATGTTCTTCACGTACTCTAATAATGACTTCATCGACTGTGACGATGTCCGCTCGGCATCCTCGCGATAAGTGGGCAGCACATTTCCATTGTAGCTTGGTAGGTTTAGAAGGTTGTTCAGAGTACATGTACCCTCTAAATCGTATCAGACGATTCCCTTTATGCGATTTACGGAATATCGCTGTAATAATAAATCCAGTATTTAAATTCAAGTTAGTAGTTTTTATACCATCTCTAAAGACAACAAAAAAAAATGCATTTCATTCTTGAGACAAAGCTGAAATGTTTCATGTGTCTGTAACTATACGTTCGTTCGCTTTACGTTTTGTTAGTCCTATGTTTTGTTATAATCCGCGCGGAACTAGTTGGCCGCGCCTAGAGTATGTGAGCGGTGGGACGGAGGGGCGGACCGCCGCCTCACCCCTGTCCCCATCTCAGCGGCGAACTAGTTCCGCGCGGACTATGGTCCTACCTTGTGTTAGTCCTAGGTTTTGTTGGTCCTACGTTTTGTTGGTCCCACGGTTTGTTGGTCCTACGTTGAGCAATAAATCATTATAGCAGGGTTAGAAAATGAAAAGCAGTTTTATTGAAGTTCTTACGGTTTTATTAAAATACTATTATAACATAGTAATGTACACCATTTTTCCTGTTTTGCTCTCATAATGTGTCCAGTCTACCTTCATTTTCCTGGCCAGTTTTCGTGGTCTAAATTAATAACTGCTTTGTATGCCAGAAATGGTAAACGGAAAAGAGTGTAGCGGTATCTACAACGCCACATGCGAACAACGCGTCATACTGACGTCACGCAAATCCTGCATCTCGCAAGCAGAGTTTACCACGCAACTAGCATAGATACAACGGCCCGACATGAATTATTGGGCAGTTGCCCGCACACAACACCCATCTGGTCGGAGGATCCTCCCTTTTCTATAGAGTATGAGTGAACTTTACACCCTGTTCCTCATACCTCTATAAGAGAAAGACAACAAAGGAGATGAGAGGACCAAATAAAACTTACAGCAGGCCCTTGCTGGAGAAGAGTAGCTCGTGATAGAAATGAAAACAGCTGGAGGAGGCCTTTGCCAAGGGGCATGCTGAATTAAGACTGAGAGGCATACTTTAACAACACAACAGAGTAAAAACAATTCAGAATAAAGAGGCTAATAAATAATCAAATCAAATCACTTTTATTTGTTAACACAGGTAAAGAAATACAAATCTTGAGTTTAGTGTAACGCTATGTTATGTCAGGAGGCGTACAAATATGGTGTGCATCTAGTTCAATATTACGAATTTACATTTCACAATAATAAAAAAGATGTTTGAAAATCATGCATAGTTAAAATTTCTGAATAAATTATAACAATTATATAATATTATTTAAAAACTTGAGTGATATCAGATTTAAATGAATAATTATTTAGTTATAAATCTCAAAAAATAAAATTAAGTCATTCTGATATAATATAAATTCTCGTACATGTCATTTAATTTTTTTAATTGTTATATATTTTTATCATTTAAAAAGTCTTTTATGCAATAATAACATTTTTCTAATAATAATGCAGTCAGCTTAGATTTAAATATTCGTATAGGGTGTTCTTTAAAATTGTGCGGAATTTTATTGTATATTATAGGCCCCATTGACATAATATTTTTCCTAAAAAGTGCTGTTTTGTAATTGCCTGTATGTAATAAATTTTTATATTGTGTGTTATAGGCCCTGAACGCGTCCTAATATCGGCTATTGATGGAAATAAATTTAAGTTCATTTTAACAAAAAATGCCACTTCTAAAATATACAACGACGGGAAGGTCAGTATTCTCAGTGACTTAAACATAGGCTCACAGGTGTCCGTCGTTTTCAAGTTTGACATAGATCTTATGCAACGTTTTTGGGCATTAATAATCTGTTCCCTATCACTACAATTGCCCCAAAATATTACACCGAACCTTAATATTGGCGCAACAAGTCCGTGGTAAGCAGTCAGGAGTATATCATTGCTTACTTTATGTGACAGGTTATACAGCACATAAGCTGACTTGCTCAGTTTATTACAAACGTCTTCAGCATGAGGTTTCCAAGTGAGACTGCTGTCAACTAAGATACCTAGGAATTTTGCAACATCTGTTAAGTCCACATTTTGTCCATTATAACCAACCACTACGTTAGGCGGGGGATGTCCGTTGATAAAAGTGCATAACTTTTGTTTTTTTAAGATTAATAACTAAGTTATTACTGTCAAGCCAGTTAATAATACCTTTTAATGTTATATTAATCTCCTCTTCATAATCTATTATATCATTAAATTTTATTATGACCGTACTATCATCGGCAAATAAAACCATAGGATGTTGCGTATGCCGCGGCAAATCGTTAATATATAGCAGAAACAAAGGTGGCCCCAGAACGCTACCCTGTGGTACGCCACATTTGACTTCTCTACTGTCTGATGTATATTTAATCTCGTGTTTGGTCTTAGAACATACTCTAGATATCTCTGTGTATTGCTTTCGGCCACTAAGGTAAGAGGTAATAAGCTCCAGGACATTCCTCCTTATGCCGTAGGAATAAAGTTTTTTTAAAAGGACGTCGTGACTTACGTAGTCGAACGCCTTAGTCATATCCGTAAATATAGCACATACAGGAACTTTCTTGTCCATATTCGTCACAATATTAGTTAATAGATTATATATTGCCATATTAATATTTTTGTTTTTCCTAAATCCCATTTGTTCATTGCTCAGTATATTATATTTAGTCAGGTATTTATCCAGTGGTTCATATATAATCTTTTGAAATACCTTGGACAATATTGGGATCATTGCTACTGGCCTATAGTTGGATATATCTTCTTTGTTACTATTTTTATGTATGGGTTTGATTACAACTGTTTTCAGGCTATTAGGGAATATACCAGAGGCAATACTAGCGTTCACAATGTGACTCAAAGGACCCGCTATAACATCGCTGACAAACTTAACTACACTGGTAGTTATGCCGTCGTAACCATGACTTTGTGTATTTTTCAAGCTTTTGATTACTCTAACTATGTCGTCTGGGACGATCGGTGACATAAATATTGAATTCGCGTTGTTGTCAATGTGAATATTCCTACCACATGTTTTATTAGTTACACTTTGTACTTGGTCGATAAAGAAGTCGTTAAATGATGTTGCTATTTCTTTAGGATTCTCAGTTGTCACATTTTGGTTGATAATTTTTAAAATAGGTTCTTTTTTGGTTTTATTATTATGATTGATTATTTGCCACGTAGCCTTAGATTTATAATAATAATTAGATTTAATAAATAAAAATACATACATACTTACATAGTAATACAACCATTATGTTTGTTTCCTATTCATTATTTACAAAAATAACAAAATTAAAACCTAACTTAACTAAAACTATACACAAACTAAAATATAGCGTCGAAAAATCCATCCGCATCGCTGTCGACTGGTAATGTACCCAAGAGACTGGCGGCATTACCACGTTGTATGGCAATGCTTAGCCTTTGGCCAAGGTAAAAGCTAGCCCTTGGGTCACGGGAAGTTTCACCAGCCGTTTTGAAATTTCCTTAAAAAGACTATGAGCACTCGGACCCCAAGGCCCGAGGGTTTCAACCCTAAACGGCTCAAAAATATTATTTCCGATAAGGTTATTATATTTTCGCCGCCTGAGGTTTTCCGCAGCCGCAGCAGCAGCGCCAGCACAGCATGTAATAGACTGAATAAATGAAATGAATGTCATTCTAACTCTTATTAGATACCATTATGTTTTAGATTCACAAGCGCTTTATGAAAAATTAATATTTAAATATAGTAGTTTTGCTGATACAATCGAGGTGCATGATTGTGTTGCTCACGTATTCTTATAATTAAATCATTATCTGTGATGATGTCCGCTCGGCATCCTCGCGCTAAATGAGTAGAACAACGCCACTGTCGCCTGGATGTTTTTGAAGGCTTTTCAAAGTACGTGTATCCTTTAAAACGTATGAGACGCTTCCCTTTCCTTGATTGTATGAATTCCGCTGTAATAATAGATTATATTATTATTATTAAGTTAGAGACCATCTTACAGATAACACAAGTAAAGCCCACACCACCATCACCACCATACATTTTCCTTGAACCTGGATCCCTAAAACGTTACTGAAGTTTATAAGAGATTTGGTCAATGAAATCTCGAATCTTCATATGTTCCAAAAACTTGTCTGCTCAACAACGTAAATGACGCGATGAATGTTGTTGAACTGTCAAAATGAAAGCCATTGCTACTGTTAGTGTGTTACGTAATTACCCCGCTAATGTCTAATATAACACGGAACTTTTATAGTAGTTTTTCATTGAAAGACTTCACATAGTACCAAACAACATTTATTTTAGTTTCACGTAGGCTCAAAAAATAAGAATTACCTACAAAACAACATCTAACAAGTGCAAGCTTTGAAAACTTATATTTATTTTTTTGAAAACAACAACAGACATTAAAAACAAAAACATATTATAACAAACACATATGACATATTTAAAGCAAGGAATAACAATAATACATGATACACAAAATTAACAAAAACAATATTATTATTATAAAATCAAGCCATCATCACGGCGACCTCTCGCGTCCGGCCCTGGTTCAAGCCATGATCCGGAGCGAGGCAGGAGTGGGAGCAGTCATGCTAGCGAAGGAGGTGGCGGGATGGCTGAGGGAGAGAGCCTCACGCAGGTCCCACTCCGGGCGTCGGGAGCCGCGTGACGACTCCCGGCCACCGTAGGCGTTGGCCTGCGGACGGAGAGTAATGGGTAGCTCACCGTCCGATCAAGACCAGGCTCGTGCCGGACGGCACGTACGTGTTCCACGCGCGCCTCAAAGAGATGTCATCATAAAGGAAGGGGCCTGTTAGGGCCGAAACCTGCCGGGGTTGCGGGATTGTCCGAAAGGGTTACCGCTACCCTGAAACATAAAGGGCTAAGGAAGGAACACGGGTGGGTTTTAGTCAGTAAGAGTCTGATACTTCCTTCCGCTCCACCCAGAGCGGGAGGGGTCATTTGATGATTTCCCATCCACAAAAAGAAAAGTCATCATGACGGCAGTTTTCCCCGTGAGGTTAGGCAGAGGTGTACCTATCTACATATCGCCAGTTATGTTTAAGTCCCATGATATAGGGTCGAGCCTATTGCCATCAACCGGGCACAAATCCAGACTCCAGTCTGCTGATTAGAAATTCCTGATGGAGAAACCCAATAACACTTTGCCCGACCCACAAATCGAACCCAGGACCTCATGCCTAGCAGTAGCGCCTGCGCCCACTAGACCAACGACTCTTAATAATAATTGTTAAAAAAAAAACGCTCTATTCATTTAAATTTTGCTGCAAATAGCATCAATACGATTTTCTAACTCATAAAAGTTTATATTTTCTTTCGACAAAGTTTTCATGAGCTCTTCAAAAAGATGGCGATGTTGTTCTGTCTCCTTGCTGTTCTTATCGGAAACTTTCTTGGTCCGGTAAAAGGATTTTGGTGGAGTCTCTGAAATCAAACATAATTTTTCTGTGATTAAACATGCAATAGGCTGTACCTACCAATAAAAAAGATTTAATTAGGTAGGTACCAGTCAATTGACAAAAAGTTTAAATAGCTTCATATAGACTTCAGCATAGCATTCGCAACCATGCGACAAGCTATCGTATCGAAAATGACATATTTTGGGTAACCTGATTTGCCTTACCCCCGACAGCAAAAAGCTGTCGGAAGAATAGCGGTCATCTATTTATTTCAACTGACAACATTTTCGGGTTCTAGACTTGTGAACAGCGTTTAGAAGACTCTGACGATAACATTGATTGATGTTCGATACCATAGAAATGTAAAAAACATATATCTATGTTCGATACAGTACGAAAGCGTATCGAGAGGTTGTGAATAGCTATATGCTGATAGAGGATAGAACAAAACAAAACAATAAAATAAGATTAAAAGTGTAAGTATTAATATTCCTTCATTAACGGTACGTTAACAATATTTTTTTCTGCGAACCCGAATACACGATCGTTTTATAATAGAACAATTGCAAGTCTTTCATTTTGACAGTTCAACAACATTCATTGCGTCATTTAAGTTGTCGATCTGACAGATGAAGCAATTGATAATCAATTTCCTTCAAAATCCTTCGGATTGTGAAAGAAAGTGAGTTATAAAATTGCGGCTGATGAGGCATTTGTGGGGCATGCCTTGCGATGTCTGCACGTGGTTTAATAAATTTAAAAAGTTCATTAGTGTTGGTACCTACATAGAAGTAAAAAAAATTATTATTATTTATTCTATAATTATAATTTATTTCATGGCACATTATTATTACGAGTACGAACAAAAACAGGAGGTAGATCGTATGGTATAGGTAAATTGAAGTTTTTTTAAAGGATACATATTATTTACATACCTACACATAGGCTAGGTGACTTATTTGTCTGTGTCTAAATATAATATTATAGGTATTTTTCCACAAAAACCCGGCCCTGGCCAAAGAAAATACTAGGATTCTTGTTTATAAATAATTTGGCTAAAAAAATAAAACAAAGACAAATTCATAGCTTGAACATGAAAAACTTAATTAACAAACTTTTGTTATTCATGATTTTTGTATATATTTTACCTTAACCTAATTTCAAACAAAGAACTACTCAAAAACCGACTTCACACAATTTAGATGCACAACACGTATTAGTAAAAATACAAAACATTTGATTGATTCATAACGCCTGTAATTTCCCAAAGGTTAGGCAGTAATGTGATTCACTTTGTAGGTATCACATTTTAAGTTGAATTAAGACACCACAACTGTATAGGTATAATAAAAAATAGGACTCCTATGAGATCGTTTCCCTTCAAATATTGTTTTTTATTTCATTCTAATTTTTCTAATAATAAAAACATACGTAAGTATTATGGCTATGGGAAGAAAGCGCGAGTTTGTGTTTTTTTTTTTAATCATTATTAATATAAAAATCTATAAAAATAAATAGGTATGTCACAACAATATAACAACTTTTTACAACAAAAAAAAAAACTATGGACTTCAAAAAAAAACGCTACAAAGCTCAAAGTAATAAAAATAACTTAAATTTTGTGTTTTCGTAAAAACGAAAACACAAAATTTAAGTTATTTTTAAATAACGTTAATTTTGGAAGGCGGTGGCAAAAGCCACCGACTTCCAAAATTAACGTTATTGAAGCTAAGACAAAAACAACAAAGTTAACAAAAATAAGATGTGATTATTTTTCATTTATTCGCGAAAGAAACACACAAGAAACACACACAACAAAACAACAAGAAAAATCGGTGTAAATACATGTAAAAAACCAGTTGAATATAAATTACCTCCCCTATTTTTTTAAGTCAGTTAATAAAATAGCAAAACTAAATCGTATCAACAATAATATGGCAAAAATCTCTGTACACTAATTTATAATAAGGCTGCATTAATTTTCAAGAACAATTTGTACGGTATAGCGGCCATAATGTTATCCAGTATTGACCCTTAACGACTTCTTATTATAATTATTACCGGCCAACCCTCAAGTTATCAAAGAAATGTATTTTAATCTGTCAAGCTCCGCTAATGAGACACAATTGATTTTCTATTGTTTCGTCGCCAATGGGCGACGCGCGCCGCTTGACCGGTTAACTTTCTTCATATTCTGCGGAGGATGCCTGTGTTCCCCAATCACAGCGATCACAAGGTCATCCAGAGTGAAGACATGTGCGTGGCATCCCATTGGTGAATGAGTTGAGCACCGCCATCTTTTTTTCTTTGACTTTGAAGGCAATGATGAGTACGTGAACCCATTAACTTGGATCATTCGCCTGCCTCTCTGGGAAAGTATGAATCGTGCTGAAAATTTTGTAAGAATAGTTTAGAACAAGGTGTAAAAAACGATTGTTCATCAACAGAATGTTGCCACATATTATATTTATTTATAGATTTTAGTATTTTTTTGTGTTTGTTTTATGTGTTATTGTGCTTTTTGTATCTCACTTTATGCTAACGCGCTAAAACGGCGCAACAGCGCTGTGGCTGTCTCGTATAGGATCACAGCATTATGCTGAGCGACAGCCGTTTTGCGTGGATGTGGCGCAGATTTTCCCCCAACTTGATCTTTTTTTTGTATTTTTTCTTTGCGTCATGTTTTACTGCAAATAAACGTTTTCTTTCTTTCTTTTTGCCTTTTCATGCAACAGCATAGTTATATCCCAAATAATAGATTTTAAGCCGCAAGTACACATGCCTGTATCTTTCACAAAGGTATGCAAATAACTTGCATGTCATTGTTAGAGGTTAAATATATCATTGTGAATGTGCATGTAGCGAAAGACGATAAAATAAATGCTAATGACGAAAAAAATAACTCAGTTGAGGTACTTAAGACTCTTGTAGGTTATGGTATATTTATTTAAACAAAATAACAAAATAAACAAAAAGGAACTACTATAAATCACACAATAAATAAATTCGCCACTAGGCGAAAGTACAAAATCTAAAGGACTGACTTATTAAAACAGTAACCCTTTTTCTATCATAGTTTTTTAAAGGAAGCCCAAGAAACGATACATTAAAATGTAATATTAATCTACAACCTGAATAAATAGATTTTCATGCATCACAAAAAAATCACTAGCAGGTGATGTGAAAAATCTTTTTCAATGTAATAAAACAAACAAGTAATCAGTTAGTTGACTACAACTTCTTTGGAAACCATTTTATGAATCTTTGAATTGTTCGTCTGAGTGTTCTTGACACAGTCATTTAAAAAGACACTCAATATTATACTCGTAATAACAATATACGCTCGACTACATAAAAATACCAGTCTATTATTATCCCACTGCACTTGCATAAGACGGGTTGGCGATTTCAGACGTATATTAACTATAAGTAAAGCTTTCTTCATTTTTATTTTTTATTTTTGAGTGGGCCCTCTCAATCACGCCTGATGGAAAGCCATGGATGAGGTCTATGATGGAACGAGCGTACCCAGAAGATGCCTAAGGCACTGGAACTCCCACGCATGGACGACACACAGCAGGCTGCTTGACGCCGAACTCGGTGGGAGGGTGGCAAGGGAAGAATTGGCCAGTCAAATAAGGTGTTGGGTGTGACTGTCCAGAATGCGCCGAGGGTTCGGTTCAGTTGAGTAACTGCCTCATGGTGTTTTTCCTTCACCAATATGAGTAATATCCAAGATAAACTCAGAAACCTCTCATTGACTGGAAAAATTATAAAATGTGAGATCGGCGTATACTTCTTCTTCGTAGTGTATCGATGTCAAAAAATTAAAACATCTTTGGCCCTAAATTCAGCTGCGCGAACTCAGCTCACTGACGCTATCATAAGATCATCAAGTGCACTGGTGAGGGCATGCGGCTCAGGATGGAAGGTGGGCCATTGTCTGTGGGGAGAAGCCGCATGCGCACGTGACGACTCTGCCACTCGTGAACTCTCATCTGTGGAGATTGTCTTTGCTCCAGAAAAGTATAGCTTGCTTATACACTCAGAGCTATACTTTTCTGGAAGTATGTGCTGGTCCGTAGGTTTGCACGCTGTACTGCACAGGTAAAAATAACTTTATTCAAGTCGTCCTGTCAGTCTTTCTATACGTGCGTACTACGACGCAGAAGAATTACAATGCCCTGCGTGTCCAATACAATAACGCGTTCAGGATGTTGATGGGGTTGCCACGCTTTTGTAGCGCATCAGGTATGTTTGCAGGAGCTCAAGTGGATGGCTTTCAAGCGATACATCGCAAACAAATTGCGTCTCTGATGCGCCGTATACGGGGCAGCCCCAACAGCTTCCTACAGTTTATGGCAGGGAGAATGGATGTGGATTGCTCGTTCATGGAGCATTGGACAAAACTACATGTGCGAGTAGTGCGGTCCTGATCTAATGTTTCTATTGTTTTGTCTATTTCTTGTACCAATTCTTATTATATTATTTAAAAAAAACATTTAGGGATGATTATAATAACTAACGATTGTAATTTATGTGAAATAAAATGAATTGAATTGAAGTTATATTGGAAAAGTATAGCTTGATGAATCTAGTTTTACGTTCTTCAGTAAATCATGTTGATGGTGGTCATTAACGGATACTATGACATCATCAATTGTTCTGATGGCGGCTCTGCAGCCATGCCGATGGTGAGTGGAACAGGCCCATCGGATCTTGGTGCCTTGGGCCCGGACTTGGTAGAAGTTATGTCCTTTCAGACTTATCATCCTCTTGCCACGACGCGAGGTGATGAATGTTGCTAGAAAGAGAGGGGTATATTAATTACTTATTTTTTTAAACTTCAAGCATAAGTAAAGTATTGGTACCTTCTGTACAAAGCGGGCTTAATACCTCAGGCATTTTCTTCCGGACCTTATAAAAATGAATGAATGATTTTGAGACATTTGGGCTTTGTGTTTTAGGGATCTCAAAAGGTACATACTGATTTTTTTTTCAATTATTTGGAAAAGTTGTATATTGTGTTTCACCAGCTACTCATTCTTAGCAACGGTGTTTACTTGGATAAACCAAGAAAAGACAGGCAGATTATCATTTTCCATCAAAAGTTTTTTTAGAAAACCTCTTTGTTTTCACTCACAGAAAGAGAACTCTATGAACATAAAGTACATAATAAACACAAAAACATATAAACCCATTTTAATTACCATTGTCAATTAACACAAAGTTAACATAAATTAAGTAGGTACCTAATAACAATTAACTTAACAAAAACATTATCACGTTTGTTTTATACATTTAAAAAGGACAACAAGTAAGCACCCATAACTGTTGTTACGTTTGCTTATTTTAAAATTATTCTAAAATTTATAGCAGCAATAGAAAAATTTAACGAAATTTAACGCAAGTCTAAAATAAAAGACCAAAGTAAAACATATAAACAAAAAAACTCATACATGAACACTTTTCTACGCCCATGTGCCCTTAGCTACGGATATTTTTTACGATGTATAGTTTTTAAAAAGCGTTCGTGCAAATCAGATGGGACAATTCTCGTAATTTTAAGAACGTTCACGGTCTGATCTCAGTCTCAATCTGTCAAAAATACCTCTAATTTCCCTAAATTTTTGACAAGGTTTTGTCATTGATTGTCGCTGAGATGAGCTTGCGACTAGATTTTGAACGTTTTTAATTAAAGTTGTTGGCCTTCAGGTTCTAAATTATGTATAACCCCTACTTACTGAATGCTTGGCATTCACAAGTTCTAGTATAAAAAGTTGACGTTTTACGCCTCGAACTTAATTATATTATTCGATAATATTTCTGTCATCACCATTATTTATATAAATATATAGAAGAATCACAATTTGGTATCGTTACAACATATTAATAATATCATCAATATAAGTCCTGAGTTTTTCATACATATGTACATATATAGCTGCAAGGATAATAGCCTCGTATTTTTTAATTATGCCTAATATTAATAAATTATTGCATTGCACATACACCATGGACATCATTTAATTTTATTTAACATGATTGTCAATTGCTAAATCAGCCTTAGATGAAGATAAAATTTTACAAATCAAAATATATTTTTATCAATCCATTGTGAAGTAGGGTCGTGGTTATGAATTTCTGACAGGCTAACTATTTTATATTCTATGGTCCTCACAGATGCCCTACAGCCTTTGGAGTGGTGGGATGAGCAGTACCAACGGACGTCCGACTTTCCTTCGTAGCGATTACGGCAAGAATATTTGAAACCGTTGTAATACAGCTGGCGCTTGCCGCGAGGAGTCGTGAACACCATTGGTCCTGGAAAGAAGAAGTAATTAGTAGAAATTGATTTTTTACGTTTAAACTCAAAAGAGTTTCATCACCAACATCCAAATCCATACAAAAGAATAGATATGGATGTTGGGTTCGGAGTAGAGACATGAAGTTGTTTAGAAGATATCCCAAATTTGTATTGAGGAATGATTTAATAAGAGAAACTCGCAGATAAAACATGAAGATGAAGCGACATCATTCTCAATAATACTTACAGTACCCGGCGATAAATATTGCACATCGACCTTTGGAAAGAAACAATCAGCTAATTTCGGCTTCGTAGTGCGTTATCTCTGTCGCACACTACCTATGTGACGTTAACTGACGTTTTGTCAGTCGTTGTTCAAGTGCGATAGAGTGTGGTCGCGTCCAGTTCAAAATACATATATATCAAGAGTTGTTAACACCCCCAAATTTAAATAATTTAAAGTTGTACTATGGCATCTTTAGGAAAAATAGGGGAACCTTTTTATTTTACCCCAACCTAAAGCAATCATTTATAGAAAAATTGGTGTATTTTATACAAAGAATTATCAAAAGAAGCAAATCATAATTGTTTTAACAGCTCCTAATAGATACCGGACTGTTTGTATTTCGTGCGACAGAGATAACGCTCTACGATGCCGAAATTAGCCGATTGTCTCTTTCCAAAGATCGATGTGCAATATTTATCGCCGGGTACTTTAAATGGTTTGTTCGGACGAGAAAATTAACGAAGAGCTCTAAAAATATTCTTAGAACAACGTTAAGTAAATGACAGTGCAAAGGTGCACCCTTAAAGGTAAGTGTAACAACTGTCCAACAAAACCACTCTTAAAGGTAAACAACATGACTAGCTACTGCCCGCGACTTCATTTGCGTGAAATTTCTTGTTCCCCCGATACTCCCCGTCGCATCGCATCGCCTGCCCGCGCTATTAATTCTTTTTCGCTCAACATTCTTTTTTTTTATTATTATTTGAAATGGGCTTGCTCTTGACTCTAGTCTAGGTCAAAGTGACAGAGACAAAGTTGACGATGGAGCGAGCTTACCCAGAAGAAGCCTGTTCACTCTCACTTTGAAGAGATTTGGGTTGTATGCGCTCGGAAAAGCAGACGCAGGTAGACGCAGATAGACGCAGGTAGTTCTTTTTTACGTTTTTGCTATTGCTTGGCTCCTAAAGGCCCTAGCGTGATATTAAGTAGCCTATAGCCTTCTTCAAGAATTGGGCTACCAAATGCTAAAAGAAGTTTTTTCTAATCCGATAAGTAATTCGAGAAATAGGCGCGTTCAAACAAAGTCTTCAGCTTTATTATTAGAAGAAATAGTAGATATTCGGATATTATGGTAGAAACAAAATGTGTTTTTTGGTATCTATGAAACCTTCTTTTGCATTAAAGCAATTTAATGAAGATCTGAATTGGAGTCATCATCATCTGCTTAGCCTTTTCCCAACTATGTTGGGGTCGACTTCCAGTCTAACCGGATGCAGCTGAATCTCTCTCTCTGAATCTGAATTGGAGTTAAGGTAGCTTATTTGTGTATTTAGGACAAGTAAATGAAAATGACTATGTTTACATATTTAATCAACAAATTTTAATACAACACCAATATAATTATGTTTTTTTTTTTAATAAAAGGTACATTTGGAGATTATTTTAGTATCCAACAATTCCAAGTAAATAATTAAAACTAAATAACCTTTCTACTGACCAGCACCTTAATTGCGTAACACACTTTCAATCACAATCCGAATGATTTTGAAGGATATTGTTAATCTATTGCTTCATATGTTCGAAAAATTTGTCTGCTTACGTTGGTAAGCAGACAAATTTTATATTGTTATATTATGTTTATATTTATTTGCGTTATTTATGTTGATAAATAACGCAGTGAATGTTGTTGAACTGTCGAAACGAAAGCCATTGCTACTCTAAGTGTGTTACGCAATTACTTTGCAGACAGTTCAGTCTTCCACAATCACAATAATTTTTTGCAGTCTTACCTTTCAAAATATCATCCATTAACACGTAAGTTTTAACTAATTTGATGATAACATGATTTTAATTAACACTTTGATGCATATTCTTATATTCGGTATGTATATGTATAAATAAGATATACATGTACCTACTGACTAACATTTCGATTATATCATAGACACGCAACATGAAAGATACAGAAGAGTTTTTAACAATCTTATAACACCACAGTAACTGCATAGACACAAAAAGTAACTATATTTCAGGTAGATCACATTATATTATAGTGCATAAATGCTATCTTATTGTATGAACGAAAGAATATTGTACGAAAAAACTATAAAAATCCTGCTGATAAAAATACTCATATGCAGGCTGATATCCTGTATATGTGCTGGTATTATATATGGCTGCTGAACCAGGCTTTCTAACATTAATAAATTACGGATTCTGCGACATACACGCCGTGCCCATAAGACAACCATTTATTTATTCTTGTTTTGTTTTTATTTGTGGTTCTTTGGGTATGACCACATTGACCTTATTAGCCAAATACACTGTAGTAAGTGCACTATTCCCCGGTCTGTTGAAAGCCGGGCTGGTCATAGCAGAAACCGTATTGGTCTTTGCTACAGCGGTTCCCGTACTGTTTATCGATCTGTTTAAAGCCGCACTGGTCATTGTAGAAGCCGCAGTGGTTTCTGTTCCAGCGGAACATGCACAGGATATTGCGTAACCCACAACGATCCTTGCTTCAGTCGTGCTGAGGCCACCTGTAGCCGAATTGTTTTCTGCTCTGGTGGAATTCGCACAAATCCCTTTACCATCCGAAGTTGTATTTATTTCTGCTGCAGTGGGATTAGCAGTATTTCCTGCGTCATTGAAAGCTGTGCTAGTATTTGTGCTAGCGGGAGCCGGTTTAGTCTCACTGTCCTTTATGACGGTGGGATCTTCCTTAGGCCACACTCTCATGGAACCCCATCTAATCCTTGGTCCGACGGTAACCGTATTAATCACTTCTCCGGTGTTAGCCGCTGTGCTCGACTCTTCAGAAGAAACCTCAGTGGGCTTTGCTTTATTTGCTATACCTGGCCTGGTCTTTTCACAGGCCACTCCGGTGTAGCTACACGTTCCTTTGTTTTGTTTTGTATCTGCAGGCGTAACTTCGTCATCTTCGACTATTATCGGTTCCTGTGGTGTTCTTGGTATGAAAATAACGTCATCATCTTCCTCTTTTGCTGATTCTTCTGATGATTGTATGACGTCACTAACTTCGTTATATTCGTCTCTTGTTGATTCTTCTGGTGATTGTATGACGTCACTAACTTCGTTATCTTCGTCTTTTGTTGATTCTTCTGGTGATTGTATGACGTCACTAACTTCGTCATCTTCCACTTCTGTCGGTTCCTGTAGTGCTCCTGCGAAGAAGGGAAATTTTATTTTAATATTTTATTCTTGTCCCACCCGATGCATTTATTCGTGCTATCTACATGGTAACCGAAAAAATCTAAATTATTGACTAACACTAGAAACTAAGAGTCAAAACCTACAGTTAGAATTATTTTATGGAGTCACCAGTCTCTAAGAAAGGCAGAGTTAGTAGCGCTGAGCTTACTATAAATTCAATCTTATTTGGCCACTGGCTTTATTATTGTTTAAAAATAATTAAGCATTATTTGTCTCAGAATGGGTAATTTAATAAAAATTGTTTTGTATTCATAATAATTTATTGTAGACTATTGAACTTTTTATTGGTACTTTCCTTTTTAAGTTTTTATATAATACCTATGCTTATCTGACACTTCACACTAATCACTTCAACCTTTTATGTTTTATAAAATAATTCAGCGTTTAACATAATTTAAGACAAAATATTAGATGACTTTATAGCTGTAGTTACATATTATTACTCTTTTAAGGAATTAAACTCGGTCTATTTAATTAAAATTTATATAATTAACTATTTAAACAAAATAAAAATGCTTCAATTTTACTTAAAAAGCTAATAATTAGGACTATATTTTATATACCTTCTTTTGAAGAAAATAAATATCAGATATACTACAGAGATATTTTGATTTTCAATTTAATATTATTTGATATATTACTTACACATGCGCAGACGAATAATAATAATTTTGTGATTTTTCATGATTGTGGCATTCTGAAGAAGCTATTATTTCATTATTAATAGTCCGAATGTATGCTTTACACCCCTTAGCATGATGCGAAGAACAGTACCATCGACTCCTGGAATTATTACTCATAATTCCAGAGTATCTGAACCCACGATAACTTATCATGGGTTTTCCTCGAGCTGAGATCAGGAATTTCAGTTCTGTGGAATGACAACAATATAATTTATTGGGCTTTGTTTACCAATACATCCCGCAAGAGTTAACTTGAGACTTCGCTCAGATGACATAAGCGCGCGGTACTGGGGCGACGATGGCGGCGAGAGCGGTAACAGCGCGGGGGTCGGGAGGGGCTGCTCGGGTCACAAGTTAACTCTTGCGGGTTGTATTTGACAGATCATTGCTAGATTAATTCACTTCCATATATAAGCACTTGTTTTGAACATACTCAAGTTGTTTGATGGAAAGTAGTGAAAAATAAAACCACAATATAATTTTAAAATATTTTCTTTTAAAGCGATGATTTTTAACAGAATAATGAATATTAACTACTTGTATGTCCCTATGTTTTCTTTTTTGATTCAATAGATTATTTTTATAAGCACTAGAACCCTCAAAAAATGCTCAAAATTGCTGATTTAAACCGCTGTCAACAGAGGCCTAGTGCACAATTTTGAAAACTATTAATGAAAAAAGAAAAACATAGGGACACAGTATATATTCTTCTTATTCAGATATATATTGTTTGCTTTTATTTTCTACGTCTTCGCGGCAAAACATAGCGCCCATGTTATTAACCTAAGACTTTTATGTAAATACCTATGTTTCGCAAATAAATATTCTGATTCTGATTCAGCTTATGAAACATCTTTTAAGTTGGTCCAATATTGGAGGAGGAAATAGGCAAGAGCCAAACCTCAAATTATGACTTTTTATTTAGGCTATTCGGTCGGACATGCAGTCGTCCTTATCGCACGGCAGGACGCCGAGCACTCGCAGAGCGACAGCGATAGTTTCTTCAAATACCTAATTTTCAAAAGTCTCTCCGACTGTATTTCCTCTTAACTATTCCATAAAAACAAACTGCTCCAATTTAATTAAACCTAATAAAAATACCGATGTAATTAATACATTAAAGGGTTTACAAACATCGCTTAAAGTTAAGTGATGATTAGCGACTGTTTAACCATACATTTTTGACGTTTAAGCGTGTCTAAAGTTTAAGCAACGTTTGTAAATAAGGGCAAGTCGTTGGCCTTATTGACTGCATGAACTCAGGATAATTATATTTAATCAAACACTATAAAATACTTGGCTGTGTTTATAATAATTACTGCCAGGGAAATTGATACACTGTATTAGGTGTTTAAAACAGTGTTGATGGCATTAAAATGCATGTGTTCCTAGTAGGCTAGTTCATAAGACAGTGCGCTTTAAAAACATGGTATGCTCAATTTGCTCATGTATTCGATAACTATTTATTTTAGCAAGCCGGTAGGAATCAATATTAAATTCAAATAACAAGTAAACATGCCACTTAGTTTTCGAATTTTAAAACGTTAATATCTTGCTATTATTTAAGTCGTTGGTCCTAACCCTGATTTCTCCCCGGTCGTATCGGATCGCTGTCCCATTGGGGTATGAGAGTGAGGGAAATGAGAGTAAACCCTATGTCTACACAAATACTTGTGCACTATAACATCTTCCGCGTCGATGGCTAGTCTCTGCTAAAATTGGCTGCCATAGCCAAATTCGGTCTGGAGGCCTATTTTTATAATAAATAAAGGCTAGCTAGTTACACACGTAAATGCGCGCTCGCATCCACGCTTGCAAATATCTACATAATAGTATGCTATAATAATCATTTACGTCAGTACATTCACGGTGACAGGATCTCCTTATGCTTCAGGTTTGAGGACTGACTCCCAAAATACAAGCTCTGGCTTAGTTTGGGTATCAATTTCAGTATCTTAAGTAAAAATAAATAAATACTGTATCTACGTTTCAAATTCTTGTGAATGATTCTTGTGACAACGAACTTGTTACTTTACTTTAGTTTTAATTTAATAATAATCGCCATGTACAGACGCCAGCACATCAAGCTACTACAATCTGTCAAATTTCTTTAATAGATTTTCAACTTTATCGCTATATAGCATTAGGTTCAAAGTTGATTGGGAAAATTTGACAGTTTCGGGTAGCTTGATGTGCTGGCGTCTGTACTTTATATTGTCTATCTTTAAGGTAAATACCTGTCTTTGTCTCTCTCTACCTGTATGTCTTGACTGCATTCATTTTCCGATGCTTACTTGTGTGCGAATGAGGTTTTCAACCTGAAAGAAAAAACCACAATCAGCCTTAACCTATAAAGCTAGAACATCATTATTATTATTTTAATAACCATTTGCCATATTATTTTTTGCCTTTTAAATTGCAAGAATGTAGGTACTTACGTAACAAAAACCATTAATTTAACAATCTTATTTTAATACAAGTATCTCTATAACTATCAATACAATTTCTTGCACGTGAAATAAATGAAATGAACCACAAAATTTTAATAATATAAAATGCGTAAAATTAACAATATTACCAAAAGGTTTTACTTGACAAAAACTATTATGTATCTATCAGATAATTAATTTATATGTCATTATTTCTTTTTTAATTCCTTTACCTATTGTGGTATATAATCTTTTACCTAGTAATTTTATTTTAGTTGCATCGTCCTCACATATCCATACTTATATTATAAAAGCGAAAGTAATTCTGTCTGTCTGTATGTTTTATTTTAGAAAAACAAAAGTGTTTTGTTAAATTCCCCGCGGAAGAAGTCGCGGGTAACAGCTAGTTTCATCTAAATCGGTTCAGCGGTTTAAGCATGAAGAGGTAACATACAGACATTAAGACACACTTTCGCATTTATAATATTAGAATGGATGTTCAGGATGATGATTGTGAGTCGGCAGTGGGCTGCACACCTCACCATCCACCATGTAAACAACGCTATTGCAGCCTTTCTTATGTTTAGTGCAGCGCCATCTTGTTTTCTCCAACCCGTACTCAATGTGCGTCCTCACATGTACGTTGTACGAGAAGCCAGCCAGTATCATTTGTGGTTTTCCTCTTCTATTTGTTTCGTATCTAGGTGTTTTAATGTTCAATATCTTCTCTGTAATAAAGAAATAAGGTTTAATTTTGAATGGTAATAAAAAGGTGCTAAGATTGGTCCGTGGCCAAGTAATAACAACCGCACGGGTCGAAGGATCAGGTTAAGCTATACTTGCCGCGGTTGGTCCATGGATGTGGGTAACATAATATTATATTAAACAAGTTTGTGCTATAAAAAAGTTCATGCCAATTGCAATAGGGCAATGTGGACTCCTTCTTATTCGTTGGGCAATTGGAAGACTTTCTCACGGCGACGACGCGGCGCGCCAAAGATGAACGCAAAATTGTATGAAGTGTAAAACGTCCACTGTCGGTCACTAAACCAATCAGCGCCATCTTATTCATCGCCTTGCCTTTTCCCAACCATGTAGGGGTCGGCTTCCACACCCACTGCCAGCCACTGCCTATCTGACCTCCAGGACCCAGTTACTGGGTAATTCGATACCCCTTGGTAAGACTGGTTGTCAGATTTTCGGGCTTCTGATGACCCGTAACGACTGTCAAAGATCCAAGAATGGCAGCCGGGACCATAGGCTTGACGTATATACATACATATTTCCAGCAAGAGTGTATATAAATGAATAAACTTAGAATTCTACCAGAGTCGTGAGCTGCTGCTGGCGATGATTATACTCCAGATAGAGTCAAGATCTTGCTTCCGATACGTGCCAAGGGTCTTTTTATAACTAAGTTAACCATTTATGAGTTTTTATTTTAAATATATTGTATGTGTACCTAGAGGTGCAACCTAGGCCACATAATTATATAATTTGTCCAATACAAAAACAAACCAGGATACATCGATAATTTAATTAGAATCGAACTACATTTATAATTTTTAAACACTTTGCAAATCTTAATGAATTATTACACAAGCGAAAAAGATTTTAACGACACATCTATTAAGGTTGACATCGATATTTTTACGACACTTATCAAACCTATGGTTGACATTTACATACAATCTTTTATCACTAAAGACTAGATACACAAATTATTTACTAAAAATACTAAAGTACCTGATGACCTAATAAAACGAGGTTTACCGCTGCCTTAATGGCTCGCCGGTACCTAAGTGCTTATACTCGTACAAATGAGCGACACGTTGTCGTCAGCTGCAGTTGCCTCTGTCGTGCGCGTGTTGGCGGCTGCCGTCGACGCGTGTAGCTCCTGTGTACCTATGAGCACGATACCAAAAGGTTGACATCTAATGCAACAACTAACAAAACTAAATTACATCTTTGTTAGTCTGCATAAACACGAGCGGTGCATTTAGTGCGTGTCTAACGACACCTTTACAAAGCTTCTCTTTTAAAGAACTTTCCAATAGGACGATGATTATGTTTCGCCAAAAGACAGTTTATGATCTTTCCATCGACAGAGTAATATACACTCTTGCAACCACGGCCATGCCTACTGCACCGCCAGCGTACATGAGGGACGTCATTTATATTCCTTTGTGAGTGTACATCATAGGTGTAGCCATGACTTAACATGAAATTACTCAAAATACCGGCTGCTCCTACTGCTGGTTCTCCTGCTGCAGCTGAATTAAAAAATGTTATTAATTCTTTTGTTCATAAACTAAACATACAAAGGCATATTACTTAATTTTACGAAAGCAAAGAGATTTAAGTGTAGCATGCATGGCGTTAATATAGAGGGTGGGTGACCGCAGGATTATGGTAAGTAATGTCTTTAGGTGCTGTAGGAAAAATTAAAAAAAAAATAGAACCACTCTTTATTACAGGGTGGAAAAAGAAAAGTAAGAAAGAAAGAAAGAAATGAAAGAAAATACGTTTATTGGCGGCAAACATGACGCAGAGAAAAAACACAAAAAAAAAAAAGAAAGTTGGGGAAAATTTGCGTCACAACCACGCATATAACAAACGAAAAGAATACAGGGTGTTACCGAAAGGGTATATCAATACAAGCGGGTTGAAGAGTGTATCTGGTCTAGAATCTCTGTACAAAATTTCAGCTCAAAAGCATTAACTTTAAAAATGCTTAATATTTTTTTATTTCGACATCACGGCGCTGCACTGGCGCGCGGCGGCGTGATGTGCGTGTACTAGGCGCACAGACACACTACAGATAATGGATAATGACCCTCGTAGTGCGGTGACACGTTTGTTATGATTTCAATTTAATAAACTATCGAAATAAAAACATATTAAGCATTTTCAAAGTTGTTGCTTTTGAGCTGAAATTTTGTATAGAGATTCTAGACCAGATACACTCTTCAACCCGTTTGTATAGATATACCCTTTCCGTAACAGCCTGTATAAGATGGTCGGTGTATGATGGAAAGAATATTTCAATTAGTAAAAAATTTAATACAAAATTCTTCGCGAATTTAAATACCCGTACAAACATAAATTCTTGTTAATCTACACGTCTAACACAGTCGAGAGATACCTATTCGCACTTCTTCGTCCTCCTCTACACCTATTGATGAATCAGTTCAGTTCAGTTCATTTATTTATAATTATTAAAATTACACGACAATAAACAAAAAACAGACAAATACTCAAATTATAATTAAATCAGTCAGTCAGTAAATCTGACACAATAGTAATTATGATTGGTCCATTAGAATGACAGGTATAAATAATTGTGAATAAAACATACAGAAAAAAGACACATTTAAAAAGACACATCACATAGCCGTAAACTATGCATTCTGTACATTAAACTAAGTAACAATGCATAAAAATAATTGCTGGGAAACGACTTTTATTTTTGGTGTGAAAATTTGCTGTTTGCGGTAGTGCGCAATGTAACACACGCAAAACATTGTGGTAATGGGTGCATGCAACGGTACAGGGGTCGTGGGGGTGTTTAAAGTTGTGTTATAACATTAAAAATTTGGTTTCGCAAAAAAACGCCAGTAAGGGCCAAAGCACACACGCTACTTTTTGCATCGGCGATTCAGCTGCTTTTTAGAAGCTAAATGCAGCGACCAAGCATTCCACACCGCACACTTAAAAACGCCAAACGCGGCGATTCAGTCGCTTTTCGGAAGCTCGATACAGCGGCTGAACGCTACACTCCGCACACATTCGGATGCCGGTCGCAGCGATTTGGCATTTGCGCCAGCATCGGAGCAGTCGCTATTCCGATACCACGTCCGAACGCAGAGAGTCGCCAAAACGCGATGCAGCATCGGAGCAGTCGCTAAAACGCGCGATTCCGATACCGCGTCCGAACGCAGAGAGTCGCCAAAACGCGATGCAGCATCGATACAGCCGCAAAATCGCCTATCGCCGATGCAAAAAGTAGCGTTTGTGCTTTGGCCCTAAACCTTGGAATTTTGCCCTTCCATATATCCGTAACGAGAAAGTTACCAAGTATGGTCCAGAAAAAAAAAATACAATGACGTGGAGGAAAAGTGTCTTTTTACACTCTGTTTATAGTATTAAATACGACGAACAACTTTAATTTTTTTACATCTCTCTTTATGTATTAATGATGGCGGATGACTATGTTTATCTGAACCGTATCTTGTAACTTTTCCACTGCTAATGTAAATTGCACTCTTGCACCCACGGTCATGTTTACTGCAGCGCCATCTTATTTCCATGACGCCATTTATGCTTTCTCGTGAAAAGTGGACCTCATACGTGTAGCCGGCAAAAATCATGCTTGCATTAGTATTTAATTTCTGCCATGCTGGCGTTGCTGAAAAAATAGGAAGTTTTTAAATGTCAACACGGTTCTTTTATAAACCGTATGTTAATTTTCGAAATACATATAGATCTATTTTCAGTAAAAGTGTATACAGATTAAAAAAAAAAAATAAGGTCCGTAAGAGCGGTTTCGCACTACATCCGATCCGACTCCGAGAAATGCCGGTCCGAAGTGACCATAGTCCTATTTGTATAAGGGGTTGCGCACTAGATCCGAACTCTATCCGTCCGAATTTAGAACATTCCCAATTTGGATTGAAGGCGGATCTTTAATTCGGATTCGGATCAGATTAGTGCGAAACGGCTCTAAGTCTCGCCAGTAGGGCGATGATTGGGTTCCAGCCAGAGACAAGGTCAAGGGTTCCAGTGCGTACCTAGCGCCTTTTTATAACTACACTACTACTTTTATAATACATTGTATATACAGGGTGAAATTGAAAACATGCGACAAATCGAAATGGGAGATTGTACTCGTCATTATGAACAACTTTTACTATGGGACGAAACCTGAAATCGCGGAAAAAAAAATCAGCTGTTCCCTACATTTATGTTCGCATAACTCGTCAAAATGCAAGGAACAGCTGATTTTTTTTTCGCGATTTCAAGTTTTGTCCCATAGTAAAAGTTGTTCATAATGATGAGTATAATCTCTCATTTCGATTTGTCGCATGTTTTCAATTTCAACCTGTATGTGTAGAGGTGCAACCTAGATCAAAAATATAATTTGTACAATATAATAAAATTGGAAATACCGATCATGTAATTACGTACGAATTACATTAATATTTTTGGAACACTTTAAAAAACTTAATATACCAGCGAAAAAGATTTTAATGACACATATTAATCGACATTTTTACGACACATCAAACCTATGGTTGACATTTACATTCAATCTTTTTACACTAAAGACTAGATACACTGAGTACTTAAAAATATCACTAAAGTCGTTGATGCCCTAAAAAGCGAGGTTTGCCGCTGCCTCAATGGCTGGCCGGTAGGGTGCACTAAGGTATTATTGCACGATGAACTATACGAACAATGTTGTAATGACGTCAACCATTTATTAAGGTTGAATTTATGAGGTGGCATTTTAAATAGATTGTACATATATGTAGAGGTGCAACATGGATCAAAAATATAATTTGTACAATACAAAAAAACAGGAAATATCAATCATGTAATTACGTACGAATTACATTAATACGTTTGAAACACTGAAAAACTTAATACACCAGCGAAAAAGATTTTAATGACACATATTAATCGACATTTTTACGACACTTATCAAAACTATGGTTGACATTTACATACAACCTTTTTTTTACACTAAAGACTAGATACACTGAGTACTTAAAAATATCAGTAAAGTCGTTGATGCCCTAAAAAGCGAGGTTTGCCGCTGCATCTATTGCTCGCCGGTAGGGTGTAGGTACTAAGGTATTATTGCACGATGAACTATACGAACAATGTTGTAATGACGTCAACCATTTATTAAGGTTGACATCGAAAACTTTAAACAAACACATTTCTCACGGTAGTGCACACGAACGAATGTTTTATGACACTTACCCGCGGGGTAATTGCGTAACACACTACCAGTAGCAATGGCATTAATTTTGACAGTTCAACAAAATTCATTGCGTTATTTACGATGCTGAGCAGACATGCATTGCTTCATATTCTAACATATGAAGCAATGCATTAGCAATATCCTTCAAAATGCAATTAGGGTCCAGGGTGCTTACTCTTGAATTTAATTCCGATAGATCGACATTAGAATTGTGACGTTTCGTACTTTTGAGTTCGGTTTAATTAAACTACAAGGTAAAATTGGGTGTCCATTTTGGTGAACTAAGTAGAAATTAGGGCCGGGCTCCAAAATCAATCATCCAATTTTACCTTTTAGTTTAATTAAACCGAACTCAAAAGTACGAAACGTCATAATTCTAATGTCGATCTATCGGAATTAAATTCAAGAGTAGCACCCAGGTTAGATTCACATCGACAACTATAGGTAAACATGAGTATTAAATACAAACAATATTTTTTTTATGAAACTAATTATGATGGTGGGTGATTATGTTTATTTAAACCGCATTCAATAACCTTTCCACTGACGATGTAAAATGCACTCTTGCACCCAAGGTCATGTTTACTGCAGCGCCATCTTGTTTCCATGACGCCATTTATGTTCGTTAGTGAAAAGTGGACATCATACTTGTAGCCGTCGAAAACCATGCTACCATTAGTAGTTGGAATTGCTGAAAAAAAGTTTTTGAAAATCAATACTGTTCTTTTATTAATTAATTAACATAAGTTTATTAATTTCATTTCAAAATACATACAGTGGCCTCCAAAAGTTAGTTGACATATTTCCACTTCAGCTTTGATGCCAAATTATGATTTAAAATAATAAAATAATCAGGCTTCTAAGGACCGTCGCTCACACGAGTTAGAGTCGAGGCAACGGCGAGGCGCGGGCGCACAACCGGCGCGCCACTTCTACGTTTTCTTTAGGAATAAATGGCAGTGCGCTTACATACTAGAGTCGCGGTTCGGACGAAGTGGTGGCGGCGCGGAGTCGAGGCGGAAACGCAGCGGGGGTGCTTTGACCGACGGCATCGCGACTCCACCGCCATTTTGTAATTTTGTTTCGGGCGTAGACGTATTTATACGTGACGATTTTGAAACCAACGTGAAATTCATCGAAATTGTACGATTATACTTCTAAGTGCAAGTACGTCTTCATCTTCTGACGACGACATGTTAAATGAATTGGAATGTGTGAAGGAAGCATAGCCGCCCGCGCTTCGACTCTAAATAGAGACCACGCTTCGACGCCGCCGCGACCCCGCTTTGACTTATCAGTGAGCGACGCCCCTTAGGAATTACTTGATTATTTTTATGATAAGTCAATGGTAGGTCAATAAAAGCGATATAGCAGTTCAAACATTTGGATCACAAGACTTTCAAACCATAATGTCGTGTGTCACAGCCTCACAGATGAAGTGGAAAAATGTCAACTAACTTTTGGGGGCCACTGTATATTAGTTTTTCTAAATATTAATTTCCTTCCTTTTTCGTTTTCTTTTTTTTTCTTTCCTATTTTCAGCAAGCGTTAAAGATTGAAACAACTTGACGGTCCACAGAAGTTCTCAGGAAAGTCACCGGTAATTAAAAAAAAAAATCTGTCATAAAACAGGTGTTTTTTTTTTAAATAAGCGACGTATTCTACACTAGGGTTGTACGCAGGGTTAGGCTCCACCCTGTAGGTATGTAATTTGTACAAAACAAAAAATAAGCCAGGAAATATCGACCATTTAATAAGGTACACAATAATATTTTTAAAATACTTTGTAGAATTTTAATTGAATATTACACAAGTGAAAATTATTTTGACGACATTTATTAATGAGGATGAAACTGAAATTTTTACGACAGATATCAAACGTGTAAATGACATTTACGACTACATACAATTTTTTAACACTAAAGACTAGATACACTGATTACTTACTTAAAATACTAAAGTAGGTGACTCCCTAGAAAGCGAGGTTTATGCCTCAATGGCTCGCCGGTAAAGAGCAATAAACACTAATGTATAACTTGCCCGACGAACTATTACAAACAACGTTTTAATGACACTTACCATTTAATAGGATTGATATTAAAAACTTGAAATAAACACATTTAAACAACTTTTTTTATGACTTACTAGCTGCGCCCCGCATATTCACTCGCATAAGTCTCGGTGCCGTGGGAATATCGGGATAAAAAGTATCCTATGTCCTTCCCCGGGATGCAATCTATCTCTCTGCCACATTTTATCTAAATCCGTTCAGTGGTTTAGGCGTGAAAAGTTAACATACAGACAGACAGACAGAGTTACCTTCGAACTTATAATATTATAATAAAATATTATAAAATAATAGTAAGTATGGATAAGTAACATAATATAACATCGTCACTTACTATTTTACATAGGATATAAATACATCGTAAGGAAACCGGCATGTCCTAGAACCAAAAATTCGAAGACATGTAACATCTACTAACCCGCACTGGGCCCGCGTGGTGAATTACACAACAGCCCACTCCTCACCGAGAGGACGCCTGTATCCCAGCAGAAATGTGGGAACATTATAGTATGATTATGTTGATACATACATGGGTATTATATATATATTTATTATAATCAGCCTATAACGTTCCCACTACTGGGACACAGGCCTCCTCTCAGTGAGAGGGAGTGGGCCGTAATCCACCACGCAGGCCCAGTGCGGGATGGGTGCGGGATTGTCCGAAAGGGTTACCGCTACCCCGGAACATAAAGGGCTAAGGAAGGAACACGGATGGGTTTTAGTCAGTAAGAGTCTGACACTCCCTTCGCTCCACCCAGAGCGGGAGGGGTCATTTGATGATTTCCCATCCATAAAAAAAAAAAAAAAAAAAGGCCCAGTGCGGGATGGTGGATGTCACATGTATTCGAATTTTTGGTTCTAGGACATGCCGGTTTCGTCACGATGTTTTCCTTCACCGTTTTGAGAGCAGTGGTCATGAAATAATTTACACCAAGTAAAGTTCCTACGTCCAGCAGTGGACGTCTTTCGGCTGAAATGATGATGATGATGATGAAAGTTCCTGTCTGGGTTCGAACCTACGACCTGCAACTCGTGAGTCGTGTCCGTTACCACTGAGCCACCATCGCTCTCAACATGGGTATTACACACGAACAATATTTAATTTTACGACATCTACCATTACCATACCTTAGAAAGGTTGACGTCGACATTAATAAATTATCTTATATCACTGATGACTAGATACATTGGGTATATACTTACTAAAACAATAAAGTCGCTGATAACCCAGTGTGGTTTACCGCGGCCTTTTTGGCTTGCTGGTAACGACACATGACATTTTCATATGCGCTTTATATGCAACACGAACACGCGTCCACAGCGCGTTTTTTGACTAGATTAAAATGCAGCACGTCGACGGCGCGTATTAAAATGCAGTGTCGCGCAAAGGGCCATAAAGCTTGAAAAAGTATTATCGCACGACGAAATATTGCAAACATTTCATTGAAGCTTGCCATATAATAGGGTTGACGTCGACAACTTAGATAAACATTCGTATTAAACACGAAAAACATTTGTTGTTTTATGACAGTTACTATCTAACATTTGGGGTCCGCACAACATGTCTTTTACTTCCGTACTTCTCTGTTAGTCGTCACCACAGATATAGATACATCTAGATAACGCAAGAGCACCTACTTCGCGTGCCAAAAATCGCACCAGTTTACAATAAATAATCATAAGCCGCCACTTTCGGGCTCAGTCCTGCGTACTGCTGGCTGGGTGAGCGTGAGCGAGAGAGCGCGAGCTTGTGACTTCATAGTAGGTAGTCATAAAGTGGCACGCTTAGTTTTCATACAGTTCGTGATACTTGCGTTATCTAGATATATCTATATCTGTGGTCGTCACCATCCAACGTTTAATACAGGGTGAACTTTGAATCACCGTTTTCCCCTTAAAGGGTCATTGTACATTATGAACAACTTTTACTATGGGACCAAACCCGTAATCGCGAAGAAAAAACCAGCTGTTCTCTACATTGATGTTCGCATAACTCGTCAAAATTTAGTGAACAGCTGATTTTTTTTTCACGATTTCGGGTTTGATCCCATAGTAAAAGTTGTTCATAATGACGAGTACAATGACCTTTTAAGAGAAAACCGTGACTAAAATTTCACCCTGTATACATGAATATTAAACACGAACAATATGTTTTTTTACGACACTCTTTATGATGGCGGATGATTATGTTTATCTAAACCGCATTCTTTAACTTTTCCCTTGACGAAGTAAAATGCACTCTTGCACCCAAGGTTATGTTTACTGCAGCGCCATCTTGTTTCCATGACGCCATTTTTGTTTGCTCGTGAAAAGTGGACACCATACGTGTAGCCGGAGAAAACCATGTTAACATTATTAAATAGGTTCTCGTACCTTGGCGTTGCTGAAAAAAGAAATAAAAAAAAATCAATACTTTGCTTTTATTAATTTACCTATGTTTTCGAAATACCTTGCCTTTTCCCTGCAAAAGTGTTTATAGATTTAAAAAAAAAAACCTAACAGTCCACTGGAGTCGTGATCTGCCGCTGGCGATGATTGGACTCCGACCAGAGACAAGATCGCTCTCAGTGCATGCCTAGTGACATTTTATGAATGTTCTTTTTAAATATATTGTATGTGTAGAGGTGCAACCGTCAAAACAGGTCAAATATATAATTTGCACAATACAATAAAAAACCAAGAAACACCGATAATTTAATGAGGTACCTACTACATTAATATTTTTAAACACTGAAAATCTTAAGACACAAGCGAAAAAGATTTTAACAACATATTAATAAGGTTTATATCCACATTTTTACGACTTTTATCAAACTTATGGTTGATATTTACATACAATCTTTTATCACTAAAGACTTGAATATGCACGATTACTTACTTAAAACACTAAAATAGCTGATGCCCTAAAAAGCGAGGTTTGCCGCGGCCTCAATGGCTCGCCAGTAAATTGCACTAAGGTATCATTGCACTACAAACTATGACGAACAATGTTTTAATGACGCTTATCTGCCTTACCTTACGCTTTTAATAGGGTTGACATCAACCACTTTGAATAAACACATTTACCAAGGTATTGCATTCGAACACATAGGAGTGACATCGACAACAATATAAAAACATGAGTACTGCACACGAACAATTTTTTTTTTAATGATATTTACCATAGTAAAATCGACATTTACCATTTTTAATGTTGGATAAACATGAGTTTAAGTAAATACGAATTGTATTATTACTTTTAACGACACTTACCTACGATAAATTAATAAATATGTTTGACATCAAGCTTTAGATAAATGTTATATGAGCATAAATAAACACGAGCAACATTTTAACGACACTTACAACAATACTAAATTACATTTTTGTTGGTAAGTGTCTGATGTCACCTTTATCAAGATTTGTCTTTAAAGAACTTTCCATTAGAACGGTAATTATGTGTTGCCAAAAAACAATCTATGATAAAAAAAAAAATAATAAACAGTCTCGGCTGCTGCAGCTGAAAATACTAAATGTTATTGTTCATAAAAACATAGGTACCTATACTTAATTTTACGACATCAAGGAGAATTTAAGGCGAATGGTTACGCCAAACTTCAAAGTAGACCTCTCTTTGAAGGCCTACTTCTCCCAAATGGATAGCCCAAATATATTTAAAAAAATATATGATATGTGACATATGTTTACAAATATAATTTAAGTTTGATTTTTTTAATATTACTGTTAGTTTTAACAATAAAAAATCATATCCATCCTCTTATTTTACGCAAGAATTTTCTTTCTACTTTCAAACGCCTGAAGCGATTTTGATGATTCTTTCACCAAATTATAGCAAATTTAATGGTTTATAAAAATTAAGTTTGTTTTTTTTAATAATTATTATTTAAGTGGAAAAAAATCAATAACACCATGGTTTTACCTATACGGGCGCGGGCAGCAGCTGCCCGGTCAGTCTCGCTATATCGTTCGCACGGGGAGGTTGTGTCGCATGTCGGCGCGCTCCGATCTGCATTTTTGTGGCAAAGACTAAATAGCGCAGATAGTACACTCGGACTGTTCGTTTACGCTTGGACGTTGATAGTATTAGTAGTAGTGATAGTTTGTTTGCAAGTGGACGCTATATTATTGTCTATTGAATACTAATATAATAATAATATCAATAAAACAAGTTTATTCAGTATACAGTTCGTTTATTCACGTATAGTTTATAAAAAAATACAATTACAAAAAAAAAAAATTAAACTAACATGACTAATACCGCTCTTAACAGTGGTAGTTTTTAGGGTTCCGTACCCAAAGGGTAAAAACGGGACCTTATTACTAAGACTCCTCTCTCCGTCTGTCTGTCTGTCACCAGGCTGTATCTCACGAACCGTGATAGCCAGAAGAAGGGTTATGTTTTTCGAGAGTATATAATATATACTCTCGTAAAACAATTATACATACATAAACACATATTATGTATGTATGTATAATTGTTTGGCACGCTCTGCGGCCTGAACGGCTCGATGGAATTTAGCTTGAGAGGTGTCGTTAGATTCGTATGTACTGTGAGAGTGACACTGGGTATATCAAAATAAAAAAACAAAATGGCGGATTTTTGGCGCAATATTATTTCTTCAAAAATTTTTTTTTTTCTCATAACCTATCGAGTGGGGTATCAAAATAAAAGGTTTTAAAAGGTGATTAAAAAAATATATACAACTTATAATATGGTAAAAACTAATTCAAAGTGACAAATCGTAAAAAACACCTACCAAGAACAAAATCGTCTGCGAAATCTTTCACATTTGTAAACTAAAAAGCAGGAAATAAAAAATTTAAAAAACCCGACTGCAACCTTATACTAAAACTAACTGAAAAGCTAAAAACAAGCCCATTTTAAATTAAATAAAAGTTGGAAGCAGGCGGGACCCATTTGAGTTGGGTTAGGGGGCAACTCGTCCACTTCAAAACTGGGCCCAGGGACCAGTTCCACCTTTCTAATTTTACTAGGGGTCGACTCGTCCCACCTCGAAACTGGGACCATGGGCCTAAGGGGGCAACTCGTCCCACTTCGAAACTGAGACCTGGGACCAATTCCACCTAGGGGGCAACTGGGCCCACCCAATTCCACCTAGGGGGCAACTGGGCCCACGTTAGTTTAGGTATTGAGACGATTGCACTACTGAATATTCTCTAGGGGTTTGGTGGTCCCAATATAGTGATACTGGCGGTAGCAAAGGGAAATAAAAAAATAACCGAAGGTTTGTTTATCTCATTCGTTTTATGTTATCATAATTATCATGACTAATTTTTTATTCTATAATTAAAAGATAACGTTCATAACAAAACAAATCAAAAGTACCTACACATTATGTTTTCTCAAAACCAAAATTAAAAAAATTAAAACAGTTGTTTTAATTTTTTTAATTTTGGTTTTGAGAAAACAATAATTTTTATCAAACAGTAGAGCTGTTTTAAGTTTGTAAGAAGTTTCTTACAAACTTAAAACAGCTCTACTGTTTGATAAAAATCTCTTAACATTTTAAAACCAAGTACCTGTTATTTACAATGAGAAACAATAATCCAACGCTTTTTTCTCAAAACCAAAATTAAAAAAATAAAATAACTTCTTCTTACAAACTTAAAACAGTTCTACTGTTTGATAAAAATCTCTTAACATTATAAAACCAAGTACCTGTTATTTACAATGAGAAACAATAATCCAACGCTTACTTAATCATGACATTGCATGCACTTGTCCCACTTTAGCTAAAACCGACCATATTAAATATTTAGGCGTCACGATTGACACAAACCTTAATTTCCGCAAACACATAGATAAGACGATTATACAAGCACAGAAATCAATTATTAGGCGTTATAAAAAACAGATTTTTGAATGTAACTGAGGTCTTGATTCCAAGCTTGCAACATTTCGATGGCTCTCATCATCTCTTCTCGTGTCAAATGATGTCGTCGCTCCATATCGATGCAATTCTTTTCAGTAAACTACGAGTATAATAATGGTATTCTTCTGGTAATCACGGTTCGTGAGATACAGCCCGGTGACAGACAGACAGACGGACAGAGGAGTCTTAGTAATAAGGTCCCGTTTTTACCCTTTGGGTACGGAACCCTAAAAACTACCACTGTTAAAAGCGGTATTAGTCATAAGTTTTTTTTTTTTTTGTAGTTGTATTTTTTTATAATCTGTATACGTGAAAAAACGAACTGTATACTGAATGAACGTTTTTTATTGATATTATTACTATTTTTAATTTGTCTGTAAGAAAGCAGTATTTTTACTGTACAATAGCATTCATACTCACAACATAAATATTGTACGTATTCTCGATCCATCTACACTCAGTAGGTAGCGTCATAAAACTGCCTAAGACAAAATGCATCCCACGCCGCATCTGCATGCGCTACGTACGAGTACGACACTCTTTGACATTGGGGAGGTAAGCGGGCGCGCGGGGTGAGGCACTGGGTTCGCCTATGCTCCGCCCAAACGCTCAAGGACATTCGAGGCTATAATCGCCTTAACCCGCAACCCAACCCGTACTGGGCCCGCCCGCGTGGTGGATTTCACATTAATTTTGCGATAATTTTCGTTCGAGAAATTGGACCACAACGTCCCTTCGTTTTAAATGTTTAAGGCATCACCATCTTCCAATTTCTCTCACTTTGTCGTGGTGGGTCGTGGCTATGTTCACCTCGAATTTGAATAATGTGTTCATATTCAAGAGTGTATAAAGCAGCTCTGCATTTTTTTGAACAATATCTTGTGCAGCGCCATATAATTCTTGCTCCATTCCGAGATTTGAAGGAATAAGTGTGATTTTGATGAAGTAGAAGCCGGTTTCCATATTGCGACATCACGAATTGCAAACCTGAAACATGTAAAGCTATTACTGTTTGCATTAAACTATAGAAGAATTCAAACGTGATGCAATTGGTACTGCTCATCCCTTTAGTAAATAGCGTGATAATTTGTAGCCTACTGTGACGTTGCAAAACTAAATAGTAGCGACATCTGTCGTGGAATAGCAGCGGGCGAACGTCATGGTGGTTTACGTGACACAAGATGGCGTTGGTGTCTTTGTGTTTAGTAAATTAATTACAGGTTTATTAGTTAATTAAAACAAATAAACAAACATACATAATTCACCATATTTTAATTAAAAAACTATGTCGAATATATTAAAGACAAAAATCGATAAGAAATCTACTTATATAGTCTGTGAAAGATTATTCGAGAAACTGACAGATTGGTTTGGAAAAATCCGTGTCCGGACTTTTACGATCAAGAACACGAGCCTGTGGTTGTTTGAGAGGGACTTTATCCTGAGAGGATCGGGATGTGCCCAAATAACCCGATGGGGTTTTTAATACAAATCCAGTATTTATTTATTTATTTATTAGGGACAAAAACAGTTACATGCCAAACAATACAGAAAGATACTTAAACTAAAATTTAACAAGCACGTAACCCACACCATTGTCCATGATTTAACTAAAGTTTAGAAGTGCTAAAGACATAAAAAGAAAAAAAAAAGTACAAAGCAATAGTCGCTGCCACAATATTATTGCTGTGTTACTTAGCTTAGCTTAATTTCACTTAAAATACTCGCTAAACAAAGTATCAAGAGCCATTTTCTTAAATGTTAGCTTAGATAGACAAAATATGTCCAATTCAACAAAATGTGTGTTGTAAGAATCGACAAGGCGACGAAGAGGTGCACGTTCCCCAGCGTTAGTCCTGCATATGTCTGTATGGAATAGTTGAGGGACGCGCACTCCCCTTCGAATAACACTTCTGGGTACCTTGTAACACAATTTGTTTGTTAGGTCAATACAATCAAATTTGTGACTGCATATGCCGTGCAGTGTCATGACATCAAGTAACAGCCGCCTAGATCCCAAATCCAGTAAGCCATACCGTTTCAATAGCTGCACGAAAGGAACCTTTGATCGGAAGCACTTATAGTTCATAGACCGTAAGAACTTCTTCTGTACCCTTTCAATTCTAGTACCATATTTGTCGTAGTTGCGGTTGAACGACGCTTGACAAAACCGTGTTGCTTGGGTAAAATAAGTTGATGAATGTGGGGGTACACGGCGCCATGCACAAGACGCTCAAAAACCTTAGACAGAGTAGAGAGGATAGAGATGGGGCGATAATTCTCTACATTGTTCTTGTCACCACTCTTGTAAACAGGGGTTATAAACGCACGTTTCCAAATTGCAGAAAAAACACCCTCACGTAGACATTTATTAAAAAATATATATAACGCAGTGCAAACATGAGTAGGTACTGCACACGAACAATTTTTTTAAATGATATTTACCATAATAACATCGACATTTACCATTTATAATATTGGATAAACATGAGTTTAAATACGAATTGTATTATTATTTTTAACGACACTTACCATAAATGAAAATATGTTTGACATCGAGCTTTAGATAAATATTACCTATATCAGCAACAAACAACAAACAATTACTAACAACAATACTAACATTTTTATTGGTAAGTGTCTGACGTCACCTTTATCAAGATTTGTCATTAAAGAACTTTCCATTAGAACGGTGATTATGTTTTGCCAAAAGACAATCTATGATAGTCCCATCCCCAAAATAATAAACAGTCTCGGCTGCTGCAGCTGAAAATACTAAAAAATTTATTAATTATATTGTTCAGAAAAACAAAGGTATATTTAATTTTACGACATCAAGGAGAATTTAACTCGAAACCCAACCCGCACTGGGCCCGCCCGCGTGGTGGATTTTTTGCGATAATTTTCGTTCGAGAAATTGGACCATAACGTCCCTTCGTTTTAAATGTTTAAGGCATCACCATCTTCCAAATTCTCTCACTTTGTCGTGGTGGGTCGTGGCTATGTTCACCTCGAATTTGAATAATGCGTTCATATTCAAGAGTGTATAAAGCAGCTTTGCATTTCTTTGAAGAATATCTTGTGCAGTGCCATGTAATTCTTGCTCCATTCCGAGATTTGTAGAAATAAGTGTGATTTTGATGAAGTAGGAGCTGGTTTCCATACTGCGACATCACGAATTGCAAACCTGAAACATGTAAGGCTATTACTGTTTGCATTAAACTATAGAAGAATTCAAACGTGATGCAATTGGTACTGCTCATCCCTTTAGCAAATAGCGTGATAATTTGTAGCCTACTGTGACGTTGCAAAAATAAATAGTAGCGACATCTTTCGTGGAATAGCAGCGGGCGAACGTCACGGTGGTTTACGTGACACAAGATGGCGTTGGTGTCTTTGTGTTTAGTAAATTAATTACAGGTTTATTAGTTAATTAAAAAAAAGACGGGTTGCACTCCGGGAGTGCCGGCAGAAGTGAAAACTTGAATATTAACGTTGAAATAAATCAATTATTAATTGAATTAATATAACTCATTTTTTTTCACTATTTCTGCGTCCCAATTTCCATATTTTAAACACTTATGTTACGAATACACAGCAGTGTGTCCACGTCCACTTCCACTTCGACTTCGACTTCGACTTCGACTCCGACTCCGACTCCGAGTTTGACTTTGACTTTGACTTTGACTTTGACTTTGACTTCGACTTTGACTTCGACTTCGACTTCGACTCCGACTTTGACTTTGACTTTGACTTTGACTTTGACTTTGACTTTGACTTTGAATTTGACTTTGACTTTGACTTTGACTTTGACTTTGACTTTGACTTTGACTTTGACTTCGACTTCGACTTCGACTTCGACTTTGACTTCGACTTCGACTTCGACTTCGACTTTGACTTTGACTTTGACTTTGACTTTGACTTTGACTTTGACTTTGACTTTGACTTTGACTTTGAATTTGACTTTGACTTTGACTTTGACTTTGACTTTGACTTCGACTTCGACTTCGACTTCGACTTTGACTTTGACTTCGACTTCGACTTCGACTTCGACTTCGACTTTGACTTTGACTTTGACTTTGACTTTGACTTTGACTTTGACTTTGACTTTGACTTCGACTTCGACTTTGACTTTGACTTTGACTTTGACTTCGACTTCGACTTTGACTTTGACTTCGACTTCGACTTTGACTTTGACTTTGACTTTGACTTCGACTTCGACTTTGACTTCGACTCCGACTTTGACTTTGACTTTGACTTCGACTTTGACTTTGACTTCGACTTTCGACTTTGACTTCGACTCCGACTTTGACTTCGACTTCGACTTCGACTTTGACTTTGACTTTGACTTTGACTTCGACTTCGACTTTGACTTTGACTTTGACTTTGACTTTGACTTCGACTTCGACTTTGACTTTGACTTTGACTTTGACTTCGACTTCGACTTTGACTTTGACTTCGACTTCGACTTTGACTTTGACTTTGACTTTGACTTCGACTTCGACTTTGACTTCGACTCCGACTTTGACTTTGACTTCGACTTCGACTTTGACTTTGACTTTGACTTTGACTTTGACTTTGACTTTGACTTTGACTTTGACTTCGACTTCGACTTTGACTTTGACTTTGACTTTGACTTCGACTTCGACTTTGACTTTGACTTCGACTTCGACTTTGACTTTGACTTTGACTTTGACTTCGACTTCGACTTTGACTTCGACTCCGACTTTGACTTTGACTTTGACTTCGACTTTGACTTTGACTTCGACTTTCGACTTTGACTTCGACTCCGACTTTGACTTCGACTTCGACTTCGACTTTGACTTTGACTTTGACTTCGACTTCGACTTTGACTTTGACTTTGACTTTGACTTTGACTTCGACTTCGACTTTGACTTTGACTTTGACTTTGACTTCGACTTCGACTTTGACTTTGACTTCGACTTCGACTTTGACTTTGACTTTGACTTTGACTTCGACTTCGACTTTGACTTCGACTCCGACTTTGACTTTGACTTTGACTTCGACTTTGACTTTGACTTCGACTTTCGACTTTGACTTCGACTCCGACTTTGACTTCGACTTCGACTTCGACTTTGACTTTGACTTTGACTTCGACTTCGACTTTGACTTTGACTTCGACTCCGACTTTGACTTTGACTTTGACTTCGACTTTGACTTTGACTTCGACTTTCGACTTTGACTTCGACTCCGACTTTGACTTCGACTTCGACTTCGACTTTGACTTTGACTTTGACTTCGACTTCGACTTTGACTTTGACTTCGACTTCGACTTTGACTTTGACTTTGACTTTGACTTCGACTTTGACTTTGACTTCGACTTTCGACTTTGACTCCGACTTTGACTTCGACTTCGACTTTGACTTTGACTTCGACTCCGACTTCGACTTCGACTTCGACTTTGACTTCGACTTCGACTTCCACTTCCACTTCCGCTTCCACTTCCGCTTCCACTTCCGCTTCCACTTCCACTCCATCCAATCCATCCATCCATCCATCCATCCATTGTCGTGTGTCACTAAACTTGGTTCACTTCGGTTGGCGCCGCCGTAGAAAGAGAGGCGGGGGGGGGGGGGGGGGGGAAATCTCTCCTGACGGTCACGTGTCCTGACGCGAGTTTAACATTTTTTACCCATTACAAAAAGTGCTCAACGCCGCTAAAGAAGTTTTCACTTCAAAAATAAACAAACATACATAATTCACCATATTTTAATTAAAAAACAATGTCGAATATATTAAAGATAAAAATCGATAAGAAATCTACTTATATAGTCTGTGGAAGATTATTCGAGAAACTGACAGATTGGTTCGGAAAATCCGTGTCCGGTCTTTTACGATCAAGAACACGAGCCTGTGGCTGTTTGAGAGGGACTTTATCCTGAGAGGATCGGGATGTGCCCAAATAACCCGATGGGGTTTTCAATATAAATCCAGTAGAGGCGGAATCCTGTGAATATTAAACCATTTGCTTTATTCTTTCTGATAGCCTATAGCCCAGGTCTCTTGCAGGTGTGTTCTGACACGAGGACATTGTTACAGGTCTGGCTTGTTATGCTAGCCTTCTTTTGATTGGTGTTATGCGCGGTTAATTGATGCTTTGGTGTTGCGCCGTTGTGTGATGATTTGAAATTCATCAGAGCGCAGGCGGCTTTAAGATTATCCCTTGCGGTGTGGTAATCCGACGTTCAGGAAGGCCTTACTTAGCCGAATCCCGGTGAGGAGGGAAGTTCACCACTCCAGGTAACGAAAGCGTCACCATCTAGTCCGTAAGCCGCGTTTGCGTGTGCACACAGGTTCCTCCTGTGAGCGAAGCCAAGCCAAGGACCGACGATCCGTCAACTGACGTCAACTGACTGAGTTCAAAACTGAGAGGTTACCAGTGTAAGATTATAATTTAACCTATGAGAGAGTTAGGCCTTTTGTAAAAAACTAGGTCAAGCTCCGCTAATGAGACACAATTGATTTTCTATTGTTTGTTCACCGATCGGTGTCCTGTGCGGTCCTTGACCGGTTAAAACCAGTTGTTGTAAAGATATTGTGTTTCGGGTTTGTTTAGCATATTAGTTATTTTCCCCATATGAGCACAGTCCAAATAGGTCGACACATATACGATGAGCTAGAATATTGATTTGTTCCCTCGTGGACTCGCTATAGCGACTCTGAGAAACTGCTATTGTCTCATTCCAGGTGTTCACCGATACCACTAGGTACGGAGACTAGTTGTGTGGGTGAATGCCGTAGTGTCAGGGAAAGATGCATTATTTTAGTGGCTCGCCACGTTGTTTGTATGTGTACCTTAATTTTGTATAATTCCAATAAACTTTGTATTGTGTAAGAAGGTACTTGTTTAATTGAATCTTTTCCTAGCAGAATATACCCTATAAATTTACTTTAGCACGGTGGTGAGTAGTATAGTTCAAATAGAAACCATCATCAGCTTGTTTCCAATTAATTTCTGTAAACTACGCACGGGCCGGGTTACACTACGGACTGACCAGAGTTAGAGGAAATATCTATGCAAAATTTTAACAAAATCTATCAGGTACTTACCAGGTAGGTACTTACCAGGTAGGTACTTACCTTACTTTATCAGGTACTTTATCAGGTATTTGCGGATTCTGGAACATCCATGCACATTAAACTGTTGGTCCCGACTGTCATTCGTGGATCTTTGTCGTTACGGGTCGTCAGAATCCCGAAAGTCTGACAACCAGTCTTACCAAGGGGTACCGTATTACCCAGTAACTGGGTTGTGAAGGTCAGCTCCATGTAAAATACTGGTATTCAGCTGCATCCGGTTAGACTGGAAGCCGACCCCAGCATAGTTGGGAAAAGGCTAGGCAGATGATGACAATGGGTTAACTATATAATTAGGAACATTATTTTTGAACATTTTTGCAACATTAGCATAACCATAAATATACTGTATACCGTACAGGCTCAGCAGTGCATACCGAAAAGAGCTACAATGAAACGAGTTTTGGCATTCAATAATTAACTTTACTCAATCAATAACAAAAAAATCTATTATATAATAATAAATAATGTACCTAACTATTAATCAAAACAAAACATGACTTAGGTCTGATTCGTACGGGCGCTTTTTCAACGAAAATACAATCAATTTTCAACTTTCAGCGCTGAGTCGAGCATTAAAAATCCAACAACGTCCCGCAGAAACCACGAAACCACAAATTGAACCGTTTTCCATGTTTTAATCGAGCGCATATTTCACGCGCGTTGAAAAAGCGCCCATGCTTCAAGCCTTTACGTAATAATAATAATAAATAATAATAAAATAATTTATTTGCGTAAAACATGGTATACAGTGGTGTTAAGCATAGGTCAGAGTAGCACAAACATGTTTAGCTAAGATAAAACATAGCATGCAAAATTTTAAGGTTACAGGGTCATTATAATTAAGTGCATTAAGTTAGAATATATAGTTACATAGTAGAAATATACATAGTAGAAAGTAAACATAGTTTTAACTCGTTTCAATGTGACATAACATGACGACAACATTTCGCCGCTCTGCGCTTGCAGCTTATTTAGAAGAACGGTAGCCGCATATAGCGTCCTCAGTTTGAGCGCTAACACACTAGAACGCCATGGCGACGTCGCTGGCTACGTGTCCAAATAATTCGTATTGAAATGTATGACTGTTAACTCATTCAGCTACTGTAGGTAGGTAGCCAGAGGTTGCCATGGCTACGTAGCCAGCGACGTTGCCATGGCGTCCCCGTGTGTTAGCGCTCTTTGCCAGCGAATGACGTCACCGTAAGTTGTGATTTCCCAGAGAGCATCTTTTGACTCCATAAGCTCAAACCTCGCTGTCATCATTTTCATAACAGGCGTCAATGCGGCCGTTATGTAGCGGCCACCGGCTTCTAGGAAACCGTAACTAAAGGGGACTACATGACCTAAAGCGCGGTCATTATCGGACTGCATAGAAAAGAAAGAGAAGCGTGATGACTGACTGTAACTACTCTACTTTCAGATTGTTCACTTAGTAGGTAATAATAAGAAAATGCTGTATTTACCTATAACTGTTTGTTACATTTAGTTCTGTATTTTATGTTGTTTCCTGTGATTTCTGTAGTGTATACGAACGTTGGTGAATCTAAATAAATAAATAAATAAAATGACACAACGCTCGTAATTTATTGCAAAATATGAAGCAACTAGCTGCGCCCCGCGGTTTTACCCGCATAAGTCTCGATCCCGTGGGAATATCGGGATAAAAAGTATCCTATGTCCTTTCCCGGGACTCAAGCTATCTCCATACCAAATTTCATCCAAATCGGTTCAGTGGTTTAGGCGTGAAGAAGTAACAAACATATAAACACACACACACACACACACACACACACACACACACACACACACACACTCACAAACTTTCGCCTTTATATTATTAGTGTGATAGTGTGATTATCTATTTACAAAAAATCTATTGTTTGGACTAAAAAATTAAAACACTAGTGCTTTAGTATGTTGCTTGTAGAATAATCTGACAAAAAATCAGAACGATTGTATATATGTATTAGTCTGGTTTTTAGAGGTATCTTCATGATTTTTTTCTATCGTATCAAATTAGTTGTATTATGTTTTCAACACACTATCTAACTAGCATATATATTGAAGAATATCCTATATTTTTCTGATTATGTTTACTGTAGTCGATCATATACTTTTAGGCATTATAAAACTTGCGTTTTTTGCGTTTAGGTCCTGTAGTCCCCATAACCACACCCCGGACACTCCATACAACGCTCGCAAAATAATTACCTACTACTACTACATTAAAAAATGACGTTTGTATACGTATGAATGTGTGCGTGAGGTACTTGTGTTTGCGAGCGCTCTTTGTTAAAGAACTGCGACGAATACGCCGAAGTGCGGGGTGAGGTGCGGTAACTGATGTTAGTGCGGGGAAGGGAGTGGCCTTTCTGTACGTAGTACTTTAAGTATTCTGTGCCTAAACTCAACTTTTTTCATTTCAACAGATTCAATGATTATGATCATTTTTTAAAGCGACAACACTCTGTTCGACGGTATACAGCACTGCTTTACATCCATGGTTGTGATGGGTTGAACACCGCCACCGCTTCCTCAACAACTCTGATCTGTGGTCTCGAATCTTGCAATATCGATATCCGTTATATATTATCAATGGATTGCCCCTGAGCGTCGTGCCGTATGAAAACTGCGGGCTGTCTATAACTTCTAAAAACAAAAAAAAAATTAATTAGACACTTGGAATATTAAAAACGACGGGAAGATTATGGCATAGGTACCCAGTGACAATGCTTTTAACACTGCATTGTTGGACTCACAGAATATCTTAGTAAAATGTCAGGACTTTAAAAGAGTTTGTTTCCTGTTGACCTCTGAGTTTTTTTCGACATTTTTTCGAGATCAGTCAGATAGGAAATGCCAGCCATCTTGTCTTAAAATATTGACAAAAACATTTAAATGCCAGCTTCATCAAGATTTAAAATTTGACCAAATATCTTAAAAGATCTACATACAGAAGTAAAATATAATTTAATTTCGTATTTAAATATTGGCGATTTTATCCCCTTTTTTATAAAACTTAGTGAATTTATTTTGTGAATTTAACGATTTAAAAACACCTTTATGTTAGTAAGTACTCTGTGGCTACGAAGTGCTACGAAGTGCTACGATTTGGCCTACGAAAACGTAGAGGATATGAATTTTGCGAAGAATGAATATGTGTGATATAAGTTGACCCTATAAATGAGAAAGAAATCAAATATTGTTCATCATAGCAACGAAATAACGTAAATATATTATGAAATATTAAGTAATTCAAGTGCAAATATGTATATACCAAGCCGCGGAGAAGCAGCAATCATTTTTCTTTACAGATCACCCAGGGAGATATTATTATGAAACTGTCAAATTTTCTCAATCAACTTTGAACTTTATGCTTTAGCGATAAAGTTGAAAATCTATCAAAGAAATTTGACGGATTGTAGTAGCTTGATGTGCTGGCGTCTGTACAAAAAGGTAACTTAAAACACAATGCAACAGTAATTATTTTATTTATTAAAATAATAAGTACGAAAGTAAGTATAATTCATTATAAATCTCTATCACAATGTCTTAACATATTTTTCCACTAGTCGGGTCTCAAGGTCTAGAAGAGACACATTCAAAGTCAAAGTCAAAGTCAAAGCATTTATTTCAAATAGGCACATAAAAGGCACTTTTGAACGTCAAAAATTATCTTAAAATAGAATTGATTCTAGTCGCCCATTCCAAAAGGTAGTTTTCGTATGGAGAAGAACGGGCAAGAAACTCCACCGTTACTCTTTTAAAATGTTTAGGTACAATATTTTGCATGGGTACATTCATTATATAATAACATGTGAGGACGATGCACCTACAATAAAATTACTATACCACAATAGGTAAAAGAATTAAAAACGAAACCATGACATATAAATTAATTATCTGATAGATACATGGTGCTCACATATTTACAAACATGGTACAAGCAAAACGATTTTAATTAAAAAACAAAATACAAGTAATAAGTCAGGGTGTGAGTAATAAATGTAAAAAGAAAGAATAAAAAAATTTACAATTAAATTAGCAACCAGTTTGATTTTGTCTAGACTCTAGATTGTCCTATGGAGCAGGACCAGCATGTTTCCAAGCGTTCTTATCTTGGATATAATCTTCTAATTTATAGTATGCTTGTTTACAAAGTGTACGTTTAATGTGAGTTTTAAATTTTCTTTCATTTAATTGCAATATATCACAAGGTATTTTATTGTAACATTTAACACAGTACCCCATAAAAGATGTATGTACTTTGGCTAATCTGAAAAATGGTTGATGTATTTTATCTTTATTTCTTGTATTAAAGTTATGTCTATCGCTTATTTTATTAAAAAGATGTAGATTTTTTCTTACATACATAATATTTTCATAAATATACCTAGTCACAAAATAGATGGGTAAATAAAGCCAGCTCCATACAAAAATCATCAAATGACCCCTCCCGCTCTGAGTGGAGCGGAAGGGAGTGTCAGACTCTTACTGACTAAAACCCACCCGTGTTCCTTCCTTAGCCCTTTATGTTCCGGGGCAGCGGTAACCCTTTCGGACAATCCCGCTGACCCAGCAAGCAGACAACGAGGGCCTGGCTCCATGAAAACAGGCGCACGCACCCGACGCGTCTGTCACGAATAGGGAATGCAATCTTGAGAACGAGATCTCGCGAGATCTCGGCCATATTTACCGAGATTAAAAAATTAACGAGATTGCACAGGAGCATAAATAAGTAGAATTCCGAATTTCGGAATTTCTGGACTTTTCAACTCGTCCACAAATAAATTAACTTCATGCGAGTGTTGGACTGGAAGCCGACCGAAGGTAAGATAAGTGATGAGATGAGTGTACACAAACCTCCCAGCTAGGTTGTGTCGAATAGTGGGTAGGGCATATCCACCACGCCTACTACTTCATTGCGTAAAAATGAACTTCGGGCGGTGCAGCATGGTTGTGTATTCCAAAATGAGATATCAGTTCTTCGTCAACGGTCAGAGCATTTGCCTTGCAACCTCGACCTTGGTGGCTACATCTCCAATGTTTCCTCCTATAATGATCACGGGATTTTTGCTTACAGAACCGGTACCCATTAATAAGTAGCATTGTGTTACCCCTAATGGATTCCATAAAACTGTATCGTAGTCCTAAAATAAAATTTTAAAAATCATAATTAGGTACATATCATTTTATCGTTAATTATTATCAATTAAAAGATTTCTCGGAACAATTTATGTAATAGAAATAAAACATTTAAGTACATTATGACAATGACAACAAAAGACAAATAGTCAGAAAGCTTTTAATTAAATAAACTAACAAATAAAATTATATCATACACAACTTTTTTTTTTGAATTAAGTATGTTTATATCATTAGGTAGGTACCGTTTTATTTGGAATATATTTGTTTCTATAACCTATTAAATTATTTTGATGTGTATTATTTTAATATCGTTTTACATTTTATTTTTTTAACAGCTTTTAAATAATATTATGAGATCAATAAATAATTATTTCAGGGACAACGCAGCAGGTATAAGGTATATAATAATCAGACATAATCAGCCTATAATGTTCCCACTGCTGTTAAACAGGCCTCCTCTCTGTGAGAGGGAGTGGGCCGTAATCTACCACGCGGGCCCAGTGCAGGTTGGTAGATGTCACATGTTTTCGAGTTTTTGGTTTTAGGACATGCCGGTTTCCTCACGATGTTTTCCTTCACCAAACGGTGAGAGAGCAGTGGTGATGAAATAACTAACACAAAATAAAGCGCCTGTCAGGGTTTGAACCTACGACCTATCTCGTAAGTTGCGGTCGTTACCACTGGGCCACCACTGCTCTACAATTTTAGACATGACGTCCGCGTATGGCACTTTGCAATACTATAGTTTCCCACTAGTGAAAGAATTTTCGGAATCGGATCAGTAGTTCCGAAGATTACCCTACATTTGTACGTAGGGTAATCTTCGGAACTCTGAATGTTTACCTCTTTATCATATTATACATAATGTATCTATCTTACTCACACAACCGGTCGCTTACTCGCACCTGTATCACTAAAATTCTTTTCTCACTGATAATATTTCTTAATCAAAAAATATCTAAGTATCTACTTCTACACAGACACACACACAAACACATTCCAAAACTAAAAACAGTTATTTATGACATCAAGTAACTTTTCACGACCTAATCTAATAAATAATAAATTATAAAGAATATTTTTACCTCTTTTGACAATATAATATTAACGTAAGTATTTTACTTTATATTTTTCGATTCATCATAATAACGGATTTAACTTGATAAAATGCGATAACTTGAATTTTATTATAATGACAAAATAATGACACTTTGGCGCTGCAATTTCTTCAATAACTTCTTTGGGTCAAATGTCTATAGATTTTCTGGCAGTGTCCATTCTTCGCGCAATGACACATTAGTACTAACATTAAGCTGCGTCTACGCTGGATTTCGATTTCGTGAAAACAAACTCATATAAACATGTCGGTGGCCGCACTGCAGAAGCGACAAGTGAATTTTTTTTGTTCATATCGTCGCCGCCGCGTCGCTGTCGCCGTACCATGCAGCGGGGCCCCGGCCTTACGCAAGATTCAAAAGCGATTTCCTCCCAAAGTATTGATAGATATTTTATGGCGTTACGAGTATAGTATTATCGAAACAATACTATTATATATTATGAATTAAATGCTCATTTAATTCATAATATAAGTGAAACAAAATAATGTTTTTGTTTTATTCTTCCAGCTACATGAATTCATTTTTCAATTTTAATGAAATACAGAAGCTCCTTGTTTTTAAAGTCGGTTAAAAATTAAAATCATGCCAAATACACTCTTATCGAACATACTACACTTATTAATGTTTTTATTTATATTTATTATGTATTTTTATTTATTATATTATTTCTTACTTATTTATTTACACAAATATTGGATTTGATCATATACAGAAAAAAAATACCTAGTAAATTGTTATAAGTTTTTATTGTTGTAATTATTTTTGCTTTTTCTAATTAACCGGTAAAGCGGCGCGCGTCGCCCATTGGCGACGAAACAATAGAAAATCAATTGTGTCTCATTAGCGGAGCTTGACAGATTAATTCATAATTATTCGACAAAGGCAACTAGAACTTATGAATTGAGAACATTAGTACAGAAAAATTGCAAAAATAACACTGAATTGGGTGGTGTAATAGTATTAGATCTAAAAATTAATTTAAAGAGTTTCCATATGCTTTTTTGGCTTATTAGTCGATTCGTACGAATTTAAATAACTACAATAATAACACTTTTAAATAACATTACTTTTTCTAGGCACGAAGTTAATTTTTTGTGTAAAATATAGGAAAAAGGACACTAGCTCACAGAAGTGATAAGAGTTCAATATTATAAAACGTATATTTTTTCTCAACTTCAGAGCATAAAATTAAAAATGTTCCTATTGCCTAATACATATTTCTGGAGTTTTCGACTCGTCCACAAATAAATGAACTCCATGCGAGTGTTGGACTGGAAGCCGACCGAAGTTAAGATAGGTGATGAGACGAGTGTACACAAACCTCCCAGCTAGGTTGTGTCGAATAGTGGGTAGGGCATATCCACCCCGACTACTACTGTATTGCGTAAAAACGGACTCAGGACGGTGCAGCATGGTTGTGTATTCCAAGATGATATATAAGTTCTTCGTCAACGGTCAGAGCATTTGCCTTGCAGCCTCGACTTTGGTGGCTACATCTCCAATGTTTCCTCCTATAATGATCACGGGATTTTCGCTTACAGAACCGGTACCCATTAATAAGTAGCATTGTGTTACCCTGAACGGATTCCATATAACTGTATCGTAGTCCTAAAATCAAATATTAAAAATCATTATTAGATACTTATCATTTTATCGTTAATTATTATCAATTAAAAGATTTCTCTGAATAATTTATGTAATAGAAATAAAACATTTAAGTACATTATGACAACAAAAGACAAATAGTCCACAAATTAATGTATTTATTGACTTAAACCTAAATCACACACACACAAATGACTAGAACATTAAGTTATTAAATGCACACAATAACACACACACATTAGCTTATACAGTGATTATGGTTTTATGTTTTGTAACAGAAACTAAAGCTTTTAATGAAAATAAATTGAATAAACTGACAAAATTACATCATAAACAACTTTACTTTTTGAATAAAGTATGTTTATATCATTAGGTAAATACAATTTTATTTAAATTTTGTTTGATTCTATAACCTATTAAATTATTTTGATGTGTGTTATTTTAATATCGTTATACATTTTATTTTTGTAACAGCTTTTAAATATTTTATGAGATCAATAAATAATGATTTCAGGTACAACGCAGCAGGTATGAGGTATGTAATAATCAGACTAGAAAAAGGACTAGAGTATAAAGTTCTTAATTTATGTAATTATTATAATAGTAAGGAATGTTTTATAATTTGTGAATATAAAAGGTGTCTTTTAATTATTTTAACACACGACTTATAATAAAACGTTATTAAATAATTCATATTATATTTTGTAACACTGATATAGATACTACTTATTAATTAAATGACTACATGAGGATTATAATGTCTCCCTAATGCAGGCTTTACACAGGTGGCTATAGCCGCTCTAAATGGCAATTCGACTAGCCCGCAGGTGACTAAAATCGCAAGTTCCAAACTAGAGTAGGTTTCAACATTTCTCGTGCGGCGACAGGTCGCATGCGGCAGGTGACTAAAATCGACCGTGAAAATGCTCAGTCGCAAGCGATCGCCCGCCGCATGAAGGTCGACATTTTGATGCAAAATTAACCAGTCACCTGCGATTTTTATCGGCCTGTGTAAATGGGGTAGAGATTCGGTTTGTGAAGCGATTTGGTAAGCGACCAGCCGCACGGCGAAAATCGACCTAGTGTAAATCCCCCATTATTACCTAATCAAGCAAAAACGACTGACTGCACTTACTCCTAATACATATAAATTAGGTGCAGTTACTAAATATAAACTATGTAGCCAGGTGGCACTAGTACTTACACTAATTTAATCCTGCGTATATACCTAAAGAAAGGAATTTTGGTGTGACAGGTTACGTGGTTTCTATTTTTTTATCGTATTTCGATCGCCTATGCAACGAACGGTGCAAATTACCTGGTTGTCCAATCAACCTTGTAACTTTTACCTAAGTCTGTCCCGTTCTCATCTTGTTTGCCGATACACGTACAGTTACTTATATAATACTAGCTTTTGCCTGTGGTTTGTGATTTTGTCCGCGTATGGCACTCCGCAATACTCCATTCGTGAAAGAATTTTTGGAATCGGATCAGTAGTTATAGTCGGTGTAGTAGGTAGTGTATGTAGGGTAATCTTCGGAACTCTGAATGTTTACCTCTTTATAATATTAGTATACATAATGTATCTATCTTACTCACACAACCGGTCGCTTACTTACACCTGTATCACCAAAATTCTTTTCTCACTGATAATATTTCTTAATAAAAAAAAAATATCTAAGTATCTACTTCTACACAGACACACATACTAACACATTTTAAATAAAAACATGACACCAAGTAACTGTTTACGACCTAATCTAATAAATATGTATATGAAGAATATTTTTACCTCTTTTGACAATATAGGTAATATTAACGTAAATATTTTACTTTATATTTTTCGATTCATCATAATAACGGATTTAACTTGACAAAATGCGATAACTTGAATTTTATTATAATGACAAAATAATGACACTTTGGCGCTGCAATTTTTTCAATAACTTCTTTGGGTCAAATGTCTGTTAGACTTTCCGGCAGTGTCCTTTCTTCAGGCAATGACACTTACATTACTACTAACCACCATGACATTACAGAAAAAAATAAGGATGATTGCCTGTAATGAATTACCATTAGGTAAGAAATACACAATTTAATGATTATGGTCTCCAAGACGAGTGAGCAATGTCTCGTCAACCGTGATAGCCGTAGCCTTGCACCGTATATGCTGACTACTGCAGCGCCATCTTTGTTTCCTAGCATCACTGCGGGACTTCTGCAAACAGTAACGGTACTTGCCAATCTGCAATATCGGATTCCCCACATTCGATTTCACTATACTCCAAGTATTTTCTGAAACAAAAGAGTTTTCTTAATACCGTTCTGGTAGAAAAGTAGTTTTTTTTATGACAGTGATTAGACTAAAAACATGCATCAACAATAGTGTTAGAAATTATGTTACATGAGATTTAGCATTAGTTAAATATTCAATATGGTCAAAATTATAAGTTCCCGAAAAGACACCAAATATTTTTATTCATTAAGTAGTATCTATTATTACGCTGTTTTTCTTTAACCTTTTGAACGCCATTATCACATATATGTGACAAACGAAATCTTACCCTGAACGCCAACATCACAAATAGGTATATTACCGTTGGATCCCGTTTTTTGATCCCGTTTTTTAGGTATTACCGATGGATCCCGTTTGCTATTTCCGTTGAATCCCATATTATAACAACATGTGTACATTTCAGAAGAAAAGTGATTTACCTTTATCAAACACTAAAAAGAGATTATTTTTAGTGGGTTACCCGGAACCGAACTAGTTAGATTAGGTTAATTATTAAAAAAAAAAACAATGTTAGGTTAGGTTAGGTTAAAACTGTGACCTCTACGCACGAGCCGAGCGAGCGAAGCGAGCGGTGCCGCGGCAGCGGCCGGCGAGTGCCAGAAACGACTAGATTATATAGAAAATGAGTTGTTTGTGAAATAAATAGTATACGAAACGTTGGTTGGAAACTAAAAATTTGTCAATGGAGTTTTGGTGAAACATTAGTGAACCCCTCATTTTATTATAAACAATTTTGTTGTTGAAAGTACCCGCATTCATATTTTTTTAAGCATTCGGGATCCAACGGAAATACTTTTCGGGATTCAACGACAATAAAACGTAATTATCTTGCATTTTTTAAATTCGGGATCCAACGGAAATACATAATAATGTTTTGCGGGATCCAACGCCAAAAATATTAAAATGGGATTCAAAAACGGGATCCAACGGTAATAAATCCACAAATATATGACAAAATACACGTCGCACGAGTCGCACTATATTATGAAATAAACAATTTAATCATTACTTTTGTGTGTATTTATTTATATAATTTAAAAGTTTAAGCTTCCGTCTATATTGTATTGCATGAAACTAATATAAATAAACCACCAATATCGAGAAATTTGTTGTTTTAAGTGTGTGTGTGGTTTGTTTTGTTAAACTGGCCTGGCGTCAGGGGTACGGCGATACGTTTATACTCTGGCGTTCAAAAGGTTAAGGATTAAGGCTATGTTCACCAGATTGATAAATCACTTCATAACCACAGTAATGGCTACTGCTTTGCAATATAACTGCTGCCTGCTGCATCACAAGATTGTTTTACTTAATCCCTGGACATTTTTAGTAAGCTGTAGAGGTACCTAATGTACGCATCTATCACCAATATTTGGTTTCCTGCTTTAGACTTTTCGTACCGAAAAACTAGTCTTGAAACTAAAAACTTGATACTTATCCATTTGTTACAACAATGTAGAAAATAATGCAGATAAAATAAAATATTTAGATAATTTGGAAAAGCAATGAATGAATATTTATCTAAGATTTTAAATGCACATAATCTGTCACTAAAACGAAACGAAAAACACATAAATTACACATTAAAATTTTTATTCATTGACTAGATAATAAGATGACTAATGTTCTCATTAATTAAGTGGCTAGAATGTATTCCTTATTTATTATACAACAGCGAAAATACATCAATTCAAACGTTTAACTATTGATTAACATGTTAACTACTTATAATCATAAAAATCAACGTTTGAAATTAATAATTTATATTAGTTTATAAAATCTTATTTCGATACTAACACAACAGTATTTTTGTGTATTATCACTACACACTCGCATATACACATACACACCCATATCTCAACACACACACACACACACAAACACTATCCCTAACCAAAATGACTAATAATAAGACCTGCTTTGTCGCAGGCCCATGTCCGTCGGTGGAACTTTTAAAAGCTGATAATGATTTTTATTGAAAATGGCATATTCTTCTATAATCTGATTCTAATAGCGTTTTTTCATCACCACATCATCTAATATGTGATGATGAAAAATCGCAAGACGCAGAACGTGACAATCATTTACTAGCTACTGTTTTTTTTTTTTTTTTCATCAAGAACAGTTTAAAATCTTTGGTAATAATGCAACAGACTACTGCGAATAATCAGATAATTGGACATGATTAATTTATATTTAACATATTTCTATGAATAAGCATAATCTGAGGTGTAGATAACGCAGTCTTAAATAAGACAGGTGTTAATTATGTGCATACTACTAATTAATTATAAACTATAGACTCATTAGTTGTTTCGACTTGACTATATTTATAAACCCCTCTCTTCATAAACGTTGCTTAAAGTTAAGTAGTGATTAGCGACTGTTTAACCATACATTTATGACGTTTCAAAGTCACTTAATTTTAATCATCGTTTATAAATAAACCCCCATATTATCATGTGTTACCTCCACCTCAGCATTACGCTCAGCTCATCTATATACGAGCATATCACGAATATTATGGAATGTTTTCACATCAATAAATATATATTTTTTTAACATCAATGACTAGATATTGGTACACTACTTAACACGAAGTAAATACGTAGTTTTTTTTTTTAATACATGACGTTTGTACACGGTGCATGAAACTTGAGCTTGTCAAGGTGCAAGCTGTATTCGGGGCGTCTGTCACTGGACCCACTTGTGGTGGAGGCGCTTAAACGGCACATATTATGTAAGGTATACACGCTGTAATTTATAATTTATTTATTTATTTATTTTTTTATTTATTTATTTATTTATTTATTTATTTGTAATTTATTTTTTTTTGTAATTTCAAAGTGTGTCTGAAACGGTCCGGTATGCCATTGGCATACCGGAATTGAGTGGTGAAGTGTAGACTTCTATGGCAAATTGCCATAGAAGTCTACACTTCACCACTCAATTCATCGTACGGTATCACCCGAAATAATTGATTTTGATTCTGCCCCGGTCCCCTGTGCAGGTTTAGAAAACTGCACAGGTGTATTTCAATACTCGCTTCGTCTACTTCCGCTGCGCAAGCACACCCGATCACAACTATTCGATAAGCTTTCGTGCGGAATCAACAACAAAATATGTTATCAAAGAATCCTCTGAAGGCTGTTCACAAATCGAAAGTTTTGTCAGTTTAAATCAAATAGGCGACCGACAGCCATTTGATGTCTGGGGCAAATTAGTAGTCGAACTGTATCAATTTTGATTCAACTAACCGTCCAATACTTGTGAATAGCTATGCAGCACAGGAAGACCTCTCCGGTAGAACGTAGCTTGTGTGGCCGCCAATAACATGCATCGTGTACAAGTATCTACAAGGGGAAATTAAATTCATGGGCATCCTTTTAAGGGGTCATTGTACTCATCATTATGAACAACGTTTACTATGAGACTAAACCTAAAATCGCAAAAAAAAAACCGCTGTTCCTTGCATTTATGTTCACACTAGCTGCGCCCCCGGTTTCACCCGCATAAGTCTCGATCCCGTGGGAAGGTCGACATTTTGATGCAAAATTAACCAGTCACCTGCGATTTTTATCGGCCTGTGTAAATGGGGTAGAGATTCGGTTTGTGAAGCGATTTGGTAAGCGACCAGCCGCACGGCGAAAATCGACCTAGTGTAAATCCCCCATTATTACCTAATCAAGCAAAAACGACTGACTGCACTTACTCCTAATACATATAAATTAGGTGCAGTTACTAAATATAAACTATGTAGCCAGGTGGCACTAGTACTTACACTAATTTAATCCTGCGTATATACCTAAAGAAAGGAATTTTGGTGTGACAGGTTACGTGGTTTCTATTTTTTTATCGTATTTCGATCGCCTATGCAACGAACGGTGCAAATTACCTGGTTGTCCAATCAACCTTGTAACTTTTACCTAAGTCTGTCCCGTTCTCATCTTGTTTGCCGATACACGTACAGTTACTTATATAATACTAGCTTTTGCCTGTGGTTTGTGATTTTGTCCGCGTATGGCACTCCGCAATACTCCATTCGTGAAAGAATTTTTGGAATCGGATCAGTAGTTATAGTCGGTGTAGTAGGTAGTGTATGTAGGGTAATCTTCGGAACTCTGAATGTTTACCTCTTTATAATATTAGTATACATAATGTATCTATCTTACTCACACAACCGGTCGCTTACTTACACCTGTATCACCAAAATTCTTTTCTCACTGATAATATTTCTTAATAAAAAAAAAATATCTAAGTATCTACTTCTACACAGACACACATACTAACACATTTTAAATAAAAACATGACACCAAGTAACTGTTTACGACCTAATCTAATAAATATGTATATGAAGAATATTTTTACCTCTTTTGACAATATAGGTAATATTAACGTAAATATTTTACTTTATATTTTTCGATTCATCATAATAACGGATTTAACTTGACAAAATGCGATAACTTGAATTTTATTATAATGACAAAATAATGACACTTTGGCGCTGCAATTTTTTCAATAACTTCTTTGGGTCAAATGTCTGTTAGACTTTCCGGCAGTGTCCTTTCTTCAGGCAATGACACTTACATTACTACTAACCACCATGACATTACAGAAAAAAATAAGGATGATTGCCTGTAATGAATTACCATTAGGTAAGAAATACACAATTTAATGATTATGGTCTCCAAGACGAGTGAGCAATGTCTCGTCAACCGTGATAGCCGTAGCCTTGCACCGTATATGCTGACTACTGCAGCGCCATCTTTGTTTCCTAGCATCACTGCGGGACTTCTGCAAACAGTAACGGTACTTGCCAATCTGCAATATCGGATTCCCCACATTCGATTTCACTATACTCCAAGTATTTTCTGAAACAAAAGAGTTTTCTTAATACCGTTCTGGTAGAAAAGTAGTTTTTTTTATGACAGTGATTAGACTAAAAACATGCATCAACAATAGTGTTAGAAATTATGTTACATGAGATTTAGCATTAGTTAAATATTCAATATGGTCAAAATTATAAGTTCCCGAAAAGACACCAAATATTTTTATTCATTAAGTAGTATCTATTATTACGCTGTTTTTCTTTAACCTTTTGAACGCCATTATCACATATATGTGACAAACGAAATCTTACCCTGAACGCCAACATCACAAATAGGTATATTACCGTTGGATCCCGTTTTTTGATCCCGTTTTTTAGGTATTACCGATGGATCCCGTTTGCTATTTCCGTTGAATCCCATATTATAACAACATGTGTACATTTCAGAAGAAAAGTGATTTACCTTTATCAAACACTAAAAAGAGATTATTTTTAGTGGGTTACCCGGAACCGAACTAGTTAGATTAGGTTAATTATTAAAAAAAAAAACAATGTTAGGTTAGGTTAGGTTAAAACTGTGACCTCTACGCACGAGCCGAGCGAGCGAAGCGAGCGGTGCCGCGGCAGCGGCCGGCGAGTGCCAGAAACGACTAGATTATATAGAAAATGAGTTGTTTGTGAAATAAATAGTATACGAAACGTTGGTTGGAAACTAAAAATTTGTCAATGGAGTTTTGGTGAAACATTAGTGAACCCCTCATTTTATTATAAACAATTTTGTTGTTGAAAGTACCCGCATTCATATTTTTTTAAGCATTCGGGATCCAACGGAAATACTTTTCGGGATTCAACGACAATAAAACGTAATTATCTTGCATTTTTTAAATTCGGGATCCAACGGAAATACATAATAATGTTTTGCGGGATCCAACGCCAAAAATATTAAAATGGGATTCAAAAACGGGATCCAACGGTAATAAATCCACAAATATATGACAAAATACACGTCGCACGAGTCGCACTATATTATGAAATAAACAATTTAATCATTACTTTTGTGTGTATTTATTTATATAATTTAAAAGTTTAAGCTTCCGTCTATATTGTATTGCATGAAACTAATATAAATAAACCACCAATATCGAGAAATTTGTTGTTTTAAGTGTGTGTGTGGTTTGTTTTGTTAAACTGGCCTGGCGTCAGGGGTACGGCGATACGTTTATACTCTGGCGTTCAAAAGGTTAAGGATTAAGGCTATGTTCACCAGATTGATAAATCACTTCATAACCACAGTAATGGCTACTGCTTTGCAATATAACTGCTGCCTGCTGCATCACAAGATTGTTTTACTTAATCCCTGGACATTTTTAGTAAGCTGTAGAGGTACCTAATGTACGCATCTATCACCAATATTTGGTTTCCTGCTTTAGACTTTTCGTACCGAAAAACTAGTCTTGAAACTAAAAACTTGATACTTATCCATTTGTTACAACAATGTAGAAAATAATGCAGATAAAATAAAATATTTAGATAATTTGGAAAAGCAATGAATGAATATTTATCTAAGATTTTAAATGCACATAATCTGTCACTAAAACGAAACGAAAAACACATAAATTACACATTAAAATTTTTATTCATTGACTAGATAATAAGATGACTAATGTTCTCATTAATTAAGTGGCTAGAATGTATTCCTTATTTATTATACAACAGCGAAAATACATCAATTCAAACGTTTAACTATTGATTAACATGTTAACTACTTATAATCATAAAAATCAACGTTTGAAATTAATAATTTATATTAGTTTATAAAATCTTATTTCGATACTAACACAACAGTATTTTTGTGTATTATCACTACACACTCGCATATACACATACACACCCATATCTCAACACACACACACACACACAAACACTATCCCTAACCAAAATGACTAATAATAAGACCTGCTTTGTCGCAGGCCCATGTCCGTCGGTGGAACTTTTAAAAGCTGATAATGATTTTTATTGAAAATGGCATATTCTTCTATAATCTGATTCTAATAGCGTTTTTTCATCACCACATCATCTAATATGTGATGATGAAAAATCGCAAGACGCAGAACGTGACAATCATTTACTAGCTACTGTTTTTTTTTTTTTTTTCATCAAGAACAGTTTAAAATCTTTGGTAATAATGCAACAGACTACTGCGAATAATCAGATAATTGGACATGATTAATTTATATTTAACATATTTCTATGAATAAGCATAATCTGAGGTGTAGATAACGCAGTCTTAAATAAGACAGGTGTTAATTATGTGCATACTACTAATTAATTATAAACTATAGACTCATTAGTTGTTTCGACTTGACTATATTTATAAACCCCTCTCTTCATAAACGTTGCTTAAAGTTAAGTAGTGATTAGCGACTGTTTAACCATACATTTATGACGTTTCAAAGTCACTTAATTTTAATCATCGTTTATAAATAAACCCCCATATTATCATGTGTTACCTCCACCTCAGCATTACGCTCAGCTCATCTATATACGAGCATATCACGAATATTATGGAATGTTTTCACATCAATAAATATATATTTTTTTAACATCAATGACTAGATATTGGTACACTACTTAACACGAAGTAAATACGTAGTTTTTTTTTTTAATACATGACGTTTGTACACGGTGCATGAAACTTGAGCTTGTCAAGGTGCAAGCTGTATTCGGGGCGTCTGTCACTGGACCCACTTGTGGTGGAGGCGCTTAAACGGCACATATTATGTAAGGTATACACGCTGTAATTTATAATTTATTTATTTATTTATTTTTTTATTTATTTATTTATTTATTTATTTATTTGTAATTTATTTTTTTTTGTAATTTCAAAGTGTGTCTGAAACGGTCCGGTATGCCATTGGCATACCGGAATTGAGTGGTGAAGTGTAGACTTCTATGGCAAATTGCCATAGAAGTCTACACTTCACCACTCAATTCATCGTACGGTATCACCCGAAATAATTGATTTTGATTCTGCCCCGGTCCCCTGTGCAGGTTTAGAAAACTGCACAGGTGTATTTCAATACTCGCTTCGTCTACTTCCGCTGCGCAAGCACACCCGATCACAACTATTCGATAAGCTTTCGTGCGGAATCAACAACAAAATATGTTATCAAAGAATCCTCTGAAGGCTGTTCACAAATCGAAAGTTTTGTCAGTTTAAATCAAATAGGCGACCGACAGCCATTTGATGTCTGGGGCAAATTAGTAGTCGAACTGTATCAATTTTGATTCAACTAACCGTCCAATACTTGTGAATAGCTATGCAGCACAGGAAGACCTCTCCGGTAGAACGTAGCTTGTGTGGCCGCCAATAACATGCATCGTGTACAAGTATCTACAAGGGGAAATTAAATTCATGGGCATCCTTTTAAGGGGTCATTGTACTCATCATTATGAACAACGTTTACTATGAGACTAAACCTAAAATCGCAAAAAAAAAACCGCTGTTCCTTGCATTTATGTTCACACTAGCTGCGCCCCCGGTTTCACCCGCATAAGTCTCGATCCCGTGGGAATATCGGGATAAAAAGTATCCTATGTCCTTTTCCGGGACTCAAGCTATCTCTATACCAAATTTCATCAAAATTGGTCCAGCCGTTTGAGCGTGAAGAAGTAACAAACATATAAACACACACACACTCACAAACTTTCGCGTTTATAATATTAGTGTGATAACTCGTCAAAATGTAGGGAAGAGGTGATTTTTTTTCGCGATTTCAGGTTTGATCCCATAGTAAAAGTTGTTCATAATGACGATTACAATTACCCCTTAAAAGGATGCCCATGAATTCAATTTCAGCCTGTATAAGTAATAGTGTCCAATTTCTTAATGGTTGTGCGTTCCTCCTTGGGCAACCACTCGGTCGTTGCTAGTAATAGCAGTGGCTTTGCAACGCAAATGTTGGCAGCTGCATCTCCAACGTTGTTTGGTCAAATCGCTCCGTTTCTTCTGTAGGTTGTATCGGTATCCATTTATCACCAACATTGGGTTCCCCACGTTAGAATGAGCATATTGGCATTTCGGATATACTAAAACAAAACGTCTTATTTTTAGTGCCTGCCGGGAATCAGCATTTTTAGAATTAATAGACAAGTCAAAAATAAAAGGTTTTGGAATTAAAAAGAGATTTAACATTTCGATTTAGCTGAAAACAGTAAAGAAAAATCTGTGACACCACAAATAATAATTTATTCAATGACTAGGCATTGGTCTCAATTAAAAGTTACGATTTTTATTGAGAATACATTTTTTTATAATATGGAAGTGACTAGAATTTTAATTATTAACAATACTGTTGTTAATAAATGCATGCATTATATGCAAAGGGTATGTGACTTACATTTTAACTATTTGTGATTATAAGATACTTAGTACATTGATCACTAATTATGAATAAAACACCCTGAAATTTTAAATACATAGATAGTATTTCAGAAGCATTATTATGGTATGACTAGCAGCGCCCCGCGGTTTTACCCGCACATGTGTCGATCCCGTGGAAATATCGGAATAAAAACTATCATAAATATCGCAATAAAAACTATCAAACTATCTCTATACCTTTCATCTAAATCGGTTCAGCGGTTTAAGCGTGAAGAGGCAACAGACAGACACACTTTCGCATTTATCTTCTTCTTCTATATATATAAATACAAAGTCCTGACTGACTGACTGATATATCACCGCACAGCCTAAACCGCTGGTCCTAGAGACATGAAATTTGGAGGTGCGTTCTTTGTGAAGAGTAGGTGTCCACTAAGAAAGGGTTTTTCAAAATTCCACCCCTAAGAGGGTGAATGGGGGGAGGGTGAAATTTCACGCGGACGAAGTCGCGGGCAGAAGCTAGTAATATTATAAATATGGATGTGATGCAAAGGAATGAAGAAAATGTCGTGAGAAAAGGTTTGTGAATGACTGTGAAAGAGTAGGAGAGGAGCAAAGAAACGATGGATGAACTTCATGAAAGATGATAAATGAATAGAAAGGGGGTCATTATCGAGATGACGACTAATAGAGAAGTACGGAAGAAAAAGACAAGTTGCGCCGACCCCAAAAAAATAGGATAATGGCAGAAGAATGGTGATAATTACTATATATAAATATTACGAATGATTTGGAATGTTCACATTTATCTTAAAATACGATTTAATACTTAAAATCAGTGACTAGATTCAATATTGCTTGACTAACTGTACAATATTTAATAAAGTGTGTACCTACTAGCACATTTTCAATAGGGCATTGGCTAAACTAAACGTTACCAAACAAATACCTACAAACGGGGTGAATAGGGATGCAGGGGTGAATCGGGACGAAACTTTAAAATGGATTTTAACGTTGAAATAATATAGTTTGTTGTCAATAAGGGCACGTTGTCGTTAATTAAATTACAGAACACATTAGGGTCCTTTTTGTTAAAATCCTTTTTAAAGTTTTGTCCCGATTCACCCCTGCATCCTTATTCACCCCGTTTGACGGTAGCGCATTTCGAAAGTATTTATTTTTGTATAATAATGTATATCTTTAATTAATGTCAGACCGAATCCGCGTCATTTCTTTTTTTAGTGAAGGAAAAATATTGTTGTCCACCATTGGTTCCTCTCACTCAGAGGAGGTCTGTGTCCCAGTAGTGGGCACGTTATAGGCTGATTACGTATTGGTCGCTGGACAGCAATATTTTTAAGCAAACTTCTCGAATGCAACTGAATTTAAAGTGTTATACAGACGTGTCACTTATGGTGTAGCGACAGAATGAATTTTTAAAACGTCTTTTGAGGGATTTATACTAGGTCGATTTTTGCCGTGCGGCAAATCGCCTCACAAGCCATTTAAACAGGTCGATAAAAATCGCAGGTTACTAGTTAATTTTGCATCAAAATGTCGACCTTTGTACAGTTGATTTTAGTACCCTGCCGCATGCGACCTATCGCTGCACAACAAAACTCGAAATCTACTCTACTTTGGAACTTGCGATTTTAGTCACATGCGGCCTAACCAAATTGCCATTTAGACAGTCGATTTGCGAACATCGTGCGGCTATAGTCACCTGTGTAACGTCCGCATTAAGGTTAAGTGTTGTCTGAGAATTTAGGAATAAGTTTAGTATAGTCAATGCCTATGATTGGTAACATTCTTCTAATGATTATGATCCGCGCCCATTATGACCACAGTATCATTCACAGTCATGGCAGTAGCCTTGCAGCGTGCATGTTGGCTACTGCATCTCCACCGTTTCTTAACTGCGTCACTACGTTTCTTCTGCAGACAGAATCGGTATCCATCTATCACCAACATTGGGTTACCCAGATTGGATCTCTCGTAACGGCAGCGCGACGTTTCTGAAAAGACAAAAAAGGTTAGTAACTACATCGTAAATTAAAAAAAAACTAACGTGTGCGGTTGCGGGACCCAACTCAGACACGAAGTTCCTTGTGCGATACTCCCATGCGCCTACGCATCCCTACGAGACGATTTCTACCAGTCAACTCCTCCCTCAAGCCACGTTAGTTTGGATACACACGAGTGACACGCGTCGACAACAGAAGCAACTGCAACGACGCGTGTCGCACGAGTGTATGCACAATTGCACACATATGACACTTCGTTCCAAAAAAATAGTGACGTCATTTTTTACTAGGTATATAAATTATAGTTAGGTACCGTACGCAAAATACGCGCATTGACGTGGAGTTGTGGACACCAGCCCGTATTACCAATTACCTATAGTTAGGTACCTGGTTATGAAAAAAAGCTATAATATGCAGACAGAAAAAATAAAATGAATAAAAAAACAACGTTACACAGATTCTTTGGTTTTATTACTGATATTATTTTTTTAAAGAGAGATATATTATGGAATATAGGTAAGCATATTAAATTAGAATAGGTATAGTTAAGTATTAAGAAATATAAATAGTTCAGTACGGATAGTAAATATTATTATTATTTATTTATTAGGCATTATGGTTTGTAGTCAGAATAAACAATTCGATACTTACATAATATAAAAAGGCCCGACGAATTATCGCCAAGTGATATCTAATAGGTAAAATTAAAAGCAAAAAAAAATTAGAAGTAGGTATCTAGTTATTTGATCTCTCTTGGCAATAATTCCCTTCCATGTAATTAAATAAATACTACATCTGATCACAAAAACATCGCCAAGTTGTGGCAATATTCCCCATTTGTGTACCAATTATTTTGTTTTACTCCTGTCGATGACTTATATTTTGTCCGAACAGTATGTGACTGCGGACTGACTGCGAAACACAATTACAATGGCAATGGCTTTTAATTTGACAATTCTATAACATCCATTGCGTCACTTACATTGCCGAGCAGACCAAGTTTTTCAAGTATATGAAGCAATGGATTAGCAATTTCCTCCTAAATTGCAATTGGGACAGCTGGACAGCTCTGCTCAGTTGGATATCCTGTGTCGGAGCTCCACTCTCACACTGTGTTTGGGATATGTTGATAATACCACATTTAGCCACATTGGATCTACAACGCCCAACTCGGACCCGCAGTCGGTTCACAGATTTCCATATTGGATATGAGGGGGGGGGGGGGTGTTCAAGGTAGTTCTGCCGGAGTGACAAAGGGTGGAGGCGGAGAATTTGAATATCATAATCGTGTCATGTCAAGTGGATCTGTGTAGGGTGTGTGTGTTGTATGTTTACCTCCTTATTAATAAACGTATAATATCAGATGAATAGTTACACACCAATTTCTCTTATTCAGTAGACAGTCATTTGAATTTCAAAAGAAGAAGACAAAGCGTTGTGTAACTATACAGACGCTATACAACATTTATGAGTAAGGGGGTTAATTTATTATTATAATAACATGTCGTGTCAAGTGGGGTGTGTGCGTCGGTCTTTATGTCGTGTCATGGGTGTGTATTATTTTTATAAGTAAATTTTAACACTGTCCTTCCGGATATCTCTACTCACGTAATTATAATTTGAGTTAAAAACTCAGTAGATATACAGCGTGTTACGGAAAGGGTATATCCATACAAACGGGTTGAAGACTGTATCTGGTCTAGAATCTCTGTACAAAATTTAAGCTCAAAAGCAGTAACTTTGAAAATGCTTACATAATCAGCCTATAATGTTCCCACTGCTGGGACACAGGCCTCCTCTCAGTCAGAAGGAGTGGGCCGTAATCCACCACGCGGGCCCAGTGCGGGTTGGCAGATGTCACATGTCTTCGAATTTTTGGTTCTTGGACATGTCGGTTTCCTCACGATGTTTTCCTTCACCGTTTTGAGAGCAGTGGTGTTGAAATAATTTACACAAAGTAAAGCGCCTGTCTGGGTTCAAACCTACGACCTACAACTTGTAAGTCGCGGCCGTTACCACTTAGCCACCCACACCATATATAGAAAATGCTTAATATTTTTTTATTTCGATAGTTTATTAAATTGAAATCATAACAAACGTGTCACCGCACTACGAGGGTCATTATCCATTATCTGTAGTGTGTCTGTGCGCCTAATACACGCACATCACGGCGCTGCACTGGAGCGCGGCGGCGCGGCGTGATGTCGAAATAAAAAAATATTAAGCATTTTCAAAGTTACTGCTTTTGAGCTGAAATTTTGTACAGAGATTCTAGACCAGATACACTCTTCAACCCGTTTGTATGGATATACCCTTCCCGTAACACGCTGTATAGTACATTATTATAAAACTTATTGGCAACACTTAGAATACAAAGCTCTACCAGTCTAGTTACTGGAATAAGTTACAATTGCGAATGCAGTGATTAAATATTATTACATAATTATATTAATATTATTATAGTAATTAGGTGGGATAATTTACTGTTGTAAAAACTGTATTAAAAACACACATTCGTTTTTCTTTTCAATTCCATTGTATACATTAAAAGTCCCTTCACAAGTGACGATTCATTACGTCCACGCCGGGCTATCAGCCCCGTTACCCTGACTACCTAATATTTTCACCACGACATGAGCTATCTTACAGTACATTTTCATAAAAAAAACACAAGTAGTGTGCCCTATGGAATTTTCCATCAGCAAAAATGACGAGCTTCCATACAAACTTCCATCCCATATTTTACCTCTTTAAGGGATTAATTTACAAAAATCGTTCTTTTCCTCACCAAATTGTTCTTTTTGCTCACTTTTGTTACAAAAAGAATTCTTCAAGCTTCTAGACCCAACGGTTTAGGTTGTCAATTTAAGATTTTTGTAAAATAGAATGAAAAAGAACGGATATTATGTAAATAGTTAACACATTGAAGGATATAGAACGAGACAAAATAGAAGTTTTATTGTTATTACGTCGAGAGGCGTTAAGTGTCCCGCAGTGTTAACATTCTGTTTAAAAGATTTAGTTCAAAGACTATTTTAATGTTTATTAATCTTGCCTTTGCCCTGTAGAGGATGATCATGCCATCGATATATAGCTGCCAATTTTTGATTGATAGTAACTGCAGTGGCCTTACAACCAAGACTATGGCGACCACACCGCCAACGACTCTTATAACCGGTGCTGTTATTTGTTCGGATGAGGGAGTATCGGTATCCATCAATTACCAACATTTGGTTCCCCATATTAGACTTCTCGAAGTAAAAGTGGTGTGTGATAACTGAAACAGAACACAAATCCATAGGTTAATATTTTTTTTTGCATGATAAATATATGAACATGCTTGCATTTCATGTGTTATTCAATATAACTAGCGAAAGGGCTTTGAAGTTTCGTGGCATATCTACCTGTCCGACATTTTGTTTGTTTTTTCAAAATGGCGGCCTTGTTTGGAACCTATAAAAATTGTTAGCTGACATCCAATGCCAGTAAATATGCCAAGCTTCTTAAAAAAATCTTCATTTCCCTTTGGATGAACATACTGCTACATCACTGCTTTTTGTCCCGAAGAGGTAAAATAAACTCATATAATCTGCGTTTGCGATTTATTTGCCAAACATATAAACAAATATGAGTTTACGGAAAAATAACTTTAATTATTATTATCTACTACTCAATAAAGTTCAGTTTACGCTACAACTTCAAACATTTTTATATTTATTTCAATTGTGCTAGTCACTCCATAAAGTTCATATTTAATATGAACTTTATAGAGTGACTTATTGAGTGAGTTTATTGAGTAGTAGATAATAATAATTTACGTTTCTAATTTATGTTATTTCAAGTTAAACAAATTTTGTTTAACTTGAAATAACATCAATTAGAAATATAAATTTGAATAGACATTAGGTACCTCTTTGGGGACATAAAGCGGTGATTTTACGTATTGCAAACACGCAAAAAAGCTAATTAAGTATATTAGAACAAAATAATTAAGGTGTTTCAACTTGTAAATAATGAAAGTTTGTTACAATAAAAAATAGAAATGTATAAAAAAATTACATAACACTCATTCTGGGACAGTCGGGTAATAAACTACAAGAAAAGTACATTGCCAGACTTTATGAAATATTTTATTAACAGTGAATTCACAGTAAACAGTAGAAAGACTACAGAGTTTTCCTCCAAAATTAGTAGTTAATCAGTAAATTAACTACAACCAACAAGAAAAAAGATGGTGTGCCATTTCCCATCAGGCGAAAACATCCAGGTTACTATCAGCTAACTAACACTTTGCGGGACACTTAACGCCCCCAGACGTAATAACAATAAACCTTCTATTGTGTCTCATTTAGTGTCCTTCAACCGATTAAATTGACCTTCAAAGTGATTACGGCTCGGATAAACCTAATCCGTCAATACTACTTCAAAAGACATCGTCCGATGACGTCCGAAAACGAGCTTTTCGCACTCACTTTCTTTTAATGTTTGACACGATCGGCAAAGATTGGTCGATGACGTACGAGCATAGAGTAAAATTCTTGAAATTATTCGACAGTTATTAAAAATAAAAGCTGTCCCATACATTATTACCGCACAGGTATTGTACTTTTCTATGAAACAGCTATTTTTTTTTTGATAACCAACAAAAAAAAATTATTCTTCGTGTTCTGAATTCATGGTTGCAGATGTCGGGATGCCACCCTGCATAGCATAGAGCACTTACTTAGCTTCCTTATTTGGCATAGAGTGCTATAAGGGTATTTTGGCGCCTAAGTGATAAAGACACGGGAGCGTTGTTAAAGATAAAGATGTATTTATTTGTTTAAACATGTGTAACATGATACATAGCTGATATTGTTGGTAAACAATAACCCCCTTATTCATAATTCTATTTTATCTCTATTTTAGCTAAAATAGGTTTATAGAACGTTTGTCTTTATCTGTCACGTTGTCATTTCTGTGTGTAAGAAAGAGACAAACCCCATTTTAACTAAAATAGGTTTGATAAATTTTATGAATAAGGGGGTAAATGTATTGTGAAATTGTGTCACCGAAATTGTACTGACAATACAAGATGGTGACGTTAGTTCCGATTTTGGCCACGCGTCACAATGACCTTTTAGCGTTGTATTTCGACGATGGATTAGATGTAGCACATCAAGTTACCCGAAACTGTCAAATTTTCACAGTCAACTTTGAACCTTATGTTTTAGCGATAAATTTGAAAATCTATTGAAGAAATTTGACAGATTGTAGTAGCTTGATGTGTACGCCTCGCGTAGGGTAAGTAGGTACTCCAAAACTCAATCATGGTTATGAACATCGTATGAGGAAATGATTCGACTGTCAAGAGTCCGTAACTTAGCTTTACAGCGATGCCGCATCCTTTTCGAACAAGTCCACCTCACGTTTTGACATTTACTCGTAGTACTTCGTTTATCCTTCATTTCAGTATACGTGAATCCGTTATGTAGAACCATGAGGTTACCCCTGCTTGATATCACAAATGAAACTGAAACGATAATAAACAATTTGTAACACGAGACAAACTTCTATAGTTTGAAAAAAAAAACCAGTCAAATGCAATCTAATTCGCGTACTGAGGTTTCCGTATCACCAAATTAGTATTGGTTACTTAATTTTTTTTTATTTTAGGAATATTATCATAAATCTTTATTACTAAATTAAAAGACTAGATATAAATAAATACAAAAAGAAAAGGACATTTAGGAGTCGATGTACAAGTACTAGTTTTTTTTTTTAAATTATATTAAACTTATTTGCGAAGATAGAAGCTAAAATGACACTATACATATTCTGTGAAAAGACAGGCTACCATCGCGGTTCAAAAGTTAAAGCCTGTAGTACTGTAGACAGACGGACAGATGGATTTTGTAGGCGTAATAACAGTTGGATCCCTTTGGGTACTGATGCCAGCACATTAAGCTGTCAAACTGTCAAATTTTCCCAATCAACTTTGAACCTAATGCTTTAGTGATAAAGTTGAAAATCTATTAACACGTTGACTGCCAGACAACAGACACAATAGAAAATGTATTGTAATTTGACAGATTGTGGTAGCTTGTGCTGGCGTCTGTAAAACCTTAAAAAAGGTCAAAAATGATTAATAAAAAAATAAAAAGTCGGTTTTCAATTGTTTAATCAGTGTATTTTTTGTGAATAAAATACTTTATAATTTTCTTCTTTTGTTCAAACTAACAGTAACATTATAAATATTGCCAAAAAACTTAACCCCCTCTGCCTAAGTAATAGCATTTATTTTTATGTATGATAAAAAAGGGATTGTTAAGTAAAGAATCAATAAATGAAAATAAATATAAGTATAATTTAACATAACGACGTGACGGAACTAACAACAGCCATACTAGAGATATTTAAAAATAAACTTATTATTGATGTAAGTACTATTTGGTGAGAGTAAAACCTCATTGACGTTACGACTGTATTAAGGCACTGGACAGACAAAACATATTAACGATAAAAAAAATGCGTTAAGCAATTAGTACCATCGCGGCCTTTTCCGCCTGATCACTTAAAAATTTTTTCGCCTAAATCCTGCGGCGGCGAAAATACACGCCCCCTTAAAGTTTACGCCTATTGGGAAAGCGATAACGCAATTAGTTGCAACCTGCACTGCGCAGCTTAGTGACGCATCACGTGAACTCCTTTTTTGAATTTCACGGACGTACTATTTGACCTTGGCGCGCTTACTAGAGAGCGCTTCTATTTTTTGAGTGCAAGCAAAAATGAACTTAGTGGTGATCAGGCGGGAGTGTCCGCGATAGTACCTATGTACTTCTAAATAAACGACCCAAAATCAAGGTGTAATTAAAATAACTAAAAACCTCATAAGGGTGCGTTTGGCTGTCATTTGTAGATCTTTCACTTATACGGGTAGTCAGAAGCCCGAAATCTGACAACCAGTCTTTCCAAGGGGTATCATGTAGAGGTCAGATAGGCAGTCGCTTCATGCAAAATATATATGTTTAACTGCATCCAGTTAGACTGGAAGCCGACCCCAACATAGTTGAGAAATGGCTAGGTAGATGATGATAGTCTAAAACAGGGGCGTGAAACTTAGAACTGTTGCGATTTTCGACCTTAATGACAGACTAGTGCTGCTATCTTTAAAAGTTTTGCAGAACTAAATGTCAATAAAACAGTTTCTAAGTGATTTTAGTCTCGCTAGATGGCGCCTTTTTGCTTGAGCAACTGTTTTATTGACGGAACTGTCACTGCCGGCGAAATCATTCAATGACTTTGAAAGTTTGAATTCAAACTCGAAAACTTCTGTTGCTTACTATACTCTATGGTCTAAACCCACTTGATATTGTCTTCATGTGTTCGATAAGGACAAGTACTGCAGACATGGCCTGGCCGTCGACAAAATCCACACAACCTTCCTCGACGCCGTCGTGATGTGGTTTTCTTCATACTTCCTATCCATCTGACCTCTTCTACAAATAAAAGAATACAATTATACTATTGTAAAACACATTCACACAGATGACACATTTTTTTTCTCGGTCGTGTTTTCTGGTCATTGGTTATTGTTTTGTTTATTTTCCCTATCTACTATAGTATTTGCCCAGTGATTGGGTTGTGGAGGTTGGGTGGAGGAGACAGGAAGCCAACCCTATATGTTTGAAAAGCCAGGCAGATTGTGGTTGATATCACATAGTTTTTTTTCTGTCGGCGAATTTCTGAACAAAAAAATCTTGTCAGTCCTACCACTTCAGAAATGCCATGTAATATTTTTTTAATTATTTATGTTCCTTTGCTAATTGAATTAACTGTACGTTATTATTATGTTACTGCATGTTGTTAATACGTACTTCATGTATGAAATATTTGCATGCCATCATTACACGGTGGAATGTGTCTTTGCACTACAATATTACATTATCATCTTTTGTACCACATTTTATGCAAATAAACGATTTTGATTTGATTTGATTGATCTATTGAAGTATTTACAAGCTCACGAATCTTGAAAAATGATGGATGTAAAACAATATATATTTAAAAAAAAAACTACACAAAGGTAACAAGACGATAGGCACATTTTATTTACAAAATATATTATATTAACTCTTATAAACACTTTATTTTTACAAGCACATTAATAATAATTATTATTAAAAATATATTAGTAGGTAACTTTAGCTCACAGGTAATAAAATAAATATATTTTTTTCCAAATATGGACATAATGTTTAACGTTTTAATGTCGGTCTATGTAAGATAACTCAAGAGCAACTATTTCGCGTGCCAAAAATCACACCAGCTTACGTATGTACAAAAATCGTAAGCCGCCACTTTCGCGCTCAGTCCTGTGTACTGCTGGCTGGGTAAGCGTGAGCGCTGGTGCTAGGCCCCAAAGGTTGGGACGAGACGGTTGCAGCACGCGGCAGCGTCGTTGAATCGATTTGATTTTCCCATCACTAAATAGTGCTTGTGACGTCATAGTTGGTAGTCAAAAAATGGCACGCTTGGTTTTCATACAGATCGTGATACTTGTGTTATTTATGTATGTGTCTATCTATATCTGTAGTATAGCGTATACAGGGTCAAATTAAATTAGATACCGACACTCAGTAATTAGCTCACTAATTAGCAAACACGATGGGTATATATCTAAGTGTGCATATACACGAGTGACACGCGTCAACCGTATAGATGTTACCGGCCAAACCCGATTTCAGGACAAACTAGTTTAGCCTAGGCTAAGCTAGTTCCGTCGACATAGGATGCAAGGGCGAGCGAAGGGCACCCCGAGGTTCGGTTTGGTTAGGTTACTTTAAACCCTTTACACAGAAATAGGGGCCCGCGAAGCGGGGCTCCGTCGACATAAGGTCCAAGGGCGAGCGAAGGGCACCCCCTATCGCGTATAGGAAGAACTAGTTTAGCCTAGGCTAAACTAGTTTGTCCTGAAATCGGGTTTGGCCGGTAACATAGACAACTGCAACATTTTTGACGTTCATGTCTGTGTGCCTATCTATATATATAAAAAATGAAACCCGTTTTCCGTTGTCACGACATAACATGAAAACGGCTGGACCGATTTCGATGAAATTTGGTATAGAGATAGTTTGAGTCCCGGGAAAGGACATAGGATAGTTTTTATCCCGATATTCCCACGGGATCGACATTTACGCGGGTGAAACCGCGGGGCGCAGCTAGTTTGAAATAAATGCTTTGACTTTGACTTTGGCTTTGCAGCCGTCGACGAGTGTCAACGACGAGTGTGCTCGTGTGTATGAACACTAAACATGATTAATAAAAATAAAATAAAATAATCTCAACTCATACGTAGGTAACACTACCAGCGGTCCTAACCTCAAAATAAGAACATCAAATCTTTTTTGTTTTTGATTTAACGTGTTTAGGTATCGATACCGGGGAGTTTCGCTAATTATATTTGACCTTTTACACAGGGTAGCAGGAGTATCGACGCGCAACCTGTTACCATGGGTTCATTACATAATAATGAACCCCCTGCATTGACATTTTTCGTCGTTTATTTTTAAAAAAATTGCTGTTCCATACATTTTGACAGCGTAGGTACACACTTTTGTATGATACAGCTAATTTTTATTTTGATATCCAACGAAAAAATTATACGCTAGGGGGATAGATTGTATTTTACGTCTAGAAACATATGCTGAATGCATAGTTACAGTTTGCCCGTCCCCTGTATTTGAATGTTGGGTTAGTGTCTTAAAAGTGTTGGTTCAAAATTAATTATATCTCTCACAGTTATATTGCCAACGAAAGCGCGGGGCATAGGCAGATGATTATGATCATTCTTTATCGAAACGATGACGTCATCTACCGTGTAGATAACAGCTTTGCATCCTCTACAGAAATGGGTGGAACATACCCATCGCTTTTTGACGCAGGATCCATCGCCAGTCTTCTTGTAATAAAAGTTGTAACCATTCAGTCTGATCATAGTGTTACCTCTTTGAGATGTTACGAAGATTGCTGAAAATAAAAACAAACGGTTTTAATAATATTTTATTATGATTGATTCCCTTTGTGTCGAATACCTTTACATCGATTCGCTCTAAGTTGATTCCCCGTATGCCGATTCTCGTTATGTCGACTTGCTGAGTTTTCTTGCTTTTATTTCTTCTACGTAAGTGTTTTTATGAATTTGACGTCAACTGTCAAACGTGCAGTCAGAACAGAAAATGTAATACAGGTACATTAAGTAGGTATGGTTTAATTTTGGCCATTTGCAGCTCTCGTCTGGGTGTGCATTTTAACAATAAGATGTAATACACTCATTAAGAGGGTTTCTGTCCGTCTTTGAATAGACGAACTGCGTCAGTTTTATGGGGTATTATTTTCTTCTAAAGATTAACTATTGAATACTTGAATATCATAACTTTATTTAATTTATCTAAGTACAAAATGTACAGTGTTTTTCATAAAATATTCACAAATTAGGTAAGATTACACGGTTCAATGAAATTGATTGACATTGAAAGATATGGCCACTTTTATATTTATTAAGTACATAATATATTACTATACAATTTTGTTGCTTAATCTAAATTGAGAGACCTCAATATGTTGAATGGATTTTAAATCTCTAGCTGAACCGGCAGACGTTGTCTTGTCCAATTTAAAAATTGAATGTCTTTTTTCTATGAAACATTCCATCATCTGCCTAGCCTTTTCCCAACTATGTTGGGGTTGGCTTCCAGTCTAACCGGATGCAGCTGAGTACCAGTATTTTTCATGGAGTAACTGCCTATCTGACCTCCACAACCCAGTTACTGGGTAGGTACTTAATACGAAACCCCTTGGTAAGACTGGTTGTCAGACTTTCGGGCTTCTGACGACGTCGACCCGTAACGACTGTCAAAGATCCACGAATGACAGCCGGGACCAACGGCTTAACGTGCTTTCCGAGACACGGAGGGGTCTTGGTATGTAAAGATGGTCACCCATCCAAGGACCAACCGCGGCAAGCGTGCGGCTGTTATTACTTAGCCACAACACAAACAAACAACAACATAAAACATTCCAAATTCCTTTCTATGAAACATTCAATAAAAATTACAAAAATCCCAATAAGAATTTGAAAATTTTTCGGTTATTTTGTTCCAATTTTAATACCATAAATCCTAATTAACTATATTACGAACAATTTAAAACAAAGAATACTCAAGATTTGACCATTGAGTGATGCGCTTAGAAACAACCAAACAGCATACTTCGCACCGTTTATTCGTCTTGACAAAAAAACGAGGTTTTTTTTATTTTATGTACTAATTTATTTAATTGATCATACACAAAATCCTTCAGGAATAAGTTCTCTAAATGAAGGTGAAATCTGCATCAACCTGGCGGCGAGGTCGTTAAAAGATGCCCATTCACAGATAATAATACCCATCTCTCCACTAGTCCAATGCTTACTCTAGGATGCATATCCGGTACGGCTCTTAAATCCTTCTCTATCCCACAGGCACGTCTTCGCTACCATTACCGCGCCCCCGGTCTACTCCTTGATATATGTAATGGTCGCTGTAGCACCATGAACATGAGGCTACAGGAGCTAGTGCGAATCTTGGGGTACATTCGATTATTTGGGGTATTCCTCGAAACGCACCAAAAGTAACTATTCCTCGAAATACATTAACGATGAAAAATAGAGAAGAGCATAAAGGATTCGTAATAAATGACATCGATAGAGTTTCATTTCGTGCGTTTCAATATCGGTGCGTTTCGAGGAATACCCCGATTAATAATTGAGTCTCGTTTAACCACGCTGGGAACGGTGCAATTCATTCATTCATTCATTCATAAATGAAGGTGAAATCTGCATCAATACCCACTGCGTAGCTTTGATGAACAAAGCAATTGCACGGATAGACACGAAAAGTGACTTTTTAAGTTATAATGTGTGATGAATGTTCTTTAATAAAACATGGCAAGCAATAGTGTGGTTGTTTCGGACAGTCGGGACAATAATTGTGGGTACTTTTTTCGTAGAATTTCTGGCCAATTTATATCCGTATTTAACCATTTTATTTTTGTAGCATCCTCGGCAGGTTCTCCTTACTTTATGTAATTTTCCATCTTTACGGGCGATAATGTGCGTCGACTTCATCATTGATTTTAGTTCTTTGTTAGTCGTGTCAATTGAAAGATCTAGATTCAGGAAGCCACTCGGCAACTCGAATGCGGAAGCTGAAAATAATTATTAATTGTAAAGTTTGTTCTGGTATATTAGGTAGAGAAAAGTGGCGGCACAGTGGTAACGGCACCGGCCGCGACTAATGAGTTGTAGGTTCGCACCCAGTCAGGCGTCTTTGTTTTCATATCCTGCAATAGTCCTACACCAACCGGGAGTTGTCCTTGTGTGCACTTGCATAGTGCGAACAGGGACAATTGTCGGTTGGTTTTCGTTTCATTAAAAACGTCTAACGGGTCTTTGCGAGTTCGGCCCCTCATACGCCTTCCAAAGGTCCGGGACCATAGGGTCCCGAGAAATATCAAAAGAGGTCATCATCATCATCTGCCTAGCCTTTTCCCAACTAAGTTGGGGTTGGCTTCCAGTCTAACCGGATGCAGTTGAATACCAGTATTTTACATGGAGCAACTGCCTATCTGACCTACACAACGCAGTTACTGGGTAATACGATACCCCTTGGTGTACACTGGTTGTCAGACTTTCGGGTTTCTGACTACCCGTAACGACTGCCAAAGATCCGCGAATGAAAGCCGAGACCAACAGCTAACGAGCTTTCCGAGAGACGGAGGAGTCTCGGTATGTAAAGATGGTCACCCATCCACAGACTAACCTCGGCAAGCGTTGCTTAACCTGGTCGTCGACCTGTGCGGCTGTTATTATTTAGCCACGGGCCCCTCTAATGATAAGGCAAGGCTTAAATATGAAAAGACGTATAAATAATACATAATAATTATTATTTATTTATTTGTTAAGAAATACAGATCTTATGTTTGATGAACAGAGCGCTATGTTATGCCAGGAGGTGTACAAATATGGTATGCAAATCTACCTGAGGATTTCAAATTAAAATTTACTAAAAGTACTTCAAGATCATGCAAAATTATGGTATTCAATTAGAGAATGAATTGAACAATTACATATTATTTATTACTCCAATTCACAGACTTAAATGAGGAATAATTTAAATGTCAAAAAACTATTTAAAAATAACTAAAATATCAAAATGATTTAATGTCAATACATATTAATAAGTGTAATTCTAAATTTAAGTATTCGTCAATAGTATAATAACATTTATCAATCCAGAACAATTTAATTTTTTTCTTAAACTGTGTAAAATTTAATTATTTTATGGCGTCTGGAATTTTATAGTAATAATAATTCTTGGCGACTATAACGCTCATATTGGTCGACATGATACATAAAGTTTCCAACGCAAAGGGCTGATCCAACAAAACCTACACCATGACCTTTCTAACTACATTGGGGAAATGTTAATGGATATAGCCAACAGGGAAAAACTTCAAATAGAAACGACAAAAGCGAGATCATCATGCAGGATAACATGGTCAAAGGGCACTCAGAAATCTCAATTGGATCACAATATAACGCCACATGCAACAAAAAACTCTTCGAACATATTAAAGGCGAATGGGCCGCTAGGGGCACATCCGACCATAAAATAATCTGGGGTCTGCTAATAATAAACCGAATTTCAAACAAAAAAGAAAACACAACACAATAATACACAAAGACAACAGCAAGCCGCGAAGGAAACAACAATTGCGGCCAAGGATTTCAACTATAAACAGTGCTGCAACGCTGCCCTTAATAGTAAATTTACGAAAACAAAATACCAAGATTGCATAACAAAAAAACAAAGATATAGGAATCAACTCAACGGACGAGAACATCGAAATACGCTGGAATACCATAACGGAAATAATAAAAGCGGCTGCCTAGAAAACTGATTCTTCAGCCAGTTCTCTCCAGAGACCATCGACTAGCTCTTCTTAACCTACAAAAGGCGAAATTCTTACAAAGTAGGCAACCAGATAATCCAAATAGGCACAACCTAGTAAAAGAACGTCAGGCAACACGTCAAAAGGTTAAATATCAAGAAGAGCAAAAAGCATGCAGGGCCTGCCTCAATGGCCTGGGGAAAAACCACTCTGCGAAACGCATGCAGATGTTATACTTTTTTTACAGTAAAAACAAACTTCAAACAAAACGTCGAAAAAAATCTACTTATATAAGGTCAACTTTTATCAAGTACAAAAATTTAAACAGAACGTCTATCTATACGATAGAAATACGGCCCTAACATTTTATTTCAAATAATCAGGCTAGTTTTTTTTTTCAGTTTTTCTAACATAAAAATTACAATATTTTAAAAATCATACTGTATACCGACTCAATTGTTTGGGTCTGCACCCCCAAAAAACCCAGGGTCATTTAACCCAGTATTACGTCATCGCTCGGACTGCATTGACTAAGACTGTGACACATGTTAAGAAACGATTTTAACCTTTGCGGTAATCTATCGTATTTTAATTTTCCATCACACTTTTTCAGGCTTTGGACTAACAATTTAATACAGTTTGTTATTTTTTTAGTATTGAATTAATGTAAAAACCTACCTAACTTTTTGCATTAACTTGGCGTGTTAAAAATAGTCAAAATTCATTAACAGATTTACACTTACTTACACAATTTACTAGTTATTTACACATATCACATCAATTTGTTGGACGTGACGCCCTTGTTGTCGCAACACTGTCTAGCGCGATCGAGACAATGCCTCCGCACTTCAGTAAGCACTTGATGGTCACTGGACATCACGTTAAATGCACTCACAATTCGCGCACGTAATTTTTCCACTGTACGGATTGTATGACCGTCGTTCCCATACACTAGGTCTTTGGCCCTACCCCACACGTGGAAGTCCATCGGCATCAAGTCAGGTGAACGTGGCGGCCAGCGGATAACGCTACCACGCCCAATCCATCGCCCTTGGAACGCCTCGTCTAAGTAGGCGCGTACCCGCACACTAAAGTGCGCCGGCGCGTCGTCGTGCTGGTAGTACATGTACCTGCGGCACTACACAGGCCATTCCAGCAGCAGCTCTGGTAGGTCTCGCTGGAGGAACTGCAGATACGTGTTCGTAGTCAGTCGGTCCAGAAAAACGGGTCCCAGTAATTGGCCGTTCAACACTCCTGCCCACACATTATTTTATTGATTGATTTTGGCGAACTGAAAGACAATCTCCCTCTCTGAATGCAAGCCGCGCAAGGCGGGTGCACCGGGGCGAAGCGGGGGACACGCCGCCGCCGCACGTGTGCAGGCGCAACCATTGTTTTCTGCCTTAGAGTACGTTAGCCATTAATACACAGGTTGTTGTTATTTGAATGTTTAAACAAAATGGTTTTTAGTGTTTTTCTTGGAAACTAGCGTATAGAATTTTTTTTTTTTTTTGTAAAATGTCTATCTTTAGTTATTGAATCTGTCCTTAAAATTTTTGTACTTGATAAAAGTTGACCTTATATACCGATGACCAAATGGAAGCAAATATTAAAAAAATCCGAGGGCCATCTTATTATTATTATTTACTAGCTGCTGCCCGCGACGTCGTCTGCGTGAAGACAGTACCAAAAATACCTAAGATTAGTGTCGCTATAGCATTATAAGTAAACAACTTTTAAAATAGCATTAAAATATAAGTTTTTTTTTGCAAGCGAAGCAAGTGAAGAGAGTTATATGAGAATCCTGCCGAGTTCAGTTATAAGATGTGACTGAAGGAAATAGAGAAAATAATTCAGGAATACATTCCAGTACACAAAAGAGTAAAAATACGTACAAAGGTATCATACCTTACAACACTTCCCTATAAACTACGTTGGTAGTTAGGCTGCCAGGTGCAAAAATGTAAAGAGAGTCAGGACTGGTGACGCGGGAGCAAGCGACGTACAGTTGCCCGTGTGAGAAGCAACTCGTCCTGAGGTCGACACCCGCTGCCCTCAGTGTCTGCCCCTGCGACTTATTGATGGTTATCGCGAAGCAAACACTCACGGGGAACTGTACGCGCTTGAACTGGAACGGGAAGTTATGAGGTATGAGGGGAATGCGTGGTATAAATACTGCCTCACCGACGCCACAACCCGTAAGAATTTTCGCCTTAATGGTGTCTGTGGAGCGAGATGACTTCAAGGCGGGTCCCGTTACACAACTTCGGAGGAGATAGGTTCCGAAGAAGCATAATCGGGACACCGACCTTCAGCTTGATGGTATGCGCTGGAAGTCCACTTGCTGACAGGGAGTTCAGAAATTCCACAGGATAATGTGTGGCGTCATCTTGCTCGACAACAGTGTTTATCGAGGTGTAGACCACTTCATTCCCCTCAATTTCCGAGAGAATGCATTCGTTACTTGCTGCAGCCTGATCATTTTTGGGCGTCAAAATGGCCCGCTCGCACACCCAAGAATTCTGCTGGTGCGGTATACGACTAATGTCCCCGTACACACAGCGAATGAGTTCTTCTAAGCTGGATACCACTCTACCGAGAGAGTCTGGAAGCACCACCTCTTTTGGTAGAGTGCCTTCGTCAAGACTTAGAAGGACATCGGAGAATTCTTGAGCACGTGCATTGCCGCCGAGCCGAGCTCTCATATTAAGTGTCAAGCGCGGCGTACGAACTCGTGACCACAACAAAGCATTCACCTCGTCAGCCCTCGATCCCCGTGTCACCACGGGAAGCGTTTGCCGGAAATCGCCACTGAACAGAACTGTGACACCACCCATCAAATGTTCGTTCCTGCGGATGTTCTGCAGGGTTCTGTCCACGGCCTCAGCTGCCTTCCTATTGGCCATCGTACACTCATCCCATACGATCAGAAAGCAATCCTTGAGCACGTGTCCCTTATCGCTGTTACGTGACACACCACAAACAGGCGTTTCGGCGCTCTCTAAATCGATGGGAATTTTAAACATGGCATGTGCTGTCTTGCCACCCGGAAGCAGTGTGGCAGCGATTCCCGACGACGCTACAGCAATCTGTAGCGTCGTCGTAATAAGGCAAAATTGCTATTGAGCAATTTTGCGTCGCCTCCTGACCTCTGCAAGTATGTCAGTGGTAACAAATGTTTTTCCTGTTCCACCAGGAGCATCCAAGAAAAACTTTTTACCCTGGTTATGCCCAACGCTTTCAAGGACGGTGTCATAAATTTGTTTTTACACTGAAGAGAACAAAGCGACATGGTCATTTCGTATGGTGGTCATTTCGCCCGGATCGTAATTTGTCTCAGCGTTATACCACAGTATAATATACAGTAAAACATCTTCATACAAACGTGCCGCTCTCGGTTTGAATGTGTGCGTGCGCGCCGCGCGCCATGTCGGCACGCGATTTCACGCACACGCTAGCATAATATATGAGGGAATAAGGTGGCGGCAGTGCGGGCTGTGCAGCGCGACTGTGAGCACGCGCGTACGCTACATGACCGCTTGCGTTCGTCAACTCTCGCCGGCGGCGGCCACTTAAATTACGAGTATCATGACTTCAAAAAGGGGAAAAAAATATTGTAGTGTTTTCGGGTGCCTCAATAATGATTTCGCAAACCCGGACTTATCATTCTTCATAGTTCCTACTCAACCAGAAATGTAAGTACCTACCTATACTTAAATATTATTAGAAAATGTGGTATTGTATTGTTTATTTCACAGTTTATTTGCTTTATTAAGAGCGTAGCCAAGTCGCATTTTTCCATATAAATGTATTCCCAAATTTACTTTCTGAATACTATGTTTAGAGCTAAAGTTTATTTTAAGAAGTCTAGTTTTTAACCGACTTCTAAAAAAGGAGGAGGTTCTCAATTCGAATGTTTGTATTTTTTTTTTTTTATGTTTGTTCCCGCATAACTCCGTTGCTTGCCAACCGATTTGAAAAATTCTTTTTTTGTTGGAAAGGGTATACTTCCCAAATGGTCCCATGAAAGTTTTATCGAAATCGGACAAGCGGTTTTTGAAAAATCAACAACAATCTAAAAATTTATCTACATTGTCTACATTAACGATCCTTTTGTTTACTTTTTTGTGGGGTAGGTACAACTAAAAATTGAAAAATAAAAACTTTTTTACAAAAAAAAAAACAACCGACTACAAAAAAAAAACACTACAAAGTGATAAATAACTTTAATTTCGGAAGTCGGTGTCATAAAACGAAAATGCGGAACCAACGACACCGACTTCCGAAATTAAAGTTATTTATCACTTTGTAGTGTTTTTTTTTTTGAAGTCGGTTGTTTTTTTTTTTTTTGTAAAAAAGTTTTTATATTATAAAACAGAGGATTGAGTACGAAACATCGTTTAGGTAAACGTATTTGTCGCGTATAGTTGTAATAAGGGCAATTTCACAATAATTAATATTGCAAATTAATTACTATTGAAATTATTATTATTACAACATGAGCTACCGGAAAAAAATGCATTTTTTTATGTTTGTGGCGCTTTGTTAAAAAAATGTGTTGATTACCATAAGAACTGCGATTTTTTAAATAATTACGTCGACGTTAATCAACGAGCGTGTAATTTAAGTGTAGAATCTAGATACACCCATTACAGGAATTACGGCAAAGATCGAAATTTACTCATGATCCCACCTGATGATTTTGTCGATAATGTAGAAAGGATGTTTGCAAAGCGTTCGAAAAGGACCACATCAACATTAAAATTGGCCGGTCAATTTACGATCAACTGAATGATATAGAATTTAAGATGCCCTGTCCATGCTTTCCCAAAAGCTTTTTACAAAAACTTTACATAAGAATGAGAATTTACTTTACATTAACAAATAATAATAAAGCGTTCCGGACGTGCAGAAACAGGAGAAAAATTTTCTCGGTATCAAATTTGTAACTTAGTATTATAAATGTTATGTGAATAAAGGCTTTTTATTTTTACTAAATTTATAAATTGGTAAAATATTCAATCATAATATGCTTTTTATTTCATAAATTTAGATCAAGTGCTGCTTGTTCGAAAACATTAACTAAAAGTAAAAGTGACAACCCTGGGGATCAACGCAAGAGTAGGCTAATAACTCGGCGGGCGGCCTTAGATAACTTACTGTATATTATACTGTGGTTATACTCCCGATTTCCACGATCTTGATGCGGTGATGATTGGGGAGCTGGTAACCCATATTCGATCAGTGGATTGCCGCCGATAGAAATGACCACATCTTGAAGTGAACTGAGACAGGTGTTCAGCACGCGTTCATCAGTTACTTCGACTTCGTCTCCAGTAGGAACATAACTTTTTTGTAATACTTAACACCGCGTTTTTTTTTAATTGTCTTCCTCAACTCTGCTCAAGATTTTGAGGGTTTTGTTGGAACTCGAATTTATCAAAACGAACTATACAATACAACTTTTATGAAGAAAATGAACATTGCCATCTATGAATTTTAAGAATAACTAACTACTAACCTCGCCAACATGATCAAATTTAAATTAATTTCCAAAAAGTGTCAACATGTAACTTGATTTGATTTTAATGAAATCTCATAGATGGCGGGCGCTGCTTCAAAATTTTCTTTATACTACTAACATTCATTAAACTATGTTTCTCGGCCCAAATTACTTAAATGGCGTAGTTTTCATAGTGTAAAGCTAGATAATAGCATGGCTTACTGAAAAACAACATTTAAATATGCGTCGTTAGATTACACGCTGTCACAGAATGCGTAAGAAAAATAAAGATTCACAGCTCCTCCCCCGTAGGTGATAGCGTGATAATATGTAGCCTATATGTTGACCCAACCTCTTAGTAATACTCATGCAAAATTTGAAGTAAATCCATGCAGTAGTTTTTGAGTTTATCCCGGACATACATACAGACAAACAGACAAACAGACAAAAATTCTAAAAACTATATTTTTGGCTTCGGTATCGATTGTAGATCACGCCCCAAGTATTCTTTTAAAAAAATATTCAATGTACAGTTTTGACTTTCCTACGATTTTATTATATGTATAGATTATGAGCCTGTTATGTCCCACTGCAGGGCAAAGTCCTCCCTTCCGTCTTTCCATATTCTCCTGTCTATTGCTACATCTGGCCAATCCTTTCGATAGGCGTCTAATTCATCACGCCATCTCTTCCTGAGCCTACCGCGTCGCCGATTCGATGGAGGGCCATCTTATACCAACAGTTAATATAAAAAAGCCGATAACCGAAGTACAGTGTGATGGACCCACTGCGGATGACATAATGGGAATCACACTAATATTATAAAGGCGAAAGTTTGTGAGTGTGTGTGTGTGTTTATATGTTTGTTACTTCTTCACGCTCAAACCGCTGAACCGATTTAGATGAAATTTGGAATAGAGATAGTTTGATTCCCGGAAAAGGACATAGGGTACTTTTTATCCCGATATTCCCACGGGATCGAGACTTATGCGGGTGAAACCGCAGGGCGCAGCTAGTCATTAATAAAATGCGGAACGGGACAACTCCCGGAACTGACCAAGTGGTAATCGAGCTTTACAAAGCAATGCCCCAAATAATACTAGAAGCCATCACCAAACACATGAACATAGCTTGGACACTAAACGAAGCACCCGACACGTGCCTGGAGACAGTACAGGTAATAATTCCAAAAAACAATAAATAATCGCCGCATATCGGTTTGCAATACGGGTTACAGAATTTACGCCTCCTACGTACTTAAAAAACTAGATGAGATAATAACTGAATTAGGCAACTACCAAGCGGCTTTTTTAAACAATAGATCAACAGACGACCATAATTATCTTTACGCTTAAAAGGGTCTTAGACGAAGAATGGCGTGCAGGTAAAAGAATTTATGTACTCGCTCTCGACATAGAAAAGGCCTTTGACAACGTCGACCTCAATGCACTAAGGGATATCCTATTACAACGAACCACCAAACCGCTAACCAACAGGATAATCAAGGTATAACACACCAGAGCAATGACATACAAAAGAACCGAGAAAGCAGTAGAACCCCGCCAAAAGACTCAACGATGAAGCTCGACCTGAACCAGGCTGGCGGCAAGGTCATTACAAGATGCCCATCTACAGATATAATTACCCATCTCTCCACTAGTCCAATGCTTACTCTAGGATGCATATCCGGTAGGCTCTTAAATCCTTACCTATCTTTCGGGCACGTCTTCCCTACCATTACCGCGCCCCCCGGTCTATTCCTTTATATGCCATGGTCGCTGTAGCACCATGAAAATGAGGCTACAGGAGCTAGTGCGAATCTTGGGGTTCATTCGATTAATCGAGTCTGGTTTATCCACGCTGGGATCGGTGCAATTCATTTATTTATTCAAATGCGTGGGGAGCCATACCCACTTTTTTGATTAATGCAGTTTTACATTTATAATTTTATACTCAAAGCGTTTTTGTACTGACTACGAATTGGAACATTTCGTACCAGTAATATTTTCAAAACGGATGGGATTTGATTTGACGAAAATACTAACTTCTAATATGTGTATCGCCGGTAGCGTAAGTATTTTTAATGATTTAATGTCATCTATTTTCAGACCACAAATGGCTCTAATGCACCTTTTTTGTGCCTTGAATAGTAATCCCTTTTTCCGGGGTTTAAAAAAAAGTTTGCACACCTTACCATATTCTGTAGCACACACAACACATTTCATCGTTCAACGCTTCAATCACTATCAAACTAATACTTCAACATCACTCAAAGGTGCCTTTACAAAATCGGTGCACAAAACATGTGCACTCACCTTGCTGTTATCAGAGCAACTGACGCGACAGAAGCAGGACTTAAATCAAGTTCCTATGAGTGTGACAGAGATAGGTATAACGTTAGTACTAACTATGTGTGTGGTCAATTCGTGGAATCTGATCGCAATATTATTAAATTACAAAAATAGCATCGTTATTGGCTGGTTACAAACTCCCCGTAGGACTTATCTAGAATGTTCTCATTTTATTAACAAATTGTTTCATAGCATGAGAATATTAATATAATTATAATTTTCTATATCCCTGAGCATTCAAAAGCATTTAACCGCATTGAAATGCAAATGAGTCCAAATGGTGGATAACATTAGATTACCTACATATTATGTGAAACGTAACAACGAATATGCCATTCAAATATATGCAATTCAGCTCTATCCATGTGCCAAATTTCATCCAAATCCGTCCAGCCGTTTTAGTGTGAAAGCGTAACAAACAACATACAAAAAATCAAATCTCTCTTTCGGTGCCGACCAGTGAAATAGAAAAACGCCGATTTGTACCGACTAAAATAACAGCTTAAAGCTTCGACCAAACCTACGCGTTAAGTACGCGGGACGCGAAGCGGCCTCGTCAACAACGCGAACTAAACGCAATCACCTGCGCGACTGCAGCGGTCGCGTAGGTGTGCAAGGCGCCGTAGATAAACACGAGCAGCATCCGCCGTGAACCTGTCCCGCTTCGCAGTTTCGCCTAAGCTTAACTAGTTGAATGCCGTAATTATAACAACAATGAAAAAGCCATTGTGTGTCACGTGGATCCACGTCCGACGATACGAAGGGTTTAAGGCTCATGACAATGAATATTATTACAAGCAACAATAGTTTCGTCATTAACTATCACCAGTTTTGCCCTGCATCCCATATGTATTCCCTTTGTACAAACCCATCTGCTCTTTCCAAAGTTTTCTGTCTTCGTTCGCGCATCCTTTTTCTTGTAAAATCTATATTTACCGACGACTACGTTCAAGTTTCCCTTTTTCGATACAACGAATCGTGCTTTTGTGCCTGTAAATATAATTAGATATAATTTATATTAGGGGTTGTTTTTACCGAAAAATGGACTGTCTTGAAACAGGAATAGAAATAATGAGAGTGAAAAATTATCTCATAATTTCAGAAAATATGTATAAGAAATAGAAAGATAAGTCAGATTAAACGTAAATGTCGATGACAAAGGCAACTGCAACCATCGTCGACTCGTGTCAGCGACAGCAGTCAACGCGTGTCCGCGGCAGCCGTCAGCGAGTGTCAGCGGCAGCGGTCGACGCGTGTGGCTACCTATTTGAGTACGGTGTTCTAATACACGAGCGGCATGTTGTCGACGGCTGTTGCCGATACGCGTCGACGGTTACAGTTGCCTCTGTCGTCGATACGTGTCGCTCGTGTGTATGCACACTAAGTAGGATCTTTCACAAAAGTAAACGTTTATATATATACGGTTTTTTTTTTTAAATCATCAGGTGCAAGTTTTTTTTGCGAATTTTATAACATTGGTTAACTTCCATTTAAAAGAAAGAAAAGCAAGAAAGTGACAAAACTCTGTTTATTTGGCACGTGTCATAAGTACGAGGATATTATTATAGACGTATAAAAAAATAGAAAAATCTTAAAATTCTACATACAAAATTACATTCATGTTCAATTTGAATTTAATTTTTGTATTGTATGTTATTTGAATGCTTATTTTATCCTAATTTTTATATTTTATGTTAATTAATGTAATTGGACCTGTGCAGTTTTAATTAACTATAAATAAATGTGTGAGTGGGGCGGGTGAGTCAGTGAGTGGGTGTAGGAATGTGTCAGTGAGTTAGTGTGGGGATGTGTTAGTGAGTGGATATGGGGGTGTGTTAGTGAGTGTGTCTGGTGCCTTATAGCAAGGCTTCAGTGTAGTCTTAGAGAAATAGTTTTAAAAGGGCTGAAGTAAGATTTTTAACCGACTTCAAAAAGGAGGAGGTTCTCAATTCGGATGTTAATATTTTTTTTATTCATAGATACAGGTGATGGCCAAGCAGTAATTTTGGTCGCAGATTCAATGATGAGGGGAATGAGAATGGACATCGTAGACATATATAATAACATCATCGATCGTAGTCAGTCTAGCCCTGCAACGTTTCGTCATACGCTTAGAACAAGCCCATCTCGCTTTATGAGAGCTTTCTTGCTCTTTCTTATTGCTGATCATTATAAAATTATTGTTTCTGTAAATTATCATTCTATTTCCAGTTCGTGTAAGTCCAAAAACCGCGGGTTCTGAAAAAAAAAACAATAATGGAGCAAAAATGCTTCAGATGCCGTGTTCGAACGAATCGTTTACCATATTAGTTTTTTACCAGTACCGATTATTATTATTATTGGTAATGGAAAAAACTTGATCGGATATCTATGTACTCATCTGCAATCTCAGTTACCTTGGAGACTCTCTATTTAAGTTTGTAGTACACGTATCAAATCGGAAAGGGATCGGCACCGTATCAACTCGAGCCGTTCAGTATTCTTTGTATGAAACTCCCTACTGCAACGCACACTAATCGGAATCGTAACGTAATCACCTCAACTCGGGACAAGCTCACGAACCGCGGTGCGGTGCGTTACGGCTCGTCGTCCCCGCGCTTACGTCTCTCCGTACCCGAGCTTACGTATCTTCGTCCACCCTTGCCCCTCTCACCCCTCCGGCCTGCTTGCTGCACCATCAACCAGCGGTCGGCGAGCCGTAAGCGCGGCGTCGCCTAGCCGTAGCCGAGTCGACGTATCGGAGCTTCTGATCCGCTATAGTTACGTGCTTACGTTAGGTTGACGCCTGTTTGATAGCGAGGCGATAGGCGATACGGTGCCGATCCCTTTCCGATTTGATACGTCTGCTACGACCTTTAAAAGGGTAGACAGAAGTGCATAGATTATCCATATTTCGACAGTTTTAAATAAGTTGTGTAAAGGGTGAGCTTATGGCATATTCTTTAAACAAAATACGGTAGTAAGCTTATTTTGCATATCAAACCACATCTATAAAAGAGAAGCAAACAAAAAATAAAAATCAAATGAAACATTTATTTCTTTTCATGATTATGTTCGTTATAAATGGCAATAATTTTATCATCCACTATATGAATGCAAGCTCTGCAATATTTATTCTGTGTGCAACACCACCTCTTCTTATCGGTCTTGTAGTTGCCAGGCTTCAAATAAAATGTGTTATCACCCACTTTTATATTTGTCTTTCCTTTCTTAGTTCTGATTAGGGTCACTGAAAACATAAAGGTAGGTAAGTAACTGAAGAAGCAAAACCCAAAAAGAAAAAGAAAAAAAAACACTGGCACTCCGGGAGTGCCGACAGAAGTGAAAAAACAAAACAAACAGAATACTTTGCCATCACTCACTGACATATCAGATATGTATATAATATTAAAACCGAGTACATCACGAGGACAGCCGAACACATCCGAAGCGGTGTCGGTTACGGTAACAGTGGCGCGAATTCAATGGTTTTTTCCCATATCAAAAAATGCTCAACGCGCCTAAAGAAGTTTTCACTTAAAAAAAGCAAAGAATGAATAAGTTCAAGCTCTGTATTATCTCGTAAAGTACTTAGAGCGATTTTCACCAATGAAATAGACCGCGATCAGCACCGTACAAGAGCTGTCAGTGTCATTATTGCTGCGAACGATTGACAATGGCAGTTTCTGAACGAGGTGTACATGAACAAATCGCGTTCAGCACCCTAATTGCATTGTACACTATGAATGTTAACCTGAATCATTTTGAAGAATATTGCTAAACCATTGCTTCATGTGTTCGAAAAATTTGTCTACTCAACAACGTTAATAATGCAATGAATGTTGTTGAACTGTCAAAATGAAAGCTTTTGATACTGTAATGTGTTACGAAATTACCCTGCAGAAAAAAAATGAGTTCAAGCTTTGTATTATTTCGTGAAATACTAGTTCACCAGTGAAACTGATCACAGTCAGCACCTGTAAACCGCGTTCAAGTGCTGTTAGTGTCATCATTGCTGTGGAAAATTGACAGTGGCAGCTCTGAATGAGCTACTCGCGTTCAGTTGAATGGTGAAATTCGCCCTTATCATTTTGTCTCACCTAAGTCTGTTAGGTGATTAGATTCTTACGTAATTACCTACTAACCTAATTCAATGAACACTAGGTATGTGCATAACATATATCTCAAATGTCTTACCTCTGTGGTGCTCAATGCAACATCATAATCCAAGGATTCTACTCTCTAAGGTTTTATTTCTCTCTCTTTTCTGTATTTTTATTTTGTATCGATCTTAACTTGGGAAATAAATTAATAATCTTTCTTTCTTTTCTTACCGACAATTCTCAAGTAATTAAAAATAAATTACATTTAAATATTGGTTCAGATGAGCTGCAAAAAGTTCAAAAAAAAAGCGTAAGTTCGTGTAAAAGAAAACATTATATTGGGTGGAAATTGTTCTTTATCATTTATAATAATTATAATTATAGGTACCACAATAACATGATCACGTCTTACAGGCTAAACAACAACGTTGAAGATAAAAATCCTGAAGCCAGAGTTTTTCTTTATATACAATACAAACTTATTTAGCTAGAATAATAATACCATATCGCTTTATATCTCGAATAATCAAAATTAATTCTCCAACGAAATTGAAATAAATATAGAAATAGAAGAAGAATCTAAGAATTTGAAACATTATCTTTTCTAAACCAATAAAAAAATATAAAATGGGCATTTTTGTACTATTCATGGGGCATTCAAATAGCTGTAACATAATTTGTTTATTAAACAATCCTGACTTTGATTAATTACTAGCAATTTGCCAGCGACTTCGACCATAATATATTCCATATCCCGTAGAAATTTTGAAAAATACGGCCATATTCCTTTCCTACAATACTTATAAAGGGAACCACCGTGTTAAATTTCAGCTATCCAGATCCAAGGGTTTGTGCTGGACGTTGATGAGTTAGTCAGTGAGCCATTCAGTACCCTAATTGTATAACATACTTCAAATCACAATCTGAATAATTTTGAAGGATATTGCTAATCCATTGCTTCATATGTTCGAAAAATTTATATGCTCAACAGCGTAAATAACGCAACGCAATTAATCTTGTTGAACTGCCAAAATGAAAGCCGTTGCTATTCTTACCGCCCGGCCACGACTTTTGGCTTAGCGGCCAGCGGCGCGGCAAGCGGCCAATTATCGAGAAAATGGGACAGATAATTTCATTTCTACTATCAGGTTATCTCCCTCCTATATAATTAATTATCTTTTAACCTACTAATAATATAATACTAACAACATGGTTGAATTCAAACTCTTGATCACAAAACAGCTACACAACGACTAGAATCTTTTTTATTCATGGAATCGGATACTATGTTAATTTTAACTTAGTTATAAATTCATATTTCACCTTAAGAGGCCGCCGGAGCATGCGAAGTTCATACAAACGTAATACCGAAATAATTTGTAAATCAAACATATTCTTAATGTAGTGTGTATTTATTCCGATTGGGTTACAGAATATCTAGGTTCCCAAATATATATTTTTAATAGACACTGATTTAAGGACCAGTTATGAGAAAAATAAGTTTTCTATAGACATTTTAAATTCCTCATATCTCGGGTTTATATCAGAGTCCTTTAAAAATATATACTTGGGAACCTAGGTATTCTGTAATCCAATCGGAATAAATACATACACACTACCGAATATGTTTGATTTACAAATTATTTTGGTGTTACGTTTGTATGAATTACGCATTAGCATGCGTAGTTCGCCGGCCCTTTAATACACGAACAGAAGACAATAATAAAAGGTATATGTCATATAGATATAGGTACAGACAACGACATATCAAACTATACCGTTCCAGTTTTAGATGACCTTGCATTGTATGTGTGTGGCTTTTCATACAATGAGATTTCAGCTTATACTGAAAATGTATATAGCTTGATATATCGTCGTGCGTACACAGCAAAAAGCGCAGTGAAAATTTCCATTCGATTATAATGTCTGAATAATCTCATTGTACTGTTCAGTACAATAAGATTTGATTATTATCAACGCCTTATCTTCATACGAGAAATAATTTTGAATCACTGACAGTTATTTCATAAAAAAACTGTCAGACCTCAATTTTATTCCAAGGTTAAAAGATGTCTGACGTTGAAAAAACCGCCTTAAACATAATAAAATGGCAATGAAAAAAGCTGCCTTAGCATTAGTGCCTTTCACACGTTCTAGCGTCGACTAACCGGCAGTCGGAGCGTGTGAGGCAGCATTTATTCTAGGTACCCCAAAACTGGACACAACGAACAAAAATTTATACTTTAAAGATCACAAAAGAAACAGTTAAACGATGGTATAGTATATATGGACCTACTTATGCAAGACGGAACCAATCCACACACGTGCCAAAATCGAGATAAGTACACAGAAAGCTTTCAAAATGCACCTTCTATCGACCCTGTAAAGATCAAAATGATCTGAGAAATTGTCAGATCATTTTGATCACTTATCTCGATTTTGGAATGTGTGTGGATTGGTTCCGTCTTGCATATGTAGGTCCATATCAACGCCATTGTCCGTAGCAGCCGCTGTCATAAAATGCGGGAGCGGGATGACACGAGACTCGCTACTGGCACGTTTTATGACCGTATTTGGGGCATACTCTCTACGTCCGTCAATGAAGATACGGGCCTGTCTAAAAGCAGTCCTAAACTATGGAATGTTTACTCCCGATTAATTATTTTTTCGGAAGGGCTAAAGCACATCGGGAGTAAAGACAGCAGCTGCCAAACAGTGTTATTATTTCTTCTCTTACGTATATCTAACTAATCATCGTCGCTCACATGACTAACTGTCCTATCTAATTTCTTAGCAAATACATGCGTCACGTTCGTGAACGGGCGCCGTCAGTAGGGACTGGTCATCTCTTTGCTGCCATGGCTTATTTTATTTTAATTTAATATTTGAATTGTTGTTTTTTCTCATCTTTTCATTACGGACGCTTTTAACGTTCTGCATCGTTCTCACATGTATAAGTTTTAACATGAATAATGTAACCAAGACTTTGTAACCATATTATTTTGATTTAAAAGAGTGTCCATGGAGTTTCTTGCCCGTTCTTATCCATAGGTACCTACGCTTTGGAATGGGCAACTAGCTTCATCTTTCTGACTGACCGACCCCTTGACAATTCAAAAGTGCCTGTAATTGGTTTAATTGAAATAAATGCTTTGAGTTTAAGTTTGAGCTGATTTGGGTTGGGACGGCTACACTTCTCAATTCGTGAATTTTTTTACCTTTCAAAATGGTTATATTTTGAGTACCCAAATAACATAAAGGTACGACGGTTAGTGATAAGTGGAAAGAATCACGAATAGAAGAGCCTAGTCGTCCTGACTCTGTACAGCCTAAAAATGTGAAAAATGAGATAGGACAGTTGGTCATGTGAGCGATGTTATGTCTGCAGGTAGTTACAGACATATGATTAGTTCAGAGCCCGAACTAAGAATGAATGGCAACACGATTTGAAAGTTATCGCAACTCTCGATATACAGGGTGAAATTGAAAACATGCGACAAATTTAAATGGGAGATTGTACTCATCATTATGAACAACTTTTACTACGGAAACAAACCTAAAATCGCGAAAAAAAAATCAGCTGTTCCCTACATTTATGTTCGCATAACTCGTCAAAATTTAGGGAACAGCTGATTTTTTTTTTTGCGATTTCAGGTTTGGTCCTATAGTAACAGTTGTTCATAATGATGAGTACAATCTCCCATTTCGATTTGTCGCATGTTTTTAATTTCAACCTGTATACATATTTGCCCGTCCAAAAAATTTTTATTTGACTCCTATTTTGAAGGATCAACTACTATAGAACGGGCCCGTGTCTTTGATGATGGACACATGGAATAGACCCCCTGCCATGAGTGTTCGCGTTTAGTATATGGCCTGTACTATCGGCCATCTGTAGTTTAACTGTTTGAGACAATATTAAAATTTAAAGCTTGAAAATGACAATAAATATTCAATACTCTATGTAACTTTTTTACTTTAAAATCAGTGGGATGTTACTTAATAACATGTATTATGTCTTATTTTAATATAACTTACATCTATTTGTATATTATCTTAGAATAAGGTTAACGTTTGTAATTACTTTTTTTATTGCAATTTTTAAAGAAGATGAAAAAAAGAATAGTTTTACGTTAATATTTATCATCTGCTTATTTACTTTTTGAAGATTGTTCCCAAAGTTCGCTCAAATATAATTTTAAGTATATTCTTTAAAACAGACTTTCTATCAACATACAATTTGCTAAGTAATTCTACTTTTATTTTACTTAAAATTAATTCACTAGCAAAAATGAAGACTGAGGCCCGTTTGCACCACAAATGACTGAATACGTTTAGCGCTAAGCATCTTCTATCTAATGTCAACAAATTGACTACTGAATACTGTTCGTTGGTAAGTGCATCACTTGAAAACGGCTGCACCGATATGGCTATTTTTTGTTTTGAAATGTTTGAATTAGTTCAGATAAGATTTTATGGAAAGAAAAATCGGAAAAGTTTCCCGGATTTTGTTTAAATTCCATCAGTCCTTTTTTCTGTGGTAATTTTATATGAGCTTTTGAAAAGACAGGAAAGTCTGTTGGGTCAGCTACTTTAAAATATAAGTATGTTTCCGTCATCTTCAAACGATTGACAAAGACAGAACGATGTATTAAATTTGTTTAGCGTTAAACGTATTTAGTGACTTGTGGTACAAGTGGGCCATAACAGATCTTCTTATGAAATAACAATATTATATTTAGCTACAAATTTTTAAAGCAACGGTTTCTTTTTTGGATGATTGTGAAAGTTATTCAGTTTGATGATGTTATTCTCCACTGTGTAGATTTGAGCTTTACATCCTCGAAAGCAGTGGCTGGAGCAGACCCATCGGACCTTCAACCCTCTTGAAGATTTTTGGGTGAACAGGTAATCTCCGACTCTTAACATCGTCCTTCCAGTAGTGCTTGATTCCGTGAATTCGCAAAAATCTTAAAAAAAGATAAAAAGCTTAGTTATACCGGCTTTTATTGAAAATCGGTACCTAATACAGTTAAGTTCTATTACATATACTTAGTAAATAAACATTTAATAAAAATTTGCAATGTGAACATTTAATTATATTTGGGTAAAAACAATTTTCCACCATGGGTGGGTAAGAAAAACAAAAGAAAAAAGAAAATACGTTTATTTGCGGCAAACATGACGAAGAGAAAAAACAAAAACATAAAAAAGAAGAAGTTGGGGGAAATATGCGTCACATCCACGCAACAGCGCCATCGCTCAGCTTAATGGTAGGTAGAGGTACAGACGCCAACTGCACATCAAGCTACTTCAATCTGTCAAATTTCTTTATTAGATTTTCAACTTTATCGCTAAAGCATATGGTTCAAAGTTGATTGGGAAAATTTGACAGTTTCGGGTAGCTTGATGTGCTGGCGTCTGTTCGTCTCTATGGGGGACAGAGCCCCAGCACTGGTGGTTAGAGATAGCCGGCGTTGACGTGATGACGTCAACCGGTGCAGCATACGATAATTGGTAAACTGTCTTGTTACTAAGGAAGTGAAAAGGTAACCTTTCTAATGAAATGGGTCTACTGGACCAAACAAGCATAAACACGTTGTGATTCCAATAATCTATTTAATCATTTAATTCATAAATAAGTTTAATACGACCATTATAATATAAGAGCACACACATCAATGTAATTAAAGAATAGATGCTATCGTAATTTATTTCTATATACTTAATATTATAAATATGCTGCTGCTTAGATTCAAAACTGTTCATTGTAAAAAATTTAGAATTACAATTTTGTAATAGAAGGTATATGACGGAATGAATGACTTATATGTCATGGTTTCATTTTTAATTCTTTTACCTATTCTGGTATAGTAATTTTATTTTAGGTGTGACGTCGTCAGATTTTATTATATAATGAATATATGCAAAATATTGCAAAACATTTTAAAAGAGCAATGGTGGAGTTTCTAGCCCATTAGGGTCTCCCCACATTTATCGACGCCGAATCGGCTTAAGCCGAGTGCGTATCACCACACTACTAGATTTATCGCCGAGCTAATCGACAAACGGCTCGTTTCGCCGTCGGCCGGCGTCGCGACGCGTCGTCCGAGCCGAGCCGATGCGAATGGTATTAGTAACACCCTTATTACGTAGACATAAAGGCTGTTTAACCGGTGTTAGCCGATTCCGCATCGATAAATGTAGGGAGACCCTTATTCTCCATACTATAAAATACTTTTTGGAAGGCGCGACTAGAATTAATTCTGTTTTATTGCAATTTTTGACGTTCAAAAGTGCCTTTTATATGCCTATTTGAAATAAATGCTTTGACTGTTTTACACTGTTATTATTGATGTTATATTATATTATGTACAATTATTGTACATAATATAATTAGAACTTGTTTTCTTTAAAATATTTGTGTGCTAGTCCATGGCGAGATATGTAAATCATAACTATTATTAACACCGTTATTATGCCATGTTTAAATGCAAATATATATATTCTATTCTAAAGAAAGTTCATTAGTTGTTGAATGTTTGTGAGTTTTGATGTTTGGTACATAGGTAGATTAAGACCTTAATTAACATAATATATAAGGTAATTTTTATCCGTTTACATGTAGCAGTTTCCCTAGGATACAAGTGACACCGCAGGCTAGTTAGTGTGCGCAAAGACCTTTTATGTCATAATGTTAAATAACATTAACAAACTTATACAACAGATACCTAAAAATACCTAAATATAATTATATTTTATATGCATAATACATACTTGTATGGTTATTTGTGACTAGATTTTTTTTAAATTATTCGCTTATTATTACACTTGTCAGTGCGACAATTCTAGTAGGTAGCTAAAAAAGATCAAATTCGCAAAACATGTATTCGTTTGTATGATACTGACAGTTGTCAGGAACGCGTTCTCTCGACGTCCGGACTTTAGTAAGAAAAATTTCATTGGGCTCACACATACGTCATAGTGTCAAATAACATTTACAACTACATACACTATAGATAAAACATCAATACTTTTCTACATAACTATATATATATTTGTGACTAGAATTGTTATTTTATTTTTTAATATTGTTTTTAAACAGATATTAAACTTTTGTTATACAATTTTTACTTATATTTGTGCGTCATTACACTACATAAAATTACACAATGACATGTCATTTTAATACCCATTGTTCTTTATTTCACCTTGTATAGCCCTAAATACTTAATTATTTATGCGTTTTAGAATTAGCAGCATCTTTTGATAAAAATACCCGTCATCATCTTCCTGCAATTGTCCTATGTTACTTGGGATCGGCGTAAGTAAGACGTTTTCTTCTTCCATTCTCCCCTGTCAACCATCACGCTATCATTCACTCCCTTCCCAATCAATCATTCTTCACACAATCAATCCATCTTTTCTTTGACCTTTAGACAAAAATACCCATTGTTCTTTATTCCACGTTTTGGTAGCATTTAAAATGGAGTCATGGTTGTGCTTGCGTGGTTATGTTTATCTCTTACAGTCATTATATGGTCACAAATGGACATGATAGTTGCTGTGCACTTCTTGCTGTGGTGGGTCGAGCATTTCCATAAGTCCTTGATACCATTGCTGCGCTTCTTGAAAAATGTGTAGCCCTTGTAATTCAAAATTCGATTCCCTCTTAGAGACGTTGTGAAAGTAACTGGAAAGAACAAGGGGATATTTAGCCGAGTTTGATAAATTATTCGGAATTACCGACATACCTTGCAGAGTAAGCAAGCTGGCCACGTTTATAGAAGGACCGATGGCCAGTAGACGAGACCTAGAGTGGATACTGCGTATCGGCAAGCGCAGTCTGGAACGCCCCCAGCTAGATGGATCGACGGCCTTAAAAAGATGGCTGGGACAGACTGGATGCAGGAGGCGGAGGATAGACTTTTGTGGCGCAGCCTGTGAGAGGTTTATGTTCAGCAGTGGACTGCGATAGGCTCATTGATTGATTAATTAATAAATTATAAGTACACGGTATCGTCAATAGACCAGGTATTTATTCATCGAAATTTTGTTCATTTTCATGGGTACTACACTCCCTTAAAGTATGTCCCTCGTTTTACCTAACACACTGTATATATTCACGGTAAAGTATCTTGGAATCATGTACACTTGGGAGCAAATAAATCGAGCCACTTGCTTTTTATTGCACGTATAATGGTTATTATTTTTGGTATTATGGAACGTATCAAATCGAAACATATATCGCCTAAGAGCTTATTTAATAATCTTTACAATGAGGGTAAATTTTTGAATGATAACCTTATTTAGTGATAAATTATTGGCTCTGAAAGAAAAACGGTAATTTTGATAGAAAATTGTAGAGTTAAAACAGTCCAGAAAATCTATCGAAATCAGGGCAAGGGGGGGTAATACAAGATATTAAGAATAAGTTTATACCATAATTTTGTTTTTAATTGTTTTTTTCTGGACTGACAATTTTCTATCAAAATTACCGTTTTTCTTTCAGAGCCAATAATTTATCATTAAATAAGGTTATCATTCAATAATTTACCCTCATTGTAAAGATTATTAAATAAGCTCTTAGGCGATATATGTTTTGATTTGATACGTTCCATAATACCAAAAATAATAACCATTATACGTGAAAAAAGGAAGTGGCTCGATTTATTTGCTCCCAAGTGTATATTTGGTTTCAAACATTCTTTTTCACCAAGCGACCAGCTATTATGCCCCTCGATCTCATAAAACTGGCAAGTTATTTAAGTTATATATTTAAACCACGACGAATCTCACACTCACATCCAACAATTGTATTATACTAATTACAATTTTAATAAAATTCCGAGTAAAATTAAAACAATACCATTTTTAATAAAATATAAGCGTAATTTAACAAAAAATCTTATTGATAAATGCTTTTATAGTATACTTGAGTTCTTAGATTATAAGTTGTGAATTGTAGTATAATATAATTTATGAATTAATTGTGACCAAAATTGATTGAATTTAATATAGTTTACTAAACGCATGCGTTATTTAAGTTAATTAATTAATTTCTTGGTCAAGATTTTTTTTTATTTATTTGTATAGATATTTACATAATATAAGCTAACATATAAACTATAATAATATGTACAATTATATGAAAAAATAAACAAAATAATCATAAGGCATCAAAGAATTCGTCCGCATCGTTGTCAACAGGAACAGTGCCCAAAAGGCTGGCAGCAATGCCACGTTGTATGGCAATGCTAATTCTTTGGTCAAGAAATCAATTTCTTAAAATGATAATTTAATATGTACAATTTTCACTCCGACATTAAAAGCATAATACGAGATCAATGTATCTATCTATAGAACTTTCTGTACCTACCTTATGGATGCAAATAAAAATTATTTTCAGTGTGATGGTTATGTTCGCCCTGGACATATAAAGGCACTAATTGCCCATTCCTGTAAAAAATACCAGCTTTACATTTTTTACTGTGATGGGTTGAGCACATCCACCAGTCTCCAAGTTTCCGGCGATACTTTTTGAAGTACGAATATCCTTCGTAGATCAATAAAGAGTTGCCTCTTTGAGACGTCGTAAAACAAACTGAAATAAAGTGTTGGAGACAATTATTTAACTTACCATCACAATCACAACATAATATAATTAAAAAAAAACTATGGTGTCAAAGTTAATTACATACATTTAACGTAGGTGCCGTTCGTGGAATGAAAATAATATTAATAAGCTGCTGATCTACCGAATTGCACTTATCTAATATTTGTTTCGGTGCGGTTAGTGGAACAGCTTTGGTGCTGTTCGGCCAAGTGCTGTTGAAATCAGTCACTTACCTACTTGGTAGTTGGTTTAAAGAAAACAAAAACCGAACTGTATAATGATTTTTAATTAATTATTAAAACAACAAACAATAAAATTCATTCTAAAAAACAAAGTCACAATAATTTAAATATAATTATTTCGTGATTTCGTGCTTTTTGATTCGGGGTTCGTTAATGAGTTGAAAAAAAGTGGGCCGCGTTATGAATTTATGAAGTACCTAATAACTATTGTCATGATTTTCCCGTTGCGCAAAAAAGATGGTGCTTTTGATCGTGTACCTATAGCTCCGTCTCTCTCTCGCAATGGAAAAATGAGGACATTGATACTTCAAGTCGGTCAGGTTGAGGAGATGAATGAAAGGCGATAAAAAACAGGAAAAGGTATTTAAAAGGCAGATGAAGGGGACGCCCTAGGGGGACAAAATAGTGACCTTATTGGTGACGGTCTTCAGAAAGGTCCTCGCAACCGGCGTGCGTGAATGACCAGATAAATTAACGTAAAGGAAGCAGAAGGAGTACGTAAGGTTTATAGTAGATGGCGACTGGCGTTATGTAGTTTCTGCCTACCTCAATGAGAAGAAGGCGTGAGATTATGTATGTATATGTCGCAGCCAAGTGGTTTAATTAGCCGTTTAGATAACCGCCTAGCCTTTTAACTAAACGGCGGCCGTTCAACTAAACGGCCTGAATGATATTCAATTATACTTAAGGTTGGAACTGTAACCAATCACGCGCGAGCCGAATTGGTCGCAGTAACTAAGCCAGGGCACCCCGACCAAATGGGTTAAGTTAGCACTTTGATTAACCGCGTGCAAGCCGAAAGAGCGAAGCGAGATGAGCACTACTTCCCAAGGCCAGGCGGTTAACTAATTTAACCAGTTGGTTGCGGCATATAATACACTCACTGGCACGGAAATTTGGCCACATGTAGATCACTAAAAGCTTTTCAATGATTATGATCGCGTATACAGTACACAATTTCTTGGTCTATCGTATGGATTCTCGCCTTGCATCCTTTATTGCAGTGCGTTGAGCATCGCCATAAGCGTTTCCTAGACCCTGTTGAATTCTTTTTCAAACAGTAACTGTAACGCCCGACCCACAGCATATGGTTTCCGCGTTTTGACTCGGTGAAGAAATAATCTGAAAAATAAAATTAGAAAACGATTTTGAATATGTACTTAGGTGATATGCAATCGTGAAAGCGAAATATCTTTAACAGGAGGTAGTAATCAAATTGTTTGTCGATTAAAAATAAACAATTTGGAATATATAAAATTTATTTGCTTATGTAGGTATTCTTAAGTGTTATTATAACAAAATCATAAAATGTGGTAAGTATGTCTATGTAACGGTGCCTTATGGCAGAATTCATGTGATATGACAATAATAGATTCGCCTTAGTGTGTGATGAGTACCTCCAAGTATCAAGCTCTTAGTTTATCAATGAACAAAATACAAAGTGTAAAAAAATTTACCTTAAAAACTTTAAGAGGTGCTTTAGACCATCGAACTGAACAACTTTCACTATGGGACCAACTCCGAAATCACGAAAAAAAAATCAGCTGTTTCATACAAAAGTTCAATACCTACTCGGCCAAAATGTATGAAACAGCTCATTTTTTTTCATGATTTCAGAGTTGGTCCCATAGTGAAAGTTGTTCAGTTCGATGGTCTAAAGCACCTCTTAAAGTTTTTAAGGTTAATTTTTTTACACCTTATATAGCGTGCTCTGACTGGAGAGGTCCACTCAATCTGTGTGGTTCTTTCCTCAAAATACCATTTCAGACACTAATCTCATGATCTGACCAAGATTATGTCTGGACTTTAAAAGAGACTATGACCTCTGAGTTTGTTTCGGCCTTTCTTCTCAGAGTTGTCAGATAGGAAACGCCGACCTCGTCTAGTTTAAAAAAAATATGATTGACGTGTAAAAGTGTTTGTACAAACCTACTTACAGAAATAAAATCATTTATTATTTATCATTAGACATACTAGCTGCTGGCCGCGACTTCGTCCGCGAGCAATTTCTAGTTTTTACATAAAATATGTACTTATAGTATATCCTATAAAACTCGGCAATACAGCAGCTACCTGCTACCCATTAGTGAAAGAATATTCCGAATCAGATCAGTAATTCCGAAGAATACCTCCTACATACAATAGCACAAATACCCCCCCTGCCGCCCTCTTTATTACATTAGTATAGATTTAGAAAGAGATTCCTCCCCTTTCGTATTAATTTTGGATCTTAAATCTCCTTGAAGTTCCTTCCATTTCCTGCCATCTTCCTTCATCTCTTTTGTCAGTTTCCATACCAGCAGCGTCTCCTCAGTGGTTATGTTCGCCTGTCACATCAATAATGGTTTCCGCGACAGCCAGGATGGTAGCCTTACACCCTTTAGTATGATGAGTGGAACACTTCCAGAAGTTCTTGACCCCATATGTGTACTTCTTGAAGAATGTGTACCCGTTACATTTTAAAATTGGTTTCCCTTTTTGAGACGTCGACATGGTCACTGAAATAGATTTAGGATTTGAATATTTACCTTTATTTATTTATTTAAAGATTACCAGCGAGAAGCAATTATCTTCTCATCATCTGCCTAGCCTGTTCTCAACTATGTCTGGGTCGGCTTCCAGTGTAACCGGATTACGAGATGCATCTGAATACCAGTATATTATATGAAGCGACTGCCTATCTGACTTCTACAACCCGGTTACTAGGTAATAGAATACCCCTTGGTATTAAAACTGGTTGTCAGTTTTTCGGGCTTCTGAGGAAAGGTAACGACTGTCAAAAATCCACGAATGACAGCCGGGACCAACGGCTTAATATGCTGTCTGAGGCACGGAGAGTTCTCAGTATGTAAAGGTCACCCACCCATGAATCAACCGCGGCAAGCGCAGCTTAACCTGTTTGATCGACCGGCTGTTATTAGAATTATCTTCTACAACATTAAAACTTGTACAGTATACCTTAAAAACAACTCAATCATTAACGTTGACAAAATAACCAACAACATGTCATATTAAATATTATGCAATTTATTTATATTCCGAATTAGTTAAGACTATTTTAATTTAGCTGCATATTTAACAATAGTATAATTGTTAACATTACACATACTAAAGTAGAAAAATATACAAAAAATTGAACACATTCATTATTGGAATAGAATTCCACATAGTATATTCCACATTTAATTTACTAAAATAAAATTTTGTTGCACATAAATTAACCAAAATTTTCTTAAGGTGCTACTAATAAGAGCAAATTTTAACTAAGATATAGATTAAAAATCAACCGATATCTACAGGTACTCAACACAAAATAAATCGTAACGATTCGACTTTTTATTGCAATTATTAAAGTTAGTAAAATAAGAATAATACTAAATATGTGTTTGAACATTATTCAAATTCCTTAGTCCCCACACTAACATAACATCATGCCTTGTTACCCAGAAGGGTTGGGCAGAGGTGTACCTTTAAGTACAGTAAAGTTGTACACCAACATTTCGCCAATTATGTTTACTTAAGTCCCATGTCATATGGAACGATCCTATTGATATCAACTGAGCACAATCCAGACTCCTGCGGGGTAATTGCGTAACATAAAATGACAATTGATCGCAATGGGTTTCATTTTGACAGTTCACCCACGTTCATTGCGTCATTTACCTACGTTGTTGAGCGGACAAATTTTTCAAATCTATAAAGCAATGTCCTTCAAAACTCTAACCCCCTTATTCATAAAACTTATCAAACCTATTTTAGTTAAAATGGGGTTTGTCTCTTTCTTACACACAGAAATGACAACGTGACAGATAAAGACAAACGTTCTATAAACCTATTTTAGCTAAAATAGAGATAAAATAGGATTATGAATAAGGGGGTAAATGTATTACGAAGTTAGGGTGCGGGCTTCTACTGAGAAATTCCAGATAGAAAAACTTAATAAGACTTAGCCTTAACCAACGAGGCACTTTTCATCACAATCTTTTTGAATCATTTTGAAGGATACGGCTAAACCATTGCTTCATATGTTCTATAAAATTGTCTGCTCAACAACGTAAATAACGCAATGAATGTTGTTGAACTGTCAAAAGCTACTATTAGTGTGTACGCAATTACCCCGCAGGAATTAGCTTTTTATTTTATATTTTATATTAAATTTATCGGCTCTAATATATAATAGTAGATTACCGTACGTGTGACTTAAGTAGTACATTATTGCATCACAATCTTTTTTAATCATTTTGAAGGATACGGCTTTGAACCATTGCTTCATATGTTCTAAAAAATTGTCTGCTCAACAACGTAAATAACGCAATGAATATTGTTGAATTGTCAAAATGGAAGCCATTGCTCCTGATAATGTGTTACGCAAATACCCGGCTCTAGTGAGAAATGTTCACTAGATATCCAAAGCACAGTCCCAAATAAAAATTTACAAATGCATATGATTATTATTAACTCTAATAATTTCATTATAAATGGTGTGCACAGTAGCACGGCAACGCTTGTGGTTGTGTGTTGAGCATACCCATCTGGCTTTTGGCCCCGACACGTGTTGCTTGCAAAATGTGAAGCCTTCGATGCGTAGAAGCGTTCTACCACGTCGCGACATCACGAATGTCGCTAAAAAATAACAAAAACAGACATAATTATTTGAGAAGTAGAAAATAGAAGAACTTTGGGATTTTGGTGATAGGTTGAAAAAAATTATACTTATAGTAAAAATAAGAAAGAAAAATTGGGAAATGGGAGACAATGAGTTTAGTATACAAAAACTACGGTAACTATTTTTTCAGTCTGTATTAAGTATATATTTACTAAATACCTATGTATATTCTTGTATATTCTATGTATATGTAACTTTGTGTTTATTTCATTATAAAAATAAAGTAGTAAAGCATACAATATGCGTGTTTACTGACTGTTTGTACAGACGCCAGCACATCAAGCCACCCGAAACTGTAAAATTTTCCCAATCAACTTTGAACCTTAAGCTTTAGCGATAAAGTTAAAAATCTATTAAAGAAATTTGACAGATTGTAGTAGTTTGATATGCTGGTGTCTGCACATACCAAACTATCATATCGCAGTAATTTTATTATTGTACTTAATAATTTGGATATTCTATAATATTTCACATACCATAACAAAATGAAATAAGTAAAACGGTGGTGCATTGTGTTAATGAGGTTATTAAAACAATTTTATTTTATATACATATATTTTATTTTATATCCTAATATATTATTTATTTACTTTATATATTATTTTATATACTAATATACAAATTCGTCCTTATAATCTTATTTTCCATCCAGTTCTGCTAGAACATTGAGGTTTACCTGCCCGGTATAGCTTTATTTATTTATTTTTTAGCCAGTCATAAGGAGCGTGTATATCCGAGTAATGGACTATAACATCGTCGACAGTGTGCACTATAGCTTTACATTTCAATCTCTCATGAGAAGCACAGCGCCATCTTGTTTTGCTGCCTGCAACACCGTTGTATCTGAACTTTACGTCGTTCAACACCAGAATTCTGTTGCCTCGAGCAGTGTATTGAAAATGAGCAACAAGATCTGTAATAATAACGATTATGTTAAACATTATAATTAACATGACGGACACGGTATTCTTTTAGTATTAACCGGTCAAGCACTGCGCGTCGCCTATTAGCGACGAAACAATAGAAAATCAATTGTCTCATTAGCGGATCTCGACAGATTAAGCACATTAATGTTAAACCAGCACCATATTTGCGCACTTCCATTCAAAATCTGAATCTTTTTGAAGATATTGCTAATCCATTGCATCTTATGTTCGAAAAATTTGCTTGCTCAACAACGTAAATAACGCAATGCATGTTGTTAAACTGTCAAAATGAAAGCCGTTGCTACTGCGTGTGTTACGCAAATACCCCGCAGGAATTCACATGACAACTTGCACAAAAGAATGCAATTAGCTAGCATGCCATTGTGATATTCTATCATCATCTGAATAGCCTTTCCCCAACCATGTTGGGGTCGGTTTCAACTCTAACCGGATGCAGCTGAATACCAGTACTGTCCATGGAGCGACTGCCTATCTGACCTCCGCAACCCAGTGACTGGGTAATACGATACCCTTTGCCTGGTTGTCAGAATTTCGGGCCACTGATAACCCGCAACGTCTGTCAAAAATCTAAGATTGGCAGTCGGGACCAACGGCTTAACGTGATTTACGAGACATGAAAGGGTCTCGGTATGTAAAGATGATTACCAACCGCGGCAAGGGCAGCTTAACCTGATCGATCAACCCAACAAAATGAGACAACACAATAAAATGTTCGTAGAAAGTTTTTATTCAAAAAGTTAATAATTACAACACAATCAGTTCTTTTTTTTTACATCGTTTTAAATCCGTACTAAAAACATCTAAGTTAAAAATTAATCTTATTATTGATTAGTATAATGGATTAGATTAGTCAATTCTTAATATTAATCTCTACACTAGGATTCTCGTACCGTAGGTGCTAACAGAGTAGATGATGTAGCAATATCTGTACAAATATTTGAACCGACGAATATTCGAAGGTTCTGCAAACATTTGTTATTGTCCATCTAGAACAAATATCTGCCGAACCTAAGAATATTCGTCAAGTTGTAAGGAACCATAACTGAACTAAAATAACTATCTCTAGAGCCTAGATATAATTAATAGTAGTTCTTCCAGAATTATGCACGGTAAAATTATTTATTACGAAATATGACTAACAACAAATTAATAATTGATCGCAGTAAGTCATCTGCCTTCATCTGCCTAGCTTTTCCCAATTATTTTTGGGGTCGGCTTCCAGTCTAACCGTATGCAACTGAATACCACTATTTTATATGAAGCGACTGCCGATCTGCCCTCCACAACCCAGTACTGGGTAACACGACACACTTTAGTATGACTGGTTGTCAGGCTTTCGGTTTCTGACGGCCTGTAACGACTGCCAAATATCCACGAATTAAAGATGGTAACCCATCCACGGACAGACAGCGGCAAGCGTAGCTTAACTTAATCGATTGACCCGTGCGGCTGTTTTAACATAGCCATGAGCCCTTCTCTGCTTTATGGTGTTAAATATAAATCTATATTATGGTCCTAAGAAACGCACTTGTCTCCGAAAGCGAAAATATTTTTTTGGCATACGTAATTAATGAAAATCTCATCAACTCATAAGTAACATTTCTAATCAAATCAGTCAATACTTAACTAAGTTACAAGTTATACTTCAGACATATACCAATAGGATTAATAATTATAATCAATTTTCATGTTAATGCAAAATTAATACATTTCAAATGTTAGTAACTACTTCAAATCTTAAAAAAAGTATGGCATATTTTTTTAATAAGAACTTATTTACAATTTTTAAATAATTTGGATTAAGTACCAATTCGTCGGTTAAACTTTATGTAGGAAACATATCCATGACTTAGAAAACCATATTTTTAATTAGTCTAGTAATAATCGTACGACGTTTAACGGTTGACAATTAGATGAATTCCTTTCTCTCACGCACGAATGAACAAAACCATCATATCGCTAATTTGGAGAAACATCGACGTAACTGCTACTTTTTTTACTTCTTTGCTTTCCTAACGTAAATACGCTTTCTAAGTGCTTTGTCATAATTAACTAATTTTTGGGAAAAATATATTTACGTCGATGTTTCTCCAAATGAGCGATATATGTATATAAAATAACAAAGAGTTGCACTTACCTATAAACGAACAAGCATACATTTTTATTTTAAATAAATATTTTTATTATATGACAAAATGAGAGCAGTGGTGGCCCAGTAACGGCCGTAAATTACGAGTTGTAGGTCGTAGGTTCGAACCCTGACAGGCGCTTTACTTTGATAATTTCATCACCACTGCTCTCAAAACGGTGAAGGAAAACATCGCGAGGAAACCGACATGTCCTAGAACCAAAAATTCTAAGACAGGTGACATCTACCAACCCGTACCAGGCCCACGTGGTGGATTACTGCCGACTCCCTCTTACAGAGGAGGCCTGTGTCCTAGCAGTGGGAATATTATAAGCTGATTATCCTATACGGCAAAAGAAAAATCAATATTATACCTACTCCTGATTAATTTCATTTTCAAGGATGATAAAAGTGTATCAATTAGATTTTTTTATTGCTTACTATATTCTCAAGAACCGAGTCCCGCTTATTAGAAAATAGTTATACTGGACAAAACTGGAAACCTGTTGTCATGGCACAACCAATTTATCAGCAGTATTTGGAGAACTTTTTATAATTATTCTTATGTTGCTTTCATAATCTGAGGACAAGACTGATAATGTACAGACGCCAGCACATCAAGCTACCCGAAACTGTAAAATTTTCCCAATCAACTTTGAACCTTATGCTTTAGCGATAAAGTTGAAAATCTATTAAATAAATTTAACAGATTGTAGTAGGTTGATGTACGGCGTCTGTACCTATTTACATAGACGATATTATGATAAAATAATGGATCGCAGAACGCAGCTAGTTTCATAATGTAGTTTCTGCCCATCTCCATGGAGAAAAAAAATACATGAGTTAAGTCAGTTTGTAACTAATGAATATGTTCGTTGATCATTTTAACAATTGTTCCGTTGACAGTATATATGGAAGCACCACAGCCTCTGTTATGGTGTGTAGAACAAACCCATCTGATTTTATTCTTATGGGACGCTTTCATATAGTAAGTGTAGGGGCCCATACCGAGCAACGGTTTCCCTTTCTGAGATCGCAAAAGTAGTATACCTGTAAAAATTAAAACTTGTTAAAGCCTGCTACGTAAGATGAAATATATTTTAGGATATTTAAGTAGGAAACCATTTTCGAGAAATATTACTTACCTGTCTGAAAAAAACGTCGTTGGAGCAATTCTTGTGTCTTAAATTTTTTACCATTGAATGCTACAAAATCGAATAAATCATATTACCAGATGAAAGAGTTCTGATATATATTTTTTTTAATACACGCCAAAATTCTTCAACATGGGTGTTCAAAATAAAAGACTGATAACTTTTACTTTTTATAATAACACACATTAACCTAACTATATCCACTCCAAATCTTATTCGAATTCATTTATACAAAAATAATAATCTCTAACTAAAGTAAACTTCAAAATGATCTCAAGTATGCTGAAGTATGTACTTAATTACAATGTTTCTTATTAAAAAACACGGCATCATAAATTTTTATTTCATTTTGGCAAAAACTTTTAAAGATAAATATATAATTATTACATAACAGTGTACATTGAGTTCTTATACATTACATTTTTTGTTTCAACTATGTACCCAAGTCGGATATGCAATAGTATTTTAAGAAATTAGAAGAAATAAATTACAAACAAATATATAAATTACAAAAAAAAATACAAATTACTTACAAATATTATTTTTTATCAAAAAACTCATGCAGATTATAAAATACATTATCAGTTAACATTTTTTTCAATTTATTTTTTAACATAATATTTCCATTTAATTGATTAATTGCTAGCGGTGACTGGTTGTATACACGAATAGCAGTAACATAGGTACTTTTATAATACATCATACGAGTTGTAGGTCGTGGGTCCGAGCCCAGGCAGGCGCTTTAATTTGTGTAAATAATTTCATCACCTCTGCTCTCAAAACGGAAAAGGAAAACATCGTGAGGAAACCGGCATGTCCTAGAGCCAAAAAATCGAAGACATCTACCAACCGACACTGGGCCAGCGTAATTACAGCAAACTCTCTCTCGAAGATAGGAGGCCTGTGTCCCAGCAGTGGGAACATTATAGGCTGAATAGCTCGTCACGTTACGCACAGTAAAAACTTCAGAATTGTAATTTAATTTTAATGTCGATATCGAACTATCATCTTAACTAATGGTATAAAGAGGCAAAATGTCTGTTTGTTTGTAAGAGGTAATCTCTGGAAGCACTCAACCGATTACACAATTATTACACTGTGTTCCACGCGCGCCTCAAAGAGATGTCAGCATACAGGAAGGGGCCTATCAGGGCCGAAGCCTGCTAGGGGTGCGGGATTGTCCGAAAGGGCTACCGCTACCCCGGAACATAAAGGGCTAAGGAAGGAACACGGGTGGGTTTTAGTCAGTAAGAGTCTGACACTCCCTTCCGCTCCACCCAGTGAAGGAGGAGTCATTTGATAATTTATCATCGAAAAAAAAAATTACACTGATTGAAAGCTATACTATATAACTTGTATGTCTGGTGCAAACTGTCAACATAAGTTGGTTATTAATAAATAAAATAAAAACTATTGTCAAGTACCATAGGATGTGTTTTAAGATAATGTTGACTTCCACATGGTCGGAAGTCTCGGGCAGAAGAGTGATAGTTATGGTTTAGCAACAATTTTGTTTATAGATCAACAACTCGTACATAGCCAGTAGTATGGACATCTAAACAATAAACTATTTCGTCGTTGACTGTGTGGACAACTGCCTTGCATCCGTATTTGGCATGACTGGTACATCTCCATCGGATTTTGAGAGAGTCTCCTGCGCCATTTCTTCGGTACCTATATCCACCAAGCACGAGAATCCTGGATCCATTACCGTTGGTGAAGAACATTGGGTGAAAGTCTGAAATAAGGTGATCATGTTATTGTACGCTGTTGATAATATAATAGGCAAAGGGAATTGTTAAAACTCTGAATTTGTAACAATATGTAATCCCAAAATAGAAACTTAACTCATTTGTTACTATGACACCAGAAGGCCAATTCCAGTCGCAGTCTCATCTCAGCGACAGTCAATGTCAGAAACTTGTCAAAAATGTAAGGGATATTGGATTCTCGCCTCGGTGTTCTGAGTTAGCACGTGTGTCTAGAATTTTTTGTTGTTATTGTGGTATTGTTGATACTTTTGTGACTTGTGTTATTGTTTAACTGTGTCGTTAGTGTTCGTAAATAGGTTAGTATTGTGATTGTTTTGTTTTAAGTCTCGTTTTATCCAAGATGGATAAGAATAAACCCCCTGATCCTGATCCTCCAGATATTCCAGATCCTTCAACTCCTTTTTCTCCTTTCTCTCCGAATCCACTATCTCAATTCGCGGATGTTGTTTGTAGTGTTACAGAAATGGATGTAACACAATCACAATCAAATTCACGCAAACGCCCTGTTAGCGAAGAAGTTTTGACTCCTACCCCTCCAAGCAAGCAACCAAAAAGCCAAATTGGTCGTACTAAATACTCCGTAATGGATAAGGCTCCCTATATTGTCCACGTTTCTCGTATTGAGAATCAACCAAATGCTGGCACGACCCTACATCCTGTTAATTTTGGTAAATTTCTAATGAATAACAACATTGCGAACATTGTTCGTGGTGGTGTTAACAGAGTCGGTAGAAACCGTGTGTCAGTGGAGTTTACTTCCCCTCAGGACGCTAACTCTTTCTTGGTAAATAGCCTGTTATCTAAATATAGTTATACTGCATCAATCCCTACATTTAATGTCACAAGGATGGGTGTTGTTACTGGTGTTCCCTCAGATATTACGGAAGAAGAAGCTTTAACATATTTGATTGTGCCCTCAGGCTGCGGGCAAATACTGAAAGTTCGCCGTATTAATAGGAAAACTCAACGAGACGGGGTTAATGAGTGGAAACCCACTGAGACATGTGTTCTGACATTCGATGGGCAAGTTTTACCAAATAGGATTTACTGTTGTTACACATCCCTCCCTGTTGAGCAGTACATATACCCGACAATTCAATGCCGTAAGTGTTGCAGATTTGGACATGTGTCGAATCTATGCAGGTCTAAACCACGCTGCAGTAAATGTGGCCACGATCACCCTGGTGATGGTTGCAACATTTCTGAGGGCGAGGCCTTCTGTGTGCTTTGTTCGGGTAATCACTTCGCCAATAGCAGGTCATGCCCCGAGTATGGTAGACAAAAGGCTATTAAAACTGTCATGGCTGAGAAATCCATTCCCTATGCTGAGGCTAGTAAGATTATCCCAACAGCTTCCCGCAATTATGCCAACATTGCCAAAACTCCGATTTCACAGTCCTACCGCAAAACTGTGACACTTAAACCCAAAACTCATGCCCCTCTTTCCCCATCTTATGACAAAGTTGCTCATCAGCAGATAGTTAGTTCTCCCCCACCTTCACAGCCTAATGGTTGCTCTCTTAATAACAATAATGTGTCTTCCAATAATACCGGTTCTATTATTGAACTTCTTATAAAGCTCTTACCTATCGTTATTTCTTCTTCTTCTTCTAATACTCAATCACCGTCCAACGTTGCCGACCAACTTATAACTCTTCTTCTAGACATTAGAAATGGCGTCTCGCCAAGTATTCCTTCAGTGGAACGTGAGGAGCGTGTGGCATAAAAAGCACGACCTCATATTCCTTTTAAATAAATACAAGCCATTGGCTTGTTCCATAGCTGAGACTTGGCTTACCCCAAGTCTTAGCTTTCGTATGCCACACTTTAACATTCTCAGATGTGACAGATCTGATGGCTACGGAGGATCGGCTCTCCTCGTCAACAATCGGGTCCCTCTTTTGCCCTTCTCTTTGCCTTCGCTCACAGGTGATATGAGTATTGTAGCAGGAAGGGTGGAAGGCATTACAGTGTTTTCAATTTACATTGCTCATCCTCATCAAGATTTTTTGGCTATTTTAAAAAACATTTTTTCCAATATTCATGGACCAATTTTGGTCATGGGTGATTTTAACTGTCACCATTACAGATGGGGATCGGAACGCTGTGATGCCTTTGGTGTAGCTTTGGTTGAGATCTTGGACGATCTGGATCTCTGCATTCTTAATAGTGGTTGCCCAACTCGCAGATCTCCTCCTGGTCAACAAAAAAGTTGTGTGGATTTAACTTTTTGTTCGGTTGAGCTGGCAGCTTCGACCTATTGGGAATGTACGACCTTGTCGCATGGTAGTGACCATTACCCTATTATCATATCTTTGGTTAATAAGACTTATTTAGAGAAAACTTCCCCTCCACTTTTGAAATATAACCTGTCCAATCCAGATTGGGCAAAATTTGTATCATTATTGGACGGCAAAATTGATGTTCTTCCAAATTTAAATTCAAGTTTATTAGATCCTTCTGGTCACTGCCATGCCAAAAGCTGTTATGAGGGATTTGTTACGGCCATTACCTCCAGTGCGGATTCCTGCTTTCCGCTGAAAAACAGTGCCCGTGACAAAATACCTTCTCCTCCGTGGTGGGACCCAGAGTGCACTGCGGCAGTCAGAGATAGAAATGAGGCCGAGCAGTGTTATAATGCAGATATGAGCACCGAAAACCTATTGGCATATTTGCGGATAAATGCCAGATCCAAGCGTCACCTTCGCAAGAAAAAACGTGTAGGTTGGGTTAAATTCTGTACTTCCTTATCTCCCTCTACTCCGGTCTCGTTAGTTTGGAAAAGCATCAACAGGTTTAGACGTGGGTGTTCTCCGTCAGTCTCTTCACCGATCACTAGGGGAACAGCTGACCTTTTTTTTGACAAAATTGCTCCACCATATGTTCCTCACTCTTCTGAATGTTTTAATAGTATGTCCCTGCAAAGTGCTTCAGAGGATCCTTTTGATGTGCCATTTACTTTGAAAGAATTGAATGTGGTACTCAAGCATGTTCGGGACTCAGCTCCCGGTATTGACGGTGTGCCATATTCTTTTATCGTTCATTCTGGAGACAAGGCTAAACTATACTTCCTTGACATCATTAATTTTTGTTACTGTAATGGTTGGGTTCCCGATCAGTGGAAGTTACAAATTATTATTCCCCTATTGAAGCCAGGCAAACATGTAGATGATCCGAACGGCTTTAGACCAATTGCTTTATCCTCAGTCTTGGCCAAACTATTGGAACACCTTATCAAGAACCGACTTGAATGGATAGTCGAATCGAGAGACTTGCTGCCGAATTACCAATTTGGTTTCAGGAAAGGGCTCGGCACTATGGACAGTGTTGGCGTTTTAGTTGCGGATATTCGCTTAGCGTTTTCCAAAAATGAATCCGTTGTTGCCGCCTTCCTAGACATCTCCTCTGCATACGACAACGTTCTTCTTCCCGTTCTCAGGCAGAAACTGCACCAGCTGAGTCTCCCGGGTAAGATGATCGAATGTATCTGTGCTCTTCTCTTGTCTCGTTCTCTGGTTTTGAGGGTTCAGGGGGAGGATTTCGATGAAAGGCAGACTTGGAAGGGACTTCCGCAAGGCTCCGTGCTGAGCCCCCTTCTTTATAACTTATATACTGTAGACATTGGCTCCTGCCTAAATAATAACTGTCACATCCTCCAATATGCCGACGACTTAGTCTTGTATGTGACAGATTCCTCCATTGTAGACGCTGCGTCGTCTCTATGCCTCTCTCTGGACTCTCTGAACCAGTGGCTTTTAAGCCATGGTATGTTGTTATCCGCACCAAAAAGTTCGGCAGTAATTTTCTCTCGCAAAATATTGATCCCACACATCTCAGTAGACATTTCGGGTTATAATGTTCCGTTAGTTAATAAAGTAAAATTTTTAGGCGTTTTTCTAGATTCAAAATTAAATGGTAAGCATCATATTAATTTATTAATTCAAAAATGTGAAAAAATTGTTTCGATTTTAAAAGCTCTCGCGGGTGTCTGGTGGGGTGCCCATCCTTACACTATGAAATTGGTCTATAACGCTTTAATTCGTAGTGTTTTAGACTATGGTATGTTCCATTTAGTTCCATGCAACAAGGGTGCTTTGGCTGGGCTGGATAGGATTCAGTCAAAATGTCTTCGGATTATCTCTGGTTGTATGAAGTCTTCTCCCATTAATGCATTGCAGGTTGAGTGCGCTGAACCTCCCCTGGCCTTAAGACGGCAGTATCTGGCCTCCCGTTTTCTGGCTAGGTTAATATCTAGATCTTCACATCCCCTTTTAGCAAAACTAAATGAGTTAGATGCCTTATGTAGAAGCTCAAATTTCTGGAAAAACAAAGAAACTCCCTTAGTCATAAAAGCATTTCGTCAAATTCATAATTTAGGATGTCCAATAGAACAGAGTCCCCGATTACCCCTTTTTAACTTTCCCTATGAAGTCTTATGTTTCTCCCCAAAAATTCTCTTTGACATCGGTATTTCCAAAAAGTCCCCTTCAGCGAATTCAGCCTTCAATGCGGCGGTGGGAGAACGATGGTCCGGGTTTCAAAGGTTTTTTACAGATGCTTCAAAATTTAATGATTTCAGTAACACTGGCGCTGCGGTTTATTACCAAAGCTCCAGAATTATTTTACAGTTCAAATGCCCTAAAGAGTCTTCCGTGTTCACGGGCGAGTGTGTGGCTTTATTGGAAGCTTGTCTTTTCATAGAGTCACATCACAATATTGACAGAGCCGTTATTTTCACTGACTCTCTTAGCTGTCTGCAGGCCTTAGTACAAAACCCTTTCAAAAGTAAATTGCACAGTTCCCTTGTTTTAAAAATTAAAAATTCTTTATTTTCTTGTGCTAGTAGTCAAAAGGAAGTTCAGTTAGTTTGGATACCTAGTCATTGTGGCATTAAGGGCAATGAATGTGTTGATGCTTTGGCCAAAGATGCTTGCTCTTCAGCAACAGCTGACCTCACCTACAATACTCATCAGGGGTATGACTTACTGAGCCTTCCAAAAGCTAAGCTCCAATCCTCATGGCAGGAACAGTGGAATATCACTGGAAGGAAAAAGGGCAGATTTTACCATGCTGTACAACCAATAATAAAATCAAAACCTTGGTTCTATGGCTTCAAAAAAGCCTCAAAAACAATTATTTCTACCCTTTGTAGAATTCGGTTAGGTTTCTGTTGCACTCCGGTTTTTCTGCAAAAGATTCGTGTTCGAGACTCCTCTCTCTGTGAATGCGGGTTGGAAGAGGGCACTCTGGATCACATCTTCTTTGAATGTTCGAATAATGCTCCACCTTTAGATTTATATAGGCGTCTCCCAAAATTTAAGATCCCTCTTCCGATTAATTTCCCGTCTCTACTAACATACTCCTCTCCAGATCTGCTTGTGGCGCTGATGACCTTCATCCGTCACAATAACATAAAACTATGAATTATTCTGTATGTGTGGGTGTGGTATGCGTGTATTTTATGTTTTAACAATTATGATATTTATTTATTTCTATTTTTTGTTTGTTTCAGTCCCGTACTAATCCAGCGAGATCTACATTGTATCAACTAGATTAATCAAATAATTTTATTCGTTTATAACCATTTTTTTTTTTTTTTTTTTCTCTCATGCACACTTGTTCTTTCAGCTCACTTTAGACATTGGCAGAATAGTCGACATCGGCTTTGCTTGCCATTTATTAAAAATAGAATAGAATAGTAAGGGATATTAGAGGTATTTTTGACAGATTGAAACTGAGATCAGACCGTTAACGTTCTTAAAATTACAAGAAATGCCCTTCTGATAAAGTTTTGGTTAATAAATTTATAACAAGTTCTACTTACAATAAAAAAACTTTTTTACAAAAAAAAACAACCGACTTCAAAAAAAAACACTACAAAGTGATAAATAACTTTAATTTCGGAAGTCGGTGTCGTTGGTCCCGCATTTTAGTTTTTTGACACCGACTTCCGAAATTAAAGTTATTTATCACTTTGTAGTGTTTTTTTTTGAAGTCGGTTGTTTTTTTTTGTAAAAAAGTTTTTATTTTTCACTTTTTAGTTGTACCTACCCCACAAAAAAGTAAACAAAAAGATCGTTAATGTAGATCAATTTTTAGATTTTTGTTGATTTTTCAAAAACCGCTTGTCCGATTTCGATAAAATTTTCATGGGACCATTTGGGAAGTATACCCTTTCCAACAAAAAAAGAATTTTCCAAATCGGTTGGCAAGCAACGGAGTTATGCGCGAACAAACATAAAAAAAAAAAAAAAAACAAAAAAAAATACAAACATTCGAATTGAGAACCTCCTCCTTTTTTAGAAGTCGGTTAAAAATCATAGGAGTATTTTTAGCGAATGTATTTAAGGCTTACCTAAAGAACTACTGCTTTAACAGCTGTAAACAAAGGCACAAATAAAACAATAAAATTAATTTCGTGTTTTATTTAAACAACTCTCTTATGAAATATCACAATATTCTAATAGTTACAAATGTACCATGCATAGATCTTGATCAGCCGAACGCGACGCATACACCTAGTAATCGGACGTCATCGGACGATGTCGGTCGTTGAAGTAGTGTACGCACATTTTTTTTTAATGGCATCTCGCTGTTTAACCTATGAGGTTGTCGTCTGCTTAACTGGGCTTGCCTGTGGATGCCTCAATAAATTAAGGCCTCCAGCCAAAGCTTAAAAACTAAGCGACTACACGCTAAGGGCACCCCCTGTGGGGTAAGGACCTCGACTTAGGGCGTCGCTGTGAGAGGGCAGCAAGGGACAGGCTGGATCGGAATTATTTAGGGACGAATTTAAAACTACAGGCTCAGCGGCGCGGGCTGGCTCGAGCAAGGGTCGGGGCGGACATGGGATAGGGGTTCACGACGGGCGTTGACGGCAAGGACGGAAGGACTGCTGTCGGGACTTGTACTTTCTGAGAGTACTGGTGGCCTTACTACTCTCCTACAAGAGGGTCGTGGCGTCCTCGGGGATGGTAAGGGTATGCCTCGGTCGGCGAATCCTACTTATGCGGGAGGAAGTGTATTGGGCGGCCGCTGAAATCAGGTGATTGGGGTGCTTTATAGCAGTATCAAAGAAACTCTTGGAAAGGCGTTTCAAAGTCATTTTCGTGAACTGCTGGTCATTCTGAGATCTAAGTGTAGACTCTCATTGCGGACATAGAAGGGGGCTCCCGTGACCTTTCTGGAGGGTCTGCATCCTATGCAAATGATGAGGCTTAGCGTGTGCGAAGACGACGCAAGCATAGGTCATGATGGGACGAATGACCGCGGTGTAGGGGCGCAATTTGCACTTCAGTGACAATTTGCTGCGGACGGTCAGTATGAAGTAGACCCTACTGAGAGCGAAAGAGGCGCGCGAACGAGCCGTCTTTATGTGCTTACTGAAAGTGAGATGATGGTCTAGGATAACACTTAAGTATTTAGCTTGCTTTTCCCCAAAGGATCGGCTTGCCATACATAGGGATCGGATTGGGTAGTGTACGAACTCGCACTCAATTTCTTTTATAAATGTTCGGTTCGATCGGCCGAGATCAACCGATGACGTTCGGCCGAAGAAGGATTAGGTAGGTGTATCCGAACCGTTACACTAACGCTACAGTTTCTTAGAGGAGCTACATAACCGCCGCCAATGACAATCATAAACATGATGGCAGCGGAGTTTGACATTCCGGTGTCAAAAACGGTCTCCAGGAAAACACTCCAACTTAGGTACAGTCACCAAAAGAGATAAGTAACCAGGGAGTCGGATATAGTTGAAGTTTAGTAAGAAACCGATGGATGTTTTCGACTGAAATTTAATTTGATAAGCTGTTTGTTGTGTATTAATAAAATAAAATTTCATTCGAAAACATTCATCGGTTTCTTACTATGCTTCAACTAAATCCGACGACCCTGGTTCCTTATCTCTTTTGGTCTTTCGTAAATAACGTTTCAGTGACGTCATTCACCGGTAAATTGCAGACGCAATGTGGCGGTCACCGCTCTTCTAGGAAACTGTAACTTTACAACGTAGACTGACACAAATATTTAATGAAAATAAAAATGTTTGGTGTTTGGGCCATGGAGAAAAAAATATAGGTATTATTATTCTCAAATTAATTTAAAAGCATCTATCTAGTTTCGTGGGCACTTTCATCACATATTGGATACTTTAACTTATTTAAATTATTAGGTACCTATATAAGAAAATAAAGCTTATGATCTCGTAAGAAATACATTACGAAAGAAAAACATAAGCCCTTTATTCATAAACGTCGCTTAAAGTTAAGTAGTGATTCGCGACTGTTTAACCATACTTTTTTGACGTTTGAATGTCACTTAACTTTAATCAGCAGTGGTAGCCCAGTGGTAACGAATGCGACTAACGAGTTGTTGGTCGTAGGTTCGAACCCAGACCGGCGCTCTACTTTGTGTAAAATTATTTCATCACCACTGCTCTCAAAACAGTAAAGGAAAACATCGTGAGGAAACCGGCATGTCCTAGAACCAAAAATTCGAAGACATGTGACATCTACCAACCCGCACCCCAAAGCAAATCTTTAAGTAGGTACCTAACTACATAATTTGAGCACTCTATTGGGCATAAGGTGCAACCAATACAGGGGACATTTCATTAAAACATATTAAAAGCGCAAGGATTCTAAGGCCGAGATTAATCAATATTACTTAACGTGAGGCCAACATTATTGTTTCCGTCTCTATCTTGCACTACAAGTTTGACAGTCGCAAGACAGTGACAGGAATACTTGTTCTTAAGCCCACTCCACTTTCACTAAGACTAGATGACACCTAAATGTAAAGGTAAGTTTAAGCAGTTGCTCAACGCAAAAAAGCATCGCCAACCACAAGGCGATGACTGGGTAAAGTTACGACAGCGATTCCTCAATGCGTACCATACTAAATGTTAAAAAACTTTTACAGGTTGCAACAGAATTATGACAATCCTGACAAACACCGATTTTGACTCAAAAAACCACAGACAACTGACAAAAAAGTTGATTTCGAAGCTTACAAGTTGTCTACTGAGAAATTAATGGTAAGATACAAGTTGTGGCTTAGGAAACTGCTCACCTAATAAAATCCAGAACCTACTTGGTTGGGAGAAGACACCTGTATAATACGCGCCACGAAAGATGAGACCTGACAACCTCTAGTAGGGAGTTTGCGCAGGTAAGTCGTGTACGAAATAGTTACCCATAATGTATATATCTAGTCAGAGATTTATCGATGAAATTTAGATAAAAATCTTAACAATATTATAATATTTATTACGAAATAATAAAGTTTAAAAGTCAAGTCTCATCTTTCGTGGCGCGTACGCATGTGTTTTTACTCAGCACAGGAGTTAGGGCTTCTCTTTGTTTGTACACATTTTTCTATGCCAATAAAGAATTATTATTTTTAAAATGTATTTCAGATATCACGGGACCCTGAGGTCCCGAATTTTTGGAAGGAGTACGAGAAGCCAAAGTCAACGCGGAGAGGTCCCTTAGACTATTATTATAAGGCCTAATTACTTAACTCGGTGTTGTTTTACTTGGCGTAAGTGAAAACGGGCATTAGCCAAAGCACGCTAAGTAGCATTAATATCTCAGCCTTAGTGCAAAAAGCAAAAAAAACATATTGAAATACCTAACTACAACCTACAATACGGCCGATGAATCAAGGCCGGTCTAAGCATACCTATAGGCTCTCCGAACTTTCGCATTTTTGAGAATTGCATCTTGCAAGTCAACCTGGGAGGTTGTCGTCTGCTTAACTGGACTTGAAACTACTGCTTAGCCGGTCTGAACGTAGGCTCTTCGAACTTTCGCGCACGTTCTCTCACTTATAAAGGGATAAGAAACAGGATGTAAAGTTCACTCATACTCCATAGAAAAGGGAGGACCCTCCGACCATACGGGTGTTGTGTCTGGTGGGCAACTGTACGACAATTGATGTCGGGAGGTTATATACATGTTAGTTGCGCAGGAAACTTTGCTTGCGCGATGCAGGATTTTTCGTGACTTCAGTGTGGTGCGTAGTTCGTATGTGGCGATGTAGATGCCACCACACATTCAAACTCGCCTCATATCACCATTTGGTTCCTAAAAAAATTTATTGCGAAGGCTTCTGCGCAAAGTTCGGACCGGCTATGATTCATCGCCCGTATTGTAATTTAACTTAATTTGTGCTTATTGACAAAATAAACAACATCGTTATCGACAGTGTGTAGTCTTGCTGGGCATCCGAAACGCTCGTGTGTCGCACATCGCCATCTTACTTTATCCGAACAAATTCTATTGATTCTGTACTTTACGTCACCAATCATAAGCATGTTTTTGCCTCGGCTGCTTCGAAAAAAATATGGTGTAAGCTTGAGACCTGAAATAAAGAAATTACATATATTTAATAATTACTCAAATTATATTATATCTTTTAACATAAAAAATAACTAAAAATTAATTGATAATAAAATTTTTTTGAAGTTCCTATCTTTCGGCATGAATGGAAATATAGTATCATCAGGTTATACAGGTGACGAAAAATAAATAAAACCAAAAAGTGAAGGGTATTAAGTAAATTAAATTGCAAAGCGAATAAATAGTCATTATTATTAATTATATACTGGTATTCAGCTGCATCCGGTTATACTAGAAGTCGACTCTAACACAATTAGGAAAAGGCAGATATGATGATATAATTTATTGTAGCTTACAAATTATGATACCTACGTCTATACGATACTTAAAACAAAGAATTAATTAATACTTTTCGTATGCGTAAGAAAAAACACAATGGCACGTCAGTAGGTACTGTCGCGCCATTTTGTTTTTTTTTTTCAAAATGGCGGCCACGCATTTAACCTATATAAATCGAAAGCTGAAATATTTTCTAAAACGGAAATATTTTCCGTTAGCATTGATGCTGCACGGAGAAAGATACAATAATATAAGCAGTTTTCCTATGTCAATTATTTATTACTGTAATTACGGTTCACAAAAGCTTTTTTGAAAAAAGAAACATATCCTTGATGTTTTTCGGTGGATGGTTGTGGATTTCAAGAGCGTATACGATGTCGTCATCAATAGTATGGACCCCTGCTGAACATGACCTGTTTGAACATCGCCACCTAATCTTGTGTGAAGACTCAGCACGTTGAGTAAAAGTGTAATTATTCAGGAGTAACAACTTCCGTCCTCTTTTGGATTGTATATAATTCACTGGAAAGCAAAATTATATATTATTCATAAATTCATTTTTAAAATCTAATAAATGGTGACGATCACAGACAGCTTACATAATTAAGAGAGGTACGTCTTATAGGATAGGTTCAGTCTTTTGAACGGTGCCCCCTTCCATGTGCTGATGGTGACCACTGGTTTTAGTGAGGTAAATATCTTATCACAAAGGTCTTATTCCCGAAGCCCGCCTTTTGAAGGTTTCCCCCGAAAACAAGAAAAAAGGTACGTCTTATAGGAACTTAAAATGATATAAGAACACTTTTCTTATGTTAATTATTTATTACAGTGATATATTTACACATTATAATGTATAAGCTAACACAAATCTTAAAGAAATTTTATCGTGCACTACATTTTCAACTCTTGGTGTTAAACCGAGCACGAGAATCCAACAGAGCGCATTAAAAAGACACATTCTTGGATTTTCAACCCTCGGCGCTAAGCAGTGCGTTGAAAATCAAGTGCGCGAAAAACATCGCCAAGAAAAAAAATCCTGGGCTTAGAGCAGTAATTCAAGAGTTATTTTGATAAACATGTAGCTTGTTGAGGTCTCTCGGTGGGTGTCCATGGTCTTCAAGAGCACTTACTATGACGTCATCAATAGTCATGATTTTAGCATAACACGACCTATCTGAACATCTCCACCTGATCTTGTGTTCAGACTGACAATGTTGACTATATGTGTATCCGTTCAGGAGTAGTAACTTACGTCCTTTTGACGACGTAACAAAATTCACTGAAAACCAAATTTTTATCCATAAATTATGTAAACGTTTGCAGGGTCAACATGGCAAGAGATCGCACAAGACAAGGAGGTTTGGAAGGGAAAAGGGGAGGCCTTTGCCCTGCAGTAGGAAAAATATAGGCTTACAAAAAAAAAAACATTTTAATGCAAGGACACCAATAAATTAAAACACAAAACACGTTTAAGTAAATGAAATTGGATTGAAATAAAATACATAACTATGTTTATTTATAACAAAGGAACGATGGATGGACTGTGCGAAAGATGTTATGGCTAGAGAGGTGACTACTGAAAATACGACTAATAAAAAAGATTGGAAGAAGAAGACGCGTTGTGCCGATCCCAATATAGATTGGGAAAAGGGCAATTGAATGATGATTTATCATAATCTTATACTCCATTTGTTATAACATTAGAAAAAAGAGGCTCCCAGAAGCAGGAGTACGAAACCTTTTATTTTCAAGTTAAGTTCAAACAATAAATAATGTAAGTGCTTTTTAGGGTTCCGTAGTCAACTAGGAACCCTTATAGTTTCGCCATGTCTGTCTGTCCGTCCGTCCGTCCGTCCGTCTGTCCGTCCTCGCTTAATCTCTGTGACCGTTAGCACTAGAAAGCTGAAATTTGGTACCAATATGTATATCAATCACGCCGACAAAGTGGTAAAATAAAAATTGGAAAAAAATGTTTTATTAGGGTAGCCCCCCTATATGTAAAGTGGGAAGTGATTTTTTTTTTATTTCAACCCTAACGTGTGATATATTGTTGGAAAGGTATTTAAAAATGAATATGGGTTTACTAAAATCATTTTTTGATAGTGTCAATAACTTCGGAAATAATCGCTCCAAAAGTAAAAAACAATGTGTGTCCCCCCCTCTAACTTTTGAACCATAAGTTTAGAAAATATGAAAAAAATCTGAAAAGTAGAACTTTATAAGGACTTTCTAGGAAAATTATTTTGAGCTTGATAGAAACAACAGTTTTTGTTCAAAAAAGACAAAAGTTGTACAAAATCATTTCTGGACTAAGTTTGTAGTATAATCGTATATGCAAGCATTTTTTTTTTAACTTTGTTTACATATTTTATTATCCTGAACGTATCTTTTTTCAAACAAAAAAATAATGATTAAAATCGGTTCTCGCAATCCAAAATTACCACCGAAAACTTCTGGCACGTCTATGTACTAATTAGTAACCCAATTCCCCGAGAGATGGCGCTGTAGGTACTTATTACATTGGGTCGGGTATTATCGAATTGTACGTGGGAACACTTATTGTGACGGACGGGAAACTACGGAACCCTACACTGAGCGTGGCCCGACACGCTCTTGGCCGGTTTTTTTTGTAAGTAACAATGTATGGCATACAATAAAGCATATTCTATCTATCTACTCGTCACTATGCTTGGATAGGTACATGAAATGAAACAATTTTTAGTAACAATCAGTTTATTAAAAACAACTTTATATAAACCGACAAAATAAAAAAAATACGTGCTGCCACAACTTATGAAGGGAATAGGTAACATTTTAGATTTGGTAGAGTTGTAGTGACATGAAAAACGTTTCAGTACAGTCCGCCCTTGCTTCTTTTAGATTTTAAACATTGACACGACAATATTTTATGTAAAAACTAAATAATATTAAATAAAAGCCTTGTAATTTCAGAAGGTAGATAGGTTAAATAAGTACAATTAAGTGTGACTTCTGTTATTTTAATTAATTATATTTAGCTCCACATCAATCTTGACTGTAATAATGTTTGTTGTGATGGTTTTAAGTAAAAGAAGCTCAATACAACTGATTGAATAAGATTTAATCAAGAGAACAGTACAATAATTTTCTTAGCAAGCCATGACAGAGTTCGTATGTCACACACTTCAAACTCAAGTGACATTTCTTTAAATTGTATTCGTTTATAAAAACGTTCCAATACTAGGCCTTAAACTAATACAATATTAAGCAAAAAATACTAGGCCCCATAACATAAATATAACTGTATCTGAAAATACACATAACATAACAATGGACAATGTACAAAGTTAACATTTTAATATTTGAGACACAAACTTTAAATGTTTTTCGGCAGTGAGAGGCTTTGTTAAAACATCAGCCAACATTTCATCAGTACAAAGATATTCTAAATCAATCTGTTTCTTTGTTACTAAATCTTTTACAAAGTGATGTCTTATATCGATATGCTTTGACCTCGCATGAAATACAGAATTATTACAAAGTTTATGTGCTGACTGATTGTCATTTAACATTAAAACTTTACAAACAATGCCAGTACATTCGGAAATAAATGTTTTCAAAAACATAGCTTCTTTACAAGAATCAGAGATTGCCATGTACTCAGCTTCTGTACTAGAGAGTGCCACTGTACGCTGCTTACGGCTTTCCCATGAAACTATGGACTTTCCAACACAAAATATGTAACCGGTGTAAGATCGACGATCCACCTGATTGGCACCCCAGTCTGCATCAGTGAAACCCACAATATTCATTTCTCCTTTCTGAAAAATAAGACTATAATCTACTGTTCCTTTCAAATACCTTAAAACCCTTTTTGCTGCTTTGCAGTGACTTTCACCGTAACAGTTGTTAAACTGGCTAAGGAAACTGACACTGTGAGCGATATCAGGCCTGGAACATACAGATAAATACATTAAATAACCAATAAGGCTTCTATAATCAAAGTTACATTTTGAACTATTTTCCTTCTGCAACTTTATTCCAACCTCCATAGGAGTTTTCATTGGTTTGCAATCTAACATATTGAATTTTTCTAATATTTTCTTTATATAACTTGACTGATCCAAGGTGAAGCTCCCATCAGCTGTTTTTTCTATTTTCATACCTAAAATATGATGGGCTGTACCTAAATCTTTCATGTCAAATTCATCCATTAGTCTCTTCTTTATAATATTCCTTCGTTGTGATGTTTTTAATGTAAACAACATTATATCATCAACATACAGCGCAATAATCATGATTTCACCATCATGACTATATACATAAACACATGATTCCGAAGATAACCTGTTAAATTTCAATTTTTGGGTTAAAACATCATTAATCTTCTTATTCCATTCTTTCGCCGACTGTTTTAAGCCATAAATTGCTTTATGTAGCTTATAAACTTTCTTCTCACATCCTTTTTCCACATAACCTACAGGTTGTTCCATGTAGACTGACTCTTCTAGGTCTCCATTGAGAAATGCAGTCTTTACATCAAGATGCTCAACTATCATGTCGTACTGAGCAGCCAGAGCCAGTAGTATTCTAATGCTTGAATACCTTACAACTGGAGCGAATGTTTCGTGGTAATCTATTCCATACTTCTGTGTGTATCCTTTCGCCACCAAGCGAGCTTTATACTTGAGTAACTCACCATTCAATCCTCTCTTTTTGCTAAAGACCCACTTGCATTTTACTGGCCTATGCCCCACAGGTAAGTCAACTAGGGTCCAGCATTTATTTTTTATGAAAGAGTTATACTCATCTGCTATAGCTTCACTCCAGTGTTTAGCCTCACTGCCACTCAATGCCTCCTTCAGCGTAGTCGGCAGCTCCTCTACCATTATCTCTGTGAGCCCAGCATACTCTGCTTCAGGAACATCTTGAAACAATGACTGCTCACTGTCCTGTGAATCAAGACTCGACCTCCCTGGATAGTATGTTACATCGGACGAAAAACAATCTGCACCCTCAGAATCCTCTTCATCATCCAAACTAAACATAGTTTGCCTGCGAGGATTCCTTGTGCCATCATCGCGATCCACTGTATGATGGAACCTGCATAGGACCACACACATCAGTATGCACCAACCCTAATATTTTGGTTGACCTACTGTGACTTTTCTTAGGAAATGGCAGTCTAGTTTGCTTTCCTTCTATGCAAGCTACGCAAGGACTAAACAAAGAATTATCAAAATGTATACCTTTGACCAATCCATTTTTCATAACATTCATGCTCCTCGAGTTAAGGTGACCCAACCTCTTATGCCAAATCTCATGTGAGATAGAACCGCCGGCAGACACTAAAGCAGTCATGCCTTCATCGTGCACTGGCAACTTCTCAGGTTGAACCTGCTCACAGACTGAGTTCATGGCACTCTCTGATCTTACCTTACAACTCACATTTTGTACAGTGTCTAGTTGATAAACACCGCTATAGCATGTACCAGTAGCTATAACCTCATTATCATCCAAGATTTTGCAACCTTGTTTATTAAAAATTACACTAAAACCTTTCCTATTCAATTCACTAACTGATAATAAATTTGCAGAAAGTTTAGGAATATAGTACACATTACTTATTGTCTTTAAACCCTTTTTTAACTGTACTTGCACATTACCAAGTCCTTCAGTCGTGATTTTTTCTCCATTTGCCACGTTAACTTCAAGCGATTTAGTACACTGAAAATCCTGCATGATCTCCTTGTTATTGGTCATGTGGTTGGTCGCTCCACTATCCACATACCAGATATCACTCTGCAGTTTCACAGATAACGCTGTTAACAATGACTTCTCTGCCTTGGGAGTCATCTTCTGTTTACTTTCAGCTTTCTTTGGACAATCTTTCATTATGTGACCGCTTTTCTTGCAGCGAAAACACTTTGGAGGTTTCTTTGCCGCCAACGCATTCAGCTCTTGATAATCATCACGCTTACCATCGCGTCGCTGCTGCTCCTGTAAAAGCTTAGACTTAACCATATCACTTGTCAACTTTGTATTAGCATTCTCCAAAGCCATGATAAGGGGGTCAAAGTCCGGGGTCAAACCGCTCAACATAATAACAGCTAAAAACTCATCATCAAATGCATTCCCAATGTCTGTAAGCTGCTGCCCAAGCTCTGTTATTTTAGTTAGGTAGCTCTGCATGCTCTCCGCCTCACTCAGCCTCACACCAAACAGCGCTCTTAGCAATCCTAGTCTCCTGCACAAACCTTTATCCTCGTAAGCGCGTTGCAAGCTATTCCACGCTTCATATGCCGTCTTCGCGTTACGAATATGTGGCAACGCGGACGGACCAACCGATAAGCAAATTTTAGCCAACGCCTTTTGATTTTTCTTAGGGTCTACGTTCCCTTTCTCGGTTTCTATGCAATCGTATAGATCTTCGTGCATAAGAACGTTCTTTAGCATGAACTTCCATTGGTTATAGTCTTCGATGCCTCGCAGCTTCTCAATCTGCAGTCCCATAGCAGCCATGTTCATTGTGTCCAAAGACATTAAAATTATTTTAAATCTCTTTGATTTAAGATAACTCGCTACTAGTCTGGGCCCATAACCTGATGGTTTTAAGTAAAAGAAGCTCAATACAACTGATTGAATAAGATTTAATCAAGAGAACAGTACAATAATTTTCTTAGCAAGCCATGACAGAGTTCGTATGTCACACACTTCAAACTCAAGTGACATTTCTTTAAATTGTATTCGTTTATAAAAACGTTCCAATATGTTGTACTTTTATATGAATGAATGAATGAATGATATATTTATTTGCAAGAATATAGGTAACATAAGTTCTTAACATTTATAATGAGTTTCACTATATTCGGCTTTTCAGCCATACAAATATTTAGATTTTACATTCTGGATAGCATGCATTTAGTAACAATAATATAAAATACTAATAATAATTTCATAATTTAAATTTTGATTAGGTACATGCAATTATTAAAATTAAATACAATTCTGTTAATTTCAAATAATAATAAAATAATAATGTCAAGAAATAAATAAATATAACAAAGTGTGTCCCTAAAAGAGCCTTTTTTAACTTCTGTCTAATGCTATAGTAAATGGAATATAGATATACATGAATAAATAACAATTAAAATAAAATTACGAATCAAAACCAACTGTCTTGGAAAGCTACGAGGTTGTGGACATCTTTTGGTGGATGGTTGTGGTCTTCAAGAGCGTACACGAGGACGTCATCAATGGTATGTATCCTAGCTGAACATGTCCGGTTTGAACATCGCCACCTGATTTTGTATTCAGAGCCATTACGTCGGTTATACGTGTACCCATTCCGGAGTAGCATTTTATGCCCTCTTGTCGACATGATAAAACTCACTGTAATACAATATATATTATTCATAAATTACCACGTCAACAAGTCTGACAACCAGTCTTATCAACGGCTAACGTGTTATCCAGTAACTGGGTAGTGGAGGTCAGATAGGCAGTCGCTTCACAAAAATAGAGGTATTCAGATGCATCTGGTTCTACTGGAAGCCGACCCCAACATAATTGGGAAAAGGCTAGGTAGATTGAAATTACCTCATCAACATTTGGATTAAACAAAAAGTTTAAGTAAATGAAAATGCATTGAAAAAGAAAACAATATTATATATTTTTATAATATAAAATATTAACCATAGAATAATAAGGTATCAATAATACCTATATTTAGTAACATGAAAATAGGTAATGGGTAACAAATGTAATCAATTATGAATCATAAGAGTGGCTTTGAAAAACGAGTCTGTTGACGTCTCGCGGTGGATGGTTGTGGTCTTCAAGAGCGTACACGATGACGTCATCAATAGTATGGACCCTAGCTGAACATGCCCGCATTGAACATCGCCACCTGATCTTGCGTTCAGACACACAATTTCGACTATATGTGTATCCATTCAGAAGTAGCAACTTAGCTCTTTTCGTGAAAATAATCTGCGCTAGAATGTAAAAACAAATGACACAAAATTAGTATAATTATAGTAGAAGAGTAAGAAATAAATGGCGAAACAAATGATTAAAACAAAAGAAAGTATTTACTTCATTAAACCATCAGATGGCAGAGTGGTTACCAAGGTTGATCATATCCACCAAATCAATCCCTTATCTTATGAATAAGAAGAAAAGACAAGAAAACTAGTTAATAAAGCTATTTTATTTCAGTTAAACAACGCGATAAAGAACACACTAAAACTAGTATAAATAATATTGTATATTTTTATTCAACTACTTATGTATAACATTATTCACTTTTATTTTAATATAATGTATGCACTGGATTCGTGCAGTGCTGACAAGGCTCACTGGCATATCCTTCAAAAGCAAGTTACTACGATGCTATGAGGTTCAGTTTATTATCTACTAGAATGAATATTGCTTCAATCAGACTCTGAATTCTAAATCTATGCAAGATGTAAATGTAACCTTATGTGCTATATAAATTCTTAATATATAATTAATAAATCTGCTATTAAATATCACTTGAGATGGTTACGCTAAAAATCAATATCCTTCAGCACACAATGATTTAAACTTGCGTCCATATTAGTGTCATTTCGACGGACCAGACTCCGAGATCGTGAGAAATACGCGTGGCAATGTCACATAGAAATCCATTCCGAGGCCTCGTGGTATACACAGACAGTTTCACGACCACATTTATATAACGTAACTAGAACTGTCGCTTTGTACGGAGTACTGTCCGATGAAATATATGTCACAAATGTAAATATAGCTTAAAATAACACGGTTCTATGAATTTCCATAGTCACCTGATGGATGGGAGTGTTCCTCGTGCATCCTTGTTAAAACTCCATCTGTTTCGAAGTAGAAGGCTTTGCATCCTCTCTTGGTACATCTCCATCTTATGCCGAAACTCTCTACCTGTTGGTAGTACTTCGCATTTTTATATAACATCCCGTGCTTCCCTCTTGCGGTTAAGAAAAATACTGAAATAATAAAATAAATTTGTCTTTTTTCTAATACATTTTCTGTCATAACCAAAATATTTTTTGATGAACATTCAATTAAAATATCAGTCAATCATAGAAAGGACATTATTATTAAAAAATAAACTATAATTATTGAACGTTGTATCCTTTATATAACAAGAGATACAACGTTCAATAATTATAGAACCAAACAAAAATTGGTTCGGGAAAAGATTTATCATATTTTTTATTTAATCATGTTCATCAAGACTGGTAAAACTTCCTTGTTTTACGACTCATTTTCTGCAGTCTCAATGCGTATAACGGAAACCATAAACTCCAACAAGAATTTCCCCGTAAGACCTAACACTGACTGACTGGGCATTGTCGACTTTCCTTTTTAGAACAGTACCATACGTATCTCTCATTATTCAAAGTATTTACAGGTACATCAGGGTAGTATTAACTCCACACGTAGTATGTAGTTTCCACGAATGGATCGCACAAACACTACATTATCTGGAAAAAAATCACATTTTTATTAAAATGATTTTTTACTGTAAAGAAAATCAACCTAATAACATGAATATAGAAAACAAAAACGGCCATAAAATTGTTGTGAAGTCTAAAAAATAGATGATGTAACCTAAAAGCGTGATTTAAGAATCAAAGTAAGCATAAAAACACACTATAGTTTAACTATTTAATTTAGTAAAACAGTTGAATATAATTTAAAAACTATATATATTATGATAAGTATAAAACAAAATCATTATAAAGTTTATACAAACGTAAGCCTTATAAATACTAATACAGATCACATCAATTTTGACAAGAAACTCTTTTTGGCACATAAAGCGAAGGACTTAAATACACCCTTGAGACTTGGTTATTTTTTTGACGAACCTGAATTATAATACTACTAGCTGCGCCCCGCGGTTTCACCCGCGTAACTTTCGATCCCGTGGGAATATCGGGATAAAAACTATCCTATGTCCTTTCCCGGGACTCAAACTATCTCTATACCAAATTTCATCGAAATCGGTTCAGTAGTTTAGGCGTGAAGAAAAGACAGACAGAGTTACTTTCGCATTTATAATATTAGTTTGGATCAATAAATTGTTATTAATTTAATTATAATATATCATTGCTTGACAGATCTTATTTTATTGTTCGTTTCTATAATCATTAGACTCCATATATTTTGTAACTACATACATCTTTAATCGACTAAATATTTTTCAAAATTTTTTGATCTTGGAACTGTATATACTGGTTAAATAGAAAAGTGGCGTTATTAAAAATATTTTTTTAGCAAGAAATGTCATTTTTCCATTTAATCAACGATATATAAGTCACGTTACGTATTTTGGCGTCTTGTTTTGTTCTAGTTTTTTGTATGCTTCTGTGTCATAAAGGACATCAACCGTAGGATATATTTTGGCACCACTTTCCACTCTACTCTTTTCTTTAGCATCTACATGCTTTTAATGAGTGTGTTTACCATATACTGCAACTACTTTTGCTTCAACTGTCTTTACGCTCGCTTTGCACTGTTCTACCTTCCTCTTGGAGCAATACCACCTTCTAATTAGCCTGTCGGTGTTGTTGTATGTGTTACACCAATAGCTGTACGATCCAAAGTGCAAAGTAAAATTCCCCTTCTTTGTTGGCATGAGAACTGCATCTGTAAAGATTACTATAAGATTTTGCGTCATATTTTAAGGAGTAAATTGATGAGTTTTATAATTGAATGAAAGACAGTTGTTTTTGAAGTGACTTTTTATTGTGACCATAACGGTAAATTAACTAAATAGTTAATATGAGGAACTATGGCGGCATCTACATCGTCACATGTGGACTACGCATTATACTGACGTCACGTAAAAACCTGCATCGCGCAAGCAGAGTTTACCAGGCGACTAGCATTTATACGAGTACACCGTCCCGACAACAATCGTCGGGCAGTAGCCCACTAGACAAAACCCATCTGCCCCCTTATTCACAAGCACTCGATATGCTTCCGTATCGTATCGAACATTAATCATTGTTATCGTAGGAGTCTTCTCAATGCTGTTCACAAGTCCAAAATCCGAAAATTTTGTCAGTTTAAATCAAATAGACGCCCGCTATTCTTCCAACAGCTATTTGCTGTTGAGGGGAAGTCAAATCAGGTTATCGAAATGTCAGGTTTTCGATACGATAGCCTGTCGTATGGTTGTGAATCAGGGCTCTGGTCGGACAATCCTCCATTTTCTATAGAGGATGAGTGAACTTTACACCCTGTTCCTCATACCTTTATAGGACTATACTTTATATTACTTAGAAAGAGCTACAATGACAGTTACCTAAAAGCCTAACGCTTTTAATAATATTTAGCGAAATATACAGCATATTTATCAAACGATCATAATTAAGGTTGTGGTGCGGACTATCAAACTGAACCACTTTCTGCATGGGACCGATCGACTTATCGTAATCGTGACAAAATAATCAACCGTCCCATACAAAACTTCGCCCACTCGAGCCCAAATTTATTTTTTGAAGTGAAAACTTCTTTAGCGGCGTTGCACACTTTTTGTAATGGGTAAAAAATGTTAAACTCGCGTCAGAACACGTGACCGTCAGGAGAGATTCCCCCCCCCCCCCCTCTCTTTCTACGGCGACGCCAACGCGAAGTGAACCAAGTGACACACGACAATGGATGGATGGATCGATGGGTCGATGGATGGATCGATGGATGGATGGATCGATGGATCGATGGATGGATCGATGGATGGATGGATCGATGGATGGATGGATGGATGGATGGATGGATGTATCGATGGATGGATCGATGGATGGATCGATGGATGGATCGATGGGTGGATCGATGGATGGATGGATCGATGGATGGATCGATGGATGGATGGATCGATGAATGGATCGATGGATGGATGGATGGATCGATGGATGGATCGATGGATCGATGGATGGATCGATGGATCGACGGATGGATCGATGGATCGATGGATGGATCGATGGATGGATCGATGGACGGATGGATGGACGTGGACGTGGACGTGGACGGATGGATGGATGGACAGCTGATGGCTCGACCGTCTCTGTAGTAGCCACACTGCTGTGTATTCGTAAAATTCGTGTATATAGTGTTTAAAATATGGAAATTGAACAAAGTGCATCTATTAATGAAAAAAGTGACGCAGAAATAGTGAAAAAAAAATTAGTTATATTAATTCAATTAATAATTGATTTATTTCAACGTTAATATTCAAGTTTTCACTTCTGCCGGCACTCCCGGAGTGCAACCCGTCTTTTTTTATTATTTCATTTATTCACTTCAATAACGAGGAAAGTTGTTTTTTTTTCATCATAATTGAAAGCAGTCTTTTTTAGAAATTGATTTAAAACCAAATTTTTATTTACTTTCTGAACCAAATATATACTACATAGGTAATAATAGAGTTTAAAGCGAAGGAAAGTGAATTTAAAATAAAACAGTATTTTCTTATAACGTGTACAATACTTACAAGGCTAAATATAATATAATATGTAGTTATTTACCCCTAATTCTCAACTACAGCAATATTCGAACCAACAATACGTCATCTTAATGATTGTTATGTATGAGACCATGATTAAGGCGAATTAGTGTCCAACCGACGGTCCGATTTCGGCCAATTTCGGCCTAAAAACAGGTTTCGGCCGTAGTTTTGGTTTTGGCTAAAAAAAGACCCACCGTTTCTGGCGTTCGTGGGCTGTCAGTTTGGTAGAATACAAACGCGTGACAGATAGAGAGACGGTAGGAATGGGGTCCAGTTTTCGCCATATTTGTACAAAAAGCAAAAAAAAATTGTTATTTTGGTTCGTAGCAGACATGCTGCGATAAGTATCAGCGAGTAGGGGTTTATTGCCTTTCCAGAAGATTATTACAAAGTCTAAGGGCAACAACAGATGCATCTTAGCATCAGCGTTTAAGCGATTACTTCGAAGCTGTAATGATTACTTGAACTAACTTTTACTTAACTTCCTAATTTTTGGTATCGGCCGAAACTAATAAAACGGTTTCGGTTTCGGCCGGACACTAACACGAAAATATTCTCCGTTACGCATAATAAACTGTGGAGCTTCATGAGTATGGTATCCCTTAACTATTACTTCTTTGGTTTTACTATTAATTGTTAAGCGAACTTTACAGTTCTTGTTCTCAAATGATGAACAACGCCAATGAACTAAGTTCTTTGCTGCACAAATTCTCTTGCACGAATAAGTGAAGTTTTCGTATAAAACTTGCTCTTTACCAGCTCTTGATTTGATGTATTGTATGCCTGAAATAACCAGAAACGTAAATAAAAAAAAAAACCTTTTAAAAGGTATCTAAACAATTCTGACTTGTACACTGAAAGGGTTAAATAAAACGAGGTTATTGATAATACAGTGGTATAATCGAAGAACAAATATAAAATAACAAGAGCATATCGCGAACTAGAATAATATGGAGGATGTAAAGTGAGTGAGTGAGACAGATAGCACACCAAGAGCGAGCTAGCTATATTTTACCATAACATCTTAATTAATTTTTACTAATATATAGGTAATTGAAACTATGCAAATCAAATTATAAATCGGTTTAATACAAGAATTCTAAATTTTGATCAATATAATTGTTTTGTGCTACCCTGACACTTATGTTTTTTTTTTTATTTTTTTTTTAAATTCATAGTAATTTAATCACAAACTAACTATATACACTAGATACTAAAATAAATGACTAACTAACTTGTACTTATGTACAAAAAAATTCAAATTATCATTTTGTCACCTTGGCTATTTGTGATGATGATTTAGTCTACCTTAGACGAACATATTCTCCGTTATACACAATAAATTGTGGAGCTTCATGAGTGTGATATCCCCTTACTCTTACCTCATTGGTTTGATTGTTGATAGCTAAACGGGCCTTACAGTACTTATGTACAAATGATGAGCAACGCCAATAAACTAAGTCCTTTGTTTTACAGGTTCTCTTGCACGAATAAGTGAAGTTTTCGTATAAAACTTGCTCTTTACCAGCTCTTGATTTGATGTATTGTATGCCTGAAATGACCAGAAACGTTAATAAAAGAAACTTTTTGAATGATATCTAAGCCAATGTGACGTGACATGGGAAGATAAATAACAACCACGTATAGTCTCAACATAAAAAGTATATTTTAAAAATTAAGAAGATTAAAGGGAAAAGATGTGGGTAGATCTATGGTCACTACGATTTCCTTAACTTCCCTTGGGAGTGGCACAGTACTTTCCTGCCTCAGCTTGGCGGGACGAAGATCCCAGCGGCGTGACACGCTGACTCTGCTGACGTCAGTGGAGGTGCAGGTCGGCAGATAGTGTCGCCAGACCCGGAGTGAGCACGACGGCGACGTGGCCACGCTGGTAAACTATGTACCCGGCGTGGTGCACTTGTATGCTAGGAATTACCGAACGCTGTCGGCACGGAACTCGGTGGCCGGATTCCTCTAATATGTCCGGATTGGTCGGTGGGTAGCCGGAACTTCAGACCCCAGTATGGGGTTACAAAAACACAGATTTTAATAAACTTGTTTTATTGATTGATGTTATGAATCAATAAAAACTGTTGCCTGCTAATGGTGGAGACCACGTATGTAAGGTCACATGTGATTCTGGACTACCTAAGTGAACGTGCGTCTTCCCCGGAGCAGAATTTCGAACTTCGGAATTCTGACTTGTACACTAAAAGGGTTAAATAAAATAAGGTACAATGGATGGATGGTGGTATAATGGAAAAAAAAATGTAAAATAACAAGAGCGTATCGCGAAATAGAATATGGAGGATGTAAAGTTAGTGAGTGAGACAGATAGCACGAGAGTGAGCTAGCTATATTTTACCATAATATCTTAATCAACTTTTACTAAAATAATAGGTAATTGAAACTATGCAAATTTATTTATTTATTGACACACCAGCGACTTATTCACTAAAACATTACAATAAATATATTCTAAATCAACAGCTTTGCGGTGAATTCGTCACTTACAGGTGTGCACAGCTCTTGTATAATCAAATTATATATCAGTTTAATACAAGAATTCTAAATTTTGATCAATATAATAATTGTATTGTGACGCTTAAGTACAGACGCCAGCACAAGCTACACAATCTGTCAAATTTCTTTAAAAGATTTTCAACTTTATCGTTAAAGCATAAGGTTCAATGTTGATTGGGAAATTTAACAGTTTCGTTTAGCTTGATGTGCTGGCGTCTGTACAACAAAATTCGAATTATCTCTTTGTCACCTTGGCTATTTGTGATGATGATTTAGTCTAGGGATGCATCCGATACCGATACCGATGCTGATATATCGGCGATACTCGAAGTTTGCCGATATATCGGCATCGGTGATATTTTTATGGCCGATTCAACGATACTTTTCAAATTTTGCGCTTTAAAAATGTAATGTAAACGCGCGTGTTGTCTTTGGAGCGTTTGTGAAAATATTATTAGAGAGTCCGGAAAAGATGAGCCCCTGTCTACTCTGAGCTGTAATTCTCTCAAAGAAGAAATCGAGAGATACCTAAGGCCTCCTAATATATCGAGAGGCGCAGATCCGTTCGTTTTCTGGCGCAATGACGTCTTATACCCAAACATGAAAAAAAAATATTTTACCTTAATTTTTGAATTCAATAAGCGTATCGTATATCGAGAGGCGCAGATCCGTTCGTTTTCTGGCGCAATGACGTCTTATACCCAAACATGAAAAAAAAATATTTTACCTTAATTTTTGAATTCAATAAGCGTATCGGTATCGCTGATATTTTTATAAGAGCATCGATATCGGTATCGTATCGACAAAAAGGCGTATCGAGGCATCCCTAATTTAGTCTACCTTAGACGAACATATTCTCCGTTATGCATAACATATTCTGGAGCATCATGAGTGTGATATCCCCTTAGTCTTACCTCATTGGTTTTATTGTTGATAGCTAATCGGACCTTACAATTCCTATGTACAAACGATGAGCAACGCCAATGAACTAGGTTTTTCTTCTCACAGGTCCTCTCGAACGAATATGTGAAATTGTCGAGTAAAACTTGTTTTTTACCGAATCTTGATTTAATATAGTGTACTCCTGAAATTAGAAAAATAATTTTACGTACACTGTATACCCACTTCCCACTTAAATGTTTAACATCTATAATTTTCAAGGCAGTAACTAATAATTAAATGATTAACTATTAATAATTTAACTGCGTTAAAAATGCTTGAGCATAAATAAAACAAGATTAATCGATTTATCTATTTATTATAATAATTTTATGTAGTTTGGTGATGGCCAATGCAATACAGAATAAAAAGCGAAGTAAAAAAAAAACTAATTAATAAATTTTTTTTTTTTTTTTGCCCAAACACTATACAAAACTAAATAGTTATAATAATTAATTCCTTAATTCTCGACTAGTTTGAATATTTTTTAGCTTAAGTACCTACGATTTATTTTAAAATTATGTACTTACTTAATTATTAAATGCATTCTTGGTTTTTTTTATATTTTCTTAACACTAAGGCATTACATAAGGCCTTTGATAGGAGTATGAAGACTTTTTACAATTTTATTTGATTTATGATTTTTCGTACTGGCAATCTCTCAGTCCATCAAGCAACAAGAATTTATTTACTTTCAAAGTTCTACGTGACAAAAAAAAATCTATAATTTTACAGGAAAACATGAAATATTTTCCCCTGTTGTACGTTTTTCTGATGGGTCATTCATAAAATACATATACATACATAAAAAATAACGAAATGCTGTTCCTTGGTATGTGCATCACTTGAGAACAGCTGAACCGATTTGGTTATTTTTTTTTTTAATTTCGTAATAATCCGAATTAGAATTTTATTGAAAAAAATTGGAAAAGTTTCCCGGAAAAAGTTTCAAATTCGAAAGTTTTCCGGAAATTATTCAAACTCGGAAAAATTGGAACGTCCTATTTCCACGGGATTTTCTTGGTCAGGACAACGTCTGCGGGTCAGCTAGTAGAATATATAATAAGGCAAATACTAAATCGATTTCCTTAAAGCGTTTGTAAGATACTGGCAGTTACTAAAGTCTAGGCTTTCAACTTTTCCTTTCATTTTATTTTGCCAATCTGTAGGGTCATGGGTATGTTCTCCTGTGCAGCCCACGACCTCCTTATTGATCATTTTTACTCGAACTTGGCACTTTTTGCTGATCCTTTTAGAGCAGTACCAGGTGCAATGACCGGAGAAATTGACTCGGTTTGTGGAGTAAGTGTGATGACCGATTTTAAGCAAGTAGCTTCCAGTAGGTAATGGTATCAGCTTATATTCTGAAAAACAAGACTATAATTAATAAGCTTCAAATTTTCTACAGTGTTTTCGTTTGATAACTTATGCTACGTATAAGTACCCAATAATTTCTTTCAATTCCTTAGATGGGAACTAGTTCATGTAAGAACAACATTATTATTCCTATTTTAAGAAAAAATACAAGTATTAAAAAAACATTTAATTTAAAATTAAATTACTTTCATCTTTATTTTAAAACAGTGGTCATTAATCAACTATTTGTATCCTGTAAATTAAACAATTCAAAAATACTTTCATGATTATAATTATTTAAGTTTATATGCACTATGGTAGGTAAGGGATACTTTCCCACGAGATACAAGATTTATTACGCATTTCACTGCTGAACATAAAATCCTAATAAAAAACATCATTGCTTTCATTTCGACAATTCTCTCTTAGCCATTGCGTCAATTTAGTTTGGGCTGATTTCACCTATGAAACTGAACGGTATCAGCATAATATATAAACTGCGTTTAAGAACTATCAGTGTTAATAATCCCCAACAATGAGGATACTGACAGCTCTTGAACGCTCTAGTGCTGATCGCGTCTAGTTTCATTGGTCATTTCGCCTTTAGTTACCAAGCAGACGAATCCTTCAAACATTTTGATGCAATGTATTTTTCTGTAAGTACTTCAAAATAAATCTAAATAAACAACACGATCGATGTAACGCAATAACGCTGTGTAATTACTTAATAATAATAATTAACAAAAAAATAGGTACTGACATAAAAAGGTGTTAAGGTGAATGTGACATGGTAGACCGTGAAATTTAAATCTTCTTACGTTTTTTGCAATTTGCAGATCAGTGTCAGGTTGTATCTTGATCCAAATATGATTCGCGACTATAATAGACATCCTATTTACAGAATCATAGTCATTAGAATCATTAATATATCTCTTTAAGTTAGATTTCTACCATAAACACTTTTCCATACGAGATTTGTTCTTAACGGTAGAAATCTAACTTAGAAAGATGTATTAATGATTCTAATTATTATAATTATGTAAATACCTACCGGTTATAGTCGCGAATCATATTTTGATCAAGAAACAACCTGACACTGACCTGAAAATTGCAAAAAACGTAAGAAAAATTGAATTTCGCGGGCTACAACTACCCATTCACCTTAAGGTGCATCCACACCTAAGTTACTTATTGCAAAGCAACAATTTGCAACATGATTACATTAAGTAACTTTCTATAACTTTTACTAAGATTACTAGATATTTTTTTGTTATACGTTGTCGCCCACCAACACTTGTAAACGTTGCTACACAAAACGTAACTTCGTTGTGGATGCACCTTTATATTTTCAATTGAAACTGACTCAGGAGTCAGTTCACTCGTTTTTGGAACGTTAATAATGTATACAATAGAGTTTAAATTAAGTAAAATTAAGGGAAATTTGTGCATCCATGCTCTTGTGTGCTGTGAGGGTGTGTATGTGTTGTATATTGTGTTTATGTGTGTGTGAGAATGACTGTGAACAATGTCACTGTATGTACCGTCGTCGCTTTGGACGGAGTAATGTTCGTTGAAATGTCACATGAACCCAACTTTGGGTTGCATGTGTCTAAAAGCTTGTTTTGACCTTTTCAGTGGTTATGTTGACCATTTAAAAGCACGGTTACGAAATTATATGTGACCATAGAGACTTCACAACCAGTGTGCTTCCTAAACTTGCAATACCAGCGCACGCGCGGGCCTTTGTTCCTTTTACAGTAATACACGAACCCATCCCTTTCTAAAATCCATTTGTTTTCTGAAAAGAGACGAAAAAAGTGAGTTGACAGTAGCTATACTCAATTCAAATAAAGAGATTTATTATTCAATTATAAATGCTGTCATGAACGTAAGAATAATAATAACATTAACCGGTCAAGCGTCGCGGTTCGCCGATCGGCGACGAAACAATAGAAAATCAATTGTGTCTCATTAGCGGCGCTTGACAGATAATTAGCTCGTATTGTCCCACTGCAGGGCAAAGGCCCCTCTTCCTTTTTTCCATTAAACTCGATCCTGAGCCAATATGGACCAATTCCTTCTACAAGCGTCAAGTTCATCCCGCCATTTACGCCTGGGTGTTAGAAGTAGGTTTTTTTTTAAATAAAAATGCGACCACTTCATCTTATTGAATTTAATTGATAAAATGTTTAATTTATAATTTATTAAGTCGAAATTGAAACTACTGTTAAATGCTCAGCCTTAACATTAATAGTTATGCTTATTTTACAATCTTGGCATAGATAGAGAGAGAGAGAGGTAGAGAGAGAGAGGTAGAGAGAGAGAGACAGAAAGAGAGAGAGAGAGAGAATTAAAATGACAAACAAATAAATTTTCGACCCTATCCAGCTATTAATTAAGCATAATTCTTTCTTAAACGTGCATATCATTACATCACGCTTCTATTCCCGTAAGGGGTAAGCAGACATGTACCCTTTTATTGTTATTATATTTGTAGGTGTTTAGTGTCCCGCAAAGTGTTAAACATAAATGCGGCAACATCGTCTACTAATTGAATTTAATTGATAAAATGTTTCATTTATAATTTACTAGCTGACACGGCGAACTTCGTACCGCGTCAGAACTAAATAATGTGACAAAGTTCAATAGAGACGTGGCACCATCTATTATCATAATAACGTTATCGTTGTTTTCCTCGGCAACAGCACTTTTTTTCGGGATGAAAGGTACCCTATGTTCGTTTCTGTACACCTGACAACGTATATGCAAAATTTCAGGATGATCGGTTCAGTGGTTTAGGCGTGAAAAGGTAACAAACAAACTTACTTTCGCGTTTATAATATAAGTTAGGATTTAGTAGAAATTGAAACTACTGTTAGAAAATGTTCAGCCTTAATATTAATCGTAATACTTATTTTACGAGAGAGAGAGAGAGCATAGCATTCAGCTTATAATGTTCCCATTCTCGGCGAGAGGGAGTGGGCTGTAATCCAGCACGCGGGCCCATTTTGAGTTGGTTGATGTCACATGTCTTCGAATTTTTGTTTCTAAGACATGCCGGTTTCCTCACGATGTTTTCCTTTAACGTTTTGAAAGCAGTGGTGATGAAATAATTTACACAAAGTGCCTGCTTGGGTTTGAACCCACAACCAACAACTCGTAAGTCGCGGCCGTTACCACTAGGCCACCACTGCTCTGAGAGAGAGAGAGAGAGAGAGAGAGAGAATTAAGGCAAAAAGACAAACAAATAAAATTATCCAGCTTTTAGTTAAGTAGATTCTCGTCCTTAAACGTATTATTACATACACACAACCTGACATCACGCCTGTCATTCTTAAAGGGCTACGCAAAGGCATACCTATACTAACACCCACATTATATTGCAAACCCCCTTATTCATAAAACTTATCAAACCTATTTTAGTTAAAATGGGGTTTGTCTCTTTCTTACACACAGAAATGTCAACGTGACAGATAAAGACAAACGTTCTATAAACCTATTTTAGCCACATTATATTTTGACAAACACTGGACACGAGAACACGCAGAACGCAGCCGCGCTCTAGAGCGGACAGGCGACCCGCGCGCGTTCCCGCACTCGCGCCCTCCCCGCGCCCGCGCCCCAGTCTGGCCAAACACTAAAGCCAAACTCCGCTGCCATAATTTTCATGACAGCTGTCACTGCGGCCGTTGTGTGGCGGCCACCGCTTTTCTACGAACTTTACCGTACACATCTGTGCCGTGGAAATTTTTTTATGAAGTCGAACGACAGTATCAGTACCGTCACCGGAGCTTCATTAAATATGTGAACAAAATCTACGACCGCGTCCTAACCAAAATGATCGTCACAGGAACACCCCACCGTCGCGTTTAGTAAACCCAAAGGTTGGTTCGGACACAGGATTATACCTGAAAATGCCCTTGATACAGCACGGAAGTGTGCGGGTAGACCGGGTGTACCTTACATTCTGTATATTATTAATTATAGAATATCTAATAATAACAGACTCAGGGCTGTGTCGCAGCCGGAATCGGGGGCATGGTTGCACGCGCTTCCTTCGCCTCACCTGGGCACGTTGCTCGATGACGACTCTTTGCGTGTGGCGGTGGCCCTCCGCCTGGGCTGCAAGGTGTGTGAACCCCATAGATGCACCTGCGGTTCCATGGTGGAGGCCGACGGCCACCACGCTTTGAGTTGTCGTCGTTGCTCGGGGAGGTTTCCGCGTCACCATGCGCTCAATGATATTGTGCGGAGGGCTTTTGTGTCGACAGATGTCCCCTGTGTGCTGGAGCCTCCGGGTCTGTGCAGGGCTGACGGCAGGAGGCCGGACGGGCTGACCCTGGTGCCTTGGAGGAACGGCAAGTGCCTTATATGGGACGCAACTTGCGTCAGCACTGTTGCCGCCAGCCACCTTGGTCGCACCGTCCTCTCCCCGTCAGCAGCAGCGGAAGACGCTGCTGAGAGAAAGAGGGTGAAGTACGCGCCGTTAATGGACCGGTACCATTTTGTGCCCATTGCGGTTGAGACCATGGGTGCTTGGGGCACTGAGGCCAGGAAGCTCATGAGTGAGATAGGGCACAAGCTTCGGGAAAAAACGGGTGACTCCCGCTCCGGCTCGTTTTTGGTGCAAAGGTTAGCCATTGCCATTCAACGTGGCAATGCGGCAAGTGTTTTGGGCACCTTTGCGCCAGGAACAGTTAGGGGCGGGTTATTTGACTAATACAGACGTGTTTTAAAAAAAAAAAAAAAAAAAAAAAAAAAAAAATAATAACACATCATTTTGTTTTATTCCCAACTCGGGCTGATTTCTTTGGCAGTTTTCTCAGTCTTACAGCTTTTAGCTTGACATACATATATCCATATACAGGGTGTTTGGCGCATGGATCTGACACAATTTTTTTGGGGGGTTGGGAGGGTCATTTGCGAGGTTTCAACCCAAAGACCCCATGTCCTAAGTATAACGGTTATTGTGATATGATTTTTTTAGTTTTTTCTCAAAATTACCCGAAATCTTGCCTTTAAATCGTAATTACTTTTTTGTTTATGGTTGTAATTGCACGAAATAACTTTTGTTTTACTCTGCAATGTATTCTTATTCTACATAAATCATTATTTGATGCAATTGGTCTGTAAAAAAATACTTTGTGCTTCCAAATTATTATTTTTTTTATGTATCAAAAATTACAAGTTCTAAATTCATTATTAAAAAAAAACTAACAGCCATTTTGAAATTAGTTTTATTTTAAAAAGTTGTTTACCCTTTCTAAGGGTATGCCGTATGCTATACATGTCATAAAAACCATTCATCATGTTGTAAAAATAAGGGATACAAGTTTGCCACGACCGAATCGCACACAACAATGGAATCGTCAACGTAAGCAGGTAAAAAGTTAGTCTCTTTCTTGCGTATGTTAAATGATTCATGTCTTTGTCTAACATTGGGTTGTAAGTTCAGGATGTGCTCAGTTTGTCCAGGTTCAGTCGAGCTCTGAGTATCTCAGCTGTTGTAAGTGCCCGTGAATTTCACAAAGTTCTCTTTTTTCGTTGAGTTTCGTTTGTTAAATCTTGTTATTGTTATTTCCTGTTGTGTTTTAAAAAAAAATGTTTGAATCGAACTCTGCCTTTTAACGCGAGAATTTTGGTCCTTTTTACTCCAATCATGAAGATTCAATATTCTCTCATGGCTAAAATTGGATTCGTCGGTCCACAAAATTCTTTTTAAAAAGTTGCCATTTTCGACGTCCGTATGTAGTATAAATCTGCAGAAATCCAGCTGTCTACCATTATCACCATCTTCGAAACCTAAAACAAAAAAAAACGATACATGAGATTCTAACAATAACTCAAAAGATAGATTTTTTGAAGAGCTAGAAAGATAGTCAGAAACCCTTACTAATGAAAAAGCAAAAGTGAGTTTGTTTGTTTGATTGTTACGCTTTCACGCTAAAACGGCTGAACGGATTTGAATGAAATTTGGCACGTTAAGACATAGGATACTTTTGATCCCAATATTCTTACGGGATCGATACTTATGCGGGTGAAACCGCGGCGCGCAGCTAGTTAATAAATAATTTTTGGAACAGAAAAAATCAAATACAATTAAAAATGAACTTTAGTATTTTACTTACACATATTTTACTTGACGAAATGATCAGTACAAACACCTCATTGAAAAATGAAATCGGTTAAAACGGGTTTTCGTTACATTAAAAAAAAATACGTGTGGCACTCGGGGACTGCCGCGGTAAAGCTATTGCATAGTATTTTTTATCAACTTATGCAATTATAATATTTATGCAATATTTTTTTTTCTTTAATATTAATTAAAGTTTTTTCTTTGATAATAATTCAAGTTACACTTTTTGAGCGTGGTGACCACCACGTCTACACACATACGTCTAGTCGCACGCACTATTAGTATATTAATCTATGGCACGCACACAAACACCGTGCCGAAGTCTGCCGAACTGAAACGACGTTAGACGATGCACGGCTTTCAACGCCGCACCGCTGTGCCGGTCGGAGTGGGGGGTTTTAGGTTTATTTTCGTTACGGAATTTCTTGATTCGGTCGCCGCGCTCAAAGCCCGCGATAAAAGCTATGCAATAGCTTAATAAGTAGAGTGATGTACCTTGAACAGGGGTGTAATGAAGTGCATGCTTCCCATCTGCCCAAACTGTTAAGTTTTGCAGCAATAACTCTTACGCTTGATGTTGGATTCTCATCAAAAGCTCGAAGTATCATCTCATACCTCTACGGCTACATTATGTTGGCACTCATTCGAGTTTCTTGATAATGTAGGTTTCCTGTCTCTCTCAAACGTCGATAAGTTGTAGAGAAGGATTCGTGGTGTGGTACACATCGATTCATCGATTTCGCGCGCATTGCAGTTAGCGCTGCCATACTCAAGCAACCTGTCGGCATACTCTTCGTTACTGAAGTTAGACATTTTGACTTCAACAGCGAAGACAAACACAACAAGAAATAACAATAACATGATTTAACAAACGAAACTCAACGAAAAAAGAGAACTTTGTGAAATTCACGGGCACTTACAACAGCTGAGATACTCAGAGCTCGACTGAACTTGGACAAACTGGTCACACATCTCGAACTTACAACCCAATGTTAGACAAAGACAAGAATCATTTTACATGCGCAAGAAAGAGACAAACTTTTTACCTGCTTACGTTGACGATTCCATTGTTGCGTGCGATTCAGTCGTGGCAAACTAGTACCTACCCCTAATTTTTACAACATAATGAATGATTTCTTCGACTTGTAGCATACCATTAGAAAGGGTATAATCTTAAGACTTTTTAAAATAAACCTAGGTTCAAAATGGCTGTTAGTTTTTTTTTATAATGAATTTAGAAGTTGTAATTTTTAATACATTAAAAAAATGAATTTAGAAGCACATAAGTACCTATTTTTTTAAAGAGCCATTGCATCAAATAATGATTTATTTAGATTATAAATACTTTGCAAAATACAATAAAAGTTGTTTTGTGCAATTACAACCATAAATAAAAAAGTAATGATGATTTAATGGCGAGATTTCGGGTGATTTAGGAAAAAAAAAACTAAAAAAATCATATCTCAATAACCGTGACTATGAGCACATGGGGTCTTTGGGTAAAACCTCGCAAATGACCCTCCCAACCTCCCAAAAAATTGTGTTGGTCCATGCACCAAACAACCTGTACCTATAATATTGCTTAGTGATTAATTGATTATAATATATTATTCTACTTTTACAAATTTGTTTTGATAAATATAATATTTATAAGGAGGATGTGTGTGATCTAAATTCCCAAGTTCTAGTGCGTTTGCGCTGTTTAATATTAATCTGGATCTGCAACCCTTGCTGTGGTGTGTGGAGCACCGCCAGTGGCTGGTTCCTTTCGTCATAAAATGCTTGATATAGCTGTAAGTGTAGTCCTTGTAAAGAGCTAGCACCTTTCCATACCGTGAATGTATGAATTTCACTGAAAAATAAATGTTTTTAATGTTGTCCGTAACTGGTACAGACCGATGCAAGCTTAATGGCGGCTCTGAACACGCGGCGAGTAGTTGCGCAGTAACAAATTCATGTGACCGCGGGGGTGAGGGGTGGGGTACTGCGCATCTAGTAGCCCACTTCAGAACGGTTATAAAGATTGCAGCTCACTGTACACAATCTTATTTTAGGTGGGTAGTTACAATAATTACATATCTATACTTTGGGTCAAACAATCTACAAAAAGCAATTAAACATCATCAACTAAAATAAATGCAAGTAAAAAGTTGAAATTATGTTCACAAAAAACAGCGTAACATTAGGTTCATATTTTTTTTATTTTCGTAAGTACTTAAGTAAACACGAATTTTTTTTTTAAACCACACAATGTCTGTACAATGCGGTCACTACACAAAAGCTGCTCTGTGTCTGAACAATCATTCTGTGCCGGGGAGTTTGTTGCGTCACTTCGTCTTCCCAGCTAAGGGGTGAAGATGCCTCACAACGATAACTCGCGATCGTGGTTTAGCTCGCTACCTCGATGTCACCTCCATGTAAAACAAATGCATGACACGCATATGCCAGGCAGAGGAGGCACACCCCCAAGCAGCCAACGATATATCGCAATGAGGTACTTATCCCTTGGTAATGTTTGTTAGTACTTTAGGCTCAATTTACACCGCCGCGGAACGGAATGGAAGCGTTTTTTTTTGTAAAAAGCATTATGAACTTTATGTCAATAATGTAACGCACAAATTAGATACACCCATACGCACAGGTCGCGCATTTTCTGAAGAATTATCGCGCATTCTCGGGAATTCCTGCAGTAATAAGCTCGTATCTAGTTTGTACGTTAGACAATTGACATAAAGTTCATTTTGCTATTACGAAAACTCGTTTCCAATCCGTTCCGCGGCGGTATAAAGTAATTAATTACCCTTAAGCACTAGAAGGTGATAAAAGGCAGGCGTTTTGCGGGACTGTCTTATGATTTTTACGTCCAAAAAGTGCTGATTCTCAGCCAAGTTTGAATAAATGAGTTTTGATTCCTGTGGACCGAGCCATCTAAAAAATTTATGAATTTGTTCGTATTTGCCGTTGCGCCTTAGGGGGATGGTTGTGTTGATAGTTTCCAAACATAATGTCACCTTCGGAGTCGAGTATCACTCTTGCATTGCATCCCTTGCCATTGTGCGAGGAACACCGCCAATGGGTAAGGCCAGTCTTCACCGATTTCTTGAGATAGCAATATGTAAATTGATCTATTTCAATCAAGTTCCTGCCTGAGCGTGACTTAGTAACAGTGTAACCTTAAATAAAAAAAATATTCATAAGTACAATGGCATTGTAGGTAAGACTGGAAGCTGATCGCAACATATGTAGTCGGGAAAACGCTAGACAGATTGATTTTTTTGGTTGGCATTGCACTAACGAAAGCAAGTGAGGTACTGGAAACTACTCCTAGTAAAGCAAATCGTCATCTGTCTAGCCTTTTCCCATCTAAGCTGGGGTCCGCTTCCCGTCTACCGGGATGCAGCTAAATACCAGTATTCTACATGGAACGGCTGCCTACCTGACTTCCACAACCCAGTTACTGGTTAAGACTGCTTGTCAGACTTTCGGGCTTCAAGCAACCCGTAACGACTGTCAAAGATCCACGAATGATAGCCAGGAACAACGGCGGTACGGAGGGGTCTCGGTATGTAATAATGGTCACCCATCCACGGACTAAGCGTGGCAAGCGCAGCTTAACCTGATCGATGTACCTGTGCGGCTGGCATTACTTACCCACGAGCCCCTCCCCTAGTAAAGTATTGGTATATATTCTCCAAAATCTAGGTGGAGAAAAAGAAAAAATCGTAAATAAAAAAATCGGAAGTATTTAGAATTTCAGGCTCTCCATCAACTGATTGTGAAACCATTACAAGCCAGTTCTACATCTAGATGCTATACCATGTGGAGACGAAAATACAGAAATAAATTAAACTTTGTTTATCTAATGAAGTTCCCAGTCTGTAAACAAAAAATCAACCAAATATCAAATAGTTTAGTCAGTCACTATAGACAGTCAAAAATTAGCAAAAACTATAATTGACCCGTCATTGCCATTTGGTTTGTTTTTCGATGCTAGGGTTTATTTGATAGTTCGTAAATACTCCTATGCATTGTACTGCTAGCGTTTTCATTTATTGCCGTATTGTTGTATCCACATTGTATAAAAACCCGGTTTCTGAATAGAGAATTTGAAGTTGCGAACTTGATTTACCTATTGCCGTATTGTTGTCTCCACATTATGTAAACACCCGGTTTCTGAATTGAGAATTTGAAGTTGCGAACTTGTCAACTAAGGTAATTCCTTCAATTTAGACCAAGAAATTCAAAAGTTCTTACCAAAAATCGTAATAAGTTTTGAATTTAACAATTTCTCCACTTCAAATTTTCAGTTCCGAAACTGAGTGTCAGTAAAACATTAGTTTTAACTGTAAATGATAGGATGTGTATATTAAAAATATAAAATTGAAATACATGATATTTATATATTATATTATTGTGGCATGTATTTTATTCTTTGGTTAGGTACTAACATAGTTTTTAAGTATACTTACTAACATAAATATGAACTGTGTCTGATATAAATAAATTATTACTCCACCCAGAGCGGGAAATCATCAAATGACCCCTTCAGAAAAATTTGGAGAAAAATTATTACAGTGTTAAAGAATATTTAGAAGATAAGTCGCTAATAGCATAACACATAAAAATAAGACTTTATTCTACCATACCCAACAATGACATAATTATTCAAGATTAATGACATGACTTTTATTAATTCAATACATTTCCAATTTTTATTACAATAATATTTATATTTAATTAATTGATTCGTATTTAATAATTAATAGGTTAATAAATGAGCCTTCATTCGTAAATAAATATTTGTACGCCATAGTATGGCAGGATATGCTGGAACCAAAATTGTAATATCTATTGTACCATATTCTGACAAATAAACATTATTGATTGATTGATTGATTCATTTGATGATTTCCCATCCATAAAAAAAAGTCATAAAAACGTTTCTTTGCGTTTTTGAATAATAAATGACAATTATTTTTTGTCTGATTTTATTAAATTAACGATAGAAAACACGGAAGTGGTATAAATTAAAGAAAATGAAATAAATCACGACTTTAATCTGCGAAGTTTTATTGTGCGTGTTGGGCCTGATTACCTTAGTCTTAGAAAAAAATAATACTTTATACACTAGAACATAAAAAGCGATTTTATGTCGCATAAGCACAACATAAAGACGAACTTTTAGAGCATGAGAAGTGAAAATAAACTTATACTCGGATATACTTCCCCCCAACTGTGCAATAATTAAACGGGGGATGATTATGATCGTAATAGGCATATTCAATAGTATTTTCACTGTTAAACACCAGTCTTGCTTTACAGCCTTTACTATTGTGTGAGGAGCAGCGCCAATGGTTTGTCCCCTTCTTCTGGAACTCACGGAAATGGCTATACGTGTACCGTTTTAGCAAAATCAATGGTTTTCCAGAACGCGATTGTACTAAGGTGTATTCTGAAAACATTAAAAATATATTAGAAATCACACAGATCGATGTTGTTAGTTGGACGAAGTTTTTCGAACCTCAACTGCACACGGCGTGAACCCAGTTTCAACTTTACGGTCCATTCGATGTTGGTGAATACGAAAATGCCGTTAGAGAACACCGGAGTAACCGACATAGCTTGCAGAGCAAACAAACTGAAGTGGCAGTGGGCTGGCCATGTTTGTCGAAGGACCGCTGGGAGGTGGAGCAGACGAGTCCTAGAGAGCCGCGTATCGACAAGCGTAGTGTGGGACGCCCCCCAGCTAGATGGACCGTCGATCTTAAGAATGTGGCTGGGACAGACTGGATGCGTAAGGCGGAGGACAGGTATTGTGGCACTGCCTGTGAGGATACATCTATGGAATTGGTAGACATGTTTTTAAACTATAAAAAAAAACAACACGATGTAGGTATATTTTAATTGGAATAATTGACAAAAAACTTCTTTTAAAACGTTCACATTTTATGACAATTTAACATAGTTCCCATTGAGGATGAAATGCTCTGGTGGAGGATGACTATGGCGACTATTGACAGAAAAAATGTTTTTAAAACTATCTAGAACTAGTCTTGCTTTGCATTTTTTTCTGTTGTGAGCTGGGCATCTCCAATTTTGAGTGCCTCTCTTCCCGGAATGATAAAGAGTAAAATTGTAACCCTTGTACAGCAAAAATTCCTTGCCAGATTGGGTTTGTATTAACCTGTATTCTGAAACAAAAGTAAAAAAAAAATGTTTAAAATATACTTAAGATTATACTATATTATAGATACCAGCTGCACCCCGCGGTTTCACTCGCATAAGTGCCGATCCCGTAAAAATATCGGGATAAAAACTATCCTATGTCCTTCCCCGGGATGCAATCTATCTCTCCTCTGCCAAATTTTATCGAAATCTGTTCAGTGGTTTAGGCGTGAAAGGTAACATACAGACAGACAGACAGACATACTTTCGAATTTATAATATTAAGTATGGATTATGTGCCCTAGCTGGATGGAGAGATCAACTGGTTATTGGTCGAAGTTTTATGGCAGATTCCTGGAATTTACGAACTGTTATGGTTAAAATGAACACTCTTGTATAAAGAAAACACTCTTTTCTTGCTAATACTTTTTAATAGCACAACTGTACTCATTTTACCATTTAAAACGACATTCGTCCCACCCAGAAATAACGATAATATCTACGGATTGCCAAAGTAGAATAATACATTTAGTTGCCATAGTGAAAACACATTTTAAAAGTTTGTTACAATATTAATAATTTGTACTTTGACAGTGTTGCCACACTGGTTATTATAATGCGGTATCAACATAATACATGTTTTTAAAATTAAATCAATGAAATCGCGACACTTGTATCTTTACTAAATGAAGCAAAGACCTTAGAGCTTTGCATAGTAGATCCTCCCATGGAAGTAACTATCACCGGTAAAATTAGCTTATGAATCTACTAGCAGCGCCCCGCGGTTTAACCTGCATAAGTTTCGATCCCGTGCGAATAACGGGATAAAAAGTATCCTATGTCCTTTTCCGGGACTCAAACTATCTCTATACCAAATTTTATCTAAATCGGTTCAGCGGTTTAACCTCTTGTCTGTCGGAACGTAGATCTACGCGAGACACAATGGCTTTTTAATTGTGTCTGTAATTACGACATTCAATGGGTTAAGCGTGAAGAGATAACAGACAGACAGACGCACTTTCGTATTTATAATATTAGTAGTACTTGAAACCTAACCTACATAGGTAAGTAAAACAATAATTAACATGAGTGTTACGAATTTTATTAATTATGTACGTATTTTATTTACATATTCTTAAATATAACATTCATCTTGGTAACTATTACATATTATATTAATATTCTGTATATTCTACACTTGATGGTAGGCTTAGAAACATTGAGATCATGAAACAGCTATGTACAGACGCCAGCACATCAAGCTACTACAATCTGTCAAATTTCTTCAATAAATTTTCAACTTTCACAAGATTCAAAGTTGATTGGGAATATTTTAGAGTTTCGGGTAGCTTGATGTGCTGGCGTCTATCTGTACTAAGCCGGATTTACATTACGAAGCTAGTTGCGCAAACTTAGTTATTCATATACAACGTGTTTTTATTATATCCCATAACTCTAGGGGGTCATTGTACTCATCATTATGAACAACTTTTACTATGGGACCAAACCTGAAATCGCGAAAAAAAAATCAGCTGTTCCCTACATTTTGACGAGTTTTGCGAACATAAATGTAGGGAACAGCTGATTCTTTGCAAAAGCTAAAGGAACTACTGAGAACTTTTGGATCCTTTGCAAAAGCTAAAGGAACTACTGAGACTAGATAGTCACTTTAGCGATTCCTTTGAAGGAACTACTGAGAACTTTTGGATCAGTAGTTCCTTTGCAAAAGCTAAAGGAACTACTGAGACTAGATAGTCCCTTTAGCAGTTCCTTTGAAGGAACTATTGAGAACTTTTGGATCAGTAGTTCCTTTGCAAAAGCTAAAGGAACTACTGAAACTAGATAGTCCCTTTAGCAGTTCCTTTGAAGGAACTACTGAGAACTTTTGGATCAGTAGTTCCTTTGCAAAAACTAAAGGAATTACTGAGACTAGATAGTTCCTTTAGCAGTTCCTTTGAAGGAACTACTGAGAACTTTTGGATCAGTAGTTCCTTTGCAAAAGCTAAAGGAACTACTGAGACTAGATAGTTCCTTTAGCAGTTCCTTTGAAGGAACTACTGAGAACTTTTGGATCAGTAGTTCCTTTGCAAAAACTAAAGGAATTACTGAGACTAGATAGGACCACGATCTCGCAAATAGGTAGAACTGTCTAAAAACAATAAGGCGGTGGATGGCTATGACCACAGCTCAGAGATACTACATTTCTATATCGGTCCAGCACCAGCATCGTCTTGCAGTGTTTGCTCTTGTTAGACGTACATCGCCAGGTGTCATGGCCTTCTTTCACAGTGTGACGGAGATGGTAGAATTTGTAATTTTGAAACAGCGCTATGATCCTGCCCTTAGTTGTTTGTATGAACTCCAATCCTGAAAAGCAGTAATCACAAATACAATAACAAAAATATATATTTTCTTTTGGACTAGCATGACAAAAAACTTGTCTTTTGAAATGCATGTATAAATTAAACGTTTTAAGGTACCTGCGTTAACTTTTCTTGCAGTTTTAATGGTTTTTTGGAAACCATAGGTGAATGGCCTATGGCGACCAAAAAACCCGCACTGAGCGTGCGTGGTGAATTAAGGCCCACTCACTTCCACAGAGAGGAGGCCTGTGTCCCAGCAGTGGGAACGTTATAGGCTGACTACGCCAAGCTAATAAAGGAAAAAAATCGTGTCTGAAATAATTAACATTTTTATTAATTTAAAAATTTTATTCATGAAAATGGCCATAAATTACATGAATTGAGAAAGAGTTTTTTTTGACAAAATATTTATTAAGGCCAGTTGGCACCATAAATCACTTAACACATTTGACGTTAAAAGAATTTAAAAGATCGTTTGTTTCTGCCAATCGTTATTTTTTTTAAACTCATTTACAGAAATATCATCATCATCATACATACATACTTAAATGATTAAGTAATCCTAACATATGTACCATTACTACAGGCATACTTCGGCGGGAGATGATTATGTGCATAATTAGCTGAGATAACTTCATGTTCCTGATTCAGCGCTAGTCTTGCCCGACAGTGTTTGCGGCTATGGGCAGTACAGCGCCAATGATTAATGCCTTTGGTCTGCGCGTGCCGGTTGTAACAGAAAGTATAACCTCTATGCAAGATCAACGTCCTTCCTTGTTGCGATTTGATCAACTTAAAATCTGGAAAATAATATTTAGGTAAAACAAGCTGAAATAAGTACCTTTTCTCACGCTCTAGGTGCCGGGGTAGTCTGTCCTTTCAAAGATATTTTATCTCTGATTCTGCTTTACTGTCACAACCGCAGTGATCTTTGTGCATTTCATAATCAATCACAATTATTATAGAGGGAGACAGATCGACGCGGAAAATGTTACCATGAATTCTGTACATGATTGTAAACCAAATTTCAACGCAGGGGGCGTTAAATTTGTATTGTTATTAGAAAACTCTCTGCAGGCATCTGTGTTCCCTCCCACATTTAACCCGTCTGCCTTCAAAGCAAGAGTGAACATGCATCTTCTGGGCACGCTCGTTCCATCACAGACCACATCCATTGCTTTCCATGAGGCGTGATCGAGTTCCAAGAGCAGGCCCGTTTAGCAATAAAAAAAAATAAAATAAAAAATTGCTGGTCCATATATTTTGAACGCATAGGTATTTCTACACTTTTCGATGAAACAGCAGATTTTTTTTCTTTACCGACGAAACATTTCCACCCTAGGTCTAGAATCATGTGCTGAATTCATGTACATTTTGCGCGTCGATGTCCCACTCTGTGTGCATATAATATTTGACAAGAATTTAGAATAAGTACCTGCACAGACCAAAAAATATAATTTAAAAATATTGGTCTTAGTTTTAACGCCTTCTTTTTTATTATGACGATAAGGCGCAGAATATTCACTCCATTGTTATTTTCTTCATTTCCTGTCTTTTTCACATAACTCTTTTATTCTTTTAAACTTTCTTTTCGGTTTTCCCAAATAAGATATGGCCTGCAATTAAACAATATTTAAACGTTTATTATTAAAAATTAAATAGGTAAACAGTTTCATCATTTGCACCTGAATTTAATCTGTCAAGCGCCGCTAATGAGACACAATTGATTTTCTAGTGTTTCGTCGCCGATCGGCGAACAGACTTACATTCAGGTGCTACTTACTGTTCCTATCCATAACCAAATACCAAACTAATTACGTACATATTCAGCTGCATCCGGATAGACTAGCCCCGGTTCGACGCCAACCCAGTTGAGAAAAAAGTTATGCAGGTGATGACGTGAAAAGTGTACCCTGCATTCAAACAAAAAATTGACACACGTATAATCTACTAGTTTCTGCCCGCGATTTCATACGCGTGAAATTTCTTGCTACCCCGACCCACCATGTCGCATCGCATCGCCTGCCCACGCTATTACTTCGTTTTCGCCCAGCGTTCTTTCCGACTTTTTTTCATATTGCTCGGCTGCCTAGGGTCGCAGCGTAATGTCAAATGCAATAAGAATTTTTCGAACCCGACTGGTAGTTCCAGAGGTTACCGCGTTCAAACAAACAAACAAAAATCTTCAGCTTTATTTTATATATTTTGTTTTTTTTTTAACACATTTATTTATCTATGTAAAGTTACGATCTAAACAGATTAATACGACATTACACTAAAATTCTAATCTATATTTTGAATTAACAGGTACTTTCTATAAAATAAAACTTTAAACTTTAATAGTCTCCACTCCAACACTATACAATAATATTAGATAGATTCGTGCTTAAAGCCCGCTGACACAACAAATAAATAAAAACATTTAACCCGAATAAGTGTGTAGTACCCCTAAATACTTTTTAGACGTACCATCGAGGAAACTTACATCAGATATACACCGTAAGGGCTGTTCTTGCTTGCAACACTCGGCCGCTATAGTAACGCTCGCTAACGGATGTGGTCATCGTGTGCACGGGATTTTGTTTTCAAATTGGGCAGATATAAGTTTCCTCGATTGTACCTACGTGAGATGCAAGTTTATGATCATATTGATCATAAACGGTTTTTATAACTTCGTTTCAAGATCTAGCGTTAGGTATGCATCACAAACTTTGCTCTTCTTAGTGCACGTCCAACGAAAACCCATGTTTTTTGTTTCTTCAGTTCACGATATAATGTACCGCCATATCGAAGTAATAAAAGTTTACAGCATTTTTATTCCAGGTAGCGACGCGCGCTTTACTTGTGGTGAACAAGTGTAGAATGTGTGCGTGAAGACGAGTATCGTCAGCACATAACACAGACAAATACACAAAATTCCGACTTCGCCGTTGTCTCACACGGTACCAAGAGCTCTAGCGCTTACACACACAATCACAGCATGTTTGCGCACTTGGTTACCACAAATAAAGACTGCGTCGCTTTGTTAGATAAAAATACTGTACCTGTTTTTATTTGTTATGAAGTATAAAATGTTTCTTTTTATTTCAATGTTTTAGGTACGGTAGGCTCCAAGTCTATATTTAGAGATTCTGTACAATATTATTGCCCGGCTGAAGCCTAGGGCTGTAATGACTTGCTTAAGGTTAGGTGTGCATGACACGTATTAATTCGACATTAACGAGCAGTAAGTGTGAAAATAACATTGTTAGGTACTGTATAATGACTGATATCTATGCGAGTCTTAAATATAATACATTCTGGTTTCAGTTATATATTTTCAATACACCAAGCAACAACATAATTAAACATAATACATTATATTAATAAAAGTTAACAGGTTTTTATGTTCTTATGATCATTAATTCTTTATGCAGGTACTAATTACACGACATTCACATTTATTAAAATACTTACAGTTTCGAATATTTATAACAAACTATACTATTTAGTGACTTAATTGGTGTTTTTGTGGCGCATACGAACTACGCATCACACTGACGTCATGCAAAATCCTGCATCGCGCAAGCAAAGTTTACCGCGCAGCTAGCATAGGTAATAGGTAATACGGGCTGGTGTCCGCAAGTAGCTAACATATTACATACAACGTCCCCACATCAATCGTCGGGCAGTTGCCCACCGGACACGACACCCCTCCTCTGGTCGGAGGATGACTGAACTTTACACCCTGTTCTTCATAACTCTATAGTGTTCTTCAGAAAGATAGTAGTAGATATACTCGCAACCGGAGTGTGTGTACATATGACCGGAAGGCCAATTCTCGTATTTTAAAACGTTCAAAATCTAGTCGCAGTCTCATCTCGGCGACAAACAAATGTGAAAAAATTGTCAATATGTAGGGAAATAAGAAGTTTTTTTTTGACAGATTGAGACTAAGATCAGACTGTGAACGTTCTTAAAATAACAAGAATTGCCCCTCAGATGTATGAACGAAAACTATGTAAAAGGAGATGTGAGGGTACCACAATAGGAAGAATAAATATATGTGTAGATGTAATAATACCTATTTCCTTTGTACAATTATCTTCCTCTGACCATAATTAATATACATAGGCGGTGTGTGGGTATGCTCATAATTCCCGTCTAATATTGTCGTAGCGTTACCATCCAGCAATAATGACGCTTTGCAAAATTTGCTTTTCATGGAGGAACACCTCCAGCGGCTGAACCCAAGCTTCGACTGACGGGTATTGTAATATGTGTATCCATTGTGTAGTATCAACGAAGTCCCTTTTTGAGATCTGATGAACTTGAAACCTGAAATAGGATAAAATATTATATATAACGGAGGAAAAGCACAAGTGTTTCTTTATTATCAGCCATATTTTAATTACTGTGGGCGTACTTTGGGAAGTGTTGGTTATTGCGCAATAGAAAAACCTTTTTGCAGTTCAAATCAGATTATAATTTTACGAACAGTTTAGTTACACTAGCGAATTACCCACTGTAGGTATACAACTCAACGATACATGCAGGTGTTTGGAAAATAATACTCGCAAAATAACGCACTGGTTTACTCCCAAATATCGCAACGAAACTTAACGATAAAATTAAATGATTAAAATGTTTGTCACTGATTAGGTCAAATGACTAATTGTTAAATTTACATTTCGAGCCAATGGAGTGACGATCACATTCAAGAGTCATCGCCACCACCGCCATGACACTCACAACCCCATTCGGTGTTACCCGCTTTAAATTAAATATACCACTAAAGAAATAAATTCTAAGCCACAGAGTAAAAATATACAATTACAACTTTTAACAATTTCAGGTCAAACCTGAAATCGCGAAAAAAAATCTGCTGTTCCCTACATTTATGTTCGCATAACTCGTCAAAATGTAGGGAACAGCTGATTTTTTTTTCGCGGTTTCAGATTTGGTCCCATAGTAAAAGTTATTCATAATGATGAGTACAATGACCCCCTAGAGTTATGGGATATCAAAAAAAACACGTTGTATAATTATAAGTATATATTTTTTTAAATTGCTTTGAGCCCACTAATGCTATCCGCCGATGAAAAGACCTTGGTTCGGGAGCTTGTAGACAGTTAAAAAACTACATTAGTTTGTACAAATTCACTTTAATAAGTAATCAAGTTTATTTAAGTAACCTTTAATTGGTCGCGTCTAAAAAGTTACGCAATACATGGTAAATTAGTGTTTTATTGTTTAGAATATTTTTAGTCACATATTAAATAACTTTTAAACAAAAACAAACAAATAACATCTATGAAATTAATAAGAACATAGATAGATATACAGGGAGATTTTTTTTATCACCATCCAAATTTTTACAGGATGTTCTACCCATGAATATGAACAACTTTCACTATGGGACCAACTCTGAAATCACGAAAAAAAGTCAGCTGTTTCATACATTTTGGTCAAGTAGGTAAGTATTGAACTTTTGTGTGAAACAGCTGATTTTTTTTTCATGATTTCAGAGTTGGTCCCATAGTGAAAGTTGTTCATATTCATTGGTAGAACACCCTGTAAAAATTTGGATGGTGATAAAAAAATATTCCTGTACATTAATTTATATCAATTAAAAAGCGTACAATAAGAATTATAAATCAAAAGTAGTTTTTTTTGTCAGCAATGGTTTTTCTATAGTTGCTTGGGATCGGGGTTTTGATATTTGATACAATTCTTTTATCACAGTTTACAAAACGTATGTCGTAATCGTTAGCTTCATGATCCGGTTCGCAATCATGCTTATCCTCTCTTTTAATTAGATTAGTGCAAGTAATAATCAAAACTGCCTTACAAATGGCCCTTTGGTCACAACCCCAAACAGTCGCACCGTCTTGATGAACTCTTTTTTTATTATATCTGTATCCTGCTCGAAGAAGCACCGGTTTTCCTCTTTTCGATGTCACTAAATCACATTTTATGGGCTTTTGAGACCCGCTCGATTGTTGCTCTGAAATTTTGCCTGTAAAACATAGTAAATTTAGTGCAGGCAGCTACTGCTTCTTGACATATTAGGGTTCCGTACCTCAAAAGGAAAAAACGGAGCCCTTTTAGGATCACTCGTGTGTCTGTCTGTCCGTCTGTAACAGCCAATTTGCTCCGAATCTAATAAAACGATAAAGTTGTTTGGTACACATATTTATTTATTATGTTTCTGACGTTATTTTGCCTCTAAAAAAGGATTCGTCCGAAACACCACTCATAAATATTAATAATAATGAACTTCCAGTTTCGACCGGATCGGACGAAACTCAGCGGCCGAAACGCCTACTAAGCCTAAAAGAAAGATGCACTGTATGAATTAATTAATTTTTTTTTTTTTTTTTCTCCCACTTCACTCATTTTTTTTTCTTGCTTTGGAAATCCTCATGGACTTCCTCTATCGTGGAGGTGACAGAGGGGCACGCCGGACTCTTACCGGCTAAAACCACCGCGGTGTTCCACCTCTACCTATGGCCGGGGGTGCGGGATTCGCAACAGCATTCACCGCTCCCCCGACAGGCCTCGACCCGCTGTTCCACAGTGGGTCCCACCTCCCCGTGCGCCCATTCCTGTAATGGCCGCACCCACTCTCGAGTGGCGCGCGTGGAACTTGCACTTCTTTCAACTTCGAATTGACAATACCTATAGGTATTACAAGGCAAAACTGTACTAAACCCCCAAACAGATAGCTTGTTTCATAACAATGACATAGGGTTTGTAGAGATCAGATATCGTAGTTTTAGTGAACGCGGAGAAATCACGCGATTTCGGCCGGGAACACTCTAGCTATGCGCGTATCGGCCCGAAAGAGACGTAACGGCTGAGGTGATAATGTATAAAATAAACAATAAAAATCTATCAAACGAAACATCAGATTTATTCAAACTCAACTTATAGAGTCTTTGAAAGGGAAAAAAAGCCTTATTAACCTATTTATTGGGGTTTACTCAAAACAAAAAAAGGAATCAAATATAAAAAAGAAACAATGATAATAACAAAGTATACACAAAACAAAAAATTATATATCCACTTCATAATCGAAACAAAAAACAGAACAAATACCTAAACAAAAAAGATTAGGAACATGTGCAAATAAAAAAAAAATCGTCTACCAGACAAAAAAAACAAGTTTGTTTGACAGGAAAGGAATCGTTAAGGACACAGAACATTTGTAACACCCGATGCCACCCCAGGCGTACACCAAATAACGAAGAGTATGCATGGCTACACATCAAGCTATACATAACCAGTATAAACTGACTTCTGAATGTACGAAAAGCCTATACAATGCGAGGTCAGCTAAAATTGGAAATGTATAGCTTGACCTGCCGTTGTTTGTACAATACGGCCGATGAATCATGGCCGATGTGAACAAAGGGTCTCCGAACTTTCGCGCAAGTTCTCTCACTCACACTCGCCTCATGTCAAACATACACTTGGGAGCAAATAAATCGAGCCACTTCCTTTTTCATGTATAATGGTTATTATTTTTGTTATTATGGAACGTATCAATCCGAAACATATATCGCCTAAGAGCTTATTTAATAACCTTTACAATGAGGGTAAATTAGTGAATGATAAACCTTATTTAATGATAAATTATTGGCTCTGAAAGAAAAACGGTAATTTTGATAGAAAATTGTAGGGTTAAAAAAGTCCAGAAAAAAACAAAATTATGGTATAAACTTATTCATAATTTCTTGTATTACCCCCCCGCGCCCTGATTTCGATAGATTTTCTGGACTGTTTTAACCCTACAATTTTCTATCAAAATTACCGTTTTTCTTTCAGAGCCAATAATTTATAATTAAATAAGATTATCATTCAATAATTTACCCTCATTGTAAAGGTTATTAAATAAGCTCTTAGGCGATATATGTTTCGAATTGATACGTTCCATAATACCAAAAATAATAACCATTATACGTGAAAAAAAAGCAAGTGGCTCGATTTATTTGCTCCCAAGTGTAGTTTTATGACGGGCGCAGCTGTTAAAAACTTATAGCAGCACAGATTACTAAAGGCGCGTGAGTCGTTGCTAGGAATGTTGCGTGGATGTGACGCATATTTTCCCCAAACTTGTTCTTTTTTGTGTTCTTTCTCTGCGTCATGTACCGTCAAACGAGGTGAATAGGGATGCAGGGGTGAATCGGGACAAAACTTTAAAAGGGATTTTAACATTAAAATAATATAGTTTGTGGCCAAAAAGGACCCTAATGTGTATACTCTAATTTATTCTCTCATTGACAACAAATTATATTATTTCAACGTTAAAATCCATTTTAAAGTTTCGTCTTGATTCACCCCTGCATCCCTATCACTCCGTTTGTAGGTATTTAATTTTATCTCACCGTTTGGTTACTCGAAAATTTTTATTGCGCAGCCTTCTAAGCAAAGTTCGGACCGGCCATGATTCTTTGGCCGTATTGTAGCTTAATGAGATGACGTGATGAGCACGCTTCATTAAAGTGTTATAGTATGTTCCCCCTTTAAGCGATTCGAAAGTGTTTCCCATTATTCATACAATATCGTGGTGGTGGATGAGTATGATTCATATCAGCTTGTATAATCTGTTTAAAACAGTTTAGCTCTAGCTTAGCCTTGCATCTTCTACTATTATGGGAAGAACATCTCCAACGACCTATCTTCTTCTTCCTAGCTTGGTTAGCATGCCAGTACGTGTAGTCATTTAGCAGTATTAATTGCTTGCCTTTTTGCGACATTATGAACGTGAAGTCTGAAATAATTCTTTGTCACAATTCATTTGTTTTTAGTTGCCAAACTAGCTACCTCTTCACCGGCTATTTCACTATCTAGCTACGGATCAACACTACCTACTATTTTGGACGGCACAAGTTATATTATTAATTCCGTCACCCCAACATGTAACTACTCTACAAATCTACAGATACCTGAACCAACCCACTCTTTAAAACGTAACGAATAAGTCTCAATCTGTATTATAGTTTTAATTGGTATCAACTCTTTCGTAGACGTTTCATGCTAATCTATAGTCCGACAGTCGAGAGAATGTGCTCCTGATACCTATCAGAGCGACAATTCTAGTAGCTAATAAAGATCAAATTCGCAACACGTATTTATTTGCTTGAAACTGACAGGTGTCAGGAACATATTCTCTGTAAATGTTTGTGGATCCAAATACAACTTCGCATGATGCCTTTAGGTACTAGTCTACATCACCGATTTGAACATTAGAATCAAAGGCTCTCCCGCAGACAGACAGACACGACGCGAAGGTGCGGCGCGATTCTGGTAGAACAATTTCCATGAATGTTCGTTGCAGGAGCCTCAAATCCGTGATTGTCAAATAGGCAGCAGCACATTATCGGATTTATTTCTATCTTCTGTATCCAACTGCATCAGTTTACTCTTGTTGCTTCAAGATCTTCTAGAGTATTTCTCCTTTCATTTAGTCGTATAATAGTCGAGACTAGAGTCGTAGACTTCATGTTTCAATTTAGTCTTCACTTATACAACATTCTCTATTCTCTTTTCAGAATGACAATAGACTCTTCGCTCTTAATACAGTGAGTATGCACGTATATTGCGTACGGGTGGGAGATCAATTATCCGATCCGCCCCAGCTCCTCAAGGAAAGCCAGAAACGATTTGACGTTACTGACAATCTCACGGAGGGTACCTGGGTTACCGAAGCACTTTGCTCTCTCGAGAAGATACCTATTACGTAAATCACCTAAAATTAAGCAAAGCAAAATTGTCGATATAGCTCACAGAATAAGCAAGCTGAAGTAGCCGGCCGGCCATATTAGCCGTAGAAACGATGACCGTTGGGATAGACATGCTCGTGGGTGGAGACCGCGAATCGGTAAACGTAAGGTAGGAAGCCCTCAGGCTAGATGGAGCGACGATCTTCGAAAGGCGGCTGGAAGCAGCTGGATGAGAGTTGCCGAAAGTCGAGTTGAATGGCGGCTATAGGAGAGGCTATGTCCAGTAATGGACTGCTGAAGGGTGATGATGAAAATTGAGTATGGGTCGAAATAAAACAAACTAAAATCTGTAGACTGAGATAATATTATATTTTAATGCCTTTAATCATAAGTATTTCTGTTTGAGTGTTAGTTTAATCTTTTTAAGTGCAATGAAAAAAGTCGATATTTAATTTTAATATTTTTTGGAAATTATTGCTAGAATATCTTTGAAATATACATTATTATGCTAGTATCAAGAAATCAGACACTTAATAGGTATCAGGATTTAACGATTTTCTGTCACAACATAAGTGTGTCCTTGATTTCATATTTAATAATTATTTGACATTTATTTTACCTCTGACATTGCATCCCTGTCAAAATCAAAGTGATCATTGTTATCTATAAAATAAAGTTGCCTTTGGGTTGCTGCCACTAACAAGTCAATATCATAATGATCTTTATTCTCATTACAATAATGTTGCCGTTAGGTTACCGCTGTCAGATGTAAAATAACTGTGAACTCACCTTAGTGACTACGTGTCTCCATTACTAAAGATTATTATCGATTATTGCACTAATTTACAAGCATGTTTTAATATTTTTAAATACAGTCCTGCCTTAAATTCTAATCGAAACATGTTTTTATACTAAATAGATTATATTTTATTATAATTTACTTTAATAGCAAATCCTATGCTTATTGTTAAGTTAATAAATTATAAAAACACAAATGTTTAATAAAAATAAATTAATAAAAAATGGCTGCTGTTTAGAATATAATTTCTCCAAAACTGGTACAAAAATTGAAGGCACTACAAGGATACCTACATATTATATATCCCTACTAATAATAGTAAAGCACATTTTTATAATTAAATAAACGTACGTAAGTTAAGGCCAGTACCTATTCTTATTTTAAGGGAAATATTTAACTAAGGGCTGAGTTTTCGATCGACGATCATTTTTATTCGTGGAATAAAATTGACGTCTGACACTGTCAAATATTGAAAATTATTCCTCTGATAACTCTGGCGTTGGGAAAATCAGCCCTCAGCTTCCAAAAACTTATTGACCTTTCTAATGATGGAAAATATTTAAAATTAATGAACCTCTAAAAAGTTTTTGCGCTTTTAATGATAGACTCTTTTTTTAATTTTATGAACCTCCAAAAAGTTTTTGCGCTTCTAATGATAAGTACAGACTTTTTTTAAATAACTGAGCCTCTTTTTAACTGTCTCGTCTTTTCTTACATTTTGTCGCAGTAACGCACCCTGACCAAATGTGTTTAGTTAGGATAGAACTGTGACCAACCACTACATCCAAATTGGTCGCAGTTATTTGGCTATTCAGTATTTGTAGGACCCCAAAATAAGAATTTTTCGAGATATGTATGTATGTTATGTAAAGCACGCCCATTGTGTCACCCTTTATAAAATTTCTACATTTATATCTGTAATTTATATGGTGTACATAATAAAGAGTATTCTATTCTTAACAAAAAGAGACGCTATCATTAGAGTGTTCAATAATATTTTTAGGAGCGTAAAATAGGAATTATTAGAGGTTCAATTCAATACATGCCTCATTTCAATCCCCGTAAGTTATACACAAATGATCAGTGGGTACTGAAATCGGTTGATAATGCAACGGGTTCAGTTTGGGTGGAGGATGCGTGTGCTCAATATCCGGGTCCACAATTTGGTTCCTATAATCCAGTTCCAAAGTAGCTTTGCATTTTTTACTGTTATGAGAGGAGCATTTCCAAGAAGTTGTTCTCCTTTTAATGTTTCTTCGCACATACCAATACGTGTAATCTTTGTGGAGAATCAATTTGCTGCTCTGCTGTGATTTTATGAACGTGTAACCTGAAAGAAAAATATTGTGTTTTTAAATTGTTCTAAGTTTTTTAGTATTTCGGTGGAAGAAAAAGATAATTATGATGAACAAGAGTTAGGTACTAGCGGTTTTTGAGACCGTTGTCACAGTGTTCAAAAGTTCTGATAGTTTTTCTATTAAGACATGCATTTATAAAAAACATAGGTTTAAAGATGGATTTAGTGAAGATTTAGAAATAAAAGTCATAATTTTATTGTAAAAATCATATTCACTATCTTTAATTAGTACTTATACAAAGACCGCAGTAATTAAACAAACTTTCAAACGTAGAAAAGACATTAAAATTAGTTAAAGTATTAAAATTAGTTATAATAATAAGCCGTATTCTTCTGAACATTATTTCGTTGTGGTATTTTCAGCCTTCGTACTCCCTAGTTCCTTTCGGCAACAGCGGGCAGCATTAATATGTTTGTTTCCTTCAAAGGAACTGCTATAGGAACTATCTAGTCTCAGTAGTTCCTTTAGCTTTTGCAAAGGAACTACTGATCCAAAAGTTCTCAGTAGTTCCTTCAAAGGAACTGCGAAAGGAACTATCTAGTCTCAGTAGTTCCTTTAGCTTTTGTAAAGGAACTAATGATCCAAAAGTTCTCAGTAGTTCCTTCAAAGGAACCGCTAAAGGGACTATCTAGTCTCTGTAGTTCCTTTAGCTTTTGCAAAGGATCCAAAAGTTCTCAGTAGTTCCTTCAAAGGAAATACTAAAGGAACTAGTGAGCACAAAGGATTTTCAGTAGGTAGTAAGTAGTTTACAGAATATCTCTTAGTTCAGTGTGCTTCTTAGCAAAGCCCTCTTCTAACAACTTCCACTGAGTAATATCACTAGCTACTCTTCTCAAATTTGGACCGGCTGTGAGATTCTTCATCTTTTATACAGGAAGCGCAAACGTAACCATGAATTTAGTACAGACGCCAGCGTATCAAGCTACTACAATCTGTCAAATTTCATTAACCTTTTAACCGCCGGCTTCAAATCAGTTGTCGTGCCCTCAGTGCCCGAAAAAAACAACGAAAAATAAATACCTGATAGAATAGCTGTAGGTATTCTATCTGGTATTTACTTTCCGTTCTTTTTTTTCCGGCGCTGGGGGCACGACGGCTTACGCCGAATTAATCTGACAAATATTTTCGTGTCCATTTCGCCCGGGTCGTATATTTACGACTAAATACCACAGCTCGTTTAATCTGCTTTTTTATTTAATTACCAGCGCAATTAAATAAAAAAGCAGATTAAATGAGCACGAAAATATTTTTCGGATTAATTCAGCGTAAGCGGTTAAAAGGTTTTCAACTTTATCGCTAAAGTATAAGGTTCAAAGTTGATTGGGAAAATTTACAGGTTCGAGTAGCTTGATGTGCTGGCGTCTATACATGATACTAGACTCCCTTGTGTACAAATTTTTAGTCGGTTATCAAAAGAAAAAAATCAGCTGTTTCATAGAAAGGAACAAAAGGTACCTAAGCAGTCAAAATGTATGGAACACTCATTTTTTGTTTAAATAACCGACGAAAAATTTCATCGCAGAGGGTTTCAGAATCATTAAATGAATCTATGGTAACTGGTTGCGTGTCGATGTCCCTGCCATCCTGTATAAAAGATGAAGCTGCACTGCTCCGCACAAAATACAGGGGAACGCGCCATTGGTGTTCTCAAAAACATATGGCGGTGCTTACTCGGGCATAATGTGCTACATTATCCCATTCTTGAAAATGGAGAACTGAATAAATTGTTTTATTTTATTTTAATGTAGGCACTTTTACTAACTTACTTATAAAACTATGATCAAAATTAAGAATAAAAAAAAAGAATTTTGAAAATCCGTCGACAATTGGCGGAGTATTCGATGAACAAACATACAAAAAAAGAAACATACAAACAGCCGAACATAGTACCTCCTCCTTTTTGTGAAGTCGGTAAAAAAATCAAGTTATATAATAAAAAAACGAAACTTATTTGAATCACAACGCAAGCATTTAATCAATATTCGAAAACATTAGCAATAAATAAAGCTTTGATATTAATCGCTAATGCATTTTGAATAATAAAATTTATACAGGGTTATTGGAAAAACACCAACAACCTCTTAAGACGTCACGTCATTTTACTCATCATTATGAACAACTTTTACCATGGGACCAAACCTGAAATCGCGAAAAAAAATCAGCTGTTCCCTACATTTATGTTCGTATAACTCGTCAAAATGTAGGGAACAGCTGATTTTTTTTCGCGATTTCAGGTTTGGTCTCATAGTAAAAGTTGTTCATAATGACGAGTACAATGACCTCTTAAGAGGTTGTTGGCGTTTTTCCAATAACCCTGAATATTATGAAGCTAAAAAATGGTAAATTTGTCAAGGATTTGGCATTTTTCTAGCTACATCCGAAATTGCAATAGCTATAGACGTCAAAGCACTTGCGATATTGCCAACGTGTGAGGACAATTTGGCAAATGCTTGGGCTGTAATTAATTCCGCTTTAACCCGCTGCGCTTCAATCTTCGCGAACTGATCCATATTTGCATCCAACGGCTTCTGAACTGAAGAGCGGCACCGAAGGGGTCGTGATGGTACGGTCCCCCGAAGTGGCGTGTGAGGCGCAGGTACTGAAATATACAAATAAAATCGGAATTTGACCAAACAAGTTTCAAACTTCTGAGAGGCATTAATATGAAGTTTTTTTTGACGTGACAACGTCTTATAAATCGATGAACGCCGGCTCCACGCACAAAAAAGCATGACTCATTGTCACGTTCCGCCTGAGCCGAGCGTGCAAGCGAGAGCGCGGAACAAGCGATAGAGAGGCACGATCGGCCTAAGCGTTCGGCTTGTGATGCATCTATCTCATGTTTTCTTATGACGTTATCACGTAAAATTATCGTCCGTAAACCGACTTAACAGACAACCAATTTTTTTTTGCTGTAGCCCGAAACGGGATTATTCCCAAAACACTTCAATGTAACACACTAACTTATGTTGGGTTGTGCGACTGTTGGACGGCTTATTTCAAATGTTGAATTAAACATTCCTAAACAAATTCGAATAAAGACTTACTTTTGGATGATGCTGGTATTGCGTCATTGTATGACGTGTCAGGAACAGGAGATTTTTGAATTTTATGCCTTTCTTTGTCTTCTTTTACTGGTTCAATACATGAATCCTCTACCACAACTGGTGACTCAGTAGGTTTAGTCTGAAACAATGAAATGATTATGATTGGTAGATAAATAAAATATTTTGTGTAAAATAAATATCATAGGTATGATAAAATTGTAAATATTAAAATATAATAGGTACCGTTTGAGGAGATGAATTTATTATATATATTGGACCTCCAGTCACAAATTCTTTTCCACCCATCGCGGCCACCAATTTTTTTTCCAAGGCAGACAATTTTGGCAAGTTGTCTGCCGTCGCACCACCACTGCGCCTCCTTAAAGCTGAGAGTTGTGCGCAGTACTTCTTAAGGCCATGTTTCTTCTCAGACCAATGCTGAAAAAGTGCATTAATATTAATTAAATTGCTACAAGTATTATAATGATTCTTAACACCAACTTCATTATTTTGCTTTACCTTAGCCCATCCTTGACCATCTTTAATTGCTCCTCCGAGAGAATTTAAAGTATTTGCCAACTTTGCCCATTTCCTCTTCGTTTCTAATTTGCCTTGCGCGGTCCGAAGCAAACCTTTGGCTATGCCTGGGTTTTGCTCCAAGAATTTCAGTAAAACTTCTAATTGGGCGCAACTTGGACGACGTTTTATTGTAACTAAAATTGAAAATCTTTTATTATGTACAACATAATATAATTATATAAAATAGACAAAGAAAATAACTACATTGACAAAACAAAAACCTTACATTAACAATATACACATATAATATAATAAATATACACATGATTTAATACACTTGACTTTATTTTTGAAATTGGAGAACCTTTACGCCTTCTTTGTTTTAGTAGTGTAGGCAACGATCCTACCGCATGCAGCCGAAGTCATGGTTAATTCTATTATTTTAATCGTTTTCTTAAGCCCAAATGAATTGAATACGTTACAATTAAACAACTACATATTTGTATCATATTTATTTATTAGCCTAGTTATTTAAAGGACAAATAATTTTAAAGTAGGTTTATCGTAATGAGTTGAACAACACTATTGCGGACCGTAACATAGCTATCTTCACGTGTAACAAAACAATCGCGGGGCAATCCCAATTTCAATCCAATTCCAATGTTGACAATATCGTTTTCAAGAGTACCGAATTAAGTGACTGTAAAATTAACATTGGAATCGTATTGGTTTTACATTAGAATTAAAATTAGTTTGAATAGTAAGCCCCCTGTATTGTCTTCCCCAGTTCTTTTTGTCATCTCTGGGGTACTATTCTGTCACAACTTTGCTCCTCCTGTCTTGAATTCCTCTTAACAGGTACCCTGTACTTCTCCACTTTTGTGGTCTATTTTACCAAAAATGAGTTATAAAAAAAATAGTACATTATTATTTATACGGTTTGTAACATTGATTTGAATGTCGACATCAAAGAATTGTTTTATTTTTTTATAAGCGTCACGTTTTTTTTTCAAATTTTTACCAGTTCTAATTTCAAATCAAACAGAACACCACATTAGCAAAATTAACAAATTTTGTTACATTTGAGCAGTCGATTTTCTAGTCGACCAACCAGCCAGTATCGACCAACTCTTGTGTCAAGCAAGACCAATCTCCTAACAATTTCAATAAATATTACATTTTAATGTAAGTGCCCTGAGAAATGAAGTATTTCCGAGCTGGATGATTATGGTTATCATCTACAGATACAAGTTGATTATTTAAGTCTAGCACTAGTTTAGCCCTGCAGCTCTTGTGAGCACATAACGTGCATCTCCAGTGGTGAGCATCCTTGCTTAAACGAGCATAGCAGTAGGTGTGACCCTGGTATAGTATCATCTTCGTGCCTCGCGACGACTTGATGAACTCAAACTCTGTAAAAATGACATGTCTGCTTATTAAAACCAAATTCTGTGTGTATTGAACAGAGATTAGGTAATTGCGTAACACGATTACAATAACATGCCTCTAATTTTGACAATTCAACAATATTCATAGTATGAAATGGATTATGAATTTCCTTTAGAAGCCTTCGGATTTCAAAAGTGTGTTACGCCATTGGGGTGCAGTATGATGGAAACAAATGATTTTTATTCGTATTTTTCTGATAAGTATAAAAAAAAACAGATTTCAAGTAGGTACGTTATTTATTATTTATTTATTTATATATACTTATATTTATTATTAGAAAGTAGTTGATACCTAATAATAATTAATGCTCCCATTTTGTATGTTATGTTGTAGTCTTGCCTATTTTCTTATTTATCCCCGAAGGGACAGAGGTGTACCTATTAGTACGGTCACCAAACGAGATAAGTAACCAGGGTCGTCGGATGTAGTTGAAGTTTAGTAAGAAACCGGTGGATGTTTTTGAATAAAATTTAAATTAATGAATAGGAAACAAACAGTTAATTTATCAAGTTAAATTTCATTCAAAAACATCCATCGGCTTCTTATTAAACTTCAACTGTAATAATAATAATAATAAATTTATTTCAGAAAACACATTTAAGGTTCACAAAAACAATGTTCCAAGTAAAAATGAGCATTACAGAAAAAAGTGTATCGTTGGTGCCTGTACTAATGAAAGAAAATCATTGTATCACAGACACCAGCGCCTTCCAAGACAGGTTACATAATACAATTAAAATTCGAACGTGCTATATAAGTGAACTCTTAAAAAATATAATGAGGTAATAATATAAAAGTAAATAAATAAGTTCCATGTGATGGGGGCGAGCCACTGGGCACAATCTGCAAAACTGGGCACAATCCAGAACCGAGGCTGTGTTTTGATGGAAAACCCTAAATGTCACTTTGCCCGATTTGATTGAAACCAGGACGTCTTGCTCAGGAGTGGGGCTTGCGACCACTAAACCAACGAGGCAAACAAATCATACATTAAAAAAAAAAAACATTTAGATGTTTATAAGGTTATTTATTATTATATTAGTTTACCTAAGATATCTTAATCTTGGTCTATCATCTTATCTTTGGAGGGGCTTGTGGCTAAGTTATAACAGTCGCACGGGTCGATTGATTAGGTTAAGGTATGCTTGCCGCGGTTGTTCTGCGGATGGGCGGCCATCTTCACATACCAAGACCCCTCCCTGGCTCGGAAAGTACGTTAAGCCGTCAGTCCCGGGCGTCATCAGAAACCCGAAAATCTGAAAACCAGTCTTACCAAGGGATATCGTATTATCCAGTAACAGGCTTGTGGAGGTCAGATAGGCAGTCGCTCCATGTAAAATACTGGTATTCAGCTGCATCCAGTTAGACTGGAAGCCGACCCCAACACAGTTGAGAAAAGGCTAGGCAGATGATGACCTACATCTTAATTAATATCTTGACTTAACTATATGGCATATCCCGTTAACAATTTTATATATAATCGGTGGATGGCTGTGCTCAAGACTCGAAGACAACATTTTATTATTTAAATTTAAAACAAAATGTGCTTTGCAGTGTTTGTAAGTACGAGAAGTACAGCGCCATCTTTGGACTCGACTCGTCGTATTTTTTCTGTTACTTTGGTAGTAAGTGAAGTTCTTGTATACAATTATAGATTGCCCTTTTATAGAATTTGCGTGAACGAAATCTGAAACAAAAAATTTTATCTTTATTTTTGATAAACGTAAACGATACTGGGGATTTATTCCATATGCACGAAATCCGTATTTTCGTTCGAGCAAAAAGAAACAAGAATGAATAACAACACGACTTGATAGTTGATCGATGATCGTTGGGTCTGATATGTGTTTTTTCCCGTTCGAATATGTCACTTGTTTTCATGGTTCAACTACTTTCGGTCAGATCCGTATCTTCGTTGACGGACTTAGAGCATAGAATACTATTTATTATGTACCTATACCACAAATATTATAAATATAAATGTAGAAATTTTATAAGGGGTATAGCTAGGTATACAAAGTGGAGATGACAATACAACAATAAATTTAAACTTCGTATACCATACCTAATGACGTTCCAGACTGCATACAAAAATTCAAAAAATAATAATATCCAATAGTTTAGTCACTGGATACTATTTTTCATTTTTAACATTTTCTACATGATGTATCTATTGGAGAATGCCGGTGTCCTCACGATGTTTTCCTTCACCATTTTAAGGGGAGTGCTGATGAAATAAATTACACAAAGTAAAGCGCCAGCCTGGATTCGAACCCACGACCTACAATTTGTAAGTCGGGGCCGTTGCCAGTGGCAAAATCAATAGTACTGTATAATAAATAAAAAATAACGGTACATACATAGAATTTATGATTTATTTGTCATACTTAGGGTTAATATTTCAATAGTCAGATAATTTTTATCTGAAAAATAAATATGACAATTTGACATTATTTTCTACGTACAAGAGCTGTTAAACGCCAATAATTATTCCTCAGATAAAAGATATTTGACTATTGAAAAATCAGCCCTTAGATATATTTCTCATACTTAGTGTAAAAAAACTCCCGGATACAACGATTAATGAACTTTATTTCTCTTACATAGAATATAGGTAGATATACATTTATTTCTTGAGCTACGCAAAACTTAAAAATAAAGTTACCCATATTTCAGGCAATAACAAAAAATTAACGTATTAGAATTTAGACAAAACTATCGACCCGCAATGTACTGATGCGGTGACATGTCAAAACAACGTGATTTATAATCATTTATTTCCCCAAGAACCATAGTGTTAGTGACAATATACTTACAAACTATATTAATAGCACTTCTAAAGACAAAAAGAAAACAGATTAATAATATATTTTTTTTTGTACCAAAAAAGATTGCACAAAAACAACTTAAAAACTAGTAAGCTATTATAATTACAATATAAAAAATAGGAAGATCTGCAACCGAACTAGGTGAAACCTGTATCTCGGCATGCATGGATTCTGACATCATTGTTGCAAGGGGACAGTTCCAGCCGAAAACTTGCAGCAGCTTGCTAGTTGCTTGATTTATATGCTGTATCCAAATTTAATATTAACGTATTAGACATTTGAACCTACCACATTAAATTCTCTAAATGATGGTCAAGACCGCATCAAAATCTATTGTGTAAGCGCACACAGTCAGGCAAGAAAAACGACTTATTTTGTACTATTTAAAAAGAGAGTTGAAAAAGCTTTCAATACTTTAATCATTTTAGGTAAGTATTCTATTCAATTGAGCTTCCTTCTAGAATATACAAAATTATGTGAAAGCTCCCGTAAACAGGCGCAACGCGACGACAAGCAGTTCTATGAAAAATTTATGGAAATTATTCTACCAGCAAGCTATTCACAACCATTCGACAGGTTATAGAATCGGAAATTACACTTTTTCAGTAACTAATATGCCATGCCCCTGAGAGCATAATTAGTTGTCGGAAGAATGGCGGTCGTCTATTTGATTTAAACTGACCAAATGTTCCGGTTTTGGGGTTGTGAATAGCATTTAGAGGACTTTTTTGATAACACTGATTGTTGAGGGGTGAAATGAATCTCAACTTCCTTTGCATACATTTATATTGTAGAAAATGAGACGGCACTTTTCAGATTACATTTATAATGGCGGACACTCGCGATCGCGACATTAAAGATCGTTACGTGTGTGCGCAAACGCTGATTTTGACATTTGATTTTGACAGCGTTTGCGCACACACGTAACGATCTTTAATGTCGCGATCGCGAGTGTCCGCCATTATAAATGTAATCTGAAAAGTGCCGTCTCATTTTCTACAATATAAATGTATGCAAAGGAAGTTGAGATTCATTTCAACCCTCAACACTGATTGATGTTCAATTCGGCACAGAAGCGTTTCGAACAGTTGTGAATAGCTGTGCAGAATGTTCTTAGGAATATTTTATTTAATTTTACAATCTAGACCGTCTATTCTTCCGTGTCCGTCCTACGTAATCTTCAGATGCTGGATGATTATGATTGTAACTAGTAGCTATGATTTTATTATCGGCGGCGCTTATACAAAGCTTCGCCTTGCATCCTCTGCTAATGCGAGCGGTGCATTGCCAGGAGTCTGAAGCACGTTGACTTCGAACGAAAGTGTATTTATTGAAGACGATCGTCGTTGTCCCGGATGCCGACTTCACATACTGGAAACCTGAAAAAAAAAAACAATATCAAGCCTGTTTTCTCGGAAAAGTTTAGACAGGGGTAACCTATTTCAAGTTAAACAAATATCAACTTTATTTCAATAAAAATTAAGTTGATTTCAGAGTGACTAGCACTATTGAAAAATTTATAAAAATGTTTGAAGTTGAAGCGGAAACTGAACTTTATTGTGTAGGAATTAAAGTTGTTTTTCCATTAATTCAAATTTGTTTACATTTTTGGCAAATTAATCGCGAACGCAGGATACCTATTTAAACCCATATTTTGCCAGTTATGTGTAAGTCCCTAGTAATAGGGGACGAGCTTATTGCCATTAATCGGACACGAATCTAGATTCCAAGTCGCAATCAAGTAATAACACATTACGTTTGTTTTTCAAAGTATAGTATTAGCTAACCCACGTAGACCCCAAGCACAGTGCGTGCTACGCCTTAGCATTATTGTAGCAAACTACTTTTGAGAGCTACGCGCTACGTTAATTTTAAATAATTTTAACTATTCTACCCGTGCACTTACAATACGGCCGATGAATCATGGCCGGTCTGAACTTTGCGCAGAAGGCTGCGCAATAAACATTTACGTTAAACCTACTTCAAAACTAGTGTGCTACAAGAGTGCTACGCCGTAGCACGCACTGCGCTCTGGGTCTACGCGAGTTACTAATACCTTTACTTCATTCTATTCACCTCTCGCTCGCCCACTACCGCTGTCACTCACACAAACTGGTCTAGATCGCAAAATTTACACAACATAATGAGCCGCTGTTTCTATTCCCTTGCTTCATGAGCACAGATAGTATTTATACATATGTATATATAGTACGACTACGGTCAAAAGTTCCATATTCCGTTTCGGTCATAGTTATCAGGAAATCGGTTATCTTCGGAAGAGCCGAAGTATGACGGATAAAATGTGATTAATATTCCCGCCTAGAACATAAAAAATAAAGTCCTCCAGATCGAATTTCGGCCATGGCGACCAATCTCAGCGGAGACTAGCCTTCGGTGTGGGAGATAACATAGTGCACAAGTGTTTGCGCACACAGATGCACTCTCTCCTCCGTCACCCTCATAGTCCGATGGGACGGCAATCCGACACTACCGGAGAGACATCAGGCGCAGGGCCAACGGCTTGACGTGCTTTCCTAGGCACCGGGTTATCACTACACCAACATCCAAACTCCGGGCCGTTACTAAGAAATTCCCAATACCAAAACCCAATAATACTTTGCTAAACCAGGGAATCGAACCCAAGACCCCACGCTCAACAGTCGCGATTACTATGAGACCGACGGGGCATTCCGCCTACATCATAACAGGTTGATGTACTGAATCTATAACTCTCTTATTGGACCGGTCATATTAAAGCCGTCAATCTTCGGTTTTTCCGAAGAAGACCGATGGAACCTTTAACCGTGGTCATAGCTTTAAGGTCTGGTATATTTACCTTGTTTTAATTGAACTTTCGGAGGTGGGTGTGTGTGGTGATTCTCGCAGGAGAGAACTTGATTTTTGGTATCAACTAGTAACTTTGCATTGCATTTTTGACTGCTGCGCGCAGTACATCGCCAAACACGGGCCCCCATGCCCTCTTTACCACTAGAAAAGTATGAGAACGAGTACTCTTTATGCAATATTATGTACGAACCGTTTTCCGATTTTACAAACTGAAAATCTGAAACAAAGACATAGTGATTTTAAATAGGTTTGCTCTAGGAATTCAGCTATTTTGTGAGTGCATAGAATTCTGATGAAATCTGACATGTTAAAGTAAGCATCATTGTAAAATATGTATTCATAATGTAAACATCGATTCCAGGTATGAGGGGACAAAATATTGGGTCAAGGTATTAAGAACTAATTACCTACCAACAAAATATATAGTTTTATTAAAATATTTTGAAGTAAAACATAATATAACGCTTAGTAAATATGTCTCATTCCATCCCCAATAGAAGGAAACGACTAAACGACAGGCCCAGGAAGAGATAGCGGGATGAGCTGGACCCCTTCTTATAAAGGATTGGTCCACAATCGCAGTAGACCGGGTAAAGTGGAAAGAGGGAAGGGAGGCCCATACCCTGCAGTGGGACAACACAGAAATATATGTCCTCAAATGGGAACAGACCATTTATTTTACAGTGTAGTGCAGTCTACAAAGCAACCTCGTATAAGACATAAAGTTTTAACACACTTTTTACATTGGGGGGCCAACGGACGGGCCCTCATTTTGCAAATAGTACATTTTAGCTGCGTTTCTATTTTATTGGGAAAATGGTCTGCATCATACGGGAACCTGGACAGACTTGAAGGAGCTTGACGTCCGATCTTCAATTTAAGATGACACCGACCGTGCAGTGGCGCCCTCATCGTTTTTTTGGTTATTTCTTTTATTTTATAATGAAAATTCAGAAAATAAGCATGTTCCCTTGTACTACGGTAGTTTAGTTTTATCATAAAACTTAACAATGTAAAACTACCGTTTGTAATAATAATAACTTATAATCTTGTGGAGCACAACTTATTATTATTTATTTATTATTTACATAATAAGTACATACTTATTAGGTACAAATAACCTAATTTGTTTAAAATTCGAGTTTTTTTTTTCAGTGCGCCCTTTTTTTTATCAAAAATGACTACTACAATAACACGGACCTCTTAAGTCTACCGTTAGCTCGATTTACTTCAAATAAAATGGTCGCTGTGACTGCACTTAATGTTCGAGGTCTTCTTTGAGTATAAACGGTACGTATTTATAAAAATTGAAGCGGATTCGGATGTAGACCTTAATATGTATGGCAGCCATGGTAGGTGTAATGTCTATTCAAACTTATGTTTCAAATTAATATTATTTCAAGTTAAACAAATATCATCTTTATTTCAATCGCAATTAAGTTGATTTCAGAGTGACCAGCACTATTGAAAAAGTTATAAAAATGTTTGAAGTTGTAGCATAAACTGAACTTTATTGTGTAGGATTTAAAGTTATTTTTCCATGAACTCATGTTTGTTTACATTTTTGGCAATTAAATCGCGACTGCAGATTAGTTAGCCTTTATTCATTAGTATCTATTACTATTTCATAAAGTTTCGAATTCGGCCATCCACGAACATTTGAAAAATTCATTTTGTAACTTTAAATTAAAGTGTGGTTAGAGTAGTGTATTAGTTTAGGGTAGTTAAACAAAAACTAATGTGCAATAATGTACATGCGCCAGCAGAACAAACTACTACAATCTGTAAAATTTCTTTAATAGATTTTCAACTGTATCGCTATTAGCATTAGATTCAAAGTTGATTGGGAAAATTTGACAGTTTCGGGTAGCTTGATGTGCTGGCGTCTGTACAAATTTAATAAATACTTGTTTCATGTTAACAGATCCGTATATAATTCCCTTCTTTAGTAACTATATAGTTCCGAGGAGGATGGTTGTGTTCCGAGTTGCCAGCTATACGTTGAATATTGCCTCCATAGTCAAGAACTAACGTGACATTGCAGCGCGTGCGTTTGTTTTCCGTGCAAAGCCAATAACGGATGCGTTTTTTTGTGACGTCACGTAGGTGGAAATAAGTGTAATCCTTGTATAGTATTAACTGGGTCCCCCGTTGTGAACTGATGTATTTAATATCTGGAAAAAGTAATCATTTTTATTGTCTCATCGGCGAAGATGCAAACCCAAAGGGTATCGTATTACCCGGTAAATGGGTTGTGGAGGTCAGATAGGCAGTCAATCCATGTAAAATTCTGGTATTCAGCTGCATCCGGTTAGACTGGAAGCCGACCCCAACATATTTGGGAAAAGGCTAGGCCAATTATGATGATGTCGATTGGCGAAGTTGTGTAAGTTTAAATAAACGTGGTCTTAACGAAAATGTGGTGGCGTAGTTGCCGCCGCCTATTGACAAAATACACATTTATTACTGAACAAAACCTTTTATTTCGGAAAAAAAGTGAAATAAATAAAAGTATTTACGGAATAATTTGCTAGATTGACAGATATCATATTCTTTATTATGTACAGACGCCAGCACATCAAGCTACTACAATCTGTCAAATTTCTTTAATAGATTTTCAACTTTATCGCTAACGTATAAGGTTCAAAATTGATTGGGAAAATTTGACAGTATCGGGCTTAATGTGCCTACCTAATGTGTCTGTACCTACACCACAAAAATTACAGATATGTAAGTATTAATATTAATGTAGGAATTTAGCAACGGATAACACAATGGGTGGTCTTATCGCTAAAAGCGATCTTTTAACCGGTCAAGCGGCGCGGTTCGCCGATCGGCGACGAAACAATAGAAAATCAATTGTGTCTCATTAGCGGAGCTTGACAGATTAAAGACAACCTTTGGATGAATTAAAGGGAGAAGGGAGACAATACTGAAGGTAGTCTGTGGTGTACCATTTACGTAACTCTAGTTCCTCATTTTGATGTTCTATGTATATTCCATTGCTGTTAGAAATGTTCACTGTGAAATATATCAAAACAAGGAACTACGCAAAGTGGCACTTTACATGTTGAGCACTGTATTTTCGATCTCTTATCATGAGTTCTTGTGCTGCAGACACGACAGCGTCTCCACGAGCTTAGTCGCTCATGTCGGTGGGGCACGTTAGCCAGGCGGATCTCATCACTGACTCCCACTACCTTCCGCTTATTTGCTGACCGCTTTGGAAGTGTCTTTGGGTATTGTGACTGGCTTTCCAAGTTGTTCTGTACAAACTCTTGGTGTAATATAAGCTGTGTGCCCCGTTGTGACACGACGTATGCAAATTCTGGAAGAAGTGATATTTTCTTTTTTTATTTATTCAACTTATAAAGTGTTGTTTGTTTTAATTTTGCTCAATTTATGCTGATATCATCAACCTGTTTGTCAAGCGTGGTTAAGGCATTATTTTTTCATTTCTTAGGCAATAACTTTTGTTTCATGAAGCAAATAATTAAGAGCCCATAGCACTATATTGAACATCAAATAGAATATAATTACTTAATGAATAGTAATCTACATACCAATAATGCCAAGAAAAGCGAAAGTTATATAGCCTCTATGTAATCTAAGATTACATTTTTTGTATGTTGATTTCTTTACGCTTTCACGCTAAAATGGCTGAACGCATTTGGATGAAATTTGGTACATGGGTAGACCATGACCTAGATTAGGACATAAGATACTTTTTATACCAATATTTCTACGGGATCGAGACTTATGTAGGTGAAAACGCCGGGCGTAGCTAGTTTTTATTAACAATTTGACGGTTCCTAAATTACCATAGGCTGTTAAAATTTTCGCTTTTCCTGCATAGGATCCATGCCAGGCTATAGCTACAGGTCAATTTTGTTATCAAATTAATAAAAATGCAATCGGAACTTTTAATACTTATTTAATTAATATTTAAGTATAAATATTATTTGCTAAAAACGAAAGGATTTATACAACAGATATTTAAGTGTATTACCTAGAGAATAATTTCGAAACATTTGTTTATTGATTAGAAATATTTATGCATATGTTATTGAAGACACCGAATATACAGAATATTTCAATAAAATCGTAATATCGCATTGATTGATTTTTTCCCAAAATAATATTTTTGAAATGAAAAAAAATACATATATGTCGACGCAAGACCAACTCAAACTAAAAATATTAACTTTAAGTTAAAACTTAACCGTTAAATATGACTGAATAGGTTTAAATATTAGTTTAGATTTAATTGTTATAGTCAATTTGCTACTTTTCAATGTAAAAAGTCGTGTTATGATTTGCTGTTACTATAATAGCAAACCATAATTGAAGATTTATTCAAACTTAGGTTTAAAAAACAAGTTATCTATTGCTAAATTAATTTCTTGATTAATAAGCGATATGCGTTAGTTTAATAATGATTTTTGGTTAATTTTTGTTTAACGGAAACATTTGATTTAACTACAAGGTCAAGCGAAACAACATGGCGCGCGTGTTTAAAAAATGTTAAAATGTTTTAAGCAATAAATAATTAATTCAATGTTAAAATCAAGTGCTAAAAATAGTAAAACAAATTAACAAATCATAGTTTGCTACTTTAATCAATGTTACCTGCGATTTGTAAAATAGTAAGTGTAATGACTTCGCAACGACGATGCCATCTTTGTATTTAAAAATGGCGAGACGTTGCGAGGCCACATTATGAAGGAGAATTTTGTGAAGACAAGTTGTTTTTCAGTAGAATATCTTGTGAGTACAATTTTAATTATTAATTTAGATTTTAAAGGTTTCTAAATTGTGTGGCTAATAAATAAAACGTGAGTAGATAAATTGGGTGTCTTTATTTTTGCAATGAGTGAACCTAACAGTGGAGATGGTGATGTCAGCTCAGCTGACGTCACGATTTCTAAAAATCCGAATGGTCCCGGTTCTCCGTTATCAGAAGTGGGATTGACCCCCACTTCTGCCCGCCCATCTGGCTTGAATAATGAAAACTTAATCGCTTCTGTTAATGGGGTACCGACGGAGTTTTTCACTCAGATGTTGCAAATGATGAAGCACATGTCCGATCGCATGACGACACAACCAGATACGCCTAAAGTCAAAATAAATGATGTGTTTTTGCCGTCATACGATCCGGACACCAATATTGGGGTTAGAGAGTGGTGTCAACATGTGACCACAGCCATGGAAACCTATGGCCTGAGCGATTATGAAGTGAGAATGAAAGTTGGTAGTTTGCTCAAAGGTCGCGCAAGGTTATGGGTTGACAATTGGCTTGTGTCTACCACCACGTGGCATGAATTGCGTGATGTTCTGATAACGACTTTTGAACCGGAGAATAGATACTCCCGGGATATTGCACGATTTAGGGAACATACTTACGATAATTCTAAGGACATCGCACAGTTCTTGTCACAAGCTTGGGTATTATGGAGACGTATTACTAAGGATAAGTTATCGAATGACGACGCAGTTGAGGCAGTTATCGGTTGCATTGGAGATGAGCGGTTGAGGATCGAGCTGTTGAATGCCAGGGCCAAATCAGTACCCGAACTTATTTCGGTTGCATCTTCTGTACGAAGCATTAAGCGCCCTCAGTCTGGTACTTCAGGTGCACATCCGGGTCCCGCTAAGCGACCACGTTTTGATAAGCCCTCGTTGTTTTGTCAAATCTGCAAAAAGCCCGCTCATGATGCACGTGACTGTCGTTACCGTGACAAAAATGATAATTCTCAACCGCGTCAACCTGATAATAAAACCTCACCTCAAAATGTAAGTAAACCTACGTGTACGTTCTGTTCAAGGACAGGTCACACTTACGAAACGTGTTATAAGCGAGAACGCGCAGTGGTTTCCAACGTTAACTGTGTAGGTACATCTAAATTAAACTCGATGCAAGTGGTAGCTGGGAACTTAAACATACTCGCGATTTTTGACAGTGGAGCCGAATGTTCAGTAATACGCGAGTCTGTCGCTGCTAAACTACCTGGGCAACGAGTTGATCACGTAAGCTACTTGAAGGGATTAGGTCAATTTACGGTGATATCTCTTTCGACATTGACAACGATTTGTATCATCGATGGTTTACGGATAGAACTTGAATTTCACGTGGTGCCGGACTACGAAGTGTGCTCAGACATTCTGATAGGCATGAATCTTGTGGAGAAAACCAACCTAAGCGTGGTAGTGAACTCTCAGGGTGCAAGTTTGGTTCATCAACCGGTTATTTACCACGTGCGATCTCAAAGTGAAAAGTTTGATAATCTAAATTGTGACTTGACTAATGACGATCAAGTCAGTGAATTGAAAATTCTGTTGAATAAGTTCGAACACATGTTTATTCACGGTTACCCTCGCTCGCGCGTCAATACCGGTGAGCTTGAAATACGCTTAAAAGATGATAACAAGTGTGTCGAACGCAGGCCTTACCGATTGAGCCCAGTTGAACGCGAAAAAGTTCGGGAAATAGTCAATGAATTACTCGAGCATAAAATTATCCGCGAAAGTAAATCACCTTTTTCCAGCCCAATAATACTAGTCAAAAAGAAGAATGGAAAGGACCGCATGTGCGTGGACTATCGCGAACTAAACAGGAACACTCTGAGGGACCATTATCCGTTACCAATTATTTCAGATCAAATAGATCAACTAGCGGGGGGTTATTATTTCTCGACAATCGATATGGCAGCTGGATTTCACCAGATACCGATCTCAGAGGGCTCGATTGAGAAAACAGCCTTTGTTACGCCGGATGGCTTATACGAATATTTGACCATGCCGTTCGGACTCAGTAACGCGGTGTCAGTCTATCAGCGTTGTATAAATAGGGCCCTAGCTCACCTCTTGAGCTCGGTAGACCAGGTTTGCCAGGTATATGTCGATGACGTTTTGTCAAAATGTAGGGTATTCGCTGAGGGCCTAGTCCATATCGAACGAATATTGATTGCACTCCAAAAGGCCGGATTTTCGATCAATGTCGATAAAACTGCCTTCTTTAAACGCTCCATCGAGTATTTAGGCAATATCATTGCAGACGGACAAGTCAGTCCTAGTCCAAGAAAGGTGGAGGCTTTAACGAAGGCACCGATCCCCAAAACCGTCAAACAAGTTAGACAGTTTAACGGATTGGCTGGATACTTCAGACGTTTCATTCCCAATTTCTCGCGTGTGATGGTCCCACTCTATGAACTGACCAAGAATGATGCGAAGTGGGAATGGAACGAAAGGCATGATGAGGCTCGAAACCATATCATACAACACCTGTCTACTGCGCCTACCCTTATGCTATTTCAGGAAGACGCACCAATCGAGCTCTACACGGATGCCAGCAGCATCGGCTACGGGGCGGTGCTCGTGCAGACCGTCGGCGGTCGCCAGCATCCAGTCGCGTACATGAGCCAGCGCACCACCGACGCCGAGAGCCGCTACCACTCGTATGAGCTCGAGACCCTGGCGGTAGTGAGGGCAGTCAAGCATTTTCGGCATTACATATACGGCCGAAAATTCAAGGTAATAACAGACTGTAACGCCTTAAAAGCGTCCAAGAACAAAAAGGATCTCCTTCCTCGAATCCATAGGTGGTGGGCCTTCCTGCAGAATTACGAGTTCGAGGTCGAGTATAGAAAAGGTGAGCGGTTACAGCACGCGGATTTTTTCAGTAGGAATCCATGTACTGAAATATCTGTCAACTTCATGACGAGAGACACTGAGTGGCTGCAGATCGAGCAGCGCCGCGACGACGTGCTGCGCCCGCTTATAGACACCATGAGTGGCAATAGTCCGGCCGAAGGATACGTCCTGGAAGAAGGCGTGCTTAAGAAGACTCTCATGGATTCTATACTCGGTATACATAAACCAATTGTAGTTCCTAGGTCATTCCAGTGGAGCCTGATAAACTCTTTCCATGTTGCTCTGCAACACCCCGGATGGGAGAAAACTCTACAGAAGCTGAGGGAAACGTACTGGTTCGACAAAATGAATACCATCGTCAGAAGGTTTGTGGACAATTGTGTTGTATGTAAGACCTCAAAAGGGCCGTCGGGCGCTATTCAAGCCCAACTTCATCCGATTCAGAAGCCTACTGCAGCGTTCCAGGTCATCCATATGGATATTACTGGCAAGCTGGGTACGAGAAATGCTGAGGGACGAGATGAGTATGTAATTGTTACGATTGACGCATACACCAAATACATCCTGCTTAGCTACTCAAATGACAAGAGCCCAAGCAGCAGCCTTGCAGCTTTGAAACGTGTCGTGCACCTGTTCGGAACCCCAGTGCAAGTCGTGGTGGATGGAGGTCGAGAGTTTCTTGGTGAATTCAAAGTCTACTCGGACCGTTTCGGAATCGACATTCATTCCATTGCGCCAGGAGTAAGCCGAGCAAACGGACAGGTCGAACGCATTATGGGCACTTTGAAGAACGCATTAACCATGATCAAAAACTACGACACTGAAGAATGGCAGACGGCGCTTGAAGCTTTACAGCTCGCATTTAACTGCACTCCACATAGAGTAACGGGAGTCTCACCGCTTACACTACTGACCCGCCGCCAACACAGTGTACCCCCAGAACTACTAAGGTTGGTAAATATTAATAATGAATGCATAGACTTTGATTTGCTTGAGCAACACGTGCAAGAGAAAATGACAGCTGCAGGACAATATGACAAACAGCGATTTGACAGGAGCAAGGCGAAAATACATCCGTTTCAGCGAGGAGATTACGTACTCGTCAAGAACAATCCCCGAAACCAGACGTCTCTAGACTTGAAATACAGCGAGCCATACGAGATATATAGGATCCTGGACAACGACCGATACTTAGTAAAGCGTGTAACCGGCAGAGGGCGTCCACGTAAGGTCGCTCACGACCAGCTGCGCCGAGCACCACAACCAGGCGAGCAGGAAACCGTGTCGACGAGTAACGAAGATGACTCTCAGCAGGTGGCCGTCCGGCTGGCTGAAGACTTATCGACGAACCTGGTCGATGACACACAACAACAAACTACATCCCACATCATCAGTACGCCGCCGTCGGAGGAGCCACAGCCGTCTACCTCCCAAACTGCCCAGCTGCTGGACCCTTAAACTATGTAAGTTTCTCCCTTCTTACTGTTATATTGATACTAACTGTGAAATTAAGTTTGAATAACTTATAAGACGGTAACAACAGTAAGGAGATCCGTTATTGGCCTTTATCTTTGTTGACTGGCTGATACCATCATAAACTACAAAATAGTAAGTCTGTACAATCCGTATTCCCCGATTCCCTCCTACACTCTTTTCAGAGCCTCTGTGGACCACGGTCAAAATAATAAGGCCTAGGCCACAGCACCGTCCTTTCCCAATCCGTTAGAACCCCTGTGGACCACGGCGTACAAGACCGCTCAGCACCGCAGCATCATTCCCGTGAGTTTTTATCAACAAAGTTGCAATATAAGTTTTCAGAGCCACTGTGGACCACGGTCAAAATAAGGCCTAGGCCACAGCATCGTCCTTCCCAAATCCTTTAGAGCCCCTGTGGACCACGGCGTACGAGACCGCTCAGCACCACAGCATCAAACCCTAACAAGTTGCAAAAACAACTAAGTGATAACTTATTTTTATATTTATTTTCTCTTAGAGCCTCTGAGGACCACGGTCATAAATATAAGGCCTAGGCCTCAGCACCACCCTAGTTCCCTTTTCCTTTAGAGCCTCTGTAGACCACGGCGTACAAGACCGCCCAGCACTACAGCATCATCCCTCTCTACGAGAAATCAAATCATGCATGTATGCGTGGAGCATTTGCATTGACATAACTAAATAAACGTGTGAGTAAGCGTGTAGCATTACAAGCACTTCAATATCTTCACTCACTCCCCTATTTACAGCAAATCCTATTTATTTACTACCTATGTAAACTTTACTCTTTCCATATTTACTTCAATATGTTTATGTTTAACATTAACAAGGTATAAAAGTAATGGCTGATAACTTGGATTGTTGGGATCGGTTATCATTGAAAAGTTCAGGATAAATTATGCTAAGATAAAAGACTCGTTTTGAAACAACAGCAGCTCCGACCACAAACAAGTTTTCAGCTAGTGTACCTGTGAATGGATACCTAGCTCAGAAAAATTAATTTTCATTTTCAGAACCGCGACTGGTGCAGGGCACGCACACCGTCTCGCAGAATGGCCGTGTCGACGCAAGACCAACTCAAACTAAAAATATTAACTTTAAGTTAAAACTTAACCGTTAAATATGACTGAATAGGTTTAAATATTAGTTTAGATTTAATTGTTATAGTCAATTTGCTACTTTTCAATGTAAAAAGTCGTGTTATGATTTGCTGTTACTATAATAGCAAACCATAATTGAAGATTTATTCAAACTTAGGTTTAAAAAACAAGTTATCTATTGCTAAATTAATTTCTTGATTAATAAGCGATATGCGTTAGTTTAATAATGATTTTTGGTTAACTTTTGTTTAACGGAAACATTTGATTTAACTACAAGGTCAAGCGAAACAACATGGCGCGCGTGTTTAAAAAATGTTAAAATGTTTTAAGCAATAAATAATTAATTCAATGTTAAAATCAAGTGCTAAAAATAGTAAAACAAATTAACAAATCATAGTTTGCTACTTTAATCAATGTTACCTGCGATTTGTAAAATAGTAAGTGTAATGACTTCGCAACGACGATGCCATCTTTGTATTTAAAAATGGCGAGACGTTGCGAGGCCACATTATGAAGGAGAATTTTGTGAAGACAAGTTGTTTTTCAGTAGAATATCTTGTGAGTACAATTTTAATTATTAATTTAGATTTTAAAGGTTTCTAAATTGTGTGGCTAATAAATAAAACGTGAGTAGATAAATTGGGTGTCTTTATTTTTGCAATGAGTGAACCTAACAGTGGAGATGGTGATGTCAGCTCAGCTGACGTCACGATTTCTAAAAATCCGAATGGTCCCGGTTCTCCGTTATATATGATTTTGAAAAATTCACTTCGTTTTAAAATATTCACCTTTATGATAATAATATTTGGGAGGTGCATGATTGTGGTAATCGTGTACGAATAAAATCTTTCCGTCCAGGTCTAAGACTAATTTTGCTTTGCAGTTTCTATGAGCACATGCTGAGCATCTCCAGTGATGAATCCCTTTGTTTTTGACCAGGCGAGCATGACAAAATGTGTACGCGTTGTACATAATGAGCTTCATCGCGCCTTCTGTCGATTTTATCACGTGGTAATCTGCAACAGATTTTTACTTTAAAAACGAATTAGAGAGAATTAGGTTGGTACTTTAAAAACAAATAAGATCAATACCTATTATCGATAGATCCTAGAACCAAACATTCGAAGACATGTGCCATCTACCAACCCGCACCGGGCCCTCGTGGTAGATTGCCTCCAGCCCATTCCCTCTCGAAGAGTCCGCTCTTGGAGAGGGAATGGGCTGGAGGCAATTTGGCCTGTGTCCCACCAGTAGGATCATTATAGGCCGATTAATGTTTATGCTATTATCAATACCTATTATTATTGGTGTGGTGCAGACGTGCAGTGGTGGCCCAGTGGTAACGGTCACGACTTACGAGTTGTAGGTCGTAGGTTCGACCCCAGACAGGCGCTTTACTTTGTGTAAATTATTTCATCACCACTGCTCTCAAAACGGTGAAGGAAAACATCGTGAGGAAACCGGCATGTTCTAGAACCAAAAATTCGAAGACATGTGACATCTACCAACCCGCACTGGGCCCGCGTGGTAGATTACGGCCCACTCCCTCTCACAGAGAGGAGGCCTGTGTCCCAGCAGTGGGAACATTATGGGCTGATTATGTTATTATTATTGTAACAATAATGTGCATAACAAGCCCCATCGGCCATCTGTTCTGCGAGCAATGTGCCCCCCTGCCCACTGCCACATAAGTTTGATAATTGAATCGCTTGTTTTCAAAACAGCACTTGTCCAAAACTGTGTTTTGACAGGAGGAATAAAAAACAAGATAGCAAAATATTTTTCAGGATGACCCATGATTATTGTAAATTGAGAACAAATAAAATATATATTTTTAATGATTAAGCAAATAAAATAATCAAAAAAATATATATTTTTACCCTTTTTTATATTAAAATTTTTGGACATGTGCTGTTTGGAAAACAAGCGATTCAATTCTTCGGGCTGTCGGTTACCTTGGTTCTCCTGCGGATCTCTTCATTTCTGACCACAGTGCCATAGGTCATCACTGCCAATACGCACTTGTCAAAGACGAGAAAGGTATGTAGGACGAGGACACATATTGCGTAGTTTAACAACTCAAGGCATAGACAAGTAATGAGGTTACATCTGGCGCGGATTAAAAAATAATATTTTATTTTATTTGCTACTATTTTACATGATATTAAATCTATTTTAATATTTATTTATTTCTGTAACTGCCCGTGACATTACAGCGGCGGGCCCTATCAGAATACCAGCGCTGCAACATTTATTTTTTAAATGTCGCAGCATCATGCTGAGATGGGAGCTTTTTGGCCTCGTATAGGAGTTTCTGTCTCATTTTTCTTTTTGTTACTTTTTTTTATATAACTTGATTTTTTATTGTGTTTAGTTTAGTTTGTGATCTTCCTGTACGAGTCGCAATAAATACTTTTTCTTTCTTTCTTTCTAGTTTCCCAAACTCTGCCCTTCGAACATTTAGCCGACCCCAACATGTTTGGGAAAAGGCTAGCCAGATTGAAGCTTAATTAATTAAGTTAATCAAATAAATACACTTCTTGTCTCATAAAAATTTATTTATTTCACAACCATTGATTCGGTTCTTACTCTAATTTAACTAAACTTAATGTTGGTTGATTTCATTTCATCAACCATAATCATTTTATCAAACATTAACGTCAATATTATCAAAAATTAAGGTACAGTCAAGGCACTTGAACTAAAAACCTGTCCTTAGGCTAAGGTTTACTAGAAGAGCGATGGCCGCCTCATAACTAAAAAATATTCTTTAAAAAATTAAGTGTCAATGGATTTTCATTGCTGAATAATTTTTATTTGTGGAATAAAATTGACATCTGGCAGATTTTGTATGGAAGAACTGTCAAAAATTCAAAATTATTCCTTTAATAAAATTATCTGGCGTTGGGAAAATCAGCCTTCAGTGAAGTCGTATCGACTAACACTCATTCCTCTTCGGAGTTAGGCAAGGTGTACTTATAGTAGACCCAGGTTTCGCCAGTTATATGTAAGGGTGCGTGTAGATTATGTTATATAACACGTCCAAATTATTTAACATTCCTAACCTCTCTATAGAAACATGTTATATAACTATGTTTAATAACATAGTATTATGTTACACAGTGTGGACGCAACTTAAGTCCCATGTACTAGGGAGCGAGCCTACTGCTGTTGCTATTTAAACTATAACATTACCTCACGGTGAGGCTGAGGTTTGCTACTGAGAAATTCCAGATAAAAAAAACCCAATAACACTTTGCCCGACCTAGGAATCGAATCCAGGACCTCATGTTACAGCAGCGCTTGCGACTACTTGAGCAAAAGTATGCATACACACGTCACGTTGCAGTATAAAACTGATTTACATCTGTCACCTCATACACCAGGTCCAGTTGAAAACCAGCGTCAGGCACTAGTTGTCTGGCATTTTGCTGAACTGGCCCTTTTTTAGCGCAGCCGTGAGGCACACTTTCCAGCTTATTGTTTTTTTTTTACATCGGACTTTATACTTTTTTTTACTTAATCTTTACTTTTTGTTTTTATTTGATGTATGTATCTGGTGTATTGTGTGTCTTTTATTCTGTGCTAAATAAATGTATTTTCTGTCTTTCTTTCTTTCTTTTAAAAGCAGTCGAGTCAGTTTTACTATTTAATTTTAAAATATTTTCCGTTGCGAATAATGAACTCGGGCGGTGGATGATTGTGTTCATGATTCTCTATCTTGATTGTATTATCATCGAATAATATGATTGTTGCTCTGCATTTCTTGCTCTGCTTTGATGAGCATCTCCAGTGGTTGGTGCATGCCCTCGCGTATTTCCGCTGATGACAGAAAGTGTAGCCATAAGCCAAAATTAACCTCGAACCATGACTTGTATTTATAAACTGGAAGGATCCTGGAACAATAGAATTTAATTAATCGTATGGCAACTTATTAGGCTATCTACGGAAATAAACAAAACTTAAAAAAAAAAACAATAAAAACAAAAGTAAAAAAAAAACATCAAAATGTCAATAAACGGCGAATCACCCCACTATGACTAACTGAATTCTTCGGTTTAGGCTATCCAAATAAAATCCAATAAAAAAGTCTAATAGTGAAAATATATCTAAATCTATACAATAAAAAAATAAAAAAGAATTTATGTCTGTTTGGATGTATGTTCTAGATTGGCGCAAAAACAGCTTAACGAATTTGGATGAAATTTGGCACACAGATAGTTTATAACCTGGATTAATAAATAGGTCGCTTTTAATCCCGGTAGTACGTTTCCGGAGGACATTTTCCGACATTCACGCGTGCGAAGCCGCGGGCAAAAGCTAGTCTAAGTATAAAAATAAAATATCTCACCATAATAGGTGACACTATTTAGTATATTGGACGATAAGATGTCCACAATTAAAATGTCTTATATTTTGTCTTGTGTTTTTGAGTATTAGTATGGTATTTAAATGATACTTTAAATACAATTTCTGTGCAATTTGAAAAGTTTAATGACGTCGTAAAATAAATTTGTGTAAAAAAAATTTAAACATAAAATCAACTCTAAAAATAAAACAGAAATAATTTCCATAACTAAAAAAAACAATTGGAAATAATATTCGCATTACAAAAAGTTTACATACTTATTTAAGGCTGTGGTTTTAAAACCGCAGCTGCCGTCGGCTCGTAGCGCCCGTATTTTGATCGATTGTAAAGCTTCAGGAGGTCCCGGAGTGCCGATGCGCCAACGTCCGCCGTCGACACGCTTTAACACTGGTCGACGGTTGCAGTTGCCTCTGTCGTTAATTCGTGGCGCTCGTGTGTATGAGCACCAACTCTATGACAACGGTAACAGGCGGCAATGTCGCCATCTTCAAAACATATTTTCGTATCTATCTGTGCGCTTAGATCTTTTAGACTACACAATGGATATTGATGCGTTTCACTGTCATTTAGAATTCCGGGAGGTTTATGTGAATAACACATTAATATTTAAGTTAAATATAGCGTAGAAATCTTGATTTTCTTGACAAGTCGCTAATGCTATACCCATGCAAAGGAGGGGCGGGTCGTTAGTTCATAAAATAATAAATTAACTAAATACAGTGACATATCAAATCCTTGAAAAGTATGAAATATTTTGCTTAAAAAAATAAAAGGCGACTGTTGCTCAGGATTGAGATAGACGAATAAGGTTGCAAAATCAAAAGGAAAGAAATCAAAAATTAAAAAAAGAACAACTATTTATTAGCGCTAAATAAAAAAAAACACGAACATAAAACAAACTAGTTGGGGGGAACATAAGAGTTAAATTTACGCAAAACAGCCATCGATGAGTATAATGCTGTGACAAGGGAGACAGAACCACATCTCTGGTTACTATATTATTTTAAAGTACCTACACTCACGAGCATAAATATATTAGTATGGACAGCTCGGCAATAATATCTTATTTCATGTTTCATCCATTAATATCAGTGTATTAGAGGTGACACATCCTTTTGAAGCCAATGCATCATCCTATATTTTGGCGTTTATTGTCGTTGGATCCCACTTTTGAATCCCATTTTTTAGGTATTAACGATGGATCCCGGTTGCTATTTCCGTTGAATCCCATATTATAACAACATGTGTACATTTCAGAAGAAAAGTGATTTACCTTTATCAAACAATAAAAATAGATTATTTTTAGTGGGGTACCCGGAACCGAACTAGTTAGATTAGGTTAATTATTTAAAAAAAAAACAATGTTAGGTTAGGTTAGGTTAAAACTGTGACCCCTACGCACGAGCCGAGCGAGCGAAGCGAGCGGTGCCGCGGCAGCGGCCGGCGAGTGCCAGAAACGACTAGATTATATAGAAAATGAGTTGTTTGTGAAATAAATAGTATACGAAACGTTGGTTGTAAACTAATTTGTCAATGGAGTTTTGGTGAAACATTAGTGAACCCCTCATTTTATTATAAACAATTTTGTTGTTGAAAGTACCCGCATTCAGATTTTTTTAAGCATTCGGGATCCAACGGAAATACTTTTCGGGATTCAACGACAATAAAACGTAATTATCTTGCATTTTTTAAATTCGGGATCCAACGGAAATACATAATAATGTTTTGCGGGATCCAACGCCAAAAATATTAAAATGGGATTCAAAAACGGGATCCAATGGCAATAAATCTATTTTGGCTCATCAGATAACTTTGGTGTTCCTTCGATGTCACATATTCGTGCTGCCATTTTTACTATGCCTCCCACAAATGATCACATATATTTGCCGCCATCTTCACAACACGATATTAATGGAAGAATCATGAATAATTACTTCATCTAAATAATTGAAAATGTTTGCCTTACTTGAGAAGAGACTGGACCCCCTGGGCTATACAGACATACAGGGAATTCTAGTGCGGGGTCCAGGAATTTTTTAAATTCTACTACTAGTAGGTACGGTCAGCATCAAAAGTTGATTAACACTTCTTTTTTTTAATCTTAGTTATTGAGTAAAATATTTGTTCAAAATTGCAGCAGAAGATTTTTTTTTAGAATATATACTCTTGTCTATTATGTGAAAAGCTAAAAATCAGTTTATTGATAAAAGTTGTTGTCAATTTAATAACATATAAAAATTATAGTGTTAATCGACTTTTGATCCTGACTGTACTAGTTTTCAATATTGTACCGTGTTTTTTCTAAACTAAATATCATGTTTATTTATTTATTCAAAAGTTTGTTTTTTTACAAACAATAATTACAATAAACAAGTTAACACTAAAATATGTATATTATGTACAAGTATATAATTAAAAAAATAAAAGACAAGAACTCATTGGGCACCAAGGAATTCGTCCGCATCGCTGTAAATGGGAAAAGTGCATATAAGGCTGGCAGCATTGCCACGTTAGATGGCAGTGCTGATTCTTTGGGCTAAAAATAGGCTAGCCCTCTGGTCACGTGAAGAATCGACCAACCACTTGGTGGTTTCTCAAAATACTCATTGAATTATTTATTTATTATGAAATCAGATATTACTGCCACAGATATGCTGTCCACAGTAACAATGCTAATGTTAATGCTTAGGACTGTAGGTACTCGAATTTTAGATTTTGATATAATGGCCATTGCAATCCATGATAAATCGATCCAGTTGCCGTTTAACATTATGGTCCAGTGGTGGTGGATGGTGATGGTCTAAGTTACCAGATACAATTTTATCATGACTATCCACAATTATATGTGCCAGGCAGTTATGTCTGGAGCGTCCCGTACAAAGCCACCTGAGAGTTCCATTGGAATAGGAACGATTGTAACGGTATATGTACTTCTTATGCAGAACCATGAACGGTTTGCCTTGCTTCGAGTTGATGTACTTCAAATCTGAAATAAAGCTAAAATTATCAAGTTGAAAGATGGTTGATTTCTTGGCAAGAAAATACAAAACCAAGTCAATGCATTAAAAGTCGTGAGAAGTTTAAAGGATTTTATTGGGATAAAATTACAAATTCGATCTAAATAACATATGCAATCAAATGTAAATAAACAAATAAGAGTATTATAAAATTGCTTTCAAACACTCGACAAAAGAAATACCAAATTGAGTTTTAAAACTAGCGACAGCAAAATTTTTGTCTTTTATATATGCAGTATGGAAACCACATAATAATATACTTATGCAATAAATTATAATTATAATATTTATCTTAGACGTACGCAAAAAAGCTGCCAAGCTAAAATGGGATTGAGCGGATCACACCAGCCACATGCACAGTGATAGCTGGGCAACCAATCCACACAGTGGGTGCTTGAGGATGGACGGCGCCGCCGATGCCGGTCCAGGAAGAGGTGGCGAGATTAGCTAGACGCGTACCGTAAGCTGATCTGATCGATGTGGCTCTTGAAAAAGATGTCTGGAAGGATTTGGGAGAGGTCTTTGCCCAGTGTAGGATAATTAGTATACTGTCCCACTGCTGGGCAAAAACCTCCCCCAAGTCCTTCCAGGAAGACTTTACCCGCGCCCTTATACAGGGTGAAATGGAAAACATGCGACGAATTTAAATGGGAGATTGTACTCATCATTATGAACAACTTTTACTATGGAACCAAACCTGAAATCGCGAAAAAAAATCAGCTGTTCCCTACATTTATGTTCGCATAACTCGTCAAAATTTAGGGAACAGCTGATTTTCTTTTGCGATTTCGGGTTTGGCCCCATAGTAAAAGTTGTTCATAATGATGAGTACAATCTCCCATTTCGATTTGTCGCATGTTTTCAATTTCAACCTGTATATTATATTCTGAAATATTGTCCATTACTGATACAAAATCTAGGCGGGACATGGCAGTGGTCTTGATGGCCAGATAAAATCTTACCATAATCATCTACAATTAATTTAGCCTTGCACTTCTTTACAGTACATTGCCAGTAAGTAGTTTTTCTGATGAAAGTGCGGTGATTGAAGCAGTATGTGTGCCCTTTGTACAGAATCAACTTCTTTCCCATCCTCGAACTTATGTACTTGAAATCTAAAAAACAACAAATTATCAAAATTAAATTTTTATTGAAATGCAACGTCGCTTATGTCTACAGCAGTGTTAGTCAGTTATCTACTTTAGATAAATGTATTCTAAGTTCATTTGTGAGTGACCATTTGTAACAAAAAGATCCTAATAAGTTTTTGGTTGCAATGGAATTTGAACTTTGTGTTTGTTGCACTCAGTTTGTTGTTCCGTAACTTGAAAATTATCTCAAATACCTGTCTTACGTATAAATAATAATCAGCCTCAAGAGCTAGCCAGATATAAAAGATGCATAAAATAGAAACACCATCATAAAAATACATAGGAATATAGACACAAGAAGAGATTTAAAATTACAAAAAAAAAAATATACCAAGAACAGTAAGGTAAAACATATATATATTTTTTTTTATTAACTATAAATTAAGTTCTCAAACGAACGACATGACAGCAAAGACCTTGGGGTTTAATTCTAAACACTGCTTAAAGTTAAGATTAACCTCTTCGTAATAATAATATTTTTGACTTTTAAACATCTCTTAACTTTAAGCAACGTATATAAAGGTTGAAATTGAAAACATGCAACAAATCGAAATGGGAGATTAAACTCATCATTATAAACAACTTTTATTATAGGACAAACCTGAAATCGAAAAAAAAATCAGCTGTTTCCTACATTTATGTTCGCATAACTCCTCAAAATGTAGTGAACAGCCGATTTTTTTAGCGATTTCAGGTTTGGTCCTATAGTAAAAGTTGTTCATAATGATGAGTATAATCTCCCATTTCTATTTATCGCATGTTTTCAATTTCAACCTGTATAAAAAAACCCCTTACGATTTAAATCTTGATATATCGGCCTTTAGGATCAATAAAGAAACGTGGTGGTGGATGGCTATGGTCTAGGTTACCAGATACAATTTTACCATCATCATCTACTACAATTTTTGCCTTGCAGTTTTTTCTGCTTCTTCCTGAACACAGCCACTGGACAGTCCGTTTGATAGAAGACTTATGATTAAAACAATATGTGTACTCCCTATGTAGAACTAACTGCTTGCCTTGCATTGTACTTATGTATTTGACTTCATCTGAAATAAATTTATGTTTATCAATTTGAAATTAACATGGGTGATACTTTACTCTAATCAGTGTATAACATTCCAACTGCTGGGTCACAGACCTCCTGGGAGTAGGCCGTAATCCACCACGCGGGCCCAGTGGTTGTATATGTCACATGTCTTCGCATTTTTGGTTATAGAACAAGCCGGTTTCTTCACTATGTTTTCCTTCACCGTTGTGAGAGCAGTGGTGATGAAATAAATTGCACAAACTAAAGCGCCTGCCTAGGTTCGAACCCACGACTTACAACTTATAAGTCAGGGCCGCTTCCACTGGGCCACTATTGCTCTCCGATTCTACAGGGTGAAATTAAATTCATGGGCATCCTTTTAAGGGGTCATTGTACTCATCATTATAAACAACTTTTACTATGGGACTAAACCTGAAATTGCGAAAAAAAAAATCAGCTGTTCCTTGAATTTATGTTCACATAACACGTCAAAATGTAGGGAAGAGCTGATTTATTTCAGGTTTGGTCCCATAGTAAAAGTTATTCGTAATGATGATTACAATGACCTCTTAAAAGGATGCCCATGAATTCAATTTCACCATGTATAGTAATAAAGCTCATTCAACCACTTAGAAAAAAACGCGAAATATTTCATTTTACTGGGATTATGCTTGTAAAGAAAGAAAAATAGGTCCGTTAGTCACAGAAACCAATGTAAATAAAAAGATAAGTTAACCATGCAATTTAGGGTTTATTTATAAACATTGCTTAATGCGCTAAGCTAGTCCGAGGAATTAAATTTTTCTCAAGTTTTTGCAATTTGCAGGTCAGTGTCAGTGATTGTACGTTGATCAAAATATGATTCGCGATTGAAACAAATGTGTATTTACAGAAATTGTATTTGTGTTCTTTTCTTCACAAAAATCCTTTCCCTACACTTCATAGTCATATTACTTTTATACTATACACAGAAAATAACCATTAAACATATACTCCCATAGACAAAATTACTAAAGATAAAATAGTGCGGACCGGACCGCGCCCGCTATATCCGTTTTTCGCTGTCATTCTCGGGCGCGTGTTAGCTTTGTGGTTTGCGTTCGCCGTCATTTTCGGGTGCCGGTCTTTGAGTGGTATTAAGTTTCATTTAGATTTTGAAATATTGTCCGTCACTGATGAAATATGCCGGAGGCGGGTGTGTGTGCTGGTCACTCTTTCCAGGTACAATTTTACCATTATCATCTACTACCAGTTTCACCTTGCATTTATTTGTGGTAAGTCTTGTGCATTGCCAGTAGGAAGTTCCTTTGGTAGACGAGTAATTGTTAAAGCTGTACGTATGCTCTTTGTAAAGAATTAACTTTTTGCCTCTCCTGGAATTTATGTACTTGAATTCTGAAATAAAGCATAGTAATTATCAAGCTGAAAAGTACCTGGTTTCTTTATATTATTAAAAAGTTACATTGGGGTTGGTTAGACATGTGACATCTACCAACCCGCACTGGGCCCGCGTGGTGGATTACGGCACACTCCCTCTCACAGAGAGGAAGCCTGTGTCCCAGCAGTGGGAACATTATAGGCTGCTTATGCTATGCTATGAGGTTGTTCAACCACTTAAAAAGTACGCATAATTTTTAAAGGATTTTATTAAAATAAAAGAGCGCTAATTATTGGAACACCATCTGAAGAACTCAATAGAATTATCTTCAATAGATATTTAATTTATAAGTGAACAAACTACTGAGTAAAAAAAAAAACGGGTTGCACTCGGGCAGAAGTGAAAACTTGAATATTAACGTTGTGCATTTTTGATATTTTGGAATGGTTAGGGAATAATTTTGCACGAATTGCTTTAAGTATCAGTATAAAAGTACTATCATTTATGTGGTAGAATACAATATTTATTTAGTGCGCTATCGTACACAAACATGACAATTAAAGTAAAGTAGCTAATTTTTTTGTTTTTTAATAATTTTACGAATACACAACAGTGTGGCCACTACACAGACGGTCGAGCCATCAGCTGTCACCATCCATGGATGCGCGTGGCACGCTGTAACATAAACACACACGAACATTCGCGCAAGCGCCCTGCGCCGCCTAAACGAAACAGCAGGCATACATTTTCGCCGTGCCGTAGAAAGAGAGGGGGATACTTCCTCTCCTACGCCGCGCCGGCTGTCTACTCTCCATCCGTCTTACGAATTTTCGATCAGTGTCACGTGTCCTGACGCGAGTTTAACATTTTTTACCTATTACATAAAAAGTGTACAACGCCGCTAAAGAAGTTTTCACTTCAAAAATCTAAAGCTTTTTATTATAAGTCCCTTACAATAAAAAGTACATAGATTAGATTTGAAATTACAATGGAGAATTTTCAAGTGCTTTGTTTTATTTTTGTTGGTGGATGACTATGGTCTAAGCGACCAAATACGATTTCATCATGATCGTTTACAAACATTGCAGCCTTGCAATTCTTTGATATGCGGCTTGTGCTGCATCGCCAAAAAGTAGTTTTTTTGGTAGCAGAGTAATTATTGAAGCTGTACGTGTACTCTTTGTGTAGAATTAACTTCTTGCCTCTTTTTGAAATTATGTACTTGACATCTGAAATACAGTAAAGTTGTTATCAAGTAGAAAATTACCTGACATCTAGAGTATCTTAATATGGAAATGTAACATCGAGCCAATTCAACCACTTATTAAAACACGCAAAAAAAAACTTTTTGTTGCGTTAGGATTGTGTTGGAATAAAAGTGCAAGAATATAAAATGTAACAGATCTTTCATTTGCAAGTAAAAAAACTAAAAAGTAAAAAACATCAAATTTTCCGTTATGAGCCTTCCTTACAATAAGAAACTACATGGATGCGTTTTGAAACTAAAACAGAAAATTAAGTCCTTTTTATTTTGGGTGGTGCTGGTAGATGACTGTGGTCTAGGGTCTAGGCGACCTCGTTTTTGCGCCGCGCGCTGTGCGTAGACAGCAGCTAGTTTTTTGAAGTGAAACTTCTTTACGCACGCTTGACTTGGGGAGTAAGCTGGCGAACGCGTGACGTAATCGTTACGAAAAGTGTGATCGGGCGAGGCGAACGGGAGTTGAGTGGGGGATATAAGCAAGAGAAAGCAGTGCGCGCGCACATTTTTTTTCTCTCTTCCTCTTATAGCCAAATACGTTTGAAGTTTCACTTCAGTTGTGTGGCCATAAGCACACTCGGTTTTTGTTTTGGAAAAAATAAGACATCAAACGATAGTCAGACATTAAAAAACGAGAACAATGTTCAGGTATTTATTAAGATATCAATGCAAAACATAAGAGATCGACCTAAGCAAGATAATTATAGAACTAACCACAACCGTGTAAATATTAAAAGAGAAAAAGAGTTAAACATATAAATTTTCAAGCACTTAATATTAGAGACTACATTCTTCAATTCGTGAAGACTAAAAATTAAACTAGAAATACAACTCGATTTAATTATGCAGATTCAACATTTTAATCAGAGAAAAAAGCAGATCACTGGCAGTCTACTAAAATATTTAAGTACCTAAACTCTTGAAGAAATCTTGACGCAGTTGATGGATAAGGCCTGGCATCCACCAAAGCGGAGAGGAGACGAGAGGAGATGTGTTTTGAATGACCAATCAGGTTACGTTATTTCCACATCTCCTCTCCTCTTAGCTTTGGTGGAAATGGATCAAGCGGAGAGGAGAGATGTCTCATTTTTCTATAGAATTTTGGGCCGCGAGCGAGTAAGCAGCGCCGTAGAGCGGAGATGTGTGTAGATGTGCGCCCGCGCTCGCGCGTCCCATTCCCCGCTGCCTTTTCCCCGCACCTCGCACACCCGAAAGAGTCATTCCTATTACACATCTCCGCTACGCACAGCTATCATCTCTCCGCTACGCATCTCCTCTCCGCTTTGGTGGAAATAACCTGCCAGCTTCGCAGCACCTCTCCTCTCGTCTCTTCTCCTCTCCGCTTTGGTGGATACCAGCCCTTACGTAAATCGTGGATGAAAATGGAAACGACTAAATTGAAGAGCCACACTGAGTGAGCTACTTTTTTTTAGTTATCCGATACTGCCCCACTTCTGGGCAAAGGCATAAGGCCTACTTAAAATAGTAAGCTACTAAAAAGAATAATTATTTCACGCTTTTCATTGATAGATTCTGACATATTGTCCATTTTTTATGTAGAAATTGGGTGGAAGATGGGTGTGGTATTGGTTACCAGATTTAATTTTACCATAATTATCTACAAATATTGTCGCCTTGCAATTATTTGTGGTCCGGCTTGAGCAACGCCAGTATGCGGTTCCTTTGACAGAAGAGTATTTACTGAAGAAGTATGGATACTTTTTATACAGAATTAACTTCTTGCCTCTCTTCGAATTTATGTACGTGACATCTGAAATAGAGCAACTTCGTTATCAAATTGAAAGGTGGTTGTAACTTAATATAAAAATGCAACAACAAGCATATTCAACTAGTTATTAAAAGACGTGGAAAGTTCATAGGATTTTATTAGGATACATAGATTTCGATCTGAAGAAAATATGGGATAAACCAAATAACTTTCTACTGTATATACAGGGTGTCTCCGGAAGTATGGATCAAATCGAATAGAGGCGTGGGCAAGGACATTTCCAAACTTTTCAACCCTGAGAATGTCGATGAATTTTTTTACGGTTCAAAAGTTATGACTAATTTTTGTTTTTTTCAATCACTTCGATAGTGCTCAAAGAAAAAACTCATTAAAAAATACTATCAGGGTTGTCAATTTAATTATTTTAGATAGCCCTAATAGTTTTTTTTTTTTAATAAAATCGTGAGGCGTAGCGTAGCCTGAGTAAATATGTAATAAATAGCATATGAGCGGTTGAGTGTTGATAGAAACTTCACGCGCCCCACGATTTTATTTTTTCGTCTGATCAATGCCCTAGATTGATGAGAAAATTGGTGTAATGATCCCAATCATCTTTGAACCTTATACTTTAGAGATAAAGTTGAAAATCTATTAAAGAAAGGAGATGTTTGATTTTGGGCTACCACCATGTACACTACATAGATAAATAGGAAAAAAATAGGGGATTTTCATAAAAATACAAAGAAATTCATTTGAAATAAAGTACAGGTGTACAGCAAATGATTATTGGGAAGTTTTTTAATAGGATAACCCTATTTTTATGGTAGCCATGACAGTTGTTTGACATGACGTTTGACGACTTTGACAGTTTGACTTTTTATCTGTCTTGAATCGTTGTGTTCGCGCGTGTTGTATTGGATGTGTTTTGGAGTTTTTAGTGTTTTTTTTTTGTTTTGCGACAACTGTTTGCTACTACGGACATTGATGGATTGCTTCCCTGTTGACCTCAGCTTTGTTAAATGGTTTCTGATTCGCCTGTGATTTCATAATGACCATTGTGTGGTATTTGGGCTGGGCTCGGTACCAAGAGAGCATAGCAACACCCGGCGTCATTCCTGGATGGAATATTAATAAGAGATGATCTTGTGGAAAATGAATAAAGTCATAAGTTGTTTTATTTATATGTATATCTCTCATAACTGATTTCTCATCCTAATACTAATACTAGGAACTAAATATCATAGAACTTGTCTAAAAAACTGTTACTGCCTAGTTGGTTGGTTGCTCGTAGTTCTTTGGTTGGTTGTCGCTGTAATATAAGTACATAGTTGGTTTCTTCCCAGCTGTTACCGTCAAACAGGGTGAATCGGGACAAAACTTTAAAAGGGATTTTAACAATTAAAATAATATAGTTTGTGGCCAAAAAGGACCCTAATGTGTTTACTGTAATTTAATTAACGATTACGTGCCCTTGTTGACAACAAACTATATTATTTTAATTGTTAAAATTCTTTTTAAAGTTTTGTCCCGATTCACCCCTGCATCCCTATTCACCCCGTTTGACGGTACTGTGTTATAAGAATAGTTCACCATTCTAACAATAACGTGCAGTTGTCAGGTACTGCACAGCTCACTACTCTCTTATGATTTATCAAAGTCCAGGGTATATTAATAGGCATTAAAGAATGAAACACCAGGACAGTTTGATCAACAAAACAAGGTTCAAGCTTTCGTTTCTTGCTCCTCTTGACACCGATATAACCAATAGTTGAAATAGGTAATATAAGATGTACTGCCGCAATCGAGTAGAATATTCTGTAGTCCTATTTTATTTTAAGTAACTTTAACGAAACTTGAGTATTTTCGGAATTCGTGTTTTGTTTTTTTTTTTCGCAGATATTATGTAGACCACAGAGCATGTAATGATATAGACACCATAGTTAAACGTCATTGTCATAGTGACATTTCGCATATTGCTGATTCACCATATTTATTATATGATGCTCTCCTTGACCGAGTGAATTTTAATGTACATTAAAACGAAGTCAAATTATAGAAAATTAATATTCAAAAAAGGTTACTATATTGTATAGCGATATTTACATTTAGTGTACATAGTGCTAGCCCAGGCTCCATACATTTATAGAACATCTCCTTTGACAGTTTGTTTGTTTGTTACCTTTTCACGCCTAAACCACTGAACCGATCATCCTGAAATTTTGCATATACGTTGTCAGGTGTACAGACACGGACAGGGGGTACCTTTCATCCCGAAAAAAAAGTTCTGTTCCCGAGGAAAACAACAATAACGTTATTATGATAATAGATGGCGCCACGTGTCTATTGAACTTTGTCACATTATTTAATTCTGAAGTTCGCCGGGTCAGCTAGTATTTCATAATTTTTATTTAGATTCTGATATATTTTCCATTACTTATGAAGAATTTGGGTGGTTGATGGGTGTGGTTTCGGTTACTTGATATAATTTTACCATGGTCATCTACTACTATAGTCGCTTTACACTTCTTTGCGCTTTGACATGTGCATCGCCAGTAGCTAGTCTTTTTGGTAGAAGAGTAATTGTTGTAGCAGTATGTGTACTCGTTGTACAAAATTTTCCGCTTGCCTGTATTTAAACTTATGTACTTGAAATCTGAAATAAAGTCAATTAATTGTGTTATTAAAAGGCAGCTAGTATTTTTAGTAAACAAATTCAACATCAAATGTTACAAAATTGTAATAAAAAAAAAACGATATTTCACTCCTTTTATTACAGATTGTATTATTTTTGCCATTTCTGACGATGAATTTGGGTGGAGGATGGGTGTGGTTCTGGTTACCAGATATAATTTTACCATAATCATTTAAGAATACTGTCGCCTAGCAGTTTTGTGGTGTGCGGCTTGTGCATGTGTGCGTGTATGTATGTATAATTAATATGTTTCTTTGTATAAAATTAACTGCTTGCTTTTATTCGATTTGATGTACTGGAAAACTGAAATAAAGCAACGTCATTATCAAATTGAAAGGCAGTTTGTATTCCTAACCAGTTTTTAAAATACGAAAAAAGTTTAAAATATTTTATTAGAATAAAAACGCACGCAAAACATAGAACTCGATCAGAAAAAGGTATGGAATTAGCTTCAGCAGATCAAATAATAATAAAACAAACTAAAAAGTAATTATCATTTTAATTAAGTACCCTAAAAATAATTTTCAATATAAAACTAATAGTAGATTGTTTACTAAGGTGTTTTGGCGCGGGCGCTATACCGAATGTAACGGAGGATTCTAGGGCTCTCGAAAGAGGGAGCTCTGAGTTAGCTCTTGAACAAAACGACGGAGTTAAGACTAAAATCCTGAGTGCAGCGAGGTATTCAAGCTAACCCAAGACGAAGACATATTTATCTTCGAGGAGAATACTCTACGTTTCGCACCTACTGCGAGGTAATAAAAAGCAATTCGATTTTCGAATTAGTAATTTATGAAACTGTTACATAACCGTGGAATACTTATGTGCATTTCCATAGACTATTTTATCTAAACTCATGCAATTTTATCGAAAACACAATAATATCACAAATGTGACGCCAAAATCCATTGTACCGGGAACCCTCCCGGTACAATGGATTTTGGCGTCACATTTGTGATATTATTGAAGACAGCAACCGATCAGCTGTTGACATGTCGGTATTACCGCCACAGATTATGTTGAAACAGTGGTTGGGCGAGACATTATTCAATCATTTTGGTCTTAGCCATATACAGGAAACAATTGTTTTTATTTTTGTGTTATTTATTCAATTAATTTACATTATTGTTAAAAGTTTTAATTCGATTTTTTTGTTGAGATTCCAAATTCAAGTCACATTATCGACCAGCGGGTTACGATAAATTTCAATACAATATTATTGCCCGCTTAGAGCCTAGGGCTATTAGCAGGTGTGAAAAGTAATTAACGTTAAACTTACACATCATTATCTACTTGTATACATCGTGAATGATAAAATATATATTATTTAAATAAAGACTGTGACATCTTGAACATGTCTCTTTATATTCTGATGTATTGGCCATTGCTGATGACGAATTTGGGTGGTGGATGAGTGTGGTCTTGGTTACCCGATATAATTTTACCAATATCATTTAGGAATATTGTCGCCTTGCAATTTTTTGCGGAGCGGCTTGTGCATACCCAGTAAGTTGTTTTTTTGGTAGACGAGTATTTATTAAAGCAGTGTGAATACTCTTTATATAAAATTAACTGCTTGCCTTTCTTCGATTTGATGTACTGAAAACCTGAAATAAAGCAACGGTATTATCAAATGGAAAGGTGAAGATGAAGTCCTTTTAACCAAGAAATACTGTTTTATGTATTTGGAGTTTGTGTTTTTAAATAAATAAAAATAAATGAAGAAATAAACCAATTATTAAAACAGACAAAAAGTTTAAAAGATTTTATTTAGATAAAAACACAAAACATACACTTCGATCTGAAGAAAAAATTAACCTCAAACAACATTAAAGTAAATTAACTAAAATTTACACACAATTATCTATTCTCAAGTGTTTGTAATTCTGATATATTTTTCATCTCTGGCGTTAAATCGTGCTGGTCTTTTGGAAAAAGGCCCAAGAGCTCATACACACGAGCAGCACGCGTCAACGATAGAGGCAACTGCAGCCGTCGACAGCGTGCCGTTCGTGTATTTTGAGTAAGGTGCTCAAATACACAAACAGCACATTGTCGATGACAGCCGTAGACGAGTCGACGGCTGTAGTAGCATCTGCCGTTGACGGGGTCCGCTCGTACACTAAGCCTCTAAAAATAAAAAAAAAAACAATGGCACTCCGGGAGTGCCGACAGAAGTGAAAACAAAACACAAACAGAATACTTTGGCCTCACTCACTGACATGTCGGATATACATTAATACCGAGTACATCCCGAGGACAGCCGAACACATCCGAAGTGGCGTCGATTACGGTAACAGTGGCGCGAGTTCAATAGTTTTTTCTATCTCAAAAAATGCCCAACGCGCCTAATGAAGTTTTCACTTCAATAATTGGAATACCACATTTTACGCTTTTAGTCTGTGTTGTGCTCTTTGTGTGTGAAATAATGTTCATTTTTAATGAAGAATATGGGTGGCAAGTGGGTGTGGTCTAGGTTACTAGATATAATTTTACCCTGATCATCTAGTATTATTTTTGCTTTGCAATTGTTTGCCTTTCGCCCTCTGCAATGCCAGTAGGTAGTTTTTTTACCAGTGGAATAGTTGAGGCTGTAAGTGTTATCTTTGTGCAAAGCTAACCGGTGGTTGCCTTGCTTTGAAACGACGTACGTGGTATATGAAAAAAAAAAGGTTTTTTATTTATTCTCTGGGTTTTTTAATGTGCCCTTTTTACAGAATGAACTCCTTGCTCACCTTAGGGGCGTCGCCCACACGAGCTAGAGTCGAGTCGGCGTCGAGGCGCGGGCGCACGTTTTCTATTGGAATAAATAGGTATGTGAGCGCACTGCCATTTATTCCTATAGAAAACGTGCGCCCGCGCCTCGACGCCGCCCCGACTCTAGCTTGTGTGGGCGACGCCCCTTAGAATTGCTTCACTTCATTAAAGCAAAGTAATTATCAATATGAACATTGGCTAATTAATTTCTTTAGAGGAAAATGTAACATCTATAAAATACAACCCAATAAAATATCGTTTAAGTTTAAATGTTTTATTAGGATATGTTATTAAATACAACCATTCAGACATACAAGTACAGCAAATGTACATAAAACTTACGCATACTCATTTAAATATTTTATAAAAGATTCAATAATATGAACATGCATAAAGCATAAAAGCAGCTATGGGATTAAGTCCGCCTCTGTACATTTATGTGCTTAAATTATTAAATAAATAAATATGAATAGGATTATGAAAATAAGGACAATGTATCGTGACATCTCAAGTGTTTATATTTTAAATTCTGATATAATTGCCATCTTTTATAACATACCGTGGGGGTGGATGAGTATGGTCTAGGTTACCAGATATAATTTTACTACGATCATTTATTACTATTTTCGCTTTGCACTTGCTTGCTGTTCGTCCTGTGCATTGCCAGTAGGTAGTATTTTTTAAAGTGGAATGGTTGAGGTTGTAAGTATAATCTTTGTGAAAAGCTAACCGGTTGCCTTGCTTAGAAACGACGTACGTGACTTCTGAAAAAAAGAGGTATTTTATTTAATCCGGAAGTTTTTTTCGTTGTAGGTACATATGTCCTTTGTACAGAATTAACTCCGTGCCTATTTTAGAATTACTTGGCTTCACTTCATTAAAGCAAAGTAATTATCAATATGAACATTGGCTAATTAATTTCTTTAGAAGAAAATGCAACATCTGTAAGATACAACGCAATAAGATAAGATAAGACATTTATTTATAGAAACATAAGTATACATACAACGCATGCAGGTTGTTCATAAACAAAAAAGATCCGTCATGTTCGGCCTTTGTGGCATACAAATATACGTAAGACAAGTCATTTATAGGTATTTAAACAAAGCTAAAAACATGATTAAATTTTCACATAAACTAAAAATTAAATTTAAACAATAAATTATAAATTTGAATTAAATTGTTCTATAATCTAATCATAAATTGCAAAAATTATAAAATGTCAGTAAATATTTGTTAAATTCGTAATATTACACTTTGTCATTTAAAAATTCTAAAATATGCTAATATATGATAATTTGGTTTTCCAATTAGATATACTTTTAGTCGCTTTTTTAGTATGTGTGCGCTTAATTCCTTCCATCCCTTGGGAAGCTTATTAAATATTAAAGGCGCCATGCAAAATACACTTTTCCGCATTAATCTAATAAAATATCGTTTAAGTTTAAAGGTTTTACTAGGACATGTAATTAAATACAACGGTTTAGCTATACAAGTAAAGCAATTATACAGACGCCAGCACATCAAGCTACTACAATCTGTCGAATTTTTTCAATAGATTTTCAACTTTATCGCTACAGTATAAGGTTCAAGGTAGACTGGGAAAATTTGACAGTTTCGGGTAGCTTGATGTGCTGGCGTCTGTACATAAAACTTACGCATAATCATTCAAATATTTTATAAAAGATTCAATAATATTTATGAATATTTTTATGATTATGAAAATAAGGTTAATGTAGTATTATGTATATTGTATCAGGTGTTTAATTTTTAAATTCTAATATACTTGCCATCTTTTATAAAATACCGTGGGGGTGGGTGGGTATGGTCTAAGTTACCAGATATAATTTTACTATGAATATCTGTTATTATTTTTGCTTTGCACTTGCTTGCTGTTCGTCCTGTGCATTGCCAGCAGGTAGTTTTTTTTAAAGTGGAATAGGTGAGGTTGTAAGTATAATCTTTGTGGAACGCTAACCGGTTGCCTTGCTGTGAAACGACGTACGAGACAACTGAAAAAAAAGAGGTATTTTATTTAATCTGGAGGTTTTTTTACGTTGTACATGTACCCTTTGTACAGACGCCAGCAAATCAAGCTACTATAATCAGTCAAATTTCTTCAATAGATTTTCAACTTTATCGCTAAAACATAAGGTTCGAAGTTGATTGGGGAAATTTGACGGTTTCGGGTAGCTTGATGTGCTGGCGTCTGTACAGAATTAACTCCTTGCCTATCTTAGAATTATTTGGCTTCACTTCGTTAAAGCAAAGTAATTATCAATATGAACATTGGCTAATTCATTTCTTTAGAGGAAAATGCAACATCTATAAATTACAACCCAATAAAATATCGTTTAAGTTTAAAGCTTTTATTAGGATATGTAATTAAATACAACGGTTTAGTCATACAAGTAAAGCAATAGTACAGACGTCAGCACATCAAGCTACTACAATCTGTCAAATTTCTTCAATAGATTTTAAACTTTATCGCTACAGTATAAGGTTCAAGGTTGACTGGGAAAAATTGACAGTTTCGGGTAGCTTGATGTGCTGGCGTCTATACATAAAACTTACGCATAATCAGTCAAATATTTTATAAAAGGTTCAATAATAATTATGATTATAAAAATAAGGACAATGTAGTATTATGTATGTAGGTATCACGTGTTTATATTTTAAATTCTAATATACTTGCCATCTTTTATAAAATACTAGCTGCGCCCCGCGGTTTCACCCGCGTAAATGTCGATCCCGTGGGAATATCGGGATAAAAAGTATCCTATGTCCTTTCCCGGGACTCAAGCTATCTCTATACCAAATTTCATCTAAATCGGTTCAGCGGTTTGAGCGTGAAGAAGTAACAAACATATAAACACACACACACACACACACACTCACAAACTTTCGCCTTTATAATAATTTTATAAAAGACTAGCTGCGCCCCGCGGTTTTACCCGCGTAAATGTCGATCCCGTGGGAATATTGGGATAAAAACTATCCTATGTCCTTTTCCGGGACTCAAACTATCTCTATACCAAATTTCGTCTAAATCGGTTCCGTGGTTTCGGCGTGAAGAAGTAACAAACATATAAACACACACACACACACACACACTCACAAACTTTCGCCTTTATAATAATTTTATAAAAGATTCAATAATAATTATGATTATAAAAATAAGGACAATGTAGTATTATGTATGTCGGTATCACGTGTTTATATTTTAAATTCTAATATACTTCCCATCTTTTATAAAATATCGTGGGGGTGGATGGGTATGGTCTAGGTTACCAGATATAATTTTACCATGATCATCTACTATTATTTTTGCTTTACATTTGCTTTTTGTTCGTCCTGTGCATTGCCAGTAGGTAGTTTTTTTAGAAGTGTAATTGGTGAAGCCGTAAGTGTAGTTTTTGTACAAAACCAGCTGCTTGCCTTGCTGTGACGTGATGTACTTAAAATCTGAAAAAAAAAAAATAATAAGAATGGCTTAATAGTTTACAAGGGCACCTCAAACCGATCCAATCGCTTATTAAAAGACGAGTCATTTTTAAAATATACATATAACATTAGAAGTACAAAACATAATCTGGCTCTGAAGAAAATAATAATAATGTGGTATAAACCTCGACAGTTCCAATAAAAAAAAAAATAAACAAGAAAAAGAAATGAAAAAATAATTCAAGTATTAAAAGCAAGGAAATATGAATAGGTACATCATCATCATCTGCCTTGCTTTTTCCCATGGTGGGGTCGGCTTTCAGTCTAACCAGACGCAGCAAAAAAAAAAAACTATGAACACATAGTAGGATATACAGGTTGTCCGGTAATTAATGGATAACCTCTTAAGTAGTCATTTACTTTTGTCCTTATTATTATGAACAAGTTTTAGTATAGGAGCAAACATGAAATCGCGAAAGTAATCAGCTGTTCCCTATATCCTTTTTCGCGATTTTAGATTTGGTCCCATAGTAATAGTTGTTCATAATGATAAGTACAATGACCCACCCCCCTTTTTTTTGGATGGGAAGTCATCAAATGACCCCTACTGCTCTGGGTGGAGCAGAAGGGAGTGTCAGACTCTTACTGACTAAAACCCATCCGTGTTCCTTTCTTAGCCCTTTGTGTTGACCCCTGAAGAGGTTATCCATAATTACCGGACACCCTGTATATTGTCTCAAACAAAGTACCTATATAAATTCTCAGTAGAACCGTTATGTATGTTTAGAAACAACAGAATTACATAAGTGCAGCAAGTGCTAAACAATAGTGTTAATCCTAAAAGGTTTCACTTCTTGGCTAAGTAATAACAGCCGCACGGGTCGATCGATCAGGTTAAGCTACGCTTGGCGCGGTCGGTCCGTGGATGGGTGACCATCTTTACATACCAAGACTCCTCCGTACCTCGTAAAGCACGTCAAGCCGTTGGTCCCGGCCTGCATTCGTGGATCTTTGACAGTCGTTACGGGTCGTCAGAAGTGCGAAAGTCAGACAATTAGTCTTAGTAAGGGGTATTACCCAGTAACTGAGTTGTGGAGGTCAGATGGGCAGTCGTTCCATGTAAAAAGGCTAGGCATATGACACTCCTAATAGGGTCCTCCTGTTTATATGTATTCTTGACTTACATAGTTAACGTAAATAGCATCGATCTGCTATGATCTGTTGCGTCCAGAGCATTTTCATATTGTACCATTGGTAAAAGAGTAATTGCAGAAACAGTACCGGCAAGGGTCAAATTGAAAAAAGAGTACATATACAATACTCTTTCCATTATTACTTCCATTATTTGAATTTATGTACGACTTACGACTAGAATCAATTCTATTTTAATGTAAAATTTTACGTTCAAAAGTGCCTTTTATGTGCCTATTTAAAATAAATGCTTTGACTTTGACTTTGTACTTATAATCTGAAATCAAGCAACGTCATTATAAAAATGAAAGAGTGATTACTTCGTAGTAGAATAAAAAATCAATATACTGTTTAAGTTTAAAGGTTTTATTAGAACTTAAATATACAAGTAAAACAATTTTACATAAAACTAACGGACAATTATATAAATACTTTGTGAAATGCCATTAAGTAATATGAATATTATAATGAAAATATTTTTTTTATTTATTTTATGTTTAGGAAAACTTACAGCTAAACAGATACAGTAAGTAATAGATCAAACAAAATAAGGGCAATTACAAGTTTCCACGTGTAGCATACAATCATATGAAACGGAAAATTGATAACAGACTATAAATATACAGGCTGAATTTTTCAAGTGGGCGTGGATGGCCAAATCCGAAACTATGAGGACTAGCGAAAAGTACTCAAAGGAGTCGCAGGCTCGATTTTGATGAAAACTAAAACTGCATCATTGGATTTTTGAAAAATCAATATTTCTAGCCAGGAATCGAACCTGTTGATTTTGGAAAAAAAAACACACACTGTATTATTACATCATTCGATAGTGTCGCTAATAAGGATCGAATTCTGGGAAGTACCTAATGATATACGGCAAACTAAAGGAAAGAGCTCATTTTTAACAAAATACTTTTTTTTTCTTATGTTACCTACCTCATCATCATCTGCCTAGCCTTTTCCCAACTATATTGGGGTCGGCTTCCATTCTAACCGGATGCAGCTGAATACCTCGGTATGTAAAGATGGTCACCCATCATCCACAGACCAACCGCGGCAAGCGTAGTTAACCTGATGGATTGTCCTGTGTAGCTGTTATTATTTAGCCGGGCCCGGGTTATGTTACCTACCTACTAAACCTTAACTGATTAATTGTTCAAAATGATGACCATTGTTTTCAATACATAGCTGGATTCGACGTCTCAAGGATTGTACTGCAATCAGCATTACAATATTATTGATTCCATTAGAATATTTTCTAAAGATCGTAATAGAAATTTGAATTTAAAACCTAATGTTGTGAAGGTGACTGCGCTGCGGTTGTGTTAATAAAAATATTGAGCATCATTTCGAACAAGGTACGTAATGTTTGTATGAATACTCTAAAATAAGAAGCAGTTTATTAAAATTCAACATTTTCCTTAAGTTTGCCGTATGTCATTACTTCCCAGAATTTGATCCTTATTAGGGACACTATCGAATGGTGTAATAATACAGTATGTGTTTTTTTTTTCAAAATCAACAGGTTCGATTCCTGGCTAGAAATATTGATTTTTCAAAAATCCAATGATGCAGTTTTAGTTTTCATCAAAATCGAGACCGCGACTCCTTTCAGTACTTTTCGCTATTCCTCATAGTTTAGAATTTGGCCATCCACGCCCACTTGGAAAATTCACCCTGTATAAGACAGAACAGAAAAAAAATGCTATTTGAGCTGGAAGAAGCAATTAGATAAAATTGTCTTCAGTCTAGCAACACTAGTATTAAAAATGTCAATATCTGCTTCCTGGCAGATTGCGTTGTACATACGACTCGCTCTCATCATGTACCTACGTACGTTATAGTAACAATATACTTACAATGATTATTTAAAGTTGCCATTATGCTAATATTTCATGCCGATAAAAAACATAAGTAATTGATTGTTATAAAATGTGTACATTTAAAACGCCTCATTTGAAATGGTGAATTAACAATAATAATATAATAGATATAAACAACACTTTATTGATAAAATTACCCTATTCTCAATTAATAATCTCATTTAATTATAATTACCTATACCAAACGACGAAATATTGAATACAATTCTATTTAGCTAGTACCTATATTAATACATTCAGAATTCATTAAAAATAGTTATATAATAGCCGATAAAATTCATAATCAATTTATAAATAAAAACCTTTATTGCAGCTCACCTTAGCAAAAACACAAAAAAGATTTAATATAAAAAAAAACATAATGTTATATGATTATTAGCCTTGTAGCTGTCATTGTGTCAATTAAGTTTTATTTTTATTTTTTACTGTGGTTGTTATCATTATTATTGTTGTTGCTGGTCATGTTGTGCGACTACGCTTTAGGTGATAGTCAGGTCGAAACCTATAATTTGAACCTAGTGATATACTTAATGTGATTATTGCCTGTTGTAGTTAGTTGCCTTGTCATGAAAATACGAATAATATTTTCACAGCCATATATATATATGTATTTTCTTTTGTATAAATTTATTTTTGTGTTTTTGTTATGGATCATCCAACTTCAAGTGTCTCTGTTTTAAATTCTGATATAATTGCCATTTTTTACGAAATATCGTGGAGGTGGATGGTTATGTTCTAGGTAACCAGATATTATTTTGTCGTTAGCATCCATTACAATCTTCGCTTTACACTTTTTTCTGGAGCATCCTGTGCATTGCCAGTAGAAAGTATTTTTGGTAGACGAGTAGTTAGTGAAACTGTATGTGTACTGATTGTGCAGAATTAAACGCTTGCCTCTATTCGAAGTAATGTACTTGACATCTGAAACAAAGATAAGTATTTGTCAAGTGAAAAGACGGATGATTTCTTAGTCTAAAAATGCTTCATCAAGTACATAACCAATTTTATAAATGCTTAATCAAGTATATACCAATTTTATAGAACGAATTTTTAAAACACGAAGTACATTATAAACATTTTATTAGGGAAAAGTACAAAACAATAAATTCGACAGCAAAACGCAAAATTAATTTTGAAACAATATAATATGTGAGTAAACAAAACGATCTGCCTGGCCTTTTCACAAATATGTTTGGGTCAGCTTCCAGTCTAACCAGATGCAGCTGAATACCAGTATTTTACATAGAGCGACTGACTATCTGACCTCCACATCCCAGTTACTGGGTAACACGATACGCTTTGGTAAGACAAACAAAAAGTATAATTATATGAGTAATCAAACTTAAAAATAAAACAGTAAAATTGTATGAAATAATTTACACAAAGCAAAGCGCCTGGCTGGGTTCGAACCTATGACCTACAATTCGTACGAGTAAGTCGGGGCCGTTACCACTTGGCCACCGCTGCTACTAAAGTCCTACTAAGTAGTTTAAATTCTGAACACTGACAAATTGTGGTGGTGGATGACTATGGTCTAGGTTACCAGATATAATTTTACCATAATCATCTACCACTATACTCCCCTTACAATACTTCTTGGAGTTTCGCCCTGAACATTGCCAGTAGGTAAATTTCTTTGTGGAATGGTATTTAGTGAAGCAGTATCTGTATCCTTTGTGCAGAATTAACTGCTTGCCTCTCTTCGAATTTATGAACTGGATATCTGAAAAAAGTTGCATATTTAGTAGGTATGTAGTATATAGGTCAATAGTGAAAGGCGACTAAAAAGGTTTAACAAGGTAGTTGTGAGTGGAAACGCCAGGAGGGTCCCTAAGAGGACATACCTATTGTGATGTTCTTCAGAAAGATCTGGTGCGTAGTACTCGCAACCGGTGTGCGTGTATGACCAGATGTATGAACGTAAACGAGACAAGAGGAGTATGTAAGGATCGTAGCAGGTGGGGTTCTGTAAAGTCAAAGTCAAACTTTGATCGTAGCAGGTGGGGTTCTGTAAAGTCAAAGTCAAACTTTTATCGTAGCAGGTGGGGTTCTGTAAAGTCAAAGTCAAACTTTGATCGTAACTGGTGGGTTTCTGTAGTTTCTGCCTATCCACATGGGAAGAAAGCGTGAGTTTATGTATTTATAAGTTAATAGTAATAATTCAGAAAAATGTAGTTGTCAAATATAATAAAAGTATCTGATTTCGAAGTATAAAATAAAAATTCAACTCAAGAAAATTCAACCACATGTTCAAAAACATGTGTAAAGTTTAAAAGATTTCGGTAGGAAATATACAAGAAAAAAAAATTGCGCTAATAAGCGAAAATCATTTTATTACCTATTTATTTAGAAATAATATATGTGAGTGAACAAAACATTCTGCCTAGCCTTTTCCCAATTATGTTTGGGTCAGCTTCCAGTCTAACAGGATGCAGCTGAATACCAGTATTTTACAAGGAGCGACTGCCTATTTGACCGCCACAACCCAGTTACAGGATATACGATGCCCAGATAAGTAAGACAAACAATAAGTATAATAAGTGAGTAATGAAACTTAAAAATAACACAGAAGACGTACTTTTCGAGTTAGTACCTACTATTCTGAAGCACTCTTACCTATGCTCCATTTACTATAGCATTAGACAAAAGTTAAAAAAGGCCCTTTTAGAGGCACACTTTGTAATAAAAGTACAAAACATTATTACAGTCAAGATTGATGTGGAGTTAAATATAATCAATTTAAATAACAACAGTCACACTTAATTGTACTTATTTAACCTATCTACCTTCTGAAATTACAAGGCCTTCATTTAATATTATTTAGTTCTTACATAAAATATTGTCGTGTCAATGTTTAAAATATAAAAGAAGCAGGAGCGGACAATACCGGGAACGTTTTTCATGTCATTATAACTCTACCAAATCTAAAATGTTACCTATTCCCTTCATAAGTTGTGGCAGCACGTGTTTTTTTTTAATTTTTTCGGTTTATATAAAGTTGTTTTTAATAAACTGATTGTTACTAAAAATTGTTTCATTTCATGTACCTATCCAAGCATCGTGACGAGTAGATAGATAGAATATGCTTTATTGTATGCCATACATTGTTACTTACAAGAAAAGCACATACATTATTTATTAAAATTGTTTGAACTTAACTTGAAACTAAAAGGTTTCGTACTCCTGCTTCTTCGAGCCTCTTTTTTCTAATGTTATAATAAATGGAGTATAGTTAAATACAAACGACACCATTTAAAGTTCTACTGCAGCATAAGTAGATAGGTACAAAGCATAATCAGCCTATAACGTTCCCACGGCTGGGACACAGGCCTCCTCCCTGTGAGAGAGAATGGGCCGTAATCAACCACGCGGGCCCATGTCACACGTTTGAATATTTGGTTCTAGGACATGCCGGTTCTATCACGTTGTTTTTCTTCACCATTTTTGTGAGCAGTGGTGATGAAATAATTTACACAAAGTAAAGCGCCTGGCTAGGTTTGAACCCATGACCTATATTAATTCGTAAGTCGGGGCCGTTACCACTGGGGCACTGTTGCTAATAAAGTCCTACTAAATATTTTAAATTCTGATATATTGTCCATTACTGATGACAAATTGTGGTGGTGGATGGCTATGGTCTAGGTTACCAGATATAATTTTACCATGATCATCTACCACTATTCTCCCCTTACAATTTTTGGAGGTTCGCCCTGAACATTGCCAGTAGGTAGATTTCTTTGTAGAATAGTATTTAGTGAAACAGTATGTGTACTCTTTGTGCAGAATTAACTGCTTGCCTCTCTTCGAAGTAATGTATTTGATATCTGAAAAAAGTTTCATATTTAGTATGTATTATAAAGTCAATAGTGAAAGGCGACTAAAAAAGGTTTTACAAGGTAATTGTGAGAAACACCAGGAGGGGACGCAAATTATTTTATTATTATTATTTACTCATCATCATCTAGTAATTCGCATATAATAAATTAGGCACACAATTTCAATAACAATACACAAATATAGGAAAAATACATTAAATTAAAATTAAATCACATTACTAGTTTTCAAAAAAATAAATAAAACACAATAATTATAATTTTCTAACCGGCATTGTAACAGCTGCATGCCTGCCACATATAGATGGGCAATCCACCCGATCCCGCTTTTGATAAACAACCGTAAACACCCATAAACCCCCAAAAAATTGGGTGTTTACCAAAAGCATCGGGTTTAAATCCGGTGGATTGCCCATCTAACACATTAATGCCGGACATAAGGGCAGCCCAACCTGTCGGCGATTATCACCAGGATTGGCATTGGTGCTGGCCCACACCCGGCTTACCAGGGCCGCACACCGCTTACACATAACAGCGTGGAAACAAAAAGACCTCCTGTTTTGTTGTGGGAAGTCGTGACGCCAACGTCATGGGGCGTGACGAGTGGCACCAGGGCTTCGCCCTCTGGCCGTTTGATTGCCTTACGGTGGCTCGCTAACACGGGCCTCTCACTGGGTTCGCGTTTGGAGCTCTAAAGTTCTTTATTATAAAGTGTTTGGCATGTCGGGTCATCCTCCAGTTTCCAAGGATTTGTTTTGTCCTTTTATTGGGTCCATCTCATCCTGCACATTCATTCACAAACGCATAAAACATTCACAACAGTGACACATAACTATTGCATAATACTCATACATCACATTACATCATTTTGGCCATTTTGTAATTTCTTACATCATAAGACATAATCACTTGGTGCACGTTGGGTACACTTACGTCAAATTCATAAGGACGCTTCGAAATGTTGCCACTTCATAAAGTGTAAAACGTTTATTGAGGATGATATTCTCATAGCATGTACTGTACCTATGTCTATTTCATGTATAATATTCTATCACTTTTAAATTCAATTATTTTTCTTTAAGTACACTGTATTTTAATAATTGTTTGCTGCACCGGACGACGTCATTACGTCAGCGCCGGCTGTCGCTGAAAACCAGCGCTGGAGCTCTGTCTTGCATAGGGTCGCAGCATAATGCTGAGCGATAGCCGTTTTGCGTGGATGTGACGCATGTTTCCCTCTACCTTTTTATTTTATTTTTTGTGTTTATGTTCTTTTTGCGTCATTTTCACCGCAAATAAACGTATTTTCTTTCTTTCTTTCTTTCTCCATCGAAATATTTAATATTAAATACATAATTATCTTCTTCAAGTATTTTCGAAATACACAATAATACTAAGTAAAATGCATATTGTAATAAAATATACAATGTAGCCCAGGAAAAGATGGCGAGACGACCTAGACGCGTACCCAGTCTGACGCAATTGTCTAATAAAAAAAGAAACTATGAAACGTGTACTAGACATAATGGCGGCTATCGCTGTCGCTTTAACATCTGCAGTCTGTGCATAGTCTGTGTCATTTTTGTTATGTTGGTATTCAGTTTTAGTACAAGTTTCATACAAGCGACGTTTTTCATCTTTTTCTATGGGACTCCCGTTTCTTCTTACATATAATGAACATTACTTACTCTATGCGAGTACCGCAAGGGTTGGAACGAGGTGGCCCCGGAAAAGGATGCTTGGAAGTATTTGGGGGAAGCCTTTGTTCAGATGTGGACGTGTAGGATAACTTTAAAATAAAATACAATGACATCTCAACTGTTTTTAATCTAAAGTCTATAATATCTTCCATTATTTATGAAAAATTGGGGTGGTGGATGCGTGTGCTCTAGGTTACCAGATATAATTTTACCATCATGAGCTACTACTATTTTACCTTTGCAATATGAGGTTCCAGATCGCCCAGAACATTGCCAGTAGGTAGAATTATTTCTGTAACGCTGTGTAGTAAAGCTGTATGTGTACCCTTTGTACAGAATTAACTGCTTCCCTCTCTTCGAAGTAATGTACTTAATATCTGAAATAAAGCAAAGTTTTTGTGAAGTGAAAAAGGTGGACGGTGGAGGTATTGCACTTTTCTATAAAACAGCAGATTTTTTTGATTACCTACCGACGAAAAGTTTCAACGCAGGGGCGGGCGTCCAAAATGCGCAAGCACTCCAGCACCCCGGCTTAAGGTAGCAGCAGGACACCGTGTGGTTTTAGCCAGTAAGAGTCTGACAGACCCCTCCACCCACCCCAGGGTGGTGGACATCCATGAGGATTTCCACACGATAAAAAAGGGGGTGGGAACCCATAATCCATAGTTACAGGTTTCGCGTCGCTGTCCGTGCCAGCCTGTATAGTATAGAAATCGCGACATTTTGCCACATCACCGCATCAGTAGATTACACCCGTGCGAGGCAAGGGCGGGTCGCTAGTATGCAGGGTCGAATTAATTAAGCTAGCAAAAGTTCGCTAAATAAATCAGTTTTTACATCAGTTCAAAACACCAGGCTGCAATTGTTTTTAAAAGAGGAGAAAAGTTTAAAGGAGTTTATTGGGATAAAAGAACAAAATATAAAAACTCGATTTGAAGAAGGTAATGTAAAAAAAAGGAAAAAAAAACTTACACAAAAAAACAGCCAAAAAAAACTAATCCTATCCTAAATAATTTATGTATTTTTTATTTATTATCTATGGTCTTTGATAAATCATAACGCGTACGACAGTCTCATCGTTAATCATGTAAATTATAATTATTTTAATATTTAAATGACTATTTTTATTGCGAAAATGTAACTAACTATTTACACTAGATACAAAATTAAATGACTAAGTAACTTACTACACAAATAAATACGAAAACAAAGGACACTTGGCGTCGAAGTACTTTTCCGCATCGCTGTCATCCGGAAACGTGCCCAGAAGACTGGCAGCATTGCCACGTTGAATGGCATTGCTAATTCTTTGGCCAAAGAACGACCCAGCCCTCTGGTCACGTGAAGTGTCGACCAGCCGGCGAGAAATTTCCTTACAAATAAGACGCGAGTAGGAGACGTCATCAACTTATTATTTAATATAAAATTTTAATATTCATATTATTTATTTATTAGCCGACTTCAAAAAAAGAGGAGGTTCTTTGTTCGTCTGTAATGTTTCTCTAAGAAATTCTAAAATATTTTCCATTACTGATATAGAATTGTGGGGGTGGATGGCTATGGTTTAATTTACCAGATATAATTTTATCATGACAATCTACAACTACTGCCGCCTTGCAATTCTTTAAAGTTCTTCGCTCTGTGCAACACCAGAGGGTAGCCTCTTTTGTTGAATAGCTTCTAGTTAAGCTATATGTGTACTCTTTGTGTAAAATTAACCGCTTGTCCTTCTCCGTATTTATGATCTTGATCCTATTATCTGAAACGTAATCGTAATATTGAAAAATATCACATTTTTAAGTATAAAAACCGGCATTCCGTACCACCGTACAATTATATTATTTTTATTATTTGTTGTTACTGTGAAACTGTCAGCCGTCTACCTTTTAGGCTCTACACAGACGGACCGCATTTCAACTGCAATCCAACCGCAAATTGCAGTTCGGATGCAGTTTGCATTCAAACTGCATTTGAACTGCAATTTGCGGTTGGATTGCAGTTGAAATGCGGTCCGTCTGTCTAGAGCCTTACGGTTCATGAGATACAGTTCGCTGACAGACAGACGGAGCTGCGGAGGGACGGACGGACAGTGGAGGCTTTGTAATAGGGTCCCGTTGGCACTCTTTAGGTACGGAACCCTAAATATGAAACCTCAAACAAATTCAAACACTTTTAAAGCTTGACATATTATTGTATTAAGGTAAAAGCGCAAAATATAAATAAGAAATATCAAAAAGTAAAATAATTCAATATAAACACAGAAAACTGAAAATTATTGTACAACAGTGGAAACATCGAATGCTAATAAATAATCACACTTAATATTATAAAGGCGAAAGTTTGTGAGTGTGTGTGTGTGTGTGTGTTTATATGTTTGTTACTTCTTCACGCCTAAACCACTGAACCGATTTAGATGAAATTTGGTATTGAGATAGTTGGAGTCCCGGAAAAGGACATAGGATAGTTTTTATCCCGATATTCCCACGGGATCGACACTTATGCGGGTGAAACCGCGGGGCGCAGCTAGTTTATTATAATTAGGTACAGTATGCCCATGCTATTCCACAGCTGGGTAAAAGCCTTTCCACATTCCTTTCATAAATAAGTAGGTACCTTTGCTACGTAGGGGCGGAGGGGTTGCACTTCTCGCAGCGCCGGAGATGATGCAGAAGCAACTTTAGTGTTTTGTTACAATAATTGGACAACGAGAATGATTTTTAAAAGTTGTTTTGCTGTCCCCCAGTGGTGGCCAAATAAGTGGTGGACATCGGCCGCGATGGCGTAGTGCTTTTAGTGGAACCCAATCGGTGGTTTTCTCAGCCCATTTGTTATATGACATGCGGCAGCTATGTCCAGCCCGTTTTGGCGCGCAATGTTGTGTTCCTTATATGGTCAAAAATTCAAAACCCCAGGATACAATAGAAAGTAATAAAACAATTAACTTTTCGTCTCCAGCCTCCAAGCAAAGGCGATTAGGCTAGGGTTTCCTAAGACTGCTATTGCTGCCACATAGCGTCCGCAATTTACCGTCCAATGGTGTGTTTCCCTAGAGAATTTCCAAGAGTTTTTGACACCGTCAACTCAAACCCCTGTTCCCTGGTGGTGTTTTGTGATCAGACGTTTTTATTTTGTCATAACACTTAGCCTGACCCAGAGAGGAGGGTATCAATGAGGGTTTCCACAGGAAAGAAGAGTTCTTCTGTTTTAAATACTGATGTATCGTCCATTACTGACGTAAAACTGTGGCGGGGGATGGGTGTGGTTTCCGTCCAAATATATAAGATTACCAAGATCATCTACTACTACTTTCGCCTTGCAGTTTTTTCTGATGCGTCCTGAGCATTTCCATAGGGTTCTGCCTTTGGTAGCAGAATAATTATTGAAGCAGTATGTGTACTCTTTATGTAGAACTATCCGCTTGCCTTGCTTCGAATTGATGTACTTGTAATCTGAAACAAAGCGTCACCATTTTTAAGTTTAAAAGTTATTATCAAGTAGACAAGTGGCCCATCCCTTGGTATGAAAATGAATAACAAATTATTTTTTTATATTAAAATATTTTATTTCATCGATATGCAAATTATTGACAGTTCACAATAAAAAAAAAATATTCTAACAAGGTTCCAAATACACATTTAATAAAATAAAAAAGATACCTTTGCATAATTTGATTTTAACTGACTTCCTACAAATTGGCGCTCATGATATCCGTCAGCATTAAATCCGCATGCAGCAGTGTCATAAGGGGTTACCACATACAGACCTACCGCTTAGCACTCTCACTGCCATACACATTTAAGGTTTTTCTAGAACAACAGGCCGTGTGGGCGGCGCGCGGACCATGCAATGTCTTTCACACTGCGCCACGCTAGATTTTGTGTAACTTTTGCAGCACGCCATGTAGGCGGCCGGCGGGCCAGCAGGCCGTGTGGTCCGCTGTGATCCCACAAATTCATTTATTTTTATAGAGCTTGGCTTGCTAGATAAGGATTTGATATCGTCTGCTGTAAATTGTTGAGTGAAAGAGCTACTAATGAAAAACAAATACTTACATGAAAATCAGACTATATTTACCTATTAATTTTATAGATTTATATAAGGTTCAAAGTCGAGTATGTAAAAATAGTTTATTAAGTCATTTTTATTGAGTATCTTGTCACAAAGAAAAATGAAATCAAACAAAAGAAATTGTTTTGACACAAAATAAAACAAGAGAAATTGTAAGAAAATATGATTTATTTCGGTCTGATCCCTAGGAAAAAGCTTTAATTTCTATTTTCGAAAATGTGAATTTCTCCGTAACATTGACCACAAACACTAGGTCGAGTCGGGCATTTTAGACACACGGTATTCACTTTTTTTGTTCGGTCTCCGGCGTCTTTTGCAGATAGTCCAGCAGCTCGGTTCCTCTCATAACAATGTATGCACCTTCGCCGAATAAGCCGTCCTCTGTGATCAGCCGTCAATGATTTGCTGAATTTATGATCTCTTTGACTTTGTACACGAGCTGCTAAATTAGAATTAGACGTGATTCCTAATATCTGTAGAAAAAATTGGACATTTTTCTAAACACGCGCGCAAAGTCTATGCGAAATCGGCGCGAAAAACTTTTGCAGCAGGCCATGCGGGCGGCGCGCGAGCAACTGACCTAATTACACGTATGGCCTGCCCTTACAAATATTTACAAGTTACAACAAGTACTATTGTCATACAATTTGGCGCGCTAGTTGTGGTACGCAGGCAGCCCACATGGCCTGCCAGTAAAAATTAAAAATTCTATCACTGTAGTTTATGTGGGTGGCAGGCGGACCACATGACGGTGAGTGTTATTTTTTTATTTTTATTTATTTAGGGAACCAACAGCGATACATAAAATATTTTACAAAATATGCGTGTTAAGTTATTATGGCCAATTATAGGTTTCCCTGTATAACTGGGATATGTATAATACATGCAAACGGACTAATGCCAGATATTTCAAATTAATTAACAAAATGAAATTGCAATACAACATAATATTACTTTTAAGATTAAGATTTTTCCACGAGCGAGAGAATCGCGGCGATAGTCTCGCCGCGCGGCGATGATATCGCCGTGTGGAGACATGTTTTAAGAGAGTGTATAGAAATACGTGCCACAACGATAATATTGCCGCGATTCTTTCGCTCGTGGAGACGGCCCCTTAACTGAAACGGTCCTAATGCTCATACACACGAGCGACACGCGTCAGCGATAGAGGCAACTGCAACCGTCGACGAGTATCGGCTGCTGCCGTCGACAACATGCCGCTCGTGTATTTGAGCATAGTCGTCACTCGTCGACGACGGTTGTAGTTGCTTTTGTTGTTGACGCATGTCGCTTGTGTGTATGCACACTAAGGTAGCTGCAAGGTGCGGGAGTGACGTGGTGACGTGTCGCGAGAGCTCAGTCATTCGCTCGCTGACGGAGGCCAACACCCTCAATCTCTAATCTTTCTCCCTCTCTAATCTCTCCTCTCTCTCTGTGTTTGAACTGCTACCAGCCACCTAAGATCGTCCCTCCAACCTTGAAGCCCTTTCCGCCTCCTAACGATAATTTTTCGATTTGCATTTACTTATCGCTAATTACATATACTCCATCATGAACACTAAACGCTGGTGGTGGGTGATTATGGTTACTGTTGCCTGTTATCTTGCTCTCCTTATCTGAGATGATCATCGCCTTGCATCCCTTTTTGTAAGCTTTGCAGCGCCATAAGTCATTACGAGCACTTAGATAATGTCTGTGGTGCCAGAAAGGATAGCCTTTGTATACTATTATGGGTTTTCCTTTCGTTGATTTTATTGGTTTGAGTTCTGAAACAAATTGAATTAAATATATTTTTAATTTAAATATGTGTAAGGAGATTCGTTTAGGGCTGATTTTGCCAACGCTGGAGTCCGGTGAATAATTTTGAATATATTTTGACAGTTTTCCTTTACAAAAACTCCGATTCCAATGAAATTTCACGGATAAAATATGTATTATCTGAAATATAAAAAATCAGTCTTTAGTCAGCCCAGTTCTTTACTTCTAAGCTTCTTAAAAGCCTAATCAGACTTTTAAGAAGTTATGAAATAAATTAACAGAAATTAGCTACCTCGTTTCAATCGAAACGAGGTAGCTAATTTCAAGGCTTGATCGTTCCTGTGCCTGGGTCATTGGAATTCTGCACTACGGGCTGCAAGAGATAGGGTGGTGTGTGGGGAAGGAAGGTACTCAGGTTCCCTACCCACACACCACTTCCTTCTTTCCATTTCTTTCAGAAAAAAACTGTAGTATACACACCAGGATATACAACAAGGTTATGTTAATAAAAAACAACAGTCACACCTCTATTTTAATTAATGTTTTTAGTCTGTTCAGCCGATTGTCGCGCTATAGATTCATTATCTACGTACTTGCATTATTCACAAAAAAAAAATGTTTAATTTAACATAATTTGATTACAAGAGATTTATTTTAAAATAACCACATGCAAGAAATACTGTTAAAAACAAATGCAATATAAAACTGTCATGACTGTGATCCCAAAATTATAAATTAAATAGAGTTATTCAGGTCTGATACCGTGAACCCCGCCTCCCCCCCCCCCCCCCCAAATACTTGAAAGACGTCATTATGATTTTGCGATGGCGGGCTACTGACACTCCATTGGAAAAATTGTCCGTATTTCGTAATGTGCCCGGTGTCTGGATTTGTGGCTATTTTTCGAAATGTGGGTGTACAGACGCCAGCACATCAAGCTACTACAATCTGTCAAATTTCTTTAATGGATTTTCAACCTTATCGCTAAAATATAACGTTCAAAGTTGATTTCGAAAAATTTACAGTTTCGGGTAGCTTGATTATACTGGCATCTGTACAATAGGTGCACCTATGCCTAACCCTTCTGGGATGATAGGCGTGATTTTATGTTATACTAGCTTCTGCCCGCGACTTCGTCCGCGTGAAATTCGTACTTTCCTCTAAAAGTTTCGAAAATGTATGTTGGTATGATCTTTATAATTAATTTAGATAAATAAGTATTCGGGCCAATATTTAAGTTTATAGAACAAAGGAATCAGATTTTTCAAATAAACTGTATCCCCGCTTTTCACCCCCACAGGGGTGGAATTTTATTACTTGACTCAGTTTATTTATAACAATTTTCGAGCTAATCAAGCCACGCGGTAAAATCCTCCCCTTTAAAATTAACTACCTCTTTTCACACAGTTCGGGGTAGATTTTCGAAAAACCCTGATACATGTTATTAATTATTTTTAGTCCTTAGTATAAATACTGAGTTTCAAGTTAATCGGACAGGGCGTTAAAATTCTTCCATACAAATTTTGACACCCCCCAATACCTCTTTTATAGGGGGTAGGTATTTTAGAAAAACGAAAAATTCCGAACTACATAATTTACTTAGATAAGTATTCGTGCCAAGTTTCAAGGTTATTAACTCAAGAAATAAGATATTTCATACCAACAAAATCCCCCCTTTTTACCCCCTTAAAGGTTTAATTTCCAAAAACCCCTTCTTATTCGATAGGTACCTACTCTTCACAAAGAACACACCCTCCAAAATTCATGTCCCTAGGAAGGACCAGCGATTTAGACTGTGCGCTGATATTTCAGTCAGGTCGTTCATCCCCCTTTTGGGGGAGAAATTATCAAAAACGCTGAGACACGTATAAATTAATTTTTAGTCGTCAGCCTAAACACAAAATTTGATGATCCTAACTTTAAAACTGACGGACTTTCATACAAACTTTCATCCCCTATTTAACTCCATTAGGGGTTGAATTTCAAAAAATCCTTCCTTATTCCTTGTCTACACAACAAAAAAGAAATGAAAATAAAGCTGAAACGCCTGTGCAATACTATCTACCTATACCTACTTCACTTAAAAATAAATACTTATAACTACTTTAATTAATAAAAGTACCTAAGCTTAATAATTTTTAATTTGAACGAATATTTAAACACTACCAAAACAACTCATACCTATTTTACAAAATAATAACAAAAGAAATTCAAATAAACTATTTAAAGACTAAAAGTCGCGCTGATAAGCACGGTTTCTCAATATCAATTATTGTCTGTCAATAAGGTCGAACGCTCTGAACGCATCAACAGCCAAATATTGAATGAAGCTCGCTCCATAGGCTCGCTCTCGGACCTCCCGCCTTTTTATACCCGCCGCGACCCGTGTCGAGCGCGGCAACCGTTACACAAAAATAATCCTTATAGCATGATTCAGTCTTCACGTGCGACGGCGCGATGGCTTATTTCATGTATAAGTTTGGTGTTTCTATACCGATTTCTATGATTCTTTTTTTATTGAATAGGTAATAATGTTAACTTTTTTAAATTAGGGATGAGTGAGAGTATTATAAACGTAAGAGTAAACAAATATAATCAGAATGCTCCGAACTGCTAAGCTATCAGGAGTTACACGTGTTATTGTGAGTCAACCATAAAAGATAGACATATACTGTTGCGGGATATTTTTTAGACAATTTTATGTAGAATATTTCCGTCATACATGATTTCTATGTAACTTTAACCATTAAGGCTGCACACGCGACGGAAGCTTAAAAAATGGAGTAACTTCTCCCGTTTTCCCAACATTTCCCTTCACTACTCTGCTCCTATTGATTGTAGCGTGATGAAAAGTATACTATAACCTGCCCAGGAGTATGAAGAATAATTGTACCAAGTTTCGTTAAAATCCGTCCAGTAGTTTTTGTTTCTATAAGGAACATACAGACAGACAGACAGACAGACAAAAATTTTACTGATTGCATTTTTGGCATCAGTATCGATCACTAATCACCCCCTGATAGTTATTTTGAAAATATATTTCATGTACAGAATTATTGACCTCTCTACAGATTTATTATAAGTATATATAGATTTATTACGAGTCTAGGCTGTCGCTTTTGGTACGTTTTATTTGGCAGGGCTTTTACTATAATGTAACAACCTAATATATTCTCCGTGACAATAATGAATTTCCGGTTTCGGATGGCTATGGACACCAGCAACTTTTACAATATGGCCGTCGGTGTGCAGTGTGATCCTAGCCTTACAGCTCTTACTGTAGTTTGAAGAACACTTCCAGTGGACATTGTTTTGTATTTTTTGATGTTGGCTGTAGGTGTAGCCGTCATAAAAAACTAAAGGGTGTCCCTTTCTTGATTTTATGTACTTGTAATCTGTAAAAAGACAGGTATATTAGTAGGTGACGCGCTTCGACAGCAAAATGGCGGTAATCTAAACTAATAATATAATATGGTATGCATTAGATCATGGATTGGTATACAACGTCACTAAAAGTGAAGTCTTTGGTGTCAGCGGTCGATGTTCTGATACTATGCCCCCGGTCAAGTTGAATGGAGTATCGCTTAGTGGGGCATATAGGGTGAAATACTTGGGACATATCTTGACCGCTGACCTCAAAGATGATGATGATATTGAAAGAGAAAGAAGGGCGCTTTCGGTGAGAGCTAATATGATCGCTCGCAGGTTTGCACGTTGTTCTAGAATAGTTAAAAAAACCCTATTTCGTGCATATTGTACATCGTTTTACACGTGCAGCTTGTGGGTAGATTACACTCAAAAATCGTACAGCGCCCTTCGCATTCAATATAATAATGCGTTCCGGGTGTTGATGGGGCTGTTCCGCTTCTGTAGCGCTTCAGGGATGTTTGCTGAAGCTCGTGTCGATTGCTTCTACGCTACGATGCGAAAAAGATGCGCCTCCCTGGTGCGCCGGGTGCGGGCCAGCCCCAACATTATATTGCGGTGTATCGCGAGCAGACTGGACTGCTTTTATGTGAATCGCTGCTGCAAGCTTTCCACATCGGTGTTGAGCTTGTAGCAGGGATTTGCATGAATCAATATTGCAGTGTTAGGTTAAGTGTGTAGGTTAAATTTACTAACGTAGTTGTTAAGAAATATTGTTACTAACATTTTTTTTAATTCCTTGTTCCTTGTTTTTCAATATAAATAAATAATGAGAAAAGATTTTTTCGTATGTCTATGTTTGTTTATTACGCTATGGCGCTAAAGCGGTAAATTGCGATGAATTTTGGCACGTGGGTAGCTCATAAATTAATGACCTGAATTAAGACATAGGATACTATAATCCCTATTCTACATAATTAACAAGTTACACGAAATATAAAACCAATTTTTTTTTCAATAAGTATATCACCTTCAGAGCTATCATAAAGATTAAATCGGACTGTAATATGAATACCGTAATGTAGTAAAAAGTAAATAAAAATACAATAATAACTCTTATAATCATTCATTTACTATCATCTCTTTAAACAATACACGTCAACATTATTTATAGACACTTACAAGCGTGCTACTAATATTGACAAGCGAAATTGAGTGCTTGATACTTAAAAGCTCTGTTTTATTAAAACCAACTCTGAAATTAATAAAATGGCGGCTCAATTAATTCAAATTAAACCTCTGGCGACACTGACGCGAATCCCGCGCGGGATGCAGGACGAAATACGCTCGAGCCGTTTGTGTTAACTAGAAAAAAGGAACAAAGAAAATACGTTTATTTGCAGTTGGGAGAAAATATGATACACATCCACGCAAAATGGTCATCGCTCAACATAATGTTGTGACCTTTTTTTTTTTTTTTGGATGGGAAATCATCAAATGACCCCGCCCGCTCTGGGTGGAGCGGAAGGGAGTGTCAGACTCTTACTGACTAAAACCCATCCGTGTTCCTTCCTTAGCCCTCTATGTTCCGGGGTAGCGGTAACCCTTTCGGACAATCCCGCACCCCCGGCCCCTTCCTTTTTGCTGACATCTTTTTAAGGTGCGCGTGGAACACGTACGCGCCGTCCAGCAGGGGCCTTGTCCTTATCGGAAGGTGAGCTACCCAATGTTGTGACCCTATGCGAGACAGTCACACCGCTGGCAGCTACAGCCGGCGTTGCCGTGTTAACATCAACCGGTACAGAAACTTGTATAGAGGTGTTCTAACTGGTTCGATTGGTCGCGTGACTGCCTAACCCATAGAAACATATATCTATGGCCTAACACTTCGAACGTGGATCCACGGAAGACAAAATGGCATTTTAATTGTTTCTGTAATTACAGCATGCAACCGGTTAAAACAATAAACGAGCTATGCGGCGGCGTCCCGCGTTCCGCGCGGGATTCATCCCAGTGTGGCCAGAACTTAATTCGAAAAATCACAGTTCATAATAAATCTTAGATTACGATCAAAAGAACAAAGGAGCTTGAATAATTTTTTTCCTCTTTCCAAGTTTATCGTACTTCCTGACGTATTCCCCATTGCATACATTGAAAGTCGGCGGCGGGTGCGTGTGGGCATGAATGCCCGACGTAATGATACCACTACTGTCGATCACTATTTTCGCCTGACATTTTTTACTTCGTCGCGATGAGCATTTCCAATGGTCAGTGCCCTTCTTCTCGAACTTGTTATGATGACAGTATGTGTAGCCCTGGTGAAGAACTAACGGCTTGCCTTTTACTGATTTTATGAACTTGTAATCTGAAAATAAATGAGTATTAAAAAATATACGAGTAATAACTTAGTTTGTCTTAGTTGACTTATATACGTTTACGGGAAATTGGCAGGAGAAGGCAACGCACAAGATACAGTGGTAGACCTTTGCCCAGCAGTGGGACAATACTAGTTGACAAGAAAAAACATAGTTCTCTTCTACAAGGTGTTACGGAAAGGGTATATCAATACAAACGGGTTGAAGAGTGTATCTGGTCTAGAATCTCTGTACAAAATTTCAGCTCAAAAGCATTAACTTTGAAAATGCTTAATATTTTTTTATTTCAACATCACGGCGCTGCCCTGGCGCGCGGCGGCGTGATGTGCGTGTACTAGGCGCACAGACATACTACAGATAATGGATAATGACCCTCGTAGTGCGGAGACACATTTGTTATGATTTCAATTTAATAAACTATCGAAATAAAAAAATATTAAGCATTTTCAAAGTTACTGCTTTTGAGCTAAAATTTTGTACAGAGATTCTAGACCAGATACACTCTTCAATCCGTTTGTATTGATATACCCTTTCCATAACACGCTGTATATGTTATAAGAAGGATTATTCGGGTATAATTTTGTAAATGAGCGAAAGCTAGACATATGTAATGAAACTACAAGGGTTTAATGATATAATATAAATGTACATTCAAATGACCAACAACAAAATTAATTTACAAATTAATTTTGTGAAGTTCTCAATCTCAGTACCTATTTTTCAATTTTAAGGAACACAAACTCTGGCCCACTTATTCCACAAATCACTAAATAGGTACAGCTAAATAAATAGACACATCAAGCTACCCGAAACTGTCAAATTTTTCCAATAAACTTTGAACCTTATGTTTTAGCGATAAAGTTGAAAATCTATTAAAGAAATTTGACAGATTGTAGTAGCTGGATGTGCTGGCGTCTGTACATTTTCCGCCAAACTTATTTGAATCATCGCTCTGTCTCTGCAAACTTCAAATCATGCTCATCATCATCGGCAGCCTTTTTCCACACCCCCATCGCATTTTGTGCCATGGTTAAGGTCTGTGCGAGTCTGATCCAGGTCTTCTCGCGATCTTCTGTAGGTCCTCTACCAACTTCAAAATATGTTTGGCAGAAATAGAAAGACGTTCTAAATTCGTAGGTACTGGTAGTCATTTTGGGTACAAGCGGGCCTCAATGTCATATTATGCCAAACTTCAAATTCCATTGCAACCGTTATTTATTAAGGACTTTTCTAATACAAACGGTCAATCAAAAATCAACTTTGTTTTCATAACCCTACAATAGATAATTAATAGCAAAAATCAAAAAAACATAAAATAAATCTAAGAGTGGGTGTTCGTGCAACTATGCTTTCAGCAGTGATGTTAAAGGTATCTAATATATGTAGTGAATACAACAACTATTTAAAGTAAGTAACAAAATAATAAGGAGCTTTATAACTGTCATTTGATTTGTAACAGACTTACAGATAAATATAAGTAAAATTATGAATACAACCATACAGGACATTTATGGAATTAAAAGAGTACAACCCGCAAGAGTTAACTTGAAACCCGAACGGTCTCTACCGACCCGCACTGTTACCGCTCTCACCATCGACGCTTCAGTACCACGCACTTACGTCATCGGAGCGAAGTCTCAAGTTGTTTCTTACGGGTCGTAATCATATCAAAATTCACATTGACATTCCATTCTAGATTCAAATGCTCTATGTTCTAAAGCAAATAATAAAAGAACATTCAATCATTTTTGTTGCGGTAAGGTCTTATTATAGGTTCGAATACACACATCAACAGAATCTAGGGATACCTTTATCCTAAATTATTTACGTATTTATAGTTTAAAATCTTTTGAGTTTCCATAAAAAGTTTATAAACAGATTGAAACCTCTTTTATTCTATTTTCAAAATTTGAAAATGTAAATAAAAAAGCAAAAGAAAAAACAAAATACGGCGGCAAAATTGTTAGTAATTCGTTACGTTAAGGAAAATTAAAATTGTTTTATTAATATTAATTAATGAAAAGGGATTAAATTGCTTTTCTCTTTTAATTTAACGTGCCGTGAGAGCTTTAAAAGTCATGTCACGTCGTCATTTGAGTCAAGATGAAATGTTACGAGCCGTGGGAATGTTAGAAAATGGTGCTATTCAACGCGTCGTTGCTGAGGCCCTACACACCAGGCAAAACGTGATATCAAGGTTGTGGTTACGTTATCGCAGTACTGGGGATGTGGCTGAACGGCACACCGGAAGATATCGTGTTACTACGCAGAGACAGGATCGATTACTCCAAATGACCGCCAGAAGACAACCCAATATCACAGCGATGCAACTAGTACAAAGGCTCCAGGAGGACCACCAGCTGCTGGTAAGCGACCAAACTGTGCGAAGGAGGTTGCATGAAGTTGGTCTTCATGCTCGAAGACCGCTACGTGTTCCAGCATTGCGACGCTAGCAATCGCGGTCGGCGTCTTTCGTGGGCTGTGGAGCATTTACCATGGAGTGACGAACAATGGTCTTTGGTGCTGTTCACCGATGAGTCCCGGTTTGGGTTTCATCCGGATTCGCGAAGAACACGCGTTTGGAGAACTCCAGGGAGAGTTAGCCGTCTACGGCACCCTCAGGAAGTCCACTCATACCAAGGCGGAACAATCATGGTGTGGGCAGGAATTCGCCTTGGCGGACGAACCCTGCTCGTTTGGATCCAAGGCAGCATGACTGCACAAAAATACCACGAAGAGGTAGTAGTGCCTGTTATTGTCCCACACAGAATCCAAATGGGCCAGGAATTTCTACTCATGCACGATAATGCTCCTTCCCATACGGCGCGGCTGGTGTCGGCATCTCTCCGAGACCACGATATTCAAGTTTTGGATTGGCCTGCACAGTCACCCGACTTAAATCCTATCGAGCATGCCTGGGACATGTTATAACGAAAAGCTTTGAGAGATTTCCCGCCAAATTTGACGACGGAACAACAACTTTACGAACACTTGCAAAGAACATGGGACCTCATAGCGCAGCAAGACATTGACAATTTAATTTTAAGTATGAACAATCGATGTCGATGTGTAATTAATGTAAGAGGTGGCAACACTGATTATTAATAATTAGATTTTATAAGATTTTTTCAATTTTAATTAATAGTTTTATAGGAAGAAATGAAGTCTTTTATCATACTAATTTTCTACGGCGATTAAAAAAAAATACATTTTTATTTAAAACAAAAAATCACGGAAGTATTTTTATTTTTTATTAAAGACCTTAAAATAACCTATCATTCTTCCATTTACTATAACAGAAAATTCTTCATAGATTTTTAGATATTTGATGAAATATAAAATATCCCTAGATTCTGTTGATGTGTGTATATTCTCCATTTAGGACACAAAATTGTGGGGGCGGATGGTTGTGGTGGTCATTAGTGGCTATAACATTATGGTCACTGTCCAGCACGAGTGTGACTTTACACTTTTTGCTTCGAGTTGAAGTACACTCCCAGTGGTCAGTGCCTTTAGTTGGGACCCGCCGTCGATGACAAAACCTGTAATCTTTGTACAGGATTATCGGCTTGCCTTTCAATGATTCGATGTACTTGTATTCTGAAAAAAAAAAAAAAAAAAAATGAGACATAAAACATTATACCACTAAAAAAAACAAAAGTCATTGACTTAAATTAGGCTGAGAATCAGCACTTTTCGAACGTCCACATATCAAAAGACACCTCTCTTCACCACTTTCTAGTGCTATCGCTGGGAAGAAGAAGTGGCGCAACAAACTCCCCAGCAGCACAGTTCTCAGTACTGTTCTAAATTCACGCAAAAAAAAAATTAAGGCAAGGTTACACGGTTCACTTAGCGTTTCGATTTGGTTGAATCAACCAAATTAGAAATTGTAAAAATCATAGTAATCAATTTGGTTGAAACTACTAAATTGAAAAGCTTAAAATCATAGTACCTAATCAATTTGGTTAGACTGTTTGTAACATTCTAAAAGCAATAGATACAAGAATGCGAACACTCATGTAAACTGATGTGTAACAACAAATTATATTATAATAAATACCCACGAGATTACAGAATTGATTTTCTGGATTTTTGAAACCGGGAGATAAAAAAGCCTTTGTTAACATTTATTTAACTCTGTATTCGAAGTTTTAGCACCAGTTTTTTTTTTAATTATAATCTATAATGCACTCCGTCAATAACAGAAAATTTCGGCGGTTGATGGTTATGCTCATAATTTGCATTGATAATATTTTTACAAGCGTCTAATACTAATTTTCCTTTGCATTTTTTACTGCGGCTCAAGGTGCAAATCCAATGTTCAATGCCTTTCGGTTGAAAAGTCCGCTGCCAGAAGTAAGTGAACTCTCTGAGTAGTATTACCTCTTTGCCCTTCAATGATTTTACGTATTTAATTTCTATTTCTGAAACAAACAAAAACAACATTTTACTAGTGGTAAATTTTTGACAAGTTTTAGAAAGACTGATCAAGAAAATTGTCCAATCTCATGTTGTCCTCGTTTCACTTCTTTGCAAATTATATTAATAGAGTTAACAGCAGTTTTTCAGAGCCAAGGCAATCAGCACAGCTTTCAGTATGTTATGACACGATTCACATAAATCTTTCAATTTTATTAATCTCGGCTTTTAAACGATGGTATAAGAAATAAAACCTCTCAATTAGCAGTTATTTCACTCTGTATTTAAAGTTTCAACACAAAAACGTTATTAAAATTACAACATTACATTAAGGCTAAAGCGTCAAGGCAGCTTGCGTCAAATTTCTTAAGTTTTTTGCAATTTGCAGGTCAGTATCAGATTGTATGTTGCTCTAAATATGATTCACGGCCTTAACAAATATATATTTTTAGAATTACAATCAATAAAGTTATCAATACATCTACCTTAATTTGTTTTTTTTTTTTTCAAATGGGTTTGCTCTTGACTCTAGTCTAGGTCTCTAGTCTTCTTAATTCAAGTTTACAGTATTATTTTGCTTTTCTAACATGGACTCCATCCATAACATTAAATTGTGGTGGTTCATGATTATGTTCATAATTTGAACGGATTATATTTTTGTGACAGTCCAATACAATTTTCCCTTTGCAATTTTTACTACGACTCGAGGTGCAAATCCAATGTTCAATGGCTTTCGACTGGATGGTCCGCTGCCAGAAGTAAGTGTACTCTCTGAGCAGTATTAACTGATTGCCCCTCATCGATTTTATGTACTTGAGTTCTACTTCTGAAACAAACGAAAACAACATTTTATTAGTGGTCAATTTAAGAAAGAAATAATCTGAAACAAATAAAAATTATCTCTTAACATTGAAAAATATGTAAGATATAAATCTATTAACTGAGTATAGCACATATTCAGTTAATAGATTTATATCAGGATTGTCAAAGGTCGATAAAAAAAATCCGTAAAGTTTTAAATTTTTTTTTTTTTTTTAATGAGCCTCTTTTTAATTATCCCGCCTTTCCACAAAGTTGGTCGCAGTAACTAAGCTAGCTATCTCTGAGAAGGCACATTTTGTAGCTTTCAGAATCAAGGGTAAGAAATCAAGGACCTTGGTGATAATACTTTATTTGATTCTCCATTCGGAGATTCTACACGAAATTTTCAATAACATTGCAAATATAATAAGACACAATATTTGTTTATTTACGCGCCAAGACACAACGATAATTATTATCAAAGACTGCTACTATTAATATTGAGCGTCATAATAACATGCACCTAACTTCTGACGTTTCACAATTTTTTATTTCACATAAACCTTTTATATGAAATAAAACATTGTTTTGTTTTGTGACATTTTATGTTGTGTTCATAGAAGTAATTACACCCAGATTGTGAAACCTTGACCGAGAAAAATCAGGTAAGCTTTCAAATATCATAATAGGACAATAAAACACGTTTTAATTATGTCTTTTAATGTGGATGACCAAATCCTAGGTATTATCTGACAGGCAAGGCGAATAAAACAAACCTAGATTTACTCAGGGTAAATTCATAGGGTCAAGAAAAATGATTTCCGTAATACCAATTATCCATAGCATCTTTAAATAAACAAAGTCGCTTTTCGTGTGCTTAGATCTTCTTAAACTACACAATGGATTTTGATGCAGTTTTCACCACTAATTAGAGCATTTATTCCAGAAGGTAGGTATATGTGTATAAAACAGTAATATTTAACATAATTATTATAGTACAAATCTCGATGTGTTGACATGTCGCCATAGCACCCGTGCAAACATAGGCGGGTCGCTATCGCTTGATATAAATGTAAATCGATGTGGTTGAACCGTGTATTGTCGCCTTAAACTGTTGTCAACGTCTGATTAACAATAACCAATCATAAAATTTCTATAAAACTCATAGCAAACATAACATCACGCCTATTTTCCTCGAAAAGTTAGGCAGAGGTGTACACACATATTTCCCTAGTAATACTTAAGTCCGAAGTAATAGAAGGTGAGCTTTTTGCGATTAACCGAACACAAATCCAGACTCCGGGGTGCTATTAAGACATAATATACAGCCCAACATTTTGTTCCAAAGAATTAAAAAACTTCTCAGCATATTATTATAATTATCTTTTATTATTGTTTTTTGCATCATTTAATTGCCGGCGGTTGGTGGTTATGGTCCAATATTGCAGTGATTATAACGTTATTGCTTGTGTCTATTACTAATTTCGCTTTGCAATTTTTACTGCGACTCGAGGTGCAAATCCAGTGATCAATGGGCTGTGACAAGAGGGTCCTCTGCCAGAAGTAAGTGAACTCTCCGAGCAGTATTAGAGCCTTGCCTTGCCTTGATTTTATGTATCTGAAATCTACAATAACAAAAAAATCCTTTGTAATTGGAAAGCATTGAACATTTGGTATACAAACTCAAACTCAAAGCATTTATTTCAATTAAACCATATACAGGCACTTTTGAATTGTCAAAATTAAATAGTCGGTCAGTCAGTAAGAACGTTGAAGCTATAAGTTGCCTATTCCAAAACGTAGATCTCTATGGAGAAGAACGGGCAAGAAATACTAATAGGTTACCCAGTTTCTGAAACCCTGATTAAGTGAATAGGTTAAGCTGTCAACCAAGTTTGGTTGAAACAACCAAATTGAACCATTTCGATATAAAAGTGAATCAAATTGGTTATAATGTGTATAATTGCAGTTAGCTCGAGTGATTGAATGACCAAAATAAAAATGAACAATCATATCCGTTGTCATGATATTTCAAAGTGCATTTTCCTTGGTTTTCAGAAACTGGTACAAGATTAAATAAAGAAATATCAGACAGAAAACAAAAAAGAATAAAAAAATATGTTTATTTGTCTTAAACAACAACAACAAAGAAAAAACGCAAAAGAGAACAATTAAGTTGGGGGAAAATTAGAGTCACATCCACGCAAAACTGCTATCGCTCAGCATAATGCTGAGACCCTATGCGAGACAGAGCCATAACGCTGGTGTCCAACGACAGCCAAACTCAAATTATTTGTTGTAGTTCTAAACTGCATTTAACATAAAAATACAAATATTTATAAAAAGAATAAGTAACTGACTAAACATCCTTTAAATTTGGAAATTGTTACTGGGCTTTTCTAAACTAAAATTCACTCCTTCAACCGGCGGTTCATGGTAATGCTCAAAATCAGCTCGGACTATGTTTCTGTCAGCATCTAATACCAGTTTCCCTTTGCATCTACAACGAAAGATCGATGTGCAAACCCAATGTTCTTCGGCTTTCGACGTTACTCTCAGCTGAAGAGAGTACGTGTACTGCCTGCACAATATCAGCAGTTTGCCTTTCAATGATTTTACAAACTTGAAACCTGAAACAAATACCAACTACATTATTTTACTCGTCGCATCATGTAGTGTGGGACGCCCCCCAGCTAGATGGACCGACGACCTTAATAAGGAAGTTGGGACAGACTGGACATGGTGTTGTGGCGCAGCCTGGGAGAGGCCTATGTCCAGCAGTGGACTGCGATAGGCTGAGTTGATTGTCTTAGCAGAAATATGTACCCACGGTTTCTGAAAACCTAATCATGAAAACGAATAAAGCTGACAAAACCATGTAACGTCAGTAACATACCGTTCATATGTGTACTTATGCCTTGTTATTTGGTTGAAGCAACCAAATAGAAACGTGTTAACAAAAAAAAATAATCGCTTTTGTTGAACCGTGTATTTATTGCCTTTAGGTGGTTAGAGCATTGGTAAAAAATGGCTAAAGGTAGTCAATTAGGTACCTACTAAAAAGGCAAGATTTAAAAAGAGCCGTTGACAATATATGCACATATGTATATGCTGCAGGTTACTAGTATGCAATAATATAAACCCACAATCATAATATAGAAGTAAACTATCGGAAACTTTAAAAGAAAAATGATTACAAGTTTGATGATTAGCATACGAGATCAATGTTACAGAGTTACTTACAACCTACTTATTTAATTATAAATTATGATCGACTAGAATAGAATAGTCTATAACACTCTAGACTTGATATATAAAATAGCTGATTTGTCTAAAACTAAAATTTAAGTCATCATTCTCCTGTCTTTATCCTAATTTATTTGGGGGCGGAAGAAAAAGACATGTTGCATGTCTTTTTCTTTACACTTCTCTAATTCATCATCTTTGGTCTTGCTCTACTGTCAAGCCATCCACATTCATAATCAAAACTTTCCGCACGACATTTTCCTCATCTTCCATATCACATGCCCATTCTATGACAACCGAATTCTACACAACTTTTCAGTCAACGGTGCCACTTTCAGAGTTTTTGAAAAATATATTTTTGGGTACAGTTTTTTTCCTACTTTGAGCACTTTTGGCAGACCGTAAGGTATTGTTAAGGCAAGTGCGCTAAGGAAGCTCGCGAAATTAAATTTTTCATACGTTTTCTTGCAATTTGCATCGCAGTTCTAAATTCGAAGAAAGAAAATACGTTTATTTGCGGTAAGGTAAACATGACGCATAAAAAGAACAAAAAAAAATATAACAAGTTGGGGAAAAACATGCGTCACAACCATCCAAAACGGTCATCGGTCAGCATAACGCTAAGACCCTATACAAGACAGAGCGCCAGCGTTGGCTCTGGGGAGAGAGTTTTATTGATGATTTTAGTTACCATCGCGAACCTAAGTTGACCAACTTACAAAATCATGAAATTGACGTAAGAATATTGAATTTTGCGGGCTACGTTAGCGCATTGACATGAAATCCACGCAAGGTAAGGCAAATCTGAAGTTAGTACACACGGCGACACATCAAGGTATATATTTACAGTTTTAGCTGACCTTGCATTGTATAGGTTTTTCGTATAATTAGAAGGCAGCTTATACCTACTGGTTATATACACCGTGTTCTTCACGATATCCATAAACTTTGTCAAACGCTTCTATAGCTTTTACAAATTAAATCTAACAAAGGAAGTAGTACTTAAAAAGGCTTCGTTACAAAGATATTTGTAATTTCATTTAGTAATTTTAATTGAGCTATGCAGTAAGAAAGGGTATTAACTCAGTTTTGAGAAGTTGCAGCCCGCCAAATCTTATGAATGAAAATACGTCATCGTTGCCAATTTGGATAAAGAGGCATGCATATCGGGCGATTTACGTCAAGGTATTTAGTTTATATGAAAATTAACAAACAATACAAAATTAGAATTCACTAATGTGTCCATAATAAAAAATGCTTATTTCCATGGTCTGAATACCTGGTCGAAGTTTATGTATATCGTCCGGAACACGGTGTATAGCTTGATGTGTAACCGTGCGTACAATACGGTCGATGAATCATGCCGGTCTGAACATAGGCTCTCCGAACTGTCGCGCATATTCTCTCACTCACACTCGTCTCATGTCGCCATTTGGTTTCTAAAAAATGTTATTGCGCGCAGCCTTCTGCGCAAAGTTCGGACCGGCCATGACTTTGGCCGTATTATACCTAAGTATCATGCATGATGCTTATGATAAGAATACAGAAGTTTTTGTATTCCTAATAAATTTTCCATGACCACAGAAATATCCCGGTGGCGGATGGTTGTGTTCATTATTCAAGGCAATGACCCTATTGTCAATACCTAGAGTGAGTTTTCCTTTGCACTTCTTACTAGTTCTTGAAGTACACAGCCAATGATTCGTGAATTTACTTCTGCAGGATTTGAAATGAAAGTACGTGTATTCATTGAGAAGTATCAACTGGTTGCCTAATCTTGACGAGATGTACTTGATATTATCTGAAACTAAATACAAAGAGTTAGACGTAGACCTGAACTTTGTTGTTTTTTCATTAAACTGAAAAGGTTCAACGTTCTGTGAAAAGAACGATGGCGCCCACAATTGCAACAAAACAGTCAATATTGTCAAAAATGTAACTGCTTCGACGCAATATGACGCGATAGGCGCTGTTACTTCTAATTAAAATATATTAAGTATCAATGCTTAGATATTGACTGCAACTTTAACATGCAACTTTACTTACTTTAAGGCCTATTTCTATTGTAAACTACATATATGTTTTACTTGAAGGTGCAAATAAACTATGTAAGTAAGTATTTTATTTTAAGAAACCGTTCAGTCTTAAACAGACAAAACTGTATTGGTCTAAGGATTCCTTGCAAACAGTAGTCGTAGTAGTAGTAGTAGGTACCTACTAATAAAATCACTAGCTGCGCCCCGCGGTTTCACCCGCATAAGTGTCGATCCCGTGGGAATATCGGGATAAAAAGTAGCCTATATGTTAATCCAGGGTGTCAGTTACCTCCATACAAAATTTTATCAAAATTGGTCCAGCCGTTTGAGCGTGATGATGTAACAAACATATAAACACACACCCACACACTCACAAACTTTCGCCTTTATAATATTAGTGTGATGTGATTAGTGCGATAGTGTGATTAAATATGTAGTTACTAAAAAAATAGAAACAGATTCACGAGTTGCATCTTCTGAGAGGATAATAATGAATTCAAAATCAGCCTGAAAGCAATTTTAATATACCGATTTATTTGAGACAACCACTTTACTGTCTGACTTTAAACACTCCAATGATTCAATTAGTGCAATGATAGGTTTTTTCTTAACATTGAGTCTAAAATGTTGTTTTCTTACTAATTGTTAATACTTGTACCAGGTCTGGATTCATCGCAGGAGTAGGAATGGTGGTGGTTTTTTTTTTTAAATTGAAATAGCGTTTAACAATAAATAATGTATTTACAGGATTAGCACCTAAAAGAGCTATAAGTACAGCAAAAATCTCTTCACATTTGTAGTTTAAATTAAAATATGTACCAATTTATTACATTTATAACGATGGAAACACTGTTTAGTTTTGTATAAATACAACAGAATTGCAATGCCCGTATTTTTAAAAACAATCGCATTCTAATTTCAGTCTTAATCTGTCAAAAATACCTCTACCTTACCCACATCTATATATCTATATATATAAAAAAACTTTTTAACAAAAAATTAAACCTCCGAAAAAACTGAAAAGCAAAAAATAATAAACTTTTTTTATTTAATCTTAATAAATAAGTTCTTAAACTAATGCAAGTATACCTAAGTAATTTTGAGTCGGCGCCAAACAAGCAAATTAATTCGTTGCGAGTGGTCGTGCGGAGAGCGCATTTTTTGTTTGAAATGTTAATGTTTATCGCTATAGATTTCACGTTGCTTATTTCTTTAAATTTAAGGTAATTTAGTAATCTTTGTTCATTGATTGTTTGGCGCCGACTCAAAATTATTTAGGTATACTTGCATTAGTTTAAGAACTTATTTATTAAGATTAAATAAAAAAAGTTTATTATTTTTTGCTTTTCAGTTTTTTCGGAGGTTTAATTTTTTGTTAAAAAGTTTTTATTTTATAATTTTTTGAGGCCATAATTTACTAATTACTACATGCTTAATGTTTGATTACTTTTAAAATACCTACCTTACTTTAGACATTAACTGTTATATACTCCTACTTTAACTATTATTTTTTGTGTAATATAATACTAAATAATATAATGTAATACTTAAAAAAAACAGGCTTTATATACCAACATAGATAGGCCTTTTATTTTAATTGTAATACACAGCTCAGCATTAAAATCTGTGAATGAACAATAAGTCACCCCTATTTTCCCACCCTTAGGGTAAGTTTTCTTTTTCCAAATTTACATGGGACCAACTTCGAAGTATGTCCTATCCAACAAAAGAAGAATGATCAAAATCGGACTACTCTGTAAAAAGTTAAGCGTGGTCATACATTACAATCAGTGAGTGAACAATCAATCATCCCCTGTTTTCTAACCCTTAGGGTTGGAATTTTTTTTCCAAATTTATATGGGACCACCTTCAGGGTATACCCTTTCTAATAAAAAAAGAATTATCAAAATCGGACTGCTCTGTAAAAAGTTATGCGTGATCATACATAAAAAAAAAAAAAAAAAAAAAAAAAAAAAAAATATACGCGTCGAATTGAGAACCTCCTCCGTTTTTTTTCGTCGGTTAAAAATGAAACCCGTTTTCCGTTGTCACGACATAACATGAAAACGGCTTGACCGATTTCGCTAATTCTTTTTTTGTTGTGATCGGTATTGCCGGGACAAGGTTTGTATGAAAGAAAATTTTGGAAATTCGAAAAAAAAAATTGCACCCGTGCGAAGCTGGGGCGGGCCGCTAGTTTTTTATAAAATACTTGACATTGATTGTCACTGAGATAAGATTGCGACTAAATTTTGAACAATTTTAAGGCCCACTTGCACTACAATCGCTAAACACGTTTAACGGTAAACAAAAAAAACATCGTTCCATTTCTGTCAATGGTTTGAAAATCACAGAGAAGATGTTTTTGGAACAAAGTTCCTTATAAGAACACATCTCTCTGCACACTTCGCGAATGAGAGCTAGACCGAAAACTGTAACATTTTGACCGTCACGCCACTTTTTTGAAGTGAAAACTTCTTTAGTCGCGTTGGGCATTTTTTGAGATGGGAAAAAACCATTGAAATCGCGACACTGTTACCGACACCGCACTACATTCGGATGTGTTCAGCTGTCCTCGGGATGTACTCGGTTTTAATGTATTTCCGATATGTCAGTGAGTGACCGAAATGAAGACGTGTCGGAGTTCCATAGTGTCGAAATAAAATCTTTTCGTATTACAGTTTGTCGAAATTCAGATGGTAAGTCATGGCAAAGTATTCTTTTGTGTTTTGTTTATATGAAAATTCAAAAAATACACACGTAATTGATCAAGTTTTTTTAATTTAGCGTTAAGTGATAAGTGGGCCTGAATACGGGAATTAGCCTTGAGGTCTAAGATTTTCTAGACACTATTCTTCTTCTTCTTGGTCGCGTACATAGAACTATTAGAAGCATAAAGCCCAACGGGGGTATTAATCGTGTTATTCAAACCATTATATTGTGTATTTGATAAGGTCCCAATTGAACCGATATTAATTAATTATATACTAACGTGTGTACCTACTTCATTACTGTAAGGTCGTGTCCCAGAATGGCCTTCGTAGCTTTATGTACGATGTTCTTCCACTTCGTTCGGTTCTCGGCTTCTCTCAGGACAGTCGTAAGAGAGTCCAGTGAGGGCGGTTACTAAGACACTATTAAATCCTGAAATATTGTCCATTGGCTACATAGTATTGGGGCGGTACATGATTGTGATAATGGTTACCAGTTATGATGTTATTGTGACGATCCAGGGTTAGTTTTGCCCTACAATGCTTTCTGCTGCTAGCCGTACACAGCCAATGATGAGTGCCTTTTATAGGGAAATGTTTGTGATGCCAGAAAGTATAGTCTTTGTATAATATCAACAGCCTTCCTGATCTTGATTTTATGTATGTGTAGTCTGAAAATAAAATTATCATGTTTATAGTCTTGAATTGTTGTACATAAAAAAATTAAATGATTGCATTTTTTTACACTTACTTTAAAACCTTTATTATTTCCACTATGGTACCTAAATAATCTATAACAAAGGACGACGGGCAAAAATATATTACCGCATGTCCCACAATCGACACAGCTTAAAATACTTCGTTTTGAAGGAATCTTTGCGATATATATCTTTTTGCTAAAGTGCATTTATTAAAGTCACCCTAGATTTTAAAATACTAGCTGATAGTAAATAGTCACATTTTATTTTTACACAGTGGCTTTCAAACATTATTTTCATTCGCATTATAATTAGGTAGGCATTATAAGGTAGCTGTACATTAAGTCATACCTTTTTTTTTTTTTTTTTTTTTTTATTTGAAATGGGCTTGCTCTTGACTCTAGCCTAGGTCAAAGGTGACAGAGACAAAGTCGACGATGGAGCGAGCTTACCCAGAAGAAGCCTGTTCACTCTCACTTTAAAGAGATTCGGGTTGTATGCGCTCGGAAAAACAGACGCAGGTAGAGAGTTCCACTCTTTTGCTGTGCTTATACCTACTACAAAAACTATTGAAGACACAAAATACAAACAACATTTAGAATATAAGTTCTTTATTGGTGTACTTATTGACTCAAACTTAATAACTCTAAGCAGTGATTTTATCAAAGTCAGATATATTTTATCCATGGAATAAAATTGACGTCTGATAGTTCTAGTATTGAAAAACTGTCACAAATTCAATTTTTTTTTCTCAGGTTTGAACTTATTCTAGGTATAAAAGTTTTGTGAAATTCTCCCTTAATGTGGGTTCTAATCCACATTTTTTACTCATAAAAAAAAGTTACAATAGTTCACATCCAAATTTCAAACTTTATAATAAACTTACGTCACTATATATTCTCCATTATGAATATAATATATAGGCGGAGAATGACTATGGTCAAAAACTGACGACACGATTCTTTGCTTAGTATTCAATACGATTTTAGCTTTGCATTTGCTTTGGTAATGAGACGTGCAGATCCATCGGAATGTGCCCTTCTTTTCTGATCGAGTCGCGAAAGTGTATGTGAAATCGTTCAACATTATCAATGGTCTGCCGTTTCGCGATTTTATGAACTTGATGGCTGAAAAAATACAAATTATTAAACTGGGTCTGTCCGTAGGTCCGTACCATAACTTATGTTTTATATCATTTCGTGGACAACGGATTGTATGGATTATGTGTTGTTACTTCTATTATACTACTATACTCTTAAACAGATATAACGTATAACTGTTTTTGTTCCAAGTAAATAAATGAAAAAAACTAATAGAGTAATAAGTAGAGTAATTGCACAGCACAAAGTCCAAAATAGCTTGACACTTCACTTAACACCTCACTTATTGTCAAGCCCTAAGAGACCGGGGTACATTGGAACCCCTGATTGCTTGTCCTTATCAATTTATTTAGGATCGGCGCAACATGTTTTCTTCTTCCATATTTAGAAGCCCCTAACAACCTTAAAAATAAAATTCATTGTAAAGGGTAATGGGCTTTAATGATTTTAATAGACGAAAAATGCAAATTACTTTTATATTCATTTTATTTTTTCTAAATCACCATAACCATCGCCACATTATGTATGTTATTATTTCATTCAATGCTGATAGTTTTCTAGATTTTTTTTGTGAAATAAGGGCGCTTTCAATTTAGACGCTTCGTGTCGGACCGTTGCGGTGCTGAAACGGTGCGTTTGTCGTATTGCGCACGGACGGTCGTTTTTTTTTTCATACAAAGCGGGCGGTGCGGGTTGTCGAGCGTTCGTGGTACCGACACCGCACTGTTGCCGCACCGCGCGCTTTGTATGAAAACAAACGACCGTCCGTGCGCAATACGACAAACGCACCGTTTCAGCACCGCAGCGGTCCGACACGAAACGTCTAAGTTGAAAGCACGCTAACCCTTCATTTAAGCGTGGATAATACACATCCTCCTGTAATGGGTCAGTTACAAGCTGGTAATTTTGAAATCGTTATATTTTTCTTCTTTTTCTTCGCTTCGATCTCGATAGCTAATCAGCCTATAATGTTCCCACTGCTGGGACCCAGGCCTCCTTTCGGTGGACCGGAGTTGGACGTAATCCACCACGCGGGCCCAGGGCGGGTTTGTAGCAGCAACCAGAGCAGTCGTGGTCATGATGGACTGTGTCCTATATCCGATCGCAGGTGTAATCGTCAATCTCTCTCCATCTGCTTCTGTTAGATGTATTATGCAAGTCCTTTTATTTACACTCTCTTAAAAATCCCATCACAAAGATAATACATGGCTGGCGGATGATTATGGTGTTCACGTCTGGATAAAATTTTGTGGTCATCATCTAATTGAAATTCCGCTTTACAATTAAGTTTGTTGTAAGATGTGCACACCCATTGATGAGCGCCCTGTTTTCGAGACAGTTGTCGCCGGAATGAGAAGGTGTAATCTTTACTCAGAAGCAAAGCCTGGCCTCTTTCGGATTCAACGAATCTTATGCCATAATCTGAAAAAAAAATCGAGATCAAGCACAGAATCTTTTGCTAGTTTAAACATAAAGCAAAATTCTCCAGAAGGCCAATTCCCGTAATTAAAAACGTTCAAAATTTAGTCCCAATCTCATCTCAGCGACAATCAGTATCAAAAACTTGACAAAAATGTAGGGAAATTAGACGAGATCAGACTGTGAACGTTCCCCTCTCGTGAATTGCCCCTCTGGAGTTGAGCGGCTACCGTATTTGAAAATGGAACCTGGAATACTTTTTTTAAACAAAAATTTTTCGTTTAAGCCAGGAGAACACATTTGCAAACTTTTCTTGTTTGCGTATGAGAGGAATACAGGGTAAAATTAAATTTGCTAACGAAACTTCGCAGAAGTGATGGGTATCGATACCTAAACACGATAAAATAAAAAAGATTGATGATCTTTTTGGGTTCAATGCCCGCTGGTAGCGTTGTTACTTGGAGTGTGAGTTGATAAAGTCTGTTGTATCGTGTTCCATAAAAGTTCACACAAAAAAAAAAACAGATTTTAAACTCATATTGTACTGATATTTCACTATCGGCGGTTGATGATTCCAAAAAAAAACATCATAAAAATTAATTTCTTTTTTGTTTTATCACGTTTAGGTATCGATACCCATAACGCCTGCGGGGTTTAGCTAATTACTTTAATTTGGCCCTATAATAAAATATTAGTCAGGACAATCGTTGACAAATATGTATTTCGTTAAAGCATGACAAACACATGTGTTAATTACATTGGATGCAATAAGAATTTATTATTTTGGTGTTGTTCTGCACCCTAATTGCGTAACACACTACCAATCTCAATCTGAATCATTTTGAAGGATATTGCCAATCCATTGCTTCGCATGTTCGAAAAATTTGTCTGCCCAACCAAATAACGCAATGAATATTGTTGAACTGTCAAAATGAAACCCATTCCTACCGATAGTGTGTTACGCAATTATCCCGCTGTTTACTATGCAGTGTTTGTCTTAGTTTTTTATACCATCTACAGCAACGTCTTTTATGCTTCCTCGCTCAAGAACATGATTCGTATTCCCGAAGAGCCCCGCGATAACATAGGTGTTTGTCCAGAAAATCTTAAACAACATAAGGATGAAGGATGGTTCTGGCAACAAAGAATAAAAAAAAAGGTGGCACTCCGGGAGTGCCTACAGAAGTGAGTTGCAGTGCAGTCGGCTCGAATACAAAGAAAAGAAAAAAAAAAACTACAAGAAGTAAGTAGTTTTTTTAATTTTTTTTATACACAATTAAATCGCAAACTGATTATGCAACCCTCATCGGTACAAACAATTATTTCTTATGATCTAAATGCAATTTTTGCTAACTTATACGAAAGTCGTTCATTCTTTGACAATGGGGACGCAAGAATACTGTTGCACCTTCCAATATTCAGTGACTTGGATAATAACGTGATGCCTTCGGCCTCGTTCCGGACGCACTTCATCAATATACGGTTAGTGTCATCCTCTATATTACACTCCGGATACTTTAATGACGCAACTTTACCCATGAGGAAAGCAAAACTGTTTATTGGAATGTGTCCCGATCAAAACCGAAGAGCCATTACCCTGGTCAATTCATGTTTGCCTGGTCGAACCATGAATAAGTGATGGCTTAGATCATCCGATACCAGCGGGGCAATTGCGTAACACACTAAGGCCCGTTGTAAACAGCACGGTTTCTTTACTGTACGTTGTATAAACCGCGCCGTAGAAAAAACGTGTATATCAACAAGCTTCCAAAGTGTTCCATACAACACTGACGATCGCGCCTCCATGGCGAATAAACCGTAATTTCTCACAGCAAGAAAAACGTATTTGTCCAAAGTCACAACTGTTACGTCAACAGTGGCAATGGCTTTTATTTTGACAGTTCAGCAACATTCATTGCGTTATTTACGTTGTTGCGCAGACAAACTTTACGAACGTACGAAGCAATGCATTTGTAATATATCCTTCAAAATGATTCAGCTTTTGATTGAAACTGTGTTACGCAATTAGGGGGCAGATTCCCTAGCTCAGGGATAAGCACATACACACGATACAACGTCGCATCGTGCAACGTTGGTACCGACGTTGTTACTGACATGTCCACTCCGTCCCGGCGCGGGCCGATATCGGCCCATTACAATAGAAAATCAATTGTGTCTCACTAGCGCTGATTAACAGAGGTTAAATAATCGGTTTTTACAACTCATTTTAGGTGTAAACTGTAAACAAAAATAGTAGATAGTCATCAATAAACAATGGTCATCTAAAAAATGGTGTTTTGTATCGAGGTGTTTGTGCCACATTTTAGAGCATTCTTCTAAAGGAGTTAGTTGTTTATCCGCAAATATTTTCCATTACATAAGATGTATTTACATGGAGGATGATTATGTTCGTAATTAGACGAAATAATGTTATTTTCAGCATTGGTGACGAGTTTAGCCTTGCACCTCTTATTGTTGTGAGTAGAACAGTTCCAACGAGTTGTACAATTTTTGTTCTTTGTCTGACGACCATAGGTGTAGTCGTTAATAAGAATTAGTTGTGACCCTTTCTGGGACTCCACGTATTTGAAGTCTACTGAAAAATATAACAAAATTAAAAAAAAAACTTTTCCCTTCTTTCAAGTCTTTTTAATACGAAGGGGGTGAAAAAAATGAGGTGTCGTTGGACAACCGGTTGGAAAGAACTTCTTTTGGCTTTTGCACGCTTGGAAAGAAAAGCGTCGTGATGGTCAAAATGTTACACGGTTTTCGGTCTAGCTCTCATTCGCCAAGTGTGTAGAGTATAACCTGCGCTAAGGAACTTCCTTAAAAAAAAAGAAAAACAAATTAAATTAATTAAATATAATTTATTTCAGGCAATTATTACACCCATACCAAAATTAAAATAGTTAATTACTAGTTATGTCCAATTAGTTGTGACCCTTTCTGCGTATTCGAATTCTACTGAAAAATAAAACAACATTCAGAACTTTGTCCTTTTATAAGCCGGTTATATTAAGAAGGAAAGAAAAAAAAAACAACTGAAAGAAAAGAATGAAAGAAAGAAAGGAAATACGTTTATTTGCAGTAGGTAAACATGACGCCAAAAAGAACATGAACACGAAAAAAAAAGGTTGGGGGAAACATGCGTCACAAATGAAAGTAGTTAGTAGTTATATTCGAAAATATTTCCCATTATATAACGTGTATTTATACGGACGATGATTATGTTCATAATCACCCGAAATTATTTCATTTTCAGCATTGATGATGAGTTTAGCTTTGCACTTTCTATTGTGGTGAGTAGAACAGTGCCAACGAGAAGTACTGTTGTTCCTTCTCTGACAGCCATAGGTGTAGTCGTTAATAAGAATTAGTTGTGACCCTGTTCGGGACTCTACGTATTTGAAGTCCACTGAAAAATAAGACAACATTGAGAAACTCCTCCTTTTATGAAGTTGGTTAAAATACAAAATAAAAAAGAAAAACATGAGAACCTTGTCCTATTTTAAAAGTCAGTTAAAATACGACATAAAGAAAAAAAAAATACGAATAAAATTTGTTAATTAGTAAAAGAAGACGGATCACAATCCTTAAAAAATTACCCCACGTCCTATAACAAAGTGACGTATCTCAAAAAAAAGATAAAAATGTATAAAAAAATATGGCATACTCCCTAACTTCATTTTTTTACACCTTCATATGGAAAAATTGCTTTAAAAATAGTTCAGGCGCTGTTATGAAAAATTCGTTCGTATGAGTATTTATGGACCGATTTTAAAAATTCTTTTTTTGTTTGAAAGGGTACCCCCAAGGTAGTCCCACGCCCATAAAGTCAGGTATCCGATCTCCAGGATCCCGGAGAAATAAAAGTAAAATCTCAAAAATAAGCTCATTTTTGTACTTTACATTATTAGTTTTTCACTCTCTTGTTGTTTCTTTTGACTTATTGCATTATGATGAGACAAACGCCAGTGTTAACGCGAGGGAGTGGTCGACAGAGGTCGTTTCATTGAGACGAATAACGATAGCGACGCAACGCGGCAAGCGAAGCTTAGGCGGTGTCCTACGTGAGCGACGAATACGACGCGACGCGACGCTGCGAACGCGACGAATGCGATCAACTCAACGGTATACCCTGCTTGCGGCCTATGTGACAGTCTGCGGCGAGACGCGACGTAACGCGTACTTGTTTTGAGAGCGACCAGACGCGACACCACAAACTATATACATACTTTCCGTCTGTTCCCGTTGTCCCCATTCGGAACTCAATAAAAATAATTAAAATGTATTCCCGTTGTCCCCATTGACGATTTCCTGTTAAAATTGTACTGTACTTCTTCATGATTCGAGAAGTAATGACCAAAATCACGTAGGACATTTGTCGCGTGTAGCATCGCGTCGCATTACGTCACGTCGTGTTGCGTCGCGTCGCGTCGTATTCGTCGCTCACGCAGGACACCGCGTAAGGAAATGCAAGTGAATAATGTTGTTTCACTCGTTCTAATGCGAGTGACTGAGATGTATAGTGACGCCAAGGACATGAAAGGAACAATTGAATGGCGCTGTCAGTCCATCCTGCGCTTGCGTTGAGTGTGCTACTTCTTTGAGTTTTCTTTTCTGTGGATCTTGAGATTTTTTAACGACAAAGCTAACTTTTACCGGACCTGATCATTGCCTAGTGATTTGGTTTCTGTTGTTTAAATGGAAGATTTCTTTACTACAGTTGTTCTTGTATACATGGGCGCAGGACATTAGGGTATGCGCCCATGTTATGAGTGTAATATTTTATTTGGGCTGGATGCGGAACCAGCTCGAGAAATAAACCACCCGGCAGGTTTTTGAACCATCTTTTAAGGGATTTAGAAAATTAATAAATAAATATTGAGAAAATGACGTGACGAACTGGGAGTTATGTTCGCCATTTATTGCACATGTCCTGTCCGAATTCGTTGTAACGTGTGTACAATAGATAATAAACAATAGAACAATGTTTTTTTTTCTTTGTGTCCTTAAATTCCCAGTCCACTCATTTTTAAACTAAATCACCAAAAGCGCCTTTTTTAATTACACATAAAGAAACAATTTCAGTATTATTATATAGTATTCAAAGTAATATTTGAATTCTGTATAATAATATAGTATAGTATTAGTATGGTATTCAAACATTCAAGCTCAAGCTTTTATTCTCAAGTTTTCATAATCAGATGAATTAAGGAGATAATCCTCAGTTGATCGTTGATTGAACAAAATAAATGTAATATATTAAAAACTACCTCAATAGAAAAAAATGAGCTTATTTTTGAGTTATTCTCACGTTTTCATAATCAGATGAATAAGGAGATAATCGTCAGTTGATCGTTGATTGAGCAAAATAAATGTAATATATTAAAAACTACCTTAATTGAAAAAAATGAGCTTATTTTTAAGATTTTACTTTCATTTCTCCAGGATCCTGGAGACCAGAGACCTGACTTTATGGCAGTGGGACTACTTTGGAGGTACCCTTTCAAACAAAACAAGAATTATTAAAATCGGTCCATAAATACTCATACGAACGAATTTTTCATAACAGCGCCTGAACTATTTTTATAGCAATTTTTTCATATGAAGGTGTAAAAAAATGAACTTAGGAAGTATGCCATATTTTTTTATACATTTTTATCTTTTTTTTGAGATATGTCACTTTGTTATAGGACGTGGGGCAATTTTGATCCATCTTCTTTGTAAATATACAACTATTTGTGATCCTTTTTGCGTTTTTAGTCTACTGAAAAATAAGACAACATTTAGAAGCTTTTCTTTTTTTTTATAGCCGGTTACATCACGAAGAAAATAAAAAACAAATGAAAATAGTTAGTAGTTATATCCGAATATATTTCCCATGACGTATCACGTATTTACATGGAGGATGATTATGTTCATAATTAGACAAAATAATGTTATTTTCAGCATTGGTGATGAGTTTAGCATTGCACTTCTTATTGTTGTGAGTAGCACAGTGCCAACGAGTTGTATTTTTGTGCTTTCTCTGACAGCCATAGGTGTAGTCGTTAATAAGAATTAGTTGTGACCCTAACCGGGACTCTACGTATTTGCAGTCTACTGAAAAATAAGACAACATTGAGAAATTTCTTCTTTTTTAAAGTCGGTAACACGTTGCGGGATAGTACTGACTTTTTCAAATTATGCGATATGACACTAAAATTTTCCATACAAGTTACGATCACTGCTGTATCCGTAGCACCATATAGCAATACTAAAGAATAATATACGAAAACAGTACTTTCAAAACCGTTAACCGGTTATAGCCGTAGTGTCATATTATTATGCATGCATGGCATGTTACAATACACTACGGTTATTCCCGTAATCGGCTATAGCAGTACCGTATTTTATAAATGTTTTACGGTCTCAAAATATGATGCTGCGGATACTGCAGTATTATAGGTATTTAAGTAGTTTTCAAAATAAAACCAAAATATGTGAGATACTATCATTTATTGAACCACATAATATAGTATCTAATAACTAATACTTGAAAACAGTAACTTTAAAGAAACTTCTAGTCAGTGTCATGTAAAAAGAACAAATAAATAGACCCAAATCTAGTCTTCCTGATTATTTGCATGTAAAATGTGCCAATCTTCGAAACATTCAGGACACAAAGGTGTTCTTTTCACACATCCCTTGCAGATATATTTAGTTTCCTTTCGTTTATTTACCTTTGTGCACAATTTGCAATTCAAATATTTGAATTTTCTTTTGCTGACATCAGAGGTGGTTGGAAGTGACATCGCGACTGGCCAGTGACCTTTCATTACTGCGACGCTATATTCTTCCAAAACATTTTGCCTAAATCTTCGGCTGCTATACACACTATCTTTTCTTACCAGATCGGAACCCTTTATATTATCTGAAACTTGACACATTTCCTTTATCAATTGACCTATATAACATACGAAACAAACAGAAAAAAAAATTGTTAAGTAGTTATATATACCCAATTAGTAGACCCTTTCTGCGTGTTAAAAGTCTACTTAGAAATAGTAGCACATCGAGAACCTTCTCCTTTTTAAAAGCCGGTTACATCACGAAGAAAATAAAAAGCAAATGAAAATAGTTAGTAGTTATATCCGAATATATTTCCCATGACGTATCACGTATTTACATGGAGGATGATTATGTTCATAATTAGACGAAATAATGTTATTTTCAGCACTGGTGATGATTTTAGCCTTGCACTTCCTATTGTTGTGAGTAGCACAGTGCCAACGAGTTGTATTTTTGTGCTTTCTCTGACAGCCATAGGTGTAGTCGTTAATAAGAATTAGTTGTGACCCTAACCGGGACTCTACGTATTTGCAGTCTACTGAAAAATAAGACAACATTGAGAAATTTCTCCTTTTTTAAAGTCGGTAACACGTTGCGGGATAGTACTGACTTTTTCAAATTATGCGATATGACACTAAAACTTTCCATACAAGTTTCGACCACTGTTGTATCCGTAGCACCATATAGCAATCATCATCATCATCATCATTTCAGCCGAAAGACGTCCACTGCTGGACATAGGCCTCCCCCAAGCACCTCCACTTCGACCGGTTTTGTGCTTCTCGCATCCAACGAGTTCCTGCGGCCTTCACAAGGTCGTCGGTCCACCTTGTGGGAGGCCTTCCAACGCTACGCCTTCCATATAGCAATACTAAAGAATAATATACGAAGACAGTACTTTCATAGCCGTAAACCGGTTATAGCCGTAGTGTCATATTATTATGCATGCATGGCATGTTACAGCACTATGGTTATTCCCGTAATCGGCTATAGTAGTACCGTATTTTATAAATGTTTTACAGTCGCAAATTTTATGATGCTGCGGATATTGCAGTATTATAGGTATTTAAGTAGTTTTCAAAATAAAACCAAAATATACGAGAATACTATCATTTATTGAACCACATTTATTTATTTATTTATTTTAGGATCTCCAACAAAAGATATACACAAAACATTATTACATAATGTAGTATCTAATAACTAATACTTAAAAACAGTAACTTTAAAGAAACTTCTAGTCAGTGTCATGTAAAAAGAACAAATAAATAGACCCAAATCTAGTCTTCCTGATTATTTGCATGTAAAATGTGCCAATCTTCGAAACATTCAGGACACAAAGGTGTTCTTTTCACACATCCCTTGCAGATATATTTAGTTTGCTTTCGTTTATTTACCTTTTTGCACAATTTGCAATTCAAATATTTGAATTTTGTTTTGCTGACATCAGACGTGGTTGGAAGTGACAGCGCGACTGGCCAGTGACCTTTCATTACTGCGACGCTACGTTCTTCCACAACATTTTGCCTAAATCTTCGGCTGCTGTACATACTATCTTTTCTTACCACATCGGAACCCTTTATACTATCTGAAACTTGACACATTTCCTTTATCATAGCATACGAAATAAATAGAAAAAAAATTGTTAAGTAGTAGTTACATATACCCAATTAGTAGACCCTTTCTGCGTGTTAAAAGTCTACTTAGAAATAGCAGCACATCGAGAACCTTCTCTTTTTTAAAAGCCGGTTATAGGTATCACGAAGAAAAAAAACAAATGAATGCAGTTAGTAGTTATATTATATCCGAATATATTTCCCATTACGTATCACGTATTTACATGGATGATGATTATGTTCGTAATCACCCGAAATAATTTTATTTTCAGCGTTGGTGACGAGTTTAGCCTTGCACCTCTTACTATTGTGAGTAGAACAGCACCAGCGAGTAGTATGTTTTGTTTTTGCATGACATATTCGACTATAGGTGTAGTCGTCAAAAAGAATTAGTTGTGTTCCTGTCCGGGACTCTATGTATTTGAAGTCTACTGAAAAAAAAAGAAAAAAAAAAAAAAATGAAATTAAAAATAAAATTGAGAACCTTCTCCTTTTTCGAAGTCGGCGAAAATACGAATAAAAAAAAAATTACCACCGAAGTCGGTTGTTTTATTTTTGTACCTACCTTATACAATTTCGAATACCACTACTTGCTACTTAAACAACAATGACAGGAACTTAAAATAACATCTTCAACATACACAAAGTGGATTAAATACGTATTATTAAGGCTAACTCTAAAACTACTCAAGCAAAGTTAATAAATAAGGTAATAAGGCTATAGGACTATAAGAACTAGCAACAATGGGAGCTTTTTTATTAAATCAAACTCCTATAGGATGATTTTACCTATTATATTAGGTCCTTACATATGAAATTGGCGTTTTGTATGGAAGGAACAAAAAGTCGAATATTTTTTAATATAATATATTTAATTAATCAAAGTATGAACCATTGTTTTCAATGCACTTTTGCCATCTTATAGGTAGTTCATTGATCCCTTTACTAAAAAAACCAGTCGGACGGGAATCAATAAAATCTTTGAAGGCGATTTGGACTGCCCCATCGGAGTTGAATTTTTTCCCTTGCAAAAAGTTATCCAAATTGCGAAAAAAATGGTAATCTGTTGGAGCAAGGTCCGGGGAGTACGGAGGATGTCTAAGACATTCCAATTCAAGCTCTTCTAATTTGGTAGCCGTCTGTTGCGCAGTGTGTGGTCTGGCGTTGTCGTGAAGCAGCAGTGGCGTGGAGCGATTGACCAGCCTTGGTTGTTTAGCCGCTAGCTTTTCCATCATGGTTTGTAATTGCTGACAATAGACATCAGCTGTAATAGTCTGGCCAGATTTGAGAAAACTGTAATGAACAATACCGGCACTAGTCCACCAAACGCTTACAAGTAACTTTTTTGAGGTTAATTTTCGCTTGGGGCAGGATTTGGCTGGCTGGCCAGGATCCAACCATTGCGCTGAGCGCTTCCGATTATCGTAAAGAATCCATTTTTCATCACAGGTAATGATTCGGTTTAAAATACCTTCATTGTTGTGCCGGTTCAGTAATGTAACGCAGCAGTCGACGCGCGTTTGCCGGTTTGCTTCAGTCAATTCGTGAGGTACCCACCTTTCAAGCTTTTTAATCTTCCCAATTTGCTTCAAGTGAATTAAAACAGTTTTATCACTAACATCGAAGCCTGCAGCTAACTCGGACGTGGTTTGCGATGGGTCCGCTTCCACAATAGCCTTCAATTCTCCATTATCAACTTGGGTCTCAGGCCGTCCACGGGGCTTGTTCTGCAGGTCGAAATTTCCAGAACGAAAACGTTGGAACCAAAAACGAACTGTGTTTTCTTTTGCAACATGACCGCCATACACATCATTCACCCTTCGAGTCGTTTCCGCAGCACTAGTGCCACGGCGGAACTCGTACTCGTAAATAATGCGATATTTTAAATTTTCCATTTTGTAAAATGAGTGACGCAAACAGAAAAAACAGAAGAAAAAAAACAAATGAATGACGGTTATCGAAGCACAAATACATGAGTAAATAGCTGTACAAATTTGAATTTGGAATTCCTTACCAAAGAGGAGAAATTCGTGATTAAAGTGGCCAGTACGAAAAACGCCAATTTCATATGTAAGGACCTAATAATTTGAGACTTTCCATAATTACTTAGAACTAACACTTCCTATATTACAAGTCAAACCTAATCTAATATTTGACACACGCTTGAACGATCGAACAGCAGATGGAGACTTTCCATAATTACTTAGAACTAACACTTCCTATATTACAAGTCAAACCTAATCTAATATTTGACACACGCTTGAACGATCGAACAGCAGATGCCGTCAATTATGACCGGCCTATTCCAAAAAGAGGTGAGGCTTCATAGGCTGCCTCTATAGGACCTCACTGAAAGCTTTTTCTACCAAATGAAAAATAATCACTTAACGGCCCAGTAATCAAAGAGAAATCGCTGTAAATACATGAAAAAACATTCAGTCGAACTGAGAATCTCCTCCGTTTTGAAATACAGACGCCAGCACATCAAGCTACTACAATCTGTCAAATTTCTTTGATAGATTTTCAACTTTATTGCTAAAGCATAAGGTTCAAAATTTATTGGGAAAATTTGACAGTTTCCGGTAGGTTGATGCGCTGGTCTATACGTGAAAAAAAAAAGAAGTAGGTAGTTAGTTGTTACAACCGTATATATTTCCCATTACATAAAAGGTATTTCAATGGAGGATGATTATGTTCATAATTTGCCGAAACAATTTTATTTTCCACATTGGTGACGAATTTAGCCTTGCATTGTTTACTGATATGAGTAGAACAGTACCAACGTGTAGTAGTCTTGTTCTTTGGCTGCAGACCACGAGCGTAGGTGTAGTCGTTTATAAGAATAAGTTGCGAACCTGACCGGGATGTTACGTATTTGAAATCCCCTGAAAAATAAATCATTGATTTAATAATCATGATTTAATAATGTAGGTAATTTTCTCCTCTTTTGGAAGTCGGTTAGTAAAGAAAAGAAAGAAAAACACAAAGGAAAGCATTTTTTTATACTTACATGCTTAGTTTTACAGCTGATTTTTCCAACGCCAGATAATTTTATCCGAAGAATAATTTTGAATTTTGACAGTTCTTCCATACAAAAATTGTCAGACGTCAATTTTATTCGACGAATAAAAAATATAATATGTCGATTGAAAAATCAGCCCTTAGATAATAAAACAATGGGGACGTCCCCCAGCTATCTAACTGTCGGCACATCTGTACCGACGACCTGAAAAAGGTGGCTGGGACAGATGATTGCGGTAGGCGGAGGACAAGGTGTTGCAGCGCAGCATGGGAAATAAAATAATTCACCATTCCAATATAAATTATCTATTTAGGTATGATTTGTTTTTCAAGCATTTGTTTTTTTTTTTTTTTAATATGACAGTTTTTTTTAACTATACGGAAAAAATGCTTATTGTTAAAAATACTTTGGAGAGTAAGCTGTCCAGAGTAATTTTTTAATTAGTGTTGTTTACATACTACATAAGTAAAATACAGCTGAAATATTATCTTAAACTACTCCTATAAAGCAATGCATACCTATTCGATTCTATTTAGATACAAATTTTTTGTAATAAATAATTTTATGATTACAAAGTAAAGGGTTTTGAAAATATAAATTATTACGTCCAAATTGAACAGCAAACGTGATTTTTATAATCCGACTATGAAGCCAGCTTTCTGAACGGCTTAATAATCTATTACAATAATCGCTAAACACAATTCTGTCTCTCCAAATTATTGACAGAAATAGATATGAAGTCGTTTGTTGCCAATAATAAAGGCTCCCGCAGAAATGCGCGTTGTGGCAGCGAGACGCGACTCTAGCAGCACCATTTCTATGAAAACTTCTTGAAATTGTTCTACCCGAATCTCACCACACCGTCGCGTCGCGCCTGTTTGCAGGAGTCTTAACTCGTAAGCTGGCACACGTGTAGGTCTTAAAGTTTAATAAATTTAAAAAATAATAAATCTTTTTATTATCAGGCTTCGAAAGCCGATAGCGTGTTAGTCTTACAAATTACCTACTTGAAAACTATGTTAGTGCAACAATTAGGCACACACACTCAATTCCTGATCAATATTTTCAAGAAAGGCTAGATCATGTGTAAATAACCACGATTCTTGAAGCTAAACAATATCAGATGTTTTACACAATTCACGGACCTCTAAACATTTTCACAATTATTAAATGTTATTAAGTTCATTTTTTTAATATAATGGCACACTAATTAATCTAGTAAAGAGATCAATATACATTGTTTTCACCCTACATCGACTGCCTCAAGGAGCGCATGGAAAAAAAAGCGCTCCAAAATCTCTTTGCAGACGCTTAAGAAGTCAAAATTTTATTTTAATCAAAGTATTTGAATAATCTACAAAACTTACATAACTAAAGGCTCCCACAGACAGGAGCGACGCGTTTCTGGTAGAACAATTTCGATGAAGTTTTCATAGAAATTATTCTACTAGAGTTCTTCTGGAATGCGGTAAAATTGTTTTCTCATTACAACTACCCGATAAAGTGCGCAAACCATATCCATGAATTCAATACATGATTCTGAATCTGCGTTTAATTTTACGTCGGTGAAAAAATTTGCTCTGCCATACATTTTGACCGCATAGGTATTGCACTTTTCTATGAAACAGCTGTTTTTTTTTTGATAACCGAGGAAACATGTGCTGAATTCATGGTTACAGTTTGCTCACTGGTTAAAATTGTTTCCTATATTGCTGACTAATTTTTTAAGAGCGTTTGCGCAGTGCATCCGATTAGAATCCGAGAAATGTCGGTCCGAAGTAACCATAGTAATATTTTTGTACACTAGATCCGAATTCTGTCCATCCGAATTAAGAACATTCTCAATTCGGATTGAACTTGGATCTGGAATTGGGATTCGGATCGGATGCAGTACGAAAACGTTCTAATTGACTTGGTCAGCCGAAGCCGTTCAGAGTATCTACACTCTAGTACCGTTTCATATTACCCAATTCTGATGTACACTCCTTTAACCACAGCATATTTGTAAGGAACATGTGTATGTACCGAATTCCCACTTACATTTCCAGTGGCATTCGTGACCAGTTTTGCCTTGCACTTCTTGCCATTGTGAGAGGAACATCGCCAATGAATCGTGCCTTTGGTCGGAGACCGCCATACGAGGCAGTATGTGTAGTGGTTCAGGAGAATCATACTTGTACCTGTTCTGGATTTCACGTACTGGACACCTGTAATCAAATATCTGTACAGTATCAATACTGATGCAGAAAACCTTTATACTTTAGATGTACCCACTTCTACATTACGTTGTTGGTGATAACAATGTTGGAGGTATTTATTGATTTGTAGGCATTCATTTTAATCATATTTATTAAATAGAAATAAAACTGACACAACTTGGGAGAAAGAAAGAGTTTTATATAGTTGTCTTTTTAATTTTTATAATAGCTTATTTCTATTTTCTTGGAGTTTTCAGGGCCATGATTGTGTGATGATTCTTGGAGCACTTTTACGATACAGGAGCAGACGAATGCGAACGGTAAAACGACTCTTGTCCGGAAACACATAGTTACTGCTTTTCTCAGTAGTTTTCTTGTAATACATTCATTCAATATTATTCCTCTCACTTTGCCAGTTTTATGACTCCACTTTTGGAACCGTGATGATAACCTCAAACGTACTAGAATAATAAAAGCTAGCCAAATGTAGCGCACATTTTTACCTTATTGCTCATGCCTTAAATACTGGAGATTGTTTTTATACCCATGGGTTTTAAAACCATGATACAATACCTATACCTCAGATACCTTAGGAGTAATTCCCGTAGTTTTAAGAACATTCACAGTCTGATCTCAGTCTAAATCTTTCAAAAATACGTCTAATTTCCCTACATTTTTGACATTGATTGTCGCTGAGATGAGATTGCGATGAATATGAACAGTTTTAAGTATTAGAATTGGCCTTCTAATTTACAAATAAGCTCAAAAAATATATTATGTAACTAATATAATTCATATTTATGATAGATGTCTATCCATAAAACAACACTACAACATTAAGATTCCCTTTATTTTAAAATAAAAATACAATATATAGGTCAACAATATTCTATGTAACCGTCTTGGGCAAAATTTTTAATTATATTGCTAATACTATTGCCTTAAAAAAAGAAAAAAAAAATTAGGTCATGTTCGAATTCCGGACAAGAATGAACGTTTCAACGCAGCTACCCTTTATCCAGGATCGACCATTTCATAATAAAGTCAGTCCCTACTGTTGACGCAAACTTTGGATTAAAAAAATAAAAATCTTTGATAAAAGCGGTATCTACATTACATGTAGACAGAAAATACCCATAACTAGAAACTACAATTTCATTCTAATAATATGTTTCACGATCCCTAGTGGATTTACAATTTTCATTTTATTATATAGTACACCTATATTCTCTTATAATTTCTTAATGAAAGATCAAAAATCATCTACGTTTATTGCAAGAATTATTATCTAGAGCTTAAAACTAGTGAAAAACATGCAAATAAAACAAATAATTGATTCGGGTGCTTTTGTGACAATAGCGGCTACATACGAACTACTTGGACTGTTTGTACAAACTCTAATGAGATTGAGTGACTTGATTGTGAACAAGCAGGAAAATAATAAATTTCAGAGTAGCAGTCAAATATGAAAGGTATTTAGAAAGGGAATACACAGTGGGAAGACACAAAGAGAAGACATATAATGTACAGACGCCAGCACATCAAACTAATACAATCTGTCAAATTTCTTTAATATATATTCAACTTTATCGTTAAAGTGTAGTAAGGTTCACAGTTAATTGGGAAAATTTGACAGTTTCGGGTAGCTTGATGTGCTGGCGTCTGTACCAAAATCTTCTTTACTCGTATCCAGGAACAGGTATGCAGGGACTACATATATTAGACCAGCTCATGCCGTAGTAGATTATCAGCCATTTAGCAAGGCCTCCGCCTTGCTCAGACAGTGCTGTTATCTCCATAACAGCACAGTGTGCGCCCGGCGTCATTGTAGAGGCTTTGTTAATGCACATCATAATGCATGATCGTGATGAATAGAAAAGACTATTAGCAATAGAAGCGAAGAGATTGTCAATGATAACGATAACTCTAAGTCTAAGCGCCTATGTGAGTTTGCACAAAACTTTTCTTCATGCTGATTTGTCAAGCAGGTAGTGACGTATGTAGCCTTTACAGTTATATGAACTTGCAACGTCATAAGACGTTGTATGTAGTGTTAAATCTTTATGTACTGCCCGCCGTGTATACAGTACTTAGCTGGAGGATGAGTGTGCTTATTCTCAAGGCCTACAATGGCGAATTTCTCATCCAACTTCAGCTTAGCATTGCATCCCCTACAGTTATGTGTGGAGCAATACCAGTGGAAGTACTTGGTCTTCTTGCATTGTTTCTTGCAGTAGTAGGTGTAGTCGTTGAACATGACCAGGTGCTTCCCTGAGTACCGTGATTTCGCCAGTAGAATCACTGAAAAGAGAAACTGGTGAGTACTGAACTTGGAGCACTTTATTTTCGTAGATATTTCCCTAGGATGAGGATTGAAGTCTGTCTAAATGCGATAGATTAAGTTTTGACGAATCCTTGCAAAGACTTAAAGTGCTTGCGAAGATCAGAATAGTCTGATCTTCGCAAGCACTTTAAGTCTTTGAATGGATTCGTCAAAAGGTCAACTGGCTGGTCTATACCAGCCAGTTGACCGATTAACAAATAAAAAATTAATTAAAAAAAAATATTATTTGACTTCAAAAATAACTCAAAATTATGAAATAACTTTAATTTCGGAAGTCGGTGTCTTGGGGTCTGTATTTTAGTTTTAGTTTTTTGCTACTAGTTTTATAATAACATAATCAGCCTATAACGTTCCCACTGCTGGGACACAGGCCTCCTCTCTGTGAGAGGGAGTGGGCCGTAATCCACCACGCGGGCCCAGTGCGGGTTGGTGGATGTCACATGTCTTCGAATTTTTGGTTCTAGGACATGTCGGTTTCCTCACGATGTTTTCCTTCACCGTTTTGAGAGCAGTGGATAGTTTTATAATGCAGTTCCAATAATATTACATACATACGTGTCGAATTGATAACCTCCTTTTTTTTAAGTCTGTAAAAATGGGAATACCACAGTCCGTTCACAATTGTTTTACTTCTGACAGCAGCAACTTTATTGTTACGACAATAAAGGTCACATTGATTTTCACGGACCTGTCAGTGGCAGCAATGCAACAGCAACCTTATAGAAGTGAAAATAAATAACTTTATGACGTTTACAGTGAGGCAAAATCAGAGGTAAAAGAACAGAGGGGCAATTCTCGTAATTTTAACAACGTTCACAGTCTGATCTCAGTCTCAATCTGTCAAAAATTCCTCTAATTTCCCTACATTTTGACAAGTTTTTGACATTTGTTTGTCGCTGAGTTGAGACTTCAGTCTGAATCTGTCAAAAATTCCTCTAATTTCCCTACATTTTGACAAGTTTTTGACATTTGTTTGTCGCTGAGTTGAGACTGTGACTAGATTTTGAACGTTTTAAATTACGAGAACTGGTCTTCTGGAGTGACTGTTTTTCGGTTGCTATAGTGACGGTTGTTGTGTCACCCTTTACATTGCACTTCAATCCTATAGATTACTGTGGACGTGTCAATCTATGAGCGTTTTCATCATATTTTTTAATGGCCTAAATTAAATATGACGAATAACCTGATAGTAGGCCAAATAAAAACAAAATCAATGATCGCCACAAGTTTATTACATTACGTGTACTTATTAGTTCCTAACATACCTGTATGTTTGCATTTAAGGGGGAAGCGCCAGGTTAGACCGCGAAATTCAGTTTTTTTACGTCTTCTGCAATTTGCAGATCAGTGTCATGTTGAGTTTTAATTAAAATATGATTCGCGAGTGTGAAAAAACGTAAGAAAATTTTAATTTCACGGGCTAACTAGCGCATCCCCCTTAAGTAAAGTTAATTTAAATTCTTAAATGTCTAAATGTACTGTAAAAAAAGCACATTTTAAGCTTTCACATGAAACTACTTTAAAATGTTTAAAATATTATTTAATGTTTTTATTTTCTACTTTCTACGTAATTTTGATTGCATAAGGATTATTCACTACATATTAAGTATTTGGCCACGTTTAACTTACATTTATAGGTAAACGTTTTCTATAGGTTTTCTAATAGCTACACACTTACCCCCTTACTAATGAACGTTGTATATAGTCTGTATTGTTACACAACACAACGCTTTGTATTCTTCTTTCGAAAGTCAAATTACTGACGACAGAAAGAAATCGGTGTGTAACTATTCATCTGATATAATACGCTTATTAGTAAGGGGGTTAGCAATTATACACGGTTCAATTAGTGTGCATACGTGGCAACTGCAGGCATCGTCGTCACGTCTACGGCTGCCGTCGACTTTGTGCTGCTTGTGTATTTGAGCACCGTACTCATAATTATACACGACAGCACATTGTCTATGCGTCGACGGCGGATGTCGTCGGGTGTCAACGGCTGCTATTGCCTCTGCCATTAACGCGTGCAGCTCGTGTGTACGCACACTTAGGTATGACGTTCAATTTGGATGAAGCAACCCAAATAAATCGTGGTAGGTAACCTAAAAGTGAATCATTCATATATTTTATTTTGTGCCTTTCTACCGCAGTAAATCAATTTGGTTGAAACGTGTATTATTGCCACAAAATTAACGTTACTACTGAAATGCTGCCATTATCCGTGTCTGGCAAACGCGTTGAGATCATAGTAGAAGAGATAATAAAATACTTAGGTTATATACTCATAATCGCCTTTTGCAACACGTATAGTTAGAATAATCCCGGGCTTCTTATTTTTAATCTTTGGCTACTTTTATAGTAGTGAAACTAAAATCTTTTGAAACAGTTTCCAAAAAAATCGTTTTAAAAGATTTTAGTCTATGAAAGGATTCGATGTGTAAGAATTACAAAAGTTTCAGTTCTAGGTTTAAATTTAAAAAATCTACGATATAAATTAAGCACGCTATACACACTAAAATAAATAAATAATTTAGAATTATCAATACTCAAGCACAATAAAAGTTAATGATTTATTAGGGCCTGATGTGGCAATATCTCCAACAGGCTTTTAAGTTATAATAAATGTACAAGAATATATTAGACGCATAATAAAACTACAAAAATAAGTGTAAATGCCACTACAAAATGAGTATGTTTCTAAACCACTAAAACATAATTATGTTGTGAACTCCTACTCCATAAATGCACCTTAAGGATTGATAGCGACATCTCGAGGCAAGAAACGATAACACACGCTACGTCATAATCATAATACCTATTACATAATCTCTCGACCGTGATTGGTTATTGTTTCGCACACCCCTCTCCTTGAACGTAGTAAGTAAGATGGCGAATACATAATTTGCTCGTTAAACTAACGCCTGTTTTACATTGTAAAAATCCTCAACACAATCTATGAAACACGTGGGTTTTCACCAAACCTCACCGCTGTTGCTACAACATAAGAAAACAACCCCTGTTTTTTTAAATACGGTTCACTCATGCCTTTCAATTTGGATGAATCAACCAAAATGAATCGCGTTACCTTTAAAGCAATTGATTCAATCTTGGCGATGCCTTTCATTTTTATTTTTAAACTTTTCAACCAAAATTGATCAATTTCGTTAAGCCGTTTGTGCCACTATTGATCACAGATTTGAGCAGGTTTGGTAATCAGAAGGTAATTTTCAGACTATTGATGTACTACGTAAGTGGCACCTACACTTCATTTACACAGAGCAATTTAATTGCCTCGTATTAATGCTTATTTTTACTGCTATCAGGCAATTCAATTGCTCCGTATAAATGAAATTTCATTTTTAAGTACAAATATAGCTACCGCTACTATAACATAGAGGATAAAATTGATTGGCATGAGTTACAAAAGTAGCACGCTTTTATATTTTGACATAATATCCATTGGATATGATGAAAGCTGGTGGTGCATGGACATGTTCCAGCTTAGCTGATACCACGGTCCTATGCGAAGCACTGTTTTCATTGGTGATGATGAGCCTTGCTTTGCAAAACCCCCCTTTGGTGCAGCTCCAAGTCTTCGTCTTAACATTGCTCTTGTGGCAGTAGAAAGTGTACCCGTTCACGACAGCCAGTTCCTTCCCATCTTTCTTTCTCACCCATTGCAGCACTGGAAATAAATAAGGCATTTTATGCTGTTCTAGAATTTATATGTAGATATGGTTACCAGCTAAGTTTTACAGTCAGGCCGCGTTAGCTAATCAGAAGTGCCTATTGCTGGCAAAAGAAAAGTTAGAAAAGCTAAAGTAGCCTGCCTGAGACATGCAATATTTGGTTAATATGGAAGTATAGGAATATAAAGAGGGCTCGTGGCTATCCACACGAGTCGATCGATCAACGTTAAGCTACGCTTGCCGCACTCTGTTCATGGGTAGGTGATCATCAATTTCGTATCGAGACCCCGCCGTACCCCGGAAGGCACGTTACGTTGGCAGTCCCAAATCCGGAATCGTAGATCTTTGACAATCGTTTCGGGTTGTCAGAAGCCCGAAAGTCTGACAACCAGTTTTACCCAGAGATATCATGTTACGCAGTAAATGGTTTTATGTAAAATACTGGTGTTCAGGTGCAACCAGTTAGACTGGAAAAGGCTAAGCAAACGATGATGTTGTAGGTACAGAAGTATAGAAATTAAACTTAGAACCAAACGCACTAAAAAGAAAGACACATACTCGTACAAATAGTGATTCATCGCTACTGTTTGAAAATATTTAATAATTAAGTTCTAGTTAAGTATATGTTTATTAATAATATTTTGACTTATATGTATTTAAAGACAGAAACATATAGTATGAAGTAGTATATACAGGGTGAAATTGAACACATGCGACAAAACGAAATGGGAGATTGTACTCATCATTATGAACAACTTTTACTAAGGGACCATACCTTTTTTTTTTTTTTTTATGGATGGGAAATCATCTAATGACCCCTCCCGCTCTGGGTGGAGCGAAGGGAGTGTCAGACTCTTACTGACTAAAACCCATCCGTGTTCCTTCCTTAGCCCTTTGAAAAAAAAATCAGCTGTTACCTACATTTTGACGAGTTACTCGAACATAAATGTAGGGAAAAGCTGTTTTTTTTTCGCGATTTCAGGTTTGTTCCCATAGTAAAAGTTGTTCATAATGATGAGTACAATCTCCCATTTCGATTTGTCGCATGTGTTCAATTTCACCCTGTATCGTATAACTAAGCATAATCCAAAATTATGTGGTATTCGGATGGCGCGCTAGCTCCAATGCTATGCCTACATTTATTGTACATACAAAGAAACCACTTTAATACAATTGCGAGTGATTGATAGTATGTGTGTGTGCGTGTGAGACACTGTGAAACAAGCCCCAAGACTATAATAAACAATCATAATACACCCAAGAGCAATGAATTAGGGTCACATAAAAATACCTGAAAGGCTTGGAAACTAAGAATGCTAGCTTAAAGAAATAAATAGACAATTAAATGTTCCTTAACCTTTTGAACGCCAGAGTATAAACGTATCGCCGTACCCCTGTCGCCAGGCCACTTTAACAAAACAACAACACACACACACACTCAAAACAAAAAATTTCTCGATATTAGTGGTTTATTTATATTAGTTTCTTGCAATACAATATAGACGGAAGCTTAAACTTTTAAATTATATAAATAAAAACACACAAAATTAATGATTAAATTGTTTATTTCATAATATAGTGCGAACCGTGCGACGTGTATTTTGTCATATATGTGACAATGGCGTTCAAAAGGTTAAATGAAAGTAATGATAAAATATGTGACCCTTTTCATTGCTCTCGAGTGTATTATAACAGTGGCTAGATGAGATTAACACTCTCATCGCCATACGGTCCGCCAGCGGGACGTATGTTTTCGAGTAAGGCACGCCACCTTTAAGTTACACTAACCGAGATCAGCAGGCCGTACGGGCCGCCGGCGTACCGTATCTTTCGCGCCAATATGTAACCAAATTTCCGTTATTATTTACGAAAAATATCGAGTCTAAATCTTTGCCGTACATTGATGGGTTTGGACAAACCAGGTAGACGTGATCGAAATAACCAGGATTGCTCAGGTAGGCACCAATTTGGAAAGTCTCCGTTAGTCGACCACCGCAACAGAATAGTCAGAAGAAGATGCATTCACTGCTATGAAAAGAAAAGAGAAGAAGGTTTGACAAGTGTAGAAGCATGTAAAGTAACAAAAAAAGTCAATACGGTGTGTTTACTTTGCTCTTCAAATCCTAGTGTATGCTCTGAATGCTTTGCCAACTTCCATAGCGCCATTAAAAGGCAATAATTATGTTAATTCACTAATAAAACTAAGTTTATTTCATTTAAAACTGCTTTTTAATTCCTGTAATTAACCCTCTAGTTACCCTATAAATTTAAAGATAGAGCAACCATTTTTTTTTTTAATTGTGGGTATTTAAGTAAATTTTACACCTGATAGCTTCAATTTTCTGAAACAGCAGGCCATGCGCTATAAAATTAATATGAAATTGCGAGGTCGTAGCGGACCGCACGGCCTGCTAGTAAAAATACACAATGAGGCCGCCGGCAGACCGTATGGCCTGCTAAACCCGCTATAGATTTTTCGCCGTGGCCTGCACTGGTCGGCAAATCTGCGACCCGCCGGCAGACCGCACGGCTTGCTGCACTGAAAAATTTTATACATGGGTGGCGGTGAGAGTGTTAAGTAAAACAACACGGTACGTAACATATTTTTAATGATTAAAAAAAAGAACTGACTAAAACACCAATAATTAGATGCAAACGTTTGCAACAATACTATTTATAAGATAAAAAACTAAAAAACAACCAATGTACCGCATAATTATGAAATTTGGTATTTTTCATTACGTTATACAATAACAAACACATTTCCGTAATTAAAAATGTTCAAAATCTAGTCGCAATTTCATCTCGGCGACAATAGAATAGAATAGAATAGAATACTCTTTATTATGTACACCATATAAATTACAGACATAAATATAGAAAACTTTACAATGGGTGACACAATGGGCGGTCTTATCGCTAAGAGCGATCTTTTAAAGACAACCTTTGGATGGATTAAAAACGGGAAGGACAGACAAATACTGTAGGTAGCCTGTGGTGTACCATTTACACAATCAATGTCAAAAACTTGCCAAAAATACAGGGAAAATAGAGATATTGTGGACAGGATTGAGACTGAAATTAGAATACGAAAGTTCTTAAAAATACGGGAATTACCCTCAGATGAGAATATTGTCCGATAAGTAACGACAAACCCTTTACAGCAACCACGTATAGGCGGCGGAAGCCAGTTCCCATAATTACAAGTCCCAAAAATACGACAATAAATTAAACTGCGTATATCTTATGAAATTCCCAGTCTGCATATAAAAAATTCAATCAAATCCAGTCAGTTACCGGCAAAACCACTACTATTTAGTTTGGTCGAAAAAAAAAAACTTTTTATTTCCATGTTAGGATAGTTTCAAAATACTCATAAGCATTCGTATGGTATGTATGTCGCTGCCAACTGGGGTAAATTAGCCGTTCAGTTAACTGCCTAGCCTTTTAACTAGCGGCCTAAATGATATTTCGCCAATTCGTCTAAAACAACATTTAATGAACTGGCTGGCTGATGCTTAGACCGTTTATACAAAATTGTTTCTAACCTCAAATCAGATAAAAAGGGAAAACGTAACGTTAATGTGGGCGATTGACAAGCAGAAATCCGCCCCTAAGACGACCCACTGACCGCTTATTTGAAATAATGATTCGACTTTGACGTTTGAGTACCTACCTATTGCCAGTGTTTTCATTTATTGCAGTCACAACATTGTATGTTCATTAACAGAAAATGTTTCTAAAACGTTACTAAAGCTTGATAATATACCCCCCCTTCGAAATCATAAATTTTGGGGGCGCATGAACGTGTCCCAACTTGGCTGATTTCAGTACCCGCTTCGAAGGTTCGGTCATATTGGTCGTTATCAACCTTGCTTTGCAATTCTTCCCGAAGGTGCAAGTCCAGAGAAGAGTTGTCATACTTTGTACTCTGCAGTAAAAAGTGTAGCCATCTACGACGGCTAGTTCTTTCATGGAATTCCTTTTTGCCCATTTCACTGTAAATAAGTATAATATCTATATGAAATAGGTCGGATATGCAATTAGAATCAACTATGTAAAACTCTACGTAAAATGAGCTCATTGTTATTGTCTAGCCAGGCATTATTTTATTAAATCGTTGCTGTCAAAAACCTAAAGGCCAGAGATCACAGAAACGGCATCCCTTACTTCTCCTAAAATTGTTTGTCCGAAAATCATTATCCACAACACGTTAACTTCAGTAAACACAATGTTCAAAAATTCGAAATTTTGTATTCTGTTATAATATCGAGTACTATAATGATTGAATCTCCTGATTTTGCATGAAATAAAGTCATATGTCCTAAGTATTGTATTACAGTACCCGGCGATAAATATTGCACATCGACATTTGGAAAGAAACAATCGGCTAATTTCGGCTTCGTAGTGCGTTATCTCTGTCGCACACTACCTATGTGACGTTAACTGACGTTTTGTCAGTCGTTGTTCAAGTGCGATAGAGTGCGGTCGCGTCCAGTTCAAAATATATATCTAGAGTTGTTAACACCCCCAAATTTAAATAATTTAAAGTTGTACTATGGCATCTTTAGGAAAAATAGAGGAACCTTTTTATTTTACCCCAACCTAAAGCAATCATTTATAGAAAAATTGGTGAATTTAATACAAAGAATAAAAAGAATTATCAAAAGAAGCAAATCATAATTGTTTTAACAGCTCCTAATAGATACCGGACTGTTTGTATTTCGTGCGACAGAGATAACGCTCTACGAAGCCGAAATTAGCCGATTGTCTCTTTCCAAAGATCGATGTGCAATATATATCGCCGGGTACTGTATATAATGTGTATTATTCCGAATGTTCATTCATAATAAAATTGTTAATCCTAAAACATTTGCTAAAAATTAGGTTAGGACATAAACGAATCGCTGTAAATCCGACTCCACGCAGTCTTGTCTGCCCTACCCCTAGAGTGTAGTTTAGAATCGCGTAGGCGCGTAGGGGCGAGACGGCCCGCGGGCTGAGGAGCAGGAGGCTGCGAGCGAACCGCCGCGGCTGAGGCTGGCCGGCCAATTCGGCCAGCAATAATATATTTGCAATAATATATTTTGTAATGTTCGATTTATTTTTTGTTATGTTATTGTGTGGTGTACAATAAATAAATAATAAATAAGCCTGAGTAAGAAAATCTGCAACATAAAAAAGCAATACGAACTTTTAGTTTAAATAATAATACAAGATTTTTAAAGAAAAGAAAGAAAGGAAAAAATTATTTTTATTTAGCACTAGTCATGTGTAATTACCAGTGATCGGAATAGGCTGAGTATATTTACCTAAACTTCGGAGAACAGAAACAGAAAGTGGAGACTTCCTTACGACGACATTTTTTTTCCCGGAATTGGGGAAAAATCTTAAATAAGTTGAAAATAAGCTTTATTTAATATGGGTAAAGGCTATTTTTAACTAAACTTGCGTTTACCTAATTTTCGGGATTTTCACGTAAAATCCCGAAATAAATAGTCGAACTTTAATTCATGTATTCCAATTATATGTAATGTATGATATAACGGTTAATTTAAGGATAGTAAATAAAGCTTAAATAAAGCTTCTTAAAGCGTCTTAAATAAAGCTTATTTTCAACTTGTTTCAGATTTTTCCCGAATTCCGGAAAAAAAAATGTCGTCGTTAGGAAGTCTCCACTTTCTGTCTCTGTTCTCCGAAGTTTAGGTAAATATACTCAGCCTATTCCGATCACTGGTAATTACGAAGCCTGAAGCCGGAGGACGCAAAAAAAAAACGAATTTGATTGAAATTAAAATTATATTGAGGATAAAAGATACAATTCAATCTACTGTAGTATGTAGAAACTACAGACCGCCACCTGCGACTCTCACATACTCCTTTCGTTTCTTTTACTAAAAACTTAATGCTAAATAAAAAGGCTGCGCCAAGTCCCCGTCGGCGTCGCCCCGTTCAGCAAAATGCCAGAAGTTGTCTAGTATTTTTCTGTGCCTGACGCTGGTTTTGAAACCGATCTCACGATGAGTTTAATGGATGTAAATCAGTCTTGTTATAATAAAATAATTTATGTGTAGCTAATGATAATACATACATACATAAAATCACGTCTTCTTTCCATGGGAGTAGGCAGGAATTACAGAACGCCATTACTAATGATAAAATTTATTAGGAAATCTGAAATCGATTCGCTAGACCAATAAACATTAAATTTTAAAATAAAATCCATTCGAAATAACAAATGCCGGTGGTGCATGTGAATGGTTGTCCTTAACGGACACTATTTGGCGCTCCGAGGGTGTTGCTTCATTCGTGAAGATCAACCTGGCTTTACACAAATTCCCGTAGGTGCAATTCCAGATATTGGTTTTTGCAAATTTCTTTTTACAGAAGAAAGTGTATCCGTTTATAATAGCATATTCTTTTCCGTCAGTTTTCTTCACCCATTGAACTGAAAATTAATAAACTGATTATAATAATATGTAATTTATAACGTGCAAGAGTGCTGTGACATAAAAAAAAATGTAATAATGTGTGTAATTTTATTGTGTACGCATTAAAACGGAAACCCGAGACAAAAATCTATAAAAGAAAACAAAACGTGTGGGGAACGCAGGAACGAAGTTCAAAATGAAAATCTAAGATGACGGCTGCGAAAATTTTAAAAAGGACAAAGAATTAAATAAATATTGTAGCCGCCATTTTAGCATATTATTATGTTGACCTCATTATCGGCTTCAACACCCTCGAAAACCATGAAAACGACACCCATGACGAAAATTCGAAAATGTTTGCAGCCGCCATCTTCGATTTATATTTGGACCTCACTATTGGCTTCAGCACCCTCGAAAACCATGAAAACTATCTGTCTCTTTCTTATTATATATAATAAAAAAGTCGCATGGGGACATAACGCTTTTTCGTTACGTGACGACTTCTCCAAGTTTACTCCTACCACAAGCTTTGTTAAAGAACTTCGTTTCAAGAAGTTTAATATTTCCTGCAATAATGACAAGAGAATATTTATATATTAATTCAAGTCACTAGACTATTAAACCTTACATTTTTATAAAGTCCTTGAAAAATCATAATCTTCGGAGGTGCATGTGTATGGTTCTCCTTACTATTTGCCGATCTGAGGGTGTGACTTCGTTAGTAGTCATAAGCTTAGCTCTGCACTAATCTCCAAAGGTGCAATACCATAAAATAATATTAGAAGATATTGTTGTTCATTTATTTTATTTGTATTATAGCTAAATTCGTATTACACTTTTATATTTAAAAGTGACATTTTAAACTTCGAAACACTTGGTCACGAATTAGTTTTCTCTGGGCCAATTAAAATCAAATTTTGACATTAAATCCATTAGAAATCACAAACGCTGGAGGTGCATGTGTATGGTTCTCCTTAACAGATACTATTTGGCGCTCCGAGGGTGTGACTTTTTTGGTAGTGATCAGCCTAGCTCTGCAAGAACCTCCAGACGTGCAATACCAGATATTCGTCTGAAGACTTTTCTTTTTAAAAAAGAAAGTGTATCCGTTTACAATAGCAAGTTCCTTTCCGTTAGTTTTTTTAACCCATGTAACTGAAAAACGAAATCGTTATAATAAATAAAACGAGTAATAAGCTACGACAGAAAGACTGACAAATTTATAAGCTAATATTTTATTAAACAGTTGCTGTGAGCGAAAAACCGAAGCGCTTACGACAAAATAGATAAGGTCCGGCCACGCTAAATTTGCCAAATATGTTAACAACAATGGCCGCTGGAAATTGAATAAAATCGATAAACGAGAACATTTATTGTAAGTATTGTTTGTTTTCGTCTAGTTAGCTCAGAGATTTAGACGAAAATAAACATTACTTACAATAAATGTTCTTGTATATCGATTTTATTCAATTTCGAGCGGCCATTGTTGTTTACGTCTTTGGCAAATCTAGCGCGCCCCACCCTAGATAGAATACTCTTTATTATGTACACCACAGAAATTATACATATAAACGTAGAAATTTTCACATTATACAAGGGGTGACACAATAGGCGGTCTTGTCGCTAAAAGCGATTTTTTAAGACAACCTTTGGATGGATTAAGGGAGAAGGAGAGACAGTACCTACTCCAGGTTGTCTGTGGTGTACCATTTACATAAATATTCGAAGCTGCTAACTCCATTTTTGGCTTAACTATTTAGTATCAAATGAAAGAGAAACCTCACCTATTTCTGCCGTAACTCACCTGGAAGGAAGGTATATGTGCCAACGATATTGCCTAATATGGCTTAACTGTACTTATCTTTAGAATAAAAATAGAAATTTCTCTTTCATTTGATACTAAATAGTCAGTTAAGCCAAAAATGGAGTAAGCAGCTTAGAATACTTAGCCGACGATATATACAATAAATACAACAAACACATACATGAAACATATTAGACTAATCTGTAACAATATGTATAGTAATAATCATGAAACAAGTGCAAAGAACAAACAAAAAGGTATTTATGGAAAGAGATAATATTGAATAATACTAGAAGATAATATTGTTGTTCTTTTATTTATTTTCGACACAAGCCGTAATATTTGTGTTATAGCTAAATTCGTATTACACTTTTATATTTAAACAAGTGACATTTAATAAATTTTGAATCACTTCCATAATTCATAATTCATAATTTTTCCATCAAAAAATCCATAATTCATAATTTTGAATCACTTTGTCACGAATTTGTTTTCGCTGAGTCCAGCGGAAACAAAGAACAAGGCTCACGGCCCATACAAAATTAACCCACATCCTACAGAAAAGATAAGTATCTCAAAAAAATGTTAAAATTGAGTACAATAAGATGGCATACATATAAAATATGAGGTTTAGTGACCACTAAACCTCATATTTTAACATAAAATCCATCAGAAATCACAAACGATGGTGGTGCATGTGTATGGTTCTCCTTAATAGTCACTATTCGGCGCTCCGCAGGTGTGACTTCGTTGGTAGTTATCAGCCTAGCTCTGCAACAGCCTCCAGCCGTGCAATACCAGATAATCGTCTGAAGACATTCATTTTTTAAATAGAAAGTGTATCCGTTTACAATAGCAAGTTCCTTTCCGTTAGTTTTTTTAACCCACGTAACTGAAAAACAAAAAATGTAATCGTTATAATAAATAAAACGAGTAATAAACTACAACAGAAAGACCGACAAAATAAGCCAAACAGTTGCTGTGAGTGAAAAACAGAAGCGCTTACGACAAAATAGATAGAATACTCTTTATTATGTACACCATAGAAATTACACATAAAACGTAGAAATTTTAACATTATACAAGGGGTGGCACAATGGGCGGTCTTATTGCTAAAAGCGATCTGTTATAGACATCCTTTAGATGGATTAAGGGAGAAGGAGAGACAATACTGCAAGTTGTCTGTGGTGTACCATTTACATATATAAGGTCCCATTAAAATACATAGATGGCCAAACTTTTTGAAATCATTCAAACCACCAAAATAATGACGATGGTATTTAAATATATAAGAAAAACGCTTTAGATACTTACAAGAAAAATAATCAGCTAACGAAAATACACTAATGTGCCGGCAATTTATTATTTTAGGTCAAAATAAAATCACTTTAATCAATGTTTTTTTTTTGCTTGGATAACTTTGGTTACACGTACTGAGTGCTGTGTTAAAATTTGTCTATCTATTAATTTAATGGGACCCTGTATACAATAAATACAACAAACATATACATACTCGTAAAACATACCTATTAGACTAATCTATAAAAATATGTACAGTTACAATCATGAAACAAGTGCAAAGAACAAACAAAAAGGTGTTTATGGAGAGAGATAGTATTAAATACCTAATACTAGAAGATATTGTAGTTCTTCCATTTATTTTCGACACAAGCTGTAATATTTGTGTTATAGCTAAATTCGTATTACACTTTTCTATTTAAACAGTGACACTTATTTTTTGAATCACTTTGTCACGAATTTGTTTTCGCTGTGTCAATAAACCTCATATTTTAACATAAAATCCGTTAGAAATCACAAACGATGGTGGTGCGTGTGTATGGTTCTCCTTAAAAGTCACTATTCGGCGCTCCGCAGGTGTGACTTCGTTGGTAGTTATCAGCTTAGCTTTGCAAGTTCGACCAGAAGTGCAATACCAGACAATCTTGTGAAGAGATTTCATTTTTAAAAAGAAAGTGTGTCCGTTTACTATAGCAAGTTCCCTTCCGTTAGTTTTTTTTACCCATTTAGCTGAAAAAAATAATAAACTTGTATACGACCACGGCAGAAATTCTAAACGAATGGATAATTATTCAAAACGCAATATTTACATTTTATCACCGAGAACTGAGACAGTTATCACAAGAAGAAGAAATAAATAAATGAGAAAAATAAATAACAATATGAAGAGTTTGAAAATAAATAAATTCCATGTTGTACTTAATAGGGGCACAAAATATTAGAATTACCAACAACTAGCTAACAACAACAACTAACATCATTAAAAATTCACATCACAAAATCGTGATTTTTAATGCTTATTTAACAGCGATACTTTTTATATTGACAACATGGCAAACTATTAAAATATTTTAGAATAGAATAGAAATGGGACCAACCAATGCAAATTAATTACAAGATAGTACCTAATTAAGTTTTTACGAATTAAAGAAATTAATGAATGAAAGAAAAGAAAAGAAACAAAATAAGTTTATTTGCCGTAAATATTATGCAGAGAAAAAACACAAACAGAAAAATAATAAGTTGAGGAAAATATGCGTCACATCTACGCAAAACGGCTTTCCAAAGCCGGCGACACAAAGACGTACTTGTAACAGTTTCATATAGTATTTATACATAGTGACGAAATTATTACAACTGACTTTGTTAATCATTTGTTCGCTAGAACAACATACCTTAACCTTTTAACCGCTTACATCGGATTAATCCGACAAATATTTTCTTGTCCATTCCGCCAGAGTCGTATATATACGACCAAATAACACAGCTCGTTTAATCTGTATTATTATTACATCATCACTGCTCGTTTCATCGGTATTTATTTTACGTTTTTTTTTTTTTTTTCTCGGGCGCTGGGTGCACGACAACTGATATAAAGTCGGGCGGTTAAAAGGTTAAACTTTAACAAAAAAACCATTACAAATCAGGAACGATGGAGCTTCATGTGTATGGTCCTCCTTCATTGACAGTATTTTACGTTGTGAGGGTATCTCATCATACAAGAACACGATGCTGGCTCTACAGGTTCTTCCGAAAGTGCAATACCAGGTATTCTGTCTATGACCAATTCTTTTACAGTTAAAAGTGTATCCGTTTACAATAGCAAGTTCCTTTCCGTTACATTTTTTCACCCATTGAACTAGAAAATAATAAATTCGTTTTATCATCTTAACGAGATAGTAAAAATTATATTGGTAATTAACCTTTTGAACGCCAGAGTATAAACGTATCGCCGTACCCCTGACGCTAGGCCACTTTAACAAAACAACACACACACACACACTTAAAACAACAAATTTCTCGATATTTGTGGTTTATTTATATTAGTTTCATGCAATACAATATAGACGGAAGCTTAAACTTTTAAATTATATATATAAAAAAGACACAAAAGTAATGATTAAATTGTTTATTTCATAATATGGTGCGACCGTGCGACGTGTATTTTGTCATATATTTGTGACGTTGACGTTCAGGGTAAGATTTCGTTTGTCACATATATGTGACAATGGCGTTCAAAAGGTTACTTGAATCAAATAATCAATTGACGACTAAAAAATGACGACGGTAGAGATGACTTATAAAGATGTGCATCCCGCAAGAGTTAACTTGAGACTGCGCTCAGATGACGCGACTCAGGTGAGGCGTCGATGGCGAGAGCGGTAAAAGCGCGGGGTTCGGGAGGTGCCGCACGGATCTCAAGTTAACTCTTGCGGGAAGTATGGAAGAAGACATGCTGCCCTGGCCGAAAATAAATTGGGATCAGGGCCAGAGAATGATGACGTCAGCAAAATATTAAAAAAAAATCAAAGAAGCGTGACTTATTATTGTTACACCAATTAAAATGTTATTAATGAAATGTGAATTCATTTGAAAATGCTCGGTACAAATTAGCCTAACTGGTTAATAATAATACAATAATTACAAGATATTATATTCATTTATTCATGAAAGACATTGTTAGAAGGCTGAAATTTTTCGTATTGTCAAGAAATCCATTAAAAATCTCAAATGACAGAGGTTCATGCATATCGTTACCCTTGGTTGCCTATACTGTGAGCTAATAATCCGTAAAGGAGATTGCCAGAATTCAGCTTCAGTTTTGCATCCAGTCTAAACTTACGAGTCCTAAAAATAAACATATCCATTCTGACAATTAAGTAAAGTTTGGTAAAATGTTAATATTTAGGTATTAAAATAACTTATATTTAACTTTAAAACCCATTTGGTTTCATCGAGTCATAACTCTAATACAATACGGCCGTTGAATAATGGCCGGTCTGAACTTTGCGCAGAAGGCTGTGCAATAACATTTATTGGGAACCAAACGGTGACATGAGGCGAGTGTGAGTGAGAGAACATGCGCGAAAGTTCGCAGAGCCTATATTCAGACCAGCCATGGTTCATTGACCGTATTATACCTACGCCACAATATGGCCTTAGCGCCACGAATATTTCCTCCTTTTAAAATAAAAAAATCCATTACATATCTCAAAGGACTGAGGGTCATGCGTATGGTTTGTCTCCTTAATGGACAGTATTTGACGTTTCGCAGGATTAACGTCATTTATGAAGACAACACTAGCTTTACAAGTTCCGTAGGTGCAGTACCAGGTATTTAGCCGAGGTCTTAATCTCCTGCAGTAGAAAGTGTATCCGTTAACAATAGCCAGTTCCTTACCGTTAAATTTTTTCACCCATTGGACTGAAAATAAAATAATTATTACTACCACAAATCATCATAACCTGCCTAGCCTTTTCCCAACTATGTTGGGGTCGGCTTCCAGTTTAACCAGATGCAGCTGAATACCAGAATTTTACACAGAGCGAGAGCCTAACGGACCTCCATAACCCAATTACTGGCTAACACGATAGCCTATGGTAAGGCCAGTTTTGAGACTACCCGTAATTACTGTCAAAGATCTAAAAATGACAGCTGAGACCAACGGCTTACCGTGCTTTCTGAGGCACGGAGGGGTTTTTGTATGTAAGTAATGGATAGTCACCTATCTACGGACCGACCTAGGCAAGCGTTGCTTAGCTTTGAATATCGACCCGTGCGGCTGTTATTAGTTAACTACGAGCCACAAATATGAATTAAAGAGTTCAATTACAATAATCATAGCCTGCAAAAGGCAGAAAATCAGTAATTTTGTAGTTTGTGTAGAAGTTACTCGTATTTTAAATAAGATTTAGATCATAATTATAGTTATATTAGGTCCTTACATATGAAATTGGCGTTTTGTATGGAAGGAACAAAAAGTCGAATATTTTTTAATATAATATATTTAATTAATCAAAGTATGAACCATTGTTTTCAATGCACTTTTGCCATCTTATAGGTAGTTCATTGATCCCTTTACTAAAAAAACCAGTCGGACGGGAATCAATAAAATCTTTGAAGGCGATTTGGACTGCCCCATCGGAGTTGAATTTTTTCCCTTGCAAAAAGTTATCCAAATTGCGAAAAAAATGGTAATCTGTTGGAGCAAGGTCCGGGGAGTACGGAGGATGTCTAAGACATTCCAATTCAAGCTCTTCTAATTTGGTAGCCGTCTGTTGCGCAGTGTGTGGTCTGGCGTTGTCGTGAAGCAGCAGTGGCGTGGAGCGATTGACCAGCCTTGGTTGTTTAGCCGCTAGCTTTTCCATCATGGTTTGTAATTGCTGACAATAGACATCAGCTGTAATAGTCTGGCCAGATTTGAGAAAACTGTAATGAACAATACCGGCACTAGTCCACCAAACGCTTACAAGTAACTTTTTTGAGGTTAATTTTCGCTTGGGGCAGGATTTGGCTGGCTGGCCAGGATCCAACCATTGCGCTGAGCGCTTCCGATTATCGTAAAGAATCCATTTTTCATCACAGGTAATGATTCGGTTTAAAATACCTTCATTGTTGTGCCGGTTCAGTAATGTAACGCAGCAGTCGACGCGCGTTTGCCGGTTTGCTTCAGTCAATTCGTGCGAGGGTATAGTGCTCAAACCCAATAAGTACGAAATTCGAAACGGCGAAAAAAATTAAGAAACGGCTAAACGTGGTGACTTTATTGGGTTATTACCTTAAGTAATTATCTATGATATACTCTCAGATAATTACTTAAGGTAATAACCCAATAAAGTCACCACGTTTAGCCGTTTCTTAATTTTTTTCGCCGTTTCGAATTTCGTACTTATTGGGTTTGAGCACTATACCCTCGCGTGAGGTACCCACCTTTCAAGCTTTTTAATCTTCCCAATTTGCTTCAAGTGAATTAAAACAGTTTTATCACTAACATCGAAGCCTGCAGCTAACTCGGACGTGGTTTGCGATGGGTCCGCTTCCACAATAGCCTTCAATTCTCCATTATCAACTTGGGTCTCAGGCCGTCCACGGGGCTTGTTCTGCAGGTCGAAATTTCCAGAACGAAAACGTTGGAACCAAAAACGAACTGTGTTTTCTTTTGCAACATGACCGCCATACACATCATTCACCCTTCGAGTCGTTTCCGCAGCACTAGTGCCACGGCGGAACTCGTACTCGTAAATAATGCGATATTTTAAATTTTCCATTTTGTAAAATGAGTGACGCAAACAGAAAAAACAGAAGAAAAAAAACAAATGAATGACGGTCCTCGAAGCACAAATACATGAGTAAATAGCTGTACAAATTTGAATTTGGAATTCCTTACCAAAGAGGAGAAATTCGTGATTAAAGTGGCCAGTACGAAAAACGCCAATTTCATATGTAAGGACCTAATATTATAATATTACTGTCATCAAGAAAATGAACATTTACATCACATTTTTCAAGTTGCCAAAAGATTAAAGATGAGTTAGGTCACCGTAAATGTAGGTATGGTGTTTATATATTTTTTTTTTTAATTAACAATTTTCATAAGGATTGGTCACAAATAGCAGAATATAGGGATAAGGAAGAAGGAGGGAAGGGCGCCGTTTGTGTCCCTTTGCCCTGTAGTGGGACACAAATGTCTGATAATAATAATAATACATTTCTATAAACGGGACTATAAAACAACATTTCAAATTATATACTAATTCTGTATCATCATCCCCTTAAACCACATACATTTTATTGTTAATTATTTCGGTATCAGTAAATATATATATTTACAAAATAAAGTGTATCCTTTTGTAATGACAAGCTCTTTTCCGTCAGTTTTTTTAAGCCATTTTACACAATAATAAATACGTACTCACCCTAATACACAATGATATCAAAACACAATTTCTTATTTTAACAAAAATAAGTTAAATCCATTTAAAAACCCGTATTACAATAAAACATACAAGATATAAAAATTAAAACTAACATCGATTGACTAGAATGTATTGTTTTTATCACTGATTAATAAGACAACCTTAAAGTTTAATATAAAATCCGTTAGTAATCACAAACCTTGGACGTGCATGTGTATGGTTCTCTTTAACTGAACATATTTGGCGCTCCGAGGGTGTGGCGCCATTGATGAAAGTCAGCCTGGATTTACACGAATTTCCTTTGGTGCAGTACCAGATACTAGTCCGCGAAAATTGTTTTTTGCAGAAATATGTGAAGTGGTTCATAATAGCGAGCTCCTTCCCGTCAGTTTTTTTTACCCATTGAACTGTAAACAAATAAACTCGTTATAATAGTAGCGTGGAAAAATATTCAACAGTAAAAAATAATTAAAAGAGTCTCCATGGAGTTTCTTGCCCGTTCTTCTCCATAGGTACCTACGCTTTGGAATGGGCAACTAGCTTCATCTTTCTGACTGACCGACCCCTTGACAATTCAAAAGTGCCTGTAATTGGTTTAATTGAAATAAATGCTTTGAGTTTGAGTTTGACTACTTACATTTATCTAAAAAAAAAACACTTAATTTTATTTTTATTATTTGTTGTTATAGCGGTCACAGCAGTATTCACTCGGAAAATTTCAAATGTCTACCTATGATGGTTCAAAAGATACAGCCCGATGACAGACTGACGGACCGACGGACGGACGGACTGACGGACAGTGGAGCCTCAGTAATATGATCCCGTTGGCACTTTTTGGGTAGGAAACCCTAAAAAACGAATTTCATTCGTATGAAAAAAAAAAAAGTTATAAACAAAATAAGTTCATTTATTTATTTACGATATTATTGTTATAAAAAGTACCATTAAATTTAACACTCGTATTACAATTACACTCACTTTATCATTCGCTTTAGCGCGCTCGCACACGGCATACTTTTTGTAGGTCCTACAATCGGTCAGATTATTTCGCCCCATGTTATTTAGACCGACTTTTTGTAGGACGTGTGTGTTGCACAATATTGCCATCAGTACGTTCGAGTATTGGACGTCGGCGGGCAGCCTTATCCTTCGCTATGCCAATAAACCTTAAGGGGAATGCGCTAGGTAGCCCGCGAAATTCTATTCTACTGACTATTTCATGAAATATCAATCAATAGAGGATTATTTGAACATAGAAGGTTTTATTGAAGATTTTAACCTTTTAAGCGCTTGGCTAAATATCAGTTGCCGTGCCACTAGCGCGCGGCTACAAATCGATAAAATCAAGATAAAATTATACCTAGAATAAATAAGAAGGAGAAATCGTTGTATCGATTATAAAATTCGCAATTTTTTTTTATCTCTATTTAATAATGGTTTTGATTGTACCACGCAGTTAATAGGACGAAAATAGAACGAAAAAATCATGCATGTTCTTTGTCGTAGAAATACGTCACGAGCGGTAGGGGCACAGAAACATGTCTCGCATAAATGCGACACAAGCGGGTAAAAGGTTAATAATAATAATTATTATTCTTATTATTAATGATTATTATTCTGTAAATACATACACGTTACGCTCGCGAATCATATTTGTTTTAATATACAACCTGACACACCCGGCAAGTCGCACAAAACAAAAGACAAATTTAAATTTCGCGGTTTACCCTGGCGCTTCAACCTTAAATTTTAATATAAAATCCATTAGAAATCACAAATGACGGAGCTGCATGTGTATGGTTCTCCTTAATTGACCATAATTGGCGTTCGGAGGGTGTGGCGCCATTGGAAAAGATCAGCCTGGCTTGACATCCTCTTCCCCTGGTACAATACCAGACACTCGTCCGAGAAAATTTCTTATTGCAATAGAATGTATAGTGGTTCATGATAGCAAGCTCCTTCCCGTTTCTTTTCTTTACCCATCGCACTGAAATATTTAAGAAATGACGTATTAAGGCTAAAGTAGAATCAAGCGGTACATTTTCCGTGAACCAACGCACTACAGGCGGGTCGCACCTCACTTTTTTTACCCGACTACGGCTAAGCAAAAAGGAAGGTTATGATTTTGACTGGTATGAATGTATGTAAGTTCATCTGTTCCCTCATAACTTCTAAAGTACTTGTCATAATTAAACAAATGAGGTATCTTTGGAAGCGTCTTGATCGTCCGCTGGTTATAGGCTATGTGACATCACATTAAATTGAATATGGCGCCCTCTAGCGGACAGTCATGATCTACAAAAAAATGTTTTTTAATTATGCCATGTGGGGTATCAAATGAAAGGACTTAATTAGCACATTTCAAAAATATAAATATAATTGAAATAAGCACCAAAATAATTAAATAAAAAATAAGTTTAAAAACTAAAACCCGACTACCGAAAAGGACGAAACAAGAAAGTATCATCCCGTGGTCGCATGGCACTATACTAAAATACATAATAATAAGCTATGGTAGCATACGACCACAGGAAGGTACTTTCTTGCTTCGTCCTTTTCAGTAGTCGGGTTTTAGTTTTTAAACTTATTTTTTGTACAAAAATGCGTTGCACTGCGGCCCGTTGTGGCTGTAACGGGCGCTTGACTTTACTCATTGTTTCGATGGGTTAAAAGCAGTTCTGCTTTTTGCGAATTTCCCCTCAAATATGTTCATATTTGAGGGGAAATTCCTGTATTTTTCGACCGGATAGTAGCGAAACTTCCGACGATGACATTGAAAACAGCAACATCTAACACAACACAGCAGAGCAACGACATACAAAAGAACCGAGAAAGCAGTAGAACCCCGCCAAAAGACTCAACGATGAAGCTCGACCTTAACCAATCTGGCGGCAAGGTCGTCAAAAGACGCCCATCCATAGATATAATTACCCATCTCTCCACTAGTCCAATGCTTACTCTAGGATGCATATCCGGTAGGCTCTTAAATCCTTACCTATTCTTCGGGCACATTTTCCCTACCATTACCGTGCCTCCCGGTCTATTCCTTTATATGCAATGGTCGCTGTAGCACCATGAACATAAGGCTACAGGAGCTATTGCGAATCTTGGGGTTCATTCGATTAATCGAGTCTGGTTTAACCATGCTGGGATCCGTGCAATTCATTGATTCATTATAAAGAAAAACTTAAGGGATGGGCTAAAGTAGCCTGCGAAATTCAAATTTACAAGTTACGTTTTTTTGCAATTTGCAGGTCAGGGTCAGGTATGTATGTCGATTAAAATATGATTGGCGACCGCAACAAATATGGCTTTACATAGTTATAAACAATAGAATCAGCAATACAACTCCTTGAGTTAAATTGGCCTCAAATGTCATGATTTCATGAAATAGTCATTCAATAGGGTTATAATATGAACTTAGAGACTTGTACTGATGATTTTAATTATAATTCTATAAATAAATATTTATTATGGCCGCGAATCATATTTAGATCAACATAAAACCTGACACCTACCTGCAAATTGCAAAAAACGTAAGAAAGTTTGAATTTCGGGGGCTACCTTAACACTTTCTCCTTAACAATTAATAAATCTAGTAACATTTTAACGAACAATGTTAATGTAAAAACACGGAAATTAAAACAAATAATATTTACCCAAATATTATTTATTTGCTTAAAACTAACATAAGTTTTGCTGAACAGCTGATTCTAAAAAAATACTTCAATTTCAGTAAACATACATCGTTTACATCATGATTTTCATTTGTATCTATGGGGCATTGTACTGCTAGGGGAGAACACATCTATTATTATAACATAACATAATATCACGCCTTTATGTAAAGGATTAGGCAGATGTGCACCTTTAGCAGACCCACATTTCGCCAGTTATGTTTAAGCCCCATGTAATAGGGGTTGGGCCTATTATGCCTTATTATTATTATTATTAGGCTCTTGCCTTAGAGCAGTGGTGGCCTAATGGTAACGGCCGCAACTTACGCCTTGTATGTCGTAGGTTCGAACCCAGACATACGCTTTAGTTTATGTAAATTATTTCATCACCACTGCTCTCAAAAACGATGAAGGAAAATATCTCGAGAAAAATTTCCTAGAACCAAAAAATCGAAGATTGTGACATCTACCAACTCGCACTGGGCCTGCGTGGTAGATTACGGCCCCCTCCCATTCACCGAGAGGAGGCCTGTGTCCCAGCAGTGGGAACATTATAGGCTATTTATTATACCTTAATATAAATACCATTAGTTATCAAAAACTTTGGAGGTGGGTGCGTATGTTCAAGCATTGCTGATAACACGTTTCGTAGCAAAGGGTTGAAATTATTGGTTACCACCATTCTCGCTTTGCATCTCTGAGAGTTGGTGCAGCACCAAGTGTTCTTGTTTGCAAATTGCTTTCGGCAATAGAAAGTATAACTATTCACAATGGCAATTTCTTTGCCGTTCACTTTTCTTGCCCATTGGACTGGAAACAAAATACAATTATTTATTTTTTAAGTTGGTTATTAAAAAGTGCGTCTTCTTTAATTGGGAAGGAATAAAGGCCTATTCAAATCTAAGCGGTATTCGCTACCGTATGTGGTAGAGAAACCGAGTGGGTATGCGGTAATATTACTGTTCACACCAAAGCGGATTTCGCTATCCTTGTGGGTAGAATACCGAGTTCGAGGTTTCGCCCAACAAGCGAAACTATACCTATGCGGTACTGTGGCGCCAACTGTTCCGGTCTAGCTAAATACCTGAGCAAAACCCGCGCAGTATATACCTCTACCCACAGCGACAGCGAATACCGCTTAGGTTTGAATAGACCTTAAGGTGGACAAGTATGTAGTGTAGTGTATAAAGGGTTATTGGAAAAACACCAACAACCTCTTAATAGGTCATTGTACTCAGCACTATGAACAACTTTTACTATGGGACCAAACCTGAAATCGCGAAAAAAAAATCAGCTGTTCCCTACATTTTGACGAGTTATACGAACATAAATGTAGGGAACAGCTGATTTTTTGGAAAAAGTTGTTCATAATGACGAGTACAATGACCTCTTAAGAGATTGTTGGTGTTTTTCCAATAACCCTGTATAGTGCATTCAATAGAAATAGCGCAACACAAAAAACACATAAATGATAACAAATTACATGAATATAAACAAAATACAAGGTCATCATCTGCCTAGCCTTTTCTCAAATATGTTGGGATCGACTAAATAATGAATACTTATAACAATACTAAGTACTTATTACATATAAAAATGCACAAAATATGCGCTTCGACGTGGAGTTCGTGAATCGTTGGGCTGCTTAAGTTTTGAGTTGAGATGCACGATTTCTGACAAATGCGTCTGACTGGACAGGTCCACTCAATCTGTGTGGTTCTTTCTTCAAAAAACCATCTCAGACATCGATCTACATGGTCTTCATATAACCTGACCAAGATTATGTCTAGACTTTAAAAGAGACTGTGATCTCTGAGTTTGTTTCGGCTTTTCTTCTCAGCGTAGTCAGATAGGAAAAGCCGACCTCATCTAGTTTTTAAAAATATGATTGACGTGTAAACGTGTTTGTGCAAACTTATTTACAAAAATAAAATCATTTATCATTTATTTATCAGTTGCGGACACCAGCCCGTATTACATATCGATACGTTACGGATTTCCTTCCAAGCGAGATAATGAAAAGCATCACAGCTTGACATAATATCCGTTACACAAAACAAATTGTGGAGGTCTATGATTGTGTTCCAGTTTAGCTCTAACCAATAGCCTTGCATCATTATTGTTGACGATCAGGTGAGCTTTGCAGATATGTCCGGAAGAGCAGCTCCAGGTGGTAGTGACCTGACGTCGCCAGTGACAGTAGAATGTGTATCCGTTTACAATAGCAAGCTCTTTGCCATCCCTTTTCTTGACCCAATGCACTGAAAAAGAGAAAAGATTAATACTACATGTTTTTCTTTCGTAATTCTAGGAATATTTCACACCATAGCAAACATGTTGGCCATGCAGTCAGCATGCTGGTAGTGAAGGTGCAGCGTTCGTATAGTCCGGCGTTTCTAAATTTGCCAAAGGTGTATACAACAATGGCCGCTCGAAATTGAATAAAATCGATATAGGTACAAGAACATTTATTTTAAGTAATGTTTGTTTACGTCTAGTTAGCTCGGAGATTTAGACGAAAACGAAACATTCCTTAAAATAAATTAAATGTTCTTGTATATCGATTTCATTACATTTAAGTATTGCTAATCAAATTGCACTTCAGTCGGGTTACCAAAAAAATATACAAATTAATTGTGGAATCATAGGTTACTTTATTACCGCAAAAACATAAAAGTATGATTAAAGATCGGATACGTCTTGGGTACAGTTACACGTCCACATCGTCAACATCGGAGCGAACAGCGCATACGTATTTGTTTGGATTGTAATGGTTACCACATATCACTGGGTTATTAAATCGGCAAATCCGTTCCGGACATCGCATTTAGGACGGAGAAAAACAAATACCGAAGCTCCGAAACCGAAAACGTGGACGTGCAACTTTGGAAAGTCAGAAAAGTCGTTTTAATACGTTTATTTTCGTTGGATCCCACTTTTGAATCCCATTTTTTAGGTATTAACGATGGATCCCGTTTGCTATTTCCGTTGAATCCCATGTTATAACAACATGTGTACATTTCAGAAGAAAAGTGATTTACCTTTATCAAACACTAGATTAGGTTAATTATTTAAAAAAAAATTGTTAGGTTAGGTTAAAACTGAGACCCCTACGCACAAGCCGAGCGAGCGAAGTGAGCGGTGCCGCGGCAGCGGCCGGCGAGTGCCAGAAACGACTAGATTATATAGAAAATGAGTTGTTTGTGAAATAAATAGTATACGAAACGTTGGTTGTAAACTAAAAATTTGTCAATGGAGTTTATACCTACAGTGGCCTCCAAAAGTAAGTTGACATTTTTACACATCTGAAGGCCAATTCTCGTATTTAAAACGTTCAAAATCTAGTCGCAGTCTCATCTCGGCGACAAACAAATGTCAAAAACTTGTCAAAATATAGGGAAATTAGAGGCATTTTTGACAGATTGAGACTGAGATCAGACTGTGAACGTTCTTAAAATTAGGAGAATTACCCCTCAGCTTCGATGCCATAATATTATAATTAAAAAAAAATAATAATAATCAAGTACTCCTTAGCTATTACTTGATTATTTTTTATGATAAGTCAAAGGTAGTTAAATTTGTCAATGAAAACGTTATAGCAGTTGAAACATTTGGATCACTAGAATTTTACATCATAATGTGGAAAAATTTCAACTAAATTTTGGAGTCCACTGTAGGTACTAGTGCGCAACGTAAGATTTTATCCAGTGCCTTGACATTAACCATTAGGTAGATACACTATACAACATTATTTTTAGTATATGCGAAACCTGAATATAGTTTGTTCAGAATAAGTAACTGAATCGATTCCAATAATTTTTACCCCATGTTATATTTTGGCCCAAAAATATTTAAAAAAGGTTAATAGTTGGACACCCCGAGTATATTATACTGTGCCCCGAGGAGCGACTAAGTAGGTAGTTATCTACCATACGCGCACAATGGCGCGGCGCCGGCGCACAGCGAGCGGGGCGGGGGTGCAGCAACCTCAGTCACCCGGGTACCACTGGTTGGCGCGCACGTGTCGCGTGGGTCCAACTGCATAATCGCGAGCGCGCGGCCGCCGCGGGCCACAGTTGTGTTTCGGTTGATCGTGTACTTACCTATCGTATGTAAAAAGTGTCGTGTAACTGCACTGGACGTGGACTTTCTCATACACAAACGTCCAGTACCTACACAGAAACAACGATAACAGTGATAACGTACCTGGCAGTGCGGCGGTACGAGGAGCAATCAGAGTATCGTGGAACACAATGCTTTGCCGTGATGATTAACATTTTTAAACACGCCAAGATGGTTAATTGTAGAAAGTTATTATTTGTACCTACAGCCTGCTGTGGTTAAGTAATGCGATGTTTAACACTTTTCATCCACTTTGAACAAATCGCATTGACTACATTGTATCACTTACGGCTTACGAATAGATAAGTAATTACTTATTCGTAGCTTACGGCTGCATTTATTTACGAATAAAGTACATTATAATAACTACCTACACTTGACCATTACGACAGTCCAAAGCCTGCAAGTGTGATGGAAAATGTTATCACAGGTTAATTACAATACAATCGCCGCGCCGTACCTAACGGCACGCGGTGGGGGAGACCATGTTTTTGGACGGACAAACAGGTAACATAATAACATGATTATTCATGATACAGTTTTGAAATTTTGTACATAGATTCTTTACATAAAAATACTAGACACGTGTTTCGGGTTTCGCATATACTAAAAATAATGTTGTAGACATTGTTCACATCAAAACACACGCTTGTATCCTACATAATAATATAGTCGTAAAAAACGAAACAGAAATAGTCCCTGTAGCCGAAATCGGCATCGAATTTATTAATTAAAATTACAGCTTAATATAATGTCCGTTGGCAATGACATACTTCGTAGGCGTATGGCCGGTGTGATCCATTCTAGATTTCACCAAGACCCTGGACGTTGGAGTATCGTCATTGGTGAGGATCAGCTGAGCTTTGCAGGGCCTTCCGAATGAGCATCTCCAAATGTTTGTGAATCGACATCGCGAGTGACAATAGAATGTGTAGCCATTTAAAATAGCAAGTTCTTTGCCGTTCGGTTTCTTTGCCCATATCACTGGAAAAGAGAAAGGATTATTTCAAGTGTATTTCTCATATATGAACCATAAGTTTATCTGAATGAGAATATTTATCACCGTGGTAAAAAATATTGCTTAAAAAGGTGAGGTGGCTGGGAGTGGGACAGACTGGATGTGGTCTAGGTCCAGCTGAGTTGATTGACAAAATATTAGTTTTTTAATTATTAATACTAAAATATTTATACACATTGAAAAATAAATATTCAACTCAAACTCCACTTTGATAAAAAAAAACAAATTAATTATATAATCACATAATTTTATTTTTAATAAACCTTTGATTTTTTACAAAACATAATAAAACTGCATTAAATTCAATTCAATTTCAAAGAAAACTTACATAAAATAATTGATTGTGCTCTAAGTGAATTGTCAAATTAGTATTTTTATTAGTATTTTTTTTTAGTTTTTTTTTATTTATTTATGAAACATACAAAAACCCCAACCACATTTTTTTTGCAGTACATACTTGGATATAACTACAAAAAGTTTAGACAAGAAGATCAATTTCATCATGGTCTTGTTCTGCGTCATGTTTACCGCAATTAAACGTATTTTCTTTCTTTTTTATATTTGAAGCAGTCGTTCTTTTTAGCATTTAAGGGGACTATATGACCTAAAGCGCGGTCACTGTCGGACTGCATAGAAAAAAAGAAAGAGAAGCGGGAAGACACAACGCTGGTAATTTATTGCAAAATATGAAGCAATTATCTATTTACAAAAAATCTATTGTTTGGACTAAAAATTAAATAACTCTAGTGCTTCAGTATGTTGCTTGTAGAATAATCTGACAAAAAATCTGAATGATTGTATAAATTAGTATGGTTTTTATGGTGAAAAGAAAGTTTTTAGAGGTATTTTTATGATTTTTTTCTATAGTATCAAATTAGTTGTATTATGTTTTCATTACACTATCTAACTAGCATGTATCATGAAGAATATCATACATTTGTCTGACTTTGTTTACTGTAGTCGATCATATACTTTTAGGCATTATAAAACTTACTTTTTTTGCGTTTAGGTCCTTGTAGTCCTCTTAATTGAACCCCAAACAATTCCCTGTTTTATTTCTAAAAATATTAGTAGATACTCTAATAAAATAAACATTTTTTTATCCCAAAATAATTTCCATTTTGGCGTCCTAAAAATAGTAATTAGCCCAATATAGTGTACGCCGCTGCACAGTTACAAACCACGTTTTGTACCAGTGTGCGACGGTAACCCATCATCTGCCAACCTTGACATAACATCCTTTAGAAATAATAAATTTTGGAGGTGGATGATTGTGCTCCAATTTAGCTTTTACCAGTACCCTTTCATCATTGTTGGTGGTGACGAGCAGAGCCTTGCAAGTATGACCCGAAGAGCAGCTCCAGGTGTTAGTTGAAAGATTTCGCCAGTGGCAATAGAATGAGTAGCCATTTACGATGGCTAACTCTTTGCCGTTGTGTTTCTTTACATACCTTACTGAAAATAAAGAGAAGTTTACGACTAAGTTCCTGTTACCTATATTATTCTGCAAATCTGTTGTAGAATTTCTTTGAATATTGCAAAGCTTTCTGTCAAGCTCCGCTAATGAGACACAATTGATTTTCTATTGTTTCGTCGCCGATCGGCGAACCGCGCCGCTTGACCGGTTAATAAAATGTTTTAATCTTTATTTTATTTTGATTTAGTGATCTCTTTTTTTTGCGCGTTACACGTTTTCATTCACAAAGTTTTACACAATTAGGTTATCTATAACATATTGGGCTCATTAACATAGGTAAAAAAAAACACGAAGTTACATATTACACTATAATAATTATCTGAATAAATACATTGGAAGTCTACAAAAAATCACAAACTACTTACTATGTAAGAAGGTACCCAATTAAAAAAAAAAAAACAGAAATGGAAATCCTCTTTGGCCAAAATGGAGGCAAGATAGACTAACTAACAACTTTTATTCAATCTCTAGGATACATTGACTAGACAATAGAATCTAACAATAAAGATGTCTACCTACTTCACTAATTCTCTGTTCTCCTTCTCTTGTATAGTACATTCCGTGGCAAAATATGCAGGGTCAAATAAAATTAGTTAACGAAACTCCGTAGATGTGATGGGTATCCATATTTAAATGCGATAAAACGAATTGACATTTAATCATTTTTGACATTTTCAATTATTCTGACTTGTTTAGATTTTTCTTTCTTCTTAATTTTATTTTTTGACATTTATAACTAAATAATTCTTCATTTAAATCTGACATCATTCAATTTCTTTTTCAATAATATTATATAATTGTTATAATTTATTCAGAAACTTTAATTATGCATGATTTTCAAACATATTTTTTTTATTTTGATGATAATGTGGATGTAATTTCCTAATATAGAGCTAGATGCACACCATATTTGTACGCCTCCTGGCATAACATAGCGTTCTATACACCAAACTCAAGATCTGTATTTCTTTACCTGTGTTAACAAATAAAAGTGATTTGATTTGATTTGATTTGAAAAAAAAAAATGATTTTTTTTATGGGGTCAACAAATGTAGACACTAGAAATATATGTTTCAATATAAGTTTTTTTGTGAAAACTTCACAGATGTGGTGAGTATCTATATCTAAACACGATAAAACAAAAAAAAAAACTTATTATCTTAAGTAACTACACTACCAATCGTCATTGACCCCAGAAAAAAAAAACATCTAATCTTTTTTCTTTGTTTGATCGTGTTTAAAACTTTAAATGTCGATACCCATCTCGTCGAGTTTCGCTAATTAATTTGAACTGTTTAAGCTAGTCAGCAAGATGGTTGTCAGCAAGCTTAAAAAGTATTTTCTTCTCAGGAATTTCTCAGTAGCAGTCAGGAGGCAGGGTTTATGTCCTGTATAATACGGTTCGCTCCATACCTACATGTCTCCATACCTTCAGTAAATACAGGCATCATATTATGAATCAATAAAAAAATGTAGATGTCTTCACATAAAACCCGTCACTTATCTTAAAAGATGGCGGCTTATGGTTATGGTCCAGCTTAGCTGTCAAAACCGTTCGATGTGCTGGGTCGGCTCTGTTCGTGATCATCATCCTTGCTTTGCACCTCATTGCGTTGGTGCAGGTCCAGGTGCTCTTGTGCATATTCTGTTTGTGGCAGTAGAAGGTATATCCGTTTACAATAGCCAGTTCCTTACCGTTGGACTTTTTAACCCATTGTACTAAAAAAAAACAATTAACCTAATTAATATACCTTGACGATATATGTTTCTAATAGCAATATTTTACATAGTGCTAAAAAAATTTAAACCTGTTATTATTTCTAAAATACAAAAAGTACGCACATACAGGGTAGTTGAAAAATATAAACAAGCTAAAAACGTGCGATGCATAGAATTCAGAACATAAAATAAAACACTTTCTCTTGGAATCTTATGTATTAGATTAATTTAATATCTTGCATTAATAAGCTTCACATGCCATAATAAGGCTAAATAGGATATAAGACCAAATAATGTAACATGTAGAACCACCAATTGTATTTACTCTATTTAAATGTGAATAAATGAATTTTAATTTGGAATCATAAATATAAAATTATTATCGGATTATACGCAGAAACCGTACAGCGTCCTTCGCGTTCAATATAATAATGCGTTCAGGATATTGATGGAAGTGCCCCGCTTCTGGATGGCAGCACAGTAGAAACGGGCATCTACATTTTTGCGAAAATGCTTTTTTTACAAAAATGAGCTTATTTCAACCCTATCTACAAGTCTGTATTAAAATTATTTAAAATTTCATAATAATTAAGAAAATCTGCCACGTAAATATGGACAATTTTTAATTAATTTTTACTAAATCAGCTATCCTGTAAAATTGTGATTTTGTACATGTCCGTTTCTACTTTGCTGCCATCGTTCTGTAGTGCATCAGGGATGTTTGCTGAATCTCGAGTTGATTGTTTTTATACAACGATGAGAAAACGATGCGCTTCCCTGGTGCGCCGCGTGCGGGCCAGCCCCAACCTTATTCTGAGTTGTGTGGCGAGCAGACTCGATTGTGTACCTATATGTGAGTCGCAACTGCAAGCTGTCCACCTCGGTGTTAGGCGTGTGGCAGTGATTCACATATATTCATGATTTTAGGCTAGGAATAGAATAGGAATACTAACATAGGGTAAGGAATATTGTTACTAACACAAATGAGTCATTGTTACTTGCTTAACCGGTCAAGCGGCGCGGTTCGCCAATCGGCGACGAAACAATAGAAAACCAATTGTGTCTCATTAACGGAGCTTGACAGATTAATAAATATATTATTATTATTATAAATACCTTTATACAAACTAAACATATAAAGATGCAATGCAGGTAATTCATAACCCGTTTCAGGATAGTATACCTAAACTCATTTTTATTTAAACAAAACACCAATTTATTTATTTAATACTTAAAGGGCTGATTTCTCAATAGTTGGATCATTTTAATCTGAAGAATAAATATAATATGGCACTTTGACATATTTTACATAATTACAAAAGCTGTCAAACCGCCACATTTATTCTTCCGATAAAAGTTATCTTCTTATTGATAAATCAGCCCTAAGAACACAATTGTACAGTCACGTCTAAAAGTATGTATACACTTGGCTTTATTCAAAGGCAATTTTCTCCTTTATTTTTGAATGAAATTTTATGTTATTACGAAAATAATATTTTCGAACCCATAGGTTTATGTTAAGTGTCGTATTTCAACGTTGCATTCGTTATTTCACGAAAAAATCGCAATTGAAAATTGCCAAGTGTATACATACTTTTAGACGTGACTGTACAGGGCCGGACTTTATGTCATACGCATTTTCTACCAGTTAACCTTGCAATCGTCTTTCTAAAAACAAGTTTAAGTCTTTACATAGACTCCATCGCATATAGTAAATGACGGTGGTGGGTGGTTGTGGTCGAGTCTAGCCGACAGTATAGTACGCTCCGAAGCCAAATGAGCACTAGTAACCAACAGTCTGGCTCTGCACCTTCCAGCCTGGGTACAGCTCCAGGTACGATATCTACGCCAATAGAACGTGTATCCATCCACTACAGCTAGAATCTTTCCGTCGTCTTTTGTCACCCAACTTACTGAAAAATAAATATTTTTATTTTCGCTTGCATAGTGTAAAAAAGAAATAAAGTCGTCCAGAGCGGTTGTCGGCCATGGCGACCAGTCTCAGCGGAGACCAGCCTTCAGCACGGGAGATATTATAATGTACAAGTGTGTCCGTAGACACAGGTGCACTCTCTCTTCTCTTACTCTCATAGTCTGATAGGATGGCAATCTGACACGACTAGAGAGAGATCAGGCGCAAGACTTTACGTACTTTCAGAGGCACAGGGGTATCAAACCGCCAAGTTCCAAACTCTTGGTTACTAAGAAATTCCCAATGGAAAAACTCAATAACAATTTGCCCAATCGAACCCTCGAACCCAAGACCTCACGCTCAGAAGTCGCGTTTGCGATAAGAGACCAACGAGCGGTGATAGAGACACGCCTGCTTAGAGTACCTGACTGCTCAAGGTGTTCAGGATGTACAGTCACACCAACATACGTTCGTTACCTTAGTCCCATTTTTGTCTGCTCATTGCACGATAAATATCTACTATACCTACTGATTCAACTGTATTAGCAATAGTCTGCTCAGAGATTTTGAAAACTGACGAAGGTGTAAAATACTTCCTTGCTTGCTTTCCTTCAAGCTAATGCATTGTATGAGGAGCGAATGTTATAGCCAAAAGTAACTAGACAAACTCGATGCGCAACACACATTACCTGTCGACCTATTCTGTAAAAATATCATCGTGAAAACTTAGGTGAATAGCATCAGGTGGAAAGACAGCTCATTTCATGCTCACTTCACCTTAGTATTCGTGGTGAGATTTTTACAGAATAAACTAACAGAATTCACGAAGGCACTTGAGCGATGTGTACTAGTATGTGAATTCGCAAAACTGAAGACCAAATGTAGGGCCACAGAAAAGTCTCGCCGAATACATAACTTCCTCTTTTTTAAGTCGGTTAAATTGTGCTGTAAGTAGACCATTACTTACTTACTGGCTTAAACTGACCAAAGCTGCCAAAACGGGGGTCTTTGTCGATAATAATTATAATTTATTTATTTATTGACACCAAAAATATTAACATTATAACAACTATATAAATATAACATAACTTTACATAGATACCTACTACGATTTAATAGACAATAAGATAAAATCATCATTATGATTTCAGACAAAAGATGTCCACTGCTGGAATTAGGCTTCCCCCAAGCACTTTCACTTCGTCTGTTAGCAAAAATATAAAGACAAAAAACTTTATTGAAATAGTTGAATATTAGATTAAAGCAGTGGAATAGTTAGAATAATACTAATTATTATATACAGCGTGTCTTTGAATGGAGACAGTGAATAGTCGGTAGTGATGGGCTACTACGAGTTTTGCCAATCTCTGACTAGCTATACTGACTAAACTAATGGATATATCCAATTAAATTTTCGTATGCAGACTAGGAACGTCATTTTATATACGCAGTTTAATTTACTGTCGAATATTGTCGTCTCCACCTTTTATATCAAAATATAAACTAGATATAACAATCCCACAAAAACATTTCATGTTAAATGTTGCCAAGACGAGACCATGTAGCTCGCACTGTCAAAAAGTAATCAGATCTCATGTAGAGCCAAGCTTCTAACTCTACACGCCCTAACTCTACAAGGCCTAACTTCGCAAACTCTACACCTTAGTCAAAATAAAAACCATTGTATAACAGTATGAGAGTTTTTCACCTTACGCTCATGTGAATGTAGCGAAATGGCCAAGCCATATATTTTGACTAAGGTGTCGGGCTCGTCTTGTGCCCCCCCCCCCCCCCCACCCCCCCAGATACGGTATGTCAGTAAAATCATTAACGTTTACGCCATTTAAAAAAAACGCCATCCTTAATAACAAAAGCTGGTGGAGCATGGTCGTGGTGGACTTTCATTGACAGGGCCTGTCGATCAGCAGGGTCAACGTCATTGGTGATGACCACCTTGGATTTGCAGCCATGGGTGCATAACCAACTGTTGGTCCTCGTGTTTTGGGTATGGCAATAGAAGGTGTATCCGTTCACTATAGCAAGGGACTTTCCATTTTGTTTTTTCACCCAGGTCACTGAAATTGAATGTGGTTTATTAGTATCAAAAGAAAGAAAGAAAATACGTTTATTTGCAGCCAACATGACGCAGAGTAAACCACAAAACAAAAAAAAAATAAAAAAAAATCGGGGAAAATATGCGTCACATCCACGCAAAACGGCCATCGCTCGGTATAATGTTACAACCCTATGCGAGACGGATGCGCAGCGCTGGTACGGTATCAGATAGCATTGAAATAGAAGCTTACATCATAATCAGCCTATAATGTTCCCACTGCTGGGACACAGGCCTCCTGTCTGTGCGAGGGAGTGGGTTGGTAGATGTCACGTCTTTGATTTTTTAGTTCTAGGACAGGCCGCTTTCCTTACAATGTTTTCCTTCACCGCTTTGTTTTCTGATAAGATTCCATCAAAAATATGGCTAAAGGACAGCCAAAAAATATAGGAATGATTTTGTTTTAGTGTTCGCCTTAAAGTGAGTGAATGGACTGAGTGATAACTAGCATGGAAGACGTAGAATTAAACATAGGTCACAATAAAAAAATTAAAGTTTATTCACAGACAAACAAGACAACAAATGCAGGTAAGAATATGCAAAGAAATCAGACAATGTTTGTTTAGAATTTGTAATAAGACAAGCATGTTAAAAATAAAATAATAATAAAAAGGTGTTTCTACAACTAAAATAATAAAATTAAAAGCAAGTATATTTTTTTTAATAACATTATCAAATTCTAATTATAAATGTGAAAGTTAGTGAAGATGTTTGGATGTTTGTTACTAAATCACGCGTAAACCGTTAAGCAGGATTGGATGAAAATTAGCACACAGATAGTTTATAGCCAGGATTAACACATAATATGATACTTTTTATCCCGATATTCCCACGGGATCCAAACTAACGCGGGTAAAACCGAGGGGGCGCTGCTAGTAATTATAAGTATATTTATCGTAGTTGATATTTCAATGCTGGGGGCGGATGCGAGTGTTTTAAAGTGGCCGATATCACGATTCTTTCCTCAGGTACTATGTGAGGTGTCGTCACCAATTTCGCCTTGCACGACTTGCCCAAACTGCACATCCAAGTATAACTCTTCCCGCAACTTTTTTTGCAGTAAGTGAAAGTATATCCATTTACAATAGCAAGGTCCTTGCCATCCATTTTGTTCGCCCATCTTATTGGAACGTATACTGGAACAAATTTCAAAAGATTTTAGTGAGGAAGAAACAATACACACGGACATACATATGGCTTACTTTGATCATTTACCCTTTTAAATCTGCGCCTTTTAATCAAAGACCAATCAATTTTATTAAACCATCAACCACAGTACTTAAAAACTTCAAGAGCTGGCCCATTTTTTTTTTTCAAAAAAAACAGTGGCACTCCAGGAGTGCCGACAGAAGTGAAACCAAAACACAAACAGAATACTTTGCCATCACTCACTGACATATCGGATATACATTAAAACCGAGTACATCTCAAGGACAGCCGAATACATCCGAAGCGGTGTCGCTTACGGTAACAGTGGCGCGAATTAAATGGTTTTTTCCCATATCAAAAAATGCCCCACGCGCCTAAAGAAGTTTTCATTTCAAAAATCTTACTATTAGCTATTTATTCGTCATCAGGATCACCATTTCAACCGAAAGATATCCACTGCTGGACATATACAGGGTGTTAAAGAAAGGGTATATCAATACAAACGGGTTCTAGAATCTCTGTACAAAATTTCAGCTCAAAAGCAATAACTTTGAAAATGCTTAATATTTTTTTTTATTTTGATAGTTTATTAAATTAAAATCATAACAAACGTGTCACCACACTACGAGGGTCATTATCCATTATCTGTAGTGTGTCTGTGCGCCTAGTACACGCACATCACGCCGCCGCGCGCCAGTGCAGCGCCGTGATGTCGAAATAAAAAAATATTAAGCATTTTCAAAATTAATGCTTTTGAGCTGAAATTTTGTACAGAGATTCTAGACCAGATACACTCTTCAACCCGTTTGTATTGATATACCCTTTTCGTAACACCCTGTATAGGTCTGACCCAAGCAACGTCACTTCAACCGGTTCTGTGCTTGTCACTTCCAGGTCCAGCGGATTTCTGCCGTCTTCATGAGATCATCGGTCCACCTTCTGGGAGGCTTTCCAACGCTACGTCTTCCGGCACTGCACTTGTGCGAGCAATGTGCCCTGCCCACTGCCACTTACGAGTATATTTTGCAATTATATCTATTAACTGTGCAAAATTAAAACATTTCAATTTTTTTCAATATTTATTTGTAATCCATTAAACACACGTACACGAACACAACACGCCATAAAATACAAATGTGAGATCATTAAAACAGTATATTGAAAACATTTAACATACATTGTTGTTAAATAAATTGTGGCTGGTTAAACAAGAGACGCAGTTTAAGGCACCTGCCCCTCTACCGACGTGGATGCGGCTAGCTATCAACGATTTACTCGCGCAGGAAACGTACAAAAGATTGCAGGTCTCGTGTAAGTAAAAGAGATACACATAAATTATTATATCGCTCTTTTGGAGAAACATCGTATCTGTGTATGTGTAGTCAGCGATCAACTTAATAGTTGATCACATCACCGGCGAGTACTCGTTTGTCGCAACGACATCAGCTGTCAAAGAGAGTACTCGCTCAGGGACACTCGCTTGGCGGGCGGAACAGTCGCTGAGAAACCCACGCTTGGTACAGTCAACAGCAAAAGTAGATGATGAAAATCAGAAATTCAATACTAATGAACGGAGTTCGCGTCATATATGGCAGCTGTACTAGTAGTAAATGTTTGGTATAATTTACAATCACATACTTTTGAATCACTTCGACGCCACACAGTTCTGACGCGAACTCCGCGTAGGCATACGCATATTGGCGAATAATAGCTCGTCGCCTTCGCGCACTCGCTGCTCGTTGCTCGCCCATCGTTTTTAGTTGCTAGCTCTACTCGCTTCTCGTTAATCGCTGGCGTTGGGACAGGTGCCTATAGAAAGTGTAGTACTTGTGAAAATGAACAACGGAGCGTAGTAGGTACTTATAAAAATTATCAAGTTTATTATGAGACCAACTTTAAATATGAAATAAAAGGCCGATTCCGTACTTTTCGGTTGTCTTTTCACTTTTGGATGGAACGGCAGATTTTTATCATATTTCGGAGTTGGTCCCATTGTAAAATTTTATCATTTTTTAAAAGTACGTAGGTACTATAATCCTTCGTTATATCTAACAAACTGCACAGAATTAAGTGGGTAAATTATTTCTAAAATATGACTAGATTTTGAAGTAAAATAGTATTTTGCAAACATTTAAAACACGTGATTGTACTTTATATCGCTAAATAGTTTTTGACCTACTAATACATATCCTAATAGATTTTGTACCTACTCTAAATGTAAGTAAAATAGATATTTGCAAGTATTTAACATAGAATACATTTAACTTTAATACATAGAACTAAATTAGTGTTTATATGACTAGATTTTGAATTCTACACGTAAGTAAAACAGTATTTTGCAAACATCAATTTATTAATATTACAAAGGCAGTAACTCTGTCTGCCTGATTGTTACCTTTTCACGCTTAAACCACTGAACGGATTTCGATCAAATTTGGCAAGGAGATAGATGGTATCCTGGGGAAGGACATAGGCTACTATTTGTCTCAAACCATTCCAAAAGGGGGTGATATAGGGGATGAAAGTGTGTATGGGAAACCCAGCATTTCTTAAGTTAGGGATATGAAAATTGAAATTTATGATTTTGGTATGAAATAAAGAATTACACATTTCAGCGTTTTCTTTACTCCTCAATGGGGTTGAAATAGAGAATGATTATAAAATTCACATTTAATATTGAAATGTTTGTGGTTTTTTCAGAGATTTAAAGTCTTGTAAATATCGTTATATTATTATGTATACTTAGTCCGTATCTTGCGGTAGCATTTAAGTCTTCATTTAATTAAAATTGGTCCACTCGGTCATAAGTTATTACAATTCGAAATCATAAAATAACTCGGCTAACATGTAGGTAGTGATATATATCGTGATAAATGGCGGTGCTAAAGCATTTAGTTCAATCAATCAACTCAGCCTATCGCAGTCCACTGCTGGACATATGCCTCCCCCAGACTGCGCCACAGCACCCTGTCCTCCGCCTTCCGCACCCAGTCTACCCCAGCCACCTTCTTTTTTAGTTAAGTATTTAGTTATGTTGATTATATTAAAATGTAGAATCATAAAAACCCGTTTAATTTATTTTTATTATCTGTCTGTTACCTTTTCACGCCTTAATGGCTGAACGGATTTGGATGAAAGGCGTACAATATACTTTTCACTTCTCATGCTCTAAAAGTCCGTCTTTATGTTGTGCTTAGGCGACATAAAATCACTTTTTATGTTCTAGTGCATAAAGTAATTTTTTTTCTAAGACTAAAGTAATCAGGCCCAACAGCCACACGCACAATAAAACTTCGCAGATTAAAGTCGTGATTTATTTCATTTTCTTTAATTTATACCAATTCCGTGTTTTCTATAGTTAATTTAATAAAATCAGGTAAAATAGTTGTCATTTATTATTTAAAAAGGCAAAGAAACGTTTCATTTTTTGGCAGTATGAAGTACCCAAGTCGAATGACAAATGTTGAAAATTAAAAAAAAAACTTTTAAAAAGTTTCGTGGCGGTATTATCTGTGGTGGCGGGAATTAGCTATGGATGCAACATTTTTGATTAATTATGTACTGTATACTTTATGCCTGTGTCATTTTCTCGCAATCGAAGTGAAAAGCAGAGTGTATAACTCAGGCATAAACGAGCCATTTTACCCCTCGACTTAACTATCCACCCTCACCTGCGGCTCGGGTGGATATAAACGTCTCGGGGTAAAATAGCTTCTTTTATGCCTTAGTTGTACAATCTACTATTTTATCCTGGTAGTACCATACGGGCAAAGCCGAAGGCAAAAGCTAGTGTAAGAATTGTGATTGTACTTTATATCGCTAAAATAGTTTTTAAATGTGACTAGATTCTGTACTCTACATGTAATTAAAATAGATTTTTGCAAATATTTAACATACAATACATTTTACTTTAATACATAAGTAGGTATAGCTAAATTATTTTTAAAATATGACTAGATTTTGAACTCTACATGTGAGTAAAATTGTTTATTCCAAACATTTAACATACCTACATTTTGGTACCTGAATATAGCTAGAATAGTTTTTGGAACGAAGTAACATAACGCACGTCATACTTTGCACGCTTCTTGGCGAATAAGAGGTAGAGTGAAAAATGTGTAACGTTTTGACGTCACCGTCACGACATTTCTGTTACGTAGGTAATAGGTAATACGGGCTGATGTCCGCAATTCCACGTCAATGCGCGTATTTTGCGTATTTTTTTTTCTGTAACGTAGCAAATGTATCGTGACGACACTCATTCGCCATGTGTGCAAAAGCGAAAGGAACGTCGTTCGGGTGTCGCACGACATCTCTCGACTTTATATTATAACTAGATTAACTAGATTTTGTACTCTACATGTGAGTAAAATAGATTTTTACAAACACTTAACATACATTGTACTTACTCGAATTTAGCTAAAACACTTTAAAAATACGACTAGAATTTTATTTTCCTCTACATTTCTAATTAAATATCATCTGATTATCCACTAATAAATACTTATACGAATACCTGCGAATGTGGTAATTTTCAGAATTAACTGAAAAGGAGCTGCGCTTCTGTAGCGCATCAGGTATGTTTGCTGAAGCTCGTTTCGATTGCTTCCACGCTTCGAGGCGAAAAAGATGCGCCTCCCTGGTGCCCCGGGTGCGCGCCAGCCCCAACATTATACAGTATTTTCAACTTAAGAAGCGACTCGCGCTTAACTTGTGGTAATCAGGTGTACAAAAACGCTGTGAATGTGTGCGTGAAGATGAGTAGCGTCAGCATATAGGTACCTAATACACACACACACACACACACTGTCGACTTCACCCGTGTCTCGCACGATACCGAGAGCTCCCGCGCTTATGCATACATTTACAGCGTGTTTGTACACTTGTTTACCACAAGTAAAGCGCGCGTCGCCTCGTAAGATAAAAGTAATTTACTGCAGTGTATCGCAAGCAGACTGGACTGCTTGTGTGTGAATCGCTGCTGCAAGCTTTTGACATCGGTGTTGGGCTTGTAACAGGGATTTTACTTATTATATGGCAGTGTTAGGTTAAACATAAATAAATAAAGGAGCATGTAAGTCACTAGAAATTAAAACGCCTAAAGACTAGAGACAGATTAAGGAATAAGCCAGATGAGCGTAAACTAAGCGTAATTTCGTTCGTTCAAATTGACTTGCTGAAATTACGTTGCATCGAAGCGTTCCTTCAATTTAACTCTTTCAATGAGCTGACTCATACCCAATTACCATAAGCTGGACTCCGTTTGCGCGATGGAAATTATACGGATCACGCTGTTCTGGTCCGGCCCTTAAAAAACTAGCTAGCTACGAAACTAGGTAGTCAGTTTAACAAGAGTTCTAGACAGCTACTGACTACAGATAAACACAACTAATTAAGGGGTAAGTGCCAGTAGCCCGCGAAATTCAAATTTTCTTCCGCTTTTTGAAATTTGCAGGTCAGTGTCAGAATATGATTCGCTACCGTAACAAGCATGTATTCATAAATAGTAAAATCACCAATAGAACCCTCAAGTTCTATAACCCTATCGATTGATATTTCATAAAATAGTCATCCAATAGGGATATGAACTTGCGAGGGTGACATCACATGCATAATTGCAAAAACGTAAGAAAATTTGAATATTGCGGGCTACTTTGACGCTGCGCCCTTACCACAATAAGTAACACTATTTTGACGAAATTAATATTCATCTCGGTACACATGTAGTAGCGTCAAGCTTTGATTTTGTGGACCGAAATACAAAACGAAAGTGCACGAATGCCACATCTGCAGCGTTCTATATCTAATATACCATCTGAAGCGGTAAGAACAAGCAGTCTTTGAGCTGAAACACTAGGGTCGCCATTCACAAAAGTATTTTCATAGAAACCAGTTAGTGACGCTGCGATTGGGCGGCAGTGCAGCTGTCGTCTGTGACCTGCCGTCGCCTGCAGAATCGTAGCTCAAATACTACTAAAGGAGCACATTCGCGATATTTTTTTATACAATTCACGGCAATCATCCTAATTTATATTAACTCACGGCATTATTCAAATTTCATACGTTGTTTCTATGAGGTAAGAGTTACATTGCAAAGATTTAATAAAGGCATTACGCAAAAAAAAATTATCGTGAATGTGCTCCATTATTCAAAACGCTAGTTACATCTTAACTACCCTACAAATTACAATTTAACATAGAACCCATTACTGATACAATACTCAGAGGGTTCGTGCTTGTGTTCCAGTTTCGCTGACAATACGATGCGACGCGATGGCTTGACGTGGTTGGTGATCTCCATCCTGGCGTGGCACGTCCCTCCATAGGTACAATTCCAGACCTTAGTAGTCTTCTTCAAACTCTGCTTACGACAGTAGTAAGTATAGCCGTTCACTAATGCCACCTCTTTCCCGTTGACTCTCTTCACGAATTTAACTGAAAGAAGAGTTTTCAGTGTTAGTAGTGTATGGTTAGAACATGCATTTGGGTTAGGTACTTTCATGCTTATCAGGCATTCATAGCGTTCACGGATACCATGCAGCGGTTATTATGTGGTAAAGGTAAATCGAAAATATGAACTTAATAGGTTTTTTTTGAGACCAGAGTTGGGAATAAAAAATTTTTTTTCAAAAGTAATTTAATACTAATTGTTGAATCATAATCTAAGTATATATAACTAAATATGAAATGCTGTTCGTTGGTACACATTACTTGAGTACAGCTCGGACCGCTTTGGTTATAGAAAAAAAAAATCGTAAGCATCTGAATCGGGAAAGAAAATTGGAAATGCTGCCCAGAAAATTGAAAAATTCCGAAAAAACTAAAAGTGCTTTATTATGGGATTCTTATTATTGGGACAGGACAACTTCTGGTCAGCTAGTAAATAAATACATTATATTGTAGATGGAATCTCTCCCAATCAGATGTTCAAGATTCAGTTTTTTGTTATGTTTTTTCAAGATACAGTTTCACAAAGTTTCTCTCATGAACAATTAATAAACGTGATTGCAGAACCTTGATGATTGTTTTTATAAAAGTATTTTTTAATTATTTATTCGAAAGGACTAATTACAAATTATATATTATAAAAAAAAAAACATAAGGGGTTATACAAATGTGCAACCAACAAGGTTCTCCACGGGCACACAAAGATACAAAGACAATTTAGATAAAATAATTAAAGAAAAAAAATCTTAAATATTATAGGTAACATTCCGTCTTTCCATTTTTTCCTGTCTCTTGTTACATCTGGCCAATCCTTTATCCTTTGGAAAGACGGAAGGGAGGCCTTTGCCCTGCAGTGGAGCATAACAGGCTCATATAAAAAATATATATAGATAACATTAAGACAGCTTTCTAAATATCATCATCATCTGCCTAGTCTTTTTCCAACTATGTTGGAGTCGGCTTCCAGTCTAACCGGATGCAACTGAGTACCAGTATTTTACATGGAGCGACTGCATATCTGACCTCCACAACCCTGTTACTGGGTAATACGAAACTCCTTGGTAAGACTGGTTGTAAGTTTCCTAAATATCCCTTCAGAAATTGTATATGCTGGAGGAGCATGGTTATGTTCAAGCCTTGACGAGATGATCCTACGTTCTGAAGGCTTCAAACCCTTTGTGATGACCAGCCTGGCTCTGCAGGTTTGTCCGGCGGTACAACTCCAGATGTTGTTATTCATATTACGTCTATGACAGTAGAAGGTGTAGCGATTCATAATGGCAAGCTCTTTTCCGTCAATTTTCTTTACGTATCTCACTGAAAAAGAAAACGCAATTTTAGAAGAACTTAGCAGGAAAACGTCTGTGGGGTCAGATAGATATATTATTGTTTTTTTTAATTTTTCTTTTCATTACATTTAAAACACTTACTTAATTGTACCTATTTAGTCTAAGCCTTCTTATTCTGATCCATTTAACTGGGGAAACCTCGACCCCTGTCATACAAGATGTCCTAGTTCTGGGGTCGAGACCTCATTGATGTAACGTGAATTTGAAGTTTTGGAAATAAATGACTATTACTATAAATCAATATTATTGTAGATGGAATCTCGCCCAATCAGAAGTTCAAGATCCACCCACAGCTTCACAAAGTTTTTCTCATGCACAATTAAAGAAAATGAAACTATAAAAGTATTTTTTTATTTATTTATTCTAAAGATAAAAAAGTAAACATAAAGTACACATTAATTATTACAAAAAAAAATTACGGGTACATATTTGAATGTCGAACATTAAAATACCTACGTGTAAAATGTCAACGTTCAAAACATCGAAAATTTAAATATCGTTTATATCATAATATCGAAAATTGTTAAACCTAAGCATAAAATGTCTAACATTGAAATGCCGAGTTATAAAAATATCTAATGATTAAAAACATCGATAATCATTATACCTAAGTTCAAAATGTCAACATTCAATACACTTTAGTTCATTATATTTACGTTAAAAATACCTACTAGTTAAAATATCGAACTTGCAGGCAGGCAGGCATGGTTGCAGGATGCAAGAGAGAACGAAGGGCACCCCGGTGTTAGGTTAGGTTAGGTTACTTTAAACCCTTTACACAGAAATAGTTGACATAAGATACAAGAGCGGGCGCGGCCTACAAATGTGTTTTTTTAAAGTTATTTATTATGTGAAAATAATATTACTTAAGCATGCACAGTGCTAGCGAGCATGCATCATGCAGCAGGCATGGTTTCTGTCACGGCTCCGGCGCTGCGGGGCTCCGGCGGTCCCACGTGAGCTTATCATCGTCGATGGTTTTAACGCTCACCACCGCAGCTGAGGCTGGCCGGCAAATCAGCTCGCGGGCCGCCTCGCCCCTCTGCGCTTACGCGGGCTTAAATTACACTCCAGGGGTATAGCAGACAAAACCACGTGGAGTCGGTTTTGCAGCGATTTGTTTCTGTCACAAATTTTTGAAGCACAACATATAAATAAATATCGATATTTAGGACATTCGATACTCTGTACTTCGATATTTACATCATTAGATAATCTGTACTTCGATATTTAAGCCTTTCGATGTCATGTTTGTCGATAATTAGATTTTAGATATATTGGACGTAGGTTATCTAACCATTCGACAATATAAACTTACGTTATTTTAATTTTCGGTTTTATGGTCGTTCGATATTTAAATTTTCGATGTTTTGAACATTGACATTTTAACCGTAGATATTTAAATTTTCGAAATTCAAATATGTACCCAAAATAACATAAAGGGTTATACAAGTGTACAAACAACAAGGTTCTCCACGGACACAAAGATAATTTCGATAAAATAAAAGTAAAAGTCAGACAGAATACAAAAAATTGCAAGAAATAAAAGACACGTAACTTACTAACTGGACTTTCCTTGCTAGGGAACACTAGATCTATCGAATATTAATCACATTTTTAAGCTATTGCATAGCTTTTATCGCGGGCTTTGAGCGCGGCGACCGAATCAAGAAATTCCGTAACGAAAATAAATCTAACACCCCCCACGCCGACCGGCACAGCGGTGCGGCGTTGAAAGCCGTGCGTCGTCTAACGTCGTTTCAGTTCGGCAGACTTCGGCACGGTGTTTGTGTGCGTGCGACTAGACGTATGCGTGTAGACGTGGTAGTCACCATGCTCAAAAAGTGTAACTTGAATTAATATCAAAGAAAAGAAAAAACTTGAATTAATATCAAAGAAAAAAAAATATTGCATAAATATTATAATCTCATAAGTTGATAAAAAATGCTATGCAATAGCTTTACCGCGGCAGTCCCCGAGTGCCACACGTATTTTTTTTTATTGTGTCCAACAGTGGGAACATTATAGACTGATTATGCTATTAAAGGACTAGGGTCCTTTAAGTACAATCTAAAGTTTTGAGGGCACTGAGTACTTGATTAGTACGAACAGCTTCAGAGAAAAGGAACCCCTCAAGACTTGTAAAGATTATCGCCCGAGCGCGCTCGAGCCCGCCGTCGCTCGAGCGACGAGCGACGGCGGGCGCGTCACGTGGCTCTGGCCTCGAACAGCTCCCTCCCCCGCTGCCGCGCGCCGCATCCATCTCTGCCCGAGCATCCACCGATCCCACTCAAATATTATTTGCAAGTTTTTAAATAATTATAATATGGTATTTTTTCGGCTTTTTGCCCGAACCGTATCCCAAGAATAACTTAACTTACAAAAAGACACTTTACGTGCGATTGAGGATACGAACCCGCATCACCAGGCGCCAGCCGATCACGTAGACGGCGCCTTATACCACTAGACTATTGAATCAGTTAGCCATCTTAACGAAAATTTGAATAGCTTTACTCCTTTTATCGAACAAGGTTGATAACGGTCTAATATTCTAGATATTAAGGTATAAATTTCAACTTCCACCACGTATTATAAATACTAACACCTTACCGTCTTGTTTTACAAAATGCAATTCGTAACTCCTCAATTAACTAAAAGATAAGGTTGAAATTAGCATAGATTTCTTGTTTGGTTGAATAGAATGTGCTTGATTCCGATTGTTGCCCTACCTACCGTAATTTTACTTCAGAAACTTAACTAGCTGTATGAACTGCGAGTTAAGGTTGAATTTAGAATACTTCTTCGCCTTATTTACTATACTGTGATTGAGGGTATAATTACTTTTCAAATCGTTTCGTTTTCGTGTCGATCCGCCTGTGCGTAATTATCTTCGTCAAAATATTATCCAATTTATTAAGTTTTTGAACAGTGTTGATTATATTAACCGATAGTATTGTTCGATTAATAACTTTTTGAAGGCTGGAATTAAATAAACTGACGACTGAGGGAAACTGACCAGTGATACACGGACTCTAAAATTGTTGTTCTCTGGGAACAGGAACAAAGCATAAAGAACGAGATATGGGCATAACGGTAAGATTTACGTTATACACATATATGTATTTATTGTTGCAATCATGTTGCATTATTACTGACAAGTTGGATTTTTTTATGTATTCCTAATATTATTATTTTCGTTCCAGAGAAAAACAGTTCGTAGATGGATACAAAGGTATCATGCGACTGGTGATGTGAAATGTGATCGCCAAGGCCCTCGCTCAATAATTGTTTACACTAATGAATCGGGGCGACACCGTAATATTGTGGAAGTTCACTCAGTGACACCCTTCAAAACTACGCGTTCAAGTGTGACTTCAAGAAGTGATAGACAGTGACGGCCATCCTCTCCGTTATTAATAGGCAATTTACTCGGCAGATTTATTGTGTAACTGATCTGATAAAATTACATTGGAACGTATGAGCAAGTGTTAATAATTCCCAATATTTGTGGGATCATTAATTCGTAGTTAATCAAAAATAAACAACCTTTATTATTATCAATCCAGATACTTTTGTTTACAAGTAGTCTTGTAATGTGTGATGCACCATCTGACCTCACATATTTTTATAATTTCTAATGTTGTGTTAAATAAGGGTTATCAGAAAACGTGATAAAAGAGAAAGATGTATATTGCTATACTTTTATAGTTTAGCATGTTGGTTCTTCCTCTGTAATTCACAGGCACAAATGACAACATTTAATTTTTTAATCTTTTTTTTCCGATAAGATCATACAAAGTATAAAAAAATAATGTTTTCACAACTTTAAATGAATAAATATTATTGTAGTTGTTTCTAGAAAAATCTATAAGTAAATGAACCGTTATCTAATGTTAAACGTTCTAAACCTCACCCAGGGTATTTATTTTGTGTTTAGTTAATATTCTAAGTAAATAACCCCAATTTAACACACATAGAAAACTGTATATTCAAACATGAAGTGGATTCCATGAAGTCCTAGAAATGTAATTAGAGAAATAAATGAATATTGTTTATGCAACATGCCTAGATTTTCTTACAAACCTCATACCTACTTCAACATTTGATGTCTTAAATAATAATGAACAAAAATCACCTAATAACCTATAAAAGAAACAAAAAAAAAAGAAAAAAGAACTTCTCGTCCGAGGATTTGAACTCGAGACCTTCGCAGTGCTAAGCCGCAGTCTTAACCACTAGACCCGCACGCCACGCCATATACAACACATTACAAAAAACTTAAATGGGTTTAATGTCATTACCAAAAGGGGTTCCTTTTCTTTGAAGCCCACTGTACTAAGCGCAAGACTACTAACAGTAAAATAATTATGATATTTAGGAAGCTGATTTGATGTTAATCATCAAATCAGCTTCCTAAATATCCCGTTACAAATCATGTATACCGGAGGAGCATGAGTATGTTCTAGCATTGACGATATGACCTTACGATCTGAAGGTTTCACATCCTTTGTCATGACCAGCTTTGCTTTGCAGTTTCTTCCGGAGGTACAATTCCAAATGTCCTTATTCTTACGTCTGTGACAGTAGAAGGTGTGGCGATTCACAATGGCAAGCTCACGTCCGTCACCTTTATTTACGAATTTCACTGAAAAAGAAAAGTTTGTAATAGAAAAAGTTTTATAATTGGCAGGTATTTATATCGGCCAGTTAAAGAAAAGAAAAAGAAAAGAAAAGAACAGGAAAGAAAAAAAAGGTTTATTTGCGTTTTGTTTTCTATGTATACTTCGTAGCCATCCCAAAGGTTTATTTATGGATTCAGATAAAGATCGAACAATGGACAACACAACTGTTTTCGTCTTACACTCTCGCCGACTACAAATCGTTTTCACAGTACAACATCATGTAAGAACTTACAATCATGTAAATTATGGGAACAAAAAAAAATTAAAATATATTTATTTGTGGTAAAAATCACAAATTGGTCTCAATGTTTTATTTATTTAATTAATTGAAACGGTTTAAAACCAATTACAGAAATTAAATTCACACAAAAAAGACACACACAAAAGAAACACATAGGTAATTAGTTATTTATGCAACTGTTGTATAATAAGACGTATTAAAACATGAATGTGTATCACATAAGTGTTTTAATACCTAATTATGTACAGTTGCATACAAGACTTTATCTACACCCATGATATGAATCCTCTATAAAGGTTCTGAGACAGTTTTTTACAATACTAATATCGAACAAAAATAGCGGCCGGCGGGATACGACGTAAATTCGAATAACCTACGAGTTCTTTTTTTAAATTACGGCGCTGTGTGAGTTCAGACCGGAATGAGAAAATTGGAGTATTCCCGTTTATAGTGGATAAGACAGAGATTAAAACAAAAGAAGAACTAGCAGGGGATAGAGGAGGGGGGGGGGGTTAAGGGGGTATGGAGGGGGATTCGGAGGATCAGACCGGCATAACTCGAAATTTAGTAGAACATTAATTATAGTAACCTTAATATCATCCAAACGAATGTGAACTCGTTTGGATGATATTATGGTTACTATGACATTGGTTGTTTTAATGTTGGCAATAAGCTAACTGTTTCAGAAAATTTTATAGAGGATTTATAGCATGGGTGTAGATAAAAGATTAAATATAAAATCATCAAGTAAAAAAGTTAACAACACTTTCATACATACTTCTCACAGTATTTCTGACATGCCGACAAAATGTTCGTCCACTCGTCCACAAACTGATCGTTTGTTGGATTAAAGTCTACGGCCAGAGTACTTGGTACTGCGGACTTAGCACGCGCAACATTGTTAAGTGAAGAATAAAGCACTATAAAATATGAGGTTTTACTATCGATGCAAATCCATCTAGAGTCAAAACAATACCTACTGCGTACTCAAACAGAGGATTCACATTCAGGCATTGGTGCATGCTACTAGGAGGCCTATGTCCAGCAGTGGACGTCTTCTGGCTGAAATGATGACTAGGAGTAAGATAAACCAAGATCATCATCATTTCAGCCGAAAGACGTCCACTGCTGGACGTAGGCATCACCCAACCATCGCGACAACGGCTGGTCCTGCATTGCCTGCTTCCAGCGAATTCCAGCGAGCCTAACCAAGTCGTCAGTCCACCTTGGACTACCCAACCTGCCGTGCTCATATACCATCATATCCTAAGATAAAACCCATCAACTATCATGAAAGTTGGCGGTGGGTGTCTGTGATCTAACTTAAGCTATTGCATAGCTTTTATCGTGGGCTTTGAGCGCGGCGACCGAATCAAGAAATTCCGTAACGAAAATAAACCTAACACCCCCCACTCCGACCGGCACAGCGGTGCGGCGTTGAAAGCCGTGCGTCGTCTAACGTCGTTTCAGTTCGGCAGACTTCGGCACGGTGTTTGTGTGCGTGCGACTAGACGTATGCGTGTAGACGTGGTAGTCACCATGCTCAAAAAGTGTAACTTGAATTAATATCAAAGAAAAGAAAAAACTTGAATTAATATCAAAGAAAAAAAAATATTGCATAAATATTATAATCTCATAAGTTGATAAAAAATGCTATGCAATAGCTTTACCGCGGCAGTCCCCGAGTGCCACACGTATTTTTTTTTATTGTGTCCAACAGTGGGAACATTATAGACTGATTATGCTATTAAAGGACTAGGGTCCTTTAAGTACAATCTAAAGTTTTGAGGGCACTGAGTACTTGATTAGTACGAACAGCTTCAGAGAAAAGGAACCCCTCAAGACTTGTAAAGATTATCGCCCGAGCGCGCTCGAGCCCGCCGTCGCTCGAGCGACGAGCGACGGCGGGCGCGTCACGTGGCTCTGGCCTCGAACAGCTCCCTCCCCCGCTGCCGCGCGCCGCATCCATCTCTGCCCGAGCATCCACCGATCCCACTCAAATATTATTTGCAAGTTTTTAAATAATTATAATATGGTATTTTTTCGGCTTTTTGCCCGAACCGTATCCCAAGAATAACTTAACTTACAAAAAGACACTTTACGTGCGATTGAGGATACGAACCCGCATCACCAGGCGCCAGCCGATCACGTAGACGGCGCCTTATACCACTAGACTATTGAATCAGTTAGCCATCTTAACGAAAATTTGAATAGCTTTACTCCTTTTATCGAACAAGGTTGATAACGGTCTAATATTCTAGATATTAAGGTATAAATTTCAACTTCCACCACGTATTATAAATACTAACACCTTACCGTCTTGTTTTACAAAATGCAATTCGTAACTCCTCAATTAACTAAAAGATAAGGTTGAAATTAGCATAGATTTCTTGTTTGGTTGAATAGAATGTGCTTGATTCCGATTGTTGCCCTACCTACCGTAATTTTACTTCAGAAACTTAACTAGCTGTATGAACTGCGAGTTAAGGTTGAATTTAGAATACTTCTTCGCCTTATTTACTATACTGTGATTGAGGGTATAATTACTTTTCAAATCGTTTCGTTTTCGTGTCGATCCGCCTGTGCGTAATTATCTTCGTCAAAATATTATCCAATTTATTAAGTTTTTGAACAGTGTTGATTATATTAACCGATAGTATTGTTCGATTAATAACTTTTTGAAGGCTGGAATTAAATAAACTGACGACTGAGGGAAACTGACCAGTGATACACGGACTCTAAAATTGTTGTTCTCTGGGAACAGGAACAAAGCATAAAGAACGAGATATGGGCATAACGGTAAGATTTACGTTATACACATATATGTATTTATTGTTGCAATCATGTTGCATTATTACTGACAAGTTGGATTTTTTTATGTATTCCTAATATTATTATTTTCGTTCCAGAGAAAAACAGTTCGTAGATGGATACAAAGGTATCATGCGACTGGTGATGTGAAATGTGATCGCCAAGGCCCTCGCTCAATAATTGTTTACACTAATGAATCGGGGCGACACCGTAATATTGTGGAAGTTCACTCAGTGACACCCTTCAAAACTACGCGTTCAAGTGTGACTTCAAGAAGTGATAGACAGTGACGGCCATCCTCTCCGTTATTAATAGGCAATTTACTCGGCAGATTTATTGTGTAACTGATCTGATAAAATTACATTGGAACGTATGAGCAAGTGTTAATAATTCCCAATATTTGTGGGATCATTAATTCGTAGTTAATCAAAAATAAACAACCTTTATTATTATCAATCCAGATACTTTTGTTTACAAGTAGTCTTGTAATGTGTGATGCACCATCTGACCTCACATATTTTTATAATTTCTAATGTTGTGTTAAATAAGGGTTATCAGAAAACGTGATAAAAGAGAAAGATGTATATTGCTATACTTTTATAGTTTAGCATGTTGGTTCTTCCTCTGTAATTCACAGGCACAAATGACAACATTTAATTTTTTAATCTTTTTTTTCCGATAAGATCATACAAAGTATAAAAAAATAATGTTTTCACAACTTTAAATGAATAAATATTATTGTAGTTGTTTCTAGAAAAATCTATAAGTAAATGAACCGTTATCTAATGTTAAACGTTCTAAACCTCACCCAGGGTATTTATTTTGTGTTTAGTTAATATTCTAAGTAAATAACCCCAATTTAACACACATAGAAAACTGTATATTCAAACATGAAGTGGATTCCATGAAGTCCTAGAAATGTAATTAGAGAAATAAATGAATATTGTTTATGCAACATGCCTAGATTTTCTTACAAACCTCATACCTACTTCAACATTTGATGTCTTAAATAATAATGAACAAAAATCACCTAATAACCTATAAAAGAAACAAAAAAAAAAGAAAAAAGAACTTCTCGTCCGAGGATTTGAACTCGAGACCTTCGCAGTGCTAAGCCGCAGTCTTAACCACTAGACCCGCACGCCACGCCATATACAACACATTACAAAAAACTTAAATGGGTTTAATGTCATTACCAAAAGGGGTTCCTTTTCTTTGAAGCCCACTGTACTAAGCGCAAGACTACTAACAGTAAAATAATTATGATATTTAGGAAGCTGATTTGATGTTAATCATCAAATCAGCTTCCTAAATATCCCGTTACAAATCATGTATACCGGAGGAGCATGAGTATGTTCTAGCATTGACGATATGACCTTACGATCTGAAGGTTTCACATCCTTTGTCATGACCAGCTTTGCTTTGCAGTTTCTTCCGGAGGTACAATTCCAAATGTCCTTATTCTTACGTCTGTGACAGTAGAAGGTGTGGCGATTCACAATGGCAAGCTCACGTCCGTCACCTTTATTTACGAATTTCACTGAAAAAGAAAAGTTTGTAATAGAAAAAGTTTTATAATTGGCAGGTATTTATATCGGCCAGTTAAAGAAAAGAAAAAGAAAAGAAAAGAACAGGAAAGAAAAAAAAGGTTTATTTGCGTTTTGTTTTCTATGTATACTTCGTAGCCATCCCAAAGGTTTATTTATGGATTCAGATAAAGATCGAACAATGGACAACACAACTGTTTTCGTCTTACACTCTCGCCGACTACAAATCGTTTTCACAGTACAACATCATGTAAGAACTTACAATCATGTAAATTATGGGAACAAAAAAAAATTAAAATATATTTATTTGTGGTAAAAATCACAAATTGGTCTCAATGTTTTATTTATTTAATTAATTGAAACGGTTTAAAACAATAACAGAAATTAAATTCACACAAAAAAGACACACACAAAAGAAACACATAAGTAATTAGTTATTTATGCAACTGTTGTATAATAAGACTTATTAAAATATGAATGTGTATCACATAAGTGTTTTAATACCTAATTATGTACAGTTGCATACAAGACTTTATCTACACCCATGATATGAATCCTCTATAAAGGTTCTGAGACAGTTTTTTGCAATACTAATATCGAACAAAAATAGCGGCCGGCGGGATACGACGTAAATTCGAATAACCTACGAGTTCTTTTTTTAAATTACGGCGCTGTGTGAGTTCAGACCGGAATGAGAAAATTGGAGTATTCCCGTTTATAGTGGATAAGACAGAGATTAAAACAAAAGAAGAACTAGCAGGGGATAGAGGAGGGGGGGGGGGTTAAGGGGGTATGGAGGGGGATTCGGAGGATCAGACCGGCATAACTCGAAATTTAGTAGAACATTAATTATAGTAACCTTAATATCATCCAAACGAATGTGAACTCGTTTGGATGATATTATGGTTACTATGACATTGGTTGTTTTTAATGTTGGCAATAAGCTAACTGTTTCAGAAAATTTTATAGAGGATTTATAGCATGGGTGTAGATAAAAGATTAAATATAAAATCATCAAGTAAAAAAGTTAACAACACTTTCATACATACTTCTCACAGTATTTCTGACATGCCGACAAAATGTTCGTCCACTCGTCCACAAACTGATCGTTTGTTGGATTAAAGTCTACGGCCAGAGTACTTGGTACTGCGGACTTAGCACGCGCAACATTGTTAAGTGAAGAATAAAGCACTATAAAATATGAGGTTTTACTATCGATGCAAATCCATCTAGAGTCAAAACAATACCTACTGCGTACTCAAACAGAGGATTCACATTCAGGCATTGGTGCATGCTACTAGGAGGCCTATGTCCAGCAGTGGACGTCTTCTGGCTGAAATGATGATTAGGAGTAAGATAAACCAAGATCATCATCATTTCAGCCGAAAGACGTCCACTGCTGGACGTAGGCATCACCCAACCATCGCGACAACGGCTGGTCCTGCATTGCCTGCTTCCAGCGAATTCCAGCGAGCCTAACCAAGTCGTCAGTCCACCTTGGACTACCCAACCTGCCGTGCTCATATACCATCATATCCTAAGATAAAACCCATCAACTATCATGAAAGTTGGCGGTGGGTGTCTGTGATCTAACTTAAGCTATTGCATAGCTTTTATCGTGGGCTTTGAGCGCGGCGACCGAATCAAGAAATTCCGTAACGAAAATAAACCTAACACCCCCCACTCCGACCGGCACAGCGGTGCGGCGTTGAAAGCCGTGCGTCGTCTAACGTCGTTTCAGTTCGGCAGACTTCGGCACGGTGTTTGTGTGCGTGCGACTAGACGTATGCGTGTAGACGTGGTAGTCACCATGCTCAAAAAGTGTAACTTGAATTAATATCAAAGAAAAGAAAAAACTTGAATTAATATCAAAGAAAAAAAAATATTGCATAAATATTATAATCTCATAAGTTGATAAAAAATGCTATGCAATAGCTTTACCGCGGCAGTCCCCGAGTGCCACACGTATTTTTTTTTATTGTGTCCAACAGTGGGAACATTATAGACTGATTATGCTATTAAAGGACTAGGGTCCTTTAAGTACAATCTAAAGTTTTGAGGGCACTGAGTACTTGATTAGTACGAACAGCTTCAGAGAAAAGGAACCCCTCAAGACTTGTAAAGATTATCGCCCGAGCGCGCTCGAGCCCGCCGTCGCTCGAGCGACGAGCGACGGCGGGCGCGTCACGTGGCTCTGGCCTCGAACAGCTCCCTCCCCCGCTGCCGCGCGCCGCATCCATCTCTGCCCGAGCATCCACCGATCCCACTCAAATATTATTTGCAAGTTTTTAAATAATTATAATATGGTATTTTTTCGGCTTTTTGCCCGAACCGTATCCCAAGAATAACTTAACTTACAAAAAGACACTTTACGTGCGATTGAGGATACGAACCCGCATCACCAGGCGCCAGCCGATCACGTAGACGGCGCCTTATACCACTAGACTATTGAATCAGTTAGCCATCTTAACGAAAATTTGAATAGCTTTACTCCTTTTATCGAACAAGGTTGATAACGGTCTAATCTTCTAGATATTAAGGTATAAATTTCAACTTCCACCACGTATTATAAATACTAACACCTTACCGTCTTGTTTTACAAAATGCAATTCGTAACTCCTCAATTAACTAAAAGATAAGGTTGAAATTAGCATAGATTTCTTGTTTGGTTGAATAGAATGTGCTTGATTCCGATTGTTGCCCTACCTACCGTAATTTTACTTCAGAAACTTAACTAGCTGTATGAACTGCGAGTTAAGGTTGAATTTAGAATACTTCTTCGCCTTATTTACTATACTGTGATTGAGGGTATAATTACTTTTCAAATCGTTTCGTTTTCGTGTCGATCCGCCTGTGCGTAATTATCTTCGTCAAAATATTATCCAATTTATTAAGTTTTTGAACAGTGTTGATTATATTAACCGATAGTATTGTTCGATTAATAACTTTTTGAAGGCTGGAATTAAATAAACTGACGACTGAGGGAAACTGACCAGTGATACACGGACTCTAAAATTGTTGTTCTCTGGGAACAGGAACAAAGCATAAAGAACGAGATATGGGCATAACGGTAAGATTTACGTTATACACATATATGTATTTATTGTTGCAATCATGTTGCATTATTACTGACAAGTTGGATTTTTTTATGTATTCCTAATATTATTATTTTCGTTCCAGAGAAAAACAGTTCGTAGATGGATACAAAGGTATCATGCGACTGGTGATGTGAAATGTGATCGCCAAGGCCCTCGCTCAATAATTGTTTACACTAATGAATCGGGGCGACACCGTAATATTGTGGAAGTTCACTCAGTGACACCCTTCAAAACTACGCGTTCAAGTGTGACTTCAAGAAGTGATAGACAGTGACGGCCATCCTCTCCGTTATTAATAGGCAATTTACTCGGCAGATTTATTGTGTAACTGATCTGATAAAATTACATTGGAACGTATGAGCAAGTGTTAATAATTCCCAATATTTGTGGGATCATTAATTCGTAGTTAATCAAAAATAAACAACCTTTATTATTATCATTCCAGATACTTTTGTTTACAAGTAGTCTTGTAATGTGTGATGCACCATCTGACCTCACATATTTTTATAATTTCTAATGTTGTGTTAAATAAGGGTTATCAGAAAACGTGATAAAAGAGAAAGATGTATATTGCTATACTTTTATAGTTTAGCATGTTGGTTCTTCCTCTGTAATTCACAGGCACAAATGACAACATTTAATTTTTTAATCTTTTTTTTCCGATAAGATCATACAAAGTATAAAAAAATAATGTTTTCACAACTTTAAATGAATAAATATTATTGTAGTTGTTTCTAGAAAAATCTATAAGTAAATGAACCGTTATCTAATGTTAAACGTTCTAAACCTCACCCAGGGTATCTATTTTGTGTTTAGTTAATATTCTAAGTAAATAACCCCAATTTAACACACATAGAAAACTAATACTAATATTCAAACATGAAGTGGATTCCATGAAGTCCTAGAAATGTAATTAGAGAAATAAATGAATATTGTTTATGCAACATGCCTAGATTTTCTTACAAACATCATACCTACTTCAACATTTGATGTCTTAAATAATAATGAACAAAAATCACCTAATAACCTATAAAAGAAACAAAAAAAAAAGAAAAAACCGGCCAAGAGCGTGTCGGGCCACGCTCAGTGTAGGGTTCCGTAGTTTCCCGTCCGTCACAATAAGTTTTCCCACGTACAATTCGATAATACCCGACCCAATGTAATAAGTACCTACAGCGCCATCTCTCGGGGAATTGGGTTACTAATTAATACATAGACGTGCCAGAAGTTTTCGGTGGTAATTTTGGATTGCGAGAACCGATTTTAATCATTCTTTTTTTGTTTGAAAAAAGATACGTTCAGGATAATAAAATATGTAAACGAAATTAAAAAAATGCTTGCATATACGATTATACTACGAACTTAGTCCAGAAATGATTTTGTACAACTTTTGTCTTTTTTGTACAAAAACTTTTGTTTCTATCAAGTTCAAAATAATTTTCCTAGAAAGTCCTTATAAAGTTCTACTTTTCAGATTTTTTTCATATTTTCTAAACTTATGGTTCAAAAGTTAGAGGGGGGGGGACGCCTTGTTTTTTACTTTTGGAGCGATTATTTCCGAAATTATTGACATTATCAAAAAATGATTTTAGTAAACCCCTATTCATTTTGAAATACCTTTCCAACAATATATCACACGTTAGGGTTGAAATTAAAAAAAAAATCACTTCCCACTTTACATATAGGGGGGCTACCCTAATAAAACATTTTTTTCCAATTTTTATTTTACCACTTTGTCGGCGTGATTGATATACATATTGGTACCAAATTTCAGCTTTCTAGTGCTAACGGTCACAGAGATTAAGCGAGGACGGACAGACGGACGGACGGACGGACGGACGGACAGACAGACATGGCGAAACTATAAGGGTTCCTAGTTGACTACGGAACCCTAAAAAGAACTTCTCGTCCGAGGATTTGAACTCGAGACCTTCGCAGTGCTAAGCCGCAGTCTTAACCACTAGACCCGCACGCCACGCCATATACAACACATTACAAAAAACTTAAATGGGTTTAATGTCATTACCAAAAGGGGTTCCTTTTCTTTGAAGCCCACTGTACTAAGCGCAAGACTACTAACAGTAAAATAATTATGATATTTAGGAAGCTGATTTGATGTTAATCATCAAATCAGCTTCCTAAATATCCCGTTACAAATCATGTATACCGGAGGAGCATGAGTATGTTCTAGCATTGACGATATGACCTTACGATCTGAAGGTTTCACATCCTTTGTCATGACCAGCTTTGCTTTGCAGTTTCTTCCGGAGGTACAATTCCAAATGTCCTTATTCTTACGTCTGTGACAGTAGAAGGTGTGGCGATTCACAATGGCAAGCTCACGTCCGTCACCTTTATTTACGAATTTCACTGAAAAAGAAAAGTTTGTAATAGAAAAAGTTTTATAATTGGCAGGTATTTATATCGGCCAGTTAAAGAAAAGAAAAAGAAAAGAAAAGAACAGGAAAGAAAAAAAAGGTTTATTTGCGTTTTGTTTTCTATGTATACTTCGTAGCCATCCCAAAGGTTTATTTATGGATTCAGATAAAGATCGAACAATGGACAACACAACTGTTTTCGTCTTACACTCTCGCCGACTACAAATCGTTTTCACAGTACAACATCATGTAAGAACTTACAATCATGTAAATTATGGGAACAAAAAAAAATTAAAATATATTTATTTGTGGTAAAAATCACAAATTGGTCTCAATGTTTTATTTATTTAATTAATTGAAACGGTTTAAAACCAATTACAGAAATTAAATTCACACAAAAAAGACACACACAAAAGAAACACATAGGTAATTAGTTATTTATGCAACTGTTGTATAATAAGACGTATTAAAACATGAATGTGTATCACATAAGTGTTTTAATACCTAATTATGTACAGTTGCATACAAGACTTTATCTACACCCATGATATGAATCCTCTATAAAGGTTCTGAGACAGTTTTTTACAATACTAATATCGAACAAAAATAGCGGCCGGCGGGATACGACGTAAATTCGAATAACCTACGAGTTCTTTTTTTAAATTACGGCGCTGTGTGAGTTCAGACCGGAATGAGAAAATTGGAGTATTCCCGTTTATAGTGGATAAGACAGAGATTAAAACAAAAGAAGAACTAGCAGGGGATAGAGGAGGGGGGGGGGTTAAGGGGGTATGGAGGGGGATTCGGAGGATCAGACCGGCATAACTCGAAATTTAGTAGAACATTAATTATAGTAACCTTAATATCATCCAAACGAATGTGAACTCGTTTGGATGATATTATGGTTACTATGACATTGGTTGTTTTTAATGTTGGCAATAAGCTAACTGTTTCAGAAAATTTTATAGAGGATTTATAGCATGGGTGTAGATAAAAGATTAAATATAAAATCATCAAGTAAAAAAGTTAACAACACTTTCATACATACTTCTCACAGTATTTCTGACATGCCGACAAAATCTTCGTCCACTCGTCCACAAACTGATCGTTTGTTGGATTAAAGTCTACGGCCAGAGTACTTGGTACTGCGGACTTAGCACGCGCAACATTGTTAAGTGAAGAATAAAGCACTATAAAATATGAGGTTTTACTATCGATGCAAATCCATCTAGAGTCAAAACAATACCTACTGCGTACTCAAACAGAGGATTCACATTCAGGCATTGGTGCATGCTACTAGGAGGCCTATGTCCAGCAGTGGACGTCTTCTGGCTGAAATGATGACTAGGAGTAAGATAAACCATGATCATCATCATTTCAGCCGAAAGACGTCCACTGCTGGACGTAGGCATCACCCGACCATCGCGACAACGGCTGGTCCTGCATTGCCTGCTTCCAGCGAATTCCAGCGAGCCTAACCAAGTCGTCAGTCCACCTTGGACTACCCAACCTGCCGTGCTCATATACCATCATATCCTAAGATAAAACCCATCAACTATCATGAAAGTTGGCGGTGGGTGTCTGTGATCTAACTTAAGCTATTGCATAGCTTTTATCGCGGGCTTTGAGCGCGGCGACCGAATCAAGAAATTCCGTAACGAAAATAAACCTAACACCCCCCACTCCGACCCGCACAGCGGTGCGGCGTTAAAAGCCGTGCATCGTCTAACGTCGTTTCAGTTCGGCAGACTTCGGCACGGTGTTTGTGTGCGTGCGACTAGACGTATGCGTGTAGACGTGGTAGCCAACACGCTCAAAAAGTGTAACTTGAATTAATATCAAATAAAAAAAAATATTGCATAAATATTATAATTTCATAAGTTGATAAAAAATGCTATGCAATAGCTTTACCGCGGCAGTCCCCGAGTGCCACACGTATTTTTTTTTTATTGTGTCCAACAGTGGGATCTTTATAGACTGATTATGCCATTAGGGTCCTTTAAGTACAATCTAAAGATTTGAGGGCACTGAGTACTTGATTAGTACTAAGCGCAAGACTACTAACAGTAAAATAATTAAGTATTAACATCAAATCAGCTTCCTAAATATCCCGTTACATATCATATATACTGGAGGAGCATGAGTATGTTCTAGCATTGACGATATGACCTTACGATCTGAAGGTTTCACATCCTTTGTCATGACCAGCTTTGCTTTGCAGTTTCTTCCGGAGGTACAATTCCAAATGTCCTTATACTTACGTCTGTGACAGTAGAAGGTGTAGCGATTCACAATGGCAAGCTCACGTCCGTCACCTTTATTTACGAATGTCACTGAAAAAGAAAACGTTGTAATAGAAAAAGTTTTATAATTGGCAGGAATAATATATCGGCCAGTTAAAGAAAAGAAAAAAAAGGTTTATTTGCGTTTTGTTTTCTATGTATACTTCATAGCCATCCCAAAGTTATATGGATTCAGATAAAGATCGAACAATGGACACCACAACTGTTTTCGTCTTATGCCGACTACAAATCGTTTTCACAGTACAACAATATGTAAGAACTTACAATCATGATAATTATGGGAACAAAAAAATTAAAATATATTTATTTGATGTAAAAATCACAAATTGGTTTCAATGTTTTATTTATTTAACTAATTAAAACGGTTTAAAACCAATTACAGAAATTAAATACACACAAAAATGACACACACAAGGAAACACAGAATAGTTATTTATGCAACTGATGTATAATAAAGGGGTATTAAAACACGAATGTGGGTTTATCACACGAGCCGAAGCCGAGTGTGATAATAATAGTATCACACGAGTGTTTTAATATCTTATTATGTACAGTTGCATACAAGCCTTTTTTTACTTTATTTACACCTATGATATGAATCCTCTATAAAGTTTGATTGATTGAGTTCAGACCGGAATGAGAAAATTTATAGTGGATAAGACAGAGATTAAAACAAAATAAGAACTAGCAGGGGATAGAGAAGGGGGAGTGAAGGGGGTATGGAGGGGGATTCACAGGATCAAACCGGCATAACTCGAAATTTAGTAGAACATTAATCATAGTAACCTTAATATCATCCAAACGAATGTGAACTCGTTTGGATGATATTATGATTACTATGACATTGGTTGTTTTAATGTTGGCAATAAGCTAACTGTTTAAGAAAATTTTATAGAGGATTTATAGCATGGGTGTAGATAAAAGATTAAATATAAAATCATCAAGTAAAAAAGTTAACAACACTTTCATACATACTTCTCACAGTACTTCTGACATGCCGACAAAATCTTCGTCCACTCGTCCACAAACTGATCGTTTGTTGGATTAAAGTCTACGGCCAGAGTACTTGGTACTGCGGACTTAGCACGCGCAACATTGTTAAGTGAAGAATAAAGCACTATAAAATATGAGGTTTTACTATCGATGCAAATCCATCTACAGTCAATAACAATACCTACTTCGTACTCAAACAGAGGATTCCCATTCAGGCATTGGTGCATGCTACTAGGAGGCCTATGTCCAGCAGTGGACGTCCTCTGGCTGAAATGATGACTAGGAGTAAGATAAACCATGATCATCATCATTTCAGCCGAAAGACGTCCACTGCTGGACGTAGGCATCACCCGACCATCGCGACAACGGCTGGTCCTGCATTGCCTGCTTCCAGCGAATTCCAGCGAGCCTAACCAAGTCGTCAGTCCACCTTGGACTACCCAACCTGCCGTGCTCATATACCATCATATCCTAAGATAAAACCCATCTACTATCATGAAAGTTGGCGGTGGGTGTCTGTGATCTAACTTAGCAGATAAAACGTTCCGCTTCAGAGGTTCGGGTTCACTGCAGGTGATCAGTCTGGCCTTACACAGCCATCCGTTGGTGCACGTCCATATCTTTGTCTTCGCGTTGTTCTTGTGGCAATAGAACGTGTAACCGTTCACCATCGCCAGTTCTTTTCCATTCCTCTTCATCATCCATTTTACTATAAAATAGAATTGATTTGTTAAAGGGGATACGCTTACTGAGCACGATAAATTCTTTTCTACAATTTTAACGTATATCATAGTTAGCCTATAATGTTTCCGACCGCCAGGACACTTTCTTTGTTAGAGGAAGTGGACCGTATTCCACCACGCGGGCCTAGTGCAGGTTGTTACATGTTACATGTCTTCGAATTTTTGGTTCTGGGACATGCGGATTTGCTCACGATGTTTTCCTTCACCGTTTTGAGAGCAGTGGTGATGAAATAATTTAAACAAAGCTCCTGTCAGGGTTCGAACCTACGACCTACAATGCGGCAGTTTCCACTGCACCACCACTGCTCTCCATTTACATCTGCATTTTAACGTATGATTACCGGTATTTTGCTGTATAAACGCCTACTATAGGGATCCCTAAAAAATATTGAAAATTAAAAATTAAGCATGGTAAAGCATTAGTACATTAACATAACAACATATATATTAACATACAATGTGATGAGCAAAACAGTGTTCCAGACACCATGGAAGTAATGGTCAATTATCGGTTTGAAAACCGCGAACGTTAGCCTAGCTACCGGTAAAAATAAGACATCATACTGTACTTTAGGGTTTTATTTAAAATAAAACCGAAATTAATGCCAGATAAAATATTTTCCAGGATACTAATGATAACTGCTTTTACATCTAGCTAAAAAAAAGGATTGTTTTAATGGTTGTGCCCGTTTTTAATTTGAACTATGACACCATTAACGGTAAAAACAACTGATTTACATCCGGAGCCTCTCCGAACACAACGCCACCGAATTTTATTCTTTTTATTAATCACACAACCTCGATTGAAGCGATAAGGCCCTATGTTGAGACACAGATTGCCCCATTTTGTTGTGCTGAATATAAGCTCCGAATCAAAATCTGTAACAAAACATGATCGGTAAAAAATTTAGTTTGAATCTAAAGGCCTGTCCCGTAACTACAAACGTTCAAAATCTAGTCGCAATCTTACCTCAGCGACAATCAATGTCAAAAATCAAGAACTTCTAACTTAACAGACAGCTGTGCTGAAGTTCAAAATCAAAAGTCGTTTATTCAACCTTCACAATATAAGAACAGCCGCGCGATTGCAGAGCGGCAGCCGCGCCGCAGTTTAGATCAGTGTGGCGCACTTCATTTCAAAAATGGATTCCGACGGGGAAACATTGTTGCTCCTGCTTTTGATAGTACTCCAGCTCATCGCTGACTGAGTACACGCAACGGCCGCCCCAGCCGCGCGTCCGCCGCGCTTCTGTTTATTATGATATGAAGTTCTGACTAGACGATGGTCGCGCTGCTAAAGCCGCCTAAATGTGAAAGTGGTCTAAACCTCTCGTCTAGCAGATATTAATATAATAACACATAACTCTTCGATTTTTTAATGTACTTATCTGATAGTTAGATCCTATCCAGCCACAATGAAGTGGTCCATAGAGAGCAAGAAAACATACCTACTTCTCATCATAGTATTGGAGGTGGATAATCTGCTCATATACCTAATGTATGGGTATAATTATTAAAAAAAAAAAAATTGCCACAGACCTCATAAAATTTTATTTATATTTTTAAATCAAAATAATTTACAAAAAATATAAATCATCTTAGTTAAGTATTTAACTAACATAATACGTGCACTTCATTAAGTTGTTTCATTGTAAGCTTTTTATTTGCTTGCTGACATGACCGAAATAGCCAAAACACCACCACCATACCTTAGCATATATTTTTGCCAAAACACCTACCTGCCTATCTTCTTCTTCTGCAATCGGTCCCTCATTACTGAGGATCGTGGTCACTGGATCCTTTTAAACGGACAATCTGCCTCCATCTACTCCGGTCCAAAGTTGCCATCACCACCTGCTGAAAATTGCTTGAGGACGTAGCTTCTTTCACTTGGTCAGACCATCGTGTTGGCGACCGGCCTCTCGCTCTCTTTCCTTCGGTATTGCCAACAATAACCAGCTTTTCAAGGCTGCTATCTCCCCTTCGCATTATGTGGCCGAAATAGGATAGAATACGCTGTAGGCATATTGTAGACAATCGGGTCTTGACATCGAGTTGGGAAAGGATAGACACATTTGTGCGTTTGGTTGTCCATGGTATTCGGAGCATCCGCCTCCAGCACCACATTTCGAATGCATCTATCCTCTGTCTTTCTCTTGCTCGAATTGTCCACGTTTCAACTCCATAGAGGAAAATCGGGAAAACCAATGCTCTGACCAACCGGGCTTTAGTTTTAAAACTGATAGCACGCTTTTTCCAGATGTTCTGGAGGCGTGTCATAGCATCTTTAGCCATGGCTATCCGTCTTTTTATTTCTGGGACGCAGCTGCCTTCATTATTAATATTAGAGCCCAGATAAATGAAACTGTCCACAGTATCGATGCCCTGGATGTTATAGGCGCCCGACAGCTTTCCCGCACGATCTATTACCATAAGCTTGGTTTTCTGCCTATTTATAGCAAGCCCTAATTTGCCACCTGCCTATAGCTGGTTTGAAATTAAATGAAATTGTTTATTCTGTAAATAGGATACTTATCGGAATCACTTTTACACGTCATATTATTAAAAAAAAATAAGCTAGATGAGGTCGGCTTTTCCTATCTGACTACTCTGAGAAGAAAGGCCGAAACAAACTCAGAGGTCGCAGTCTCTTCTATTCTAGTATCTTCCATCTATATTTTTATATTCTAACATATTTTCCATCTGAAGTTTTAATGATGTCCGGAGGGGGGTGATTATGTTCTGTCACCTTACTCTTTATCGTCCCATCCACGTTCAGGATGAGCTTGGCGCGACAATTCTTCCCTTTCTTGGAGCAGGCCTGGTAACGAAACGAAGGACCTTGCTTCGAAAAGGTATACTTCTGGTATAAAATAACTGTTTTACCGTTCAGATTCACTACTTCGTACGGTATACCTGGAAAATGAAGAGTGAATTACATACTAAGTTAACCAATAATTCGAAGACATGTGACATCTACCAACCCGCACTGGGCCCGTGTGGTGGATTACAGCCCACTCCCTCTTACCGAGAGGAGGCCTGTGTCCCGGCAGGAGGAATATTATAAGCTGCTTATGCTTAAGTAAAATAATGAATATTGGATGTTATCGTGTGTCGCCACCAAGGAATGATGAAAATGTCGTGAGGAACGTTTTGAGTATGAATGTGGATGGCTATATAGTAGGTAGGTATGATCAAAATCAAAAGTCATTCATTTTTCAAACTAGGCTGAGAATGAGCACTTTTCGAACGTCAAAATTACAAAAGACAGTCCCCCAAAACGCCCGCTCTTTACCACTTCCTAGTGCTTTCGCTGGGGAGAAGTGGCGCAAAAAATTCCCCAGCAGCACAGCTGTCTGTCAAGTTAGAAAATACTTCATTGTATATGGATAGGGAAGACCTAAGAAAGGTTGGACGGACTGTGTGAAAGATGATATGGCTAGAATGAGGTTGACCACTGAGATGACGACTAATAGAGAGGTATGAGACCGCAAATAAATCGGGGTAAGGGCCGGAAAATGATGACTGTGAACCCGCAAATAAATCAAAACAATCAATAATATTATATTTTAATACTTCAATGCAATAACAGTGACGGAGAGATCATTTTTGCATTTATTAAGTTGTTAGTAAAATAAATTATAATACACTAAGTAAATGTTTATTTAACCGTTTCAAAACAATCAATAATATTATATTTAATACTTCAATGCAATAACAGTGACGGAGAGATCATTTTTGCATTTATTAAGTTGTCTGTAAAATAAATTATAATACACTAAGTAAATGTTTATCTAACCTCTTCAAAACAATCAATAATATTATATTTAATACTTCAATGCAATAACAGTGACGGAGAGATCATTTTTGCATTTATTAAGTTGTTAGTAAAATAAACTATAATACACTAAGTAAATGTTTATTTAACCTAAGAAATATTAACTCAATTGTTGAAACAAGTTTCTTACAAGTACAATTAACCTGAAGGCTAAGCCCGGTTTCCACCGCGAAAGAGTAATGAGCCGGAAATGGCTAAGCGGAGCGGACTTCGTTTCTATGAAATAGGTTTGCGTTTCCACCAAGAAAGAGTTTAGGCGTCTGATTCTCTCTAGAAATGAGCGAGCTCATTTCTACTCTTTTTGCCCGCCCGGTCATTTCCGCTCGACTCTTTGTTGATCGAAACACATGTAAGCAGTTTTCTCTTGAGAGGTAAAAGAAGTCATTAATGGGTCCGCTCCGCTCGCGGTGGAAACCGGGCTTAATTCTCGTAATTTAAAACATTCAAAATCTAGTCGCAGTCTCATCTCGGCAACAAACAAATGTCAAAAACTTGTCAATAATTTAGGGAAATTAGAAGTATTTTTGACAGATTGAGAATGAGATCAGACTGAACGTTATTAAAATTACGAGAATTGCCCCTTAGACTGTGAACGTTCTTAAAATTACGAGAATTTCCCCTCTGATCTCAACAAAAATAATCAGAACTGGTTTAATAAAAAGAAATTTCTTTCCAATACTGTAAAAATCTAAACTACTTTTAGTATTTTATGATTTCATGAAATATTTTTTTAAACAAGTATTAATTTCTTCAAAATAACTTTCTAGCTATTATTATATATTATAAGTGTAGTTATTGTAGGTACAGCGGGGTAAATACGTAACACACTAAGAGCGTTTACACATGGCGCCGCAACGGCAGCGTTTTTCGCCGCCGCAGTATCAAGACTTATCAAAACTCGCCGCCGCCGCAGGCGCCATGTGTAAGGGTGCATACAAATCCAAGGGTAACTAATACAGCTGCGATCACAGATATAGATATACCTAGATAACGCAAGAGCACCTACTTCGCGTGCCAAAAATCGCACCAGTTTACGATCGAAAATCATAAGCCGCCACTTTCGCGCTCAGTCCTGCGTACTGTAGGCTGGGTGAGCGTGAGCTAGAGAGCGCGAGCTTGTGACGTCATAATAGGTAGTCAAAAAGTGGCACGCTTAGTTTTCATACAGTTCGTGATACTTGCGTTATCTAGGTACATCTATATCTGTAGCTGCGATGCTGCTGCAGCTACGGCATAATGCGTAAACGGCCTAACAGATGACTTCCATTTTGACAGCTCAACAACATTAATTGCGTTATTTACGTTGCGTTTGCGTTGTTATTTTTCAAACATATGAAGCAATGAATTAGCAATATCCTTCAAAATGATTCAGATTGTGATTAAAAGTATGTTATGCAATTACGGTGCTGGTCGAATTGAAAACCTCATCTTTCTTGAAGTAGATTAAAAATTAAAATACAACTTAATGATTATGTTCGTGTTGATGTTCAACAACTTCATCTTTGACAGTAATGACCACACATTTACATCCGAGCCGTCTGCGGGTACACGACCATGCTATTTTGCCGTCCTTGCACCTCCGGGCCAGGTTATACCGATAGGTACCTAGAATCAACACAGGATTGCCATTCCTCGTCAGACCAAAGAATTGAACCTGAGTAACTGAAATAGAAAATGATATGAGTGATAATTCTTTTTTGTTGTAAATGACATTCAATGTGTGTTTTTATCATTTCTGACGATGTTAACGTGGACGTGTATAAAATGTATGGAAGATGTGCACGTTTAAACGTCTTCAAATATTTCCATTCATTTTACTTCCCTGTGTTATTGTGATGCCGTGCCGTAAACGTTCACAATAATACCGTCACGTTAAAAATTATTAAATCGCAAATTAGTGCTTTTTAATGATCCAGTTGAAATAAAATATTTGACTTTGACTTTATTGCAGGAAAACACTAAACTCAGTGTAGAAATTACTTTTTTATACATCTTCCAAGTGAACCAGGGGGCATCCGAAAGATTTATTTTATTTGGGAAACAAACAAATGCAATAACAAACATAAGTACTTAGTAGTCGTGATGCTCACTTAGTGGGGTAATTTTTATGAAAGAAAACGTTAATATTAATTAAACAGTATAATAAATCATTATTGCTCATCTTAAATTAAAAAAAAAAAAACACTTTGAAAACATGTTATTTTACCAAAATATATTAGCTATCTATTTTGCAATAATAATAATCTAAACATTAATTTTCATCGTATAAAAATGTTAAACCAAATGTTTTAAAAACAATTAAACTTATTCTAAATTGGCATTGCACATATAAACTATGTTTTTTTTATTATTATTAAATATATAATTATTATGTCTTATAAGAGTATGAGCGGGATTTTCAGCAAGTAGTACAGTTCATAGGTTTTTCCCGAAATATACTTATAATATTTTTTTTATTCCCGTACATGATTTAGTTTTTACGCTTATAAGTTATAATTGACTTTATTGAAAACTCCATCAATCTAAAACAATTATTTCTGTACACCTACACTTCCAGTTTCTAAGCATGCCAATGTTCTTTTTTATGTGAAACTATCACGTTGTCGACAGTGATGATAACTGATTTGCATCCCAATGCCGTCCGCGTACAGTGCCATCTTTGTTTGGACCCTTTGTACCTATTCACCCGATTATACCTATAAGGACCATAGATGATGACGTCATTGCCACTCTTTGTCGTACTGAAAACTGGGTCGGCATCTGTAACAAAACTGACAGTTAAGTTAAAAGAAATAAAGGAAAGATAGCTTTATTGCTACCAACAAAAAGTGCATAGTGGAATAAATCTCTTTTCTTTCACTGTTGTTCCAGCGTAGATGACATCTCCGCGGGGTCTACGCATCGCCTACGCTGTTCTACGCGTCGTCTACTTGACACGTCGCCTATCCTTTATTCGTCTTCGTTACACTATCGTTTAGTGCTGACTGCACTCATTAGCAATACCTATTATAAAGTTTAGGCACTTCTTCCTAGATTCAGATGGCACCAGACTCGTAGGTTCAGGGCAGACTCAATAAAGATTGCCATCGACACGCTATGACGAACAACTATAGTATGCTGAGCTGTAGCCCTTTTGGCATAAGAATGTATTTTCTGATTATTTTTGTTGTATTTATGCCAATAAACGAATATTCCAGCTTTATATATTTTTACAAAAAATCGATTAGGTAGGAAAATTTAATTCTTTATTTTTTTTAAAACACGGTTCAATGGTTATGCTCATTTTTGAAAGTAACTATAACATTGTTTACTGTGATCAGAACTGATTTGCATCCCGTCGATCTTCTGGTACACCGCCATCGGACCCTGTCGCTACTGCCGATACACGCCTGATTGTACCGATATGAACCAATGATGATTAAAGGATTTCCATGGACAGTTGTCGTGAAAAATGCATCTGTAACGTAAGTTTAAAATATTTTAATACTAACTGAGCCGGCGAACTTCGTACCGCTTGTATAAGAAAATGAATTATCATCATAATTTATTTTCATGTTTTTTCCCATGTTTTAATATTTATTCTGCTATTGGGGACGGAGACAAATCCAGCAAGTCAAAGATCCTAAAAATCGGTTCAGCCTTTCTTGAATTATAAATGTTGTGACTAACACTAGTGTGGTGTTGTTTTATTCATATAGATAGATAAGTTAGATAGAACCATGTATTTCACGAAAGGATAATCAGAGTAGTACATACGAGTATTAGTAGGTGTACCTACACCTACACCTCACCATTTATTTAATTTATTTACTATAGCTGTTGCCCGCTAAATCTTCTGCGATCCAGGATAAAAAATAGCCTATGTTCTTACCCTGGTCATGATCTACCTGTTTGCCAAATTTCATTCAAATCCGTTCAACCATTTTAGCGCGGAAGCGTCATAAAAAAAACTTATCTTAAATTATTTTATTTATGGATTGTTGTTTTGTTACTATTTGCTGTACTCTGGACACTTTTAACGCGTACGTCTTTTTTACATTAATGATGTAACTAATATTTTTGTAAAAATATAATTTAAAAGAGCGTCCATGGAGTTTCTTGCCCGTTCTTCTCCATAGGTACCTACGCTTTGGAATGGGCAACCAGCTTCATATTTTCTGACTGACTGACATCTTGACAATTCAAAAGTGCCTGTAAATGGTTTAATTGAAATAAATGCTTTGAGTTTTAGTTTACTTTCGTACTTATAATGTTAGTTAGGATTTATAATATTAGTTAGGATTAGGAAGTTAGGATTATCACTTTCATTTGTTTTACAGGTGGGAACCCAATATAACAAATGTAGTCGCCAATTTCCCCGCTCAGGGACGTCCCCCAAAAACCAATCAAACATCACCACCAGCAAAATTGACATGTTTTTATTAATCTCATTACAAAGTATATTTCTTACTAATTTATGTAATTATCTACAGATTTATTTTTTAATTGGTATCACTCTTTATTGAGTATCAAAAATGTCACAAACAATTAGTTAAGATCTTTGGCACAATTTAGTGAGGACGCGAATAAGAACCGCTAATACACAAAAAGCAGTGCGACGTCGCATAGCAAGCATCGGCAAAGTGTTTCATAAGGAAATACCATAATATAGCATTCATATTATAGGTTTCATATTAGGTAGGGTTTCAGTCGTTATGGGTCGTCAGAAGCCAGAAAGTCTGACAACCAGTCTTACCGAGAGGTATCGTATTACCCAGTTGCTGGGTTGTGGAGGTCAGATAGTCAGTCGTTCGATGTAAAATACTGGTATTCAGCTGCATCCGGTTAGACTGGAAGCCGACCCCAACATAGTTGGGAAAAAGCTAGGCAGATGATGATTAGGTAGGGTTTCATAATGTAGTCGCTGGGCCTTTGTCTCGTATAGGGTCATAGCATTATGCTGAGCGATGGCTGTTTTGCGTGAACGTGACGCATATTTTCCCCCAACTTGTACTTTTTCGTGTTTTTCTCTGTCTCATGTTTGCCGCAAATAAACGTATGTAATTCTTTCTTTCTAAATGGCCGAAGATTTTGTATTCCGACATCGGTTGCACTGCTTTTATGTCAGTCAGCCATTACTCTATCCGGGACTAAACTTGTCTAATCTAAAAATCTATTAAGAAATAAAGTATATTATATATAATAGATTCATACAATTACAGCTGCGGTCTGCAGCCGTCATTGCAATAAGAATAAGACTAATGAGAAAAGAAAAATAAGAATAAGATTATTAAGAAAAAAAGAAATAAGAATTTACCTACCTAACAATTATGGGGTTTAATAATATAATGATCACAAAAAAAAAAACTGAACACCAAAAAATTTAGTCTAAAATTACAATAGTTCTAGCTGGGCACCTCGAGGTTAGTTTTGGTTAGGTTACTTGAAACCCTTTATACAGAAATAGGAGCCCCGGAAGCGGGGCTCCGTCAACATGGGATGCAAGAGCGAGCAAATGAGAATACAAATACCTTTGGTGATCATTTACTATTTTTGGCAGTAAAAAGTGTTTTTTTGATGTTATATTTTACTTTATCTGGTGATAAGTTAAACATAAGCCACAATTAAGTAAAAATTATTTTACTTTGAATAATGGTTATGCTCATTTTTAGTTATAACCACAATTCCGTTGACTGTTATGACAACGGATTTACATCCATAGATTTTTCTAGCGCATGTCCATCGCATTTTGTTCCCCTGGGCATCAGAAGAGGCTTGATAATATCGATATCCATTAAGATTCAGCACATAATTGCCACTCTTCGTCGTCGTGAAAGTTACCTCTGTAAGTAAAAACCCTTATTAGACACACTCCTTCTAAGCGAACTCATAATTTCGTTCTACTGCACTTTCAAATGCAATCCGAAGGAGTTTAAAAGAAATTGATAATCCATTGCTTCATGCGTAAATAATGTAGTTAAACTGACAAAATGAAAGACATGGCCATTGTACGCGTGTAACGTAATTACCCGCTGGTTGATACTTGCACATACCAGGGTAGCATGCCACAGAAGGGGAGAAGATAGGTCTCCTCCCTTTTTCGCCATGCTTCTAAGCAGTGTGTGGAACGAGGTTGCCGATAATGATGATGACTATAGGAATACCGGCCTGTCCTGTGTTACAATTGTCTGGGCTGAGCCAAGCCAAGCATGGGACGACGAAACTGCCAGGCCTACTGCTGCGTTCTAGGGGACAATAAGTTAGCGGGAGGATGGGGAGAATGGCGGATGTCGCTTCTTTATGAAGTAATAGTAATTTTTCTTGGCTATATGTATGTTAACTAAGAAATAAAACTAATATTTTGTTACGCACCTTGTTAAAATCAGCTCAAACATTAGGAAGTGATGAAGGTTGTGCGTTTTGGGGACCATCTGAGAATTTCGATTCTCAGCTTTATTTCAACAAAGAAGTGTGAAAAGATGTTCCACAATCTAATGTTGGGAACATGGTAAGATTCATGCTATTAATTAAGAAGCGAATAGAAATAAGTGCGAGAAATCACAAATGAATCTATTTTCAAATCGAAATTATAGTTAAAAGTTACAATAATATTAATTAATGATTATGTTCATTTTTAATCTGAACTATAACATCACCAATTGTTATCATTACGGATTTACAACTAATGTCTGTTCGCGTGCATCGCCATCTTGTTTTATTTTCTTTAGTAGCACTCGTTCGGTTATACCGATATCGACCTAGGAGGATCACAGGGTTGCCACTCTTTGTAGTTGTAAATATAACATTCTCAACTGAAAAAAGAACTGGTGTTAAGTATGCAATGAGGCTGTTTTTAGATTTTAAGTTGACATAACAACAACAATAATAATAAATTATAGACGTGAACAGTGCTGATGTAAGGCGCATGCCACTGGTTCATAAACCAGTATAAGTTTGCCTGTTATTCTATTGAAGCTTCGTACGTACTACGCTAGGCCAGCTCAAGGTCAAAGTCTTACCACTAACGTGCGGCCTACTGTACAAACGCCAGCGCATCAAGCTACCCAAAACTGTCAAATTTTCCCAAGCAACGTTGAAACTAATGCTTTAGAGATAAAGTTGAAAATCTATTAAAGAAATATGACAGATTGTAGTAGCTTGATGTGCTGGCGTCTGTACCTATCCTGTTTTATGTGTTTACAACAATGATTATATCTACCATGGTTAGGTAATCTGATTTAAAATATCAAAACACGCTTAATGAAAACACTAAACGGAGAGAAAACCTACGTTTATTTTCACACGGATATAAACTTACTTACTTAGCTACACTAAACTAGTTAATATGGGGATACAAGGCCAGTTTTCGAGCCAGTGAAGAACTGTCTTCGAATGAATTATTCGTTCAGGAGGCCAGCGAAAAGGCAATGACTGAGCTGTCAAGTGAACTGACTCGCAAATAAGGGCCAACGGGGCCAAGTCTGCTAGTGCACTTGGCCGGCGATCATTGACACCGCAATTGTCAATTTTGACAGTTTTGGTAAACTCCTAATTGAAAAGCTTCGTAATGATTTTCCGATGGCATGCCACTGTCACTCATTGGAAAAAAAACATTGGTAATCTCGTACATAATGACAGGTAGTCTTCTCCTATTATTTTAAATTTCTTTTGACCACTGACACGACGTTAAAGGTATAGCAGATCACGAATTTATATCAGAACGGTAATGGCGCTGCCTGCTTTGGTTTGGGTGTCATAACGTCACTGAAAATAGCAGACTGGCCTGGCCCTGGCCCTAGCCTCGTATGCGGAACTGAAAAGGGTTTTTTTTTTAAATGCAATGTTATATCAGACCATTCCATAGCGGTTCAAGTACAAAGGTTTTTTAACGCACAATAAAGACTCAACTCAAAAGTCAACAGGTGCGCGTCAGGACAAGTCAACTCAAAGCTGCAATGACTCATTCTTCAAAACACCTTTTCAGACATTGCTCTGTATTGTAAGAATTAATATCATGTTCGGACTTTAGAAGAGACCATGACCTCGGCATTTCTTCTCAGGGATCAGTTATCCATCTAGTCTCAAAATATTGACTCTAACAATTACCTACAGAACTAAATATCATTTCATTTCAATGAGTATGAAGGTTTTTATGTACAGCTATGATATCATTGATTGTAACAATAACCGATTTGCATCGCAAGTCGGTACGAGTACAGGTCCACCGGACTTTAGCCCCTTCGTTACGGGTTTTTACCCGATTATACCGATAGGAACCCAAGATGATCACAGGGTTGCCACTCCTAGACGTGCTTAACACTGGTCGCAATTCTGCATCTGTAATAAAAAAAAAATATATAGTATTTTTTTAATATACTACTAATAAGTACCAAAACTATTACACGACTAAGTACCTACCAAAACTTTGAAGACAGTTTGGTGACCTGCTGTGTGTACTAACCCGCCCGCGTAATGGATTGCAGGTAGGCGCCCTGAGTCTTAGCAAACGTAACGTTATAGGCCAATTATATTATGATCTAAAATGAACCTAAAGATGATTTGATTCGTTTACAAACCAGTAACAGCCGTCACTAAACAAAAAAAAACCCAGACCGATCTCTTGTGCGATCGACTTGTTATACTGCGCAGAAACAGTTCGATCGTATTATTTTAATTGAAACACTAAAGGATGAATAAAAAAAAAGGAATACATATTTACATATTTAAGCGAAATATTTATTAATTCTAAAAAGCACACACGAAACAGTGCCTATTAATAAATATTCACTGAAAAATGTCCAAGGAAATGGTCTCAAATTCTCAATGGTTATGCTCAGTCTTATGGCTAATTATTACACTGTTAAAAGTAATGATAGTAGATCGGCAACCCAATGGGTACCGTGTAGGTACAAGTCCATCGCACTTTGGCCCCTTTGCAAGTTAAAACCCGATTGTATCGATAGGGACCAAGGATGATGACAGGATTGCCACTATAAGTCGTGCTAAAAACTGGCTCCGTATCTGTAATAAAACACAATAGTATTTTATTTCATGGATATATTATTAAAATATCAAATTGATAAGCCTATGATTGCCAGTTATATCAACGGGAACGTACTATTTCTGCCTTCGACTTTTCAGTAACTACTTTTATGATATCGGATATTCAGATTATTAGAAATTGCTTGAAAAAACTTGTATTTTTTGGTATTATGACACAAATAATCTATCTAAAAGTCTATATGTATATTACCCAAATATAAAGCTTTGAATATCAGAATGGTAACTAGTTATTTAATATGTGTTAAAGTAACTATGAATATGGTATGTAGGGAAGGGATTTTTTGAAATAAAGTACAGAAAGACAAGCTAGACATTTATTTCAATTTAAGCTTGTCAGTAATTAATCAGAAAGCTAGTTGTCCGTTCCAAATCTAGGTCATCGTGGAGAAGAAGGACAAGAAACTCCAAGGAAACAGTATTAAAGTATTCTCTTATATTGCCATAAATATCGTTATTTTAATTAAAAACAATTACCTAATTCTATCTCTTGGACAATGGTCCAAGAGAACTCAGAATAACAACATAATACAATTGCTAGGAATATTCCATTATGCACTTTAAAACATTGGAAATATTGGTCATATTATATCATTACAGAACACCATAGTTGGCAGCAATAATTCCTTAATATTTTAACTAGTCCACTTTTACAGACATGTTTTATGTTATGTAAAACATTACTATTTTATCAAGTTTTAACAGTAAAATGATACCAATAACAATACCTACAATTAGGATAATCTATTACATACAAACAAAAAAACATGGAATATATTATTAAGAATGTTCAGTATTTAAACACTCAAAGCGGTTCAAGGAAATCAATGGTTATGTTCATTTTTGTGGCTAACAATCACATCGTTGACAGTTACGATAGCAGATCGGCATTTTGACGAGTTCCGAGTGCAGGTCCATCGCACTTTAGGCCCTTTACAACTATTAATCCGATTATATCGATAGGGACCAATAACGATGACATCATTACCACTCTTTGTCGTACTAAAAACTGGATGGAAATCTGCAATAAAACGTAGTAGTATTGTATAATGTGCCATCTATGTATGCATTTCATTATATTCGTCAAAAAACAGAAACAGTAAGGGATGATCAAAAAAATAATTTAAAAAACAAGCAAATGCGGAAATCGACCTGTTGGTAACTGTCGATTTTCGCAATTCCTTACACACACCACGACAATGAAAATGCTCTCAATAATTCTGAAGTAACCATTTTGATTTCAAAGGGAATTAACATAAAAATAACTATATTAAATAAAATATGTTACCTAATCTAATGAACACTGTTCTTTTCGAGGTACAACTGCAGATGATGCCACAATATTGGACATTCGATTTGGCAAGAACAACGCTAAGAATGTTGTTGCCACTGCGCGGGCATGACTAAGCAAGTCACTGATATTATTATAAAAAGGTAGGAATAAAAGGTAGGTGTAGGTATAATAACATTTATTTTAAACAAATATTTACTCTTGCATAAAAAAACGAAACACGTTTTTATAATTTTCTAAATTGTTATACCTACGCAAAAAAGTTTAAGGAAACCATTTCAATGGCTATGCTCGGTTTTATGCTGAACAATCATACTGTTGAAGGTTACGATAGCAGATCGGCATCCTGCCCGGTACCGAGTACAAGTCCATCGCACTTTGGCCCCTTTATAACTATTAACCCGATTATATCGATAGGGACCAACGATGATGACATCATTACCACATCTTGACGTGCTAAAAACTGGCAAGCAATCTGTAATAAAACACACTCGTATTTCATAACTTGGCGTTGTAATTCAGGCTTAATTATTATAGGCATATTATTAACAGTAATATTAAAGCATACGTACTACATACTTGCTTTTGGCTCTTCAGTAACATCTACAATTACATTCACTGATATTGATATTATTAGAACATACTTGACAAAATCTGATTCTTTTGTATTGCGGTGCAGAGAAAAATTAAAAACATTTACTTTAGAGACATATTTATTGATGGAAACAAAAAAGACACGAAACACTTTTATATTTTTATAAGCATTCAAATGTACAGAAAGGTTTAAGGAAATCATCTCAATGGCTATGTTCGGTCTTATGCTGAACAATCATACTGTTGAAGGTTACGATAACAGATCGACATCCTACCGGGTACCGAGTACAAGTCCATCGCACTTTGGCCCCTTTATAACTATTAACCCGATTATATCGATAGGGACCAACGATGATGACATCATTACCACATCTTGACGTGCTGAAAACTGGCAAGCAATCTGTAATAAAACACACTCGTATTTCATAACTTGGCGTTGGAATTCAGGCTTAATTATTATAAGCATATTATTAACAGTAATATTAACGCATACGTACACATACTTGCTTTTGGCTCTTCCGTAACATCTACAATTACATTCACTGATATTGATACTATTAGAACATACTTGAAAAAATCTGATTCTTTTGTATTACGGTGCAGAGAAAAATTAAAAACATTTACTTTAGAGACATATTTACTGATGGAAACAAAAAAGACACAAAACACTTTTACCTATATTTTTATAAACATTCAAATGTACAGAAAGGTTTAAGGAAATCATCTCAATGGTTATGTTCGGTCTTATGATGAACAATCTCATTGTTGACAGTTATGATAACCGATCGGCATCGTACCGGGTACCGAGTACATCTCCATTGCACTTTGGCCCCTTTATAACTATTAACCCGATTATATCGATAGGGACCAACGATGATGACATCATTACCACTCCTTGTCGTGCTAAAAACTGGCACGAAATCTGTAATAAAACACTAGTATTACATAACTTGGCGTTGGAATTCAGGCTTAATTATTATAAGCATATTATTAAAAGTAATATTAACGCATACGTACTGCTTGCTTTTGGCTCTTAACATCTGCAATTACATTCACTGATATTGATATTATTACAAATAGCTTGAAAAATCTTGTATTCTTTGGTATTGTGAAACAGGGAAAAATTAAAACCATTAATTTTAAACAAATATTGGTATTATTAGACCATACTTAAAAAAAATTGTATTCTTTTGTATTGCGGTAGGTACAGAGAAAAATTAAAAACATTTACTTTAAAGACATATTTATTGATGGAAACAAAAAAAACACGAAACACTTTTATATTATTATTAAAATTCAGATGTACAGAAAGGTTTAGTGAAGGAAATCATCTCAATGACTATGTTCGGTCTTATGCTGAACAATCTCATTGTTGACAGTTATGATAACAGACCGGCATCCTGTCGGGTACCGAGTACAGGTCCATCGCACTTTAGGCCCTTTACAAGTATTAACCCGATTATACCGATAGGGACCAAGGATGATGACATCATTACCACTCCTTGTCGTGCTAAAAACTGGCACGAAATCTGTAATAAAACACAATAGTATTGTATAATTTGGCATTACAATCTTTATGAGAATTTCATAAGATACGTCAACAAACCAAAGCCTGCAACGATAAAAAAAAATATGTAAACATTGTTACGATTTACAGTTAACACTGCTTGAACTAATTCTGTAGTGTTTATTGTGATACATACGGATAGACAAGAGTAAAAACAAAAACCAATTTTATTTTTAAAATATATTTAGTCATTATTTACAAGCAAACCACACACACAACAACACAGCAATAAATAATAAACCTAAGACATAAGCTAAATTTGTGGAATGCAATAAATTTACATATTTAGTAATCCATACTATATCCATACTAATATTATAAAGGCGAAAGTGTGATGTCTGTCTGTTACCTCTTCACGCTTAAACCGCTGAACCGATTTAGATGAAATATGGTATAGAGATAGTTTGAGCCCCGGGACGATATAGGATAGTTTTTATCCCGATATTCCCACGGGATCGAAACTTATGCGGATGTAACCGCGGGGCGCTGCTAGTGACCAATAAAATGGGTTCATGCCTAAATTAGAAAGAGTTCGTGAATAAACAACAATAGTTGCACGGGTGCAAGGTTAGGCATCGCTTGCCGAAGTCGGTTCGTGGATGGGAGACCATCCATAACTTACTGAGACCCCTCCGTGCCTCGGAAAGCACGTTAACCTTTTAACCGCCCGACTTTATATCAGTTATCGTCCCCCAGCACCCGAAAAAAAAAAGAACGAAAAATAAATACCGATGAAACGAGCTGTGATGATGTAATAATAATACAGATTAAACGAGCTGTGTTATTTGGTCGTATATATACGACTCTGGCGGAATAGACACGAAAATATTTGTCGGATTAATCCGACATAAGCGGTTAAAAGGTTAAGCAGTCGGTCCCGGCTGGCATTCGTAGATCTTTGACCGTCGTCACGGGCAGTCAGAAGCCCGACAGTCTAAAAACCAGTCTTGCCAAGGCGTATCGTATTACCCAGTAACGGTTTGAAGAGGTCAGATAGGCGGTCGCTCCATGTAAAATACTGGTATTCAGCTGCATCCGGTTAGACTGGAAGTCGACCCCAACATAATTGGAAAAAGGCTTGGCAGATTGATTGATTGACATATTATGTAAGACCGAACATAACCACAAGGGCTAGAGCTTTATAATCCTAAGTAAGCAATCATTTATTTACCAAAAAACCTAGCCCAGGTACAGTTCGCGTCAAATAACTTTGCCGCTCTGAAGTGGGCAACAAATCACTGCGCAGTAGTTAACCGTAGGAATAAAACAGCAGTGCGCAAGCACGGCTAGCGAAAAAGCCTAGTTTCAGAGCGGCAAAGTTATTTGACGCGAACCTTAACAAACTAGTGGTTATGTTCAGTCTTATGACTGACAATCACACTATCGACAGTTACAATAGTAGATCGGCATCCCGAACCAATCCGGGTACAAATCCATCGCACTTTAGCCCCTTTACAACTACTAACCCTATTATATCGATAGGGACCGAAGACGATCACAGGGTTGCCACATCTTGTAGTACTGAACACAGGATCCGTTTCTGAAATTAAAAAAAATAGAATAGAATACTCTTTAATATGTATACCATACGTATTATGTAAATATAATAATGTTAAACTTGGGGGTATTTTTGCTCTTGGAAATCCTCATGGACGTCAGCCACCCCTTTTTTTAACCGACTTCTAAAAAGGAGGAGGTTCTCAATTCGAATGTTTGTATTTTTTTTTTTTTTATGTTTGTTCGCGCATAACTCAGTCGCTAGCCAACCGATTTGAAAAATTCTTTTTTTTTTTGGAAAGGGTATACTTTCCAAATGGTCCCATGAAAATTTTATCGAAATCTGACAAGCGGTTTTTGAAAAATCAACAAAAATCTAAAAAATTATCTACATTGTCTACATTAACGATCTTTTTGTTAACTTTTTTGTGGGGTAGGTACAACTAAAAAGTGCAAAATAAAAACTTTTTTACAAAAAAAAAACAACTGCCTTCAAAAAAAAAACACTACAAAGTGATAAATAACTTTAATTTCGGAAGTCGGTGTCAAAAAACGAAAATCCGGAACCAACGACACCGACTTCCGAAATTAAAGTTATTTATCACTTTGTAGTGTTTTTTTTTTTTTAAGTCGGTTGTTTTTTTTTTTCTAAAAAAGTTTTTTTAGGCGGGTGGTGGGGTATGACTCTTACTGACTATTTTTTTTTAAGTATTTATCATCATCAGACGGAGAATTATTTTGTCAGATTACCACAGTCAAAGAGCACCGTATGGTTTTCCACACAATGTTCTCAACTACCTTTGGCTGGTGCGCTGCTGCCTTTCAATAACTTCTGCTACGATGAATAGCTGCGGAAATTGGCAATTATCAGCACTCAGTATGTGCTTGAAATAATCCTGTAGTATTTATGATGCCCATGGGTACATTAAAAAAGAGTAAATAAAGACATTTAATTTAGATTTTTTTTATTCTAACCTACAAGTAAAATTACGAACTATTGTGCATATAAACTCTATACCTACATTATAATAAACGAAATGCTCAACATGAAGAACAGTCTGGTACAGTCAGCATCAAAAGTCGATTAACACCGTCATTTTTACATGTTATCAAATTGACAACATTTTTTTTCAATAAACTGATTTTTAGCTTGTCAGATAATAGCAGAGCTTATATTCTAAAAAAATTCTTCTGCTGAAATTTTGAACAAATATTTTGCTCAATAACTAAGATTAAAAAAACTGAAGTGTTAATCGACTTTTGCTGCTGACCGTACTTATTATTTAACTAAATGCTCGCGAGGCGCTAGTATGGGTTTGCCAAGCGCGTGCGCGGTATAAGTTCACTGGTGCAATAAATAGTAACGGATACTTATATTATAGGAAGTTGCTTGACAGAATCTCTTAGTTTTCGTATAGCAAAACGCAGGGAAAAATATAAAACATTTATTTTAGAAAAATATAAACTTATGCAATTAAAAAAATCATGGAGAATATTCTTAATAAACAATATTTAGAAGATCAAAATGGTTTATGGAAATCAATGGTTATGTTCAGTTCTATGTCTAACAATCGCATTGTTGACAGTTACCATATAAGATCGGCATCTTGTTGCGTACCGGCTGCAAGTCCACCGCACTTTGGCCCCTTTACAAGTATGAATCCGATTATATCGATAGCGACCATAAATAATCACAGGGTTGCCACTCCTTGTTGTACTAAAAATTGGCGCCACATCTGTAAAAACATTTAATGTAATGTACGATTTTGCACTGTAAATTGTGTATTTGAGCTCTTTAATTGCCTTCAAACGTGAAACAGCCAAAGTTATTACTCATTCCAGATGATCCCTAACTGTGCGTCGAGACGCCCCGAGGTGTCGCTGCGGTGTCCCAGAGACGTCGCGAACCGGTATGCTCATGCCACCCGGCACGCAACGTAATGAGAGTCAGTACTAGGGTTGCCACCCATACTATAATATAGTAACGTACTATGTTTCAGTCAATTGTACTATATATTATAGAAAAATAATATAGTACGAAAAATACTATATTTTTATCCGTAATTCAACTGTCACGCTTTTTTATATTAACTGTGACTGGCCTGGAACGCACCCGCAGCGCAGCACGGGGAATTTCAGAACGAAACGCATTCGCGGCAACAAAACGTCAACTGTCAAACTAAAATGTAAAATGGAAAGAAGAAAAAATAGAGCATCATTCAAAAAAAAAATAGTTAATTCAATTCAATTCAATTTCATTAAAAATAAATAGTTAATTTATTTTGATATGCATCTACATTGCTCAGATTCCTATAAATATTTTAATAGTAATAAGATCATTGATAATAAGATCATTGATGACTAATGCAAAGAGCAATGAAAAGAAGAAAAATACATAATGATTAAAAATAAATGTTTACTTTTCTCCCAGCATTTCCCAAAAGTACTATATTTGTATCTTTTTTTTTTTCGGAAAAATTTTATTTAAAAAAAAGGTGGCAACCCTAGCCAGTACTGAAGATTCTATTACCTCTTGCAACGTCGACACTACCAGTTGCCATAATTAAATCGAAATACAGATCTCAAGTCAATTTATAATAATTAATAATTAAACCTACTGTTTGTCCTAGCCTAGTATATATTATTTTAGTAAGTTCCTGGAAGGACTTGGGCCTCCCCTTTGCCCATCAGTGAGACAGTAAGTATAGGCAAAACAAAAAAAAAACGTAAATAAAAATGAGTGATTCGTAATTCTTTGGATTTTTTTGTATAAAATAATCTAGCTAGTCTAGCTGCTAGGCACTAGATTCTAGAGCTACACCTAGGTATTTTCTTTAAATAGGGAATCGCAAAAAAATTACAACAAGAATGCAGTAAAAAAAAAAATTGGGAACATCTGACTCATTCACATCTGCGGTCGGCTTTGAAGAAATAGCTGCAATGAACAGTGACAATTGGTAGTATCATCACACATAATCTTCTTAAAATAATCCCTTAAAAAAAAGACATTTCAATTTCTAAAATATTTACTAAAAGTGTAAGTTAGTAAGCTAAATAAAATACACACACTATAAATAATAATTGTTGATTAAGAGATTAAGGGCTGATTTTTCAATAGTCAGATATCTCCTTACTGAATAGTAAATATTGCCGTTGACAGCTTTTGTATAGAAAATATGTCAAACTGTCATATTTATTCTGCAGATAAAAGTTTTCTGACTATTGAAAAATTAGCCCTTAGTTATATTGTTGTAAGTAGGTTTTCACGCGGCGTTGATCTGTGTGATGAATTTCATGTCCCATTTCACAGAATAATTTTGGATACAGTTCGACGACGTGTGAACGTAGATTAGACTAAATTTATTTGTTCATTATGATAAATATTACCTTACAACTACAACATTATTATTCTATCAGTAGATAACTATCTTAACAATTGGGCTAAGGATTAGGTTAAAGCAATCATAGTAGGGCCCTAATTCACTAAGACCACATAATCATTCCTTACTTCAAAACCACGTCAACTCCATAGCTGCACATCTGCTAATAACGTAACTATAATGCGTGCCACGAAAGATGAGTCTTGACACACCACGTGGTTTAACTTGCGCACTGTACACGATTTTAGGACTTGCGTTCCCATTGAGGGACCACATTTGAATTTTTAGCTTTTGAATGCGTCAGCCTTTAGTAAAAGTTCTCAAACAATTGTAAATTCAGCCTTTAATTTGTAAAAGTAGCCACTCAAAAGTTACAATCGATTAAAGGTGGTCCCTCAGTCGTGACTGACAGGCATCCCTATCTCAAAACCTAGTGAAAATTTGCAACTGCTATAAATTACTACTCTTAGTAAAAGATTTGTAAAACTAATTTATTTGAATATCAACCCTTCCTGTTCAAGGAATAAAAAGAACTAGCAAGCGGAAGGTGGTCCCTCAATCGATCACCATATGTTCACCTTGAGTGGAGACCACAACTGAATTTGAAATTTACATATGGGTCTAGCGTTAGTAAAAGTACTTGAATGATTGTATATTCAACCTTTAGTTTGTAAAAGAAGCCATTCAAAAGTTACAATCGAATTAAGGTGGTCCCTCAATTGAAACGTTAATCATAAGAAAAATCAATTTACGTAGCATTCGGAGGTTAAATAGACGAATGCTACAGTCTATCCTTTAGTAAATTTTTTTTACTAACGATTACTTTACTAAACAGTATCAAAAAATGTACCGTTTTATTTTAAATAATAATCAAATAGCTGGGAAGAAATACTAAGATAGAGGTGACCACACAGCAGGATTGTTTATTAAGTAAAAACTAGTGTTTGTTGATATTAATTTTTATTAATATTTGACATCACTTAGCTAAATAAAAACACAAAGAAAATAATGTTTATGATAATAAAAAAAAAAGAAACAAAATTTTACCCTGCACTGAAAATGTAACTCTGAACTTTTTAACCGACTTCAAAAAAGGAGGTTCTGTATTCGACCCGTATGTATGTTTGTATGTCTGAGATTTTCTCAAAAACTAAAACCGATTTGGATAATTCTTTCACTAAAGTGATCTACATACTTTAAGGAAGGTTTTAGTATATAATACATTAGGTAATTATTCTTATGTACGAAGTTATATGCATAAATGCAGCATTTCTATGCGAATTTTGATTATTCTTCTAGTCGGTGTCTTCAATTCTTCAGTGCACTAGTGCTTATTGAATTTGTGTGGGGTAGGTACCTAGGTACAACTAAAAAGTGAAAAATAAAAACTTTTTTACGAAAAAAAAACAACCGACTTCAGAAAAAAACACCACAAAGTGATAAATAATTTTAATTTCGGAAGTCGGTGTCGTTGGTTCTGCATTTACATTTTTTTTGGTGTTTTTTTTTTTTGAAGTCGCAGTTGTTTTTTTGTAAAAAGGTTTTTACATCAAACATTACTACTAATGAGACAGTAGCAAAGTGTATGTATAAAAATTTGTTCGTTTAGAGGACTGTCATCAAAGAACAATGTCAGATTTCGGCTCACACAACTTTTAAAACTAAATTCACACGGACACGAAGTTTTTACCTACAACAATTTAAATATAAAATTCCAACTTCTAAAAAAATATTTATTTCTTTTCGAGAACTGTTCGAAAAGAAAATCATTTTAATAAGTAATCATTTTACTAATCATGTTCTTGAATTCCAGGTTTTACTTTTTTTTTTAATAAAAAAGTGTCAGGTAGGTAACTACCTGACACTTTTTTATTTAAAAAAAAGTAATAATTATTTAGAATTTAAAGTAATTATTTTTAGTAGCAGGTAACTGTTCTGCCACTGTAATCGATTATTCTAAATAATTAAAGCGATTTACTCTTTAGTTTTTATTTACCACAAATAAAGGAAAAAATCCGAAAATCGTATATTTGTAGTTATATTAAAAAAAACTGTGATAAACTATTTACATACCTTACGGAATACTCGTTGCACGAGTCCGACTTATCCGGATTTTTTTAATTATTTGCGGCTTGAGTTACTAGTCATTGAACCAATTTTTTTTTAAGTATGTTCACGTAGGTACGCGACGCGCAGATTTTATTTTTATTAAAAATTATTATCAACAGTCACTAGAAAAACCCTGCTGTGTGGTCACTCACCTCTATCTTAGTATTTCTTCCCAGCTATTTGATTATTATTTAAAATAAAACGGTACATTTTTTGATACTGTTTAGTAAAGTAATCGTTAGTAAAAAAAATTTACTAAAGGATAGACTGTAGCATTCGTCTATTTAACCTCCGAATGCTACGTAAATTGATTTTTCTTATGATTAACGTTTCAATTGAGGGACCACCTTAATTCGATTGTAACTTTTGAATGGCTTCTTTTACAAACTAAAGGTTGAATATACAATCATTCAAGTACTTTTACTAACGCTAGACCCATATGTAAATTTCAAATTCAATTGTGGTCTCCACTCAAGGTGAACATATGGTGATCGATTGAGGGACCACCTTCCGCTTGCTAGTTTTTTTTATTCCTTGAACAGGAAGGGTTGATATTCAAATAAATTAGTTTTACAAATCTTTTACTAAGAGTAGTAATTTATAGCAGTTGCAAATTTTCACTAGGTTTTGAGATAGGGATGCCTGTCAGTCACGACTGAGGGACCACCTTTAATCGATTGTAACTTTTGAGTGGCTACTTTTACAAATTAAAGGCTGAATTTACAATTGTTTGAGAACTTTTACTAAAGGCTGACGCATTCAAAAGCTAAAAATTCAAATGTGGTCCCTCAATGGGAACGCAAGTGATTTTAGGTCTCTTTAGCGGTATGAGGTCTGAGCGCAGAGCAGGACCGGACGTCATAGGGGCGGCGGAAAAAGCGCGGGAGGCGGGGTCAAGTCTCATCTTTCGTGGCGCTAACTATATTCTCTATGACACAGTGAACGCAACCACGCGAAATGAACTCGAAGTTGTCATGGTTTGAACTGTCAAAATATCGCGATTGACAACCGTACGTGGTTTGCACGTGGTAAGATTAGCAGGGAATAATAATTACTACACAGAGCAGTGGTGGCCCAGTGGTAATGGGCACGACTTATGAGTTTGTAGGTTACGGCCTAATAAATAAAACACAAAGTAAAGCGCTTGGGTTCGAACCCAGACAAGCGCTTTACTTTGTGTAAATTATTTCATCACCAACTGCTCTCAAAACGATGAAGGAAAACATCGTGAGGAAACCGGCATGTCCTAGAACCAAAAGTTCGAAAACATATGACATCTGCCAACCCGCACTGGGCCCTCGTGGTGGATTACGGCTCACTCCCTTTCACTGAGAGGAGGCCTCTGCCCCAGCAGTGGGAACATTATAGGCTGATTATGATTATGACCTATTCTGTAAAAAAACTTACTGTGAAAACTTAGGTGAAGTGAACTTAGTGTGAGCTATCACTTCATCTGTTGCTAGGAATTGACACCATTGACAGCTCACTTCACTTATATTCTCACGGTGAGATTTTTACAGAATAGCACCTCAGGTCTTTCTCTTTTCAATGGTTATGTTCATCCTTATGATTAACTATGATACTGTCGACAGTTATGATAGTAGACCGGCATCCCAACGGGTACCGAGTACAGGTCCACCGCAATTTGGCTCCTTTGTACCCACTGGATCGATTATACCGATACGGACCGAACTTGATCACAGGATTGCCATTCTTTGTTGTACCGAAAACTGGGCCTGAAAAATACAAGTTTTACCTAAGATTTTGTGATTATGTCAATGTGTAGAGAATGTTCTGTTAATCCAGAAAGTTCTTTGTTAAACTACGATTCTTTGATTACGTTCCATGCTTTATTAATGCTGGTAGGAAGCGAGAGGCAAATTGTTTGGCTACTCACCACTAAAAAATTATCTGGAGTCTGATATCTGGGTCATATTGTATCATGTTGAGGTTGACTAATAACCAGTGATCGGAATAGGTAGAGCTATTTAGGTTCATTGACCGCAAACATTGATGTTAATATGGATATTCCACGGGATTCCGACTGATACTACGGGATTTTTGTCATATAAATTCGCTTCACTAACATCAACAGAAGTTGAACGCTCGTTTTCCACGTATAAATGGGTGTTAGATGTAAAAAGAAATAGATTAAAATTAGATAATTTAGAAAAAATAATGGTGATTTATTTTAACTCTGGTCATACTCAGTACTTCTAGTGAAGCTGAAGACGAACCAGATCAATGACATTTTTTGTTTAAATAAGTGAATTATTGTTGAAGCGTATTGATTATTTTAATTAAGATTTTATTGTAAATACAATTTTTTTTATTTGATAGTGTTTTGATTTTACTGAGGAACAAATAATTTGTATGGTAATATGTTTTTGTACAACTTCAGAATAAAAATGTTTAAATGATTGTTGATTCTTGAATAAGAAATTGGTGCCGATTCTCTTGTACACAGAACTAAACTAACTAAACTATCACTAAAACTCCTTACTTTTTGCTATGAGAATCTTACAGCTATTCTGCATAAAAAAAATCTCTAAAATAAATTTAAAAATAATTTTGACACAACAAAAATCTAATTTGACAATCGCGACTCGTTGACACGTGGTACTCATTTTCCCTACCCCGTGAATGGCTTTTTAGAGCCGCAGGCGCGGAGGGGGCAGCCTTGACGTGTTTTTTAAGGAATTTTTCACTTTTTGTATAGAAAATATGAAAAATTTATACCTACATGTTGAGTTTTAGGAGTTTATGGGTTTCATAAAGGGGGTCGAAATTTTCATTATTTTTGCGATAGGACACACCATTTTCGAGATATAAGCAAAAGAAAAAAAAAAAAATACAGACAGTACTGTTTTTGCACCTGAAGTCGAGGTGTTGGTGATCATCAGAATGACTGCCCAAAATGACCGATCAGCTTTAAAATATTACTAAAATTTAGTACCTATTTGGTACTATTTGGTACCTTTGATTAAATAATTGTTACCTAATGAATAACTGAGAAAATTAATTTTAAAAATGGCCAGCCATTCTGACGTCAGGATGACTGCCCACATTTAGAATCTTCACGTAAGGGCTCCAAAATTTCAATTCGCCTTCACAAAAATTTAGTACCTATTTAGTACCTAACAAATATATTTTTTTTACATTTTTAGGACAAAGAATAAAGATTTTATTAGAGATTTTCATCAGAATGACTGGCCAAAATGACCAATCAGCTTTAAAATATTACTAAAATCTAATACCTATTTGGTACTATTTGGTACCTTTGTTTAAATAATTGGTACCTAATGAATAACTGAGAAAATTAATTTTAAAAAAGGCCAGTCATTCTGACGTCAGGATGACTGCCCACATTTAGAATCTTCACGTAAGGGCTCCAAAACTTCAATTCGCCTTCACAAAAATTTAGTACCTATTTAGTACCTATTTGATACCTAAACATATATTTTTTTTACATTTTTAGGGCAAAGAATAAAGATTTTAGAGATTTGCATCAGAATGACTGGCCAAAATGACCAATCAGCTTTAAAATATTACTAAAATCTAATACCTATTTGGTACTATTTGATACCTTTGTTTAAATAATTGGTACCTAATTAAATTACTGAGAAAATTAATTTAAAAAATGGCCAGTGTTTCTGACATCAGGATGACTGCCCACATTTAGAATCTTCACGTAAGTGCTCCAAAATTTCAATTCCTCTTTACAAAAATTTTGTACCTATTTGAGACCTAAACATATATTTTTATAGACTTTTAGGGCAAAGAATAAAGATTTTATTAGAGATTTTTGTTTACAAAGGGCTGATTTTTCCAACGTCAGATAATTTTATTCAAGGAATAAATTGAATTTTGACAGTTCTTCCGTACAAAAACTGTCAGACGTCAAATTTTTTAAAACAAATAAAAATTGTCTGTCGCTGGAAAAATCAGCCCTATGTTAAAAAAAAAGTCATAAAATCATCATCATCATCTGCATAGCCTTTTCCCAACCATGTTGGGGTCGGCTTCCAGTCTAACCGGATGCAGCTGAATACCAGTATTTTACATGGAGCGATTGCCTGTCTGACCTCCACAACCCATTTACTGGGTACGATACCCCTTGGTAAGACTGGTTGTCAGATTTTCGGGCTACTGACGACCCGTAACGACTGTCAAAGATCCACAAATAATAGCCGGGACCAACGGCTTAACGTGCTTTCCGAGGCAACGTATTCGTATCTAAAGATGGTCACCCATCCACGGACGGCAAGTGTAACTTAACCTGATCGATCGACCCGAGCGGCTGTTATTACTTAGCCACAAGCCCTTCAATAAATCAGTCATATAAAAAATAAATAAATATAATAATAATAAAATAAAATATTACCATATATTTTTTTATTAAACATTTTGTTGGAAAACAGATTAATCTTTTCTTGCATATAAAATGCAATGTGCGTAGAAGCTTTTACTGCTTTTTGTTATTCTGGTGGACAAATCGTCAAAGCATTGCCATTTTGTGCCCCTGCGACAATGCGATTTATAATGTCCAATACAATCAGAATTAGGTGGAGGTACAAATTCTATTACAGACAAGATTTTGTATTCAGTATCTTTTAACATAATATTTTTTGGTAAATCAGTAGGAATTATTATTTTATTACGGAAAGCACGTTAAGCCGTTGGTCCTGGCTGTTATTTGTGGATCTTTGACAGTCGTTACGGGTCGTCAGTAGCCCGAAAATCTGACAACCAGTCTTACCAAGGGGTATCGTACCCAGTAAATGGGTTGTGGAGGTCAGACAGGCAATCGCTCCATGTAAAATACTGGTATTCAGCTGCATCCGGTTAGACTGGAAGCCGACCCCAACATGGTTGGGAAAAGGCTATGCAGATGATGATGATGATTTTATGACTTTTTTTTAACATAGGGCTGATTTTTCCAGCGACAGACAATTTTTATTTGTTTAAAAAATTTGACGTCTGACAGTTTTTGTACGGAAGAACTGTCAAAATTCAATTTATTCCTTAAATAAAATTATCTGACGTTGGAAAAATCAGCCCTTTGTAAACAAAAATCTCTAATAAAATCTTTATTCTTTGCCCTAAAAGTCTATAAAAATATATGTTTAGGTCTCAAATAGGTACAAAATTTTTGTAAAGGGGAATTGAAATTTTGGAGCACTTACGTGAAGATTCTAAATGTGGGCAGTCATCCTGATGTCAGAAACACTGGCCATTTTTTAAATTAATTTTCTCAGTAATTTAATTAGGTACCAATTATTTAAACAAAGGTACCAAATAGTACCAAATAGGTATTAGATTTTGGTAATATTTTAAAGCTGATTGGACATTTTGGCCAGTCATTCTGATGAAAATCTCTAATAAAATCTTTATTCTTTGTCCTAAAAATGTAAAAAAAATATATTTGTTAGGTACTAAATAGGTACTAAATTTTTGTGAAGGCGAATTTAAATTTTGGAGCCCTTACGTGAAGATTCTAAATGTGGGCAGTCATCCTGACGTCAGAATGGCTGGCCATTTTTAAAATTAATTTTCTCAGTTATTCATTAGGTACCAATTATTTAAACAAAGGTACCAAATAGTACCAAATAGGTACTAAATTTTAGTAATATTTTAAAGCTGATCGGCCATTTTGGCCCGTCATTCTGATGAAAATCTCTAATAAAATCTTTATTCTTTGTCCTAAAAATGTAAAAAAAATATATTTGTTAGGTACTAAATAGGTACTAAATTTTTGTGAAGGCGAATTGAAATTTTGGAGCCCTTACGTGAAGATTCTAAATGTGGGCAGTCATCCTGACGTCAGAATGGCTGGCCATTTTTAAAATTAATTTTCTCAGTTATTCATTAGGTACCTATTATTTAAACAAAGGTACCAAATAGTACCAAATAGGTACTAAATTTTAGTAATATTTTAAAGCTGATCGGTCATTTTGGGCAGTCATTCTGATGATCACGAGGTGTTGGTGTGAATTTCTATTCATGACGACTAATTTTATTCCACACCTTTTTAATCGCGGTTAAAAATAGTCAGATTTAGTTCGATTTAGTTAGACAATCAAAATTTTAGGTGAAAAACGTGAAATTCAGAATAGCAAAATTGCCATCTTCAATAGATTAATAACTCAGTGCCATCTTAGTGCTGTCAAACTAAAATATAGTTAAGTTGCGTCACTTTAGTCAATTTCAGAATGGGAAATCGTCGCTTGACAGGAATAAATTAAATTTTAGTGATTTTTAGTCTAGTTTAGAGGCACTTGTGACAAGAAAATCGGCACCATTGTTACGTAAAAAAATATATGTGGTTTAATGAATCAAGTTTATCTATTTATTATACTATCCTTAATCCCGTCCTTCTTATATTTACCCGTCAGAATGGAAGTGTAATCTTTCATTAGTCCCGAAGGCGTGAATAGTTTTTATGATTTTACTACTCAAAAACCAAATCCCGGGGCTCGGGAAATATCCATATTATTCTAACCAACCAATTATTCTAAGCAAGTACGTAAAACAGCTCTACCTATTCCGATCTATGCTAATAACATATACGAGTATCTGTAGGCATTTTATTTAGATATTCACGTCTAGATGCGAAGAAAAGCAAAAGTTTCCGAAGCTTAGTGACGCAAAAATCAAAGACAGCAATATTTGTTTTTATTTACGGATTTCTATTATGCCAATAGCAAGGAATAATGGTCACATAGTAGGACCTCAGATAAAATAAAAAGTTTGTTTGTTGAGTAGCGTAATAAGTACATTGCTGCAGCGGCCAACAAAAGAGGCATCGTTGGAATAACGTTTAAATGTGGGCCGAGGCGTAGCCGAGGCACACATACGTAAGTCCATCAATGCCTAGTTGTGGCCAATCGTTGTATAGTACTTTTCTCAAATAATGCGCGGAAATTATAACTAAGTAGTATCTAGGCAGAACATTTTATTTGATGAAAATACAGTTGTTGAATGTACAATTTTTGAAATTTAAGTGGACTTTCCGAGATTATGTTGGTTTGGGATAATTCTAACGAGGTCGAAGTTTGTTGTATAGTAGTCTATTCAGTGTGATTCTGTATTTCAAAGCTTTGATGGGAGGTCGATGGTCGAGATTGGATACTTTCGTTGATTTTACGTGTAATGCTACTTTTATTTTCAATCGATTCTTCTATGTAGCTTTCAGCGACCCGGTCAGACTTGCAAGAAGAGTCGCTGAAGATCGACGAAAGCAATGCCCAGTATAATATTCCGGATTTGGCAATTTTAAATAGGTAGCAATTTCCTTTGGCATTGCGGCAATTTTGTGTCTTCCAATTACTTGCTTTGTGCATTTGTTATTTTTGTAATTTAGAAAAAATCGGTCTGTTTTTATATTTGTGGGGCGTAGCGCTATGTACTTTCGTACGATTTCAGCTGATTCATCTCTGATAACAAATGTGCGGTCGATCTTGGTTTTACTAACACGTAGAGTTACAATTATCATACCGTCGTGATTTATTACGTCTTTCGTAGTAATATTTGTAATTTCGTTACATCGGCATGCACCAAAAATGCCGAAAATAAGAATAACCTGCAACAAAAACAAAGTAGGTACGTTATAGCTTACGTTCACATAGGTAATATTCCGAAAAAAAAAGAGGTTAATATTATCAAGAGTAAAACTTACTTTGAGGTCCAGATACACACTGTCTGGTGCTTCAAACAAAAACATTTTTACGTTTGATGCGGTGAAAACTTTTGACTTTTTACATTTATATCCATCCGACTGTCTCTTGAGCATTGAAGTCAGGTTTGTATACTGTTTTAAATTCACGTTATGTTTCATTAAAACTGTGCATTTTAGCATTGAATAGATGACCCATAGCGTTGTCGGCTTAACTTTCTTGGCGAGTTCGTCGAAATAAGCCAAAAAAACGTTTTCGGATAAGGATTTCGATTTTCTTTCATTCTTCCATTGAACAAATGTTTCATAGGTTTTCAAATATTTTTCTTTCGATTTTGGCGGGAACGAGTTTTCTATTACGGCTCTTGCCGCCTCTTGAATTTCAGGTGGCGTTGAGGGGCTTACAGGACCTAAACGCAAAAAACGCAAGTTTTAGAAACAATAAAAGTACCTATATGAGCGACTACAGTAAACAAAATCTGAAAAATATATGATATTCTTCAGGATATAATGCTAGGTAGATAGTGTGTTGAAAACACAATACAACTAATTTGTTACGATAGAAAAAATCATGAAAATACCTAAAACCATACTAATATACCTACATACAATCATTATGATTTTTGGTCAGATTATTCAACAAGCAACATACTACTACTTTTTTTCTATGCAGTCCCACAAAGACCGCGCTTTAGGTCATGTAGTCTCCTTAAAGTAAGTTCATCACACTCATTGTCTTCACTTGAACTCATTTTGTCAAATACAAATACTTTTCAAAATCAATGACGAACAACGAACAACAATCCTGGGAATCCTATGCTCATTCTAGAATGAGCACAGGATTCCCTTTACTTATCGTACTAAAAACTGGCACTGAAAAATAAAACTTCCATGTTAGTTTATTTTGGTCGGAATTCTCTAGGAAATATCTCTACTTAGCAGTTTTTATTATTGATAAATTACTAATGAAAAAAAATGCGTGAAAGACATGATTCCCTGTGGCGTGAGTCGATGCATATTTTCACTCAAAGCTTGACAGGAAATAACTTGCTCTAGCATGACTCTGCCACTGAAAGTAAGCCGGAGGGACTGAATGTATTAGTACTCATACACACGAGCGACACGCAGCAGCCGTCAACGACAGTGCTCAAATATACGAGCGATATGTTGTCGACGGCTGCAGTTACCTCAGTCGTCGACGCGTGTCGCTCGTGTGTATGCACACTTATAGAAATAACAGATAACAACTAGAAAATATACTCATATTTTATTTAAAAACTAACAAAAATACATTTATTTTACACGATTTATAAACGAATATAATTATCCCCTCGACTGAACTTCGGTCACGGCGGCCGATCTCAACGCAGATTAACCAAGTATGCAGGAGATATATAACAATGCAAAAGTGTTGTATGCAAACACAGGTGCACTCCCTCTTTCCGCACTCCCATAGTCCGATTGGAGGACTATCTAACACGACCAAGGAGAGATCAGGCGCAGGATCGACAGCTTTTATTTTAATTTATAATAGTTATGAATAAAAAAATGCAGCGATAGATAGGAAAACATTTTCCAAATACCTAGTAGTAGCTAGGGCCGTAATCTCAATGATTATGATCGGTCTTATAAACAATTTTATTTCCTATCGTGGCAAGGGAAGCTCGACAGCCCAGCGAGTACCGAGTACATTTCCACTTCAGTTTGCTCCGAGAAACCGGACTTGTGTACTTGTACGCCTGATTGTACCGATATGATCCTAGGGTGATTACAGGATTCCCTTTAATGGTCGTGCCGAAAATAGGTTCTGAAATTGCAAAATAAAAAATGAAAGATAAGATAGTCAGAATTAATGAAGTGTAATGAAACCCTTCATTTGTAAAGGGTGTTTATTTTTTAATCGACTTCAAAAAGGAGGAGAGGAGGTTCTCAATTCGACCGTATTTTTTTTGTAATTATAAATGTTACGCGATATCTCCGGTAATTGTGGATCGATTTTGAAAATTATTTTTTTAATGGATAGAATATGCCTCAGGGTCGGTCTCATATAAATTTTATTAATCTGTCAAGCTCCGCCAATGAAACACAATTGATTTTCTATTGTTTCGTCGCCGATTGGCGAACCGCGCCCGCGCCGCTTGACCGGTTTACCTTCCTTTGGCAGTTTTTGAGTTAGCTTCAAATCTTCAATAATACATATTTTTTCCACTTAGTTTATTGGTGGTGTTTTAATAACTTCCTGTCACTGATATTTACATAGCAAGTAGTGTTATGCGAATTTGTGTGGGGTAGGTACAACTATACAAAAATTGAAAAATAAAAACTTCCAAAATTAAAGTTATTTTTCATTTTTCTGGAGTCGTTATATTGTTTTTGTAAAAAAAAAGTTTTTTTGTTAAAAAGCTACGTCATATTGACGTACGTACCTGAATGTTCATAATTTATTGTTAACGATTATTCTCGTAAGCATATTTCAGCTTCCCATCTTAAAATATTTACTAAAAAGATAAACTAAATGATTGCTTATTATAATTTATTACAAAATTCACACAAAACACACTTAATTAGATTTAAATACAACAGATTTTCGATTGAAAATCTCATAATTTTAGGGAGCGAATTTATATTCATCCGCACCACCAGGCCATAAGTTTGCTACACATAATAAAATTACATCATCAAAATAATAAAAAAAAATACTTAGGTATACAGGGCCAAATCAAATTATCTAGTGAAACACTGCAGACGTCATGGGTATCGATTCCTAAACACAATAAAATTTAAATAAAAAAGATGCGATAGATTTTTTGGGTGTCAACGACCACTGATAGGGTTGTTACCTGAAGTACCTATACGTTGAGAAAATCTGTTTTCTTTTTGTTTTATCGTGTTAAGATATCGATACTCATCACCTCTGTGAACTTTACACAAAAAAAAAACCACTGATATTTTCAGTGACTACACAAACTGCGGTCCATGACGCCACAAAAAAGGATTGATATAATTTATTTTTTGTTTTATCTTGTTTAATAACATCTGCGGAGTTTCGTTACCTAATTTAATCTGACCATGTATAATAGAGACTTTTGAATGTATACAAACAATTCAATGGTTATGTTCGGACATACTACAAATGACGGTATTACCGATAGTAACGATACTGGATCGGCACCCGCTGTTGTGTCTGGTACAGTACCACCGAATTCTGGGCCCCTTACAACCATTTTTTCGATTGTACCGGTAGGATCCGAGAAAGATCACAGGATTCCCATGCCTCGTCGTACCGAAAACTGGCATATGAACTGAAACATAAGTCAAGTGTGAGACCTTTTGGCGTAGTCCAATGATTACATAATGCTCGGTGTCACGAATTATTATATTGCCAATAAGTAGTGGATAGAAAACATGCATGCGGTATGGCCTAGAAACAAAAACTCAAAAATGTGTGGTAGATTACGGTCCATTCCCTCTCACAGAGAGGACGCTTGTGTCCCAGCAGTGGGAATATTATGAATCTATTATTATTTTTATGCTGACTATGTGTTATGTGGGTAGAAAGCTCAAAAAATCGCCATTTCAACGAGTAAGGGGAAGGTACTAGTAGAAGTCAGAGGGAACATTAAAAGGTGATTTATGCTACTGTATTCCCATTCCTCGTCGAGCTAAAATGCCATAATCACTGCTTTATCAACCACCATCACTGGACCGCCATTTTGAGAATTTGGTAAAAAAAATGAAACACTTTTGAATGAAACGCAGACATTTTAATGGATATACTTGGACATAAGACTAACAACAACAACATTGAAATAAACACTACTAGATCGGCACCTACTGCTGTGCCTTGTACAGACGCCAGCACATCAAGCTACCCGAAACTGTCCAATTTTCCCAATCGACATTGAACCTTATACTTTAGGGATAAAGTTGAAAATCTATTAACCTTTTTATAATAGGTATAAGTATGGATTGAAACAAGAAATATCACACAGACGAAGTCATGGGCAGAAGCTTAATAAATCGACTGGTTTTTGAGAATTTGGTATAAGAAATTAAATACTTTTGAATGAGTCGTAGATTATTATTTAATTAGGATCTCTAACAAAAAATATATACAACACATAAATAATGGGGAACATTACGTATTAAGTTGTTAAATAACTATTAATATAATTAAAACGACTACGTATTCAGAATTAGAATGAACTGTAAGTAAATAACAACTTATACCTAATCTACATATATCTATCTATACAAATAAATACAATTAAATTGGATGTTTGTAATGTCAAAATAACAGCTTTTTACTCAATGAATATAACAGTGTATACGGTAATTATAACAAAAATAACAATGTTTAAAAAATGTATCTGTCTGTCAGTAGACCGTGACGAGCGTTTCACTGGCAGATAGGTGATGTTATAACGAGTAACATGAGCTACTTTTTGTTCCGGTAACACGTTTCCGTTGTATAATGTCCGACATTGAGCGAAGCCGCGGGAAGCAGCTAGTTAATTAATCCCTACTAATAGTATACATGCGAAAGTGTGTCTGTCTGTCTGTTACCTCTTCACGCTTAAACCGCTGAACCGATTTAGATGAAAGGTATAAAGATAGTTTGAGTCCCGGGAAAGGACATAGGATAGTTTTTATCCCAATATTCCCACGGGATCGAACCTTATGCGGGTGGAACCGCGGGGCGCAGCTAGTTTATAATATTAGTATGGATAAATAAAAATATATTATCCTAACTAAACAAAAACTATTAACATCCTAAAATATGGCGTCGAGAAATTCCTCCATATCGCTGTCGACTGGTCATTTACCCAAGATACTGACGGCCATTCGGTATTCAATAGGTGTTGATGTGTAGATAATTTATTAATGGTTATGCTGGGACTTGTGGATAATGACAACATTATCAAAAGTAACGATACTCGAGCGGCATCCACTGGGGTACTTATTACAATACCACCGCATTTTGGACCCTCTGCAATTATTTGTCCGATTATACCGGTAGGGTCCTAGAAAGATCACAGGATTCCCATGCATGGTCTTGCCGAAAACTGGCACTGCACCTGAAACATAAGTCTCGTGTAAGACTTTTTATCATATTCTTAATAATAACTAAGTATATCCAGAGGTATGAATAATAACATTGGAGGATATCTCGAAAGGATGACATTCCAACGAGTAACGAGCAGGTACTATATGACCTATGGAGCAGGGGTGCCTTTTTTTCCTTGACGGCCATTAATGAAACTTCAAAAATTAGGGACCAGTATAACATTACTAACGAAATATATAAAAAAGGGTTAAGGCTCCCGCAGACATGCAGAACGCGACGGTGCGGCGCGATTCTGGTAGAACAATTTCCAAGAAGTTTTCATAGAAATTGTTTTACCTACTAGACTTATTATGCTTTATAGCATTCGGAAGTAATCACAGAATCCCGTTTAATTACTTTGCTGAAAATAGTACCTAAAGCATTATAATTCAAGCAAACTCCTTTTATATTATTGTTGCCCTTTCGTAGTCAAAAAACCACGTATTTATGACATAGTACACTAATATTAGCAAACATTTTTTGGGATTTTCGGACTAGTTTCGCAATCAAACAAAGCAGTAATTATCAAAAAATATATAATGTATTAATGTATAAAAATTTAAAATAACTACCGACGACCGCCATGGCGCATGCACAATGAAATAGTCTACTTGAAAGACCAAGAACGGAAACCAAACCCTCTATTAAAGAACATAGAATGTAATAAATAATTAGTAATTAACCCCCTTATTCATAATCCTATTTTATCTCTATTTTAGCTAAAATAGGTTTATAGAACGTTTGTCTTTATCTGTCACGTTGTCATTTCTGTGTGTAAGAAAGAGACAAACCCCATTTTAACTAAAATAGGTTTGATAAGTTTTATGAATAAGGGGGTAAGTTTTTATCTAAAAAAAACACTCTCCAATAATACGTCGTGGTATTTAATGGTTATGATTGGGCTTATGACGAATTACGACATTGTTGTAAGTAAAGATACTCGATCGACATCCATAGGTGTACCTGGTGCAATACCAGCGAACTTTGAGGCCTTTGCAATCATTTGCCCGATTATACCTGTAGGATCCTAGAAGGATAACAGGATTCCCACGCTTGGACGTGCTGAATACCGGTAATGGCTCTGAAATATAACTTAGTAATAAGATGCGAATTCCTATAGGTACAAAAAATTAAATACACAAAAATTAAAGAGATACGTCGTTTCGTCGTTCATTTTACGCTTTCTTTTTATTTACTCTCACTCTCAAATCGTTGCTTGTTTATTATTTATTTGCGAAAGATAATAATTATGCTTATATCTCTCACAAATAAATAATCGGAAAGTAATGCTTTTGGAATGTTTCAACTTTATGATTCAAAAATGTTCGAACAATTTATTTTAACATAAATAAAAGCTTTCATAATAATCCAGAATAATTATTAAAACATAGGAAAAAATAACAAAAAATATCTGAGGCAGTACGATGTTCACCGGGCTAGCTAGTAATTTACAAAATGCACATCCCAATGCTCAGATTGATTAAAAAAAAAACACACTCTTCATATCGAAGTGACTTCCAAAGTTTATTTTTTAAATATTTTTATTGAACAAACGCCGCATTGTGCAATAAATGTAGTTTTGTTCCTCAATTTACAGTTCATGATTATACTCGTATAATCTAAAAAAAATGTAGACTTGAATCATTTGTAAATCTACCATTCACCTGCACCGTGTTACGTTTAAGTCCGATATATATAAACGTCACTTAGCACGTGCTTTGGCCTAGACAATCATGTCCCCGTCTCTATCTTGCACTTGTATTTTGACAATTGTGTGACAGTGACAGGAACAACAAACTTAGCCAAAGTACGTGCTGAGTTACGTTTATAAATTTCAGCCTTAGCCAACGTACGCACGGGCTTAAAAGTATCGGGGCGGGATTTTATCGCGCAATGGATTTTCAACTATCGGTGTTGGGCCGAGCCGAATCCAACAGAGCGCATCCCAGAACGTCAAAAAACCACACGGTTGGATTTTCAACTCTCAGCGCTAAGCAGTGCGCTGAAAATTCAGTACGCAATAAAATCCTGCCGCGGTATTATTACGTCCGTGCGAACGTCGGCTTAGTGCTTGGCCAGACAGCTAGCGAAAGCAGGCGCGGCACGGCGTACGCAAACATAAGAACTTCATTTGAGCTTCCATAATAGGCACGCGGGCGCGCTGAGCCGTGAGCGGCGCGGGCTGCTTGGCGCGGGGAGCGCGCGGGCAACACACGCCTTAGCTCGTTCATATAAGTGGCCGCAGTGAGTGCGCGGGGTGCCCGCGCAAGGACTGGTGTTCTCAAACTAGTTCCAGCTTTTTTCTAGAAAACATAAGTCTTCTTCATCCATATTATATTTTGACAAACATTGGACACGACAACACTCGGAACAAAGCCGCGCTCGACTGCGGACAGGCAGATCGCGCACGGCCCCGCACCCGCGCCGCTCCCCACCCCGCGCTGCCAGTCTGGCCAAGCACTTAGTGTTATGTAGCTGGTTCTTAAAAACTATTTTAATGGTTATGCACGTTCTTATGGCTTATTATGACATTATCGATGGTAACAATACTCGATCGACATCCCTTGCGGTACCAGGTGCAATACCACCGAACTTTATGGCCTTTGCAATCAGATGCCCGATTATACCGGTAGGATCCTAGAATGATCACAGGATTCCCATGCGTCGTCGTACTGAATATTGGAAGTTCTGAAATACAACATATATGTTAGTATATTTTGGTAATAAGATAGGACGACTTTTTGGTGGGAAAAATGGAGAATAGAAAAATATTAAAGAGACACGTCATTTCGACGTAAAGACGCACATAATTATGATTGCTGGTGACTATAGATACTCACAAGCTTATAACGGTCAAGCATATTATTATCTGTTCTAAATAAATGTAGATAGGGGGAAGTCTCCTAGTGGCGGACACTTAAGGTTTTTTAGAAATAAAATAAAAAATATTTTAAGGAATGTTTATTTATTTATGATTTACAATAGATAACAAAATTAGAAATCAAATTAAACTAAAAAAAACACAACCTCTGCTTAAAAATAATTAACACCATTAATCAAACTTTGGTAACAAAAAATGTAATTTATAAAAGTGGCACCTAGTACCGGACAGATATTTGTGCCATACCAAAAGCACTGGTCATCTCAGAATAGCCTGCATCGATCACATATTTAGCCATTTTCAGACTTTGGGACGTCTGCACATGCTTCATGTGCCTACCGAAGACAGGATGAGCACTGAATCCAGTCTTCCTCAGTGTCTTCTAAGCAAACCACGCAAATTGTTGTGTTTGTGTTAGATGTTTGATTCAGTTAATGGTTCCACTTTAATTCCATTTTTTTTTCTTTGGGCTCCACGTCTTTCACTTCTTTTCCTTTGTCTACGCTCTTCCCTTTGGTTTTCATTCCTAAGCGGCATACACCTGTTAGATAAATCTTTGACGTGATCCACCAAAACTTGTTCATACTCTGCTGAGAAGGTGCTAGTGAACCTACACAACTTTGGTTTCATCGTTACTTCTTTTCCTCGATTTAGCGCCTTCATTTTGTCATGTACAGTGCTTTTAGGAATATTGTATCGCATTGCAGCTTGTCTTACACTCAGTTCTTTGGAAATTTTTTTATCGATAGCAGTTTGTAAGCTCTGTGGCTCCCACGATCCTTTCTTTTTCTTCTCTTCCATTTCAATTCTATTAATTCTTCTATGTTCTAAAACAAAATTAAACAATTAGAATAAATAACGTTAATTCTCACGAGAAATATCAATATGTTTACTGTCCGGTGCTAAGGGATGACTTAGTGTCCGGTATTAAGGGACAGATGGTGTCGTACATTAGGTGGTACCTACCAAAATTAGTTAAAAAATCTAATAATATTCTATCAGTTTACGGATAACAATCAAGTACTACTTTTATTTTTTAATACCATTAAAATTAATACATCGTAATACATTAGAATTACTTACATCGATTTTTACGTGACGCCGTGATTTCTCGCCAAAAGCAGCAAACTCCCGCTCCCGCCGTGGCCTTGCGCGTCACAGGCGAGTCGCGGCGTGTGATCCTGTTGCTGTGTGCCCCCCGTGCCCCTTTCACTTGTACTTTGAATCGAACATTTTGACAGATAAACCGGCTCATCCGCACAAACGAAAATTCGACGACATGTGACATGCACCAACCCATTATTAGTCGTATTGTGTGTGTATTTTTTGTATAGGCGATTATAATAGTATTATTTAAAAGTGACGATCCGCACGTTTCGAGCGAGTAAATTCGTGCGAATCGACTAATAAACCACCAACTCGCACCGTACCCGCGCGTTGGATTACGGGCCACTCGAGGGTGTGGGCCGTAATCCACCGCGCATTTCAAATTGAAGAGGCTTGTGTCCCAGCAGTGGGAATAAAATAGACTGATTATGAATTTAATTATTTATTCATCATTTTACAAAACCAACAGCCAGCAGGCTGGATGGAAATGATGATATTAATACAACTATCCCATGAAAAACGTGAAAAAAAGATAACATTCGATTTAATGGTTATGCTCAGGTTTACGGCTAATTATAACACCATCAAAAGTAACGACATTCGACCGGCACCCGCTGGGGTACTTGTTACAATACCACCGCACTTTGGGCGGTCTACCACTATTAGACCGGTTATATCGGTAAGGTCCGAGAGTCAACACCAGATTTCCATTCCTTGTCGTGGTCAGAACTGGCAATGGTTCTGAAATAAAACTTTAGTGTTAGCACATTTTGGCGATAAGGTACTTATTTTATGAGGATAGATGGGGAGATGAAGTCATTACCGGTGGTCAGAAGCCCAAAAGTTTGACAACCAGTCTCACAGGAGGTCAGATAGGTAGTCGCTCCATGTAAAATACTGGTACTCAGCTGCATTCGGTTAGACTGGAAGCCGACCCCAGACTTTTGGAATAAATAAGTAAATGAAAATGCAAACGCCTGCAATTAATATTTTATTTAAAAAATACGTACACTCGTCTAATAGTTTTTAAATACAACAGAATTTTGTTTTAAAGTGTTGACAAATCTCAAGATTCGAGGCTATTGAACATTTGAGAGCAGTGGTGGCCCATTGGTTACGGCCCCGACTTATGAGCTGTATGTAGGTCATAGGTTCGAATAAATAATTTCATCACCACTGCTCTTAAAACGCTGAAGGAAATCATCGTGAGAAAACCGGTCATGTCTTAGAACCAAAAATTCGAAGACGTGTGACATCGACCAACCCGACCTGGGCCCGCGTACTGGATTAAGATGGATGGAGAAGGCTTCTGTTCCAGCACTGGGAACATTATAGGCTGATTATGGATTTAATTATTTATTCATCATTTTGCGAAACCAACAGCCAACAGGTGGACATGGTGATATTCATACAACTTTACAAAAATGATTGATTTCACATGAAAAACAATAAAACCGTGAAATAAAGACAAAATTCTTTAAATTTTTAATGATTATGGTCATGCTTACTTCTAATTATAACACCATCAAAAGTAACGACAGTCGACCGGCACCCACTGGGGTACTTGTTACAATACCACCGCATTTTGGGCGGTCTACATCTGTTATTACGATTAAACCGGTAACGTCCTAGAGTCAGCACAGGATTTCCACTCTTTGTCGTGGTCAAAACTGGCAATAGTTCTGAAATAAATTTTAGTGTTAGCACATTTTGGCAATAAAATACCTACTTATTTTACGGGGATAGATAGGGAGATGAAGTCGTTACGAGTGGTCAGAAGCCCAAAACCAGTCTCGTAGGAGGTCAGATAGGCAGTCGCTACATGTAAAATACTGGTATTCGGTTGCATCCGGTTTTGCCAACTTTTGGAATAAATAAATGAAAATACAATCGCCATTAGCAATATTTTATTTAAAAAATACGTAGACACTCATCTAATAGTTTCGAAACAGAACTTCGTTTTTAAGTGTTTACAATTCTCAAGATTTGAGGCTATAGATTATTTTACAAATAATTATATTTTAATGCTTGTGCTCAGAGTTATGTTTAATTATTTTATTACAGAAAGTAACGATACTCGATCGACATCCATTGGCGTATCTGTTACAATACCAACGCACTTTGGGCCCTTTACAATTAGTTGCTCCATTATACCGGTAGGATCCTAGAGTCATCACAGGATTCCCATACAGTGTCCTGCTGAAAACTGGCAATAGATCTGAAAAAAAAGCTTAGTGTTGGAAATAAGATACTTATTTCGAGGGACTTCTTGGACGAAATAAACTTATAAATACAGGATTTTGGTACACATTTTCTATACATTTAATCGCAATCGTCTAGATAGTACAAAAGACCAACCACAACACGGGGCCCGGTCTTTTAAACTTGAACATATTATGGACGATACTGAAGAGAAGCTCGACAGTTCAACGAGTAGCTACCGGCACTGTAGGATTCTACTGGTACAATCCTCAGTGATCGCAGATTTTTCTCTTTTCTTGAACCAAAAACAGGACAAATGAAAACAGAACAAAAAATACCGTTTAAAAAAGTAGTTTAAAAAGACCCATTTTTGACCCGTGGTTTTTTTCGCTGACAGTCTACGTCATTATGACGTACCGTCGTTTAAGTTTAGTACTACTAATGATTATACTTATGAGCATGTATGTGCCGTAGTTATCCGACTAGTTTGAACTAAATAAAACCGAAAGGTTTTATTTCTGAGTAAGACCCGAAACATGTTCATGATTTTAGTTATAATTTAAAAATCACATGCCAATGTTTAAATTTTATTTAACAAAACAAATAAATACATTATTATAACAGGTTTGTTAAAGGGGAACCGCTAGGGTAGCCCGCGAAATTAAAATTTTCTTACGTTTTTTTTGCAATTTGCTGGTCAGTGTCATGTTGAATGTTAATTAAAATATGATTCACGAGATTAATTTTTCGTGAAATAATCATTCAATGAAATTATATGAACTTAGTAAGTTGTATTAATGATTATAATTCTGTAAAGTCATATTTTTTACGCTCGTGAATCATATATCTGACCTGAAAATTGCAAAAAACGTAAGAAAATTTGAGGTTCGCGGGCTATCTAGCGCATCCCCTTTATAGAACAGAAATCAAGAGTCAATATTTCAGGCAGGGCATTTATATTCCACCACAAGATGTTTCTTGCAATGTAGACCATAAAAATTGTATGTAGTTCGGATCATTATATCGTAGATTTGTAAAAAATAATGAAACTGGGACAATTTTGAATACTTATATTATGACAATTGTTTTAATGGTTATGATTACACTTGTGGTTAATTACGATATTATCGAAAGTAACGATACTGGATCGGCATCCATTGGCGTATCTATTACAATACCAACGCACTTTGGGCCCTTTACAATTACTTGCTCGATTATACCGGTAGGATCCCATTATGATCACAGGAATACCATTCTTTGTCGTGCTAAAAACTGGAAATTGATCTGAAATGAAACTTTAATATTAGTACATACTGGCGTTAATAGGTATATGAGCTATTTATTTTAGGCACTGAAAATGAATATACACCCTGTTTATTAAAAAACCACGTCGTTTTGACGTACAGATGTAAATTCTTATGAATCATGTCATAAGAAAGTTAGCAAAAATGTAGACGCCTGTACACACGGCGACATTATCAAGATAAGATAAGATAAGATATTCTTTATTTGTCTAAACATGGTATACATACAAGAGCATGCAAGATTAAAATCAATTGTTTAAGTTTCAAGCTATATAGCTGTCGTCACATTGTTTAGACTTTACGTACAATAAGAAGTCAGTTTATACTGAAAATGTATATCGTGTTATGTCGTCGGGCGTACAAACCTTTAATATAGTGAGAATGATTAAAATAAAATCAGAACTAAAATAATAGTACTTTTAGAGCATGAGAAGTGAAAAAAATAATAGTAACTAATACATCTTAAAATATATAAGGTGTAAAAAAATAACCTTAAAAACTTTAAGAGGTGCTTTAGACCATCGAACTGAACAACTTTCACTATGGGACCAACTCTGAAATCACGAAAAAAAATGAGCTGTTTCATACATTTTGGCCGAGTAGGTATTGAACTTTTGTATGAAACAGCTGATTTTTTTTTCGTGATCACGGAGTTGGTCCCATAGTGAAAGTTGTTCAGTTCGATGGTCTAAAGCACCTCTTAAAGTTTTTAAGGTTAATTTTTTTACACTTTGTATATTTAACGATAGGATTCTCCTTTTATCTAAATACAGCAAGCGGATAGAAAGACGTCTGTGATTGGTACAACAATGAATATACAAAAAGTATTATTTTATTTCAAAGAGCATTACATTCACTATCTCTCGTCGTGTCTTTAAAAACATTGAAAAGTTTCATTCACAGGAATGACATGATTATACCATAAATTACATATGATTTCATGTTGATGTTCAGATGATAAGTAATAAGTTACTTATTTTTAGACACTGGAAATAAATATTACCCTATTTAAAAAAATATTTTTATGTTTGTAAGCTCCGTTGCGGCGTCGTTTGACGTACAAATGCACTTGCTTATGAAATAAGATAACATTCTTTCAATAGGTTTTTAAATGCTACAGAATCAACCAAATATAAAATATCTAGAATGGAAATCACCAAACAATCTTATTTACCTACGGTAACAAAAAAGGACTACCTGGATAGGCTTTTTGCCCAGCAGTGGGATGATGCAGGTTAACATATTTCTTTAATTTGTTAATTTGCTTCTACTACATTAAATGATTACTTATTTAAAATACATTAGCGCCACGAAAGTTGAGACTTGACCCCGCCTCCCGCGCTCTTTCCGCCGCCTATGACGTCCTGTCCCGTCCCGCGCTCAAATACCGCTAAAGAGACCTAAAATCGTGTACTGCGCAAGTCAAACCACGTGGTGTGTCAAGTCTCATCTTTCGTGGCTCACATTGTACTAAGGTATAAAATAAATTTAGGTACTAACTATCTTATCATTTAAACATTAGCATGAATGAATGAATGAATTGCACCGATCCCTGCGTGGTTAAACCAGACTCGATTCATCGAATGAACCCCAAGATTCGCACTAGCTCCTGTAGCCTCATGTTCATGGTGCTACAGCGACCATTGCATATCAAGGGGGCGCGATAATGGTAGGGAAGACGTGCCCGGAGGATAGGTAAGGATTTAAGAGCCTACCGGATATGCATCCTTTATCATTTAAACATTAGCAAATTAAAAATATTGACAGCTTGTAACTATTAACAATGTGTAATTGCTATAGACTTGCTATCAAGAAACAATATGTAATGGTACACTAACTTCTTCTTATTACCCACATAGCCTTTTAAGAAAAAAATATTTGTGCATCTACAGCTTACTCATAAGTTCGTGTATCAATTACCAATTTCAACGGAGACTAGCCTTCGGCGCGGGAGATATAATAGTGTAGGTACAAGTGTGCGCGCAGACCCAAGCGCACTCTCATAGTCCTATGGGACGGCAATCCGACACGACCGGAGAGTGATCAGGCGCAGGACCAACGGCTTAACGTGCTTTCTGAGGCACCGGGGTATCACACCGTCAAATTCCACTGTTACTAAGAAATTCCTACTAGAAAAACAGCTCATTAACACTTTGCCCGACCTAGGAATCGAACCCAGCCTCGACACTCGTCGACTTTTAATAATGATTACGTCGACACACACCGGCACTCGATCTACAATCATGCCCGTACAACCTACAATATCCCCTCTTTCTTTTCTTCGCTTTGGACTTCGTATTTTTGATCTGTGAATGAGTGACCTTGACATGGCTCCATGATGAATGAAAACTGTCATAACTGCTGTTCTTGGGCTCCAGATCTAAAATAAAAGGTATAAAATTTTTATTTCAGGTATACGAGTACACCCATATAAAATTGAACGAGTTTACAAATTATTCATTAATCATAAATTATTACAAAACAACTACAAGGGAATAGATAAGTGATAATTTAGCCGAAATATTAATTGACATATACGAAGAAATAGTTTACCAAAAGTAAGCAGGTATAATTTAGCGTTAAGATTCACTTTCTCATTTTAGCTAAATTCAGCAAACGATACGAGTGAAGAACTGAAGATACGTCAATTCATACAACATTTAAGGTGAATGTGCAGTGGTAGACCGCGAAATTTAAATTTTCTTAGGTTTTTTGCAATTTGTAGGTCAGTGTCAGGTTGTATCTTGATCAAAATATGATTTGCGACTATAATAGACATGTATTTACAGAATTATAGTCATTAGAATCATTAATATATCTCTTTAAGTTAGATTTCTACCACAAACACTTTTCCATACGAGATTTGTTCTTAACGGTAGAAATCTAACTTAGAAAGATGTATTAATGATTCTAATTATTATAATTCTGTAAATACGTACCTGTTATAGTCGCGAATCATATTTTGATCAAGATACAACCTGACACTGAACTGAAAATTGCAAAAAACGTAAGAAAAATTGAATTTCGCGGGCTAGAACTACGCATTCACCTTAAAGAAGTATTTTAAAAGAACTACACATTATTATATTATGTTCCTGTAAAAACTGACTAGTACATCGTGTCTTTAATAATATTTGTACATTTCATTCACAAGAATATTATAAATTACAATAACCCTCCTTTTGGGCTTCGCCGCAGTCGGGTAACAAGGTAGGAACCTCATAGTTTCTGATTCCAAAGAAAAGTCTTCATTTTGTTCTATTTTCTTTATACAGGTCAAATTAAATTAGCTGGCAATCCTCATAGACGTGATGGGAAGGTATCGATATCTTAAAAGGATAAAACAAAAAAAAAAGATATTTTCGGAACTCTTAATTGAAGTACCTGTGGGGTCGACAACCGTAGTTACATGAAATATTTATTATTAAAAATAAAGAAAGTTTTTATTGTTTCTCATACAAATTGTTCGACAGCTCATAATTCAGGCAGCCCCGGTAAGTTATAAGGATACTTGTGGTGGGGTTACTTAGCAACTTCCCATGGGTTGAGACATAATTAAAGAAAAGAAAAAGAAAAAAAAATGAATTACGTACGAGAAAAGAAAAAAATAATTTAAAAAAAGAATAGAATTTATTATTATTAAGTTTTGCTAGCCAATTTAAAATACCCCTTTTTATTTGACGAATTTAGTTATAAATGAATTAAAAGAAAAATAATTTTAAATGCATTCCATTATTTCCATAGAATACTATTTATTATGTACATCATATAAACTACAATATAAATAAATATAGAAAATTCAATGTCTTTTTTGGATCAACTTTAACAAAAGTACATTTACATACACCAAATCTCTCGAGCAGTTTATGCATGTTGACAAATTCATTACGAACTAAATCGCAACTAAGTACAATAGAGTTCAAAGCGGTGGGCAAGAGATTCCGTAGCACGTAGTCTGCTGTCTCCGCTGGCCCCAATGGTGGCCGCACACGGTCTACCGGAGAGATGTACATGCACTGGTCTGCGCAGTTTTTAAACCTACGCAGGCGACTGAAGCAAAATCGAAAATTGCCATCTGTTCTGCAAGTAAAGTGCCTTGCCCATTACCACATTTGCCACCTAAGATTCGCATTTCTTCGGGCTATGTCGGCTACCTTGGCCGTAAGGTAACGTAAGGTAGGACTAGGACACCCTCAGGCTCGGTGGAGTGACGATCTAAACAGGGTGGCTGGTAGCAGCTGGATGAGAGTTTCCAAGAATCGAGCTGAATGGTGTGCAATTAGAGAACCCTATGTCCAGTAATGGACTGATGTTGGCTGATACTCCGACTAATGTCCGGTATGCTCCGACTTATGGTTAACGATGACATTTTCTATGGTAAAGACACTTGATCGGCATCCTTTCGTGCGTCGTGTACAATACCACCTGACTTTGGGCCCTCTGCAGCTAACTGCCCGATTATACCGGTAGTGTCCCAGTGTGATTACAGGATTACCACTGGATGTGTAGCTAAAAACTGGCGTTAGAACTGAAATAAAGAGTAGGATCAGTTTGTTTAGGTGAGAAGATTGTTAGGTTAGGTTACCTGATTGTAACCGACTTTAGCAGTGATAATGAGCGGAGATAAATGAAACGTTATCAATGCGTTGATAATACACCTTTATAGTAATACAATATAATCACATAAACTATTTCCTACAATACAGTGAGTTTACTTAAATCAGATTAAGGGTTGATTTTGCCAACGTCAGATATATTATTTTATTCGCGGAATCTCGAGTTTTTCCATAAAAAGATCTGACGGCGTCATAATCGTCCTCCAGACCGAATTTTAGGCCGCAGCAGTCAATCTCAGCGGACAATAGCCATCGACACGGGAGATATTATAGTGCACAAGTGTGTACGCAAACACAGGTGCACTCTTTTCTCACTCTGATAGTCCGACCCAACGACCATTCGTTGGTCCGACCATTCGTCAGACCATTTTATAGAAAGAAAAACTGTCAACAAATTAGAATTATATGCTGGATGAAGATAGGACAAGGACAATGACAAGGTGAACCTAATGACCTGATGGTCAGGCCGCAGGAATCCGTTGGACGCGAGAAGCACAGAACCGTTCGAAGTGGCGATGCTTGTGTCCAGCAGAAGCAATGGCAGCACCAGTTGAAATCATTCTGATGATGATGATGCCAGATAAAAATATCTCGACGTTGGAAAAATCAGCCCTCTACGATTTTTAATTCCGATCAAAGGTTTTCTAATGATTATGCTGATTCTTGATACTGACTATGTTGTCGACAGTCATGATCACCGATTTACATCCTAACATGTACCGGGTACAAGTCCAGCGGGCCTTGATTCCTTTGTACCTAGAGCCACGATTGTAACGGTATCGACCTAGAATGAGAGCAGGGTTGCCATTCTTCGTCGTGCTGAATACTACCTCTGCAATAGAAACGTGTCTACATTAGTGAATTTTACAGCCAGACCTGGAAATAGTTTATTCTGCACAAATAAAACACACCTTACCTACATATTAAACATGGTAAAGTCAAAAGCCCAGAATTCAAAAGAAAATAAATAAAAAGTAGCGTTCTCTCGTTGAATTTATTATTCGTCTAAGTGTCCCGCTTTCATTTTTCCTTTTCAGTGAAAATTATAATGTTATACACACAAAAACACTCGCAGTAAGAAAATGTTCTAGCTTGAATGAAACAATAGGATTATAGTTTATTAGTTAAAACATTAACTAATTAGAGATAATGTAAACAGGGGTAGCAAAAACGTAGTTTTCATATTTATGTACAACAATAAAAAAACAAACATGCGATGAATAGATTTTTTTTTCACGATTTTTCAGTGGTTATGTTCATTCCTATTTGCAATAATAGCATTGTCGACAGTGATGACACTAGCCCGACATTTTGAAGATTTTCTAGCGCAGGCCCAACGCAATTTGGGCCCTTTAAGTTTGTAGCCAGAACACAGGTTGTACCGGCGGCGGCCAATAATGAGGACAGGATTCCCAGATTTTGTTTCACCGAAAACCAGACCTGCAAAAAAATCAAAAGCAGTTTTTACTATCACGTTATAGATATAAAACATGGATGTTTATTATTTATTAATGAAAACGAATTCATAGAAACAGATTTAATTTATTGAAATAGCAATACTTATTTCTTAATCTTAACATCAAAACTTATCCATAGAACATCAAAGACTTCATCATTGATGAAGTTTTTAATGAATTCAATAGATTTATTCCATGGAAAAAACCAATCGAATGTTACGGATAAACAAATACCTACTGGAACAATTTAACGATCACTAAATATACAAATAAACCAGATTTTTCAAACTACATATATTATTGAAAACAATGAATACCAAAAACCAACAACTGTGTTCATGGCTCTTCTCAATATCTACAGTAAACAAGAAACTGTTGTTTGATTGAATGGCTGTGTTCACTCTATATGGCTACAATTACATTTTTGTTTGTGTACTCAAACTCAAAGCATTTATTTCAATTATTAAACCATGTACAGGCACTTTTGAATTGTCAAAATTAAATAGTCGGTCAGTTAGTTAGAAAGTTGAAATTAGTTGTCCATTCCAAAACGTAGATCTCTATGGAGAAGAACAGGCAAGAAACTCCATGGACACTCTTTTAAATCAAGATATTACAAAATCCTGGGTACCTACATTATTCTTGTTGCTTCTATATGTGAGAAAAATGTAAAAAAACACATAAAAAAGAAACAATTCAAAATATAAGATTAAAAATAAGCCTTGGCAACTAAGAGATGACCAGTCTCAGCCGACGGCGCCCGTTCACGAACATGACGCGTGGATCAGCACCATCCAGCTCAACCATTTTGTAGGGAACGGAATGATCCAACACACTCGCCACCGAGACCTTACAATTACATCCACAATTCCATTTTGTGTAGAGCCACCGCAGTTTGCGCCTTTTAAACTTAAGTTGATAAGAACCAACGACAGAATTGTCGGATTTCGATTCACAAAAACATACCTACATCTGCAAAAATCGAGAAGTTCCCCAAGTATACTTTTTAAATTACATATTTCATACATAATGTAATGCGTGAACGAACAAAGATTGAGAAAATTTAATAAACTTATACCTACAAATAAATTTTGCTACATATAATCAGACGGGATTTTCAAAAACAACTATACCAAAAAAATACTTCAAACAATAATTATGTTTTTTTTTATTAGAATACCTAATTTTATTTATTTTTGGTGGAAGAGTAGATATACGTTTCATCTCATGTCTTACGGCATTCAATCTTCTAGATTGCTCCATCCAAAGGTTGTCTTTAAAAGATCGCTCTTAGCGATAAGACCGCCCATTGTGTCACCCATTGTAAAGTTTTCTATATTTATGTCTGTAATTTATATGGTGTACATAATAAAGAGTATTCTATTCTATTCTATTGCTACAAGGATATTTTATATTTTATCGCTCGAATGACGTTAACAGGGGCGCGCTGTTGGTAAACATATGAGCAATTTTTTTGTGAATATTGTCACTTGAAAAGTATTAAAAAAACAAGATGGCGGCGATAGTTAGAAAGATAGAAAATACGTTCCGATTCCGAAGTTCTGGAAAGTTAGGAGTTCCGATTTTGACCACGCGCAAAAATAACCTTCTAAAGCCAAGTGCAGTTTATTTCAATGGTTGTGTTGATTAGTGAAGCTAGCGATGACATTATCGATCGTAAATATAGTCGCTCGGCACGAATTCTTCCGAGAGCAGGCCCAACGAAGTTTGCTCCCTTTATAACCACAGGTTAGGTGGTACCGATATGAACCTACGAAGAGAACAGGATTGCCGGATTTCGTTTGACCAAAAAATACATCTGCAAAAAATCGACATTTGTATATTGTTGTTGTACTTCATACTCGTAATGCGTATCGTAACAAATAAATAATCTATGTATAAACTTACAGATTTTTTTAAGAAAAGTTTAACCAAAAACAGTTATGTTTGTATTATTTATGTGTTCTCAATCTTCAAAGTGCAGGTAAATTCAATGGTTGTGTTCATTAGTTAGGCTAACGATGACATTATCAATTGTATATACAGTGGCTCGGCACGAATTCTTCCGAGAGCAGGCCCAACGAAGTTTGCGTCCTTTATAGCCCGAGCTCTGGTGGTATCTATAAGCACCTACGAAGAGAACAGGATTGCCGGATTTTGATTTAGCAAAAAATATATCTGCAAAAAAAAAGTTTTTGAAATATTATTTTATACATATCGTTATGCATATAGAAACAAAAAAATACCTGTGAAAAGAACATAATTGGGAATCCTGGTGTAGGTATATACAGGTTTTTCCATTCTTAATTTCAGTGCCCAAATAGGAAATTTTGATTTGATTTTATTTTATTATACGTCATGTGTGGAGGTACTTACTTACGGTAAGAATATAATTAAAAAAAAAATAGAAATACATTCAATTTATTAAAACATTGAATTAATACTACATTTTTATAGTTTATTTTGATTCCTACACGTAACTGCACGGTACAGATAGACCAGAGGGGCAAGTCCACAATCAGTAAAACATTGTATACAGTCCTTTCTCTTTTATTTTATCACTAACAGCAGCAACCCAACAACAACCATATTGTGACGTGCATAAAGAACACTGTGATTTTGACAGACTAGTCAGTGGCAACGACCCACAGCAACCTTAGGGTCAGTTCACACCGCGACGCGACGCGGCGCGCAGTTTTCAAGATAACAATACAATTATAGACCTTATCTACTACACAAAAAGGCACACATCAGTGTGGAGGTCGAGCTACGCCGCGCGGCGCCGCGCGGCGTAGCTCGACGTAGTAAACACACAGAATTGTGTACCTTTTTGTGTAGAAGGTAAGGTCTATAATTGTATTGCTATCTTGAAAACTGCGCGCCGCGTCGCGTCGCGGTGTGAACTGACCCTTATTGTAACGAGAATAAAGTTCACTTTGATTTTGACAGTAATGCATAATCAAAGGTATAAAATAACTGTGAAAGGGCTGTAGCATTTACCTACGTTTTTGACATTTGATACTGAATCAATTGAATATAATGAATTAATGATATCAAATAAAAATTGGCATAATCTTCCAGGATAAAAAAAATCAAAGATTTTCTTAAAATTATATAAAAATATTGATTTTTTTTCGTCCTTAATACGCGTGGCACGGACCACAGTAAACCCACGGTATAGGTCGTCTTATTTTAAAATTGCACGACCTTCTACTGCTTGTTGCATACATAACCTTTATATAATATATTATAACTTCTCTTAATTTTTACGGCATGCAATCTTGAAAGTGTAATTAATTCAATGGTTGTGGTCATGACTTTGGCTAATGAATTCATTATCGATGGTGTAGATGTTCGCTTTACATCCGTAATTTCGTCTAGTGCAGGCCCAGCGTTTCTTCGGTCCCCTGTAGCTCATTGAAAGATTGTATCGATATAAACCTAGCGAGATAACAGGATTGCCACTACGTGTTTTTCCAAAAACCAATACTGCAAAAAAAAACTGATGTTAATTTTTTTTTTCTTTACTTACATAAGGTACAGACGCCAGCACATCAAGCTACTACCACTTGTTAAATTTCTTTAATAGATTTTCAACTTTATCGCTAAAGCATAAGGTTCATAGTTGATTGGGAAAATTTGACAGTCTCGGGTAGCTTGATGTGCTGGCGTCTGTACGTGACACGTGTACGTGGGTACGTGTGTTTTGTTTCTATTAGATATCAATGAAAATAAAACAATAAAAAAATTATGTAAAATAATAAAGCTATTTTTTAATAAAAATGTAACTATTTAAAGCTGCCATGTTTGCCGGGTCAAAACAAAAATCCACACTTGATCGTTCCAGCACACGACAGATAACCAAAATGGTGGTAAGAATTTTCATCAATCTAGAAAAACGGTCATTAGATGAAATGGTTGTGTTCCTTATTTTGCTTAATGATGACATTGTCGACTGTGAATATGGTCGCTTTACATCCATACTTCTTTTTAACGCAAGTCCAGCGCAGTTTAGGCCCTCTATAGCCTGTAGTCAGGTTATATCGACAAGAACCTTTGATCAAAACAGGGTTGCCAGCTTTCGTAGTGCTAAAAATAGGTTCTGAAATAGAATCAAGGTTTGACTGCGTTAGACAAGCCTATAGGTACTTTTTTTTTTTCTCGCGGTGGATATCCTCGTGGATTTCCTCTATCGTGGGGGTGACAGAGGGGCATGCCGGACTCTTACCGGTTAAAACCACCGCGGTGTTCCACCTCTACCTATGGCCGGGGGGTGCGGGATTCGCATAAGCATTCATCGCTCCCCCGACAGGCCTCGACCCGTTGTTCCTGAGCGGATCCCGAAGCCTATAGGTACTGAACGCAAATCAAATTAAATTTATAAAAGGACTGGAAAGTAGGATAAGGCAAAATGATTTGTGTCCAGGAGTCAGCGGAATAGAAATAAAACTAATTTTCATTAATTATTCTTGCTTAATTATTGCTAGTACAATACATACACATATCATCTGTAAAATCATATTGAATTGTAATTATACTCATTAATTCAATTAATGATCAAAAATTAAAAAAAAAACAAAAACATGCTTTACAGGCCCTAGACTAGGCATCAGCGTCGAAAATAAAAACATACCTAAGGTCCGGCGTTTCTAAAGCCAAAGATGTAAACAACAATGGCCGCTCGAAATTGAATAAAATTGATATAGGTACAAGAACATTTATTTTAAGTAATGTTTGTTTTCGTCTAGTTAGCTATACATGTTCTTGTATATCGATTTTATAAAATTTCGAGCGGCCATTGTTGTTAACATCTTTGGCAAATTTAGAAACGCCGGACCTTAGGTATGTGTTCATAAATTTAAATATTTAAAGTACTGGTGTTCGCCGGGTCAAAACAAAAATACACACTCGACAATTCCAGCACACGGCAGAAAACCAAAATGGTGGTAAGAATTTTCATATATCTAAACGGTCATTGGATTCAATGGTTGTGATCATTATTTAGGCAAATGATGACATTGTCTACTGTGAAGATGCTCGCTTTACATCCATTCTGCTTTTTAGTGCAGGCCCAGCGTAGTTTGGGCCCTTTATAGCCTGCAGTCAAGTTGTATCGACAAGAACCCATGATCAGAACAGGGTTGCCAGCTTTCGTGGTGCTGAAAACAGGCTCTGAAATAAAAGAAATAGGAGGTTAAACAGTTTGTCAACATAGTTTATGTTTAAATCAGGTTTTGTCTGCGTTAAACGAGCTTATTGGCTTATCCTTAACGCGAATTAAATTAAATTAATTATAATGGACTGGATAATAGGATGAGGCGAATTTATTTTAGTAGTGTCTTGGAGCGAAATTAAATTAAAACTAAATTTTCATTCATTTGTAAAGTGCATAATTATTAGATACTCATAAAACACATACACATAGACGCTGCAAATTGTAGTAAATTTAATTATAATTACTTATATTCATAAATCAATTAATTAACAAAAATAAAACGAAAACATTATGCTACCTAGGTAAAACAATAAATATTTAAATAAAAATACTGTTATGTCAAAATTTGACGCGTCCAAATGTCTATCATAACATAAACAAACGCACATCAAAATTAATCAACCAAAAATACAGGTAAACCAAAAAAGGTATGTGCTTCGGGATTTCGAATTTGCACTAACGTCGCGCCACAGCGGCGATGTTTCTAAGTTTTGTACCGCTGGGCTTTGTAGTAATTTGTAGTAGTGTATGTATCATTGAGACTTTTTATGAAGTTTTCTCTCTATACTCCGGTCGTCATTTAGGTACGTCATTCAAAAGTTTTTAAAAGCTTTTTGGATTTCATAGAGTTGTTAATCTATAATTTTGTAATCATAGTAATACAAAAAATGTAAGAACATCCGTGTTTGTCATCATCGCGCTTCCGTGTTTCCGACGATAGACAATGAGTTCCGAAGCGCATACTTTTCTTGGGATATATGTAGGTAGGTAGGTACTAATGGTTATGCTCGGCTCTATGGGTAACTATAACATTGTCGACTGTGAAAATTGCTGACCGACAACCTAACGGGTACCTGGTGCAGTACCACCGCACTTTGGGCCCTCGGCAACCACTGGCCCTATTGTACCGGTAGATACCCAGATTGATCACAGGATTCCCCAGTTTTGTAGTGCTGAAAACTGGCTCTGAAATAAAAGAATTTACTTTTTTTTTGTCAAGAAATTTATGGAGTTGTTGGTGGAGCTACGGACTTTGACATTACGTTTGTTCTAATCTAGGTTTACAGAAAAAAGGAAAAAACAATCTTTGTATCATAATATTGTACTAAAATATCTATTACAAAACTACATCTATATCGTACTTTTGTATCATGTATGTAAAGCTCTTATTAATGGTTATGCTCCTTCTTATGGTGAACGATGACATTTTCGACAGTAATTATCGTCGATCGGCATCCCAAGGTGTATCTCGTGCAGACCCACCGTAGTTTGGATCCTTTGTACCCACTGGATCGGTTATACCGATAGGGACCAACATTGATGACAGGATTGCCTTTCTTCGTCATACTAAAAATTGGTGCTGAAAAAGCAGTGTTGATTAAGGCAAGAACCTTTTTTTGCGAAAAAAAAGCCAAGTAAAATATGTTTCCATCATAAATAAAAACAAAAATATTCTTATATAAATTCAATTCAAAATAATATCATTAAAATATATGTAAATAAATATATTTATGTACCTAATCAAATTTCTACGCTAGAGAGCGTAGAAATTTTTCTTCGGTTTTCAAAAATAAATCACTTGTTTCATAGAAAAGTGCAATAACCTACGCAGTCAAAAATTATACCTAGAGCATCTAATTTTTACTTAAATAACCGACGAGAAATTTCGACGCAGGGGGTTCAGAATCCATGGTTAATAGGTTGCACGTCGATATGCCTACCAATCTGTATTTTAAATTTATGTGTAGAACTATAAAACTCAAAGTAGATGAATGAGACCTATTAGCGAATATTAAAACAAAAACAAAAGAAAGAAAATAATTATGTTTATTTGTCAACAGGTACATTATAATCACACAAATACTTACTTAATTCTATAATATATGAGATTCATAGAAATGAAGACAGAAACTACTTGTAGGTACTTATGTCATGTTATTTTCTTTATGTAGAAAATTAGTTAGAAGTCAATATGTAAACCATCATTTTAATGTAAGCTATTGTAAAGTCAGGGAAATAAATTGATAAGCAAATTGATTACTTATCTAACAACTTAAATTGACCGTATGTTCACATCACGACTGTCAAGCTCAAACTATTTATTTTAATTAAACCAATTACAGGCACTTTTGAAAGCTACGCAGTTGTTTCCAAAGCGAGAAAAGAAAAGTGAAGCTAGTTGTATTCCAAGTAGGTTCCTATGGGGAAGAACGGGCAAGAACCTCCATGGACACTCTTTAAATCAAAGTTTTGGTTACATCATTCTTCGACATTTGTATGAAATGACATAATGCCGAAGTGTGTTAATTTGATAAACTTATGATCCACATCGATTTTGAACGCTGTTAACGCATTAACTTTAGAGCTGTACCACAACAACGTATAAGCCCACAGATATAGATAGACCAAGATAACGTAAGTATCACGAACTGTATGAAAACTAAGCGTGCCACTTTTTGACTACCTACTATGACGTCACAAGCTCGCGCTCTCGCTCACGCTCACCCAGCCAGCAGTACGCAGGACTGAGCGCGAAAGTGGCGGCTTACGATTTTCGAACGTAAACTGGTGCGATTTTTGGCACGCGAAATAGGTGCTCTTGCGTTATCTAGGTGTATCTATATCTGTGGTATAGCCACTTTTCTAACGTGTTATTTTTAATGCTACTGACAATTTCCAAAATTGAGGCGTAATTTGGCACAGGCGTTAACATTAATATTTAATGTGGGTGTAGCAGGAGCATTAACAACTTTTAAATAGGTATATTCATGCAACTGAATCAACATCAAAATAATTTATTATTTATTTACAACATTTAGGTACTTACTACGACGCTACACCTAATATAATAAAAAAATTAGATAATTCAAATATTTTTATGAATAAAAAACACTGATTTTGATAATTAACAATCTTTTTTTACCCTGCTACCTACTCGTTCACCAGTTTTATCATCCTAATAATCACACTAATATTATAAAGGCGAAAGTTTGTGAGTATGTGTGTTTATAATTATGTTTCTTACTTCTTCACGCACAAACGCATAATATAAACAAATAAACAGCTGAACGGATTTGGATTAAATTTGGCACACAGATAGTTTATAACCAGGATTAACACATAGGCTACTTTTTATCCCGATATTCCCACGGGATCGACACTTACGCGGGTGAAACCGCGGGAAGCTGCTAGTATCATAATAAATAGACTACAATTTGTATGCAGGTAGGTACGGATACCTATGGATTTTGCCCTACCATTTAGTATTTAGGTACTTTAGTGACAAATGTTGATAATTATTTATGAACTAGCGGCCCGCCCCAGCTTCGCACGGGTGCAATTTTTTTTTTCGAATTTCCTAAATTTTCTTTCATACAAACCTTGTCCCGGCAATACCGATCACAACAAAAAAAGAATTAGCGAAATCGGTCAAACCGTTTTCATGTCAAGTCGTGACAACGGAAAACGGGTTTCATTTTTATATATATAGATTAACTATACAGGGTCAAATTTAATTAGCTAGCGAAACTCGGCAGACGTAATGGCGATCTTTAACTAAACACGATAAAATAGTAAGAAAATCTGTTTTATTTTGTTTTATCGTGTTTAGATATCGATACCCGTAACGTCAGTGAAATTTACACAAAAAAAAAGACGGGTTGCACTCCGGGAGTGCCGGCAGAAGTGAAAACTTGAATATTAACGTTGAAATAAATCAACTATTAATTGAATTAATATAACTCATTTTCTTTCGCTATTTCTTCGTCACTTTTTTCATTAATAGATGCACTTTGTTCAATTTCCATATTTTAAACACTTTATATACACGAATTTTACGAATACACAGCAGTGTGGCCACTGCACAGACGGTCGAGCCATCAGCTGTCACCATCCATGGATGCGCGTGCCACGCTGTAACATAAACACACACGAACATTCGCGCAAGCGCCCTGCGCCGCCTAAAAGTATTCATTCATAACAGTAGCTGTTTGTTCTCTTAGTTTTTGGATCCGCCTGCCTGCTAGTCAAAGTCATCCGTAGTTTTTTGTAACAGGATGTAGGTACATTTTCTCCTCTTAGAACCCCTGAGAACTGTATGTTTTTTGAGTCTTTTGAAGCCGATGTATTCTGAAAATAAATTGAGTAGAATCTTTGTTTCATAACCAGAATAACCCGCCAACTTGGTAACTACGCAAAAAAATAGACTTTCTAATATTTCGTTTATTCAAAGGCACAAAAACTGGCCAGTCGGGCCAAAAGTGCAGTGGTAGCCAAGTGGTATCGGACATGTCCTAAAACCAAAAATTCGAAAAAAATATGTATCGTGAGGAAACTGACATGTCCTAGAACCAAAATTCGAAGATATGTGACGTGACATCCACCAACCTGCACTGGACCCGCATGGTGGGCTATGGCCCACTCTCTCTCATAGAGAGGAAGCCTGTGTCTCAGCAGTGGGAACATTGAACAACAACACAAAACTATGTTTTATTACCTACATTCTTTGCAAACAAATGATTTCTGATTCTGGATTTTGAGGTACTCGTAGATTCTGTACCAGATTCGTGCCATTATCTTTTTGTTTCGACTGTATCTACGGGTAGCTTTAAACGATAGATGTTTTTTTTTTTATTTTGAATGTGGGTCCAGTTGACCAATAAAAATATAGAAAATTAATGCTTTGGTCTACTGGACCCGCGGGTCCAGTTCGAGTCGGTCCAGTTGACCAAAGACTCCTAATTGCGATGGCCAAAAAAAAAACAAAAAATACTTACCATACACAGTAAAAAAAACAAATGTAAGATAATTATTATAACACGGAGAGAGAATAGTTTTTTTGAGGAAAAGCGGTAATTACACTATATTTATTATATTAAGATGAAACATTTTTAAGGCAAGCGCTATCCATCGCTAATGCTCTCTATACGACTAAGTACCCCTTGCTTTGTAATACGAGTGACAGCTGCACGACATTCACCAATCACAACAGTTGCATGTACCTTAGGGTGAAATAAGAAGCCCCTACACGTTTAATAAAAGGTAACCGTACCGATATTGTTATTAGTTGCCTATTATTATCGTTTTTTGAGGCACCTGGTGCTATCATGATGTTTTAATGCCATCATGATTCCAGTGCGAGAGAGAGACGGAGCTATACATGACCGATAGCACCATCCATTTTTCGGACTAGAATCATCTTGGCATTAATCACACTATCACACTAATCATCACACTAATCACACTATCACACTAATATTATAAAGGCGAAAGTTTGTGAGTGTGTGTGTTTATATGTTTGTTACTTCTTCACGCTCAAACTGCTGAACCGATATAGATGAAATTTGGTATAGAGATAGTTTGAGTCCCGGGAAAGGACATAGGCTACTTTTTATCCCGATATTCCCACGGAATCGACATTTACGCGGGTGAAACCGCGGGGCGCAGCTAGTATTTAATAATTTAAAAATACACGATGTTCGAGGTGTCTTCTCAATACAAACGTCTGAATTGAGGCGCGACCATAGAACTAGAACACTAGCCGATTGATATTTTTGATTTAGTGTGACTTCGTAGTATTAACGCATAATCTACATGAACAAATTCATCGGTACGGCTAAATTTGAGATAGATACAAAACTTTGATTTGTCATAAAAACCTATACATGGCATCGCGCTGTGTTTCAGGAAGTAAACAACCGATTAAAACCCATTTTTAAGTATATCTTAGTAGTAAATCTGCGATGATCTTCACTGCCTTTAAAGGGTTGTTTTTTAAACTCTATTAAAAACACCATTTCGTATTATATAACTAGGGGGAGGATGATTATGTACCAGATTATGTGACTTAAAAAACCCTCTGGTCTTGGTGATGACAAAACGAGCTTTGCAGGGTCTTCCTCCGGTGCACCTGAACACCTCAGTTGCTTTACTTTGACCATCGCAATAAAATGTGTAACCATTTATTATGGCTATCTCTTTTCCATTCTGCTTTCGGTACCATTGAACTGTCAAAAATTAAACAATAAATACTTAATTCCAAAAAAAAACTAGACAAAACAAATGCAAAGGAGCAAGGGAGAAATGATTTACATAAGAATCGTAGTAGGCGTTCTGTACATAGTTTCTACTTACCCCCTATGAGAAAAGTGCGAGTTTATGTGTATGTTAAAACAAGTAACAAAAATGAATGTAATTTTTTAACAAAAATAAATATTTTAATTAAATATAATATTTATTTTAAAAAAGATTTTGAAGTATTTATGCACAATCTGCACAAACCAAATGGGTTTTGTATTGCTGAGTTTGAGATCGGTACAATATTAGGTTTAACTCCATTTTATGTATGATCTAGTTGTAAAAGTGATCATACATAAAACTGATCCTAACTGATCTTAACTGTACTACTTACGTATGGGGATTCGTTAAGGCAGCTCGCGAAATTTAAATTTTCCTACGTCTTTTTGCCATTTGTAGGTCAGTTTCAGGTGCTATGTTGATTAAAAGATGATTCGCAACCGTAAAAAATATGTATTCACAGAATTATCATGAACATAGGTAAAGACTATTATTACTAACCCAATGGATCTCTGTTTATCTAAATAAATTAAAATGAAAAAATCATCATGAGAATGAGCAAAAAAACTTCTAAGTTAGAATTGACCTCACCTGAAATAGTCATTCGATGTGGTTTTATATAATTATAAAATTTTAATTTCGCGGGCTACTCTGGCTACGCTTTCGTCTTTAAAATGTTATTAACTAAACTCTAATAAAAACACCATTTCGTATTACATAACTAGGTGCTGGATGACAGTGTTCCCAATGATAGGATTTCAAATATTTCCTGTCTTTTGTGATGACGAAGCGAGCCTTGCAGGGTCTTCCTCCGGTGCACTTGAACACATCAGTTGTATTACTTTGGCCTTCGCGATAGAATGTGTATCCATTTATTATGGCTATCTCTTTTCCATTCTGCTTTCGGCACCATTGAACTGTCAAAAATTAAACAATAAATACTTAATTCCAAAAAAAACGAGACAAAGCAAATGCAAAGGAGGAAGGGAGAAAGGAGTACATAAGAATCGTAGTAGGCGTTCTGTACATAGTTTCTACTTACCCCCTATGAGAAAAGTGCGAGTTTATGTGTATGTTAAAACAAGTAACAAAAATTAATGTAATTTTTTAACAAAAATAAATATTTAAATTAAATATAATATTTATTTTAAAAAAGATTTCGAAGTATTTATGCACAATCTGCACAAACCAAATGGGTTTTGTATTGCTGAGTTTGAGATCGGTACAATATTAGGTTTAACTCCATTTTATGTATGATCTAGTTGTAAAACTGTAATGATCTTAACTGTACTACTTACGTATGGGGATTCGCTAAGGCAGCTCGCGAAATTTAAATTTTCCTACGTTTTTTTGCAATTTGTAGGTCAGTTTCAGGTGGTGTGTTGAATAAAAGGTGATTCGCGACCGTTACAAATATGTATTCACAGAATTATCATGAACATAGGTTAAGACTATTATTACTAACCCAATGCATCTCTGTTATCTGAATAAATGAAAATGAAAAAATCATCATGAGAATGAGCAAAAAAACTTCTTAAGTTAGAATTGACCTCACCTGAAATAGTCATTCGATGTGGTTTTATATAATTATAAAATTTTAATTTCGCGGGCTACTCTGGCTACGCTTTCGTCTTTAAAAGGTTATTAACTAAACTCTAATAAAAACACCATTTCGTATTACATAACTAGGTGCTGGATGACAGTGTTCCCAATGATAGGATTTCAAATATTTCCTGTCTTTTGTGATGACGAAGCGAGCCTTGCAGGGTCTTCCTCCGGTGCACTTGAACACATCAGTTGTATTACTTTGGCCTTCGCGATAGAATGTGTATCCATTTATTATGGCTATCTCTTTTCCATTCTGCTTTCGGCACCATTGAACTGTCAAAAATTAAACAATAAATACTTAATTCCAAAAAAAACGAGACAAAGCAAATGCAAAGGAGGAAGGGAGAAAGGAGTACATAAGAATCGTAGTAAGCGTTCTGTACGTAGTTTCTACTTACCTCCTATGAGAAAAGTGCGAGTTTATGTGTATGTTAAAACAAGTAACAAAAATTAATGTAATTTTTTAACAAAAATAAATATTTAAATTAAATATAATATTTATTTTAAAAAAGATTTCGAAGTATTTATGCACAATTTGCACAAACCAAATGGGTTTTGTATTGCTGAGTTTGAGATCGGTACAATATTAGGTTTAACTCCATTTTATGTATGATCTAGTTGTAAAACTGTAATGATCTTAACTGTACTACTTACGTATGGGGATTCGCTAAGGCAGCTCGCGAAATTTAAATTTTCCTACGTCTTTTTGCAATTTGTAGGTCAGTTTCAGGTGGTGTGTTGAATAAAAGGTGATTCGCGACCGTTACAAATATGTATTCACCATGAACATAGGTAAAGACTATTATTACTAACCCAATGGATCTCTGTTATCTGAATAAATTAAAATGAAAAAATCATCATGAGAATGAGCAATAAAAACTTCTTAAGTTAGAATTGACCTCACCTGAAATAGTCATTTGATGTGGTTTTATATACACACATCAAAAGTGTCTAGGGATCAAGCATTTTTATGCGGATTTCTTGAGATTGAGATGTGGCTTTGTAATAAATTTATGATTTTATAAATTTATATGGATCCTTTTTGGTGCATTTCATAATTTGAATCAGGAACTGTGAATCAAATTCGAGTAAAAGATGAAAATCAGCTGTCAATATTTTCCCTATAAAAACATACAACGCATTGAAGACATTATTAGTGCTACTGTTTCCCTACTACTGATTAAAACCAACGTTATTATGGAGCGGCGACGTCATTTAAGCAGGGAAGAAATGCTCAGAGCCGTGGGAATGATAGAAGCTGGTTCCCGGCAACGTACTGTGGCTTTAGCTCTGAATACAAGTCAGAGTGTTATCAGTCGACTTTGGACACGTTACCGAAGCACTGGTACCGTGGCTGAGCGCCATGGAGGACGGTATCGCTGCACCACACGGAGACAAGACCGATACATTCAAATCTTAACTCGAAGAGCTCCAACAATAACCGCCATGATGTTAGCCGTGAGGCTTCATCACTCTTCAGGGAACTTAATTAGCGACCAAACAGTCAGAAACCGCTTGCATGAAGTGAACCTTCATTCCCGAAGACCGCTACGGGTACCACCTATAGCAATGCACAATCGTAGGATTCGATATCAATGGGCTCTTGAACACAGAAATTGGGCAGAAGAACAATGGCGTTTCGTGTGCTTTTCTGATGAGTCTCGTTTTGGTATGAGACCGGATACAAGACGTATACGACACTGGAGAACCCCTGGACGCCAACAGCGATTAAAATCCTGCCAGGAAGTCCATCCTTATAGTGGTGGAACCATCATGGTATGGGCGGGTATTTGGATCGGCGGAAGAACTGAGTTGATTTGGATCAGAGGCAACCTCAACGCTCAAATTTATGCTGAGACGATTGTATCAGACGTCATCGTTCCTCTACAAGTGCAAATCGGTCCCTTATTTGAGTTAATGCATGATAATGCACGACCGCACACCGCAAGAGTTGTAAGACAGACTCTCGCCGCAGCTAACATCAATGTCCTGCCCTGGCCTGCTCAGTCGCCAGACTTGAACCCGATTGAGCATGCATGGGATATGCTACAGAGAAGAGCTCTGCCGAATATGGAGGGTATCCAGTCGCAAGAAGACCTTTTTTTGTTGTTGCAACGAACATGGGCGGCCATTCCACAGCGTGATTTGGATGAACTCATTTTGAGTATGCCAAACCGATGTTCTTGTGTTGTTAGTGTTCGCGGTAGAAACACGGATTATTAATTGTTTAAGTTACCCAATAAAATTTTAAAGAAAACTGTTATTTCAGTCTTTTTTTCGAACTTTTGTGTTAGTGGTTCAAATGTCAAAAATCCCTTTATTAGGAAAATGGCAAAGGACATGTCCAGTTTCTGCCCTCTGGTACTTCTGGTATAGATAAATGTTCATGATTTAAGTTTTTACAGTAAGATTTAAAAATTTAGATTTAAATTACTATGGATTTATTAACTCAGTATTACTTGCGTAGCATAATTTTCAAAAAAACAATACTCAATTGTAGCTTCCGATTTGCCATTTTTAACGGGAAGTACTAAAAATGTTTTTGACGTTCCATTTTATCCCTTAATTATCTTTTAATAGTGTGAGCAATAATTATAAGCTGCTTATTTTAGATCAAAGGAATATATTAACGTATTTGCGTATATAATACGACAATATTACTAAAATATTTTTGTGTACACATCAAACGTGTTTTTCTTTGAATACCCACTTCCTAACATGAAGGTAAGTATTTATTACTTTTTTGACATGACATTGACATATTACCAGTTATTTTTAGGTTGCTTTGCTTGCATTGCAGTTCCAAGTTGCGTGTATGCATTCCTTGCTTACCTACTATGCGATTATTTTGTGTTATTGATATTTTCTTTTAACGACCATTGCTATTCTACACGGACTGACATCATCTAGACACGATGACTATTGCTGTTCTTATAGGACTCTGCTTTTCCTTTCGATTTGGATATTATGATGAGGTGCATCGCTGTGCTGCGGATTCGCAGATATATCGTGTCAAGGATGGTGTTACCCCTACAAGTGAGACTTGCTCGATGGTTAGCAAATCAGGTAGGCCTCTATACTACGGTAGTCGCGTAAACCATGCAGGAAAGGCAGTACATTGAGCAGTTGTGTTATAATTTGAAAAATACAATGACATTTCTTATTGTTCTAGCTCCCATTACTTAGATAGATACGCAAGTGTTACGATTGTTATAATTTGTTAAATACCGAAGCTGCTGACAGTGAGAGATTACTAGGTCATACAATGGTCTGCCACGTCATGACGCTAGTATGGTATCTTGGCTGGGCAAGACATCAAAATACCGTGCTAGCACCAGCTACATTTTAGGACCATGTTTTGGTGTCTCTAGAAGACGTTTAATTTTTTTTTATCATTTTATTTAAGTATGTATCTACAATTAAATAATTTGTTTGGCAATAAACACATACATAGTTTTATTTATTATAATCCCAATTCAGTACCAACAAGTAGCTAAATATAAATAATATTATGGGTATTGAAGATAGAAACCAAAATACAGAATTAAAGATTATGCCAAAACTACTGCTACTAGAGGATATTATGTGCACTACTAAGTAAATAAGAATGATTTGTGATTGGATGAAAAAAAAAATGTAAGGCACTTAGTAAGTATTTAATAGACAAACAATAGGCGCTTTACATTTTTGTTACATAAATAGAAATATCCAAAAAGCTGTAGAATATGATCTCGGACCAACAAAATATGAAATGTTTCATTAACCTCACAAAGGCATACCACCAATTAGTACCTGTATTCTCTCATAGATGGCATTATACTAAAAAAACCAAGAAAAATCCCTAGCGTATAATCCTTAATTTGACCAGTTTGCGCAAGATCCTGACTCCTGAAACTTATTAGTTAATAAACTATAAAATACGACGGTTATAATAATATAACAATCATTACTGAACATTTTCTTTGACTACCTAGACAATCGCCCATTGCTCCACCAGACTTGTCCTTTCTTTATTAATGCAAAAGTGACTTGGTTTATCGTTACTGTGACAAACGAAAACACTTTATTTGATGAATCCTTAAAGAAAATTTTAATTAATATCAATCAGGAGAAAAGTTATTGCAAAAATATATGTTGATCCCTAGACACTTTTGATGTGTGTAATTATAAAATTTTAATTTCGCGGGCTACTCTGGCTACGCTTTCGTCTTTAAAAGGTTATTAACTAAACTCTAATAAAAACACCATTTCGTATTACATAACTAGGTGCTGGATGACAGTGTTCCCAATGATAGGATTTCAAATATTTCCTGTCTTTTGTGATGACGAAGCGAGCCTTGCAGGGTCTTCCTGCGGTGCACCTGAACACATCAGTTGTATTACTTTGCCCTTCGCGATAGAATGTGTATCCTTTTATCATGGCTATCTCTTTTCCATTCTGCTTTCGGTACCATTGAACTGTCAAAAATTAAATGAAAATTATTTAAAACAAAACTTAAAATAAAAAGACAAGGAGGCAAAAAAAATGTAAATGAGGAAACAAGTATGTAAGAATCATAATAGACGGCATTCTGTAGTTTCTGCGTACCACCATGAGACAAAAGGCGTGAGTTTATGTGTAGGAATGTTAAGTGTGTAACTGAGTAATTAATGTTATTTTTTTTTTACAAAAATAAATAATTTAATCAATAATGTTCATTAATCATATTTTATTCATTTACACTCTTATATATAATATCTATTCACAATTTTTTAAGCATAAAAAGGCATAAACATGCTTTGCTGACATTAAAAACAAATTGCACAACTCTATAGATAGTATATAGTTATCTGTAGCGTATTTTCCCGCACTTGTGCGGGAATTCAAACTAAACAGCACGCGTATTTAACACACTGCATCGCGAACCAGCCATGCAATAAGAGCCACTGTTGAAAATATTAAAGTATCGGAAACGAATTTCGCCTTCTTAAGAAACTATACCTATAATATTGGATAGTATTCTGGCACTGATATCCTTATTGCAATGGATTAAAACAACATGTGGGGTCGTTGGATCCCCGGCAGGAACGAAGTTCAAAATGATAATCCAAGATGGCGGCTGCGAAAATTTTAAAATATTCGCAGCGGCCATCTTGCATTTTCATTTTATCCTCACTATCGGCTTCAGCACCCTTGAAAACCATGGAAACGACACTTAACTGCCTTAAAAAGGTTATTAATTAAACTTTGATAAATACACCATTTCGTATTACATAACTATGGGGAGGATGACAGTGTTCCAGATGGGAGGATTTCATATGTGTCCTGTCTTTTGTGATGACGAAGCGAGCTTTACAGTTTCTCCCTCCCGTGCACCTGAACACATCAGTTGTGTTACTTTGGCCTTCGCGATAGAATGTGTATCCTTCAATTACGGCTATCTCTTTTCCATTCTGCTTTCGGCACCATTTGACTGTAAAAAATTAAACAATTATATCATTAAAATCTCTCTCTCTCTCTATTTTTTGTCCTATCGCAGGTATGCTGGAAGAGAAAAAACAGAACAGAAAAATAGGTTTGTACCCACAGATATAGATACACCTAGATAACGCAAAAGCACCTACTTCGCGTGCCAAAAATCGCACCAGTTTACGATCGAAAATCATAACCCGCCACTTTCGCGCTCAGTCCTGCGTACTGCTGGCTGGGTGAGCGTGAGCGAGAGAGCGCGAGCTTGTGACGTCATAGTAGGTAGTCAAAAAGTGGCACGCTTAGTTTTCATACAGTTCGTGATACTTGCGTTACCTAGGTATATCTATATCTATGTTTGTACCTAACAAACTTATTTTTCTGTTCTGTTTATTCTTGTCTGTTTATATAATTATGTGTGTACATCTACACTTATATAATATATATAATATATTATATATATATATATATATTTATATATAATATATTATATATATATTTATATATAATATATTATATATATATTTATATATTATATTATAAAGAGGAAAGATTTGTATTTTTGTATGTTACGAATAAACGTAAAAACTACTGGACCGATTTCAAAAATTCTTTTACCGTTAGAAAGCTACATTATCACTGAGTAACATAGCCTATATTTATTACTAAAAAAATTAGGGATCCTTAGAAATTCCTACTAAAACCAACCCAAGGTGTAAAAAAATAGCCATAAAATGTCTTTCATCGCATGCGCTGCGGAAAGTATTGATGATAGAACAAAAAAATGTACTACAATATTATAGAACATATCAATATCTACAAAAAACTTCGCGATACCATATGCCCAACTATTGTAGTTATGTCACTATAACTACTTTTTTACATTTAAGTTGATAGAAATGCCGATCAAAATCAGACCATGTTATCTATACCTTTGTATTAATTTTTATCCAAATAAATTATTTTGTATTCAAGACTGTTTCAATACCTGTTGATTACTTTTTGAATTATTGAAATCGGACATTCCATTCAAAAGATATTACGAAATTAAAAATGTCAGTAGAAAAAAAAATACACGCCGACGCGCCGCGCCGCCGCGCGCCGTGTTGCTCCACGCAGCCACAGAATACGACGTAGCGCAGCGATAAAATTCTCGTGTCCACAGTGTTTGTAACAAAACTCCTCTGAAACGGCTTGACCGATTCTTATGAAATTTTGTGTGTATATTCAGTAGGTCCAAGAATAGGACGTAAACTATTTTTTATTTTATTTTAACTGCTACTATTGTTCGTGTAGGGTAGGGGTAGGGTAGGAGTAAGGTCGGGGTAGGGTAGGAGTAGGGAAGGGGTACGGTAGGAGTAGGGTTAAGGTAGGGTAGAAGTAGGGGTAGGGTAGATACGGTAGGAGTAGGGTAGGAGTCGGGAAGGGGTAGTGTACAAGTAAGGTAGGAGAAGGGTAGGGTAGGGGTAGGAGTAAGGTAGGACATCACGCGAACGAAGTCGCGCCGGGCAGCTAGTAAATGATAAAATGAATAAATAGAAAGACATGAATAAGGGAAATTAATAAACGGAATAGCACTTAAATATTTATTAATTTCCAACTACATAAATCATACATAATTACGTTATGTCAGCAAACTCTTATTACCTATGCTAGTGAACCCATACCCTATAAAAAAAAGATGCCACAAAATACAAAAATATAAAACTAAGACAGCTGCTAATTTATTAAATTATAATTACTTAATTATCATCACGCCTGTTCCCCAGTAGGGTTGGACAGAAAGGTACAGTCAGCATCAAAAGTTGATTAACACTATCATTTTTACATGTTATTAAATTGACAACAACTTTTTTCAATAAACTGATTTTTAGCTTTCTTTTTTTTTTGCTTTTTTTAAATTTTGAACATATATTTTGCTCAATAACTAAGATTAAAAAAACTGAAGTGTTAATCAACTTTTGATGCTGACCGTACCATTAGTCCACCCATACTTTTCCGGTTATGTTTTGTTTAAATCCCATTGTACTTAACAGGGGGCGAGCCTATTGCCATCAACCAGCCACAAATCGGCCGACTCCGGACTGCTACTGAGAAATTCCTGATGGCAAACCCCTATAACACTTTGCCCGACCTGAGAATGGAACCCAGGACCTCCTGCTCAGCAGCAGTACTTGCAACTACCTGGACCAACGAGGCGGTGTTAAATTATCTGCGTCTTTTATATCTAGGTATACATTATTATAAATTAAAGTGCCGTTTTCGTGTCTGTCTGTGTGACCGCATTGTTCTTCGAAGCTACGCTACGGATTTTTATACGTTTTTACCATAATTTAGATAATTTATTACCGAAGGCTTAAATGTATAATACTAACCTTAAATATAATATATAACTAACATTAAACTTAGTAATAAAGAAATCTCGACGGTTTATCCAATAAAAAAACTTTTTACAAAAAAAAAAAAAATAACCGACTTCTAAAAAACACTACAAAGTGAAAAATAACTTTAATTTCGGAAGTCGGTGTCGTTGGGTTCGCATTTTTGTTGTTTGCCACAGACTTTCGAAATTAAAGTTATTTTTCACTTTGTAGTGTCTTTTTTGGAATTCGGTTGATTTTTTTATTGAAAAAGTTGTACTTACGCCACACAAATTCGTATAACACTACTTGCTATGTAAATATCAGTGACAGGAAGTCATTATAACATCATCAATATAAACTAAGTGACAAAAAAACGTATTATTGAAGCTAACTCAAAACCCCCTGAAGCATACCCTATCCATTAAAAAAAGATTTCTTGAAGTCGATTTACAATTGCCAGAGATATCGCATAACAAACATACAAAAAAAAAAACATACAGTCGAATTGAGAAACTCCTCCTTTTTGAAGTCGATTAAAAAACCCCGGGGGGAGCTACTAATGAAATAACTTGTCATCTCGTGTCTCATAAGCATGTGAAATTGCTCCAGACTACATTCTAACATAAAAACCATTACGTATTATATAACTAGGGGGTCCATGGCAGTGATCCAGGTGACAGGACTTCATTTTTCTCCTGTCTTTTGTAATGCTGAAGCGAGCTTTGCAGTGTCGTCCAAACGAGCATATGTACAGATCAGTTGTCTTACTTCGACCGTCACACCAGAACGTGTATCCTTGTAGCATGGCTATCTCTTTCCCACTCTGCTTCCGGAACCATTGCACTGTAAAAAAAATTAACAGTTAGGTTGGTAGATAAGATATAAAAGTTGCTTAGAGTTAAGTATCTTATGACTGTCGTGAAGTGCTGCGGGGTAAAAATTAAAAAAAATTAACATAGATAATATAATAAGCCTATAATGTTCCCACTGCTGGGACGCAGGCCTCCTCTCTGTGAGAGAGAGTGGGCCGTAATCCACCACGCGGCCCAGTGCGGGTTGGTAGATGTCACATGTCTTAGAATTTTTTGGTTCTAGGTCATGCCGGTTTCCTCACGATGTTTTCCTTCACCGTTTTGAGAGCAGTGGTGATGAAATAATTTACACAAAGTAAAGCGCCTGTCTGGGTACAAACCTACGACCTACAACTCGTAAGTCGCGGTCGTTACCACTTGGCCACCACTACTATAAATAAATCTAAATAAAAAAAAATATTTACTATACTTTATTGTACACCAGAAAATACATAACAAAAAAATACGACTATCAACACAAAACATACAATGGGCGGCCTTATTGCTTTCTAAGATCTCTTCCAGGCAACCTTGAAATGGTCAGTGACGTTCAAACACCTCTCAAGTATAAGCAACGATTATAAATATTCCCTGAAATGTTCAAGGGATTAACAAACAGTACAATGTCGAAATCCGGAAAAGCCTGAACGCGATGAAATAAAAATAAATAATAGAAGGTTAAATATTTATTTATAACTAAACATACAATGCATAATTTCAGGAACTAAGTTGGTAAATTTAAAAAAAATGATACACAATAAAAATATTGAAATTTTCACGTGGTCGTTACATAGATTAAGTATATGCGTTTGGTAGCTGGATGCAAATCCTTAAGGGGGTGATAATTGACACTATTTAGACATTTTGAGCCATACATGTCTTAGACGAAGCTTTTTTATTTCTTTTTATGTATGAAATTTTTGACTAAAAGCTTGTAGTTAAAAATAAAAAAAACATACAGTAATCGCGAAAAAAGAATCAGCTGTTTCATTTTGACCAGTTATGCATAAAATGTAGGGAACAGCTGATTTTTTTCGCGATTACTGTATGTTTTTTTTATTTTTAACTACAAGCTTTTAGTAAAAAATTTCATACATAAAAATAAATAAAAAAACTTCGTCTTTGGTCCCGTAGTAAAAGTTGTTCATAATGATAAGGACAATGACCCCTTAAGAGGTTATCCATTAATTACGGGACATCCTGTATATTATGTTCAAAAACATAATATAATATATATAATATGTTTTATGAAAGTTAAAACATACTTCGTCTAAGACAGGTATGGCTCAAAATGCTGTAAATGGTGTCAACTATCACTCCCTTAAATCTTTGCATTCAGCTTCCAAACGCCCTGTATATTATGTTCTTAAACTTTAAAATAAACACCATTACGTATTACATGTTTAGGGGGTGGATGACTGTGTTCCAGATAACCGGATTTTATTTCTCTCTTGTCTTTTGTAATGCTGAAGCGAGCTTTGCATTTTCTTCCGACGGAGCATGAATACAAATAAGTTGTCTTACTTTGGCTGTCACGACTAAATGTGTATCCGTGTAGCATGGCTATCTGTTTGCCGTCCTGTTTTTGGTGCCATTTAACTTCTGAAAATTAAACAATCGTTATTAAAAATGAGAAAACAAACAAATTTTTCAGGAGATTGATGATTGATTGTTCGCATTTTTTTAATGCGTTGCTTACAAGCTTGTTTAGAGCTCGAAGGGACCGTAGACCAACGTGTGTGAGATATTTATTTCAACTTGATACCTCCACGCGTTCCTGAGAAAAAGGGCCTTGATAGACAGACGGACGGACGGCCGACAAATTGATGCTGTAAGGGTTCCGTTTTTCCATTTAAGGTAAGGTAAGTTTCCTTAAACACTCGTTCTGTTGTTAGAAATAAAAGAACTTTTACTTTTCATGTTTTTATTTTTCGCACAGGAAGTCGAATGCAGCTACGTAAAGCGACAGAGCTGGGTTAACATTCTAAACTTACGCAGATGATTACATTATTTAAAACGCCGTATATAGATTTTTCACATATTAAAACTAAATATATTAGATATTATGTAGTATTATTACTTCACTCGGTCTTCAACGGCCAAGCGCTCGTTCGGTCAATCATTCTTTCGATTAACAATTCATCGGCCAAACGATCTTTCGGGCAATCGATACTCACCCAAAGAAAAAAGGTGAATTTTTCTTAAATTTTATAATACAAACCATTACGTATTATATAAGTAGGGGGTGGATGACTGTGTTCCAGATTATAGGATTTCATTTCTCTCCTATTTTTTGTGAGGACAAAGCGAGCTTTGCATTTTGTTCCTATGGAGCATATATAGAAATCGGTTGTCTTTTTTCGACCGTCACAACAGAACGTGTATCCGTGCAGCATGGCTATCTCTTTCCCATTTGACTTTCGGTACCATTTAACTGCTGAACATTAAAAAAAAAACATTATTAAAAAATATTGCTCAGGGGCTTGACAAATAAGCCATTATTTCAAGAACATCAAGTCCTAACATTGGCTGCGAGGAACAAGATTTGTATATAAAAGGATAGAATTGTTCTGAAAAACTCGTTCTTCGAAATAAAATAACTACTATTTTCAATGTTTTTATTTTGCACAAAATTCTGCAAAGATAAATTTAGCTATGTTTAGCGCCAGCGCTGGCTTAACATTCTGAACCTACGCAGATTATTACATGATTTATTACGCGTAATATTGATTTTTCGTATATTAAAGCTAAATCAAATGAATTATCATGTAGTATTATTATTACTTCAATCGGTCTTAAACGGTCAAACGATCTTTCGGCCGACAGTTCATAGGCCAACCGATCTTTCGGGCTGATTTTCTTCGAGAGATCGACACGCACCCAAAGAAAAAAGGGAAATTGTTTCTAAATTTTAAAATAAACCCCATCACGTATTAAATAACGATGTGGTGGATGACTGTGTTCTAGATAACAGGATTTCATTTCTCTCCTGTTTTTTGTGAGAATGAAGCGAGCTTTGCATTTTGTTCCTATGGAGCATATATACAAATCGGTTGTCTTTTTTCGACTATCACACCAGAACGTGTATCCTTGTAGCATAGCTATCTCTTTCCCATTTTGCTTTCGGTACCATTTAACTGCTGAAAATTAAACAATCATTATTAAAAATGAGAAATCAAAAACATTATTCAGAGGATTGACAAATAAGCCATTATTACAAGAACATCAAGTCTTAACATTGGCTGCGGAAAACAGAATTTATATTTAAAAACATAGAATTGTTCAGTTGTTGTTTTTCGAAATAAAATAACTTTTATGGTCCATGTTTTTATTTTTCGCACAAGTGTGCAATGTTGAATGCAGCTATGTTTAGCGCTAGCGCTGGCTTAATATTCTGAACCTACGCAAATTATTAAAACGCCTCATATCGCTGTTAAAGCTAAATTTAATTAATTATCATGTGGTATCATTACTCATAAACAGGACTCAAATATCCTGAAAGAATTCATTCGTGTGCAAATTTTATAACTCTCGCTTGTATTATAATATCTATGGACCTAGTCTGAAATAAAGATTTTATTATTATTATTATTATTACTTCACTCGGTCTTTAAAAGGGTCAAACGAACTTTCAGGCGAACATTCTTCGGACCAGTGAATTTCGGGCAATCGATAGGAACTCAAAGAAAAAAGAGAAATAGTTTCTAAATTTTTAAATAAACACCATTACGTATTACATAACTAGGGGATGGATGACTGTGTTCCAGATGGCAGGATTTCATAAATTTCCTGTCTTTTGTAATGATGAATCGAGCTTTACATTTTTTTCCTACAGTGCATAAGTACAAATCGGTTGTCTTCTTTCGACCGTCACAAAAGAACGTGTATCCCTGTAGTATGGCTATCTCTTTCCCATTCTCCTTATGGAACCATTTGACTGTAGAAGATTAAGCAATCATTATTTCAATAAAGAAACAAGAATCATTCGTCAGGAGATTGTTAAACAAGGCATTATATCAAGAACATAAAGTCTTAACATTAGTAGCGGGAAACAGAGTTCATACTTAAACGGAAAGAACGGCAAAAAATAAAATAACTTCTACTTTTCTTGTTTTATTCTTCGCACAAGTGTGAAAAGTTAAATGCTATGTTGAGTGCCACAGCTGGCTTAACGATCTGAACTAACACAGATAATCTGAGCTTCTTGTATACAACACCAACGTTACAAATGGCAGCATTGCGCCCCATTCCGATTTTTTGTATTTTAATACTAATTCAAATTAATTTTCAGATAGTCCTACCACATCACTCGCTCCTTAACGGTCAAACTATCTTTCGGGCAAACGCTCTTTGGTCAATCGTTCTTTTGATCGACAGTTCTGGGCGCCTCAAATATAATTTTTGTATTTTAAGACTAAATCAAATTAAATATCAGAAAGTCTTATTACATCACTCGGTCCTTAATGGTCAAACTATCATTCGGGTAAACGCTCTTCGGCCAATCGTTCTTCTGGATCGACAGTTCATCGGCCAAACGATCTATCGGGCCAACGTTCTTCGGCCAATCTTTCTTTTGACCAACAGTTCGCTTAGCAAACGATCATTTGGGCAAACGTTCGGACTAGTTAACTTCAGGTAATCGAGAGGCAGAAAAATAATGGAATTTGTTTCTAAATTTTGAAATAAACACCATTGCGTATAATATAACTAGGGGGTGGATGACAGTGTTCCGGATGACAGGATTTCATTGTTCTCCTGTTTTTTGTTAGGATGAAGCGAGCTTTGCATTTTGTTCCTGCGGTGCATAGATATATATCGGTTTTTTTATTTCGACTATCACAGTAGAACGTGTATCCTTGAAGTATGGCTATCTCTTTCCCACTCGTCTTTCGGTACCATTTAACTGCTGAAAATTTAACAATGATTATAAATAAAAAAAAACAATCTAGGCAAAAAAGACAGTGACAACCACGAAGACGGGCCCCACTCTCCTTTCTAATGCTAACAGTAAAGTTAGTGTTTTAGTTTTGTCGATACACACTAATTACTTATTAGTGGGTAATTAGTGTGTATTTAAAAAAACTAAGACTCTAGCGGAATTAACTAGTGATAACCACTAACGATTAGGAAGAACAGTTGGGCGCGTCTTCGTGGATGGCACTATCTGTATCAAGCTTAATATTGAATAGCCTGAACATTGATTATATTAATGTTCAGCCGAGAGCTCCGACCGACATCTCTCTCTTAGGCGGCTGGATCAAGGTCTTGAATCAAAAGACAGTTCTCCATGATACGGCACGTAGGTATTGTGAGGAGGTTCCTGTCTCTGGAGCCCTAACCACCATTAACTTGAATCTTTTCCAAGAACTGGTCCCTATTTTTGTACCTTTCTTTTTGTTTGTCATTATTTAAAAATGAAAATTATACACGTATAAATGGTTGAAGGAAATGAAATAAATGGAATGAAAATATATTATTTATTTCGAATAATACAACCAAATGTAAATAAGTAACTTTACAGACTAGGTACAAAAACAAACAAAAAATATCTCTTTTTCTAACAATGTAAATAAGTACTTAAACACTACTCCGATATTTTGCCATCTCGTATTAAAAAGTTTTCAAACATGTGTTCAAAATAAAATATTTGAAGCAAGGAAACTTGGAACTGGCGCAGATAATTAAATTTACTTAACACTAATACGTACGTCTTCTATCTTATACTTCTAGCGCTACAAGGATCTTTCGGCGCGTGGCCAAATTCGGAACTAACGTCACCATCTTGGCTTTTGCCCTGCCAACATCATTGGAGCGGCATAAGAGGAGCAGTGTGCTTCTGGAACACTATCATCTACTGCCTGACAAGCTGTCGTCATTGTATTTTTAACTGATACCTACAAATATTGAGTCTCCCGGATACCTAAAAGACGACTAACAAAAAGTATTTACTACCTAGCTATGCACTAGGAGGGGACGCCCTAAAAAGACATAATATAGTGGTCTTACCGGTGATGTCCTTCAGAAAGGTCAGGTGCGTAGTACTCCGCCACGACAATGGCGGTAAGACCCCTCTTTGAGGAGTGGCTAGAGAGGCGTCACGGCGTCCTCACCTATTGCCTGACGCAGGTCCTCACCGGACACGGATGTTTTGGGAGGTTCCTGCACATCATCAGGCGGGAGGAGACGCCCGGATGTCGCCATTGCGAGGATCGCCCAGATCGCATGGGCGGAGCACCGCCGTGCCCTCGTAGAGGCGATTGGCAGCGGCGGCGACCTCTCGCTTCCGGCCCTGGTTCAAGCCATGGTCCGGTGCGAGAGGGAGTGGGAGGCAGCCACCTCCTTCTGCGAAGCAGTCATGCTAGCGAAGGAGGTGGCGGAACGGCTGAGGGTGAGAGCCTCACGTCCCAGCCGCCGCGGGAGACGCTCCGGGCGTCGGGAGCCGCGTGACGACTCCCGGCCACCGTAGGCGCGGGCCTGCGGACGGAGAGTAATGGGTAGCTCACCGTCAGATCAGGACCAGGCCCGTGCCGGACGGCGCGTACGTGTTCCACGCGCGCCTCAAAGAGATGTCAGCAAAAAGGAAGGGGCTAGCCCGGGCCGAAGCCTGCCGGGGGTGCGGGATTGTCCAAAAGGGTTACCGCTACCCCGGAACATAAAGGGCTAAGGAAGGAACACGGATGGGTTTTAGTCAGTAAGAGTCTGACACTCCCTTCCGCTGCACCCAGAGTGGGAGGGGTCATTTGATGATTTCCCATCCATAAAAAAAAAAGGTGCATAGTACTCGCAAACGGCGTGCGTGTATGACCAGATGTATGAAGCAAAAGGAAATTGCAAGGATCTTAGCAGGTGGCATTCTGTAGTTTCAGCCTACTGGGGGTAGGTAGAAAGTACAGAGAAAAAGGCAAGAGTTAATGGATGTAATCTGCATTCGCGATTTATTTGCGAAATATGAGTTTATGGAAAAATAACTTTAAATCCTACACTATTAAAGTTCAGTTTACGTAACAACTTCAAACATTTTTATAACTTTTTCAAAAGTGCTAGTCACTCTGAAATCATCTTAATTAATTACCATAAAAATAAAGTTGATATTTGTTTAACTTGAAATAAAAATAATATTAATTTGAAACATATGTTTGAATAGACATTATGTGCTAAATAAACATTTCAAATGGTTCTTATGCTCGAATATAAATTCCATTACGTATTATAAACTGAGGGGGTGGATGACTGTGTTCCAGGTGACAGGATTTCAGAAACGTTCTATCCTTTGTGATGCTGAAGCGAGCTTTGCATTTTCTTCCCATGGAGCACGAATAAAGGTCTGTTGTCTTGCTTGACTTGTTAACGCAGAATGTGAATCCTTGTAGCATGGCTATCTCTTTCCCACTCGGTTTTCGGTACCATTGGACTGTAGTATCTAAATTAAACAAATAATATAAATTAAGAAAAGAAAAAGAATGAGATTAAAGCCGTCCGCTGCGTTAAGCGGGTGCACGGAGCGGACGCCCGTGCGGCGTGCTGTTTTCTATTTAATTAATTATTATCCTTAGAGCAGCGCTGCGTAAGGCGGGTCTCCCGTCGCACGTGATAATAGAAAACAGCACGCCGCGCGGGCGCCCGCTCCGTGTACTCCCTTAACGTAGCGGACGGCCTAAGAAACTAAAATGTCTAGATCATGAAAAAAGTGTTACAAAGCGTCGGAGAAAGATCCTTACAAAAAGAAAAAAAGGCATTGCAACGCATGCTGGGGCTAGTTGAAAATTAAAAAAAACAACCAACCTCTACATTCGAATATGATATTATACGTTACTGTTATTAACTTTACCAAATCACACAGGTATTTAAAAAAAGGCAAGATAAGAGGCTAGTTTACCGTTCATTTGTCTCGATTTTTTTTCCAAATACATAGCATTGACTTGTGCAGTGATTCTTAAATTTTAAAATAAACACCATCACGTATGACGTACGTAGGAGGTCGATGATTATGTTCCAGATGACATGATTTGATGAACTCTCTGTTCTTTGTGATGGCGAAGCGAGCTTTACATTTCCTTAGAGTGCACTTAAACATATCTGTTGATTTATTTCGACCATCAATACCAAAACTGTATCCTTTAATCACGGCTATCTCTATCCCGGTCTGTCTTCGGTACCATTCGACTGTAAAAAAAAAAAAAAAATTATAGCAATGAAAAACACAAACAATGATATTCAGGGGTTGATTTTTCAACCCTTGAATATTATTTTTTGTGTTTTTTCTAAGGCATTTTCTAGATCGTGACAAACCAAAACAAAAATGGGGTTCAACTAAAAGTCAGGTCAGTCAAGTCGTTTAGAAGTAGATAAATTTATAAAGCCAAAAATCTTGTAGACTGTTAAAAAAATAACCTGACATTGTTGATAAAATAACGTTTTAATGTAAAACACATAATCAAAATATTTTATGTTACATAAACCTTCATGGGCACTTATGAAACGTCAGATGCTAGGTGCACGGTTCCCATTGGTCGTTTCTTATGGAGAAGAGCCGGCGAGAAACAGAATGTGTCAGAATGAACAAAAGAAAAAAAATGTTTTCAAACTACGGTTAATAGGTATGGAAGGACAGTGCCAACAAGTACCACGTACTTAATAAAATAGTCTACAGATCTACTGTCTACAAGGCCTAAAACATAAAAGGTTAAACATTTTATTTATATACTTTATTGTACACCACACAAATACATAACAAAAAATAAATCGAACACTAAAAAATATACAATGGGCAGCCTTATCGCTTTCTGTGGTCTCTTTCAGGCAACCTCATTATATTACAAAGGACGATGAGTCAGAACGTCCCCCAAACCTTACATTGACCAACAGACTTAAAATGTATCTCATTCGAACCGCCTTAGCAAGCTGATCAATTTTTACTATGACGACATCTCTCAAAAGTGCGGGATATTCCGAGAAAATCATGTTTTAGTGTTAATTTCGTCACAACGTCCCCCCAACCCTTACATTGACCAACAGACTTAAAATGTATCTCATTCGAACCGCCTTAGCAAGCTGATCAATTTTTACTATGACGACATCTCTCAAAAGTGCATTATATTCCAAGAAAAATCATGTTTTAATGTTAATATTGCCAGAACGTCCCCCCAACCCTTACATCGACCAACAAACTTAAAATGTATCTCATTCAAACTGCCTTAGCAAGGTGATCAATTTTTACAATGACGACATCTCTCAAAAGTGCGGGATATTCCGAGAAAAATCATGTTTTAATGTTTATTGCCAGAACGTCCCCCCAAGCCTTACATCGACCAACAAACTTAAAATGTATCTTATTCAAACCGTCTTAGCAAGGTGATCAATTTTAATACGACGACATCTCTCAAAAGTGCAGGATATTCCGAGAAAAATCATGTTTTAATGTTAATATTTTTAGCACAAAATAAGAGTTTGTAAGTAAACCATATTCTTTGATTTTCAAACCTCTCAAGATCAATTAGGAGATGCCATTTAAAAAACAGAAAACGTCATTCGTTACTCGTCCAATTTTTTCTATTCCTATAGGCAGGCAGTTGTCCCACCGGCGGCGATGAACGATTAGCGAGTAGAACTAGCAACTGAAAACGAGTCGGCGAGCAGCGAGCAGCGTGTGTGTAGTTCCGATAGTTTTGTCGCTGGGCTATCAGCGAGTTTTCGAGTGCGACGGGCGATTACTCGCACCACTCGCTCGGGGCGTTTAGTCTCACAGGGGTTTCTCTCGGCGTGAGCTCTGACCACCAAGCGACCATCGCTGAGCGAGTATCGCTAGGCGAGTATTATCTTTGATAGCTCTTGTCGCTCAGCGACAAACCAGTGAAGCGAGTCCTCGCCGGCAGTGTGAACAGTCAGAGATCAACAGACTGTTAATATATGCATCTCTTTTGTTTACACGGAATGTATATCTATTGTACGTTTCTTGAGCGAGAAAACATCCGATAGTTAGTCGCTTCCTCGCCGGCGGTGGGACAACTGCCATATGCTCGTCCACGACGGAGACGCGGGGTGTCTTCGTCTTGGGCGAGCTTGAATCCCTCACTGCACTCAGGATTCAAGTCTTAACTCCCTCGCTTCGCTCAGGAGTCAACTGAAACCTAGAATCCTTCGTTGCGTTCAGGATTCAAAATAGCGCCCCCGACAACAAGACACTACTTTATCCCAAAATAAATAAAACGATTTTTTATTTTATTTCTAAACCCCATGGATTTTGGAGTTAAAACTGGTTGCTAGTATTTTTATAGATCTTTATGAACCTGATAACACATACAAAAGATCTGTTGCAGGGCGGGAGACGGGCCTAGCGAATTAGAAAAATTAATAAAACGTTTTTTTAATTTTCATTTTATTTCTAAGCCCCATGGATTTTGAAGTTAAAACTGGTTGCTAGTCTTTTTATAGATCTTTATGAACCTGATAGCACATACAAAAGATCTGTTGCAGGGCGGGGGACAGGCCTAGCGAATTAGGAAAAATTAATAAAACGATTTTTTAATTTTTATTTTATTTTTAAACCCCATGGATTTTGAAATTAAAACTGGTTGCTAGTCTTTTTATAGACCTTTGTGAACCTACTAATACATACAAAAGTTCTGTTGAAGGGGGGGGACGGGTCTCATACAAATATGGTCATCGTTCTTTTCTTAAATTTTAACACTTAATTCGTATTCTTTTTTATAGTAAAATAGTTAAATCATTGTACCACCAAAAGACCAATAAGCTATCGCAATCAAAATATTCAAATAATAGTTTTAATCTGTCAAGCTCCGCTAATGAGACACAATTGATTTTCTATTGTTTCGTCGCCAATATGCGACGCGCGTTGCTTGACCGGTTAATCTAGTCCCAATGTCGTAAATGTCACAAATGTATTGCTATTCTACTATACATATCACTGTGATCAAAAATAATCGAAAGATTATCAAAGCGAAAAAATAATTCTGTATAGGTACATTTTAAACTGACATAAACATGTATAATCGCCGTGCAGTGAAAACCTCGTGATTGCAATAAACGTGATTTTACAGGAAAAGATAAAACTGTCTTCAAAATGGCCGCCATTGACGTTTACTCAGGCTCATTTTCATCAGTAGAAGGCATTAAAAGCATCTTAGAGCTGTGTACGTTTGTTCTAAATATCCATTATGAGGTTTTCTACGCAACAAATAAATAAAGAAAAAAAACACTATTTTTTTCTTTATAGCACTGTGTGACTAAAACTCGCAGTTAAGTCACGCTTTTCTGTGACTTACGTAGTCCATATTTATACAGAAAAGCGTGACTTAAGTGCGGGTTTAGGTTACACAGTGCTGTAACGAAAAAAACAATAGTTTGTCAAGAAAAACAACGGTTTTCTGTGTATAAATGGACTATCATATTTTATACACAGAAAACCGTGAATTAAGTGCGGGTTTAGGTCACATGAGTTATAAAATAGTATACGATACGTGTGACTTAAGTAGTCTATTTATGCACATGCACATTATTGCGAGGTTTTGACTGCAGTGCGACGAAATACAGGTATACTTTATTGACAACGGACTTTAGTAGACTTGTGAAGACTTTCTTAAACTTTCAAATAAACACCATTACGTATTATAAACCTAGGGGGAGGGTGACTGTGTTCCAGATTACATGATTTGATAAATTCTCTGTTCTTTGTGATGACGAAGCGAGCTCTACATGTCCTGTTAAGGGTGCACTTATACATGTCCGTGGTTTTATTTCGACCGTCAGGACCGAAACTGTATCCTTGTATCACGGCTATCTCTTTCCCACTCGGTTTCCGGTACCATTGGACTGTAGAAAATTAAACAATTGATTTATAGTAATGAAAAACACATAAAATAACATTTAGGGGTTTTCTAGACCGTCAATGACCTGAACTTTCATAAATTAGGGTCAAATGTATTTTGCAAAAGTTCTGGTTTTTCATTAATGAATTCCTTCATTAATTTCAAATTAAAATTCATTCATTTAGGAATTCATGAAAATAAGATGAATTTGAAAACTAACAAAAACCTTGTAGTCCGTAAAAAAATAATGTTTGTTAAAAAAATAACCCGACCTTGTTCGAATAAAATAACTTTTAAATGTAGTCAGTTAAAAATTTAATTTAATTTTAATAATAAATATATTTTAAGAATAAAAAATAGGTAAATAATTGTACCACCAAAAGGCCAATAAGCTATCACAGTCCAAAGGTTCAAATAATAGTTTCCAATACAACACTCTAAGTTCATATAATTCTATTTATTGAGTTTATAATATAATAATAATATTACGTATATTCTAATCAATATACAACCTGACACTGACCTGCAAATTGCAAAAAACGTAAGAAAATTTGAATTTCGCAGGCTACCCTGGCGCTTTCATTTGTGAAGTGGTTAGAGTTTTAAATAAACACCATTTCGTATTATAAACTTAGGAGGTTGATGATTGTGTTCCCAATTACTTGATTTGATACATTGCCTGTTTTTTGTGATGACGAAGCGAGCTTTACATTTCCTATTTAGAGTGCACTTATACATATCGCTTCTCATATTTATACGGGCCAGAGAGAATGTATATCCCTGTATGACGGCTATCTCTTTCCCACTCAGTTTTCGGTACCATTCAACTGTAGAAAATTAAACAATTAATCTTATGAATTGAAAAGCACAGATACAAAATATAAACACTCTCTTAAAAATATCTTCAGCTTTAAAAAATAAAACAACTTTTCTTACCGTTTTCCTTTTATTGAGTTTAGATTTAAATTCTTGTTTTTCATATTAGAATCCATACTAATATTATAAATTCGAGAGTATGTCTGTCTATCTGTCTGTCTGTATGTTACCTTTTCATGCCTAAGCCGCTGAACCAATTTAGATGAAGTTTGGTATAGAGATAGTTTGAGTCCCGGGAAAGGACGTAGGATACTTTATATCCCGATATTCCCACGGGATCGAGACTTATGCGGGTGAAACCGCGGGGCGCAGCTAGTAATAAACAGAATTCAGCGTAAGATCATTACGCCGAAGCTAGTATATTTAGTTACAAAATCAAAGACCAATAAATTGCCGCAATAAAAAAATACAAATTATAGTTTCAATAGTTAGTCACAAAATATATTCTCCCATACATACAAGATGGGGCAAAAGTAATGTCATAATATGAATATGCCAGAATTTTTGCTAATGGTGTTATAATGTCATTGTGATTTGATACATAATATGTTGTCGACAGATAGAGGATTAGTTGACAATGCAACGGAGCGATACACACAGTAACACAGCTCATATAACGATGGAGATTTTGAAACACCACCCTACCAGTGGAGATACATCAGTAGGGATATATGGAACAGGGGCAATTTCTGGGCCGTGTGATCTCCCGTTTTGGCGATATGCACTGGTCCGACAGATCGCTAGATCTTACTGCGTCAGATTCTTTCTTTAGGACTTTTTGAAATCTCGCGTTTACCACAACAAACCACAAACCTTTCAATTCTTAAAAGCCACATTGAAGAAGAAATCACCAATTCCGAGGATATTTTGCTAGCAATAATTCAAAATGTCGTGAAAAAACGAGCACATCTGTGCCTCAACTCAGGAGGTGGTCGTTTGACCGATATCATTTTTTCGACTGAACATCATAAATTTTACACCTTTAAATAAACTTTCCATGAAAACAGGACCCATTTTTGTTAATTTTTACCCAAATTAAATGGCAGCCAATTTACATTGTGACATTACTTTTGCCCCACCTTGTGTTACGATGATTGAAAATAATCTAAAGTTGATCGACACCAAAACTGTATTGTCTAATTCCGAACTAATTTCGATACTAAAATAGATTTTCTTGAGTTTAAAGTTTCAAATGGTTCTTATAATCTAAAATAAACACCGTTACGTATAATATATCTAGAAGGTGGATGGTCGTGAACCAAATGGGACGATTTCACTAACTTCCTATCCTTTGTAATGATGAAGCGAGCGTTGCATTTTCTTCCTTTCGAGCACCTATACATAACGGTCGTCTGAGTTGTAGAGTCGAAACAAAAGGTGTGCCCTTGTACGAATGCTATCTCTTTTCCCTTCTGATTTCGGTACCATTCGACTGGAAAAAAAATAAGCAACTTATCTTGAGCAATAAAAAACGTCATATAATTATTATGTTAAGCTAGTTTCCAACCTTATTTTGACCATGAATTCCATCACCGATTTCTTTGTTGTAAGCAGGGATCGTAAGGTTCCAGAAAAATAAAAACTGCGTCAATTTAAAAATAAACTTTAATCAAAAGTTTTAACATATTCCTTAAACTGAACAGTAGTCCTCTAATATTTCAAGAAAATTCAAAATGTTTAATTAAAAAAAAAAAAGTTCCAATAACGTAAATGCCACAAATGCATTCTCCTATAATTATTACTGTGATCAAAAATAATTGAATAAATCAAAACCAAAACAGTAATCTTATTAGCATTTTGAACTCATAACCACTCACGTGTCCCGCTCCCCGCGTGACGTCGGGCGACTTTTTGACGTCGGACATGTTAGTAGATAGGTAATTAAATTGTTACGCACAGTGTGGCCTGGGAAGCCTATGTCCAACAGTAGACTGCTGTAGGCTGATGATGATGTTGAATTGCAGGTTAGCTGCTTGTATACCAATTTCATTTGTTGAATGTACACTGTTTAGGTAAAACAGTCATTTTTGATAGATGCTCATTTTAATCATTTTAAGAGGTGTTATTATTTTTATGAGCCAGTGTGTCCCACTGCAAGGCAAAGGCCTCCCTTCCATTCAGATATAATTATGTTTCGGATACAATGGTGTTCTCAAAATAACCCCTGGTCCAAACTAAATTAAATAAATTACATAATCAGCTATAATGTTCCCACTGCTGGGACACAGGCCTCCTCTCAGTGAGAGGGAGTGGGCCGTAATCCACCACGCGGGCCCAGTGCGGGTTGCCAGATGTCACATGTCACATGTCTTCGAATTTTTGGTTCTAGGACATGCCGGTTTCCTCACGATGTTTTCCTTCACCGTTTCAAGAGCATTGGTGATGAAATAATTTACACAAAGTAAAGCGCCTGTCTGGATTTGAACCTACGACCTATAAACTCGTAGTCGCGGCCGTTACCAAATGGCCACCAGTGATCTAAATTAAATAAATTGCTTTGGCAAAAAAAAATATTGAGACAAGGTGAATGTAGCCTATTCGACTCTTGGCAGCGCCTTAACTCAACTTAGTATGTAAAGTGGTTCTTAAATTTTAATATAAACACCATTACGTATTACATACTGAGGAGGTAGATGATTGTGTTCCAGATTGCTTGATTTGATATACCCCCTGTCCTTTGAGATGACGAAGCGAGCTTTACATTTGCTAGTACTTAGGGAGCACTTATATTTATCGGTGGACTTATTTTGACCGTCAAAACAGAATGTGTATCCTTTTATCACAGCTATCTCTTTCCCATTCAGCTTTTGGTACCATTCGACTGTAGAAAATTAAATAATTAATCTAAAGCAGTAAAAACACAGACAATAAAAAAAAAACACTCGCTTAAAAACTGCCTAATCATGTTCAAAATAAAACAACTTTTTCATACAGGCTTTATTTTAATGGATTTTACATTTAATAACTATTTTATTTTTCTAGCTACCTTTATTAGAGTATTAAATAAGCTTTATCGTAAGATCATTATGCCACCAAATGAAAGACCAAGTAACATGTACAAATTATAGTAGAAAAAATGACATTTACAAAATCGGAATTAGATTGGTTCTAGTCCTGATTTCGTAAATGTCATGAAATGTATTCTCCTCTATACTTATTACTGTGATCGAAAATAATCGAAATTTGATCGAAGCCAAAACACCATTCATAATAAAATTGGTATCTCGCTTTTTTAAGGTAGGTTTAGAAAAGGTCGATGTAAAAAACGCGCGTTAGGTCTATTTTAGCTACTTTCACAGCATTATGTCGTATGGCATTTATGATCAACATCGCCGTAAATCTCTTAGGGAACTATTAAAAAAAAAACATAATAATTTTACCTTGACAATTCATTTATGAAAATATCATGTTTGTTATAAAAATCTACATCGTTTTAATACAACTAATTGATAGGCATGATTTTAATACTTGAAATAAAGATAAATAGCTCAACAATTTTTCAGATTATCTGAAGTAGGTACATACATCTTTCATTATTCATAATAATAATTTTATTTCAGAGTTCATTTACATTCCACACAGTATTATTGATAATACGTATTAACTATGTTAGTAAATTTATAAATTATTATTATTTACAATTTCGCTATTTAGTATTTTATAAAGGCCCTCCAGATCCGTGAGTGGTACTCCAGCACCTTGCCACAACGGAAATGGAAAATAAAATTAAACTCATATTAAAAATACGCTTTGTAAACAAGCATATTATGTACAAATTAGAGAATTATATGTAAAATAAGAATGCTTGGAAACATACTGGTCCAGCTCCATAGGACAATCTAGAGTCTAGACAAAATCAAACCGGTAGAATTATAAAATGTAGGTACTATTTGTGTGAAATTAATTTTAATTTCTTTTACTCACACAATGATGAATTATTTGTTAATTTTTAGGAAAATCGTCAACGGTTACAATTTTTGTAAATATATGTGAGTACTATTGATTTGTCACGAAATTAATTCATCAGTTATTGCTTCATTTTTAATTTATTCCAGGTACATCGTCTTCACATAAATAATTCGAAGAATATGAATGTGTAAAAAATATTGTAAAACATTTTAAAAAAGTAACAATGGAGACCCTTAATTGCCAATTCTTCTCCAAACGTGCCCTTTTGGGTTTTGGCAACAAGAATCAATTCTATTGTAAATTTTGACATTCACAAGTGCCTTTTACGTGTATAATTTATATAAATGATTTGACTTTGACTTCGAAATTTTAAATAAAATACCATTACGTATTACATACTTTGGAGGTGGATGGGTGTGCACCAGATTACTTTTATTGATAAACGCCCTGTCCTTTGTGATGGCGAAGCGAGCCCTACATTTCGCATTTAGGGAGCACTTATACTTGTCGGTGGTCATATTTCGGCCGTCAAGGCAGAATGTATATCCCTGTATCACTGCTACCTCGTTCCCATTCTGTCTTCGGTACCATGTGACTGTAGAAAATTAAACAATTAATCTAAAGCAATCAAAAACACACACAACAAAAAAATGTTGACCTTGCTCAAAATAAAACAACTTTTCCATACAGTTTTTACTTTAAGCATTTAACCATTTTTCTTGTTACCCTTATATTTTCAGTCTTAATCTCGTAAATGTCACTAAAGTATTCTCTTATATTTATTTCTATACAGGGTCAAATTTTAATCACCGTTTTCCTCTTAAGGGGTCATTGTACTCGTCATTGTGAACAACTTTTACTATGGGACCGAACATGAAATCGCGAAAAAAAAATCAGCTGTTCCCACTACATTTTGACGAGTTATGCGAACATAAATGTAGGGAACAGCTGTTTTTTTTTTGCACTATTTCGGGTTTCGTCCCACAGTAAAAGTTATTCATAATGAGTACAATGAACCCTTAAGAGGATAACGGTGATTAAAATTTCACCCCGTACAATAGAAAGTTGACGGAAGTCAAAACAGTAAAAAATTTGAACTGACAAAGATAAAAATTGGTATATTGTTTTTAATTAGGAAACTTGTGAATAGGTTCTTAAATTGTTAACCGACGAAAAAACGAGGAGGTTATCAATTCGACGCGTATATATATATATTTTTTTTATGTATGATCACGTATAACTTTTTACAAAGTAGTCCGATTTTGATAATTCTTTTTTTATTGGATAGGACATACCTCGAAGTTGGTCCCATATAAATTTGAAAAAAAAACCTACCCTAAGGGTGGGAAAATAAGGGTGATTTATTGTTCATTCACAGATTTTAATGCTGAGCTGTGTATTACAATTAAAATAAAAGGCCTATCTATGTTGGTATATAAAGCCTGTTTTTTTAAGTATTTTATTATAAAAAAAATAATAGTTAAAGTAGGATTATATAACAGTTAATATCTAAAGTAAGGTAGGTAGCTATATTAAAAGTAATCAAAAATTAAGCATGCAGTAATAAGTAAATAATAAGAAATTTTGAGTCGGCGCCAAACAATCAATGAACAAAGATCACTAAATTACCTTTTTAAAGAAATAACCAAATCAAATTAATAATGCAACGTGAAATCTCCAGCGATAAATATTAACATTCCAAACAAAAAATGCGCTCTCGCACGACCACTCGCAACGATTAAGTTGCTTGTTTGGCGCCGACTCAAAATTACTTAGGTATACTTGCATTAGTTTAAGAACTTATTTATTAAGGTAAAATAAAAAAGGTTTTTATTTTTTGTTTTTCAGTTTTTTCGGAAGTTTAATTTTTTTGTTATAAAGTTTTTTAATATAAACACCATTGCGTATTATAAACTCGGGAGGTGGATGATTGTGTTCCAGGTATCTTGATTTCATACATCCTCTGTCCTTGGTGACGACGAAGCGAGCTCCACACTTCCTGCTGATAGAGCACTTATACTTATCGGTTGACTTATATCGCCAGGCAATACTAAAAGTGTATCCTTGTAGCACGGCTATCTCGTGTCCATTCGGTTTTCGGTACCATTTGGCTGTAAAAAAAATAAATGAATATTCTTATGCAATGAAAAACAAGGCAGTTGTGAAAGAAGGCCATATCTAGATAATGAAAAATCTGAGGGGCAATTCCCGTAATTTTAAGAACGGTCATAGTCTGATCTCAGTCTCAATCTGTGAATTTGTAAAGCCGTAAAAACCTTGGAGACAGTAAAAAAAATGTTACTAAAAATAATCTGACCCTGTTGGAAATTAAATAACTTTAAAATCTAATTAAAAATTGTATTAATTTTAAGTGTAATTTTTGTTCTTTTTCAAGTAGAATAATGATGAAAAGGTTAGACAGATTATTATGCCATCTAATTGAATTTGAAAAACCACAAACACCATGAAGATAAAAGTTATTTTATTTTATGTAAACTTTTGAAGCGGTTCTTAAATTTTAATATAAACATCATCATGTATTACAAACTTGGGAGGTGGATGGTTGTGTTCCAAATGACTTGATTTGATTAACTCTCTTTCCTTTGTGGTGACGAAGCGAGCTCTACATTTCCTGCTTGTAGAGCACCTATACTCATCGGTTGACCGAGTTCGGCCGGCTGCACCGAATGCGAATCCCTGTACCACGGCTACCGCGTGCCCATTCGGTTTTCGGTACCATTTCACTGTAGATAATTAAACAATGTACTAGAAGCAATGGGGTTGAGGGGTTTATTTTATTTTATTTTATTTGTTTGGGAAAATAAACGGTTACACATTACAAAATTACATAAAATATGAGCTACAGAGTGATTAAATGTATAACCCACGACATTTTCCACATATTATAAAGAAAAGTTATAAAACTAATGCGATGTGCGCTTACAGTGTGATAGTTAAAATAAAATTACATAGGTAAGTATTAATAATAAAACTTAACACTAAACAGGCATGCAAAATAAAAAATAAACAAGAAATTATAAATACAGTCTAAGAGTTAGAATATTACGGAGCAATATCCAAAATAGTGTCACGAACAAGGCCTCTAAATTTACTGGTTGGAAGAGCGAAGATGTCAATATTTTGAAATAGATTATTATATTGACCAGTAAGACGACGTAGGGGTGCTCGTAAGCCTGCATTCGTACGACTAGAAGATACTGCAAATAGGGGTCGTGCCCGCACCCCACGGCTTATGGTTGGTTGGTTGGTTGGTTGAGAAACAAGGCAATATCTTGATCTTTTACAAAATAGAGTTGTGAGAATGAGATGAATATGAGGAGCACCCAACAAAAACCGTGCAAAACATAACCTGACCTTGTTCGAAATAAAACAATTTTTAAATAATAAAGTTGGACGTTATTTAGAAATAGATAATAGTTTATTGTCCAAGTAATCAGGGGCATAGGTTAAACACAGAATGAGACAACAATTTGTCTTGAATAATTACAAATTCTTGTTATTTTTTTTATTTAATTTTGGGTTAGACCATTCTTCCTCCAGAAGACCGATAAAAATGCTGTAATTATAATTCAAATCTAGTATCAGCGTCAATCTAGTCTAGTCCAAATGTCACAAAATGTCTGACATAACTTAGAAACTTACAAAATATGTAGGCATCATAGCCAGCTGATATTTTGAACTTTTACTTAAACTATTTTTTTCGTAATTAAATAAACATTTAAAATGGTTCTTAGAAAATAAATAAAAAAGTGAATTGGTTACGTTTTGATATAAACACCATTACGTATTACAAAATTAGGGGGTAGATGATTGTGTTTCAGACAACAGGATCTCATCACCTTCCTGTCCTTAGTAAAGACGAAGCGAGCTTTACATTTCCTTCCAAAAGAGCATCCGTACGAATCCGTTGACTTATAACGACTGTCACGAGAAAATGTGTATCCTTGAAGTATCGCTATCTCGTGTCCACTCGGCTTTCGGTACCATTTGACTATAAAATAATAAACGAATATATTTTCAGAAAGTACTCCTTAAGACTTTTCATTAGATATCAAACATGATGTATTAATCCAATTTTTCCGACATGTTGTCCGCCATTTTATGTGACATCAAATAACCCGCAACCGCGGAACAACATGGCGCTTCCAACCATTTTGGATCCAGTTTGGATGTTTATTTCTCAATCACACAAAAACGGCTGAACGGATTTATATGAAATTTGGAATTTTTAAACTTTTTATCCCGGCAGTACGTTCCCGTGGAATAATTTCCGACCTCCACGTGAGCGAAGTCACTGGCAAAATCTAGTACTTAATTAATTGATTTTACGTTGACTACCGAATAAGTGTTGGTACCGTGTTAAAATATACCTATGTTTTGGCATTGCAAGTAAAACAACATTTAATGTAAAAACTAGATACTTTATTGACTTCAACGATTTAAAAAAACCGGCCAAGAGCGAGTCGGATTCGCCCATGAAGGGTTCCGTAGCAGCAAATAACATAATATAAAAGTTCTTGTAGTTCGTTGTAACTTTGTGAAAGGTAAATTGCGGTTTTCGATTTATGACGTAAAAAAAAAACTACAGTTTACTAGATCTCGTTCAAACCAATTTTCGGTGGAAGTTTACATGGTAATGTACATTATATATATATTTTTAATTTTATCATTCTCTTATTTTAGAAGTTAGAGGGGGGGGGACACACATTTTACCACTTTGGAAGTGTCTCTCGCGCAAACTATTCAGTTCAGAAAAAAATGATATTAGAAACCTCAATATCATTTTTGAAGACCTATCCATAGATACCCCACACGTACAGGTTTGATGAAAAAAAAATTTTGTAGTTTCAGTTGTAAGTATGGGGAACCCCAAAATTTATTGTTTTTTTTCTATTTTTGTGTGAAAATCTTACTGCGGTTCACAGAATACATCTACTTACCAAGTTTCAACAGTATAGTTCTTATAGTTTCAGAAAAAAGTGGCTGTGACATACGGACGGACGGACAGACAGACAGACAGACAGACAGACAGACAGACATGACGAATCCATAAGGGTTCCGTTTTTTGCCATTTGGCTACGGAACCCTAAAAAACACTGTGGCTTATTTAGGTGGTGGTGGTGTAACAGTTGTGGCACATTATGATTTATACCTACATATAAAATGAAGTCGTTTATAGTGTCTGTCTGAGTGTCCGCGTTGTTCTTCTAAATTACGACGGCGACGAAACGGACTTTACTGTGGTTTTCACCGTCATAATTATAGAGAATTTATTCCGGAAGGTTTATGTGTACTTATAAAACATTAATATATATTATACCTACAGAAATTTCTGTTTTGTCAAGTCGTAAAAACCATGCGAAGCAGGGGCGGGTCGCTACTTATTATTTTAAACCTGAATATCTACTAAAAAGTTTAATGGTTCTTACATTTTCACATATAGACCGTCACGTATAATATACTTATGGGGTGGATGCTGGTGTACCAGATGCGAGAATTTCATAAAATTCCTGTCCTTTGTAATGACAAAGCGAGCTTTGCATTTGCTGCCGAGGGAGCATACATACATGTCGGTTTTCTTACTAGGTCCGTTTTTTAGGCAGAACGTGTACCCTTGTATGATGGCTATTTCTTTCCCATTCAGCTTTAGGTACCATTTAACTGTAAAAAAACCCTTTTATTATTTTGCAAAACTTCAAACTGGCTGTAAGTTGTGATAGATTGTTAAAGTAATAATAGTAAAAACCATGGGTGCAACCATAGATATATGAATTTACATTTCTATGGGTGCAACTGTGTGACTACATGTTTATAAACATTAAGGACATTATTCAAGTGTGTTTTAAAGAAAATTTTCGCAATATAAAACGTAACATTTTCAATAATTAAAAAATAGCTACTCATCTGTTCGGAGAATTTAAAACAGTCTGATCATCCTAAGAATTTAATGCTGCCTGCACCACTCTTCTAACGTCAACACAAACATACTCCGGTGGACCTAGCACGAACGCACGGAGTAAACTTATATTCTTTAATAACTTAGTTTTAAGACTTAATAGTAATTATGCGTGCAAAAAAAATGTAACGAATATACGTTAAATTTACTTACGTCGCGCGTTCGTGCTTAGGCCCCGGTTATAAAGCAGTTTTACTACACCCTGTACAGTACACGCTGATGTACCACAAACTTTGGAGCCTCATGGTTATGGTCCAGCTGAGCTGATACAATTCGTCCGGCGAAATTGGTGATGAACCTGGCCCGGCAATTTGCCCACCGGGTGCAGCGCCATTGATTGGTGGAGGCGCTTGTGCAGGCGGAGTAGAACGAATAACCTTGAAGCAACGCCAGCTCTTTACCAGCAGCGTTGTGCACGTACTCCACTGAGGAACCAAGGGAATGCAAATTGTGAAAAAAAATCGATTGTCATTCAACTGACATGGTGAAATTACGTTATGTATACGGACAGCAAAAATCTTTTGAAAAGTTTTGTTTGTTTTTTATCTTTAACAATTAACGGTGTTCCAAGACTTTCTGCAAAAGAGAAAAAAAAAACACATTAATACAAATAACTTTTGTTGCAGACTGTATTTCCTTATGATATAAATGAAAAAGCGATGGATTGTAAATTATTAGATAACCTAAACAAATCATTTTTATAAATTACCTACTTACCTATACAGTTACGACCTACTTCGATTGCACGACTTCATATTTGACTTGCATAGTAATATGGTCATTTAGTCATGATTATGGTCTGATGCAAACTTAACAACACTATCTTGAATGGTATATAAAGTCGCGCGGCATTTACTGTGTTTCTTAATACAGCGCCATCTAGTTTTTGTGCCCGTAACGTAGTGCCTGCCATATCTGTGAGGTCCTAACTGCAAATGACGTTGTCCTCGCTGATTCGTAGTAAATATTGGCACGTCTGAAACATGAGTTTTCATTTAATTTATACACATTCATTCTTTCCTCCCCAGGAAAACAAATTATGAATTATCAAACCCATTATTAATTGAAGAACAAAAAGTGTGCGGTCAGGGGGCCCCGTCAGGAACGAAATTCCTTATGCGATACTCGCACGCACACACACACACTCGTATATAATAGAAAGAGGATTAAGGGCGTTAAGGAACTTCGTGCCATAAAGCGGTGTGTTAGAAAAACTTCTACGATTGTATTTTGTTAATGGACTGATTCAAAACAATACCTTCATCAATACGTAGGTACCTATAGTAATTTCAAGAAAAGTACCTTCTAACACAAAAGTAGAGATTCCTAATAACAACAAAACTTGTCAAACAGCAAAATTTTATTCTTTAATTGGAAATAAAGTAACCTACACACATAATTCTACAAATTACTCACAAAGTTACGACCTACTCCGATTGGTATCTACAATTTTTAATTATCTATTATTGAAGTTAGTCAATGATTATGGTTCGACGCAAAACTAACTATACTATTTTCAATGGTATATAAAGCTGCGCGGCATTTATTGTGTTTCTTAACACAGCGCCATCTAGTTTTTGAGCCCGCAGTGTCGCCCGCCCTGCCATATCTGTAAGCTCCTAACTGTAACTGAAGTTGTCCTCGCCGATTTATTACAAATTTTGGGATGTCTGAAACATGAATGTTCATTTTACTCATAAAATATTTTTATTATTTTCTTTATCCATTTATAACACACATAATATTTTTTATTTTTACAAAATAATGTAAATTACTTACTAACTTATAATATTATTTTGTCATTATCATTAATTTATTTAGCCTGGGTAACATCAGTGTTGTTTCAAATGGCTATGGCTATTTCCGATGGTTTTAAAACGGTTAATTTGTTATACTTACATGGTTACAACCTACTCTGATATAACTTTATCAGAATAGGTCGTAATCTTGTATAGCCATGATTCTTACGTCAGTCATGATTATGGTCCGCCAAAAACTTAACTATACTATTTTCTATAGTATATAAAGCCGCGTGGCAATTATTGTGGTTCCCAACACAGCGCCATCTAGTTTTTGGGCCCGTTGTGTAGTGAATGCCATATCGGTGAGGTCCTAACTGTAACTGAAGTTGTCCTCGCCGATTCGTAGTAAATTTTGGCACGTCTGAAACACCGGTTCTCATTTAAAATATACATAGATATTAATTCTCTCCTTTTCAGCTCACAAAACATACACTAAATTTGACAGACAGACAGAGACAGAGACAGAGGCAAATGCAACCGTCGACGCGTATCGGCTACAGCCGTCAACGCGTATCGGCAGCAGACGTTGACGCGTCGGCGTCGACATTATACAATACGCGTGTCGCTCGTGTAACGCAACGCACTATGGGGTGCATTGTATCAATAAGTATCTACGAATAGTAATAAAAATAGGTAACTAAATTGAAAGAAAAATACCTTGTACTAATACGAAAACAAAATATTTGTAATAACAACAAAACTTGTCAAGCTGCAATAATTTATTCGGTTAATCAAACAACATATATACCTACTTATACTTAAATAAAAAAATACTTATATTCAGCCGCAACGCTTTGTCGGAGCCACTGCAATTAAAATATGTACCTATATGTAATTATGTACTGTTACTGCAAAATGTGAGGGGAATCGATTTCTGCAAGAATATTAGCATAGACTTACATTCAGAAGAAATCAGAAGGCCAATTCCAGTAATTAAAAACGTTCAAAATCTAGTCGCAGTCTCATCTCAGCAACAATTAATGTCAACCACTTATCAAAAATGAAGGAAAATAAGAGGTGTTTTAAACAGATTGAGACTGAGATCAGACTGTGAACGTTCTTAAAATTACGAAAATTGCCCTTCAGATTGCAATCAAACAATTCAGGAACAGATTGGTATATTCATAGAAAATTATATTGAATTCGTTGGCAAACCTACATAGAGGTTAAAAGAGATTCATAACTGTCTAAACACAAAATAATTAAAACTGCAACTGATCACGGTCAACGCGGAGCAAACTGTGGTGGCCTTTTGTAGGACCACTAAGTATGTTAAAAAATCATAACATTTTTTGTTACTTAGGTACTTCACTTTACATACAGTAAGGAATAAAAATTTAAAAAAGTCATACAATAAAAAATATCGACACTTATCAAGTCTGTGAAGTATTCACCTACTCGCATATGCATAAAGGCCCTTCGAGATACGGAATAATTTCGGAGGCTCATGGGCGTGTTCACCCAAGCAGTCAGTGACGACTAGGTCGACGTTGGTCATGACAGCTGCCTTGCATCCGTGGTGGTACCGGGAGCAGTACCACCGCCACTTGTGGTCCCTCGCGCATTGCCTGCGATTGTAAGTGTACCCGAGGGCGAGAAGGGCTTCAGCTCTGCCCAATTTTATGATCTCGCCTGTAATAAAGAACACGTTAAGGTATGTAGTCTTAGTTTTATTTGAGTTCATGCACCAGAAGGCCAATTCCCGTAACTAAAAACGTCACGTCGTCAAGATCTAGTCGCAATCTCGTCAATGTAGGGTTATTAGAGGTATTTTTGACAGATTGAGACTGAGATCAGACTGTGAACGTTCTTAAAATTACGAGAATTGCCCCTCAGGTAGGCACGTTATTTTGTGTAATTTATTTATATCATTACCACAGTTCTTAAAACGGTGAAGGAATATATCGTGAGGAAATCGGCATGTTCTAGAACCAAAAATGCGACATTCACCAACTGAATCCACTCCATTCACTGGGCCCGCGTGGTGGATTATGGCCCACTTCCTCTCACAAAGAGGAGGTCTTTGTCCCAGCTGTACCCACGTTATAGGCCAATTATGCAATGTTATGCCATGCACCATTACCTACATAACACTGATTCAATGTTAATTTTGGGACTTGCAGACTGAGGCTCAAACAGACTTGCAACGACATTATCTAGTTTCATCAGCATTTGAATTATTCGTCGGTTGTCTTATGTTACTTAGCACGTACTTTGGCTAAGCGTTATTCCTGTCACTCTCACACAACTTTCAAACTACAAGTGCAAGACGGAGACAGGAATCTGTATAGGGCCTAAGGCTTTAAGACTTGACTCTTAAATGCCGATACTTATTTATACTATTGTTTTTTTAGCTGCATTACATTATTGATAACTAAACACACAAAAGAAGATACTGAGAATTGAAAGATCTATCTTTAGCACTAAAGTTTTTATTTAAATAATTTAACATGATTAATGAAGTCGGTTAAAGATACAATATGCACACACGATTGAAAAAGAAGAGAATACACTGGTAAAGGTAAGTTCAGCTTTTAGCAAGAAACCGGTCAAGTGCGAGTCAGACTCGCGCACCGAGGGTTCCGTACAAATTTGTAAGTATGTAAACAGTTAATCACGGGATTTTTTTTTTAATGTAGATACCTACAAATTTACGGTTTTAGGATTTTTTCCTTTACTTGTGCTACATGAACTTGCTTGTTGCCAAATTTCATGATTCTAGGTCAACGGAAAGTGTCCCATAAATTCTATTCCCTTGAGTGTCGAAATACTTATACGTTTTTGGCGGCATAAACGGCCGTATCATTTTTTTACGTTAAATTAGTAGTTTGATTTTTTCACAGCTTCAAGGGACTGTAGATCTGAATATAATCTCCACGCGTACCCGAGATAAAGGGTCTTGTTAGACAGACAGACGGACAACAAAGTGATCCTATAAAGGTTCCGTTTTTTCCTATTGAGGTACGGAACCCTAAAAATGATTATGTTCACGCCCAAACTTGACTATAACATTTTCTACAGTAGTGATTGATGCGAGACAGTTGGAGTTTTTCTTAGAGCAGCGCCATCTTGTTTTCCCGTTGTCCCTGTCACGGTCCTTAATGAACCTGTAGCGTCCAATTTGTAGTTTTGGTTGACCATAAGCAGGAGTGATGAATATGGGCTCGTCTGAAAAGATTTTTATATTAATAAGAATCAGATATGTTTGGACAGAGCTTAATTAATCATTGCGCTTTTATAATTTCTAACATGACGATATTATCTTGAGCGTCCAGCGTCCACGTCCATAAATTATGTGGAAATACGTGCACGTGGAAATACCGTAATATAAACCTTAACGTGTACGAAAATTTAAAACCGTCTTCATAAACTTCTATACATTTTACGTCCCCGAGTTATCGTGAAGCCGTCACGTTAGAAATTATAAAAACGCCAATTAAGGTAGAGCGCGTAGCTCAACATATTATATGGGCAGAGCCCATAGCTCAACCATATTAAGGAGCTTAATGTCTGGACAAATCATGAAATCATTTATCAAGATTCACCGTCAGCAAGACAGTCAAAAGACGGTGGTTTCAAATGATATTACAATAAAAACAAAATATGTAAAATAGGTTGATTCAAATAATAACCAGACAGAGTGCACACATTCACTTATATTTGTTAATTATTTAAAAAGAAATACGACATGCATGATCTTACAGAATACTTGTTCTACTCATAGTGTTATGTTCTATAATAGTCATTTATTTGGGCTTATTTAATCAAAATATCCTTATGGTCAGATCAAGATTGTTAGTTAGCGTACCTATCCACAGTAACGGTAGGTCAACTTCATCGTAAGCAATATTTTAAAAATATAACCCCCTTACTAATAAACCTATTATATCAGATGAATAGTTAGACACCGATTTCTCACTTTCAGTCGTCAGTACGTTTAACTTTCGAAAGATGAAGACAAAGTATTGTATAACTATATAGACCCTATAAAATGTTTATTAGTAAGGGGGTAAATGTACATAGGTCCCCATGCACTACAATTCGCTTAATATGTTTACCGCTACACGTATACAGGGTGTTACGGAAAGGGTATATCAATACAAACGGGTTGAAGAGTGTATCTGGCCTAGAATCTCTGTACAAAATTTCAGCTCAAAAGCAGTAACTTTGAAAATGCTTAATGCTTAATATTTTTTTTATTTCGATAGTTTATTCAATTGAAATCATAACAAACGTGTCACCGCACTATGAGGGTCATTATCCATTATATGTAGTGTGTCTATGCGCCTAGTACACGCACATCACGCCGCCGCGCGCCAGAGCAGCGCCGTGATGTCGAAATAAAAAAATATTAAGCCTTTTCAAAGTTAATGCTTTTGAGCTGAAATTTTGTACAGAGATTCTAGACCAGATACACTCTTCAAACCGTTTGTATTGATATACCCTTTCCGTAACACCCTGTATATAAATCGTTCTGTTTTCGTCAATCGTTTGAAGATAATAGAGACAGAGCAATGTTTAAGATGTGTTTGACGCTAAACGCATTTAGTGATTTTTGGTGCAAGCGGGTCTGACTAGACGGGCCTTAAGGCGGAGACTAACTAGCAAAGTTTGTTTGTAATTTATTATTCGAGGCGGGCTTGGTTACAAAACACACATAGCTCAAGCATGCTCCATTTCTTGTTACAAAACGGTGATACACTAAAATGAGATAGATACGTCGTGCTTGCGACAACGCGTCAACCTGCACTGACTTGTTTGTAAACGTGCATTACAAACAAACGTTGCAAGTCAGCCTCCGCCTTTAGACTGGAAATCTCTGATGCTTAAACAAATACGATTGCATGATTTCGGTTTTAGGTTATTAATTTACACATTCTCATTTTATATTAATTTACCTACACTTCATTTTATTTTACGCATTAGTGACTCACTTTATTGACTAGAATATAATCAGGCTTATTAATAGAAACAAGAATCCATATCCTCCATACTTGTACGAACGGTTGCACACAAATGCAGTAACCACTTGAGTTCATTAGTGTCTTAAAGAATGCGTTTAGTGGTGGTTTCCGAAGTACATCTGTACCTGTTACCAACCGCCTACAGCTATTGGGTATGGAGTTGACATCTGATCTCAACTTCGGCACAACCATCGAGTCAAAAGCTCAGACCGCCGCCAAGAAGCTGGGCATCCTAAATAAGGTGAGGCGATACTTCACATCAGGACAGCTTGTAAGTCAGTACAAAGCACTGGTCTGTTCCTGTATGGAGTATTGCAGCCACTTATAGGATGGCTCAGCAAAATACCAGCTTGCTGCACTTGACTCGGTGGAACGCAGAGCTAAAAGGCTTATAGGCGACGAGACGTTGGTAGCTACGCTTCACAGCCTAGCTCATCGGCGTAATGTTGCTCGCCTGTCGGTCTTCTACAAACTGTACTTCGCAGGAGCTCCACAACCTGATCCCACCATCGCCCTTTTACCACCGGACAACCAGACGTACTGCAGCGTGCCATCCACACTTGGTTGACATCCCGACGAGTCGTACTCAGCGCTTCTCCTCCACGTTTATTATGCGCACAGTCAAAGTGTGGAACTCTCTGCCGGCATCTGTGTTCCCACATTTAACCAGTCTACCTTGAAATCAAGAGTGAAAAGGCTTCTTCTGGGCACGCGCGTTCCTTCATAGACCTTATCCATCGCTTCCCATCAGGCGTGATCGGGGTCAAGAGCGGGCCGATTTAGCAATAAAAAAAATTGTGGTTATACAATTTAGTAGTACTTTTACTATCGTAATTACTACAACGAAATTTTATTTAACCGGTCAACCGGCGCGTGTTGCCGATCGGCGACGAAACAATAGAAAATCAATTGTGTCTCCTTAGCGGAGCTTGACAGATTAAAATATTGAGAAGGTTATGAAGAGAACAGTAATGTTACTATTAGTTAAATTCCAGAGTACAATGATTCAAGGATTAGGCGCTTGAATGAGGTTAACAGGGGGGCGCTGTTGGTGCATTTGTGCAACCGTATCGTTAAATGTATTGATAAAACAAGATGACGGATTTTGGCCACGCGTCAAAAGATTCTCATACAGCTATATTTTATAAAAAATCAGCAAGCTTACAGCTTAAAAAAAAACTTAGAGAGTAACTGCGGAGATGTGTGATCGTGTTCCCCATGCAAAGCATTAATGATCAGGTCCTCATTGGTGACCACAGCAGCCCTGCACCCGTGGTGGTACCGAGTACAATACCAGCCCCACTTTCCGTCTCTGGCGTGATGCCTGCGATTGTACAGGTACCCATGAGCGAGCAGAGATGAATGTTTCCCAGTTTTTATTAGTTTAGCTGGAAGAAGGATTAACGTGTTAGTTGAAAAGTTGGGGTGAATAAAGCAGAGGTTCTGAGAGTGATACATGAAATAATGTTGCACAAAAACCGTCCTGAGGCACTTACCACACAACCGGAAAGATTTATTGACAAAAGTCCAGTCCAGGAGCCAGATTTTGGTGCAGGTTTGTCCGAAAGGGTTACCGCTACCCCGGAACATAAAGGGCTAAGGAAGGAACACGGATGGGTTTCACTCTCTTCCGTTCCACCCAGAACGGGTGGGGTCATTTGATGATTTCCCATCCATAAAAAAAAGGAGCCAGATTTTCATTAAAAGAAAAGAGAAGTGACAAAATGGGCTTTATTTCGTTTTCGGTTAATAATTGATGGGTATCATTAAAACATTTACCTTACCGGGTCTACACTAAGCAGTGGGTGGAACAGGGCTACTACTGATGATGTTGATGTTCAACATTAAAACATTTCAAGCACATAACAGGTTTATCTTTACATCCACCACAACATGTGTTGCTGCGTTCAGCTTTTCTCCTGGCAGCGCGGGTTGGGTCCTCCAAAGAAAGTCGTTGATAGCAAAAGCGGCATCTCTTTCGTGTTGCTCTGTGACCTTCTAATTTTTCCAGTTGATGCTTCATCTTTTTTTGTGACACTGTGCAAAGGAACTATGTAAAGTTAGTGTATTTTGCCTCCTAAAAGCTGAATGACAAACTATCTGGAGATCTACTTGATGGTGATCAACGCCACATGTGGAAATCTGCAATACCACAGGTATCACATGTGCTTTCTTTACCCTTCTTGAAGCAGACCTTCTTTGAATTTTCCTTAGCTTTTGAATTATGTAGGTACGATAGTTGTTAACGTTCTCAAAACGGTAAAGGAAAGAAAGTCCTAGAACCAAAATTTGAAGACATGTGACATCCAGCAACACGCACTGGGCCGATGGATCTAGGGCCCACTCCCTCTCACATAAGGGTGTCCCAGCAGTGTTGATGTTGCTATTATAATAGTCGTTTCAGGTCTGTATATATATGTGGCCACATAACCTCTCCCTCGAGAGCACTAAGGTAATAATGACAACAAACTGTAAGATTCACAATACATATAATTATTAAAAGCCTTAACCTACATAAAATTTTTATTGCTACTCTATTTATAATGTCAATTGGCTACCAGCATCTCAAATGTACTCTTTTTAATACGAGTATACTATAGCAGATTAGGATTATGTCTAGAATACGTTCTTATAAAATCCCTAAATAATTTGATGTTTTATTTTAAATATTGCAGATCATCAATAATCACATTTTGTTATTCATTCTTAACCGGTCAAGCGGCGCGGTTCGCCGATCGGCGACGAAACAATAGAAAATCAATTGTGTCTCATTAGCGGAGCTTGACAGATTAAAGTAGTACAGTTAATACAGTCCATCCGATTAAATAGTGTGCTTCGTATAAAAGATGAAGTTAGTGATAATATTTAATAAATGTTTTGTATATTTATTGCTTTCTTTTTGCTACTCTAAAAATGTTTAATAAAGCGTAAACTCAGGTAAATGTATTAATTCCACGGCATCTAAGCAGACTAAATATATAATGTTTTATTTTAAATATTGCAGATCATCAATAATCACATTTTGTTATTCATTCTTAAAGATAGTACAGTTAATACAGTAAATCCAATTTAATAGTGCGCTTCGTATAAAAGATGAGGTTAGTGATAATATTTAATAAATGTTTTGTATATTTATTGCTTTCTTTTTGCTACTCTAAAAATGTTTGATAAAGCGTAAACTCTGGTAAATGTATTAATTCCACGGCATCTAAGCAGACTATCAGTTACAACTAAACCTACGTAAGTTTGAATATAATAGTTATTGCTGCTTGTCCCATTGGTATCGGTGTGCAGACGCCAGCACATCAAGCTACCCGAAACTGTGAAATTTTCCCAATCAACTTTGAACCTAATTCTTTAGCGATACAGTTGAAAATCTATTAAAGAAATTTGTCAGATTGTAGTAGCTTGATGTGTTGGCGTCTATATAAATATGCGTTAGGTATCCATATACCTAACGCATATTTATACAGAATGGCATATTATGGAAACATAATCATTTAGTCGATGGAGACAAACCCCCTTATTCATAAAACTTATCAAACCTATTTTAGTTAAAATGGGGTTTGTCTCTTTCTTACACACAGAAATGACAACGTGACAGATAAAGACAAACGTTCTATAAACCTATTTTAGCTAAAATAGAGATAAAATAGGATTATGAATAAGGGGGTAAATGTTTATATTTCCATAATATACCATTACATCACGATAGTTATCTCCGTAGGGTTAGGTAGAGCAATTCGCCAGCCGTTTCCATTTCCATATATTTTCATATTATTTTTAAATATTTTATTTACCTTAAAACTTGTTACTAGATATCTAATTTAATCTATCAGCACGATTATCACGACTTTGAATTATAATATTATAGAGATAAAATACTTTTTCTAGAACTGAGATCATAAAACGGCAAAGTCTAGCTTTTTACGTACTTTTTGTCTTCATTGTATAAGCCCCCAATAAGTCTGTAGGAACTAAAGGTACTTAACAATACTGCTAACAATGCTAAATGCAATATTCCCCACGAAAGTTCCCAACATTGTTGACCTTTGAAATCGAGGTTGGAGAAGGTTGTAAATAAAATTCCAGTGTCCAAAACATAAAGGCTATTGACTGTTAACAGACAGACAAAGGCACAGCAACATGAGTACAGATTAGAGATGTTACGGAAGTCGTTTTACCGGAACCGGAATTGAAGGTTTTAAATTTGATTGATCGGAATCTGAACCGGAACCGGGGCGCAAGTAGAAGAAAGATGTCTAAAGGGCCTTCCCTTAAGACATATTTCTTCTACTTTCTTCTAACATCCAAAAACAAAACAATAGACTGAGACTTCGAGCGCGAACGTGTATAAAATAAACAAACATTACCCCGGCGACAAGTTAAAACTTGTTTGTAGGCGCTCTAGTCACATGTAGGTATCGCTGCGTTTCGAACTTTGGTATAACTCCGATTCAAAATTTTCGGAATCGGAGGTGTAAAATTAATTGGAAGTTCCGACTTTTTGGAATCAGAACCGAAGCTCCGTAACATCCCTGGTACAAACTACAGAACACAAGTTATTGCTACGGCGTGGAAAAGACGACTTGCCCGCTAAACTGTAGCGCGGGGAACATTGTATTTAGCATAGTTAGCATAACTGTTACCTGTTGTTCCTACAAAGTCATCCAATATCTCCAAGGTTGTATAAAACAACTACATATACTTAAATATACGAGTAGATTCTCCCAACTGTGCTTAAATATAATTCTCTCCTATGATATGATAAATCCCGGCGGCGGAACGCATTAACTTCGGAGGATCGTGTCGGTGTTCGCCAATGGGGTCCGTGACGCGGTAGGTGGAAGTAGTGAGTACCGCAGCCCTGCACCCCTGATGGTAGCGCGTACAGTACCATCGTAACTTGTTGTCCTTCGCACTGTGCTTCCGATTGTATATGTGCCCGAGAGCATACAGGAAATGAGCTCCCCTGGACATTTTTATTAACATGCCTGAAAGAGACAGAAATATAAAAGCTGTGCTGGATCAGAAAGTCAAAAAATTGCATGCAGGGATAAAGGTGTCAAAGAAAATCTGTATGATCTTACTGTTATTAGTATCAACATGATTTTGTAGTCAAATCGATTTTGATAAAAGTAGATGCTCAAACAAAATAAAAAAGTAACACCCATCATAAATTGAAATACTGATGATTTAAAAGATTTATTTTTAAAATACTCAGAGGATTTTGTAAAAACATTAATGTTATCGAAAAATTTATCACATTAATGTGACCTTATAATAAATAAAAAAGCACCATTCAAAACAAAGAACAAAAGTGCAAAATATAAAAACAAACAAAAGCAAGGACAAACTGTAAACATATTTTATACAAATACTATACTTATTATAATTATTTACTATCACTTAATACCAATAATTAATTTAATAAAACAATACTTTCCGGAACATCCAACATTACAAGATAATAATTATAAATAATACTACATTTAAAACTTATTTATTAAATACTACACACTGTAAAACTTTTAACAAAAAATTAAAAAAAAAACAATTTTATGATGAGTCTGTTGACCAGTAAATTTCAAAGCTCCTTTGGTAACATTTTTTATCTTTTTAATAACAACGATTACATTATCTCAAACATTTAACGAAACTTACATAGATTATGTACTTACGTAATTGGAATGTGCAATTTAATACATTAAATATTATAAAAATATATTACATTTAGATCAAATCACTGTGATTCTTACGTAAACACCTAATAAGTTTAAATTGCCTGCTTCGTAATCATTCGAAATTCTACCATTTTGGTAGGTCATATTGAAATAACAAAGGTATTTAACACTATCTTCTTAAGGTCCCCTTCTTTGTTTTTGTAAATATTATAAAATCCCATTGGATTCCAGGTTGTAGTTAATATCTTAATTATTTGACAAATTCTACGTTTATTGATAAACAATATTATTTTGATATTTGTTCATAAATAGTTCAGAACTTTCAAGGCACGACAAAATTCATAACAAAGTCTCTACCACCGAACACGCACCGAGGGGTGAAATTATAATTTCACGTAGTCCTTATTCTCATAAATATAATATCTAGATGGTTCTCAATCAATTTCTATACTCAGCTTCAACAGGGTTTAAAGCCCTAAATTTTATTTAATTATTTAAGATTCAAACGATATAAATTCAAAAAAGATTCGACATCATTTCCATCGAATAAATTAGGTAATAACAAAAAAGCAGTAATAGTGCATCAAGCACTTGTGCCCTATAACGAAGAGATAGATCGATTCGCATCGATTCGACAAGCAGGCAATGTATTTCCAGTACAATTTAGGTATGCGAGTGCAAGCCTGTAGTAGATACCACAATCCCGTCGATAGTAACAGCGGAGGCTTTACATTTGTGCTTATGTTTCTTAGCACACGTCCATCTTATCCTGTTGCCAACGAGAGATCGCGAATGTCTGAAGAATTTTTGTCCTCCAATGTATATGTTTGTGGTCTCCCTGGTACAGAATCGGGCCCGAAGGAGCGATGCTACGAAATCTGTAAGTGTAATATAGGAATAAATGATGGACGAAGCACAAAAAAATTAAAACTACTTACAGTAATTTGAAGGAATGTAATACATCCATCAAAATCAATCAAAAGCATTATTACCTAAACGTCCGCGAATATATAAAAATAAAGAAGAATATTATTTTGAGAAAGTAAAAAGAATAAGCCATTCAACCTGAGCAAATTATTCTTTTTATGTGCTCTGTAAAAGTAAAAAAAAAAAAACAGAATTTTGTTTTTCAATAGGTTTAATCGGACGATTAATTAAACGTAATTAACTAGTTACAAAAACTAAATAAGAACATAAGTCTTCAGAATAAAACAGTTCTGATAATACGAAAAACTTCTTTCGGGATCAGTAAAGATCAAAACGTGTTATACCTACAAAAGTAAAGGTTCAGAAGAATTGTGACCAACAACGAATGTCTCGTTAATTTATTCACTGCTATCGTTTTCTAAATAACACTGCTCTTTCTCATTCAAGTCATACATTTTGTTAACTGCAATCTTCACAAACTTTTCTCCGATTGAAAGCGTATTAAGAAACATTACCTTGCACGTATCTATGATTTCGTCATTTATTTTCAAGCTGTAGAAGTAATTGTACTTCCTTTTATCAACCCCAAAAGAATTTTTCACTGTGTTCTAACCTTTGTCTTCTTTCCCTCCAACTATTTCGCTTCGACCAAAAATCCTCAAAAAGTCTTACTCTCTCTTCTTGGCTTAAATTTTTTATAGCATCTAGCTCTGCATTGGCAGGCTGGCTTTAAAGCTCGGGCTTCAACTTGTTTATATTTCTTAGCTGTGGGAGAAATATAGGACTGTCCCAGTAATCTCGCCCTCTTCGCAACATTTCTCTGACATTTTGATACGTTTCTAGGTCGGTTTTTGCGTGCTTTCCTTGATGATGATTTTGCTGTTAAAAATATAATTATGACTCAGAGTTAGAGAGTTATAAAAAGTGGACAGTTTATAAACCTTCCCTTGCAAACTAAGTAGCTAATAGCTAATTGTAATATGGCAGCCAAGGAGTGCACGTATAATAATTTTGTAAAAACTGTGTGAATATGCAATTGGATTTATTTGCAAAGACAATAAAGTAAAAATGAAGGAGAAGGTGTTATGTGAGTGAATAGTTAGGACTGTTAAACGGGTTATAGCTGTTGGGCTTTGAAATCGACTACAAAGATATTCAGATATCTTTGAATCAGATCTACCTACTAGCATTGTTATTCAAACTGATTTGCTTCCAAGAAATCATGAACCGTTGTAAGGTCGGTTTATTTCAAAGTGACTTTTGAAACTTATCAAGTACCTACTTAAAAAAATACAGTCAAAGCAGAATAGATGGTATATATTGTTTAATTTTCTATCAAATAACTTCTACTTAACATCTATCACTAGGCACTTGAACTTTCTTAATAAATTTATTCAGCCTTGAATTGGTACTTATTATTAAATCAACTAAACTTAATTGGTTACTTCATTACATTTCATAAAAATATTACATCTTCGTAAAAAAAAAAAGGTTGTATACTCAACTACTGTAAACAAATTCAACTTCTTATTCGTTTCCACCAACAGAAAAAATTAACTTAAAATAATACTTTAAGAATAACAAAATAAATTTTGGTCACTTAATAAACATCTTGGGCAAGCCCGAAATTTTACTTATGATTGTGCACATCGTAAGAATGAACAACGAAAGTATCAGCGGTAGTGGCCGTGGCCCGACACCTGGCCTTCTTCTTGCTACATCTCCACGCAACCTGAGAATTCTTCTTAGCGCGATCCCTACAGTACTTCTGTCCACGATAAAGTAACATAAAATTGCCGCGCGAGTTCTTAACAAATGTAGCTTCTTCTGGAAATGGCAAAATAACTCGTTGAGCTATACTTTTCTATTAAATTTAAATCAAAAGAACCGTAGTTTGAAGTGTTAAAACCATCTTCGTTCTGTAGCGAAAAAGGGATGCTGTTCCTAGTTCCGTACAGCTCCATCTCTTTCTCGCACTGGAATAATGATGGCTCCAACACATCCTGTGGCCCCAGAACAGTTTTTTTAAATTATTTAGAGAAACTAAAACAGACAAAAGTACACTAAAGAAAGGTGATAACAAAATATGAAAGAAAATGTCATAATTAAAAATATTATTGTTATTAATGACGATTTCTACCATTTTAAGCTACATCGTGAACGTCATTGAAACATTACATCAGTTTTATTGACCACAGTGAACAAGAAAAACGGCACTCTAATAAGCATACTCTACGTTATTTTAAGGGTTTAGAGAAAAATAATCAAAAGAAAATACAACATTTTAGAAGCAAGTCTACACTTCCGTAATCTATAGAATAGATAAGAAAACATGGCTTTAGATGCCAAATTAAAATAAAATACATTAATATGACTATGTTTATTCGTATAGGTAAAAAAAAATACACTAATTATGAGTATATTCCATATTTATACTGTAGTATGATTATGTTTATTCGTATATGTAACAACAAGACTTTCATTTTGAGTGCGGAGAGTTGCTTTACATCCTAAATGCTTCTGATTACAGCGCCATAACACGGTGTTGTTTTTATTCTTATAAGCCCGGTTGAATTTATATCCTTCATAGTGTAGTACAAGATTGCCACGAGTAGTTTCTTGAAATATTGGGCCTGGAAATAATTATACATTGTATTTAGATATCCGCTTCATATGAAATACTGGTATTCAGCTGCATCCACAGTTAGACTGGAAGCCAACCCCAACATAGTTCGGAAAAGGCTAGGCAGATTGATTTAGATATATAGGTAATAATGTAAGCTTTCTGAGCAACCTATAAAAGTTTAAAACAAAGATAAACCTTATAATTGATAAGATAATACCTTATTGTAATACCTTGTTGTCTTTCCAGAAGCTTGAAATCCTTTAAGAGAGCCACCACGCAAGGCCGCTCCAGGAACCTTGATATTATCAGGTTTTTGATTTCACATTTCTTATTGCCAGTATCGATACAAAAGAAGAATAATAGGTATCAATATATAAAAACCAAACAATGTTGAAAATATTTTATTTTCTCAAACATTTTGTGAATTAAGTCGAGCTTTGTTGCGCCATAACTTTATCCACACAGCGATTTGGGACTTCCCGCCATAACATTAGTTGAAGTACATAAAAAACCTTTCCAATGATATATCGCTTGTTGTTATTGGTTCCTAGGCTGGCTTCCATACATTCTTGCCCGTCCTCCTTTGAGTATTATTTTGACAACCTTCTTCGAGATAAATCGAAATTGCTGTACTGGCCAAATACATGCGAGCAGCGGCCGGCAAAAGTTGTATGAAAATCTATATCTGTCGTGGTTTAGCGGCCAAATAAATTACATAGTAAACTCCTATCTGTCGTGTAATTAAAAAATGTAACGATTTTTTACTCCGAAACATGGCATTCAAGGAGGTAACTGATCAAAGGTTTTATTTAAATTTCGACATGCTTGCAAAAAGCTGTTTATTGAAAATAAAAACAATTGAAAACATTAACGCGGGAAAAATTATTGTTGTTCGTCATTGATTTTGAAAATTGTATTTTCAAAAATGGACTAACTTTTTATAGCCAGTGGCCGGCAAGGCAAGAATTTTATAAGAGTACTTAAAAAAAAAAACGTATATATTAAACACATTTTATTTTTTATTTCAGCAAAATACGCATCTACCTCTACCGAGGCTACAATTACATTATCACCTAATCACAACATTTTATGAATTAATTTTATTTTTGCAGACAAATTTATGCCTATTATACAATAATATAAGGGACTAATTTATATTAAATTACAATAAAAATGAAACATTTTATACGTACGTTACAATTTAGAATAATACGTAGCTTTATTATTTATACCTAAATATGTACCTACCCAAGTAGATAAAATTAATTTGAATAATTATGAGATTTATAACAGAATACCTGCATAGGTACCCCACAAACACACATAAGAAAATGTTCAAAAAAGCTAACAAAATCATGAGTGAATAAAGATTATTCCCGTTCTTATTATCTCCTTTATTTCATTATAATAAAAAATAAACTCTAAAAAGTATGCAAAATATTGCTACGCATATTCATTTGTAAATGAATAATAAGACAAATAACTAAAGTAAAATACGCTTCGTAGACAAGAAATGACTCAAGTATAATGTGTATAATTATATATACAGGATGAAATTGAAAACATACGACAAATCGAAATGGAAGATTGTACTCATTATTATGAACAATTTGTACTATGGGACCAAACCTGAAATCGCGAAAAAAAATATCAGCTGTTCCCTACATTTTGACAAGTTATGCGAACATAAATGTAGGGAACAGCTGATTTTTTTTCGCGATTTCAGGTTTGGTCCCATTATAAAAGTTGTTCATAATAATGAGTACAATGTCCCATTTCAATTTGTCGCATGTGTTCAATTTCCTGTATACAGGGAGTTTTTTTTTTCACCATCCAAATTTTTACAGGTTGTTCTACCCATGAATATGAACAACTTTCACTGGGACCAACTCTGAAATCACGAAAAAAAATCAGCTGTTTCATACATTTTGGTCAAGTAGATATTGAACTTTTGTATTAAACAGCTGTTTTTTTTTCAAGATTTCAAAGTTGGTCCCATAGTGAAAGTTGTTCATATTCATGGGTAGAAAAATTTGGATGGTGATAACAAAATTATCCTGTATACATACAGGATTTTAAAAATATTAAACGAGAATCAAAGAGAGAGAGTTTCACCTGCTCAGATTTATGGGATTTATGCACATGCACGAAACGGTAAAACCGCTTGGTATTGAAGATTTACTTTCAGTGGTCGCTCTCTGTGCTTGAGTCAAATAAATTTATACTTTCTTACTTCTTTCATTATTTTTCTGATCCGCATGGACTATTCCTTCTTCTTTGTGTCGATGGTTCCATTTTCATATTTTATATACGCTTCGACGAGAATTCAGTCGCGTCGACAGCATTAGCATTGGCTTCGGAAAGGTCTTTCATGGGGCAGGTGTTACTGCACAGAAAGCAGTACAAGAAAGTGGCTAACGAATCCTGAATTTAAGCCTTTAGCCAACTTTTTCCTTACTTTTCTTTACAAGTGGAGGAGCATGATTGTGTTTTGTATACTGTATGATACTGTTCAAATACGTGACGACCACTGCTCTGCAGCCGCTGTTTCTCTTGACACACCGCCATGACGCCCGTCCTTCCCGTTCGTGGCTCTTATTGTATCGTTGCTCGAGGAATACCAGGGTCTTGTTTCCGTAACGATTGACCACGAAAGATATATCTAGAAAAAAAAAAGTATTTTAAAATCATATTTTTATGATGGCATCCAATATAATGATTATGTTAAGGAAATAACAAAAAATGGAGTTAAAAATAAGAAACTATTTCGTTCATGTTGTATGAAATAACAGTAAAGGAGTAGTAGGCATTTGTTGAAAATTCCATGACATGTGTACTAGTATTTAATATACAATTAAACCTTACCAGTTTTAAGCTTAAAGGGTAGGTACTAAGAGTTAAAGGATACTAAGTGTAAATAAAAAACGGTAAGTATTTAAATAAGTCTTGATTTAATATTCACAAAATCGAGTTGCAAAATGCTGCCAAGGTAAAAAAATATTAATAAAATAAAGTTTAGACTAGATTAATATATAGTGTCATCACGGTCACTTAGGGCACACAAAAACCGAATAATGGATAAGAAAGAATTAATAAATTAATCGCATGGTCAAAAATAATAAATAATACTAAATACAAATGCTCTCAAATTCATTCACACCACTACTCAGATCGTTAGGAATCAAAATTCTTACAAAAATAGACACATAATAAATATATAGTCATTTCTTAATTCACTAAAAGTTTAATAGATGCCTCGCCGACATTAGGTACTACACACACTAATTGTACATAATTAGGTATATAAACTACCTAGCGAATATACAGGGCGATAATACTGATAGGCTCATCGCAAAAAGATATTTTATTAATTAAATAATTCATTCACAGGTTTTAAGATTTTTTCGTCTATAGATTGAATTCAGCAATAATATTGACTATCATTTATCATTACTTATCACATTTTTTGGGCAAAATCCAATGATTTTTTTTTTTTAATTTTTACCCAACAAAACTGAGATCACTACGCTATTAATATAACTACAACTACCATTTAATATTATGAGAAAATAGCATAGCTTTTAGATACCTTGGTTACTAAGATGCTGCTCTGCTAGCAACACAATTATTTGGTTCCTAAATAAAATAGGAGACTAGGTCGATAATTATTATTAACGATGGCGATAATTATAATTAATGAGAACGATAATTATAATTAATGAGAACGATATTTATAATTAATGAGAGGGATAATTGTAATATTAATGATTATGAAAATTCTTAAACTGTAAAACTTCATTCTTCGCGGTAATGACAGACGCTTTGCATCCTTTCATTGCACACTTCCAGAAGGTCCTTTCTTTAACTTTTTTATATCTGTTGTATTTGACGTCACCTAAGACCAAAATGTTGTCCCGCCCAGATTTTATGAAGAAATGATGCTTGCCTGAAACGAAAGAACATGAGAATTTAACCATCTTTACCATGTTTACTTCAGGATGTTTACGATCAAATAACATATACTGAGAAAAGTATACGTAGTTGCATTAACCTGTTATTACTTACCTTTCTTTAACTTCAGCTAAAACGAGTTCCAATGGCATTTTTTTATTAATAAAATAAACTTATGTTAATACATTTATTTGTTACAAAACACCATAACACCAGACATAATACCAAAAGCGACAAAATACTCATTTTAAATATGAAAAACCTTAACTTAAATATAAAGAATACAGTTAATCTTAACATTTATAGTAATGCAAATTACAATACTTCATTTGTTTTATTTTATTTTCTAGAAACCGTTATAACTGGTATCTAGCTGTACAAATACAAAATTCTGTATTCCATGAGGATTTGTACATTTCATCATTATTGCTTTTTAGGTACAATTAATCAATAATAAACATCATAATCTGTCTAGCCTTTTCCCAAATAAGTTGAGGTCGACTGCCAGTCTAACCGGATGCAGCTGAATACCCGTATTTTACATGGAGCGTCTGCCTACCCGACTTCCACAGCCCAGTTACTGGGCAATACGATACCCCTTAGTAAGACTGGTTGTCAGATTTCGGGCTTCTGACGACCCGTAACGACTCAAAGATTCAAGAACGGCAGCCGGGACCAATGGCTTAACGTGCTTTCCGAGGTACGGACCCCTCCGTGCCTCGAAAAGCACGTTAAGCCGTATTTCGGTATCTAAAGATGGTCACCTATCCACAGACCGACCGCGGCAAGAATAGCCTAACCTGATCGATCGACCCATGCGGCTGTTATTACTTAGCCACAAGCATTAATCAATGATAATAATTTTATAAAGGTGCACTTATTTAATTAATTTAAAATCATTACTTACAATATTAAAAACTTAAAACTATAAACATGAAACAATGATTTTTTTACATTCATCAGCGCCCAGTACAAAAAAAAAAGAATTGTTTTGGGAGTTATTCCTTGTGTCTCGAGTTTGCCTGTTATCAACTAAGGTTATCAAATCCCAATATATGGAACTTTGAAACAAAAATGGGTTCATTAGTTTTTGAGAAAATCGCGGACATACAAACATACATACGGGTCGATAACAGAACCTACTTTATTGAAGTCGGTTAAAAAAGCAGAATTATAGCTAACATTGATTTAAAAGTAAATACCAATATGAAGGTCTACTTAGGTAATTTAAGTCTTTCAAAAACCAAGAATAAGCTAAAGCAATAACGACATAATTTCTAAAAAAATTCGGTTGGCGAGACTAAATATAAGTAGGTACAAATACAGATAACATCTCAGCTCAAGTGATGCAGTAGCAAATCAGTTTGCATTGTCACTCAATTTCTGAAGATAAAAATTCACACATTGTATTGATTCATGAACTACCATGATCTAAACTAATATTATAAATAACAGAGAGAAAAACAGGTTTTTTGAATGTTTGTTTGTTATGCTATTACGCTAAAGCGGCTGAACGGATTTGTATGACATTTGGCATATGGGTAGACCATGACCTAGATTAGGACATAGGATCATTTTTATCCCGATATTCTTACGGGATCATCGTCATGTTCGTGAACGGGCGCCGTCAGTAGGGACTGGTCATCTCTTTGCTGCCACGGCTTATTTTAATTTAACATTTGAATTGTTTGTTTTTTCTCATCTTTTCATTATGGACGCTTTTAACGTTCTGCATTGTTCTCACATGTATCATTTTTAACATGAATGATGTAATCAAGACTTTGTAACCATATTATTTTGATTTAAAAGAGTGTCCATGGAGTTTCTTGCCCGTTCTTCTCCATAGGCACCTACGCTTTGTAATGGGCAACTAGCTTCATCTTTCTGACTGACCGACCCCTTGACAATTCAAAAGTGCCTGTAATTGGTTCAATTGAAATAAATGCTTTGAGTTTGAGGATCGAAACTTATGCGGGTAAAACCGCGAGGCGCAGTTAGTTCGTTATAAACTTAAGGCGCAGAAAGCTAAGGAGCATGAAAGCGCAGAGTACTCTCTAAGTGAGAATTGGCCTCAAATATCATGGATTTCATGAAACAGTCATTCAATTGGATAATTTGAACTTAAAAAAGTATGTATGTTCAAAGATTATAATTTTGTAAACATATATTTGTTAGGGCCGCGAATCATATTTTGATCAACGTACCTACAACCTGACACTGACCTGTAAAAAGCAAAAAACGTAAGAAAATTTGAATTTCGGTCTATCTCAGCACATCCACCTTAAGTAAACTATTCATGATTATGCTCATTAGCTCTCTTCACAATATTCTGATAAATGGTGGTGACAGCAGCCCGACAACCAAGATTCTTGCGCTTCGAGCACCTCCACTCAACCCTGTGTTCTCTCTGCCTTTTCTTATGGAACTTGTGGTTGTTCACCATCAGAAAATAGCCCCGGGGCGTCTTCACAACGTAATCTGAAAAGAAGCAATACAATTAATAAACCACTATAATAATAACAATATAAAATTAATTTAACGTGCCTCTGCGAGTTAGGGGCCGTCTCCACGAGCGAGAGAATCGCGGCGATAGTCTCGCCGTGCCATCAAATTTTCGCCGTGTGGAGACACGTTCTAAGGGAGTGTATAGAAATACGTGGCACGGCGATAATATCGCCGCGATTCTCTCGCTCGTGGAGACGGCCCCTTAGTGTCGGCCTCTCGTATACCTATCAAAGGTCCGGGGTCCTTTGGTCCGGAGATATGAGAAAGCTTAACAATATAAAAGTAGTTTACAGTGACAAGGAAAATAATCCGATCAAAAGTGTTTTTGAATAATTTCAAAATACAAGTTTGTTAGGTAAGTAAGTGTTTAGTTAGGTATTTGTAGGTAAGTGTTGTGATCAACTAATAATAAAACTTTAAATGCGTTATTCTTTATTTTATATCTATGTGTGAATATTAGGTAAAACAATAAGTAATAAACTGGAAAATAGCAATGATCTTTGGTTTCGTTTGGTTTCAAATACCTGCAAAGTAACAGTCAAAAAGAAAATAAGCAGGCGGATGTAAGTGATATAAAAAGACTATCCTAACAATATTATAAGTTTACCATATTATATTATGCAATACACTGATTTGTCGCTTAATAATACAAGAAGCAAACATTTACGCTAAAACATTAACCCCCTTATTCATAAAACTTATCAAACCTATTTTAGTTAAAATGGGGTTTGTCTCTTTCTTACACACAGAAATGACAACGTGACAGATAAAGACAAACGTTCTATAAACCTATTTTAGCTAAAATAGAGATAAAATAGGATTATGAATAAGGGGGTTAGTAGATATATAACTATAACTAATATGGATGTAAGTGACATAAAATACTATCCTAGTAATTATACGGTTACCATAATATTATGTAATACACTGATTTGTCGCTTAATAATACAAGAAGCAAACATTTACGCTCAAACATTTAGTAGATATATAACTATAACTAATATGGATATAAGTGACATAAAATGCTATCCTAATAATTATGCGGTTACCATAATATTACGTAATACACTGATTTGTCGCTTAATAATAGAAGACGCAAACATTTACGCTAAAACATTTAGTAGATATATAACTATAACTAGTATGGATGTAAGTGACATAAAATACTATCCTAAGAATTATACAGTTACCATAATATTATGTAATACACTGATTTGTCGCTTAATGATACAAGAAGCAAACATTTAGTAGATATATAACTATAACTAATATGGATGCAAGTGACATAAAATAATATCCTAATAATTATACGGTTACCATAATATTATGTAATACACTGATTTGTCGCTTAGTAATGCAAGAAGCAAACATCGATGCTAAAACATTTAGTAGACATACATTAATATATCTAATAGATACGTACCTACTACAATTTCATTACATATACACTTTGGATAAAGAGATTCTACGTAGATTCCAGATAGACACATTTATTTTGTGAACAATCTTTTGTATGGCTTATACACGGTTAGTCTAAATGTTGAAAAGAAAAAAGGAGATCATATTTTGAGTATCCCATAAAAGAAATGAATGAAGAAATGGTTCAGAACCACGTAACAGCTGCCCGAATTTCCTAAATACGTAAAAAAATCCAATTATATTCATAATATTCACCAAGTAACAGCATACAGGTATTATTTTTTATTGTGACCAAATGTCATAAAGTCAGAATCGCTACTATGATTGTGTATGTCCTGATGACGAACGATTCTCTCTCTTACAGTCAAAATATTAGCTTTACAGCCAAGTGAGCTTCGTTTGGAGCATCTCCATTCTATCTTCCAGCCACGTTCCCTTTCGTTGAAGTACTTGTTGCCATTAACAAAAAGCATTTGTCGTCCAAATTGATTGTTCAAAATGATCCCTTCTTGAACTTCTACATCTTCGTCGTCGACTTCTTCGTCCATTACTTTGTCTTCGTCGATTCTTTGTTCTCCTTCATTTTTTTTGTTTTCTGCTTCTCTATTTTTTTCTTTTTCTCTCATTTCTTCTCTTTCTCTCATTTCTTCTCTTTCTCTCATTTCTTCTCTTTCTCTAATTTTTTCTCTTTCCTTATTTTTTTCTATCTCTCTATTTTTTTCTGCTTCTAAGACTTTTTCCATTTCTCTAATTTTTTCTTGATTTTTTTTCAGTGCTCTCTTTCTATTAGTTTCTCTTCTTTTTTGCATTTGTTCCATTGCTCTTTTTTGATCTATTTCTAATCTTTTTTCCAATTCCATTTTTTCTTCTATTTCTCTCATTATTTGTCGATTTTTTGCTATTTGTATTTTTTCAATTTCTCTCTTTTTTGCAATTTCTCTTATAATTTCTATTCCTCTCAAGGTTTCCATTTGTATTTGTTTCTTGTTTTCAATTTCTTTTTTAGGATCTTTTTCTTGCATTTTATCCATTTCACTCTTTATTTCTAATTCTCTCATGGTTTTTATTTGCTTCTTGTTTTCTATTTCATTCTCAGTTTTTTTTTGCTTGTGTATTGCTTCCTTTTGTGCCACATCATTTTGTAGTTCTTTATCTGTAACAAAGCAAGATAAGGATCAGTTTTGTATCCGATACCGAAAGGCAGGCTAAGATATACGTATATTTATTTAAGAGAAGAGACATCGTTAATATTTCATAATTAAAACACTGTAAAGTTTTTGTATATTATAATCATTACCAATTCAAAGCAATTTCCTACAATAATTTCAACAGACAAAGGGTAGTTTTGGCGTAGTCATTAAAGTAGCTAAAAGGTAAGAGATGTACTAAATTGTACACAAATTCCAACAATAGTTTATTTACAAACTTCGAAAAAAACATCGAAAAAATTAATTAACCCATAGCATTTTAAGGAACATTTTCCTAAAAGATAATGTAAGTTATTCCCAGTTCATTGGCATCAATAAGTCGTATCCATTCGTTGAGAATATTTTTATATTGAAGCCAGTCAGAACTTTAACCCCCTTATTCATAATCCTATTTTATCTCTATTTTAGCTAAAATAGGTTTATAGAACGTTTGTCTTTATCTGTCACGTTGTCATTTCTGTGTGTAAGAAAGAGACAAACCCCATTTTAACTAAAATAGGATTGATAAGTTTTATGAATAAGGGGGTTAACATTTAATAACTGAACAGAAAAAAATAATAGCGGTTTTTCTATTCTGATATTTTTAAGATTCCACAGATTTTGGTTTTTTACTATAATGTCCCTTTTTTCTGTCACTTAAATAATTAGCAAGTTGTGTTTTGGTAGGCATTTTAATTCCATCAATCTTCCCTAAAGCAGTTAAAATGGCCCTGGGCTTTAGACGCATTTCTGATAGTTTATTAATTTCTATCTTGGTCAGTTCATCGATACCGTAGTTACTGGCAGTCCCAATCTTATCGTGATCATGTTCAGCATCGTTACGATACACATAAACGTCATCGCTGTCACTTGCATATAACAAGGTAAGTACTGCGGCACACTGGGGTCCTCTAGTCTTTACTTTGTTACATCTATAAACTCGTTTCTCGCCTTCTGAAGTCCTCCGTGTAGTCAAACGAGACCAAGTATTTTCTGCTTCCACAAAATCCATTGCTTCCTTCGAATTAGAAAATTTTGCCACAAAAAGCCAGGTTTTGGCTGGTCCTCGTTTTCTCTTAGGTGCCACTTCACCCTCAGACTCTGTTTCTGTATCTGAACGATACAATGGAACTTCCCATTGTGGCTGCAGCAACTCTATAACAACGTTTTGAATTGTCAGTTAATTTGGAAAAAAAAAATTGTGAAACAGACAATACTCAAACGATAAAGGCATTCCCCCATAGGCGCGTTATTATCGGTCGATAATATAGGAAGCGTTATTGCGATATCTGTTTTCAGTACATTTTGTATTAGGACGGCCACGAAGTTACAAACTGCTGCAATAATAACGAAGCAATGGAAGTACGCTTGCGTTCCTACGTCCGGCGATATTCTGATATAAGTTCTCAGAACACTTTGTATTAGGACGCATACGAGTACAATCACACAAATACCCTCGTTAATAACGTAGTAACGTGTAGTGCGAGCGGAGGCCTGTAGTGCAGCAAACGTTAGGAATATCAGACTATAAAAACGCAGCTGTGTGGCAAGGAATCGGGACGCATTATCGCAATAAAGCATCCGATATTATCGACCGATAATAAAGGGCCTGTGGGGGACAGCCTTAAATTCTTTCACACACTATCTTTACCGTACAACAGGAGCAGACTGCACATGTGAATCCGACTGAATACTTGATAGTGAAGTTAACTACTAAAAGTTTCACATATGCAAAAAATTCAATATATACTTTACTTTCATTGCCAAAATGAATTTTACAAGTTATAATACCATGGTATTTTTAGTATTTAATCATTTAGTTTAGAAAACAGTGATTGTACCTACTACTGATTCAATTGATTCGGTTTATTTCATAAAACATTGAAACAAATAAGTTTAGGAAGTTTGTTTTAAATTGTTTCTAGGTTTATTTAGAACATTTTATAAAATAAATTGATTGATAAAAAATTGAGCCGTCCTGGGACGCCTGGCATATGTGAAACGTCGAAACTATTTTGTAAAGAAAATATGCATGAAAGGATGGTTTATTATAGGAAATAAATATGGCACCTCTTATCCTGCCCTTTGTGCCCCAAAACATGCAGCCAAAGTAACCTCTATAATGCCACCGGTAACGCTGTAGAAGTGGCGAAGTTTTGAGCCAACAAAATTTAAATAACGTCGTGCCAGCGACACGAAGAAGAATATGGCAAAATCAAAAACAAAACATTGAGATCTTTTTAAAAGAAATTCTTTATTTAATAAATACTTACATAGGTATTTTTAATACCAAAACAAAAATCGTAAGCTTTTTTGCTCTCATCAAAAATATATAAAATTGCTAGAAATAAACAGACTTGATTTTTTAATACATTGCTATAGTTTCAGTACCTAATTACCTAGGTACATCAATAAATAAACGTCCAATAAAAGTAACCGGTCAATAAAACCTCTACGAGTAGCGGTACTGAAAAGTACGTCATCCCCACTACCAACCTGCAGACTGACCAATAGTTTTACGGTTTACCACGGCATGACTTCACCTCATTGTTCGTGCCAGCACGAGATTAGACAGATCATTACCGTTTCTACAGCCTTCGTTAATCACAATAAGTCGAGTAATGACTATTTAATAATGATTATGATCCTCTCGTTGTCGGATGATGATGTTGTTGATGGTCATCACGAACGCCTGGCAGCCCATGTTCTTCTTCACACACCGCCACCTGGTCTTCGGGCCCTCGTTCTGATGTACAGTATACCTATTTCTCCCGACGTATAAGCAACGCTTACCGTAGATTGTTGTCCCGAAAAAGGCTGAAATTATAATTATTGGTTATTAAAATAACTAAAACGATTTTTTGTAAAAAAAATCTGAAAAAAAAATTTGTAAAAATTAAAACCCATTACACCTGAGGAGGTCCTCGACAGGCTGCTTGATGCTCAAAAAGCGGTACTTCTGGACACGGCTCGCAGAGGTTCCTCTCTCTGGATCCCAGACCGCAAGCAGCTTGCATATTCATATTTTCAAATGTCCAATCCATGTTCCAATAATTAAAAATGAAATTTATATGTATGTTTAATGAATAAAGGAGAATAGAATAACATCTGTATTTCAACAAAAATACAATAATAATAATTTAAGCATACACATTTGTTTTTAAATAACATACCGTGCAAAAGATGCGTAGTTTTTCTGTGCATTAAGCTACGATTTCGTAGGACAGCGCGCAGCGGTGGCGTCAGTAACAGCTGAAGATTTAAATCATTAGATTCGCCCTATTTGTTTCACCTCTGAGACACAATGACGCAGAGACCTGACTTGATTGTCACGGAAACGCTATTTAATTATATGTGAGCTCACTCTTCTCAGTACGGACACTTTTTCGCGTGACTAAGTACGGTGAGGGCAAATCTAGCGACTTAAATCTTTGGGCATCGGGGCTTGACTTTACGGTGTCAAAAACACTCTTTAGGAAATCACACCAACTTACTTTTATAAAATAACGTTTCGGTGACGTCATTTGACGGTAAATTGCAGACGCAATGTGGCAGCCACTGCTCTAGGATACTTACCGTAGATTACGTGAAAATAATGGTGATAAGCTGTTAAAATTTTAATCGTGATTGTGATTGTTTACTATGGCTAAAATGGTGTTATCATGAGTAACGACGTGTGCTGGACAGTTGATGATCTTCTTGACGCAGCGCCACGTGACCCGCCTGCCTTTCTGGTCATTGCGCATGTTGAAACGGTGCCGTCCCAACATGATAACATGTTTCCCCTGGTTACTTGTTACAAAAAATGCATCTGAAAAAACAACGATTTTCATTTTTTTTACGAATTTACGTAGTTTTTTGAAACTGTTCTTTCCTTTAAATAAAACGATGTATTTTTCAATAAAACTTTGTTTTATTGTAAAATCTAGTATAATATAACAAAAACAAACATAATGAAATGAGATAAAAACACATTTATTACTTACAATTACACAACATCACGTTTTTATTTTCCGCAGGGGTACCTACAATTTAAATTCCCAGTTTCATGAAACAATTTTCTCAATGATTGTGTTCACCCCTAACGTTTAAAACAGTATTCTTCATGGAAATGAGGGTCACTTTGCAACCCTCAGGCCTTCTCTTACAAGTCCAGTACTCTTTGCAACCTCGCACTTTATTCCTGTAGTACTGGCTACCGTCGAGTAAGAGAGAACATCTACCACGCTTAGTTATCACGAAATCAACAGCACTTGCTGCAAAAAAAGAAATCTATAAACACCTTAAAACGAAATTCATTCATATTTATATTGTGCAGAGACAAGAGACAAGATTTTTTTTAGATGGAATATCACTATTTAAAATAAAGGTGGCGCGCATGAAGGCTCCCGCAGACGCGACGCGGTTCTGATCAATTTCCATGGAAGTTTTAAATTTTTCTACTAGAATCGCGTCGCGCCTGTCTGCGGAAGCCTTAATACAATAAAGTGCAAAAAGGATCTTTTGGCGCCTGAATGACATTGGCCACGCGCCAAAATAACTTTGTAGTGTAAGACTTTCTAACTTAAAAAAAAAATAAAAGTTGAAATCATTTTTCTATGCCATTAAGTGGTAAACAGGCTGGCGTTCCACCTAATGGTAAGTAGTCCTACCGTTTTGACACAAAAGACTTTCCTGTCTACAAACTGAAACAAGACAGAAAAAACTACTTTCGCACTAAGTTGAAACAGGTAAGGTTTCATACCTTTTTTTTTTTTTTTTTATGGATGGGAAATCATCAAATGACCCCTCCCGCCTCCCGCTCTGGTTTCATACCTTAGGTACTAAATTGTTAGAAATTCCAAATACTAAACTGAAATGTGACATCATTTAGATGTTACATTTCAGTTCAGTATTTACTTACGAGTATGTAACTATTGTGAAAATAATCAATAAAATTGGTGCCACTCCTCGCTTCCTTACTTGCCACACTAATGCCTTATTTCCACACTAATTATTGGTGATTCACACGAACTTGGTAATCTAGGTAAAGTAAGTGTAGAGAGTAATAATAATGAATTCCTAAATAAAGGCAAATTCACGATTTTGAGTGATTAAAAACAGTTTAAAAGGATTTTTAATATTATAATAAAAAGTTTAATCATACTTACTAAATAAGGAATTTTTTCAGAAAAAAAAAAGACTAACTTTAACAAAAAACAAATTTAATTGAGAATCAACTAGCGGTTTCAAATTTAACAATATTACAATTAACTAGAATTATTCTTTGATTGTTCTAACCACAACATTTACAATACACGCTAAAATATATTTACTAATCCACGCTACATACATTACTGTCGTGTTGCCTCATGACGCGGGATGCTCCAATAAAATTAATCTGTTCGGGACTACGTCAATCACAAAGAGTTTTGATTGGCTAACACTGCGTCAGACGGCGTCACGACACGATACAGCATAGTAATGTGAATCCGGCTTAAGACCACCGCATACAGGCACGACACGACGCGACAGTGCGACGCGATTCTGGAAAAACAATTTCCATTAAGTTTTCATAGAAATTGTTCTACTAGAGTTGCGTCGCATTGTCATGTTACGTCTGTCTGCGGGAGTCTTTTACCTTCTGCATCCTTAAAAAGAAACTGCTAAATATTTCATACTATCAGTCTTACACCAAATTCAGGTGTTTTGGTAACTAAACTATTTGTTTTAAATCTAAAAAGAACCAGTCGCTCATTGCAGCAAACACCATAAGGTTCGGGACACATTGATCGACGGCCTTTCGCACTTTGCCGATTGAAAAGGAGCACACATACTCTCTTTTTGTACTTTTTGTATGGACAAACCGTCGAACGCCGTCGATCGCCGCCGGAGCGCGTTCATCGCCGTCGATGAGAAAGGATGCGTACATCGTTCCATACTTTGCTCTCTTTTAGTCCATACGAAAAGAGAGCCAAGTATCGACGGCGTTCGACGGTTTGTCCATACAAACCATCGAACGCCGTCGATCAATGTGGCCCGACCCTAAACGATTGGTATTGGTTGTAAATGAGCTATTGTCATTAGGAGTATGTTACGTAATTAGGGTGCAATTTACTTAAGCAATTGTATATAAAATAAATCAATATAGGTCCAGTAAATATCCCTAGGAGAATATCACTGGGAGGAAAACAAGTTATCTGACTTTGCTTGATGTAATCGTGTTTGACAAACTTTAAATTTTTCTACTGCTCATGTTGAACGTTCAATTAGGTACAATATTAAAATTAACCGTTGCAATGGGCATTTCATTTGTAGACGTAATTATAGCATAATCAGCCTATAATGTTCCCACAGCTGGGCCACAGGCCTCTCTGTAGAACGGGCCGTAATTCACCACGCGGGCCCAATGCAGTTTGGTAGATGTCGCATGTCTTCGATTTTTTGGTTCTAGGACATGCCGGTTTCCTCAAAATGTTTTCCTTTACCGTTTTACATAAATATAAATCATTATCAAATATTGAGAAATCAGACACATTTAGGATAGGTACAGTCACGTCTAAAAGTATGTATACACTTGGCAATTTTCAATTGCGATTTTTTTGTGAAATAACGAATGCAACGTTGATATACGACACTTAACATAAACCTATGGGTTCAAAAATACTATTTTCGTAATAACATAAAATTTCATTTAAAAATAAAGGAGAAAATCGCCTTTGAATAAAATGCCGGTTTCCTCAAAATGTTTTCCTTTACCGTTTTACATAAATATAAATCATTATCAAATATTGAGAAATCAGACACATTTAGGATAGGTACAGTCACGTCTAAAAGTATGTATACACTTGGCAATTTTCAATTGCGATTTTTTTGTGAAATAACGAATGCAACGTTGATATACGACACTTAACATAAACCTATGGGTTCAAAAATACTATTTTCGTAATAACATAAAATTTCATTTAAAAATAAAGGAGAAAATCGCCTTTGAATAAAGCCAAGTGTATACATACTTTTAGACGTGACTGTACATGTTGGCAGCGACAAAAAAAAATCTAATAAAGTTGACAACAACGACATTTCGGTTCGATATACTCGTAGTATTGTATAGTACCTATTCGTCATCGGATTTACATTTATGTTTGGTTCGATCGGCCGACTTTGTCCGACGACGTGCTAGCATGGTTCGGCCGATGATGGATTAGATGTACGCGAGGTGTTAGTTCAATACGTCATATTATCGAAGGTATTTTGTATCTCAGTGATTACTATGCTCGCCCTTAATTTTGACGATTTTCATTCCGTTAGTATGAACGGTAACCCTGCAGCCATGAGACTTTCTTCGACACACCCAGTACGAGTTCGCTCCCAGGGTCTTATTTCTGAAGTAAACTTCATTTTGGATCAAAAGCTTCAAACTTCCTCGAGGTGTAGTTATCAATACATGTTCTAGAAATAAATAAAGCTAGTATTACCTGTTAGTAGAGGTTACGAAGTTTACCATGTTTAAAAAAAGAATACTTCTGTATTTTCATTAACATTTTTGGTAAAAAAAAACATTCATGTACTTATGTTTAAATTTTTTATATGATTTATTTTTGTGAAATGTAAGTACAACATGTTATTATGCATCTATTAATAAAACTCGGTTCTCAAAAGAAGTTGTTTATTGAAGGTACTTAGGTACTTACCTACGTAATTCGTGCCTAAGTATTAATTTAACTAATAAAATAAACATTCCATTTAAAACACAAACACAACAATTTACTAAACTTTAGTAAGAGCAAAACATAACAGAGCTTTTTTTAAATCAATCAGTTTTTTTTCACTGAGTATTTCGCATTATACTCTAAAACCATTATGGTGTTATCAACAATAATATCTCCAAAAAATCAGTTATAATTTTCAACAGGTACCTGCACCAGTTATATAAATTCTTCAATTGCACTCAGTTCCTCATACATGCATGCATTGCGTGCGTTATCAGAGAACGTAAAATGGCAGATCATTCAAATCAGATCTTGTCAATTTTTATATAGTGATTTCGCTAATTCCAACGAAAGCCACTGGGCCAAATAAGATTCCAGCATTGTATGTAGTGATCAATTGTGGTGAGAATGTTCTCCCCTAACTTTGGTGACGTTGGTACCATTGGTTAGTACCGTCATTTTACAGCCGTAGGCTTTTCGGCGACACACCCAGAAGGCACTGTCACCCCATTTCTTGTTTCTGATGAACACCGCATTGTCCAATAACAGTTTCATGGCTCCTCTAATTGTAGGGATCATTAAAGCATCTGAAATTTAATAAAACCATAAATTCATGTGTGTTAATAACAAATATTGAATTAAAATGGTGGCCCAGTGGTTACGGCCGCGACTTTATGTACCTAAATTATTTCATCACCACTGCTCTTAAAACGGTGAAAGAAAACAACGTGAGCAAACCGGCATGTCCTAGAACCAAAAAATCGAAGACATGTGACATCTACCAACCCCCACTGGGCCCCCGTGGTGGATTGTGATCCAGTCCCTCTCACAGAAAGGAGGCCTGTGTCCCAGCAGTAGGAACATTATAAGATGATAATGCATGAATTAAAATAGCCTCCACAAGATCCAATACTTATGTAAATGCATGTCCATTGGGCTGTCGGTCCTGATACCATCTTGCCGATTGGTTAATTTTTGTTTTACAACACCTACTCGTTAATGTCAAATTATACGTCTTGCAAACCTAACCTAAAGTAATAGCTAATAATAGCTCTGAAGTCTAGCTGGGTAATAATAATGTACTTAACTTCATTATCACCCACTGGTCAATAATGTGATTTGAATTTGGAACCTCAACTAAAAATTCGCATGAAATCTTGTACAAAAAAATATATCCGAAGTTCGAATGTCTTTTTATTACCTCGTAGGTGTGAAAAGTAGAGTATTCTCCTCCGGGGAAGAGGTGTCTTCGTCTTGGTCGGGTTTGAATCCCGAGCGTATCGAAGGATTCTAGTGCTCCCGAGCGCAGCGAAGGAGTCCAGAGTTAACTCCTAAGCGCAGCTAGGTAGTTTTAAGATTAGAATCGTGAGTGCAGCGAGGATGAAGCGCCCGTGACATTAGACACTGCTTTGTCGCTTTGTGAATTATCTACTATAACACGGTCAGCATCAACTATACTCATATGGGTCGTGCCGATTTGGAAGTATACAGTTTTTCCATTTACGACTATATGGTGGGTTTAGTAAAACTCTATTCAACAGCAAAGGCATATTTACTATTCTTTTAAACATATTTAACAAACAGTTGTGTACATTATCCGTCTTATTACAAAACGAATACTTCTAACTTCCAAGCTTAACATCGAGCTTTTGTTCGAACTTTAGATTTGTCGAAATGAAGTTCCAAATTTAAAAAATGGCTCGATGGTTTAATCCTGGGTCTAAACATAAACCTTGTTTTGTAATAAGGCCGTATGCGTTTTCTTTTCAACAAGGGACAATATTTTTTTTTTTTTTCTATCTAGTTTACTAAAAACTAGCTATTCATTCCGACTCCGCTCGGTTGAATATAGAATATCTACTTACAGGTAAGTATGTATTTCTAATCATTTTATCAGAAATAAACAAAATGATGTTGAAAACTGCATCAAAAGACATAAGTATTTAATAAATAATAATTATGAATTGCATGTTATCATTAACCACATGCCTGTGGTGTTGAATTATTAAAATCTAAAGTAGCACAATTTGAAAATAAGTATTTTCAACAAGACTTCCATGTTAAAAAATTATACTTTATCGTGTAAATATGCAAAAATCTAGTAGGTAGGTTAGGTACCTAATTAGTAGTATTTTAAAAAGACTGTCCACGAATCTTTTAAAAAATAAGGTTATTAGATCAAGTTAATTAACAAGATGAGAAAGTAAAACAAGTTAAAACGCTATAAAGGCGCTGATAAACCTGATAATTAACTGTAATGAGACAACAAAATGCTGTAATGACAAGAGCATTTAGTCGAACAGAAGTATTCTAGCGATTCTATTGGGTTGTATAAAAAGTCTTGCAACATTTTTAACTTTTTTAAATATTTTATTTATTTTATTAAATTACAATTTTAATCTGTAATATATTCACCATCATTCTCTATAACATTCGCCCAACGCTGTGGTAGCTTTTCTATTCCTTTCGCCCAATACTCTGATGAACAGGAGTTAAAAAAGTGAGAAACCTCATTTTCGAGATGAGCCCGATCGTCGAATTTTTTATCCCTTAAATAATTTTTTAAATCTCGAAATAGGTGATAGTCGGACGGCGAAAGGTCCGGAGAATACGCAGGATGTAGTAGAACTTCCCATCCTAGCTCCGAAATTTTTTGGCGAGTCCTCTTCGCTACATGTGGGCGTGCGTTGTCATGGAGGATAAAAACTTTTTCGCGTTTCGGGCGATTTTGGCGAATGACATCGGCCAACTTCTGTAATTGTGCAGCATATACTCCCGCCGTTATAGGGGCACCGGTATCATGGAACTCAAAGTAAAGCATTCCTTGAGCGTCCCACCAACAACAAAGAAGAACCTTTTTTCTCAAATGAACCTGGTTTTGGCTGTTTCGGAGGCTTTTCGCCGCTTTGAAGCCACTGACGCTTCCTCGTATGGTTTACGTACAACACCCAGCTCTCATCTCCAGTAACAATATCTTGCAGAAAGTCCTTCCTGTGGAGACGAAGTAGCAGTGATTCACAAATGCTGATGCGTGAAGCTTTGTTTGAGTCACTAAGTTCATGTGGGACCCATCTTGACAGAACTTTCCGATAACCAAGCTTTTTTAGGTGATTAGCAACAGTCATATGGTTACAGCCGAGTGTCTTCGCCAATTCCCGGGTGGTAGCATTTGGCGCTGTTTTCAATGCGCTTCGCAAAGCTTCATCATTCAGAGCCGATGGACGACCAGAGCGTGGTTCATCTTCAAACGAAATATTTCCAGATTCAAAGCGCTGGTACCAACGACAGACGGTGCAATAGTGAATGACATTCTTTTTGAATGCGACACAAATGTTAGCTGTAGCACTCCTTGCATTATGTCCTTGGAGGAACTCGTAATACACAATCGCACGAAGTGATGATTGACTTATTAAAGACATTATTCCAGTTCACTCTGCACGTAACGGCCTTATATACTCTGCGCGTGTTAGCTACGAGAACCTTCTACCATATTCCACTACTAATCTAAACCGAAAATGTTTCTATAAAATTTTAGAAACAAACAAGAAAAATGTTGCAAGACTTTTTATACAACCTGATATTTCGGCGTTTTTAGCGTTCGCTTCAATTATCGACATGCACGGTGCACGAGACATGCATCGTCATTTGGCTAATCTATTCGTTGCTAAAGCTACGTTTTCCTAAAGTCTAGTTTCAAATTGATGTTATTTCAAGTTAAACAAATATCAACTTTATTTGAATGGTAACTAAGTTGATTTCAGAGTGACCAGCACTATTGAAAAAGTTATAAAAATGTTTGAAGTTGTAGCGTAAATTAAACTTTATCGTGTAGCAATTAATTATTTTTCCATAACCTCATATTTGTTTATATTTTTGGCAAATAAATCGCGAATGCGGATTAGAAGTGTAATGGCCGCCACACAACGGCTGCAGTGACGGCCGTTATGAAAATGATGGCAGCAGGGTTTGATTTTACGGTGTCAAAAACACTCTAGGGAAATACACCAAACTTACTTTTATAAATAACGTTTCAGTGACGTCATTCACTGGTAAATTGCGGACGTTATGTTGCGGCCATCGCTCATCTAGGAAACCGTAGCGTTAGTTCGACAACGTTAACGGCGTGTAAAAAATGCTTATCAAATAAATAAATGCTCGCTGTTCTGTTACAACAGAATGCTCACGTTTATCAGCTCCTTAACGTATGTGTCGCAGGATAATTTGAATTTTTTTTTTTTTTGCAAAAATCCATCAGCGCATCCACCAGCGCCTAACGCCTATCAGCCAATCAGCGTTCATACTTATTGTCCTTACTTGCGATGTACCTAAAGAAAGGTGGTTGCTTGCAAAAATCCTGATATTAGCTCCTATTATTACAAAAATCTTTCTTAGTTTTCAATAATCCGGTCTTTTGCAATATTCCTAAGATTTTCCCAAAAAAAAAAAAACGATTTTTACAAATATCCTGTGACACATGTGCGTTTAGTAATCGGACATGTCAGTTATGGTTATGACGATTCCTGATATCAATGACTTCTTTATCCATAGTTACAATGAATGCTGGACAGAGTAGTCTCCGCTTCTTGACACATCGCCAACTGGCACGAGGACCTGGTCTGTCAGACCGCTTGTTGTATCTGTAACCTCCTAGTTCTATGACCGGTCTCCCAAACTTGGAAGTCAGAAACACTGGAAGTAGCTCTGATTCATCTGAAAAGTAGAATGATAATTTTCATTGAACCAGTTTTCGCAGATTTTTTTTTTTTTTTTTTCTTTTAATGTAGGTACGGTGTCTATTGTCTTTTATAGGTTGGAGAAAAATACAAAAACTATTTCTTCAAATATTTGAATTTAGTTTTAATGAGGCTGAAATAAATACAAACGATGAAATTAGAGAGGTTATTTATTTTAATTAAGGTGTAAAAAACACACGTTAGTCGTCTGCGACAAGCCATTTTGCACGTTCCCATATTGCCAATGACATTACCAACTTTTACACTGACGTTAGACGCCACTACAGTGCGGCCAACGAGAGAATGCGTTATTGACACCTGTCAGTTTCATACAAACAAATACGTGTTTACGCAAAACACGTATTCGAACGCATTCTCTCCACGGCCGGACTGTAAGTAGAATGTACCTTACCTTATACCTAATGACTCAACCTAAATATACATACATGGATATGAGCGACATTACGAAAAACTTCAATGGCTATGAATATTATTAAGCAAGATGAGCTGATTGCCAAAGGTAATGGCAGTTGCCTTACATCTTTCCTTTTTAATGCACAACCAGGTAATTCGGGGTCCCTTAGTATAACTTATTTTATTATAACAATGACAACCAATCTTTATCAGGGAGTTTTTGGCCCAAGTCCTTAAGAAAACAAGCTGTGAGAAACCTGGAATATGAAATTAGATGATAATTTATCTTTTTGCTCTTCAACATTCCTATGGTATTAATTCCGTCCTTAGTAAGTACAATTATTATTGTTAGTATTATAGAATTTAATAAAAAATAAACTATACCTTTCAATTTGATCCAAAAAGAAACACTACACGGAGTGGACTTCGGCAAGGCGTTTCATCAAAATAAAAGTACTCGATAAATGTAACGATATTTTATTTCAAAACCAGAAGTAAGATAAAAATACAATTTTCAAGACGATACATTAGCATAAAGGCATGCCTACCTACTTAATATCAGTTACTAAACAACATAGGTCAAGTCAATATTCATGTAACAACAATAGACTTTGTGGAGTAACAACTCATATAATCATTAACTACATTTAAGTAAATATTTTTTTCAATTTCAACAAATATTTAGCCTTTATTAACTTAAAACTATAAAGCGCAGCCTAAAAAGTACCGTAGATACTCAAAATACAAAGATATTCTACTTTAGGAAGACGTCCACCAGATATTTTTAAGTCTCACAGTATATATTTTTCTAGCTTCTCTCATTTGATCATTTTTGTCACAAATCAATCCAAAATATTGCCTAACAAACTATATAAATATTTAACAATTTCATACAACCTCCTTCACTAACAAATTCGACTAACTATCAATGAATAAAATAAAAATATAACCAATTACTTAAAATACTACTTACTTTAATTAATTATTTAAAATAGCTATGTGTAATATGTAACTCTCGCTCAGTTCTGTCTAGTTCACAATTCCTCATTGATGATTATGTACTCCATTAGTCCTGATGATGACTCCTTCAACAGTCATCAGGGATGCCGTACATCGAAGAGTTCTCTTCTTGACACAGGACCACCGGATCTTTCTGCCAATTGTGCGCTCCTTGTTGAACCGAAAATGACCGACCAGGATGACTGGGTTCCCTCTTAAAGACTTCCCGAAGCGAGGTTCTGAAATTGTAATAAAATTGTGGGTTCTTATGTATGGAAGTTACTCCTCAGATCTTATAAGGCTAAGAGCTTGCCTACTTTACTGTAATGTACTTTACTGTGGATAACGTGTTGTTGCGTGTTTTTTGTAGGCAACATTTTTTATTTTTAACTTTTACCCCCTGACCCCGCGCCTATTTAAAAGCAATAGTCGCGTACACATGTCACATATGTTCGGCGAACCTGAACGCGTGGTCGCGCCGACAGAGGGCGCTTTTCGGTTTTCCGGTTATACATTGGTATAGAACTATGCATTATTTTAAATATAAAATCATCAATCTTTTTGAACGTTACGAAATATTATGTATATATTTATATATTATATAATATTTACAAAAAACTGGTTTGCAGGGCCTTTGATATTTTGTTTTTCTCTATACCTAACCTTTTTATACTGTTTTCCTAACGATAATCCCGATGAAAAATCTTCACTAGAATTTAATTCACAGACTAAGTCTTATTTTCCTGATTAATCAAAAAACTAATATTTGTAAAGCTTTATTCTTTAACAACACACTACAAGAAGATGAGAGAATAAGAATTAATAGAATTTAAAAACTTTGGGTAAATATCACAACAGCAATGCTTTTGATTATTAAACATTAAAAAATACCCCCAACTCAGTCACAACAATAATAGAGATGCAATGACTAGTAAAGTTAGTACTATTTAGTATTTAATTAATTAATAGGAAACATATATGTATATACTAAGTTCGCTTACTGCAATTACGTGAAGTTCCTTGCACTCTGGGCGATCACTACGATAACTAGACCAAAAAAAGTGTAACATTTTGAACGTCACTTTTTTCGGTCTAGCTCTCATTTTCCCAGTGTGTGCAAAAGCGAAAGGAACTTCGTTCCAGCAGTCTTCGTTTCTGCAGTAGTGTCAATCAAAACACTAAACATACGTTCCCACTTTTCCAAAACTTATTTATCGTCAATGTTAACACACAAATGAATATGCATGAAAAAGCCTCCTCGTGTAGCGCAGTTTGGCCCGCCAGTTACTCAACTGAACCGAGCGCTCGGCGCATCCTGGACAGTCACACCGAACACCAATATTTGACTGGCCAATTATTCCCTTGCGGTGTTAGGGCTAACGCCCGCCTGGTTTACGGCCACCCTCCCACCGGAGTCCGGCGTCAAGCAGCCTGCTGTATTTCGTCGATGCGTAGGGGTACCAGTGTCTTAGACATCTGCTGGGCACGCTCGTTCCATCATAGACCTCATCCATCGCTTTCCATCAGGCGTGATCGGGGTCAAGAGCGGGCCCATTCAGCAAAAAAAAAAATATATATAAAAACAATCGGGGGTATCGTGGGACATCCGGTTGGAACGATGTTCCTTTCGCGTTCAGAACACAAAAATGCCAAAAAAATTACATACAACCCGCGATAGTTAACTTGAAACCCGAGCGGCCCCTTTCGGTCCCGCGGTGTTACCGCTCTCACCATCGACGCCTCAGTATCGCGCTGAAGTCTCAAGTTAACTCTTGCGAGTAGTAGGACTAAATTCTTCCACATCTAGGTCTCAATAGTTCTTATGCGTATGTTTTTTGACACTGATCTCTATGGGATGACCGTCAAACGTGATGATGGATGCGGGGCACCTCAAAGATTTGCGTCTACTGCAAACCCACCAGGTCCTGTCTCCAGATATGGTACTCTTCGAGTATCGGTATCCATGAAACCATAAGTATGGGATCCCACCACAATCTTGTATAACCACGCTATCAGCTGGAGAAAACAGGTAAAATTGTCACATTTTTTTTTAATGTGCGTAGTTTATTAATACCAGAAAATGTATCACTTTGTCTTTATAAACATCTTGTATTTAATTTAATTATTATTTAAATAAAAGTATTGTGATTGTTATTCAATTATTTTCATTTTTATTACATTTAGGAATTACTTTTTAGATCACAATCTGAGGTTGTCAACGTAAGAAGCTGAATTCGCAATGTGCATATTATGCAAATGTACTTATAAGATGTATCCGCAAGCATGTAGCACCTATTTGTAGAAGATTACTAAAGCACCGTTTTCTTTATCGGCTAGAAATCCCAACTTCGATTAACGACAGCAAAAAATTTAATTGCTTGAAGTTGTCAATGTGTATGTCCTTTTTTCCTCAAAAACTGCTCGCCGATAGACACACCGGATCCACAACAATTCTGCGAGTCTCTCTTAGTGCAGATCCACCAGACTTTCTTATTTCTCTCTCTGTTCTTTCTGTAACGATAGCCATCGCACTCGAGATACGTTCTACCAGTTTCTGTAGTAATGTATATCGCCCCTGTAAAAGTAGAACAAAACTTTTTTAAAAGAGCTCACTGTTTTAGAGACCTGTAACAATAGACGTGAGTTTAATACAAAAAAGGTCATTATCTACCTAGCCTTTCCCCAATTATGTTGGGGTCGCCTTCCATTCTAACCAAATGCAGCAGAATACCAGGATTTTACATGGAATGACCGCCTATCTGACCACCACAACCCAGTTACTTGGCCAATACGATTCCCCTTGGTTGTCAGACTGGTGTCAGACTACCTGTAATGACTGTCAAAGATCTATAAATGACAGCCGGGACCAACGGCTTAACGTGCTATTCGAAGTACGGAGAGGTCTCGATCCGGGGTTTTGGTCTTAAAACTAATAATTTATAGACATGTGAAATCTACTAACCCGCACTGGGCCCGCGTCGTGGATTACGGCCCACTCCCTGTCATAGAGAGGTAGAACATTATAGGCTGATTATGTTTATGCTAAAGAAATATAAGCGTTTCTCGTAAATAACAGATTTTATTAGTTTTAACGATTTCTTAGACTTAAACATTTCATGCATTTCCACTTTTCATAAAGTCAACATACCTTTATTTAAAGTAAACTAGGATTTAATTAAATTGAAAAATTAACAAAGACAATAGACACCACTAAAGAAACCCACCCTTTAGCTAGTAGCTACCCTACCAGCCGGTCGATTCTGTAAAAATCTCACCGTGAAAACTTGCGTGAAGTGAGCTGTCAGTGTCATCCCACTGATGCTAGGGATTGACCAAGCAAACATTTACAATCATAATCGAGATTTTAATAATAGATTTTATGCTAATTCTATTGATCATTTTATATAATTTCAAAGCTAGTATTTTAGTGGTCAAAACATTAATATTATTATTATTTATTTATTTATATATACTTTATTGTACACCACAAAAATAATAATAATAATTACAATCATTAATCATCATTAATCTACATCTTTTTAAGTTAGATTTCTATCGTTAAGAACAAATCTCATATGGAAAAGTGTTTATGGTAGAAATCTAACATAAGGAGATATATTAATGATTCTAATGACTATGATTCTGTAAATACATGTCTATTATAGCCGCAAATCACATTTTGATCAAGATACAACCTGACACTGATCTGCAAATTGCAAAAAACGTAAGAAAATTTAAATTTCGCGGTCTGCCATGTCACATTCACCTTAACCGGTCAAGCGGCGCGCGTCGCCCATGATTGGCGAGTGGCGACGAAACCGTAGCCAATGAGCGACGCGCGCGAAGTGATGTTGCCATGGTTACCGTGGAGTGAAATATGGAACATTCCGAATCGCACTGTAATCGATTACAACGTGCTTACACTTTGACCCCAATTATTCTGTATGGTATAAATTACCTATTATTCCCCGCATAATCTTACCATGCCGTACGGTTGTCAAGAGTGGTATTTTGACAGTTCAAACCGGTTTCGTTAAACTAACATGGCATTTTCGAAATTGTGTTTCCGGCTACAGTCGCCACCTTACCAAAGGATAAGAAATTCGTGGTGTAAAAAAAAAAAAGACGGGTTGCACTCCGGGAGTGCCGGCAGAAGTGAAAACTTGAATATTAACGTTGAAATAAATCAATTATTAATTGAATTAAAGTTTTTTTCACTATTTCTGCGTCACTTTTTTCATTAATCGATGCACTTTGTTCAATTTCCATTTTTTGAAACACTTTATATACACGAATTTTACGAATACACAGCAGTATGGCTACTACACAGACGGTCGAGCCATCAGCTGTCCATTCACGTCCGCGTCCGCGTCCGCGTCCGCGTCCACGTCCACCATCACATCACATCACCATCACCATCGCATCACCATCACCATCGCCATCACCATCGCCATCACCATCACCATCACAATCGCCATCGCCATCGACATCACCATCACCATCCATCCATCCATCCATTATCGTGTCTCACTTGGTTCACTTCGGTTGGCGCCGCCGTAGAAAGAGATGGGGGGGGGGGGATCTCTCCTGACGGTCACGTGTCCTGACGCGATGCCCTGACGCGAGTTTAACATTTTTTACCCATTACAAAAAGTGTTCAACGCCGCTAAAGAAGTTTTCACTTCAACAAACAAATAAATACTATAATCTAACCGTGAGTAAATAATCAAGTGAAATAGTTTTGACTCTCAGCTGCCATAGTGGTGATTTATCTAAATGGGAACGCAAATTATTTATGTGAGAGTTGTCGGCGATGATGGCCTAATTCGGAATGATCCATATATCACGCAGCGCACTGCGCATGCGTGCATGCGTGTCAAGCGTCGTAGTTGTTAGTATCAAGTGAACTTTTTTTTTGCTTTCATGCCATTGACGACCATGTACAACTCGTTTATAGAGAGTAGTATATTCCTTGATGTAGAATGTACATAAGCCTGTACGTATTCGAGTACAGTGACAATAATTAGTTCCTAATTATTTAATGCTGTTAGAGATTTTAATGTCTAATGCCCGGTTTCTGAAGAATTCTTAAACGGAGTTTAAACTTTCAATAGTTGTTGATTCGACATAATTATCTATTTAAGCGAATTCCTTCCTTATGCTCGGTTTTTGAGGTTCTCAGATAAACCCTCGATAATAATTCACTCGACTTTTAAGCTAAATTCTTCCTTAATGACGTGTTCAGAAACACGATATCGAACCAATAATCACTATCGAATGGATAAACTCCGTTTATAAACCTCAGAAACCGACCATAAATCCAACTGTTTTTGTACATCGAAAAAGTAAATTTAGTCAGCCTACATTTAAGATATAACATGAGAAATTGTGCTAAGCAAGTACCTATTCAGTGATTGGTGTAATGTTCGTATACATAAGTACATAATACGTAAAAGCACATATAGGTTTTTTTTATATCATCTCTAGGTAAATACCATAAATGCCATAAATATTTAGGCATATTATTAATCTAGTGACGATTGCTGTTAGGACACACAAATTGCATTATTCATGTATACGCATGTTTTGGGCTGTCTAATTTTAGTTTTACTGTATACTGTTTACACACTGTGTCTACGTTTCTCAGCCAACTCTCCTGTCGCAGATCTGCTGAAAGAAATTACTAAGTAAATGATGAAAGCAGTTCCTCTATCTTTATGTAGTTTACTTTATTATGTATTTAGTGTGTATATAAATAAATATATTACATTTTTTAATTTGTATCACATTAAAAAAAATTGCTAATACATTTTTTCTACTGAGTCGGCTGCTTCCTGAGATGCAACTTCTTAATGCCGGGAACGGAGGGACATTGGATGTGTGTCGGCTGCACCCCCACTGCAAAAAGCTGGAAATAATGGTAATAATTTGTTACTAAGTATTTGATTTATTTAATTCCTACACATCAGCACATCTGCAGCTAATGTATTTACTTTCAATAAGAATAGCGGTATGATTTATTAAGAACAGCGTCTGATCAAATAAAATCAATTGAATGGGCCAATATTATTACTATATATTTAGAGCACAACGAGTTTCTACATTTCTTAATTCCATGCTCCGTGCCTGTCTGTGTCCCAATTTATTTGTTCCCTATTGTGTTTATCAAAAATAGTGTGTGAAATAATGAATACTTGCCTCAGACCGCCACGCATGACACAGCCGGGAGCGATGTGATCAAATCAAATAGAGGCAGTGTTCTTTTATTGTCTTCTGTCCCTTTAATGACTTAGCAACTGCAGGGTCGATAAGGCTCATCTGCTGAAAGGTAGAATATATCAGATTAATAAAATTCACTTGCTTTTGTGTGCCTATACTTTTGTGTTTTTATTTTAAGTTATCCTATGTTGTCCCACAGCTGGGCACGGTCTCCCCCATACTTTTCCAGTGTTCCTTATGTTGTGCCTTCTTCGGCCAATTGGTCAGGAACGTGTCAGTGACGACGCCCGCCTTGTCTTCAGGCAACCTTTGTCATATTGAGTTGTTTCTAATTAAAAACGTGTTACTAGGATACTACATAAACCTTTATTGACTGATAACTACCTATATCTTGTAAAAATATACCACTATAATTGTAAAATCATAAGGTTTTCTTGAAGTACTTACGTAAAATTTTGTTTGACCAAAAAAAAAGGTTTATCGATTGATTGTGATGTTATTTCGTGCAAATATTATCTACAAGGACGTATAATATGTTATAAACGAATATTCATCCACTTAACGTCGATTTTACACAAAAACTATAAAAGAAACAACGTAGCATCATAAAATCATAACAAAACAGCACGCACTGCAGCTGCCATTAAGAATCGTAAAGTCTATTTTTAACTTTTTTTTTCCAATATTGCCAACCCATATTTTTCGTTTTGAATCATTTAGTCGATTAGTTTATCTACCGGACCATAGACTCAAACTGTTGCACAGGATATTAGACCTTAATTAACAGTAATAATAGAGGTTGAAGCCGCGTGAATCGGGTGTCACCGATCGGTGACCGTGGGGCCTGACGGGTGCGCGCCGGTCGTCACCGATCGGTGGTGAATCTAATTATGAACAGTAACACAGGAACTGTGGAGTAGGTAGAGGAATTCATTTTTAAATTAGAAAAACTTTCACCAATAGGTACATGCCAACATTATGTCATATTACTATCACATTCACCATTATAATATCGTGCTAGCCATTGTCACTGAAAAACTAATTCAAAGTAGGTACTAAGATAAAACTTTCATTTGTTTATTTACAATTATTTATTTTGAAACTGCAAACAAAAAGTTTATTTTGTATCGGAAAGCCCCATAGACAGCAGTAGACAGCACATGTTCACCACAGATGATGAATATTAGTTAGTCATTTTTTTCTATCGATAAATAGAAAAGTCACTGACAAACTTTAATCACAGAATACTTAAAATTCAAAGTATGACGACCCACTGACCTAAGTACTAAATTCAAACAAAGAACCAACAGTGTTGTCAAAAATTTTTTGATAAAAGAGACGTTCAATAGATGTATGGGGCTTGGTACTAAAATAATTGAAAATTTAAACAGCTTTCTGAGCTTTATAGGCTGAAAGAGGGTAATTATTTTAATGTCTTATGGCGTTTTTTTTTAAACAAGTGTTGAAAAATAAAATGCTTGCATCATTACATTACAAACCGCTAGATTTACGCGGTCACCGATCGGTGACGACCGGCGCGCACCCGTCAGGCCCCACGGTCACCGATCGGTGACACCCGATTCACGCGGCTTCAACCTCTATTATTACTGTTAATTAAGGTCTAATATCCTGTGCAACAGTTTGAGTCTATGGTCCGGTAGATAAACTAATCGACTAAATGATTCAAAACGAAAAATATGGGTTGGCAATATTGGAAAAAAAAAGTTAAAAATAGACTTTACGATTCTTAATGGCAGCTGCAGTGCGTGCTGTTTTGTTATGATTTTATGATGCTACGTTGTTTCTTTTAATAGTTTTTGTGTAAAATCGACGTTAAGTGGATGAATATTCGTTTATAACATATTATACGTCCTTGTAGATAATATTTGCACGAAATAACATCACAATCAATCGATAAACCTTTTTTTTTGGTCAAACAAAATTTTACGTAAGTACTTCAAGAAAACCTTATGATTTTACAATTATAGTGGTATATTTTTACAAGATATAGGTAGTTATCAGTCAATAAAGGTTTATGTAGTATCCTAGTAACACGTTTTTAATTAGAAACAACTCAATATGACAAAGGTTGCCTGAAGACAAGGCGGGCGTCGTCACTGACACGTTCCTGACCAATTGGCCGAAGAAGGCACAACATAAGGAACACTGGAAAAGTATGGGGGAGACCGTGCCCAGCTGTGGGACAACATAGGATAACTTAAAATAAAAACACAAAAGTATAGGCACACAAAAGCAAGTGAATTTTATTAATCTGATATATTCTACGGCTAAAATTTCCATTAAAGGACCATCGATTTGGAAGTTCATTTTTTTTTTGTAGATAGTACTCATAAATAGAAAGCTTTTTACAAAATTTCAAACCGCGGAGTATCACAGTTTACGAGATATAATTTTTTAAAGTTTCCATACAAATAGGAAAATAGCTCGCCATTTGCAAATTTTTAGGTTAGATAAATTGTCATGGTATACGTCAAAGTTGACATTTCACGTTCCGTTGACGGTAGAGGTGTATTTAATTCAACTTTATGTCATACTTTTTATTTAAATTTTATTTTATTTTCATATATTCACATATTATATTTGGTGTGTAATTAATGTGCACAATAATCGTGCTGTATTATGCAATTACATTCGACTTTTTTACACAAAAAATAATTAATTTTTGTTTAAACTGTGGAACGGAACGTAAAGCGACGCCAAAATTTCTTGTGTTTTATTCTCATTATATGAATATCCGAAAAATACCCAAAACCGAATCAGAGCACCCCACTTTCCACGTGGTCTTGTCTGCCCTACCCCTAGAGTGTATATAAAAAACCGGAGGCGCGGAGGGAGAGCAGCCCTCGCCCGCTTCGTCACGCAAGGGCGGAAGGGCTGCTCTTCCCGCAGCGCCGGAGATAAGGCGGAGTCAAACTAGGGGAAAAGGGAAGCTCTCCCCCAAGTTTGACTAAATAGCGCTATTCTAACCTAAAAACTTCAACCATGGATATCTCCATAACCATGGGGTTCTGCGGGATGGGGATGGTATAGGGGGGTAGCCGGGCCTTCCCGTACCATAATTCGATGGACATTTATGGAATTTTTTATTCTAACCTCAAAACTTTAACCATGGATATCTCCATAACCATGGGGCTCCGCGGGTTGGGGGTGGTACAGGGGGGCAACCCCCCTCCCCCTTCCCCCTTCCCCCCCTCAACACCCCATAAATCAATGGTCCTCTAATGGAAATTTTAACCTATTCTACCTTTCAGCAGATGAGCCTTATCGACCCTGCAGTTGCTAAGTCATTAAAGGGACAGAAGACAATAAAAGAACACTGCCTCTATTTGATTTGATCACATCGCTCCCGGCTGTGTCATGCGTGGCGGTCTGAGGCAAGTATTCATTATTTCACACACTATTTTTAATAAACACAATAGGGAACAAATAAATTGGGACACAGACAGGCACGGAGCATGGAATTAAGAAATGTAGAAACTCGTTGTGCTCTAAATATATAGTAATAATATTGGCCCATTCAATTGATTTTATTTGATCAGACGCTGTTCTTAATAAATCATACCGCTATTCTTATTGAAAGTAAATACATTAGCTGCAGATGTGCTGATGTGTAGGAATTAAATAAATCAAATACTTAGTAACAAATTATTACCATTATTTCCAGCTTTTTGCAGTGGGGGTGCAGCCGACACACATCCAATGTCCCTCCGTTCCCGGCATTAAGAAGTTGCATCTCAGGAAGCAGCCGACTCAGTAGAAAAAATGTATTAGCAATTTTTTTTAATGTGATACAAATTAAAAAATGTAATATATTTATTTATATACACACTAAATACATAATAAAGTAAACTACATAAAGATAGAGGAACTGCTTTCATCATTTACTTAGTAATTTCTTTCAGCAGATCTGCGACAGGAGAGTTGGCTGAGAAACGTAGACACAGTGTGTAAACAGTATACAGTAAAACTAAAATTAGACAGCCCAAAACATGCGTATACATGAATAATGCAATTTGTGTGTCCTAACAGCAATCGTCACTAGATTAATAATATGCCTAAATATTTATGGCATTTATGGTATTTACCTAGAGATGATATAAAAAAAACCTATATGTGCTTTTACGTATTATGTACTTATGTATACGAACATTACACCAATCACTGAATAGGTACTTGCTTAGCACAATTTCTCATGTTATATCTTAAATGTAGGCTGACTAAATTTACTTTTTCGATGTACAAAAACAGTTGGATTTATGGTCGGTTTCTGAGGTTTATAAACGGAGTTTATCCATTCGATAGTGATTATTGGTTCGATATCGTGTTTCTGAACACGTCATTAAGGAAGAATTTAGCTTAAAAGTCGAGTGAATTATTATCGAGGGTTTATCTGAGAACCTCAAAAACCGAGCATAAGGAAGGAATTCGCTTAAATAGATAATTATGTCGAATCAACAACTATTGAAAGTTTAAACTCCGTTTAAGAATTCTTCAGAAACCGGGCATTAGACATTAAAATCTCTAACAGCATTAAATAATTAGGAACTAATTATTGTCACTGTACTCGAATACGTACAGGCTTATGTACATTCTACATCAAGGAATATACTACTCTCTATAAACGAGTTGTACATGGTCGTCAATGGCATGAAAGCAAAAAAAAAGTTCACTTGATACTAACAACTACGACGCTTGACACGCATGCACGCATGCGCAGTGCGCTGCGTGATATATGGATCATTCCGAATTAGGCCATCATCGCCGACAACTCTCACATAAATAATTTGCGTTCCCATTTAGATAAATCACCACTATGGCAGCTGAGAGTCAAAACTATTTCACTTGATTATTTACTCACGGTTAGATTATAGTATTTATTTGTTTGTTGAAGTGAAAACTTCTTTAGCGGCGTTGAACACTTTTTGTAATGGGTAAAAAATGTTAAACTCGCGTCAGGGCATCGCGTCAGGACACGTGACCGTCAGGAGAGATCCCCCCCCCCCATCTCTTTCTACGGCGGCGCCAACCGAAGTGAACCAAGTGAGACACGATAATGGATGGATGGATGGATGGTGATGGTGATGTCGATGGCGATGGCGATTGTGATGGTGATGGTGATGGCGATGGTGATGGCGATGGTGATGGTGATGCGATGGTGATGGTGATGTGATGTGATGGTGGACGTGGACGCGGACGCGGACGCGGACGCGGACGTGAATGGACAGCTGATGGCTCGACCGTCTGTGTAGTAGCCATACTGCTGTGTATTCGTAAAATTCGTGTATATAAAGTGTTTCAAAAAATGGAAATTGAACAAAGTGCATCGATTAATGAAAAAAGTGACGCAGAAATAGTGAAAAAAACTTTAATTCAATTAATAATTGATTTATTTCAACGTTAATATTCAAGTTTTCACTTCTGCCGGCACTCCCGGAGTGCAACCCGTCTTTTTTTTTTTTACACCACGAATTTCTTATCCTTTGGTAAGGTGGCGACTGTAGCCGGAAACACAATTTCGAAAATGCCATGTTAGTTTAACGAAACCGGTTTGAACTGTCAAAATACCACTCTTGACAACCGTACGGCATGGTAAGATTATGCGGGGAATAATAGGTAATTTATACCATACAGAATAATTGGGGTCAAAGTGTAAGCACGTTGTAATCGATTACAGTGCGATTCGGAATGTTCCATATTTCACTCCACGGTAACCATGGCAACATCACTTCGCGCGCGTCGCTCATTGGCTACGGTTTCGTCGCCACTCGCCAATCATGGGCGACGCGCGCCGCTTGACCGTGCATGAAAAATACGGATCTTAGTTATTTAGTATCTATCTACAATAATGTTATATTTGCACGCGTTACAGGTTAAATAAGTAGTCTGTAACTAGTTAATACAAAATCTGGTTAATTGTTGAAAACAAAATGCACACAACTGACTTTTTAAATGTACAAACACGGTTGGATTTAGACATAATATCTAAAAGCGTTGAAATAAATAGGAACTAATTTCTGAACTCGATTACGAACAGGCTTACGACCATGGTCGTCAATTATAGAAATAAATAAATAAAAACTGAATTTAATATTAATGACAGCGCCTAACGCGCAAGCACTTCACGCAATCCACATCAAAATAATCTACAATGTGATAATGACAGTGACCAACGCGCAAGCGCGGCGTGAAGTGTTCACTTCACTCGATTCACGACATTAAATGTCGTGAATCGAGTGAAGTGAACACTTCACGCAATCCACATCAAAATAATCTTCTATGTGATAATGACAGTGACTAACGCGCAAGCGCGGCGTGAAGTGTTCACTTCACCCGATTCTCGACATTTAATGTCGTGATTCGGGTGAAGTGAACACTTGCGTGACGCGCTCGCGCCTCAGGCTGTATTGACTAGTCAGTCTAGGAAAAAAAGAAAAAAAAAAACAACATTGAGTTTCTGGCTAAGTTTATGTTTTGCTATTTTATTGTAAAACCCCACGAAATATTAATGTTTTGACCACTAAAATACTAGCTTTGAAAATATATAAAATGATCAATAGACTTAGCATAAAATCTATTATTAAAATCTCGATTATGATTGTAAATGTATGCTTGGTCAATCCCTAGTATCAGGTGGGATGACACTGATAGCTCACTCCACGCTCACTTCGCCTAACTTTTCACGGTGAGACGGTTACAGAATCGCACGGCTGAATTCTGAAAAAAAATTAGTATCGGTTCGCATATTAAATCCGCAGTGAAAACAGGCCGAAGTTGAAACTTCAGCCATCATTGTTTTGTTGCCAAAAAGACTTGCTGCTGTTCGACCTGTATAACTCTATTTCTCTCTCGCACTGACACTTAGCGGAGACAAGTGACAGTGTACTGAAGGCCGATTCCCGTAATAAAAATCGAATTGCAATCTCATCGCAACGACAATCGATGTCAAAAACTAGTCGAAAACGTAGGAAAATTTCAGGTATTTTTGACAGATTGATCTGAGATTAGAATGCGATCGTTCTTGAAAATACGGGAATTGTTCAATGTACTCGAAAATAATACCGTGAGTTTTTTTTTAATAGAGCTGCCGATATCGTCAATGCGTGTGCGCAGATTTTTTGAAAACGTGACCTTTGTGTGAGACTACGGACCCGCAGCAGGTCTTAGCGGCTCTTTGTGTGCATATCCACCAAACTTTTTCACCTGAACGGTTGTTGATTCTGTATTTGTAACCATCACAATACAAGTACGATCTACCGTTCTCCTCCACACATGTTGCTTCAACACCTGCAAAATACATTCAACATATGAAAGGTTTTTTTCGAAACATACAACATAATCGTTTTAAATTATAATCACCTAAAGGAGTCGGTTATCGTAATGATATTATTGGTAATGAGCATAACCAAAATGGATAAGTGTTTAAAAAAAGAGAATTTCTTTCGCCCTTTGTAGTTTTACATGACACAAGATATATTTTGAGAGATTTCAGAGTTGATCCTATATTATACAGCAGGGTAATTGCGTAACACACTATCAGTAGCAATGGGTTTTATTTTGACAGTTCAACGACATTCATTGCGTTATTTACGTCGTTCAGCAGTCACATTATTCAAACATATGATGCAATGGATTAGCAATATGCTTCAAAATGATTCAGATTGAGATCGATGGTGTGTTTCGCAATTAGCGTGCTGGTTGGCAAGGACGCGCAACCTGTTACCATGGATTCTGCACATGATTCTGAAACCCTGTTGAAATTTTACGTCAGCTATAAAAAAAAAATTTTGCTGTTCCATACATTTTGACCGCGTAGGTTGCATTTTTCTATGATTTTTTTTTGATAGCCAACGAAAAATGTACGCTATGGGTCTAGAATCTGGTGCTGAATTCATGGTTAGAGTTTGCGCGTCAATGTCCTTGCCACCATGTATAGAAAAAGGTTGTTAAACAATATCCATGGACACTTTCAAACATTAACAGATTGCTAATATTGCAAAGATAGCCTGTAAAACTAAATTAAAAAAAACAGCAATAATAACAACGGGAAACACTGAAAAGTTTATTAATCCTCACACATTTGATATTTACAGACAGTTGATCGGTACACATTTATTGACAGAAATTCATAACATACATCATAAAATCATTGCTACAGTGCAAAGTATCGGTTCGGTACTTAAACTAGTATATTGGGAGAGACTAGAGATGAAGAAGATTGACTATGTCTACTTTTTTTCTAGACCTGTTGGTCCGTATTCTAGAACAACTCTCTAGCATGGAATACGACTCAAAACTAGATTCGAGTACCTACCTACTGACAATTTTGAATCGAGATTCACGCTCGAGCATTGTTTTAGAATATCTGGACCCTTAGTGCTTGGCCAGACTGGCAGCGCGGGACGGGAAGCGGCGCGGGTTCGTTCTGAGTGTTGTCGTGTCCAGGGTATGTTAAAATATAATATGGATGAAGACTTATCTTTACTAGGAAAAAGCTCGAGCTAGTATGAGAACCGCGGTCCCTGCGTAGGCCGCCCCACTCACTGCGGCCACTTGTATGAACGAGCTATAGCGTGAGTTGCCCGCGCGCTCCCGCGCCAAGCAGCGTCAGCCCGTCAGCCCCGCGCCCGCGTGCCTACTACGGACACTCAAATGAAGCTCTTATGTTTGAGTACGCCGCGTCGCGTCCGCGTTTGCAGTCTGGGCAAGCACTTAATGTTTAGCATCCCGTCTTCAACAACTTAGGATACAAGGTGGAGACGACACTACGACAACAAAATAAACTGCTTACATCTTATAAGTTTCTGCCCGCGACTTCATCCGCGTGAAATTTCGGCTGCACCGCATCGCATCCTATCACCCGCCCGCACTATTACCTCGTTTTTGCTTAGCGTTCTTTCAGACTTTTTTGTTTGCTCGGTTCCTAAGAGCCGTAGCGTGATGTTAAATAGCCTATACCTCCCTCAAGAATTGGGCTATCAAATACAAAAATATTTTTTCAAGTTCGAGTGGTAGTTCCCGAGATTAGCGTGTTCAAACAAACCACCTCTTCAATTTTATTATTAGAATAGAAATAGATGACGTTCCCAGTCAACATCCAAATATTCAATCAAATATATGCAGTAGTTCATTCACTACAGCTAGTAAAAAATTGACAAAATCCGTTATCAGTCCATCACAACTATTTAATTTCTTAGAAAAATCACTTTTTTAATTTCAATGTTAGGATTTCTTTGATAGTTCCTAAATACTTCTGTGCGTTTTCACTTATTGTCGTATTGTCATCTCCACATTGTATAGCATAGGCACACATATAAGCACAATCTATATACGGAACGAGATGGAAGTCTTATATTGGCTGTATTCTGCGAGAGTAGGTATATCACGAAAAAAGTTATCTTTACACATGTTTCTGTTTCAGCGCTTGTAAATAAGCACATAAAAAAAAACAAAATATCTTTAGGTTATTCTTTAATAACCTAAATGATATAAGAACCACTTTAAGGGCCACATTTCTAATTTAAAACACTAAACAATACAGTCCTCGTGACAGTGAACTGACTTTCTGTCAACGAGGCGTTTTTTAGAATATATCTAGCTGCAAGGACAAGCGCCCAAACAAAAATTAAGGCCCGCTTGCAACACAAATCACTAAATTTAATACGTTTAGCGCTAAATGTAGGTATTTAAAACATTATCCTGTCTCTGACAACTTCAAACAATCAATCAGCCTAGCCTTTTCCCAATTATGTAGGGGACGGCTTCCAGTCTAACCGGATGCAGCTGAATACCAGTGTTTTACATGGAGCGACTGCCTATCAGACCTCCACAACCCAGTTACTGGGTAACACGATATCCCTTGGCAAGACCGGTTATTAGACTTTCGGGCTTCGGACTACCCATAACTGTCAACTTCAAACAATTGACCAAATAAAAATGTTTAAAAATTCTTTTAACGCTAAATTTATTTAAGGATTTGTCGTGCAAGTAGGCTTAAGTTATGTAAAAAATTATAATTTTATGATAAAGGCATCCAACGCTATTAATGCTTGTTAAATGTATTCTATTCTTTAGAATTAAGACAAAAACTTGACTGGCGTTAATTGCTATTGAACTTCAAACTTATTTGCTTAATATGAAAACATTCAGAAACAGGTCAAAGGTATTGTACTAACGAGACATATAAAATTGTAATTGGACCTAAAAATACTTAAGAGCTAAATTTCAACAGATAAAAAAAAAACAGTTTTACGAATTATTTCGGTTGCAGCAATTCCTAAAAAAGAAAAAAAAGTTCCATTATACGATTTCACTTGAAAGATCTGAATGTCAGACTTCAATGTATTACTAATAAGTATATAAAACTGTTCTACATATATCGTCTTGGATCACCCCAAAAACGGTCCTGTGCAATTTCATGCGCGCACAGGCGCAGACTAGTGAGCATTGCATAGGAACCAATCGGAACAACAATTCATCAGCTAATTCGGTAGCGAAATCGACTCGACCGAAACGAAAGTTCCAATTGAGTCCAAAACTAGTGAAGTAATCCCTAAGCATATACGTTGAACAGTAAAATAATTCGCAAAACTATTTTAACACTAACAAAGTGGCCTAAAACACCATGCTCTGTTAACTTCAGCTAAGGAGACTGTCGAAGGCTTTCTGCCAAATGTTCTGCTCATGGGAATGACGGGGGATCGTATTCACCAGTTCCCCCGCATCAGTGATGATGGAGCCGGTGCACCTCAACGAGGATCTCTTGTAGCAGACCCACCAGATGGTAGATCCTGACTCCTTGAACTTTCGGTACCAGAAACCTTTGTACCAAAGATAGGTCCTACCGCAGCAGTTTTCGTAGAAAACTGTAAAAGACAGAAAAATATTGATGGATTGGAGGTAAAAAACCGTAAGTCTATTTCTAAAGTCTTATTGTCTATATGTATACCCGGTTGTATGAATAAACAACTATATTGAAAAATTAACCTACCATACGTAACAAACCATACATTGATTCCTTATTCGTCTGGATTACCGCAATGATACCACGCAGGGTTCTAGAAAAAGTCTAGTGTTATACTTCAGTATTTTTATATCAATAAGGTGGACTTTTCTTAAAGTTTAATGGGTAAGGCGTCGCTTCTTATGCACGAGGTTGAGGGTTCAAAACTGAGCAAGTCCAATGTCAATTTTTGAATTCCTAAGTTTATCTTAGATGTCATTGACAATGGTGAAGGAAAACATCGTGAGGAAACCTGGACCTATTATTAATAGCGTCTGAAGTCGCTAATCCCCCTTGAGCAAGCGTGGTGATTAATGCTCATGCCTTCTCTGTAGGAGTGAAGGTCTTTGCCCTGCAGTGGGACAGTTTTAGCCTGGTATTATTATTACAAATAAATATTGTTCGCAATAGTGACTTTCTTCATAAGGTGATTATATCCATAATCCCTTACGTATTTGGAATAAAATATTAAAATTGCATAGGTAACGTTTAAGTATATACGTCAATATTTAGAAATTGTATATTTCAAAAAACGATTTAAAAAGTTTTGAAAAGTTTTTGTAGTATTTAAAAGACATGCGTATGTTTTCCATTTATTTAGACAATGTACGAGTAATTTTGCTCGGTAACAGCTGAAGCTTTACATTTTTTAGATTTTCTTTGGAAACCCAAAAACATTTTCCGTATTCCAGTCCAGAATGTTTTCTTTAATAAATATTATATTTATACCTCTGTAGTATAAATATCGTGTTCCACAGTCAAGGGTGATAAACTTGGCTGCAAAATAAAAATAATATTGAGGACCCGTCAATTCGAAATGTAGTTGCATTTTATTGTGACTAAAAGCATTATTACAAAGCAAAAGGAGTATGTAAGGACTGTGCAAATGGGGTTCTGTAGTTTCCGTCTACCGCCATAGAAAGAAGGCGCGAGTTTATGTGCGTATGATTGTATGTAAAAGCATTATTTTATTACCGTATTAATTTTTTTCAAGATATGCCGATTGACTTAAAAGATGCAAGAGCATGAAAGACCTTTGTGTATCGTCGACTTTCAAAATCATTAAAATTAAAGGAGAAAATTAAAACAGAATAGTATGTAAAGGTCCGTTTAAAGTAAATAAAGCGAGTGAATGCATATTTCATACCACTCTATATCTAAAATTACCACATTCTCGGATACTATCGTAAGTACCTATTCATGGATGATTATGTAGATTTTTAATTTGGATGATGACACTGCCCTTGGTGCTGATGGCAACCCGGCAACCCTTCCAAGCTTGATTACAAACCCAGTATCCCCGGTCACCAAACATGTGTTTAAAATTAAACCGGTAATGGTTTATATGTAGCAATGGCTTCCCATGCTTGGTCTGCGAGAAGACTGGGGACACTGAAAAGAAAAATACAAAATTAAATTAACTTGATATGAAACTGAATGGTAATGTACACAATTCATCATCATCATTTCAGCCAAAAGACGTCCACTGCTGGACATAGGCCTCCCCCAAGCACCTCCACTTCGATTTGTGCTTGTCATTAGGGGGGATTTGCCATAATCGCCACGCTTGGCATGCGGGTTGGCGATCGCAGTATGATGGTAAATGCATAGAGAACGCTGCTGCCCATTCTCCGGTACGTCCCTTAGTCGCCTTTTACGACACCCATGGGAAGAAGGGGGGTGGTGCTATTCTTTAAGTCCGGCACCACACGGACTACACTATGTACACAACTAGTTCGATAGAACGAATGAACGGAAACTAACATTTTCATTTCCAATATCCACTAAGTGGTATGGATAATATAAGTGACGTTGCCGAACTATAATTAGTTATTTTTTCGTAGAAGCAAATTAACTAAACCAGCTCGTATCGCAGGCCAGGAATAAGTGGTCCTTATAAATCAACGAGATACACACGAACATAACATCGAGAGCACAGCCTGCTTGAGAAACACATGAAACTGACCCCTGAAAGCACATAAAGTTTAAGTTCTTAGACACACGACCACCACGCGTCATGGCACAGGCAACTGCCGCCATCGACATCATGCCGCTCATGTATTTGAGCAACGTACTCGTATACATATACACGAGCGGCATGTTGTCGACGGCTGCAGTAATATCTCGCGATCACGGCCTCGCTACCTCGATGTCACCTCTATCCATACTAATCACATCACACTAATATTATAAAGGCGAAAGTTTGTGAGTATGTGTGTGTGTGTGTTTATATGTTTGTTACTTCTTCACGCTCAAACCACTGAACCAATTTAGATGAAATTTGGTATAGAGATAGTTTGAGTCCCGGGAAAGGACATAGGCTACTTTTTATTCTGATATTCCCACGGGATTGAAACTTATGCGGGTGAAACCGCGGGGCGCAGCTAGTATTATAAATTCGAAAGTAACTCTGTCTGTTGTCTTATGTTACCTTTTCACGCCTAAACCGCTGAACCGATTTAGATGAAATTTGGTATAGAGATAATTTGAGTCCCGGGAAAGGACATAGGATAGGTACATTTTATCCCGATACACTTACGGGATCGAGACTTATGCGGGTGAAACCGCGGGGCGCAGCTAGTGTAAAATAAATGCATGTTAATAGACATGCACGCAAATGCCGAAGGATACCTCACTGCGCTTCATCGCGGGCTGCTTAGGGGTTTACCTCGATGCCTGGCATGGGCGTGTGCATCGCAGTAGGGAGTTAAACCGCGACCGCAAGGTATAGTAGTCAGGCATCTTCGGCATGTAATTATCCTTAATTTTCTAGACACAAAAAAAAAACTATGCAACTACAGAGAAACGAGCATCAAAATTATTCGCTTTATTACCATATCACACAAATATTTATTATTTCATAATATTAAGGAACACATTTGTGACAATACACAACTAGTGAATCACTCTTGAAAAATTCAACCTGTATATGAGAACCACACCTCATGCTATGCTATAAATTGCTATATGCCAATCCGCAAGCTGCAGGCGACGCTATCAACTAGGGGTACCCGGGGTGCCGTACGCACTAAAACTTATCAAATCTACATTTCTCCAATAAGTAAAAAGAGGTATATAGATCATACGTGCCTCGCAAGTGGCACGTCAAAAGAGGTTACATATTGTCTTGTCTATTTTGCACTCCCGACATTTACGATATCCCGGCCTACTTCTACGCCTCATCCACTAGCGTGATATTGTGGCGTTTTTGAAGATCGAATGTTGGTTGGTTGTAATATCATTTTAAATATCACTTTTTAATATCATGTTTAAACTGACTTCCCATTGTAGGCATGAGTATTGGATTTTTGCTAAAGATAAGCTTGATATGTCGTCGTGTGTACATCTAAAATCGCCACTCATACAATAAAACACCAGTGGTTAATAATGGTTATGTTCCTTCATCTTGATAATGACGTCATCCAGGGTCACCACCGACGCTCTGCAGCCTTTAGTTGCTTGGTTGCAGTACCAGTAAGTCTTTGGACCATTGCTGTTGACAAAGTTAAAACGCTTCCCACCAAAGTGCAGGACTCGGTTACCTTTCCATGTTTGGGTGAATATAGGACCTGTGGAAAACGGATGTAATTATGATGTTATTCTTAAACAATAGCAATGAGAAATCAAATAAAGATGGCTGTTTGAGAAACCAATGACGGTTTTTCAAGAATTTAGTACAGTAACATTTGAACCACGAAAATCGCCCTTACTGCGACGACAAAAAGGCGCTGTGAATGTAAATATCTTTAACCGTAAATTGTTACTAAGGACGCGCGGGGTACGCTACGCTAAAACTTTTTAATCAATCGATGAACCTAAGACACTGGTGCCGATTCCCTTGTTCACAAACTAAACTAAAGTTAAATTCAGTGCATCTTTTTCTTTCTATTTCATTAAGAAAAGGACAGAAGAAAATATTTAGTCTTGTCAAATTAATCAGCGCCTGACACTACACCATACAAGTTTAGACGTGATTAAAAACTGGCCTACTAAAATTACGTCAGTTTACGTCAGGCGCTGATTAATTTGACAGGACTAAACTAAAAAAAATATCTTCTGTCCTTTTCTTATTAAAATAGAAAGAAAAAGATGCACTGAACTTAAACTTTGTTTAGTTTGTGAACAACAGAATCGGCACCAGTACCTACCTAATTATCTGGACTGGAATATAATTGTAGAATATTGAGATGTGAATAAATTGTTAATATTGATTTGTTTAATAGACACCAATAAGTTACGTAACACTGAATATATGTAGTATGTAACATTGAATACAAATGTAGGTACGTAATTTAATACAAAATTATATTTTGGTATTTTACCCTTAACCGGTCGAGTGACTTAATTTTTTGTAAAAAATAAACAATAAGTATTGTTTTTTCTAAAAATTAAACAATATTCTTTTTTCTCAAAAATAAACAATATTGTTTTTTTTTTTTTTTCTAAAAATCCGACTTAATATTTTACATGTTTACACGTTCGTTACATGCAAATATTAAAGTAAAGATTATTTAGTCTTAAAACTACAATATCTATACAGAGTGCAAAAAGACACATCACATAGCCATCAACTACGCATTCTGTACATCAATCTAAGTAATATTGCACAAAAATAATTGCTGGGAAACGACTTTTATTTTTGGTGTGAAAATTTGCTGTTTGCAGTAGTGAGCAATGCAACACACGCAAAACATTGTGCTGGGTGCATGCAACGGTACAGGGGTTGTAGGGGTATTTAAAGTTGTGTTGTAAAAAAAACGTCAGTTAAAGTTGGAATTTTGACCTTCAATATTATCTCCTTAACCAGAAGGTTCCCAAGTTATGGTCCTGGACACAAAAATGATGGGAGCGGTGAATGCTTATGCGAATCCCGCACCCCCGGCCTTAGGTAGAGGTGGAACACCGCGGTGGTTTTAGCCGGTAAGAGTCCGGCATGCCCCTCTGTCCCCCCTACGATAGAGAAAGTCCATGAGGATTTCCTATCACAATGACACAAGTAACTCTAGGCTTCGTTAAGTGTCTTTTTACACCCGTTATACTGTATGATACATCTTATAAATATTTATGCACTAGTAATAAATATGATAATGATTTGAGATCATTTAAGTATACATTTGCAGGTACATCGACACGATATTATTCTAGACAGTAGGTACACTTAAAACAATATTTGATCAATCAGCAGATTTCATCGACCTGTGTTGTCCCATTTCTAGGCTGAGGTCTCCCCGTAGACTCTCACTCAAAGTAAATTAGGACACGTTTGTGGCGTTTGTGGTGCGCATACCAACATACTACCTGTACCAGGTGATGGAAGAAAGCTTTTGGCCACAGGATGTGGTATTCCGCCGGTTTATTTATTTATTTAAACTTTTCGCACAAAAAGGTATAAAGGCGAACTTAATGCCTTAGGCATTTTTGCTTTCGCGGACAAGTACCACCGGAACGCACAAAGACTTAGTGCAACTAAGTGATCCTAACATAGTTTTTAAGTTTTATTTACTAACAAAATTGTTACTATATTATTATGTATATTTAGGTTAAGGTATGTATCTATGGGTCTTTGTAACCTGAAAATAAATGGTTTATTATTATTATATCAAAACCTGCAATTATTACAATATTACAGTCATTAATTCACAGTCTACAATAAAACTGTTTGAAAGCGAATGCAAGTTGGTTGCCATGCCAGTTAGAAAGAAATAACTATGGATCCTAAATCTTTTACCCCATTAGCTGATTAAGTACTGGAGGGGCTTGTAGTTAAGCTACGCTTGCCGCGGCTGGTCCGTGGATGGGTGACCATCTTTACATATCGTGGCTTGGAAAGCACATTAAGCCGTTGGTCCCGGTTGTCATTCGTGGATCTTTGACAGTCATTACGGGTCGTCAGAAGCCCGAAAGTATGACAACCAGTTTTACTAAAAGGGGTATCGTATTACTCAGTAACTGGGTTGTGGAGGTCGTGAAGCGACCACTCCATGTAATTACTGGTATCCCGCTGCATCCGGTTAAACTGGAAGCCGACCTCGACATACTTAAGAAAAGGCTAGGCAGATGATGAGCTGATTAAGTAGTGATTTCACAAAGTCTTGTAGATTAATAACAAACTTGTTTGGCCCCTTAGGTAGGTACAAGGCCAAGAAACCGCTGTATGCAGTGCAAGTACAGTAACACTATAACCTTGATGTCGCAGCCCGGCGAGGGGTCGAACCTCACACAGCCGACCATTCCACGCCGCATGGCGTTAGAAATTTCTTCGATTTCGATAGATGGTGTTAATGAAAACATCACAGACGCTCTAAAGAACCATCCTCCAATCATAATTTCGACTGCTTTCTTCGGCATCAAGTAAAGTTTCATCGAAACAGGCCAAGTGTCGACCTTCAGTTCTGGCAGTGAAGTTTTGCCAGCTACTATGATACATGTGAGTGGTGACATGTTTATAACTGGCGTCTTGTCATACCGTATCCACTGTACTACTCCTTCCCATACTTTGGTAACCTGTTCAGGCTTGATCGAACGGTCCCTTAAAGGTTTTGCGGTTACTGCAACAGAAAAATGTTCATATAGGTTCTCATTAAATCAGCTTATATAAATTAAATATAATATAATATTATAAAGTGAAACTATTAGATGTTTTGTACGTTTTGCTTTCACGTTAAAACTGATCTTTAAACCAATTTGATCATTTTAAATTGGTTTAGTTATGTCCCAAATTGTTTTGTTTTCTTTTTTTTTTTGGCAGAAATGTTGTATTTCAGTGGTTGAATTTAAGATAACTACTGCTGTATAAATATCTTATTAGTCGCAATTAAGATGCAATATTTTGATGGTTTGATAAATATTAAGTTATGAATTAGCTAGCTAATAGTTACAATTCCACTGAAACTTTCTTTAAAAAAAAACTATTATCGGCTGAATTCTAACCTTTTAACTTTAATTTAATCTGCTCAATCTTGTCCTGGATCTGGCTGTGAAGTTCCCTTATATACTTGTCCTGCTCGTGAGGTATAAAGCCAAAATACTTGTTGGGGTGTTCGTACAGTAATATCAACACTTTTATGTCGCAGCCCGGCGAGGGAGCGAACTTCACGCTGGCGACCATCCCTTGCTGCAAGGCTTTCGTGAGCTCGGTGCGTTCGATGCACGGCTCGATTATAAACCATACTGTATGCATGCCCATTCCTTTTCCAACACTTAGATATGATTCTTTCGGAATCAAGTGAAGTTGTAACGAATTTGGCCAAGTATACCGCTTTATATTTGGCAGCGCAGAAAGGGCAGCTAAAATGTCGCAACAAAATGATGACACGTTAGTCCTGTCATGCCGTTTCCACTCTATTAAGCCTGACCATATTTTGTAGTACAGTTTTTCCTGAATTTCCCTCGAAGGTCTTGCAATCACTGCAACAAAATTAATTTATTAAGACAAATGTTCATGTACCTTCTAATGAAATCTATCTACACTGAAATTAGAGTTAATCTACAAGTATTATAAAAAGAATAAAAATATGGTTTTAAAAGTAATAAAGTTGGATCGCTCCTTAGTGAAACAGATACTGCGGATGACACCCGGACCCTTTCCACACCAAAAATGGTTTGTTTTCATCGTAAGTTAAAAAAAAAAATTTCGTAAGTTTGTAATAAAAGACGTATTGTGGAATGAAATTATTTGATGAGTAAATTGTGAACATGCGTTGATTACAGGCATAATTATACTATGAGAACACTGATTATGATGATATACGGTAGTAGATAAAGTACTTAATTAATACAATTTTTTTTTTTCGTAAGCTTGTAATAAAAGACGTATTATGGAATGTAATTATTTGATGAGTAAATTGTGAACATGAGTTGATTACAGACATAATTATACTATGAGAACACTGATTATGATGATATACGGTAGTAGATAAAGTACTTAATTAATACAATATTTGGTAGATGTGTTATACCCTTAAATGATCAGATATTTTTTTTCAAACAGGAGGTCAACATTTTTTATTTATTTAAAAGTGGTATTTTAGTAATAATCATGCAATATTAACATTGATTAATATATTTTATCATTTATGGTTGACATTATTACGTAGGTACATCTATATAAATAAAAACAAAAGGCCTGACTGACTGACTGACTCATCAACGCCCAGCCCAAACCCTTGGACCTAGAAAGCTGAAATTTTACACAATGGTTCCCTTTATAATGTAGACAAGGAATAAGGAAGGATTTTTCGAAATTCAACCCCTAAAGGAGTTAAATAGGGGATGAAAGTTTGTATGAAAGTCCGTTAGTTTTAAAGTTAGGATCTTCAAACTTTGTGTTTAAGCTGACAATTGAAAATTAATTTATACGTATCTCAGCGTTTTTGAGAATTCCATCCCCAAAGGGTTAAAAATGGGGATGAAGTTGTGTATGAAAGTCCGTCAGTTTAAAAGTTAAGATCTTCAAATTTTGTATTTAGGATGACGATTAAAAATTAATTTATACGTGTCTCAGCGTTTTTGATAATTTCACCCCCAAAGGGGGATGAACACCTGACTGCAATATCTACGCACAACCTAAACCGCTGATCCTAGGGACATGAATTTTGGAGGGTGTGTTCTTTGTGAAGAGTAGGTATCGAATAAGAAGGGGTTTTTGGAAATTCAACCTTTAAGGGTGTGAAAAGGGGGGATTTTGTTTGTATGAAAAATCTTATTTCTTGAGTTGATAAACTTGAAACTTGGCACGAATACATATCTTAGTAAATTATGAAGTTTGGCATTTTTCGTTTTTCTAAAATACCCCCTAAAGAGGTATTGGGGGTGTCAAAATTTGTATGGAAGAATTTTAACGCGCTGTCCGATTAACTCGAAACTCAGTATTTATACTAAGGACTAAAAATAAAGAATAACGTGTATCAGGGTTTTTCGAAAATCTACCTTTAACTGTGTGAAAAGGGGTAGTTAATTTTACAGGAGAGGATTTTACTGCGTAGCTTGATTAGCTTGAAAATTGGTATAAATAATCTTTAAGTCAAGTTATGAACACACCTTAAACGTTTTTCATAATTCCACCCCTGTGGGGGTGAAAAGCGGGAATACAGTGTATACGGAAAACCTTATTCATTTGGTTAATAAACATGAAACTTGGCACGAATATTTACCTAAGTAAATGTTGAAGTTTGGCATTTTTGTTTTTCTAAACTTTTTTAAAAGGGGAATCGGGGTCGTCAAAATTTGTATGGAAGAATTTTAACGCGCGGTCCGATTACCTCGAAACTCGGTATTTATATTTAAGACCAAAAATAAAGAATAACGTGTATCAGGGTTTTCCGAAAATCTACCCCTAACGGGGTGAAAAGGGGTAGTTAATTATACAAGGGAGGATTTTAATGCGTGGCTTGATTAACTCAACAATTCGTATAAATAATATTTGAGTCAAGTAATGAACACATCCCAAACAACTTTTCGAAATTCCACCCCTGTGGGGGTGAAAAGCGGGAATACAGTGTTTACGAAAAATCTTATTCATGTGGTTAATAAACATGAAACTTGGCACGAATACTTATATAAGTAAATTATGAAGTTTGGCATTTTTTTGTTTTTCTTAACTACCCCCTGAAGGGGGATTCGAGGCGTCAAAATTTTTGTATGGAAGAATTTTAACACGCGGTCCGATTAACTCGAAATTCAGTTTTTATACTTAAGACCAAAAATAAAGAATAACGTGTATCAGGGTTTTTCGAAAATCTACCCTTAACGGGGTGAAAAGGGGTAGTTAATTTTACAGGGGAGGATTTTACTGCGTTGTTTGATTAACTTGAAAATTGGTATAAATAATCTTTGAGTCAAGTAATGAACATATCCCGAACGATTTTACGAAATTCCACCCCTGTGGGGGTGAAAAGCGGGGATACAGTTTGTATGAAAAATCTTATTTATTTGGTTTTAATAAACATGAAACTTGACAATATTTGGGTTAGTAAATAATAAAGATTGTCACTTTTAGTTAAAAAAAAATCCCTTACAGAGGATTTAGGGAGTGACAAAGTTGATAGGTTAGAAAAATATGTAACCCGCTGTCGGATTAACTCGAAAGTCTGTACTACTAAAACAAAAAATAAATAAGTATGTGTTTTAGGGTTTTTCAAAAATCGACTCCTACCAAGGTGGAAAAAGGTAAGTAACAAAGTTTAAGGGGTGGATCTGCTTGCTTCCATTAACTCGAAAATGGTTATGGGTCTTTGAGTCAAGTTATGAACACATCACGAACGATTTTTCCAAATTCCACCACTGTGGGGGTGAAAAGCGGGGATACAGTTTATTGAAAAATCTGATTCCTTTGTTCTATAAACTTAAAAACTGGCCTGAATACTTATTTATCTAAATAAATGATAAAGATCATACCTACATACATTTTCGAAATTTTTAGAGGAAAGTACGAATTTCACGCGGACGAAGTCGCGGGCAGAAGCTAGTCAATTATAATACCAATTTTCAAAATTTTTGGTTGACATTATTAGGTACCTACATCAGTTATATTATATATCATTTTAAAAGAACATCAACACTACGAGATTTGTAATTTTTAGGGTTCCGTAGTCAACTAGGAACCCTTATAGTTTCGCCATGTCTGTCTGTCCGTCCGTCCGTCTGTCCGTCCTCGCTTAATCTCTGTGACCGTTAGCACTAGAAAGCTGAAATTTGGTACCAATATGTATATCAATCACGCCGACAAAGTGGTAAAATAAAAATTGGAAAAAAATGTTTTATTAGGGTAGCCCCCCTATATGTAAAGTGGGAAGTGAGTTTTTTTTTAATTTCGACCCTAACGTGTGATATATTGTTGGAAAGGTATTTAAAAATGAATATGGGTTTACTAAAATAATTTTTTGATAATGTTAATAATTTCGGAAATAATCGCTCCAAAAGTAAAAAACAATGTGTCCCCCCCCCCCTCTAACTTTTGAACCATAAGTTTAGGAAATATGAAAAAAATCTGAAAAGTAGAACTTTATAAGGACTTTCTAGGAAAATTATTTTGAACTTGATAGAAACAACAGTTTTTGTACAAAAAAGACAAAAGTTCTACAAAATCATTTCTGGACTAAGTTTGTAGTATAATCGTATATGCAAGCATTTTTTTTTTAACTTCGTTTACATATTTTATTATCCTGAACGTATCTTTTTTCAAACAAAAAAAGAATGATTAAAATTGGTTCTCGCAATCCAAAATTACCACCGAAAACTTCTGGCACGTCTATGTACTAATTAGTAACCCAATACCCCGAGAGATGGCGCTGTAGGTACTTATTACATTGGGTCGGGTATTATCGAATTGTACGTGGGAACACTTATTGTGACGGACGGGAAACTACGGAACCCTACACTGAGCGTACACGCTCTTGGCCGGTTTTTTTCTGTTCTGTTCTGTCTTCAGATATTTTGACAATATATTAAAGTTAACTTATTTACTATTCAGTGTAGAGAGTTCTTAATTTAATACTGTTTTTTTTCTACTGTTTGAGATTCATTATTTTAGGAAAAATACAGGGTGCCGCCATTATAGTGCCACGCTGTATAATACCTAATCTACTCTAATCTAGTTTAAATATTTTTTATTTTTAAACTTAACTAGTAAAAGCAAATATAACTCATTGTCTGTGTTTATGTTGATGACATTCCATTTTAATTAATAATAAATAATGAATACAATAAACAAATAAAAATCCGAATTATAACTACAACAGAAGGTTAATTTTCGTATTTTAAAAACGTTCCAAATTTGAGCCACAATCTCGTCTCAGTGACACTCAATGTCAAAATATTTAGGTAAATTACAAGATTTTTTGACAGATAGAGACTGAGTTAAGATCGCGAACGTTCTAGAAAATACACGATTGGCACCTCTGAAAGCACTACATCTAACATGAATATTAAAGAGATGACTAGAGTATAAAGGATCGGTACATATTAGTACAACACATTTGTGGAAAGTACACTTAAAAGCTAGGCATTATGTAGGTACATATTAGAATACACTTCAAGTAGGTACAAGACGCCAGCACATCAAGTTACTACAATCTATCAAATTTCTTTAATAGATTTTCAACTTTATTACTAGAGCATAAGGTTCAAAGTTGATTGGGAAAATTTGACAGTCTCGGGTAGCTTGATGTGCTGGCGTCTGTACCTAAGAATACGACATTCAGTATATTTCGTAAAAGTAAAACATTTGAAAATACGGTGATAACCTTTAACTAACATTTAAGTTAAATTTGCATTTTTTTTAGTCTGTCTTGTTTTTTGCATTCTTTTTTTGTAATTTGATTAACCTTTTACTCATCAGCTCGTGAAGTCTACGAATAAAACGGTTCTGATCGCGGGGTACAAGGCCGAGATACAAGTTTGCGTTGGGCGTGTACATAAGTACTAGCATTTTTATGAAGCATCCAGGCGCTGGGTTGAATTTCACGCACCCGACCATTCCACCCGTTAAAGCGCGAGTGAGCAGATCGAGCTCGAGTGACGGCTCCATTTTAAATAACACCGACTGTGAGCGCTTTAGGAAATGTCTTCCTCCAATTTTATCAAGCGCTTGCTTCGGTAACAAAATCAGTTCTAACAAATGCGGCCAAGCTTTCACATTCAGTTCTTCTATTGTATTTGTGGCCGCTAATACATCGCAGCACACTACTGACAGGTTTTCACCTGGTTCCCTGTTGTGGCGTTTCCACTGTATTGCTCCTGTCCATGCCTTGGTTAGCCATGATTTATTCGAAGGGGCCGGTGGAGGTTCTGCGGTTTCTTCAACTAAAAAAAATGCATTTGTTAAGGCAAATGATCTTTTTATAAATAAACTTTGGGTACTCTAGATCTCCACAATATCAATATGTCTATTATTACAACTATCACGCTCTTTATGAAGTTAATTGTTATTCTTGATCTCGATGAGAATAAAAATACAATTTGTTACTGCTTTTATTTATTTTGTAATCAAATGCATAATTTTGGTTGGCTACAAGAACATTAACCAGTCTTTAATGACCTTGTAAGTGTTACATAAATGGTAACATTGAAATGAGTAGGTTAATTTTGATTTCAAGCCAAGTCTACCACTTTGCCGGGTGATTGTTTTTCAATCTGCGCCCAGAGTTTATTGATCAGAGTCTGGTTTTTGGGTATAATTCCATGAATCAGCCGCTGCAGCAACTTTATTAAAATCATTAGCTTCAGTTTACCGCCAGGTGGGGGAGGAATTTCCACTATTGGTATCACTCCACCCACCCAGAGCTTTTCTAGTTTGTCATAAATCTTAGATGGTTCAATTTGGAACTGAAATTCTTCTCTATCATGAATTTGACCTTTATGAATCTTTGAGATCAATCTCACTGTAATCAAGTGCAAAATCAAGGTCTCTGGCCAAACTATGTTTGGGTCTTCGTTTGGCTTTGTTACTTTAGTTGCCTTGCAGGATAACCAGAGGTGTTGTAATTCAGGTGAGCACGTAATGCAGCTTGGCGTCGTCCATTTCAGCTGACCGATCCATTGGCCCGGCACAAGCCGTGTTGGCACACGTGATGGGCCTGCAGTCACTGTAGAAAAAAGAAGCAAATTACGGTCATTTATTAAATACAATTTTGCAATAAGGGTATAACTAACCCGCAGTAGGCCCACGTGGTGGATTACGGCCCACTCCCTCTCACCAAGAGAAGGCCTGTGTCCCAGCAGTGGGAACATTATTGGCGGATTATGCTACGAAAGGAGGAAGGAAAGGCAAACCAATGAGTTTCTTTTTACACAATTTATTTTCCATGCAGCTTGGTAACGCTATTTAAGAAAATGGAATTCCTTAAATGTAAAATAAGAAATATGATGATAATATATTGTATTAATTAATAACTAGCGAGCCGCCCCTGCTTCGCACGGTGATTACGACATATCAAAAAATCGTGATTTCCTTAATATATCAATAAAGTTTAAATTTCATGTTTTATACACGTAAACCTTCCGGAATAAATTCTCAATGATGCTGAAAACCGCACCAAGTTCCGTTACCTAGTTTAGAAGATCAACTTGGTCACACAGACAGACACGAAAAGCTACTTTAATTTATAATATGTATAGATATTCCACATAAATACGACAGACACAATAAAAGGAGGAAAAACATTAAAGAGAATACCCACAATATAACAAGACTAGATACTATACCTATTATCAAAAACTTAACAATAGAACAACTTAATACAAATACTATAATTTGTGATTCCTAATTAAAAGGCAAGAACTTACATTATAATATTATTTTAATGTACTTAAAATAGATAAATTTTACCTATCCTATAACCAATTTGATTGTTTACTTATAATAATAATATTATCTTAATTGTAATAACGTTTTTATATTCTAATATTTAAAAATATAATTTATATGTATTTACCTACTGAAGTAAAGTATAAAAACATTATTTCAGATTAAAATCCATATTTTGTTAGTAAAAGTCTAAACCTAATGTTAGTAAAAACACAAAATTGAAACGACTGACACCTGCGTGTGCAGCCGTATCCAGTGAACCAGCATGGGGCTGTCCCACCTATCACACAATACATTCAGGATGCTGTGGGGGCTAGCACGCATTCCACCGATCTTAGATCCAATTTACTTAATTATTATGCTTTAACTAGGAATCCTTACTTGATTTGCAAATTCCTAATATCAACAAGGACTTAGACAACAACGAACAACATGATGGACAATTCAACGAAGCGTAGCGATACTCCCCTACGAGAATAATACTCGTAGGTACTATTACTATTCTCGTAGACGAGTCGCTACGCTTCGTGCTACGTCGTAGCTCATATTGCTCTACGAATGCTACGATCTAGCTGCCTCTTTTTTTTTTATCCAAACCCATAACGTTATTAATTGCAGCATAGCATGGCAACTCGACGTCTATATTTTCTCTAAAGCTTTAATAACATAACCATAACATTTACTTAATAAAAACAATAGTATGCTACTTTGTCAAAAACACATTCGATCCAAATTAAAAAAGAAACGTATTTTAATAGTTCTTATGGGTGGTTGTGTTGATTCTTGACTCTGATGATAACGTCATCATAAGTGACGATGGAGACCCTGCATCCCTGTGGGGCTTTATTGCAAACCCAGTAGATCCTTCCGCCCAATTTCCGCTTACAATTGTACCTGTGTCCTTTTATCTGAAGGAGCGGAGTACCTCTATTTGTTGACATAATTCTAGCACCTGAAAAGCAAAAAAAAAAAACTTAGAAAACATACCAAATTATTTATAAAGAACATGCCTCTTTGAAATCATGACGATAACAAATTTGCAGCAGTTATTTTCAAATCTATAGTTCTTAGACCAATTATGCAGAAATGAAAGACATGTAAATGACAATGTTTTGCTTATAATTATGCCCAAGTTTTACTTTAGCTTTAACTTTATTTATAATGTTGGTCCTTGCACCCGGACTACCTAAACAGTTAAGTTCGTTGCTGATGTTATATGGGATCGTCTCTTAGGCCTATATTACACACGCTCAATCAAGACTAAAGCATTTATCATCGTTATAATCCACAGCTCGACTTCGCCCAGAGCAACTCTAGCTGAGTTTATATTAATAATAATTATTATTTTATTTCAGAATTAAACATCCGTAATTTGTTAGTACAACATTAATCTTAAACTCAGTTTGTAAACATGCAGGTTGGACAAATAATGGACGAGCGGGCAATCAAATTTCCCTGCAATGACATTCAGGAGGCTGTCCGAGCTGCCTCGGACGAGCTGCAACAGCGACGCGGCACGCTTACGTCTGACCGCTACGAAGCCATCAGCAAACATTCCCGACGCACTGCAGAAGCGTGGAAGCATTATGAATGCATTGTTGTATTGCACTCGAAGAACATTCATGGCTATCTGCGTACAACTTGTCCAAAGGCTGTACGTGTAAAATGTCTGACAATAATATGCTATAAAAAGCGTCACTTTCAGGTTTGTCGTTTAGGCGTCTCTTTTCTTGTGCCAATCCCCATGCTCCTGTGCCAGACTCGTCCGGGCTCTGCGATGGACTCAAGTATTACATAAAACTATTTTAAAGCCATTTGATTGGTTGAAACTAGTTTTTAGTAATACTTGAGTCTAGAGTAAGATTCCGGACCTTAGGATCGCGAAGTAAAGTTATATCTATTCATGTCAACCTAAATTAGATACTGGCTTTCCGAAGCGTCTCGAAAATACTTGGGGCGTTGACATTATTTCATAAATTTAAAAAATATAAATTAATTATTATAATTAAAAATTGTCCCTAAATAAATTGTAAGCTATTACACGTTTCAGGTTTTAAATTAGTATTCTCCGTAAAAAAACGCGAGATGGGATCTACATATTACATTGGTTTAAGTAATTTTAATTAAAAATAAAAGATCAAATAATATGTACAGTCGCCGGCACATCAAGCTACTACAATCTGTCAAATTTCTTTAATAGATTTTCAACTTTATCGCTAAAGCATAAGGTTCAAATTTGATTGGGAAAATTTGACAGTTTCGGGTAACTTGATGTGCTGGCGTTTACATAAACTCACGCCTTCTTCCCATGTGGGTAGGCAGAAACTATAGAACGCCACCTGCTACGAACCTTACATACTCGTTTTGCTTCGTTTACCTTCATACTTCAAATAATATGTGTATATATAAATACAAATAAAACACACATTTCAAACTAAAATAATAATTTTATATCTTTAACACAATAAGCTGATAGAACAAAGAAGCTGGGACCAACATTTATGTAAGAAGTTACTTACCTACCTACATACTAAAAATATAAAAAAGGTTTTCTGATAAATGAGTTCGTAAAGAAATATTAATTTCAAAAATTAATAAAAGACAAAACGTTATAATATTTGGCTAATTTCTAAACTTATCGACGATATTTCATTACCTATTTAATAAGTTTACAAGGTTATTATATAGTAAATATAATCTTACTGATGGAAGCAATAATTATAGCACTTTGGGGACGGTTTATTTCAAAGAATAAACAAAACCATGCAGCTAGTGTAGATATTACCGTCGTAAAATATGAGACTACTCTGTCTGAAATATAATATATGGTAATAAACAATTTATTATCAGAGCAGACACCAACACAGCTTGACCAGCGAATTAAAATGATGGTCAAGATATCTCCAGAGCGCCCCCGTACAGCGAGAATATCCAGTTGGGTACCCACCATCGGCGTTTTCACCCGAAAGAAGCTAGGTATCCACTTTGTTTACGCACCAACTGTGCTCCGCGCATCTGCCTTGTGATTGGATAAAAACAGCCATCACATCGAAGGAGGTGCGCGAAGCACAGTTGAACATGTTGGATACCCTAGCTTGGTTGGCGAAAGCGCCAGGGTACCTCACGATATTCAAATTTTATTAAGTTTTTTGCAATTTGCAGGTACCACAGAATAAAGACCTATTCAAACCTAAGCGATATTCGCTGCCGCTATTGGTAGCGGCACATACCGCGCAGGTTTCACTCAGGTATTTAGTATTTAGTTCCGCGGCTAGAGCGACCTGAGCGGTATTCGCTGCCGCTGTGGGTAGAAGTGCACACCGCGCGGGTTTCGCTCAGGTATTTAGTATCAAGTTCCGCGGCTAAACCGGAATAGTTGGTACCATAGTACCGCATAGGTATTGTTTCGCTTGTTGGGCGAAACCTCGAACTCGGTATTCTACCCACAAGGATAGCGAAATCCGCTTTGGTGTGAACAGTAATATTACCGCCTACCCACATTACCCACTCGGTTTTCTCTACCGCAGACGGTAGCAAATACCGCTTAGGTTTGAATAGGCCTTTATTACCATAAGAACCATCAATACAACTGTCGAAGTACAAATTATCCTACTGATTTACTATTTCATGATTGTATCATTCTGTAAATACATACGGTACTGTCGCGAATCATATTTTGATCAACATACAACATGAGACTGACCTGCAAATTGCAAAAAACGCGGGCTACCCTAGCGCATCCCCCTTAACAGCACGCGTTCGAGCGGAACGCGGATTGTTTGATTGGCCACCGTTCAAACGCAACGTACAGCGGTCGAGCAATGCTTCTGTCTGCCCTGAATCTATCTTAATGGTTATGCACACATTTCTGTTTAATCACGACGTCGTTGAAGGTAGTGATCGTGGCTCTGCAACCCATGCTGTTCCTACAACAGATCCACAAAGACCTGGCTCCAGAACTGCGGTTGTTCCGGTTAAACCTGTACTTCCCCACTTGGATCGCCGGCTTACCATAGCGTGTCTTAGTATATATCAGAACTAAAAAGGTTAAATTAATAGTGTTAGAACTTGTACCGAAAATTTTGCCCCGAAACTGTACTACATACGGAAAAGTAAAAGGTTACATTGTCGTTTCAAACTCGTTTATTGCAAACTTGTATCATATCAGGAGCACCAGCATAATTAATAAAAATAAAATTAAAGAAGTAATCATTTTATTTAACTAAGAATGCTTAAATACAAAACAAAAATAATAATAATTAAGTTCTTAAATCTAGGTTCATCAGGCTTTCGCATTCAGCCGTTATTCAGCCATTTATTTTAGTAAATCTCAAAGAATTGTAAAAAAGAAAACAAATACTGATAAATAAAAGTGAAAAAAAAAACTTTTTTACAAAAAAAAAAACCACCGACTTCCAAAAAAGACACTACAAAGTGATAAATAACTCGGTCGGGTTCGCATTTTCGTTGTTTACCACCGACTTCCGAAACTAAAGTTATTTTTCACTCTGTAGTGTCTTTTTTGGAAGTCGGTTGTTTTTTTTTTTTTTTTTGTAAAAATGTTTTTATTTTTTACTTTTAAGTTGTAATTACCCTACACAAATTCGTATAACACTACTTGCTATGTAAATATCAGTGACAGGAAGTCATTATTACATCATCAATATAAACTACCTAAGTGACAAAAATATGTATTATTGAAGCTAACTCAAAAACTACCTACCCAAGCAAAGTTAAAAAATTTATATGGGACCAACCATCCCTGACGCATACCATATGCATTAAAAAAAATATTTTTTAAATCTATTTACAATTGCCGTTGATATCGCATAACATACATACAAAAAAAAAACAACATACAGTCGAATTGAGAACCTCCTCCTTTTTGATGTCGGTTAACCGGTCATGCGGCGCGGTTCGCCGATCGGCGACGAAACAATAGAAAATCAAGCGGCGCGGTTCGCCGATTGGCGACGAAACAATAGAAAATCAATTGTGTCTCATTAGCAGAGCTTGACAGATTAAAATCTGATGGCATTCCTACATTTAACCTTTATTCAGTCTGTGTATAAAATGCTTCAAGGGTGCTACTTCGCAAGATTCGATTTCTTGTGTGCAATGGCGACATGTCAAAACTTGTTAAGAGTCAGGCTCCATATTGATTGCTTGTGTTTTATCGATAGATTCTTCGGCTGTGTTAAATCGCCACCTACCATGACGCTTTAAAGTCAATTAAATCGCCCCAATGTAGTTGAAGTTCTTCTAAAGCTGTGTCCGGTGTAAGAGTCAGCATCTGGTAATCGTAAAAACTTCGCGATTTCCTTCGGCATGGTACCAAATTTGTTCACACCAATAGGTTGAACCGTACATTTACCTTTTTGAAAATTTTGAAAAAACCGGGGATTTTTTGATTTTTTCGAACGTAGAGCTTCATATTTCTTTACTATGTCATAATACGGACCGTGAATAGAAAATGTTCGTGGAATCTTGTTTTTAGGATTACTGACTCTGACTAGAAGCGTTTTGCCGTGATGCTCTATATCTTTAGTTGTAATATTTTGTAGTTCATGGCGTCGACATCCCCCAGCAATTCCGAATATTAACGCAACCTGGTAAAAGATAAAACAATCATAAGGTATGAAGCAGTTAAGCAACGACACAAAATAATAAATATGTAGTAGGTATAGATTAAGATCATCGCACACATATGTATAAGCACTGCACCAGATCACCATCACCTCGTTTATCGACACATCGACAACAGAACGGAAGCTCGTGGCCGGGTCGGCGCAGGCGAGGCCTAGCCGCTAACGCCGAGAGAAAGTCGCTCTTCTGGCTAGGTATCACCTCGCTTATCACACGGTAGAGGTTGGTTGACGGCTGCCACACATAACTCATCACGCCTTTTTACCCGAAAGGTATTGTGTAAGTATCTGTATTGACAGTACACCCACATTACGTCAGTTATGTGTAAGTCCTATGTAATAACACCCTTAACTGGGATCTTATTCTCGGTTTATGGTTTTGTATTTGATTTTGACGTAGTCGTGGCTAAGGAGAGGTAGGTAAGGTGTCTGTCTTGTGTCTGTCACCGCTCAACCACAAACTCGGTGACCGCTGTTTACTACCAGCCGATCTATTCTGTAAAAATCTCACCGTGCAAACGTAGGTGAAGTAAACTGTCAGTCAAGTCAATCGCTAGGATCAGATGAAATGAGAGTTCACCTAAGTTTTGATGGAAAGAAGAAGATCGGGAAGAGGAAGATCTTCAAGGAGTTTCTATATTTATGTCTGTAATTTATATGGTGTACATAATAAAGAGTATTCTATTCTATTTTATTCTTTACAGAATAGACCAACTGATACCGAGTTAAGTCGACGCTGATCTCGTTTAGTGCTTATACGTGTGCGTTGACCTTAATTAGTTCAACTGACCTTTGTTGCCAAGTACTGACTATCCGGAGCTTCTTTCAAAAACTTTTCAACGTTATCTCCTGACAATATTTTGAACTTCTGACTTTGAAAACCGTCTAAGCGTTTCTTTAAAAACGCCGTCAGGTTGGTATACTTTTTGATGTCAATACCATTTTTGGTAGAAACAGTCCCTTTCAACATGGAGTAAATACAACACAGCGTGCTGGGCTTGTATTTACGTGCCAGTTCATTGAAGTAACTCAAAAATACATTCTCACTAAATGATTGGTCATTTTGACTGTTTCTCCAATGGATGAAGTTGTCATACGTTAAGGCGTATCTGTTCTTTGTTCTTGGTAACAGACTTTCACCTGCGTTTTGTGCCTCCGGAAGTGGATCGGGGAGAATCAAAACTGAAAAAAAAAAGAAGTATTATGTAACTAATTGATGTTGATTTTTTCTAAAACATTCTTAGAAACAACACATAACGTCGCCGCACGCCTGTAAGTATTCCCCAAAGGGTTAGAGATAGAGATGTACCTAAATATGTGGATCTGTGGTTTAATTTGCTCAAACAGAGGCACTGATGAAAAAGTCAAACAGCCTTATAAAATAAATAAATAAAAATGAATATTTTTTGTATTTACTGGTTGATGTTAGCCTGCATCATTCCACTGCTGGGCAAAGGCCTCTCCCAATGCCTTCCAGCTCTTTCGATCCAGAACTAAAGTGGACCACTGATCGTTTGTTTTGTTCAGCTCGTCTCGCCATCTTATATGGAGTCTGCCGCGACGCCTTCTAGCTGTGTCAGGCCTCCACGTGTATTTAGGTACACAAATTAATATTACTTGAATGACAAAACTTAATAATGAAATACTATGCTTATTTATTCCATTTTATTTATCAACACTGATTATACATAATATAATTATTTACAAAATGTTGAGGCATAAAATTACTGTGATTAAAAAAAGCCTACATTATGTAATAATCATAAAGTAACCCGCCTGTTTAATACGATTTATTATGAACCTAAAAACGGTGCAATAAGACCCGCTTTGAGAGCAAGTGTGTTGAAAACATAAAACTAAAATATGTAATACGCAAAACCTACACACTAATAAAACAGTTTTTTTTCCGTCGAAGACTATGAATCAAGATAATACAGTCATAATAGATATAGGCGGTGAATTACATCTAAGCTCTTCTAAGCTCTTTTAAAAGAATACAATTCACTTATCATGAGAAATAAAAGTTAATCTTAATACTTGATACACGAACTAATGAAGAACGGTAGGTACTCGTCAATAAACTAGTACCTAAGTACAGATAGTGCCATCCACGAACACGCGCACCACACTCTTCCTAATCGGTAGTAGTTATCGCTAGTTAATTCCGCGCGTGTTTAATTTTTGACAATACTCTAATTACCCACTAATTAGTAATTACTGTGTATCGACAAAACTGAAATACTATCGGAATGTTGCACACTTAGAGCGGTTTCGCGGTCCGATCCCAATCTGATCCGAACCCGAGAAATCAATCCGAATTGGAAATTGTTCTGAATTCTGACGGATAGAGTTCAGATGTAGTGCGGAACCCCTCATACAAATAGGACTAAGGTCACATCGGACCGGCATTTCTCGGATTCGGATCGGACGTAGTGCGAAACCGCTCTAAGCATTAAAAAGAAGAGTGGGGCGCGTTTTCGTGGATGGCACTATCTGTAGTAGATGCGCAGGTATATTTTTCTTACAATGCTGGTAACTAGAAAAAGCCAGTGTACCATTACATATCCTTTCTTGATGGCAAGTCCATAGCAATTACACATTGTTAATAGCAGAAAGCTATCAATATTTTTAATTTGTTAATGTTTCAAAATGATAAGATAGCTTAGTACCTAAATGTATTTTATACTTTAGTAGGTATGTATTTTAACCGGTCAAGCGTCGCGGTTCGCCGATCGGCGACGAAACAATAGAAAATCAATTGTGTCTCATTAGCGGCGCTTGACAGATTAAATAATTAATAATTTAATGTAGTAGAAGCAAATGATGAAATCAAAGAAATAACACTGACTTTATAAATAGGTGATTGATTTAAAATCTAGAGAAAGTCCACATTCAAAATGTGGTGCTTTAAGGTTTTTTGTATAGAGTAAAGGACTGGATCTCCTTATGTCTTCTACAAATGATTATGAACATGTTTATAATGAACAATAGTTCCATCCACAGTAGTGACGGACGCTTTACAAGCCACATTGTTCCCATATCGTCTGCTGCTTCGCATACAGAACCACGTAGCTTTGGTTCCTCGACATCTATTGTTCTTATAGTAACGATAATTGCCTATAAACAAAATCGGTCGACCTGTCTTTGTATGCGAAAACAGGATGTCTGCAAAAAGAGATGGAATCTTGTATTCTTAAGTAGATAGGTAACGATTAGGGTATGAAAGTTAACATTCAGAATGTGTTATAACTATACTCTAATTTAATTTTCTCTATAATATTTTTCTCTTATATTATTATGGGATCCTTTGACTCAGTAGAAGCCGTTCTCGTATGTGATAATGGTAGCCTTGCAGCCACTACACCTGGCTCTACTGCAGCACCACCACCCATTGTGACCATTACTTTTGGTGAGATCCCCAAGCAAGATAACCGGCCTGCCGGAGCGGGATGTCAAAAAAACCACTGCAATTAGGAATGGGATTACTTATACTTACTTGGTTAGTAAGTATAAGTAATCTATTGTTCTTATAATAACGATAATTGCCTATAAACAAAATCGGTCGACCTGTCTTTGTATGCGAAAACAGGATGTCTGCAAAAAGAGATGAAATCTTGTATCCTTAAGTAGACAAGTAAAGATTAGGGTATGAAATGCTACTGATGCCGCAATCAACGTGGACACCTACTGGACTTTATTTATTTATTTCTAAAACACTTAGCTTATTTTACATTTGATTTTAGCCACAAAACGAAAACCACACAACGAAAACCTCTCAGGGTTTATCTGTGTGCTGGCGAGCCGTTTACTAAACTTTTACAAAACATTATTACAAAACTATATAAAAAAAAAAAAACAACGAGGAAGAGTACCATCGACGCGAAAACAAGAAGAAGGGTATGAAAGGTTAAATGCAGAATGCATTATTACTAAGGTATAATTTGTTTTACTATTTTATGATTATGGGGTCCTTTGACCCTGTAAAAGCCGTTGGCGTATGTTTTGATGTTAGACTTGCAGCCAGTGATCCTGGCTCTACTGCAGCGCCACAACCCAATTCGACCATTGGTTATGGTGAGACCGAACCGATGCTCCCCAAGCACGATGACCGGCCTTCCAGAGCGGGACGTCTTAATAATCACTGTAATTAAGAATGGGATTATTTAATAACATATTTTTTAACAATCTGTAACACAACTATCTATTTACACTAGATACTGACTATACGAATAAATACAAAAACAAAAGGACACGTAGGCGTCGAAGTACCGCTGTCATCCGGAAACGAGCCCAGAAGACTGGCAGGTATGAAAGGTAAAATTGAGAATGCATTAATACTAAATTCTTATTTAATTTCTCTTATTTTCTCTTATATGATTATGGGGTCCTTTGACCCTATAGATAACGTTGTCGTGTGTGGCGATGGTAGCCTTGCAGCCACTGCTCCTGGCTCTACTACAGCTCCACCACCCAATGTGCCCTCCAATGTTACTTCTGGCGAAATTGAACCGATGCTCCCCAAGCAAGATGACTGGCTTGCCGTACCGGGATTTCGTAAAAATCACTGTAATAAAGAATGGGATTACTTACTACCCAAACTAAGGTTAGTAAAGGACATCATTCACCGTTCATACATTTTTGGGCTAAATGTGAAAGTCAAAGAAAAATATATTACATACATATATTTTCTTCTTAATTTTTTTACTACGGGACTAAATCGGGTCATTCTCAGTTAAGTTACACGAGTTCAAAAAAACATTTTTTTATTCTTATTTGAGACAGGCTTAAGAGTGATGTTATCCAGCAGGAGTAGCATGGACCGCGTATTTTTAGAGTTACCTATAAAAACATGTGTTACATAATTAATTTTTTTTTACTTAAACAAACCACTAAATAGAACCAAAACCAGTTACCTATTTAAATCAGTTAATACTGGCGCTGTTATAAAAAAAATATGAATAAAACTTTATTTCTAACACTACAGTATGAAATGAAATTTAAAACTTGCACCAAATCAAAATAGGAGGTGCAGTAACTGTTACACAATCATTATATTATATATTGCCATTTATATTTATTAAAAATTGTGTAATTATCGTCTTAGATAGTGCAAACTAACTTATTGCCTTCAAATAGACACGAAGTATCGTCGTTCCAGCAAAAACTTTTTTTTTAATCAAAATTATGAAAACAACTATGAAAATTAAAGTATCAGTTTTAGAGCGCGACCGATAAGCAATCCATTCGTTGCAGAGTTCACAACATGCAGCAAGTTGGCAACGCGTTGAACTAGCGGTATTTACCTAATTTTGCCCGTTCCTAGTAGGAACGGGCAAAATTATAGTATATATATAGGAACAACGAATATAGTATATATATATAGTATAATATATAGGAACTTCCTACGATAAAAAGGGCGCGCGACGACGACGTTGCGAAATTACTTGCCTGCGCGCACGTATGTGCATCCTTTTCCTTAATGACAAGCTCTAAATTTTCTTTATAATACGTTGAATTAGATATTTTAATTTAGCACACCTATTCAATTTCATCGTGTGTACAGTTCGACACAACTTAGATGTAGCATCGGCAAAATTCGTAAAACGTTCGTAATTCGTATTCGTAAATCTTTATTACTACTTTAGGAAAAATTGATCATTTTTTTCTAAAGCAGTAATACAGATTGGTGATTTTGAAGGCGCACTCAGTTCGGATGTGATCGGTTTTACGAATTTTGCCGATGCTACATCTAAGTTGTGTCGAACTGTACCTTGTGCGAAGAATAGCTAAGGCTCTCAATTTAACAGTAAAAATGATAACTGTGACGTTTACTGGCAAAAAAAGCTATTTAGTACTATAATTCGATTACTGTTATTATTTTAAACATACAAAAAATTGTATTTTTCTAACTTGTATAATAACGCAGGGAATGACCCTACTGAATAGGTCCCATAATAAAAAGTGAAGATAATAACATAATTATTCCAACGGATTATAACTTTTTGCCCAAAATGAATGATCTCCTTTCTTGTATGAAAAAAAAATTAAAGTATAATATCTACTTTTATTTAATGACAAGAAATTACATTTACTGCAATACGTTAGCTTAATACTTGCTATTTATTTCAACTTAATTATAACAATACGATATAGATCATTCAAAATAACAATTCGATTTAAAAAAACAATGCTACCACATTCTTCACATTAATGCTCAAATTACTTCTGACATACCGATTACTTATAAGTAAACAGATCGATTTTGGATTGGAATCCAAGAGTTCGTCATAAACTAATGGAATTTGTTCACAGCATTAAACAGCAATTATGGACAATATTTTATTTGAAATCTTAAAAAAAGATTTAATAAAAAATATATTTAAAAAATCTCGATTATTCTAAAAACGTGCTTAAAATAACTTATCTACTTACCCCCTTACTAATAAACGTATTATATCAGATGAATAGTTACACACCGATTTCTCTCTTTCAGTCGTCAGTAATTTGAATTTCGAAAGAAGAAGACAAAGCGTTGTGTAACTATACAGACGCTATACAACGTTTATTAGTAATGGGGTTAGTGTGCATAAGCCGAGCGACATGCGACGCCGACAGAGGTAACTGCAACCGTCGACGCGTGCCGGCGGCAGTCGACGACGCGCCGGGCGACTGTCGCCGATACACGTCACTCGTGTTGAGTACTGTGCTCAAATACACGAGCGGCATGTTGTCGCGGCCTGTAGCCGACACGCGTCAACGGTTGCAGTTACCTCTGTCGGCGTCGCGTGTCGCTCGTGTATGTACACTTAAGTTGATCATCCAAACAAAAAGAAGTGGGTGCTAAGACCCACAAGTGGGTCATGTACTCATAAGTTATGATTATGCACATTCTTAACATGTATGATAGTTCCATCCGCTACGATGAGGGATGCTCGACAACCACTGCTTCTCTTGCTGCAGAACCACGCGGCTTTAATTCCTCTGCTTCTATTGTTCCTGTAGTAGCGACAGTTGCCTATGTCCAGCACGGGATTACCGTTTCTCGAGCGCGCAAACCTTGGCTCCAGATCTTCCAGAGATATTAAACCTGAAAAGAAACTTGATAGTGTCTGTGAGAGTTTTAATTGAAATTCAGGATTAATCCGACAAATATTTTCGTGTCCATTCCGCCAGAGTCGTATATATATGACCAAATAACACAGCTCGTTTAATCTATATTATTATTACATCATCACAGCTCGTTTCATCGGTATTTATTTTTCGTTTTTTTTTTTTTTTTGTCCGGCGCTGGGGGCACAATAACTGATATAAAGTCCGGCGGTTAAAAGTTTAAAAATTGTAATTTGATGTGGAGACAACCAACACGACAGTAAATACAAACACAGTATTTTGGAACTATGAAATAAATCCTAACATCGAATAATAAATACAAACACAGTATTTTGGAACTATGAAATAAATCCTAGCATCGAATTTGAAAAAATGTTTTTTTCTAACAATCTAAATACGTATTTTACTAATTTTTGACTAACCTGTTGGATATATTTGGTTGAATGTTCATATGTAGACTGGGAACGGCATTAGAAATACGCGATATAATTTATTGTCATCTCCACCTTGTCCACAAAGATATTTTACCTCTTTTCAGAATCATCGAACGGACATCAAAATTCTAATTAGTGGTGCAATAATAATGCTTTTTTTCTTATAACAATTTTATCTAATACTGCATAAACACAAACTGTACAAATATTGTCTGAACAATAAACACTTAATTATTTGATTAACAATATAATAACTGCCTGTAACGCATACACAATAGTAAACAATCTCCATGAAACGTAATTCAGGCTGGCAGGGACATCGATGAGCGACCTGCTACCATAGATTCAATAGGTACAGACGCCAGCACACCAAGCTACTACAATCTGTCAAACTTTAATAGATTGTCAACTTTATCGCTAAAGTATAAGGTTCAAGGTTGATTGGGAAAATTTTAAAGTTTCGGGTAGCTTAATGTGCTGGCGTCTGCACATGAATCTGAAGCCCCAGGTGTTGAAATTTTCATCGGTTATTAAAAAAAATGCAGTTCTATACATTTTGACCGCATATTGCTCTATGGTTCAGAAGTTATTTTTTTGATAACCAACGAAAAATGTCTACGCTAGGGGGTCTTGAATCATTTGCTGAATTCATCGTAAGGTTTGTTTGCGCGTTGATGTCCCTGCATACACAGGGCATAACAGACATATACAGGACATATACAGGGGTATATGTCGCATGATCCCATCGGATCAAAAGTTGAAAGGTTAACAATGATTTCAGACTTTCTGTATTTGAACTAATGATTGTGGTTTCCTTTGCACTTGATGATGACGTTATCATAGGTGGTGATAGTAGCCTTGCAGCCACTGCTCCTGGCCCTGCTACAGGTCCACCAACCATTGAGACCTCGACACCTATTGTTCCTGTTAAACCTGTAGACCCCTATTATGATGACAGGCCTGCCGCAGCGAGATGTCGAGAAAATTGCTGTAACGGAAAGAAAATCAAATTCTAAAAATGGCAAAGGCTACTGGCAATATTTTTGTGGTAGTATTTATTTTCATCGTAAATAAGGTTTTATATATATTTTGTGATCAATATGAATGAGTTTATCAAGAAGGGCTTAGGTAAACCTAGCCTTTCTTCTAATGTAATGGAATCCATGACGAGGATCTTTTTTATATACGTATAATAAATCCTTTAATAATGCAAGTTATACAATATTCGTAATTTTAGTTTAAGATAAGAAGTTATTGTTGACCAATATTTGGTAATAAGATACATCTGCTTTGATACCAAGTTTATTTAGGTTCAAGTACTTACTCCTTGTGTTTTATTGGCTGCCGGCGTACCACATGGCGTCACTTTTAATGATTTTAATTATTAGAAACAGGAACCTAAGACAAGAGTGGATGTTGAGTAAATCATAAAATCGAGATGACTTTCAGGACGACACAGGGACTGATTTTTTTTTTGGCAAACTCAATGCAATTTTTTAAATCTACAATGCTTCACAACAAATAAAACATTATAATTATGTATAAACAATTTTAATTTAATCATATTCAATTCTCATCTTCCGCTGACAATCCATGATTATGTTCGTTTATGATTTTTACAATGATGTCATCAACGGTGACGAGACCACCTCGACAGTGATTACTGGTCCACTTGCAGCATCGCCATTGCTTCCTACTGCTGAACTGGTCAACATTCTTAGCACGATAGGGCTTGTACCAGTTGTACCGAAAATTGTTGAACAGGATCACTGGCTTGCCATACCTAGATGTTGAGAACACTGCAGCTGTAAAGAAGTCCAAATTCAGAAAGGGACAATCCACAAAAATCATAATTCAAAATAAATGATTTTGAATAAAAATGAAATAAATTAATTAAAGCAACATAAAAACAGAAATGAAACTGGTTACAATCTTCATACCTACGTGAATTAAAGAAATATTTTGAATAGTTGATTTGTGAATTCACGTTTAATTAAAGAAATTATAATGATACACGTAAGCATGTAAAATATTAGGTCCTTACATATGAAATTGGCGTTTTGTATGGAAGGAACAAAAAGTCGAATATTTTTTAATATAATATATTTAATTAATCAAAGTATGAACCATTGTTTTCAATGCACTTTTGCCATCTTATAGGTAGTTCATTGATCCCTTTACTAAAAAAACCAGTCGGACGGGAATCAATAAAATCTTTGAAGGCGATTTGGACTGCCCCATCGGAGTTGAATTTTTTCCCTTGCAAAAAGTTATCCAAATTGCGAAAAAAATGGTAATCTGTTGGAGCAAGGTCCGGGGAGTACGGAGGATGTCTAAGACATTCCAATTCAAGTAATGTAACGCAGCAGTCGACGCGCGTTTGCCGGTTTGCTTCAGTCAATTCGTGAGGTACCCACCTTTCAAGCTTTTTAATCTTCCCAATTTGCTTCAAGTGAATTAAAACAGTTTTATCACTAACATCGAAGCCTGCAGCTAACTCGGACGTGGTTTGCGATGGGTCCGCTTCCACAATAGCCTTCAATTCTCCATTATCAACTTGGGTCTCAGGCCGTCCACGGGGCTTGTTCTGCAGGTCGAAATTTCCAGAACGAAAACGTTGGAACCAAAAACGAACTGTGTTTTCTTTTGCAACATGACCGCCATACACATCATTCACCCTTCGAGTCGTTTCCGCAGCACTAGTGCCACGGCGGAACTCGTACTCGTAAATAATGCGATATTTTAAATTTTCCATTTTGTAAAATGAGTGACGCAAACAGAAAAAACAGAAGAAAAAAAAACAAATGAATGACGGTCATCGAAGCACAAATACATGAGTAAATAGCTGTACAAATTTGAATTTGGAATTCCTTACCAAAGAGGAGAAATTCGTGATTAAAGTGGCCAGTACGAAAAACGCCAATTTCATATGTAAGGACCTAATATATCGGTTGGTGGTAACGAATACGATTATCTAGGTGATATAGAAAGTGTATGATCATTTTAATATTCTTATGATTGATATTATCACAGTTATACCACTAGACACTAACTATTCCATTTCACTTCGAAAAACTTAAGTCAGCAATTCCCATCTTCTGCTGTCTTGCCATGGTTATGCTCGTTCATGAATTTTACTATGACGTCATCGACGGTAATGAGACCTCCTCTACAGCCCTTACTGGTCCACTTGCAGCACCGCCATTGCTTCTTACTGAACTGATGAACGTGGTGCGAAAGAGGCGGCTTGTGCCAGTTGTACCGATAGTTGTTGAACAAGATCACTGGTTTACCCCACCTAGATGTTGAGAACACTGCAGCTGTAAATACGTCAACATTCAAATCGATTCACTGCACAAAAAAGTAAATTCAATTATAATTATAATTACAAATTATCAATTAAAGTAAAAGTGAAATAAATGAACTAAAATAAAAAGGAAATAAACAAATTAAAGTACCTATAATTAAATAAAGATAAATAAATGAAAATAAAGCAACATAAAATAAAAAAATTATCACTGGCTTGCGGGCTACGGTCCATTTGGGACGACTTGACGAAAATCAAAATTAATTTTATTTTCATTCTGCAAGTCATCCCCAAGTTAAAAAAAAAAAAAATTTTGCCGTCCAATACGTTTAAGTCGAGTAGGTATTGAAGTTTTCTATAGGACAGTTGATAAATTTTTCGCGATTACGATATTGGTCCCATGGAGGAAAGTTGTTCAGTTTGATGGTCTGTACCACACCCTCCTTTGAAGACTAACCCTGTCTGTATAGTCCTCCAGACCGTATTTTGGCCATGGCGGACAAACTACCTTCGGCGCGGGAGATATTATAGTGTACAAGTGTGGCTATAACAGAAACTTGGTAAAAGATACAAGATTATTGTTTAACAATGATTGTGCACATTTCTATAAGCTTGATCACATGTTGACCTTTGTTCCCACAGCGTGTGAACCTATGTCTACCGATCATCATAAAAGGCTTCCCGTAATTGGTTGTACCAAATCTTATGACGTCGTCGTCGTCGAATGAAAACGAAAAAATGTTATGTGGAGATACGTGTGTGTTAAACTATTATTTTCAACTACCTAACTAATGAAATTCAAAAATATGTCTTTGTTGACAGGAAAGAAAAATCTGTAAATTCTGAAATTAAGAAAATTTTATATGAAATGAATCAAATTAAAATACTGTCAGTTATCAGTATCACTTAATCGCTACATTGTAAACAGATTGATAGTGCTTGGATTCACAATGATCTTCTTAACGAAAAGACTGCAGCATCCTCACAACAGGCAAAACACAATGATTTTGTTGTGAAAATAAATCATTACCTATAGGTCTTTAAACAAAACATACCTACAACCAATACTTACAATAAATCATTTCATACAAAATAAGCTGCAGAAAATCTTAGAATCCTACTAAAAAAGGGTCACTAAACAAAAAAACTTGTGTTACACAAAATCAATGCGTGTGTTCATTCCTGGTCCTGATAACTTCTTGTTCTAGCGTAGTAACTGTCACCCTGCACTTCTTCGTCTGCCATTTTGAACAGACCCAATGAACTAAGGGTCCTTTTGAATAAGTCCGTTTATAGTAACGATATTCGCCGATTTGTATCACAGGTTTGCCAAATTTAGATTTTGTGAATATTGGTGCTGGAAACATAAACTGTAAATGTAACGTAATGTAAATGTGCGTTTCTACGAGCGGAGCGGAGACGGACAGAAAGCGACCAATCACAGACGAGACCAGAGACGTAATGTGGATGTCGAAGGTCACACTAAATATATAAAGAGTTGCAGGTTAGCTGCAGTGTTTACATAAAAACCACTGCTAATGGTCGTAGTAAATAGGCGGTTATCACACTGAACCGGAATCCGCTCCGGTGTGCGGTGCTGCGGTTTTTAACTTTGACTATAGACCGCACGGAGATGCAGTGTCAGTGTGTTATACCCTGCGGTTTTAGTATACAAATCATTCATCAAGATTCTATGGTCAAAGTTAATAAACACAGCACCGCGCACCAGAGCGGCGTCCAGTGCAGTAAGAAAACCGCCATAAATTGACTTCCGACAACGGAACTTTTTTTGTTCGTTGATGTGAGTTACGGACGTCAACTTAAACAATCAAACGTGTGTCAAGACATTTTGTTGACTGTACATAAATAAAAAACTAAAATGATCAAATGCGAATTGTATTTCGATTAAAATCACAATTTATACGACCAAAAAAACAATGCATGGACTGTTGAAAGATGATATGACTAGAAAGGGACTCACAGAGATGACGACTAATAGAGAAGTATGGAAGAAAAAGACATGATGCGCCGATCGCAAATAAATTGAGGTAGGTGAGGACAAGAGAATGATGATTTGACTTAAAATCATGATTTCTATCTCGAGAATTATAACCAGCGGGGCAATTGCGTAACACATTATTAATCAAAATCGGTTTCATTTTCACGGTTTAACAACATTCATTGCGTTATTTACGTGTTGAGCAGACAAATTTTTCGAACATATCTTCTTATCTGTCCTATTAAGTAGTATGTCCTATAAGTCTGTCTTCATGCTCGCCTAGTAATGGTTGTGCTGTTGTCTCGAGTCGATGATGGTGTTGTCCACGGTGGTGACAAGCGCTCGACACTTGTTAGAACTCCACTTGACGCACCGCCATTGCTGCTTACAACTTGACTGCTTAGGCATATAATACGGCACATACAAGTTGTACCGGTGGTTGTTAAACAACATAGCTGGCCTTCCACACTTCGAAATTATGGGTATTACAGCTGAAATGTTTGAGTTCATTTAATATAGGATTCTTAACCTCACAACAGCATGTTAACGCACAGGTTTAGATATTAGTCCCGATAAAAGTAAAATTTGTTTGTTTAGAAGAGGTTTCGCAGGTCAGTTACCTATATGTAGATGCCCGTTTAAACAGGACTTTGTTAGAGTTAGAAAGACTATGTGACCATGTATAAGTACTTAAGATTGTGGCTAATATAGTATATAGCTACATTCATCATGCAGATTAAAGCTCTGCAGCCCTGGCTCCACGTATAATACCGCCACCTCTAACTCAAACTCAAAGCATTTATTTCAATAAAACCATGTACAGGCACTTTTGAATTGTCAAAATTAAATAGTCGGTCATTTAGTCAGAAAGTTGAAGCTAGTTGCCCATTCCAAAACGTAGATCTCCATGGAGAAGAACGGGCAAGAAACTCCATGAACACTTTTTTAAATCAAGATATTACAAAATCCTGGGTACATTATTCTTGTTGCCTCTACTGAGGACTCTTGACACTAACGTGGTATCTGATGTACCGATGATAGGAATTGCTTCCACGGCTTGTCTTGTATGTTAGAACTGTAATAAATATTGTAAGTAACTTAAAAATGAAATAACGAAAAAAATCGTGATGTCATTAGTTTGATATTGCACACAAATTATAAACAAGTGTGCAGTGCTAGTTTTAATTTTTAGTTGAACATAATGTACACGAACATTTTTAGATGTTAGCTACAAACAAAATTATAGTATATCTAGAAGAGTCTTCTAGAATGTTTTAAACTTTGGATCTTTGCTTTTCTCGATGTACCTACGTGTTCATTGACCGACCGGATCACTTCTCCATTAAATATAATGATATAGGCCGGACACTTATGGCTAGCCACCTTCGAACAGCGCCACTGCCTCTTTGGACCTTTATACCTTCTGAATCTGTTGGCGATGCTGTAACGATGCTCTCCAATCTGCATCACTGGATTCCTTCGTTGTGACTTTGAATATTTTGGAACTGAAAAATGTATAGAATACAAGGAAATATATAATTTACTTATTTCATTTAAAAAAAAAAATATACAGTAACCTGAAGCAGGAGTTTGAAAAAAACTTGTCAATTTCTGTAAATTATTTATTACAATAACAATGATCGAATGATTAGACTGCTTAGGTACTCAGTCCATTAACATTATACAAAGCTTAACCGATATATCCGCATATTATTTTTGATTTAAAGAGTAATTTGTCACATCTTTTCATTTTAATCTATTTATCTCTAAAATTAAGAACATAGCCACCATAGAAATATAAAAATTATATCTAAGATAGCCACCTTCACGCAGTCTTCTCACAGAACTGCAAACATATTTATAAACTGCCATAGCTCTGGGCATAATTCTTTACTCGTCAGCAGTCATTAGACGATAAGTCCCTTTTCACACGTTCAGGCTGCCCATTGGACACCCGGCCTTGAAAAGTGGATATGGATCCCAGTAGACAATTACCTTACTACCAAAGTTGTTTAGTCTAAACACTGTCCAACACGACACTTATGTATAGAATTTGATTTGACGTAATACTGACATTAGAAACACGTTGTTGTCAGACACTTAATAGCTGATGACGTTGATTACGGCAAGACTTTTAGACACTTCATCTTATGGATGAGTATGTCCTTTCCCAGAAGTACTGATGATAACGTTATCATAAGTGGTGATGGCCGCTCGACAGTTGTGCATTGAAGACCACTTCACACATATCCACAGGGCTCGCATACCTTTGCTGCTACTGTGCCTGTTAAACCTGTGGTGGCCAAGGTTCAGAACCGGCTTCCCGCAACGAGATTCGGAATACCATACGCCTGGAATGGTATGATTTTGTTAAAAGCTAGTAGGAAGTTTGTAGACTGTAAGAAACTCACATAGTTTCACTTTTGACTTATTTCAGCTAAGTTCTTCAGTGGGATTCCTAAGTTATTTAGTCAAATACTTATGTACCTATATCATTGAGACTAAACCAATGTATTTTAGAACCTCTCAATTTAATCATGACACATTTTGGACATTTATAAAATGTTAACTACTAGACCACAACAAAGATTATAATGTGATAAAATGAAGTGATTAAGAGCTCGGATAGCACGTTAAGCCATTGTTCCCGGCTGTCATTCGTGGATCTTTGGCAGTCGTTACGGGTTGTCAGAAGCCCGAAAGTCTGACAACCAGTATTACCAAGGGGTATCGTATTACCCAGTAACTGAGTTATGGAGGTCAGATAGGTAGTCGCTTCATGTAAAATACTGGTATTCGGCTGCATCCGGTTAGACTGGAAGCCGACCCAAACATAGTTGGGAAAAGGCTAGGCAGATGATGATGGCAAAGTCATATCTATGACTATAGGAAGATTCACTTTCCAACTGGGCACGAACTCGTAAAATGCTCCATTTACTGATAAAATATTCCATTTGACCTCGACAGTACCTGTTCAGACACGTAAATAAACAATGTTTATAATTCTACATTATGTAGAAGTATAAACTCAGACAAGGTTGAGCGACGATCTTCGCAGGGTGGCTGGTAGAAGCTGGACAAGAGTATCCGAGGTCCGAGTTCGATGGCCTGAGAATTGAGAGGCCTTACTCCATCAGTGGTGATGATGACGCTGATGATGATGTCCTTCCTACATGGATTCTAATGATTATGTTGATCAATGAACTGAACAATCTCGTTGTCATAAGTCTTGATAATGGATGGGCAGCCATGTCCCTTCTTGAGACAGAGCCACAGTCCTTTAGGCCCAGTTCTGTAGCAGTTGTGTTGGTAGTAGCGATAGGGACCCCTTTGTAACATCGGCGTCCCATGTCTGGATACTGTCCGTACTATTTCTGTAACGAAGATTTTCGTTAAAATTATTTAGGTAGTAGACACAGCAAAAGTGCAATACAGATTAAATAATAAAGGTTAGCTTATTACTTCTTACTTGCAATGTGACAGTAAATACATACTGGTATTCAGCTGTGTCCGGTTAGACTGGAAGCCGATCCTAACATAGTTGGGAAAAGGCTAGGCAGATGATGACCTGCAATGTGACAGTCTTGGTGATATTGCATAGGATTCTTGTACCTATTAAAAACTATTACGCTAAAACACCTGGCTTTGATCTTTATACACTCTTTTGCAAAAAAAAACGGGCACCTACGGAAATTTACGATCTTAGGTCGATTTGAGTTCATTAAATGAAATTTATATGTTTGACGTAGGCTGTATACTTACAATCGTGTAAATTAATACGCGTGAAGTGAATTCTGGCAATTTAAAAAAAAAAACGTTGAATTCATTAAAACCGATGTACACGGCCAAACAATAAGAAGTGGTCGGCAATAAAGAAAATATTTTTATTTTTTTTCTATCTATCTATATCTATACTTATAATAAATCTGTAGAGAGGTCAATTCTGTACATGAAATATATTTTCAAAATAACTATCAGGGGGTGATTAGTGATCGATACTGATGCCAAAAATGCAATCAGTAAAATTTTTGTCTGTCTGTCTGTCTGTCTTTCTGTCTGTCTGTCTGTCTGTCTGTATGTTCCTTATAGAAACAAAAACTACTCGACGGATTTTAACGAAACTTGGTACAATTATTCTTCATACTCCTGGGCAGGTTATAGTATACTTTTCATCACGCTACAATCAATAGGAGCAGAGTAGTGAAGGGAAATGTTGGGAAAACGGGAGAAGTTACTCCATTTTTTAAGCTTCCGTCGCGTGTGCAGCCTTAATGGTTAAAGTTACATAGAAATCATGTATGACAGAAATATTCTACATAAAATTGTCTAAAAAATATCCCGCAACAGCATATGTCTATATTTTATGGTTGACTCACAATAACACGTGTAACTCCTGATAGCTTAGCAGTTCGGAGCATTCTGATTATATTTGTTTACTCTTACGTTATAATACTCTCACTCATCCCTAATTTAAAAAAGTTAACATTATTACCTATTCAATAAAAAAAGAATCATAGAAATCGGTATAGAAACACCAAACATATACATGAAATAAGCCATCGCGCATCGCCATCGTGAATACTGAATCATGCTATAAGGATTATTTTTGTGTAACGGTTGCCGCGCTCGACACGGGTCGCGGCGGCGGTAGGGTATAAAAAGGCGGGAGGTCCGAGAGCGAGCTTCAAGCCCTGGCTGGAGGCCTTAATTTTGAGGCATCCACAGGCAAGCCCGGTTAAGCAGACGACAACCTCATAGGTTGAACTGCGAGATGCCATTGTTAAAAAAAAAAAAACAAGAGCGAGCTTCATTCAATATTTGGCTGTTGATGCGTTCAGAGCGTTCGACCTTATTGACAGACAATAATTGATATTGAGAAACCGTGCTTATCAGCGCGACTTTTACCCCCTTATTCATAAAACTTATCAAACCTATTTTAGTTAAAATGGGGTTTGTCTCTTTCTTACACACAGAAATGTCAACGTGACAGATAAAGACAAACGTTCTATAAACCTATTTTAGCTAAAATAGAGATAAAATAGGATTATGAATAAGGGGGTTAGTCTTTAAATAGTTTATTTGAATTTCATTTGTTGTTATTTTGTAAAATAGGTATGAGTTGTTTTGGTAGTGTTTAAATATTCGTTCAAATTAAAAATTATTAAGCGTAGGTACTTTTATTAATTAAAGTAGTTATAAGTATTTATTTTTAAGTGAAGTAGGTAAGTGCACAGGCGTTTCAGCTTTATTTTCATTTCTTTTTTGTTGTGAGTTCTGGTTATAATTCTATAAGAATATTTTAGTTTAAATAGTCACTTACGATTTTAAGTGTAAGGTAGCTAAAATTAGGACCACGTATTAGTTGTTTTGGTAGTGTTTAAATATTCGTTCAAATTACAAATTATTAAGCGTAGGTACTTTTATTAATTAAAGTAGTTATAGGTATTTATTTTGAAATTTTACACAATGGTTCCCTTTATAATGTAGACAAGGAATTAGGAAGGATTTTTTTAAATTCAACCCCTAAGGGAGTTAAATAGGGGATGAAAGTTTGTATGAAAGTCCGTCAGTTTTAAAGTTAGGATCTTCAAATTTTGTGTTTAGGCTGACGACTAAAAATTTATTTATATGTGCCTCAGCGTTTTTGATAATTCCAACCCCAAAGGGTTAAAAAGGGGGATGAAGTTGTGTATGAAAGTCCGTCAGTTTAAAAGTTAGGGTCTTCAAATTTTGTATTTAGGCTAATGATTGAAAATAATTTATACGTGTCTCAGCGTTTTTGATCATTTCTCCCCCAAAGGGGGATGAACGAATTGACTGAAATATCAACGCACAGTCTAAACCGCTGGTCCTAGGGGCATGAGTTTTGGAGGTTGTGTTCTTTGTGCAGAGTAGGTATCGAATAAGAAGGGGTTTTTGGAAATTCAACCTTTAAGGGGGTGAAAAGGGGGGATTTTGTTTGAATGAAAAATCTTATTTATTGAGTTAATAACCTTGAAACTTGGCACGAATACTTATCTAAGTAAATTATGAAGTTTGGAATTTTTCGTTTTTCTAAAATACCCCCTAAAGCCCTGTCCGATAAACTTGAAACTCAGTATTTATACTAAGGACTAAAAATAATTAATAACGTGTATCAGGGTTTTTCGAAAATCTACCCCTAACTGTATGAAAAGAGGTAGTTAATTTTAAAGGGGAGGATTTTACTGCGTGGCTTGATTAGCTCGAAAATTGGTATAAATAAACTTTGAGTCAAGTTATGAACACATCTTAAACGATTTTTCAAAAGTCTACCCCTGTGGGGGTGAAAAGCGGGGATAGTTTCTTTGAAAAATCTGATTCCTTTGTTCTATAAACTTAAAAATTGGCCCGAATACTTATTTATTTAAGTTCATTATAAAAATCATACCAACATACATTTTCGAAACTTTTAGAGGAAAGTACGAATTTCACGCGGACGAAGTCGCGGGCAGAAGCTAGTAATTAAATAAAGTTACAAATGTAAAAAATAAATAGATTTAAAAGAGCGTTATTCAAATGGCTTATAGAAAAAAAAAAACATTATATTCTGTGAATGAGTATTTAGACTTTTAAACATTCGCACTGACATCTTACTATTATAATTTGACATACCTACAAATTTTTATTAGCATCATTTATTTAATTAATGTAATCTATAATTTTGCATGCTAGTTTTAGCGAATTGTTTATAATGTAATTCTTAAAAATAAATTTAATTTAATTTACTTGATTTAATTTGCGTGAACACGCAGTTAAAGTCCATCACTTCGCCATAATATTTACAATTTTATATTTAAACAGTTTTAATTTCACTATCAATTTTATTAATAACATCTTTACAATCTACAACAAATATAAATTTATAAGGTATACTTACTTAGATATTATCTAAATAAGTTAACAAATAAAGTTTACTAAAATAAATTTTGGCTATAATTATTCGATTTTTGTCCATAGCTAGCGCCCAACCCCAAAACAATACAGCGATTATTTTTAAAGACACGTCGTCGTAACTCAAAAGAAAAACAAATAAAATAAAAATAAAAACAAAAATACACATTAAGATAACTCGATTCAAAGTAGGTACAGGTACTATTCCGTGGTATAAACAACCTAGTGTCCAAATCCTACGTGGTGACACAGAATACTTAAAGTACTACGTACAGAAAGGCCGCTCCCTTCCCCGCACTAACATCAGTTACCGCACCTCACCCCGCACTTCGGCGTATTCGTCGCAGTTCTTTAACAAGAGCGCTCGCAAACACAAGTACTTCACGCACACATTCATACGTATACAAACGTCATTTTTTAATGTAGTAGTAGTAGGTAATTATTTTGCGAGAGTTGTATGGAGTGTCCGGGGTGTGGTGGTGATCTGCTGGTTTGATTTGTAAAAATCTCACTGTGAAAATTTAGGTGAAGTGAAAAAGAAAACAAAGAAAGAAAATATATTTATTGGCACTCGCACAGGAATCACAGGATCACAAACTAAGCACAATCATGTACTTTTACGCGGAATAATATGATGATTTATTTTATAGCAGTGCTGACACAAACAGTTGATGTGCACCGTTATCCGTCTGTGACGTCACTGAGCTGAGTGTGCTGTCAATCAGCTGTGGAATGACAGTTCATGTCAAGGTTACTTCACCTAAATTTTCACGGTGACATTTTTACAGCTGTTTTCAGGATCACACTTAACTGTATAACTCTCATATCGGTTACAAAAACATACACGTTAGTCATTTTACCTCTACTGGGCAAATTGTTTTAGATATTTCTCTATGTATTTTATTTGTATATTGAAAACAAATAAAATAATATCACATTATAAATAGTCAATAGTCCTAAAAAATGTAGCTATATCTGAATTTTCACAAAATAAATAACTACATTGCACAACAAACAATACTAATAACATAAGTTTTAAAAAAATACTTAAATAAATTCCACTAAACATACAATAATAAAAATCAGACAGCAATTACAAATCTTCCATAATATATGTATGTGTACACTTGTTCAAAAGGAAATTGTCGAGTTTTGTTTAAAAGAACTTGTGTGGCCCGCGCTTTAAACATTTATAAGCAACCTGTTAAATCATTTTACTGATTGGTAACATATACATAAATAACAGTATAACTCCCATCTTTTCTACCAAAAACCAACTCTCTTTTGCTTTTGTGTCATATCTTAGGAGTTGTAATAGTTATAATCAGTAGCATTTCGCTGACGCTTATGGTTATGCTCGCCATTGATGCTGATGACCTCAGAGTTGTAGGTCTTGATCGAAGATCTGCAGCCGGAACACCACTTGACGCAGATCCACAACACCTTAGGATTGCCTTCGCGGTTCGAGCTGTGTTTGTAATACCGATTCTCGCCCATCTGCAGCATTGGCTTGCCTCTCCTGGATTCGGTTAACGTTATCTCTATACCTTAAAGAATAATCTCGAGTTTATAAAATATGAATACGAAAATCGCTCAGTAATTTAAACATACACTCTTTTCAGTGATAACGATATAATTATTTAGGTACACCTCTGCCTTACCCTCTGTGGAAAAGACACGTGATATTATGAGTTATGTCAAACGAACTTTCGTCGCTATTTTTGTAGTTGGGTTATTCTATAACTCTTGCAGTTTCAAATTAAACACCTGTTAACGTCCATCTTTAATTTTTGTAAATATAAAATTCTTAGTGTTATAAAATTTTTGGAAAAAAAAAATCAAACTTAAAATAGATTAAACAGAAATATTAAAAAAGAACAAACGTTCAGTCGGACTTAAAAAAACTAACTAACCTAAAATTATAATGCACATACAATCACAGTTCCTAATATATTTTCTCCGAACAAAAACATAGATACCTACATGGAAGCACTTATGAATGCTACCATGAACCTATGGTTTAACCCTGCGGTGGTCCCTTCACCTCGGTAACGTCATGGATAAGGAGGCTATTGGCCCGTTTCACAACTATCTTCTGGTGAGCTTAGGTTAACTTATCTGTACAACCCGCAAGAGTTAACTTGAGATCCGAGCGGGGGTCCCGACCCCCGCGCTGTAACCGCTCTCGTCCTCGACGCCTCAGTACCACGTGCTTACGTGATCCGAGCGAAGTCTCAAGTTAACTCTTGCGAGTTTTACTTAGGTAATATAGTATCAATCGTGTTCAAGTTTTGTGTGTGAATTTTGTGAAAGGCTCCTCATTTGTTCCTTCTGTTTCTTATTACAAGTGCGGGTGATTATGCAAGTTCCTGATATTGACAACTACATTGTTATGTGTCCGTATGGCCGCTCTGCAGCCCGTCCCCGACTTGACACATACGAAATAGCCCTTCTCGCCCTTACTGTTGCTGTGCTGGTTGAAGCGGAACCCATCGTACAAGATCACTGGCTTACCATACTTCGAACGCGAGAAAATGAACTCTGAAAAAAAGTTAGATGAGAAAGTCAATAGTTGAGTCATAGAAGAAATAAAAAATAAAATTGAGAAATAGCTCGTGTGTAGGCAAAACGCTTCGTTTCAAGCAAATCTACACTTAGCACAAGCTAATTGCGTCGGTACAGCCCGATTCAAACTTTATGGCGGGAACATGAGGCGAGTCACTGCGCAGTAACTAATTCATGTGTCAGCGGGGGTGAGGGGTGAGGTACTGCGCAGCGAGTAGCGCACTTCAGAGCCGCCATAAAGTTTGAATCGGGCTGTAAGGCTGGTTTCACAGCTATCCGGAAGACCCGTATGGGCCGACCGTACACGGGAGACCCGTACGGGTTGTACCCGCAGTGCTCTGAAACGATGATTCAGTACGATACGGTTGCTAGCAGGAGACAGGTGCGCTGTACGGGCTCAACCCGGAGCGGGTCGTGTACGGATCAAGCCGCGTCGCTGTGAAACGATGTTCGAGCGCCTAACATGTGCTCCCGCTCCGGGCGCCCGTACTGACAGCCCGTACGGGTCTCCCGGATAGCTGTGAAGCCAGCCTAACAGACTCGATTGCAGTCGCAAATATTGTTTTTGGCAGTACAAAATGCACTGCTTGGTTTGTTTGAAAACATTGTCTGCAAGGTACCTTGACAAAGTGATGCATCTATGTAAGTAAATACACGCGTGTGTGTGTTACGCAATCAGCCTGTAAACAATCATTACTCACCTTTAAAAGTTTCATAATTTGATATTTAATTTGCCTCAAAGAATAAAGACACAATAACAACGTTATATTGTATGTAAACCCCAAGATATAAATGGGTAGTTTTTTACCGACAATCTGAGCTATTTGGTAAAAAAAATGTTATCTCTTTAATTCAATGTATTTGAAGTATGACACACACTATGCACAGAAGTGTGACTTATATATTTTTGGACTGATAACAATACATAAACACCTCAGTCACAAAAATGTCAGTTGTCTCACTAGCGGAGCTTGAGAGTTTAAGACGACCACAAAACAAAATTTATTGAAAAAGCAATTTTTGGTTGAAAGAAAATCAATAAAATGTATTGTTCTATTTAATCTTCTCTCTATTTTCCTTACTACTTTTGTCTGCACTGTCTATTTTACTGTATTTTGTTTTCTTTCGATGAAGCCTTTTCTTATACTTACTTCTGTACCTTTTTGCCGTCTTACTTGATTTCTTCCCCTTGCGCTAGCAACGGATGAGGCAGGAGTCAGACATCGAGGTCTAGGACTAAGGGAGGTGACCTTGGGCTTAAGGGAGATGTAATAGGCGGATTTGACGTCAAAACGATCAGTAGAGCTTTATGTTGTTCTCGTCTCTGCCTATTTCTGACCTGCCATTTTCGTTTGATTTCTCTGTGTTGTCTTGGTGTCATATCTTTCACTAGCATTTTCCGGGCATGATATCTATCTAAATCTTTACGTTTGACTTCCGCCACTTTTTCAGGGTCTTTTTTCCGTTTTTAGGGTTCCGTAGTCAATTAGGAACCCTTATAGTTTCGCCATGTCTGTCTGTCCGTCCGTCCGTCTGTCCGTCCTCGCTTAATCTCTGTGACCGTTAGCACTAGAAAGCTGAAATTTGGTACCAATATGTATATCAATTACGCCGACAAAGTGGTAAAATAAAAATTGGAAAAAAATGTTTTATTAGGGTAGCCCCCCTATATGTAAAGTGGGAAGTGATTTTTTTTTTAATTTCAACCCTAACGTGTGATATATTGTTGGAAAGGTATTTAAAAATGAATAGGGGTTTACTAAAACTCTTTGATAATGTCAATAATTTCGGAAATAATCGCTCCAAAAGTAAAAAACAATGTGTCCCCCCCCCCCCCTCTAACTTTTGAACCATAAGTTTAGAAAATATGAAAAAAATCTGAAAAGTAGAACTTTATAAGGACTTTCTAGGAAAATTATTTTGAACTTGATAGAAACAACAGTTTTTGTACAAAAAAGACAAAAAGTTGTACAAAATCATTTCTGGACTAAGTTCGTAGTATAATCGTATATGCAAGCATTTTTTTTTTTAACTTCGTTTACATATTTTATTATCCTGAACGTATCTTTTTTCAAACAAAAAAAGAATTATTAAAATCGGTTCTCGCAATCCAAAATTACCACCGAAAACTTCTGGCACGTCTATGTATTAATTGGACCGATTTCTGCAAAAATGATCCAACCCACAACCTCGACAATTTTGAGTTTTTGTGACCTATGTACTCCAAATAAGGTATATTTTAACATATCAAAGACTCAGAACTCTATGTTAATAATTGACGAAAATCCGTATAGTCCAACCCACAGCTGTCATGGCAAACATCATTTTTTATAATGCATAAGTGTTTCAAGCTATTTGAATCATTTTTGCATTTTCTTGGTTGCCCTGATATGTGTAATTTTTTTTTTGCTATAATGATTCAAACTACTAGGAACAATTATGCTTTTTATAAAATATGGAAAATATTACAAAAATCATTCTGCTTAAATGTTCCAATAACCTTGTATCATTTTAACTCAATTCCAAATAACATTCGACTACAGAATACTGATTCAGAAAAACGATTCACGGTTAAATATAAAATTATGATTTAATATTTGGGCTATAAAGTAAACAGAATATTATTTTTACACCGAAAACTTTAATGAAGTAGGCATTTATTTATTTAAACCTTCTATTTTTTTTTATTGCAATTTTTTGTACCTACAATAAAATTGTATGTTTTGCATGAAATTTGGATCGATATCGATTGGCTTTCCGAAGCAATTTTCGAAATGAATATTCAGTAATCTTTGTTCTTGCTTCCGTTTTATTGCCTTGCCTTCCACTTTATCCCTTAAACAAATTTTAAGCAAAAATGATCCAGCCCATACAAACCTCAGTTCAAGATAATTGAGTTTAAAGTTTATTGTGGTATTTTTCTGGCTTGTGTTTTTAATTTTATGTTATTCTAAGTGTACTAAACTAATTTACATGCATGTATTTAGTAAATTAGTAGATATTCAAGAAAACTTGTGCGTGGATCATTATTACATAATAAATTTTGTATGGAATTAGCTGTGTAGGCTGCGGAAAGAAAAATGCAAAAATGTACCAAAGTATGACAAAAATAGAAACAAAAATGTTTATTATTTTTATTTTATTTTAAAAATACAAAAGTTACCGTACTCCTCATCTAAATCAAAGTGAGGTTCACCACAATAACCATCTATATTGTCTATTATTGCATCGTCTCCCTTCAGTTTTTTATAGTAACCAATGCAATCATTTGGTATAAGATAGAATAACGATTTCAAATCTTTTAACTTCTTTTTCTTAATCAGTTTTCCTCAAGGCCATAATTCTTGCAAATCTTCTACAACATGCAAATCAACACCTTTAAATTTCTTTTTAACATTCAGTTCTTTATAGTCCTCATTAAAAGAAGTTCTCATGAACAGAGAATGTCGAGTCTTTTTTGTCATTAAAATTTCTTTTGTTTTGAGCCAGTTTACCATTAAATATTTATCATTAAATATTTTTCTATTTACTATTTTCTTTTCTAGAATTTGAGATCCAACAAAATCACTAAACTAGCTCACTCAGTAAATTGGCTCAAAACAAAAGAAATTTTAATCACAAAAAAGACTCGACATTCTTTGTTCATGAGAACTTCCTTTAATGAGGACTACAAAAATTTAAAGGTGTTGATTTGGATGTCGTAGAAGAAGATTTGCAAGAATTATGGCCTTCAGGAAAACAGACTAACAAAAAGAAGTTAAACAATTTGAAATTGTTATTCCATCTTATACCAAATGATTGCATTGGTTACTATAAAAAACTGAAGGGAGACGATGCAATAATAGACGATATAGATGGTTATTGTGATGAACCTGACTTTGAATTGGATGAGGAGTAGGGTAACTTTTGTATTTTTTCAAATAAAATAAAAATAATAAACATTTTTGAGTTTTTATATTGTCATACTTTGGAACATTTTTGCATTTTTCTTTCCGCAGCCTACACAGCTAATTCCATACAAAATGTATTATGTAATAATGATCCACGTGCAAGTTTTCTTGAATATCTACTAAACTGTTAAAATTTATTTACTAAATACATGCATTAAAATTAGTTTAGTACACTTAGAATGACATAAAATTAAAAACACAACATTTAGGATTACAAAGCTAGAGAAATACCGCAATAAACTTTAAACTCAATTATCTCGAAATGAAGTTGGTGTGGACTGGATCATTTTTGCAGAAATCGGTCCAATTAGTAACCCAATTCCCCGAGAGATGGCGCTGTAGGTACGTATTACATTGGGTCGGGTATTATCGAATTGTACGTGGGAACACTTATTGTGACGGACGGGAAACTACGGAACCCTACACTGAGCGTGGCCCGACACGCTCTTGGCTGGTTTTCACGATAACGGCGTTGTTTTTCCACCGCAGATAATGGTTTTTTTCTTATGCCCCTGGCGTTAATATCTTGAATCCGGTCAAGGACCACGGGACACCGATCGGTGACCAAACAATAGAAAATCAATTGTGTCTCATTAGCGGGAGCTTGACAGATTAATAAGAAAATGGATAATGTAATGACTGAAATATGAACAAAATATAATAAATTATTTTTACAATAATTTACATTTACATTGAGAATTGCCAAACTTAAGTGGCAGTGGGCAGGGCACATTGCTCGCAGAACAGATGGCCGATGGGGCCGAAAGGTTCTGGAGTGGCGACCGCGTACCGGAAGGCGTAGCGTTGGAAGGCCTCCCACAAGGTGGACCGACGACCTTGTGAAGGCCGCAGGAACTCGTTGGATGCGAGAAGCACAAAACCGGTCGAAGTGGAGGTGCTTGGGGGAGGCCTATGTCCAGCAGTGGACGTCTTTCGGCTGAAATGATGATGATGATGATGACAATAATTTATATCAATGAAGACTCAATTTCTAAACAAATATAACAACTCTGCCACCAATCATACCACATCGTCACACTTTTCGTGACAGATGTGTAAAATAGCAATGTTCGAGCATTTTGCTGCAAATAGCAAAATGCTCAGGAAAATAAAAAGTAAATTAAGAATCGTTGCATTTCGTAAATAAGATTTCATTTATTATGTAAGACATGAATTTCTACAGTGAAACATATGTCATAAATATTTATTTAAATAAGTTGGTACCTAACATAGACTCATTACGCTAAGAGACAACTATATACCTACAACCATAACAACATAGAATAGAATACCTACAATTTACTATGCTACACCATATAAATAATGAATACATAATACAACGAAAGTATTTATATTATTAACACTGATAAGTACCCACAGTAACGATAATAAAAGTATGTTATTTATAATATATATATTTTTTATTATTATTGTTCGAATGACATAATTAAAAGGAACTCAAAATGTAAAAAATGTCAACATCTAAATTCCTAAATCTAAGTTACCCGCCCGCGCCCCTGCTCCGCGCGATTTTTACGACATGACAAAACATCGAGATTTCTTTATCATAATTATGTAAGTTTAGTATTAATACATAAATTATACATATTATAAATCTTTCGGAATAAATAGTCTACGTCATGGTAAAAACCGCATCAAAATCCTTTGCGTAGTTCAGAAGAACAACGCGATCACACAGCAGGTCCCGAAAAACGATTTTATTAATTTATAATAAGAGTTAATACACACGAGCAGGAACGCGTCACCAGCAGAGGCAACTGCAGCCGTCGACAACGTGTCGCTCGTGTATTCGCCTACGGTGCTCAAATACACGAGCGGCACGCTGTCGAAGGCTGCCGTTGACGGGTGCAGTCGCGTGCACCTCATGTGTTCTTTTCTTACGTACACTAATACCTATGTTATTGGCAAAATATTGTGGCCGTATTCAAACTCATTATTCACATGGTTATGGGTATTCAGTTCCTTAATGATCTGATTTTTAATAAGAACGAGAGTGGCCTTGCATCCAGCGTTCTTCTTGCTGCATTTCCACCACGTTTTCTCGTTGTAAGTACGCTGCCTGTTGAATCGATATCCACAATATACTGCAATAGGCCGACCTTGTCTGGACGTCTCAAATTGTGTTTCTCCTGTAAAACATGGTTATATGAGACCATTGAAATATATATTTTGAATTTATATCAACCTAGATTGATAAACTAAAGTAATCTAGAAAGGAATTTGTCTAATGGCCACATTATGGAAAATCAAACAAAACAAAAATTGATAACTTGATTCATTTAATAATTTCGGAATTTCTGGTATTAACAACCATCATTAAAATCACAGGGAAAGCAAATATTACAAAATTAATTAACTTGAGTAACTCCTTAATTTACTGTATCATGATTACGTTTTTAGTTTGAGCTACCTATAACTGTAATTATAGCTGTCAAGTAGAAAAAACACCCTTGTCAAACAAAATTAATGCGACATATAACTTCCTTTTTATATGGTAAAACATTTTTGCTTTTAGTCAAACTTTTGGCACACAGATAATAAATACACTAATGAACTGAAATATATGGGCATAATTTTTGACGACTAATAGACAACAACTAACAAGCAACTTAATATAGTTGCGAGTGGTCGAGCGGAGAGCGCATTTTTTGTTTGGAATGTTATATTTATCGCTGGAGATTTCACGTTGCATTATTAATTTGATTTTGATATTTCTTTAATTTTAAGGTAATTTAGTGATCTTTGTTCATTGATTGTTTAGCGCCGACTCAAAATTTCATAGGTATACTTGCATTAGTTTAAGAACTTATTTATTAAGGTAAAATAAAAAAGGTTTTTATTTTTTGCTTTTCAGTTTTTTCGGAGGTTTAATTTTTTTGTTAAAAAGTTTTTATTTTATAATTTTTTGAGGCTATAATTTACTAATTACTATCTACATGCTTAATTTTTGATTACTTTTAAAATAGCTACCTACCTTACTTTAGATATTAACTGTTATATAATCCTACTTTAATTATTATTTTTTGTATAATAAAATACTTAAAAATACAGGCTTTATATACCAACATAGATAGGCCTTTTATTTTAATTGTAATACACAGCTCAGCATTAAAATCTGTGAATGAACAATAAATCACCCCTATTTTCCCACCCTTAGGGTAGGATTTTTTTTTTCCAAATTTACATGGGACCAACTTCGAGGTATGTCCTATCCAATAAAAAAAGAATTATTAAAATCGGACTACTCTGTAAAAAGTTATGCGTAGTCATACATTACAATCAGTGAGTGAACAATCAATCATCCCCTGTTTTCCTACCCTTAGGGTTGGATTTTTTTTCCAAATTTATATGGGACCAATTTCGGGGTATATCCTTTCCAATAGAAAAAGAATTATCAAAATCGGACTGCTCCGTAAAAAGTTATGCGTGATCATACATAAAAAAAAAAAAAAAAAAATATACGCGTCGAATTGATAACCTCCTCCGTTTTTTCGTCGGTTAAAAATGTATTGTTCTATTTAATCTTCTCTCTATTTTCCTTACTACTTTTGTCTGCACTGTCTATTTTACTGTATTTTGTTTTCTTTCGATGAAGCCTTTTCTTACTTACTTCTGTACCTTTTTGCCGTCTTACTTGATTTCTTCCCCTAGCGCTAGCAACGGATGAGGCAGGAGTCAGACATCGAGGTCTAGGACTAAGGGAGGTGACCTTGGGCTTAAGGGAGATGTAATAGGCGGATTTGACGTCAAAACGATCAGTAGAGCTTTATGTTGTTCTCGTCTCTGCCTTTTTCTGACCTGCCATTTTCGTTTGATTTCTCTGTGTTGTCTTGGTGTCATATCTTTCACTAGCATTTTCCGGGCATGATATCTATCTAAATTTTTACGTTTGACTTCCGCCACTTTTTCAGGGCCTTTTTTCCGTTTTTCACGATAACGGCGTTGTTTTTCCGCCGCAGATAATGGTTTTTTTCTTATGCCCCTGGCGTTAATATCTTGAATTAATAAGAAAATGATAATGTAACGACTGAAATATGAACAAAATATAATAAATTATTTTTACAATAATTTATATCAATGAAGACTCAATTTCTATACAAAAATAACAACTCTGCCACCAATCATACCACATCGTCACACTTTTCGTGACAGATGTGTAAAATAGCAATATTCGAGCATTTTGCGCGTATTCGCCGAACAGGAAAATAAAAAGTAAATTAAGAATCGTTGTATTTCGTAATAAGATTTCATTTATTATTTAAGACACGAATTTCTACAGTGAAACATATGTCATAAATATTTTTTTTTTCTGAGACTAAAGGTTATCAGGCCCAGCAGCCACACGCGCAATAAAACTTCGCAGATTAAAGTCGTGATTTATTTCATTTTCTTTAACTTATACCACTTCCGTGTTTTCTATCGTTAATGTAATAGAATCAGGTAAAATAGTTGTCATTTATTATTTAAAAACGCAAAGAAACGTTTTTATGACTTGGCAGTATGAAGTACCCAAGTCGAATGACAAATATTGAAATTTAAAAAAAAAAAAACTTTTAAAAAGTTTCGTGGCGGTATTATCTGTGGTGGCGGGAATTAGCTATGCTTTGCAACATTTTTGATTAATTATGTACTGTATACTTTATGCCTGTTTCATTTTCTCGCAATCGAAGTGAAAAGCAGAGTGTATAACTCAGGCATAAACGAGCCATTTTACCCCTCAACTTAACTATCCACCCTCGCCTGCGGCTCGCGTGGATATAAACGTCTCGGGGTAAAATAGCTTCTTTTATGCCTTAGTTGTACAATCTACTATTTTAAATAAGTTGGTACCTAACATAGACTCATTACGCTAAGAGACAACTATATACCTACAACCATAACAACATAGAATAGAATACCTACAATTGCCAAATGCTATGCCGGAGGTCGTGGGTTCGATTCCCACCCAGGACAAATGTTTGTGTGATGAGCACGATCATTTGTTCTGTGTCTGGGTGTAATTTATCTATAATATGTATGTATTTAGAAATATATAAGTATGTTTATCAGTTGTCTAGTACCCATAACACAAGCTCTGCTAAGCTTGGGACTAGATGGCGTTGTGTGATAGTTGTGGAATATTATTATTTTTTATGACTTTACATATCTCGGGACCATGGGGTCCCGGTCCTTTGGAAGGCGTACGAGGGGCCGAAGCCAACCCGCAGAGGCCCCTTAGGAAATTTTAATGAAATGTGGCACCCACCGACGATTCTCCCTGTATGCACTATGCAAGTGCACCCAAGGACAACCCCCGGTTGGTGTAGGACTATTGCCGGATATGGAAAAATGAAAAGTTGGGCTATGGGTTTGCGTGGCTAAAGTGGACTGGTTACCAAGAACTATGGAAGAACTATGACCCCTGCCTAATCAATGTTTTATATACATATACACGGATAAAATAGCAGGGGGTGACTTGCACACTCAATAATGGGCCCCCGGAAACGGTTGCTAGCACATAGTGACGTAGCGACAAGGGGGCAACATGTCCTGAAGTGCTTATGAGGAGTGGAGAGGTGTTCCACGGCTATCAGGACAATCCCGGAAGTACGGTCAAGATCCCTACCAGCATCTTACTGGAATACTTCCTTCCTCCGAGCACGTTTGCTCTTGCGAATCTCCACTCAAGCCGGCCAATAAAGGCAAGAATGAGGTAGGAGCTCTGTTCCTTGTCATTGTTCACTCCAGCCGGCCAATAAAGGCAAGCCAGAGGTGAGGAACAAGACTTCTCCCGGGAGATAGGGTCCGTGGGGTCGCTACCGCCCAACAGCTCGCCACATACTGCCCTGCGGGTTTCTGTATCTCTCTTGGTCTGGCTCCTCACCCTAGACCTGTTCCGGCATAGTAAACTCTTCCGTCACAGGCTTAGAGTTCGGAGCGCGCAAGCCCCACCACGACGTCAACGTAGAGATACGGCGATGGGGTTATTATTATTATTATTATTTACTATGCTACACCATTATATAAATAATGAATACATAATACAACGAAAGTATTTATATTATTAACACTGATAAGTACCCACAGTAACGATAATAAAATTATGTTATTTATAATACATATATTTTTTATTATTATTGTTCGAATGACATAATTAAAAGGAACTCAAAATGTAAAAAAATGTCAACATCTAAATTCCTAAATCTAAGTTACCCGCCCGCGCCCCTGCTCCGCGCGATTTTTACGACATGACAAAACATCGAGATTTCTTTATCATAATTATGTAAGTTTAGTATTTATATTATACATAATTATTATAAATCTTCCGGAATAAATAGTCTACGTCATGGTAAAAACCGCATCAAAATCCTTTGTTCAGAAGAACAACGCGATCACACAGCAGGTCCCGAAAAACGATTTTATTACTTAATTTATAATAAGAGTTAATACACACGAGCAGGAACGCGTCACCAGCAGAGACAACTGCAGCCGTCGACAACGTGTCCCTCGTGTATTTGCCTACGGTGCTCAAATACACGAGCGGCACGCTGTCGAAGGCTGCCGTTGACGGGTGCAGTCGCGTGCACCTCATGTGTTCTTTTCTTACGTACACTAATATGTTATTGGCAAAATATTGTGGCCGTATTCAAACTCATTATTCACATGGTTATGGGTATTCAGTTCCTTAATGATCTGATTTTTAATAAGAACGAGAGTGGCCTTGCATCCAGCGCTCTTCTTGCTGCATTTCCACCAAGTTTTCTCGTTGTAAGTAATCTGCCTGTTGAATCGATATCCACAATATACTGCAATAGGCCGACCTTGTCTGGACGTCTCAAATTGTATTTCTCCTGTAAAATATGGTTATATGAGACCATTGAAATATATATTTTAAATTTATATCAACCATAGATTGATAAACTTAAGTAATCTAGAAAGGAATTTGTCTAATGGCCACATTACGGAAAATTAAACAAAACAAAATTGTTAATTTGATTGATTTATTAATTTCGGAATTTCTGGTACTAACAACCATCATTAAAATCACAGGGAAAGCAAATATTACAAAATTAATTAACTTGAGTAACTCCTTAATTTACTGTATCATGATTACGTTTTTAGTTTGAGCTACCTATAACTGTAATTATAGCTGTCAAGTAGAAAAAACACCCTTGTCAAACAAAATTAATGCGACATACAACTTCCTTTTTATATGGTAAAACATTACAGCCTTTAGTCAAACTTTTGGCACACAGATAATAAATACACTAATGAACTGAAATATATGGGCATAATTTTTGACGACTAATAGACATGTTGCGCCGACCCCAAAAAAATAGGGACAGTCAGCATCAAAAGTCGATTAACACTATCATTTTTACATGTTATTAAATTGACAACAACTTTTTTCAATAAACTGATTTTTAGCTTTTCACATAATAGACAAGAGAATATATTCTAAAAAAAATCTTCTGCTGCAATTTTGAACAAATATTTTGCTCAATAACTAAAATTATAAAAACTGAAGTGTTTATCAACTTTTGATGCTGACCGTACAAAGACAAGAGAATGATGGCGATAAATGGGCATAATTATTTCTTAATTTCTAGTCATGGGTGTGTTCTCTAGTTTTGACAACATCATTATTGATGGTGCCAACCATGCCACGACAGCGATAGTATGAGGACCATTTCACACAACGCCACACCTTCTTCGCACCGGCATTCGGGTTTGACAGGTTGTACTCTTGTCCTTTATAGACTAGCTTCGGTTTCCCGTATCTTGATGACGTCAGAAATAGAGCTGGAAAATAAACTTGTGCACTTGAATCCTGATGTAACGTTTGTTATGTGTACTTCTATTTCAGGTTAGTCTAAACCTCTTGACTCCGTGTGGTTGACATATGCCCCTTTATTTATAAAAAACTGATTAAACGTCAAAAATGTATGTTTAAACAGTCGCTAATCATTACTTAACTTTAAGCAACGTTTATAAATAAACTCTTGACTGTTTAGACAGTTTAGCATTCTTCAACACAAAGATAGTTAAGTACCAGAAATGAAACGTGATTTAAAACCATTAGTTAATTATTCTATTGGTATTTAAAGATGTGATTTAAGAAAACTTAAATCATTTGAAAAATATATGTTAAATAAGAACACAGTGATTAATAAAATTTAAACTTTAATATAAGGCACTAAACATTCGATAAAATAAGGCACTCTTATCTTTAACATATTATAATAATATACTATTTAATGGTGCATATGTGTAACTTTAATAGATTGCGGTTCTCCATAAACAGTGATGATCCTGGCCCTGCAGCCTTTATTCCATTTAATGCATCTCCATACTTGTCTGACGTCCGCTCTCGCATCCTTCAAACTGAATCTATTACTTTTGAAGGATATCATTTTGTTTCCTCTTCGCGATAATATGAAGACCGGCTCTGGAAATAACAGAAGAAAGTATAAGATAAGATTTTGGTGACAAAAAAAAATGTGTACCTAGTACCTCCTAATATTAAGTTGGTTCTACTAGAGAAAGTAGGACCACGATTGCCTGTTTAATATTAAAACGGATATACCATGATCCTTTGTGCCTGTACAATTTTGTAACTACCTACCAATTTAATACGGGGCGGCTTCCAGTGTAACCCGGTGCAGTTGAATACCAATATTTTACATAGAGCGACTGCCTATCTGACCACAACCCTATTACTAATACCGAATACACGATATCACTCAATGTTTAACCGACTTTAAAAAAGGAGGTTCTGTATTCGACCCGTATGTATGTATGTATGTTTGTATGTCCGCGATTATCTCAAAAACTACTGAACCGATTTTGATAATTCTTTCATTAGTGTGATCTACATACTTTCAGGAAGGTTTTAGTATATAATACATTAGGTAATTATTCTTATGTACGAAGTTATATGCATAAATGTACTGCATCTCCGGCATTTCTATGCGAATTTTGATGATTCTTCGAGTTGTGTCTTCAATTCTTCAATGCACTAGTGTTAATTGAATTTATGTGGGGTAGGTACAACTAAAAAGTGAAAAATAAAAACTTTTTTACAAAAAAAAACAACCGACTTCAAAAAAAAAACACTACAAAGTGAAAAATAACTTCAATTTCGGAAGTCGGTGTCAAAAAACGAAAATGCGGAACCAAAGACACTGACTTCCGAAGTTGAAGTTATTTTTCACTTTGTAGTGTTTTTTTTTTACCTATAGTGATGAAAGAAATAGCAAGGTTTTGAGAATTTTCAAGTAAAACTAATATTATCACAGTTAGTAAAATTTATTATTTAATTATTAATTTCTGTTTAGGTACTTATGTAAGTATCATAATAATTAATTAACATTTCATGCCGCTGTCTCTCATGACGAGAATCTCGTGAAACCTGAGAAAGATAAAAAAAATCAAGTATCTTCACTTAGCACACGAGGTTGGACATTTGGGTCGTAGACTCTGCAATCATCGTCGCGATAATTGATACAGTAAATGACCTAATAGCGGAGAGCCTCGATCAACACCTCAAGAGGCTCTCATTGCGCGGCTGGGTCAAGGGCTTGATTCAGAAAGCAGTACTCCAGGACACGGCACACATAGTGAGGAGATTCCTCTCTCTAGAGCCCTGACCACCGGCAGCTTGGATCCTGTCCTGTCCCTGATGCCGATGGGCTACTATTTTTTTATATTTATTAATTTTTTATAAAAACATTTTAAAATGTAAGTAATATGTATGAAAATGTATAAAGGAAATAATAATTAACCCTCTTTTTATATGCATATAAGTACATATTATTAATATTATTTTAAGCTTATATAATAAAACATTGATCAGGCAGGGGTCGTAGTTCTTCCATGGTTCTTGGTTCTTATATACTGCCGTGCTAAGCTCAAAAGCGGTATCTCAAAAAAAATCGTAAAGTTGATTTTTGTGGCATCGGATAGCTTAAAGAAATATGCATCCAATGAGCTAAGCCAAATAGCGGTATTTTAATTTAAAAAAAAAAACCCTTAGAAAAGTGTTCCCTATCTCAGCTTTACCTCAAATCACTAAGAGAATAAGAGCAAAACTTCAATTTTCTCGAAACTGGCTTTTCCTGGGATACCGCTTATGCACTTATCACGGCAGTATATATCACTAGCTGTGCCCCCGGTTTCACCCGCGTTAGTTTGAGGAAAAACCTAATAAAATATATTTCCATTACTTTAAGAGTATTACTAAAGATTATTACATTACTTATACCCTCATGACCGGCCGCCTTGCGGAGTTATTTTAAAACAATGATATCTCCTAAGATATTCATTGAAATCAAATGATGTCAAGGGCAATTTTGTTCAAAATTAAATACTTGTGATGAATAACGTATTTATTTGGATAAGAATTAATATCATGGTTAGAAAAAAAACCTTCGCAAATAATGCATTATTTTAGAACAAATTTGATTACCATAAAAAAGGTTATAGTGAGTCAACCTTAAAAGATATACATATGCTGTCGCAGACTATTTTTTAGAACTTTTAAAGGGGAATAATTCCGTCACACATGATTTTTGCGTAACTTTAACCGTTTACACAGCGTACGCAACGGAAGCTCTCAAAAGGAATAATTTTTCCCGTTTTTGCAACTTTTTTCATTGATCCTCCGCTCCAATTGGTCGTAGCGTAATGTTATATAGCCTATAGCCTTTTGCGATGAATGGACTATCCAACACAAAAATAATTTTTAATTCGAACCAGTAGTTCCTGAGATTAGCGCGTTCAACCAAACAAACAAACAAACTCTTTAGCTTTATAATGATTAATATAAAGAAGTATAGATTATTATTTTAATAATATCTGCATAAAATACAAAACAAAATACAAACAACACCAAATCAAAACATCTTAGAATGTTAGTTGTAAAGTACCAGGTAGTAGAAAAATGGGTTTACAACAGGAAAAACTTCAACGATGTTTAATGATTATGAACATCCCTGATCTTGTCAATTTTCTTCTCTATGATGGTGATGAGGGCCCGGCAGCCACGACCCCAGTGGTTGCACCTAAACAAATTCTTCGCTTCACCCTTGCGCGTGCTCTTGCGCAAGTATCTGTAGCCGTCCAACTCGACTACTGGGTTGCCATGACAAGATGTTGTATAAACTAGAACTAAAGAAAGAGGTATTTTAACAACGATAATTATCACATCCTTCACGTCAGTTCTTTTTTTTTTTAATAAGGACATTATAAGGCACTTTTGAATGTAAACATTTACAAGAAAATAGAATTGATTCTTGTTGCTCTTTCCATAACGTAGTTTCCTATGGAGACGAATGGGCAAGAAACTCCAGCCTTGAAATGTTTTACAATAATTAGGGTTCCGTATCCAAAGGGTAAAAACGGGACCCTATTACTAAGACTCCACTGTCCGTCTGTCTGTCTGTCACCAGGCTGTATCTTATGAACCGTGATAGCTAGACAGTTGAAATTTTCACAGATGATGTATTTCTGTTGCCGCTATAACAACAAATACTAAAAACAGAATAAAATAAATATTTAAGGGGGCTCCCATACAACAGACGTGATTTTTTTTGCCGTGTTTTGTGATAATGGTACGGAAACCTTCGTGCGCGAGTCCGACTCGCACTTGGCCGCATTTTTATTTTTTAAATACAATTATTTGCCCTCAATTTAAATATAAGTACATACATATATAACACAGTTTCTTTGGACGTCATTTGTAGGAATTAGTAAAATCTTTAGATAAAAATTTCGTTACCATTTTGTGTATTAAAACAAATTAAAGAAATTGAAAAGTAATTTTATTATTGTATCTTCTTTTTATAAATACTGGTCATAGTACACCACTATTAACGAATTAGAAAAAAGAAAACGAAAGAAAACACTTGGCAAATATGAACAAAACCCTTACATCGTATTCTTTGGATAAACCTTGCGCTGGTATGAGCTCTACAACGGATAAAGTAAGTAAGACGATTCTCACACTGCTGCGTTTCACGCAACGGTGTGCTGAAACGGAGGCAAATTCCAAGCGCGTGAGTGCGTTTTTATTATTGAATTTGTATGTAAAAAATCACGCGCGTGGGTGCGTTATCTGCGCCCCGCTGCGTGATGCGGTGCAGCGTGAGAATCGATTTTAATTAAATATTTAGCTCAATAATTAAGATTGAGTGTGATTGTGTGTTTTTTTTTTGTAAGTAATTTATGGTGTACGTACAATAAAGTATATATCACACTAATATTATAAAGGCGAAAGTTTGCGAGTGTGTGTTTTTATATGTTTGTTACTTCTTCACGCTCAAACGGCTGGTTAAATTTTGATAAAATTTTGTATGGAGGTAGCTGACACCCTGGATTAACATATGGGCTACTTTTTATGCCGATATTGCTACGGAAACGACATTTACGCGGGTGAAACCGCGGGGCGCAGCTTGTAAATAATAAAGAAGTGTTAATCGACTTTTTCACTTCTCATGCTCTAAAAGTTCGTCTTTATGTTGTGCTTAGGCGACATAAAATCGCTTTTTATGTTCTAGTGCATAAAGTAATTTTTTTTTTTCTGAGACTAAGGTAATCAGGCCCAACAGCCACACGCACAATAAAACTGCGCAGATTAAAGTCGTGATTTATTTCATTTTCTTTAATTTATACCTCTTCCGTGTTTTCTATCGTTAATTTAATAAAATCAGGTAAAATAGTTGTCATTTATTATTTAAAAACGCAAAGAAACGCTTTTATTACTTGGCAGTATGAAGTACCCAAGTCGAATGACAAATGTTGAAATTAAAAAAAAAAACTTTTAATAAGTTTCGTGGCGGTATTATCTGTGGTGGCGGGAATTAGCTATGCTTTGCAACATTTTTGATTAATTATGTACTGTATACTTTATGCCTGTTTCATTTTCTCGTAATCGAAGTGAAAAGCAGAGTATACAACTCAGGCATAAACGAGCCATTTTACCCCTCGCCTTAACTATCCACCCTCGCCTGCGGCTCGCGTGGATATAAACGTCTCGGGGTAAAATAGCTTCTTTTATGCCTTAGTTGTACAATCTACTATTTTCGCTGTCTGTTTGGAGCCATTTCGATGCAGAATTTGATTTTTGTGTGTATTGTAGTCTTCAATGAGAATGTTCGTTTTTAATCTTGACGATGTGGTCTTCGTAGGTAGTTATGGCGGCCCTGCAGCCGTGAGCCCATCTCGTGCACACCCATCTCTTTTTCGGCTTGTCTCCTATAGTGGCTTTGTTGAAGCTAAAGTTGTGGTCATTGTACTGGATCATCTGGTTCCCTCGTTTCGATGTTACAAACACTAGCTTTTCTAAAAATTAAACTAAGATTTATTTTTCTTAGTAAAAATGTGTAATCTTAGTTAATACTGTAGGTAAAATAAACGAATGCATCTGCCATGTTATCTCTCCACCACCCTTGGTTGACTAGTAAATAATTACCTAATAAATAAACTGACAACTGAAACTAAAAGTGTTGTTTTATTTGGTTTATTTTATAGAATATTAATAAATGAAAATAAATTGCATTTGTACATGATTCACTATTCACGTCTGTGACTGTGAACAAGTATGAGTACCCTTGACTTTGATTATAGTTTCTTCATACGTGATGATGGAGGCCCTGCAGCCAAACGACCATTTAGTGCACAGCCATCTTTGTTTCGGGGACCTAGGATTACCCTTGTTGAGACTAAACCTGTTGTTTCTGTACAGGAGCATCCGGTTGCCTCGAGCAGAGATTATAAACTGACCATGATCTAAAACAGACTGATTCTGTGACTAATTCGTACTATTAATGATAATTTCGAAACTTCAAAATTATTCTAAACAATGTATCTATTTGTTTTTATGCATACACACGAGGGACACGCGTCAAAACAACAACAAGGGAGGCAACTGCAAGCGTCGACGCGTGTTGGCGACGGCATTCGCTTGTGTGTGTGAGTACGGTGCTCAAATACACGAGCGGCATGTTGTTGACGGCAGCCGCCGACGCGTCGTCGCTTGCAGTTGCCTCTGTCATCGACGCGTGTCGATCGTGCGAAAGCACTCTAACTTAAAAATAAACACTGTTTCTTTGGTTTCCAATTAGGTATTATCTACACGTCTCCAAGATATTTTTTTTTCTTACGGTTCCTCAGTCATCATTTTAAGTTAAAAGGAATACCTAGATATCTCAAAATAAAACAAAGAATGCAAATTATACATTTATCAACACACACAAAACAGTATTAAATAAGAGTACTTTTGTCTGAAGCCAGAGTATTTAAGTATTTTCAAACAAACAAGAAAAACACTTTCAGAAGACAAACATTTTCAGGATTCTGATGATTTCATTTGAGTTTTTTCCGAGCTTTTGTTGTACCGTAGACTGAGGTTACTTTGATCAATTTTGAACTTTAATTGACTGTAATTTTTGAATGTGTGGTTCTAAAAATATTATAAAAAATGTAATAATCAGTTTTTATAGTTCTCTATGTAAAAGTAAAAAAAAAAATAAAAAAATCGATGATATTTCAGAAAAAAATAAAACAAAGTGATTAAAGTTAAAATGATTCTGGGGTTACTTTGGAACCCCCCGTTTTTAACATAGAATCTGAAAGTAGCCCCAATAAATCATTTTACGTGGTAAAAATTGGTATTGATAAAAAAACTTACCTTTTTTTGCATGAAACAACGTGTCATTACCAGCGCACCCGCAAAAAGGATTGTGACAGTTTACCAGTGTAGTCATCCGAAAAAAAAAATCTACCAAAAGTTGTTCCGTTTTACGCAATTTACAATTTTATGTCGATAAGAAGTTTCTATCAAATTAACCCCGTGATTCAAAGTAACCCCGGTTTACCGGTACCGTCAAACGGACATCTTCGGTCACAAATTGACATTGACAGCACCTTTATGTCGTAGTAGTAAGGTCGATGTTCGTCGTGCAAGTTTTACCACTGATTTTCAGCGATTGGTCACAGTCTACCGACGTCCGTGACCAATCGCTGAAAACTCATACATGAGTCGTATTACAGTTGTAAAATCAATAACTGTTTCTTTGCAAAAAAAAGAAGACGTCCTGCACCCTAACTGCGTAACACACTATTACTCTCAAATTGAATCATTTTGAAGCATATTGCTAATCCATTGCTCCATATGTTCGAAAAATGTGTCTGCTCAACAACGTAAATAACGCAATGAATGTTGTTGAACTGTCAAAATGAAACCCATTGCTACTAATAGTGTGTTACGCAATTACCCTGCTGTACAGCCCCATCTCCCTCCTCCGCTGTCACATCAGTCGTGGTTATGCCAGTTTTTATATGCAACGAAGTGGGTCCCCATAGTGAGGACCGTCGCCTTACATCCGTTTCCTCTCGTACAGGTCCATCGCGCCCTCGGACCTTTACAACGATGGTATTTATTGAAACGGTGATGACCAATGATCACCACTGGTTTCCCAAATCGCGACGTTGAGAAAACAAGTCCTGAAAAAAAAAAACAGTACTTACACTTCACTTTTCTAGAATCGTTGTACAAATACTTCAACATCGAAATCGAGTATGTTCAAACTCAACAATTTCTGAACCTACTTGACATGACAAACTGACCCCGGTGATCACATGCGCACATTAATAATACTACCTTTTGCACGCGGTTCCAACCGCGCCGTGGTTGGAAAATTCCATGTCCTAAGATGGTCTACCTGTGTGCCAAAAAACATCGAAATCAGAGTGGTTTCGCACTACATCCGATCCGAATCCGAATTAAAGATCCGACTTCAATCCGAATTGGGAATGTTCTAAATTCGGACAGATAGAGTTCGGACACAGTAGACTATTTATACTGTGGTTCGGATCTAGTGGGCAACCCCTTTGACTAGGTCACTTCGGACCGGCATTTCTCGGATTCGGATCGGATGTAGTGCGAAACCGCTCTAAGAGTTACTTTAGCGTTTATAATAGTAAAGATTATTAGCGCAACTCTTCGGGAATGGCAAATCCATGTCAAATGAAATGCGCAAATATCTTATGAACTTTTCTTTTATTTTTTTATTTACCGTATATGTAGATAGGTACTGCCGTCCGCATGTTAGTGAAAACACTTTGGCCTAACTTAGTACGGAGTTTCAATAGAATTCGAGGCCAGCTTACACGGGATTTGTTACCACTCACGTGCGAGTCGACTGTACTGTAAGGGACTTGAAGAGCCCCTTAAAGTAAATTAAACACCGATAGGAATTCTTTAAACTTATATTGTTAAAAACAACGTTACTCCAATATAAGCTAGCACTGACTTATCTAAACAAAAATACTTAAATAAAATATTTGACACATGTTTGAACGTTCGAATGGAACCCGCGCTAAGTTATAGTCAGCTTGCAATATGTAGGTAAGGTTTGGCTACATGGATAGCCTCTATAGCACCTACAATATTTTACAATCTAAACATTTTCGTAGACACGTGTTATTTAATACTAGCAGCGCCCCGCAGTTTCACCCGCATATGTCTCGATCCCGTAGGAATATCGGGATACAAAGTATCCTATGTTCTAATCCAGGGCATGGTCTACCCAGGTGCCAAATTTCATTTAAATCGGTTCAGCGGTTTAAGCGTGAAGAGGTAATAGACAGACAGACAGACACTTTCGCATTTATAATATTAGTATGGAAGTAAGTCAACCAGTCGTGAAGTCATCTGCAAATATTTTATGGATTTAAACTGTACTGAGACGAACTCGGGCCTGCGACATACATACCACCCAGGCGTCTAACTATCTCAATCAGCCATTATATGTATAAAAAACAAAAAAAAAGTCGTTTGTTCTTCTGAACCATGCAACGGATTTTGATACGGTTCCCATTATTCAGAGATTTTATTCCCGAAGGTTTTTTTGTACATTTAATATTAAAGTAACAATAAGAAAGAAATCTCGATGTTTTGTCAAGTCGTCAAAACCGTGCGATGCAGGGGCAGAACGCTAGTTTTATATAATTCAATGTGTGTGGTGATGCTTAACTGCTACGATGACGTCATCAATGGTGACTAGGGACGCAGGACAGCCGCCAGACCTCGCCTTAACACAATACCATCGGGCTCTAGAGCCTATAGTTTTAGGGTGCTTGTTGTACCTATGTCGTCCCATATTAATAACTGGTTTCCCATACCTTGAAATGCCAAACTCTACCCGTTCTGAAAAAACAGAATCAAGTGAAAACCTATTGGAAAACAGAATGGTATATAATCATATAGGTATCCATGTGTATTTAAAAAAATGCGAAAGTAAATTCGAAGTAAATTGTCTTTATTGGTTAAGATTGCAGTTATTGGCCACGAAAACTTTCGCGTCAAATAAACGCGTCCTAAGAGTCATTATTTAAATATCACTCGAAGTAAGTACGCGAGAAAATATATGGATGGTGGTCAAAATATTCTGAAGTCTAAGAAAAATGATTGTTTGGCAAATTAACCATCAACTTACATGTCCGGTCACCAAAGGAGATAAGTAACCGGCGTCGTCGGATATAGGTCAAGTGTAGAAACCGATGGATGTTTTGGAATAAAATTAATTAATAGAAAACAAACAGTTCATTTATCAAATTTAATTTCATTTGAAAACACCCATTGGTTACTTGCTAAACTTCAACTGTATCCAACGACCCTTATTATATTTTTATTGCGCAGTGGAAATCCACTTGGACTTCCTCCATCGTGGGGGTGACAGAGGGGCTTGCCGGACTCGGCTAAAACCACCGCGGTGTTCCACCTCTGCCTATGGCCGGGGGTGCGAGATTCGCGTAAGAATTCACCGCTCCCATATCCAACGACCCTGGTTACATAATATCTCTTTTGGTGACTGTACGTACAGAGTACTTTACGTACAGAGTACCTCCTTTTTTGAAGTCGGTTAAAAAGAGCAAGTTGGAGGCAGGTTGCGCGTCGATGTCTGCGCCATCCTGTATTGTCCATAAATTCCAATCACAACTTACTGTCATTTTACGAAATGGATATCACAAGATGGATTGACGAAGTATGTCGATATGCTAAACAATACATTGCTGTGACTGTACATTTACAACACATGGTTAACTTTATAGGTACTCGATAAGGTTGATAAATAAAATCTGATTAAAATTTTTTTTCACCACTTCATTACTCTTAAAATAATCGACTTCTATTGTGATTAAAGCTTAACGTTTCTTACCCCTAAGGTTCACAAAAGACAGTGCATAGCTCAAATGAAATAAACAAGATTACCTATCTCAAAGAAACACACGGGTCGTCTTTCTTCAGATAGCGATACCCAACACGTCTGGGGAGTGTCGCTAACTACAGTGCGGCCAACGAGAGTATGCATTCTTGACACAGTTTCATACAAACGAATACATCGCATGCTTAATGGAACATTGATCCATTAGTAGATAGGTCAGAATTGAGTTACAGAATTTTTTTTACTCAGATCTCATCAATAGTTAATCATAGACGTTTAAAATACAAGCATTCATGATTAATAAATAGTCAAATCAAATCAGTTTTAATTTTATGCGTCAACAAATAGGATAAGTCCTCATAGCAAGATCTTCTTTTGCGATGCCCCAAAAATCTTCCTTTTTGAGTTAAGTCAGTATTCCATTAAGCATGCGACATGTTTTGCGAATTTGATCTTATTTGCTACTAGAATTGTCGCACTGACAGGTGTCAGGAACGCATTCACTCGACGGCTGGACTGTAATTTAATTTGACCCCGTATGAAAAGTGCAGCCAACCAACAAGCTCCACAGTGAACACATCGATTTACCAAACGGATCGAATATGTTGGCCTGTTGCAAGATGCTCCTCATCGGGAGCATTCGTTTGTAATGTAACAATTCAAGATTAAATTTTGAGCATTATATTACAAATAGACGCTCCCACACCGGGAGCATTCGCCTGTACTGTAACAATCCAAGATTTGATTTGAGCATTACGTTACAATACTGCCTTACTGACTAAGGTTACTGAGCCTGCGCCGAGACACGATCATTACAAGGTGTCCACATTTCGACCACTTGCGACGACAGTGTGACATCTCGAATTATATGATTTTTGTTTTACTGAAAATTGTGTTTTTCTTTTTGATATTTCATTTTAGTATTAGTTATACTCTAATCACCTCATACATAATAAAGCTATCTTGACAACAATTTAAGAGTTATGCTCATTTTAAAGTGAAAAGTCATTTTCGGTAAAATTACGGTTTTCGAGATGTCACACTGTCGTCGCAAGTGGACGATTTATGTTAAAAATTGCACGGGTGCTTCCACTCACTACAGTAATGTTACAAAATGTATCATTACAGGTTGCGCACTATAATGCACAGTTCTCCTAACTCATTGATGTTATGCTGGACTTTGAACTGTTACATTACAGGAGAATTCTCCCACTTAGTGTGCGCCTGTATACTTGATTGTCATGCTGATGTTGATTATTGTATAACACGATGACATCTCCAACGGTAGTGACGGTTGCTTTGCACCCGTAACTCTTCCTGACGCATTTCCACCTTGCTCTCATTCCTTTGCAGCGACTGTCCTTATTAAATCTATACTGCCCTAGAAGTAGAACTGGTCGTCCAGTCCTGGACGTGGTAAAAAGTGGACCTGAAACAATATTTTCAATTTCTTTATTTTTAAGCCTTGCAAGAAATAAAAGACGTTTTATATTTATTTTATAAACAGGTTAAAATTGAAAACATGCGACAAATCGAAATGGGAGATTTTACTCATTATTATGAACAATATCATAATGATGAGTACAATCTCCCATTTCGATTTGTCGCAAGTTTTCAATTTCAGCCTGTATAATTCTTCTGTACGTGTGTGTCACTGAACTCCTCCTAAACGGCTGGATCAATTTTTATGATATTTTTTGTGTGGATTTGAGTGGGTCCCTGGATGGTTTTGATTCACAATTGGACGCGGTAGGTGGCGATGCGATCGTGTTCTAGGAAACAAGACAACGTCTGTCTAGTCAGCTAGTTCTACAATGTTTATGTAATAATAACTAAATGTAAAGAATGAAAAATATTTTAAATAACTAGTAAACTTCATTTATTACCGTCTCCATAAAATTCGCTTCTTTAAAAAATAGATTGCTCACAGTTTAAAATGTCAAATAATACAAAATCTTATCTATCTTAAAATAGAAAAAGTACAAGTAAACAAAGTATGTTTAACTAATAGTTTGGCATGTTTTGGTATGCTCGAATGTCATGCTGATGTTGATCATTGTTTCTCACGATGACATCCTTAACGGTAGTGATTTTTGCTCTGCAGCCGTAACTGCTTCTCACGCATTTCCACCTTGCCCTGATTCCTTTGCAGCGACTGTCCTTGTTAAATCTATGCTCTCCTAGAAGCATAACTGGTCGTCCGGTCCTGGATTTGGTAAACACAGGACCTGAAATAAAGTCATTATTTTCAAGCTTTGCAAGAAATAAAAGGCATTTTATTTCATGATATTCTTATTATAATAATAACTAAGAGGTTTAGTTATAAACGATGATTAAAGTTAAATTACGTTCAAACGTCAAAAATATATGGTTAAGAAGACACTGATCACTACTTTAAGCAACGTTTATGAATACAGGGGTAAATTTTAGAATGAAACAATTGTAAAATAACGTAAAAGTTAAACTCATTTATTATCGTCTCTTTCAATTTCGCTTATTTTAAAACATAGTCTAAAATGTCCGGTTATTCAAAATAGTTAACATGTTTGTAACAGTATAGTTATACTCTAATCACCTCATACATAATAAAGCTATCTTGACAACAATTTATGAGTTACGCTCTTTTTAAAGTTCAAAAGTCGTTATTTGTAAAATTACGGTTTTTGAGATGTCACACTGTCGTCGCAAGTGGACGATTTATATTAAAAATTGTAACACGGGTGCTTCCACTCACTACAGTAATGTTACATAATGTATCATTACAGGTTGCGCACTATAATGCACAGTTCCCCTCACTCACTGCTGGACTTTGAAATGTTACATTACAGGAGAATTCTCCCACTTAGTGCGCCTGTATACTTGATTGTCATGCTGATGTTGATTATTGTATATCACGATGACATCTCCAACGGTAATGAGGGTTGCTTTGCACCCGTAAGTCTTCCTGACGCATATCCACCTTGCCCTCATTCCTTTGCAGCGACTGTCCTTATTAAATCTATACTGCCCTAGAAGTAGAACTGGTCGTCCAGACCTGGACGTGGTAAAAAGAGGACCTGAAACAATATTTTCAATTTCATTATTTTAAGCTTTGCAATAAATAAAAGACTTATTATATTTATTTTTTTATATAATTCTTCTATACGTGTATGTCACTGAACTCCTCCTAAACGGCTGGATCGATGTTTATGACATTTTTTGTATGGATTTGAGTTGGTCCCTGGATGGTTTTGATTCACAATTGGACGCGGTAGGTGGCGATGCGATCGTGTTCTAGGAAACAAGACAACGTCTGTCTAGTCAGCTAGTTCTAAAATATTTATGTAATAATAACTAAATGTAAAGAATGAAAAATATTTTAAATAACTAGTAAACCTCATTTATTATCGTCTCCATAAATTTCGCTTCTTTAATAAATAGATTGCTCACAGTTTAAAATATCAAATAATACAAAATCTTATCTATCTTAAAATAGAAAAAGTACAAGTAAACGAAGTATGTTTAACTAATAGTTTGGCATGTTTTTGTATGCTCGAATGTCATGCTGATGTTGATCATTGTTTCTCACGATGATATTCTTAACGGTAGTGATTTTTGCTCTGCAGCCGTAACTGCTTCTCACGCATTTCCACCTTGCCCTGATTCCTTTACAGCGACTGTCCTTGTTAAATCTATGCCCTCCTAGAAGCATAACTGGTCGTCCGGTCCTGGAAGTGGTAAACACAGGACCTGAAATAAAATCAGTATTTTTAAGCTTTGCAAGAAATAAAAGGCATTTTATTTCATGATATTCTTATTATAATAATAACTAAGAGGTTTATTTATAAACGATGATTAAAGTTGAATTACGTTCAAACGTCAAAAATATATGGTAAAGCTAATCACTACTTTGAGCAACGTTTATTTTATTTTATTTATTTATTGGCCTATCTACAATTGTTACACTGTTTATCTTTAAAATACAAGCAATATACAAGCATAGTGTACAATATGATGCGATAGACACAGCATGCAAAAACAAAGTTATAATATAAATAAAATTGCAATAATTGTGCAGAAAAACGACAAGGAAAAAATAATAACAATTAAATGAAGAAAGAAAAAAAAACAGTTAATTGTGTTGGTTACTTTTTATGGACTTGGCGCTTGAATTTTTGAAGTGATGTGGAAAAAATATCTATTGATTCATCGCAATTATTAAGAAGCCTGCAAATTCTGGGGATGGGGGAATTGGATCCTGAAACAGTTTTGCGGAATGGGGGACGTAACAGTTTGACAGGATGGCGCGGATAATTGTGGGGTAGGTTAAAACTTAACTTATTTAACAACTGGGGGCAGTCTAATTTACTCTGAAGTATTTTATAAAGAAAAACTAGATCTATACTAGTTTATGAATAAAAGGGTAAAATGTTAGAATGAAACAATTGTAAAATAACGTAAAAGTTAAACTCATTTATTATCGTCTCTTTCAATTTCGCTTATTTTAAAACATAGTTTAAAATGTCCGGTTATTCAAAATAGTTAACATGTTTGTCAAGTATTAAATACGTCGCAAATTCTTTTACATATAATAAATTATTGAAAAATTGTTGTAACGCTATTACTTCTAAGGTTGGCTGAAATAAGATATCATCATCATTTCAGCCGAAAGACGTCCACTGCTGGACATAGGACTCCCCCAAGCACTCCCACTTCGACCGGTTCTGTGCTTCTCGCATCCAACGCAAATAAGATTTACTTTTATCTATCTTAATAAAATAGAAAAAGTGCAACCAAACGAAATTGGGTTATCTAATATCTTAGCATGTTGTATACTTGATTGTCATGCTGATGTTGATTATTTAGTAACACGATGACATCCCCAACGGTAGTGAGGTTTGCTCTGCACCCGTAAGTACTTCTCACGCATTTCCATCTTGCCCTGATTCCTTTGCAACGACTGAGCTTGTTAAATCTATACTCTCCTAGCAGTATAACTGGTCTTCCAGTCCTGGACGTGGTAAACACAGGAACTGAAACAATATTTTCAATATTAAAACGGTATCAATTAATATTGGTGATTGTAATCCTGATGAACAAAGTTGTTAAAATAAAATAATAGAGACACTAGGTAAATAAATAAAAATAACATAAAACATAATGTAGCAGCCTACTTGCTGCACTAATTTATTTTTCAAATAATAAATAAATTATAATAATAACTAAATGTAAATATATTAGTGAAATAATTGGAATATAAATAAAAATCAAAACTCATTTATTATACAATATCAAGAAGTCTCTGCTTTAACTAGGTAAACCCCAATATAAAATTTCAGATTAGTAGGTACAAAATACTTTGTCATCAACATCTGCCTAACCTTTTCCCAACTATGTTGGGGTCGGCTTCCAGTCAAAATAGTATACATTCAGTCAAAAAAGTATCGGGAATGGATGATTTGTTTATGGTTAAAATTCAATTTTTCGTTTTTTTTTTTTTTGTTGGATTGGCACAACTTTTTCCACTATGGCGCGAAGTTTAAGTTGCATCTGTCATTTAGATTAAATACAGTGCTGTTTTTAGTTAGATCATATCTAGTGTGTATTGCGAATTTCATAATGGACAAAAATATCGAACAAAGAGTTTGTCTTAAATTTTGCATCGCCAAAGGAATTTCGTGTTCGAAGTCACTGAAAATGTTACAGAAGGCTTACGGTGAATCAACGGCCATCAACGTCTTCAACTGAAGTTAACATCGCAAAAGTGAAGGAAATAGTGACTGAAAATCCTCATTCAAGTTTGAGAGAGATAGCCGCTGAACTTTCTGTCTCACGAGTCGATCCGTATTATTTTAAATAATCACTTACGCCCGGGTAATGTAGTTGTTTTTCGTCTGTTATCTTCATTTTCTGTCGGCAATGAACAATCGTACTGTCAGTCATGATTATGTGTATTATTGGATCTAACAACGATGTTTCCCAGGGTATAGAGGGATGCTTTACATCCTTTCGTACTTTTGACGCATTTCCAAGATGCTGTAGGCCCTCTGCATTTACTGTACTTGTTAAACCTATGCTGCCCTATTTGTATGACAGGTCTGCCCTTCCTTGATGTTGAGTAAACATATCTTGAAACAGTGCAAGCAGTACCTATGTACAAATAGAATATTAATAACCCAATTTAATATAAGGGATGTCATCGCATTTTAAAAACAAAAGTCATAAATAAAAAGTAACAAAACTGTCCTTCACCTATAGTTTATTTACACCAAAAATATATTATATCCGCCTTGATAACAACATAATAAGTTAATATTCTTCATATTATTTATCAATTCAATTTAATAAAAATTAATAACGAAAATTAATCCGACACGGGAGGACCAGTGATATAGGAACTAACACGGTCTCTTGCAATGTCCATAATATAAATTAAAACTCTCACGATCGTTTTTTTACGAGCCACCCTAAGTTTAGGTTTCCACAAGAACGTCACAACAGGGCTAGGCCAGTCTTCAACATTAATAATACTTTGACCATATTTATTGTATTCTTCTTCAAGGGACAAGAAGATGATCAGAAGGCCAATTCTCGTACTTAAAAACGTTCAAGTCACAATCTCATCTTAGCGACAACAAATGTCAAAAACTTGTCAAAAATGTAGGGAAATAGAAGTATTTTTGATAGATTAAGACTGAGATCAGACTGTGAACGTTCTTAAAATTACGGATTTGCCCCTCAAAGCTGATGTTCTTCTCGTTTCTGTTTTGGCTCGTTTTTCCATTTATTTACTGCACTGTTTTATATTTTTCTGGTTGTCAATGCTGATGTAAATTATTGCTCTTAATGATACAGTCCTCGTATGTCATGACTCTGGCTCGGCAACCTACGCTTGCTTTTACACAAGACCAATGCGCCTTAAGTCCTTTACTTCGATAGTATTTGTTGAAACGATACTGGCCGATTTGTAATACAGGGTTTCCGCAGCGCGACACTGTATAGCGAGGAGCTCAAATTACATTTGATAGAGACTTTTGTATTGATACTTCATCAAATAAACTTATTACTTACATAAAGATGTTTCTTTTTTTGTTTGATATTATGGTTCAAATCAAAACATTACTCAATTTCATCATATTTATTATCACGATAGGAGTTGTTTTTTTTTGTCATTTATACAATGGATCACAACTTTCTATTAGATTTTTACATTAAATATATACACACAAAAATTGTAAAACAAGCTAAAGCCTTTAAATTAACAGGTTTATAATACTGCCTTCACTGCCTTTTGCTCAACGCTAACCACTTTTTAAAGGCTACTTATAGAAAGAAAGAAAAGAAAAAAAAACAGTAAATATAAATATCTACGAGTACAAGTTACCGATATCGTGTCCCGCTTTAAAAAAATCTTTGAAGCTGACGCACACGATTTTGCGCTTTAAATGAATGTCCAGTTGTCTTTGTCATCCAGCATTGCATCTAGATCTACTAATTATAATATTTATTTATTTAAAAAAAAAAGTGTTTTACGATTACAACTTCTTTAAAGAGCTGAATACCAAACGTCTAACCCACTCGGGTGGAGTGAAGTGAAGAACGAGTGTTCTAAATCGTTTCCTAAAACTCCACTAGACTCATACCTCAAGATAATAATTATGTAGATCTTTGACGTTCCTTGAAGTTGAGTTTCTTCCACACTTGAAGTAATAGGATCGGAGTCGATCTGTTCAATTCAATTGTTTCAAATTGTTGAACAGATTGACGAGCGGTACAGTGGCTGTGTTTATTTATATTTTGACATAATACTTCATGCCAGGATTATAACTAAACACAGCCACTGTCTAATGATTGTGAGGTGTCTGTTTTATGATAACATTCTGAATCGTGACCAGGGAAGCAGAACACTTCAAAGCGTTAACTTTGCCACAGATCCAGCGGGCGCGGTCTCCTTTGCTGCCTACCCACTTATTGTACCGGTACTTGCCCATAATTATTACTGGTTTACCACGCTGAGACGTTGAAAATGTTGGCTCTGAAACATGACAAAGTATAAACAAACAAAATATACATTTGTAACCAATATACTTTTAATTAAAAGATTCGCTGAAAACGTAAGAGTTTTGTAAATTTGAACTTAATATAAAAGCAAATAAAATTATTAAGCGCAAAAAAAAACATAATTCTATTAGCATCATTTTCACTCATATCGTAGTAAAATTTCTTCATACATTTATACAGCATGTATCAAAAAGGTGTGTTCACGGGTTGTTCGAAAGAGTTGCCGTGGCCCTGGCACAGGCAACTGAAGGAACACGGGAGGGTTTTAGTCACTAAAAGTCTGACACGCCTTCCCCCTCCGCCCATAGCGGGAGAAGATATTTGAAAATTTCCAATTTCCCACCCAAAAAAAAAAGGGTGTGGTACAGAGAATCAACCGAACAACTTTCTACATGATATCAATATCCACCACACCTCTCTCATACAAGCTGCATACAGATACACTGAAAAATATCCTGTCCGTTTAGCCACACGCTCGTTATGCGTGATTTAATAACAATCATATTAAAAAAACGTTCACATTTATTAGCAGGTATAGGTCAGTTGTTCTACATACTTTCTACATATTAATATTTCTACATATTTACATTCTACATATTTATATATTTCTCATACCATATCTACATATTCTCTAATTATTATAACAGTAGTATTAATTCTACTCTTTGTCTAAATAGCATTTTTGTTAATCCTATGCTCTCATCATTACTTTTATATTCATGCATTATCAGCAATTCGCCATGTAATCAATTTAATGATTATGAATATATTTTTCGAGAACAATTTGATCATTAACAGTTAGAAGCGTAGCGGGGCACCCCAGTCGAGTTTTGACGCAAGCCCAACGCGCGGGAGTATTTGGATGCTTACGAAACTTCAAATTGTAACGGTAACCTTTCCATTCGATAACGGGTTTCCCACATCGAGAGCTTGTAAACATAGGGCCTGAAACGTAGAAAAAAAGTTATACAAGTACATCCCTATATAATATTAGATAAGATCAGCTGAGTATCAGGGCTACTCAGATGCCTAGAAAATATTTTATGAGTCGTCACAATACTTCAAGACTAGTTGTACATTGTATATGTGATTGTACAGACGCCAGCACATCAAGCTACCCGAAACTGTCAAATTTTTCCAATCAACTTTGAACCTTATGCTTTAGCGATAAAGATGAAAATCTAATAAAAAATTTGACCGATTGTAGTAACTTGATGTGCTGGCGTCTGTACTAATGGACAAAATAAACACACAATACAATACATCTGCGATAGCATCTATTTTCAATAATTATGCACACTTGACGATCATTTTGTTGATAGTGATAATCTTCGCTCGACGTCCGCTGTGATCTTTGACACAGATCCACCGAGCTTTAGGACCGCTACATCGACTCCATTTATTAAACCTATATGGACCTAATTGATTAACCGGGTTCCCAAGGGCAGATATTGTGAAAATTGCATCTGGAATATGTATATCTTAGTGAATTCAAATATTTTCTTTTAGTCGTCAAGAGTGAAGTTAATCTGTCAAGCTCCGCTAATGAGACACAATTGATTTTCTATTGTTTCGACGCCAATAGGCGACGCTCATGCCAGTTATCATATACCTCATTGTCAATAATAAATTCACGTAGTTTAACTCAGGTTTATATTCAGCCAAATTAGATGTTAAAGTTTCCTCATAAAACTCAAATAAACATCTCAATTCTCTTAATTTTAAGAACGTTCACAGTCTGATCTCAGTCTCAATCTGTCAAAAATACCTCTAATTTCCCTACATTTTGACAAGTTTTTGATATTTGTTTGTCGCCGAGATGAGACTGCTACTAGATTTAGAACGTTTTTAACGACGAGAATTGGCCTTCTGATCGTGTAACAATCTGAAACGACATTATAACCGAAAGTATCAAAAATGCACCTTCCCATTAATAGGCGTTTTTAACCGACTTAAAAAAAGGAGGTTCTGTATTTAATGCTGGCATCACCACAAACTTATTCAACAGCTATTTAAAATGAAATATTTTGTTTACGTAACAAGGGGAGCCCCTTGTTACGTAAACAAAATATTTCATTCAGCTGTACGGGTCCATCTTCAAGGTTAAGCAACGCTTGCAGAGGTCGGTCCGGGAATAGATGCCCATTCATTGCATACTGAGACCCTTCACGTTAAGCCGTTGATCCTGGCTGTTATATGTAGATCTTTGGCAATCGCTACGGGTAGTCAGAAGTCCCAAACTATTGACAACCAATCTTACCAAGGGCTATCGTGTTACCCAGTAGGTACCCAGATTGTAGAGGTCAGAAATGCAGTCCTTTCATATAAAATACTGGTATTCAGCTGCATCCGGTTAGATTGCAAGCAGACTCCAGCAAAGTTGGGGAAAAGCTAGGCCTATGCGCAAGTCATCTTTATATTCAGCGAAATTAGATGTAGGTTCCCTTTAAACTACTCTCATAGTTCTGACCATACTTTGATTTACTTCGGATCATTCGAATTATATAAAATCATAATTATTTGAAACCACTTTATTAGAACAACTATCAAAAATGTACCTAAGCATTAATAGGCATTTTCAATATTGGCATCATCACAAACTTATACAATAACTATTTAAAACTAAATATTTCAATAACTAAATTGGCATGTAACGCGGCGTTTTTACACACTGAAATGAATAATAAATGTTCCGACAATAAAGTAAAAAAAAAATGAGGACACTTGACTACGCCAAAGGTTTTTATCAAATACCTAGCCTACGTCAAAGTTGTACATACATGTACTCAAAAATTTAAGACTTGTTGCTTGCTGTGTTCCTTTGAACTCAAATAAATGACAAATCAAATGATATTACATGAGCACTTCAGAATCCCAAAAATACAACAAATTAACATAGTAACGGGTTTACTTTGATGATTTAACACTTTGCGGGACACTAAACGAAGACGTGATAACAATAAAACTTCTATTGTCTCGTTCAGTGTCCTGCAATGGGTTAATGGTTATGTTCGTGACCATATTTGACAATTACATCATCCATGGTGTAGATGGTGGCTTTGCAGCCATAACACGCTTTGACACAAGGCCATCTAGCGCGAGCACCCCTGCTGCCACTCCATTTGTTGAATCGATATCTTCCTACCAATATTACTGGCTTCCCGAATCGAGATGTTGAAAAGACTGGGTTACTATCATCTGCAATAGGTATAGATATTGTTTAAATGACCTTTTAATGTCAATTAGAGAAAAACAAATGACAATTATACCAGCATGTCTTTCGCTAATTATGTATGTACATAGTCATGCCCCTTCATTCTCTTGTATATCAATGATTGTGTTCTTGAGTACTCTTGACAATAATGTCTTCACAAGTGGTGAGTTTTGCTGGACACTTTTTTTTATAATATTGAGAACAAGTCCAATACGTTTTTCGTTTGTTACGACTCTGTTGATGTCTATGAAAGCGATATTTTCCTATCTGGAGGCAGGGAAAACCTCGCCGTGTCGTTGTGAAAAATATTCCTATTAGAAAAAAGGACAACATTAAGTTCGCCATTTTAAAATTACCAATGCTCTACTGTAAGCAGTCAATAAGGGTATACTTTAGTGACATATTTTAAAGCGACTAGATTTCTTAGCTACTCTGGTGACCTATAATCAGCTAGCCTTCTACGACTATCTAAAAACTATTAAAAAAAAAAAACGTTTTATCTAAATCAGGAGTATTTAGAACAACACACATAGATGTGTATGCATATATTTAAGGCATCTAAAACGTATTCTAATAGGTGCTAACTAACTAAAATAACTTACTCATAAAAGAAATTTATATTCTTTAAGTTTTTATAAGTAAGTACCATGTTAACAAACGTATTTAACACAAAATATTTTTTTTTACGTAAAAATTGCACACAGGCACATTGGCCAACATAATTTAATATTAATTACTATAGGTATTTTCATTACATCAGTCAAACTGTAAAACTAACGACTAACATTTATATAATACGTCTATAAAAATAATATCGTTTAAACAAACTGTCCTTCTTACAAGTACTCCATTAACATGAAGAAATTAAAGACAGACAGGCTATATTTTATATAGTGTAATATTTTTTTTTTGTTGATTTGGGATATAGTCTTCTCTCTCTCTCTCTAATTTAATGATTGTGATTGTGCAAGAACTTGACAATGTCATTGTTGATGGTAGTAGTTCTCGCCGGACACTTATTTGAAACACTGCGGATACAACGCCAGTGAGTCTTAGGTGGGTAGTTGTTACCGCCCCCGGACGAACGATACCGATATCTTCCAATCTGAAGGCATGGAAAGCCTCGCCTTGTCTTTGTGAAGAACGCCTCTACAATCAAAATAAACACATTAACATGTCTTTTCATATCGGTAATAATAGGTAAGAGAGTTCCATGACCGACGGACAGATATCGCATAACCTGACCCACTAAATACACTAAATAGAAAATATCAAATTCTGCCAATCGTGATTTTAATGTATGAAATATAATGTCAATTAGAATATGTAAAGGTGCACCGAAAGAGGATTATTAATAAATCGACTTCCTGGGTGGACTAGGATATTAATGTACTCGTATATTAGAAACATCGTAAATGCTTGATACACAACGCCTTGAACGACAATGCTACAATCTTTCTTGCATGAGTATGCACAACAATCAAAAAGCATTCACAAGCAGGAAGAATTTAAATAATGTGACGGCAACATGACACGCACGGTGAGCATCAAGATGGAGGGACCAAACCTCCAATGTCTGTCCTACATATCTGAAAAATTAATACCATTAATCTACTATTTGCTACCTTTGCTATAATTTTAGCTACCTCATCATATACATAATATTTTAACAAAATGCTTGGTCCCTCCATCATGATATCAAGATGGAGGGACCAAACTGATAGACTACTCCCTGGAATATTCTACCTACTTAGTGTTATAGTACCTTAATTCTACCTTAATATTATTGATTTTGGCTGCCCGAAATATATATCGTTTTAAAGATATCGATTATATAAGTTGGTCCCTCCAAATTGACGATTCAATTGTTTAGTGCAACTGGTAAATGGTCGGTTTATTTTCGATCTTCGAAGGATACATATTTAATACCTATTTACTACCTTCTAATTGTGCAAAATTTCTTACGATAAAGTTTATTTTAAACTAGCCAAACAAAAATAAAGAAATAAGTAGGTACAACGTACAAATTTTGACAAAATTTTGACATATGACCATTGATATATATGCATGGAATTATTATGTACTACGGTTGTACGTAGTACATAATAATTCCATGTATATATGTCAATGCATATGACACACCAGCTGACTCGACGGGGTGTTGCGAATTACGTCATGATAATCAGGAATAGCTAATATAAAATGTATCTTTAGTTTTTAATTATTACTATTTATTGGTTTATTTTATTTTATTCTCGTAATACTGGTAAACAAAGAAAAATATTGAAAGCGGTCTACACACCAAAGCCGCTGACCCGGTGGCACGGATCGCCGGCCCAACCCGCCGGCCTTATTTTGTACAATCATGCCGCCGGCTTGCGCCCGCGCGGGCAAGCCGGCGGGGCAGCATGCCGATGCCGACGGCATCCCTCTCCACTCACTCAGTCAGTTGCCCGCCGGCTTTCATAGAGTAGTGACAAATACTAGAACACCACATGCCGCGGCTGTCGTGCCGCCGGCATTGCCGCCGGCAAAGTCGTTCGGCTTGGACATTCTGAAGCCGCGGGGTTAACCCGCCGGCACTAAGCCGCCGGGTCAGCGGCTTTGGTGTGTAGACCGCTTAACGTTTTCACTAACGAACACACATTTTGATAATAAAGTTTTATCATTTGGACGTGCTGCTCAATCGTGTAACTTGCCATGGTGATTTGGCATCAGTAACTGAAGAAATAACAACGCATTTGACAGATGCCGCCAAAACAATACGGCCGCCGCAAACTGTCAACATCGACCCGCCCTATTTGAAAGACCCTTTAGAAACAGAAACTTTAGCCACATTTAAAATAATTATATTCCATAAGCGGTCTACACACCAAAGCCGCTGACCCGGCGGCACAGCCCGGTGGCTTAGTGCCGGCGGGTTAACCCGGAGGCTTCAGAATGTCCAAGCCGAACGACTTTGCCGGCGGCAATGCCGGCGGCACGACAGCCGCGGCATGTGGTGTTCTAGTAATTGTCACTACTCTATGAAAGCCGGCGGGCAACTGACTGAGTGAGTGGAGAGGGATGCCGTCGGCATCGGCATGCTGCCCCGCCGGCTTGCCCGCGCGGGCGCAAGCCGGCGGCATGATTGTACAAAATAAGGCCGGCGGGTTGGGCCGGCGATCCGTGCCGCCGGGTCAGCGGCTTTGGTGTGTAGACCGCTTTCAATATTTTTCTTTGTTTACCAGTATTACGAGAATAAAATAAAATAAACCAATAAATAGTAATAATTAAAAACTAAAGATACATTTTATATTAGCTATTCCTGATTATCATGACGTAATTCGCAACACCCCGTCGAGTCAGCTGGTGTGTCATATGCATTGACATATATACATGGAATTATTATGTACTACGTACAACCGTAGTACATAATAATTCCATGCATATATATCAATGGTCATATGTCAAAATTTTGTCAAAATTTGTACGTTGTACCTACTTATTTCTTTATTTTTGTTTGGCTAGTTTAAAATAAACTTTATCGTAAGAAATTTTGCACAATTAGAAGGTAGTAAATAGGTATTAAATATGTATCCTTCGAAGATCGAAAATAAACCGACCATTTACCAGTTGCACTAAACAATTGAATCGTCAATTTGGAGGGACCAACTTATATAATCGATATCTTTAAAACGATATATATTTCGGGCAGCCAAAATCAATAATATTAAGGTAGAATTAAGGTACTATAACACTAAGTAGGTAGAATATTCCAGGGAGTAGTCTATCAGTTTGGTCCCTCCATCTTGATATCATGATGGAGGGACCAAGCATTTTGTTAAAATATTATGTATATGATGAGGTAGCTAAAATTATAGCAAAGGTAGCAAATAGTAGATTAATGGTATTAATTTTTCAGATATGTAGGACAGACATTGGAGGTTTGGTCCCTCCATCTTGATGCTCACCACGCACGTACCATGAAAAGAATCATTCAGGAGAGACACTTCGAAAAGACTTCCTCAGAAAGAGTGACGAGCGGTTCAGTCTGCGACATTGCATACATACTATTGCGGAACTAGACAAAAACATATCGCTACTATAGATGATTATGTATTTAGAATCAGTCCGTTTTTTGTGTAAGTAGAATACATAGAATAAATAGCACTAGAAAATAATTATAGGTATTTATTACATTAGCATTATGGAGACGTTTTATTAATGTTACATACACACATTCAATTAATGTACTTCCTGCCTTTTTTCATTAGTCTCCAGTTCTCCACAATGCGTGTTCAGTGATTGTGCTCGATCATGGACTTCACAATTTGGTTGTTAATAGTGATGACTTTTGCACGACATTTGAATCGGTTACTCTTTGCACACACCCATCGCACTTTCGCTCCTTTGCTTCCAGCCCATTTGTTAAACTGATAGGAACCTATGAGAAGGCACGGGAATCCCTGTCGAGATTTCGAAAACCTTATATCTGAAAGTAAGTCATAATCTTATTAAAAATTATAAATTTATATTAAATCATTTGGTATTGGTTAGAAAATTGGAGCTAAAGTACTATTAATAGCATTGTGTGACCTAAACCCGCACTTAAGTTACGGTTTTTTGTGACATAAGTAGTCCATTTTTAGACAGAAAAGCGTGACATAAGCGCGGGTTTAGGTCACACGAACTATAAAATAGCTTAAGTACGATATATGTGCCTAGAATGGACTAAGTATTTAAGTCAAACGTATCGTAATGTACTATTCAGTTTCCGTTTAAATGAGGTCTCCTTACAGACAGCTCAGATCACTCCGAGGTCACCTCTAAAAAAAAAACTAATAATTTTAGGCAAAAAATAAAAATTAATGTAGACTTATCACAATTTTTATTTAATAAAAACATTTAATCGTAAAATTTGCGATATTCTTCTGACGAAATGTTTATTGATTGATTTTTGCTGACAGCTATTTTATAATTTATTTTGCTTCTGTTTGATCCCGTCCATGAGCAGTGTTAAAACTATCGAGCCTTGACTACTGAGACACATTATCAATTGTTGCGTTTTCACTAATATTTGGCCGCGCCTTAGGTATGTGAGCGGTGGGACGGAGGGGCGTGGGTAAATTACTCAGTACGTGCGTCGCGAACACCTGTCCCCAGCTCAGCGGCCAACTAGTTCCGCGCGGACTATACATAGCATATGCCCCGACATCAATCGTTGGGCAGTTAGCCAACAAGACACAACACCCGTCTGGTCGGAGGGTCCTCCTTTTTCTATGAAGGATGAGTGAATTTACACTCTGTCCCTCAGACCACTATTACAGTGTGTGTCCCGATCTAGGGTGAATCTGCTACACAGTGTGCTATTGCTATTTAATGTGCCATCTGCAATAATTACTGTTTTCCCTTGTGTTCTGTGCCCCTCGTGTCACATAAATAAGCTCATCATAGTGCATTTGTCATTGTGCCACACTGTCTTTATGCCTGTAAACTGCCGCAATGTGTGAGCTTCCGCCTATCCTGCTTTCCAGAACCGTTCCTTGTTCGCCAGGGTGCTATGAGGCTAGCAAATCGCACGCGGTTGCTGTTTTCGCCCCGCAACTAACATGCGCACCCTATCGCGCACTCCCAGGGATCTACGACCACGCTGAGGGCCGGACATCTGCACGCTACCCTGTACCGAACGCTCTGCTGAACCGTATGCTTTACTGGACCGCATGCTGTACTGAATCGAACGCCACCTGCGGTCCTACGGCCGGATCTACAACAATTGCTTTGCGAAGACTGTGCCGACAGGCCACCACGTCTGCCACGCGCTGCCAAGAACGGTAACTCTCTAATCGTATCCTAGGGTGTGCGAGTACTCAGAAGAGATAGATCAGTGACTTACCTACGACCTAACCGCCTAGTATACCCATAGAATTATATAATTATGTATATTTATGTAACCTGCTAAAGTGTATTCAAACTTATGTTTCAAATTGATATTATTTCAAGTTTTAAGTTGATTTTAGAGTGACTAGCACTGTTGAAAAAGTTATAAAATATTTGAAGTTCTAACGTAAACTGAACTTTATTGTGTAGGATTTAATGTTATTTTTCCATAAACTCATATTTGTTTACATTTTTGGCAAATGAATCGCGAATGCAGATTAGTTTCCTTTACCTGACTACAACTACCCATTAGTTAACGCTACTAAATACCAAATATTTATTGATGAAAATGTTGGTTTTTTTATGGGTTCTAATTTCTCTAGCGTTTTGTGATTTCATGTTTAATGATTATGTTCGGTCATGGCCTTGACAATTTCGTTGTTGATTGTGGTGATTCTCGCTCGGCACTTTTCCCGGCGGCTTCGAGCACAAACCCAGTGAACCTTCGGCCCCTTGCTGCCAGCCCATTTGTTGAACCGATGCGGACCTAGGAGAAGGCACGGGGCGCCCGATTGAGTTTTTGAGAATCTTATTTCTGTAAATAAATTATTAAAATTATACAAGGCTGACTAGAAAGGTGCGGTGTACAAACCTTTAGACTGAAGAACTTTCTCCATGGGACCATTATCGTAATCGCGAAAAATAATTCAGCCATCTCATCCATACCTTGAGGTCGAGTCGGTGTTGGAGTTTTGTATGGGACAGTTGACAATTTTTTTGCGATTACGAAATTCCATGGAGAAAGTTGTTCAGCTTGATGGTCTGTACCACACCTTTCTATTACACCCTGTGCACCGCCAATATAAACAGCTTTAGGTCATATGAATTTTCTTTAGTTGGTTAGAATAGTGGTGGAAAACTTTTCTAACGCATTTCGGAGGAGTCTGAAGCTGCTATTCAAAAAGACATTTGTTTTATTGGCAGCAAATAAAAACGAATGTAGGTTTATCAAAATATTTATTGATTAAATTGTAACTATAAAGCTTTCGCCTATCCTGCTTTCCACACCGTTCCTTGGTCGCAAGGGGGCTATAAAGCTGTCATATCGCGCGGTTGCCGTTTTGCACCGCAACTAACATGCGCACCCTAACGAGCGCTTCCAGGGATCTACGACCACGCTGAGGGCCGGACGTCTGCACGCTACCCTGTACCGAACGCTCTGCTGAACCGCATGCTGTACAGAACCGAACGCTACTTGCGGTTCTACGGCCTGATCTACAAGACCTACTCTGCGGAGCCTGTGCTGATGGCCACCACGTCTGCCACGCGCTGTCAAGAACGGTACTTCTCTAACCCTATCCTAGTATGTGCGAGTGCTCAGAGCAGTCAATTATTTTATTTATTTGGGACAATAAACGGTTACACACTACTGTATTACGCAAAATTTGAGTCACAGAGTGAGTAAATGTACTAACTAACCCACTCGTCATTTTCCACAAATTATAAAACTAAAGAGATGTGAGCTTACAATTTGATAGGTACAATACAATTACATTATGTGTTAATGATAAAACTAAAACAGGCAAAACCACAAAAAAAAAACAAAACACAACAGGCATGAAAAATAAATAATAAAAATAAAAAATAATACAGATACAGTAAGAGTTACATGAATATTACGGAGCCAAATCCAGAATAGTTTCACCAACAAGGCCTCTAAATTCACCAGTTGGAAAATCGAAGATATCAATATTCTTAAACGGATTAGTCAGTGACTTAAACACGACCAAGCCGTGTACTCTTGTATATCTATGGAATTATATGTATTCATTTAACCTGTTAATTTCCTTAATCTCACTACCACTACCTATTAATTAATGGCCTGTGCAGTCTACCTGCAAAGTTACAAAATACATTTTATCCTATTATGTCAAGCGCTACTAAATACCAAATATTTAGTGGTGAAAATGTTGGTAATTTTTATGGGTTCCAATTCCTCCACCGTCCAGTGTTTAATGATTATGTTCGGTCATTGCCTTGACAATTTCGTTGTTGATAGTCGTGATTCTCGCTCGGCACTTGTACCGGCCGCTTCGAGTACAAACCCAGTGAATCTTCGGCCCCTTGCTGCCAGTCCATTTGTTGAACCGATGCGAACCTAGGAGAAGGCACGGGCCGCCCGTTTGATTTTTCGTGAACCTTATTTCTGTAAATTAAATATTAAAATTATAAATTGCAAGTGTAAACAGCTTATATTAATTTCCTTTATTAACTTTTGGTTAGAATGGTGGAAGAAAATGTTTCCTAACGGGCAGTTCGGAAAAATTCGGAGCTGCTATTCAAAAAACATTTATTTTATTGGCAGTAAATAAAAATAAATGAATGATCAAAATATTTATTTTTACCCTTAGGGAAGCCAACGCGCATCAATAACTAAGTTAATGATTGTGCTCTGTGGAAGACATGAAAATTCGGTTGTTGATAGTGATAACTTTTGCTCGGCACTTTTCCCGAACGCTTTTAACACATATCCAGTGGATTTTCGGCTCTTTGCTTCTAGAACATCGGTAAAACCGATGCGAACCCATGAGAAGGCACGGGCCACCCCTTATAGATGTTGTGAACCTTATTTCTGTAAATTAAGTTTTAAAATTATAAATGGCAAGCGTAAACACCTTTAGGACATATTCATTTCCTCTAAGTGGTTAGAATAGTGGAAGAAAAAGTTTCCTAACGGTCAGCTCGGAAAAATTCGAAGCCATTATTCATGAACGCATTTATTTTATTGGCAGGAAATAAAAATGAATGTAGGCTTATCACAATATTTATTGAATACATACATTTTATTATATTACGTCAAGCGCTACTAAATACCAAAATATATACTATTGATGAAAATGGTGGTATTTTTTTTTTGGGTTCTAATTCCAATACCGTACAGTGTTTAATGATTATGTTCGATCATAGACTTGACAATTTGGTTTTCGAGAGTGGTGATTCTTGCGCGGCACTTGGTTCGGCTGTTTCTACCGCAAACCCAGGTGATCTTGGGCCCTTTGCTGCCAGCCCGTTTATTAAACCGATAAGGACCCATAACAAGGACCGGGAAACCCTTTTGGGACTTCGTCAACTTAATTTCTGCAAGTCAGAAACAATAATAGTATATTTTCACTTCTCATGCTCTAAAAGTTCGTCTTTATGTTGTGCTTAAACGACATAAAATCGCTTTTTATGTTCTAGTGCATAATGCAATTTTTTTTCTAAGACTAAGGTAATCAGGCCCAGCAGCCACACGCACAATAAAACTTCGCAGATTAAAGTCGTGATTTATTTTATTTGCTTTAATTTATACCAATACCGTATTTTCTATCGTTAATTTAATAAAATCAGATAAAATAGTTGTCTATTATTATTTAAAAACGCAAATAAACGTTTTTATGACTTGGCAGTATGAAGTACTCAAGTCGAATGACACATGTTGAAAATTAAAAAAAAAACTTTTAAAAAGTTTCGTGGCGGGAATTAGCTAAGTTTTGCAACATTTTTGATTAATTATGTACTGTATACTTTATGCCTGTTTCATTTTCTCGCAATCGACGTGAAAAGCAGAGTGTATAACTTGGGTATACACGAGCCATTTTACTCCTCGACTTATCCTTATCCACCCTCGCCTGGCTGCGGCTCGGGTGGATATAAACGTCTCGGTGTAAAATAGCTTCTTTTATGCATTAGTTGTACAATCTACTATTATTTATAAATTGCATGTTTTTACAGCACAAGGACGTCGCTGCAGCGCTTTAATACTTACATAATTACTTTTAAAATTACTCCTAAATTACTTAAATAGTTACACAACGAACTCAGATATTCTTCCTACATGCCTACTACATACCACGCCAAACATACCAGACTCATACAACCGAAATAAAACAAATACATTACAGCTTCTTCAGATTCTTCAAATCTGAAGCTTCAAAACATTTGAAGTTAATTCGATGAAATATTCACATATTTTATCGGTTTTACAAAACAGTGCTCAACTGTGATTATGTTCAGTCATGGCCTTGACAACCTGGTAATGGATGGTGGTCACCTTTGCTCGACACTTGTTCGGAATGCTCCGAGCACAAATCCAGTGGATCTTGGGCTCCTTGCTACCAGCCCATTTGTTAAAGCGATGGCCACCCATTAGGAGTAGCGGAAAACCTCGTTGAGATGTAGCGAACCTTATTTCTGAAATTCAAAGACGATTATTAATTGGATGATTATGGTTTAGTATATAATTTAAGCATGAACGACTCTTTAATAGAGGCTCCTAAAGGTTTCTGTAAAGCTATTCTCATATCACAATCCTTAATTCAGTTTTGCAATAAAATTGAAACAAAATTTAAATAAATACATTATTATTATGTCAGAAACATACAGTCTAAAGTACAAATACTGTCACAATCAAGCCAAAACTATAATTAATATTACTGTTTAAATAATAAGATCACATTTGAATACTGGGAACACTAAACACAAAAAATGCATAAAGCTGCTCTTGTATAAATAAAATTGCACAAAACCCTACATCACTAGAAAGATAAGTCAAGTAAAATAACCTAGGTATAAGAAAAAATGCTAACAACACAAAGCGAAGTTTCTGGAAGAAGTTGCTTCAGTAATTATAACTAAGTAGGTATACCTATTATATATTTTTAATACTACACGTACTTTTCTGTGTACCAAGTACATTGCATTTTGAAATTTACTTTGGCATTACAATCCTCGTTCATCAAGCTCTCCTAAGGTGCTAGCACTGAATACTAGTACCTATCTAAAATTATTTTTGCAACGACTCGATTCAGCACTATTTTAGGCTTTTGTCTGATGTTTGTAGCTGTTTTATACGTCCTTATTATAACTTATACGCTTTAACCTTTTGAACGCCATTGTCACATATATGTGACAAACGAAATCTTACCCTGAACGCCAACGTCACAAATATATGACAAAATACACGTTGCACGGGTCGCACCATATTATGAAATAAACAATTTAATCATTACTTTTGTGTGTTTTTATTTATATAATTTAACCCCCTTATTCATAAAACTTATCAAACCTATTTTAGTTAAAATGGGGTTTGTCTCTTTCTTACACACAGAAATGACAACGTGACAGATAAAGACAAACGTTCTATAAACCTATTTTAGCTAAAATAGAGATAAAATAGGATTATGAATAAGGGGGTTAAAGTTTAAGCTTCCGTCTATATTGTATTGCATGAAACTAATACATAAAAATAAACCGGGTACACTACAATAATACGAAAAACTTTATTCCGAAAGTCACAAATACGAATTTCAAAATGCCGATTTTCATAATTCCGAATGGTTCAAAATTCCTTTTATAACAACTCCGATTTATCATTCATCCTATTTTAATAATTCCGAAATTTCAATATCCCTAACATTATAATTACTATTCTCAAAATACCGAGTTTCAATAGATCGAATAACAAAAAGTCCGACTTAATGATAATTCGAAACATCAAAAATACGAATTCCGATTATTGAAATACCGATTAATTAGAATTCCGAAATAATAACGCTTTGTAGAACTGAATAGCAAGACAAATAAACACATATTTCCAATTGTAAGAATATAAATGGCAGAAAACCAACAATAGAGCCCCTATTTCTGTGTAAAGGGTTTAAAGTAACCTAACCAAACCGAACCTCGGGGTGCCCTTCGCTCGCTCTTGCATCCTATGTCGACGGAGCCCCGCTTCGCGGGGCCCCTATTTCTGTGTAAAGGGTTTAAAGTAACCTAACCAAACCGAACCTCAGAGTGCCCTTCGCTTAGCTCACCGTCCGATCAGGACCAGACCCGTGCCGGACGGCGCGTACGTGTTCCACGCGCGCCTCAAAGAGATGTCAGCATAAAGGAAGGGGCCTGCCAGGGCCGAAGCCTGCCGGGGGTGCGGGATTGTCCGAAAGGGTTACCGCTACCCCGGAACATAAAGGGCTAAGGAAGGAACACGGATGGGTTTTAGTCAGTAAGAGTCTGACACTCCCTTCGCTCCACCCAGAGCGGGAGGGGACATTTGATGATTTCCCATCCATAAAAAAAAAAAAAAAAAAAAGGGTGCCCTTCGCTCGCTCTTGCATCCTATATCGACGGAGCCCCGCTTCGCGGGGCCCCTATTTCTGTGTAAAAGGTTTAAAGTAACCTAACCAAACCAAACCTCGGGGTGCCCTTCGCTCGCTCTTGCATCCTACGTCGTCTATTACGTTCGTTGAGTTCGGGTCCGGTAACGGTAACGGAAATAATTCGGAGTATTGAAAATGGGAATGTCGTTTTTCGGACCGAGAACCCATCGAGCATTTGATTCTTCGAATATATGAAAATCGGAAAACAAACAAGTCGCATTTATGACTTTCGGTAAAATAAATTTCGTGATTTTTAATAATAGACATTATGATTCTTAGGTATTATGAAATTCGGACTTTTGAAAATCGGAACATCGAAATTCGGAGTAAAATATTTCGGAGTATTTGGGTGTTCCCAAATAAACCACCAATATCGAGAAATTTGTTGTTTTAAGTGTGTGTGTGTGTTGTTTTGTTAAAGTGCCCTGGCGTCAGGGGTACGGCGATACGTTTATACTCTGGCGTTCATGTGAAAAACAGTAGTACAATAAAAAATCTCTGTGCAAACAACGTTTTTACCTCGATATCCTATAGTTATCTAGTTTATTTTATCAAAAGTTTTTAACAACTATAGGATATCGAGGTAAAAACGTTGTTTGCACAGAGATTTTTTATTGTACTACTGTTTTTCACAAGACATAAGTCATAATCAAAAACAACACGCATGTTCGAATAAGGTTGTCAACCAAAAGGTTTCACACTTCCCCTCAAACAACATCCATCATCAGATATCCTCACATCACACCACACCAGACACACCCAAACTCAAATCGCGCACACATTTATTAAATGCCACACGACCTAATGGTTTTATCAGCACATCTGCAGGGTTATCTTCCGTACAGACATAGTCCAGACGTACAACGTTCTTGGCAATGCAATCTCTGACATAGTGCGCCCTTATGTCTATATGTTTCGTCCTTCTATGCGCTACTGGATTGTATGCAAGTTTAATAGCACTCTGATTGTCGGCGACGAGACCCTATCTAGGCACATGGGCGCAAGTAGTGGCAAGACCGCTATGTAAAAAGTAAGGCAGAAATTTTTATTAATAGTGTAAAATTGCAATGATTTATGTTTTGTTCTTTCTATGTGTCTAATTAGATAGTTATGTAATTAATTATGTTAGGATTACTATTAGAATTTATATTTTGAACTAATAAGACTGATTTTGTAAGGTTTTCTTGTAAGTTTTAAGATATTTCGTTATAATTACGTAACTTGAAAATTGACTTTTTTGTTTATGGATAGAATTTAATTATTTTGGTTTTAAATGAAAGGATTGTGTGTAAAAATGATAATAACGTTTAAATTTTGCAAATCGAGCCACGGGTTCAAAAGTTATAAAGGATTTTCTGTAGTGAAAAATTGTCAAGTCACAATTTTTGCAGTTTTTTGTTTGCTATATTTTATTAATTATTGTTAACTAATCAAGTAAGTGTTAATTAGCATAAGGACCTTGTAGACAATAATGTATAATAAAAACATGTAAGGAAATAGCATAAAAATTAAATAAAAAGGGGCTCAAACAGATTTCGGCTTGATGAAATTGGCGATCAAAAAGGGTCAAAAAATCGCGGTCGCCAATAAGGTTACGTAGGCCGGTATAAAAATGGGGCCATTTTTCGGCACAAGTCAGTCGCAGCTCAGCCGTCGAAGAGGCAACATCAAGAAACAACAAGCCGAAATCTGCAAGCCAACACTCAAGAAAATTCTGCGTTTTATTTCGCCGCCTCTTCGCCGCCCATCTCTCCGAGGTCCTCTTAGTGGGTTGTGCCCACCACTACGTACGCATTCAGGGGTGCGTGGGACGTGTGTCGCCAGCACATTTAGTTAGGGAACATACGTCAAAAACGTGGGAGACTGTCCCAGGCACGGCCGTCAGGTACTGGACGTACCCCGGTCGTCCGCAACAATTGGTCCTTCGAGCGTCGGATCCCTGCAAGAAGAAGCCAGAAGAGCCCAGAAGATTAAGAAGACTGCAAGATGCCAGTAACCAGGTCACAGAAGGATGCCCCCTCACGCCCCCCGTCCCGTCCTACCAATGTGGACGCGACAGTAGAAGCGTCAGGGTCAGAAGGGGTCACGTCTGCGTCAGCGTCAGCATCAGCGTCATCAGAAACTACAGCTTCATCGGGCACGAACACTTCATCGGGCACGAACACTTCTTCGGGTACAACGACAACGGAGGGGACCACGGCAACGGAGACCACGGTTGAGACTGTGACCACGGCGTCTTCCAAGAAGAATGAAGATGCCAACCAGAAGGAGACGACTAAGAAGACTCCAGAAGATGTCCCGGAAAAGGGTGTTCGCGGTTCGGCCGCAACCCTGAAACCGAAGGGGGTCAGTCGTCGTGCCAGGTCTACGAAGACCACGAGCTCCTCAGCCAGAAGACGCGAGCTGGAAGCCAGAGAAGAATTAGCACGCCTGGAACTGAAGCAAGCACAGGCTGCGGCGAAGCTAGCCCGTGTCAGACTGGAGATGACACAATGTGAAGATGAGGACTCCGTGGATGATGAAGACCAGGAAGAACGAACAGCACAGGTGCAGAACTGGATCGAGTCATCAGTATTAGGCGATGGCAACAGAAAACAACCAGAGCAGCGAGGTCAGCACACCGCAGAAGAGCCACAGAAGGTGAAGCCTGAAGAGAACTCTTCAACGGGAGGAGCTACGATCGAAATTCAAGCGTTGGCGACTGCATTGAAGGAAGCCTTTTCCACAAGAGGACCAGCAGCACAGCCGAGCTACATCCACGAGCTACCCCACTTCGACGGCAACAGCAGCGAGTGGTTGGCCTTCAAGGTTGTTTATGAAGATACAGCACCGATGTTCAACGAAGTCCAGAATATGGCGCGATTAAGAAGAGCGCTGAAGGGCAACGCAAGAGAAGCTATCAAGAGCCTGTTGTACTCCGAAGCCTCTCCGTCAGAAGTAATGCAAGCCCTCAGAAGAAGATACGGAAGACCTGATGCGCTGGTGTTAGCAGAATTGGATAAGGTTAAGGCGTTACCGAAGATCTCAGAAACTCCAAGAGACATCTGCATCTTCGCGAGCCAGATCAACAACAGCGTAGCAGCAATAAAGGGACTGAAGAAACCACAGTACCTGCATTCACCTGAAATGGTGAAACAAATTGTAGAGAAGATGCCGACGGTTCTCAAGTTCCGATGGTACGACTTCACTGCAGCATCAGAAGAAGGCGATTTCTCCAACCTCGTGTTAGTATCCAGATTCCTGAACACTGAAGCAGACAAATGCGGAGCCTTCGCGACTTCAGAAGAGAAGAGCGGGTTCAAGAAGACCAATCGACAAGCAACACATTCAACGAAAGAAAGGAACTTCAAAGAAAAGGATGCAAGGCAACAAGAGAAGACTTGCCCTATGTGTGAGGGTGAACATTTTCTCGTCGAATGTCAGAAGTTCCAGAAGATGTCGGTGCAAGATCGGTGGGCAACAGTAAAGAAGAGTCACGTCTGCTTTAAATGTCTTCAAGGGAAACACAGGAAGGAGAGCTGTCGAAAACCACCGTGCAAAGAATGCAAGAGGTGGCATCATCTTCTGCTGCACGTCGAGTCAGAAGAAAGGACCTCGGAGGAACAGAAAAAGGAGACGCCACATGAGGCGGCGAGCGCCACGGCATCAGTGAACGCGATCAACAACGCAAGGGCATACCTGAAGATAGTTCCGGTAGAAGTCTTCGGGTCAAAAGGATCAAAGAAGATATTGGCCCTCATGGATGAAGGGTCAACGGTGTCACTTCTGGACGAGAAGGTGGCACAAGAAGTCGGCGCTCAAGGAAACAAGGAGGAACTGGTCATTGAGACAGTAGGAGGCAAGCTGATAAGGAAAAAGGATTCTCAGATGCTGGACCTTACGGTGAAAGGGGTTCATCAGGGAAACAAGAAGACCCTGAAGAGAGTCCGCACGATTGACGAGTTGAAGCTTGCACCACAGTTCCTGGACAAGAAAAGGATTCAAGAATATCGACACTTGAAGAAGATCGCCGACTCTCTGTATTATGAAGGGGAGTCACCACAATTGCTCATCGGTCAAGACAATTGGGAGCTAATTGTGACTCAAGAAGTAAGAAGAGGGAAACCGGGAGAACCAGTTGCTTCAAGGACGGGACTTGGATGGGTGCTCCACGGGTCAGACATCGGAAATGCAAGACCAGTACACTTCCTGAACACATGTCTTCATGTGAGCACGCCAGAAGAAGAGATGCATCAAGCCATCAAGGATCACTTCGCGATCGAGGCACTTGGTGTGCAACCAAGAAGACCTACTACGGATTCGGAAGGAAGAGCACTCACCATCCTAGAAAAAACCTGCAGAAGACTTGAAGACGGTCGATTCGAAGCTGGACTTCTATGGAGGAACGAAGAAGAGCAGATGCCAGAGAGCTACACGTCTGCCAGGAACCGACTAATCAACATCGAAAAGAAGATAGACAAGGATCCTCACTTGAAGGCAGAATACGGCAAGCAGATTCAGCATCTAATCGACAACAAATATGCAGAAGAAGCACCTGAGGAACAAGAAGATATGAAGAAATTATGGTACCTCCCTCATTTCTCCGTGGTTCATCCCTTAAAGAAGAAAATAAGGATCGTCTTCGACGCTGCAGCCAAGTCAAAAGGAAGAAGCCTCAACGACGCCCTACTGCCCGGACCAGATCTACTGCAATCACTCTTCGGTGTACTACTGAGATTTCGACAAGGACCTTTTGCAGTGGCGGCCGACATCAAAGAAATGTTTCTACAAGTTCGCATCAGACCAGAAGATAGAGACAGCCTGAGGTTCCTGTGGCGCGGGGATCATCGCGAAGTGGCGCCAAAGAAGTATAGGATGACATCAGTTATCTTCGGCGCAACATCATCTCCAAGCACAGCCATCTACGTGAAGAACCGAAACGCGGCGGACTACCAGGAACAGTATCCAGAAGCTACAAGGGCAGTAGAACTTAACCACTACATGGACGACTACTTGCACAGCTTCCACTCAGAAGCAGACTTCAGAAGAATAACAAAGCAGGTGGACTTCATACACAAGAAGGCGGGCTTCGAACTCAGGGGGTGGGCATCAAACCAACCTCAACTGCTGCAAGACGTGAAGACTGAAACAACCGAAAAGACAGAAGTGGACCTTGGTGAGAAAGAAGAGAAGACACTAGGACTACGCTGGTTCACTGAAAGGGACTACATCGGCTTCAGGGCAAACCTCCGGAATACTCCAGAAGAAATAGCCAAGGGTTTCATGGTGCCCACGAAGAGAGAAGTCACCAGCGCCGTGATGTCAACTTTTGATCCACTGGGATTAGCATCACCAGTCCTCATCCAAGGAAAGAAGCTGCTTCAGAACGTATGGCGGAGCGGCGTCGGTTGGGATGAAGAAATAGAAGAAAAGGAATACGAAGCATGGAAAATATATCTGGAGAAGATGAAACTGCTACAAGACCTTCAGATCCCGAGATGTCTGGCGCCACATCGCACCGAGGGGGAGCTGCACACGTTTACAGATGCGAGCGAAACGGCGTATGCAGCTACAGTCTACTGGAGAACGGAAGATGCAAACGGAACATACCACGTCAGCTTGGTGGCAGCAAAAGTACGAGTCACCCCGTTGAAGCCGGTATCGATCCCTAGACTGGAACTACAGGCGGCCCTCCTTGGAAGCAGACTAGCCCATTCAGTAGAAGAAGAAATGGATCTGAAGATTCTGAAGAAAACATTTTGGACGGACTCCAGCATCGTGCTCTCCTGGATCAAGACGGACCCGAGAACATTCAAAACGTTCGTGGCTCATCGCTTGGCCGAAATAGAGGATCTCACCAAGCCTCAAGATTGGAGATGGGTGCCTACGGCGCAGAACCCTGCAGATGACTCAACGCGTGACGTGCCAGATAACTTCGATTATAACCACCGATGGTACACCGGCCCAGAATTCCTAAGAAAAGAGGAAACCTACTGGCCAGAAGCGAGAACATTCAAAAAGGAAACCACCGGCGAAGAAAAGACAGCAGACGTCGCAGCAACGGCAAGCACCAGTCATCCGTCACCAGATCCTGAGAGGTTTTCGTCTTGGAAGAGACTTTGGCGAGCAACAGCAAGAGTACTGCAGTTCATACAACTCTGCAGAACAAAGGAGAAGGTCAACGTCAGCAAAGAAGATCCAACATGGAGAAAGACGAAAGGAACGAAGACAAAGACAGTCGAGAAGCGACATCAGTCTTCAAGAAAAATAGGAAGGAACTACATACCACTAAGTGCAGACCTTCTAGAGCGAGCTGAAACTCTGTTACTAAAAGGAAGTCAAGACAGAAGCTTCAGAGAAGACATCAAGCGTCTAGAGCAAGGAAAGCAACTAGAAGGCAGCAGCAAGTTGAAGAAGCTCGACGTGGTAATTGAAGAAGGACTCCTGCGTTTGAAAGGAAGAATCGACGCGATACAGGGCGTGACCAGAGAATACAAGCGTCCCATCGTGCTCGACAGTAAAGAAAGGATAACACGACTCATCATTGAAGAATTCCACTGCCGCTTCAACCACGGAAACCACGCGACAGTAATGAACGAAGTGAGGCAACGCTTCTGGGTACTGGGACTGAGGTCAGCGATCAAGGCAGTCCAGCATCAATGTCAATGGTGCAAAACGAAGAAGGCAAGACCCCAAGAACTGCCGACGGGTAACTTACCCAAAGAGAGACTGATGCACAGTAACCCTCCCTTTACGTGCACCGGCGTAGATTACTTCGGCCCAATGACGATCACCGTAGCAAGACGTCAAGAGAAGAGATGGGGTGCTCTATTCACATGCTTAACTACAAGAGCTGTGCACATTGAGCTCACTCCTTCCCTCTCCACCGACAGCATGATCATGGCACTGCGAAGATTCGCCGCAAGAAGAGGAATGCCGAAGATCATCTACTCCGACAACGGGACCAACTTCGTCGGCGCCAACAAAGAACTAAAAGAGGCGCTAGAAAACATGAAGAAAGAAGACCTCACCTCAGAAGCAGAGAAGATCGGCGTGCAGTGGACATTCATCCCTCCTGGTGCGCCTAACATGGGCGGCGCATGGGAGCGTCTGGTGCGATCAATAAAAACCGCACTGGACGCCACACTCAACGAAAGGCATCCACGAGAGGAGGTACTCCACACCCTCCTATTAGAGGCTGAGCACATAGTCAACTCTCGGCCTCTCACCCACCTCTCCGCGAACCCTGAGGAAGAAGCACTCACCCCAAATCACTTCCTCCTCGGGCGATCCTGCGGCGCAGCAAGAATCGGCAGCTTCGATGACAACGAGCTTGTGGGCCGGCACACCTGGAAGACTACGCAGCGACTTGCCGACCACTTTTGGCAACGCTGGCTACGAGAATACCTGCCCACTCTACTACCAAGGAAGACTACGGGAAGGAGCAACACCACAGACCTGCACGTCGGGGACGTCGTCCTGATCGTCGACCACAGCCTACCAAGATGCACCTGGCCACGCGGCAGAATTCAGCGGGTGTATCCGGGACCAGATGGGCGGACCAGAATCGTCGACGTCGAGACACGAGGAGGAGTGCTGCGAAGACCCAGTTCGAGAGTGGTGCTGTTGGTGCCGGGAGTTTCGCCGAGCCAGGAGGACGGTGCTGCGCACGAGGGGGAGAATGTCGGCGACGAGACCCTATCTAGGCACATGGGCGCAAGTAGTGGCAAGACCGCTATGTAAAAAGTAAGGCAGAAATTTTTATTAATAGTGTAAAATTGCAATGATTTATGTTTTGTTCTTTCTATGTGTCTAATTAGATAGTTATGTAATTAATTATGTTAGGATTACTATTAGAATTTATATTTTGAACTAATAAGACTGATTTTGTAAGGTTTTCTTGTAAGTTTTAAGATATTTCGTTATAATTACGTAACTTGAAAATTGACTTTTTTGTTTATGGATAGAATTTAATTATTTTGGTTTTAAATTAAAGGATTGTGTGTAAAAATGATAATAACGTTTAAATTTTGCAAATCGAGCCACGGGTTCAAAAGTTATAAAGGATTTTCTGTAGTGAAAAATTGTCAAGTCACAATTTTTGCAGTTTTTTGTTTGCTATATTTTATTAATTATTGTTAACTAATCAAGTAAGTGTTAATTAGCATAAGGACCTTGTAGACAATAATGTATAATAAAAACATGTAAGGAAATAGCATAAAAATTAAATAAAAAGGGGCTCAAACAGATTTCGGCTTGATGAAATTGGCGATCAAAAAGGGTCAAAAAATCGCGGTCGCCAATAAGGTTACGTAGGCCGGTATAAAAATGGGGCCATTTTTCGGCACAAGTCAGTCGCAGCTCAGCCGTCGAAGAGGCAACATCAAGAAACAACAAGCCGAAATCTGCAAGCCAACACTCAAGAAAATTCTGCGTTTTATTTCGCCGCCTCTTCGCCGCCCATCTCTCCGAGGTCCTCTTAGTGGGTTGTGCCCACCACTACGTACGCATTCAGGGGTGCGTGGGACGTGTGTCGCCAGCACATTTAGTTAGGGAACATACGTCAAAAACGTGGGAGACTGTCCCAGGCACGGCCGTCAGGTACTGGACGTACCCCGGTCGTCCGCAACACTGATTATCCACGAAAATGCAAATAGACCCAAGATATTCACCTCTGATAAATGCATTCAGCTGTCGCAAATGAACTGCCTCCTTAGTTGCCTCCGAAAGTGCAATATACTCGGCTTCCGTTGACGACAGTGCCACACAAGCTTGTTTCCGGCATTCCCAGTTAATCAACGAGTTTCCGCATCTAAAAATAAATCCAGAATAAGATTTTCTATCTTTGACGTTCCCTCCCCAGTCAGCATCTACGAATCTCGTGATGTCCTGCACCAGCGACTTGAGAAATATCAAACATAGATCCCTTGTACCCTTAAGATATCTCAAGATATGTTTAGCAGCTTTCCAATGACGTTCCTCACAACATGAGTTATACTGTGCCAAAAAATTGACCGCAGCCGCAATATCCGGGCGTGTGTTACAGGCCAAATAGTTCAACGATCCTATGAGCGCTTGATAACTACGAGAGTCTTGGCAGGATAGCTTACCTCCTTTCCCTTCCGCCAAGGCTTTATGGAAATTGATTTCCGTCGGAGTTTTCACTGGTTTGCAGTCGGACATACCATATTCATCCAAGATCTTCGAAATAAGTCTCTCTTGATTCAAATATATTCCGGTATCCGTCTTAAGCTAAGACATACCTAAAACTTGTCTCGCTTCCCCTAAATCCTTTATCTGGAAATGTTTATAAAGATTGTCTAATAAAACTTCTTTCTGCCGTTTGTCTTTGTAAAATAATAAGAAATCGTCAACGTATAAAGCGATATAAAAATTATTATTTTTGTAAAGACAGCTATCAAAGTTGTAACTTTCAACTTTGATAGCTGTCTTTACAAAAATAATAATTTTCGTTTGAAGTTCATAGACAATAACACTTCATTTACTTTATCATTCCAAGACCGTGAAGCTTGTTTGAGGCCGTATATCGCTTTTTCTAGTAAGCAAACTTTTTCCTTCGAGTTTTCGTCTATGCAACCCTCCGGTTGTCGCATATAAACTCTTTCATGCAAATCACCGTTCAGAAAGGCGGTGTTCACATCAAAGTGACTGATGAAGAAATCCTTTTCAACAGCTAACGATAACAGCAGTCTAATCGTCGATCTTCTCACGACCGGTGAATAAGTTTCGAAGTAGTCGATCCCGTAGGATTGAGTGAAACCCTTCGCCACAAGTCGAGCTTTATAGGTCTTGTTACCATCTGCATCAAACTTGTACTTGAAGATCCACTTGTTTCCCACGACTTTAGCTCCACGTGGCTTATCGACGAGCTTCCAGACTTGGTTCTCGTACATCGAATCTATCTCTTTCATCATGGCTTCCTTCCAGTTTTCCTTATCGTCCCGACTTAAGGCTTCCTTAACTGTCAAAGGCTCCTGCTCTTCTGTACAGCATGCAAGTCCATTATGATTTCCTTCTCGGATTCTACTACGTAGAGGATAACGACATTCACCTTCGTTTGACTGTCCTCTATTTATACTCTGTTCGTCGTTTTCCACCACGACGTTTTCTTCTCCGCTATCACCCGTTTCTCCCATCGCTACTTCCGCGTCTTCATATACTTCAGCCTCATCTGAGGAACTCGGCCCTTGAGAAGCTTCTGCACTACCAGGTGACGAACCTGACTGGCCTTCTTCCTTTGCAAGTTCCCAGATTACTTCAGCACCTTTGTCACCGCTACCTACGAGCTGACTAGGATCCTCTGAAACTGCTGCTGTAGAGTCCTCCAAGAAAACTACATCCCTTGCTCTAACTATGACGCGAGGATTACTGGGATTTATAAAACGATATCCCTTGGTTTCTTCACAGTAACCAACAAAGATATGTTCTACCGCTTTAGGGCTCCATTTCTTCCGAGTTTCCTTGGGCACATGCACAAACGCCTTAGTTCCAAAAACTCTGAAATGATCGAATGACTGAGCCTTCCCTGTCCACAATTCCTCAGGAATCTTACCATTATTGCCACTGTGAGGCAGCCTATTTTTCGTATAAACAGCCGTATTACATGCCTCTCCCCACAGTTTCACACTCAGACCTTTTTCGGCTAACATAGCACGAGCCATCTCCACAATCGTGCGGTTTGCTCGCTCCACTACACCGTTCTGTTCTGGAGTGTAGGGAACAGTCAACTGATGTTTTATACCCTTTTGGCGTAGAAACCCATCAAACTTCCTGTTCACAAATTGTGTTCCATTGTCCGTGCGTATGCACTTGACCTTCAGTCCGGTTGCAACCTCTACGCTAGCTAGAAAAAGTTTAAAATGATCTAAAACCTGATCTTTTGATTTAAGAAAAAATACAAAGGATTTTCGTGTCAAATCGTCTAAAATAACTAGCATATACCGAGATCCACCATACGTGAGTTCAGACATTGGACCACAGATATCCATGTGAATCAGTTGTAGTCTCTCGACTGCCCTCTCAGCCTCACCAACTGGAAAAAGTAAACGATGTGCCTTACCCTTAATACAGGCGACACAAGGCTCCATTACGCTCTTTCCAAATTCCATAATCGGAAGCTTACGTAAATCTCTCTCATTTACGAGTCCAAGCCGCCGGTGCCATAACATCAAAGGATTACCTGCCTTCACTGATGCCAACGCAGTCCCATCTACAACCGCCTGACAACCTTCAAGCTTGTAGATCCCTGAGACTACCCTTGCGGTAGCCAGAAGTTTTCCCTTGAAATGGCCTGGAACCAAATGGTGAATTAACTTGCAGCCATCTCTGTCAAAACTAGTGTCCGACCGAAGCTTCGGCTTCGGCTTCGGCTTCGGCCACCTTCGGCCAAAAAAGCACCTTCGGCCAAATCTTCGGCTTCGGCCAAAAATTTGCCGAAGGTTTGGCCGAAGCCGAAGGTTTGCTAGTTGTCAAAATTTGAAATTTACTGAACGATGCTAGAGCGAGACGGAGAGTGTGCAGAGCAGCAGTGTTTCGCCGCGCCGCCGCCGCACCGGACCAAACGAATCGCAGTTAGTAAACTAAACGAGTCAAAACAAGTTTGAGAGCGCGTCTTAAAATTCTAATAAATGTTTTGTTTTTAAATATTTCATATTTGTTATTACAAATTATTTTATTTATTACTGTGAGTGTGAGTAGTACCTGTGGTGATACGTTCATTATTGTGAGGCACTCTAAGAACCAAAAAACCATAAGTATTGTCTGGTTTAAAATATTTTACAAAGTAACTATCGTATTTCTCAAGGTCAATGACACCTTCGGCTTCGGCTTCGGCTTCGGCCGAAGGTTTTGGTGAATACCGATTAATCGGCTTCGGCTTCGGCTTCGGCCAGAATTGCACCTTCGGTCGGACACTAGTCAAAACTTACCTTCCATCCTTTCTCTACTAATTTAGACACTGATAACAGATTAATACGCAAACCAGGTACATACATGACATCCCTCACAGCAAGTATTCGGCCTTTCAAACTCACCATGATATCACCTTTACCTTTGCATTCAATCTTATCATTGTTCGCACATGTCACATTACTCATACCAATATTCATAACCAAATCTTTAAACCAATGTTTCTGGAAAGACATATGTGAAGATGCCCCGCTGTCGATGTACCACTCCGTCGGATTGAAGGAGTCCCCGGTGTTGAATGAAGACAGGCTCATGACCGCAACGTCACTCAGTTTTGAGAACGAACCCGCTTTCCTTCCTTCAGGACAGTCCGGCTTCTTATGTCCACTTTTTCCACATTTAAAGCATTTAACTTTGGTCATATTCAAATCTTTGTTCCCATTCCGCTTCTTACTCTTACTCACAGCCAATGCTGAGTCCGCTGAAGAAAAAGTACTACAACCTTGACGTGAATCCTCCTGTAGTAACTTCTGTCGTACGTTATCTGAAGTCAACTTCATCCCAGAGTGTTCCAGTGCCATTCGCATAGGCCGGTACTCTTCAGGTAGTCCTCTCAGTAACACGACAGCTACAAGATCATCGTCAAATCCGGTGGTAATATCCTTCAACTTTTGAGAAAGGGACATTACTGCAGCAACATATTCATGCATCGACGAGTGTCTCTCTAGCTTTTCATCCATCAATGCGTTGATAAGGGTGATCCTGCGATTTACGCCTTTGTCCTCAAATGCTTTCGCTAAGCTATCCCAAGCATCTTTGGCATGCTTTGAATCTTGTACATACGCATAAAGTGTAGGTTCCACAAGAAGACAAATCAAAGCTAGTGCATCTTGGTCCTTCTCAATGGCGGTGGCGTCTTTGGAATCCGGGTACTTTGAAGTATATGTGAACAACTTTTCTCGTATGAGAATCATTTTCATTGCGAATTTCCACGTAGAGTAGTCATCTAGGCCGCTGAGGTTCTTGATGGAATATTTAGTATCTGGGCCCATGACCTTTTGATGAAATAAACTAGATAACTATAGGATATCGAGGTAAAAACGTTGTTTGCACAGAGATTTTTTATTGTACTACTGTTTTTCACTCTTTGGGTCCATTTAAATAAGAGTGAAGGTTCCTAAATGTTCATCCGGCGTACTCTGGGCAGTCAGTTCCAGTACTACCTAGCTGACTCTAAAAAAAATGACCACGACACAAGCTCTTTGACTAGTCAAGCCCGACGCGTAATACATGTGGCACGATACAATAGAAAATCAATTGTGTCTCATTAGCGGACCTTGACCGATTAAGTTCATTCCGATACGATAGAAAAATTCTTGGGTACTCTTTAAATGTCATCTGAATACGGCGACCATTGCTTTAAGCGACAAAAATCACAACTGCAGACTTGATGAGAATATACGACTACAATAATTCAGGTCCAATAGCTACATGTTTTACATGCTACAAATCCAAGTAGAAAAACCAAGATTTATACAGGGCTAGCGACCGACTGACTTTTTTACCGTCCGAGCAAAAACAGGGTATTAAAGGTGTACGGAGTAGAAGCCTATGGCACAGATTTTTTTTTTGTCCAGGCGGCAAAAAAAGTCGGCCGGTATAATCGCCCATAATATGATGAGCAGACGAATGAACTTCGGTTAACATTATTGTCGAAAGAATTACCGTAGATACGTCTTTCAGCTATCAATTCACAAATGTGTGTGATAGTTTTTAGTCCTAACTATAATGTTATCTATGGTTGTGATGGTTGCCCGGCAACCTTGCTGGTTCTTCACGCAGGTCCAGCGGACCTGGGCACCTTTGCTGCCACTCCACTTGTTGTATCGATATTTTCCCACCACTATCACAGGATTGCCATAGCGTGTTCTCTCGAACTTGCAGCCTGTAAAATATACTTTAAGTTACCTTTGTTTTGTTTTCATAAATTCATAAACACTGGCAACGATACCAGACAAAAACATATTAGAGCAGTTAAATACAATACTCCTAATTCTACAAAGCAAGCGTATCAAACATTTTTTTTAAAGATTTTATAAAAAAAGGCTTTCAAAATCTCAACCCTATCTCTTTCTCTCTACAGGGTCAAACTAAATTAGGTAGCGAAACTCAGTAGACGTGATGGGTATCGATATCTTAATACGATACGTCTGATTTCAAATAAAACAAAACTCGAACAACAATAACCGTTTATGCACCACAACCACTACAAATCATCTTATAAATATTGACACCGACGAAGAAACACGGTAAGTAGTTAAAAGCCCGTAGCAGTATGACCATGGTTATGTTCATGAGTAATTTTGTAAATCTTGTTGTCGATTGTGAAGATCCTGGCCTTGCAGCCCAGGGAGACCTTCACACAAACCCAGCTTGCTTTCGGACCCTTGCTATTGCTAGTAGTTCGCTTGTTGTAGCGATACCCATTGTACTCCATGACGGGATTCCCAAACCTTGATTGCAAAAAAAATATTCCTGAAAGTGACAAGACCGATTAAAGTCATGAAGAAAACGTAGCAAGAAAAAGTGGCAAGAAAGGAAGTGAATACTCAGATGGCGAGATAGGACTAAAAGGAACACTGCTACTTTTTACATTATACAATTTCAGATTTCAAATTTTGACTGAAAATAAAACAACCTCGTCACAGTGATCGGCATTTTATTTTCTAAAAAAAAAAACAAGAGAAATCTAAGAACAACAAAATTAAAAAGAAATAAAATAATAAAGCTAAATATACGTATGTGTACATAATTATTTTAGTAGTAAGTTAGTAACACACTAATGCCGAGTTCCCACGGCCCGTGGCGAGCATTTCTACTGACAGGCCGCACCAGGCCTTGCTACACCCGTCGAGGCCTGTTGCGGCCCGTGCCGAGCATTTCCATATAAACAAAGCAAACAGAAACGCGTATGTACAAGCCATGTAGGACGCGACAAGCGCACCCGCGCGCTGTGCCATGCCGCACCTTTGCACTGACTCCCGCGACGGATCGGACGGGCGGCGACGGGCCGACGCAGGCCTCATCGGATCCGACGGTTCCCATGGCCTGTCAGCCTGATATGGCGCGGTGCGGCCTGTGAGAAAGCGTACCGTGGGAACGTGGCATTATACCTACGTTATAAATTGAAAACTAAAAAAATATACTGACGTGACAAAACCGTGACACACACAGATAAATTGTAGTCAATGTGTCATCAAGACGTAGCATGAAAGCAACGAAGTTTAAAACTTTAACTATGGTTATGCTCGTGTAAGATTCTTATAATTTCGTTTTCGACGACTACAAGGGTTTTCTTACATCTTAACATCGAGCAAACCCATCGGATCCTAGGTGATTTACTAGAACTGTGCTTCCTGTATTTTCCGTTCGGAAACTCTAAGAAAAGATTTTGTATGAAATGCGAGCATTCGGGGTCTCCGAATCTGAATTCCGAATCAGAAAACCGGACGTATGCGGCATACGTTGTTGAGTCAAGCATTGAGAATCCAACAGAGCGCATCTCAACACGTCACAAAATCACACGGTTGGATTTTCAACACTCGGCGCTAAGCAGTGCGTTGAGAATCCAGTGTGCGATAAAATTTCACTGCGGGAAAAACGAGCCCGTGCAGACCTGGGCATAAATGGCGGTCAATGTGTTATCAAAACATAAACTGAAAGCCACGTAATTTGAACAATCAACTATGTATGGTTATGCTCGTGTAAGATTCTAATAATTTCATTCTCGAAAACTATAAGGGTCTTCTTACATCCTCCCTTACTCTTTAAGCAATTCCATCGGATCTGAGGAGGTTTACTAGAGCTGTGCTTCCTGTACCTATGTCCTTCATAACACAGCACTGGCTGTCCTTGCCGGGACAGCGTGTACATAAGACCTTTGAAGACAGAAAAAGATTAGGATTTTAATATCCATAATATTTTAGTTCTTACTATCTATAGTACTGTAATTTAATATTGCTTATCATAACTTTTGGAATTAATACAAATGTTTTAAATAAAAAATATTATTTATTGCTCTGTTATTTTTTCAGTTTCACAAATATTGCCAAAATTTTGTCATTGGTCCATCATTATTGCTTAAACTACACTTAATAGCTTGATGAGTCAAGTGTAAAACGTTAAACTTCATAGAAGATTATTTAGTTTTCTTTGTATCTCATTGATATCGTACCTACATATGATTATGGTGATGCAAAATCTTGATGACCTGATCAAAATAAAGGACGATGGTACACTTACACCCCGAAGGAGACCTTACACAGTACCACCTGGTCATCGGAGGCTTGCTGGACTTGTGTCTCGAGAAGCGGTAGGACTTATAGCAGAGCAATGTCGCTCCCCGTTGGGACGTGGTGAAAGATACACCTTAGGAGACAAAAGCGAAATCAAAATTATAAATAACCAGTTGTAGCCGAGGTTTTACTCACATCATAGAACAATTCACTATTTATTATAGATTAATCATTATTATTACTTCATGATACTACCCAGAAAAAAAGTATTATGTGGAAATTCGGGACATAGTCTACCCCAGTTTCATTAATTTCATTCAAATCCTTCCAACCTCACAACATACATCTAAACACTTACCTTTAAAATATAAGCAGGATATGCACATATTTCTTTAACATAAAATTAAACCCAAATATTAATATATGGTCATTCTCCTTTTATTTCAAAGCACAAAACAGTAAGTTCAATAAATTAATCAGTGGGTATGTTCATTAATAACCCTCGTAACTTCGCCGTTTTCAAGGATGATGGTAGCCCTGCAGCGAACTGGATAGGGATATTTGATACAAATCCACCTAGTCTTTGGAGGATTACTAGAACTATGCTTTGCATAGCGGTAACCCCGCCAACAAAGAGTTTTTCCACCACGTTGAGACGTCTCGAAATGCAGATCTTAAAAGTTAAGTAAAAATAAAATGATATTACATAACAGATCGAAACAAATAAGGTACCGACAGTTAGCTGTTGCCCGCGCATCCTAAGGGAATTACTTTAAGTATACGGATAACTTGTCTATGTGTGCTTAACAAATAGGCAACATACATTTCTTTAAGAGAAAATTAAATACTCAAAAACAAAATGCTCATTCTCCTTTTATTTGGAAACAAAACACAAAATAGAAATAAGCCAATTACAAATTGATATATCAGTGGTTATGTTTATTTAAAACCCTCACTACCTCGTCATCAATTAGGATTAATGTAGCCCTGCAGCCAGTTCGAAACTTGTCACAAGTCCACCTAGACATTGGAGGGTTGCTAGCACTATGCTTTAAGTAGCGGTAACCACGCCAACAAAGAATTTTTCCACCGCGATTAGAGGTCTGGTAGTGCAGTTCTTGAAATAATATGTAAAATAAAAAATATGTTAACAAAATTTTCGTGAATTTCTCTAACATTTATAACCAGTTTATTCAATTAAAAAGAATTTAACAACAACTTCAGTAGGTCATTAAATCTTCTTCGTGTCGCTGACACAACAGTAATTCAAAAATGTTTAGCCCAAAGCTTGGCCACTTATACGCCGTTGTCGGTGGCAGCAGAAACCTCACTTTGACTGCGTGTTTTTGGGCACATACATTAGGATAGGAGGTAAGTACTAGGGCTGTAACGGAACCTCGCCTCCGCTAAAATGGCCTCCGTTAGAACCCTAGTAGGAACTATTCAAATAGAAAACTACTAATTTCCAAAAAAAAAACTAATTTTATTTCAATTGACTATGCGTTCTCAATTATTAAATATACCCCCATTCTCACCTTCCCATTGGTCGATAATTATTGTATTTAAAGGCATAGTTAACGACAGTTACTGAAAAATGTATTTAAATAATCCCTACCTTCAGGTAGGTAAGTAAAGGTAGTAAGGTAGTAAAGAAAAGCAAAAAACAAAAAGGTAATTATGAGTAGAAAAAAAATATTTGTCACAGAATAGGTTTTTAACGAAAAACAAACAATGAAAAAATATGGGTATTCTACGAAAGAAATATAAATAAAACAAAAAAAATTTTGACTTTTCTATCTTGAAGACAGTCGATATTAAGAGGCAAATAGTCATGGGTATACTACAAAATGCCCTACCAAGACAACAAAGGGATTTGAAGATTTTTATATGGAGCCTGGTAAATTTTACTGTTGCGTCATTTTGAAAATGGCGGCCACGTATGAGACCTACATACTCGTAAATCGAGATAAGTTGATGATTGAGTCACGTGATCAACTTTGAACGTTACTTAATATCTCGGAAACGTGAAACTTTACGGGGTTTGGTCTTTTTATGTTTTCTGATTGCATTGATGTCAGCTAAGGTTTTATATGGGATGCATGCGTGGCCGCCATTTTCAAAATGGCGCAACAGCTACAGTAGGTATGCCACGGATCTTTAAAACCCTTTTCAAAAAGTTTTTCGACTTAATACACCCTACATAGAAAATATGCCAAGCAAATTCACAGAACAGTTGTTCAACAACTATAACTAACGATCGATGATATAACTCAAAAGTAACGATATAAAAAACAAAATTACATCCTTATAACTAAAAAATTATGTCACTTCTCAATCATACAAAACCTAAATTAGATTTAATGGCAACAATACACCGTTCACTTTGGTATACCTTTCAATTTGAAAAAACAAATCGTATAAATAAACAAAAGTGAATAATTAATTTTATTATTATTTACCAGAACCACTTATGCGGACTTATAGTGGTTCCGATAGTTAAGAACAAAACTGGTGACACATCCGACATGAACAACTATAGACCCATCTCGCTAGCCACCACCCCGTGGCCAAGGTGCTTGACGGTCTGACGAAAGGTTGCCTCTCAGAATTTATTAAAGTGCATGACGCCCAGTTCAGGTTCAAGGCGGGTGTGTCCACAGAGAGTGCCATCCTCAGCCTGAAACACACCGTCAAGTACTACACAGCGAGGAGGACGCCGGTGTACGCGTGTTTCCTCGATTTGTCGAAAGCTTTCGATCTCGTCTCTTATGATGTGCTATGGGACAAGTTGCTTGGCACGGGTGTACCGGCGGAGTACACAGCCCTCCTCATCTGATATGCTCACCAGACAAATCGGGTGAGGTGGGTCGGTAGTCTGTCGGATGAATATCAAATGGTGTAAGGAAGGGGGGTTAAGCTCGCCCCTGTTATTTAATTTGTATGAGAATCAGCTTATCGAGCGACTGAGCAGTAAGCATGTCGGCAGTCATATAGACATGATTGTGTCAATAATATAAGTTACGTTAAGTTACGGACGACACGGTGTTGCTCGGTCCATCGATGAGCGGAGGACTGAGGAAGCTACTCACGATCTGCGAGATGTATGCGGAGGTACACGGCCTTAAATATAACTCAAAAAAGAGTGAGGTCGTAGTGTTTCCGGTACCTAAACAACAGCCCCGTTGTGTACCTCCGGTATAGGTATCTCAACGGCGTAGTACTTAATGTCGTGAATAGTTTTAAGTACCTAGGTCATGTAACCACTAGTAACCTACGGGATGATGGCGAAATAGAGCGCGAGCGCAGGGCATTGACTGTGAGGAGTAATATGCTCGCCCGAAGGTTCGTTCGCTGCACGGCAGACGTCAAAGTCAGTTTATTTAAGGCGTTCTGTCAGTCCGTCTACTCGAGCGACCTGTGGGTGTCATAGACGAGCCGAGCTTGCATCCTACGCGTACAATACAACAACGTTTTCAGGGTGCTGTTGTAGTGCATCTGGAATGTTTGCGAGAGTTCGCACAGATGGCTTTCACACCATCATGCGTAAGAAAGCAGCTTCCTTACTGCAACGCTTGCGTGAGTGCTTGACCAGACTAGCAGCGCGGGGCGGGTAGCGGCGCGGGTGCGGGAACGCGCGCGATCTGCCTGTCCGCAGTCGAGCGCGGCTTCGTTCTGAGTGTTGTCGTGTCCAGTGTTTGTCAAAATATAATAAGGATGAAGAAGACTTATTTTTACTAGAAAAAAGCTCGAACTAGTTTGAGAACCCCGGTCCCCGCGCGGGCCGCCTGCGCTCTCACTGCGCGCACTTTTATGAACGAGCTATGGCGTGAGTTGCCCGCTCGCTCCCCGCACCATGCAGCCCGCGTCGTTCACCGCGCCCGCGTCCCCACTATGAACGCTCAAATGAAGTTTTTAAGTTTGAGTACGCCGCGCGGAACCCGCCCCGCGCCCGCGTTTGCAGTCTGGCCAAGGACTAACACTAGTAACAGTATCCTGAAAATGATTTCTGGGAGGCCGGACTGCACCATCCAAAGGCACTGGGTAAAAATAGCAACAAGTTTATGCTAAATTAAATTAATTAAATCAAGTACTAACAACATGAACATAGCATATAAGCACAAGCAGTTACTAACCACTAACAACTTATGGACTTACTTAGGTCTGAATTAAATATATTTTATTTATTTATTAAAGAGGCATAACTTCTGTGTATCGATTTTAATGAAAGTGTGAAACCTATATTTACGAAACTTGTAAAACTATAACGTAGACGGTAAGTATCACGTAGTATTAGGCACCACAGTTTTTATAATTATTACTTTTTGGTCATGTAAACTTATTTTTATATTAAGCACCTAGGTATATACATACATATATAAGGCCACAACAGTCTATAATATTTCAGACAAAAAACAGTATAGACCAGAAAACATACTATGTTATTATACATAATACTTCAGAAGCTACAAATGAACTTAAAAACTAAACTTTAACAATAAAACAAACTCTAATAGGAATTTACTTAAATTATTGGAATGTGGAATGAAAAAAAAGTAATACATATAAAGCTAAAAGAAACAATAAATGTACTGAACACTGCTAACACCATTCTAATCATTCGAAGTTTATAACACATTTATGAATAACAATTATTTAATTATAGAGCAATTCTTTACTTTAAATATTAAAGTAATGAACTGTTTTCAAGAGGCATTTGGTCACAGTCACTAAGTTTAGTTTTGCCTGTTATTTTGAAATGTCAAAAATACTAGATGCAGCTAATTAACAAAGATATTTTACGTTCCATTACAAGTAGACAATGGTGCGATTCTCTTGTACACCGAACTAAACTAACTAAACTATCGTTAAAATTCCTTACTTTTTGCTATGAGAATCTTACAGCTATTCTGCATAAAAAGTTCTCTTTTAAAAATAGTTTTGACACAACTAAAATCGAATTTGACAATCGCGACTTGTCGACACGTGGTACTTGTTTGCCCTACCTAGTGAATTTTTTTTAGAGCCACAGGCGCGCAGGGGGCAGCCTTAACGTATTTTTTTAATATTTTGTTTACTTTTTGTATGGAAAATCTGAAAAATGATTACCTATATGTTGAGTTTTAGAGGTTTATGGGCTATATAAAGGGGGTCGAAATTTTCATTATTTTTGCGATAGGACACACCATTTTCGAGATATAAGCAAAAGAAAAAAAAATTATGTGGGTCCAACTGCGGGGTACCCTTTCCAATAAAAAAAGAATGATAAACATCGGACTGCTCTGTAAAAAGTTATGCGTGAACATACATAAAAAAAAATGCGTGTCGAATTGAGAACCTCCTCCGTTTTTTCGTCGGTTAAAAAAAGATAAAGTAAGTACTGTTTTTGCACCTGAAATCGAGGTGTTGGTGTGAATTTCTATAGTCATTAGAATTTCTATTCATGACAACTAATTTTATCCCACACCTTATTAATCGCGGTTAAAAATAGTCAGATTTAGTTTGATTGAGTTAGACAATCAAAATTTCAGGTGAAAAACGTGAAATGCAGAATAGCAAAATTGCCATTTTCAATCGATAAACCTTTTAACCGCCCGACTTTATATCAGTTATCGTGCCCCCAGCGCCCGAAAAAAAATAAAAAATAAATAAATACCGATGAAACGAGCTGTGATGATGTAATAATAATACAGATTAAACGAGCTGTGTTATTTGGTCGTATATATAAGACTCTGGCGGAATGGACACGAAAATATTTGTCGGATTAATCCGACATAAGCGGTTAAAAGGTTAGGTAACTCAGTGCCATCTAAGTCCTGTCAATCTTTGTCTTTTCGACTTTGTCTCTGTCACCTTTGACCTAGACTAGAGTCAAGAGCAAGCCCATTTCAAATAAAATAAAAACAACTAAAACATAGTTGTGTCACTTTAATCAATTTCAGGTTGGGAAATCGTCGTTTGGCAGGAATAAACTAAATTTTGGTGATTTTTAATCTAGTTTAGATGCATTTGGGACAAGAGAATCTGCACCAATGTCGTACCTTTTTTATTTTTGAAGTTAAATGTAGTATTATTTTAAGCTATACTGAGTTAACCTATGAACCTCTCAAATTTTACTGTAGGAAGTACAAAACCCTGAATTAATTTTACGAATATATACTTTCTCTTACAACTACATAATAACATATTTACTTAAAAAATAAAAACAACTTTCCAACCAGTGTAAACAAGTACCTAGCTATTTTACTATGATATATGAAAAATATGGTACATTTTTTGTGCGATTGTGCACCATTTTATGTTACGTACCTACTGGTGAAATTCACTAAATGGTTGTGATTAAGTCAACAACAAGGCTTTTAGTAAAAGACATTATCTTTGTTATCTGAAATTCTAGAAAAAATTGGATTTGGTATGCTCGGTCCTAGCTTAATTAGCTTAATTTACTAATAAAAACATCGTTATTGCCAAGTATCAGTATGATGAAGATATGAAGACGCGTTAGTCTTTGACAATTAATATAAAAACGGCATTACAATAACCAGGCATCAAAAAAACCGGGCATCCAATCCAAGCAAAAACCTCGATAGTCTTAACGTAAAAAATACCGTCTCACGGTATTTCGCCTAGAACATGCTAGGTGGACAAAATTCAAGTTTTCATTTCCAGGAAATCTTAATTGCATAACACAAACAACACCCCCAAACTCCAAATTCCGAGAAAAAGTTGTTTTTCAAATACTTAACTGATGAGTCATAGAGTTCAGAAGTCAGGTAATGAGTTTAATGCAAGCGTTCCGGTCAATCAGTTGCAATTTAGCGACACTTTTGTGCACATCTCATAGTCGTTTATAGTAATATTGTGAAAGTTTTTTGTGATGGATATTAATACTGAGGGTAAGTACTATTATTTAATATATTATTTTTATCAGAATCTATTTAAATTAATTTTTAGCATTTTTTTAACTTGATGCATAAATTTTAGCGTAATTTTTTTCATAAAGAAAACTTAGAACGTTCAGGAAATACATTGATTCGCCTCTATTCGGGCTAGTTTTTAGATATATTGTAGGTACAACTGTGTAGTTTGTGAAAATACACATATTGTTCAGCACACTTCAGTACAACATATTTTTTTCTTTTTTTTTCAGAACACGTTTACTCTATTTCAAGGGTAGCCTTTTTTGAAGAGTGGTTGAAACACGCAAAGAATGATAAACGGTCGCGTATTTATGACTATCTTTCTTCAAAATTTCACTTTGGTGACATTACTGAAAGCAGCCAAAGAGAAATAAAGTTGAAAATATCTAACTTTTCTACTAAGATTGGAGCCAAATGGTTGGCTTCGGGAAAATCGAAGGAGCGTTTTTTAATTACAAATAAGACATGGCTGGATGAAGGAGACATACAGTTTACTGTGAGTTCTTTAGCCCCACAACCTTCGACATCGAGTGAGGCTGTGACATCTGCAGGAAGACCTCGCAAAGATTTCGAGGAATCGTCGTTTAAGACGAAGAAACGTCGAGTCGTGGATCTCGTAGATTCTCGAAGTGCCAGTGAATTAGTGACTGCTGCCGAAATTGCTATGCGTTCAGCAGGGCAAAGAAAAGTTGCCCATGTGATTAGAGACATTAGTGAGAGCCCAGATAATAAGTCAAAAAATACCAGTTGTGATCCTAGGCAGTTAAGTAGTGACGAAGCCTTAGCATACTATATAGATTCCAAGTCAACAACACATGCTTACAAACAAACTAGGAAGTGGTCCATAATGGCAGGACATAATGTGTTTCCGTCATATTTTAGTGTAGTAAAATCCAAACAGGCCTGTTACCCTGCAGAGGAGCATATTGCTATAACAGACACTCGTGCTGAAATAAATTTGCAAGCCTTATTAAATAAAACAGCGGAACGTCTAGTATTAGCACAGAATGAAGTTATCAGCAGTGTCCTCCCAACAAGTTCAACGTTTACACTTGTTAGTAAATGGGGATGTGATGGAAGTTCTGGGCACAGCACATACAAACAGAAATTTGAGAACACTGAAGATACGGACGAATTTTCTTTCGTTCCCCTTAAGTTATATGATGGGTCCAAAATTATTTGGCAAAATCCTCGGCCTTCATCAACTATGTATTGTCGCCCAATCAAATTTATATTTGCTAAGGAAACGAACGACTTCACGTTAGCGGAGACAAATAGATTGTTGGAAGAAATTAATGCTCTTCTTCCAACACTTATCAACTTTGGTGATTCTCAAATCTCTGTGAAACACGAACTTCTTCTGACAATGACAGACGGAAAGGTATGTAACGCCTTAACGGAAACTCGTTCATCTCAAAAGTGTTTCATCTGTGGCGCCACCCCCAAGACGATGAACGATGACCCCGCGAAGTTTAACAGCAATCAGGAACATTTTGGCTTTGGTTTATCTACACTTCATGCTTGGATTCGTTGCTTTGAATGCCTTTTACATATTAGCTATAAGTTGAATATTAAGAAATGGCAGGCTAGAAGCGACGAAGATAAAGCTGATATGAAGGTTCGTTCCGAAGAAATCAAGTTGAAATTCAAGAACGAGATGGGACTCATTGTAGATAAACCAAAGCCAGGATTTGGTTCTTCCAATGATGGAAACACAGCCCGTCGCTTTTTTAAGAATGCTGAGATGAGCGCTCAAATCACAGGGTTGGATATTACTATTATCAAACAATTTGATGTTATTTTGAGGACATTGTCTTCTGGGTTCGAAATAAACTTAGTTGAATTTAATAAATTTTGTCTTGAAACTAGAAGACATTACCTTAGTCTCTATTCGTGGTACTATATGCCTGCTACTGTACATAAAATATTAGTACACAGTACTGAGGTCATCAAAGCGGCATTGCTTCCAATTGGGCAGCTTTCCGAAGAGGCTCAAGAAGCACGTAACAAAGATTGCCGCAGATTTAGGGAGTACAACACCCGCAAGTGCTCACGTGTTGCCACGAATAGAGACTTGCTGTCCATGTTAATAATAACATCTGACCCTTTGATTAATAGCCTTCGTGAGATTCCCCAAAAAAAGCCGGAAAAAATATGTGCAGAGGTATTAAACTTAATTGTAAGCCCGACCATAGTAGCATCAAGACCGGAAACGTCATCATATTGTCGCACATTGCCACAAAATGATGAAGATTCACCAGAAGATTTTGATGATGATTCTGATGATTAGGTTTAGGTTAAGTTAATTTGTATAGTAGGTATTTATTTATTTAATATGCAATTTTGTTGTTTGTTTATTATTTTAAATAAAATTTTCTGTTTTTATATATTTTTTTTGTTTTTTATTACAAAATCATACCAAGAACTATTAATAATGCCCCAATATGACTACTTATATATAAAAGCACCGTTAAATATCATAAAATAATATTGTCCACCTAGCATGTTCTACGCGGTACACTGTGCGTCTGTGGAACATCAGGGATGACTATGTTCCCCTGCAGTTCTGACGATGATGTCGTTTTTGGTGAAGAGCGCTGCTTTGCATTTCTTCCAGCTACAATACCAGCGCTGTTCGTTTTTCTTGGGTTTCCCGTTTGCCCAGAACTTGTGTTTGCCCACCAAGATGACCGGCTTCCCCCACCGGCTCATGCCGAACACCGGCACTGAAAGAAATGATAAGCAACCTCCAGTTAGGGGAGGAAAAACAAAATAAAACGGATATGGAATGATGAAATGAGTGACGTTTGAATTTCTAAAATACAATTGTGAGTCAAGAAAAGATAAGAATTTTGACAGCGGTTTTTTAAAAAACTGGTTGGTCGATCTACATTCTACAGCAAAAAAAACATCGGTATATAAAAAATATTAATAAAAAATTTAATGAAACTTCATACAATAATAAAATCAAATTCTTTTACTCTCTGACAAAACAGCAAATTAAATTCAATGACATATTTGTCGTACGCATAAATTACTACTTTGAGGCGCATTTACATAACTGCATCGTGCATATTTTAAGATCCGTTTTTAAGATCGTTTTACGATAACAATTAAAATTAAAACACCGAACATACCATGCTGACATGCTATTGAAAAAATAAAAAAACATACACAAACAATTTAATATTTAGGTATGTACTTAAATCATATAATATAATAAACAAAAAAAGTTCAATGTAGGATAATAGTTAAACAACATACTTAGAATGCGCTTACGATTTAAAATCAGAAAATTACATCTAATGCTGATGCTCATTGGTTGTCTTGACGATGACGTCATCAAGAGTAATGATGGCGGCCCGACAACCCGATGACAATTTGTTGGAACATACCCAGCGGCGCCGACGGCCGCACAACGACACGGAGGATCGCGTAAATCGGTAAGGTCCCAGCTCTATGACAGGATTCCCAAATCGACTTTCACTGAATACAGGCACTGCGAATATAAATAACCTTGAGTCAATACCTATCTGAGTAGCTGTTTTTATATCATCATCTGCCTAGCCGGGGTCGGCTTCCAGTTTAACCGGATCCAGCTGAATAACAGTATTTTACATGGAGCGACTGCCTATCTGACCTCCACAAAACCAGTTACTGGGTAATACGATACCCCTTGGTAAGACTGGTTGTCAGACTCTCGGGCTTCTGACGAGCCGTAACGACTGTCAAAGATCCACGAATGACAGCCAGCTTAACGTGCTTTCCGAGACACGGAAGGGTCTCGGTATGTAAAGGTGGGAAGAAAGCGTGAGTTTATGTTGATTTCATATATCGGACTTTACATTTTTTATTTGCTCTTTATTTTTTGTTTTTATCTAATGTATGTATCTGGTGTATTGTGTGTCTTTTGGTCTGTGCTACATAAATGTATTTTCTTTCTTTATATTGGAATAATTAGAATAAATTCGGTTATGAAAATAAAATAGAGAATAGAAATGAGAATTTTAATTAATAAAAATTGGAGTAGTCATCAATGTCAACCATTGTATTTAACCACTAATTAATGCTTAAATTAAACACTACATAATATCTTGATTACTGCAGCACAATATATTTTATTAAGCAACATCATAATAAAATTCAATCGAATGAAATCGATCACTCGGATATTAAAACCGAATAGCATTGGTGACATCCTTTGTATCGTCGTTTCATTAATTGACATATCTTCTTCGTCTTTATAATAAAGCTGGGGCTCGTGACCATTGGCAAGCCATTTTTAGAGTTCCGTACCCAGAAAGTGCCAATGGAACACTATTACTAAGCCTACGCTGCTGATTCAAAATTATACCTATTGGTAATACCTATCTAATAGAAAGCTTAAGATTAAAAAAAAACAAAATCATAAAAACAGTTTGAGAAAAATAACTTTTACATTTTCAAAAAATTACATAATCTGGTAAGTACGAACTATTATTTGAAAAAAAAAAAACCTAAGTCAACCTATCATAAAATTGTTGGATTCATCAACACTTTACCCAACCTCTGAGCTACAACACTTGGCTAGTAAAAATGGTTGTGGTCCAAATTAGACCTGACTATCAGTTCCCCGAGGGTAGTGATCCGGGCTCTGCACTTGGTTCTCGTCTTCGTAGTGCACTGCCATCGGACATGGCCGTTCAGTCCAATGACTCCGGAGCGAGCAAAGCGAAATCCGTTCACGACCAGGAGCTCTGATCTCCTATCAGTCAGTATCCTGTGAACTGACGGAATAAACGAAGAGTTAAAGCACAATTTCTTTACATTATGAACTATATGTTAAAGGTGGGTAAGGAAATGAATAACGAGCATGATGACGAGAAACATTATATTTAATTCAATGATTATGTTTCAAATAACTCCTTACTACAAAATTGTCGACGGTAGTGACCGACGCTTTGCATCTAGTTCGAGTCTTTCTGGAACATGCCCAACGAATCCTGTTACTGCAAGTCTTAGACTTACTAAATTTATATCTTCCTATTTTTAACATTGGATAGCCTCTTCTGTTCTGTATCCATTCAACTGAAATGTAAAAGAATCATGTTAGTGTGTGCCAGATAATATTAGAAACTAACCCCCTTATTCATAATCCTATTTTATCTCTATTTTAGCTAAAATAGGTTTATAGAACGTTTGTCTTTATCTGTCACGTTGTCATTTCTGTGTGTAAGAAAGAGACAAACCCCATTTTAACTAAAATAGGTTTGATAAGTTTTATGAATAAGGGGGTTAATCTTTCTTAAGGTAGGTAGTTACTGAAGAAATGGAGATGCAAGATTGTGAAGCGTTGATTGAATTGTAAGAGAGAGCTAAAGTGACCTCTCATATATATTTAGCTATTTTATCTATATACCTATTTATAAAGCATTACAAGCATTGTATAAATTAATCTATAAAAAAAAACGTATTTTTACGGGGACAGCTGCTTAAAAAATAAGACAAGAAGTAAATATTTTAATTATTTTAATTCAATATACAGTGCAGTCCCTTAATTCAATGACTGTGTTTCATAAAACTCTTTATTATATAATTTTCAACGGTTGTGATGGACGCTTTGCACCTCGTTCGAGTCTTTCTAGAACATGCCCAGCGCGTTTTATTGCTCCAGCTTTTAGCTTTACTAAACTTGTGATCCCCAACTCTCAACATGTAACCCCGTCTCGTTCGAAGCCATTGGACTGAAAAATTAATATTTAGGGAATGGTACTTGTGTCTCGTTATTATCAGGCATATTTTAATTACTGTGGGGGTACTGTGGGTGTTGGTTATTGCGCAATAGAAAAACCGTTTTGCAGTTCAAATCAGACTATAATTTCACAAACAATTTAATCACAGTAGCAAATCACACACTGTAGGTACATGACACAACCAGATACGGAAAACGAGTCAGTTTCTGAGCACATGTTGTCTGTACGATGTCAGATGGTCAAGTCTTCCCTCCACAATTTTTTTTTTCTATATGGCATCTCATATTTGACATTGAGAGATCGTGACTACTTAACCGGACTATCCTGTGGTTGCCTTAAGTAAACTCAAAGCCTCCAGCCAGGGGCGAATATCTAGTATTCTTCCCGGCGCTTCGCCGTTCGCTCTTTTATACTGATAGCAAAACAAGTCAAGTAGTGGGGCGGTGGGAGAAGTCGAGTGACGTACTTGTCGATGGCGTGATCGGTGCATATGTAGTTTACAACTTAGAGAAATTAACCATGGCGACGCCGCCGTCACGGATATACTGACTTGCGGACGTCCTCGTGCGCTTACAATTCATAGATCTGTAATAAGCATAAATCGTTCGATTATCCTGACCAAAATCATGCTTTACAATCTGGACCGGTTTATCTAAACCCTACAGACAAACTGGTAAGAATTAGTTCCGGTATCTGGTCCGGCTACAAGCCCTTCAGAATTTATTTTATCTTATTTTGGCTGGCCCGGAATACTATTGTTCCCTATAGCTGATTTATCATAGAACCGGTTTAACTTTACAATAATTATTGCAATTTAACTGTCATCATTAGGTCTATGGACATCAGCTCGCGTTACTATTGATCGGCTCCAAATAAACAGACATAAAGTACCTGCAACCTGTGCCCCGTGACACGCTTTCCGGACTGGAAAATCCTCATGGATGTCCTCCGCCCCGGGGCGGGCGGAGGGGTCTGTCAGACTGTTACTGACTAAAAACCACCCCGGTGTTCCATCTCACACCTACGCCGGGGGTCGCGGGAACGTACGATCCTTCCGCAACCCCACCGTGACACGCCAGAGCCAAGACTAACTAGTTACACCGCTGCGCGCTGTCCTCGACTCCCCACGAACTCAGGCTAGACTCTGTCGAGCGCCGCCGAGTGGCGCTGAGTTCCGAATAGTCAAACGAATGACTCCGACAAATACATATTGAGTTAAGAAAGTACTGCTATACATTAAAGACCTAGTATTCTTATTTCAAGGTATGGCAGATACCTACTGAATCGCAAAATACCAGCAACAGTCAGGAACTCTGGAAGAGAAGAGAAAAGGAGTGGCCCCGCAATGAAACATGTATTGTCCAAAATGGCTAAATAGGAAGAATTGTGTAGCATAAGCACAGCCAGAAGCCAATGCAGGACGAATATCTCTTCCCATATAGAGAAGGCACGGCCATTGATTACCAAGTCCTAAAGTCTTAGGCCTAGTTCGCACTCAACGCGCATTAGCGCGCTCTACACATATGTGTTTATGTATAGAGCGCGCTAATGCACCTTAAGGACAACCTTTAGATGAGATATAACTTGTCCAGAACATGAGATTTTTATCATGGAAACTAGGTTTTAATAACACGATTATTTTCTTCGACATGCATCGGTGAAGTTAATTGGTTATAAACACATATTCAGGAATGCATCCTAACCGCTAGAAAATCACAACAATTTAGAGAATGTAGAGAAAAATCGGCGTCAAATCATTTCAAAGGGAACTCACCATTTCTAAATAAAACGTCGCTACATTAATATAAATGTTTTATTTAGAAAAATATATTAACGTTCCTTAATCTATATGATTGTGTGTTAAATTACTTCTTAAAATTATGCCCTCGAAGGTTATCAGAAACGCCGAGCATTTTGTACGGCTCCTTGTGGTACACTGCCATCTAATCTTCTTACCATTCTTGTATGACTTGGAAAAACGAAAGCCATCCGCTATCAGCATCTGGGTCCCTCTATGCGTTACCGTTTCCATCACTGAAACTATTTAGGACAGGTTATAGATAGTGGAAAAGAAAGTCATTGAGATTCTTGAATGACTTGAACGTCTTTCTTAGAAACTGGCAAGAAGTGGCGCAGAACCGGGACCGATGGAAAGAATGTAGGGCGGCCTTTGCCCAGCAGTAATACAGTACAGGCAGCTATAATAATAATAACAGATTTTTGAGACCACTGCCAATATATACCATGTCATTTTACCTACCCCTATTTTCATTCGGCGTAAAAAATAGTTCATGATTCGTACTGCTTGCTTGTAAAATATACATACGCATATATTTTTAAGTTCACATTAAAACAATTTATATTATGTCTATATTTAATTAAACCAATTATATTTAACTCAACAGCTCAAAATGTTTCCTCATGATTATGTTCTAGGCTGCTTATAAATATGTGTTGTCCGTGGGTGGTGATGAAAGCTATACATTTAGTCCTGGACTTTACAGAACATTGCCATCAGACCGTGCCGTGGCGTGCTACGTGCTTGGAGTATCGGAACCCTCCCACTTGCAACTTTACCCTAACAATATTTCCATAGCTGTGAAACAACATGGTTCTCATTTGTTTTTGCATCGGAAAATTAACGGTGACTTTTGTTAACTTTATGGATATAGAAATCGTTCAGAATGAAAAACGAAATCTTCTGTAAACTACTTTTACCTCCTATTACTACTACTATTACTACTGAAAAAAATTTAGAAGAGAAAAGACTAGTTTATAGTCCATTTTAACCAAAAATATTATACTTGTAGAAAGATTATCAAAACTAGCCTTCTCATTACTATAACTGAAACCAACCATTCTCATTTGTATTCTGAAATAATCTCATGGTTTTGTTCTGAGCTGCGTCTCAAGATAAGTTTTCCGTACGTGATAATAAAAACTGTACATCTAGTCCTGGTCTTGGCAGAACATTGCCACCTAACCTTGCCGTGGCCTAAAACTTTCTTCTGCTGGGAAAATCGGCACCCTCCTACTTGCAACATTATCGTACCTCTGTTTGACCATACTTCTTGGACTGTAAAATAACATGGATGTATTTGCTTCTTTTTTACCGCAATAAGGCTGTTGTACTTTGGAGCTACATAAATCATTTAAAGTTTAAAAGCGAATAGTGTATTTTAAGTTCATAATGATTTTTTTTTTGTTTAGCCTATACTGTCCGGTGGCGAGATGACCTGGACGCGTACCACGAGGGCTGGTTCGAGGTGGTGCAGGGAAAGAGTTTCTGGAAGGACTTGGGGGAGCCCTTTGCCCAGCAGTGGGACCTATATTTACGTTTATTAATTTATACATAAGAAGTTAAACATGATTCCGTTTGGTTATGTTTTAAACTGCTTTTTAAGATTTTTTTGCTGTGGGTAGTGATGAAAGCTTTACATGAACCCCTTTACTAATAAATGTTGTATAGTGTCTGTATAGTTACACAACGCTAAGTCTTCTTCTTTCGAAAGTCAATTTACTGACGACTGAAAGAGAGAAATCGGTGTGTAACTACTCATCTGATATAATACGTTTATTAGTAAGGGGGTTAGTCCTGTACCTGACAGAAAATTCCCACCTGACCCTGCCGTAGCGTGCCGAGAACTTATTCTTCTGCTGGGAAAACCGGAACCCTCCTATTTTCAACATTACCTTACCTCTGCGTGACAATATTTCTTTGACCGTAAAATAACGTGGATTTATTTGTTGCATCGTTATATTGCTGTTGTTATCTTTTGAGCGACACAAATCATTTAAAATATAAAGGCGTATAACTCAATACATACATACTGTACATTTTAAAGTCGCTGGTCGTGTCTGTCAGTGTGACCGTGTTGTACTTCTAAACTCCGCAATGGATTTTATGTGGTTTTTACCATTATTTCACGAACTTATTCTGAAAGGTTTATGCGTCATCATCATCAATATTTCAGCCGAAAGACGTTCTCTGTTAGACATAGGCCTCACCCAAGGCTTTTCAAGGTCATCGGTCCACCTCGTGGGAGGCCTTCCAACACTACGCCTTCAGGTAAGCGGTCACCACTCCAGAACCTTCCAGCCCTATCAGCCATATGTTCTGCGAGCAAATATGCCCTGTCCACTCTGCTACTTAAGTTTGGCAATTCTTGGGGCTATGTCGTTTACCTTGGTTCTCCTGCGGATCTTTTCATTTCTGATTCGATCACGAAACTCCAAGCATAAGCATGGGTTTATGTGTATAATACAATAATATTGAACTTGCCAATAATAAAAAAATATCGATGTTTTGTCAAGTCATAAAAACCGTGCCTGGGGCGGGTCACTAAGTATAGTTACTATTAATATAAACCACAATGCAAAATCGCATTTTGAAAAAATAACATTTATTCAATAAATTAAATATTTATATGAACTTATTTAAGTTTATTGATATTCCTAGATATTAGATAGTCCGGTAATTACTTAAAACAAAATGATTGCTCGTGAAATAATAAATTATATAAAAGATCTAATTTTGCATAACCAACATTTGAATGTATAATCTTATATATAATACCTATATACTTCACGCTATGAAGTCAGAGACAAAAACTTCAGTAAGTTGACAGAAGTGATTTTATGTCAACAAAGAGTCTGTATTCACTTTTCGAATCGGGTTTTCCTATATGAAGTCTTGTCATGGTTGTGGTCGAGGTAAGACTTGACGATGCCGTGGTCTTCTATCGTGATGACGTAGGCTTTGCAGTTGGTCCGGTACCTCACAGAGCACCGCCATCTGGTTTTGCAGCCAACAATCCTGTCTTTGGAGAAACGGAACCCGCCCAGAAACATCAACATCGTTCCCCTTTCCGTCTGAAACACTGAATTAAAAGAAGATTTAAATATATAGTGTACTGAAGAAAATTATTGTTTACCCCTATTTCGGTACACTGAAAGCATGCCCATTGCTTAGGTTAGGTTAGCTGTTACGGATTCTGAAATTTATTATTCGAAGAAGGTCCACAGATCAATACCATAGACAAATAGGTACGTTTATATGAACTTTGCTTTTGATGACGAAATGATTTACTAGATTTTTTCTTCCTCGGTGGCACAAGTGGTTCCGTATTTAAACAATGTTAAATAAAACACAAATTTATGAAAACATTTTATTTCCTTCATTTACCTAAAAAATGCAAATGTACAAATAGTTAGGTACAAAAATCAATGCTTATACTTAACAATTTCATATTAAAATAAAAAACTATAACTTTCTTAACCTAATATTATCCTCTTACCATAAAAATATAATTTATTTAACTCATTCATTGTTCTTAAACTCATGGTCCTTTATTAATATCACGTTGGAATTAACTAGAGACAAAAATACATTAACATTTGAATAGGTAGCCCATAAAGCGGGAATCATATTAATACTCTTGTATACATGCTAGAGTTAATAACTAGTTACAACATTATATCCCTGAACTGGGACATTTCCATTGTGCGTCAACAGTCCACACTCATAAAGGCACTTCTAAAAGGAGAGTTTCTAGCCCGTTTCGTGGCGAGAATGTGCAGAGGGGATAACTGCGCCTCAATCCCGAATGACACCTACAGTCAAAATCCGAAGGATTTTGATGGAAATATACTATTCATTGCTACATATTATGTTCGAAAAATTAATCTGCTCAACAACGTAATTAACCCAATGAACATTGTTGAATTGTCAAAATGAAAGGTATTGCCATTGTCAGCGTGTTACGCGATTAGGCAGCAGGTGATTCTCGCCGATTATTGCACTATAATCTATTTACATTTAAGGCCCATGTATACGGACATAGTTTTTCACCTCTTATCATCGAGGCGAGAAACTAAATAAATCATAATAATGCATGTTTGACAAGCACTACAGATTATCGGCATTGTCATCAAGAAGCTGCCATAATTTCAATGAACCTGGGCCATTACTACGAGTTATCACAAATATTGGCAACATTGGCGATACGAATCACCGTGGAAGGACGTTCTCGGATAGCCAATATGTAGTTAGACTTAGCAGATACATACAGAGAGCTGAGCCTATTGTGTGGCTCGTACCGAATAACTGTGCTGTCACGTAGGTACGTTTCTATACAGGCTGGCTTTTAAATCACTGACAATCTTTCAGGGAGTAAAATACACATTTAAACAGTACCTAAACTTGAAAAAAACTTCTAAAAAAGTATCTGCTCTTTCATACAAAAATGCGCTGCCCGGCACTGGAGCTTGGAAACTTTTTGGCTGCTTCGGTTCCATAATTGTTCATATCATATTCATGAGTACCTCTTTCGCCACTCGAAAGATTGGTAATGATGTCTAAGTCAGCCTGTATATTGCCGAACTTTAACTGCTGTCATTCGTAATGATTGTGTTTCAAACAACTCTTCAGGATCTGATCGTCGATAGTGGTGAGGAATGCTTTACATTTCGTTCGGGATCGCACCGAACATTGCCATCTAATTTTCGCACCCATTTTCATTTTCATGGTTTTTTCCTTTGAAAATCGGTATCCTCCAACCAGCAGCATAACTGTACCTCTACTTGTCCTGTACTTTGTTACTGAAAAGTAAAAAACCAAGAATAAATTATAATTTAATTCTAAGAAATGGGACTTAGACCTTCTCCTTTAAGCGCATATCTGCATCGTGTCATTTTGTCGGGGAGTGGGCAGAAATTAGAACCTATGTGCTACGATATCATAACTTTTTAATAAAAAAATTATATTATTCATATAAAATCATTACAAAAACAAAACTTTTTTCTTATTAAATCAAATAATATAGTATACGATACTTCAACATCACTTCCACAAATGACAGATTCTACTTCAATCAATTACCATAGATAACGAAAATAAAAATTCAAAAACCCCATCCGAAACAGCTGTTCGACTAGATTTACAAACCAATAAGGTAGTTACTAATATCACAACCACCTATTTCTTCCCTTAACCACATCAAGATTGACTCGCCGTCTTTTTTTCAGCTATGGTTGTGATTACAATTAGCCTTGATCACAGTCCCATCGGCCGTAAAGATGAAAGCTTTGCATTTGGTCTGTCTGTAGGTGGAACACGTCCATTTTGTTTTTCGGCCGCTTATGCTTTTCTTGTAAAAGTGATAGCCACCAACCTCTAGCATTACATTTCCTCTATTTGTCACTAACGATGTTACTAAAATCATAAACAATTTAAGTTATTACTTAAATTGCAAATTAGTTTTCAATGGAAAAACATAATTGTAGGTACGTTACTTTTTGCCTCTTAATCTTAGAGTAGATATTAAACTACAAACCTAAATCATGAAAAGGGTGAAAGTGGAACATTTAAGCTACCCAACCGATTTGAGTAGGTTAGTAGATATTTTAATATTAAAACCCTTTTCATGATTTGGGTAGGTTTTCTCCATTATCCTCATATCAATGAACCAAAAAATACCTGTAGTAATAATCTATGAAGGATTATATTAAATCTTTAAAATAAAAGTATTTTGCATAAAAAGATTTCCAAAATTTAATAAACAATGGGCGTTTGCCCGTAGTCAATTATCTTTTCATGCAAAATACTTTCATTTGAGACATTTGTATCTGTCTGTGATGGTAACGCACGTGTCTCAGCCGAGTAATTGCGTAACACACTAAGGCTGCGTTATAAGATGGTTATGTTCGAGATAAGTCTTCACCGGGTGTTCTTCCACAGTTACGACGTAAGCTCTACATTTTGTTTGGTGTCTCGTGGAACACCGCCATGTTGTTTTACCACCAATGACACAGTTCTTGTAAAAACCATATCCGCCAGCTTCCAGTGCCAAAGTACCTCTTCTAGTTGTTTTCAGAATTACTGAAAGCATAACTAATTTTTTTACTGGTTAAATATTCCGTTGATTAATCCTATCAGTGGTTTCCATATTTTGTATTTTTGCGAATAATAGTAGATTGTACAACTTGTGCATAAAATAAGCCATGTTAGCCCGAAACGAGTTAAGTCGAGGGGTAAAATGGCTCGTTTATGCCCGAGTTAAACACTCTGCTTTTCACTTCGATTGCGAGAAAATGAAACAGGCATAAAGTATATAACAGTATTTTCACTGTTCAAAAATGTTGCAAAATTGAAGAAGAGAATAGCTAATTCCCGCCACAAAACTGTTTAAAACTTTTTTTTTAATTTTAAACATGATTGTGTCATTCGAATTGGGTACCTACTTCATACTGCCAAGTCATAAAAATGTTTCTTTGTGTTTTAAAATAATAAATGACAGCTATTTTATCTGGTTTTATTAAATTAATGATAGAAAACACGGAAGTGATATATAAATTGAAGCCAATGAACCAAAAAATACCTGTAGTAATAATCTATGAAGGATTATATTAAATCTTTAAAATAAAAGTATTTTGCATAAAAAGATTTCCAAAATTTAATAAACAATGGGCGTTTGCCCGTAGTCAATTATCTTTTCATGCAAAATACTTTCATTTGAGACATTTGTATCTGTCTGTGATGGTAACGCACGTGTCTCAGCCGAGTAATTGCGTAACACACTAAGGCTGCGTTATAAGATGGTTATGTTCGAGATAAGTCTTCACCGGGTGTTCTTCCACAGTTACGACGTAAGCTCTACATTTTGTTTGGTGTCTCGTGGAACACCGCCATGTTGTTTTACCACCAATGACACAGTTCTTGTAAAAACCATATCCGCCAGCTTCCAGTGCCAAAGTACCTCTTCTAGTTGTTTTCAGAATTACTGAAAGCATAACTAATTTTTTTACTGGTTAAATATTCCGTTGATTAATCCTATCAGTGGTTTCCATATTTTGTATTTTTGCGAATAATAGTAGATTGTACAACTTGTGCATAAAATAAGCCATGTTAGCCCGAAACGAGTTAAGTCGAGGGGTAAAATGGCTCGTTTATGCCCGAGTTAAACACTCTGCTTTTCACTTCGATTGCGAGAAAATGAAACAGGCATAAAGTATATAACAGTATTTTCACTGTTCAAAAATGTTGCAAAATTGAAGAAGAGAATAGCTAATTCCCGCCACAAAACTGTTTAAAACTTTTTTTTTAATTTTAAACATGATTGTGTCATTCGAATTGGGTACCTACTTCATACTGCCAAGTCATAAAAATGTTTCTTTGTGTTTTAAAATAATAAATGACAGCTATTTTATCTGGTTTTATTAAATTAATGATAGAAAACACGGAAGTGATATATAAATTGAAGCCAATGAAACAAAATAACGACTTTAATCTGCGACGTTTTATTGTACGGGTGTGGCTGTTGGGCTTGATTATCTTAGTCTTAGAAAAAAAAATACTTTATGCACTAGAACATAAAAAGCGACTTTATGTCACCTACGCACAACATAAAGACGAACTTTTAGAGCATGAGAAGTGAAAAAATATTTTTCAAAACTCTGTCTTTTTATTATTTAGATAAGTAGACACATCGGACATACCAAAGTGTAGTGTGCAGTACGCCTAACCCTATATAACTGTAACTGCACACATACTAATGTTCATTATTATATCGGTATTGGAACCAAACAGTTATCTTTATTTAATTACCACGTCACCGTATTAGATGGCGACCCTGCCAGGATTTATTTAATTTAACATTACATTTATTGAGTGAGAGTAAATTATTTGATTTAACATTACATAATTTTATCGACGTACCTCATAACTATAGATGGAATTGTAAATTATTTCGTATTGTATATGTGTAATTATTATAAAATTATATCAACTTTTATATACTCTCATATCGTCAAGATGTAATTTTTAAGCGATCCTATTTTTTATATAAAAAATTGTACCTTAATGACTCACTTTATCCATAACATTAAAATTTGAAAGTTTTTTTATAACATACATTCCTTAAGCTAGGTAAGTAGGTACACACGCAGCGACACGACGACGATTTAAAAAAATCTCTCGTCCATACACAGATTTACAGCCGACTTCTCAATAGCGATGTCAACACCTGTGTGTGGGACGTGAGATTTTGAAATCACCAACGAACTTAATAGTGATAATATAGTTGAATAATAGGTAACAACAATAGATAATAATTATAGGAATAAGATAGATAAAACAAAAATGATAACAACAATAAAATCATTTATTTCTGAACAGTTAGGTATGGTCAGCTCCTTAGTGAATAATGTGCATATTAGACTAGCCGAAACGTTGTTACATTATCTGTGACGGACTTACGGCGGACCCTATGTAAATGTAAAATGGCAGCGCCTCATCGCAACAGCTGATCGCGTTGCGCGTACAATCGCGGTGGAATATTGGATTTGGGCGCCCTATTTACGATATTTTTGATGAAATTGAATGAGATTATATAAAGTAGTTAATGAAACATCACGTAACTAGGTATTAAAAAACTCGCGTGATACTATTAGGTAAAAAAAAACTCGCCCACAATGAGTAGAACGTACCAATGATTTAATACTAAATTATTTATCTAACCGCTAAGTGAGTCCAAAATGAATTTTGTCCCATTAGCTAACATTATATTGTATTTATAATATTTTTGAATTCAGTTTGATGTAAACCAAAAAATATAATATAACAAAAGCTTCTTTGAACCGAAAGTATAGAAAACTGGTGTGAACTCAGGGTTATAATGTTATAATGGAGCATAGTTTTGGTTTACGTCCATTGTGCTCCATAGTCCAGTTGGTATTTGGACGATGGAAACATGTCATTTTCCCCATAGTCCAATTGGTCAAATTCCAATTGGTCCATGGAGCACCGACGGTGTTGACCGTTGTGCGCACAAAGGGACAGCCAGCCAGGATAGCCCGATGCCTTATATATTTAAACACATACTTACGCCTTTATTTATAAACGTTGCTTAACACATTCACTGCCGTGTAGGTCACCGGTGACCGCGAACAATAGATTTTCTATTGTGTCTGTTGTCTGGCAGTCAAGGTGTTACCGTTTATGGAAATCATTAAACGACGAAAAAATTATGGTTTCACTTGAGTACGTTTAATGATTACAACGATTATAAATAATTGCGATTGTGCTTGAGCAGAAGATTTGTAAGAAACAATGAAAACTTAATCATAATAACTCGCACACAGTCATGAACACTAACATGTACGCATTTAGCAAATTGATATAAAAAACGATTTTATCATGAAATAGTTATTGCACCTTTTAGATTAGACATATTTGTTATTATTGTTTTAATTATTTTGAATGTGAGGACTATGTGGATTTTTTTTTTTGGTATTGTTGTAGAGTCGTTGAGCTCCTTCAGTTCTGAGTTAAGCTGTACGATTACTAATTTACACTGAACGGACCGGACCGGTCCACTCAAATATGTGTGGTTCTTCCCTCAAAAGACCATCTCAGACACTAATCTGCATGGTCCTCATATTATGGTCTGACCTCTGAGTTTGTTTCGGTCTTTCTTCTCAGAGTAGTCGGTTAGGAAACACCGAAGTCATCCAATTTTAAAACATAATTTACTGATGACGTGTTTTTTTTTTGCCAATTTACAGAAATAAATTTTATTTTTATTTTATTTCATAATAATGGGTTCCTATGTTAATATTATGTTCGTAATAACTTAAAGGTATAATAAAAAATTTGGAAAATCCAAAAGTGCACGACTCATAAAGTCATAATGCTTATTTGATCGTATAAAAAACGATAGATATAGATAATAGTATATTAGTTAGTTTTTTAATAATTATAATTAAACTACTTTGAATGAAAGAGCCATTTTCAATAGGGTTCCTAAAAGCAATTGACTCAATCAATTGATTTTTTTGCAAGCTAAATGTTTTCAGGTTTCACACTTGATAGACGGGAAAAATTTTAGAAATATTTTGATGCTTTTTCGTTTCTACTGCATTAAATCAATTTTTGAAACAGACACAATCAATCTCCACTAAATTATCTATATAATGGCATATAAATTAAGTAGGTTCAGTGTAGCAGGAGTATAACAATAGAAACAGTTGCAGAAAGGAGTCAAAAAAATTTTCAACACACTTGCTCGTAGTGACTGTGGCTCTTAAGTCTTAATGAACCGCTTTTAGGTATATAATGCAGTGTATTAAACACACCTGCTTTTTACTTTATGTTACCGCACTACACATAACACTACGCGTAACTATTTACTAGTCGCGTAACTATTTACTCATCAAAGAGACTGCATGCCAAAAGGAATCTTTTTTTTTCGTCCTAAGGCAGGCCTCGACCATACCGCCTCGTCTTCTGTGTGGAATTTCTTACGTGGCAAGGTAAGTTTAAATTGACCGTGGTTCCTCCTGGAACCAAACAGAAAAGCAATTACAATTTGACATACGACAACATTACGATCAGTCTAAACATTATTTTGTGTTTATTATATTTTTTATTTAGGCTGTTTAGCGGTTTTACAGTGCCTTTATTTACACCTGCGCGCGCATCGCCAGCGCGGCGCGCGGAAAAACAAAACTAGCGCGCCACTTTCCATGAAAGTTAATAACAATACAGGTCTGTTTTTTTCCTCGCAAGTGTGATGAAAAACGTCGTATGAAACGCGTGTGCATTGATCATTACACACATGTATCATAATGAACTATTTCGATCGTAAAATACTCTCTAATGCTCCGCATTATGAGTCGTGCAACAGTAGGAGAAAATCGCTTTTAAATGTATATGTACATATTATTGCTCATGATTATACATAGCCGATTATGATTAGCTACACATGCTTATGATTATGACCTAAACTGTTCTTAACAACTTGTCCGTCGATGGTTGTCATGAAGGCCTTGCATTTGAAACGCTTCCTGTAACCACAATTCCATCTTATCTTTGCGCCGACAGCCTTCTCTTTGTGAAAACGGAAGCCATTCGCCACCAATATTGGGTTGCCTCTATTTGATATGTAACTTGATACTGGAAGGAATTAATAGAAATATTATCATATAGCAGGTTAATAACATATAACATAACATAAAATCACGCCTGTATACCTCGAAGGTGTACCTATAGTACACCCACACTTCGACAGTGTTGTTTTATCAGATGTAATAGGGAGCGAGCCTGTTGCCATCAACCGGGCAAAAATCCAAACTCCGTGCTGCTGCTGAGAAAGTCTAGATGGAAAAACCCAATCAATACCCCTAAACAGCATACATACCTACATACTGGCTGACTATGAATTTATTAACATCCTTGTAGTAAATATGCCTATCTTATACTTATTTTATACAATAACTAGCGGCCCGCCCTAGCTTCGCACGGGTGCAATTTTTATTTCGAACTAGCTGCGCCCCGCGGTTTCACCCGCATAAATCTCGATCCCGTGGGAATATCGGGATAAAAACTATCCTATGTCCTTTCTCAAGTTCCAAACTATGTCTGTACCAAATTTCACACAAATCGGTTCAGTAGTTTAGGCGTGAAGAAAAGACAGACAGACAGACAGAGTTACTTTCGCATTTATAATATTAGTTTGGATGGATTTCCGAAATTTACTTTCATACAAATCTTGTCCTGGCAATACCGAACACAACAAAAAAGAATTACCCAATTCGGTGCTGTCATTCGGAAGTTATGCGCTACATAGATTTTGGCGATTCATTTTTATATATAGATTAAGGCGACTACATGACCTAAAGCGCAGTCACTGTCGGACTGTGTAGAGAGAAGCGCGATGACACAACTGTGGTAATTTATTGCAAATATGAAGCAATTATCTATTTACAAAAACTATTTAGTAATAAATAATCCATCACTGAATGCAGTTTGACATTAGGTTTTTAATAGTATATTTTTTAATCATAATTAAAATTGTTAATGAAGGGATAAACTGCTTTTAAAGACAATTAAGAGATGTATTTGAACGTTTTTTTGATGCATTAATGTATATTTATTTATGATTTAAGTTCCATCACTGTATACTTGAAAATATAATTTTTTTTGGTCAAAATTATTTACGGTTTAAGAGACACACTGCTTTAAAAAACCAACTTTTGACCGTTTTTTGAAACCTCCGCCTTAAACTTACCGTTTCAAAATGTGTAAAACCAATGTTTTATTTAGCTTTTTGAAAATTTAAAAATAATATTTTCAAAACTCTGTCTATTTACACAGACACACACACGCACACACGTACACGTACATTAGTAGACACATTGAACGCACAAAATTTATTTAATGGTTGTTACATATTTTTACTGACGTAGGTATGTATGTATATCTGTATCTACGTCCTAACTGATAATGAAATTGTAAATCGATTTTGCCGTCATATTTATACCATACTAGCGGCCCGCCCCAGCTTCGCACGGGTGCAATTTTTTTTTTCGAATTTCCAAAATTTTCTTTCATACAAACCTTGTCCCGGCAATACCGATCACAACAAAAAAAGAATTAGCGAAATCGGTCAAGCCGTTTTCATGTCAAGTCGTGACAACGGAAAACGGGTTTCATTTTTATATATATAGATAGATTATTTCATTTGAAATTTATTAATACTTATACATATCTACAATTTCAAACTGATACAAAAAAAAGAATACAAGCTTTTTTGATACCGTGATCAATCACGGTATTAATAAAGGTTAGGTATGCTATTTTGATCTTTGCAATCAAGTAATTAAATATAGTTTTCTCTGCATTCTCTCATGTATTATGTGTCCTGACTTGATAAAGGAAATAATTTCAAAACTGATGAAGATATAAAAAAAACTCGACTGTACCTACATGCATGATTATGACAAGTTATATTGAAATACTACAAACATGTTTTCTTTAGAGGTTACCGCCGCAACCGCTATGTCCCTGCATTTTAAATCTGTAATATCTTCGAAAATATTCACTCAAATTACATGCTGCAAAGGGCCATATTGATCTATATTAAATGCACAATGTATTTAAGGTACTTAATTGGAAAAGGATTAATGCTGTATTGCTTAAAATCGCTTCGTAAATATGCCATTATTTCTTGTAAAAAGTAAAGGATAAAAAATGGGTATTGTGGGTTATCCCTAAGAGATAGACATATACCATCGTGGACTTTTTTGTAGACCTTTTTAAGGTGTGCAATACTGTAGTACATTATTTTGATCTATCTCGTAGGGTTCAGCCAGCGTTTGCAATGTAAGCGCAAAAAATCTGTTTATTTATGACATCACATTAGAAACTTCTAAAATTATCAGTGTTTCTCTACTATATTATGCATGTATTATAAATATAAACTTTCCTCTTGAATCTCTCTAAGTATCTATTAAAAAAACCGCATCAAAATCCATTGCGGAGTTTTAAAGATCTAAGGCGCGGGCGCACGTTTTCTATAGGAATAAATATAGGTATGTATGTATCAGCGACATACCTTTACTTATTCCTATACAAAACGTGCGCCCGCGCCTCGTCGCCGCCTCGACTCTAGTTCGTGTGGGCGACGCGCCTAAGCATACATAGGGACAGGCAGACAGCGGGAAGCGACTTTGTTTTTATACTATGAAATGATGATTATGACAAAAACTCTTCTTAACAACTTTTCCGTCGATGGTTGTCATGAAGGCCTTGCATTTGAATCGCTTCCTGTAACCACATTGCCATCTTATCTTTCCGCCGACAGCCTTCTCTTTGTGAAAACGGCAGCCATTCGCCACCAATATTGGGTTGCCTCTATGTGATATGTAACTTGATACTGGAAGTAATTAATGGAAATGTTATCATATAGCAGGTTAATAACATATTATAACATAACATAAAATCACGCCTTTATTCCCCGAAGGTGTACCTATAGTACACCCACACTTCGCCAGTGTTGTTTTATCCGATGTAATAGGGAGCGAGCCTGTTGCCATAAACCGGGCAAAAATCCAAATGCCTTCTCCTTGTAGAAACGGTAGCCACCCGCCACTAATATTGGGTTGGCTCTGTTTGATATGTAATATGTCACTGGAAGGAATTAAAATAAATATTATTATTTAGTTCGTTAATTCATCAAAGTAGGAAGAAACCTGTATATCTTACCTCAAAATGCAACCACACCCTAAAATTTGACCACATCTTTCTGATACACGCTGTATAACCAACTCTGAAAGAAGAACGAGCCCATTGTCATTTGTAAAAATATACCTACCTGTTACTTATTTCATACAATAATTATTGAACTTACCCTGTCAACAGATGTTTTATTTTTCGCTTTTGTTTTGGTCCCAGATTGTAGGTACTATTAAGTTATTTATATTCAGAAGCATTTTCACCACTGGAACGCCAGTGAACTCAAAGTCAGCCTGTATATTTCTTGACGATTGGTTGTCTAGTATTGGTAGACTATTGCGTCTGCTTGGCGGGGAAAGAACGTGCTTAATGAGGTAGGTTTCTACTTCATCGGTGTCAAGTGGGGTTATTATCAATTTAACGACAGCAGTCAGGCGCGAAACGACGCACGGTGCGACGCGATTCTGGTAGAACAATTTCCATGGAGTTTGCATGGAAATTGTTCTACTAGCATCGCGCCTGACTGTGGGAACCTTCATATAAATAAACAATGCTGATAAAAACGAATTGTTGTATATTGAAAGTTATGGAATACTGTACATTTCTCGAAGGATATTTTGTCAATACAATAAACATCAGTGTTTTTCGTGACAATTCTAGATTAACTAAACTACTACTTATATTTTTTATTTTCCCATCTAAAGATGTATTTATGATGGAAAAATAGAAATAATTGAATTCACTAATGGCGCGCTTTAAAGTTAAAATTACATTACATAACATAATCAGCCTATGATGTTCCCACAGCTGGGACACAGGCCTCCTCTCGGTGAGAGGGAGTGGGCCATAATCCACCACGCGGGCCCAGTGCCGGTTGGTGGATGTCACAATGTCTTCGAATTTTTGGTTCTAGGACATGCTGGTTTCCTCACAACGTGTTTCTTCACCGTTTTGAGAGCAGTAGTGATGAAATAATTTACACAAAGTAAAGCGCCTGTCAGGGTTCGAACCTACGACCTACAACTCGTAAGTCGGGGTCGATACCACAGGGCCACCACTGCTCGACTGTCACTGATTAAATTCGCACTAAATAGGATACACGTATTATCACACTCACTTTTATATCCTGAACGTGTTTCTGAACTTTTAAATATTCTATTATATTTAACAATAAAAGCGAAAACTGTAAATAATTTTGAATTTTTACAAATGTCAAACGCCCGACATCCTTTTTTGTCTCGTCTAAATTTATCTTGTCATTGAAATGCAAGTAGTGATTGACTAAAAATATCGATTATTTCTACAAGGAGTATTTAATAAGTACTTCTTTATTAAAAAAAAAAAACATTTAATGTATTTATATTAATTATACTTGATTTTCAATTATGCTGTTGGAGCTAGCCTGCGTTCTACTAGATAAAGATGCGGGACCCCCCAAGTTTTAAAATATTGTACTGCTATAACATTGAATTTGTGACTCTTAACAAATACTTTCAAAAAGAGCACAGCTTGACGTGGATTCGAACCAACGTATTGTCCAACGTCGTCATTCAATACCGATTGTCAAAAGAAAACTGTTTTTGATCCGCTTCAAGCGATCTTAAAACCTCCGAGCTAACTAGACGAAAACACACATTACTTAAATGTTCTTGTATATCGATACATGTTGAAATACTACATTACAATTTTTTTTTGCAAAAATGGAAATACTTAGCTGTTATTTGGCTTTGTGAACTTGCAGGTCTTTTGCTGGGGAGTTACCTATTGTGTTATTCCATTTATCAACCCCAAAACATCCACTCAAAACGTCGTCACATCGATAGGACCAAATCTTAAAATTCACACTACTGCATCACAAAACATAGTCAATTTCGAGCGGCCATTGTTGTTTACATCTTTAGCAAATTTTGAAACGCCGGACCTTAAGTATTTACATGATTTAACCAAAATCCTCTGTTACATGGGATGACTGACGAAACAAACATACATCTGTCAACTTGGCTGTATATTATATCGACGAATATAGGCGTGTTATTGGGCTAGCTAGAGAGCATTTTAGCCTTTCTGTATTTTTGCAGTTTTTTTATGTCCTATTTCACCACCTCTGAATAAGTTTTGGTTAAGTCATTTGCTTAATTACTTTTTACAAGTTTATATAAAACAAGTTATTTTTTTTTATCAGGTATAGTTATGTTATTGTTCTGCATATCAAAACACTGTGAAACAAGCCAGGATTTCTTAAAACCATACCTAATTTGACTTGTGCTTGACAAAAAAGTAATTTGTTGTTACGGTAATGGCTTGCGGTGATTATGTCCAAGATTGGAGCACACTACGTGCCTGTCCATAGTTCTTATAAAAGCTTTGCACTTGTAAAGTTTTCTGTAGGCGCACTGCCATCTTACTGTTAGTCCGAAAGTCTTGTCCCTGTAGAAACGAATGCCACCAGCCACAAGCATACGAGTTCCCCTGCTTGAGGTAATCATTTCCACTACAAACAAACAATATTATTAGAAAATCATTAAACTAACGAGTGCAGACAAAATTTTTTCATATCTTTCAAACTTTTATTTTATTTTTACCATTTATGTACACACATATATAAACAGACAAGAAAAAAAACAGAACAGAAAAATAGGTACAAAGGTGATGGTTTTCGAAAGCTTTCGAAAGCGTCTTCAGCAAAGGCATCTAGTTCAAGTACAATGCACGAGTGAAAAAAGGTATATACGGCCGGCAAAGTTTTGGAATTTCGTGCCCCAATTCGACTGAATACTTATCTTGTAATGCTCATATTTTACCGGAGTTACCGACATAGCAAATAGAGTAAGCAAGCTGAAGTGGCGAGGGCTGGCCATGTTTGACGAAGGACCGATGGCCGGTGTAGCAGACGAGTCCTGGAGTGACGACGACCTCAAAAAAGTGGCTGAAACAGACTGGATGCGGAAAGCGGAAGACAGGGTGTTGTGGCGCTGCTTGTGAGTCTTATATCCAGCAGTGGACTGCGAGAGGCGGAGACATTTTTGAGTAAGATGCACAACGTTTGAATCTATTCAGCCAAGGTAATATTAAATGAAACCTCATAAAATTAATTAAATATTATTTTATTATACTTTGAAAGGTTGTTTATTTAGCTTTTGTCCGCGGGTTCGCCCGCGTGCATGTCGGAAAATATCGCATAGGAACGTACTACCGGGATCAAAATTACCCTATGTGTTAATCCAGGTTATAAACTATCTGTGTGCCAAAATTTACCCAAATCCGTTCAGCCGGTTTGGCGCCAATCCGCCATACATCCGGACAAACGGACAAAAATTTTAAAAGCTTTATTTTCGGCTTCAGACAACGAGTCTGAAGCCGAAAATAAAGCTTTGAAAATTAAAAACGCCCCACACCTCGTAGCTATTACTTTTTCTCAATAATATTCGTTGGACAGTTTTGACTTCGTCACTATTTTAATATATTTACTTATAAATACATTAAAACTCTTATAAACAATATATAATACAACTAACTACTTACACTAGATACCAAATTAAAAGCCTAACTAACTTACTATATAAATAAATACAAAAACAAAAGGATACTTATGCGTCGAAGTACTCGTCCGCAACGCTGTCATCCGGAAACGTACCCAGAAGTCTGGCAGCTTTGCCGCGATGAATGACAATGCTTATTATTAGGCCAAAGAACGAGCCAGCCCCTCTGGTCACGTGATGTAACGACCAGTCATCGATGAATTTCCTTATAAAGAAGACGCGCACTTGGGCCCCCTGTCCCGAGCATTTCAAAGATTTAGTATAATATCCAAACTAATATTATAAATGCGAAAGTAACTCTGTCTGTCTGTCTGTCTTTTCTTCACGCCTAAACTACTGAACCGATTTGTGTGAAATTTGGTACAGACATAGTTTGGAACTTGAGAAAGGACATAGGGTAGTTTTTATCCCGATATTCCCACGGGATCGAGACTTATGCGGGTAAAACCGCGGGGCGCAGCTAGTTCACTATAATCATATTACACCTGATTTCTGAATGTAGAATTTGAGGTTGAAAACTTGTCAACTGTACTTTACTTAAGGTGACTACTTCAATGTAACCTAAGAAATCTTTACGTTTTTTGCCATGAAATATTGGATTTTACGTGACCCCCCAAGTTTTAAAATATTGTACTGCTATAACATTGAATTTGTGACTCTTAACAAATACTTTCAAAAAGAGCACAGCTTGACGTGGATTCGAACCAACGTATTGTCCAACGTCGTCATTCAATACCGAATGTCAAAAGAAAACTGTTTTTGATCCGCTTCAAGCGATCTTAAAACCTCCGAGCTAACTAGACGAAAACACACATTACTTAAATGTTCTTGTATATCGATACGTGTCGAAACACTACATTACAAATTTTTTTTGCAAAAATGGAAATACTTAGCTGTTATTTGGCTTTGTGAACTTGCAGGTCTTTTGCTAGGGAGTTACCTAGTGGGTTATTCCATTTATCAACTGCAAAACATCCACTCAAAACGTCGTAACATCGATAGGACCCAATCTTAAAATTCACACTACTGCATCACATAACACAGACAATTTCGAGCGGCCATTGTTGTTTACTTTTTTAGCAAATTTTGAAACCCTTAAGTATTTACATGATTTAAAAAATCCTCTGTTACATGGGATGACTGACGAAACAAACATACATCTGTCAACTTGGCTGCATATTATATCGACGAATATAGGCGTGTTTTTGGGCTACCTAGAGAGCATTTTAGCCTTCCTGTATTTTTGCAGTTTTTTATGTCCTATTTCACCACCTCTGAATAAATTTTGGTCAAGTCATTTGCTTAATTACTTTTTACAGGTTTATATAAAACAAGTTACCTTTTTTTTATTAAGTATATGTTATTGTTATGCTTATCAAAACACTGTGAAACAGGCCAGGATTTCTTAAAACCTTACCTAATTTGACTTGTGCTTGCAGGTAACAAATATCTAAGAAAGAACAAAAAGACGTCCAAAATTTACAAAAAGTAATTTGTTGTTACTGTAATTGCTCGCGGTGATTATGTCCAAGATTGGAGCACACTATGTGCCTGTCTATAGTTCTTATAAAAGCTTTGCACTTGTAAAGTTTTCTGTAGGCGCACTGCCATCTCACTTTTAGTCCGAAAGTCTTCTCCCTGTAGAAACGAATGCCACCAGCCACAAGCATAGGAGTTCCCCTGCTTGAGGTCATCATTTGCACTACAAACAAACAATATTATTAGAAAATCATTAAACTAACGAGTGCAGACAAAATTTTTTCATATCTTTCAAACTTTTATTTTATTTTTACCATTTATGTACACACATATATAAACAGACAAGAAAAAAAACAGAACAGAAAAATAGGTACAAAGGTGATGGTTTTCGAAAGCTTTCGAAAGCGTCTTCAGCAAAGGCATCTAGTTCAAGTACAATGCACGAGTGAAAAAATGTATATACGGCCGGCAAAGTTTTGGAATTTCGTGCCCCAATTCGACTGAATACTTATCTTGTAATGCTCATATTTTACCGGAGTTACCGACATAGCAAATAGAGTAAGCAAGCTGAAGTGGCAGAGGGCTGGCCATGTTTGACGAAGGACCGATGGCCGGTGTAGCAGACGAGTCCTGGAGTGACGACGACCTCAAAAAAGTGGCTGAAACAGACTGGATGCGGAAAGCGGAAGACAGGGTGTTGTGGCGCTGCTTGTGAGTCTTATATCCAGCAGTGGACTGCGAGAGGCGGAGACATTTTTGAGTAAGATGCACAACGTTTGAATCTATTCAGCCAAGGTAATATTAAATGAAACCTCATAAAAGTAATTAAATATTATATTATTATACTTTGAAAGGTTGTTTATTTAGCTTTTGTCCGCGGGTTCGCCCGCGTGCATGTCGGAAAATATCGCACAGGAACGTACTACCGGGATCAAAATTACCCTATGTGTTAATCCAGGTTATAAACTATCTGTGTGCCAAAATTTACCCAAATCCGTTCAGCCGTTTTGGCGCCAATCCGCCATACATCCGAATAAACGGATAAAAATTTTAAAAGCTTTATTTTCGGCTTCAGACTCGTTCCCCACACCTCGTAGCTATTACTTTTTCTCAAAAATATTCGTTGTACAGTTTTGACTTCGTCACTATATATTTACTTATAAATATAAATTTACTTATAAATACATTAAAACTCTTATAGACAATATATAACACAACTAACTACTTACTCTAGGTACCAAATTAAAAGCCTAACTAACTTACTATATAAATAAATACAAAAACAAAAGGACACTTTTGCGTCGAAGTACTCGTCCGCAACTTTGTCATCCGGAAACGTGCCCAGAAGACTGGCAGCATTGCCGCGATGAATGACAATGCTTATTATTAGGCCAAAGAACGAGCCAGCCCCTCTGGTCACGTGATGTAACGACCAGTCATCGATGAATTTCCTTATAAAGAAGACGCGCACTTGGGCCCCCTGTCCCGACCGTTTTAAAGATTTAGTAAAATATTCACTATAATCATATTACACCTGATTTCTGAATGTAGAATTTGAAGTTGAAAACTTGTCAACTGTACTTTACTTAAGGTGACTACTTCAACTAAGAAATATTTACGTTTTTTGCCATGAAATTTTGGATTTTGCGTGCTTTGACCTTAAGTAACGCTGAAGTAAAATTTGTCAACCTGTCAACTTCAAATTCTTCAAGCTTTCGAAAACTACACACCGCTCGAAAAATGTATTGCTACGAAATTACATTTTGTTTTTAGAATGTACTGAATACTGAGAATTTTATCGTTTCATTTCAACAGTCAGAATTCAAAATCTAATCATATGTTGCAATTGACATTTTTGTACAACTTCTTCGTCAAAGTGGTGGTTGTGTTCGAGATAAGTTTTGACCACGGTGTCGCCCACAGTTGTGATCGCGGCTCTACACTTCAGGCGTTTCTTTTTACCGCAATTCCAACGTATCTTGGAGCCCCGCTCTTTATGCTTGTAGAAGTGTTCACCACCACTTGCCAAAATAGTGGCGCCTCTCTTCGTAAAGATCTTTTCCACTAAAACTGAAAACGTCACAGAATCACCGCGGGAAACCAGAACAAATACCGTAATAATATTCATAATTAATTTTATCTTAAGTATCAGTTTTTCTAGCCTGCGCTATTCGACTCCTGGGCAAAGGCCTTTATTTAGGAAAAGAAAAACAAAATTTGAAACCAGAATTAACTTCAGAGTCCTACAGTGGAGACCGCGTATCGGCAAGCGTAGTGTGGGACGCCCCGCAGCTAGATGGACCGACGACCTTAAGAAGGTGGCTGGGACAGACTGGATGCGGAAGACGGAGTACCTATAGGGTGTTGTGGCGCAGCCTGGGAGAGGCCTACGTCCAGCAGTAGACTGCAATATGCTTAGTTGATTACCTTCAGTTTAACCATTTTTGAAGTGAAAACTTCTTTAGCGGCGTTGCACACTTTTTGTAATGGAGAAAAAATGTTAAACTCGCGTCAGGACACGTGACCGTCAGGAGAGATTCCCCCCCCCCCCCCCCTCTTTCTACGGTGGCGGCGCCAACCGAAGTGAACCAAGTGAGACACGATAATGGATGGACGGACGGACGGACGGACGGACGGACGGACGGACGGACGGTGACGGTGACGGTGACGAACGGACGGTGACGGTGACGGTGATGACGGTGACGGTGTCGGTGACGGTGACGGTGACGGTGAAGGTGACGGTGACGGTGACGGTGACGGTGACGGCGACGTGACGGTGACGGTGACGGTGACGGTGACGGTGTCGGTGACGGTGACGGTTACGGTGACGGTGACGGTTACGGTGACGGTGACGGTGACGGTGACGGTGTCGGTGACGGTGACGGTGACGGTGTCGGTGACGGTGACGGTGACGGTGACGGTGACGGTGACGGTAACGGTGACGGTGACGGTGACGGTGTCGGTGACGGTGACGGTGACGGTGACGGTGTCGGTGACGGTGACGGTGACGGTGAAGGTGACGGTGACGGTGACGGTGACGGTGACGGCGACGTGACGGTGACGGTGACGGTGACGGTGACGGTGTCGGTGACGGTGACGGTGACGGTGACGGTGACGGTGACGGTGTCGGTGACGGTGACGGTGACGGTGTCGGTGACGGTGACGGTGACGGTGACGGTGACGGTGACGGTGACGGTGACGGTGACGGTGTCGGTGACGGTGACGGTGACGGTGACGGTGACGGGGACGGGGACGGGGACGGTGACGGGGACGGTGATGGTGGACGTGGATGTGGATGGATGGATGGACAGCTGATGGCTCGACCGTCTGTGTAGTAGCCACACTGCTGTGTATTCGTAAAATTCGTGTAGGTATATAAAGTGTTTAAAATATGGAAATTCAACAAAGTGCATCGATTAATGAAAAAAGTGACGCAGAAATAGTGAAAAAAAATTAGTTATATTAATTCAATTCATAATTGATTTATTTCAACGTTAATATTCAAGTTTTCACTTCTGCCGGCACTCCCGGAGTGCAACCCGTCTTTTTTTTTCGTGGTTTAAGTTTGAAGTTTGGCATAACTTCTCCTCGGGTTTTTGGGTAAGGGGGTAGTAGTATGTGTTTAATCGTGGATGTGTTCCAGAGAATGGTTGATAATATTGTTGTGAATTGTGGTAAATGTAGCTTCGCATTTTGTTTTAGTTTTGGCAGAACATTTCCACCTAGTTTTCAGGCCGATTGTATAGGTGCTTAGTGAATGAATGGACTTCACGCGGAAGCTCCCACGTAAAGTATCTCTGGGCTTCTCATAGTAACCAGGACTGGTTGCCTTTAGACTAAATGCCAAAAACAAGTAAGCAGTACGGGATAAGAGATTTTATGGAAAAAGTATGTGGCTAAGCTACTTTTGTCAAAAGAAGCTTTAAAGCGGTTGCAAAAGCGGTTCGAGCGTCCTTAAAATCTCATGTTCAGCGGTCAAATATGAAAATTTTGCAACCAATTCATTTCTAACAAAAAAGAAAACCCATTTATGAAAATATATAATTTATTTCTTTCAGAAAAGGAAACTGGCAGGTACAGACGCCAGCACATCAATTTAATACAATCTGTAAAATTTCTATAATAAATTTTCAACTTTATCGCTAAAGCATAAGGTTCAAAGTCGATTGGGAGAATTTGACAGTTCCGGTTAGCTTGATGTACTGACGTCTATACAACAATAAACGAAAATTAAGGTCCCGCGATTATCTTTTAGAAATTTCGGAACTATTTGGCTGGTTTCAACGGTGCGTACTCAATTTCCGACTCCTAACTGATCGGACTCGTTAGTACAAGACGTGTTGCGCCCGCGCCGTCCCGAAAAACATGCTTCCCACGGCGCGTAGGTACATACGGCGACACATCAAGCTTCAAGCAGTTTTAGCCGACCTCGCATTGAAGTCAGCTTATACTGGTTGTGTATAGCTTGATGTGTAGCCCTGCGCACAAGCACGTGCGGCGTGTCTCGAGATACCACGCGCCGTGGGAAGCCAGCTTAAGCCAAAATTCAATGATTGTGCCCCAAATAAATTCTTGCAATTATATCCTTAACAGTGGTGATAGTAGCTTTGCACCTGGTCCTAGTTTTGGTAGCACATTGCCATCTAGTTTTGAGACCTGTAGTCATACCTCTAGTAAACCTGTAGTTGCCAACCTTGAGCATAATAGTACCTCTGTTAGTGTATACCCTCCGGACTGAAACGCAAAATCAAACATTATAAAAGTATTTGCCGTCGATATATTATAATAAGAGAAGGACGAATAAACAAATTATGTCAATTGACACTATAGGCCGACCGCTTAACTGAGACGTTGCCTGAGGTAGCTGCGCGGTACGTGGTGTAGTTGTCACAAGTTGACGAACCACTGAGCTCTCGCATCACGTCACTATACACCCCTCCCGCACTGCGCTGCTACCTCAGACAACGTCTCAATTAAGCGGTCAGCCTATAGTTGTTTTTGTTTTTCTTGATGTTCTTTTTAAGCGGTTTCTTCTTTGAATCTGATTGGAAACTAACCCCCTTATTCATAATCCTATTTTATCTCTATTTTAGCTAAAATAGGTTTATATAACGTTTGTCTTTATCTGTCACGTTGTCATTTCTGTGTGTAAGAAAGAGACAAACCCCATTTTAACTAAAATAGGTTTGATAAGTTTTATGAATAAGGGGGTAAGTTTTTTCAATCTCATTGATGTGTCATTCAGGTATTTCTAGATTTCTGGTGGAAAGTTGGACCGAGGACTAAATAAAACGACAAAGTAAAAAATCATAAATTATACACGTGTAATCTTATCTTAAGTAGTAAACTATTGAAGATAAACATTACTCATGATTAAATACTGAATAAAAGATTCTCTATTTTATCCACCACCGAAACCTAAGTAATATTTATGTTAGTGACCGTAGTGCGAGAGCTTATACTGATGAAGTTAGTCGATGCTACAATTTCATCTTAGAACTATATTGTAACACTTATCTTCTAGAACCCACCCTAAAACTTAATAAAAAATACTGCTTATAATATAACTTCAATCATAATTCATTTGATTTCATCCACCGAAAAAAAAATTAAAAGCCTCAATATGTAAACTTTTGCAACAAGCAACATCTATTGGGAAGCACCTTTTTGTCATATATTTCCTTTGATTCGAGAAGTATTGCTGTTGATGCCACTTCTGAGAATGCAGGATAAGTCATGTCTCGACTTTGATCGTTAAAAGTCAATAAATTAACAAACGATTAACATACGCTAAGTTGGATACCCCTCACCTTTGGGGTAAAAACTCTTAGTTAAGACCGATATCTTTATTTTCGAATTTTGTCTGAGATCCAAGATCTAACTTTGTTCCCAGTTCATAGGAACCATTAACCCTTCATATGCCGAACGTGGATCCACGCGAGACACAATGGCTTTATAATTGATTCTGTAATAACGGCATTCAGCCGGTTAATGATAATTATAGCTTAGTTGGACTTCACAGACTGGCAGTCTCAGTGCGAGTGTTTTAAAAATAAAACGATCTAAGTCTCATACTATGCAAAATAATACGATCTAACTAACTAGAACGACTTACGAATCAATCGAGTCAAAAAGCATTAAATAAATTTTGCTAAGTCACGGCCGATTTTTTCATTGGAGCTACCAAATTTCAATTTGAATATCCGAAATTGGAATGTGCTCAGTATCGGAATACGGAAAACACCTATCACTGCGTCGTAGAGAGGCACTGCCTTACGCTCTAAGAATGATTGCATATGTATTGCAAACACGAGACATGTCTTGATACTCTGGGGACGGTAGCCCAGGCAACGTTCAATTCAGACTCTCTTCAACGATTTAGAATCTATTTGCACTAGTGTGGGCTAGTGGGTCATGGAACCCCCATACTCGGACGATGGCGTTGTCCATGGTGTGCAGGGACGCTCTACAGCCAGCCTTAGCTTTGACGCACACCCATCGTGTTCTGCTGCCGTACTTATTAACTCGGTTAAATCGGTACTGACCGATCATGATGACCGGGTTACCTCGCTGAGATTGCGCAAAAACTGGGTTCAGATCTGAAAATAATTATTGTTTTAGTACCTGGTCGTAAATATATTCGTCGTATTCGGTCGAAAATTAATATCTTTTTACAAAAATTGCAGAAATTTGATAATAAACATCCAGTCTTCACATGCAATTGGGAAAACGCAGCCTTGGGCACGTCCTAGCCATGTGCACCGATTTGAAGAAGGTAGCAGGAGTCTACATACTCGATGTCAAGAATTGACATTCCTATTAGGCAAGAGATTGCGTTCGACAGCTGTCAAAGCTGACAGACAGTTACTGTTGTCCATGATGAAATATCAATTTGGCATTTGTATCTAAATTGAGAAGGAAATGACTAATGAATTATTAAGTCACCTTTTGCAGTACTAATACTTATATCAAACCGCTAGACTAGAAAGATAACCCTCTTTAAGAAATATAGTAGGAAACTGGGAATGCTGTAATAAAAAAACAAAACAATTTGAAAATGAAATATTTATTAGCATTACAAAGATTTTTTATCAATTATTCAATTATAAGTAATAAAGCGTAGACTCTATGATTATGTAAATCTCTACATAATAAGGCTCTAAATCTTACAGTACGTACTTATGATATTGTAGCCAAACAACAAAATAAGGGACCGAAAAATCTTTGTTTTTTTTTATTTGATTTGGTATTTGTTCACGAAATAATATGACATTACTGAAAGTATAAACGGAAACTATTGAACTTAACAGAAAGGAGATGATTGATTTACTTATTATTCCCTGTTTTATTGTATTTGGTAAAACCGTTTTATTTCCGGTAAGTACCGAAGCTACGTCACTGATTTGCTTAAACTCAAATGAGAATTACTAATTATAAACACGATCCAGAATGTTATTAATAACACTAGATTTATAAATTAACGAAAACAATACGAAATCATTAAACAGATTTTGTAAAGAATTTAGCCACCACACTAACAATAATTTAATAAATTTAGGAACTTTAGGGAAACTAATTCGCCGCTAGCAAACTAACCAATTATAACTAATACTTTAAAGTTAAAAAATATTCAAGGAAATCTTAACATAATCTGAGATATACCTACTTAAAAATTATGTAACTACTAGTACATAACACTCGTTGAAAAATACATTTACAATAATCGCTGAAGTATGACAATACAATAATTATTATTTTATTTATTTATACGAATATATTGGCCCTAGAATTGCTACATGGTAGTTTTAATACAAATCATCACGATACCTTATTGGCTAAGGGCTGATTTTTCAATTGACAGATAATTTTTATTCGTGGAATAGAATTGACGTCTTACAGGTTTTGTATGGAAGAACTGTCAAAAATTCAAAATTATTCCTCGTCTAAAATTACCTGGCGTTGGAAAAATCAGCCTTAAGCCAAATAATTAACCCGTTAAGCATTGGTTTTCTAAAAAATCGGTGACCGGTCACACAATAACGGATGTCCAAATACAGAGCGTTTTTTTTAATCCGGTAATGTCGTGAGGAAAGTTTTGAGTATGAATGTCGATGGCTATAAGAGTAGGGGAAGACCAAAAAAACGGTGGATGGACTGTGTGAATGATGATAATGGTTAGAAAGGGGGTGACTACCAAGATGGCGACTAATAGAGAAGTATGAGAGAAAAAGACATGTTGCGCCGACCCCAAATAAATTGTGATAAGGACAGGAGAATGATGATAAATGTCAAGTACTTGTGAAAATTACAGTTTTTCATGATGGCCGCTTTAATATGACGGCCACCCCTCTTGTAAGAAACCGTAGCTTTAGTACCTAATAAGTTGTAAACGCACTTATTTTAATAGAAGCACGTATATTATGAATATATTATTGTATTTGTATTATGAATAATTTGTCCATATTTTTATTGCTATAAAGCGTTTGTTTTGCTATTCTAACCGCAGTCTTGGTTCAAAAGGTTTTAGCTCCTATTTTGATAATTTACAGCGAACGCAGATCATCAAGACAACGCAACGCATTATTCTTTCTTTCAAGAAGAACACATTCTAAAGATAATAGTACTTCATATTTCTAAGAAATGTAAATATTTATAAGTTTCAAAAGAAGTAAAAAATCCTCAAGTTCTACCGTACCTACTTAACAACTTCTATATAATATTAAACTAGTAACTAGTGTCATCATTATAACATATTGTTGACCGGTTACATTTCCCTTTTTGAGATTCTAGAATAAATAAGCCATTAGGTACTTGCTTTCTAATTATTGTACTCTACGTCATGGAAACTATTCCATACTGTTAAGATTTTAGTAATAATTTATCTGGGGATTGAAGAGTCTGCTTTTGAAGGAAGACGTGGAAATGGAAGCAACTGTCTTAGCAATGGATGAAATCAACAACAAAATAAAATAATCAGCCTATAATGTTTCCACTGCTGGGACCCAGGCCTCCTCTTGGTGAGAGGGAGTGGGCCGTAATCCACCACGCGAGCCCAGTGCGGATTAGTAGATGTCACATGTGTTCAATTTTTTTTACTAGGGCACACCGGTTTCCTCACGATGTTTTTCTTCACCGTTTTGAGAGCAGTGTTGATGAAATAATTTACACAAAGCAAAGCGCCTGTCGAACCTACGACCGACTCGTAAGTCGCGGCCGTTATCACTGGGCCCCCCACCCACAACTTTAAAAAAAAAACTTACAAAATAAAATGCCTTAGTCGAAACCAACATACTATTTAACTGGCGAATACTGACCGTCCGTCTGAAAGAAAGCTTGTTACAACCTTAAAATTAAAACTTAATGATTATGTTTGCCAAGAGTCTTGACGATAACATTGTCGACAGTAGTAATGGCTGCAGTACATCCATTCTTCTTCTTGATACAAGTCCAGCGAATCTTGGACCCCCAGCAAGCATGTTTGTTAAACCGCCACGGTCCTATTTGTACCACAAGGTTTCCGCGTTGTGATAAGTCAAATTTTGGCTCTGAAATATACAAAAACATTTTATTTACCATCGTTTATAACATTTTAAGTAATCTTCATGCAAAAGAAAGTTTTAAATTTTTAGAGACCTTTTTTCATATACCTAGCATTACTGCCTGCACTAGGCATGCAAACAATACAGGGATAATAAGAGAAAAATGCAATGCAAAATTGTCTACATAACTTTAATAATAAGGATTACAACTTAAACATGCTTATTGTTTTTGTCAAATTTAACCTAAAATACAAATCACAAAATTATATTACTTAAATAAAACTTTGATTTTTATATCTAGCCAATATAATTTTCTTCAAAATATATAAATATATTTATGGTTTTAAAAGAAAACTTTGCAAACTTTACAATGACCAGCTAATGTTAACATAACCATTTTCAATTGTACATTATTATTTGTTGGAACTTTGTACCTACTTCATTGCATTGACCGGTCAATGTGTCCGTAGAGCAGAGAAGTAAAATAAAGGCTCCTGCAGATAGGCGACTTGACGATGCGACGCGGTTCTGGTAGAACAATTTCCATGAAGTTTTAGTGGCGTCGCGCCTATCTGCGGGAACCTTCAGTCAATCACCGGAAATTTTAAAATTACTCAAATCACAATTATTTTTAAATTTATCTTAAACCTCCTATGTACTACACTATGTTTTATATACTACCACACCTTTGACATGTACATACAAAAACTCACGCCTTCTTCCCAAAGAGGTAGGCAGGAACTACAGAACGCCACCTGCTACGATCCTTACCTACTCCTTTGACACATAAAAATTATAAGTAGTTAGGGTAGCAGTAAGTTCAACAATACTGGGAAAACCCTAAATTAGTTAAAACTTAGTTATCTTACAGCGACATTTACCTAAAGATATATTTGATTATGCCATTTTTATATTGAGATACATATTTTTATAGATTCATCAAACTCTGATAAAATATAATTTTAACATTTTATCAATTATTAACTAAACATATTTTACATGAAAGTTACTTAATAATTATTTACTATCCCTACAACTAAATACTATGCGCATAGGCATTATAGTTTTTTAGATATATCTTTAATAGTTAAACAATTACAACTACTTACTACAAACCGCGTTATTTGACTAGTGGTAGAACTATGAGTAAAAACTAAAAATCAAGGATTTCTATTAAAAAAAATATTCCAATTCGACCATAACCATGAAGGCTTAGATAGAACCTACTACTAGACAAAAAAGGAGGCTTGTCAATCCCGGTGTCCAAACAACAACATCAAAATGGTCCTCTAAGTGCTCATAGAGACGAGCGACACGCGTTAACGGCAGAGACAACTGCAGCCGTCGACACCCGTCGACGCCCGCCGCCGACGCGACGTCGGATGCCGTCGACGCAACGTCGGCTGCCGTCGACAACGTGCCGCTCGCGAATACGAGCACTTATGCATTCAGGAAATGATCTATGAAAGACATTGTTTGGCCACCGAAGACCTTTCTATACGAGTTATTATAAACTATTACAATAGAAAACAATAATATCAATCGTCACTTTTGTACCCATCATGATATCATTCAAGTTTCAACCATAATCTGCAGGTCTATTCTGCAAAAATCTCACTGTGAAAATTTTGGTGAAGTGAACTGTCAATAGTGTCAATCCCTAGCGATCCCTAACATCAGGTGAATGACAGCTCACTTCTGTAAGCTTTCTGTATGCTTTTTTCAGAATAGACCAGTTGTTCTAAAACTTTTCTATCTATTCGCACTGTCCGATGTTCACTTCACACTAGTTAGTGGTTGTGCCAACCGTTGAGCTTGACCAGTCGGTCGTTGACTGTGACAGCGACGCATCGGCAGCCGCTGCTCTTCCTCGCAGTACACTCCCACCAAGTCTTCACACGTCGAGCCAGCTTCTTGATAAACCGATAGTTGCCCCAAGTTATGATAGGGTTGCCAAACTTCGTAATCCCGAATACAAGAGGATTCACGGATGCCGCTGTAACATAGAAAACATAGTTAAGTCTACGTTTAGGATGAGCATGTGCCTAATATATTAATGACTAAAAATAGGTACACAGTATAACTGAAACAATATGGAACTATGAAAATCTCTACACAATAGGATAGGAAATCGGTGGGAAGAGTGTCGTCCGACATTATTTTGGTTTGTTTCTGTTTACTAATTAATACTAAATCATAAACAAAAAACGCACTAAAACAACAAAATATTATAAAAACAATTTATTTATTGAAAACAATGTACTATAAACAAACAACCACATTTGTAACAAACCACCATAAATATAGTTTGCTATCAACTCGATAGCATATCGACGGTCAAGTATTTTTCTACCAAGGTACGGCATCCTCGGCGAGCGAGTCCGACTCGCACTTTGCCAATTTCTTTTTTAAATCATGAGTATGTCGAATATTCATTTTAATAATGTTTTCATCCTCGGTGACTATGAATGAGTTGCATCGCTCCCGGGTCTTGATACAAATCCATCGTTTGTATTTTCCCCTGTCCTTCATCAGTTTAAAACGGTGACCAGATAACACCAGTATTGGGTTCCCACGTGTGCTTGTGGCAAAATAATATTCTTCTGTTTCTGCATCTGAATCTGAACCTAAAAAATTGGTGGAGCGTCAAAAACTTCGGTTTCCAGCAAATGGAGTTATTTCAAAACATAAATGTATTCCCCATACAAGCATGAAGTTCCAAAGGGTTTTGCGGAGTTACAAAATACGTCCATATTACACCCATTAGTTATAAGTCCCAATGAAACAGGGGTGAGCCTTTGTCATAACCAGCTACAAACCTAAACAGCGCTGCTGCTGATCTATAGGTAAACTCAATAACAAAACCTGTGGACCCAGGGAATCACGCTCGGCAGGCACGCTACGAGTACGTGTAGATAATTTTAAGTAAACTCCATTGATACCTATTCATCTAATAGGTATAATTCATGATCGCCTTAACTGCTGAACGGATTTCGATGAAATTTGACACACAGGTAGAACATGACCTGGGTTAGGACACTGAATACTTTTTATTCCGGTAGTACGTTCCTGTGGAATAGTTCCGAGCTCCAAACGGGCGAAGCAGCAGCTCAAGCATGGTAAAAATAAAACTTCTAGAAGACAAAATAAATTAAATCTTTATTAATTCACAGAATTTGAACACGTCACCGTCGATACGTCACGTCACAATATTACTTTCTCAATATCAAAAATAAATTTTATGAATGGTTGTGGTCCTTGAAAACTTTAACGATTTCGTCATCAATGGTGGTGACGGAAGCCCGACATCCCCTATGGACCCGACTGCAAATCCATCTTGTTTTCCCACCTTGATGTCTCTTCCGTTTAAAACGATTTCGCCCTATTGTAAGTATTTTATTACTTTTACTACCACGACCAGACCAGTGGAATTCTGCCTTACAATCTACAACAAACGAATGATTTTATTCCAATAGTTATTACAAACCTGTCTTTTGAGACACCACTATTTATATTAAAATATTTACAATAAACCTAAACCACAATTAAGTTATTTATTGCTACTCAGACTTGACTAGATTGAATTATTATACAACTATTAATGTTTCATATAAAAATAAATTAATCTCTATGTATTTCTTATTTTTGTACAGACAATTTAGGTAACTTCTAATACAAATAAGGCTTGTTTTAATAAAGACTAGAGACCATGATTTGAGCGGCGCACACACATTGAAAATGCGGCAAGGAATTAACTTATAATTAGAAAATGTAGAAATAGCTAATGGAGTCTCTCCTACTCTAATGGTTATGTACATTCAGGTGCCAGATGATGACTTTATCGGAGGTGGTGAGCTTAGCCCTGCAGCCGCGTGGTTGCCTCGTGCACCTCCACTTGGTCACAGCCCCTTTCACGCATGTCCTGCAGTACCGGTAAGATCCGACACACAACTGAGGTCTCCCCAGCCTTGAGAGACAGAACAATGGAGTTCTACCTGTAAACAAAAATACGATATTAATAATACTGAAAAATATTTTTATAGAATCTTTCATTTTTCTAGTTCGGATACTTACGTAATACATTGTTGTTAGTTAATTAAATGGGGAATGCAAATCAACTACAAAAGTAAAAAGTCTGATTAGTATGAATACTTAGAGATTTTATCGAATGACATTTGAATAAACCTACATTATTAAATTGTAAAAGGTAACACACACAAGAGGAACCATAAAAATACTTTCATTATATCTAAATAATCTAATTATACTTTGGCTATACATCGAGGTAGAGAATCTTATACACTCAGAAAATATTGTTCAATCCAGACTTCACCAAAATGAGCGCAGCCATATTATTCACACATATCTAATCGACCACATTTGATCATTTCAAAATTTTTTCAATGAAATTCGAACTCGACAGAAAAAATCAAGAAATTGTCAATTTTGCTTTAGGGGCCTATAAATTTTCAAATGTTGTCAATTGTATTATAACATGTATGCAAAGTGTAAGTATAGTATCTTATAAATAAAAGGTATTCTATTAAGTATTATATTTGTCGCTCTATATTTTGTATGGGATATTGTTTAATATTTTCTCACAAACGAGGTTTAATTTACACGTGAAAATCTATTAAGATTATAAGTACCTTGTTATAACCACAAATCTCTAAGGTGATTCACACAGTCATACCTAACTGCAAAATATGCTATCCTGACACAGGATGCTGCCATCTTCTGCCACTAAGTTATAATAAGATTAAAACTACAAGGTAAACAGAAAAAACAAAGGTACACAGGCATTATTTGTTCGCATTACAGGAACACGGCGAAAGGCAAGGTAGTAATATCTCCTTTACCGTCTTTACTTTGACATGTCTCTCCGAAATTGTGCCAATCAAAACTTATAATTGTGATATGTATTAGCGCAATTTAGGACAGACATGTCAAGTAAAAGCAGTTGCATTATCCCTCCTTCACCGTCGAAACTTGCGTGATTTAATCCGTATGATTATGTTCATTCTTCACCATAACGATCTCATTTTCGACGGTGCTGATGCGGGCCAAGCAGCCCATCTTATTGCACCGATAGGACACCTTGCCGGTGGCTTGGTGCTGATAGTTCCTTGAGAAACGCACCCCGTTGTACACAAGCATTGTTGTCCCTTTTGTTGTCTTTATAAATGAAGCTGAAAATATATTTATAAAATAGACTTTTAGAATATGTATGAGTTGTGTGGGTGGCTGAAGATAGACCATGCCCGACCTACACGAGGTCTGTGACTGATTTATGCCGTACATGTTAAAGCTTTCATGCTTGCCGGGTGGACACCGACTACCCAGCAGCAGGAGCCCGTTGAAAACCTTATTCTTTCATGACTATGTTAAGCGGTTATAGCAAAATAATCATAATGAGTCAGGAGTCATGTAAAAGATCTTCAAGCGATGCCTTAGGCTCATGCTCATGCATTGTCATTTTTCTGTTCCCAGTCATTGCCATGAGGCACACAATTTGTCACAATTTGTTATATCTCCGATTGAAAAATTATCAGAATTGAAATGCCAAGAGTCAAAATATAAATTGAAACAGTAAAAGTCTTCATATTTGAACACAAGTTTATTTGAAATCACATTCAATCAATTAGACAAGGCAGGCGTGAACTCCTACCACTTCAAATAAGTATCTACTTAGTTACTAATACGAATCATTTAAATTAATATTATAATACTGATATAAATGCCACATAACACAAAATACAATCGTTGTATTGAAGAAAAAAAAAACAAAATCATCTAGCTAGTATTTGGGATTTGGACTAGTAATTGACTAGGTGTATATAAAAAATAAATGAAACGATTTGACTGCATGAGTAATACTATATCACTTGAGCAAAAATATGGGCGCACGTTGTAAAAAAATTGAATTTAATTTGCATATTATATATGTATAGCATTGCTTTTTAGTAATAGGTTTATAAAAGTCTAAACGTATCACAATGTCTGAATTCGCTACGTTTTTAAGTACTGTAGACCTATACTTTTGCCCTACATTCACTTCTGCAGGCAAATCAGATCAGGAATTTATCACACCACAGAAGTAAATCTCTCTTCTTCATACACTCCCCAGACATTCTTCTGTGTGTTCCTTCTGCGAGACTTCGATGACGTACTGTCCCCGCGTCCTAATCCTACGGTTGCAGGTCTTGAACTGACAGATCCAGGAGACCACGTCGCTCTTCCCCTGGTAGTTTTTGTGGAACCTTTTACCCTCAAACTCGGCCCCAATCTGCCCCTTGTTCGTCGTGAAGAATTGAACGGTACCTAAAACTTTAATTCATGGTAAAATTTTAGTAAGCTACTTCGCAATACTGTGTTTTTATATTGTGTAATTTTTGTAATTTTTGTGTTCTTATATTGTGCAGAAGCCTAAAAGTCTGACAACCTGTCTTACCAAGGAGTATCGTGTTACCCAGTAACTGGGTTGGGAAGATAAGATAGGCAGTGGCTCCATGTAAAATACTGGTATTCAGGTGCATCCGGTAGACTGGACGCCGACCAGAGATAGTTGGGACTTGGGAAAAGGCGGCAGGCAGATTAATTGATATTCTGGGTCGAATTTTCTTTTCTTTCATTCTACTTTGTTGTCCAGGGTTATTAAAGGTGTGACTTTGCTAAATAATATTAAGCCCAATTTGTTTATTTTATTTATTTCGATTTTTACATAAATATTTCTCTATAACGTAACACAGATATTATTTATAAACTATATCACACAAACAACACATTAATGATTTAAGTACAATTAAGTATAGTTTTTCTTTAATTTGCAGTCCTTATATACGTTCTGCAATCCGATAGTTGAATATTAAAAAGTAGATACAATGGCTAAACAGATTACAATTGAATATCTTTTATTAATTAGGTATTATAATTATAGATTTTTTTTACCCACTAACAAGGTATTAATACCTTTTTCTTAATGATACCTAGAGTACCTAAAAATACAACTACAATGGTTAAAAGTATGATGAACTCTCTATCGACGAATTTAATTTATCAAGCAAAATTAATTTGATCACGTTAAATCCACTTAAGTTTTTTTACATTATGTAGTTTGCACATTCCTATAAAATACTTGACTACAAAGATTTAAAAAATACCTATCTTTAAGAAAAGATATGTTTGTAGAAGGGCCGGCGGGGTAATTGCGTAACACACTATCAGTAGCAATGGCTTTTCATTTTGACAGATCAACAACATTCATTGCGTTATCTACGTTGTTGAGCAGAAAAAAAAATGGAACGTAAGAAGCAATGGATTAGCAGTATCCTTCAAAATGATTCAAATTGAGATTGATAGTGTGTTACGCAATTAGGGTGCAGGTCGGGCCTTGTGATGATTACTTTTGTCAATAGCTATAGCTAGATAGTTGAAATATAGTATTGAGCTATATGCTTAACATACGGATATACCTACATACATATGGCCAATGAAACGACTTCCAAAAAAAAATTTAAATACTCTCCCAGGGCTCCCCGAAATAAATGTTTAGAACCTCGTTTCATGGACCACCCTGTATATACTCGTACCTACAACACAAAACAAAAGAACACTTACATTACTAGTACATGAGTGATTAACCATATTCCTACTGTGGAAGTTACATCTCACGTTGAATCTCCTCATAGGCTTCTAAATCCAATTCAATACATTCAAGGGAATGCCCTTTATCAGACATGGAGATAATATTACGTCCCTGGGTTTTTATCCGACGGTTACAAACATGCTTGTTGTGGCAAATCCATGACACCGACCCGTCACTCCCTTGGTAGTTCTTGTAGAATTTCTGGCCATTGAACACGACACCAATCTGACCTCGACCCGTTTTGTAAAACTCCACCGTTTCTAAAAACATAACACATTTTTATAATTTATATTCTATTACCATCCATCCATCATTAAGACTAAATTAAATAAGGCTTAAAGATACAGATGAATTGCAAAGGTCAACAACAATAAAACGCACGTAATAATACTGACAAAATATAGTATTTATTATATATAACATCAATTTACAATTCAGTAAACATAATAAGTAAAAAATATCAATCTTTATTGATATCACGATTAAACTTCATAGTTAGGAAAAAAAATGGACAAGAGCATCCTTCTACCTGACAGAGTTCCTCATTTCATACAACCTTCAAATCATCCATTGCAATTTTATATTACGGGACCTGACCCACTATGCAGTCAGTGGCCACGCCGACCAAAATTCGCACGACTAGCCGACCAGTTGTGACTAAACTTTAAGCGGCCATGACTACGACCAGTCGTAGTGTGCGATGATCCTAAATCGTAAATTTGTGACCAGTTAGGAGGACAGGTCCAGGACCTCGTCCTTTCGGGACACTGAACAGCTATAGCCGTAATAAAACAAACTTCCATTCAGTCCCCACGTAAGTCAGTGCTTGTGCCAGTATCGGGTGCACAGCAGTTCATTGTTGAGAGTGACCGCGGTCGCTGGGCAGCCTCTCTTGGAACACCTCCAGGACACCCTGGATCCAGAAGCGTACTCCTTCCTGAAGCTGTAGCCGTCGACGAGCAGGTTCTTGGAACCCAGTCGGTTTGTAGAGAATCGTACACCTATGGCATAAACGTATATGTATTTTGATGTTAATGTTAATACGGTGCAGTTAGTCTTCTCCGACCAAGGGTGACCATCAACGGCATCGGCGTTAGACCTTCGACTTGCAGTAACCATTATGATTTGTGCCGACAGTCGCCTGCTATTGTCTCAAAATCGACTGATGATGAGTTGGACCAAGTCTTCTTCATACAACAGTTTTGTCATTCGTATGATCTTAAATATTGTGAGTAAGAAGCTATTGCTTACCCGAACTCGAATGGGTAGGCATTGGTAATATTTTAATAACCTAATTTTACTTTATAAATCTCGATGTTTTAAGCTCCTTCTTCAGAAAGCTTCTAGCAAGTTCAGTGGATCGATGAAATGAGTTTCTAAAAAAATCTTTTTTATAGGTACTCACTTTCTTAGTTTTATATTTTCTCCAATGTTAAGTGTTTACCCTTGCTAGGTAGACCGACGACCTTAAAAAGGTGGCTGAAACAGACGGGCTGCGGAAGGCGGAGGACAAGGTGTTGTGGCGCAGCCTGGAAGAGGCCTATGTCCAGCTGTACAGTGGACTGCGAAAGCCTGAGTTGAAGTGTTTACCCACTCCAATCAGCCGCGCATAATATTAATCTAGTGCGAAATAACGAACACTTTAGTTATGCTCCATGTAGGATTACAAATAAAAATGCCAAAATTATTCAAGCACAATATAATAATTCATAAAGGAGCAGTCTATATTTAAAAAATAAGATTTTATATACAAACGAAATATTAAGTATTAACATGTAGATAACTTTAAGTAAAATTAACATAGATATAATAAGGCTCATATAACTATAATAATTATTACTCAGAAAATATCACCGAATTACGTATCGCGTTGAATTATCACTGAAAGCGAAGCTTAGGTATAACATTAAATTTTCGAAATATACATAAATTTTAGAGATCAACAAATTCAAGAAACATTCGATTTCTATAACGATCTAGTCTAGTATTAAGTAAACGTCATTGTGCACTGATGCGTATCGTTGCAATATAAATAATTCACAGCTCATTCTAAGGCCTAATTCCTTATGTGAGATATAATTAATACCTACTCTATGTACTCGTGCTTTTACAAACTAATGAGAGTACCGTAAAAACACAAAAAAATTGTAGAATTTAAAATAAGAACAGGACATTGAATAATATACCTACTATGTAAATAAAAAAGAAATTTCGAGGACTATCATAGAAGGAAGAAACTAGACAACGTATAGTTATTATTATAAGCCTGTGTTGTCCCACTGCAAAGGCCTCCCTTCCCTCTTTCCACTTTTCCCGGTCTACTGCGATTGTGAGCCAATCCTTTAAGGAGTCCAGCTCATCCCGCCATGTCTTTCCTGCCGCGCAGTCGTTGCCTGCCATTAGGGATCCACTGAGTGGTGGCTTTTGCATATTGCTGCTCCGATATACGACAAATAATGCCAGCCCAGTTCCACTTTAATCCAGCAGCTGTGCGGCCAGCGTCCGCTATTTGTGTTTTGGAACGAGGTATAGAGTTCTTAATGAGGTCTGTGAGTTTGACACCTAGTATACTTCGTTCCATAGCCCGTTGGCAGACTCCAAGCGCGTATAGTATAAGACAAAAAAAATTGCTGCACAATATTCATCACATTTTAAGGCCTTAGCGTCATCAACAATAAGCAACTTTCATAAAAGTTCCTAAACAATTGTATCTTCAATAACAATGTATAACAATCCGGCTCCGACAGGCATCAGTACACATCAACACTATGTCATACATTTATTGCTCAATAAATTTCTTCTTAGCCTATTAAGGATCCTTTTTATCTTCAGGATTAGGTGGTCGCGACCACAGGTCTGTTTTGGGAAGTATTCTAGGGAAATTCAGGGCATGAAGGGCTAGAGCTGCTACAGTTGGGGAAGAAATAGGGGAAGGGAGGATAGCTGAGGATAGTCCCGAGAAGTTGGACAGGCCTCTGGGACGGAGTTGCACGAAGGCGCCGTTACCACAGCGCGCATGAGACGGGGGCGCATGGTTGTGTTCGTCAGCAGACGCCACGAGTTTCCCCGACAGCAGCCGAACCCGTGCTCGGCACCCCATGTGCTTCGACGAACAGTAGAAGAACCGTCCCCCAACTTGTGAGTACGTGTAGCCGCGAAGCACGAGGATATATTTCCCCTTCTCCGTGGGTATGAACTGGACGTCTGTAACAGGGCTACATTTAGAAACTAATTCCGGTAGACCTCGACTGTGTCAGAATTCATTTGCATCAGCCTAGAAGGCGGTTAGTATTGCAAATATAATCCGACAAAGCTCTTAAACCAGAACCAGATCATGCAATAAAACTATAGATAGAATCTTTATGAATCTCTGAAAAATTATGTCTGCATGGCCGAACGAGTTCGACATAAAATGAAAATTGGCGTTGGTACTCATATAAAACCATTGGAGCTGAAATTAGGCATACCTACATGCTATACATTTAAAAGTTATGCTTGGTATCAAAATTAAAATTACTTAAATTCTCATATTTATTATGATATTTGTGATTTCATTGAATCTTTATCTATAGGGAGGATACCACAATACCTAGATCAAATGGCCTGAAGTCACCAACACGGGCGTAAGCGTGCAGTCCTCGGAAAAACTAATTCCTTCTCTGCATGAAAAGACTTTACGCTACAGTGGTATCGCTCAGCCTCCACTTTAGCCTCTACTAGTTCTTTCATGTTCTCTTATAGGCCTGCCAACTGTATCTTGCAAACAGTTTCTAGTGTCAAACGTTAAGATTTGTGCCAAGTTTGCAACTTGTGGTTTATTCATGTTATTTTTTTTCACTAACTGTGCCGTTGAGGCTTAAATATACGATTCAGTTACGACGATGATTAATTGATGCGTGCCAATATTACTGAGCTTGTAAGGCTGCTCACCTTTCATCATCACACATTTGAAGTCGGTAGGTATAGCTCCACTGCTTTAAAATACCATAGATTTATGAAAAAGTTTTTTCTTACTATCTTTATCTATTTCTTTTTACCGCACTGCCAAGAGTAGATATTGGGGCGCAGACCCATGGGTCTGACATATGGTCTGAGCCATGGCTCATCACTTAGATTTATTTATTTATTTACTTTCTTTTGATGAGAATCGAACTCAACCAATGTTATAGCAGTAGCCTGGGACCAGTAAGGCGATTAACCTTTTAACCGCCGGACTTTATATCAGTTGTCGTGCCCCCAGCGCCCGACAAAAAAAAAAACGAAAAAAAATACCGATGAAACGAGCTGTGATGATGTAATAATAATACAGATTAAACGAGCTGTGTTATTTGGTCGTACCTATATATACGACTCTGGCGGAATGGACACGAAAATATTTGTCGGATTTATCCGACGTAGGCGGTTAAAAGGTTAATAAGGTTACTTTAAATTACTTTGGTCCAAGTCATGCACTGAAAACAATAAAATGTGGGGTACAGAAAACAAAATATTTTATGGCAAGTTTTTATTAAAATCACACAACAAGAGGTAAAAACATAAATAATACAATTAAACGAATAGACAGGAACAATAATGTTTTATATCACTAAAGTTGTATAACAAAGTTCACTAAGCACTCGTACAAATTAGTATTTCTTGTATAATTAATGGAAGCACGTTTCCTATCTCTATGAAGCAATGACCATACATAAACCTACCTATACCTACTGAAATTACCAACATTACTACAGCCAGATTCAAACTTTATGACGGCTCTGAAGTGCGCTACTCGCTGCGCAGTACCTCACCCCTCACCCCCGCCTACACGTCAATTTGTTTAAGGTGAATGCGCAGTTGTATCCCGCGAAATTCTATTTTTCTTACGTTTTTTGCAATTTTCAGGTCAGTCAGGTTGCATTTTGATCAAAATATGATTCGCGACTGTAACAGGTACGTATTTACAGAATTATAATAATTAGAATCATTAATACATCTTTCTAAGTTAGATTTCTACCGTTAAGAACAAATCTCTTATGAAAAAGTGTTTATGGTAGAAATCTAACTTAAAGAGGTATATTAATGATTCTAATGACTATAATTCTGTAAATACATGTCTATTATAGTCGCAAATCATATTTTGATCAAGATACAACCTGACACTGACCTACAAATTGCAAAAACCTAAAAAAATTAAATTTCGCGGTCTACCACTGCGCATTCACCTTAAGTTTGAATCGGGCTGTACCAGTAGGTAAAACTTAAACTGTAACTATAAATAGATAATTTCATAGTTAGCTAGTAGGGAGACAAGTTTAGTCTTTTGGTCTCAATTATATTTTATACATTTTTCAAATACTTAATAACACAGCATCACGCCTGTTATCCCCGAAGGATTAGGCAGAGGGGTACCTATAGTCCACCCACATTTTATCAGTTAACTCCCATGTAATAGGGGGCGAGCCTATTGCCATCAATCGGGCTCAAATCCAGGCTCCAGGCTGCTACTGAGAAATTCCTGATAGAAAACCCAATAACACTTTGCACCTCACACTTAGTAGTGCGCTTGCGTCCACTAGACCAACGAGCCAGGCAAATATAATTAATAATATGAGAAAATAAGCGTTTTATATTTCTTCGAGGCAATAAAACTTTTATTTTATAAATTAACTGTATACCTTATTTATTTGTATAGATACTATCACTGACAAGAATCGTTGTATATTTAATAGTTGAGGCATATCAATGGCATTTTGAAATGTACTAATCTTATAGCATACTTAATTAACAATTATACAATTAAAGGTTTACTCACAACCTTAATAGGAAATAATGATTTCAACAATATTTAAATTATAATGCAATAATATTTCGAAACCATAATTAATATTATACTTCATTAAGATTCTGCTAATAAATATTTCAGTGAGCATTTTTAAATCTAGCAAAGACTTAAATTATTTAGGCACAATATTATAATGAATAAGTAATTATTTATCAAACTACCATTGTATTTGAAAAATCAAAAATACAATTAAATATTGCGATACGACTAGATAAAAATATAGAACAAAATATTATGGTGTAATATAATATACTGTCTTTTTAATGATTTATTTCATAAAACGATTAAATAGCTTTATAAGCTTAAAAGCGTAAATTACTTGAATGTGATGCCACTTGGTTTATAAATATCGATTAATTAAAACTAATTATAATACTTAATTAACTTTTTATGGCCGTTGGCAAGGATTAGTACCAATGTATGGATAATTTTTACGCAAAAATGCAAAAGTACTCTGGGTAATGTTCTAGACAAGACAAAACTACAGCTTAACTAAAACCAACAAGTTATTTTTGAATTTCCAATATTCTTAAGTTAAAGTTCCAATTACAAAAACTAACGTCAAACAGACATAGAAAATTGACTCTTAAGTTATCAATTTTATATCATGAACTTTACCGTGCTCTGAATAAAGTTTATAATAAAATATCGAGCTCGAAGGCACCATATATTGAAACATTGAATTTTTTTTAATGAAGGGTTTGTCTATATTTCTTTTGGTTTGTCATTAGGAGTTTGTTACGCGATCAGTATTCGAGTGCTTGAGCGTATTGACTTGACCGGTAGTTAATAATTGCATTTCAAATTCATACAGACATTGAATTATTACCTATCTATACGAGTACATATCCTTACCTCCAAATATATCTTAGCAAAAACTTTGTTATTAAGACAAAAATCCTTAGTCGATCGATTAGGTAATCGATTACTAATTCATCAGTAAGAAATTCATTATCATTCATACTAAGTACCCTAGTATTGTCGAGCAATTTTCTTTGGAACGCTAAATTAAAACTAATATCTACCTTATTGTAACTATTGCTTACCCACAATATCTTTTATAATCCAAAAGTACCATACTTTTCATACATTAATAAATGCTTTTTGTTGACCACTTTTAGGACTTCCAGGATGCTTGAAAGTTATCAAAAGTGTAGGCCGCAATCCAATGCAAAATAAGCGTTAGGTATTTCTGCGAGTTTCTTGGACGTAAGCTTCATATTTCAAGTATCTTGCAGTTCGGCAATGGCTCAATATAGTGTAATATAATGGTATCTTGCATGTTAACATTTTCACTATGCAAGATACTTGCAACCTGCTATGACTTCGTCCAAGATCTCACTGCTAGTCATTTGAACAGTGGTGTAATGCAATTTCTAGATCATAGAAAGAGTACAATCTGCCGCGAAATGGTCCCTCATGGCCCCCTTCAAATTCATCTGTAAGAAAAATAAATAAAAACAATTTCTAACATTGAAAAATCTTCAACCTCCGAAGTTCCCAAGTGAAAAAAAAAACAACAGAAAGTTTTCAATAATCATAATTATTATTTACGTATATTTTTTACAACATTAGGTAAATATATAATTTCCCAATTAAATTAAAACAATAACAAATTAAAATAATATTTCTTCCCCTTTCCGTGAAGCGTTGAACGTTACGGAAAACACGAGATTATTTCGCAAAATTAATATTCAGCAAGTTATAATATCCCAAATTTAAAACAATTAGTTATGATAAGCCTATGTTCAACTGAGGACTGAGATAGGCAAAGTTGAAACTGAGTTGTGATAATATAGAAGAACTTTATATACAAGCGTCTTCTATAAAATTCAGAAGATTTTCAGGACCTCCTGAAGAGATTTTACAGGTTATTCGGGTATTACAACTAAGCCAGAACAGATTATTTTTGACATGGAAATATGTAATCATTTTAAACTTTAAAAATAAAACTGAACTTATTTAACACGTTCCCTGTGCGTGCACCACATGTGGGTCACTGTGAGGTCATTCTGACACGTGCGTGCACCACATTTGGGTCACGACTCCATACAAATTTGAAGCCTTTTTATAGTTTACACGTGTGATTTATTTTATTTTTTTTGCATACACGTGTGAACAATAAACTATAAAAAAAGTTTGTTAAAAAACCGGGCAACATTTTTATAGGGTTGTCAGGAAATAAAAGCCTAAAGTTACTAAAAATAAATGAATGTTTTTTTTTTTGTAATATAGGATAGAAACAAACAAACAAATGTTTTGTATTAAAAAAATTTAATAATAAAGATTCATGACAAATAATAAACAAAGAAAGTACAAAAAATAAACAAAGAAAGTAAGATTGGTACTTTTAATGAGACGCATTGTAACATGAAAGGCAGAAGGCTTTCTTGCATTGGATGCATTCCGTATCAGTTTTCCTAGCTTTTGTTCTCGCCTGGGTTGCAGAGCATCCTCCTTCGACTAGGGCTTTATAGCACCCAGTGCAACGCCTTCTCGTTATTTTATCCATTCTTCTAGGGATTTTTGTAAGGTTATGGCTGGATATGGGTAAAGATCTGGAAGTAGATGATGTTATCGTCGATAGTCCTCGAGAAGGCGCTGCATCTTGTATGTTCAGGAGACGTTCTATTATAATTTCGTTACCTAAATAAATGTATAGTTAATAAATGTATAGTTCGTACGTGGGTGCACCACATGTGGGTCAATGAATCTATAGCTAGTACGTGAGTGTACCACATGTGGGTCACAAGTTTTTTTTTAATTTTTAAACAATTAGAGGGTTTATATTTATATAATTTATTCAAAATTATCATTACATAAGCCTCTCTTTACATATTTCCACAAAACGTGTTTGCACGTGAGGGGCTCCTCTCACATTTAGTAGCTGCACTGTTAACGTGTTAAGACACTATTTGAGTATTTACAATAAAAAATATACATTTTGTTCTATACATAACAAACTTGAATTGTTTTATTTTTTAACAAGTATATAAATCATTTGTACGGCTTTATTAAAAGTAATTCTTATTATTTTTACATTAAAAAATTTAAAAACTATTCTTAAAAAAACTTTATTCAATTAATTAAATTAAAAATTACTGAGCAATTTATTAACAGATTTTTCATAAATATTTTACTGTAAATTATACCGGTTCTCAAACAACCCTTCAATAATATTCGCAACAAACAAGTAATAATAAATTATCAAGTTCTATTGATAAATCAATTGGTTTGTGTTTACCTGCTTTTGTTACTACGTACACGTCATAGTTACGAGTAAAACGATGAAATAGCAATAGACTTACCTAAAAACGTTTGATGTATTTAATTCTAAAATAACATAACATAAGTAACGAAATGTGGGTGTAAGTAACCCTTTGGGAATTAAGGCGTGATGATATGCTTTTCCAAAATAATTTTATAAAAGTTTGGTGAATACGTTACATTTAAAAAATTACAGACGCCAGCACGTCAAGCTACTACAATCTGACAAATTTCTTTAATAGATTTTCAACTTTATCGCTAAAAACATTAGGTTCGAGGTTGATTGGGAAAATTTAACAGTTTCGGGTAGCTTGGTGTGCTGACGTCTGTACAATGCATAAACACTCATGACAGTTTTGTCTAATGTAACAACATGTTAAAGTTCGTTCTATGATCAGTCTTTAGTGCCAAGAAAAGGTTGGTTTTCAAATTATCTACAAACTGTCTAGAGATAACTGGACCGAAAAATCAAGTCTAATTGACTTGCTTTCTTGCTATTCTAATTCCTATTCAGTATAGCATAAGCATAACCTGCCTATAATGTTCACTGCATGGTCACAAGCTTTCGCTTTGTGAGAAAGTGACGCGGGGCCACTGGATTGGTGGATGTCACATGTCTTCAAATTTTTAGTTCTAGGACATGCTGGTTTCTTCAGGAAGTTTTCCTTCACCCCAGTGGTGGTGAAATAAATTACATACACAAAGTAAAACGCTGGGTTCGAAACCACGACCTGCAACTCGTAAGTTCGGGCCGTCACCACTGGGCTACTGCTCGCTGCTAGCTATAAAGTATTCAGACTTTATATTCTGCGTGATTGCTGACTAAATGGAATAAATTATACTTTTTTAACAGCAATCGGTAACTATTTATCATTTCATGCGATTTCATGATGAAATAAGTAAATGTCACTTATGCACTTGTAACTTGCATTCTGCAAAACACTATTAAGTATTAGGTAACAACTTAAATCTTACAGAATGAAACTTTGGCTGACCTCATATCATTTTATAGAGATATCATCGGTCAGAAATTTTTCTTTATAACTATTTATAAGGCACTTTGATGCATAAATTGTTAAGTTCACGTAAAATAACCATCGACTAATTTAACAAATAATCAGACTAGCCTAGTTAAGCGGGATGAGTAAGTACTTAACTACTCGTACTTAACTTAAGCTAGTCAATTGTGAAGTTTCCAATTAGATACCTAATAATTTTATATTTCCCGTTGCAATTGTGTATAATAAACTATTAAATGAGTCAAAAACTGCGGCCACGAACATAGTTGTATGCGTGAATGGACCTACAAGCACTAAGTACTTGCTGAGTATTGTGCATAGGGGTACAGACACCAGCACATCAAGCCACCCCAATCTGTCAAGTTTCTTTGATAGATTTTCAACTTTACTACAAAGTAATAAGGTTCATATTCAATTGGGAAAATTTGACAGATTGCTTGATAGCTTGATGTGCTGGCCTCTGTACCTTCAATCAATCAATCAGTTCACAGCTGGACTAAGGCCTCTTCCGAATTACTTCCTTCATACAATCAGTCTCAGTTTACATCTTTTTTTAAACAAAATGAAAATTACATACAAATCTAGAGATAGCAACCCTAACTTAAAAGTTAGAAATTTTTAAACCGATTTAAGTATTAACACGTAGGTTTTTAACATTTAAATATTCAAAGTAGATAAGATACATTTTTACGCAAATAAGGACTATTAATATGGTAATGTAAAATAATAAGGAGGGCCTGCTGTAGGTCTGTTTTACACTTAAACAAGTATTTATGGAGCCGTTTTGGAGGGCGAAGGATGTGTGAATGTGAAATCATACACACTTATAAAAAACTAGTTTTGATAAGCGCTATTAAATCAGTGCGTCAGTGGATTTATTAAATAATATAGTTATTTATCACGTTCAACATAAATAAAAAAGGTTCTTATGGATAGACATATTTAACAAAAACTAGACTTCTTGACCATCTTGATTACCTATTCTAGATTGCGTAGATAATAATTGGACTAATAGGTAAGGACGGGTTTAGATAAAGTTATCATGGGAATGCGAATAAATTATTTAAATTTGACTGGGCTTTAATCTTTTTTTAAGAAGTGTATATAATTTTATTTTGATAAATCTTAAATCTAATAAAGAGAAAAAAAATGTTTTTTTTTTTGTGTTTGTTACACTTTCACATTAAAACGGATTTGGATGAAATTTGGGTAGACCATGACCTGGATTAGTACATACATATTTTTTATCCCGATATCCTCACGGGATCGAGACTTGTGCGAGTGATACCGTGCTGCGCAGTTAGTACAATATACAAGCTAACAATAAAACATATATTTATTATGTAACAAGGTATATCAAAAAGGGAAGAGCTCACTGGGCATCAAAAAATACCTAATCTCAGGCTTTAATATTGCACCTACTTAAAAAAAGCACAAAATATTGTACCTACTATCACAAAATCGAATCCATATTTTAGATTGGCTCCTAACTAATCGTAGCTAGCTATTTATTTTATTTAAAATACTATCTATTAATCAAATTAAACTCTCAACAATAGTGTCTATTTACGTATCTAACTATGAAAATATATAAGTTTTAGGTTCTTCATTAAAATAAGTCTGTACTTTCGTTGATTAAGAGAAGATGAAGCACCTTTAGAAATTACTGGATAAAACTAATTTTAAAAACACTAACTTGGACCGAAGTTGTTGAGTCCCAAAAGTTCCCGAATTCACACTTGTATCAGAATATCTTCTCGGGCATATCTAAACTTTAATTGGCTTAAGCACTCATAGTACCTACGATGTTGGTGTGAAGCTTTCTACTAGAGCCTTAGGTTCTGAACCATCCGCCGTCACTTGCAGTAAGTTATTTATCATTGGTGTCAATCTGTGTATACCTAATGAGACACAATTGATTTTCTATTGTAATGTGCCACCAGTGGTACGCGCCGGGCCGGCGATTAAAAATAAAACACTTTGTTTTAAATATAATATCAACCTTCTATCACAAAAATTAGGTATATTCTATAGTTTTTTACCATCCGTATAACTTATTTGTTTTATAATTGACCACATTCCTATAATTATCAATCTTTTGTAGGTCACATCCTCATCCTATAACCATTAATTGTTTTTTTCCTTAATCCCTGAATGGTTACTAAAACAGGCACCAATTTTTAGTATAAAATTATCCCTATACTAGTCATGAGCTTATGATGAAGAATTATCCCAATAAATACTACACATTTTAACCAGTTTTGAATAATACAATTCTTATAGAATTAAAAGCATTTACAATTTATAGCGTATTGTAAAGAATATGTGTCATATTTCTTTACTTATACCTAAGTACACATGTTGCCTGAAGGCTCACTTCATATCTTTTCAGTAAGTAGGTATTCCTAAATTCATAGAAAAATACTGACACATATTAACGTTTCTATATCCTAAAATCCACAGAGATTTTAACACCCGGTCCCTGAACGGCTTATCGACACAACTTGCCAACACACTCATGCCAAATAATTTGATTGGCCGTTGTTGTTTCAATCAGCCGATCACAATACCTAAAGTGTAAATTGAATTTGGACTCAGTAGTACTGACTCCGTTGACTCCAAATTCAACTAGGTAAACATCTGGTCGGCACTGACTTATCTCGAGTGTGGACTCAGTTACTTACCTTGTCTAAATCAGCCTTAACACGAATTTGAAAGTCGTGTGTGTTTTATTTTGTATTGCTTTTCAGAAGCCAGGGCCCTAATTCACTATGTCCACTTAACGATTCCTTACCTCGACACCACGTCAATTCCTTAGTTAATCATGACATCAGAGGGGCAATTCTCGTATTTTTAAGAACGTTCGCATTCTAATCTCAGTCTCAATCCGTCAAAATTACCACGAATTTTCATACATTTTTGAAAAATTTTTGACATTGATTGTCGCTGTGATGAGATTGCGACTAATTTTCGATTCCTAGCCGTTAACAAGACACGATATTGACGTGGTTTGCACTCGGTAAGATTTCGCGGGGAATAACACAGAATTGGTGTGACACATATAGCTGTACAAGAATCTTTGGGCGCGTGACCAAAATTGAAACTACCGCCGCCAATTTGTTTTTAATACAAATGTTTACCAACGGCGCCCCCTTGTCAACGTCATTAGTGAATCATGCGTCATTAAATCCTTGTAGTATTGTAGTAGCTGCTAACTGTGGTTATGGTAACCATACTCCTTGATGACGGCTCCGTCGAAGGTCGTCAGTGTCGCTATGCACTGCAGGCGCCGTTTCTTGCCGCATACCCACCGCGTGCGCAGGCCCCGCGACCTCTCCCTGATGAAGTTCTTACCCTCGTAAATGATCATGGGGTTACCGCGACGGGACATGACGAAAAGTGTACCTGCAATGGTGAGGGGAATGGAGAGTATGTATTGTAATCATAATAATTATAGCATCACGTCCATTAAGATTTTGCCCGACTCGGGCATCGAACCCGGACCCCAAACGTGGTGCTTGGGACTGTAGACTAAAGAGGCAGTCATCTCAATATATTCATTTAATTACATCATTTTCTAATAGTTTCCTACGCCTTGCTGGACTCGACTGTACGGTCTAAAGAGAAAAACCTTATTTTATTTTCTTCATTATCTCTGATTACATAAATTACGACATTAAAGGCATCACCCAACAGACCTGCTTCCATAGTCTTCCAGCAGCCAACGAAGATTGACCGATGTTTTTTTTATGTAGAAAGTACCAGTTTATTTATTCATAACACACCTTAAAATTAAAAAAGTTGTTACTTATTTTTACGTCAACACTTCTCATCTATGAGTAGACATACTTTAAAAGAAACCAAGTCATTTCAGAACTAGTGCTGCCATCTATCGACGCTTTTAGTTAAGATGTACTCCCTACTTTCATTTTAACAGTTGTCATTCCGATTGTTTTCTATCTTCATTATTAACGTTGTAATAGAATCAACATTGTTTACTTGCACTCAAATATCAATACCTACTATCAACCAAAATTTTAGACTAAGAACAATATTCGCTCATACAAAAAAGCTGTTGTAAAGCAGCGCCAAAATCTCGGCACGCATCTTCAAAAAGTCTTTGGAAACTTGAAACGTCTTGACGCACGGAGGGTTCACGGACACCCAACGCCATCTACACTGAAACCTTGAGAAATACTAAGACACTCAGAAGACTCTTTCGTTCAGTTTCGAGGCAATAACACGGCGGCGTCCGAGGGCGCCAGTGTCGCCAATTCCTTAATATTCCAACTATGTCCTATATCGGTATCTGTATTTAATATCAAGATTTCCTATTCATGTTGAATGTAACATGCCTGCATGACAGTGTATTTATAATTACTTGGATTACGTGACCGGCATGCGGATTGTAGTAAACGAGAAACAAGTTGAAAAAATGCAGTTTTACCGTTAGTGAGATTACCATCATACCTTAATGCTTCACTTAACGACCGTCACAGATGCAGCTCTTTAGTTTCTTTAATGGAATTTTGTGAACCGCGTCTTTAGCTGACCTGTTTTTTTTAGTTCTTAGCTTGCGGCAAATTTTCTTTCGTTTGTAGAATCGATGTTTTAGGTTAATACATTTTCACTGTGATGCGGTGTGGTAAATGCCGGCCGGTGTCCTTGCCAAAATGTTTGCGGAGACTGTGGTCAAGAAATGTTTTACACTTTGGTAATACAAAACCCTGGAATAAGTATTTCACAAATGAGTTGAGTCATCATATCTGTCGTACAAAACGTTAAAACGAAAAATTAAGACCATTATCAGAATCATTGTTCCATTTTTCTCCCCTCACCCCAACTTAAGCGTATCTCTTTGAACTTTTAAACAAAACAAGAGCATATTGTTCAAACCAACCAATTTGGCTTTGAATCCGAAGGCAAAAAAACCTACTTCAACGGCCAAGTACCTAGCTCAGCCATGCAATTATGAAAGACAATGTAGGCAAGCACTATTAGATGATACCCAGGCAGAACAATAAGTAACGGGGCGGCTACCTGGCTTTAATGGCACACGACCATTCTCACGGAACGATACACACGTCTTCACTGTTTGCATGATAAATAATTTATTGTTTTCTTCTGTCTGTACTATGTCAGAATAATAGGAGACATGATTCTGTTATCCGTTAGTTACATCGGAACCAGGAAAGCGGCCATTTCTGCACATAGAATAATACAGATCATTAGCTTTATAAAAATTTGTCATTACTGGATTATTGAATTGTGACCAAACGACAAATCATGCGGTAGTTAACAGTTTTCTGTTTTGAAGGAAAAATATATTTTTCCATTGCTTTCTACCTTAGGAAATCTCTGAGTCATTTCCATGTCTGTTTCTTTATGTTTTAATCAATGTTGTAAAGTTTTATTAATTGTTTTTAATAGTGTTTAATTATTTTTTTGTTATGTATTTTTATATGTACTTGTATACATAAGTAAATAGTTCTTTCATGTTTCCTGTACAACATTCCATGTGAGACACACTTCAGCATCTCTTGTTCCATGGTACGTCCATGTTCCGTAAAGACAATCAAACTACAAAGAATCCAACCATCAATTAACGTTGGGGCAACATCAGTCATTGTGCACGGGAGCCATTAAATAAAGACGAAGAAAGCGAACTTTGATGGGATACAATACAATGGGAAAGGCCGGATATTGATTATCAGAAGCCTATCTCCGCAGTAGAGCTACCAGATAAAGAATAAAAATATATTTTAAAAGTAGTTTTTCTACATAAAAGGTCGTTAGCACTTGGAAACCTAACGTTACTTCACTGACGTCAATGCAATTAGCCTTTCTGCATATTAACTAGCCAGTACAGTAACCTACAATTAAGGCTAGTGTCAAAAAACACGAGGCAAAAAATGAACTATATAATATAGTCAAATCACATCCGTTTTAACTCCAAAGTAGGTACCTACATTGGTTTGTAAAACAGAATAATTAGGGGCCACAACATCTTCAAAATGGAGCTCTAGAGTAATCTTTTCGAAGATTATAACTATGTAAATCATTTCCATCAAAACTTCCGCCCGCCGTAGTTAAGAAAGGGTTTCGAGAGCAATATTGTGATTGTGTAACTTTAAAGTTCAAGGGCAAAATGAGCACATTTAAAAATACTTGCTTGAGAAAGAAACAAATTCAGATGGTTATAAAATATTTAAAATTCCTTGCGAAATAAACCAACAGCTATTTAGCCACCTTTTTACTCTAACGTTTTTCTTTAGTATTCATTCATCATCAATTCTGAACCAAGATCATTTTAAAGCTCGCTATCATTTGTATTTATGACGTATAGCATTATTAAATGCAGACGGTTGGCATGGTGCCCCCACGCTCCCTAATGTGAACAAAAATATTAGGGCGGAGGCAAGCCTAGCAACCAACGCCACCCGAATAACTGTAGCTAACTGTAGGTGTATCATCCGTATAATATCGATACGCACATCTGCTCCCCTCTAGACCTAGAAGAAACAACGATACTATAAGAGACAATCCGCATAAAGGCTCATGTAAATCAGCTCTTAAATATTTTATGATCAACTTTCAAGACGGTCTTACATTTATTAGTGCAGTAATAAGCAATAACTTATTCACATATCTCGAGTACCTACCAATTTATATCGCTTGCAGCCGCCCACGCTTTCGCCGTCGTTTTACGCTGAACATAATGTATGGAAAACATTCACCTTTCGTCTCTTTTAAAAAATAACGCATCCGTCTACTGCTGTAAACAGAAATACTTCATACGTATCTGCTTGTGTACAGACGCCAGCACATCAAGCTACCCGAAACTGTCAAATTTTCCCAATCAACTTTGAACCTTATACTTTAGCGATAAAGTTGAAAATCCATTAAAGAAATTTGACAGATTGTAGTAGCTTGATGTGCTGGCGTCTGTACATCAAAATACCATTCCGTTACAACACACACAATACAAGCTCGTTAAAATTGAAAGGGCTAAAAAATCAACATACGAAATAATCATTCGGAAAAAAATTCAATCTGCTATAGTATCGAAAATCATTAAGGTCATTGCTACACTTACTCAGGCAAACGCGCGTGCGTTAGTAGAAAACCCATGTTTCGGCCGTACGATGACTCTAGATATACCTATTCCTTAGTAAACAACTTTTAGTACATTAAACTCGAATCAGCGAGCTAAAAATATGTTTGTGGAGGCGTATAGGCGGTAACACTCTTTACATAGAGATCAAAATCGAACTTTTCTTTGGTAGCAAGTCATCAGTGTTGCCGTTGAGAAAAAAATGTAATCAAGTTAACATTTCAATTGAACTAAACAAGTGGTCGGCTGTCCAGTTTGTTCACCGTAACGGTACGGAGAATGCCTGTGGTACTTCTTCAGGTGTTTACTAGTTGGACGGGCAATAGGGTCATGACGAAATCGTTCTGAGGCACTCCACGACTACTTCGAGAAGCTACGCTATTAAGCTTCACAACTGTACTTATAATTGAATACTGCCTGCCCTTATCACAATAATACTCTTCTAGTACATTGCGGAGCGCTTTCTAAAAATTCCCAGTGAGTAGCGATTATCTTGTTGTTCGAATGTAAGTTTTTACTTACATTCTCATATTGTATTCAAACATCAAGATGATCGCATCAAAGAACGCATCAGCTGCTTACTATCTCAAATAGTTTTATTGTGTGAGAGAACAGATGTTACATAGGTACTTGCTTGAACTGCAAACAAATTTGGATTTGAACAAGGCGAGTGAATTTTAGCAAGACTGTGTTAAAAATCAAATATTGGACCATGCCTATTATTGACGAATGCTCTTCTCGCTTCAAGCAAGTAATCACTTGCACTAATCAAACCGTAAACAGTTCGTTCATGATTGTTTCCGTCGCTTGAAGCTCTGCTGGGTCGGGGAGGAAAACTGCGGCACATACAATATCATCTTCAATAACAATCTGTTAGCTAGACAAATGTTTAACTTCCGTTATCTAAGAACACCATTTTCTTATTATGTTGTGCGCGGTGCCTTACAATTTATTTGTGTGTTGACAGATCTTTACGCTATTATTTTATTTTAAATCTCCCAGGGCTTATGAATATATACAATTTGCAATATGCTAATCATATTGTTAAATTGGTATGGTACCCCTCACTGTGAACAATACACTTACTTGAAATTCTCTATCTAAATATTCTGTCTGTTGAATTCTTACAATACGAAAGCAAGGGACTGGTTTAAGGACTAGCATAAAAAAAAACGCTTTAGAATTCTTTAGGCACGTAAAACTAACGAAAGATATCTTTACATCCAAATAAAAGCGTTGGAAGCCGGTTTCTCTACCTGCACCTGGCGCTAGAACATTGAAAGAAATCAAAGTATTCCATAAAAACATGTTTAAATAGAAAAAGCATCAAAAGGCAGGACGTCTAGACGTTCTTTTTTTTAGTTCCCAGAACGGGCAGGTAGAGATCTGTACAAAGACGTACGGATCGATGCGTCGAGATAGTATTATTACGGACTAGAAATGCTGCTCGGGTTTAAAACTTTTATTGGTATATTTAGTTACAAGTATGGCACGGTACATTTTGGTTCACTAAAGTAAACTTGACTACTTAGTTCATTGAGCTATCACGCTTTTATTACATAGTGCGATTTGTTACAAGTAAAATTCGATATGCGATTACTTTGGTGTGTAGCAGTCGGTACACATACTCTCGGACTAATTTAAGTGCATGTTATTGCGCTACATATTTTTATGAGTTAGAATTAACATTTTTAACATTATAATTATCACTATGTGACTGATTATACTTATCTTGCATTTTATCATTGAAGCAGGTCATCGCCTGACCTAAGGAGACAAGCCGAGAGAATCAATAATATTAACTCCCTAAATAAATAAATCCCTTAAATCTAAATTGATGATTTTAACGACAATGTATTTGATATAAACGTTGGCACAAGAGACTAATCATTTTATCTACCTATCAGAGGAATAATTCAATATTGATATTAATTTATTTACAGAATGTCCTCGACTTATTTCTCCCCTAATGAGAGGTAATTGGTAAAAAGATTTGTCATAAGAGGATATCGATGACCGGCGGGGTGCGGGGGGTATATCAGGGTCCACCGCTTAAATTTTATCACATTTTCCCGACGTGACATGCCCATAAAATGTCTGTATCAAATGGTTTATGCATATTTGATATTCAAACGCCCTAGGAAAAAGAAACTACGAGACAATTCTAGAGACCTCGCACATGCAGATTGATCATAAAATACAGTAGCTTTATTAAAATGGTAAGTGAACCACTTTCGGTGGATGTGTGTGTATGGGCGGCTGTCGAACGACTCTGTCGTTGAATGTCAACAATGAGGCGAACAGTTCTTGGACCTTCTACTCGAGCAGTACCACAGGATACGGGGCTTATGTTGGCTTTTTTACAATTTACGAAGTACGTATTCCCCATGTGGTACAACAGCCGGCCTCCTCTCGACGTTAACCAGTATCGTGTACCTTACAATAACAAATTAGTCGTTAGACTACAGTTCAAATAAGAGGACACAAATGGTGAAATAAAAGTCAACTTAGTTCAACAAAATATGTTTAATCTTTTACCACACATTATGAGTCACGGTGCGGAAAACTTCGTGTGAAAATAAAATTGTTTTGATTGGAAGCAGCGCTATAAAAACTTTAGATTGTCGATATCTGGTGAATCACCTGCTGCTAGAGAATCAAGTACCTATGATTGTTTTTTGGTATCAGTGCTATCTATACTTTTTTCCTATAGCAAACAAGCTTATATTCTATCTATAGTAATGATATGTGTTTAGGCACTAACATCGTGTTTGCCTGTTATTTGTTTATGAAAACAAATGATGCTGATGATGATGTTTTTGTTTTGTTTTGTTTTTAAATATATTTTTTTCTTTTTTTAATATTCTTAATTTATGTTGTAGGCTTCTGCCTACAACATAAATTAAGAATATTCATCGCTACCCTGTTTTTTTCCTCTAATGACGAAGCAGAATTTATGCCTATGATATACATATTTTGGAAGTTGATATAATTGTTTTAATTTTTTTTAAACTAAACATACTTAGGTAAGTATGCACCTACATAATATGTAAATTCTAGAAACATAATTGAGGAATGTGATTGAGTAATGTCATGGCTTTATCAAACCTACAGTTAAACCGAGATCCGGTTTGATAGAACTCCAACCTAAGGTTAGAAAAATATGTTTAAATATTACAAAACACGTGTATAGTAACAAATAAGCTAGTCATGGAACTCGTGGATTACGTAATGTATACAAAAACAGGTCCAGCCCTCCGTACCGTAGTACTATAAAAATGTTCAGAAATAATTTCATTGATAGCGAGACATGCGCAGTGCGTAGGTACTCAGTCGGTTGTACGACTGTACGTCCTCAGTTGTACTAAAAATAGAACGTTGAACTAAGGGCGTATAGGGAAGGGACTGAGCTGTGACCTCTCGCCGTATCTTTCTTGTGATTAGCGCGCCTGGTTCCTCAAATATTTTATGTTATGAATGATGAGCTAACTCTCCGAATTCGTCTTTTAAATACACAACAGCGGTATTGGTACTAAATTAAACTTAAGTATTTATTATTTTAATTTGAACTTGTATTTGTGGCAGATTATTTACTTAATAAATTTAAAAAACTTTGAATACTAGCTAAAAGTACATATAGAACAACAAAAATCTATATTTAACAACTAAATACGTATTAATTAAACATTTACACAATTCAATTGTTATTAACCTTAAAGGTGCATCTAGACAGAGCGAGGCATGCGCCGCAAGTGTTTTTTTTTATATGTTAGAGACCTCATCCTGAGGCAACCGTACATATAAAAAAAGCCATTTGCGGCGCATGCCTCGCTCTGTCTGGTTGCACCTTTATAGGTACCTATATGGGCGGCATCGTAGAATCTATTAGATTTGCAGCTTGTCCCGGTCGTCGGTAATTCAGTACCGATCGTGGGTTACGTAGGCATAAAAACAACGTGGCGAGCTCGGTGGTCTTATTCATTATAAACCTAACACTTATGATACTTTTACAACGTGAGGTTTGTTTAAAATATTTGTATGTGAAACAATTCGACACACATTTTTAGTTAATTTGTATAGGTATCTATTGGTATATAAATACTAAGGTGCTTATGAAATAAATAGGAGCCATTTGAAAATCTACGACTACGAAGAAAAAAATTAAAAATACATCATAATTATGTAACAACAGTTTTGAACACTTCCTCCCTATTATAAATAAATTGATAATGTAGTTACTAAAGTATCAATTAAAAACATTGTTTTATGAAAATGAAAACAACTTGGTACCCTTACACATGAGGAATTCCTAAATGCGGAAACTTGTACTATAAAATAACGTAGGTAGGTTCGTGTTCCTAAATGTTTGAAGTGAAAACAACAAAAACTTGTTTTTTACTTAGTAGGTGACTAGGTGCGTTGTTTCAATTAAAAACGAGCTAATCATGAACGTACCTACACCACCTTCATTAATCTAATGTGCGTGTTCGATTACTCGTGTTTTTCAAGTAATAGGTCCCTACCTACCTTAAACATAAGTAGATATACTGTCAAATAATTGTACTTACTATAAAAAACTGCAAATAAACTTTTTTCTTTTCCAATAATGTAAACAAAATAATTAATAAACATTAACATCAAGATGGAAGATTTTTTTCTAATATTGATTCAAATTGCTCACATTATTAGTAAGAAAGAAACTTGTTTACAATGAGGATCAAAGTCGTCGCAGGAGACAATCGCACAGGTGTCTGTTGTGGACTGTGACGTAGCAGGAGGGCGCGTGCAAGATGGACACGCTCCGGTGCCGCCACGCCGGCACCCGGACTCGCACGCACCACGACGAGGACTCCCACGCTAGAATCCAACCAATAAAACTCCACTAAACGCTTAACACCAACCATCATATCGTGCCTTAGTGCAATAGACGAAAATATACAAGGAAAAACAACAAAAACAACTCCATTCCAAAACTTATAATTCTGCATTATACAGTCATAAACTCAACATTTCCTTTGAAAATCAACAAAAGTAAACATTAGATTAATAATTCATACGCACATATGAAACGAACATAGGCCGTTTTCTATTCTAAGAATACTGAAACACAGAAACAACGTTTTCTTCAAAAGATTCTTTATAGCGACTATTAACCATAACGGAAACATAAGCGGAAGTGGGGATGTAAAAACGACCTTATTACTACAATAGGATGTTATAATTTGACGGGTATGGTGAGCTAGGGCTGGGAGAGGAGCGGGGGCACTCGGAGTAAGATTCTGGGGCATTATCGATTGGGGCACCATCACCAGGATGCAAGTGGCGCCGCGCGCATGTCTGGCCCGTGGCGCGACACCGCGTGGTGGCGCGGGGCCGCGTGGGGCGCTGCGAGCTCCCGGGACCTAGCCGCAGATCTAACTACCTACATTCCTCACCCAGCGCACGCACACATACACCTCGCACCTTTACTCACTATTCAACCAAGCTAGGGGCCCAACTTCTGTTGTTACCTTTGGCTCCGAGCCAGGCTACGAGACGTAGCAAATCAAATCTGCATAGCCAGTAATTTGTGAGGTAGCCTGCGACCCCAGCCCCGACTGTGTGTGCCGCTACCCTACTTACCGTGCAACGAACGCACCCATGCCATGACTACTTAGCATTAATGTAAATAACTAACATAAATTCGATAACCCGCTCACGTAACCAGACATACCTAAAACTCATAGGCCGGACGAATGCAGTCCGGGAAGGTCGCAGCACAGTTACATGCTCATTAGAATGATTCATTAATTGAGAATAAGCTGTTACGTTCCCACAACAGTACTAATAATCGTAAACATCAGTTGGTAGTAGAGAGCGGCAATCTATAAATAAATCATAGTAGCATTATGTATCAAAACACGCTACGTCACGAGTTACTACGCAGCGCTGTTCACTCACGCACCCCGCGCCGCACGAGGCAGGCGCGCGCGTGGTGTGGGCGAGGGGTAGTACGTCAAATTAGGGCATACAGGGCGTAACTAGGCTATAGCGCGGGAGATGGAGGGCACGCCCATGCGATTCCCCGAGCCCTGCGGAACTTTCTTCTTTCATAACTTTGTAGGTATTGATCCGTCACAACTGCGCAATTCATGTCCTCTCGAACACATCCGATATTGCAACGATAGTAACGGCCCGCGCGTATCATTTATTATACAACTTGTTTTGAGGCTTTATTTGTGAAGATAATGGGGTACAAAATACAATTACGCTTATTTGGATTTGATAGGCTCATAGTTATTGGTTAATACTAATGAATTTAAAAGTAATGGGCACTGGCTATTAAAACATTTTAAACCTCTTTTCCCGAGAACTAGCTTGTTTTTAAATTAAACATATTATAATATATGTATTTCTAAACCAAAAGAAAACTTATTCTTATTCTAAATGGCAAAACATAAGAAAAAAAAACAATTAAAGCAACATCTAACCCCCACTGATCACCGTGCTTTTTTACCCATCTTAATCTAATTCCACCTGAAAAGGTACATAAAACATTTCCCAATTTCCGAGCATTGTATACAAACAAAACGAGGCATGTTTCTTGCGTAATACGCAGTCGTCGCCTTACTACGTCAGCCGCCCACGCCACCCCCGATCACGTTCCATTGCGTGGGCCTAAGGGAAACACTGTTCATTCATTCATACCCTTTAATAAAACTTCCTAGTCTATTACAGAGTATTTCGTCGTTACTTATTTATTAATAATAACTTTACTTTAGTAAATTATATTGTCAAAACACAAATGAATAGGCGTTTTAATGTGAGCTCCGCTCCATATGCTCGACTCTACGTATCGTCGTCTCTCGCTACTTTCAAGTGAAATATTGTTTCGCTCAAAGGTTTAGCTACTCCACCAAATTTTTGTCGTTCTAAAAATAGCAACAAGAATAAAAAATAAGCATAAGTATAGATAACCTTTGACATTTTAACAAAATATTAGAAGTCCAAAAATATGCTTACGCAGGTGGTGAAACCCTTCCTAAATCAACATAGATAACCATTGAAGGTTTAATGTTTTTCAATTTTGAAATTTCATAAATATTTCATGAAATTCCATGCCAAATGTAGGAAATGAGATCGTAATTGACTAATGACTAGCTGTGAACCAAATTATTAAAGTTTGGGTAAACATTAAATGAGTCATCAGGTTATCTCTTACATGCTACGCTGCCACGCGTTTACATATGCCTAAATAACATAAAATAGTTACGTAAAAAAAAACTACCAATCGGAAAGTACCGTATTTCACGTCGGTCATATAGAGTGGCGCTCAGTCACAGTAATATTGCATTGAAACAAGTAAATACAAGCCTGGCTCCCCCAGGATAACGAACATTGTTAGACAAGTTAACACTGCAAAAAATACCCAACTACGGGCATAAAGACTGCACATTAAGTACGTTTACATAGCCTGAATACATTGAAGAACGGCTGCTAATGGTTTTGTATAACCATTTTGGATTTCGTATTAAGGCTCCCGCAGGTAGGCGCGACGTGATTCTGATAGAACAATCTCCATGAAGTTTTCATACAATTTGTTCTACAAGAGTCGCGTCGCGCCTGTCTGAGGGAGCCTTTATTTCATAAAAAATGTTCTTCATAGCTCAAGAACATAATGTCATACACTCGACACTATTATATAAACCTACTTCTTGGACATTCTCTACAACAAACTTAGCATATTGTCAGTATAGATAATACAAACCAAGATAAAAGATTTTTTTAGTAAAATATTACGATCCAGTCTTCGTTTAATATTTAAGAAAATAAAACCTAGACGACTGTAAGTACTAATCGTGTAAAAAAATTCTTTAGAATAAATCATTTAATATTTGTTTCCAATAAGTTCATTTTATAATTGACTTGTTAAATTCAATTTACCTATGGGTAAATTTATGAGTGAATCAACTTTTTTTGTAATGGCGGGCCAAATGTTCTTATAAAAATATCATTATATTACCACAGTTTTATACATATGTATACGTACCTACATCATAATTATGTTAATTTATTAATTTCTCGCGTTCCGTTTTATTTAATTTTTAATTGTGCTATTTAACGCGTTAGATATGTTTAAATCTTTTATGTTGTACACGTATATCTTAAATAAAAAAATATTATAAATTAAAGTCGCTTTTCGTGTCTGACTGTACGCGTTGTCCTAAAATACGCAACGGATTTTGATGCAGTTTTCACTATCATTTATATCATTTATTTCGGAAGGTACATGTGTATATTACATTGACATTAAACATACTTACATAATTATATTAAAGCAGGGGTGGTTCGCTAGTAAATTATAAGGCGGTCACACGTCATTTTAACCCAAAGTATTTCATGACAAATAATCTGCTCTTGGGACCATGGCTCACAACTCCAGATTATGAAAAATGAATTACGACCAAGAGCAAAAAAAAGTTGATTCACCCTTAATGAGTACAACGATAACGAAACAATCGCTATGCTAGCAAAAGTATCAACATTTAACATGTACGATATAAGTACAAAAAAATACAGATTTAAAAAATCTCGTGTCATATTAACTTTAGGAACTTCGATTTACAAAATTTTCACAAACTATACAAAAAGCTTACCATAATTGTAGAAAAAAAAATGAAAATACAAAATAAAAGATTAAAAAAATGATTTGACAAAAAAAAAGAATAAACAGTGATTTCGTAAAAAAAATAAACTGAACTTATTTAAATCATATCGTGTATATGCGCTACCTATACCTGTGGTAGACGTCCTTCTTTCTTACGTACTTGCCGTCTGGCGTAAAGTAGTAGCTGGGGGGGGCGTGTATGTGGCGCCCGCGCACCAAGAACAGCACGTCTCCGGTGGCGGTGCGCGCGGGCGCCGTGATGACGTCAGCACGGCAACCGGCCATGTCTCTTGAGGAGCAGTACCACTGCTTCCTGCCATGCGCTTGCAAGTTCTTCAGATAGAACGTGTAGCCGTCGTGCAGCAGCAGCGACTTGCCCGTCCGCGAAGGCACGTACACTGCTGGCACTGCGTCAAAACCCAATATGTCACCACCGACATTCGGTTGACGGCGTTCAGAACACCGTCAACAGAATGTACCGCTGAACTTCCGACTGAACATACCGCAACCCGTGCTGCATGAACGTTCGAAGGCTCACACATACATGGCGATTCTAATTGCTCATAAAACTTTCTTTGACTAAATCAAAGTGTTAATCTACTTTGTTAATCATACATTACAATCCTGCTAGAGTTGAATAATAGTCACAAATATGTATAAGATTTAATCAATATTCGCACATAAACGTTACTAAAAAGAGTAAAGCTGTAGAAAATAGAAAAGTAATCATTTTGATTTTGATTAATTATCTAGAACTACTAACAGGGAAAAATACCTCAAAACCTATCTCAGTATTAATATGATTAATTATTTTATGTGTTCTATCGTTTTGTTACTTTGACACTATATTCTACGAGTACATTCATATTACAAGTACTAGATTAAATATGAAATAGAATTATTTTGATAAATTAGTTCATTCCTTTGAGGAATTATTCAAAATTGCTTTTAGCTCTATTGACAAATTACTAAGATCACATACACAAGATACACTATAAATTAGATTTAGACCAGACTGCCTCTACGGAACAACTTTACCTGCACGAATATGCGATTCAACATAATATGAGTTAAACTTAACGTGTAAATAATCAAAATGCCTATTATTCTATCTTAATATTACGCCTATATTTATTGCTTTCAGCGAGGCAGCCTCGAGCTTGGAGAGGCGATGGCACGGGCGTTGCATGGCAACATGGGAACTCAACACCTTACATTATTATTAGTTCTAAGACTGCCTCTTATACAGCAACTAATTAACATACATAATATTTAACGTGACAAGACATAACATGGCGTTTAGGAACATACTCTTTATTATATGACCTAAAATTAAGACCTAGGTACCAATGTAGTATATCCACTTCATTTAAAAAACTTGTTAGGTATATATATGTATTAGGCTTATCTATGTAGGTATGTACCTACTTCTGAAAAACAGAAGTATTGTTTATTCGAATTCAAAATTTAAATTCAAGAAAACTTACGACTGGAGGTATAATCCCGAGACCTAAACCACAGAATAACTAATAGTATGCCTAAACTGACATTCTTTCTTTATTATTTCCACTTATCATGATCTTTATATTACGATACTAGCTGCGCCCCGCGTTTTCACCCGCATAAGTCTCGATCCCGTGGGAATATCGGGATAAAAAGTACGCTATGTCCATTCCCGGGACTCAAACTGTCTCTTTACCAAATTTCATCTAAATCGGTTCAGCGGTTTAGGCGTGAAAAGGTAACATACATACAGACGGACAGACAGTTACTTTCGAATTTATAATATTAGTATGGGTTAAATTAAACAAATCACTATCTACTGTCATTATAAGCTTTTCCTAATCCACATAACTTTTCTCTTTCGCAATAATGCTAGCTGTAGTCTACTTGCCTAATCAGTTGTAACGTTTTATGTAAAAAAACGTAACAAAAACATTCAAAAGATAGGGGCTTGTACACAAAACTGCGATGCGACGTCGCATCATAAAAATCTGCGAGCTCTTTCTGGTTCTTACCTATATAACCTTTCTGCGTTGCGAATTCGCATCGCGCCGATTCGCAGTTTTGTATACAGGCCCATAAATCATAATTATAAAAAGAACTGATACTTCTCAAAAATTCATACGACATAGGGATGGTACGGACTATTAACACGTCCGAGGCGCGATCCCAGCAGGCTGCGTTTCAGGCGCTCCGTGAAAATAATATAAAATGTCATGCAAAGAATTGCATCAAGGGCGCGCGACATAGCTTACCTACTGGGCGCGCGGCTTGGGCGCCTGTTATATGTACGTTATTACTAGTCCAATTAGCTGTACAATGTGTGTTCTATACAGTGTTTTGATTGCTACTTAAGCCGAGACGTTCGCCGTACAGTCTGAAGATCCTGCGCAGGTGCGCCGTGACCTCATGCATGCGCGGACGTCTCGGCGCCCGCGCCAGCTGCTGTCAGCGCTCGTGGTTGTGTACTCCGGACACGGCGATCACCTCGTTGTTGTACGTCCGCAGGATGGCCGGACATTGGAACTTGTTCCGGGCTGCGCAGTACCACAGCACCCTCGGCTGGTTCCTATACGCGTTATGCGGACGGTACACGTAACCATCCAACGACAGTTTCGGGTAACCAGTGTGCGTGTGTATGACTTTCACTGGAATATGGTAATATTGTTAGTTAACTCGACAACCATACTAACTACATTTCTTTTAAGTTAGAAACAATTACCTTAAAATCAGCTTACACCAAAGATTTGTAAAAAATAAAACGAAGTATTTAACCTTAACGTTTTTCTTAAAATTCTATACTAAAATATAATAATATGACAGTTACTTCGGTGGGTGATGTAAGTACTTTTCCATAACTTTTAATAATACTTAACTAATATAAACATAATTTAATATCTTACGGCTAATATAAATCGCTTTATTTGATAGCAACATTGATGCAAATACTCGTATATAGAGATAAAAATATTGAGCAGTGTTATTTCATTTCCTAAATCCGTTAGTCCAGGTGTGAACATAGTACATCAAATGGTGTAGTTATTGGCCCTGCAGAAATGTCTAAGTTCTGTGAACACAACTCTCTTGCCGCTGGTGTGCAGGCGGGCGCCGCAGCCGCGCGCGCACATCCAGCGCCGCTTGCTCCTGTAGCAACCATCCAACTTGTACCAGTACCCGCCCATCTTCAGTAACTCTGCCTCTGTGTCCTCCGACATCCGCGTCGACGGTAAAACTGCCCAAGAATTTATACACAAGTTACAGAGTCAAACTTTCGATTCTACAAGGTGTATTGAAGTAACATTCACATTACCTAACTTGGCAACCATATTCCAATATATACAGTCCCAAATGCACGCAATGGCGTCGATTCAAATACGGAGCAGCTGCCTATAAGCGCTGATAACAAAATCGATTCTTATACCCTGAATAGACGCGAGTAACGGCACTAAGGAACTTCTAGAGAGCAGAAATAAAAAACGTATTGATTAGTATAAGTCTTTTATAAATATGAACAAAAATTAAATAATTTCACAATAATTAACTTAGATAATAAATAAATGTATAATCAGTATAATAATACTCTATATTCAACAAAAAATAAAAATAACAACTATAACTAATAAGTCTAACATACTTTGGCATAGGAAATAAGATCTTTGAAAGGTACCTACTGAGTATTAATTAATAAATTCCAGTCGAGTATTTAAATAATAATAAATTCTTACCTAATTATGTCTCGTAAATACAATATAGGTACGTACGTTACTACGGAAAACCTGTTACAGTGCCCTACGATTCCCCACCCTACTGTACATATCTACAATAATATATGGTCGTATAAGTTTCTAATATAAAAACTATGCTCGTATTACTTTGTTCATAAGCTGGTATAATTATTATGTCTACACAGTCTACCTCTACGGCTAGATACAATACAAATCATAAATATTGGAGTATTTCGTAACTTCGTCTATCAGTCGTTCCGCACACTACACGGCGGTCAATAAATAGAATTTTTATAAAAAAGCATCAACAAGACGGCTACGCTATCATTAAAGCTATACAGTTTGTATACATAATTTCTAAACATTTTGGTAAGAGAATATTGCACATTCACGTTATACATTGTTTTATATACTATCGTGTAGTTTCCTAATAAATAGCCGCTAAGGCATAACAAGGCGACGATAAAGCGTCTACAGCCACCTGTTTTATTGATTCCAATAGTTTCCAAATAGTAAAGTATAAATACGCTCAAAAATCTATATCAACGTTTAGTTTGATATCACACAACGTACTGTCTATGTTTAATGGAAGATTGATGGAAGTCGAGAGACATCTCCACGAATGTATTGCGACGCCACGGTATATTCGCGATCCATTCCGAGCTAATTGTTGAAAGAGCGAGAACGACCCACTCTAATTATTCGAACTCAATCATCCGGCGAAGTATAAAATACTGAACTAAATCTAGAACATTTATAGTATACATATCTAGATAAAGGAATTACATTGACCTTTGGCATAACTACGTAAAAATAATAAGGCTTCCGAAATTACAAAGAAACAAAACTCAGCTTCAATTCCTTATTTGGGTACTTGTAGCATATGAGCCAATTTTGTTCCTTCATAACACAAGAACACTAGATAACAAACCGTGGTCACTAATGTGACGCACGTGTATGTGGTGCGACGCTCCAGGTGCGCGTCAGTGCCTGCCGTCCAGCAGGCCGCGCACAAGGAGGTCGCGCCAGGCCTAGAGCAGCAGCGCGGCGTGCGGCGCCGGCGGCACCAGCGGCGCCGGCGCCGCCACCGCGGCCATCACGCGCGGCGGCGGGCTAGCTACTATCTTGTACTTGCCCATCGGATCCACTTGGAAACGCCTCGACTCATGCTTAGCAGGATTGTACGTCGCCGGATGATTGTGTGAGCCCCGAAAGTATACCAAACGTCCGTCTCTCAAACATAAGGCAACTTGACAACGTTCTGCTTTCTGATAGGACCTCGCACACCTCCAGGTGACCCGGCGAGGGTGCGACCCTCCGTCCTCGTAGAATATGTGTCCGTCGGCGACTAAATGCAGTCCTCCGCGCGCTGAGCGGATGTAGAACCATCCTGAAATGACGGCACAGTTAGACCTTGTTGCGTCAAACCCACGTTTATGACTTATTTTTACCATATTAGTGTGGGGTGCGGGAAAATCAATACAGCGTAGGTAATCATTCATTTAATTAACAAGAAATACCTTGGATTGACGTCAGTTTTCCTTCTCCGCAATCGTAGCAAATTTTCTTTCTGATTGTGGAATCTCAAGCGTACACAGCCTTGGAATTTTCTAATTGACATTCTTTTATTTGTAATCTAGATGGCTCAGCATAAAATGGTAGGTAGCCGGTTCTAGATGGCTGTTGATTGGGTTATAGAACACGAACTTAAAGCAATTTGTCTAGTCCTCTTATCTGTTTAGTTGATAGTCGGTAGGGTGAACTCACCTAACTTCGTGACAAGATAATTAATAATAAATTACCAATACATTCATTTTTAACTTTATATTAAGACTTAGCATAAGTTTTGACCACAATCTTGAGAAGAATATAAGCACAAAGAATCACAAAAGAATATTATAAAATATAAAATTATCAATTCAAATCATTTTTAAACCTGATAAGAGTACCTACCAAAATTAATTTTTCTTCTTTAATTTCAGAACATTCTTTTTGTCTCTCCTTGCTTTTCTTACAACTTTAAAAATATTTGTCTTTAATTGTATTTTTAGTTTAATTAGATTTTTCAATTACAATAGCAATTGAATAGAACTATGATAAAACGAAAAGTTAAAAATATAATTAGTGATACATCGGGATTTTGCTAGTCCTTTTTTGTGAAAAGCACCCAAGTATAACATTTTTTATACTGGCGTGTCGACTTGAAAGACGTAATAAATATAAAATCAGTATCAGTTGTCTTTGAAGCCAAACTTTATATCCACATTTTTTAATGGTAGCATTAGTCTCAAATTATTGTCTTTCTGGACAGTCCTTTTCAAACAAAGGGGTAGTGATTTTCTAGGAAACTCCTTTAAAAAAATTGTTTTAAGGATCTGCTATTTTACTCAATTTGATCACCTTCATGAAATAAGACCTCTTCTGTCTTTGTCAGAAAGCGTTTATTCGTTAACTTTGAGGGTGCAAGAGGATTTACAGCTGTTCTGTTAAATGGATAAATACCCGTTTTTCCAAACCTGCACGTATGTTAGATGGTATGGAAGTTCTATTAAAAGCAAGAGTAAAAAAAATTGGAAATCATAGAGCGTGGAAACGAAGCAAGGATTCTTAATTTCGAATGTTTCTATTTCAATTCTCCAGGCTACTTTTAGTGGTCGATGAATGCTGACATCAAGTGGCTGAAGAATAGCGCTCGTGTGTGAAGGGATTGGGGACAGTATTATTTGTTGTGATCGAGCGTATTCCAGCAAAGGTGGCAAAATGTAACTGGCCTGAGTCTACCACCAGTATACCACTAGCGAGAGTGGTATACATTGAACAAAGAATTAGATCCAATCCAAGAATAGATCGCCAACCTTTTGGAGAAAATCTCACTACATTGTTTGGCATCAATCCCCTACACGTTTGGATTATAATAAACGGCGGGGCGATACATCCTTCCGCATTTATGGAATAACGTTGTTGTTAAACCTTTTTCTGCGTATGTTCTATTGAAGACAATTTTTTTTCCAATGTGTGTCACTATTTTGCTGCCTTTGTTGACAAACATCAGACCGGTTTCATCGCGGTTCCATATTCTATCTGGAGAGTTTTGTTTCGATAACGATTTTTCTATTTTTCGTAAAAATCTTCCTTAACAACCGGGTTTGAATAAATTGTTTTGCCATCTGATATTTTTTCCGGAATTTGTAAAGATAATGCGTACCGTTCTTTGTACTTTACCCACAAGTTCCAGCCTGTAGATCCCTTTTTCATCATAATTGAGCAGCTTATATTCGCAGCTTTTGCCAAAGATAATGCAATTTACTTTATTTGAGTTACTGGTAGAACAAAACCAATTTCTTGCATCTTAATAATGTAGGCCAACAACTTTTGTTCTAACAACAACTTTTGTTTTTTGTTCTAATTCCATAGGTAACGCAAACGGCTGTTAGCCGTTTGTGCAGGCAACTGCCTTGCTTACATTCTGGTTTAATGTGGTCCATGGAATTTTATATACGTTAGAAGCTTTGTAAACCGACATTGACGAACTCAAAACACTTTCAAAGGCCCTTTTGAGATCAAACTCCGAGTACTTTCTGTATCTTCTTTTCTGGTCGTCCTTTATATCTGAAAGCAAACAAGCAAATGACAGCAATAAAAATGTTAATTGTATGCTGTGTACCTATATCCTCTTAGCTCACGTGTCCAACATCAAATAGCGCCAGTTTTTTTTTTAATAATTGCATCTCGCAGTTCAACCAATGAGATTGTCGTCTGCTTAATCGGGCTTGCCTGTGGATGCCTCAATAAATTAAGGCCTCCAGCCAGATTATTATTATTAAGCGCCAGATTTAAAAGCTTTTTTTCACTTAAATACGTGACAAAGTTTCACCTAATAAATCAATGATAACAAAGAAATACAACCTCAATGTCGGCTTTTGTAGATATAGATATAGAATGTGCTTTATTCAACACACAACAAAAATATATCAAAGCTCGTTTGTATAAAACCATGTCACCACTATAGCAAGTGCTTCTATTTATATTACAAATGTTTGGTATTTTAATACCATTTAAGTGCCAGAATGCTAATTATTCCAAAAAAATAGATTTAATTTTACCAAAAAGAAATGAAAAGAAGAAATCACCACTGACCTAATTAAATCTTCATGTTGTTGAAAAGACGTTGAACTACAAAAAGTCTTTTTCGCCTTGAGTACGACGCCTGCTGATGCTGACAGACTGCTAGACTTACACAAAATATATTGAAAGACAGGTATCGAAATGAAAGTCCAATAGTACTTCAGCGCAATATAATCGTTTCTTTGTACCTATACACAAGAGACGCGTCTCTACTACCAGCTACACAGCATAAACATTCTCTGATCGACAACCGCCGCTTATAGCTACCATAATTCCATAATACTTTCACGACTAAACATAATAATAGCAATAAAATATCTTATCACAATAAAAATAATACTTTAAAAATAATACTTCAAGGTTAACATATAATCGTATACATTTCGTATGGTACTTAACATAACTGGTGTGGTTAACTTTTAGGTTAACTAATTTTATTGTTGTGACAACACTCCCGCAAGTACAACCAACGGTTGAATAAACGCTTAAGTACTCAAAAAAATAATATAAAAAAGTGTAAAATAAAAAAATATAAAATAAATCTTAAAATATTTAGATCTCACTAAAGAACAAACTTACAACTACAACGTATACATGAGTATTATTATTTAGTCAATTGTTCAATAAATGCAGTTCCTACTTTAACAAGTTGTGACATTACTTTCCTAATCGTATACATGACATGACTTCGTAACATTCCCTCTATGACCTAAGCGCCCGCTGACAACATAACCTGACATACGTATAGTCAAACCGAAACCAACCCCTTCGGAGACCACGCTCCGATGCCAACAATCGTAAATTTTATGTACAAATTTACGAATAAAATTGTAAAAAAATAAATGTAAAAAATAATGTATAAAAATACTTAGGATATCATAAGAGAACTATCACTTTGTACAGTACACTACAACTAGACCGTCTGGTTCGGAAGAGCGGAGCGGAGACCGACGGGCTCTGCTAGCCAGTGCTGACTTCCCAGCAATCAACTGTGAGAGAGCATCTTGCGGTTAGTGGCGGTGGAAGCTTCCCATACCTTGTTTTTATTTGACTCACTAAAAGCTTCCTTTATTTGTAGAGGCCACAAACACCAAGACAAAAATCAGTCTCAAATAATTTGAACTCAGACGGTCTTCACTAGGACTTATTATATTATATCCGTATACTTTACACAGCGCAAAAATATCTACCAATTAAATGGATCTACTGAATAATATAGGTTATACATCATAATAATCTCTTTGGAGAATAAGATAAGAGGATAAACGTGCAAACTATAGTTTGCAAAATCTCAATTGCGTATACATGTAGGTACCTATGTAATCAACAAAAGGCGTCATACAATGATCAAGTCTAGACCACCGGCGGAAAGGCACAAGAGCAATTTGACTTTCCACTCGAAACAACAAGTCCATCTAAATGACATTCAATATTTCAAACTCCTGATCAAATATATCAATAATTACTCCTAACATACGTTCTCCGTTCATACTAGCGTTGAGATCAAAATCTGTGCCGTATCCTACCTCGTTTAATTCGCCGGTGGTCGTATCGTTGACAGACAAATTGACTAATCCTGCCCGTCGTTTTCGTGAGCAGAGGTGCTCAGAACATGGGCGTGAGCGGCGTGGCGCGCACGCCGCATGTGTGCGCGCTGTTCATCTGCACGACGCGCAGTCCGAACGTGTGTACGGCGGCGCGGCAGCGCGGGTTGCGCGAGCAGCGCCACCACACCTTGCCGCTCGCCGCGCGACCGTTAAAGCAGAACCTGTGCGCTCCCACCTCGATGGCAGGCTTGCCCCTCTTACTCAAGCAGTAGCGGAACTGTCCAGGGAAGCAGGGGAACGGGAACGGCAGACCCAGCGTCGGCGGCGCCTCCGGGGCGGGTGGTGTGCCTGCAACTAATCACCTTACTGTTAATGTCTGACTGTGTTGAACAGCTTCCAACTACGTTTTGTAAATAAAAATGATAATAAAAGAATAAATTATCACGTGTTTCATACCTACTATTTCGACAAACTAAACTAAGGACGCAGCGTGGCATCAGGTATAACGACAAATAAAACAAAACGATAAAATTAACGAATCGTCTTTATAAAAAATATTTCATTTATTTATAAAAAGATCACAAGCACTAAATAATTTTACTTTTTGTAATTCAAATCATATTTCAATATCTATTGAACGATAAATATTGCCTACCTATAACAACCTCTAGTTTCTCAAAGTTAATTTTGTAATTTCGACTAGAGCCAAACTGGAAATACAAACATTAGAAATACATAAGTTTTAATGACTAGCTTATCACGTAAAGTAAGATTTCAGTTTGACTTGAACGGTGGAACTACGTTTGCTTTTGGTGTGTTTAACGCGCTTGCGCTTCTTGATGGTGTCGTGTTCGTGCTGGTAGCCCATGGCGATGATGCGGTCGTTGCTGGTGATGGCGTAGCATTTGCAGCCGTGGTCGGACTTAATGCAGAGCCAGGAGGTTCTGCCGGCGAAGACTTTCCCGTTCCTCCTGAACCGCCAGCCATCCACCACCAGCACTGGGTTTCCAAATCGAGACACACTCCATTGCGCTGAAAGCATATTTTCGCTACCACTCTAATCGGATCTTATCGAGATGGTAGGATTCCTCCCTCAAATAAAACGACCGGGTACAAAAAAAAATATCTTATATTTACTTACACCACAATGTTGAAAATATTGTTACCATCTAATTCTTTACAAATATATGAGTATAAATTATAATTATTGTATCGTAAACACACACTTTTAAAAATACTGCTTGAGATCTACTATTATTTATCTTGAACGGTTTTCCGAATCGAACTAAATTCTACAATAATAAGAACAGGTTATTGAAATCACAAGTCATAAGTAATTATAATATTTAGGGCCTTCTCGTAAGATCCTATTTCAATAGCATAAGAACAAATCTATAGGAAATAGATACATGAAATAGTAAATGCCCATATTCTACTGGCCACCAAAGTACCTAATTGTTTAACAAAAAAAAAAACAAGTGTTTGATTAAATAGTCCAGTGATGAATGATTTTAAACCTAATTATTTAGACTAGTAAAGGTTAAGGTTAAAATAGTAACGAAAGGTGCATTAATAGTTCTTAAATACAATAGAAACGATTAAAGTAGGTAATAGAAAAAATAGTGCAATGTTGCAAAATTCATGTTTTAAATAATCTTTTACAGATGCATAATAGATTATTATGTATATCCATTATATTACATAGTGTGATGCAGTGACATACATAACGTCTACGACTAAGATTCACACAAGAAACCGAAACCATTTTGGATCATATTGCGTTGTTCAATCGGCTATTTTTCAATTTCTCTTTTTTTATACATTCAAATAACCACTAAGTCTAAACCTTGTAAGATTCTTAAAATCAAAATCTGCAAAATACTGAACTAAGAGTGTCTAAAGACGGTGCAATAAGAGCCAGTTTTCGAGCGAGTGTGTTGAAAAGTTATTTCTTGACGCTTTCTTTTCTACAATAGATATATTATTACAAATCATATCTGTCAAAAATATGATTTAGGCAAAGCAATATGAAATACGAGTACACATCAGTCTGTGACTTAACTACTAAATGGTTCCTGAAATTCTTCTCCATAGCAGATAGGTTTATTATAATAATAAGCTAAGACAAAACACGTATATTTATAAAGGAATGCATTTTGTAAATATCACGATTACTACGTCATGGTTTTTCACAGCCACTGAAGCCACTGGGTGAACAAATATGGCCCAATATACCACATAACAGCATACAGGGATGGTCTTCCAATGCCCTTTTGTAGACATTTAGGGATCAACGGTGCTTATATAAAATATCTTCAAAAACTTATTGAACTTTATTCTCCTATCGTTAATTTTCTTAACTTGATATAAAAATTCTTGGATGCTTTTAATCAGTTCCGACTTCGTCATTCATAAGCGTGCAAGTTGTAGCGAACCTTGCTCGTCAAAGGAGCACTCCATTCCTTAAACTTACTTTCGACTAGACCAGAGGCATTAAAATTATCAGGGGTAAAATTTGGTGTGTGTGTATGGTGACCCTTCACGCGAATGAAACGGCCTTCCATGGTAGTCTGGACCCTGCAGAGACAAGCCTTGGAGTCCTTATCACGGCATGCCCAGTTCAGCTTGTCGCGATATTGATTATTTACCCAAAATTTATTGTTTCGAAATATTAGAACCATTTTCCCAGCCCTGGACGGTAAGAAGAAGGCCTCTGCAAAAAATAAAATAACATTAATATAGAAATCAGATTGAAGAAGTTACCTTGAAGTAGCAAGTTTACCACAATTACCTACTGACATTTTGTGAAAACAGAACTCCACACACGAATAGGTACATTATTTTACACCTTCCCCCTTACTAATAAACGTTGTATAGCGTCTGTATAGTTACACAACGCTTTGTCTTCTTCTTTCGAAAGTCAAATTACTGACGTCTGAAAGAGAGAAATCGGTGTGTAATATAGATTCATCCGATATAATACGTTTATTAGTAAGGGGGTAAGTATATGTTCGATACTAGTATTCGTACTACCGCCAATAAAGGCAAAATACCCTTAGGATCGGTGTTACAGTTCAAAAATACATCCCAGGTAAAGATTAAAGGTTTCTGGAGACATAAAAAAAAATTTTAAAAAAAGAAGTGGAGTGCTTGGAGGTAAAATAATCAGTAGCATTATCGGCCCTTAGTACGGTTTTGTGGGGCTTAGTTTATAAGTTTTTTGCATGATGTGGTTACAATAAAATAAAATAAAAATTTTGAATGATAGTATAATGCTCCCACTGACGTAACACTCTCCTCCTCTGTGCTGATTGGTAGATGTCACCTGTCCTCGAATTTTTGGTTCTAGGACTTATAAAAATTTCACTCGCAAACAGTTTTGTGTCGCTTAAGGTTTAACCTTTAGTATGCCGCTACTAGCGAAGCGACGTTGCCGTTTTTATAAGTGCATAATTTAGTAGAATATGACCAGACGTATATTTACAACAACTCATTTTCTCTTATGATTCGGAAAAGTTGATCGTTCTTTAGAAAAACACAAATAATATAAAGCTACCTTTACTTAGCTAGCTAACTTTACTTGTGACTTTTTCATGTTTTATATTATACTCGGATATTTTATGAACCCAATTACATAATAATATAGTTCACCCTAGTGAAAAAATGTGAACCAACACAAGTTTGATTGTTGAAAACATTTTATAGCAGTTCCGAGCGCGGATCCGCGTTCCGGCACGGACTGGTCTATTCATATACAGAATGGTATGGGTTTAGAAAAAATGCTTTGTAAGTTTTTGTTCGATTTTTATTATACGCAAGAAGAAGATTATAATCATTGAATGTGCTAACTAGCTACTCAACAGGTGGGGTGTGGTATTTGCGCCAGCACTGACCCACACAAAGAAAAACGTTGCACTCAGTGCAAACTATGTTGGTCTCTTTACGTATTTTATTTGACGTACAATGAACGCAACGACCCCTCTTGTAACGGGGCAAGCGTTTATTTGGCCGATCACTCCTATCTGTATCATCAGAGAAATGAGCCGGGAAATGATTGCCGCTATAGCGATCGCAGCCTGAAACAAAGGAAATTATAACGATGTATTGGGCACCAATATTGAATTAGACAATTATTGACGCGGATCTGCGCTCTAATCGGTTTGTTCAAGTCTCAATAAGAGTTTAAACAACATCATGTGTGTTCGCTGTTGAAGTTGTATTTTTTCGAAATCTCCATATTCATTGTAAAACATAATACCAAGATATACATTATTCAGAATAACAGTTCGGCTTACGGTCAGTATCGAAGTTTACATCGATTTTTTAGATGGTTTTACGTACGTAACCGTATTATTTTAATTGAATACTGACCTAGTTAAAGAAAAACATTGTTTTACTTACTTTTTTCTAAATATAACTTCACAAAATCTTCAATACCAGGGAATAATATTAATTAGATATTCTATGATAGAAATGACATGTGTAACTCACAGTTATCATTTGTTTAGGACTTTTATTTAATTATTCACCATTTACTATGACATTTTACTATTTATTATGACATTTTACTATTTACTATGGCATTTTAGTTATTGACTACTGGATACTCCTTGACATTGAAACATTAAAAATAAAATGGTTAAAATGATTTTCTTAATAACTTTGTAATATTTATTGATGTAATGTATGTGTAAATTTTGCATGCCCAAGTGACGACAGAGCATGGAGAACATTACCAAAACATGACTGTATAACATCTATACCCCTACCCATGTTGGCAAGAAATAAATGATTTGATGATTTGATTTGATTTGAACATAGAAAAGCACTGAATGTTTCGTTCGAACACTATTCAGACGAGTAATGAATGGTTTGATTCGATTGGAAGATAACTTCACGCAATATTAATATGTTTAAGTAAGCGATTCTTGACCTAATTGATCTGTGAAGACAAGTTATATAGAAAAAATCGCGTGGGGTCATTTCATCGTGGATCTGCGTTCCGGCAGTATAACGGGGTTGCGAGGATCCACGTTCTAAATTCACGAAACTAAATTCAACGAAACTGTAAAATACTTAAATTGAAATTCATCATCACAAATTAAACACAAAAATATGAATATTTTATATTAAAATAACACATAATGATACAAAACACTTGAGAAATTATTATTGCCACTGCACTAACAATTTTTTTAACCAAAACATTTACGAGCAAAATCAACAAGGCAATGACAACTAAAAATTATAGGTACAATGTGTTTCAGAGGGATGTGACCAAACTTGGGGGTGTGGTACAGGCCATCAAACTGAACAACTTTTACCCGGAGACCAACATCGTAATCGTGAAAAAAAAATCATTCGTCACATACATTTGGTCAAGTAGGTATTGAAGTTTTGTATGGGACGACTGATGTCTTTTTCAAGATTACGACGTTGGTCCCCGGGAAAAAGTTGTTCAATTTGATGGCCCGTACCACACCCCCAAGTTTGGTCACACCCCGCTGAAACACATTGTATAGGTAGTCTGATTTTCTTTTTTATAAACATGGACTATTTATAATAATAATTAAAGAGTGATCATCTTCTTAGCAGTTTTACTGTAGAACTTGGGTTTCGGGTGGTTATGCGTGTTGTCGAACCGGATGACTTCCCCACGCTTGTTGGTACGGGCCGAGGCCCGGCAGTTCAGGTTCTTCCTACGAGCGCACACCCAGTAACCAGGAGGTGACTCAGAAAACGAGAACCCGTCGAGAACCAAGTTCTTCTTACCCCGTCCCGTCGGTATGTATGCTGCGTTTACCTTGCCTACAATAACAACGAAATTAAGAAGCAACCGGTTTCTTATTTAACATGAAATACGAGCTGAAAGGCAACGTAAGAAATAAAATTTGATGGATTCATTTTAGTATTTTTATTTATCTTAGAATATAAAAGATCTATTTGAAAAATATCTAAGCTCTAAGCATCTAAACAAAAGGTATCATATAAATACAAAAATAGATTCAATTCTAGCTACTGAAGTGTAGCTATGAGGAATAAACACATTATTTGGTAAGGCAAGCCTACTTCTAGTCAGGGCCGCGTGGCCGCGTTATGAACGTCATCCCACCTGTTTAACAACCGGGATGACGTCGGAACGCCAAACTATATCGAATTCATAGACAATTCATCAAAAAAATATATACATTATATTCCCCCCTAATTAATAAATGTGGGGTAGTTACAACCAGTACATATTACCTTCAGATTCAGATCATGCATGTTTCGAGATTTAAGTTTCACATAACTTTACAAATCAGCTGAAGATGGCACCTATTATTTTGTATATTTTGGAGACTAGTAAAGTGCAATGTACATATACCTATAGGTTAGGTATGCCCAGGAGGCTAAAGGTACGAGTTCGTAGCCGACTGCAGACAGCAGCAGCAGACGACGTGACGTTGCAACATTTGGCAGCCACACGTCGCAGCGTCATGTCGCTGAAGTCATGATTCCGAACCCAACTGCAGATGGTTGCAGCAGACGGCAGCGCCGTATTCCAGTTAGTTCTGAATGTTCCGTGTGACAAGATGTCCCTGTTTGGGATTAGCGATCGCGATTTACTTTTGTATCTTTTATTAGAAGAGGAAGAAGACGACGATGACTTGTTTTTATTATACAAGTATAGAGATTCAATTCAACGTGTTGTCGCTCCAGGGTCGGTGGCAATACTGATCTGCGGTCGGGCGACACGTCGTCTGCGATCGCGCGACGTGTCGCTAGCTGCGGAAGATATTTCATAGAAATACATAGAAACCAGAAGTGTCGTAGCCACACGTCGTCTGCTGCTGCTGCCTGCAGTCGAACTCGTAGCTTTACAAGGACGTTTGTTTTAGGAGCAGTCAGTTTAAGCACAGAAACGTAATCAATCAACTTTAATTTAATTAAAAGTTGAGTTTGAAGCCCTCATCAGGTTAATCATGATCATGCTTATCATAGAACAGTACCACGTCAGCATCAATAGTATAAATATTTGCTGCACACTTTCCAGAGTGAGAACACTTCCATCTAGTCTTTCCATTAGGGAATTCTTTATCCTTCACGAACGTGAATTTTCCTGTAGAAATCACTGGACCTTGTCGTCGTGATGTCCTCCCAAATTTGAACTGCGCTTCCGATTTGGGACCTGACAAAGGGCTCCATTAACAACATGACACGACACATTAACATGTTTCTTTAAACTGTCAGCTGACTCATGAACGATAGGAAGCACAAAATTGCTGTTGCATGGCTTACTTGGAGTACCTACGATATGACATGGACATTATGAACATGGCGCATAGACTTGAAGAAAATTTAAAAGAATATCTAACATTACTTTAAAGATAGCTCTATTTATTTAGATCTTCATAATTAATGACCGCATAAATAAGGGTTATTATTAAAATAAACAAAAACGATGAATGTATAAATATAAACTTTAATTGTTTAAATCTTAAGGAGTAATACTCTCGATAAAAGTAACGATGTCTTTCAAATTGATATTTATAAACTTTATATCAAAATTACAGTATAATAATAAAGCACAGCAAAAATTTTCAATAGGGAATGTTCAGTACATCAATCATTGAAATTGACAATATGGTCCCGTTGTTACACAAGGCACTTTTACTTAAATTTAGGGTTTAACATACGCCAAATATCAACGTGTAATAAATACCTATTTGAGTTTATAACCTTACCATAAGTACATAAACATTTAATTAATATAAAAACTAATTCTAGCTAATGATCGTATCTTATCACAAGTTGGCATTGACAGTGCATGAAGTACCTATTTAATGTCTTTTAACGTTACGAGAGAACTTTATAACAGCGTCGATGGAATCATCACTCGATTGCGTGATCGACTTTTTACCGCTCGACTCAACGAGCATCTGAACGTTTCAATTAAAACGATAGTGCATAACTAAATATCTATACATTCCATTTAAACATTAACGGTGAAATAATGAATAGTTCAGTTCATTTTTATAAATCACATTATACAATCTATGAATTCCAAAGCACCAGAGTAAGCGATCGAGGCGGCAGTGTATGATATGGAATCATCGCAGAAATCGACGTTTCCTAAACAGTAGTCAACAATTTTTACCTCTTAAACTTACGTAACTCATACTAATACATTAAGAGCTATGTAAATTATTGTCTAAATTGCTTGAATATACTTAAACATACTTTACTCTCAGTACGATAGCCATAGCAATAAGAAAAATTGATGCTGTCTCTTTTGTTTACGCCAGTTAACGAAAGAGGTCATTCAATTTCTGAGGACTGCAGCGCGAGGGCGTCAAGAGTTGTCACTGGAGTAGCTACAGCAACAGGAGCTGAGATGGTGTCAATTCCTTTGCGCGCGTTTGGCCGCCGAGAAGGCAGGCAGAGGGCGCGCGGCGGGTGGTTGTGCATCCCCTTCACGGCGACCACGTTGGACCCCAGCATGTGTATCCTCGCCTTACAGTTAGTCTTCTTGGAAGTACACCGCCATATGACCTTGTCTCTCAACTTGGACTCCTCACAGAAGGGGAACGTGTTCACCATCATGATTACTTTGCCGCGCCGCGACTTCAGAAACTTAATACCTGTGGGAGAAGCACACGTCAGATAACTGAAGTAGACCAACATTGTGATGTGACCCGAAACCAAATAGACCGTAACAGATACCCAGGATAAGGAAAGTTTAGGGTAAAATAAAACTAGCGGTTATTTATAAGTACAATTTAATATGATTTCACAAAAACATACCCCGTACATGAACTAAAAATCCTATGATATAATGGTATAAGTATAAAATTACACTAATAATTATATAAGACTTGTATATGAGTAGTTAACACTTTAGAGTTTTTGAGGTAGATAGTTAAAATAGGAGCAGAGTGTTCTATCGATGTGCGGTACATAAGACGAAGCCGTGGCGGTAGGTCAACAATCAACACACGGTTATCATGCACTACCTACGAGATTCATAATATTAACAACATGAGCAAACATAGAAACAGCACGTGACTCCATCCTCGAGACACACAAACATCGAAAAATTCGCAAAAGGAGAGACAAGAAATGCGAGGTAAATATTGCGTGAATATAATAAACAATATTTACAGCAAAGAATGTAGAACTCCTCACGACAGCGATTATACATACATATCAACTCATAAATCGTATCTTATATAATTGACGTATATTGTCATTGCTCTAAAATATATTATACATATTAAACTTACAATTATTACATTTATTACATTTACCTACTAACTATCGCCACGGTTTCATAATAACGTATATCGCCCATATTATTTGGCTTAGTGACAGTAATCAGGTACAATAGAGCGTGCCAAACGGTCAACACTGACTGCTTGTATACAATGACAATATTCATGCATGACAACTTACAAGAATGCTTCAGACAAAACGGGCACAGCAGCAACTCCATTCACAATACCACACAGACACAGTACACACTGGGACATCGTTTTATCTGAAGCCACTCTTAGAGCTTAAGCACGCACTGCAAAATTTCGCCGCGCGATTTATCTCGCTCGGAATGAAATCCGAGTAACAATTTCGTTATTTCGTCACTGTTAAAAATTTGACACGGTCTATAATAACGCTTATATAAAATGGTCAATATTAAGTAAATTCACACACATTAGACCCCCGTAGAACTAAGTCATCTAAATAACAATTATAATTAGTAAAAATTTGTACTTAAATCAGAGTCATACATACAAAGCGGATCCTCGTTCTCATCGCCTTTGTTCTTGAATTTGTTATCTTTCGACAAGCAACAAAGTAGTTAAAAAACAATTCATAAAATATATTCAGACAAGTCTCAAAAAGAGCCTATTAAATTTTAATTAATTTAAAAGTCGTTAACAGTAAACGATCGTGTAAACTAAGTAAAGAGGTAGTTGAGTTTCGATAATAACTAGAGGTAGTGAGGCGCACCGGACCCTGCGCGGCGGACCGCCCCGGCGCGCCTGTTCCTAGTCTAACGCTAACCTAATCTTACGCTACAACACCTTACTCGAGTAAAGCTTCTGAGTATTCATTCTTGTATAAAATTGTATAATTTAAAATTTAAACTAACATGTAAAACCCGTATAAAAGTGAAGAGGTAGATGATTGAGCTTAAGTACTTTTTAAATCAATCCTAAAGAGCAACACGCTGATTGCTCAAGACAAATGCCTTTCGAATATCTACTGTAAAATTCTTATAGATTAAAGAGGCGGACATCTAAATGTCTAAGTAGCAATAAGTATCTGAAAAGAGTAAATTTTATAATTCTCAAAATAAATTAAGTAATTCTAAGTACAGTCCAGGGGACGTCATATTGCTTAATTTCGAACGAGTTTTCTCTAAATCAGTCACCGACGCGTTGTCAACGACCGCAGCGCGCGGTCGCCGACCTTACCTTACACTCGTGTCGACAGCTGACTCGGCTGCGTTCGCATGGCGCACCAACCTGTCCTGCCTGACAAAACCAGCTGTGAATATCGCGCAATGTCCGCCTAGCGCTACTGGATGATACTGCATACTGCACGGGTCGTAAACATTAAATCAAACGCTAAAGCGGTCGTGTTCCGGATAATAACCACCTGCCTAAACCGGACATCAATACGAGCTGACACCGTTATACATTCAGAAGTTCTTACATATATAACATCCTTACTAGCCCTATTCGATTCGATAAATAGCCCACACCTATACGGATAACTTTATGGATCTCGACGAGACCGCCTAACCTATTACGACACGACGTGTTCACTCGTATTACTGGTTGTCTCCTGTGTTCCCGTCACTGGTCGTTGCAACATCCAATACACCACAACACCTACTTATATGCTGACATACATTCACATTACCGATACTGAATAACCAACAATAGCCTTCGCTGAATCCTAAATAAACGACACCTTATCCCCTCATAACTTACCTAATCATATTTAAATCTACATCCATTATGCTAGATTCGCCAAAAGGCGGTTAGAAAATATCGAATACTCGATTATCATTATCAAATCGCTTATAAATTAATCGTGAACTCGTATTAAAATCGATCGATGTTCGTGTGATGCCTCTTGTATTATCTAATCCTCCTCTTTGCACGGGGTGTCGACGAGGAGCGGTTTCGCAGAGTTGTTGTGCTGCGCAGACGGCGGCAGAGCATTTGGTGAGGACTGCGCAGGCGGGCCGCCGGGCGCCGGGGTTCCGGCGGCTGTCGCGTTGGCGGTGGCGGTGGCGTGCGCAGTAGCAGCATACAGCGCCAGCGCGTGCTGCAGCTGCAGCAGCTGGTGGTGCGGGTCGAGCGGGGCGGGCGCGCGGTGACCCGACTGGTGCGGCGTGCGCACCACGTAACGCCCGTCCGCGAAACGACGTACGTTCGGCGGAGCGTGGTTATGCGCATAACGAGAACGTACAATACGCTCGTGACCTTCTGGGCCCTCGGTGTTAACATCAGCTAGACAGCGAGATGTGAGCCGCGATGAACAGTACCATTGCTTCCTTCCATGGGCCAAGTTGTTCTTCAGACGGAAAGTGTAACCGCGGTGGAGAAGTAGACGACCCTTGCCTGCGCGGATGAAGCGCGCTATACAAAAAAAAAACACAACTGTTAGTAATTAATTCGAATAACACCACCGAATCCTTATCCTTATTAGCTATCACACGTAAAATGTTTGTCTATAGAAAATTGCTATTATAAACAGCACACATTTCATTTCACGTGGAATAACACATATAAAACTAAGCATGCATTTACTTATAGATAAATCGTTTACCAAAGATTGAGAAGTGTTCATAGATACTCGTCAAACCTTTTTGCAGTTAAGTCACAAAAATAGGAGATCGCAATAAAAACCAAAGTCCAGGTGTTTGTTAGTTTATTTCTGCAAAAATGAAAATCCTGATTGTGTCAATATTTTTATTTAGCACATTTACACATACTATAACATTACACAGCTCTTGAATTATTGTTGTATATATTTTACAATAAACCACTGTTCAGGAATAAATTACTGGTTTATATTTCTCTTGGAGAAACGATAATTTCATGAGCAAGTAAATTTGGCACAGATTTTTGGCATTAGTTCTGTTTACGATGAGCAAATTTCGTAAGACCGAAACATTTTTAAACAATAATACTTACCAAAAAAGTAAAAACTGGGAAGACTAGAATTTAACTTTCCTTAACCTTCTAATTTTTATCTAAACTTATTATAATGTTTTCTATGAGGTAATTGATACTTTAAAAAGAATCCTTTTTATTTTATGACTAACGACCTACATACAATAATAAAAGTCAACATAGCCTATCCTAACAACGAACCGAGATCATAGTATATAAGTAGTAGTATGAGCTTATTATCACAATTTTAGGTAAGTAAATCATTGTACTTGTTTTCACTAGAATTACTTCTATCTATGGCACATTCGAACACAAATAAAGAGATCACATTTACTATTTAGGTAAGACCACTACATATCAATTCTATTGAATTGAGTCTTGTCCTACATTTTCCTTTATGTAGAAGTAAAATCTTATAAAAAAACATTATTCCTCTAACACCAGAATGCAAATGAAAGCTAATATGGGTTCCACGAGTCGGAACTGATTACTACTTTCTTGATATGAGGCTACCAACGATTTTGTAATAGATAGTACTAATAACGTACTAGCCAAGCGTTCGGGTCAAAATTTGGCAGACGAGGGACTAGCAAGGGAGTAGGGGGTGAAGAGGAGCCTGATGCTGGTGCTGAAATAGAGGTCATCAGCGTAGATTGAGGATTGATGTTCGGTGGTCGTCGTCCACAGCGACCAACGTGGTTGTGTTCGCCGACCAGTTTGTGTAGGGTTCCTTTTTGGGTGTAGGCCTTGCAGCCGCAGCCGCCCATGGTGCAGCGCCAGCGCACAACGCCGGAGCGCATCGTGTGCGCCGCGTAGAAGCTGCGCCCGCGCACCCACAGCCGCGGCCGCCCACCCGGACCCACGCACAACCGCACGTACTTGTTGTCGCCTAGTAAAACAACCACACAACATTTAATAAATTTTGTGTACAACAAATTGGAGGTGATACTGTAAGCAACATGCAACAAGCTAGTGTTACTTTCCCTCGTAAGCATTAATAAAAACATTAACAGTGAAAAATGTGAAAATTTTATAATGTAGTTTTTAGAGCACAAAATTAACGTTCATTATTGTATGGTGAAACATGATATTAAATAAACTGAAATAATAGCTATATACATACATACTCAACGTCGGTTTAGTAATATGATCATCCCTAGTGCAGCCAAGCTTAGTTATAAAGAACAATTTGTGTTACAATAAAATTATAAGCTCACTTATTGCATAGTTATTTGTAAACTAACAAAATTATTGCTATCGGTCACAACTTTACTTTAAAATTTATTACTTAATATCAATTTAATTATATTTGTACAGTCATGCACAATGAGATCATTATAACATTTCAGTGACTAGATTGATTCCTACTTACAACAGATGAAAATTATATCATTTCACAATGGCCCATTTGTGCACATCGATCGAACATATTACAAGCAAACTACTTAAATACTATCAGTCCAACATAACACCCGCCTTCATGCGCATTACTTTCAACATGCCCTGTACTGACATTAATACCTACTTAAGATTAGTAATGATCGAATCTAATTTTATTATTAATACAAAACTTGTTAGAATCGATCTTGAGTTAATCAAACACCAAATTATCGTGTTGTACATTACAAAGTTAAGTATTTACTACTAATTGGTTAGACTCTTTAGTGGAAGATAAATGAGTATTACTCGTCGAGGATAGCCTTAGCTTGAGCGGCGAGGTTAGCGTTCGTAAAGCCTCTGCTCGGGCCCCTCTCAGAAGCGGGGACCCCGCCCTGGCCTGGAGGTTCGTGCGAATGTACGTTGCTGATGGCGAAAATTTTGTCGTGCAGTGTGTGTGCGTACGCACGACAGGTCCGTCGTGTACACCGCCATCGCACCTTATTCTTCTCCGGAAAGACTTTCTCCGCATAAAAGGAGAAGCCATCAAGCCGCATATGGCGCCGCCCGCGGTTTGATATGACGAATTCAACTGTAAAACACCACCACCGTGACTATCCGTAACCCCATAACATGTAAATCATGCATGCTACAAGTGAGACCTTTGCACACTAATGTCATTTCAATAAAACTGATTATTCAACAGCTACAATTTAAATTAGATATTGCATAAATTAGGCTAACTGTCCACTAGTTACTAGAGCTAGGCAATGCAGATCAGTGGTGCGAGAGAGTATGCTCACGATGCTAGAGTTGGCCAGCGAGTAAGTACCAGAGATGGGTCTCTAGCATCCAGCTAACTCGCCATCATCTAGATGAATTCCAAACTCACTTCGTGTTCTCGCTTGCCAATGTAATGTGATAACACCACAACATGTGTACATGTAACAAAGCTGGCGGACTGTTTTTTTTAGTTCTCGAGTCATCTTTCATAGCACATCATTTTCACATAGCTCTAGCTGTCTAGTGGATAGCTAGCTCTGATAGTTGTCAGAGGAAACTAGTGATGGGAGTATGGAACCTATGCAATTGCGTTTAGATCGGTTTTGAATTAGAAACACGAGTTTAAATCATATTAAAGACAGAAAATTAAAACATTATTAACATTATTTATTTCAATTATTAGTTGGTCATGTTAATTGTTCGCAGCGATAGTTTCAATGAGACTTTCGATGCGCGCATGTTCGTCGATGACCGGAGCGTGTCGCGCATGCGTGTGGCTGCCGGCGCGCGCGACGAGGGCTCCGTGCGCGGTGAGCGCCCGCGCGGGGTAGCCCTGCGCGCGGCTGCGGCACGTCCAGTAGACGCGCGGCCCACGACGCTTGCGCGCCACATACCCGAAGCCGTCCACCAACAGCGAAGGAGCCCCGCGCCGCGTCACCGTGTAGCACACCTGTGCCTCGCCAGACCCTGTCGCATCCATCATTACCAACAACCTAAATCAGCGATCTTCAATCGGTATTCAAGTTTTTTATGTCTTTGTTATTTACTACGCCCTTTTAAAGGTTGAGTAAGTAAGTACTGCTGTCTTTGCCCACATTTGAAAGAAAGGAACCAAAGATCAAATCTGAAATATTTATTGAAATCTTAAACTCTAGCGCACTTACATTATTTGATCACAATGTTCAGACAAAACTAGATACTTAATTGATAATATCAATATTACAATACTAGATGGCGATTTCATCAACGCAAACTAGAATCACATTCGCCCATGCATTTACGATCGAACTTCGTACTACAGCAAATATTAAAATCATATACTTAAGTTATTACAACAAAAAAAAACTGTATGCACTATGTTTGGAAAACTTAAAAGAAAATATTTTGTAATTGGTTGTTACTTCAAATGAAAATACATACATGATATACATTTTACATTAAGTATGTGTAAAAATTCGGCACTGGTAATTTCAGCAAAGGATAAAACGCGGAATAATGTGACGCCGACATGAAACAGTGTAAGTTGTAACCATTTTCGAGGTGTAAGTTTGACATTACACTATTTATTTAATATTTTATTGTACTTACACCAGAAAATACATAACAAAAAAATACATGATATACGTTTTACATTAAGTATGTGTAAAAATTCGGTACCGGTAATTTCAGCAAAAAATAAAACGCGGAATAAAGTTACGCCAACATGAAACAGTGTAAGTTGTAACCATTTTTGAGGTGTAAGTATGACATTGCATTAATTATTTAATATTTTATTGTACTTACACCAAAAAATACATTAAAAAAAAAATTCATTCTACAAAACATAGAATGGGCGGCCTCGCTTTACTCCGAATTTAATAAAAAAAGGTATTAGGTATATCGCAGTAGCAAAATATAAACAAAAATTTAATAAAACAGAAAATTATGAGATATGGCAGTGAGTCCAAATTAGGCCTAAAATACTAACGCACACGCAAAATTACACAATAAGTAATAATAAGAAATTTATTGCTTGTTTTTTTTTAAACTGCTGAAAATTCCTTATACTGTAGGACAGGTAACTACTTCACCTAACTCATATTTTCGCGATATTTTCGACATGTGATTTTCTACATGGTTGTGTACTGGGTTAGTTATTCTTAGAACATTATTTTTAGACGTTATTCTAGCTCGACAGCGTTTTCCGTAATCAATACACCTCCAAAAAGTCCGACCACTACGTACACTGTCTGTCACAAATATGTAAGGTTCATAGATCAACTGCAGATGACCACTTTTCGTTTGAATAAAATGTAGATCACTCTTTATGTTGCTGTGTAATGCACCCATTACTGAAAAAAAATTGTTTTGTTAGTTTAAGGCAGTAGTATTTTTTTTTTTGTTTATTTTCGTGTAGGTGTCAATAACAGGGTAGTAAAATCCAGTTTCATGATTATTTTTTATTGAATTCAAGACGTTTTTATTCTCGAAAAATAATTAACAAAATAATAGCATTCAATTATAATGGCATGAACATAAGTTACGATGGAAGTCAGTCACAAACAAGGGTTCTTCAAGTTTGAACACTATTTGTCTGTAGGTTCAGACTTAATGCCAAAATAATTCTGTTTATTGTTGGTGAACAGAATGTACCATCATTATCATCTCTTAATAGTTAATACACAAAAGCTACAGTTAATTGTAGGTATATGGTGCGAAAAGTTTCGCGTTGAATAAACTTGCCCAGATTCACAGATCGCACTTTGACTTAGCTCAGTAAAGTAAGAGTTTCATACTTGAAATATGAATGTTATTCTCATACAGGTAATGTACATATTCGTATAAGCGAATGTGAGCAAACGTTTCGTACGAATATCAACATAAGGGTCACATTCGATCGAGACGCTTATTTTTCTTGGAAAACTCAAGCCAAAGTGAGATCTATGAATCTTGCTCTTAAGCTCAATTTACATTGCCTCAGTTCGGAACGAAATTGTACAATACAAAGCATAATAAACATGGTAGATGTCACATGTCTTCCAATTTTTGCTTCTAGGACATGCCGGTTTCCTCACGATGTTTTCCTTCACCGTTTTAAGAGAAGTGGTGATGAAATAATTTACACCGCACTGGGCCCGCATGTTGGATTACAGCCCACTCTCTCTACAAGAGAGGAAGCCTGTGTCCCAGCAGTGGGAACATTAGGTATGCTCATCATATACGAGGGTGCGTTTTTATGTTCGTGGAATGGCGGGGTTGGAAAGGGATTAGGGGTCTCATTAGTACCTCAACGTGTTAAGTGATTCACTATTAGTATATAGAAAGTTTTATTCTAATCGGCTCATTAGTCTCTGAACTATCATCAACTAAGCAACTTAATCGGGAAGACAGCGTTCACAATGGAGAAAATCGAGCATCGCGCCTTTATGAAGTTCCTTACCAAGCAAGGAAAAAACCGGCCAAGTGCGAGTCGGACTCGCACACGAAGGGTTCCGTACCACCGTACAATATTATAAATAAAATGTTTTTTTTTTAAATTTTTATATTAATATTTGAGTTGATTGAATGAAAGGTAAATTGCGGTTTACGATTTATGACGTATTAAAAAAAAACTACTTACTAGATCTCGTTCAAACCAATTTTCGGTGGAAGTTTACATGGTAATGTACATCGTATATTTTTTTTAGTTTTATCCTTCTCTTATTTTAGAAGTTACAGATAGGGGGGGGACATTTTACCACTTTGGAAGTGTCTCTCGCGCAAACTATTCAGTTTAGAAAAAAATTATACTGGAAACCTCAATATCATTTTTGAAGACCAATCCGATACCCCACACGTATGGGTTTGATGAAAAAAAAAATTTGAGTTTCAGTTCTAAGTATGGGGAACCCCCAAAATTTATTGTTTTATTTTTCTATTTTTTATCGCCCATTGGCGACGAAACAATAGAAAATCAATTGTGTCATCTACTTACCAAGTTTAAACAGTATAGTTCTTATAGTTTCTGAGAAAAGTGGCTGTGACATACGGACGGACAGACAGACATGACGAATCTATAAGGGTTCCGTTTTTGCCATTTGGCTACGGAAACCTAAAAACGTCCAAACCATTACGGAAGAGATGTCCTCCGTGTACGGTGACTCTTGCCCTTGTAAAACCATGGTTTACAAGTGGCATCGTCTATTCAAGCAAGGACGAGAATCATTGGAAGACGATCCCCGGCCTGAATTCATGGCGACCGTTTTCTGGGAAACTGAAGGAACCCTGCTGATCGATTATAAGGACAAGGGCATTAATATAACCGGAGAATACTACGCGTCAATTCTGAAGGAAGACGAAAGGCGTCTTCCTCTTGCACGACAATGCGCCTGTTCACAAGAGCCTTGTTGTGCCGTAGGGCAGCCAGGGCAGACTTGTGTAGACAAGTCAGGCTTCGAAATAATTAACCACCCGCCATATAGTCTAGACCTGGCCCCCTGCGATTATTATCTACTAGCTGCGCCCCGCGGTTTCACCCGCATAAGTGTCGATTCCGTGGGAATATCGCGATAAAAAGTAGCCTATATGTTAATCCAGAAGTGAAGGACGCAGTTTCAACGTAATTCGAGGACAAAAATTAATCTTTTTTTTTCGATGGTATGCATACGCTTATTGAACGATCTGAAAAATGTATTAGGCTAGCAGGTGCATTATAGAAAAAGAAAAATATTTGCGAAGTTTTATTTACCCCCCTTACCTCCCATTCCGCGAACTTAAAAACGCACCCTCGTAGGTGAATGTCTATACTAATAAAAGCTGAAGAGGTTATTTGTTTGTTTGGTTCAAAGCGCTAATCTCAGGAACTACTGGTTCGAATTGAATTTTTTTTTTGTGTTGGATGGTCCATTTATCGAGGAAGGTTATAGACATAATATATAACATCACGCTACGACCAATAGGAACGGAGCATCAATGAAAAATGTTGCAAAAATGGGAAAAATTATTCCTTTTGTTCCTTTTGAGAGCTCCCGTTGCATAAGCTGCGCGTTATGCAAAAATCATGTATGACGGAATTGTTCCCCTTTAAAAGTTCAAAAAAAAAGTCCGCGACAGCATATTATATTATGTCTATCTTTTAAGGTGAATGGGTAGTTGTAGCCCGCGAAATTCAATTTTTGTTACGTTTTTTGCAATTTTCAGGTCAGTGTCAGGTTGTATCTTGATCAAAATATGATTCGCGACAATAACAGGTACGTATTTACAGAATTATAATAATTAGAATCATTAATACATCTTTCTAAGTTAGATTTCTACCGTTAAGAACAAATCTCGTATGGAAAAGTGTTGGTGGTAGAAATCTAACTTAAACAGATGTATTAATGATTCTGATGATTATAATTCTGTGAATACGTACCTGTTATAGTCGCGAATCAAATTTTCATCAAGACACAACCTGACACTGACCTGAAAATTGCAAAAAACGTAAGAAAAATTGAATTTCGCGGGCTACAACTACCCATTCGCCTTAAGATTGACTCACTTATAACCTTTTTAAACCGACTTCAAAAAAAAAGGAGGTTCTGTATTCGACCTGTATGTAGGTATGTATGTTTGTAAGTCCTCGATTATCTCAAAAAGTAATGAACCAATTTTGATAATTTTTTCACTAATATGATCTACATACTTTCAGAAAGGTTTTAGTATATTACGTAATTACGTAATTATTCTTATGTACGAAGTTATGCATAAATGTACTGCAAATCCGGCATTTCTATGCGAATTTTGATGATTCTTCTAGTCGGTGTCTTCAATTCTTCAATACACTAGTGTTAATTGAATTTGTGTGGGGTAGGTACTTTTTACAAAAAAACAGCCGACTTAAAAAAAAAAACACTACAAAGTGAGAAATTACCTTAAAGTTCGGAAGTCGGTGTCAAAAAACGAAAATGCGGAACCAACGACACCGACTTCCGAAATTAAAGCTATTTATCATTTTGTAGTGTTTTTTTTTAAGTCGGTTGTTGTTTTTGTAAAAAAGTTTTTACTATGGTAAACAATTTTTTTTTCTAAAATAATGCATTATTTGGGAAGGTGTTTTTATAAACATGATATTAATCCTTATCCGAATAAATACGTTGTTCATCACAAGTATTTCATTTTGAAAAAAATTGTTCTTGACATCATTTGATTGCAATAAATATCTTAGGAGATATCATAGTTTTAAAATAATGGAATATATTTTAGTAGGTTTTTTCCTCAAATTAACGCGGGTGAAACCACGGGGCACAGCTAGTATATATAATAAACTTCATGTCAATTATGTAACATGCAGACATACTAGATACTTTACAAAACTTCCTTTCCATTTTACTTTAGTTAATGTTAGTAAAAATGTAATTTAAAACACCAAAAATTTGCAATTACCAATTTGATTTCATATTTGGAAAAGTGAAATAGCAGATTGTTATAAATTAATATTAGGTAATATTGGAGTCAGGGCCCCTTAGTAGATGGCTCATTGCATACCAGACCTTCCCAGTAGTTATGCCAATGCTAGTTCTATTAGCTAATCTATACAAAATGAAACATGTCGCAGCCAACTGGTTTAATTAGCCGTTTAGTTAACCGCCTAGCCTTTTAACTAAACGGCGGCCGTTCAACTAACGGCCTGAATGATATTCAATTATAGTTTAGGTTGTGGATCTGTAACCAATCACGCGCGAGCCGAGTTGGTCGCAGTAACTAAGCCAGGGCACCCCGAACCCCGACCAAATGGGTTAGGTTAGGTTAGACCTGTGATCAACCGCGTACGAACCGAGAGAGCGAAGCGAGGCGAGCACTACTTCCAAAGGTCAGGCGGTTAACTAAACGGCTAATTTAACCAGTTGGCTGCGACACATACACAAAGTTCGCTACAGCGGTCCACATTTTTTTATCAATCCAGGAATGAAAGATATTAGTTCCAAAACAAAATGAATAAAAGAGTGACAATGCTTAAAATATAATGATGAAGTAATATAGAGTTGCCAACTTGGAAGTATACAACTTCAAATTAAGATAATTTTTATTACAAACGGAAATTACCAGATATTTTCCATAATTCTAATTATTTAGACTTGGCAATTTCATTTGGTAAATAACATCTGCCATATCTCCAGTTTTTTGATAGGTATTTAAAAATACGATTGTGTTTCATTGAGTTTTCAATCATTTTTTTTTTTTGCATACTTTATTACATACCACATTAACAGGGCCGTCTTTACCCTATTGTTGCTCCTGGGCACATAAGGTTCACGTGGCCCTTGTGTAGATAAGAATAAGTAGTTAAGCGAAATTGCGCTTCCACTATTTTTATTATTCCGTGTTTACTTGGGACAGTCGCATTCAGTTTTCAAAATAATCAATTATTTTGTCATTGAACCCGGGTAGGTACTAATAATGTAGTGAGTTATATAATAAGCTTGATGAGTTCGGCGTTTTCTATTTGACTACTCTGAGAAGAAAGTCCGAAACAAACTCAGAGGTCACAGTCTCTTTGAAAGTCCAGACATAATCTTGGTCAGATAATGTGAAGACCATGTAGATTGATGTCTGAAATGGTCTTTTGAAGAAAGAACCACACAGATTTGAGTGGACCAGTCCAGTCAGTGCAAGCATTTGTCAGTAATCATGTAGCTCGACTCAAAACTTGAGAAGCTCAACAACTCGACAAACAATACCAAAGAAAGGACATTTGGGTAGAAGTAGAACGCATATAAAGTACTCAAAACTGCCAGACTAACATTAAACCTAACAGAGATGATGAAACCAATGGATGTTGTTGACTGAAATTTAATTCAATAAAAGAGCTGTTTGTTTCCTATTAAGAAAATTACATTTTATTTGAGAACATCCATCGGTTTCTTTCTAAACTTCAACTACATCCCACGATCCTGCATACTTATCTCTTTTGTTGACTGTAAATTACAAAAATTAATGTAAATAATAAGTTTGTGTGTTGCTCTTAGAGAATTTGTAACCTAAAGGTTACGTATTATTATATTTTCCTGTACCGTATGCCATATGTACCAGTTATGTTAAAACTTAACTTAAAATTAAAATATTGAATGAGGCAATTTGAAAAAGCCACATTTAGCCTGGGCAACAGGAACTGATCAATTGTTGGCAAATTCTATGTCAATATTGGTGGTTGGTGTACTGTCTTGAGAAATTTTTGAGTATGTGTGTGACTAGAAGAGCAAGGAAAGGTTAATGATGATATTGATTGACAGGCCTGATGGTCTAGTGGTTAGTGACCCTGACTGCTATACCGGAGGTCTTGGGTTCGATTCCCACCCAGGACAAATGTTTGTGTGATGAGCACGATCATTTGTTCTGTGTCTGGGTGTAATTTATCTATAACATGTATGTATTTAGAAATATATTTAAGTATGTTTATCAGTTGTCTAGTACCCATAACACAAGCTCTGCTTAGCTTGGGACTAGATGGCGTTGTGTGATAGTTGTGGAATATTATTATTATTTTTTATTTTACATATCTCGGGACCATGGGGTCCCGGTCCTTTGGAAGGCGTACGAGGGGACGAAGCCAACCCGCAGAGGCCCCTTAGGAAATTTCAATGAAATGTGGCACCAACCGACGATTATCCCTGTATGCACTATGCAAGTGCACCCAAGGACAACCCTGGTTGGTGTAGGACTATTGCAGGATATGGAAAAATTTAAAGTTGGGCTATGGGTTTGGGTGGCTAAAGTGGACTGGTTACCCAGAACTATGGAAGAACTATGACCCCTGCCTAATCAATGTTTTATATATACACGGATAAAATAGCAGGGGGTGACTTGCACACTCAATAATGGGCCCCCGGAAACGGTTGCTAGCACATAGTGACGTAGCGACAAGGGGGCAACATGTCCTGAAGTGCTTCTGAGGAGTGGAGCGGTATTCCACGGCTATCAGGACAATACCGGAAGTACGGTCAAGATCCCTACCAGCATCTTACTGGAATACTTCCTTCCTCTGAGCACATTTGCTCTTGCGAATCTCCACTCAAGCCGGCCAATAAAGGCAAGAATGAGGTGGGAGCTCTGTTCCTCGTCATTGTTCACTCCAGCCGGCCAATAAAGGCAAGCCAGAGGTGGGGAACAAGACTTCTCCCGGGAGATAGAGTCCGTGGAGTCGCTACTGCCCAACAGCTCGCCACATGCTGCCCTGCGGGTTTCTGTATCTCTCTTGGTCTGGCTCCTCACCCTAGACCCGTTCCGACGAAGTAAACTCTTCCGGCACAGGCCTAGAGTTCGGAGCGCGCAAGCCCCACCACGACGTCAACGTAGAGATACGGCGGTGGGGTTATTATTATTATTATTTATTATTATATGGTTATAAAAAGGGTTGAGTGCCAAGATGATGACTAATAGTAGAGTACGGAAGAAAAAGACATGTTGCACCGACCCCAAATAAATTGGGATAAGGGCAGGAGAATGATGATGATGATTGGCGGTTGGTGTAGCCGAGAAGCCATACTTAACAAGAATTGCCTAGAAGTGAAAAATTCTTTACCAGTGTATGTGTATCTTTCACTCCTGGGCCATCACAACACCTATCAAAATAAATAACGCTAAAAAAGACCCTAATAATCCATACTAATATTATAAATATGAAAGTGTGTCTGTCTGTTACCTCTTCACACTTAAACTGCTGAACCGTTAGTTGGAGTTAGTTGGAGTCCTGGGAAAGGACATAGGATAGTTTTTATCCCGATATTCCCACAGGAAACTTAAGCGGGTAAAACCGCGGGTGCTGCTATTGATACAATATTTTGATAATTTGTTGTGACATTTATTTCATGCCTAGTACCTGTGCAAGTTTTATGATGGCATTTAATTAGTAGTTGTGTTCCTTTACCATGGTCTGTGAATTGTTTAAATTTATTTCAGTTTTGTCCTTGTTAAGAACACGAAGTCATAAATTACTGTGAGCACATGTGTACCACCAACATTCATTAATGTTTATAACAAACAAATGAAATAATTTTGTTAGATCCGTCCATCTACAGTTTAGAACTATTTAGTACTTACTAGTTTTAATATATTGTGTTTTTAAATTTCCAAAAAGAGAAATTTGTGCTTTTTTGAAAACATATAGGTATTTTTTGTGTTATTTATACAAGTTTTAATTTAAATAACACTTGATTATTTCACAATGACTATTTTAATAATACATGTAAGTACTTAGTTGTGAGTAGATGATTACTTCACATACTAAATAATAATGAATGAAATATTCTTGTTAGGGAAAGGGAACTCATGAGTCTAAGGAATTTGTATTGAATGACATACTGTAAAGTTCAAGTGTATTGTTTTATGTTTTCAATTGGTTCCTGTAGAAATGAAAGAAGTAACCTAATAGAAAATCATCACTCATCATTAATAAACGAAATTAAATTATCATTTATTTTCATAAAATGCATATTACTTACCTCAGTGATAAGTTTTGAAGTCGTACATGCTTACTTTCCTGGTGAGATACCTTAAGACACACAATTTACAGAAACATTCTAGAATAGCTTTGATAAATCTTTCCAATATTTTAAATCAGTAATGCCTCTTACCTATATACTAACCAAATTTTTAATCATGAAACAAGCACTATTACTTTGATCTAAACATTGGATTCAATTTGTAGGTTATGTTTACAAGCTGCCAAATAGTGCGTGGAAAACATGTTTATTTTTGTTAAAGCTGTATTAGAAACGTATTCGTTACTATTTTCATACAAAACAACAGCTATTTATTTGAATTTATTTGACTTTAGTTAAGAACGTAATACCTGATACTCTAGTTGACAACCTGCATTCGTTTACACGTCGGGTTACTTTCCCTAGCGCTGGGATATTGGAATAATAAATTTGTACATACCACATTAATATTCAGCATAAAAAACACTATTTAACACATATTCACTATATTTTACCACTTTTAATTGCACCAAACATTTTGTATCATCACGTAAACACCTCCTGATGCGATACTATAACATGTGATCCAATAACGCGCGATTATAATCCAGAACATTAACACTGCAGTCCACGGGTAGTAGTCCGTTGATAATACACCTGTATAATTAATAGAAAACACAACAAACTTTTATTATTTCCCAAAATAGTAAACAATCCTCGAGTGACACAATTGCAACCATAGATTCCACGGCGTTCAGACGGACAACCACAAATAACGGAATCGCGTTCCTAGATACGTAATCACAACATTAGCAACTCGATATTTTTATCTGCTTTTGGGCACATTATGAAGTCATTATTATTAACTCAATATTGGATTGAGTTTGGATCAGTGTTCTTTTATATCCTAAATATGCTAAGATGCTCAATTGATTTTTTCAATCATTTTGTATATCAACACGAAATTTTAACCGATTCATAGGTTTTAATTAACCTATATTTTAAAATTACTATTATAGTGGCTATGTATTTCAGTTATGAAAGTTACAGGTATGTAAACGTTTACATGTAGGTATCTAAACGCTTTAGCGTTGCATTTTCAAAACTTTTAAAAACTTGCCTGTGTATGTGATTTGGAACGTTATTTATTTTATTTCGTGAGAAATAAGTCTTAAATTCTATCTCTGCCATTTTGTTAAAATTATTTTCATCCTTAAATCAAAATTAAATAGTTTTTTGTTCTAATAAAAGTGAAATAATTATTGCTGCTCGTCGTATTGCCTAGTGTAAAAATAAACGTCTTGTTGAATACGTCAATGTGCCGTTAGAGTGCGCTGGATCCAATTATACCATATTTTTTTTTAATTGCAAATTAATATGGATAAATATCCTGCATAATTATCATCTTGATAAGTAAGTAATTTAATGTCTTTGTATTCTACTGTTATATTCTCGTGGAGTACTTTTTGTTTGATGTTTTAAAATAGCACTCTAAAGATCTAGTAGCTATTAGCAATAGATCTTAAAAAAGGATAGTAAGTACTAATTTAAGTAGTAACAGATTTTGGCTAAGGATTGTTAGATTTTTCGTTTAAATTATACAAACAACTAGAACAAAACAAAGTAGGTAGGTACATAATTAACTAAGAGTAGATAGAAATCCTGTGATAGCCCCTCAAGCGACATCTAGTAGTGAACTAGTAGTAACCTATTTACACAACTTCAAGATAACTTGTATCGCGAATTTGTAGACAAATATTAGGTAATTATGCAAACGGTGTAGTAATTACTTTCAATAAATTATTTCTAGTATAAAATTTACTGCGAATACAGCTAATAGTAACTATTCATGTAACATAAATCAGGTACCAGTTGTTATCAGTAGCGCCCTCTCTCTAGCAAGCAAAGGAATACCCTTGGTATATTTTCTTAATAATATAATATTGGATACTTTATTTTGGCACATGTACTGTTCATATATCTCTGTCCATTTATAGCTGTTCTTCAAAAAATGCCTCGTAAAGCCACAACAAAGTATCTTTATACCTAATGATGATGAATACAGAAGACTTCGTACGACATCTAGGGGCTGTTGTCGGTATCAATTTTAGCCAAGCATTGCAAATATTAATGTGGCTAATAATTTTATTATTCCACTTGCTCGATATTTTATTAGAAATCTTGTGATCACTACACTAAATTAGTTATTTTTACTCTCCAATCCTTTCCCGTTTTTATTGAGGACAAAATCCAAAATTTCAATGACGTTTCGGAAAGATTGTTCCAAATATTGCTTATTCGTCGGTTCCAAATAAATATGCATTCGGCCATAACTTTAATCTGCTACTGCTGTTTCGGCCCTAAATTAACTTATTTCCTTCGCGCTTCTCATTTATGGAAAGACACTCACCTTTTAGACAAAATGGACCAAATAGGCGACGCGCGGTGCTGGACCGGTTAACTTCTATTTTAAATGTGGACACAAGCTACTCTTCCCATTTGTATGGCCTCGGCGTCCGCAAAATTTCTAGTATTAGTTTACTGGCTTTCATATCCTCGGTCCACGGCACTGATAAAGTAATCAGGAAAATCCTAGCCTCCACACTGATTAATTCTGATGTGCCGTGTTTCACCGAGGCTATGGATACTTGGATACTCGCTTGCCCGAATACAGATCCACCTGACAATCCATCTTCCCAGAGACGGTGGGATGAGCCGCTCTGCAGAGTAGTACAGAATAATTTACTTGACTCGTCTGCTACTACTGGGTAACGTGCGCGCCTGCTGGCTGTGGGTAGGTGGGAGTCAGGTCTTTGGCTTCATGCACTACCTTGGTCGAACATAGGCACTTTGTTCGACGACACTACTTTTCGCCTCGCTGCGCGCTGCTTCCCTGCGACTAGGCACTCCTTGCTGTTCTCCTCATCGCTGTCACTGTGGCGAAGATGTCAACAGCCTCGGACACCACGGCCTGTCTTGAAGCCGAAGTGCGGGTCGCTTAGCGCGGCACGCGAACATTAACGACATCATCCGATGAGCTCTAGTCACCGTCGGCGTTCCAGCTTTATTAGAACCCAATGGCTTTGCACGCGACGATGGCAAGAGACCGGACGGTACCGCAAAACGTTGCTACTTTGACTTCCAGGGTTAGGTACTTTGACAGACTTTGGAGCTACTTTGACAGAGCGCCAAAATCGGTTTTCACGTGTGCTCAGCAAGTGTGCGTGACCTCGAGTAACATTGCGCGAGGCGCGGGGTGTGGGGAACGCGTCATAGCGTTGTGATCGGCCTGGTCAAAGCAGCCCCGCCTGGTCAAAGCAGCCCCGCCTGTTCAAAGTAGCCCCGTTTTACTGTATGTCTTTATTTCCATGGAAGGTGGGTAGGCCTTTAGTTTGGGACGCAACGTGTGTCGATACTCTTGCGCCATCCCATCTTCCTGGATCAGCATGCTGTGCTGGCGCTGCTGCTGCGGCTGTGGAAAACCTCAAGCGGCGTAAATATAATAAACCTTATCGGAAATTATATTTTCGAGTCGTTTGGGGTTGCAACCCTCGGGCCGTAGGGTCCGAGTGGCCATGGACTTTGTAAGGAAATTTCGAAACGGCTGGTTGACACTTCCCGAGACCCAAGGGCTGGTTTTTACCTTGGCCAAAGGCTAAGGAATATTGATCGCATCTACTCCTACCTCTACCTCACGATTCATGTATTAAGTTCAAGGATTTTTTGATAGAACAGGACAAATTCAGCATGACAGTTGAGTCTTTCCAGCAGGGCCCTTTGTAATTAGAATGAATACGAACAGAAAAAGCGTATAATTTTTATGTATCGCCAATGTACCTCAAAGTTCTTCACGTTTTACTAAGTTTTGACACAAAATTATGATAATACATAGTAAATAGTAGTATTCGCTTTGTAAGGTGAGAAATACATTTCATACATTTTGGCCGAGTAGGTATTGAACTTTTGTATGAAACAGCTGATTTTTTTTTCGTGATTTCGGAGTTGGTCCCGTAGTGAAAGTTGTTCAGTTCGATGGTCTAAAGCACCTCTTAAAGTTCTTGCAGTTAATTTTTTTACACCTTATACAGGGTGAATTTTCCAAGTGGGCGTGGATGGCCAAATTCTAAACTATGAGGAATAGCGAAAAGTACTCAAAGGAGTCGCGGGCTCGATTTTGATGAAAACTAAAACTGCATCATTAGATTTTTGAAAAATCAATATTTCTAGCCAGGAATCGAACCTGTTGATTTTGAAAAAAAAAAAAACACACGCTGTATTATTACACCATTCGATAGTGTTCCTAATAAGGATCAAATTCTGGAAAGTAATGACATACGGCAAACTAAAGGAAAGAGCTCATTTTTAACAAAATACTTTTTTATTTCTCTTTTGTTACCTACCTCAATGATGAGGTAGGTAACATGGATGATGACATCTGCCTAGCCTTTTCCCAACTATGTGGGGGTCGGCTTCCAACCTAACCGGATGCAGCTAAATACTAGTATTTTACACGGAACGACTGCCTATCTGACCTCCACAACCCAGTTACTGGGTAATACGATACCCCTTGGCAAGACAGGTTGTCAGACTTTCGAGCTTCTGATTACCCGACTGTCAAAGATCCTGGAATGAAAGCCGGGACCAACGGCTTAACGTGCTTTCCGAGGCACGGAGGGGTCTCGGTATGTAAAGATGGTCACCCATCCACAGACCAACTGCGGCAAGCGTAGCTTAACCTAATGGATTGACCTGTGCGCCTGTTATTATTTAGCCGGGCCCGGGTTATGTTACCTATACTTACCTATTAAACCATAACTGATTAATTGTTCAAAATGATGACCATTGTTTTCAATACATAGCTGGATTCGACGTCTCAAGGATTGTACTGTATTCAGCATTACAATATTATTGATTCCATTAAAATATTTTCCAAAGATCGTAATAGAAATTTGAATTTAGAACATAATGTTGTGAAGGTAACTGCGCTGCGGGTGTGTTAATAAAAATATTGAGCATCATTTCGAACAAGGTACAGTCACGTCTAAAAGTATGTATACACTTGGCAATTTTCAATTGCGATTTTTTCGTGAAATAACGAATGCAACGTTGAAATACGACACTTAACATAAACCTACGGGTTCGAAAATACAATTTTCGTAGTAACATAAAATTTTATTCAAAAATAAAGGAGAAAATCGCCTTTGAATAAAGCCAAGTGTATACATACTTTAAGACGTGACTGTACGTAATGTAGGTATGAATACTATAAAATAAGAAACAGTTTATTAAGATTCAACATTTTCCTTAAGTTTGCCGTATGTCATTACTTCCCAGAATTTGATCCTTATTATGGACACTATCGAATGGTGCAATAATACAGCGTGTGTTTTTTTTTTCAAAATCAACAGGTTCGATTCCTGGCTAGAAATATTGATTTTTCAAAAATCCAATGATGCAGTTTTAGTTTTCATCAAAATCGAGCCCGCGACTCCTTTGAGTACTTTTCGCTATTCCTCATAGTTTAGAATTTGGCCATCCACGCCCACTTGGAAAATTCACCCTGTATATCGTGTTTGGTTCTAGAACATGCCGGTTTTTCTTTACCGTTTTTAAGAGCGCATGTCTTGGTTCGAACGAGTGTGATACGTGACTTAGAAAAGTGTAACACAGAATAACACGTCCCAGTAAGTTTACGAATACGAAACACTTAACAACGAATGCACGCTACCACGAAAAACTTAACGCCGTAGCAATGCGATCTCGAATAACTAAATCTCTAATTCACCTATTCGAAAAACCTGCGACCCTCTAAAAATTCGAAGACATGTGACATCTACCAACCCGCACTGGGTCCGCGTGGTGGATTACGGCCCACTCCCTCCCACCTAGAGGAAGCCTGTGTCCCAGCAGTGGGAACATTATAGGCTGATGATGATGATGATGATGTAAGGGTTGGGGTTGGTTTAGTGCAGAGTTGTAATTTTTTACGCACGTTGCTTTGAATTTGTGTGTAACGTTTGTGAAAACAGAATTTGAAAAAAGATATCTTTCAGAAGATATACAGGTAAAAGTAAAATAAGATTATTAGGTCCAAATTAGCGTTGAAAATGCCGAAAACTTTTGAAAAGTTGAAAAAAACAAGTTTTATTTAAATAATTTTGAATAGGTGAAATATGGAATAAATAGGTAAAAAATAATAGATATATCTAGCTGTCCTCGGACACAATCTCAATTTCACTGTCCGAAGAATCGTCAGCTTCACCAGCGGGATAAGGCTGGCCGCAAACGTCCGGTTTCCTGATTCGGAATTCAGTTTCGGAATTCAGATTCGGAAACCTGAATGCAAGCATTTCATACAAAATGTTCTCACTAGCGCACACGTGCTTAAATTTTCCGTTCTGAAACCCTGACGGAAAATTTAAGTAGGTACGTGTGCGCTGGAGAGAACATTTTTTATGAAATGCGTGCATTCGGGGTCTCCGAATCTGAATTCCGAAACTGAATTCCGAATCAGGAAACCGGACGTATGCGGCCTGCCTAATTGCGCACACGTTCTTATATTTTCCGTCAGGGTTTCCGAACGGAAAATACAGTATGTTAACTAACAGAGGGCGTTCCCGTTAACCCGCAATAGTATAGCATCCATACATGCTAAAAAAAATATTCCCATTCGAAAAGAAAATGTTTTTATTTTTTTTAATAAGTATTAAAATATTCACTAAAAATGTTAAATTGATACGTAAAAGAAACACACTGTACACGCGTACTTGAAGGACGGCAACGTCGCAATTTCTTTATGAATGACGGGCTGCGTGTGCGGCCGCGGCGTGATGTACCTGGACCCGCCCGCTACCCCCGAGCACACTGTGCCCCGAGTGTCCTTTAGGCTGGGCGCAAACGTCCGGTTTCCTGATTCGGAATTCAGTTTCGGAATTCAGATTCGGAAACCTGAATCTGAATGCAAGCATTTCATACAAAATGTTCTCACTAGCGCACACGTGCTTAAATTTTCCGTTCTGAAACCCTGACGGAAAATTTAAGTACGTGTGCGCTGGAGAGAACATTTTGTATGAAATGCGTGCATTCAGGTTTCCGAATCTGAATTCCGAATCAGGAAACCGGACGTATGCGGCCTGCCTTAGTCGGAAGTAATCTCGCGCGCTGACCGGACGCGCATTATTTTCGCATTGCAACAACTTGCGTCATTCTTGTGTGGAAAATGCCACGTTATCAGTTCAGTGCTCTGGAGTATGTGAACATGGTGCTCATTTATGCTGAGTGTAATTATGATGGTGCACGTGCTCTGAGGATGTATGTTGAGAGGTACCCCAATGCACATCAACCGCGGAATTCTCGGGTTATTGTGAGTGCCTTAGTGCGTATTCGTAATAATGAACCGGTAGTCCCGCGTCGTTCTGGTGGCCCCCGACCCGTGATCTCTGTGCGGCAGGAAGAACTTACGTGCTAAGGTATTTTGAGGAAGAGCCCGGTTCAAGCACTAGAAGAGCCGGCCGCCTGTTAAACATGAGTCACGTCGCAGTCTTTAAAATTTTAAACAATGCAACAATGTGTAGACAGAGGAGGTCAGCATATTGAGCAGTTCAAAATCTAGGTAAGTTTTTAACATTATTTAAATGTATCATAATACCTAAAACATTTCGAAAACATTGAAATAAAAAATAACACTAAACGACTGTGCCACAAAATTAATAAGTTCAGAAGGCCCACTCTTTCCTAAAACTGCTTTTATACTCAGGGACGGAACGGGGTACCCGTTCAACGAACGTGTTACTACTGTGACGTTACACGATTGCTATGAATAAACGCAAGTACTTAGGTATTACGAAGGCAACTGCATAATGTAAAAGTTTTTAAATTTCTTTTATTGGAGAAAACATTCACTTGCTAACAAATACCGTCATTTATCATTTAAATCCTAGCCTAAACTGTGGTTTAAATAAATGAAACTTTCCCTAAACTTAACCGCACACTATTTATTAGCGGTACATTATTTTTTAGGTAAAATTAATTTTTCATAATTAACACTGTAGGTGAGCCTGTCGTGCCACCGGTCTGAGTGGCTAGGTAAAACAAATTCGTGTACTTGTTCCGTCTTATTTGTTTATTTTGTGGCCACGCGACGACGTGTCGGCAGAACTCAAGAGCGCTGCCACCACCCCGCGTTTATTACTCGGCCGCTGCGTCCAGAATAACTGCCTAATACTCTGTATTGTAATTTTAATGTTATTGAAACGTGGCTTAGATAGGTAGGTACATGAATTTATGTTTTTTTTATTTACTTTGTTTGCGAATAGGTCCTTCCAAGCCCAAGGTGCCTAAGTGACGCGTTCCTTTGTCAGCCGGGCATTTGAGACGGGTTGTTAAATGTTATTGCTAAAACTAAACATACGTACATAAATGTTTCATTTTTCTGATAACAACCCGACGACGTGTCTTCCATTCAGCGCGGCGCGCGGCGGCCGGTTCGCTCGGCATTGTTGCGACGTTGCCGGTTTGGGCAATTCTAATACGCTAGGTACTATTCCGCGCTACTATTTTGATTTTAAACAGGAGGTTTCGAATTTATTGTCAATTAATTATTTTTTTGAATTCGGATTATTTTATGCTTATTTTTCTATGCTAATATTTTTATTTTAATCTATTAATGATATAGATTAACGAGTTTAAGGGAACGCCCTCTGTTATTTAACATACTGTATAAGAACGTGTGCGCTGAAGAGAATATGTTGTATGAAATGCATGCATTCGGGATCTCTGAATCTGAATTCCGAAACTGAATTCCGAATCAGGAAACCGGACGTTTGCGGCCGGCCTAAAGAGAAAATTTCTAGTATAGTATCGTTAAGTTTCGTACAGGTGCATACACAATAGTTTAGCAGAAAATAAAACAACTACATTAACTTTTTACTCAGTATTTATTAGTTAATGACAAATTAAAATGAAAAAATACAACATTATTAACAAAGTAACAAAAACATTGATAATATATAAAGAATCAGATTTTTTATTAAATATAGGTAAATAACAAATATTTTGCCTACTGTAAAAGCTCATATAGTTATAAGTAAATCTTAAGTTTTACTAGAAAATTTTCGGGAGTTGATCTTCTCGTTCGAGTTTTTACAGCAACAAATATGTCATACAATCACAGATCAGTAATACCTAAGTTTTCTAGCGCATAATCATACGGTAACCATGCACTCGAATTACAGAGATCACTCTTAGTAACTAGGTACTTACATGTTACAAAATAAACTTTCTCAAAGCACAGTCGACTATAATTATAATGTACACCCAATTACTAAATTGCACCTACTTATAAAAAAAAAAACATTTAAAACTAGTTATTCTTTTAATGACTTATTTAACTTAATTAGTAAAATCACAGATCAATAAAATACAATATGTTTTACAATATTTTTATACATTCATTACATAATTAAACTTTTATTTATTTATTTTTTAATACAATATAGGTAATAATATTAATAGCGATCCGGTACCTACATCTCAAATCGCATTTTTAAGTAAGTACCTACCTGCATATTTAGTTTTACAATGTAGGAGTATATGATTATGAATACGCCCAAACGATTGTTATGAGTATTATCTACTACGAATGAAACATGAAATCGTATCTAATAATAATTCTGTAACTAACCGTACATAAGTAGATAACCATTAATTTCAGAATTTTCCTTAGATACAGTTCCTCAGATACAATCGGAATCGGTTTCATTTTGACAGTTCAACACATGTTCAACAACATTCATGGCGTTATTTACGTGTTGAGCAGACAAATTTTTCGAACTTATGAAGCAATGGATTAGCAATTGGCTTCGAAATGATTCTGATTCCGATTGATAGTGTGTTACGCAATTAGGGTGCCGTTCACTGCCACCATGATTTTTTTGAAGTTCATAGCGATGCCGCCCTATAAAGCCACGCGGACACGCCTGGCGGGTTCTCGGCATTACATAATCACTTTAAAAAAAAAATACAAATTAATAGATTTTTCCGGGGGCCACCTCAAAAATCCTTAGGTTATTGCTAGAGGATTATGTACTGAGAATTCCAAAAGGCAACTGCTTAATTTTCGAAATATCACTGAAACATTTAGGACACGACTGGCGTGTTCGAGGTGTAGTTATAGAAATTCGCAAGAACACGCTACGCGTGTCGGCGGCATTGAACGTGTTAAGTTTCTTGCACCATTCTGAATTTCACTATATAAATCATCGTAACATTGAAATGACCTGTTACAAGGTCTAAGACAATAAGCCTTGTAATGACCAATACCTGCTAATTGTAAAGGCGGTACATATTCAATAATAGCCTATATTAAATAAAACTTATTATTTAGTTCAATAATAGTACGAAGTACGTCATCTATAACTAAATACAAATCATGTAATTCAAAGATGATTAAAACATTTAAATCGTACTTAATTGAATGCTATAGTCACAGAATAAGTACTTAATAGTCATTAGACGTGAAAAAAAATGTCATCGCATTTGAAATATTTTTTCTGTCCGTTACACAGTCTCTGTATTTAACACTAAATGCAATGTTATAAAATATAAACTCTGATATAAACAAAACATTATTATAGCTAGATATACTATTAAAAATCTTTTAAACGCCTAATGGAGGGATAGATGATAGATAACGTACAACGGAACGTATGGAGCAAGTTTTTAAGCACGTTCCGAATCAATATCAGCTTAATTAAGCTTAAAAATATAAATGTTTATTTTTATTTTACAGACATGCCTACTGCTAGTTCTAAAAATATTGAATTAGGTTCTTTAATATAACTTTAATAAAGCATTTTTTTTAAATATGTTATGTCCCTATACGAAACTGGTGCCAAGGTCGCCATCATCCTATTAACACCCGGCGGCGCAATTGTTTGAAAAATCGAACCGGTTGCATCGATAGACAAAATTATAGGTGTATTTTTAATACTTCGTCGTAACATCTACTTTGTTCTTTTACCAAAAGTATAAAAAGAAAAAGAAAGGAACTAAACTAAATTTTTGGATAACTGAATCAAATGGTGGACTTTGCGACATGGCATAGATACAATAGGATTTCTATCGAACTGAAGTGTACTTTTTTCTTCTATTTATATTTGCCTCAACGTACTTAATTTAGGAAAACTCAGAGGTTCGCTTGGATTGTCTGTATCCATAAGTTTGTCTGCCATCATAGCTAATGCCTAATGCCTATGCTATACTAATGCCTTAGCGTGCTTTAATTTTTCTGCAAAATTTTGTTTTCCCGTCGAAGTAAGTTTATTCTTAATAGTCGGATCATGGACAAATTATTTTTTGTACTGTCTTAATAGACAAGTAACATTTATGAAATTGGCAGTTATTAAGTCGATAAAATATTCGCTCCACATTGGGTACATTTGCCATAGCATTTGATGTCATTTACTCTTAAATTTGAGGGAACGAATTTCCTTTAAATGAAAACGTGCACTTAATGTCCGTTTTTGCCCATATTTCGTCCTGTAATTCGTTAGCCCAACAGTTCTTTAACAACCTGTGATTTGTAGGAGCTATATCTTTGTACTCAAAACTTTATTTCTAAATAATTGATTTCATCACTATCAAAGTCATTTTCACTGCACTACTTTGTTTATTTATTTTTTATTTCACAAACAATTTACATTGTGTTTGCAATCATCCATAGGATAAAAATAACCGTTTATTGCCCGTGGTCCGACCGCGTAGTTCTACTAGTAGGCCCAAGGGCATTTTTCTTTTCGCTGGTTCTATCAATCGGACCATCATTATAAAATTATCACAATGTATTGGCAATAGATCTACTGGTCGAGTAGAACTAAGACAAATATTTTTGCCCATGGTATTGTACGGTACTACCATAGAAATGTAATTCATATATCTATGGTAATACTATATACCTAGTGGGTTAACTCGGCCATCTGGCGGGGCAACGCGAGGGTTGCTATATGAAGGTGCGCGGCGTCTCCTCTCCTGCCCGCGACGCCTGTCGTAGTACATAGTATATACCTTTGCCACACTTCGCAGGATACAGAATAATTGTTATTGTACCTACCTGTACATTTTTGTTTCTTATACACTTGGGAGCAAATAAATCGAGCCACTTCCTTTTTTCACGTATAATGGTTATTATTTTTAACCGACGAAAAAAAACGGAGGAGGTTCTCAATTCGACGCGTATATTTTTTTTTTTTTTTTTTTTTTTTTTTTTTTTTTTTTTTTTTTTATGTATGATCACGCATAACTTTTTACAGAGCAGTCCGATTTTGATAATTCTTTTTTTATTAGAAAGGGTATACCCTGAAGTTGGTCCCATATAAATTTGGAAAAAAAATTTCAACCCTAAGGGTTAGAAAACAGGGGATGATTGATTGTTCACTCACTGATTGCAATGTATGACCACGCTTAACTTTTTACAGAGTAGTCCGATTTTGATAGTTCTTCTTTTGTTGGATAGGACATACTTCGAAGTTGGTCCCATGTAAATTTGGAAAAAAAAAACCTACCCTAAGGGTGGGAAAATAGGGGTGACTTATTGTTCATTCACAGATTTTAATGCTGAGCTGTGTATTACAATTAAAATAAAAGGCCTATCTATGTTGGTATATAAAGCCTGTTTTTTTTAAGTATTACATTATATTATTTAGTATTATATTACACAAAAAATAATAGTTAAAGTAGGATTATATAACAGTTAATGTCTAAAGTAAGGTAGGTATTTTAAAAGTAATCAAACATTAAGCATGTAGTAATTAGTAAATTATAGCCTCAAAAAATTATAAAATAAAAACTTTTTAACAAAAAATTAAACCTCCGAAAAAACTGAAAAGCAAAAAATAATAAACTTTTTTTTATTTAACCTTAATAAATAAGTTCTTAAACTAATGCAAGTATACCTAAGTAATTTTGAGTCGGCGCCAAACAATCAATGAACAAAGATTACTAAATTATCGTAAATTTAAAGAAATAAGCAACGTGAAATCTATAGCGATAAACATTAACATTTCAAACAAAAAATGCGCTCTCCGCACGACCACTCGCAACGAATTAATTTGCTTGTTTGGCGCCGACTCTAAATTACTTAGGTATACTTGCATTAGTTTAAGAACTTATTTATTAAGGTTAAATAAAAAAAAGTTTATTATTTTTTGCTTTTCAGTTTTTTCGGAGGTTTAATTTTTTGTTAAAAAGTTTTTGGTATTATGGAACGTATCAAATCGAAACATATATCGCCTAAGAGCTTATTTAATAATCTTTACAATGAGGGTAAATTATTGAATGATAACCTTGTTTAATGATAAATTATTGGCTCTGAAAGAAAAACGGTAATTTTGATAGAAAATTGTCAGTCCAGAAAAAAACAATTAAAAACAAAATTATGGTATAAACTTATTCTTAATATCTTGTATTACCCCCCCTTGCCCTGATTTCGATAGATTTTCTGGACTGTTTTAACCCTACAATTTTCTATCAAAATTACCGTTTTTCTTTCAGAGCCAATAATTTATCACTAAATAAGGTTATCATTCAAAAATTTACCCTCATTGTAAAGATTATTAAATAAGCTCTTAGGCGATATATGTTTCGATTTGATACGTTCCATAATACCAAAAATAATAACCATTATACGTGCAAAAAAAAGCAAGTGGCTCGATTTATTTGCTCCCAAGTGTAATTTGAACACCGCCACACTACGGACCCATTTTTATAATATCGCATTTTATAGTAGGTATTGGTAATCGCGATATAATATTACCATAGATCGGAATAGGTAGAGCTGTTTTATGTACTTGCTTAGAATAATTGGTTGGTTAGAATAATATGGATATTCCCCGAGTCCCGGGATTTGGTTTTTAAGTAGTAAAATCATAAAAACTATTCACGCCTTCGGGACTAATGAAAGATTACACTTCCTTTCTGACGGGTAAATATAAGAAGGACGGGATTAAGGATAGTATAATAAAAAGATAAACTTGATTCATTAAACCACATATATTTTTTTACGTAACAATGGTGCCGATTTTCTTGTCACAAGTGCCTCTAAACTAGACTAAAAATCACTAAAATTTAATTTATTCCTGTCAAGCGACGATTTCCCATTCTGAAATTGACTAAAGTGACGCAACTTAACTATATTTTAGTTTGACAGCACTAAGATGGCACTGAGTTATTAATCTATTGAAGATGGCAATTTTGCTATTCTGAATTTCACGTTTTTCACCAAAAATTTTGATTGTCTAACTAAATCGAACTAAATCTGACTATTTTTAATCGCGATTAAAAAGGTGTGAATTAAAATTAGTTGTCATGAATTCACACCTCGACTTCAGGTGCAAAAACAGTACTGTCTGTATTTTTTTTTTCTTTTGCTTTTTCTTATCTCGAAAATGGTGTGTCCTATCGCAAAAATAATGAAAATTTCGACCCCCTTTATGAAACCCATAAACTGCTAAAACTCAACATGTAGGTATAAATTTTTCATATTTTCCATACAAAAAGTGAAAAATTCCTTAAAAAACACGTCAAGGCTGCCCCCTCCGCGCCTGCGGCTCTAAAAAACCATTCACGGGGTAGGGAAAATAAGTACCACGTGTCGACGAGTCGCGATTGTCAAATTCGATTTTTGTTGTGTGAAAATTATTTTTAAATTTAGAGATTTTTTTATGCAGAATAGCTGTAAGATTCCCATAGCAAAAAGTAAGGAATTTTAGTGATAGTTTAGTTAGTTTAGTTCGGTGTACAAGAGAATCGGCACCAATTTCTTATTCAAGAATCAACAATCATTTAAACATTTTTATTCTGAAGTTGTACAAAAACATATTACCATACAAATTATTTGTTCTTCAATAAAATCAAAACATTATCAAATAAAAAAAATTGTATTTACAATAAAATCTTAATTAAAATAATCAATACGCTTCAACAATAATTCACTTATTTAAACAAAAAATGTCATTGATCTGGTTCGTCTTCAGCTTCACTAGAAGTACTGAGTATGACCAGAGTTAAAAAAAAGACGGGTTGCACTCCGGGAGTGCCGGCAGAAGTGAAAACTTGAATATTAACGTTGAAATAAATCAATTATTAATTGAATTAATATAACAAATTTTTTTTCACTATTTCTGCGTCACTTTTTTCATTAATAGATGCACTTTGTTCAATTTCCATTGTCGTGTGACACTTAGTTCACTTCGGTAGGCGCCGCCGTAGAAAGAGAGGGGGGGGGGGGGTCTCTCCTGACGGTCACGTGTCCTGACGCGATGTCCTGACGCGGGTTTAACATTTTTTACCCATTACAAAAAGTGTGCAACGCCGCTAAAGAAGTTTTCACTTCAATAAATCACCATTATTTTTTCTAAATTACCTAATTTTAATCTATTTCTTTTTACATCTAACACCCATTTATATGTGGAAAACGAGCGTTCAACATCTGTTGATGTTAGTGAAGCGAATTTATATGACAAAAATCCCGTAGTATCAGTCGGAATCCCGTGGATTATCCATATTAACATCAATGTTTGCGGTCAATGAACCTAAATAGCTCTACCTATTCCGATCACTGAATATTACTGTACCAACTTTTCTATGAATGAAAAAAATATAACTTTCTAAATCTACTTCCATTGTGGAACAACAACTATACACTCCACAAGGATAAAAGGAGCCAAGGAATATAAACAATTAAATTATGATGCTCTGTAAATATAAATCTAAGCAGAAAAAAAATAAATGTCAATGCCAATAAATGATACATATTTTTTAATCTAAAACAGTTTCATTATTAGTTTTAATAGAACCACGGGCAAACGAAGTTGCCCTTAGTACCTACTATTGATAGAACTTTATTTGCCCATGGTCCGATTGATAGAACCACCGAAAAGAAAAATGCCCTTGGTCCTACTAGTAGAACTACGCGGTCGAACCACGGGCAATAAACGAAAAAAATAAACAAATAAGTAGATATTTCTTTATTTTGTTTCCCGCCATTCCTCGTAACTGACAGATGACATAAGTGACAGCTGACATTGTCATTGTCAATTATCATAGATATAAGTGGCTATGTACATACTTAATGTTATAGTATCTTAATTCTACCTTAATATTATTGATTTTGGCTGCCCGAAACATATATCGTTTTAAAGATATCGATTATATAAGTTGGTCCCTCCAAATTGACGATTCAATTGTTTAGTGCAACTGGTAAATGGTCGGTTTATTTTCGATCTTCGAAGGATACATATTTAATACCTATTTACTCCCTTCTAATCGTGCAACATTTCTTACGATAAAGTTTATTTTAACTAGCAAAAAAAAATAAAGAAATAAGTAGGTACAACGTACAAATTTTAATCGTAGTAGCATTAATAAAGGCGTTTTTTTTAAATAAGAATAGCACAAAAATATCTAGCTAATATAAAATGTATCTTTAGTTTTTAATTATTACTATTTATTGGTTATTTATTCTCGTAATACTTAATGTAGGTAAACACAAAGAAAAATATTGAAGGTACTATTTACTACCTTCTAATCGTGCAAAGGAGAGGTTAAGTGGTACTAAATTCTAAAGATTTTTAAACGCTAATGTGATGTACCTTATTAGAAAGCTTATTTATTAAGCTACTCGGTTATAATTAAATATGATTTTTTCAGGCGCCCGTTTTTGTAAAAAAGTGAAAATTGTTTCAGTACAACCAAAACACACGTAGCCTTTATTTATTCATGTCTATGGAATATAATTATTTTAAATGTGGCTAAAGTTTCTGTTTCTATTAAATACTTTGAGATTTTATTATAATTTTAGCTGTAGCTCCATGAAATTGAGACAGAAAATATTGATTATCATGACAATGCAATATCAAAACGTGTCGAAAAAAGGTCAAATCTGTAAATGTCAGAATGACGTTAAAATAAAAAAAAAAAACCATAACCACTGGTACAAGTCCGCGAGGCGGAGTGTTTTTATATGTAGAAAAATACGTCAGCAAATTTATTAGTGTTCTTAATTATGAAGTATAAGTACATAGCCACTTATATCTATGATAATTGACAATGAGAAATGACAATGACAATGTCAGCTGTCACTTATGTCATCTGTCAGTTACGAGGAATGGCGGGAAACAAAATAAAGAAATATCTACTTATTTGTTTATTTTTTTTGGCTAGTTAAAATAAACTTTAACGTAAGAAATTTTGCACGATTAGAAGGTAGTAAATAGGTATTAAATATGTATCCTTCGAAGATCGAAAATAAACCGACCATTTACCAGTTGCACTAAACAATTGAATCGTCAATTTGGAGGGACCAACTTATATAATCGATATCTTTAAAACGATATATGTTTCGAGCAGCCAAAATCAATAATATTAAGGTAGAATTAAGGTACTATAACACTAAGTAGGTAGAATATTCCAGGGAATATTTCTTTAATATTTTAGAATATTTCTATCAGTTTGGTCCCTCCATCTTGATATCATGATGGAGGGACCAAGCATTTTGTTAAAATATTATGTATGTGATGAGGTAGCTAAAATTATAGCAAAGGTAGGAAATAGTACATTAATGGTATTATTTTTTCGTCACCGTCAGGATGGCTGGACCAAACGAGATATGTACATGGGACCATGTGCACTATTTAGTACCTATTTGCTACTATTTACTACCTTTAATGAAATATTTGCTACCTTTGCGTTAGTAAATATATCAAAGAAATAAAGTGGTCAGCCATTCTGACGTCAGGTTGGCTGACCATTTCCAAGTTCTCATAGTTTTAGCGTTGTATTAACCGCGTTGTTAGTGTCAATATTTACTACCTATTTGCTACCTTAACATATATTTTTAACACAACTCTAAGAAGCTCCTATAAAAAATTATTAATAAAAGCCGCTAAAACGCATGAGACGATGTGCACAATTTAATACCTATTTGCTACTATTTACTACCTATAATGAAATATTTTGTGTTTTGTTGTTGTTTAGTTGTTCATGAGGCACTAAGTGCCTGCAAAAACATTGTTAGCAATTATTCTGAGAAGAGACGTAAATAAATTGATGTAGGTACAGGCGTTTTAGTGGCTTTTATTAACAACTTTTTATAGGAGCTTCTAAGAGTTGTGTTAAAAATATATGTTAAGGTAGCAAATAGGTAGTAAATATTGACACTAACAACGCGGTTATTACAACGCTAAAACTATGAGAACTTGGAAGTGGTCAGCCAACCTGACATCAGAATGGCTGACCACTTTATTTCTTTGATATATTTCTTAACGCAGAGGTAGCAAATATTTCATTATAGGTAGTAAATAGTAGCAAATAGGTAATAAATTGTGCACATCGTCTCATGCGTTTTAGCGGCTTTTATTAATAACTTTTTATAGGAGCTTCTTAGAGTTGTGTTAAAAATATATGTTAAGGTAGCAAATAGCTAGTAAATATTGACACTAACAACGCGGTTAACACAACGCTAAAACTATGAAAACTTGGAAATGGTCAGCCAACTTTAAGTCAGAATGGCTGACCACTTTATTTCTTTGATATATTTACTAACGCAAAGGTAGCAAAATATTTCATTAAAGGTAGTAAATAGTAGCAAATAGGTATTAAATGGTGCACATGGTCCCATGTACATATCTCGTTTGGTCCAGCCATCCTGACGGTGACATTTTTTCAGATTATGACAGACATTGGAGGTTTGGTCCCTTCATTTTGATGCTCACCTTTTTTTGCATATTTCTTCAAAAGTACAGAGGTACATTGAAAAAGAAACCGGTACATATACGTGTGCGTTACTCCAGCGGAATGTTGTCGCTTTTCAGGATTTCGGCTTGACAGAAATTAGTACCCCATCTCGTGTAATTGTGCCCGAAATTAATAATTTGAGCGTCCAGCCGATCCAAAGATATTCACGAAAAACAGATTCCGCTGGAGTAACGTTACTGCAGCGGCATGTTTTTTTACCAGTGGTCGTAGCCGAATACAAACTAGCTACTTAGATAGATATAATTTGTGCCTAATTGTGCCCAAAAAATATAATTTGTGCGTCTTGAGGTTTCAGTTATCAAGATGCCGCTGGGGTAACGTTTAGCAAATTGCTGTATTTATCTCTTAAACGGTATGACATACAACTACGATTTTTTTTACTACGGTGGGTCGTAATTTGTGCTTAATTATTGTGCAATTTTATTTTTTCTATAATCGATACCTTTGGAAAATTAGATTTTTTTTTTTCAAAAACCCGAAAATCGATATATGGGTTAGCAGTACACCCGCGGTTCTGACATCAGGATGGCGGCGGGTGTACCTAATTTTTTAAATATCACTGTACGGGTGTAGGTACACAGATTTTCAAGAGAGGTACGTAAAGGTACACAGAAGGTTGCAATAAATTTAGGCAGATCTGAAAAGTACACCCGCGGTTCTGATATACATAAAGAAAAAGGTCTGGCTGGGGTAAAGGACCCTTCGTTGTCACTAGTACCATTAACAGTTCCATGATGGAACTACTGACTGTATTTTTTTTATCACTAGTTCCATTTTAAAAGAATCTGAAAATAATGGAACTAATGTTGAATTTGTTATCACCAGTTCCATTTTCTTTTTTAATATGAAAATAATGGAACTAATGTTGAATTTGCAGATATCACTAGTTCCACATTATTACTTTAGGCACTTGTGAAATTTTTAAGGGTGGAGTTAAGAACACTTAGTTTTTATAATAATTATATTCAATAAAATCAACAAATATTTTTTTTTCATGTATGATTCAGATTCATTACATTTACTACAGTACGCGCTCAACGAAGTTTATCTAAATAAAAATGACCCACAGATATTTCGCCTGTTAATAACTGCATTTGGGCTTCAATGACTAAGTCATTTCTGTCTCTGTAAATTCTTCGTCGTTTAGGTTGGGAGCTCTGCCCATACTTTTGTAGAAGGTTAGTTCTATACTTCATTAACATTGCATCATCATAAAGAATATGTAAGAGCTGCAATAAATTTGTCTCGAAATGTTACGAATTTTTTTATGGACGGCACATTTAAATTTTGCCCGAAACCTTTCTCACAAATGTTTACTATTCATGCTGACATTAGCAGCAATAGTAATTTTTACAGAGACAGAAATGACTTAGTCATTGAAGCCCAAATGCAGTTATTAACAGGCGAAATATCTGTGGGTCATTTTTTAGATAAACTTCGTTGAGCGCGTACTGTAGTAAATGTAATGAATCTGAATCATACATGAAAAATAAATATTTGTTGATTTTATTGAATATAATTATTATAAAAACTAAGTGTTCTTAACTCCAGTGGTTTTACCACCCTCAAAAAGGAGAATGGCAGAAGTTCATAGAACGCTGGCATTAAACTTTTTTAGTTTCCACAGAAATAAAAGTGGCATGGTTTGATAGGGAATATTATGAGCTTTTGTTAAAAAAATAAATAAAAAATAATAACAATGGGGTTAAAGAGAAATCTTAATTTTTGTAAAAGTGAGGTTAAGTGCATTAATGTTTGTACTTTAATAGGTTATTTTACCTCTATTACTATTTTAACGCATAAATGATTATTGTATGCATAACATATTGCTAATTATGCTTTGTAATGACTTCAAAAATGATAAATAACTATTTGTTGAAGTTTGTTTAGTTCAATGATTTACCCACTGATCGTCTATCAAAAAGTACTCTGTGCCACTGATCATAGACCTAATGACAGTTTCAAGTGTTGGTACTCGGTCAGTTTTAATTAAACTCAGTAGTCACAGAAAACTCAGGAGACTCTAGAGACTCACTTATCGGAATCTAAGCATATAATAGGAATAATAATAATCAATAAGAATAATAATACAATAATAATCTAAGCATATAGGGAACGTCGAGGTCCAAGTCTAGCAACAGTCGTTCAGAAAGGTAGGAGTCTTCGAAATCCAAAAGCAAGCCAGGTCGTTGTAAAAATCCACGTAAAACTTTGGGCGCACAAAACATTCACACCAGCACAAAATAGTAGCGAGCGAGCGAATGTGATTTGTGAAGTTTTGTGTGTCATCTTAGTCTATCAAAAAGTACTCTGTGGTCATCTTCTAAAGAGTCATGTTTGTTTGTTTGCCATGACAACACTGTCATATAGTATAACAAGTCCAAAAAGCCTTATTTCCGGCTGCTCAACTTACTCATATTTAACGAGATTTAATCCCAATTCTCAATAATAAAGTTAATCTGGCTATCAATACATAAAAATAAGCGCTTTTTTTTTAAATAGCTTTGAATTCTGTACCTTTCCAAAATTAGCAATGCCAAAAACTGCCATCTCCTTTCACAAGTGCCTAAAGTAATAATGTGGAACTAGTGATATCTGCAAATTCAACATTAGTTCCATTACTTTCATATTTAAAAAAAATGGAACTGGTGATAACAAATTCAACATCAGTTCCATTATTTTCAGATTCTTTTAAAATGGAACTAGTGATAAAAAAAAAACAGTCAGTAGTTCCATCATGGAACTGTTAATGGTACTAGTGACAACGAAGGAACGTTACGCCAGCAGGATATGTTTTTGTGAAATAATTAAAAAACTATAAGCGCAACAAATTTAAAAATGTGTGCAACAACGGCTTCTGTAATTATTACAGAAGCCGCAAACTAATTATCTATAAGATTCAAATGACCATTTTCGACATCTGGCTGGGGTAACGGACACGGGGTAACGTACACCCCCTTTTTTTGCATATTTCTTCAAAAGTACAGAGGTACATTGAAAAAGAAAGCGGTACATATACTCCTAGAGGCGAGTACATTGCATTGGTGTATACCTAAATCGCAAATTCGTGTGATACTTCCTGGCCGCGCCACAGTGGAAAATTAAAGTAACACGTTTCTAGATAAATTGTACCCTTTATGTACTTCAGGGTACATGTAGTAAAAAAAATTGTACCTCAAAGAATAATGAAATATAACGAAGTTTAGGTGGCGCGGCTGGGAAGTATACTTCCTGGCCGCGCCACCACGGATTTTGTAAACTATTAGGCGTACCCGGACATAGTGTACACTAAAGAATTGTACCAAAATTGTTCTTTTCCGTACGCTATAAAGAGATTCGAAAGTTTAATTACTTTAGAAATTATTGCCTCGTGTTGGTGGCGCGGCCAGGAAGTATACTTCCCAGCCGCGCCACCAAGTTTTATAAGGCGTACCCGGATATAGTATACGCTAAAGAATTGTACCAAAATTGTTCTTTTCCGTACGCTATAAAGAGATTCGAAAATGTTATTACTTTAGAAATTATAACCTTGTGTTGGTGGCGCGGCCAGGAAGTATACTTCCCAGCCGCGCCACCAAGTTTTATTACGCGTACCCTGACATAGTATACACTAAAGAATTGCGCATTATGTACTACCCAAAAACATAATAATATTACGTAAGGCTGTAATATATTAAGAGAAAATATCAAAACAAGCTTAAGCGCATAAGCAGACTGGCTGATCTTTGTACCTACTAGATGTGGCCTCCAAATTAGAAGTAGGTACTGGAATTATCTCTGTGGGATGGTTGTATAACTTGCATAGAAGGGCGAGAAATAAGCAATTGATGTGCATAACAAGAGGAATTGACCTTCAGGAAGAAGATAAGAACTGGGTAGGTACTTAGGTATTAGGGACGGTCAGCAACGCAAATCGTTAACACTGTTACTTTTACGTGTCAATAATTATGATTTCAAAAACTGAAATGTTGATCTACTTCGTCGTTAATTATACCAACCTACAGTACCTACATATGTATATTATGTAATTTAAAAAAAAATATGTAAAAAAAAAATGTGGCGCTCGCTATAAGTCTGAACCTGTTTTATTTATACAGGGTGTCCCTGGAAGTATGGATCAAATCGAATAGGGGCGTGGGCAAGGTCATTTCCAAACTTTTTAACCCTGAGAATGACATTGAATTTTTTTACGGTTCAAAAGTTATGACCGATTTTTATTTATTTTTTTCAATCATTTCGTATAGTGCTCAAAGAAAATAATCATAAAAACATACTATCAGGGCTGGGTCAATCCGCGGAAATCCACTAACGGCGAATATATGCTAATAATAAATTAAATATCATAGCTGCATTCTTTTTTTACTTTATATGACATTTCTTACATGTTTTTACGTATGGCGCCGCTATCTAAAAAAGTATAACACCTTTATTTAATTTATTATTGCAATCAACACGCACCAAACGTCATCACCATTTGCAAATAAAAGTCGGCCTAACTGAGCGGAATGGACCGGCTATCTAAAAAAAAAATTGATAGCCCTGATAGGTCTTTGAATTCTGATTTCAATTTCACCCTGTACAAGTACAGGCCTTACTTATACAGGATGAAATTGAATTCATGGGCATCCTTTTAAGGGGTCATTGTAAACATCATTTTGAACAACTTTTACCAAGTAACCAAACCTGAAATCGAAAAAAAAAACAGCTTTTCCCTACAATTTGACGAGTTATGTGAACATAAATGGTAGGAACAGCTGATTTTTTTTCGCGATTTTAGGTTTACTCCCATAGTAAAAGTTGTTCATAATGATGATTACAATGACCCTTTAAAAGGATGCCCATGAATTCAATTTCAGCCTGTATAAATAAAACAGGTTCAGACTTATAGCGAGCGCCACATTTTTTTTTTTTTTACATAAACTTTTTTAAATTACATAATATACATATGTAGGTACTGTAGGTTGGTATAATTAACGACGAAGTAGATCAACATTTCAGTTTTTGAAATCATAATTATTGACACGTAAAAGTAACAGTGTTCCAATATTTGTACACCTTCACGGCAAAACATAGCGGCCATATTATTAACCAAAGACCTTTATGTAAATACCTATGTTTCACAAATAAATATTCTGATTCTGATTCTAACGATTTGCGTTGCTGACCGTCCCTAATACCTAAGTACCTACCAAGTTCTTATCTTCTTCCTGAAGGTCAATTCCTCTTGTTATGCACATCAATTGCTTATTTCTCGCCCTTCTATGCAAGTTATACAACCATCCCACAGAGATAATTCCAGTACCTACTTCTAATTTGGAGGCCACATCTAGTAGGTACAAAGATCAGCAAATCTGCTTATGCGCTTAAGCTTGTTTTGATGTTTTCTCTTAATATATTACAGCCTTCCGTAATATTATTATGTTTTTGGGTAGTACATAATGCGTACAATTCTTTAGTGTATACTATATCCGGGTACGCCTTATAAAACTTGGTGGCGCGGCTGGGAAGTATACTTCCTGGCCGCGCCACCAACACGAGGCAATAATTTCTAAAGTAATTAAACTTTCATGTACGTTTGCCCAGCTAGGCCCCCCAGAATTTGCGATTTAGGTATACACCAATGCAATGTACTCGCCTCTAGGAGTATATGTACCGCTTTCTTTTTCAATGTACCTCTGTACTTTTGAAGAAATATGCAAAAAAAGGGGGCCGTGCCAGCCAAACGTTTTCAGCACGGCCCTCGTGTAACTTGAAAAATATATAGCGTATTAATAAGTTTCATAAACTCAAGGAATGTACTTTATTAACACGTTCTATGTACCGTAACAGATATTGTGAATTCGTAGTAACAAATAATATATAGACGTGGATAGGGGGCCGTGCTGAAAAAAAAAGAAATGAGAAAATATCTAAAAAAGTCAAAACAACCTTAGCCAAAAACTATATAAAAGTAATTCATGTTTGGCAAGTAACATATGTACCGCATTGGTTTCTCATACAACTTGCTAAATTAAAAAAATAAGCCAATCTTAGTTTATTCAGCACGGCCCTCTATAATTGCCTATATCTTTTTAAATATGACATGTTTGTTTACAAAATTCGACTTCCTGAATTATGTATAGGAGTACATTCGTTCCAAATAAATTGCGATTATGGTGTATTAGTATTTTAAAAGTTAAATTGGATCAAAAATATCCTAACATACAACTGATGGGGTGACCATGATTCCACGTGAGAATGGATAAAAAAACTTCTGCATAAATTGAGTAAATCTTTAATAAAATAAAAAAATCAAAAATATCGTAATCTGTATTAATTATTAACGATAACTATAATAGTAGTAAGTAGTAGGTCGCAAATCGAACAAAACAACAAGTGTCGTTAAGACTAAATAGCTCAAAAGGCTTAAAAAAATCACATATATATTTCCAATAAATCACACGGATTGATGTACGGTACATTACAATAAAATTACACTTTCGGAACATTTCACAGATTAGTTACGTTTACCTATGGAATAATCGCAGAAAAACTATGTGTCACAAACACTACAATTCTTTTACCTATTGTAGTATAGTAATTTTATTTTAGGTGCATCGTCCTCACATATTATTATATAATTAATGTACCCATGCAAAATATTGTACCTAAAACATTTTAAAAGAGTAACGGTGGAGTTTCTTGCCCATTCTTCTCCACACGAAAACTACCTTTTGGAAGGGGCGACTAGAATCAATTCTATTTTAAGGTAATTTTTGACGTTCAAAAGTGCCTTTTATGTGCCTATTTGAAATAAATGCTTTCACTTTGACTACAGAGCTTAAAAGGCTTAAAAAATTACAGATACGTTTCCAACAAATCACATTGATTGAACCTTACCTAGTGAATTAATAGCGACCGCACACAACAAGTTTTAACTGATTTAATTCCCTTAAAAGATGTCATCGCTAATATTAATTTAAAAGAAAAAAAAAACAAATTGTAAAAAAAGAATGTTTATTTCAATGTAGTCACATAATTTCATTAATATAGGTATAGAATATATGTACCTAATTTATGGAACCATGGTCACCCCATTAGTTGCATGTTAAGATATTTTTGATCCAATTTATCTTTTAAAATACTAATACACCATAATCGCAATTTATTTGGAACGAATGTACTCCTATACATAATTCAGGAAGTCGAATTTTGTAAACAAACATGTCATATTTAAAAAGATATAGGCAACTATAGAGGGCCGTGCTGAATAAACTAAGATTGGCTTATTTTTTTAATTTAGCAAGTTGTATGAGAAACCAATGCGGTACATATGTTACTTGCCAAACATGAATTACTTTTATATAGTTTTTGGCTAAGGTTGTTTTGTCTTTTTTTTAGATATTTTCTCATTTCCTTTTTTTTCAGCACGGCCCCCTATCCACGTCTATATATCATTTGTTATTACGAATTCACAATATCTGTTACGGTACATAGAACGTGTTAATAAAGTACATTCCTTGAGTTTATGAAACTTTTTAATACGCTATATATTTTTCAAGTTACACGAGGGCCGTGCTGAAAACGTTTGGCTGGCACGGCCCCCTTTTTTTGCATATTTCTTCAAAAGTACAGAGGTACATTGAAAAAGAAAGCGGTACATATACTCCTAGAGGCGAGTACATTGCATTGGTGTATACCTAAATCGCAAATTCTGGGGGGCCTAGCTGGGCAAACGTACATAAACTTTCGAATCTCTTTATAGCGTACGGAAAAGAACAATTTTGGTACAATTCTTTAGTGTACACTATGTCCGGGTACGCCTAATAGTTTACAAAATCCGTGGTGGCGCGGCCAGGAAGTATACTTCCCAGCCGCGCCACCTAAACTTCGTTATATTTCATTATTCTTTGAGGTACAATTTTTTTCCCTACATGTACCCTGAAGTACATAAAGGGTACAATTTATCTAGAAACGTGTTACTTTAATTTTCCACTGTGGCGCGGCCAGGAAGTATCACACGCAAATTCTGGGGGGCCTAGCTGGGCAAACGTACATGATACCTGCGCGTAGCATACCTCCATAGAAGACCCACTGCACGTCGCATACTATGACGCACAATGGTTTAGGATGTAGTTACCTACTTCAGCAGATTAATACTTTCACTGTGTAACCTGGCCACACCATAAAACCCATTACCAACTCATCGTACCGTATACCTTTACCATGGTAATAGGCTTTAGCTAGCAAAGGCCTTACCACTTACCCACGCCGTAAACCCTATTACCATTTCTTGATACCGTATTACTTTACCGTGGTAATAGGCTTTATAGCTAGCCAAACACTTACCAACCGATGTAACCTTATTGAACATTTACCTCCTAGGTAACATTTTACCAAATACCACTATCAAACATCACCTTTACCTCCGATGAACATTTTTACCAATTACCGTATTAAAACAATTACCGAACCTTAAACCAACCAGAGGACCTTTTAATACCTTCAATAACCAACCTTGTTACCTGTAACATCTCAATACATAATACTAATCTAAACTACTTACAACTAACTTACAAATTTCATTCTACGACTAAGGACTTGTGTAATCATTGCAATTACTTATAAACTGATCACATAAGCCGTATTTACGAGACAGCTTGTCCAAGAGTAGGACTTGGACGAACTGTCTTTACAAAAGGAAGTGGCAAACCTACCTTGTGCATCTCCAACTGCTCCACCTTCACCGCCTCCAGTTATATTGCCATCACCTGTCGTTGAGCCATCAAAGCCTATAAAAAAACATACAATATTAGTACAGCATTGACAAGAGAGAATAATTAATTTTGTGAAGATTAATATTTACCAGTCATTTCCATATTCGAGTCATCTTCGCCGAAGTTTGTTTCCTCATTGTTAGCGCCATCGTCGTCATCGTCCCACATACTTTCGTTAACAAATTCGGGTTCCATTTTGGGTGCCACGGCGTTGTTTTCGTCCTCATCAGGTATCGTCACAAATTCTTCTTTCGCCGATCCTGACGGCCCGGCTTCTAATGGGTCCACACATTTTCGTTTCGCAGGTCCACTTTGTGAAGACGACGAATTATTTGACGCTATTGATGGCCTATTTGGTCGTTTAACCGCTACTGGAGTGGTGGAGGGCTTAGAATCTAAATCAGTCTCTAACTTAGTCATAACGGATGATTGCCTTTGTTGTGACGACCTCGGGCCTGGCCTAGAGGTCGGCTTTGGTTTGGATGGCGTGGAACTTTCTTCATTTTGATTTCCGGTTAGACCTTTCACTTGAAGCTGTTCCGCGGTACTAATAAACGATGCTAACTCTTCTTGCTTAACATTAACTTCACCTTGGTACATAAACTGTAATAAGTCTCTTAATGCTGAATGACTAACATCTTTTAAAAATACTGAAACAAAGAAAAACACTGTTAGATGACTGAAATTAGGAATATAAATTTATATACTATAGAAATTTATCTTACCTATGGGATGTTGTGTTGGATTCATTTTGAACATTTCTTGAAAAAACGGAGAACATACTGATAAAACTAATTTGTGTGCCTGTAGTAATCGGCCTTCGGCAGCCAGCGTAACATCTACTAGATCTCCACGCGACAGCAGGCCGTGAAAGCCTGCTGACATGTTTGCATGGAAATTGTTCCAACATAGTGAAAATTGTTCGTCCGACGCCATGATGGCGGCGACCCCGAAAGGAACCTGAAACAACAAAACGCAAGTATAAATATCGATATGCCACCAAAGATATTCACTGTGTAACAATAAATTAAACGATCAATATTTACCTATCCTAAGCTTTGTACTTTATAAATCCGATATTAGAAACATTTGAACAAAATAATAAAACAATGTTTCTAATGTAGCACTGCACGCACTGTCAGTTTCATCCCACGTCCTCCCCGTTTGAGCGTTGTTCACGATGTGATGACGCAAAATCGACGTATACTGTGTCGTCACAACGGGCAAATTGCACGAAGAATTGCACGAAATGTATTTCAGCCAATTATTAAGAAAAAAATAATAATTACCTGATTTGGTATACTAGAGTCAATCGCTTTTTTATTTGCACGTTTGCTGACATAAAATACTTCATAAAATTGGGCTTATTTCGACATACACAAATTCTGGTGGCGGGGAACAGTACGTTTTGGTGTTGTAACCAGACGACGTGATGTCCGACGTTAACCAACTGCGTAAAAAAGAGAAATACATTGTTTAAGATTGTAAATAAAAATAGGTAAAACCTTATCTTCAAGAGAATAAAGTATTAGATTACATATTAACATGTTACTAACAATATTATTTATAAAACCGTAAGTTACTTTAAAATTAAATCACAGATCAAAACTCATAGCAGAGAACAGAGATTTAGAAAATAAAAATTGATGTAAATAGGAAGGTAGTAGGTAGGAAGTTTTTTCATTATCCGATATTTTTTTGATGTGTTTTTAATAGCTTTGGTATGTTAGTAGTAAGTACCTACCGTGTCACGTAGTTTATTAGAAATACCTACTAAGGCTACGTACTTAGGTGTTAAAATTACTGTAGGATTACGAAAACGAAAAGAAACATAAGTATAGGTACTTAAAATAAAAGGTAATATCTATACTTAACAAAAAAACCAAAGATGAATAGTAAGAATGAAAGAAGAAAGATTTAAAATCTTTGAAAAAAAAAACATCTTCGTTCGGTCAATGATATTATAAGTACTTAATTTTTTTTTAAGTACTTACAATATCATTGCGTTCGGTACCGTCATTTAAGTGTGTTACCGAAAAATGTGCGTTTTTTTCAATTAAATACTGAAATACAAAAATAAATAATATTAGATGGCTGAAACATTTTTATACACTTACCTACAAAATATAGATTCTTAGTTTTTCGTTTGTCTCGGGTACAAAATAAAGCTATAATAAAGTTGTTCCACAAGCCTTACCACGGCGTAGAAAGAGAAAGGAATAATACCATCTCCAAAACAAATACTGCAGATCAAAATAGACCTTATCGCAATGTAGTTTGGTTTATTTATGCACGCCGATCAGGCTTTTAATAATTTAATGTTACCAGCTCATACAACTTTGAAGCATTTCGTGCATTTTGTTATTTTTCCACAACATTCCGGTACCGCGCTGTTTTTATTCGGCACATGTACGGGGTCCACTAGTCTTGATATTTATTTTAACTCTGGTTGGAAGGAGATCATTGATTTTTGTTTTTGATTATTGTTGTTTGTGTGTTTGTGTTGTTTTAAAATCATGTTGGTTCATTGGTTGATTTGGTAATAATAGCAACCCGTTTAGAAGTACATACAAACTTTTTATTTTTAGGAAGATCCTGGTGGTATTCTATTCGATTAATGCTCCATGTTGTTTTGAGAAATAGTAACTACGAAGAAACAGTTGAAAATTCTTGACGAGTAGAATATTATACAGGTCCAGACTCGGGTGTACTATGCCAAATCGAATACCAAATAATCGAATATCAATTGATCGACCACTATATGTCGAACATCTAAATACTCGAACGTTCTTAATATCGAATGGTTAATAAATCGAACATTCAAAATATCGTACACTCAATACATCGAGTGTTCAAAATATCGAATGATTGTTTGATCGAGCGTTCAAGGCATCGCATATTCATTCTATCGAAATATCAATACACTGAATACTTTTTATATAGAATACAAGAAAAACACAAAATTTACTAATAAATCACATTTTAATCTTTAATTATTATCTTTTACAGGTACATTTTAATATTTTGTGTGAATTGCGATTGCACGGAGGAACTCTAATAAATCCATGTTGTTTTTACTGTTTAATATTTTTTCAATCGCATTGTCATCTCTTTTGCCTCTTTTTTGTGGAGTAGGTCTTTCCAATCCCGCGTTTGCTTTTTCAATTGTCCTATTTGTTATAGCTTGCTCCTTAACTAAAAATTCTATGGTAGCATAAAGACCCCTTTTGTGCTTATCAAGCAACGTGTTCCATCTTCTGTGCCATCCTTCAATGTTATTTTGAGTCCTAGGCAAACCCAGTGTATTATTTTGAAACACAGACCACAGTGAAGGTGGAAACATGGGTGCTGAGCGTGCTATAAGTAATTTATTATTTCCCGTCTCACGAGAATTAATATTTCCCCAAACATAATATTTTCCAAACCAGTTGGTGATATCACTTGCCTCGTCGGGTAACACTTCTTCTCTCAATTTATCGAAAGCATCTGGTATCTCATCTTGGTGTAAATAAGCAAGTGCGATAATGTGTCTTAACTTGACAGCAAACTCAGCATCTTGGCCATATTTACTTTGCAAACCATTTTGTTGAATTTGACGCCATACATTTTGACCTAAGTGGAATAGACAGCATTTGTGTTGCGCATCAGGAAATTCTTCTTTTACACTATTAATGACCGCCATCTCGAAATCCGTCATTATTACTCGTGGGTTCAATTGGATATCATATTCTAGAGCATATGCCTTTAGTGCTTGAAAAAAATACAAGTAACAATTTAGCGTCTTATTCGTTAGAAACGCATATACTAAAGGTACGTAATAACGATCTGTACCCGTGTCCACCAAACCATGTATACTATATATTTGTTTGAAAAGTATAGGACATGTTGCGAAGGTACCATCCATCACCCAAAGTTGTGATTTATTTAATAGTATTAAATTCGATTTCGTTGCAAATAACATAACACAGTTTTCTTCAAACTTAACCTGACGCCCTAAAAGTCTTTCACCATCAACTTTCTGCAATCTATCGGGGATGTTTATATCATCCAAAGTAATCGGTTCCTTTGGCATTTCTTTTCTTCTTGCTCGACGTATAATTTGCGATGCTGCTTTTTTGTTTGGCAGAGCACACGAACTTGATTTTGAAATGTTGGCCTCATTTCGCTGAATAATTTGACTCGGTCTATCAAGCGAGCTGGTAGCATCACTTTTTAGGGAATTCCTAAAACGTAGTTCATCTACCTTACCAGGATCTGGTGCGTGATTATGCTGCGTTGTATAGCTTTCCAACAAATGCTCCTTTCTTCCGTGCAATTTTGTTGTTGCAGTACTATTACAATGGTATTTATATTTGTAGGAACAATGCCAGTAGAACTTGTTATTAATATTTTTGTTTATTGCCATTACATAGCCATCCAAAACTAAGACCGACTTGCGTTTTTGGGACAATTCTGGCTTATAATAAGACCCTACAGACATTTTTCACAAAATTCACTTGTAATGCACTACTTAGTCATAATGCTTTTTGCAGATGAACATAGTTTTATTTATGAGGTGAAAACAATATTACAATGTATGAGGGTAGCCTGAAATAAATATGACTTAGTTGTTCGTTCAGAAATATACTTGTTTTTAACGAAAGTTTATGTATTGTAATAAAATTATACATTTAATTTATCTATGATTAATTTTCAATATAATCATAATACTCTTCAAAAAAAGAGGTAATCATTTTATAAAAGTGTTTAAAATCGAATAAAAACAACATCTCCGTGCAATTGCAATTCACACAAAATATTAAAATGTACCTGTAAAAGATAATAATTAAAGATTAAAATGTGATTTATTAGTAAATTTTGTGTTTTTCTTGTATTCTATATAAAAAGTATTCAGTGTATTGATATTTCGATAGAATGAATATGCGATGCCTTGAACGCTCGATCAAACAATCATTCGATATTTTGAACACTCGATGTATTGAGTGTACGATATTTTGAATGTTCGATTTATTAACCATTCGATATTAAGAACGTTCGAGTATTTAGATGTTCGACATATAGTAGTCGATCAATTGATATTCGATTATTTGGTATTCGATTTGGCATAGTACACCCCCAGACTCCGGTCGTGGTGAAAGACCGAGAACCTGGTGAAAGTCGCCGGTATTCGGTGTATGCGAAAACCACAGAACCTATGTATATATACGTAAAGATTTTTGTGCACACGTGATTAAATATTATTAAAAATAACTTCTATAGTTAATAATATCAACATTTTTCATTTTAAAATACCTTAGGCCATGTATCCGCGAGGGGAACAAGTTGCGCTACAGGTCACGGGGTGTCGCAGCACTTCTCGAACCTAACCTCACATTATTAAGTAGGTAGGTAAATGAAAAAAAAATACAAATTCTGGAAAATAAATGCAAAATAAATTGTTGGAAATGTAGAAAGAGCAGTACCGTAGGTGTAGAGTGGACTTTTTGTTTGGTACAGAGCATCCTGTATTGAACGGCATTCTCCTTTGAACTTTGAAGTTTCGCACTAGAATAATATCGACGGTTAAGAATCAATACGTAGTGTCTATCTCAATAAAGTTAACTTTACAGGAGATAAAAAAAAAAATTCTCGGCTTTATTAGAAAGATACTTGAAATGTGTATAGGTATATGTAAAAATAGATAAAATATGCTGAGATATACATTTTGAGATAAGTGCCTCAGTAGGCCAAGCCAAATTTAACTTTATATCTACCTGCATTAAAAAGTGAAAAACGTAAAAAACTGAGATAGACACTATTGGTTCTTAACCGTCGATATGACGCTTTAATGGTTATTTGACATATATTGAGCTATTCTTTTAGACATATTCTTGTCTATTACCTTTTTTTGGTTTGTTTAAATGATTGAGAGTCAGTTAGGCTCCAGCTCAGATATATGGTATAAAGTAGTATTGAATTATTTATCCTATTTAGACTGCAACAATGTAGTCACTTTTTTTATTAAAGAAGTTATTTATTTGTTAAAAAAGACTAAAATGATTTTCTAGATAAAATGGAGATTATTAACATATTTTAGTCTCGATGCATTTAGGTCGAAACCACACCACGCAATCGGATTCCTGTCCGGGGCGACTCTGGGCCGGAATGCCGGATGGCATTGCCATGTATGCACACTCCTTAATAAATTGCACGACAGCGCGACGAAGCGGGAGGGAGGTATGCATGGAGGGAATGTGCTGGCCGATTCAGATTCAGATTCGATAACCAAAATTTTTTAATTTCAAATCATAATAGGTACTTTCAATAGAATAGCATACTTACCTACAGTATTTTTTTATTATTTTCTTTGATTCTCGTTTCGATTGTTATGTTTTCTTTTATTTTAATTTTGATTCTCAGATTTTATTTAGTTTTTTTGTAATTTGAAGCAAACATTTTACTTTTACTTTTATTACAATACCGAACATGTTTTTAAAAATAAATGTTTAAATGGTAAACCCTCCATATTGGTGCCCAAGATACAGGCTAGCCTAGTTTGGGGCCAATGTAAAATCTCTGTATGTAATTTTTGAGTAATAAAGTTTTATTATTATTATAGTATGAGAATGAGCTTATTAGGTAATATGAATCTCAGACCAAATAAAAAACTTTATTTGGTCTGAAATTGATGATTCCGCAAAAGACCGATTCGCCATTGGACTGTTCGTCGACAGGACCATTCATTTATTTCCGTTTCCCCCCAACAGAGTATTTCACCTGCATAGCGATTCGCAAACAGGCGATACGCTTCCGTATCGTATCGAACATTAATCATTGTTATCGTTGGAATCTTCTAAACGCTGTTCACAAGTCCAAAACCCAAAAATTTTGTCAGTTTAAATCAAATAGACGTCCGCTATTCTTCCAACAGCTATATTGTATTTGCTGTTGAGGGCAAGTCAAATCAAAACTTTATTTGGTCTGAAATTGATGATCCGCAAAAGACCGATTCGCCATTGGACTGTTCGTCGACAGGATCATTCATTTATTTCCGTTTCCCATCAGAGTATTTCACCTGGGTCCCCCTATGTTGTTTCGAACGCCGCGCGCCGCCGCTGTTGCGAGTTTGCGACACACGCTGTTGCGAATTATTTTTCCACTAGTGTTGCCTAACTATCGATAGTTGATGTACCTAAGTATCGATTGTTGACCTCGAAAAATAGTCACAATATCGATAGCCCTATCGATACTATTGAAATTTTACAATACTATCGATACTACCGATAATATCTATCCAAGAAATTGAGCAATACTATTGATAAAGTGCAATACTATCGATAGTATGGATACTATTGGGTATCGATACTATCGATAGTATCGATACTATCACTATTATGGCACAGTATAAATCTGTCTACTGTGATTATGGTGTATTTTAAGCTGCAATCACTGTCGAAACTATCGATAGTTTTACTACATCGATATTTTACCAAAATTCAATTGTATCGTGTTGGATTCAAACCTTTATGTGAGCTTTTGCTATTTATTTCGTCTGAAAATATTTAAAATTATTTAAGTAGCAAGATCTAAATTAACAAATAATATAACAACATTTATTTGTAGAATAATAGTTTGTGTTTTGACTTCCATCCAAAACTCTCTTGACGGCGCGCGGCGGTCGGCCATATTGAAAATTATTAGCGGCAATTTCGTGTGATGATACCGACCGGTGAAAAATTGAAGAAATTTAGAAGTTAAGAAATTTAGGGAGGTATTCATAAAACGAGTTCGTTAAAACGTTTGATTCACAGGTGTTCTATGAGGCAGTGAAAATGTTTTTCGAAACAGCGTCTTTCGCGACTACTTCATTCGAGTCCATGAGCTTTCGAACCTGTGAGGCAGTGGAAAAATAATTCGCAACAGCGTGTGTCGCAACAGCGGCGTTCGAAACAACATCGAAACAACACAGTCAATCTCGAGTGTGATACGTGACTTAGAAAAGTGTAACATCGAATAACACGTCCCCGTAAAATACGAAACACTTAACAACGATCGCGATCCGCGATCAAAAATGATCGTGATCCAGATTGGTAATGTACGAATTAGATTGACGGATTGATGCATCTGATCACAAAATATCTAGATATTTTGAAATCCAGATTGCGATCCGCTGATCATGATCAAGACTGAACGTGTAAGCGCAAGATCGCGTCAGTACACGCTGTGCGCTCTTTGAAAATGGACGATGATGACACGCGCCACGTCTTTTTATATTTTTAAATGTTTTTATATATTTTTTATATCCTAATATTTAAAAATACAGGGTGAAATTGAACACATGCGACAAATCGAAACGGGAGATTGTACTCGTCATTTTGAACAACTTTTACTATGGGACCAAACCTGAAATCGCGAAAAAAAATCAGCTGTTCCCTACGGGTCCCCTCCTACATTTATGTTCGCATAACTCGCCAAAATGTAGGGAACAGCTGATTTTTTTTGCGATTTCAGGTTTGGTCCCATAGTAAAAGTTGTTCATAATGATGAGTATAATCTCCCATTTCGATTTGTCGCATGTGTTCGATTTCATCCTGTATAATTTATATGTAAATAATGAAATAAAGGAAATCTTCAATATTTCTTCCAGTAGCAAGATAACGTAATGTTACTGCAAGTTTTTCTTCAGGTGTCATACTTTTCCTCATACAAGTATCTTGTTTGGTTATATATGGAGTTATCATTTGTAGTAACTCATCGAAACATTTTTCCTGACTAAATAAATCGAAATCACAAGCATTCGAACGTATGAGGCAGTGAAAATGTTTTTCGAAACAGCGTCTTTCGCGACTACTTCATTCGAGTCCATGAGCTTTCGAAACTGTGAGGCAGTGGAAAAATAATTCGCAACAGCGTGTGTCGCAACAGCGGCATTCGAAACAACATAGGGGACCCATCCTGAAGTAGTTTTGTAATCGTCAACTTCAGCAGTTAGTTGGATTTCATTTAATAGATTTAAATGAGTGTACAATTCTCTTTTAAGTAACCACTGTTTAACCCAGCGCCTTTTTCGAATCCCTTTCTTGACTGTTAAGGCCAAAACAAGGGACACTACTGCTTCAACTTTATTTAAATCCATGACGACAGATGTTAACGCGGCAGTTACGATACACGGACTGAAGAAATCAAGATTGACTCTAATGTTGTGACGAGATCCTGTGATCCAAGATCACGATCAAAGCTTAACCTACTGTCATGCTCTAAAATAGCATGCTAAAAGCGTGCTATTGAGTATGCCCAATACGAGCATGCTTATGAGCAGTTTACATTTGCTAGCAATAGGTGCTAGTTTTAAGTATGCTTCTGAATAAACAATGCTCAAAGCAAACATTCCAAATACACATGCCATTTATAGCATGCTTTCTCGCTCTCTGTCAGTTCAAACAAAGTCATGGACAATCAAACAGCGATCCGTATGGAGCTGAATAAGATCATCCTTTTTCTGGCGATGCAATGCATCCAGAAGCTTCTATCAGCTTGGCAAAAAAAGAAAAGAAAGAGAACTAGCATGCTCAATAAGCAAACCTGTTTAGACGCACTTAAAGCAGCCGCGCCGCAGGTAACATGCTCAAAAATCGCACGCCTGTCGATTTTTAAGCAAACTCGAAATGAGCATGCTAATTTTGAGCAACATTTCGACACACATGCTATTAAGTAGCAACTGCTCAATAGAAGCATGCTTTCATGCTTGAATACCTTTAACGATCACAATCGAGATTGACTGTGTACGGGCCGCCTTACGCAATTAAGGTGCTGCCTGATCCTGATCCGTACCGTATATTTACCTACATAATAATATTCTGTGCTCTGGAAAGCTCGAAAAGAGTAATTAAAAATAATTACAAAAAAACATAAAAACAACCGACTTCCAAAAAAGAAGCTACAATGTGAAAAATTACTTTAATTTCGGAAGGCGGTGTTGTTGGGTTCGCATTTCCGACTTCCGCGGGGCAATTGCGTACTTAACACATTATCAGTCGGATTCAGTTTCATTTTGACAGTTCAACAACATTCATTGCGTTATCGTTATTACGTGTTGAGCAGACAAATTTTTAGAACTTAAGAAGCAATGGATTAGCAAGTGGCTTCAAAATGATTCAGATTCCGATTGATAGTGTGTTACGCAATAGGGTGCTTATTAAAGTTATTTTTCACTTTGTAGTGTCTTTTTGGAAGTCGGTTGTTTTTATTTTGTAAAAAAAGTTTTTGTTTTTCACTGGCTGGCCGCATACGTCCGGTTTCCTGATTCGGAATTCAGATTCGGAGACCCTGAATGCACGCATTTCATACAAAATCTTCTCTTTAGCGCACACGTTCTTATATTTTCCATCAGGGTTTCCTAACGGAACTAAAAATATTGGTGGTTGGTGGTATCGGAAATATTGGTTACATCATTCATGTAGTGGCGCGTGGAGGCACAAATCTGTCAATCACAAGTACAGACTTGACTTCAAACAGTGGGCAGCAAGATAAAGAAATGTTACAAAACAGAAAAAAAAACATTCAAAATAAATTTAAAGAGGAGCTCAATCTGTTGATTGATATTGTGAAACAAGGCTCGGGAACTACCAATGACGGGAATACCGCAAGGAAGTTTTTCGAGTTTCCCAATAAAACTGCAGCTATTACTGGGTTGGATCAAGACCTGATAAAAAGATTTGCTGTTATTTTGCAAGCAATAACATCTGGTGAGAAGATCGATGTCATCAAATTTAAAGATTTTGCTCGCAAAACAGCAGAAAAGTACGTGGAATTATACGACTGGTACTACATGTCATCAACAGTACATAAACTATTAATACACGGAGCTGACATAATCGAAAAAAATGATATTGTCCCGATTGGGACTCTCTCGGAAGAAGCCTCAGAGTCTCGAAACAAAGATTTTAGGAGGTTCCGGGAACATCATTCGCGGAAAAGAAGCAGGCAAGATTCTAATCAAGATATCCTAAATATGCTTGTTGTTTCTTCGGATCCTTTCCTAAGTGCACAAAGGCCGAAGTTAGGTGCCAAAAGGAAGACAACCTTTTTTGCTGAAACTCTCGACCTAATACAGTTTCCGGAAACTGAGTTCGAGTTTGTAGGTATATCCAATCTGGATTCTGACTCGGAATTGGAGTCCGACAACGAAAGTTGTAAATTAAATTTGTAAAATTTAATTATTTTTCTATATGTTCTTTTGTTATTTATGTTAGTTTATTGTACAGACGGCAGCACATCAAGCTACCAGTAACTGTAAAATTTTCACAATCAATTTTGAACCTTAGGCTTTAGCGATAAAGTTGAAAATCTATTAAATAAATTTGACAGATTGTAGAAGCTTGATGTGCTGCCGTCTGTACCAATATGTTTAGTTAATAATTTCATAGATTATTGTTTCAAATATTTTGTATAATTGAATTTATAGCACTTAGATGTTATTTTTGTTACTTTTGTTTTATTTAAATTACCTATCAATAAAAAGTATATATTAGGTCCTTACATATGAAATTGGCGTTTTGTATGGAAGGAACAAAAAGTCGAATATTTTTTAATATAATATATTTAATTAATCAAAGTATGAACCATTGTTTTCAATGCACTTTTGCCATCTTATAGGTAGTTCATTGATCCCTTTACTAAAAAAACCAGTCGGACGGGAATCAATAAAATCTTTGAAGGCGATTTGGACTGCCCCATCGGAGTTGAATTTTTTCCCTTGCAAAAAGTTATCCAAATTGCGAAAAAAATGGTAATCTGTTGGAGCAAGGTCCGGGGAGTACGGAGGATGTCTAAGACATTCCAATTCAAGCTCTTCTAATTTGGTAGCCGTCTGTTGCGCAGTGTGTGGTCTGGCGTTGTCGTGAAGCAGCAGTGGCGTGGAGCGATTGACCAGCCTTGGTTGTTTAGCCGCTAGCTTTTCCATCATGGTTTGTAATTGCTGACAATAGACATCAGCTGTAATAGTCTGGCCAGATTTGAGAAAACTGTAATGAACAATACCGGCACTAGTCCACCAAACGCTTACAAGTAACTTTTTTGGGGTTATTTTTCGCTTGGGGCAGGATTTGGCTGGCTGGCCAGGATCCAACCATTGCGCTGAGCGCTTCCGATTATCGTAAAGAATCCATTTTTCATCACAGGTAATGATTCGGTTTAAAATACCTTCATTGTTGTGCCGGTTCAGTAATGTAACGCAGCAGTCGACGCGCGTTTGCCGGTTTGCTTCAGTCAATTCGTGAGGTACCCACCTTTCAAGCTTTTTAATCTTCCCAATTTGCTTCAAGTGAATTAAAACAGTTTTATCACTAACATCGAAGCCTGCAGCTAACTCGGACGTGGTTTGCGATGGGTCCGCTTCCACAATAGCCTTCAATTCTCCATTATCAACTTGGGTCTCAGGCCGTCCACGGGGCTTGTTCTGCAGGTCGAAATTTCCAGAACGAAAACGTTGGAACCAAAAACGAACTGTGTTTTCTTTTGCAACATGACCGCCATACACATCATTCACCCTTCGAGTCGTTTCCGCAGCACTAGTGCCACGGCGGAACTCGTACTCGTAAATAATGCGATATTTTAAATTTTCCATTTTGTAAAATGAGTGACGCAAACAGAAAAAACAGAAGAAAAAAAACAAATGAATGACGGTCATCGAAGCACAAATACATGAGTAAATAGCTGTACAAATTTGAATTTGGAATTCCTTACCAAAGAGGAGAAATTCGTGATTAAAGTGGCCAGTACGAAAAACGCCAATTTCATATGTAAGGACCTAATATTTACAGTCTATTTTTTTTCACATATTCTTGATATTTGGAGAAGAAGCATGCTTCCTAACGATGTTCTTAACTTTGACACAGTTCACGGATCGTTTTGAACAGTTTCATATGTAAAAATAAATAAAAATATTTTGACGATTTTTAAAAAAAAATCGGCACCTACAACCATTATGTAACATATGTCAAAAAATCATAAATAATTAGTACTATAACCTCCTATAAGGATATTACGGTTATCCCTGCCGTTTTAGAGATATTTCGATTTTTCATACTTGCTCCATACAAAATTTTCGTAAAAAAAATATAATTCCTTCGTTTTTGTGCAGAATCAATTTTGGTGTCATTTTTGTATATTGTTATAACTAATAGAAGTGATATCCGGCATAAAAGCTGGCACTTGCAAAATAAAATGCCTAAGTCTATGAAAGCCGATTTTCAGCCCACCGTGCGCCGTCTCGCTCGACACGTGTGTCGCGGTGTGCGGGGGACGCGTGTTGTCGGTCTCTTATAACGAAGCTCCCTGGTTGATCCTGCCAGTAGTTATATGCACAGGTTATATGCTTGTCTCAAAGATTAAGCCATGCATGTCTCAGTGCAAGCCGTATTAATTAGGCGATACCACGAATGGCTCAATATATCAGTTTTGGTTCCTTAGATCTTACTCAGTTACTTGGATAACTGCGGTAATTCTAGAGCTCTGGATTACATGTATTAACATGCAATCCAGAACTCTGACCAGTGATGAGATGAGTGCTTTTATTACATCAAAACCACCATTAAACACCATTTACTATAGCATTAGACAGAAGTAAAAAAAGGCTCTTTTAGGGGCACACTGTAATAAAAGTACAAAAAACATTATTACAGTCAACTTGACTTATTCCAAGTCAAGATTGACGTGGAGTTAAATATAATCAATTTAAATAACAACAGTCACACTTAATTGTACTTACTTATTTAACCTATCTACCTTCTGAAATTACAAGGCTTTTATTTAATATTATTTAGTTTTTACATAAAATATTGTCGTGTCAATGTTTAAAATCTAAAAGAAGCAGGGGCGGACAGTACCGGGAACGTTTTTCATGTCACTATAACTCTACCAAGTCTAAAATGTTACCTATTCCCTTCATAAGTGTAATTCCCTTTATACGTGCTTTTTTATAAAGTTGTTTTAAATAAACTGATTGTTACTAAAAATTGTTTCATTTCATGACCACATCAAAAAAAATAATCAATTGTTTCATTTCATGTTTTGTTTGATCTACTCGTCACGATGCTAGGATAGGTACCTATCCTAGCATCGTGACGAGTAGATAGATAGAATATGCTTTATTGTATGCCATACATTGTTACTTACAAAAAAAAAAACACATACATTATTTATTAAAATTGTTTGAACTTAACTTGAAAATAAAAGGTTTCGTACTCCTGCTTCTGCAGCCTCTTTTTTCTAATGTTATAATAAATGAAGTATCTATAAGTAAAAAAAAAAAAAACTCTAAGTCTAAGTTCATAATAATAATAATAATTATTATAGCCTCTTTATTTCCATAATAAATGACTTATAAAAAAACAAATATATCATAGGATTACTATTACATAAATTCGCATGCATAAAATAACAAAATTATTACAATTCATATCATGATTATAAAGTTACAATCGCATAGCAAATAATGTTCTAAATTAATAAAATTATTTGTTTCCCTTTATTAAATATAGATTTAAAAAAAATATTAAATAAATTTCAATTTTCAAAACAATTTATAATTTCCTTTATATATTTCAATATGGACCCCTCATCAATGTGTTTCATTTAGAGATTAGATTTTCTTTATTACTTCGTAAGTAGAGAATCTATCTAGAGCAGTCTAAAACGTAGTAAAGTCGTAGTAAAGAGTAGAGTGGTTGGTCGTTTCGATTTCCGATCTTTTACTGAGTATAGCTTTTTATAAAATGTTGTTGCCTTTTCTATTATGTCAGATCTTGATAATATTTTCTTGCCGTTCGTATCATCCTTTATATAGGGTACCTATCCATCGTTTAGTGGTATTAAGATTTTTAAGTCCTTTCTTTAAACTACCTGCTGATTCGAGGTGTGTTTTAATTTCTTTTATTCTGTTCTGTGCGTTCTCGTTTCATTAGTTTGTAGATGTTTTTGTAGAGGTACTTACCTCTACAAAAACATCTTTTTCTTCTTTTGTTAGATATTTCTTCTGAATCAATTCACTTCATCTGGTAATAAGACATTTTATGTGAACGGGGATGGTCTCCCGCTTTGGTGTTGGTTTGTGTCGAATTGAATTACTTATTGGTTTTTAAGGACTCTATATTTTAATTTTCTTCTAGTTCAATTTTGTTTATATTTGTGGTTAACGTTTGTATGAATTGTTTTTTTTTTCTTCTAAAGTAGGTACTGTACTGAATTTGGTTTTATAATTTTTGAAATTGGCTCTACTTTTCTTTATCGGTGCAAACTGTAGTGTGCTTCTCAAGAGTCGATGGTCGCTGGGAAACGTTATATTTCATATAATTTCTATGTTTGTGATGTTCTCCTTTCTATTGGTTAGTATATAATCGATTTGACTTTTTCTTTTCTTTGGCGAGAGCCATGTCCACATAGTTTTATTATTCTTTTTGAATAAACTATATATTTGTAATGTATAGTTTATTTTCCAACAAAACTGGAGCAAATTTTCACCTCTTTTGTCTCTATTTCCGAAACGGTATTTGCCCAGTATTCTTTCTTCGCCTGATACTCGCTGTCCAACACGGGCATTAAAATCGCCTAATATTATTTTCTGGTTTTTATATTGACAATGTGCATCCTGCAGTTGGTTGTAGAAGTTATTGATTTCTTGGTTGCTTGCATCAACCGTTGGCGCGTGTACTTGTAAAATGGTGAGTTTTGTGTTGTCAAAGTTGAGATTTAAAATGCAGATACGTTCGGATATTCCAATGAAGCTCTCAATGTTTAGCTTATATTCTTTTTTTATAAGAAATCCGACTCCATATTGGCCTTTTGTTTCTCCGAAATAGCAGAAAATATGTTAATTTTCTTCTAGGTATAATATTATATCCTGTTCTTCTTATTTCCGCAAGGCCAATAATATCGTATTTTATTATTGAAATCGCTCTCTTAAAATCGAGTAATCTTTCATCAGATAGTATCTAACGATTTTGCATTGTAGGTGCAGATGTAGAGACATTTTTAGTGGAGGTGGAGGGTTGTAGTCGTTATCTCCCGCGGTGACAAGCCGTATTGGGAGATGTGAAGGGGCTTCCGTTACTCGTTTTTTGGCGATGAGTGTGCCTCAGTCGAGCTTGACACCCTTTTTTCGGTGGTGCGTTGCACATATGCATATGAGGTAATATTGTTTGATTTATTTTTCTTCGTTATCTGTTTGACAATGTCTTCGCTGACCACGGTGGGTTGGTGGTCATGGGTTTCTGACAGATTCCGTTTTTCTTTCCGTGTGTTTCTTGCGTAGTTCTCATTTTTGGGGCTACCTGGTAATGTTACTATTTTGTCGTAGCGTAGTACAACATTTTTTCCGAATTTAGTAAGAAGCCTACAGAACAGATAAATCTGGTTTGTGAAGAAACCGATGGATGTTTTCGACTGCAATTTAATTTGAAAATGAACTGTTTGTTTTCAATTAATTAAATAAAATTTTATTCGAGAACATCCATCGGTTTCTTACTAAACTTCAACTAAATCCGACGATCCTGGTTACTTATCTCGTTTAGTGACTGTACATGATTCTGCAGTGCAGAGCAGTGGTGGCCCAGTGGTATCGGCCGCGACTTACGAGTTGTAGGTCGTAGGTTCGAACCCAGACAGGCGCTTTACTTTGTGTAAAATTATTTCATCACCACTGCTCTCAAAACGGTGAAGGAAAACATCGTGAGGAAACCGGCATGTCCTAGAACCAAAAATTCAAAGACATGTGACATCTACCAACCCGCACTGGGCTTGCGTGGTGGATTACGGCCCACTCCCTCTCACAGAGAGGAGGCCTGTGTCCCAGCAGTGGGAACATTATAGGCTGATGATGATGATGATGACATGATTCTGGACCCTGCTTTAAAATTTTTTGCCAAAAAAGTCATATTTCATACAAAACTGCAATAATACGTAATATATTACCTATAAGGAATAAAAAACATAACCGACGAACAATTTCAATTCTCCAGACTGGTAACAGCATAGAAATATAAAAAAATCTTCTTTCCTATATCATATGGGTAACAGTTTCCGCGTCGATGTCCCTGAGTGCCACCCTGTATGTAGCTTTAAATTTTAAAGTAACAGCGGCGCGGCGGCGGGACCTTCTAGAAAGTAATGGCGCCCCCCTTAAAGAGATTTCGCGATCTTCTAGGGGTCGCCCACACGTTGAAAACCCCTGATTTAAAGAGACCTTCGATCGAAGAAAGAATTGTCACAAACAGATGAGGCCTCAGCACTTGCGACTGTGAGAATTTTTAGGGACCTAATTGCTTTGTTATCCTTAGACACACCACCACACTTAAATATATAATAATATGAAGCTTCGCTGTAATAGCCTTGACAGTATGATTAAGCAACACTTTAAAAAATTCGGGAATCATTCCCTATCAGTAAACAGAATTACGGACAGGATTCAACAAAAATTATCATCGGCTGGTAGGTATTTAGCAACACGGATGACGATTACCACAAGTCGTGGGTTGTCTAGTTCCGACTGCGAGTGTCACTGTCACAGGAGTTAGTGATGTATCAGCTTTGGATGTGGTGTGTTGCGCTTGCGCTGGTAGCGCTATGGTATGCGCCGGCGCAGGCTGTAGTTGGAGGCGCTCCTGCTTCACCCCCCGAACCTGATGCTGCGGTGATCTTCACCCAGCGGCATGGATTCAGCGCCCGTATCGAAGGAATCAAAGATGAGAAACTTGGATATTACAGCTTCTTTGGGATAAGGTAAGGTTTTAATTCAACTTATGTAAGTTTAAGCACTTTAAGTAATATACTTAGTACATATCTGCCTTGGTATTTGAAAGTGATTAATGTATATCCTTACCGTCCTAAGTGTCATAAAGCTGTAGGTCGTATGTCATCAAGGTTTGAGATTTTGGCGATCATAGGATCGCTACCTTCAAGGATCTAAGGAGCAATGGTTATGTTATGAAGACAAAGCAGATCGTAAGTTATTCCTTGAACTCTGTCTTTATTATAGGTTTTATATGAATGCTGTGTAGTACAATCCATAATCCTACGACGGGTGGATATGATTTGATGATAGCACTTAACTTTGTCATGGTTCCTAACTTGTGACTTATCAAGTACCAACTGTCTTATTGCATTTATTAGGACGAACAGGTACACATGTGTACTACAAGCTGTACAAAGTTTTACCAGCTCAGCCCGAGAGATGTTTTTTACCATCGATACGAAAAGAGGAAGAAGGTCCAGTGGTTATGGACCGTAGTACAGCTGCTGAGAATGATTCTATGGATTCTTAGAGCCAAATTGCAATTACCAGTAAAAACTTAGTTATTCTTCAGCAAGATAAATGTTTAGTAGTAACTCAAGGTGTCATTGCCATGTGTATACACACGGCTACAGTTCGAGCTATATATTTCCAGTTTTAGCTGATCTCGCATTGTATATAGGTTTTTCGTATAATTGGTAGATATAGTCAGAAATCAGCTTATATGCGTTATATGCTCGATGTGTAGCCGGGCAACCTCAAACCATGCATGACAAGACCACTGTTTGAAACTGTGACTAGACCGTCGACTATAGTAATGTCATTGATGTTCTAGAAGAGGGAGGTAATAGTAAGAATGGGAAAGCAACTACCTAACTAGCATCTTCTTTTGCCTATTCGCCTTCCATTATTCTAAAGAAAAAATGGAACTTGAGCCCATAATGATTTTGGGACGAAAATATAAAAAAAAAAGTCCAGTAATAATAAAGGCTCACTAAGTTACGCCATAAATAAAATCGAATAATAATGTCAAATCTAATTTTGTAAGTGAACAGTTTGGCGGATGCTGATAGTGGTTTCCGCTGTTTTTGTGGCCGGCAGATTATCCATGTACCTAGTAGGTAGGTACATTCATGTTATTGATATCAAGTTTTTATTAGGTATCAAGTACAATAAAATTATTCACTTTTATAAGTATTTTTGGTAAATTGTTCAAAAGCTGTCCTGCAGGGTGAAAAGCAAGGCGTAAAATGAAAGGCATTGCGTTCGATTGCGATATAATCAAAGATTGCGATTGAATGTGAGTTAAGCAGTATCTGACCCCGCTGTTCCTCACTCCTCATGTCTTTTGTTCTCTAAAGAAACTTAGCGTGAGCGTATTAGCATGTTTTATGAAGGCGTTTAAACTAACATTTTATTCTAAAACATTTTTTAAGTAGCGTGACACATTCAAAATTTCAAACATATTTTTTTACGATATTCGCGCCAGTACAAGATGCTGAACCAGCTCTCCGATATTCGTTTCTCCGATGAACGGTTTGCTGACAGACAAAGAACAAAATCATAATTTTCAAAGTTCTTATTTATTCCACTACCTACACACTATATCATTTTAAATATACCAAGTCATTACTTGATCAATTTATGTATAGATGGCGATTGAGAGTATGCATTTGAGTGAGCATGAGCTCAATTTTTTACTTAATTTTTATTACTTAGGTATTTTACATCGCTCACTAAAAAGTAGTGATCGATGGTATTTTACTTTTAAATTGTTTTCTTTACTTTTTGCTCGGGACGTTTTTTACGTGTCTGCTACACGTCTTTCTACATCGTTCTCATCTAAACTAATATTATAAATGCGAAAGTAACTCTGTCTGTCTGTCTGTCTTTTCTTCACGCCTAAACTACTGAACCGATTTCGATGAAATTTGGTATAGAGATAGTTTGAGTCCCGGGAAAGGACATGGGATAGTTTTTATCCCGATATTCCCACGGGATCGAAACTTACGCGGGTGAAACCGCGGGGCGCAGCTAGTCTAAAATAATTTCAATGCGAATGATGTTACCTACCTATATTTGTAGGTAAGTGTTCTATATTTTGATTTAAAAAGTGTCCATGCAGTTTTTTTGCCCGTTCTTGTCCATGAACGTACTGCGCTTTGGAGTGGGTGGGCCACTAACTTCATCTTTCTGACTGACCGACTCCATGGTAATTCTAAAGTGTCTATAAATTAAATAGTTTAAGTACTTAGAAAAATAAAAAAAAAGAAGAAAAATCTGTACCTACCCTCAAACTCAAACTCAAAGCATTAATTTCAATTTTGAATTGTCATGAAGTCGGTAAGTCCGAAAATATGAAACTAGTTGCGTATTCCAAAGCGTAGCTATGGAGAAGAACGGGCAATAAACTCCATGGACACTTAAATTATATACATATTTTTTTTAAATATTAGTTAAGTACTTGTTGATTTTATAAATATGTGAGAACGACGATCTAAAAAAAATTCGTAAGTACGCGTTAAAAGCGTCCAGACTACAGCAAATAGTAACAAAACAACAATCCAAAAATAAAATTAGGTATTAAAAATAAGTCGAGGCAGCTAAGTGATGACCAGCTCCAACTGACGGCGCCCGTTCACGAACAAGACGAATAAATCAGCACCATTTAGCACATGAACTTTGTCAACAGATATGCAGAACCACCGGTGGGTCCCCAAAGGTTTCAGCGGCCCATCCGCCGCTACCTAGCCGGGGAGATGATGGCCAACCAACAGTGCCTTCCATGTCCCCAACCAGACCCTTATCAGCCAAGGCGGATCATAGGCCATGAAGACTGCTTGTGCCTTAACGTGTACGCCCCTAAAATGCCTGCTACGGAGGAAGGTGGGGATATCAGACAACATAAATAGCTGTTCCACCGCAGTTGTAGCCCGTGAAATTAAATTTTTCTTGTGTTTTTTGCAATTTCAGGTCAGTTGCAGGTTGTATCTTGATCAAAATAATATGATTCGCGACTATAACGGGTACGTATTTACAGAATTATAATCATTAGAATCATTCATAACATCTTTCTAAGTTAGATTTGTACCATAAGAACAAATCTCTTATAGAAAAGTGCTTATGTTTTAATTATTTTACAGACTATAATTCTGTAAATAGTAGGTAAATACGTATCTAATTTCTATTATAGTCGCGAATTATATTTTGATCGAGATTCAACCTGACACTGACCTGCAAATTGCAAAAAAAGTAAGAAATTTTGAATTTCGCGGTCTACCACTGTGCATTCACCTTAAAGAAGAATTTTGTTGACACTAAATTGAATGTTTCTGACATTCTACAATACCTATGTATTGCAGGAAGCCCGGTTGTCTTTTTCATCCACGGTGGCAACTACAGGTCTGGATCGACAGCATCGTATGGTGTAAGTTTTTTTTCTTGCAATGTCTTAAATCATGAATCTTTCTTCTTACCTAAATATGCGTGCTCGGTGTGCTGGTATGTTACTAATTACAAATTTGTTTCAAGGGACAACATTTGGTTCAGAAGGACACGATATTGGTAACTGCCCAATATCGCCTAGGATCACTTGGGTATCTCAGCACAGGACAAAGAGATGCTGGAGGAAATGTTGGTCTTTTTGACCTGCATTCTGCTATGATCTGGGTAAGGGTAAAACTATGTGCCTGTACTACACTTATCGTTAAATACGAATTCCTTTATATACATTCTATATGTATACCCTAGTGGTTCAAGAAAAAATCTGTATTCCGCTTTCATATCCGTCCAAAGGCTTAAATTATGCTGTTCCTTTGTTTTTTCAGAGAATTAATTACGTGTTCGAAACATGAAATAGATCCAGTAACTTTAACTTTAGATAATTTCATAAGGGCCCATTGGTAAATCTAGACAGAAATATAATTTAAGAACGTGTGGTTATATATTTACAGGTTCAAGACTACATTCAATTTTTCGGTGGTGACGCAAAACGGGTGGTTGTGATGGGTCAAGGATCTGGTGGCAGTGCAGCGTCTCTCCTAGCAATGTCTCCCGAAGGTCGCTCGGCTACGGGAGTGGCTGCCCTGTCCGGTGCGCCTCTGTCTCCGGGGGCCGTGAGACCTGACCCAGCTAAACACGCTGACGCACTTGCTGAACGTACAGGGTGCCCGAAAAAACCAGCTGAAAGTCTCCTCATATGCTTAAGGCAACTGCCTGTAGAAGAACTCGTGCAGGTACTGAATAGGTACTTACTTAAATAATTAAAAACAATGTAGTTTAGAGTGACATTGAGTTTGCCAAAGAGCTATGGAACGTAGCATTCTGGGTGTGAAAAGACAGTACAAAATTCGGAACATTGCGCTGCGTCCAAAACTGGTATAACAGACGTAGGCAAAAAGGGTGCCACAGCCAGGCTTAAATAGGATTCAGCAGGCCACATCACATCAGCCGCATGCAGAATGACAGCTAGGTAAAAGTCTCCTCACAGAGATCAAAGCGATGGCGAGATGACAGACGCGTACCGCGACGGATGGTTTGAGGAGGCGCGGGAGAAGAGTTCCTGGAAGCTGGAAGGACTTGGGGAGGCCTTTGCTCAGCAGTGGGACAGTATAGGCTAAAAAAAGGGGGACTATATTACTGAATTAAACTCTAGTTAGAGTTTTATATCAAATTATTTAGGAGTCTTTTATCATATTCATATATTTATCGACTTATTACATATACGTCAAACCTACGACTCTCTATGACACATGCTTGAACGTTCGAATGGAACTTCCTTCAAATATTAGCGGTCTGACTCGCGAGGAGGTCAGAATCTCTCAAAGAGGTCTCTACATTCAGTTACGCCCACCTTAGAATAAGAGTATTGGCATAGCTCAAGACTTTTATTCACACCATTCGAATATCCAAGCCCTACCTACCTAACCTATCAGAAAATTACCTAAGTCTCGGGGAACAAATATTAGTTATTATTAGCAGTCTGACTCGCAAGGAGGTCAAAATCTCTCAAAGAGGTCTCTACAGTACCGTATCTTAATAACAGAATTTAGTTTAAAAATTATCATATTTAATGTTTACAGGCGGATGAGGATTTGAATATGGACATGGTAGATACACAAAGATTTTTGGAAGAGATCTCAGGACGTTCAGGTAAGTTATGAACTTATGAGTCATGACAGAGCTTGAGAAGAACAGCATACCAGCAATGGTGTTTCAGTACAATATTATAACTAAGTACCTATTTAAGGTAGGTACAAAATAAAATATAAATTACGAAAAAAAAAAACGTACATACAGACGCCAGCACATCAACCTACCCGAAACTGTCAAATTTTCCCAATCATCTTTGAACCTTATGCTTTAGTGATAAAGTTGAAAATCTATTAAAGATATTTGACAGATTGTAGTAGGATGACGTGCTGGCGTCTGTACATACATGTAAAAAAAACCTCGCTGATAACATAACTTCCTCCTTTTTTTAAGTACCTAGGTTAAAAATGGGGAATTATGTTGACCAGGTGCTGGTGCCAGAGTGGAAGGTGCAGACGACCTCCGAGGTCTGCCACCAATAGTCGCTGAAGCTCCTGCTGAGTCACTCAGTAAGAAGCAGAAACGTGTACCACTTCTCACTGGTGTTACCTCTGCCGAGACCTCCAGAGCTGTATTTGGTAAGGCTTTTTGTCACAATATGATTATATTTTCTGTAAAATTTTGTAAACTCTCAGCTCATCAAAATCATTGCTTGATGCAGTTGTTTGAAGAAGCAGCCAGCATTTAAAGAGGTTAAAATATTCTATCCTATTTTTTTTGTCGACAGGCAAATACAACAAATTCTTGACGAACCAACTTCAAAACGTGAAGGACTTCTTAAAGAAAGACGTGATTGGTGGTCTTAAGAATGTGGTGCAAGGAGTTGAGGGTCTGATCCCTCTGGCTGCTAACGTGGAAGCCGTGCTGCCTATATCTGACTACTACCAGGGCTTGTTCGAACAGGCCTCTAATATCGTTGATGGACTCTCCGAGGTTGCTGAAGCCACAGGTAACATAGTTTTTAGAGTATTTGTTAAAACATGCGAATATTTTGTTAAACAAAATTGGTGTTTGCGGTAATGTAGGAATTGGAACAAGAAAATTTCATCATCAACATCATTTCCGAAAGGCGTCCACGGCTGGACATAGGCCTCCCCTAAGCACCTCCACTTCGACAGGTTCCAACAAAAAAACGTATTCTTAAAAAAAAAAGAGTTAGTACAAAATTAGTCCTATCCTAGGTAGTTAAATTCAATCTAAATATCAACTTACGTAAAACGATAAACGGACACTGAATTTTAGAGTCACGTTCAGTAAAGCGATTGCCAATCTTGCTAACATACCAAATAAGTAAGAAAAACTTATAATATTTTAAAATGTTGTGTATTTTAAAAGCACAGACGGCAGCTGCAATTCAAATAACGAACCATCGGACCCCAATAGTCAGCCCCCTAACTGAAGGGTCGGACCCTTTTTATCCTTTGTAGGTAAGGATTTTTGGTTGGGGTTTGGGCTTCCTAGAAACCAAATCGATATTTTGTAACACTTCTTGGAACTGAATTTTGATTTTGAAATGAATGAATGCAGAATTAATAAATTTCGCTAAGATGTGCATCTGACAGCCCTCTCCAAGATGTCTTTTGTTTTGAATATAAAAATCTCAGAACTCCTTATGTTCAAGTATGATTGGCACAATGTGATGTAAGTACTTACCTATTAAAATGATGTAAATCATGCGTTTCTTAGAATTGAAATCGTGTTCGTATACTGGATAGAGGCACTCTAGATAAAGAAATAAATCATATTAATGAGTATCTTATCGCTAATAGCGAACTCATAAAACCCATTGAGAAAACTATTGGAAAGATAATAACATCGTGAGAAATATGATAATGGGGATGTACCAATACAATAATTAATGATCAAATATGAATCATAGGAAACAAATAAGTAGAGTATTCAAAACAAACTATTAAATACATAAAATATTAAAGGAAAGAACATTAATTAAAAATGATGTGTCAAAAAAGAAACGGTATGATTCCGAACAACGCTGCACGCGGCAGTGCTGCCGCGTCACTACTGGTTGCCAAACATTTTCTATAGGTTTATATGAGATTACATTCCGAGCACAGCAGCAATGTGACGCATCAATGTCACGCAGCATGGCTGCCGTGCTCGGAATGTAATCTCATATGAACCCATAGAAAATGTATGAGGACCAGTAGTGCTGCGACCGCACTGCCGCGGCAGCACTGCTGCGTGCTGCCGAGATCGGAATCCTACCTTTAAGCATAATCAGCCTGTAATGTTCCCACTGCGGGACAAAGGCAAAATGTCGAAAAAGAAACAACAGTACTTACTTAAATATAATGAAGTAAGTAAAACTGCATTCTACCCAATTTCCGAATTTACGACATGATGGATTTCTGGCAAACACCGTTTGGCTCGGCAAGGTACTACATTACTAATGGTAAACCTCATATACCTACCTCACATACCTACCTTAATGATAATTAACCAACTATAATTAACTAATTATTTCGTAGGTGATGCTCTGTTCAACTTTCCGGCGTACCAGAGTGTCCAGCAATGGAGTAATGGCGGCGAAGCCTTCCTCTACAGTTTTGAGCACGTTGGAAACCTGTCTAAAGGATGGCATTTCTTACCTGGAGTAGCTTTAGCTGGTCAGTATTACCTAAAACTATTCTATTATGTATACATATTTTCTCCTAAAACTGGTGTGAAACTACGAAATTCAATGATTTTAGACTTACTTTGCAAGGGTAGACAAAGTAGGAATGCCTGGAGAACGAAATTTTCATTGTGTCTTATCCTCGAAACTCCTGGGGTTTAAAATATTACGGTACTTTACCTACGACTTTTGTACCTATTAAAAAAATGTTTCACGGATGTACCCACAGCGTATTACCTAGGTACCTATATGCTTGATAATACGCTAGTAATATAGTTCAATGCTTGATAAGCATGTGAAGACTTTCCAATGAACGCAGCTGGAAATTTGTCTAAACCTTAAAAACTTTTACAGAGAAACCCGGCGAAGAGCCGATAGTTACGCCCAAGAAAAAGCAAGGTCCCTCCCACGGCGACGAACTAGCGTACATCTTTGAGCCTTTAGGTCCTGACGGTCAGCCAATGGGTGGCGAAGTCTCGAGCACGGATGCTCGAGTACGCGATAACTTTGTGGGCCTGATCGCCAAGTTCGCACATGGACCGGAAGAAACCAAAGGGAAGAACACTTCGAACGGTTTTGGTGGTCTGTTCCCTAAGAGTGCTGATCAATTTTTGAAGATCGGTGAATCTTTGTCTATTGACAAGGATTTCAGGTGGGTTCAATACCTATTTTTTTTCTTTTATATACTCAACCTGTTTCATTTTGATAAGTACCTGAATAACAAAGTTCAAAAAGTTCAGTAGGTACATAATGAGAAAATGTATCTAGGAAACAAACATGTAAAACGTGTAAACGCCTGTTTATATCTTATGTTGTATTTTTTCTAGATTCTGTCAGATCGGTCTATGGGGTAACATGGGCGACAGATTAACAGGGGCTCTATGCAAGAATCTTCTCGGCAACTTATTAAACCTCCAACAACTGCCTGTCCAGCTGCCAAATTTACAAGGGCAAGGGCCACTACAGTTGCCTGGGCAAAATAATGCGCCATTGTTACCAGGACTGTTGGGCCAGCAGCCGACCAAAGCTCCTCAAAGGCAGCCACAGAGGCAGCCACAGAGACAAAAAACTACTCAAGCACCCTTTAAACTCCCTTTTGATTTTTTGTTTAAATAATTTTTAAGTGTTTTAATTTTTTAATTTTGTTCTGTGTATAAATTTCGATGCCGTAGGTAGATGATAAACAGGAATTCTACCGAAATAAAAACTATAAAATAATAACGCTTGTTTTATATTTTACATAAGTAGTTGTTTTTAAACAAAATATTGTGTAGTAGGTACTAACCAATGACAATGAAATTCTTGGATTTACTTGGAAAATTTAATTTAAATGATGCAAGTACTTAGTAAATTATTTATCACTAGCTGCGCCCCGCGGTTTCACCTGCGTAAATGTCGATCCCGTGGGAATATCGGGATAAAAACTATCCTATGTCCTTTCCCGGGACTCAAACTATCTCTATAAGCCGTTTTCATGTTATGTCGTGACAACGGAAAACGGGTTTCATTTTTATATATATAGATTTACTACTTGCGTCATTTATTTACACATCTGCAGGCACAATTCCATAGATCGACCTGTGTTATCACTTATCACAATTGCCTACCTATTGTGGACATTGCAAAAACAGGAAAACCGGTTTATCGGTTGACCGTACGGCGTACGTACGTTAATAGCAGACTGTCTGCATCTGGAATTATATCAAGAAGCAACTATATTTTTCCTTCAGTATTAGTCAAACATTGATCAAGATGAATCGTGCTTGTGCTGTAATTTTGTTCCTTGTGTTCACTCAATACCTGATTGAGACGACTCAGGCCAAGCCTGAACCTCAACCAGCTGCTGATGGCGCTACTTGTGGCAAACATGGAGACCCTGTAAGTACTTTACTATTTTATTTTGTTCTCAAAATTTCCGGAAACTACGTGTTTTGGCGTGTTCTTCCACTTCTTTCTTGGCTTGCCTTGCCTTTGCATTAAGATTTCTATTATTTGTTTATTTTGTGGCATCGTGATCTTTAAAACCTTTTATTCCGTAGATTTGCCTTATCGACTTAGCAATCTAACCTCGTTGGTAGATTCAATTAGTTTTGGATTGTTAGCAACGTTATAAGACTTATTTAAGTTAAATTCTGCCGTTAATCTTTTGTGGCAATTTTGAAGATTATGCATGTGGATGTGCACCCTAGCAAGAAACTGAGGTAGCAAATGATAGGTATAGATACTTAGAAAAGAAAGAAATAATCATCAATAATTTTAATAATAATCAATCATTTATTTTTTTACAGTGCAGTTCCGACAGTCAATGCTGCGCCAACACTCGTTGCCACAAATACGCCAAAAAATGTCAAGTTAAACTAGATCTTCCAAATAAACCATGACATGGATAACCTTGTAACAACAGCAATGTGAAATAATGGAGGAGGACCGATTTGTAAAAACTTTGATTAAAGGATTTCAATGATATTTTGTCTTCAAAATTATTCCTAACAATGCCATGCTGCTATCATTGGTACTTAAATCCATCCCCTTTGTTATCTGCCTACAAAGAAGACTGTGCCTAGCCCTATCACCTGGCGAATACACTATACAAGCTTTTCTGTTACTTATATACTTTAGTTTTATATCATGGAATGAGTAAAATATACCCCATACTGCTGTTAGTCAAGGGTTAGGTGAGGTGAGGTCCATATTGATCTTAGTAATTTTTCTTCATAAGTGCTGATGTTTATGTCGTAGTACTCGTAGAGTAGCCCCATTTCTTAATCTCCTAACTTATGTCAAGGGCAGGGCTTTTTTACCAGTCATCTTATCATTTTTATCCGTGGAATAAAATTAACGTCAAAAAGTTCTTGTATGGAAAAACTGTTCAAAATTCAAAATTTATTCTCAGTAAGTATAGACTTATTCTAGATATGAAAGTTTGGTGGAATTTGCCCTAAATCTAGTTAAGTAATTAACTTTCTTTATGAGCAAAATACGCAGATTTCGTTTGGTTAAAGAGTTACAGAGTAAGATGACGACTCACTAAGTAGGTACAGCCTAGGTTAATTTTGATGAATAAACAAAAGCCATAAAACCCTTTATTGTAAAAAAAATATTAAGTACCTACTTATATTAGTCTTATTCTACGCACGAAGAATTTGCTGATCTTCGACTATGGGACAATGATAAGATTTTCAGGTGCAATGAGGTCTCCGGCGACTGGGACGCGGAAATTAACTGGGACCGCGGTCTAATTTTAATATTTTTCTTCCGGCGACTGGGTCCCAGTTAACCGGATGAATGCCCTAATTACAGACACAATTAAAAAGCCATTGTGTCTCGCGTGGATCCACGTTTAAGCACACGAAGGGTTAATTGTGGTCCCAGTCGCCGGAAACCTCCAATTAATGTTCGGAACAAGTCTGATTCTGTTCATTTTGGTTTGAGACGTTCGATCCTTGGCCAATGGAATTAAATCTGCGTTCACTTTGGTTGTGTTAAAAATAAGTAAAACACGTTTCGAAAGCGGATAAAAAATACGGTTGTCAAAATAAACAACTGTTTTACCGTTAGTAAAATGTCTGTTCACAGTATGAATTTATAATTAGGTATGTCAATGTTAATGGTGCCTTTATGCTAATTTAGAAATGAATGTCTAATGTTGGTGTTGCTTGTCTATTTATTTTAAAAGTACCTAGTCACATTAAATCAGCTTACCTACCTAACATGTTGATGAAATACAGACTAGGTACTTAGGTAGGCTTTTAAATTGTTGAGATTTAAAGTTGTTTGTACGAGTACCTATTGCTTACCTACTTACTGTTATGTAACTATTCACTAGTTAGTTAACAATTACTTAGTTTATTTCTCACAATTCTCACGCACTTTTACCTGTAGTGTACAAATAGTAACAGCTGCTAGTTCAAAAATGCAATATCTTTAAACTCTTTCAAAAATTCAATCTCAATCGATGGGTAGGTGTTCGGAATGTCAGTCGAAGGGGCTCAGTCGTATTGTCGATAACCCTGTGCCAAATGTCAACAAATCCTGCATGCATATATATTGTTATCTATTTTCGTTTTGGTAGTACTAACTTTCATCGCTACTCTTTTACCTACTCCTATCCTTTCCATGGTGCCGTTGGTAAGTTTAACGCGCGGTAGCCTGCTGGCCTGCTGTTGCTTGACTATTGGCAGTGTTTTCTGCATTTGTTGCAACTTTGCAACCGTGGGGTCAACCTGCTATTCGATTATCTGGTTTACTTATCTTTGCCACGACTACTATCTTTTGGGACAACTCCGAGAACGTCAATACACCGCCTGCCTGAGTGAATAGTCTGGCGGAAATTTTGTCTTGTGTGTTTTCTTGTGGTTACTGAGAAACAGCCGAGACTTGTAAATATCTCACCGTGATAACTTAGGTGAAGTGTATACACCGGTAGTTGAAGGCACTATTCTGTACGGCACTTAGGTATGTCATCAGATTAAATTATCATACAATAAATCCTCGTCATTTGATTCACAGAAAACCATCGGTTTTCCCTATAATGTAGGTCAATTTGTCACACACAATTGTTTTTTAAAGTAACATAGGTATTTAGAACAGATAAGAAATCGTTGGTTTCCAATGGCACTGTACCGTTTAACAGATTAGTTGAAAAATATGTTGATGAGGTTAATTGAGTGTTTTTGTTTTTAAGTCTACAGGTTGTTGAAATATTGGTGTAATAAAAAGTATCTACTTGGTTACAGTTACTACTCCTATTTAACTAGATAATAATATAACACAGCGAGATGACTTAACTCCACCATCGCTGTCAGCGGGTAGTGGCTTGGCTAGCATGTCAAAAAGCAAGGCTCTCTGCAATGGTGCTAGGCCTTTGAGTGGCTCATTGAATATCAAAAACACAAGAGACCAGCTACCTACATAATACTACAGTCCAGGCAGATCAAGTCTGCCAACTGAACAGGAGCCGAAATTTTGAACTTTTTCTATTAATTAAACGACAATTGCATTATTCTTCTTAGCGTGTTGATGGCAATCTAATTACAGTCAGCCCAGAATTTGGCTACAAGCATGGCACCTTCAGTAGCGTCCATCAGCTCTTGTAGCGTGCAGACAACAGGACATGCTGGACACGATACTATAAAGCGCCCCAATGTTAGTGGGACAGCACCACATTTACACTCCCAGGGTGGAGTCTTTTGTGAATCACCTGAGCAGGTTTTCTTTGCTTCGGCCTATCCGAAGTCTATTTAAAGACTTCCAGGTAAGCCAAGGTAACTCGTGCCCAATAATAGCATAACAGACTATCAGTAGCAATTTCATTTTGACATTTCAACAACATTCATTGCGATATTTACGTTGTTGAGCAGACAATTTTTTCGAAAATATGAAGCAATTACGGTCGGTTACGGTCTATGTGCGAGATTTTCAGCAGGTAGAAGAAAACCCTACTGTAAGTACATTCGGTCTAGCCAATGTTGTAGGTAGATTATCAATTTTATTGTTACCTAACTAAGGTTGTAAATTATAATAATTCACGAAGGCTTCTGTTACTCATCGGCCATGATGCCAAGACTTCCGTGATTCATTGATGATGATATTTTTATAGAAACAAAGAAGAAGGATGTTACTTTAGCTCTTATGTATGTAAGAGGAAGTCTGAAAGTGGCGCCGTGACGAAGTTGAGTGGAAGTCGGTCGTCATGGTATGGGCACGAGATGCGGAGGAATGTGGAAATAAGGAATAAAAATAATATTTGTGAGGAAGGTTTTGAGCCTATTAATGTAAATGGCTTTATAAGTAAGACCGAAGAGACAATAAATGGATTGTGTGAAAGATGATATGTCAAGAAAGGGGATGACTTCAGAGATGATGGTTAGTGGAGACTGTGAGAGAGAGGTTATGGCGGCTTCATCTTCCATACAGATGAAGCCGCCGCAATAAATTGGGCTCTTGCCGTTATCCCAATTTGAAGAGTTGAAGATGCAGTTTTCAACATTTCTGGTTTTTTTTGTCATTATTTAACTACAAAGTTCTATTACTTACAACGAGTGTTTATGACTGTCGATATTGCTTTGGCGAATCTTTGGCATTACAAAGAAGTCGATGAGCTTTAATTAATTACAATAATTACTAACAAAAACAACGTCCTGTAATCTGAATATTTTTACATCCGATAACGCTTGGTCAATGCGGATGCAGTTAATGTGAGTTAATCAGAAAGTATATTTACTTGCATGCAACCACGAAACCCCGTTAGTATCAACCTTCATTTCTCCACAATGCGTCACCTTTCCACAGTTGTACTTTTCTTTGTGTTTACACAATATGTAATAACTACTGCTAGTACTGTGCCTAAGGATGTTGAGGAAGTTGGAGCTATTGAGAAGATAGATGTACCCCTACCTGAGACCCCTGCTGTAGCTCAACCAAATTCTGTGACGGACGACTTAAAATGCGCTCAAATTGGAGAACCTGTGAGTATAAAACGCGCTTCTTTGTATATTTACACGGTAATATTAGATATTATTATTACAGTGATATTTATGTCAAGTGCAAGAAATTATATTGAAGATAGTTGGAGAAGTCAACGTTCTATTCTGTTATTGGTTGACCATGATCTTTATGAGAGGAAACATTGGTAGATAGATTCTTCTTAAAGTAGCAAGTATGCACCGGTGGTTAATTAATCTTGATTTTGGATGTTTTTTTAGTTAGCAAACAAAACAAAAGGACCAGATTTTGATCTGACGATGCAGATTTTGTAGTTTCCAGATGAGATTTTGACAGAATACGAAGAGCCGTTAAATAGGATAATATTTTAATAGCACAAAATAGTATAAATGAACTGAGAAGTGAAAATTAAGTAAGATTAACAAATGTTGTTTCATTTCTCCAGTGTATCTTCCACGGTGACTGCTGCTCGCGGGCTTGCCTAGGCTACGCGAAGATATGCGTGACCTGAAGATGTTGATGCAAATGAAGATTTATACATAGAAATGTTTACCTTACTCTAGAAAGTAACACTTCATAATATATACCTAAGATAAGATGATGATTATTGTAAAAAAAAAGATGACATTTAACCATTAGCAATTGTACAACATCCAGATGATCCAGATATAAATTAAAATTCTTACTTTTTATATTAAAGCGTTTTCTATTTAATTCTCTCAGTGTAGTTTGTACAGCGTAGGTACAGCTAGATGATTTTGTCTCACCCCATTCATATAGCTAGACAGCTGAAGCGCGAATTTTGGCAATTTACATAAATAAGGGTTGTGAATAAATACAATCCCGAGGGTCCACCGTGTAAAACCAGACCCGTCCTTGCCACACGAAGTTACTGGTCCTGCGGAGCATGAAGTACAATAAGATGAAGCGTTTCAATAAGGGCTAAGCTATTATTTAAGTTTATTATTCTTGTCGCTATGAAGGATTTCGATTTTTTTGTAAATGTATTCAATAATAAATAGATTTTTTAATCTGTACTTATACAATGTTGTAAAGGACATCGTGGGAACTAAAAAATGTTACAAAAAGCGACTTTTCAAGTTGATGATGACAACATTTTGTACGCGAAATGAACTTAAGAAAAAAATCGTGGTCATTGTAAAGATAAAAACCAGACAAAAAAAGACGGGTTGCACTCCGGGAGTGCCGGCAGAAGTGAAAACTTGAATATTAACGTTGAAATAAATCAACTATTAATTTAATTAATATTACTAATTTTTTTTTCAATATTTCTGCGTCACTTTTTTCATTAATAGATGCACTTTGTTCAATTTCCATATTTTAAACACTTTCGGTCTTATTCATAAAAAAGCCTATTGAAGGTTTAAACCATTCATTAGTTAAAATGCTCAATAGGCCTTTAAAACATTCGATAAAATTTTGTATTCATAAACGCTTCATAAACGTTCTATAACTAGAATGTCCTACAACTTCTAAATGTTGCCATTATAATGAAGTCATCCAACAAATTGGCCAACACATTAAATCGGCATACGAGAATATCTGTTTACGAACCGAATATTTGTGTCCATAGACATTATTACGTATGAAAAACTAATTTATTGTCTACAGTTTCAACAGTTTTGACGCGAAAACGTCATGGTCGTCATGGAAACAATATGAATATGTCAATGAATGAATTTGATATTGTATGATTGTGTCAAACTAAAAAACTTTTGAATATTTTTTTTTGTATTTAAAATAAATGAAATTAAGACCGGAGACTAGTTGCAATAAAGGGCAAAGAATTGAATATTCGTTGGAGGAGGATAAGGTGTGTACCTACTGTTACAGCTAAAATGTGTTCAAAGTAAGTTATGTTTTGTAAACATTCTCAATTTCTTATACTTACCTATGCTTGCTTTTGCTTCTAATCCTTAGATTTTTTGGAAGAATTGGTCAGGGAGAGGTCTCCATAATAGAAAATAAAAACACTGTCACAAGCACTAACGCTAAACAGGGGCAGCCTGGCATGATTTACGAATTAGGTGCCTATCCAATTTACAATTTTACGAAGAACTTCGTTTGCCTGTACAAAACTCATTTGTAACAAAAAAAAAACCCGCCATAAGAATAATAACGACTGTTATTTTGATGCCGCTACTGATTAATTAAATCAGTATAAATAAGATAATGAAGAGAAAGAATTTATAACATTCGTTTTGTATTTCAGGTCAATAGGACTAGTAAAGATGGTGCTTCACTACGAATAGCAGAAAATGAAACGGCCTACAGAAGAGATGGCACAGATGGCAAATGAAAAGCAAACATTTTAAAAATGTTGTTCTGCTTGCACAAGTTTTAGAAGCCAAATTAGAGTTTAGAGTATTGTTCAGCCGTGAACAGGCAAGAGTTACATACGCCAGCGTCAGCATCAAGAGCGACATACATTCGTTCCACATAAATTAGTAATTAGTAAATGAATAAATTAGTCATCAAACTGGAGTAGAGTTTGATTCATCTTCCATAATTCCTCTCACTATGGCCAAGACACCTTTAGCAATGTCCCACAGTATTTCTTGTTGCTATAATGTGCTTCGTTATATTTTTCGTCGCTTCTATTTTGTATTGTAGGTAGGTATATAATAATAAACTAAATTGGTTAAACAGAAGTTCAAAATAAATACAACTGCGGCTCCTCGAAGTACTATTGTTTACGAAACTGACTTTTCAAACATTTGTACGTCAAATGTCATTTTCTTCGGCCATCTTTGTCGTGTCTCACTTGGTTCACTTCGGTTGGCGCCGCCGTAGAAAGAGATGGGGGGGGGGGGAAATCTCTCCTGACGGTCACGTGTCCTGACGCGATGCCCTGACGCGAGTTTAACATTTTTTACCCATTACAAAAAGTGTTCAACGCCGCTAAAGAAGTTTTCACTTCAAAAACCTAGGTAAGTAGGTATAGGTATTATAAATTCTGTGACTCGGATACCTGTTTTAAAAAAAAGGACAGTATCTAGGCAAAACGACGCAACTACGAAGCCTGCTGTGTGTTGAATTTAAGTAGATCGAGGAACACAGCACTTCATAATTTTGTTATTTTCTAAGGGGACGGAGAGCTTGTGCATGTTGCACTACGAAATATAAATACTTAAACTGGTGAAGAAAGAATCCTATCTATTTTAATAGTGTCGTAAATAAATAACATAAGAAAGAATAACGGAATCAATTGATCAGTAAAAATACAACACGCTCAAAACAACGTCATGTAAACAATGTTTACCATTCCTCCGTTATCGGGCGCCATGTGGGTGCCGTTAATGCGAATGCCAGCTGACCCTATATCAGTACCCGAACACTGAGCTCCGTTAGTATCGACCTGCACCTGACCACAATGCGACGTTTCACTACCATTCTTTTGTTCCTTGCGGTCTCAACATACGTGACGTGCAGCATTGTCACCAAGGATGTTCCGATGAAAGATGCAGAACAAGAGAGCAGTGCTGCACCTGCAGCACCCGAAGTGGCACCAGTGGCGCCGATTGATGAAGTCGCACAACCAAATAGTGTAACTGAGAACGCGGCATGTGCTAAAGTTGGAGAATACGTAAGTTTTTAGAATAATTTTCCTTGTTTTGTTTTTGTCGATGATGGCAAGCCCGGCTGGAATGCGAATCGCGATCGCATTAGCAAATAACTGATTCATACGAGAATTTTAAATGCTACTCAGACCTTTCTATGTATTGTTGCAAAGCAGAAATTGATTGATTTTACCAGCTGCGGCCACGCGGAATCTGCCAATAACAAGGAAAAAGCTCGTTCAACCTATTTGAATATAAAAATACTTAGGTACCTACTACTAAAAGTATACCTACTTATTTAAATTAATTTGCTATTGAAAACATTATTTCATACTAATATTCAAATAGGCTGAACGAGCTTTGCCTTTGTATGACACTAGCGATACGTCTTGGTCTCTTGGACCTTTGTTGTTACATATTCATCCCTTCATGTTCTTCCCTCGGTAGCCAGTTCTATTCTCATATCACTCCTGAACATACAGCTGGTGCTTTTTCTGATGATGCTCTTTTGTTGGATTTTTTTAACCATAACTATTATTTTACTTTTCAGTGTATCAACCATAAGGACTGCTGCTCAAAAGCCTGTCTAGGTTACATGAAGAGATGCGTTTCCGGAAGAGAATTGGTTGGAGAAGATGAATAAGCGCATTGTATCCGTCAGCCATTATGTAGGTATCATTACGACCTTAATACTACGGTATTATTTGTATAAGATGATTCGGGGGACTGCATTCAAATCAATCAGCGTGGTATAATTGCGTAATAAGTGTATTAGTGAACAGTAGCAATGGCTTTCAATTTGACAGTTCAACAACATACATTGCATTATTTACGTTGTTGAGTAGGTAGACAAATGTTTCGAATATAATGAAGCAATGAATTATCAATATTCTTCAAAATGATTCAGATTGTGATTGATAGGGTGTTACGCAATTAGGGTGCTGGTATTATGTGAACCGAAACATGCATAAGTATTGGTTTTTAAATTGTTTTAAGTAAGTATTGATCTTTAGTGGACTCGACAATAAAGTATTTATTATTTATATAGCCGTGTTTTATTTAGGTACCTACTTTAAGAGTAATGTTGAGGTAAATAGATAGGTAGGTAGGTATATTCTTACCTACCTATTTCAACCTACCCCTTTTTACTTATTATGTAAAAAGGGGTAGGTTATGAATACTATTCATTGATGATTACACACAGTAAATAATACACACATCTCGTATGAAGGTAGTAGTATAATAAATGCAAAATCATCAAGGGCGGTATAAATGCTCGCTGTATACATATAGGTATACCCTATGGACAAAACTTCACAAGACCAACGTTACGGTATTGCAATGTTGTGATGAACGATGAAAGAAAAATGATTGAGGTTTATTATTGAAGGCCTTGTGTAGTTGCTGTAGAATTATAATAATATTCACATAGTTACTATAAAACGTTTTGCTGCGGAGTTACGATATCGTGCACATAAGAAATAACTATTTATTTTTATCAAATCCTGCCATCTAACGGAGGTGGTAGGAACTACTAAGTACGCTAGTTAAGTAAATTGTACAAATTTGCCTGGTTTGATGGTGTTGGTAGTGTTTTATATTGTTGAGGCAGTTTTTGTAGTAGTTGTAGTTGGATAGACAAAAGAGAAGAAAAAAGAAGAAGTTACATTTTTAAATAGGTACACGTATGCATGAAATTGGAATTTTTACAGTTTAATCAAAACATGAAATAAAAAGGAAAACCACACTAGTGTCCTCTTTTGGTACCGCAAAACGGGGCTACTTTGACTTCCAGGGTTACTTTGACAGGCGTTGGAACTACTTTAACAGAGCGCCAAAATCGGTTTTCACGTGTGCTCAGCAAGTGTGCGTGACCTCGAGTAATATTGCGCGAGGCGCGGGGTGTGGGGAACGCGTCAATAGCGTTGTGATCAGTTGTGATCGGCCTTGTCAAAGAAACCCTGGAAGTCAAAGTAGCCCCGTTTTACTGTACCTATGCAATGAAAATAAATATAGCAAAACGTTTATTTTTTAGTGGCTTGAAAAAAAAATTAATAAATTACTATTCTTTAGCTTTCCTAGCAGGATGGAGGGGATGGTTAAGGTGTGATAAGTCCGGTGGGTTGACTGAACACATCTTCATCAGCCTAATGCCTTCTTCAGTAATACTCCACAAGTCCGGGTGGTTCTTCTTGAAGTCATTGTACCATTTCGTAACCTGATAAAATTAACAACAAATAAAATAAGGGAAAAAAAATGACAAAACGAAAAAAAAATGTGCCAATTATTGAATTTTCATTTCCTTTGCACGATTCATAATGCGAAGCAAGAGAGTGCTTTACGATCGAACATTTTTAACTCCTTTCTGCAACTGTTTCTATTGTTATACTCCTGCTAGTACACAAAACCTTTTAATTTATATAGGTACCATTGTATAGATAATTTAATGGAGCTTAATTCTGTACTTTCAAATATTGATTTAATACAGTACAAACGAAAAAACAAAAATATTTCAAAATAAAATCTCGTCAATCAAGTGTAAAACCTGAAAACATTGTAGCTTCCGAAAAAATCTATTAATTAGGTACTTAAGTTTTTTGTTTTTATAAATTCGTTTCACCCATAGGAGGAACCCTATTGAAAATGGCTCTTTTATTCAAAGTAAGTAGGTAGTTTAATTATAATTGTAAAAACTAACTAATATAATACCTATATATTATGTAGGTATATCTATGGTTTTTTATACGATCAAGTGAGCATTAGGAGTCGTGCACTTTTGGATTTTTTTATTTATTACAATAATAATTGGATTAGGTACTCTCGGGCTTGGTAAGGGTTAATTTTGGAGGTTGAATGACGGATCATTCAACCCGAAACAACGGTTACCTACTAACGGTTGTTACGGTCCATGGGTACTGACTCCTTAGAGTATAATTATGTGTCAGCGATATACTGTAGTGTTTGACCTGAATTTGAGAAAATAAAACAAAAATTTAAAAAGTCCGAGGTAACTAAACCATTCAAAGTAGGTAGGTACAGTCACCGCTAAAATTAGATGACCATTATAGTTTTTTTTTAATGAAATAAAACCTTTACCTACCCTTTTGTACTTTGAAAAGTCAAAATCAATAACTTCTAGAGACATGGTAGAGTTAATAAGAGCGAAGTCAGCAATGGTCAAATGGTCAGCGGCAGCATAGCTGGTACCGAGGCGTTCCAAATACGTGTCAAACAAGTCCAGGACCCGGTACACGCGCTTCAGACCCTCAGGAGTACGCTTGTAGTCGAAGTAGATGGGCATTATCTGGAATTACATTATGAAAATATTAAAACAACTTATTTTCAAATTCATGGCAGCATGCTACGGACGGAATTATCAAAAGTCCGAATTTAGGTGAATTTAGAATCCAGCAGGTCGTGTTTTATTCAGACGAACTAGTAAGAAACTCCATGGATATGGACGTGCCTTCAGGTAGGTACAGCATAGTCTGAACTCCCAGCACGCTTCGCAGTGTTTCATTAGTCATTAGAAAATCATGAGGGATAAAGTAGAAATAAGTGTGACAAAACTTACGCAGTAGGCAAGTATATCAGGGTAGTATGTGCTTAAGTTGAACATAAGCCGGTGGTTGACTAAAGCCCTGGAAATGTAAAAACAAAAATGGTCTATAGATAATTAAGTAGTTGTAGGCTTTCATTTTGACAATTCAACCACATTCATTGCGTTATTTACGTTGTTGAACAGACACATTATTCGAACTTCTGAAGCGATGGTTTAGCAATATTCTTCAAAATAATTCAGATTGTGATTGATATGCGTTAGGCAATAAGGGTGCAGCTTAGAAAGAAAGAAAGAAAAATTGTTTATTCTATACAAATCTATCTATTACAGGTGATCCGAATAGTGACGTCAATAAAGAAAATTTGATTTCTCATACTTAGGGGTAATATCCGAAAATACCCCATGTATGTTCCGCGATTTTTGATAGTTTAGGTCTTTAGGAATTTTTTTTTTATTTCTGGGGAAATCTTCGGGGACATCTTTAAAAAATTATAGGTTTTTTTGACAAGCTCTTTTTATGATTTTTTTTTTTGCAATGCGATGTATAAAAAAAATATCTTCCTAACATTTGTGCAAGATACAATTTTTGTTTATCGAAAGTGATAAATTTACATTCTTACGATTAAAAGTTGATTTTAAGTTTAAAAGTTGTACTTAGATCATTAAAAGGTTGAGTTGACTAGTAGAACCTGTACCATTTGTTAACATTTTTAAAATTGAAAATGAAAATCTATTTTTAATCGTAAGAATATAAATTTCTCATTTTCGTTAAAAAAATTGTATCCTTCACTTGTTAAGTCCCATCGCAAAAAAAAAAAATCATAAAAGAGGTTGTCGAAAAAAGTTAAAAATTTCCCCAAAAATTAAAAAAAAAGTATTGATATTTCCTAAGCTATCAAAAATTGCGGAACATACATGGGGTATTTTCGGATACCCCTAGGTATAAGGTATCAATTTTTTTTTATTGACGTCACTATTTGGACCAGCCTGTATAAATAAAACAAAGTCGTTAGTTACACCAGGTATAACTCAAGAATGGCTAGACTGATTTTTATGATCTTTGATTTGTTGGATTTGTCTCCACCTCGAATAGAAGAATAATAACAATTAAAACATGGAAAACATTCACGAATTTTCTTTTTCTTGAAGATAATTCATTTTCTCTTAGATACATTCATTCTTATAAATTCTGAGGCGGTACAAAGTTCGCCGGATCAGCTAGTTATGATTAAATAAAGAATTGAATCACAAGAGCCCGAAGTTGAAACAACAATTCGCCTGATAGATCTCCTACTTACATTTAGTTTATTTTATTTTATATATTTGAGTTACTTACTTGAAGTTACGCCAGTAAAATACCTATTATTATATGTACTATTAGAATGATAACAAGTTAATCATTTAGCTTATTACCTTGCTTTAGGGTCTTTCGGGTACAGAGGAGAGTCAGGTTTGTATTTATCGCAAATATACTGTATGATGGCGACGCTCTCGCTCAGGAAGAACCCATCGTCTTCAAGTACTGGGATTTCCTTTTGAGGGTTCATCTGAAAATTGAGAAGGTAAAATATACGTGTCTGAAGTAGAGTATTTTTCAATTTAGGAGTTTGTAAAGATGGATGGCAGTCCACGTCCTAAAATGAGCATTAGTCACTAGCAAACCTCAACTAATTGATTGATGATTAATTGAGGCATATAGAATCAAAGTTAGTTAAGTGCCTCCATATCAAATTTTCAGGAACAGAAAAAACGAGGGGTTTTCATACTCTGAGTTTATTCTCTATAAGTACTTAGTTAATTTTTAAAAAGTGTGGCGCTTAGCTGCCTTTGATTCTATATGCCTCAATTGTGTTTGTACACAAGAATATGGATTAGGTCGATTCTGTATTCTCAACCTCAATTATAATGAGGTTACTTAACTATTTGACCGTTTTTCAACTGAACCGCATAATGTACATGTTTGAGTGCCATGCACATTGCGTTAACCGACGCTGTTATCAATTTATTATGTTTAATTACTGACAGCTTATCTGTATTGCTATAGTTAATTATAACGTTTGTTTGATCAACAGTCTACTATAATCTTTTGTGATAGCAGCAATGAAATATTCGTTGTGCCCATCCTAGCCGCTATCATTTTCATCATAATCATCACTCAATTGAAAGATGTCCTCTCCTACATTACACATAGACCTCCCTCAGCATCGCCACAACAGCCGGTTCTGTCTCGGTCGTCGGCACACCTAGTTGCTATACGGCACCCTAATTACGTAACACACTATTAATTGGAATCAGAATCATTTTGAAGCAAATTGCTAATCCATTGCTTCATAAGTTCGAAAAAAAAAAATCTTTTCAACACGCAAATAACGCAATGAATGTTGTTGAACTGTCAAAATGAAACCGATTCCGATTGATAATGTGTTACGCAATTGCCCTGCAGGTTTCAGTCCTTTTGGCACACGCAGGAAGGCTCATTGCGTTTCTTACATTGCGATATTTTTATACCTTCCCATATTCCTCCGTCATATGGTCTCCATTATAAAAGCTGACATCGACCTTCTCGTAAGGTACCTCCAACGCCTCCAGGACTTGTCTGCAAGTTAGAGACGGCGGTCCATCCTCCAGGTAGTATAGTTTCAGTACCATGATTCTGAAAATTAAAAATAGCGCCTTAGCATTTCTGTATTATTTGGTCTTTGTTGTGTTTGTGTGAAACGGTGCGTGAACATTTGAACATTGTCTGATAATTCATCACGAATACGTTCGATACATTTTCTATTCCGGCAATTGCTGCCCTCTTGTGTCTCTTGGCCACGCAGCACATTGATGACGTACCCTGATAAGTCAAGGAATTTCCATCAATTGGAATTAACTGTGATGTTAGGGAATTAACTAAGTATCAAAAGACGGTGACAGGCATCTGGTGTCTCATTAAGTTAGTGTGGAAATAAGAAAACTAATAGGGGGTCTAGAGACGTCGATAGCTGAATGAACTAGCTTGGTATCTGTAGAAGGATAAAATATAGGTAGATGCCCAATATTTCACAAATCAACCAAAATTTAAGTGTCGATTTCAAATAATAAATACCTACCGTACTGTAAAAAATACTTACCGGTTTTATTTGTAAAAGCTCCGAGGAACGTGTTCAGCGTTTGACACAGAAAACGAATCTGAAACTAACACTGGTGGGAGGGCCGACCTTCCGCGACACGAACAACTACTTCCTTTCACTTGCTTGTTATGCATGCAACGTACCTAAATAAATACTTAGGTCCCTACTACTTGCTGGCCTGTACAAAGACATGTGAATTAGGTATGTGATACCCAGTTTTGTGTATCGTAGGTCCTACTTATACTAAGCGGTAACATGCGCTGTATTACACAATAATATGCAAGATTTTATTTACAAGACCAGCCAACCAAACTGTTTATGAATGTAAAGATAAGATTACTTATCTTGTTGTCAGCTATGACAGTAAAAAAAAACTAAAAGTTACATACATTGATAATATATTAAAAGAAGGAAAATAATATATCAATGGTTACATACCTCATAAGATGCATTACCTATTCCATTTACTCCCGTAACTTATTCTAGTGTGGCAATGGCAATAGATCAATGACTCAATAAATGATGAGAATATTAGGTACCTACCTACCTATTTAAATAAGTAGGTACCTACCTATTATTAAAAAAAACCGAGAAGCGAAAAATAAAAAAACCTTTCAGAGTAACTAAGCACCTAAATTAATTTTGAGCTGGCGTAAAACAAACAATCAACGCGAAGATCAATCAAGCTGCCATCATTTATGTTTTACGTAATTATAAATTGCCAGTTTATTTGTTTGGCGCCGCCTCGAAATTAGTTGCTGACATTAATTAAATGATGGCAAAAACTTAAATTAATTTAATTATGGCAAGAACACGCGCAACATTGTTTGAAACTTCGTGATCGTTTATTTTTGACGCTGCGCGCTGACTGTACCTACTCACTTCGAAAGTACTAACGGTCGTGAGTTTGATATTAGCAGAGAAGAAAATCTACTTTAATTATCATTTCTGCAATTTAACAAAACCACATAATAATGGGTTAGACAATAACCCTTAGAAGATTGTGCGATGCGCAAGCACTTGTCTTTTTTTTACTAAATATGGCTAAAAACATCTTCAAAAATAAATCTGAACAAGAGTAAGTGTCTCTATTATGATTATTGATCATACATTGTGCAATATAAATTTCATTTTAGCCTGCCGCGACAGAGCCACAGAATCCACCTTCTTTCTAATTTTCATCGATATACCTAGTGCACATATCATAGAAATGTCATACATCTATGGCACATATAATAATTATAGTCTCCGAGTAAATTAACTGTGTGACATCAGGTGAAGCTCGCCGGATGTCACACTTACAACCATTTTCGGATTTTTCGGATTCGAATTCCGGTCGAAGGACAAGACTAAATTACAAGTGTTTAGTTTTTTGCCATTTAGCTACGGAATTCCAAAAAGTTACAATGACTTTTATTGTAAGGTGTGGTTTTATTTAGGTAAACTCAAATATCAAGTATCGCTATGAGTGAGTGAAGGGTTAACTAAAGACAGATTTTGAAATAAACCCCGAGGTCTCGTGACTTCCTCGAAATTATAATAAATACTGGTAGACAACGCTAAAATTGTCTTTTACAATCTTATAGCTTGTCTTCTAACACAACATGCGCTTAAAGTTGAGGTGTTTTTATTTTCTGCTCCCTTCTTTGTTATTTAAATGTAGTGCGACAGTTCCTGTCCAAACTGCGAGCGAGTTCGTGGAGGACAGCCTTCGCGTTCGAGTGCGACGACAAGACGGGTACGTGTACGACAAGCCGAGAGTATCATTTGACCTGCCGCAGAGTAGGTCCACACCTGCACCCACTCAAGCACCGAATGTTGACAGGACGCTGACGCAGCAAATGTTTTACGCGTACCCCGTGCCGGCCGGCGGCGACACCGTCAACATAGGACAGACTGCGGGGACCGCGGCCACTGCTGCGACCGCCGCCCCCACGGGCGCCGCCGGCGGTGGGTACAACTACAGGTCCTCCGCTACTGGTAACGCTAACGCCGGCTACAACTACGGCACATCGTCAACCGGGGCTCAGGTTACCACTGGGGGCACTGTGTCGCAAACTACTGTTACCAATACACAAACTGTATCTAACACCGGGTCGTCTCAAGGTGGTTCAGGGTATCCATACAACGCGCCGTCACCTACTCTCTCCCCGACTCTCCAGGGCTCATCGGATGTGTCGACAAGTGCTCCAAAATATTTACCACCGACAGCAGGTGGTACAGGTGGAGGTACTTCAACTGGTGGCAGTGTGAGCACTGGTGGCGTTTCTATAACTTCTGGTTCCGGACAAGTCTCTACCGGCAGTGGCACCTCCGTGCAAACCGGATCTGTGGGAACTCCTTCTGAGTCATATTTGCCACCGTTGGGGACATCTAATACTGCGACGTCTGGTCAGACTGTGACTACAACATCGACTAACAGTCAAACAAGCACAGGTGGTTCAGTATCAGTACCAAGCTCTGCGTATTTGCCACCGAATACTTCATCCCCACCGTCCCCGGCCCCGTCTCCAGGATATGCCAGACCTCAACCGGCGCCCGCGCCTGCACCACAACCAGGTTACATACCACCATCCGGAACTAATTCTGGAACAGTGTCCACACCTGCTTCGACGTACTTACCACCGTCGTTTTTTTAACATTTTTGTCCATAATAATAGAATTTTAATTTAATTGATTGTATATATTAAAATATTTGCAATAATTGATAATAAGCAGTTTTATTTATCAATTTGATCGGCGCGGATATAGATGATAGGTACCTACTCTTATTTTCTAATTTTGACAAAATTGCGCAGTTATTATGGATAGTTTAAAAGCACAGCAGCCAGCATAACCAGCCTATAATGTTCCCACTGCTGCCTGGGTCACAGGCCTCCTCTCTGTGAGAAGGAGTGATCCACCTCGTAATCCACCAGCCGGACCTGGTGTAGGTTGGTGAATGTTAATGTTTTTGATAATGATTATGTTATTATTAATAGTTGTGCCATGCGTAGGGTATATTGCATTAATGTTATGGTTTATCGGGCGTTTAGACTCTAAAACAAACTTTAGTTAAAAATATTGTATTCGTATGTAACTATCGAATAACTAATTATTATAATAGGCATAATGACTACTTACTTATTTAATATTTTATGTACAATATTTTGTAAAGTAACATAAATTATTTTTATTGCATTTGTCAAAATCTTTTATCATGAAGAAACGAAACGTAAATCACCAGTCAGTGATCAGTCAAACGTCAAAAGCACACACAAATGTAAAACGTCATACGTCATACAAAAATAGCATCAAAGATGAAAGTTATTTTTAATATTTCTATAAAAATTGATTTTTAAACTATTTTACTCCTCTTTGGAATGAACGATTTATGCCTAAATGCAGAGTATCACTTTTTAATGAGTATTTAACCATGTGGATGTAGTGTGTGCATTTGAATCAAAAATTTACATAAGTTATGTTTCTACTAAAGCAAACATTACAATTTTCTCGAGTAGGAAGCAAGGTAAACCTGAGGTAATTATATGTATTACTTCATCAATTGTATTATCATTTTATTGGTGTGCCCAAAGTTGATTTTTCCAATACTTATCACGGTTGTTCAAGGTTCATGACCTTACTGGGTTAATTAATATTCCTTGTCCTGTTATATATAATAAAATACATTTTAAATGGTATTAGAGTAGCGAGTGGTCTACCGGTGAACATGTGGTGTCTGAAGAGTTGTGTGATAAAATAATTGTCAGTGTCAGCATACACAAATCGTCGCCTGTTTCCAGAAGTGCGGGGCCGCGCTCTGCTGCCGACCATGGTGCACCTCGACGTGACAGGTGCTCAACTATACCCAAACACTCTCGCCTTAAACGACCTGCCTAATGAAATACTTATTTACATATTTTCAATGGTAGATTTTGAATCCCTATTGGCAGTTGCTAAAGTTTGCATGAGATGGCAACAACTGTGCCTGACCCCTTGCATTTGGGATCACACGCGTCTCATAGTATGTATGAAGAACTATGTGAGGATAAGTGAAAACATTGTGCCTTTTGTCGCCAAGTATGTGAAGAATGTCAAACTACAGTATTTCAAGTTGTATTCGCAAGTGAGGGCTTCCTTAATAAGCTATTGTCCTAATCTGACTCATTTAGAAATAAGTATATCTCAAGTTGATAGCTGTATCTTTGGTGATCTAGTTAGCTGGCCAAACCTAAAGTTTTTGAGTTTTCGTAACTCACTCATATCAAATCCAGAGAATGCAAATGGTAACTTTGTTTATCACTTGCCATTTGAGAAGTTGAAATATCTTGAGGTCCTTATTCTGTCCAATTTTGCCCTAACCCACGATAGTTTATACAGCATGTTGCAGTGCACCAATTTAGTCAGTATTAATATGGAGAAAATGAAGAATATTCCAACAGATTTTCTTGAATCTCTTCTGAGAACCAAACAGTCTACACTAAGAGCTTTACATATATATGGAGATACTTTAAATGATGATATAATCTGTAACATATCCAACTGTAAGGTACTACAAGTACTACACATCATGACATGCAAGACTCTTTTTGATTCAAGTTTGTTGCACTTGTATAGACTAAAGAATTTGCATTCATTAAAATTACGGCATGGTTACTTTTCAACAAGTGCTCTCCTCGCATATTTTTCTAATAATACCTTTCAAAAGTTGACTTACCTTAGTCTCTCTCGCTGTCTTCATGTCACTATGCAGGTAGCAAAGGCCATAAAAACAAGTGCACCCAACCTCAAAGAACTTTCATTCTATCTGTGTCCATTCATCATTGCCCCCAACTTCATTAGGTCAGAACTAGAGAAAATGTTTAAAATACAGTTGTTACTTGATTGAATTCGTTGTGATTACACTGAAGGCAGCTTAGGTCCGTCCAATTTACATTTAATATTTATTTCATTGTTAATTGCACCACAGTGACAATGTGAAGAGAGCATTTCCTCATTGAGTGAATATCAAATTCAACTTTTCTTTTAAACGGCCATAAAAGTAATGAAATTGTTCATAACATGAAAGTTTACTAGTGATGTGACATCATCAAACCAAGATTGTTTGATAAGGTATAATAAATTTTAGTAAGTAGCTTGTGTTGTGGTGTATGTATCAACTAATAATTTTGTTTTAAACAACCTTCAGTATTTAAAAATTAAGAAGTATTACATAACTTTTAAATACAATCTACATAGTAGATATTTATTGTAATAGGGTTTCAGTACATAGCTGCTGGATGATTGTTTAAAATATGGTTTTGTCTGGTATAGTGAGTAAGGTAGCAAAAATCAGCTACGAACTGAAATCTTTTACTAAATAAGGGTTACTATTACACTGCCAATAAAATATTACTCTTTACTGCAACAGTAGCGCTGCACTTAGAAAGTGTATTTGACTAGTTTTCTTTTGCATGATAAGTAATGCATATTATTATTACGAGTTTTTACAATGTACCATCTAATTAGATGTAAAAATAAAATATGCAGGCACATCATTATTTGATTGACGGCGTAATAGTGACCTATTGACCGCCCCAGTCGGATTTATACGAGAAATGTTTTCATGCCCGTGCAGGCCGTGTCGCCTTACTAAGTTCGTTTCATCGATATATTTCATTGCGCCACCCTATTCGTCGTAGGTATTTATTTGTCGATTTATGAGCTGGGCGCTTGGGGCACGGCAATCGATATAAAACCAAGTGGTCAAAAGGTTAACTTGTGTTGACATTATACATAACATAAATGTTAATTTTCCGCCTTTCTGTTTAGGAATCATAGTCAATTACGTTATGAAGTGCCTTAACAGTTTTACTAATTAAATGGTGACTGTTTTCATATTGAGATTCCTTCGACAGACAGCGACAATACTTCTGTGTAAGAATGAATGAAAATTAAATATCCCAGTAAATAACTAATAAATGCTATACAAACGTCGTAATTCATAAGAGCAAAAGCTGTTTAGATAGGTAATTAAAAACGCCGATTTCATTTTCCCCAATCCTTGAAACTTAATATCAAAATTGTTTTACTTTTCAGATGCGTTGGTATTATACCTACTGTAATATTAGTGATTATTTTATTACAAAAATGTAAATACCTTTTTGACAAAATCTAATATATGATTAGTGTTAGAATAATTTACCTAGTGGTATTTATTATTTATAGTAAGTATTTATAAGTTTATTTTAAAAATGTCCTAGTGTCATTTTTAGGCTATAAATTCGATGTCTATTGGTTGTTAACGCTGCGAATTAACTATATATATTATATTCTCTACTTACATATATGAGATGTGATTTTATTAGTTAATCAATTTTGTTTGTGCTGTTTTATTGTACGAATAATAAATTATATTTTGAACAGCTTTGATTGTTTTATTTACCACACATTATATTATATGAGTTATGTTAGATCAGGGGCGCCGGCTCCGTGGGAGCTGGGGGGGGCCACGGGCGGCAAGTCACGCTCGCAATTAAGTTTTCGAACAACACGAGTCCAACTGCAAGGATTTAGAAGCGATTTTCACCACGCTCACGACTTCTTCCCCGTGGGATGGAATCAACTATACGTATATCCAAACTAATATTATAAATGCGAAAGTAACTCTGTCTGTCTGTCTGTCTTTTCTTCACGCCTAAACTACTGAACCGATTTCGAAGAAATTTGGTGTAGAGATAGTTTGAGTCCCGGGAAAGGACATAGGATAGTTTTTATCCCGATATTCCCACGGGATCGAAACTTACGCGGGTGAAACCGCGGGGCGCAGCTAGTTATTATATAAAACATATCCTTTGACACTCGGCAATAGTGTAGCTTCCTATCAGTGAAAGAATTTTTGAAATCGGATGAGAAGTTTTTACCTCACAAATTTTACCTTTTTATAGTACCTAAGTATACCTAGATAATTTGTTTGCAGCATTCGCTAGTAGGTCAATGTGTAAAAAAAATAAAAATGACTTTCAGTTCTAAACCATTAGGTTCATAATTACTTATAGGTACAAAGTTTATTAGTAAGGGGGTTAAGGTATCAATCGCACTTATAATTACTGCGGTTGTAGGCGAAAAATCGCGCCCGTCATAGTAACACTACATAGCTTCTTGTCATTATGTTATTAAGATTATTTTGTACTTAGTCATTGCATTATGTGCTAAACTGCTAACGAATCTTGACAAAACAATCGGAATCGATGGCGCCGACGATAACGATGTATCTGATAAGTTATCTGGTTAAGCTCTTTATTATTCACGATTGCCTGTTTGATGGACGGGCAATAAAGTACCATTATATACTTACCCCCTTATTCATAAAACTTATCAAACCTATTTTAGTTAAAATGGGGTTTGTCTCTTTCTTTCACACAGAAATGACAACGTGACAGATAAAGACAAACGTTCTATAAACCTATTTTAGCTAAAATAGAGATAAAATAGGATTATGAATAAGGGCCTTAATTTATAATTAACAGGAGCTAATTTAAATCCTGTTAATTATAAACTCAACATATTTTCAGACAATAAGTACATCATACACACTACTGTGCAATAATGAATAGAAAATCTGTAGAATCGATACTTTTGAACAACATTATGACTAGACAGTTTCTAGTGTATCTAAACTAAAGGGAACTGCGACCTGGTTTTATCTGCTTACTGACAGATTTATTTATGATGATCATACTTAGCAAAAAAAAAACAATTTGCTATAATATTAAAATCAAATTTTAATCGGTTTTTACAAATAAATACATTTTATACGAAGGGTCCTATGTTGATTTCGAGCGCGGAACATGGGTTGGTGAGGTCGAAGGCGGCCAGCACGGAGGGACTGATGACGCCCAGCTTGCCGATGACGCGCCCGCGCAACAACACTGCCGCGCAGCGCCCGGGGAAGTACGCGGGGTCTGCGAACATATTATGTATGACTGAATTACTACGGGAACTCTGGGAAAATGCTACAGGGTGGAAAGACCCGTCACGTATCACATAGCCGTTATGTACGCATTCTGTACATCAAACTAAGTAACATTAAACAAAAATGATTGCTGGCTGGGAAACTACTTTTGTTTTTGGTGTGAAAAATCGCTGTTTACGGCAGCACGCAATGTCGAACGTAAAACTTGTGCTTATGGGTGCATGCAAAATTACAGGAGTTAATGTTACGTTTAGTTAAAGTTAAATTAATTAGTTCATTGATAACTCAGTAGTTGGTATTCGTGAAAAAAAAAAGTTGGGACTTAGACTTTCAATATCCCAGTCAACAGAAGGTACCCACATATCTAGTACAAAAAAAAATATCACAATGACGGAGTATAAACTTGACCTAGGTTTTTACACCCGTTATACAAGAGTAGACTGATCATATTTTTTTATTCAAAATCTCAAGGTTCTCGTAAGCAATAAGAAACTTCGTTTTGATTTGGCTTTCTTTTTTTACTACAAGCTGAAATTAAAACGATTTCCCATCAGCAAAATTACGAATTTCCATAATAGCTTTTATCCCCTAACTTTAGGGGTTGAATTTTCAAAAATCCTTTAGTGCTCACTTTCCATATATATGTTTATGTATAAGGACACTCGTGTGCGAACTTTCATGCTTTTAGACCCGGCGGTTTACTGTCAGTGAATGAATTACGATTTTAAACGCCCCTCGAAGTAATAACACTAAAACTTCTATTGCGTCTCGTTCCTTCTTATCCCAGTGTCCTTCAATGGGTTAGAAGGTTACTCCATACCTTCGCATTGCTGTATGTAGTAGCCGGTGTCCTTATTCCAGGGTTCTCTTAACAGCGCCATGACCCTGTCAAGCAGCCCGTGCACGAACTGGAAGCCGGCCGCGCGCCCGCTGTACACCGCGCATAGGTGACGCTCGTTGCGGGCACCCGTTTCTGATGAGAGCGAAAGAAAATTTAACGTTAATCAAATCAATCTCGACATCTTATTACAGGCACTAATTAATATAATGCACAATATTAAATAAAGAAAGATGTCCGAGGTAGAATGGTCCTCTGAGTTATAAGTAGATCAGGCTCTCTCAGATAGCACATGTTATTTTTTCAAAAAGTTAGTTGTTTTTACGTAAAGGCCTATGAGGATGAGCCATGATAATGATTTACCATAATTATTTTAGAAAAATAAAGAAAAAATAACAATTAACCGGACAAGCGGCGCGTCAATTGTCTTATTGGCGGAGCTTGACAGATTAAACAAAATATCACGACATTTAACACACATTATATCACGACTTTATTACCCTTGAACGTGGATCTACGCGAGACACTATGGCTTTCTAATTGTTTCTGTAATAACGGCATTAAACTGGTTTAAGGAAGTAGAGTAGAGAAGTAGTATGCTTACAATTCGCCTGTAAACGTTTCAAGGCCCCTCCAATAGGGGGCGAGCCTATTGTCATTAAACTTTTAACCGCCTACGTCGGATTAATCCGACAAATATTTTCGTGCCCATTCCGCCAGTCGTATATATACGACCAAATAACACATCTCGTTTAATCTGTATTATTATTATATCATCACAGCTCGTTTCATCGGTATTTATTTTACGTTTTTTTTTTTTTCTCGGGCGCTGGGGGCACAACAACTGATATAGTCTATAAGTCGGGCGGTTAAAAGGTTAACCCAACCGGGCATCAATCCAGACTTTGAGTTACGTACTACGAAGTTTTTTAATGGACAGGACTCATTTAGGTACCCAAGAGTCAAACTAGGAAGTTGCGCTCAGTACCTGAGGCCCACAACACATCGAATGATCCACAAAAAATCGAATTCAAGTCTTTTTCTTTGATTCAATAAAAAGCTATTAGTTCACTCAGATTATATAATCTTAACAGTGTGTGGTACTAGCTCATCATCATTTTAATAGCATTGTAATTCTAGCAGCAGCGCAGATTTCCTTAATCATTCAATCAACATGAAACTTGATATGGATGTAGGTAATCGTACTATGATTCAGTGCAGTACGTATAATTGTATTCGCTACTGCGTCGCGTAATCCTGGACTAATGATAAGCTAACTTCCTGATACCGCCATGAGGTTCGTAAGTACTAGATTTTGATTATATTGAGATGTCTTCTGTGAAGCTTATGGCAGTCCAGTCTGTCGTTAGCCGCTTCATATCTCAGGTTTTCAACACGAAAAATTTTGTTTATCGGAAGGATGGTCATGTTGTGAGATTAAGAAGATGAAGAAAACGGTTGCTGGATGAACTGTATGAAACATGATGGAATATTGACATTGCGGTTGATAGACTGGTTGAGGGGTATGTACCTCTAGTTGGATGGATGGACTGTATGAAACACCGTATAGTCTATCGCCGTCACCGTTTTTTTCATCTTCTTACTTATCCCACGAATTCATAACATGATGGAATACTGACATTGCGGCTGTTAAGAAGTACCTACCCTACTTTTCCATCATATTTCGTGCAGTCCATCCATCCACCGTTTTCGAAGAAGATATACAGCACCGACCTCAAACAAATTGTTATTAGGATGATGATGATAAATAACTCGCTTGAGACGCGGGATAGAATTGTCAAAGATATTTATGTTCTTCATTCACTCGAACTATCTTAACCGAGCAGACTACCTAGACTAATATAAATTTTAGATACCAATGACACATTGGGGACAAACGAAAATATCGTCTTCGCACATTTGCCCCAATTATTATTTTATTACAATATATTCGAAGAATCCTGTGAATTAGGTCAACAGTCATATTGCTGGCGCGCTTTGAGTATGTGAAGTATAGACATAGATTTATTCTATTATTCTAACGGTAATAGGTATTTGCGATCAAAAAACAATGCATAGGCATAGTATTTAGGGAATGACATGACTCACATGGCTGCAACTATGTTCTTGTACAGCTTAAAATACCCTGCAAATCCGAAGTTTTCAGACAGAATATTTATTGGTGAGACCAGATTTTTTCTTCTTCAATAACTACTATACCAAATTTTAAGATGGAACTTTCTGACTTACGTAGTAACATCTCATAACGTCCATACTAATATACTGTTTATTTGCTCACAAACTAACTATATACACTAGATACTAAAATAAACGACTAACTAACTTACAATACAAATATATAAAAATAAAAATAACAAAGGACACTTAGGCGTCGAAGTATTCATCCGCATCGCTGTCATCCGGAAACGTGCCCAGAAGACTGGCAGCATTGCCACGTTGAATGGCAATGCTAATTCTTTGGCCAAAGAACGACCCAGCCCTCTGGTCACGTGAAGTATCGACCAGCCGGCGAGAAATTTCCTTAAAAAGGAGACGCGCGCTCGGGCCCCATGACCCGAGCGTTTCGACCCCAAACGGCTCAAAGCTGTAGTTGCCCATAAGGTTACAGTATTTGCGCCGCTTGAGGGTCTCAGCAGCTGCAGCAGCGGCGCCAGCACAGCCCGCAGTGCTAGGAACATGAGATGGCGCAAGGGTATCGACACATGTTGCGTCCCACACCAAAGGCCTACCCACCTTCCAAGGCAACAACGTCATACCGTCTGGTCTCTTCCCATCATCACGTACCAAGCCGTTTGGTTCTAACACCGCTGGTACGCCGGCGGTGACAAGGGCTCGACGAATAATATCGTTGATGCTGGCGTGCCGTGCTATGCGACCTGCGCTCCTGCAGCAGGACAGGCCATGGTGTCCGAGACTGTCGACAGCTTCACCGCAGTGACATCGATGCGGAGCAACACAAGGTGCACCCAAGCGGAGACACGTAGCGAGCCGAAACGATGAGTCATCCATCATTGTGCCTATGGTGGATGACGGGAGCGCCTGAAGCCACAAACCTGACTCCCATTCTCCCACAGCCAGCAGACGGGCACGCTCAACAGTATTACGTGACGTGTTTACAAGGGTATTCCGTATAATACTGCAGAGCGGCACGTCCCACCGTCTCTGGGAAGACGGGTTATCAGGCAAAACCGTATTGGGACAAGCCATTTTCCAAGCGTTCAACGCATCGGTCAAAAACGGCACTTCAAAATCGACCAGTGAGGAAGATAAAATGTTCCTGGTTAATTTATCGGTACTGTGGACCGAGGAGAGGAAGGCTGGTAAACTAATACTTGAAATTTTGCGGACGCCGAGACCGCCCAAGCGAATGGGTAGTGTGGCTTGCTGCCACGCACGGTCGTCCAGGGCCACATTTAGGATGGAAGTTAATGTGTTTCTAATAATTTGGTCTACTTTTTCTAAAAGTTGTGGATGCTTCCATAGATGAGAGGAGCGAAGGCTATAAGTAAATTTTGGTCCAAAACAACAGTACCGAATGAGTGTGAAGGCCGAATGAATATTAATTTTGAAAAGTCTTTCCGAGACGTCATTAAAATTTTGTATCTTCTCCTCAATGAACGTTGGAAAGGATTCGTCAAAAATTGGGGACCCTAGAAGGTGAAGAGAGTTTCTTTCCGTAATTTTGATATTTGGAGCTATTGTACTAAATTTTGCAATGGTTGTCTGTCTGTCAGTCGTTTGGGGAAGATAAATTTCGCATTTTGAAAGGTTAAGGTCTAGGCCAATGGAACTGAATTTTTCTTTTAAAAACTGTAAATCTTTTAAGACTGTGTCTACATCACCTCCTAGGGTTCCGTCATCCAAATACCATACGTTGAATTTAGAATTTAGTTGTCGAATAATTGGATTTATTGCCAAACTAAAAATGACTGGCCCAAGAGGGTCACCCTGTTGACAACCAACTGCTGATTTCAAAAGGTTGTCTTTATAAAGTAATTTAGAGGGGTGCCTGTAACATTGATAGAGAAAACTGTAAATTTTGGGTATTTCTTTTTGAACTTCTGTCAACAAGGTGTCCCTGTTTACGGAATTGAAAGCATTCTTAATGTCAACCTTAAGAATGACCTCACCTTTATCGCTATTGAGATAGGTGGATAATGCATGTACCGCAGCCTCACAGCCCCCTTTAGACCCAAAGCCTAGCTGTAGGGGCTGGAATTTGCTGGCTAGTGTTTCGCTGTAAAAAGCACAGCAAATTTTGGCTGCGATACGACGGTAAGTGGACCCTACAGCAATGGGACGAATGCCGCCATCCTTCTTGCGCAGGGCACATAAATTTGCCCCATACAAAATATCAATGACGGCTTCGTTCACATTGCCGGAGAGCATGAGATTGATGAGGGCCGTCAGCTCCTTCAAAAGGGACTCACCAGCCTCCCCGGCGCCTGAACACATTAAGTCCTTTAGGTGTTGAGGTGTCAGGCCGTCGAGGCCGCCGGCGGAGCCACTTCGAAAAGAGCAAACGGCCGCACATACTTGTTGAGCTGTAATTTCAAGTGTGTTCACTTCCGGATCGGGTGGGTCAGGGAAGGAGAGGTCATCTGCCGGGGTGGGGTGTTTGCTCTCCAGAGCTGTAAGAGTCTCAGGAGAGTACGGCGCAACCACATCGCTGCTAAAGATGATTCTAGCTGCGCCTCTGATATCACCCTCGCCTAGTTTAGATTCCACATGGTGCAATAAACCTCTTTGGGGGAGGTGCGCTGTTAATTTAGGGTCGAAACTTTGGGCCGAAATGTTACAATTATCCTTGATTTGTGCTGTTAAAGTTTTTTTATTTGCCAAATTTTTTTGCACATGTAGAATTCTAAACGGGAAGGTGAGTAATTGCTCCCAAGCACTTTGAGAGTTTTCTCGGGCGGCGAGGCGGATGCAACGCGCTAAACTCGAAGCCTCGGATGGTCTCGCGCCACGAGGAACTCTCTTTAAAACTGGGGTCGACGTTTTTAATTTTGCAAGGGTTTTCCAAAAGGGTTGAGCGGGTGAATTAGGTGTTAGGGAAGTGGGTATTGTCGGGCATGATGAAGGCACATTGTGGGGTTTGTGTTTCTTCCCCAAATGTACCTTCAAGCCACGTTCACCCTTAAAAAAACGTGCTTGGGGACAATGAGGGCATCTCACTAGGCCATCCAGCGATGTGGTAGGTTGACTGGCGCTTCGCACGGCGTCACTACTGTCGTCATTATTAAACATTAAAAAAAAAAACTTACACTACTTACATGATTTTGCCCACACACACACACACAATATAATATAAATTAGAAACTAAAATGTAATAAAAATAACAAAAGTGACATAAAAAAATTGTCAGCTTGACTGAAGCCCGCCGATGACAGGTGGCGCAGTCGCGCCGGCGGCCTGGGGCGCCGCGCCGCCAGCGGTTTTATATTGAGTTAACACCACAGCTATTGAATTAGTTGACAATGCAATGGAGCGATATGCACAGTCACACAGATCATGCAACGATGGAGATATCGAAACACCAATTTCGGGGCCGTATCCCGTTTTGTCGTTCTGAATTGGTCTGCCAGATCTGACTCGCAAGACTTCTTCTTTGGGCTTTTTTGAAATCTCGTGTTGACCACAACAAACCACACACCTTGCAAATACTATTGTCCACGAAGTGACATCGGAGTATCAATATCTTTTTATTTTGATATTTTAGTTGAGAGGCAATTTTCCACTATTACCATTTAGGGAAAAAGTCAAGTATAATTTAATACAATATTCATAGTGATATTCAGAGGATAGCCGTGGTAATTTTTTCTGTAAATTATGAGGACACTAGGTAGAATTTTGTAGAGTAGTAAAACAACTAATATTATAACTGCGAAAGTGTGTCTGTCTGTCTGTTACCTCTTCACGCACCGATTAGATGAAATTTGGTATAGAAATAGTTTGAGTCCCGGGAAAGGACATAGGGTAGTTTTTATCCCGATATTCCCACGGGATCGACACTTATTCGGGTGAAACCGCGTGGCGCTGCTAGTAAGAAATAATTTTATTAAAAGAAAAATAAGGGTTGCAGAATTTAACAAATGAGCAAATCCAGATTTTCTGCACTATGCTAGTAGCTAGCTATCCCGCAGGAAGCATAAAAGATTAACTTGGATTGCGAGAACGCTCATTTTACTCACGTAAACACAACATTATTAATTCTACCGTTATTACTAACGTACTTATGTCAAGTTTGCCCTACAAATTGCTTAATGAAGTCATTAATTTATTAAAATATGCCTGTGTCTTTACTTAACACATATATAATCTTATGTAAATATTTATTCATGCTAAATACACCGTCCTTGTACTTACTGGAACAGTCACCTACACTAGCTGCATTCCATATTTAGGTTAGACTGACAGCTCTAGTTTCCTTTGTCCTATCCTACATTACGGAATGGATGCGGAAGGTAGAAGAAGCAGGTGGTGTAGCGAGACAAAGGAACCTGATATGAGGATGCCGTGAAAAATATGAGGAAGGCTGTTGTAGAAGTTTAGTTATGCGTGACATGGTCATTGCCATAATCATCATCATAAAAAGAACGGCTCGCAAGCACACATAATCCCTGAGAGATTTTCGTTGTGTGGCTACAACCAAATTGTAAAATAATTTTGGATAAAAAATATTAATATAATATGATATAAACCCAATAACTGTAAAACCGGATTCATGTTCTCACCAACATTTTCATTTTCACAGAGTAGGATACAAAGAGCTTATAAGTTTGACAGAAAGATCTTGGCTTGGGAAAAAACCACAGGGATTTTATCCCGGTATATGGAGTGGTTACTCTCTAGGTATGTGTAGCTGAATTCTGGTCAAAATTTATATAATTTGGAATCAACAATACTAGAAAGAAAAACACAACAGCCATTCAAAATTGTCTATGGTTTAGTGATGCGGTAGTATGAATGTTAAGTTCTGGTGCTATCGATTTTAAAATCATTTCCGCGCATAGAATAGATTGTCATCATTATCTGCCTAGCCTTTTCCAAACTATGTTGGCTTCCAGTCTAACCGGATGCAGCTGAATACCAGTATTTTACATGGAGCGACTACCTATCTGACCTCTACAACCCAGTTACTGGGTAATACGATACCCTTGGTAAGACTGGTTATCAGACTTTCGGGCTTCTGACTACCCGTTACGACCACGGATATCGAGGGATATGGCATGGAGGCGTGGCACATGTCGCTTCTATAAAAGGCCATAAGTTGTAATCTGGCCGTATGTTGGTACGCGCGACGGCGGCAAGCGCCGTAGTCATATGTTTGTATCGAAACGTGTAGTGTCATTTCGTATTTTTACAAAATGCCGAATTGTTCCGTCCTTATTTGCAAAAATAGAACAATCACAACAAACGTTAAGACAAGTGGCGTGTCCTACCACCCGGTAATTAAAAAATCACTGCACTAATTATATTATTTAAGGATTTTACAAATATTTCGTTGTGAAATATTTTTGAAATAACATAAGAAAATTGCCTAGCAACGGACCCATGTCAAATAATGCACTAGTGATGCATTGCGCTGAGATATGGCTATCGATAAATATTGTTAGTCTGTTTAAATACGAAATTATATTAAGAACCTATTTTACAAAAATTAATACATTTAATTTAAATTTCCCGAAAGATCCAGAAATGAAAAATAAATGTATAGATGCAACAGGCAGGGAAAATAATTGGTTTCCGTCAAACCAAACTGTAATTTGTTCTGTATACTTTAAAAAGAATTATGTTTTAAGTCGCCCGCGAAAAGACACATGCTTTTTAAGTGGGCTGTACCTACACTCAAATTAAGATACATACACTATACACATTTTTTTTTAATTCTTTATTTATTTAGGGGGTTTTTTCATAAATGAAAATTTCACCCCCATTATTGAAAACAAAAATTTCACTTAATATTTAACTTAAATAAAACTACAAAAACTAAGAAACAAGAAAACACTACTCTGACCTTAACTTTAAACCTATCATCACCATCCTAATCAGCACTTTGGCTGCATCAGACAATGGTGAAGCCAAAATACTATTAAAGAAACCTACATTGTAGTACCCATTATTAAACATAGCTCGCCTTTGACGCTCAAGCCGAGCGAATAGTACGGGAGCCGAGTAGGCCGTCCGGCGACTGCCTACTGCCGCGCGTGTTTGTATGAAGAGTTTGTTTTTTGTTAGGTATGATAACTATTATTAGTACAGCTACGTGCAAAAGTATTATGCATGTTTACTTCATAATAAAAACAAAAGATAGGAATTCCAATATCTTTTATGGTAGAACACGTATTTTCGTACTTTTTTATTTTTGTAAAGAGGTTTGGAGATTTTTATATGGAGCCTATTTGTATATCGTCCTATCAGGCATATCCTATGTAAATCGGTGAAACTGACTAATCAACGAAACTGGCGAATTAAATAAACTGACGACTGAGGGAAACTGACCATTGATACGCGGACTCGATGTAATATGTATCCTATATACAGTGTGTCAGGTTAAACGAGGGACATACTTTAAGGGAGTGTAGTAGATACTCATGAAAATGAACAACTTTTAATATGGGGCGGACTCAAAAATATGAAAAAGAAAAAAACAGCTGTTCCCTACATTTTGTCCAGTTATGCGAACATAAATGTATAGAGCGGCTGGTTTTATTTTTTCGATTTCAGTGTTTGTCTCTTAGTAAAAGTTGTTCATTTTCATGGGTACTACACTTACTTAAAGTATGTCCCTCGTTTAACCTGACACACTGTATATACTTATCGATTTATATGTATAGGTTTCATCGATAATTAAATAGTTTTAATTTTACGTAAGAGAGAAACTAAAGAAACTACTTAATTAGTTAAATGTCATTTGCAAACAAATATATTATATTTTTACGTGATTTGGTTTTATTGGTTTTTAATATACCTACCACATCGAAAGCAGAAAAAATAAACAATACAAAATACACCCAAAACCCTTCTCTTTTTTGTAGTTGATATCTATCGATATTTTTATCGCACAAATATTTATATTAACCCATCTTCCCTAGTTGATGCTAGAGTTGCATGTGTGCATTCAGTGACTGTGTCTATACTTTCTAGTGCCCTCCCATTTTGAGCATGTGTGCAATAAGATAGCACAAAAGTGTTACGCTTATTTTCTTGTGTGTGTGCCAAAAAAGCCGCCCAATTTGATCATGTGTGCCGTATCTATTTCTGTTGTTTTTGTGTGAGTTGCCGGAGTGGGGAAAATGTGGCGACACTTGAAGTTGAACAAATATGCAGTGAAGGCATATCTCTCGGATATCTATGGTTACGACTGTCAAAGATCCACGAATCACAACCGGGATTCCGGGACCAACGGCTTAACATGCTTTATAGAAGTATCATTGGAATTTCGATACTTCTGTCTGTTTTTTTTTTTTTATTATTTTCTTATGAAAAGTTTACTTCAAATTATGTAGTTGTTTTATAGATAGACCACTTTACATGTAAAAAAAAAACATTATGAAAATAAAATTGCTAAACTATGTCAAAGGCTTCTTCTCCGCCCTTCTATTATGTCACATCACATATTTAAATGACAAATTATACATTTCAACGAAACAAAAAGTATGTCAGTCCTTTGACGTTTTGCATGAATTAAAAAATCGTCCCAGATTTGCGCTGTTAGTGAATATATATTTAATAATTTTGTGGTGATGCACAGGACGAAGTAATTCTGATAATATGTGTATATATCGGCGCGTTTTTAATCAGCGACGCGCAGATATCGTATTCTATTCCAATTCAATGTTATTGCTTTTGGTTACTGGGAATCACCTCAGGTTTAGGTCCTAGTCTAGGATATTTTATAAAACACTCACCCGCAACCACATCCTGCAACACAACATCGCTAATTTCAAACAGCTTCAGTGGTAAAGGCATCTTCTTGTTAGCTGCTAGAGTCTTCAGCAGGCCTGGTAGTAGGAGGGTCCGGACCACTTGGAACTCCAACGTCTTTGGGTTGGAGATGTGCGCTGCCGGCACGTCCTCGATCTTTACGCCCAGCTTCGAAGCGACGTCGTCGCGGGAACACTGCGGGGAAAAAATAATCCAAAGTCAAATCATTTACTTCAATTAGGCACATTTCCGAATGTCATTTACAAGAAAATATAGAATTGATCCTAGTTGTCCAAAATCAAATCATTTATCTCAAATAGGCACCTAAAAGGAACCTTTGAACGTCAAAAATTACAATAAAATATAATTGATTCTAGTCGCCCCTTCCAAAAGGTAGTTTTCGTATGGAGAAGAATGTGCAAGAAACTCCACCCTTACTCTTTTAAAATGTTTTACAAGGTTTGTATACATTCTTTATACAATTATACTAATATACGGATAAATCACCCTGAATTAAACACACAGGCTACTTTCAGCTACACCCATACCAAATTTTATCAAAATTGGTCCAGCCGTTTGTGCGTGAAGAAGTAACAAACATACACACACACACACACAAACTTTCGGCTTTTATAATATTAGTGTGATGTGAAGACGATGCACCTAGAATAAAATGATTCTACTACAAAAGGTAAAGTACAGTGTGAGTTACGGTAGTCACAATGTCATAAAAATTAAAAAATAAAAATAAAAAGCCCATTCCAAAAGGTAGTTTTGTATGGAGAAGAATATGTAAAAAAGGCCATAGTTACTCTTAATTTTTTTTAAATTATTTTGGTAGTCACTAGATTTTGGAATTAAATCAACTGTGTAGACTGGTTAACAAGTCGCTTGATAATAAATTCGCGGATTTAAGAAAATCCCTCTTTCCTCTCTTGCGGGATTATAGAGATTTGGATTTTATAGTGAGAAAAGAGGCAATTTTTTTCATTACTTATTCTATTTTTTTTTTCTCCAAGATGACAGGGGTGAATGCGTTTGATTACGGCTAATAGTCTCGCTGGACGACGGGCTATCTCTGTCCCTCTACTTGATACTCACAAGTGTGAAGGTGAGCGCCTCAGTGTACCCCGCGTGCGCACACTCCTGCCGCAACTGCTCCGTCAGTTTGTTGACGGGGTCTTGTCCGCCTGTCGTTACTACCCTCGCTGGACGTCTGGCTATGCGGTTGTATCTGCACAAAATAGATAAATCGTTAATAAATAATACACATTTAGCAATTATAGCATTCTAGCCAAGTGGCAAAAAGGGAATCCTTGAATGGTCATCTATTACATATTTAGAAACCGCGGAAAGCACATTGAGCTGTTGTCTCAGTTGTCATTTGTAGAATTTTGTCAGTTGTTATGAAAGTCTGACAACCAGCAACCTAATTGCATAACACACTTTTAATCACAATCTGAATGATTTTGAAGAATATTGCTAATCCATTGCTTCGTATGTGCTAAAAATTTGTCTACTCAAACACGTAAATAACGCAATGAATGTTGTTGAACTGTCAAAATGAAAACCATTCCTACTGTTAGTGTGGTACACAATTACCAATTACACAAGTCTTGCCAAGGGGTATTGTGTTACCCGGTAACTGGGTTGAGGAGGTCAGATAGGTAGTCGCTCCTTGTAAAATACTGTTATTCGTCTGCATTCAGTTACACTGGAAGCCGACCTGAAAGGCTAGGCAGATTAAGATCAACTATCTTACCCGTAAGCTATGGCGATGTCCTCGTACAGGTCGCAGGCGTGTATGACGTCATGCCTGGTAGGCGGGACGCGCACGTGCAGTGTGTCGTCATGAGTGATCGACGTGGACAGACACATGCGCGACAGTAGAGCTGCTAGCTTTTCCGCGTTCTCACTAAGAATAAATCATATTTTATTATTAGATTTTTATTTTATTTGCCATGGTAATTGAAAAAAGTACCAAAAATCTTTACATAGGTATCATGATCCTGAATAACGTTTGTTCATACTCTTTGACTGTGTGGCGACTGTAGCGACATCTATGCCGATCTATACCACAAAGTCATAGGTCTGCACTCTGTAGATCATTTACAAAAACCCATGGCAACTGCTGGGCCTACTGTCCAACCTACCAGATACAACACCAGATTCGTCGGAAGATTCCTCCATTTTCCATAGAGAAATTTTCCACCCGGCCTTTCATCGCCCAAAAATGCGTTATTTATATCGAAACCCTCTTTAGTAAGTACAATTTAGTGTAATTTATGTAGTTTTTACTACTTGACAAAACAGTCGAGATTTCTTTATTATATGAAGTTTATTTAAGTAAGCCTTATCCTTACTTATTATAAAAAAGTCGCCAAAATGTCTGTACGCACATGTTAAAACTGGTAGGGCTTGGGTCCCCGATTATAATGCTACCACTCTTATTAAAAGGTAATGCATATTTTTCGAGAAATTAATAAAAACTGTTTCTAACCTCAAATCAGATAAAAAGGGAAAACGAAACGATAATGGGCGATTGACAACCAAATCTGTACTAATATTACTTCCCAGAATTCGAACCTTATTTGCGACACTATCGAATGGTGTAATAATACAGTGATTTTTTTTTTTTTTCAAAATCAACAGGTTCGATTCCTGGCTAGAAAAATTGATTTTTTTTAAATCCAATGATGCAGTTTCAGTTTTCATCAAAATCGAGCCCGCAACTCCTTTGGGTACTTTTCGCTAGTCCTCATAGTTTCGGATTTGGCCATCCACGCCCACTTGAAAAATTCACCCTGTATATGGTGTAACTAACCAGACTTTGTTTTATTTATAAGATGTAGTTGTGGGTACCACGAAAATGAACATAACTGCTAGTTGTACTTACTTAATGCCAATATAGCTGTTAGCCTTCTGAACGCTGATGGTTTCCTCGCGGCTCCTCATCTTGGGGTACACCTCGTAGGTACCGTCGGGAGCGAACACCTTGCACTGTTCTACCTCGTACTCGCGGCTGCAGTACTTCGAGAACATGCTCACTATCGTGTCCAGGACTACGATCGCCTGGAAGTTGGAATGGTACAGGTTTTATGGTTGTGCTTGAAGATCGTTTCAATTAATGTTCGAGTTTAGTTGTCATTTTCGGTTTTTGTTGGTACATTGGCGTTTGCTAGCTGACATCTATCAAATATAGCCTTTTGGACTACAATGTTGAATTTGCAAAATTTTGAGTCATTTTGGGCCCACTTTTTCAACATTGTTCAACAGTGGTGAATTATACCAGGCCACTCAGAAAGTATTGCAGAAAAAATGTATAATTATGATTGTTTGTAAGTAAAAAAAATAGATACATTCCTATTTCAAAATTTCCCTCCACATTGTTTGCGAGCTCATTTAAATTATCGTGTCTCATTAAAAATGGATCTGCGCCCGGAACATTTCGCGCTATGATTTTTTACGATTTCAAGTGTCGCCTGACAAATCGTAACCGGACGAATCGTACGATAGACTTAAATGGAATTCATGGATGAAGGCCCTTCTAAGGCAACCGTGTATCGTTGATATAACGAATTCAATCGCGGTCGACTAACTTTGGAGGATGAAGAAATAAGTGGTCGCCCTTTGACGGCTGTTACGGAAGAAAACGTGCTAGAAGTGAAAAAAGTTACGTATCAAGACATTCAGCACATACTGCAGGTTGGATCGGGAAGCCTTCACGAGCATCTTCGTTATTATATCGACTAAATTCTAATATTGATATGCAGCAGACCACTTCGGGATCAAGATTCATTGTTAATTCTCATCAAAGTACCTAGCCTAACTAAAAAATTTTAAATCAGAGGGGCAATTCCCATATTATAATGAAAGGTCGCATTCTAATCTCAGTCCCTAATTTGACTACACTTTTGACATTGAGTGTTGCTGAGATGAGATTGCAACTAGATTTGAAACATTTTTTAAATACGGGAATTGGCCATCTAATCGCAGGCCACGGGCGGCTTGAAAATTAACCACAAGCCGCATGCGGCCCGTGGGCCCTATGTTTGATTGACCAGAGTCGTTACCTTAGTCAAATCTGTAGCAGTACACTCAATGAAGACGTTTTTGGTGTCAAGCGTAATCTTGGAGTGGTCTCCGTTGATGATGGGTGGCATGGACAGCACTACGCCGTTCTTGTCCTTGATAACGGGGTACACAGGACTGTCCCTGATGATGCCTAGGTACTGCTTCAGTTGGGCGTGCGTCTGGAAACATGAGATCAAACTGATTATTTGTTAGAATTTGTGATGTTTTCGTTAGAGCTGAGAGACTTGTCTTAATTATTTAAGAACAGACTAAACACTTCTGGCCACATACTGACTATTTGTATAACCACAACATCAGTTATAGTCAATACGCAATTTGAAGTTAGACTTTAAAATTCCATTAATATGCCAAAGATACTCCACTGGTAAAATGGTGGCCAGAGAAACAAGTCTGTTTTAGAGTTGACATTGCTGTGTTTACCTTGCCTTGCCAGTTGCAAAAAGCTATTACTATTCAATCAAAAAATGGTGGTGATTCTTACCGAGTACAATTCCATGAGTTCCGGTGCAGTCATTTCCTTCTGTTGGTTGAGTGCCTTAAACTTGATCTCGCTGGGTGGTAATGCATCATACACAAATGGTCCTTTTATTGTGTCTAAGTCATGGGTGCCAATAGCCACTAATGTGCGTTTTCTGCATATGTTTTGATGAAGTTTGTCCTGGGGAGATACGTCATTAAGTATTTAATGTGGCTTTGCATTGCATCAGTTTATGAACATTTAAAAAATGTACTGTGACCATAATATTTCTATTGCAGAAACAACACTTTTTGACTGTGAAAATTACATAAAACAGTCCCCGAAAAAGCTTGCCTTTCACCACTTCCTAGTACTTTAGCTGGGAAGAAGTGGCGCTAGAAACCTCTTCTTAATACATAAGAATTTCTGTAGTCAGACCACACTTTTTTCCAGAATTATATAAATAAATAAAAGTAATGTATGCATTACCCACTTGCAGATCTATGAAGCTGTCATATGACTCCTTGGTGAAAGTTATTCCTTTGAGCACAGCGGCCACTGCATATGGTCTGATCTGTCCTGTTGCTGGAGTCAGGTGTAGAGCGTGGCAGTCTTCAGTCTTTTTGAGAGTGTACTGAGGTGGAGCTTTCCTGAAGGCATGCAAATTATTTTATAAACATTTACCCCCTTATTCATAAAACTTATCAAACCTATTTTAGTTAAAATGAGGTTTGTCTCTTTCTTACACACAGAAATGGCAACGTGACAGATAAAGACAAACGTTCTATAAACCTATTTTAGCTAAAATAGAGATAAAATAGGATTATGAATAAGGGGGTTAGAGTCTAACTCAGTGTGAGCCATATATTGTCTCACACAATGATAGAGCTTTGAATGTGACAGGAAAAAGAAGTAGATATGAGATTTTGCACACATACCTACAGGAATATGAATGGGCATAATATTGAAACCAGTAATCATACTCAAAGCAGTTGAAAAGGCAGCCAGCTTGTGCAAATATTAAGCTTGTATATTAACAAAACACATTAGGCCACATTATCTGTTTGTGTTTGTCAACTACATGTAAGTCTTAATACTAACTTTCCTTGGAACACTAAGATGCCGTCAACCAATCCTTCCAAGCAGAGCAAATCATATCTGTTGGCGGGGATGTCTATCCTATACAGGATCTCCTCAGATACCCCGGCTCCAACGTGGTCACCTTGCTCTTTCATCAGCATCTGCTTCTCTGTTGTCTGAAATTATATTTTAAATATCTTATCTCATGTCTTTATTATCATATTGCGCTTTTCATAAAAATTGAGACTTATTCTGCTTTAATAACTACTTTACGTTGCTTAAAAAGAGTGAGAAGCTTTTTATACTTATGTTATGCAGTATTTGTAGAGTTTCCATCATCTACACATAAACATTCTTTTTTTCTTTTCTAACCGTGTAACTACCAGTCTAAAGAAGATGCCTGATGATATGTGAATGAAGCTTCTCTCGTTCGCCCAGAACTGCTATAGGTTATACTTTAAATGTACAAAACAAGGACTCACCACTTCATCGAGCTCCAAGCCGAACTCAAAACAAAGATCTTGGAATTCATCGTCAGCTGAAACATAAGTTTTACAGTTTTTAATTCAAAGTTCATAAACAATATCGGCGTTTAAAAGTTCAGCATAAAATAGTGAAATACTAACTGTAAGTCCTGCCAAGTGCGGCAAAAAGAACGTCACGTTTTACTGATATTGTCGGCATTATAAATTAACTAAAATGTATATAATCGAAACTACACTAAATGTATTTATTTGAAATCTTTACATAAATACACGTTTCTTTTTGATTTGATACAAAACGAATATCAGCTGCTAGCTGCAAGCCTGCAAGTCTACTTTTCAATAAAATAAAATATTGAATGACACCCGTGTTTTGTCTCTTTTAGTCTTAAAGGTCAGAAACGCATCAACAATGGAAAATGATAATTTGGTATGCTAAAAATACGATATTCCTCTGCTTGTACTTTCTTCTAACTTTGACAGCTAACCAAGTCGTCACAAAATCATCACTCAACATCACTATTCACTGCACTGCTCAACCAACGTCGGCTTGAAGATGGTAGTTTATTCCGATGTTAAAATGGCAACACAGTATTTGTTTTTGATTTGATTGATGCTATTTGAATGACGTCATGGATGAACGTACAAAATATCGTGACCTAGCCTAGCAAAATTTACATTTTACAGAATTTTGATTTTATGGAATTTTACTATAGAAAATCATATCTTGAAGATAATGAAGGCACAGAGTTGCATTTGACTGGCTAATTGTGAATTTTTATAGCAAATTAAGTATTTTTAATATGTAGGTATAATTATTTTATTATTATTATATGTAACGAATAATACTAATAAGTAAAAAAAAGAACATAACTGGTACTAAAAAAAGGTTTTTACCCTAAATCAAAAATCCAAAGGCCAAAAATCTGGTATTTTTAGTCATGAAAAATAAAGATTAAAGTTATTAATCAATTTAATGGCTATGGATAGGAGAATTTCATTTATGAAAATGTATAAAGATTTACATGGGTTGTACGTAACTTGGTACTCAAAAATAGTCTTTAAGGGAGTTTGCCGGGGGGTTGAATTATATGGAAAAAAATAAATGCGACGTCTATACATAGATATACTCACGTAATTTTTTCCCATGAGTATAGGCAGAAACTGTAGTACGCAACCTGACACTTTTTTTAACTTTTACTGCTGGATAAAGACCTCTAAATCCTTCCAGGAACTCTTTTCCCGATTTATTACTCTAAATCTAAAAACTCGATATCTTATTTGACAAAAAAAAATGTGTTTGTGCTTTAGATTATCATAAAAGTTGGTACTTAATCGACTTTATGTCGGCCGAAGGACCTCCTGCTTAATTATATGTAGTCGAGTAAAAAAACGAGCGTCATAATCATCCATAGCCCAACGAATGTTATATGAATGCCACAGATGTCACAATCAACGTGGCCACTTACTGGGCTCAAACAATCACATCACACTAATGTTATAAAGGCGAAAGTTTATGAATGTGTTTGTATGTTTGTTACTTCTTCACGCTCAAACAGCAGGACCAAATTTGATAAAAATTTGTATGGAGTTAGCTGACATCCAGGATTAACATATAGGCTACTTTTATCCCTATATTCCCACGGGATCGACATCTATGCGGGTCAAACCGCGGGGCGCAGCTAGTATAAAATATCGAAGAGTATCATCGACACGAAAAGAAGAAGAAAAAAACAGCCCAACTTCTTCCATTGTTGGGCATCGTTGTCCTGCCAATCGCCACGCTTCTGATCAAATTAAAACGTACAATCGGAGGTACCTTAGATTCATTTACATTAACTTTAAAATGTATAAAATGGAGTGCGTTTAAAAATAAGGTCATACATTTTAAAGTAGAAATTTTCTACCAAGATCTGTATATTTTACGATATGGGTAACATTACAGGTCACGTGATACCAGTCTGGTTTTGCAAACGGTGAGTGGAGTGCCTTGTCATCAGTCCTTTGAGTTTTTGGATGATTTTCTTTGGAATTTTTATTCAAAGTGAGTAATTTTATGAACAAAATCACTTGTACAGCATGTATTTGATTTATTGTGGTGTTTTTTTTGTGATTGTGACCCGTGCATTCGTATGACGAAATTGTACCTTGTTCCGTGACTAGTGATATGACGCCATTTTCTTCGTGAATGCCAATTACTAAATTCTTCAATATTTTCTTTGTTTCTGCCCCGTGAAGAGACTGTAGCTGTAAACGATTTTGGTCTAGAACTTTAGCTCCATGGTTTGCCCAAGACTTTTAAGTGCACGAGATTATCTGAAACCAAGAGTGCACTGTCTTGTTCATTAGGTACGCATTTTTTTGCATGACACCACCTTGGGAGGCATTCTAGTGTAGTTTCTTCCGTGCTGAAAGCTTAAATTGCAACACAATTTGTATCTTATAGCCAAATCATTGGTCTCTATCAATTTCACAATATTTTGCTTTAGTAACTGCGTACGTACCTACATATTTTTTATAGTATTTTAGTGTAGCTGCCCACGAGTTATACTTCCTGTAACTAGGTGGCATGTACCCGTTTTTCTTTGTAAAATTAATTTTCTCTATCTTTTCAAAACAGAAAAACCAGTATCACAAGCATTTGAAAGTTGAATATTAAATTAAAATAAAATAATGTACAAGATGGTGATTGATGATGATGACACAACAGTATAATTATTGTATTGGGTAAAGTAGCTTTTGTGCATGCTGTCTGTTGCAGCTGTAATGACTGGCATGTCATTGTCATCATGAATAAACAAACAATTTATAGGTATTTCTAAATGGTTGAATGCTATAGAAAACAGAATTAGTTTACAGATTTTTTTTTTTTAGTATTTCTAGAACAATTTTTCATGACTATTTCTTTTGGTAATCAATATAATTATTAGTCATGCTTTCATGGGTTTACTACATATTCAATTTTCACCATTATTTTATCCTTGTTTCAGCTGTTACTGAAATAATTTATGTTAATAGTAGAGCTTCCTATACACTGCATGTAACTAAGTGATATATATATTGTTTCTTTTTCCACTTACGGTTTTTCAAGGCATGTGCTGCTAATCACTGACATATTGCACAAATCATCTGAACTCTCTACAGTATGTTTTAGACATGAAGAGTGTAAGTGTGCCACTGTTAAAACAAAATATTTGGGGCCAAGCACATACCATCAAGTTGTTTATGATCCTAACTTGAATTAGTTCAGGATTTGTGTAATGTCACATTAGAGTAATCAGTAATCCATTGCAAGAGTGTGATGGAGCTATACAGTAAGAATAGCACCATGCCTTGTTAGCAGTAGAACTATAATGGCTTTAATACTTAGGACCGTGTTCTGATTAAGGTTAAAATTAAATTGGTAAATATTAATAAAAAAAATATTAGTTTACTATTTGCAGTAAATGTTTGTAGCTTTCTTATTATTTGGCATGATTACTTACTAAACAGTTTTGTTTTTGTTCTTACCTAGGTAGTTTGTATCCTGTATAGTTTTTTTTAGCCTGTGTTTATTTCTATTTAGGTTTTTGTGAAAATGGTGACTTTTCAAGCAGATAACAACAACCTCAAAAGCCACATTTGGAACAAACATGATAAAACTTATTGTTCTTTTTAACCGACGAAAAAAAACGGAGGAGGTTCTCAATTCGACGCGTATATTTTTTTTTTTTTTTTTTTATGTATGATCACGCATAACTTTTTACAGAGCAGTCCGATTTTGATAATTCTTTTTTTATTAGAAAGGGTATACCCTGAAGTTGGTCCCATATAAATTTGGAAAAAAAATTTCAACCCTAAGGGTTAGAAAACAGGGGATGATTGATTGTTCACTCACTGATTGTAATGTATGACCACGCTTAACTTTTTACAGAGTAGTCCGATTTTGATAGTTCTTCTTTTGTTGGATAGGACATACTTCGAAGTTGGTCCCATGTAAATTTGGAAAAAAAAAACCTACCCTAAGGGTGGGAAAATAGGGGTGACTTATTGTTCATTCACAGATTTTAATGCTGAGCTGTGTATTACAATTAAAATAAAAGGCCTATCTATGTTGGTATTATATTATATTTGTATGCCGATTATTGGCCGAACATACAGATCAGCTAAAATGTAAAAATAACACCTTTTGTACTTATGTTCACAAATAAAGATTGATTGATTGATTGGTATATAATATAAAGCCTGTTTTTTTTAAGTATTACATTATATTATTTAGTATTATATTACACAAAAATAATAGTTAAAGTAGGATTATATAACAGTTAATGTCTAAAGTAAGGTAGGTATTTTAAAAGTAATCAAACATTAAGCATGTAGTAATTAGTAAATTATAGCCTCAAAAAATTATAAAATAAAAACTTTTTAACAAAAAATTAAACCTCCGAAAAAACTGAAAAGCAAAAAATAATAAACTTTTTTTATTTAACCTTAATAAATAAGTTCTTAAACTAATGCAAGTATACCTAAGTAATTTTGAGTCGGCGCCAAACAATCAATGAACAAAGATTACTAAATTACCTTAAATTTAAAGAAATAAGCAACGTGAAATCTATAGCGATAAACATTAACATTTCAAACAAAAAATGCGCTCTCCGCACGACCACTTGCAACGAATTAATTTGCTTGTTTGGCGCCGACTCTAAATTACTTAGGTATACTTGCATTAGTTTAAGAACTTATTTATTAAGGTTAAATAAAAAAAGTTTATTATTTTTTGCTTTTCAGTTTTTTCGGAGGTTTAATTTTTTGTTAAAAAGTTTTTTATAAATTTATATTTGTGTTTTTTACTCCCAACAAACATAGTGATAAAAGTGATGGAGCCAGAGCATTTTAGTTTTATGTGAATGTGAATTATATTACATCACTAGCACTTTATCCGCTACTTCATCTGAATGGATTTCATACTTCCAACTTCAATACCCCCACAACCCCCTATTAGGGTTGTTTAATAATATTTACGATAAATATTTGTGTGTCAATTTTCTAAACCAAAGAAATTACATTTTGGATTCAAGCCTAAGATTATTTATACAAATTTTGGGAATCAATTGTAGCAAGCAGTAAAATCCTCCCCTAAAAACTTGATTACCCATTTTCCCCCCAGTTGGGGTTGATTTTCAAGAAATCCAAAAACAAATAATTCAATTTTTTTTTATCAAAATCATAAATTATATATTAATTTTTAATTTCCATAAAAACTTTAAAACAAACTAATAATGTCAAACCTTATTAAGTACATTTGCACTTAAGTTAACTCAAGTCAACCCAAGGAATAAGATTTTTCATACAAACAATATTTCCCCATTTCACCCCTAAGGGATCGAATTTCCAAAAATCCTTTCTTAGAAGATTCTTAGATCACAAAAGAACTACTATCCGAATTTCGTATTTCTACCCTAAGCAGTATGAGCTGGTCGATGATGTGTAAGTCGGGACACTTCCCTTTTATAATTTTTTCAGTCACAATTATTATGATCATGGAAAAGTTTTATGACATTCAAATAATTTGTAGTTTTTATATAAAATTATTACATGTAGCGTACACAAGACATGCACAGTACACATCACAAATAATGATAAGTTAGTTGAGGTGTGACTGTAAGTGTGCAGGGTGCACATTTGTTTGCTGGGGTTGGTGGGGAATAAAAGTCTTCTTGATTCTTCCAGTTGCTTCTTTATTTTCTTCTTCGGAGTTTCTTCTACTATTGCTGCCCGCCGACTGTGTCGAACCCGAAAATCGAGCCTTCTTTTATATCATTTTCGCTAAGAAAATGTAGGCCCTCTGATTGGTCAACCAATCATAATGCGAGAATTTTGACCAATAAGAACAAAGTCGATTTCGGCACAGTAAGCTTAAGTACAACGAAACTTTACCGTAAGGAGAGCCGCGTGACATTTTTTGCGTTTTTCTCTATGTTTTTAAATGATAACATATTACAAATTATATATTTTTAGAATCTACGAATCTGGATCTATATGAGAAAAATATAAAACATAGGAAAACATGACATAAAATTATCGGTTATTACTTCTAAGTACTTAGTACTAAGAGAGTAAACAAACTATCAAACTATCAACTTAAAACTAATACTATAAATCCTATAAAACTTGTGTACTATTATGACAAGAAACTTAACTAAGAATCCTTATATACTAATAGCTATCACTATGTACTGTCTTATCAGTTCACTTTTAAATCACAGATTACAATAATCACGAATCACGATTGTCACTTTATTTAGTTGTCCCGCACATCACTCCCGCCGTGCGACCGCGTCGCATCACGTTCCGGTGCGGGCACGTCGTCCGTAGGCAGGGGCAGGATCACCAGCTTCCTCACTGGCCGGCGCAGGACACCTCCCTTCGTCTGCACGTCCACCGTCCGCACGATGTTGTCGGGGCCTGGATACGTCGCGATGACACGCCCTCGAATCCACACGTTGCGGGGCAGGTTCGGGTCGACGATCTGCACGAGGTCGTTTTCCTTGACTGGGAGACCTCGTCCGTGGGGCTCCCGCCGGTGTTGGAGCTCGGGAAGGTACTCCTTCACCCAGCGGAGCCAGAAAATGTCAGCGAGCCTCTGTGCAGCTCGCCAGCTGGACCGGGAGATGGTGTCTTGCTCGGTGAATGTGCCCGGCTGTGGCACGCGCCCAGGACCCCCCAATAGGAAGTGATTGGGAGTCAGGGCCTCAGGATCATCTGCGTTGACGGAGACGTGTGTCAGCGGGCGACTGTTCACGGTGTACTCTACTTCAGCCAGTAGAGTGTTGAGGACCTCTTCGGTGGGGTGACGCTCGTGCAGGGTTGCTGCGAGCGCGGTCTTTACGGAGCGTACCATACGCTCCCAGGCGCCGCCCATGAATGGAGCTCCAGGCGGGATGTAGCGCCAGGAGATGGTCCTCTTCGCTGTTTCCTCTGCTGTCGCCGCGTCGATTGCTTGACGAAGTTCCTTGTCGGCAGCCTTCAGGTTGGTGCCGTTGTCTGACCAGATCTCGGTCGGGCAGCCACGTCGTGCGATCATTCGCCTGACCGCCATTACCGCTGAGTCGGCGCGCGGCGGTGAGCGAGCCGGCGGCGGCGACTTCTAGGTGGATAGCCCGCGTCGTGAGACACGTGAAGATGGCCACGTATCTCTTCTGTCTGTAGAGTTCCATGTCTTCTGGTTGCTTGTCTTCCCCTAATGACTCTAGGAGTGACTTCGAATTCGATTTCCATTGTTTTAGCTCGAAGCTAGCTTTCTTGTGCACTTCTCGCACACCTTTGGTGATCCGTTCGGCTTCCTCGAGGTTACGGAAGCTGTCGAGGTAGTCGTCGACGTAATGCTTCCCTATTATGGCCGCTGCTGCTTCAGGATGAGTCTTCTCGTGTTCTTTGGCGTTCAGGTTCTTCACATAGATCGCCGTTGATGGCGAGCTCGATGCCCCGAAGATCAACGAAGTCATTCTATACTCTTCCGGAGGTCGGTTGTCGCGGCGATCCCCACGCCATAAGTACCGCAGCGCGTCTCTGTCTTTAGTGTGTAGCTTGACCTGCATGAACATCTCCTTGATGTCTGCTGTCACCCCGATGAGATGTTGCCGGAAGCGCATGACGACACCTGGCAACGATTGGAGCAAGTCCGGACCTTTGAGTAGCATGTCGTTGAGTGCTACTCCTTTGGTCTTGGCGGCGGCGTCATGCACAACTCGAAGTTTGTCTGGCTTCATGGGGTTGATGATTGCGAAGTGAGGCAGGTACCAAGTCTTGTTCAGAGTCTTCTGTGGCGGCGCAGGCTCGGCGTAGCCCTTTTCTATAAGGGCGTCCATCTGTTCGACGTACTTTTTCTTTAAAGCTGGGTCGCGATCAATCTTCTTCTCTATGTTGAAGAGCCTTTTCAACGAATTCTCATAGTTGTCTGGGAACTTGATGTCTTCTTTCTTCCAGAGAAGGCCGGTCTGATATCTTGCGTCTTCGATCTTCTCTGTCTTCTGTTCTAATATTTGAAGTGCCTTTTCTTCTGGGTCGGTCTTCGGTCTCTTCGGGTTTATGCAGAGGGCGTCCATCTCGAAGTACTTCTTCACCAGGTCTTCTAGGTCATCTTCTGTTTCTTTCATGTGTGTCACGAAGTCTATCTTCTGGCCGAAGGACTTGGTTTGGCTTCCGTGGAGAACCCATCCTAGTGACGTGAGAGATGCCACTGGATGGTTCTTGTCACCTTTCCTGGTCTCTTCGGTCAGCAGAAGGTGCCAGTTGTCTTGCCCGATGAGTATTTGTGGCTTCGCGTTAGAGTACGAGAGATGTCCCTTGATGTCCGATAGATGTGGGCATTCCTCCACTAGTTCTTGTGGAACCCGCTGAGACGATATTTGCAAGTTCTTCACTGTTCTTGCTTGAATTCGCTCTTCATTGTTGTTGACCCCTTTTAGTCCGATGGTCACTCTTCTTGACGCCGATTCCGCAGCCTTCAGTTCGTTGATGGTTTCTATCTTCAGCGGATCTATAGGCCCTGATGCCCCGATGCTTGCAGCGACGCTGTCGTCGACGAGTGTTACTGTTGACCCGTCGTCCATTAGTGCGAATGTGTCGATAGCTCCCTTTGGTCCTATCACCTGGACCGGTAGGATCTTCAGATAGGATTGCTTCTTCATCGTCCACGTCGAGTTGATGACCTCTGGTGCCTCTTCGCTTTCTGTCTTCTTTGTCTTCTCTGCCTCTTCTGTCTTCTTTTCATAATGAAGCAGCTTGTGGTGTGTGTATTTGCAGTCGTTGATACCACAAGTCTTCGGTTTGCAGTTATGAGTCTTGCTCCTATAACGTAGGCATCTGAAGCAGAGGCGTTTGGACTTCACGGTATCCCATCTTGAGTTCGGTTCCATTTTCTTGAACTTCTCACATTCGGTTGTGTTAGTGTGAGTTGTTTCTTCGCACACGAAGCACTTCGGTGTGTTCCCCTTTTCAGTCACGTTGTTGACCCGCTGCGTCTTCTTCTGCTGTACGGTGTTCGATGAGGTGGCCACCTGTTCAGGCAGCGCGTAGGGTGCGCACAGCTCGGCTTCTCTCTTGAAGAACCTTTCTATCTTGATGAGGCAGGGGTCTTCTGTTGGCTGTGTGGCTGAGAAGTCGTAGTATCTGTACCGGAGTGTAGGTGTCAACTTGTCCACCAACGTCTTTGCTAGTTCAGGGTTGTACATATAATTAAAACAACCCAATGTTTTCAGTATTGCTACGACGTTGGAGATCTTCGTGGCGAATATACAGATGTCCCTCGGTGACTCGGAGAGACGTGGCAGGGCTCGAAGCGTTTCCATTTCCATCATGGCGATCCACTCCGGTCTCCCAAATCTGGATTCCAAAGTCTTCATGATCTCTGTAGGGTGCGCATTCGTAATTAACAACCCTTCTACGGCTTCTTTGGCTTTGCCCTTCAAATTTCTCCTAAGTCTGTTCGTGTTCTCTACGGTGCTGAACGATGATTCTGTTTCGTAGTAGGCAGCGCGGAAGGGTAGCCACTCCTTGTGCGACCCACTGAAGAATGGTAGGTCGATAAACTTGGGTCGCTGGGCGGCGCTGATAGCCCTAGTGATGGCTTCAGCAAGGAGGGCTAGGTCCCCTTGACCTCCCGCCGGTGCTTGACGAACTTCTTCAGGCTTCGGTTGCTCCTTGTGGACGACCGTTGGCTCCGGTGGGGGGTGGTGAGGCTCGTTGGCGATGGCTAGGACGGGACGAGTCACCTGGTTCTCCAACCAGTTGTCCACCCTTGCGTTCACTTCGGAGTAGAGGGAGACGTCATCTTGTTCAACTTCTTCCTCTTCTTCATCTTCGGTGTCCCCATGTTCTAGCGCGGCCAGACGCGCTGCAGCTAGTTCCACTTGGAGACGGAGCAAATCTTCCTTTGCTTTGGCGATTTTCTGCTGTTTCGACTTGCTGCGTGTCGATTGCCCCCCTCCGCCCTTCTTGCTAGGCGAGGAGAGGTGCTGTGGGCCGGTTGGTTTCGACGTACCGGCGTTCTTGATGACTCGCTTCACTGTTGAGGCATCTGCTTCTGGGCGAGCATCTCTGGAGACGACAGCGGTGGGCGGCTTCATCAGCTTTTTCGATTTCACACCTGCCGTAAGCGTCGTCGCGGCGGAAGGGGCGACGGAGGGTGCGGCGACGCTGGCGGGGTGCGTGGCTGAAGGCACGTTGGCGGCCGAGGCGGAGGTCGCGGTGGTTGAAGCGGTGACGGCGGAAGTCACGGTGGTTGGATCAGTCGTCGCGGAGGTGTAGGTCTGTTCGGAGTTCCCCGTGACAGTCGTCCCTATCTGTGTCGATTCCGACGTGGCTTCCATGCTGGTACCGGTCGCAGAGGTCTCTGGAGTGGCCTCCGACGATGACGGCTTCTGTTCGCTTGACTGCTTGCGTCCTCTTCCTTTGGAGCGTGTGATGGGCATGGTGACAGCTGTTGGCTTCGAACTGGATACGATGACAGCTGATTTCAGGGTTGATAACCTTGGACTATACGACTCTTCACGTCAGCTGATCTTGGGGTCGATGACCTGGGCACGATTCTTCTATATCAGCTGACTTCGGGGTCGATGACCACGAAAGGGCGCTATGTCAGCTGATCTGGGGTCAATGACTTTGACCGGAACACGAATCTTCTATATCAGCTGACTTGAGGACCGATGACCTTGAATCTTCACTATCGCACTATAATCTTGAAGCACTATACCCCACAATAATCCGGCGCTCGAAGGACCATTAAATGTGCAGGGTGCACATTTGTTTGCTGGGGTTGGTGGGGAATAAAAGTCTTCTTGATTCTTCCAGTTGCTTCTTTATTTTCTTCTTCGGAGTTTCTTCTACTATTGCTGCCCGCCGACTGTGTCGAACCCGAAAATCGAGCCTTCTTTTATATCATTTTCGCTAAGAAAATGTAGGCCCTCTGATTGGTCAACCAATCATAATGCGAGAATTTTGACCAATAAGAACAAAGTCGATTTCGGCACAGTAAGCTTAAGTACAACGAAACTTTACCGTAAGGAGAGCCGCGTGACATTTTTTGCGTTTTTCTCTATGTTTTTAAATGATAACATATTACAAATTATATATTTTTAGAATCTACGAATCTGGATCTATATGAGAAAAATATAAAACATAGGAAAACATGACATAAAATTATCGGTTATTACTTCTAAGTACTTAGTACTAAGAGAGTAAACAAACTATCAAACTATCAACTTAAAACTAATACTATAAATCCTATAAAACTTGTGTACTATTATGACAAGAAACTTAACTAAGAATCCTTATATACTAATAGCTATCACTATGTACTGTCTTATCAGTTCACTTTTAAATCACAGATTACAATAATCACGAATCACGATTGTCACTTTATTTAGTTGTCCCGCACAGTAAGTAATGCAATATAAATGCTTTATTGCTCATATTTATTATGATGTGATACAAAATTAAAAAGTCCACAGTCATGTTTTTGTAGAAAAGTAAGTATTTATTAAGAGTTTAAGATATTAATATTTTTCTTTTATTACGACTCACTTAAAGTTGTGAAAAGTATGGTAAATAAATGTATTGTACACAATGAGATAAGACATGTTTCTTGGAAATTTTTTAAGAGTTTAAGATATCATTTTTCTTTTATAGTGTGACAGACAGCTTGGTTATAAATGTAAATGCTGTGTCATATTGAAAGTCGCCTATCAAATGTATGTGAATTCAAGCCGCTTAGGTAATATATAGGAACATGAGAGATAAGTGTAGTTGTTATCAGTGTGTTAAATTGCATGATAACTTGCTGCCGACATGTAGCAGGTTTTCTAAAGCTTGTAGCTGCTTTTATTGTTATTACTTAACTGTTTTGTTGGTGAACAGTTATGGATACAGTCATTTTCAATTTCGTTTCATAAGTCATACATAACACTATTTTGAAGTTACATAAAAAGGAATTATATGTTTGAAATAGTTACAAAAAGTTCCAAAAATATTCTTGGTTTGTTTTGCTACTTATCTTAATTTTTAGGTACAATAGTTATTATGAGTCATTGTGAAATGAGCTTTGAAATGAGTAGCCTTATTGAGTAATTTCTTAATTTGAATGACTCATACATTCTAGATTAGAGTCCACTTAGCTTTGTAGTTTGTTTCCTGTATTTTTTTTAATTGCATACTTGTGTATCACTTGTGCAGTTTAGATTATATGAATGTAGTGAGTTAATAGTTAGTATATTTAGATTTCACATTTACCCACAGAGTAGTAAGCAAATGGAGTGATAATGTGCGGGAGAAGGGCGCTAAAGGCAACACGAACACCGCGACACTCGCCAATTGGAATTACGCTGAATGACTCTTCGACGGCGATCGTCCAATGAAAGACGTATCTCCCCCCCGCGGACCTCACAACTTCGGTGAGTGCGATTTGTTAGGAAATATGTGTATAAGCGCTCCATTTCATTACTACTCTGTGCTTGACAGTATGAATGCTTGTAACTGAATCCAGTTAAATTTTATTCAATCAAGAATGAAGATCCTTGTCAAAATTCTGGAACAGATATATCTATTAATTTATAATGGCTGGTGTTTCTGAATCAATATTAAAAGGTAAGACCTTTTTCGATTTCAAAAAGAAACTGGGACTTAGTAGGTACATGGTTTTAATAGGGTAAACCGTGGAATACATAACCTAGTCTTGTTTCTTGATAATACATAATTAATAATGACTGGTACATGAAGACAGCACAACAGACTACATAACAGTTTTGGCAAACACAATTGAATATTATATGGTGTACGTTACCCCAGCAAGAAAGTGTCTCCTAGAGTTATAGGAGTAGAACGTATAATGTGTGCCCTATCTGCTGTAAATGTGCCCCAACATAAAAAATGTGTGCCCCCTGTCGTTTTGGAAAAAAACGGAAAAAACGATTCTTGCTGGGGTAACGTTTTTCTAGCAGGAAAATTCTAAACGAATGATCGGAGAGAGAAAAATTGTGCATGGCCAGAGAGCTTATATGTGTGCCAAAATGTGCCCCCAAAAATAAAATCTGTGCCCCTTCAGGTTTTCGAGATATTGCATTTCCTGCTGGAGTAACGTTTTGATGAATCGTATATCTCTACAACCATTGCATGTGCCCCTGTAGAATAAACATACACGAGTAGCTCTTAATGTGTGCCCCTTTGTGCCCCCAATTAGATTTAAGAAAATATTTATAGTTTTCAAGTTATCGCGGTTTTATGAAAACCCGAAAAAACATCGCAGCGCCTAAATTAGACAAGGCACAAGTTCGCTGAAAACTGTATTCGGTCCTTCTTGACGCTAATAATAACCATACAAAGTTTCAAAACTGTTCATGCATGCGTTTTTGAATAATCTCGCTAAAAGTCAAAACGATGGTGTCATAACTTTGACGGCAAAATACAAGGAACCGGCTCAATCCCAGATGTGTAGGTGTAAACCAAAATCATGTGCCTTTAGTCAGAAATATATGGTGAAAATATTCAGCTTGGAATGTTTCGCATTAAGTAAATATAAACAAAAAACCAAAATATGTAAGCAACGGCTGGTTATCCGACGAAATTTGAATGACTACTAAAAAGCGACGGATTCATACATATCGATGACCTTCTTTACTTTACTCACTAACCGGTTCACACGTGTTGTGCCTGAGTACACTGACGTAGAAAAGTAATAAGTAATAAAATAAAGTTGTTATTGGATTATATTCAACTAGCTGTTTCTATGACCTTACACATGATTAAGTACATTATAAATAGTAGCCTAAGTGCTATTCCAAGGTAAGCTATCTTTCGATTCAAAATTTCATTAAATACATCCAGTAATTTATGTGTGAACGAAAGAAATACATCCAGATATTTGCCAGGTCTTTGACCCAAAATTTGATTGGTCCCAGTTTAAAAAAAATGAAATGTGTGATGAATACCTACTACTAAAAAGAGGTACTTAGCTCTTTTTTGTATATAAATAAAAAGCCCGTACTTGTCTTTATATATATATATATATATATATATATAAAGACAAGTACGGGCTTTTTATATATATATATATATATATTGATAAGCCGTAGGTTAGATAAATTAACAGTAAGTTTTTCATCATTAAGGGGCATGCTCCAACCAGCCCGCAAAATTCAAAATTTCTTGCGTTTTTTGCAATTTGCAGGCCAGTGCTAGGTTGTATGTTGATTTAAATATTATTCACGGCTGTAAGACGTATGTAGTTACAGAATTATAATCATCAAAATCACCAATACAACCCTACAAGTTCATAAAGGCGTAGGAACAAAAAAAAACAGAAAAAATTTGAATTTTGCGGGCTGGTTGGAGCATTCACCTTACTTAATAGAAGATTCCCTTTTTTCGCCTCCCCACACCGCTGCATATATCTCTGGCCCCGCGGCATCCGCTGACGTCGTGTCGCAAGGAGTTGCTTTGTCTAGCTTGGAGAAAGTGAGACAGCTAGTACGCGTACGGTGTTAGTGTGACAGAGACAGTTACGTGTAACGTCGCTCTATTATGAATAATAACAATTATGTGGTTGTAGGGGTGTTGAATTTTATGGCACGATCTGCGGTGGTAAGTATTTAATGGCATTGTTTTGACTTATTTAAAAATACTTGTACACTTATCAAGTAGGTACTTGGATTTTTTTCATTACTTTATATACTTATTTATTTTTTAACAAATAATGTTCTAAATCATGTTTGTTTTGTTTTCATCTGAAAGGATATATGTACATACTTTCCGATTGGTCCAATAGAAATTTCATCAAAATCGATCCAGTAATTTGTTTTCTTTTTTGTTTAATACGTATTTAATTCTCTTCTTGTGCTAGGTTGATGAAATATAACTTCTAGTTACAATGTAAAAAAATAATTCATGACAAGAATTCATGTCCCCAAAACTAAGACTCGACCACAATCCGTCAACACTCAACATGTCACAGTCACAGGGCTGTATCTTTTTAGCCGAAATAGCTAAATACTTGACTAGATTTTTACAGAATGTTCTATGGCAGCTATAACAACAATAATATAAACACCAAGCAGGGAGGAGTGGCATTTTGCCTATTGGCAAGTTGCATAAACTTCTAACTAGATGATGTAAGTAATAGTTTTGTTGATCTATAGAATATATGTATCTAAAAAAGTTCTGGCGGACCGATCAGGCGGAATATATCTATTTATTCAGGGCTAAATTTTATCACAACTGTATTTTCAACTTAATTGCTAGAGTACTTCTGGAAAAAATTGAGCACAAAATTTTATATGCACAGATATATACAAACTTACATCCTATAAAAATAGTGTAAATTTAATAGATTCAGGAAACTTTAAAACGTAAAGATAATATTAAAATTTTAATTTCGAGTTTTGGGCCAATTAAAATTTAATATTTTTTTTACACAATATTATACTTATACTTAATACCGATCTGTGATTTTTTGTGATGCGAATTAACTAATTATATGTTAGATGAAAAACTGATCTGTGTAAAATAACAATGACTACACAATGTGCAAATAATTTCTAATATTTATAGGTAGGAACTTTGATCTGTGATTTGATGCAATAATTACTTAAAGAATTAAAATTACGGCAATAAAAATAATAATTTCCACATCAACAAGCTGTTTCATTTATTATAATCACAAGGTGCATTTAATATATTTTTTAATTAGCCCCCAAAACTTTTGAACGCGACTGTACGGACAACAGCTTAGGTATAATACGTCCAATAAAGAAGGTCATCGATATGTATGAATCCGTCGCTTTTTAGTAGTCATTCAAATTTCGTCGGATAACCAGCCGTTGCTTACATATTTTGGTTTTTTGTTTATATTTACTTAATGCGAAACATTTCAAGCTGAATATTTTCACCATATATTTCTGACTAAAGGCACATGATTTTGGTTTACACCTACACATCTGGGATTGAGCCGGTTCCTTGTATTTTGCCGTCAAAGTTATGACACCATCGTTTTGACTTTTAGCGAGATTATTCAAAAACGCATGCATGAACAGTTTTGAAACTTTGTATGGTTATTATTAGCGTCAAGAAGGACCGAATACAGTTTTCAGCGAACTTGTGCCTTGTCTAATTTAGGCGCTGCGATGTTTTTTCGGGTTTTCATAAAACCGCGATAACTTGAAAACTATAAATATTTTCTTAAATCTAATTGGGGGCACAAGGGGGCACACATTAAGAGCTACTCGTGTATGTTTATTCTACAGGGGCACATGCAATGGTTGTAGAGATATACGATTCATCAAAACGTTACTCCAGCAGGAAATGCAATATCTCGAAAACCTGAAGGGGCACAGATTTTATTTTTGGGGGCACATTTTGGCACACATATAAGCTCTCTGGCCATGCACAATTTTTCTCTCTCCGATCATTCGTTTAGAATTTTCCTGCTAGAAAAACGTTACCCCAGCAAGAATCGTTTTTTCCGTTTTTTTCCAAAACGACAGGGGGCACACATTTTTTATGTTGGGGCACATTTACAGCAGATAGGGCACACATTATACGTTCTACTCCTATAACTCTAGGAGACACTTTCTTGCTGGGGTAACGTACACTATTATATGTTAGGTTGTCTATGACTCAAACAACTAATCTAAGAAGTGTATTCCCATTGAAGTTACATAATTAGGTTACTGATTTCTCTCTCCAATACAGTGGGATAAAATAGATCTTTGAGCAATGGTGAATTCCCTTATGAATGGCTTAGTATCAGTTTAATAGATAAAGTAATTTATCGTCCTTGTTGCCTCGTCGTGGTCGGTATTTTCCGACCACGCCACTTATATCATAATTGTTATGGCAACTAGTGCTGAACATTTTGTATTCACTAATTAATAAGGTTGCATTACCTAATGGCGTTTTAATTAAAATTAATAAACGTTTTTCATAAAACCATTAACGACAAAATGGATACTAGCCTCGATCGTTTGATTATATCGGATTAGCGTGCGGGTATACACGTATCAGTATATACCTAGGCTTATTTATTGTTGCCAATAGCATAACACCATCTATTTGAATTTCTATACTAAAGTTGTTTAGGTTGTCTCTGTGCCTTGAAAATATTTGGTAGGATTCTAACAGTTTATTTAGGATACCACCGCGCTAGTTGGGTAGCGGAGGTCAGACGGGAGTCGCTTCAGTAAATAATTGATATTCAGATTATATAGCTGTATGTTGTCTGAATACTAAGATGATGATGATGAGCGAGTAGAAGGCGAAATAATTATAATATGTAGCTCGATACATAGTGCGTTTGCGCCTTTATAAAAAAAAAAACGGATTAATAGGGCATAAATTACCGCATTGTGTTTCAACGGGACTTGAAAGCATTTCTCAGACGTCGAAGATGGACAGTTCCAATATTAGCAAATTCAGAGAAGTTCTCTAGAATTTTCTTAGTAAACTTATGTACATGAGCATTAACAATGAATAATACAACTATTAGTTGATGAGAGAACATAAAAGGTGCATTAGTTTTAATAGATAGATTGTATTACTTGTCTCAGGTGGCGTGACCATTCATTGTGATGCCGGTGGATGCTGACCTCAACCGTACAGACGTGGTGTCGCCTGGTTGTGAGCTGAAGGGCCTGCGCACTTGGAAAGACATTTGTTTGGTACGAAATTCACTTCAACATCAGGTATGCACTCCCCTTAACCACAGCTTCGTATAGTTTTTACGATCGTGAAGAGAAAGTACCACTCCCCGGCAGCTCACTTTACTTTTGAATCTGAATCACTTCCACATATTGTGACCGCAAGGAGCTCAGGGTTCCTCTTTGTTTCAAAACATTTCTCCTTTGTTTTTCTTTATTAGCATATGAGTTGCAAAATTCACGATGTTACCTTGACTAAGTGCTGAAAACAAAGATTGGGATTTGGCTATTCGTACATTGTTCTTATTAAGAAAATATTTGGCACTTATCGTGCATTCATAGCTGTTATCAGAATATACAGTCTTGAGGGAAATTATGTCAGCAAAGTGCTATCTTTGAGCATAACTATTCCTAATAATAGACGTTTGTAAATTGGCCAGTTGCTTTAGATGAATGTACTAGGTATATTTCTTTACCCGCCTTTTGTGGGTGCCAAATAATCGAGTGCTAAAACGTTTTACGGAACACGTGATATGATACTGCGTCGTCCTCAGCAAGAAATCGTTTTCGAGTTCCACGTGCTCTTATTTCATTGACCTTTCTTCAATGTTCTTTCTCGGTCTTTGTCTCTTTGTTATAAACTTGACTCAATTATCACGTCGAAGTCTTAACCTGATAATTAGTCACGCTTTGTTTACATTAAATATGAAGATAGTCGGTATCGGGGGGCGTTTTGTTTTGCCGAGGGATGGACGTGGTGTGCGTGTCCCGCGCGGCGATGATTAGTGGCGGAGCGGTGGCGCAGCGGCGGCGGGCGCGTGTGGCCGCGGAGGTCACCGCCCCGGCCAGGACTAATTCGGGGGAGATCGACGACTTGCTCCGTCGCGGCTTTGTCTGCGTCCGTCGCCTCCGCCGCCGCACCGACCACTCGCACGCATGGCTTTGTTTGTGTACGCGCTCGTCTCATACGACCTTTTCGCCATTATCATAAAACTTCTTGTCATTGCATTGACAACAAGTGCGCAAAACAGTATAGGTAAATAACGCCTCAGCACATGAGGTTATTTTCATTAAGATGCAAAATTATTGTGGCCTCGTCTTGAGAGTGCGTTTTATCCAACTACGCAGTCGGTTAATATCAGGTTGAACGTCCGTCGACATTCAAATATTGATCTGTATTGGTGATTTCAATTTTATCTCAAAGTGCATTGTATTGAGGATTTTTTAAAGTACTCATTTCTAAGATGCTTCAAACTAATATAAGTCTGTAGTCCAGCTTACTTTCGACTAATGTAATTTATTGTGATTTTATTTTGTACCTCTTCAGTAGTCAAATCTACATTTTTAGTTCCGAAGTTTCAACAAACCATGACTTGAATTATTTTAAGTGTTAGTGCACTCAGAATTGATTTCGTATTGAATGAGTAATGTGATTGTTTTTGTTAGGTAAATCTAAATTCATGAAAGTGGTCTTAGTTGTTACAGTTAACCATTAATTAATTCGAGGAGCATCGTTTAAATCGATAAGAGATGATAGACTTGTTTGGTAGATGGTGCGGGAACAAGCTCTTGTTTACACCATCATTGTTGTTGTCGCGAGACCAGCAAGAACAGTTGTGAATAATCACAAAAACTTTTTAACAAAAAAAAAAAAAAAAAACCGACTTCCAAAAAAACATTACAAAGTGAAAAATAACTTTAATTCCGGAAGTCGGTGTCATGGGATCTGTATTTTAGGTTTTTGCCACCGACTTCCGAAATTAAGTCGGTTTTTTTTTTTGTTTTATTTCTCGCTTTTTAGTGGGTTTGCTTGCAATTTATCCAAGTTACAATAGCCTAGTGTCAACTTGCTCATTGCCTTTTACAAAATATAGCTTTTCCCGATGCAGGGACGTTAATTGTTGAGGAATTCTCCTGGTCCACCATCAGCTCCATTTCACCATTCGCATTGAGACGAGCATAAATTGCTTAGCAACCATATTAAAGTAATCGAATCGCAACCCGTGAAATACTTATTATTGAGTAGTTCCGGTGGCAATATTGGTATTCAGCTGCATCCCGTTAGACTGGAAGCCAACCCCAACATAGTTGGAAAAAGGCTAGGCAGATGATGATGATGAGTTCCGGTGGTCATCTGTGGTCTTCATCATCAGTTCCACTTCACTAAATGGTGCTTTCCGAGAGCAAATGCACGAGTTACTATAAAAAATACCTTAATCGCTATAGGTGTGCCTATAATATTTGAAGAGTTCCTTCGATTTCTCCAAGATCCCATCATCGGATCCTGACCTGATGACAATGGGACCAATCTGAAAGTGTATCCTTTAAATTAAAAAAGAATTTTGCAAATCGGCTTATTGATATAGGATTTCAGGAAGAAAGGAGTTCAGGAGGTAACACAAATAAAAAAAAAAGAATTGATAACCTCCTCCTTTTTTTGAAGTCGGTTAAAAATAAAACATCTAGGTCTCCTGCCCATGTACATTTTGCAAATAAATATTGTGATTATGTTAATTTTCATTTGAATATGGTAAATTGAATTAATGAGATTTGACATTTCTAACAAAGCTGTTCACATTTATAGGACGAATTTAGGGACAATCTTTACGTGTTGTGTTGTCAAGGTGATCCTTTGCGCAGTTTCTGTTACAGCGTCAAAATGCGTACAATGAAAAGACTATTGTGATTACTCATTAATTTATAATAATCAGAAATTAAAATTGATTTGAGGAAAGTGCTGACTCATAGATGTTTCTCAAAACGAAGCCGTGAGTCATGCATCAACTGGGTAAGCCCAGAGAGACTACCGTAGGATTAGATCAAATAAGTGGCCTAAGAAGTGCTCTGAGAATGTGGTCGTGGTGGCGAGCGACGTCTAGCTATACGATGTGCGATGCGTAGTGCTCGGTCGAGATGGGTGATCGCGTCAGATCGGACATGTGTTTGTCAGCGAGCGAGCAGCGGCTTGTTTGTATTGGTGAGTGCGTGCGCGTGTAGAATGGAATGAACGCGAATAGTTGCAGGCGGCGGCGGGCGGCGCGACCGCTATCGCTCCTCGCTCAGTTCTCGCCAGCTCGTCGAGCGCGTCGGAGCTCGTCTCGCGTGGCCGATACACTCGTTACATGTTACTAATACAGATTTCAACATCGGGTGCTACTATTGCACCTTATCTTTCAAGATAATTGTGCGAATTAGTGCGCCGAGTTTCTTCAATACGTTTTTATGTGTCAGTGATATCGTTTTTGTGACTTTGAAGCGCTTTCGAGCGTAGTTTCTACGTGGCCATGGGCTTGTGTTCCCACTCGAAGGTAATATAGTTAAGTGTGCGTTGTTTTTGTGTGCGTCTGTGTTTCGAGATGTGTCTGAGAGGAGCCTGTGCGCCAGCTAGACGAGGCTGTTTGAAGGCCGCCGCCCCGACCTTGGTGTCAGAAGGTCAACGTCCTCACGTGTTCAAAACTTTATGCAATTTGTAACATCCAATTGTTTTAGAAATATTTTAATGCCGAGATAGCAATTAGTGTCGCGGTTGACTTGTGCTATTCATGTGTAGACAATGTAGCCTGTGCATACCTACCTAGGTGTATAGTGATTGTTCGTTCATCAATGTCGCATCGGACCGACATAGCTCGGTTAGCTAACACCAACGAAGGTTGTGCACCATATTAATGAGTTGAAAACATAAATTAATTATCGTTTACTGATAGGCACTTCTTAAAATGTACATTTATTAGAGTAATAATCAGATATCACTAATTACAAGTAATAAAGTCATTACCTTTGTAATTGGACAATTGGTAATGTTGCAACAAAGGATTCATTTACAACTTCATCGTATGTTATATGCGTTTCACACAAAAACATAACCTCCAAAGGCCACAAGGTCTAAAGTGATTGACAGCTGGCATATTCTAAGATTATTCCATAGTCACACATTTAGAAACAAATATATCCGAATTTATATTTAAAAATAAAAAGAAATACCGATGAATATGTGGATATAATTTAAATTACAATGTACCTAGTTGCCCACCTACTTAGATTCATGTGAATTTACTTAGGTTAATATTGACTTGAAGAAACATCAATTCTTTAAACCTTTTGCATGGAGTGAAGAGTGATAACTTCATGAAAAGTTTAGTTTTTAATGACCACAAAATTCGTGATCTGATAACTCGTATCAAAACTAACCTAAAATTATGACTGATCATCGTACAGGGTCTGACACGTTCTTGGTGTGTCGCTGTTATCATGAAATTGTTATTGCGCATATTGTTTGTTTAGAGACGTATGCGTATGTCATTAACTTAATCTGATTCCGAGAATTTGAATAGCATTAATATACCGCATTGTAAATACTTTTCGTATTAACAACAAGCAGATAACTATATACTTAACCCGTTTTGTATGAATATTAAATTGTTTTGAATAGGAAACGTCATAATTCGTAAATATTTTGTCTTCAGGACAAACCCTAGAATTAGAATTATATACCCACCTGTTGATAAATAAAATTGGGTACGGGAACTGCCTATTTATAATAATGTCGTATGTTACTAGCAACTAGTAGCAGTGTGTAGTGAGCATTGTGTTTCAAACAATGACAGCGCGTCCATTGTGTTGAATAGGCGCGGACGAAAGAGAGAGCGATATACTCGCAATGATAAGAGAGTGGAGCTCGCGGAGTGTCACAGCTGCGCTGCGTGTGCGCGATCAGCTGACGCTGCGGCGGCCATCTTGCCGTGCGTGTTCGTTGTCGCCGCGTCATTGTGCAGTTGATGACGCAAAATTCTTCCTCTAATGCTAATGTCATTGTCCTTCCCGTCCTGGCTGTTTGCATTGTCACCTTATTGATTATTGAACGAGCCAGTTTGAATGATGAATAGCCTCTACATATACCGGATTGTTCCTTTGTTGTGAAACCACCCGGAACTGCGGAAGGTATTGCAAGACCCTGGCTAGTCTATTTTTGGTCAGAAGCGTTTCCGCTAAGATAGACACACACGCATATTCTGCTTGATCACGGACAGATGCAGCGTTGCCGATCTGGGGGGAATTCCCCTTTTTGGGGGGAATTTCACGTATGTGAGGGGCAAAAAAGGGTTATAAGAATAAAAGGGGAATTTAATACTTCAAATGCAATAAATATATAATTAATACTTGTATGTACAGAGGCCAGCACATCAAGCTACCCCAATCTGTCAAATTTTCCCAATTGAATATGAACCTTATCACCTTGTAGTAAAGTCGAAAATCTATCAAAGAAATTTGACAGATTGGAGTAGCTTGATGTGCTGGCGTCTGTACATCTAATAAGGCTGGATGGGCTATGATTCTTTTGCCTGTCCCCTAAGTTGACAAAAAGAAACTAAAAAATAATGTCTATGGCTGGACTTGTTGGCTGCGTCCTGCGTCACTGTGTTGGTTAGTTTGGTTGCACAGAGATGGCACTGTGGCACAGAGTCAGTCAGTCAGAGTAAATATTGTTTTGTGGTCAGTGTTTATTTTTCTTGTAAAGAGTTTTGCTAAGTTACGATGGATAAATTCATCAGTAAACTAACCAAAAGATCTCGAGAAAAGGTATATATTTACTCGACTATTATAAAATTATTTCGAAGTAGGCATTTCTAAAGTGTTTTTACTATTGTATACCTAGTTAAATAATTACTAATGCAAACTAAAGACAGACCAAATAAAAGATTGTGTAAAATTTGAGCCAACAATAAATATGCTCAAAGCGAACCTATACAAAAAGTGATGTATTTGTTTCAGTTTTTGGAATAAAGTTTTCAGTAGTAAAACATTTTTATTCTGTTTTTCCTACATCATGAACTTCGAGGGGAATTTTGCTATAAAAAGAGGAATTTTTCAACATGACGCGGGGAATTTACAAAACTAACTGTGGCAACACTGGACAGATGTTACTTTATTGCCATTCTAATTTTTTTGCCAAGAACTTGTGCTGGGGAAAAAATCTTTGACCTCGATTAACGCGTCATCGTACAGTTTCCGTATTTTGTGTAGATTGTTTTTGTTTGATAATATATTTTGTTTAGCTACAGAGGTATCTTCTCTAAAATAAAATCACATTTTAGACGCGCAGTGATCCCGTTATAATGTCGTCGTACCCATTCTTCGTGTCAAGGCGGATCTTAAAATATTAAAACTGTCGGACGGAAGATATTTTGAAATGTCTCTGAGGACATAAATATATCTTCTGCCTAATTTGTAAACGCAGGCAATGTGAGAAATGTGTTAGCAGTTGAGTGAAGCTGAGTCAGTTCATTGTGCTTCTAAGCTTCTGTAGGTTTAGCTAGGTCCAACCTACCAAGTTGTAATCTAAGTACCAACAAAGCCGGGTTTTCGTAGGATTTTTCTTGCGCTGCACGATTTTTGTGTCTTGTACCGTTACTGTTACCGTTGATCGAGTGGTCAGACCTGTATCTTGTCTCAACCAGACGTAAATTCGAGCACTGTACCTATGTATAGAACTGAGTTGAGTTTTCGTGCGTGTTATGGGGCTCTCGTCGACCTACATGCATATTATTTGTGGGAGGCCTGAATATCAGTGTTTTAATTCACTGATACCATTAATAGCTTCAGCTGTTTTTACTCAATGGTTGTTACTTCCTATTTAATGTACCTATTGATTAAATGTTTCTATAGCTTCGTAACGAGTCCAAAACCCTTGAGCGATTTTAATTTTATGTGAATCTTGATCTCGTGCTCGTCTATTTTGTCCACTTATGATTATGTAGGATGTTGCGTTACCAGATGATCGATATAAATAGTTTTGTATGTTTGATGACTTCATTGCTCTGATACTTCTTAATGGTTTTTCCAATTTGTGACAATAGTTCCTTACGTAATAATATAACGCAGTATTGTTAGTTTCCTATTATATGACGCATGTTATTTATAAAATTTACCTTAAATCACTTAAAGGAAAGATAAATGGTACACCGCCCGAGTTACGTGCAACTGTAAAATCCCTGAAGTAGGTAAATGAGCGTTTGAGTTAATAAATAATAATACTGACTGAATTGCACTACTTTTTGCGGTGGTTTACCTACGTCAGCCATGTCACACTCGTTTACCCATGGGTATTAAAAATAGTTGAAAAATGTTGTTCCATCCGTACGTGGGTGGTAATTTTACGCTTGACTGGTGGTATCTGTTCTCTGTAGGGGTGGTGGTACGTGGGCAGTTGGGCACATGTGTCACTAAAGGGTGCAGTGCCATCGGTGGGCTGTCACGTCATATGGCCGGTGTTTATGTGTGTGTGTGTCGGTGCACCGAGAAGCGGGTCGCGCTCGAATTGCGTAGCGAACACTCGGCAAGTGGGTCAGCGGGGCACGGCTCAGCACGGCCCGACCGACGCGACGCCGTCGTCGCGACGTATCTCACACACACGCGCGCCTCGCAGCGAAGAACACTGTCATACATACCTTAGGAGGACTTATCTAGTTGTCGATGTCGCCACTATTCTCAGGATAACAGTACATTTGCAATCACTCGTTCTAAACGAATTATTATTAATTTGTCGGGACTTTTAGAATACTATTCAGAAACTACTCGTGAAACTATGTCTCTCCCTATCTTACACGTCCACCCTTTAATATTTAGAAATAAATACCTATCAGTGTTTGAACTGATAGCGTGAATTTGGCAACTTGGTAAACATGGCCGTTATTGTACCTATTGCTATAATTGAACATCACGTTTCCGTCTACTTGAATAGGTTGATAGTCGCCTTGGCATACTTATTTGGTATCAATATTACTTAAAGTTATTAATTGCTGCATGCAACCCGTCTCTAATTTACCAAGTATTCTTCGTATGAAATGTTCACGATATTTTTTCGATGCACCAACCAAAAATTAATGATAACATAGGTATATGAAAAATATTATCGCACTGCTAACACAAGACTGTATCAACTCAAAATGAAGCTTTTTTTCAGAAATGATGGAAACCTGATTACTCGTTTCCTGTTAACGATTGTAAAAAAGTGAACACTGTTTTAAAATTAGTGATAAAATTAAGGAGTACTCCGCCCCTAAGACGACCCACTGACCGGGGTTTCTTTAATTATGAGTAATTTCAGAGATTGCAGGTTATCAAGTCATGAAGAATGAGTTATCTCGAATTTGTCTTTTTTTGAGTTGATACAGTCTTGTGTTAGCAGTGCGATATGTATAGAAAAATACTTGAGTACATATTTATTATATTAAAAAAAGGTTTTTCCTAAATACTGGGTAAAGTAGGTAGGTACGTAATTTCTAAAAACATTATTTCTCACAGCAAGGACATAGAAAATTACTCTGGCAAGGAGCAACTAGTGTGTCGTAATTACTCGACCAATTAAAATTAAAAAGTAGGCTAATGAAAAATATATTAAACGCACACAACCCACACGAATGTTGATTTTACAACACGTTCGGATCGACAAAGTGAGCGAATTCCATCGAATTAGTTTCTCAACTAATCAGTAGCGTCAGCGTTTCTCTGTCACGTACGTTACATAGTGGACTTTGGACGAAGATGAAGAGTGCAGTGAATGTGATGTGATGCGTAGTCGGTACATTGATATAATAATGGCGGCGGCGCGAGCGTGCGCGGGCGCCGACGCTTTGCACCCCTGCGTGCAGCCCGGTCGATGACTCCCCAAGTCCCTGGCCCGGTGCTAATGACCTTACCGCACACTCTCCACTCTTAACAGTATTAATGGCAATTTTTGTTGTAGGTATGTTAACAGCTTCATTTCACATTCGGCAAGGGAATACAATACGCTGAGCTCACGTCTGAATTCAGTATTGACGCATTCGGTTTCTTCTTGTCACGTTTAGAGCGGTACTACTAGTGATAAGTTTATTTCTGCGTCAGCAACACTATAAGTCATACTCTGTAGATTAGGTAATTCATTTTCACGGGTATTTGCAATACGTTTCTTTATTTGCGAGGTTAAATCTGTATTTTACACGTCAATGGTTAACACGCTGTCTGATAAACGTGGTTGTCAGGGGTCGCATTATGCAGTTGAAGAAAGTAAATATTTTTTAAATTATTTCTTGGATTGCTGCCGAGGTTGGTGCAAGAGGTTACGGCAATATCGATTTATTTTTTGTCGATACTGTTGACAAGATATGCAAGTGTTGTTAGTTTAGCGACCTTGGCGTGGGGCGCGGGGCACGCGGGTGATCCGTTTCGCGGGCGCGTTCCACTTTAGCGTTAGCTCTCTCTTGTTACGCAAACCTGTCGTTATGCATATTATGTTTGCTTCTACGAAATCATATACTACGCCTAATACCACTTTCTACCGTGATAATCATGTTCTGTATACTGATACGTTGTCTCGATGCTTTCGACTGTTTCTTTTTCGTAAGATACGGATGTTTCGTACCTAACTAAGTACCTAAAGCTTTTGGGGACGACTGTATTCAAAGTTTTGAAGATGTTCATGTATAATAATGGAATTGTTTGTTTGTTACAGGGCCCGCTACGATCCTGACATAGACGGAATAGTCACAGCTCATCGGCAAGGAAAGCCACTAGCCGCGGCCACTGCAAGCCAGAGATAATCAAGTCTAAATTGAAACGTTATTAAGTGCAGCATACTTGCCGTTACTATTGTAGAACTTTGTGTGTTACGTCAAACAAGTGCAATATACAATTAGTGCAATCGTACATTTGACTATTGACTCGAGTGAAGTGATTTTGTTGTATTGACAGTGAAATTATATAGTGGAACAATGGAGCGTGAATCGAATCCGATGGAGACGTTGTGCCGCTCGGGGTGCGGATTCTACGGAAACCCCTCAACAGACGGACTCTGCTCAGTATGCTTTAAGGTACCCCATGTTAAATACACTTACATTCAAACTAACATTATTTATCTTAAACAGATTCAGTGGAGTTGTTCTGTAGAGTCTAGAAAAAAAGAATGCGAATTGATTAATTGGTTAAAACGAGATCGAGAGATTGGGCTCTTGGCTCCAATTCCGTACCTAATTAATTGTGCCGTAGATCATGTGCGAAATAAGATTTCAGCTATTTAAAATGTTAAGTGATGCTGATGATTATAATATTAGCATTCTCCACATCAATTTGACTGCGACGTTGCATTTTAAAATCCATCAACACTTTTGATAAGGTCTGTTCCAAATATGAAAATGTAAACAAATAGTTGGGAGCAGTGGTGGCCCAGTGGTATCGGCCGCGACTTACGAGTTGTAGGTCGTAGGTTCGAACCCAGACAGGCGCTTTACTTTGTGTAAATTATTTCATCACCACTGCTCTCAAAACGGTGAAGGAAAACATCGTGAGGAAACCGGCATGTCCTAGAACCAAAAATTCAAAGACATGTGACATCTACCAACCCGCACTGGGCCCGCGTGGTAGATTACGGCCCACTCCCTCTCACAGAGAGGAGGCCTGTGTCCCAGCAGTGGGAACATTATAGGCTGATGATGATGATGATGAAACAAATAGTTCAGAAAACGTTTCTGAGGATGTCAATTTGCACTATCACTTGTATATTGAGTGCATTGATTATATTAATACTTAAACTCGAAATTCTACTTTTAAAACACCTTAAAGATGTTTTTTTTTTGATAAAGGTTAATTTTATAACTTCAGTTTTTGTCAATTATTTTTCAATTACAATTTAATAATGTTATTCAAACAATAATTGTTTAGAAAAGTGGTGAGATATGAAGTGATGGTCTTTTGTTGAGCGATTGCGTAAGAATTTTACCTGAACAGGGTTTGTTTACACTTTCATCACATACTTTTGGAACAGACTATAGATCGATTACTGATCGTCACTGCCTGTATAAATAAAGTGTACCTACTTTGTACAGACGGTGGTGATCAGTAATCGTTCGTCGTTTGTTGTGACTGATGTCATGCAATTTTTATTATCCTTTAAAAGTAAACTTTTGCGAGTACCAACGAGACTATACATTATTACTTCTATGACCTTTGGTATGATTGATGACATGTCTAAAAATAAACTGTACGACATTGCCCAAAACTGTGTAGCAACTGGAAACATTGGTAGCTGATACAAATCATGCTGGATGCACGTTTTTATGCAACGTCAAGCACGTCTACCGACGCGACTCGGGCCATTTAAGTGCGACCGCACAGAGCCATGTCGGTAGCGTGCTACTAGAGTAAGACCGCATCCAGTTATCCTGCTCTCTCCGTCGCCGATTGGTTAGGCAATTGATTGGCTCATTTGCGCGGCTGGCCTCGGTATGGCGCTCAGTCGTTTTCGTTACAATATTTTCGTTGTACGTTTCAGGAGGCTTTAAAGAAGAAGCAACAGCCGCCGGCGTCGTCACCGTCGCCCGTATCGGCGCCTTTCGTGGCGGCGCCGTCGACGCCACTGGCCGCGGCCGCGCCCACCGTGCCCAGCCTCCCTGCCCAGCCGCAAACCCACACAGATGTGAGGCCACACTTCTCTTATTTGTACGCCCACCACACGCACCGCCATTCACGACACCACCGCTCGCCACTTACACTAACTTTGGCCATGCATACGCCCATTTCATTCAACCGAACGTTAACTTTCGATAGAACACATTCCGTTATATTAAGAATAGTCTAAAGAGTCAATGCTTTTCGGGGGTAAACAACTTCACGATCAACTCATTTCATATCCAGGAACTTCTAGATTAGCATAAACAACAAAACGCGTCATACACAATCGTGTATTTTAGTCGTACTCGTACACATATGTATGAAAGTAGTAATTATAACACATTTTTGTAATGCTTTGTCATTTTTATATCGAATTAAATAGAAGCTTAAGTGTGGAACTAATGATAATACAGCTTTAAATGACATTGTGTGGGCTAATGAGGTCATCAATTAATCTTTGGTCAAGATACTTGCACGGAATTTTGAATAACTTCCAAGTTGGTCTGACTGATAATATGGGGGCAGTCGACTTCTAAGACCAGTTGCATGCTTGTAGTATGGAAGATTATGGTGTCCTTAGTTGATGCACTTACTGCGACTTTGATGTCTGCCTTAAGTCCTTTTGCTAATTTGCTAGTAATTCAATAATAGCTCATACTAAATAGTAGATTGTACAACTAAGGCATAAAAGAAGCTATTTTAAAAATGTGTAAATGTAAAATGGCTCGTTTATGCCTGAGTTATACACTCTGCTTTTCACTTCGATTGCGAGAAAATGAAACAGGCATAAAGTATACAGTACATAATTAATCAAAAATGTTGCAAAGCATAGCTAATTCCCGCCACCACAGATAATACCGCCACGAAACTTTTTAAGTTTTTTTTTTTTTTATTTCAACATTTATCATTCGACTTGGGTACGCAAAGAAACGTTTTTATGACTTGACAGTAGTCAAGTCATAAAAACGTTTCCTTGCGTTTTTAAATAGATGAAGAAAAAAAAATGACAACTGTTTTACCTGATTTTATTAAAATAACGATAGAAAACACGAAAGTGGTATAAATTAAAGAAAATGAAATAAATCAGGACTTTAATCTGCGAAGTTTTATTGCGCGTGTGACTGTTGGGCCTGATTACCTTATTCTCAGAAAAAAAAATACTTTATGCACTAGAACATAAAAAGCGATTTTATGTCGCCTAAGCACAACATAAAGACGAACTTTTACTGAGCATGATAAGTGAAAAATCGTTTTTACTGCCCAGTTCTATCGCTCAGTGCCATTTCAGCCTTGCTTTCTTTATTACATTTGAGTCATGTTTAAACAAAACAAAGGAACTAATTTTTTCAGCACTTCTGCTAGTAAGTGCGCAAACATTTGGCCTTAGATTACGTTCCTTATCACAAACTCTTTGTGGCAATAATATTAATTCTGTACTATAAAGAATGGTGGATTTAGGTGTTGGATTTTGGTTCCAATGGCATCGCAGGTAAGATGACTACTTTATTTCGAATTATTGTATGTATAGGTATACTAACACTTTTAATTAGCTGCAGTGAAATAACAACTTATGTGTTACCACTTTTTAACAAAATTTAAATAGTGATTTGTGACAAAAGAATCGATTCATTCTATTAACATTCAATTCAAAATCGATCAAAGTTCAATTGATTTTACAAAAGAGAATAGTATATTTTTGGACAGGTCAGCAGCTTGTGTTTTTTAGGGCGTGACGAGCCTCTGAAAGAAAGTTGGCAAAACCATATTTACAAAATTAACAAACTATTAGTATTACTTGTAAATAAACTCAATTAAATTGGCTTTTCTCAACGACTAGGTAGATATCTGAACGTTAGTTAGGTCTAGGCCTTAGTCTAGGGTAGTTACCTGAATGCACTAAAAAAACGAATGAATTACGGCTATATAGCCCACTTAATTGAGATTGTATAGTTTGAACGATTTCTGTGCAAATCCACTATTCGAGCACAATTTTGATGCGAACTAGTACTATTTATATCTTTCATATACATATATGTATTAATGAAACTACAACGTATATTTTTATCCGAAAAATACAAGGAATATTTGATTGTTTAGGGTTAAATCAAAATCGGTCAGTTGCGTTCCATTCACATCACTAGTAGAGATAGTGTGGCAACATAATCTATTGAAATGACAGTAAGAAGTGTAATTTGCTGCAGCTTATCAAAAGTCAGACTAGTAGTTATTATTTATTTAGTTTAATGTAAAGGAATATTACTTTCTTGGGAATTTCAGATTGTTTGTTGATGATAGGGGTAACCGTCTGACGTGTTTGTTGATAAGTGTTTTTGTGATACTGCAGAAAAACAAAATAAGGCCAAGCTTCCGTTGATATGGTTTCACTGTATTGATATCGTCTAAATACGAATATTTGTGACGTGACTTCATAATAATGATTCACAAGAAAACCGTCCGACCAAAAAAAAAAGTCATTCTTTGCAGTGATCGCTTAGTTGTTAAGCTATTTTGAGATAGGTGCAGCTCGTATTGTTTAATCCTAACTAATATTATAAATGCGAAAGTAAGTTTGTTTGTTACCTTTTCACACCGAAACCACTGAACCGATCATGCTGAAATTTTGCATATACATATACAGGTGAATTTTCAAGTGGGCGTGGATGGCCAAATTCTAAATTATGAGGAATAGCGAAAAGTACTCAAAGGAGTCGCTGGCTCGATTTTGATGAAAACTAAAACTGCATCATTGGATTTTTGAAAAAACAATATTTCTAGCCAGGAATCGAACATGTTGATTTTGAAAAAAAAAAACACCATTCGATAGTGTCCGTAATAAGGATCAAATTCTGGGACGTAATGACATACGGCAAACTAAAGGAAAGAGCTCATTTTTAACAAAATACTTTTTTTTATTTTTCTTATGTTACCTACCTCATCATCATCTGCCTAGCCTTTTCCCATCTGTTGGGGTCGGCTCATAGTCTAACCGGATGCAGCTGAATACCAGTATTTTACATGGAGCGACTACCTATCTGACCTCCACAACCCAGTTACTAGGTAATACGATACCCCTTGGTAAGACTGGTTGTCAGACTTTCGAGCTTCTGACTACCCGTAACGACTGTCAAAGATTCTGGAATGACAGCCGGGACCAACGGCTTAACGTGCTTTCCGGGGCACGGAGGGGTCTCGGTATGTAAAGATGGTCACCCATCCACAGACCAACCGCGGCAAGCGTAGCTTAACCTGATTGACCTGTGCGGCTGTTATTATTTAGTCGGGCTCGGGTTATGTTACCTATTAAACCTTAACCGATTAATTGTTCATAATGAAGACCATTGTTTTCAATACATAGCTGGATTCGACGTCTCAAGGATTGTACGTACTGCTTTCAGCATTACAATATTATTGACTCCATTAGAATATTTTCCAAAGATCGTAATAGAAATTTGAATTTAGAACATAATGTTGTAAGGTGACTGCGCTGCGGGTGTGTTAATAAAAATATTGAGCATCATTTCGAACAAGGTACGTAATGTAGGTATGAATAACTACTTTAAAATAAGAAGCAGTTTATTAAGATTCAACATTTTCCTTAATTTTGCCGTTTGTCATTACTTCCCAGAATTTGATCCTTATTAGGGGCACTATCGAATGGTGTAATAATAGTGTGTATTTTTTTTTATTCAAAATCAACAGGTTCGATTCCTGGCTAGAAATATTGTTTTTTCAAAAATCCAATGATGCAGTTTTAGTTTTCATCAAAATCGAGCCCGCGACTCCTTTGAGCACTTTTCGCTATTCCTTATAGTTTAGAATTTGGCCATCCACGCCCACTTGGAAAATTCACCCTGTATACGTTGTCAGGTGTACAGAAACGGACATAACCTTTCATCCCGAAAAAAAGTGCTGTTCCCAAGGAAAACAACAATAATGTTATTATGATAATAGATGGCACCACGTGTCTTTCGAATCATGATTGAATTATATTAGAAACTTGAAACTTACGCGGGTGAACCCGCGGGGCGCAGCTAGTCAGCAATAAAACAAACTGATTTTATTGTGGATATACGTTGTTAGGTATATGTACACCATCATTTCCTGATTCATGATGTTGTCGAGGCTAGCGTGAGACCATTTAGTTAGGAAGTTAGGATTTAAACTTTTTGCTCTAGAACCACTGGCAGCCTAGCTTAATTTTTTTAAAACAAAAACTTATACGTCAAGTTGACATTGCGTTTACAGCAAGGAAAACCAAAAATTATTGCTTTGATTTACTTTTACAAAACAAATTCAATTTATATTTATTTTTTTATTAAAACATCTGTTTGTTTTTCAATAGCTTTTAAAATGTAACATTTTTTATTCGTTTAGTCCCCCCATGTCATTGACTTGAGATGAGGGGCACCTTTACATCGTAACTTGTAAAGTGTTTTCTGCTCCGAACGATTAAAATACGCAGCGATAATAATATATAATATTATACTTTAGTAGTAGTTTAGCCACTTAAAAAAAGTTACAATAAAATTTGAAAGCGTTGAATCCATTCGGTCTTCTGTGAACAATGTTGGTTTGCAGTCAAAATGCCCAACCTGAAGTCGACAAAAAATCTGAATAATGGAAAATGACCCTAGCAAAAAGGAGTCGAAGGGGAAGAGGATATTCAAAAAAGCAATTCGTCGCAATAGTAAATCTAACAACAGTAGTCAGAACTCGGCCTTAGAGCAAGGCATCGGCGTGACACGATCTAAGAGCTTCGAGAACAAACGTGTTTCCGTCGAGATTAACGACAGCGCGCCGCTGCCGACGCCCGACGGCACCAAGGAGAAGGTGGACGCCGCTCAGAAGATAAAACTAGAAGACAAAACTCAGAACCAGGAATGTGCTCTGACGAGCCAGGATCAGCCCACGGACACGGGCCCGAAGAAAAACATCGTTGGCTCGCAAGATGCTCGTAAGCAGAATCAACAGACGCCCTCCGGGTCTAACAAGGGCGTCAAAATATCGTCTCCAAAGCTGGAGATAAAAGATGAGCGCCATTCGGAAGCAGCACCAGGTGTAAAAAAGAATCTTAAAAGGGTTGGTTTTCGCTTTGTTGTCGGTTTCAGTTGTCGGTTTCTAACATTGTCATTAGCACTTATTCTAGTAATTTACGCAGTTTTAAAGTTACGTTTCATGTTCGCTAGGCTCCAGTGCGTTTTACTTATTGGCCATGTGTAAATGTATGCGTGCCTTCAATATCGATCAATACATAGATAAACAAAATTAATTGCCCAATTTTTATTAATGCGTTTCGAAATTTTTGCCTCATATTTAATTATTTAGTTTATTATTTGTGTGCGAGGTAATTTTTGTTACTCAACTAATGTAGGGGCGGGTTTGCGTTTCATACATACCTTTCATGCGTATTACATTACTATTACATTACGCATGTTACTGTTAGCATAATGTTACTGTTGCTCCATTAAAATGAAATAACATATATTTTTTTAAATAAATTCCAGAAATTGGAAGAGGAGAGCGGAGCAGGCACAAGTGGCGGCGCGAGCACTGGCACGTCGGACACGGACGCCGACGACAAGGATCCCAGCAAGGACAAAAAGAAAAAGAATAGATGCGCCGTTTGCCGCAAGAAGGTTGGCCTCACAGGTAAACGATGCCCCATAATAATGCTCACAAAAACTCCCAGTCACATGCTGTATATAAAAAAAAAAACCGCTGTACATTACTGAGTTTCATATGAAGTTTAGACTACCGGGCACTGACTTGCCTGATTGTCGGAAAACTATTTTCTGTATGAGTCGTTTTTGGATGCTCACGATATTATTAAGATAATTTCCCTCATAAATCTGTAAGCAATTATTAAAATAATTAGGTGTAAAACGAGTTGACAAAGCTTTGGCCATTTGAAGGCAAAGGACCATTTTCTACTGAGTTACTAAATCCGCTTCACATAACCTTCATGCTTTAGTATTTCACGACATTTGAATCACTGATAGCAAACATACCATTGTGTGCTAAATATATTCACACACACACATCAACTGAGTCAACAATGTATGTGCATTCAGCAAATAGCAACAATTGTTAGCTGAGCAAGCGATAGCGGTTCTAACTTCCAAAATTATACCTACCGGTACACAAATGTCAAGTGAAACTAATATCGTTGGATTATAGAAATGTATGACATGTAACTGTTTCGGTTCGCCGCCTATGTTTGTGTTAATGGCATGTGTGAGTATATAGATGTGTATGGTGGTATTGGCTCAGGGTTCGAGTGCCGCTGCGGAGGGCTGTTCTGCGCCGTGCACCGGTACAGCGACAAGCACGAGTGCTCGTTCGACTACCGGGAGCTGGGCGCGCAGGAGATCCGGCGCAACAACCCCGTCGTGGTGTCGCAGAAGATCCACAAGATATGAGCCTGTCCGCCTGTCCGCCTGTCCGCCTGTGCGCCGCAGGACCTCCCTCACCGCACCGCATTACATACGTTTTATGATTTTCTCTAAATAAATATTCGATCGAGTTTGTGTTTCTTATTTGCATTTTGTATGTATTTTTGACTGCAAGCCGGCGGCGACGCGCCGTCGCTCGTTCAGTTTCCGTTTCGTTTCTTTTCTATTTTGTCTGCGCTCCTCTGCCTCGCGACTGACACGACTATTCGGACGACGCGACTGCGTAGGAAACACAGACTCGATCTACTGTATTTAGATTTATTTGTGGCGAGAGTTTTACTTTTAAATTTTTATTAAAAGTTGTAGATAATGTTCGTTTCGGGTAGGACTTCAGGATTATTTTTGAGATAATAAGTAGAGTTTGAATATTGTCCGTTCACCTCCATTGTAAATATTAGATATAATTAATTATAGAAACAAATCCTATATATTGTAAAAAATTAAAATTCCCAAAAAAAGCTACATTGTTATGATTCCAACGGAGAGCGTAGCGCGCTTGTCTATATAGACGTAACAATGATATGCTGGGGCCGGACGCCGGACAGCGGCCGGACAGCGGCTCTCCGTCGATCGCCTAGTTGTACATTGTAAAGGAGTTCGCTGCCGCCGACTTGACTCGTGTTTATGATAAACATTCGATACGTGATATGAGTAGTGGAGCTCCACGAAGCCGCATCTGTGCTAGACAACGATTAGTTCGCGACTGTGCGCATCGCGGCGACGAGCACATCTCGGACTGTGAATTGACATCATCTTCAAATTGTTAGTAATGTTATTTTGGTTTGGGAAGTCGTCGCTTTCTTATTTGTCTTAACATTCGGCATAAGTGACATAGTGTTTAGCGAGATTGTGGTGTGTATCGGCTAAGGTGAGCGCGCGGCGGCTGCGGGCGTGCGGCCGCAGTGAGGTGCGGCGACGCGCGTCTAGTACACGGACTGTGTTGGACATTGTAGACGCACGTGAGCAGAACTTGCGCTAGGCGCTCGTCATGTAAAGTTACGCAAACCGCGGCTCGCAGCGACGCGGCCGCACGCGCCGCTTCCACTCCGCTCCGCTCTTTGTGTGAAAATTTAAAGTAAGCATATGGATAGTTATAAATATTATAAGTAGTCGACACTTTATATTATTACACATATAAGTAGAAAAAGAATTATTTAGCTTTTTTTCTTTTAATCACAATATTATTCAAAATTGTAAGTTGTATTATGTAACTTGTTCATTTTAGTGGTGAAGTTGAACCAATAATAACTATGTATCGCTTCGGTCGTTGTCCACGGTAGACTAACTGATTGGTTGGACTTAATTATTTAATGACTTTTGTTGTATATTTTGTTAGGTCATTGATTAATTTTGGTCTTTTCGCTTGAACATAATCAGATAAAGATGATGTTAATGAATGATTTTTCCTTCTATCTTGCTGTTTTAATTTAGTTATTCTCTTATTAAAGTCATTAAATTTTCAGGAACATAAATATGTTTTTATTATTTCATTAAACCTACTACCTACAGCATGCACTACACACTTGACATGATTGAACCCGATCTGGGAGTATAAGATACATGGATTGTACTTAATTCAATATCACACGCACAGCTATACAGCTCTTCTAAGCAACGCACAATGTAGCAGCATGAGGTGGCAGCCTGGTTTATGCCACCCAATAATATAAAAAAAATGTTTTCAGGCTCTAGTTTTATCTATGTACCTAATAAAAGTACATAAGGTTGCGAAGGACTAAGGTCACAAATGCGAGCGCTGGTTGTCCTTACCTACCTTCTAACTGTAGCATGTTCTGTTGCTGGTTCACCTATAAATATACATAGATAGATGGATCTTTATTTATTGTTACATATCACTTACAAATAGGAATTAATTACAGGTGCATTTTATTGGGCGCAGTTTCTCCGGGGGCTGGGGGATCTTTTGCGACCTATTGCGTAATTCTTTTCGCATACGGTTGTATTATATAAGTTAACTGTACAATGGTCTTTTGGCGTCGTCATCGGCTCTAACGCCGCCATCTTGTTTTTAATTAAATTTCACTAATGTAAAATGTTTACCAAAAGCGTACTTCGAGCGCCATAAGACCCTTGGAGCACTATCTTGCTGCCTTTGCAATTGGATTCTATTCATATTCAGTAAAAAAAAATTTTTACAAAAAAAAAAAAACAACTGACTTAAAAAAAATACACTACAAAGTGAAATAGTAGATTGTTATGCAAGGGTCGAAAGGAATCAATTCCTATACGAGGCATTTAGACGCCCGAGCGCAGCGAGGGCGGCTATAGCCCGAGTAGGAATTGATGACTTTCACCCGTGTTAAACACTCTACTTTTCATTTCGAATATAAGGAAAGTAAAAAGTAGTAGTTTTTCTAAAATATTTATTGATCACAATAACATGCAAAGTTTTTGAATTTCGGTACAGCTTACAGGGTTAGTATCCCGCCAAATAATACTATTGTCTTTTTTTATTTTAAATATGGAACACACCGCGTCATCGCCGCGGGCTGTCCCGCTTAATAGTTTTTTTTTTTTTAATTCACACTGGCTGTTTATACACTCACAAGACTGCAGAATTATTCTTAATTTATGTAAAAAATTCGTAGCTGACTACAGTTCTATTTTTTAAATTCATTCCCACCCTAAAGAGGGAAGTAATTAGTATGAGTCTTTCCCGCCCTGTGGTGGGAAGCAGCGTTTTCCACATGCTATTTGGATCAAACAAACACTACTTTCCGAGTATGAGAAATGAAAAATAACTTTAATTTCTGAAGTCGGTCTCGTTGGTTCCGCATTTTCGTTTTTTGACACCGACTTCCGAAATTAAAGTTATTTTTCACTTTGTAGTGTTTTTTGTTGAAGTCGGTTGTTTTTTTTTGTAAAAAAGTTTTGATTTTCACTTTTTAGTTGTACCTACCCCACACAAATTCACATAGAAATGCCGGAGATGCAGTACATTTATGCATATAACTTCGTACATAAGCATAATTACCTAATGTATTATATACTAAAACCTTCCTGAAAGTATGTAGATCACACTAATGAAAGAATTATCAAAATTGGTTCAGAAGTTTTTGAGATAATCGCGGACATACAAACATACATACATACCTACATACGGGTCGAATACAGAACCTCCTTTTTTAAAGTCGGTTAAAAAAAATGGTGCTGTGACTGTTTTCAACTCTTGACTGTACTTAGGCTGTGGGTATACATAGCACTAAGGGCCTACTACTGGCGGCACTATGTTATTGAAATTTAAATTGTATTGTTATACTAATAGGTTATATTCCTATTCGTCCCTTGTCGTGCCGTGCCGCCAGTACTTTTCTTAATGAAATAGAAAGAAAAAGATGTTATCTTCCGTCCTTTTCTTAATGAAATAGAAAGAAAAAGATGCACTGAACTTAAATTTAGTTAAGTTTGTGAACAAGGGAATCGGCGCCATTATTTTAAAAAATCCCCAGGGTAAGCTCTAGGTCAGGCGCGGTCGCAGCCCAAGATTTTGGGGGGGGTCATCATGGTTGCCGAGGAATGTTTTAAGGGAGGTTCATCTCCTCGTAGGTCTAGTGGTTGCAAGCGTTACTGCTGAGCATGAGGTCCTAGCTGGGTTCGATTCCTAGGTCGGGTAAAGTATTAATGGGTTTTGCCATCAGAAGTTTCTCAGAAGCAGCCTGGAGTCTGGATTTGTGCCCGGTTGGCGGCAGTAGGCTCGCTCTCTATGACATTTCACTTAATAACTGGCGAAATGTGGGTGCATGTACAGAAAGCGTCAGAGAAAAGGAACCCCCTTTGGTCACTTACCAAAGGGGACTCATTACCAAAGGGGGTTCCTTTTCTCTGACGCTGTCCGTACTATATGAAGGTAGACCCCTGCCCAACCCATTGGGGATTACAGGCGTGATGATATGTTAAGGTTCATGTACATCTCCAGCTCCACATTACTTATGCTATTCAGGGACGCAGCTTTTACATGGGGTTACTTAAATGCTGCCAAATTCGTTATATGTATTAGAATGATAGATTGTGCAGGGTGGGGAGAGCGAGCGAAGCGAGCTCGAAAATTTTTACAACCCGCCTCTATTTAATTAGGTTTTGTTTTATATTTTTAACTAGAAATAGGGGTTACATTGCCGACTTGTGCAGGCAAGCTCAAACAGCTAGAAGAAACTAAAATGCAAGAGCGAGCGAAGCGAGCTCGAAAATTTTGCACACTCTTGGTTCGATTTTCTTTCGAATTTCGATCATTCCAAAAGGACTAGGAATTACTTGCTTTGTCGACTTTTGAAGAAAAGTTCAAGAACTAATTTCAATTGCAAGAACGAGCGTAGAGAGCCTCAAAATTTTAGCACCCCACCTTGAATAGTCTCTGTTTTCTTTTACCCATCATACAAAAAGAGAACTTACTTTATCGAATTATGACGAAAAGCTTAAACTCGTTTTACAGCAGTTTAGGTTTTGGAATTTGGCCTTACTTAAGCCTTTCAACCTTACGTACCAGCGGGGTGCCCAATATCCCGAGTTTGCTTCGCTCGCTTTTAAAGAAAAATATTTTTAGGCGCATTAGAAAACCCACTGTCATTTCATAGTTTTAAGTTTTTACTTCAGTCGGCAGTCCCCATGTCTGCCGATGTTCTTAATGTTTTTGAATATGCCTATCGAGGTTTTCGTGGCTCATGTACAGTTTTAAGTTTAGTAGGGCAAGTAAATCATTCAGACTCTTGACAGCTTGAATGATTTTGGGGGGGGTCATGACCCCCACGACCCCCCCCCTCGGACCGCGCATGCTCTAGGTAGTAATGAGTATTGTTATTTAACTAATTTGTGGTTCAGTAGTGTACACCAAAATAGAATGCAAACCAAAATATGTAGTTGAAAAAGTAATTAAAAAAATTAAAAAACCCGACTGCAACCTTATACTAAAACTAACTGAAAAGCTAAAAACAAGCCCATTTTAAATTAAATAAAAGTTGGAAGCAGGCGGGGCCCATACCATTATTATAGTTTCAAACCCAAATGGGTCCTGCCTGCTTCCGACTTTTATTTAATTTAAAATGGGCTTGTTTTTAGCTTTTCAGTTAGTTTTAGTATAAGGTTGCAGTCGGGTTTTTTAATTTTTTTAATTACTTACTTTTTTTATTTCCAGCTTTTAAGTTTACAAATGTGAAAGATTTCGCAGACTATTTAGTTCTTGATACGTGTTTTTTTACGATTTGTCACTTTGAATTACTTTTAACCATATAAGTTGTATATATTTTTGAAATCACCTTTTAAAACCCTTTATTTTGATACCTCACTCGATAGGTTCTAAGATTTTTTTTTTATGAAGGCATAATATGGCGCCAAAAATCCGCCATATTGTTTTTTTTTATTTTGATATACCCAGTGTCACTCTCACAGTCAATACAAATCTAACGACACCTCTCAAGCTAAAATCCATCGAGCCGTTCAGGCCACAGAGCGTGCCAAACAATTATACGTAGGTACAAACATACATGATACATACATACTCTCGAAAAACATAACCCTCCTTCTGGCGCAGTCGGGTAAAAATTAGAGGTAACTTTGTGATAGTTTTCTATCGAGAAAATTTATCGTACTACCTATGTTTTCGTTAGGATCGACCCTTACATTTATAATGAAGTTTCCTGTCATATGTATACGTTTTTTCCAATTTGAACATGATTTACTACTGTTTAAATCTAATCTAAGCTTGGAGATTTTGCATTGGGCCCGCTCTTAACCATGTCCAACGAGAAAGCAAATCACGTAGGTCTGTACTGTATACAGTCACAGCATAACTAATAGTACTAACATACAGTGAAGTTGGTTATTGGCTGCAATCCTTGAAATGGGTTATACTAACATTTTTCGATGCACGCCTTTCTAGTTGCAGATTTTCTCTTGTTGCCTGATGTGATGTTGGCTTCTATGTACCTACACAACAAAAGAGATAAGTATGCAGGATCATCGGATATAGTTGAAGTTTAGTAAAAAACCCATGGATGTTCTCGAATAAAGTTTAATTTTATTAAAAGAGCTCATTTATCAAATTAAATTTGAGTCGACAATATCCATCGGTTTCTTACTAAACTTCAACTATATCCGACGGTCCTGCATACTTATCTCTTTTGTTGACTGTAGGTACATCCTAATGACCGAGAATGCGGAACCAAAACCAGAGAGGAAAATGTTTAGGCGCTTGAAATATGTGATGTATATTGAAATATGTATATCGGGTTTGGTCGATTCCATTAGGCAAGATCTGCCTCTATCATGTGTTTAAATTAAATGGTGTATAAAAATCTTAAAAGGTTCGATGTCTCCAAAACAATCCAATTCTGACCACAAGATTGGGGTCAAATTTTGCTCTAGTAGGAAAAATAGCTTCCAATATTGGAACTAGCGACACGATTTTGTATCTTAGAACCATAAAATCAGGATAGGGACAAAACATTTGTAGAACGATTTTTTGTGCGGAAAGCTAAATAGGTACGATTCTTTTTATTTGTACGTTTATTGAAAAAAAAAATATGGTCATAAAGGTCACATAACAAATAAGGTTAAGTAGTTAATTCTAACATTTTCTTGATCGGCTTACTAACATTTAAACAATATCACAACCAGACCGCTTAATATTATATACCTAAAACTTTGTACCTACTACAATCTAAACTCTAGAAATGCTAAGTACAAAATAAGGCTACGTTAGCTCCTAACTTCAACAGTTGTTATGAAAATAAACATGTAATTTAAGTATTGAATTGTATCTAAAGTATCACATGTTACCTACATAAAATTCTTTGGAGAAAACTTTACTTGACTAGTCAACATAATATTGTTTCATATTGATCTGATGTTGTATACGTATATTGCTGGGTCCACCCAGCAACCAAAGTCTAAGAAGAAGTCCACTTCTTAGACTTTGGTGACTTGTTTGATCCAGTCGCGTACGCTCGATACCCTGGAGAACACGACGAGGGCTCCGTTGGTGCAGTCGTGGGCATCGTTCTCGACCCACGAGGCAACGCCGATAATCCTGCCGGTTTCATCAACTAGACCGCTGCCGCTGTCACCCTGTAATCGCAAAAAAGTGTTATTCTGTGAATACATTTTGAATTTGACAGTTGTTACTTAAAAAAAATGGCAGACGTCAATTTTATTCTACGGATAAAATATAGGTACCTATCTGACTGGTAAAATCAGCCCTAACGCCAAAGCAGGGTAGGAACATTCAAGTTCTTTCAAGTTTTCTACAGCAATGGAAGTTCGTGAGTTTTGAGTTTAGTGAGCTCCACAATAACATAGGCGACCCGCCAACCGATAATGTCCTTTTAACCCTTTTACCAGCAGAAGGAAAGCCGCCCATTGTATATTTTGTAGTGTTTATTTCATGTCCTGTATTTTTGTGGTGTACAATAAAGTATGTATATATAAATAAATAAATAATAAGGATCCAAGTGTAGCAGCAAAATAAAATTTGGGGTATGGTTTACCTACCAAAATTAAGCTTTAATTAATATGCCTATTAGATGGTATATTGCCGTTATCGGTAAAAGCTGTTTCGATGTTATTCTTGTTCTTGCAAATGGGTATTTTAGGAATTGAGATTCGCTCAGAACTGGTTTCACATGGTTTGGGGAATACCAGTGACATAATTTGCCAGTGACCTTTTGTCACGCTAATATTGCGACAACACTTCTCAGGGCCATGTGGAAGGCTAATTGGAATACTCAACTATTGGTACAGAAATTGGAAATAAGTTTTATGTGCACCATTGGTGTAACAACATAATATTATAGCGTTTTGCAGATTTTTGCCCCACGGGAAATAAAAAGGTTCCTGAAGTACTTACATAAGTACATACATTGATGGTTAGTGTACCTAAGTAATTCATCTCGGTAGTGTATATTTGGCGTATTCTTGAGCTCCAATCCTAGCAACTACACACCGATAGTATAAGATTTTTCAATGTTAACTTGGTATTTGATAATTGGTAGATGACGACATTAACGACGCACGTATAGTTAGCGCCACGAAAGATGAGACTTGACACACCACGTGGTTTGACTTGCACAGTACACGATTTTAGGTCTCTAGCGGTACGAGGTCTGAGCGCGGGACGGGACTGGACATCATAGGAGTGGCGGAAAGAGCGCGGGAGGCGGGGTCAAGTCTCATCTTTCGTGGCGCTAACTATAAGCTGGAATTGGCTGGTAACTTACGTTGCAAGCAGAATCGAACCGCGGTGGGACTCCCTTAACGCACAGCATGTCCTTACGGTTGTACTGCTCCAGGGTCGAGCACACGTCATCACTCTGCACTGCCAGTTCCATTCCGTGCATCTCGCTGCGCATGGTACCCTGGAGGGACAAAGAAAACAAGTTAATATGGCGCGCTTTCGAGTGTTTGTCCCCATGCTTGCATACTTACTGCTGTAGGTACCTGCTAGGTAATTTTCGTTGTTCATGGTAATTGCATGGTTGTTATTTTATTAGGATCATGATTTATGAGATGAATAAATACATTCATGCGCTATTGTCTTTAACCAACTTAAAAAAAATTAGTTTTATTCGTAATTTTTTCGGAAGTCGGTTTTTTTTTGTAAAAAAGTTTTCAGCATAGATTTCCTCCCAGCAGTTAAGTTTGTATAGAAAATAGAACTAAATTAAAATCACTTTCAAAATAAGGTGCTATTCACATCGAATAGAACCGAGACGATTAAAATGAAAGGCATAGTTAGATGCGTTTGTTACGATGTCAAAAAAAAAGAACAAATTATCACGGTCTCTTGAATTTCTAGGATACAGCTGCAATAGGTATTTATCAACTTCGATGATTTGAGTAGTCCACTTGCAAACTCCGCTAAGTTAAAAAAAATAAGAAAATCAGATAGTGCGGCCATTTGATTTGTTGTTTAAAATGCTTTCATAAGCAACTATCAATCTCGACCAAAACTCCGTATGTTACGCATAAATTTAGGTTAAATATTCAGTACTCCTGCAAAACTTGCTATATTGATTGACAGTTAACTTTCAAAAAACTCTAAGTTACAATTAACTTTCAAAACTCGCCATATTACGCAGTGACTCGTGCAAACGCCGTCATCTTGACTATCATTGTCACTAAGTATCTAGTATAAAAAGAATTACAATAATATTTCCAGTTGTAGGGCATTCATTTTTGCCTCCTGCCCCCTTATTCACAAACACTAGATATGCTTCCGTATCGTATTGAACATTAATCATTGTTAGGTATCTTAGGAGTCTTCTCAACGCTGTTCACAAGTCCAAAACCCGATAATTTTGTCAGTTTAAATCAAATAGACGCCCGCTATTCTTCCACCAGCTATTTGCTGTTGAGGGGAAGTCAAATCAGGTTATCGAAATGTCAGGTTTTCGATACGATAGCCTGTCGTATGGTTGTGAATCAGGGCTCTGACCGTATTTTTGGAAATGTTGAAAGGGCTACACGGCTTCTAGAAGTCATTGCAGAATCAGAGACCTATTTTGATATTTTCCAAAAATACGGTACGGTGCTGAGACTTGGCAAAGATTTAAATTTTTATGATTGGAAATCAAACACCAAAGACGTACTGAAATTGTCTGGATCTTGGCATTTTCAATTTAATGCCTCCAAAAGGTTTTTTTTTTTGAGAAAAGACAGGAATGGCAAAATCGGGGAACCGCATTATGTATCGGAGATGGTGAATTACGGCAATGTTTGTAAAAGAGGTAAATCGTTTGAACAGATAGAACCTCCTTTGATCAATTTAGGCATTCTTGTAAATCCAGCAAAATTAAATGATGATAAAAACCTACTAATTAAACATTTTGGATAGGATTTGGCTAAGGTCGATAGTCTAAAATATTATATATTTCTTCAAGAAAACCAAACTAAAGCTGCTTTAGACGAAGATACCGATACTGAGGAAACATTAATGGATGAAGAAACAGAAATAAGAGTATAATATTATTGTAAGATGATTATTTAGGTTTAGGATTTAATTTTGGTACTGTTTCAAAACTCTTCATGTTAATTTCATAGTATTGCAAAACTGTTTATGTTAAAAATACTTTTGCAAAAGTGGTTATGTTTAATTTTTAAATACTAATAAAAAGATAACTACGGTATTGGGATTTTATTTACTATAAGAAATTAATTCTCTGTGACAATATTTTTCAGAAATATGTTGTAATATGAATTTTAATAACTCCCTTTTAACTTTAGAGGTTTTATTCGATTTCCCAAAATTATTATTCTTTTAACATAGCGGACTTTGCAAGTGGCCTACTCATTTGATCCATCATGAAACTTCTAGTTCAACTTCTAATTGCTTTATTACCACCACTATCTTGGCAATTGCCACTAATGCAAGATTAGTTATATTGATATTACTGGAGTATTCATAATAATTTATCTGAATTTCAAAAAAAGTACGTAAATACATACGTTTATTCGTTTTCTTTAATTTAATTATACCCAAGTATCTGTTCTTTCACATTCGCGAGAAATACCTAATAGCTTTGATCCTGATTTACCACTGTTAATGTTAACTTATAGAAATGAGATACTGACCCCGAAGTGGTCGGTTCCGTAGCCAGCGTATCCAACATTGAGTCCAGTAGGTAAGTTGGGCTGGTCGTCCAGCTTGGCGGCGGCCATAACCTTGCCATCCAGAGGCAAGGGCTCGTTCAGCTCGGCCAGCAGGAAGTCCCAACGAGCTGCTACCTGTAATGCAAGGTTGGTGGTAAACATTATTACCAGTATGTATAAGGTTATATTAAGTTTGGACGGGATGAGGATAAAGAAGATTGGAGCGGGGTGTGCAGCAACGCAACGCGTTACAAAAATCCTCTTTCTTCACTTTCGAATATAGGTATTCAATGAACAACCGAACTACAGGAGCGACATCGCACTTTTTTGTATGAGAATGCATTGCGTGGCGGCCCGTTGCGTCTGTAATGTGTGCTTGCCTAATTAGTTTTAGAGAGCAAGTCCTGTTATAGACGAGGTAGCGATTAAAATGGATTAATCAGTAGGTTACAATTGTTCGAATGGGTACTCTTTGTCTTACGAGTTCGTAAACAACAAAAATGTGCTTACATTTTAGTTAATAAAGAGCCCACAGCAATGGTCTTTCTTGTAAAACATCGTTTAATTCTGAGTCTGAGTAATCGGGTTAGGATGACTTGTGAATTTAGTTTAATTCTGACTCATGAGTCTCGACTGTTGCAACTGTTGTTGTTTATTTCGAGGTTTCAGGAAACATTGTTGTCCACCGGTTGCATATTAATTTACCTTCCTGCTGTATTCTTTGTTTACTACATTGTTCACTTGAACAATGTAGTAAATTAGTAGAGAGTAGAGTAGAATCTACCTACTTCGGTAGATTCTCACTTTGTCTCTTGTGTTAACGTTTTTATTTAGCCCAAAAGCCCATAACCCAGACTTATGTGGTACTGGACTTCTGGTTAGCTCGAATCTCCCACCATTTGTGGCCCGGTGGTCACTATAGGTACCTAATACTACATTTGCCAGTATTCTTGTTGACATATTTGTTTAAGAGTTTTACGTAAGCAATTTTTCTGACCTGTTTGATGTTGAACTCATCAGCGTCGACCCAGTAGGGACCCACGGAGAAGAGCGGGTGGATGACTTGTCTCTTCACGTGGCGGGTGAGTCCGCTCCCGTTCTCCGTGTTGTTGGTACCAGCCAGGATGTACCGACCGCTGGTGAAGAGCGTGCTGTAAACGAAAGGGTTTTGTTAAGATTTTGTAAAAGTATTTTAAAGTAGGGTTGTGAAGGCAGTGAAGGTTAGATAGGCAGTCGCTACACTGGTGTTCAGCTGCATCCGGTTATGGATGGAAGATAAGGCTTGGCAGATGATGATTTTGAAGTTGGTCCTTTTAGGCCCTGTTGTATTTTGATGTATTAGGGTACTTATACCTACCTATGGATTTTGGGAAAAAAACATGGTGTACCATTGAAAAAGTTAATGTATCTTATTCTATCAGTAATCCAGTGGTTTTAAACCAGTTAATTTTCAAGAGAGCAAGCCGTTTTTATTTCAATAGGATACCGAATGGGCTAGTTTATTTAAATTAATCTCGGTTCATTATGTGGCAGTGTACCTCAGTGCAAGTTCATGGCCAAGCCATGCCAAATTAAATTGATTGATGCAATTTTGTTGCTTCCTAAAAGGTATTGTACTGCTGTTGTCAGTTTTTGAGTTCCGGGTGAGAGCACATTTTAATTCCGAACCAGATAGATCTAGACAGACTGGCTAGAAGTCTGCCAATACCGGTTACCATGATCCTAAGCCTGCATGTCTAGACTAATATCACTTACTTTTCTATAAGATAAACCAAAACCAGATACCGCAGCTTTATAACCCATGTAAAACTGTGGTGCCTATTGGTCTACCTTATATGTAGAGAAGTATTTACTTTATTTAAAACAGATGGTGACGTCAGAAACATATAGGTAATAATTGTGGCGCTTCGAAATGACTTTGAATATGATCTTAATCATCATCATCATATTCAGCCTATAATGTTCCCACTGCTGGGACTTAGGCTTCCTTTCAGTGAGTGGAAGTGGGCCGTAATCCACCACGCGGGCCCAGTGCGGGTTGGTGGATGTCACATGTCTTCGAATTTTGGTTCTAGGACATGCCGGTTTCCTCACGATGTTTTCCTTCCCCGTTTTGAGAGCAGTGGTGATGAAATAATTTACACAAAGTGCCTGTCTGAGTTCGAACCTACGACCTACAACTCGTAGGTAAGTCGTGTCCGTTACCACTGGGCCACCACTGTTCTATGATCTTAATAATAATTGTCAATGCCGAATGACAGCCAAGTGGGAGTTCGATACCCGGACATCAGAATATTGTTTTATCCACATACCCTCAGATACCTACCTACCTATATACTATAACGACATAGGTACATCTTTCAACATTCATTCAAAGTAAGTACTTATTCAATATTTTTAGTCCAGTAAGAAATAATGTTTTTTTAATGTTTTTAGTCATGATCAGTTAACGATATCTCGGATAAATGACTTTAAGTCACGCAGATAATAACCTACTTATTAAAATGAGTGATTGTGGAGTCAGCTTCAAAAACAACAAGAATCAACAGGATATCCAATGTAATAAAGTCCCTGAAATTGAGAAGGCGTGAACCGAAGTTTCAAACCTGCATAAAATAATGACTCGAACCTTAGTAAGTATGTACTAATCCATATCGAATGCCAAATCATCGAATATCAATAGTTGTAGGTAGATAACTAGGTAGCGTAAATACTGGTCATTATAGACACGTGTTGTTTGTTGCATTTTTTTTTGCCCTTTCGACATGGCGTCAGAAAACAGATGGCAAGAATTTTCTCCACAGTATTATTTGGCAACTAGCTGAAAGCTAAACAAAGCGGAAGTAGTATGTAAAACTCGCAGCAAGCAGGTGGCGTTCTGTTGTTGCACCCTACCCCCATATGAAGAAGGCGTGAGGTTATAAATATGTAAGTAACTGAAACCACATCAGCTCAGGGCCGAAACCGATAGTTCAGAGACGACTTCGTAAATTTATTTGATTAAAACGTTATAAGTAAGTATGTGATACTGACTGCATTTTTTTTAAATAAAATTGTTTTGACAGTAAATAACTACGCTGCTCCTACAATATCGTAGGTCAATGTCGCAGTTTCACGTGTCCAAGGAACCGGGGTTATCTAGAGTCACGGTACAATGATAAATATTATAAATTAAGATCCAATCACTATGTTATTGGAAACCACTAAACACCGAAACCGACGTCAATTTAAACAAAGATTTTATATAATTAAGTATGACCATATGTTATAATAATAATCTATTACATATTTTATTTTTAAGAATACTACATGTATGGATAGTATTTGAAGATTATTTAACTATAACGGATAGTTTATTCAAGTCAGGCATTCCATCACGTGGAGTTTACCTGTTGAGTTTAAACCTGAACCACCAGCAGGTGGTTCAGGTTTAATCCATTTAAAAAAATTCAAAGAAGTAGGTATATAACTAATAATTAGTACCTAGGTTTAGTAATAAATAGTCCTAATTAGTTCTGAATATTGTATGTAGCTAGTTTCTTTGTCTATTTATTTATACGTGTAGGTAATGCTGCAACAGGACAATAAATCCTCTAAAGTATTATGGGCTCGGTTACTAGAGTATTATATTATCTGTGGCTCGGTGATTAACAATATAGGTAAATAAAATTTAATGCGATGTCATGAAGGAAACAACACGTTAATTAGCTGTTCCGATATTGTTCGCTCATCCCTGACGTGTCAGTTAGGTTCGAGATATTGTAAATTGTGTATTAATTAGAATAGTCTCTAAGAATCTACGGCCAATGCACCTCAGCTCCGCTTCCACCTCTCACTGGCCAAAATTAAAACAACATTCACTATTCTTCTCATGTAATATTCTGTGAATCGACGCGAGAGGAGAACAAGCGGGTCTTTGTGCGAGGTTAATCAGATGTGCCCAATTAGGATATAGCGATAGCGTGTTTAAAAATGCGCTTCTTCCTTGCCACTATACGTATGGAATTCAAAAATGTATATTACCTACATGTTGCAGGTTGGTTTAACAATATTAGCAAGGATTAAAGCGAATCCGGCTTATTAGATACCTATCTTTTTCATTTACATTTTCAAAATTACATTTCGTAGCCGACTTTAGGTACCAACCAATCTGTGTGATCTGGCCACCTGACTGTGGTCTGGCTTAAGATGATAGACATTTTTAATATTAGCTCCCTGCTCTGAAAACTTTTTTAAAAGTAGGTAGAATAAATATTTACACCAGTTTATTAATTGTTGGGCACAAGTTTTGGTCGTTTTTCCAGTTTTATTTCTGAGTGAATACCTACCTAATGTACATGCCTCTCCTGTAAATTGGGATAAGACATTTATTTATTGTTTTTGCACATTTTGATTCACTTTCGGTTACAATAAAGAACATCTTGTAATAATTAACACAAAATATCAAGCCAATTTGCGATTTGCCAACCATGTTTTTGTCAAGGAAAACTGGGACCTCTTCCTTTGAGGATTAAGTGATCATGTCACGCATCTTCTTTGTGTGTTGTTTATCGACAAATAGGTACTCGTATATACAATAATAACTGGTTACACGGTGGGATATATGCGCAGCGTTCATACTATGACGAATAAGGAAAACCCAGATGTTTTGTTATGCATGCTTTGATATGACATCCATCTTAATATCGTGTGGGCTGTATTCAACTAAAAGGAACCAGTCCAAAGGATGGATTTACGAAGAATTATATTGAAATGAGAGTAAACAATCTAATCAAATGACATTGAGGTTTATGGAGCAAAAGCTATGTTGAAGATGTCGTCTATTGTTTTTGGCATTGCATAAAAATGTAGGTAAAAGCTGTTACCTGCAATGATACTGGCAGTTTTATGCCAAGAAGTAAACTTTATGTGAGTTAGATGAAGAAAAGTTCAGCAGTTGCCATCAATTTAAACTGACTTTTATTCTGAACTAGCTTCTGCCCGCGACTTCGTCCGCGCGAAATTCGTACTTTCCTCTAAAAGTTTCGAAAATGTATGTTGGTATGATCTTTATAATTAATTTAGATAAATAAGTATTCGGGCCAATTTTTAAGTTTATAGAACAAAGGAATCAGATTTTTCAAATAAACTCTATCCCTGCTTTTCACCCCGACAGGGGTGGAATTTTGAAAAATCGTTTATGACATTGGCTCGAGAAGTTGAGGCTCTAACTCTCATAGAGTTTAACCGAGTTGCTCTTTCCTCTGCCGATTCTTGAGATCGCGTAATTCTCATTCTCTTAGCTTTATCTACTCGAAGTTCGAGATAAAGATAATGGTTTTTTAGGTGGCATTGTGTAATAATCTACGGTAACGAAAAGGCTGTCAGTTACCTAACAAAATAACCTACGTTAGAGGTCCTAACTTTAGCTACCTTACACTTAAAATCTTAATGACTATTTACACTAAAATATTCTAATAGAATTATACCCAGAAATATATACAACTCACAACAAAAAAGAAATAAAATAAAGCTGAAACGCCTGTGTAATACTATCTACCTATACCTACCTACTTCACTTAAAAATAAATAGGTACCTATAACTACTTTAATTAATAAAAGTACCTACGCTTAATAATTTGTAATTTGAACGAATATTTAAACACTACCAAAACAACTCATACCTATTTTACAAAATAACAACAAAAGAAATTCAAATAAACTATTTAAAGACTAAAAGTCGCGCTGATAGGCACGGTTTCTCAATATCAATTATTGTCTGTCAATAAGGTCTAACGCTCTGAACGCATCAACAGCCAAATATTGAATGAAGCTCGCTCCATGCTCCATAGGCTCGCTCTCGGACCTCCCGCCTTTTTATACCCTACCGCCCGCCGCGACCCGTGTCGAGCGCGGCAACCGTTACACAAAAATAATCCTTATAGCATGATTATTCACGTCAACGTGCGACGGCGCGATGGCTTATTTCATGTATAAGTTTGGTGTTTCTATACCGATTTCTATGATTCTTTTTTTATTGAATAGGTAATAATGTTAACTTTTTTAAATTAGGGATGAGTGAGAGTATTATAAACGTAAGAGTAAACCAATATAATTAGAATGCTCCGAACTGCTAAGCTATCAGGAGTTACACGTGTTATTGTGAGTCAACCATAAAAGATAGACATATGCTGTTGCGGGATATTTTTTAGACAATTTTATGTAGAATATTTCGGTCATACATGATTTCTATGTAACTTTAACCATTAAGGCTGCACACGCGACGTAAGCTTAAAAAATGGAGTAACTTCTCCCGTTTTCCCAACATTTCCCTTCACTACTCTGCTCCTATTGATTGTAGCGTGATGAAAAGTATACTATAACCTGCCCAGGAGTATGAAGAATAATTGTACCAAGTTTCGTTAAAATCCGTCGAGTAGTTTTTGTTTCTATAAGGAACATACAGACAGACAGACAGACAGACAGACAGAAAGACAGACAGACAGACAAAAATTTTACTGATTGCATTTTTGGCATCAGTATCGATCATTAATCACCCCCTGATAGTTATTTTGAAAATATATTTCATGTACAGAATTGACCTCTCTACAGATTTATTATAAGTATAGATAGCCACATCACTCACATGAGTAATCCTAGCCTTCAAGATTGTATGGATCGATATCCATACAATCTATATGTATATTAATATACTCGGAATTAGCCGATGGTTTTTCCGAGTACATTAATATTTAAGTACAATAAACGGAATGTAAATAAAATAAAATGTACATAGGAATGTATTCTGTAAATAAATAGGCTCAAAAATTTCCGAGAAAAATTAAATTTAAGAAAATATATATTATCAGCAGTCACCAGCTTTACCTAAAGTTAAGCTACTTGCTTTTATTTTGAGTAACTGCAGTGATTTATAACTGTCATACGATTCCTTGTATGACTTATTGTTTGTTATGGTAAAAATAAACTGTTTATTACCAACTTGTCTAAAACATTAATAGCCGTTTCCTCTGATACTGACACCTAACCTTTACACGATGAGTTTATGACTAAATATTGCTAAGAAATATAACAGTTTGCATTGAAGAGGTCATGATTTATTAGAGATAGCTTAGAAGATGGTAAGGCTTAAGGACATATTAGTATTTATTGCAGATGATATAAACGAAGGCGAGAGGAGACAGGAAGACATTGATTTTATTCGAGAAATAATTAAAATTAAAATCGTTTTTGCAAAGTTACGGGAAAAGTATAAGTAATTGTTGAAGGGAACTATATTTTCTATCACCAAAATTTATATTTGTCATCAAGTTGTATCACCTAATAAATAGATCTATCGCCACGAAATATTTTCGTTCTCAGATAGCGGGGCTCCGTCGACATAGGATGCAAGAACGAGCGAAGGGCACCCCGAGGTTCGGTTTGGTTAGGTTACTTTAAACCCTTTACACAGAAATAGGGGCCCCGCGAAGCGGGGCTCCGTCGACATAGGATGCAAGAGCGAGCGAAGGGCACCCCGAGGTTCGGTTTGGTTAGGTCACTTGCATTGTTTGGTGACTACATTTTGGTGACAGATCTACTATTTGGAGGACAAACCCTATTATTTAAGAAACACAAAACTAATTAAATTGGTGATAGCTTAAATGATACCCATTGTTGAAGTAACTTTTTGACTGTAATACATATTTTTTTTAGGTAGATACAATTGGACCTAACAGAAAGCAGTCAGCTGTGTTATTTAATTTGTCAATCTTGTTACTTGTTGTAGGTAAGTGCCAGAGATCGATTCTATACTTTCTGTTTTGTACTGTGAAAAAAGAAAAAAAAAACGAGGAAATAGATACGACCGATTATGACGATGTCTTGTAAACAATAGTAGGTAGGTATATCTTTGAACTTCATTCGATCTTTGTATCCATTTAAAATAGGTCCTCCTGCCAACTGATTGCCACATTATTATGATATGTGAAAATTGGCAAAAACTATAGTCACGCGAGTAATTTGTCCATAAACTGTTTGTTAATTGGCCACTACATGGTATCAAGTTTTTTTGAAGATTTGAGCGTTTAATTTTGCCGCGAAGCTGACGTCGGTTACGTTGTTAAATAAGTTTTTGTTTTGTTGTTTGAGTTTTAAGAGGCGTAACTTATGACTTGTCTAATCCAACTTCTGTTGCTGACTATAGATTCCCAAAGATACTATATTTTGTTCTGAAGTCTTAAAGCATGTGCATAAAATGGCACTAATTCCCATGTCACCTTTGGGCAATATTATAGAAACATTGGGAACCTTAGGTTTTGAAAGCGGCATTCCCTAATAGAATCCTTCCCGCGCACTGGGCGACCTCAACCCCGACTTTGGTCACAGCGACCAACGTTTTACGTTTTAAAATTTCGGTCGCAATGATCAGTCGCGGTTTTGGTCGCCCACGAGTGCGTGAGGCTGTGAGGCCTTAGTGACATGCTACTATGTACAACCCTAGAAGAGACTACTTATAGCTTAGCTTAAGGATGAATATGTATCAGTATTTACCAATGTCCAGCGGTGAGGATCCACGTGGGGCTGATGATGGTGCCTCCGCAGGTGCCTCCGAAGAGCACGGCATGAGGGAACCGCTCGTTCACGGGCTTTGGGGGAGGGACGCTGACCACAGGGACGGTGGCCGCTGGGACGGTAGCTGCAGGGACGGTTGTCGCAGGGACTGTGGCCTTTGAGTCCGCATCGGCTTTTGACGGCACATTGGCTGGAAACAAAAAAGAGGATATAAGTCTTCAAAAACATAGAGAGTACCCATAGATTCGCTGAACCTTTCACCTCGAATACTATCTGTCAAAGATAGGTTATAATTATATTGAGCAGATAGTCGTTCCATGTAGGTAGATATTTGCGAATGCAGTTTGACTTTAAGACTAAAGATAATAGGTTACGTACCTACGTTTTGTGATCGTGATACCTATCAAAATTCAGAGGAAAATTCACGAGTTAATAACTTTGACATTTAGGTATTCCATTATTATAGAATTCGCCGTATGTGTGTGGACAGCAATCATAATAATATTTAAATGTTCGATATTTCTGTAGAGGATGTACCTAGTCTATATTTTTTCTATATTTTGTTTTTTCAGTATACAGGAATAAAAATGTAAAATCGACGAATTAGCTGAATGCAGATTGACTCATATACCTTTTAATAATTCAAATAAATGTTAAACAATCATTAACAAAAACATGTTTGCGCAGGAATGTCATCAGTTAACGACATCCATAATTAGGATAATTATAACAACTACTTAGCTAGATTGTACCCATAACTAAGTAAGCGGAATCTTATCTCAGAAAAAAACCACAGTTTTCCCTATGACAATTAACACTGACGTAGGTAGGTAGCAACTAGCATGTGTTATTTACGATACAAATTGCTCGCAACACGATCAGAGCAATTTATTGTTACCATGTCCATGCGTCAGGGCAATTATGTACCTAACTTCGATGGGAAACTGAATTCGTTTCAGTTGATAGCTCCTGAATACAAGTACTATATCGTATTTTCATTGTAAAGGTCAATCATAGTACAGTGTAAGTAGTTAATGGGTATTTTGGCCATGTGTTGTCGGTTAGATTCGAGTTCAAGTTTTAGCGGGTAGATGGAAATAATCAAGTAGGTACGTAAAGAATATGATTTTAGATGAGTACTTATTAAGCATCGATCACTAAACGTGATCGATGGTAATACGATAAGATTAAGTATATGTTAAAGATGTCCAAAAGAAGCGATCATAATAAAATTTTGTTAAGCAAAAGCGACGAATTTTTAAGCTAAGGAAAAGACATAAACGGGTCAAAAAAGTGCAAGACCACTTATAAGCTTCAAGCCAATTTGCCAAGATAACTTGCAATATTTTATGATTGCTTGTTATATTTTATGATTTTGGAAATATTTCCCCGTTGCTAGGTAACCCGAGTGTTACAAAACGTATCCGGGTTATTGCTGATAACGGCACTCAAATTCTATAGACGCAAATCAGCTTTGCATTAATCGGTCAAGAAGGTATTGTTGTGTTTGAACCAGTTCGTTCATTGATATATTATACTTCATGGAAAAATAGAGACATTGCTAACGGGTTATTTTTATTTTAACGATTTAATTGGTGGTAACAGAAACAAAGTAGATCGGATTCAACTTACTTTATAAATAAGTGACGAAGTTTTAATTGGTTCGTCGCTGTTCCATTTGTTTCGAATAAGTGAGATGAATAAAAACAACAACAAAAATATTGATTAAAACATTTTTGTACCACTAGCGAACCTACTTATCACTTGTTTTAAGAAATAGAGCAGTCAGCTATAGAGTTTTTTAGTTTATTTATGTCCTGAGGCTAACTCGTGTTACTTAGATGAATATTATGAAATAAATAACCGTCAACATTTTTTGTGTCATCCTTCAAGATGGTTTCTTAATTGCTTATTAAAACTTGCAACTTTTTACCATATTGTTTACGTTTACCTGTAGATACCTCATAATATCCATTAGTATCTAAAGACAAATCTTGAAGCTTGACTTGATAAAAAACACGCGTACCCAACACGTCACGATTCACGATCAAGTTATTTCAATCTCGTTTAAACAAGTTTTTCTTAATTTGTGATTGTTTTAGTTACGAATACCAATACACTATTATTGGTTTATAAATCTTTTACGTGATATTCCAAAACCTATTATTCTTTATTTATTTAGATAATTATTTTATTTTTCGCACACAAATAAGGTACAAAGTCGGACTTAATGCCTTAGGCATTCTCTACCAGTCAACCAAGGGTGGTGAAGAGATTAGATGTATTATAATATTATTATTGTATATACAAAATGGATTACATTCCTATATTTGGGACTTAGCACTACCTACATAAGGCATGCCTTCATTTCCTTCTTAAAGACATAAATCTCACATAGCAATAATAACGTAAAATCCATGTTTATTTCCACTAGTTTGCTCACACGGTTTAGTTACGTTGAATGTACCACTGACGTGTGTATTCAGCTGACAATTAGTTATAATAATTGTACTATTTCATGTCCTCGGTGAAAATATATGGAGTTTTTCTACCATGATTGATTAGCCATGAAACCTTTGACTACGAGTAGTCCAATTTATAACACTAGCTTCTGCCAGCTACCAAGTCCGCGTGAAATTTCTTGTAAAAATATATCCAATTACACTCGGCAGAACTGTTTGTCGGAATCGGATCAGCAGTTCCGAAGATTACCCCTACTTACATACACACTTAAAAATGATTTTTTTTTAAATATTCATATAGGTTAGTCCTATTACTGAAAGCAGAAGAGAAGGTATGGAAGAATAGGCTGAAGTGTATTGAATAAAAAAACCCAAACAACCCCAAACCCAATTATACTTTGTCCATCCCGGGTTTACATCTAGGAGTTGCGCTTGCGACCAGCGAGGCAGCCCTATCCGCGTTTCTGATAAAAGTATATTTAGTCTGTTAGGCTATAAGTAAATTGCATAACAATGAATTTATGTGTACCTACCTCTTTTCGTTTTTTTTTTTAATAATTATTGACCCAGTTATAAAATAGATAGGTAATAATAGGAAGTATAGTTAAAACGTTTTATCTAACTTATGGTATGGTGTGGTATTTGCTGTATGGTACTTTATGAATCAATGTTGTTTTTGGCTAGGTCACACTAAGTACTTACCCAAAATTAAATGTTACTTTCTCCTCTGAAAGATCTAGTTTGCATTACAAAAACAATGAAAATTGAACACACTTTTTAACGCGACCTCCCCACAAGATACACTTTATTTATGTAGGTACTTACAACTTTCACTGGCAGAAGTATGATTTAAATGAAATATTAATTGAAATAATAACATAACATTATTATTTGTGCAGAACTGCATTTTTACACTGTTTATTAAATATTGCCAATATAACACTTAGGTGCGTTAAAAAGCATCACTACTTATCACATTATTTCTTAAATTGTTGTGTGCTGTTTTTATTGGAAAAGAAAAACACTGATACGTAATCAGGATTTTTTTTTATCGCACTATCTTGTATTCACAAATTACCTTCACTAATTTTTATCGACCGCTTCTTATTTGTCGAATACTTATCAACACTAAAAAACGAAGCGGTTTCTGTTTTTACAACAATGCAATTTATTTATATTTCTGAAGCAAATAAAAACAAATCTTACCTGCGTTACACAACAGAACTACCTTCGTTTTCACTTTAAAATATTTTATGCTCATATTTAATTTATTTCCCAAAAAATGTTTAATATTAAAAAAAAAAATCGCACTCACGTGCTTTTACAATTGGTTGTATGTCGTTTCCTCCCGGGCCCGGAGCGGCGACCGCCAACACCACTAGCGCAGAGCACACGATCAGCCGGCTTGAGAACATCGTGGAGTTTGTGTGCGTACGCGCAACGGCCACACTTTATATATCAATCTTAACTTACTCTGGGCGCATCACGCTACTTGACGAAGTGATATCATTAACTTTGTACAGTTATTGGTGATGATAAGCGATGATATGCTGCGGTTCTTATTTAAGTTCAAGCTGTAGATGTGATAAGAATTTGGGAGAGGAATTAGAGAAATGTTTTTAAAAATTTGCTTTGTTTTTTTAGTCAGATTAACCACATGAGTATGACCACAAATTATTATGTTTATTGGCAGAAGTTCTGTTATATACCATATTTTTCCGATCATACTAAATTATAACTTAAGATAACTTTACTGCTACTTGATTACCTACATTGTTTCAAGAGATTTATTATTTGTCTATATTTATTCGATTTCATCTAAAAATGGTTATTAGGTATACTTGAATTCTAAGGAGGAAACATGTTTTCATTTCATTTTATTTTTTTAATTTAAAGTATTAAAATAATAAAAATAAAATAAATCAATCATTTTTTAAAATTTTATTGTTATTAGGTACTTTTTTATTGCTGAATGGGCCCGCTCTTGACCTCGATCACGCTTGATGGAAAGCGATGGATGAGGTCTATGATGGAACGAGCGTGCCCAGAAGATGTCTAAGGCACTCCCACGCATCGACGAAACACATCAAGCTACTTGACTCCGGTGGGAGGCAAACCTGGCAGGCGTTAGCCCTACCACAGCAAGGGCATTGCCCAGTGAAATAAGGTGTTGGGTGTGACTGTCCAGGATGCGCCGAGCGCTCAGTTCAGTTGAATAACTGGCGAAACAAACTGCGCTACACGAGGAGGCTTCTTCATGCATCCCAAAAACTGACTGACTTTCACACTTTTATGATTCCTTATCCTTAATTAAATTTCGCATCCCTTAAAAGTCGTAGGATAGAGCTACGGGCGGTTCCCTATCCATTTGCATAAAATTTTAAGACCTAATATAACTTAGCATAATTTTGTTTGGCATAATTATATTTTCGCATAATATGATTACGCATAACAGCTTACGCATAATTTTTTTAAGCATAATTTCTCTAACCATAATAATGATTAAGCATAATATTGTAAAGCATAAATTTATTAAGCATAAAGTTCTAAAGCATAACTTTTTTAAGCATAATATCCTAAAGCATAAATTTATTTACGCATAATGATATTAAAACATATTTTTATTTTTTCGCTGTAGGAAGCATGAAGCAAGCAAGCATACAGCATGCAAGCAAGCATGCAAGCAAGCATGCAGCAAACAAGCAAGCATGCAGCATGCAAGCAAGCATGCAGCATGCAGCATTCAAGCGCTCGCTCTTGCACCCTATGTCGACGGAGCCCCGCTTCGCGGGGCCCCTATTTCTGAGTAAAGGGTTTAAAGTAACCTAACCAAACCGAACCTCGGGGTGCCCATCGCTCGTTCTTGCATCCTATGTCGACGGAGCCCCGCTTCGCGGGGCCCCTATTTCTGTGTAAAGGGCTTAAAGTAACCTAACCAAACCGAACCTCGAGGTGCCCTTCGCTCGCTCTTGCATCCTTGCTCTTGCGTTCGTTGAGTTCGGGTGCGGTAACGGTAACGGAAATAATTCGGAGTATTGAAAATCGGAATGTCGTTTTTCGGACCGTGAACCCATCGAGCATTTGATTCTTCGAATATATGAAAATCGGAAAACAAACAGTCGCATTTATGACTTTCGGTAAAATAAATTTCGTGATTTTTAATAATAGACATTATGATTCTTAGGTATTATGTAATTCGGACTTTTGAAAATCGGAACATCGAAATTCGGAATAAAATATTTCGGAGTATTTGGCTGTTCCCGTTTCAATCAGTTAACTTCTATCTGAGGAATAACCGCCATATTTATTTCTCATAATAGAAGTTAACTGATTGACATATTTTTTTATACAAAAACTGTCAAAACATCTAATATATTCTTCAGATAAAAGTTATCTCGCGATTGAATAATCGTTTAAGTTACATAATGTTATGTATAAATTATATTAATTGTATGCCTAAATATTATTATGCTAATAGTCATTAGGCCTACTAACGTTATGCTAATAGTCATTAGGCCTACTAACGTTATGCGAATCAAATTTATGCCAAAACAAATTAGTCTTTAAGATGATTATGCCAACATAAAATGTATGCCTAAAAAAATTATGCCGAAGTATTATTATGCCAAAACAAATTGTGCCAAAATCGTTATGCCGAAGTATATTAGGACAATGAACATTATGCGAAAAGAAGGGATCCCGCTACGGGCTACGCGCTGCGGGCTACGAAGCTGCGCGCTACGTCCGAACGAGTTTTTTTTATTTATTCATTAATTTATACTTTTTCATACTTTTTTATTTTTTACTCTACCAACACTGGTATTATGACTTCGTCTATCATAATCATAAGAATCGTGAATTCGTGACTAATGTAAGAATATTTGAAAAGTGTTTTCGCATCCATAGATATAATCTACTTAGTGTGTATTTAAATCTTTGAGAAATTGAATGTTGTGGGTTCTATCAGATCTTCAAGCAAAAGAAAAATTAAACTAATTAGTTTTCATAAAATAAATAAATCATCGATAGCACAGCCGACTCACCGACTCACTCAATAGAACATAATATTTTTCTTTTTTGAAGTCTACTCGCATGAATTTATGTTTGGATTTAGCATATTTTGCTACAAAATCAATTAGTATTTTCCCGAAGCTACAATTTCACGGAAAATTAAACCTGAATCACAAGTACACAAAACAAAATGTTTCTAAACAATAACCCCCTTACCCTTACTAATACACGGTGAATAGTTACACACCGATTTCTCTCTTTCAGTCGTCAGTAATTTGCCTTTCGAAAGAAGAAGACAAAGCGTTGTGTAACTATACAGACGCTTTACAACGTTTATTAGTAAAGGGGTAAATAGAGAACTCATTTAAAATAAGCTTACGTCAGCATACGTTATTGTTTTAATAGTTGCATATTATGTTATTAGGTATTTTATTAAGATTTTATTGTGCATTAATAAACTTGTTTTATTAGCGTTCTGACTCACAAAGTTATTATTGCTGGCAAACCATCTACATGGAATTAGTATGTACGATCTCTAAGTTAACTGTCATCCTTGTTTCTTTTAGACAAACTGGTTAAAAGATTACTTCAACCAAATAGAGGTGAATCAGAAACGATAAGTATTCTGATTCACGACTATTTGGGTTTTAGTGATGAGAGAAATGAGAACATTCAAAGGTTTCTGCTAACATTTACTTAAATAACCAGTAGGAGTCCGACTTTTAGATGGACGGTAATAAGGTACCTATAGATAAGGCTTGATAATTTCCCTTTGAGAAAAAAGGTAACCTGAAAATGTTGGGTAGTAAATATATTTGTAGTGGTCTAGTGCAAGAGAGGTATCTGTAGTCTTAGGAACCTTTTACAAGTACATGTCACTCTTGAAATAGCCGACGAACGTATGCTTCAAAAACTAACAAGGGACCCGTAGATTTAAACATACATTAATAAATGTCACTGAGTAATAAATTATTATCGTAACTGTCTTTCCAGAAAAACGTGGTAATAAAGGTGATAAATATTATAATAAGGGATCGCTGACGTCAGCGAACTGACGAAAATCTTCACCTTGCCATTGTACGCTTTGTATGAATAGATACAACTTATGTAGATGCGGGTACTATCGAGTTTTTCATCACGTACACGGGTTATTTATATCTGTAGGTAGGTAAATGTTTAATCATTCCTTTGTTATACAATTGTGTAATATAGATTTTGTTAGTTAGGTGTTATGTGAGAAGGTAGGTAGTAGTGATATATCATTTATTACAGAGTTTGCAGTCTTCATAAAAAATATCTCCTCATTTCGAAAATTCAAAAGTTTTCTGTAAAAATATCTCTATTTGTAGATTGTTACCTACCGTTGCGGAAAATTAATTCATAGGTACGAATATAGAATATATCGATGTTTTATAAATTATCCTCTTGGATTCTAGTTAACATACAAATTAGCTATGTAGGTTAGGTAGGTATCTACACATTGCACGTAGGAATAATTTGTTGCTCTGCAGCATACCTATTTATAGCTCAAAAAATGTACCTAATCAGTAGGTACTGGAATTGGAAATTATGTCATCTAATATTTTGTCAAAACAAAAGCACCATTTGATTTATTTTTAGCCCGTTGCTCGTTTTTCTGAAATGGGATAACTTATTTTTTTCTGCACCTAAGTAGGTTTATAATACAAACACTAACACGTCAATAATATTTAAAAAAAAAACTACATGAGGGTGTTTCCTAACCCAACACTCTGAGAAGAAATACCGAAACCAACTCAGAGGTCACCATGAGGTCACAGTCTCTTTTAAAGTCCAGACATTGTCTTGGTTTGGTCATGTGAGGATCATGTAGATTAGTGTCTGAAATGGTATTTTGAGGACACAGATTTAAGTCGACAGTCCAGTGAGTGCACATATTTATCAGTATTCGTGTAGCTCAACTCGAAGCATAAGGAGCTCAATGACTCTACCAATAATATGCTGAATGTTTCATGCAAAAGTCTAGTCCAGTCGTCCAGGTACCTACTGCAATAAGCTAAGCCAACTAGAAGACAATGTGAACTTAACGCATTTGTCTCTGGTTGGTCTTTTTTTATAAAGGTGCTAACAAAAAGACGCGGGTTTCCGGTAAAGACAAGCCGGTACCGATCGGTGTGGGTGAAATAGTCCCACATTAACTTATGCACTCACATATAAAGAAACAGGTAAAACATGTAACCGTTTCCTTCCGAAGATCAACCTGCAGAGATCTGTACCGGGTCGAGTCGGGCCCGAAAACCCGCTTCTTTATGCAGGCACCCTAAGAACGGGTCGAGCCTGTATTTTTAACAGCTTATTATTTATATTATCTTTTTATCGCAAGACACCTTTGCATTTTATTTTAATTTTGAATCGAAATCAAATCATTTGTACAGTTTTTGGATTGGTACTTAGGTACCTATGGTTTTGAGTACAGACGTAGAAATTCCACACAAATATAATTTAACAGTTTCACGCGTAGATTACACTATTTGAAAACACCATAATTTACCGTAGGTAAACCCACTTTTGAAGGTTATCGAAAGTATATTTATCACGTAGTTTCTGAGGCGTGATAAAAGTGGATTATCCGGATTATCCACGTCGATTGTAGGAAAATGAACTAATTATTTTCGATAACACTGTGCGATAATTTGTTTCCTATACCTACCTTGTTTACACCGGATGTTCACCCAAATTATTAAAGCGCCATTTAAGTAGGTATAGGGGAACGGTACGGCCAGTTAAATTAGTTCGATTGAATTTTTTCTTACGTAGGATATTCAGCTAATGCGGGAGGGAATGTGGCGTGCGCTTTTATTAAATACTCATAAATGAATAAACACTGGTGAACAGCCGGCCTTTTTGCAATATTCTACCGTCATGAAATGTCTTCACGTTCAGCTTTAAAGAGTCACATCTGAAAACCCACCAATCAGCGTATTTCTCCGAATATGATGATCAATATTTCCCCAATTAATTAATACTTTTTTATTGATAAGGAAGGAGTCAAGGTAAACAGTGTGTTTAACTTGTGAATATTATGTTCTGTTCGATCTACGTCAGAACACAGATACAGTATGCTGGGTAAGTCCTAAGGTTACAGGTTATATATGTATTGAGAACGTTTTTACCAAGATTGCAAAATAATCAGAAGCTTCAGGTCAAGGGTGATGGAAAACTATTATACAGGGTGTTACGGAAAGGGTATATCAATACAAACGGGTTGAAGAGTGTATCTGGTCTAGAATCTCTGTACAAAATTTCAGCTCAAAAGCAGTAACTTTGAAAATGCTTAATATTTTTTTATTTCGATAGTTTATTAAATTGAAATTATAAAAAACGTGTCAGCGCACTACGAGGGTCATTATCCATTATCTGTAGTGTGTCTGTGCGCCTATTACACGCACATTAAGCCGCCGCGCGCCAGAGCAGCGCCGTGATGTTAAAATAAAAAAATATTAAGCATTTTCAAAGTTAATGCTTTTGAGCTGAAATTTTGTACAGAGATTCTAGACCAGATACACTCTTCAACCCGTTTGTAGTGGTATACCCTTTCCGTAACACCCTGTATACTTAAGTTATTTCTTACTCTTGTGTCTGTTAAGTCAATAAAATAACCATAATGAGATCAGTTTTTATGGCTATAGAGATACCTACGTGTTACCAGCACAGCTACAACTTGTTTATCCAGATGAAGTCATGAGCAGCAAGGTCGAGACATCTCGTTGAGTATAAGAGAGACCTTGCCCTGATATGGGTCTCGGTCATATTTCTTGAACTCCCAACTGTTATCAGGACTGCCAAAATATATTTTTTATTTTGATCTTATTTTGTAGAGGGGACAGTGAATTTTCGATAAGGCTTCTTTATGTTGGTTTTTAGGTAGATAAGTATTTCATATTTCTCCATGAATACTGTGTGTATATATAAGGAAGCTAGGTGAATTAAAACATAAACTGGATTCAAATAAACTTTAATAATCTCTTCAACGTCTACAGCTTGAGAATTTTGATCAATAATCGTCAATTTCTATGAATAATTCCAAGATAAGTGCAAATACGCGTAACATCGGTTGTCACAAAGTAACCTCGTAAACAATCATAATATTATGTTATGTAGTATTAAATACTGTCATATTGCTCATCATTATCACCTACAGACGAGAACTCTTAAAAATTAACGTGAGATTATTTTCCTCTTAAATGTCTACAAAATCAGGAATGTCCAACATCTTCAAACGCTATAGATACAACTACAAAATTATTTAAATTAACTTAATTACAAGTTTAATAAATTATTGCGTTTTTAATTTACTAAATTAAGTATAAATAATAAGTCAGGGTGACGAGCGGCTACGGATGTAAAGCTTCTCATCTCCAGGTCGATCTCTATCAACTTGGAAGCTGTGTGCTCAACTATGCCGGCTGCCCCTCGGCACAGCCGTGTCTTTATTGATAGTGTATACTTAACTAATTCTTACACAGTTATTACAAGGGCGACTTACGTCTTGACTCGCCGACCTAAATAACTATATATAAAACGTGATTTCAGTAATTCATACATTCCGTGTAAATAATTGATATTTAGGCAAGTAAACAGTTACAAATAATAGATATCCCTAATATTAACATCTCAAATATTCAACAAACTAATTTGACCGCTAAGACAAAATAACATCTGTACAATCAATTCAATTCGTTTCGAAATATTAGTGGTCTTTATCTATTTTTTTGATGATTGTATTTTTACAGAAAAATAATCATTGTGATATTATAAATATGTGCCTAGATGAAATATTGTATTCCAAAAATATAACTTAAAATACTGAGTTTATTTTGTTGATAAACTGTGGCGGAGAATGTGTGTCGAAGGATGCGCGCACGCAGGCGAGGCGCTGTTCGGACATGCTTGGGAGACATCGGGAGTGCCTCCCTCGTCGACAGCCACTAGTAAAAAACCTCAAGTACACTTTGTTTCGTCTAAAACACTACTTCGTTTAATGAATAATTAATTAAAAACAATAGAACTTTGACAAAAGTAGAACATTAAAGCCATCAAAAAGATGCGTTAAAAATTTTCATCAACAATTATTGTGTAAAATTTAATGCAAATGCAATCGTTTCATGTTAAACGTTTACTCGACTACTTTTGTCAAATTTCATAACAATTGTCTTCTATTTATTGCTCGTAAACTACCTACCTACTGTCGCTACATTACACTAGTTGTTATTAAACTATCAAACTGACTAGGAGAGGTCGCGTACGAAGATACTAGGCTCTCAAATTCACGCGATGCCTTTGTATACAAGCAGTAAAGCACACAACACCGAGAATATAAAAATATACCAACGATTGGTCACTGATAGCGATAGTCCACGATTAACAATACAACTAAATAAACAACATAACCAACATGGCGACACAGAAGAAGATAGAAAAGATATTGTAGAATGAAATACATATTTGAACGTACTTTCATACTGAGATTTTAGTATAGTCTTCGACCTTGATGTTAATATTTTGGTATGTGTACTACCATAGTCATTAATTGTTTAGCGTGTTTATAAAAGGATACTTCTTGTTTTAAATTGACTGAAATGAACTTGATTGAGAATCGCTATCTTCATAGGTGATAGGTTAAATAATGGAGATGTTCTTAATAAATATTAATTCCAATGTTGATTCATTTCGCACGTGACTAGTTGTGTAGAGTTATTAATATTTACAATGGCTATAGTATTGTAAGGATGCTGTTAATTGCATGTCTAATAGCTTTTAAAGATTTATAGTCCGTGGCGGAGTAAAGTTAGCCATTGTTTCGATAGTCACGTTGTCAAAGTCGAAATCTAATTAAAACATCAGTTACAAAGCAATTATGCGTCATAGTTACCTCAGGCAATTTCCCTAATTAATTTTATTTAGCTAACATTTATTTGATCCTGAGCATATAGTACCTACCTATAAAAACAAGCTGCCCAAGACTTTGCTTTTCAATTTTACTAATGAATTTAAAAAAAAATCTCACATTTGGCCTTTTCTCAGGATTCCTCATTACAACGAAGTTAAAATTGTTTTTTTTTTCTAAATTGATATGTTTAACAAATAAATTGACGAACTCTTTGAAATATTTACCTACATAAAACTGGACATAATGAGCAGCGTATTATTATAATGTTTTTTCTTGACCAATATTTCAAACACCTATTCAGTTGTCTATTAACATGTTTTAATAAAACATTTGATTACAATTTTGCCCTATAAGTATTCCACTATATCTTGACCCCATTTTGGCAAAGATTTAACGCACAACAGTATCTTGAGATTCAAATTTCAAAGACGAAAGTAATCAATTAGATAATTTGTATTGTATAAGTAGGAATGTTGTTAGAAATATAAAACAGAGGTATAGTCTAGATTGAAGGAACGGTGTAAGGGCAGCCGGGAGTGGATTCAATTTTGAAGCAAGCGCATATGAATGGCAATCCAAGAATGACTAGTTTCAGAGGTTCAAGGAAAGACTTGATGCAGAAATTAATTTTGCATGACTAAAGCTCGTGAGAAGATCAGGTAGGTATTTAAATGATCATCGTGACGAAGCTATCGTCAGTCAATTGAAGGCGATACAAATAAACTCCACTCGCAGCTGCCCCATCATATCTCATCTACCTCTCAGTAGACTCATATCCATCGCGAATTCATAAGCGAATATGCAAATCCAACTCCTTATTACCTAATCTATAAAAACGTGTGTAATAATCCAATATAATAATTTAACTAGGTATTCTTATAAGCTTACTAAGATTTGAAGTGTTCGTTTCGTTAAAAATAACTGCTATTATGTTCGATAACTTATCGTACTAATTATTATAACTATTAATATCTGATCTAGTGTAGTTACCTAGTTATTGTTAAATGGCTTTCCGTCCATCTTGTGGTACATTAGCAGGTTCCCCTCTATCTCCGATCATAATGACGACTCGTATTAATTTAATACTATTATGTGTAGGCCGCGATATTGTCTAATAACGAGTTTATTTTACTCAGTATTGGTTATCTTTCCGCCGTTATGTAAAACAGTCAGTTGATTGATTATTTTTCAATTATTTATTTATTTGTTTTATTTATTCACGCCTGAGGCCTTCCTCATATTGCGATCGAGGTAGACCGCGACGAAAGTGGTGTGAGGCAAATATGGCCAGAGATCGCACAAGGCTTGTAAAAGGGAGGCCGTTGCCCAGCAGTTGCACACATGTGGGCTAACATTTTTTTTTTTAAATAGAGATCTTCGCTTGGAACAGCGTGATTCAATAACACCAACCGAGAAAAAGAGTGAACAAATTTTTCATAAGGTTACCTTTTAAAGTATGGGTTTTATTTGATTTGAATGCTCGTTAGCTTGCACTAGCTCCGGATTCCAAAATAGTATGAATGCAATAAAAATTAAACTGCATGATTTTAATTAACAATTCGAATGATGGTAGCAAAACCTGTCATTGCAACAGGTTTAGCTTAACTCTTTGCTGTAAAGGCACTTTGGATATTTCATACAGTATTAATTCCAAATATTTCCTCAATGCTCTTACGCGTCAGATAAACAAAGACAGTCAGATAAACATCTGACTGTCTTACAAAAAGGCGGAAATAGTAAATTTGAGTAGAAGTTATTTTGAAGATTCAACATCGATAACAAGCGCTGTCAACTATAACAAATTGTTTGTGGTATAAGGTCCCTTCACGAATGGCTTACATCGTCGTTGTTATTGACATAAATATATTATTACTGATGTTAGAAGAAAGAAAGAAAAGAAAGAAAAAAAAAATGTTTATTTTGCACAATAAAACGCACATTATCAAATAAACATAAAAATTCACAAAAAAATACAAAATAACTAGCCAAAACCCCAGTATTCGACAAATAAAAACAACGAGAAATTTAACAGTTTCAAATTTTACAGTATTGTCTGCTGCTTGATGTCAGAGAGGCCACAGTACCTAGCGGTTGACTTCGTCGTAGCTACTGGGATGTGACTATGTGACCCATGATTATAGCACAAAACTTCATTTGTATAGTTAACAACAAAAAGCGAAAAAGTAAATTACCTACACATCTGTTTATGAGTGTACTGTTATTATATATGTGTGAGCATCGTTTCAGCAGGTATAGATATGTTTGCCCTACGTAGTCGAACGCATGCCCCGGCGCAACGTGAAGACGCTACATTCTACGTTATTGACTATGCTACAGCCATTTCCATAAGACCAAATGATAACTATATTATTAGGAAGAATTCTTGCACATCTTAATTTGGCATCTAATCATTTTATCAGATGTCCAAGTTTCTAAAACTAACGTGCTTCTGAAAACAGAATTTTCCCTTTCGGAAAATAATGCATTTCACGAAGACATTTCTGGAGGATTACTTAAGATATCTTTATATCCGACCTTAACGCAAGAGTTCGGAAGACTGACCGTTATCCAACAAAGACCGTCGTGGTTTTGTAGGTTACGACTTTTTAAGACTTCCTAATGATTTGTTTCGAGCCAAAGTTGTGTTACGTTGGAACAAAAGTTGATTCCCTTTAGGCGTTTTTGTTCAAAGACAAAATCAACTAATTTCGTTATTAAATCATAGAAGAAGATTATTATAATTTATTAGCATAGAAGGTTTACGACTCATTGTTATTCGACACATATTTGTTAGGATTTTATAAACGTAGATTAAGTTATTGTGTAATAATATAAATCCTGTTTTCACTTTGATTAATGTCAGGCAGGAGCAACATGTACGTTGGTTGTTGTAATGTTGATATCTATGTATTTAGGTTGATCTTTCGAGTTCTAATTGCTGTTATTTGTGAGACACACTAAATATTTGCTCCCTTTTGTTGCTTAAATAAAAGTGAAAACGAGCTTTTTTAAAATTTTGTTTGACTAGTCATTGCATAGTCTACTCAGTTGGTCTTACGGTTCTACAATCATAGCTGTCAAGTCCAAACAGCGACTTAGGAAGCCTTAACATAGCGTGCGTGAGTTCAGTAGAAGTGAATAAAGTTGAGTAGACGGAGGCGATGAGCGGTCGCGGCTAGGCGCGGCAAAAGTCGCGAGGACGCGCGTTGTGGCGTGCGCTGTGCGTCAGAGAGTGCGCAGCGGTGCGCGGCAGTCCACGCGAGACATCCACTCTATGTCACGCGTTGTCACCTGGAAACAGTGAACAAGTTTTTATGAATTTTATAATGAAATTCTTGTAATTGGATTATATGCTCATTTGTGTATTTATTGCAGTCACGCAGACAAGACAAAAAACAAAATTACAAAAAAAACTGTCTATAAAATGAGTTTTATATATATTTTATTATGCTAATAACTCGCAACAGCTACCTTACTACACATTAAGCAGCATTTCCTGCTCCAGTTTAAAGATTATGGGTGCCGGTGTAACGACAACATTTTCTCTAGGATGGACACACCGGACGTGCGAAGCGACGATGTCCACAATCGGCTACGGACGCTAACAATAAAAACCGATAAAAGAAGACTTCTGTCTTCTGTGCTCACCTGGTGCATTGAGTACACGGCGAGCACGACCAGTACGTGCATGATGTTGTGCGAGTTGAGGCAGCGGTCCACCGTGCCCGGGAACCACTTCTCCGGTATGTGCATGGCGCCGATCACGCCGCCGCCCAGAGACACTGCATCCTGGAACATTTAGTAAGGCATCGTTTAGTTAGCCTCTGGTTTCATGATCATCATATCACTCAAATACGTAAGGAGAGACCTAAGCCCTCGTATAGCTATACCTACTGCCGGCGAACTCAATTATATATTAGTGGTGTTGTGACCGGGCATTTAAAACTAAAAGGTCGTCGTTTATCGAAATTGGTAAGAAGGACTGCATCAGCCGCAATACGTTTAGCTGGCGCATCGAACACCCGTTCACCAGCAGCTACCTAAGACCTTCGCTAGGTAGTCGGCGTCTAGACATGCCTGATGATTGTGTTGGAAAGCTTTAGAAGCTTTCCAACACAATCATTAACTTGTGTATTCTATTTTGGTGGAATATGAATGGAATCATGAAGGATTATGCTGTGTTGAAAGAGCCTTCACAATTCTCGTTAAAGTACCTTCTGATGCACCTAGCTAGGACAGTCAGCGCGCTGAAACTTTGACAGACTCATCTTTAAAATCAGAAAAAGTTCTTTGACCTTTGTACCTTTTTGTTCGAAAAGTTTAAATAAATAAATAAAAGGGGGTCCTTCTCCCGTGATGGGGGCAGGACTCTCTCGAGACGTATTCGGTTTTTAATACATAATTCTTCTACGGTATGTAGGGGTGACTTTAGTTGAATAGCAATGTTTATGCATTTAATATTGTATTTGCCCTGTGCAGTATCTACTTAAGGAAAAAAGTTGAACAGAAATAAATGACGTTCACCTCACATGACAATTCTAAGAAATCGTGTATTATATAAAACACGCAAAAATTACTCCACCAATTAGTATTAAAATAAATAAACAAACGCTTAATGAAATCATGATTAATATTTTTTTCTAGAACAGTTTCTAGATAAATAATCTATTAATTAACTAGCTTCTGCTCCCGACTTCGTCCGCGTCAAATTTCACCCTCCCCCCATTCACCCGCATAGGGGTGGAATTTCGAAAAACCCTTTCGTAGTGGATACCTACTCTTCACAAAGAACACATCCTCTAAATTTCATTTCTCTAGGACCATCGGTTTAGGCTGTGCGTTGACATATCAGTCATTCAGGACTTTGAATTTTACATACATATATTTAGATAAACCATATTACACAGGCATTTTTGAATTATTAAGTCGTTCAGTCAGAAAATTGAGATTGATTGGGATTGACATTGTTGACAGATCACTTCATCGCAGTTTGCACGGTGAAATTTTTACAGACTAGCGCTATAACTCATATTGCTCACTTGGGTGCAAACAAAAACAGTTTTCTGCTTCTTCTCTTGTATCAGAGCGAATTATATGCCGAGGTAAAATAATATAGCCAGTCAGTAAGATGGTAGCGAGGTTGATTGCGCAGAGTGCACCGGACGTATGTTATCTACGGCTCAGTAGTAAACAAACACAGCTTTGATCTAATATAACTCCATTAATATTAGTTAGTAGAGAGCAGGACTAAGTTAATTGTGCATCTTCATAACTGAAGCCGTATAGAAGGCCTGAGGGCCTGCGGGCGAGGGCGGCGGCGGCGGTCTCATTTGAACCTAACGAGCTATGTAATCGCTTTACGCACTCCGATCCAATTATAACCGACCTGTCATCCTGTTTTGTAGATATTATTTATGGAAAATTAGTCTCTAGTAAGTTATGATAGTTTTATGTGGACGGAGGTACTTGATTCGGTTTTATAATGGTACTAGCTGCGCCCCGCGGTTTCACCCGCGTAAATGTCGATCCCGTGGGAATATCGGGATAAAAACTATCCTATGTCCTTTCCCGGGACTCAAACTATCTCTATACCAAATTTCATCGAAATCGGTCCAGCCGTTTTCATGTTATGTCGTGACAACGGAAAACGGGTTTCATTTTTATATATATAGATTAGGGATGTTTTATGAAAATCGCAGAAACTTTTGTTTGTTTGACGAGACTATTAAATCTTACCTACACATAAATACCTAAGAAAATACGAAATAATATTTTATGCGGATTAAGATGTTAATAAGGTACTTATAACAAGTATGGTTCTATGAGAAATTGACATAAATATAAGTAAGTAAGGTCAGGAAGTTGGTAGTTAGTAGATATGATTTTTATAATGTTTAGAAAACAGCATAGACACATACATGAGATCGTTTAGCAATACAATTCACATGTTTACTATAAAGCCCATACGGCGACAATTCGGTTCCTCTACAACCCAGAAACTCCTCATGTTATGGATTATGGAGCTGGCAGGGCGCCAGACAGCGTAATGACTGAGCCAGCGACTGGCAGGCGGGACCTACGAATAATCTAGGAAAATAAAAACAAGAAACCTAGAGCTGGCATTAAAATCAAATCGTGGAATTTGGCCTGATGTTTGAACCTCGCTTTTCATGAAACTACAGCCTTTAGGCAAGTTTTCTGTCTGAATGTGAAGGTATCGTCAATATTGGGAACCTACCAACTACTACCAAGTAGGTAATAATAATGATGGATTTTTTAAGTAATCGATAACGCATGTAAATGGAAAGCATGTGAGAAAATTCGGCAAAACCTGCCATTATGCATGTGTGCCTCTGCTAAGCATCTTTCATAATCTTCATTCTGCCGAAAGACGTTCACTGCTGGACATAGGCTTTCCCCAAACATCGTCATAGCGAACAGTTCTGTGCTTCCCGCATTCAACGGATTCTCGTGACCTTCGCCAGCTTATTCTAGTTATCTAATTAATGTAAACAAAATATTATAAAACCATATTTAAGTGAAACGGAATATGGAGTGTGTTGCACATTTTCTCCGTCCGATAGTACCTTTTGGAAGGCTAACTAGAATTAATTCTTCTTTTTTCTTTTAATTTGTGACGGTCAAAAGTGCCTTTTAATGGTCTCATTGAAATATTCTATTTGACTTTGATGTACATAGACTTGCAGCTCTATAGCAGGGCAATTACACGTTGATATTTTTATATTTACTTATTGGGAAAGTGTGACTAAACAATGTTGTAGGTCACATCTATCAATAATCTTATGGAAAATCTAACCAGATTTTTCGACATCATCAATATTATTGACAGCCATGTTTCACCCACTGCTCAAAAGAGTAGCGGCTCGTGTTGTTCGTGACATACCATTTTTCACAATAATTTTATCTCTGCTCCATAAACGAAGCATTTACCTGAGTCACTTTTAACAAAAAAGGCATAAAATTTGCGGTCCACGTTTATTTACAAGCCTGTTACATGCGATAAGGTAAATTGAGACAGGTAATAGCCGCAGGAAAAGGAAGTCAGTTTTGTCTTATCTTTTTTAAATTACTAACTGGGTGACTTGTCTCACCACCACCGACACCTACATAGCAATTTGAGGTATATTTTCTTTGCGTAGAAATTGTGATGCGGGACATAAAGACAGCTCAAAAAGATATTGCCATATAATGTTGATTATGTAGTTGTTTGTTACATGTGTTTTTTTGTACTAAAACAAAGTTATTTGAAGTTTTAACTGGCTATACCAGACAGCTTCAACAGTGCTATATCTATACCCCACTACTATGCTAGGCCGAGGTAATCCCACTTAGTAAGTAATAAATATCTTTAAGACGAAGTTGTCAACAGACACTCGCGCACCATCCATCTCCCCGCACCGGTAACACGCGGTCTCCATTACACACGAGACTAGTGTGTTACGTAATACCGAAATATAATATTACATTCGGCTTGGTTTATGTTTGTACACAAAGAAATAATGTGTTCAGGATTTACATTCTCCGCTTCCGGTTTCGCATACGATGACACTACGTAGAAGATTTTAGGCACTTTGTGCACATGAATAAGTAAGAGAAAATCTCGATAATGTTTGAGTTATTCAAATATTATGTTGTACAGATTCACCCACTTAACATTTAGAAATACCTTGTATGTACTAATCGGTCGATTCACCTCTCAAATTTTAAAATGAACTCATTTCGTCACTCAATTCTTAGTTTTTTGATATTGCAAGTTCCGGAAAAAATAGGTTACTTAAAATAAAGGGATAAACTTCTAAACACATTTTGGAAGAGCGATTATCTTGCTTAGAGCCATTTATATTGGTGGTAGTGTACGCAACCGGAGTAATTTGGCAGGGTTCCAACCCCATTGTGCGCGTATTGAAAGGGATGAAGATACTGGGTTGTTTCACGAGCTATGCTATAACTTTGTAAGTATATAGTAATTATTTTGTGTGCCAGTAGGTTTCTAGTTTGTGGGCAAAGGTTGTGGTTCGTATTGATCTAGCTGCTTCTGGCTTGGCCTTGTTTGACCTAGTGGGAGGAGAAAAAATGTTTTCAGTGCAATGCACAATATGACAACTGTCAATAAGTCAATAGCATTTGATCTTTGACATGGACTATTACGTTTACTCACTGGCTCACCATCACATGGAGGAGCATTGGTGGCCCAATGGTAACAACCCCGACTTACGATTTGTAGGTCGTGGGCAGACGCTTTACTTGTGTAAATAGTTTCATCACCACTGCTCTCAAAACAGTGAAGGAAAACATCGCGATGTGCAACGGCATGTACCATGCGCCAAAAATTCGGAGACATGTGACATCTACCAACCCGCCTCTCGCAGAGAGGAGGCCTTTGTCCCAGTAATGGGTGGGGCTTATTATGCACTATCAAATTCAAGGTCCTAAGTAGTTATAGGGTATGCTTCAACTCTGTTCTCCCGCCATTTTTGGTGACTGACAGTTGACATTAAAAATTCCATATTTGATACCGTAGCACATTTTTCGAAATGTAGTGAAAATGGTTATTTTTACTTAACTTACTTTTATTCAAAATAACTTCAAAACCTTGAACTCTTATGACATTGCTTTAGCCACTAAAACTGTCTATAATACAGTTTTTATTTCATAAAGCTCTAGCACTAATATTTTGGATGTTAATGAGGTTCTTCTTACCGACCTGCGTTCTTTGCGGCCCTCTTCATTTAAAGAGTGTATTGCGTTCTCTTTATGTGGTCGTTTACTACATCTAGTTCTTTCCGGTTTTATTCGAACTTTCGTTTGTTTTGCATTTCTTTTGATCTACAACATCTCTGGTAATGTATCTTACTACAATTGTGATAGGTACTTTTTTCCTTTTGCTGGACAATTCGAATCTTGCGGTTTTTGTGCGACGTTCCTGCATCTATTGCACTTGACTAACTAATTGTGTGTCGTTTATTTGGTTTATTCTTTTGTCTTTCTTGTATGTATCTCGTATTTTTGTTTGCAACTGCATTAACTTCATTTGTTTTTGTTTTGTCTCCGCTTGTGCATAATCTTTCAGTTGATGATTTACTACTTCCAATGTATAATCACCACCTTGTCCAAAGTAACTCCGTCCCCCATGATCAAAAGCTTATTCCTCAACTCCAAAGGGGAACATCCTTCTATAATCTGGTCAACTATATGTTCATCTGGCTTTCCAATTTTACATTTTGAGGTTTGGTCTCGAAATTAAACTACAAATTTATTGGTTTGGTATAAACGTACACTTTATCCTACTTATATCCCTCTTAAAACGTGCCTGAAACCTGCAATAAACAACTGTTAGGACGTCTAAAAGGTAGCTAAACGTCTTTTAGTGCCGCTAACAGTCCTGTAGTACCTACCCGTAAAATGTGTTACTTAATGCAAACAAAGAGACCGAATGTTGGGATGTAGTACATTTTATTACTTCGCCAGCATTTCATTACAGTTTAGTACTTTTGTTTTATTTCCGATCTAGATCAGGGTTGTAAAGAATTCTGTTGATCCTGTATTTAAGCTGATTATATTACTACAAGTTTTGAGAGTTGTGGTGGCCCATAGGTAACGGCCGCGACTTACGCGTAATAGGTCGTAGGTTCGAACCCTGACTGGCGCTTCAATTTGTGTAAATTATTTCATCACCACTGCTCTCAAAACAGTGAAGGTAAACATCGTTAGGAAACCGGCATGTCCTAGAACCAAAAGATGAAACTATATTCCAAATCAACAAGCCAAAGCGAATTATTCGTATAAATCTCCAGCTGTAAATGTGAACGAAGCATCTAAGCTCTGGTTACATTTATGTCTGAGTGTGTTGGTTTTCTTCATGAAATATGAGAAAACTTTACACGCATCAATATATAGCAGTTTGTGACACATTTCGCAAAACCGAGGACACATACCATCTGTTCCAACCATTATGAACATCAATCTATCAACCTAGACGACTGACATCTTGTACCTACAGTGCAGTACAGTTGTATTGACTCCCAGTGTAAGGTACATCTGTGTGACGTCACAGGCCAGCTAAAGTGGGCTATAAATCGCACGTGTCAGCAACAGGGAGTCTGGACATGTGCCAGTTCCTCGACCATAAAGCTGCAAAGCGCTGCTCCTGATAATTGCACTCTACATCAGCGTCTAAAGAATTTTATGGTTGATTGGAAACTTGGAACATATTGGGTGGAAGATGGTGGAATGAATAGCACTAAACCGCTTTTCATTTAGAACTCGTCTGCAATGCTGTTTTATTTTCTCATAAGATTTTTTATTATTCTGTCGAATAACAGAACATCGCGCCTGCATTTCCCGACGGGGTGTGGGGCGCTTAGGCAGAGCTGTATAGTAAAATCACACATTTAACCAGTGTTTATAGGGTCCCATGTAACAGGGGGCGTTAAGTCACTAATCGTCCATAAATCTATTTAGAATCCAGACTGCTGATAATTTTTACCTATTCTTAGTCGGATTTTTTTTACTATATATGAATCGTTGAGTGAATTTAAAACAGACACACCCAAAACAAAATAACTAGTATACCTTACCTCCTCCAGCCACTTGTAAAATAAATAGATTACAGGAAATTACACAGATTGCAGGACGATGGCCTTACAGTGACGTCAGGATCGGTAGTACACTGAAATATTTATCATACCTGCAAGAAGACGTGCAGTATAGCTTGCGGGTCGCCTCCACCAAGACGAGCTGCGCGCGCGCCGGCCAACAGCACGCGCATGCAGAACGGAGCCGCGAAGCACAGCCGCCGCTCCCACGGAGACCAGGCGCGCATCGCCTGGAGACAAAGGAAATGGTCGGTGGAGTTCATAGGGTAGACAACAGCATAATAGGACTTTCGATTGGGTCCGAAACCGTTAAGCTTAGAGCCCATTTTCGTAGAATAGAATAGAAAATGTTTATTTGCATAGAATGTAGGTATATGCAATACAGGTGATTTGATGTTGATACAAAATAATGTTTGGTTCTAGGTACATTCTACCATTTGCACGGTTTTGGATTTGAACCCAAAACCTCGTGCATGAGAAGCGAGACCTTAACCTAAAGGCTAAAGCTTACTTAAAGGCTTAAATAAATAAAATAATAACAATGCATAGCTTGTAATGTAACATGGCGCTGTGGTGATCTTTTATCCAAAAAGTACATTTATATCATTCACTAGCTGCGCCCCGCGGTTTCACCCGCGTAAATGTCGATCCCGTGGGAATATCGGGATAAAAACTATCCTATGTCCTTTCCCGGGACTCAAACTATCTCTATACCAAATTTCATCGAAATCGGTCCAGCCGTTTTCATGTTATGTCGTGACAACGGAAAACGGGTTTCATTTTTATATATATAGACTAGCTGCGCCCCGCGGTTTCACCCGCGTAAATGTCGATCCCGTGGGAATATCGGGATAAAAACTAGCCTATGTCCTTTCCCGGGACTCAAACTATCTCTATACCAAATTTCATCGAAATCGGTCCAGCCGTTTTCATGTTATGTCGTGACAACGGAAAACGGGTTTCATTTTTATATATATAGATTTACAAAAAAATATATTTAAGTATCTTAAAATATTAATTAATTCATCAAAAAATTAAACATGTATTTCAACAATAATTAACTATACAAGAATAGATCATTAAACAAATACATTGATTTGACTGAATAAATAAAATAACTACAAAAACATGTCTTTCTTTTAATTATTATTGGGTGGGGTTTCAGGACGTAAGGCCTTCTCCATCTTTCGCCATACCTCTCTGTCTTGGGCTATTCTAGCTATGCATACTGATATTATAAATGCGAAAGAAACGAAAAAGAAAAGTGTCTGTCGGTCTGTTACCTTTTCACGCCTAAGCGGCTGAACAGATTTGGATGAAATTTGGCACCCATGACCTGGGTTTGGATCTAGGATACTTACTTTTTATTCGAGTTGTACGTTTCCGTGGGATTGTGGGATTATTGCCGACCTTCACCTTTCACGCGCAAAAGCTAGTATTTTTATAACACAAGCTGTCACAGGTGCCATCATACAATGCCGCAACCTTCAGTCTTGTGGTATCTCACCTTATATAGTCCGATGAGACTGCCGAGGCTGTAGACTGCGAGCGCGAGGTACCGCAGCGGCGCTGGCGCACAGTACACCGTCGCTGTCACCATCGGGATCGCGCCTGCAGGCAATGGAAATAATCCTTTAGTGGGTAATAGCAGGAGATCAATATAACCACAAAGTAGGTACCATGCCCCGCACCCTATTCGTGTAACAAACTTTCAATCACAATCTGAGAGTTTTGAAGGATATTACTAATCCATTGCTTCATAGTATTGAAAAATTCGTCTGCTTAGCAACGTAAATAATGCAATGAATGGGTAAACTGTCTAAATGCAACCCATTGCGAGCAATTGTCATTTTATGTGTTGCGCAATTACCCCGACGTATATACGAAATTAGAGTACCTACTTATGTATTTGTTTGTTGAAATCTTATTAAAATCCTCTGCAAGGAAAAGGTGGCTGCCATTACTTGTACTTATATCAATCTCCTACCGAGTTTGAAGCTAGTAGAATTCCTATAATGGATTCGACATCTCGGATAAATGTAGATACCCCACTCAACTCAAACCCAAAGCATTTATTTTAATGAAACCAATTACAGCTGGCACTTTTGAATTGTCAAGGGGTCGGTCAATTAAAAAGATGAAAGTATTCAGGGAACCTCTAGATGAAAACGCAATAAGTAGGTGTTGTCGAATTTTATTGTGAAGCCCGCAATTGGGGAACTCACAAGAAAATAAAAATCGGCCACATCTACCACATAACATGTACCAAAAGTGGGAATCGAGGTATTTTTTGTACAATTCGACTTTCTATGAAATGGCAGCTAAAATGTAGCCCCGGGAAATATCGGTACGGAGAAATTCCGATAAAATTGACATTGGAGATGGCATTCCTTTTTGTACAAGTAACAGTTAATTTGTAAATACTTTTGTTGGTATTTATATTGTTACATTTTATGATTTGCACCGAGATAAAATAAAATAGTTGCGAACTAAAATATTCATAGTAAGTATGCTCAGACTGAAACAAAAGGAAAGCTACGTTATGGACAAATTAATTATTACTTTTATTTTCCTCTCGCTGACTCGGCGAACTTCGTGACGCCTCAGAATCAATAAGAACGAACGTATGAGAAAATTAATTATCTTTATTATTTTTTTTTCGTGAATTTTTTCCATGTTTTAATAGTTGTTTTATTTATATAGATTTGCATTTCGCTTCATTGAGATTATTGTGTTTACGAGAAAAAAAGTTCAGATGAAATACATCAGCGCAAAATCTGGGTCATAGTGACTTATTGCAGCGGAGGTCATGAGTAAAAGTTTTGCCACCATCCACAACGCCAAATGCGAACTACGCGCCATAGTATACTGACGTCACACAAAATCACAACTTCACACCCTGTTCCTCATACCTCTATAGACTTCTGTCAGCATCTGAGTAGAGTTTTTTTAACGTCGCGGCGTCTTCGAGGTTCTCGGAAAACGATGAATTATCGCCCCAGTACAAAGAAAACCAACTGCACCCTCAAAAATTTAATGGGGCAATTTCCTGGGCCTTACATTATCTTATCTTAATAATATAAAATACTAGATGACCTAGCGAACTTCGTACCGCCTATGATTTTGTTTTTGTTATATTTTCCCATGTTTTAATAATTAGGAACCCTCACGGGCGTCCCCAGAACAAACTACCAAAGTTTCATCACAATCTGACCAATGGTTTCGGAACGCACAGAGGACAAACATACAAACATTGATTTTTATTTAAATAGAGGGCTTATTCCCAACGGCTCCAAAATTTTATTCCCAACGGCTCCAAAAATAAACCCAAATTTATTATTATTAAATAAAATCATTCCCATTGGCTCCAAAAATTTTAAAGTACAAACTGCAAAAAAAATTGTATATTTACAATAAAATTAATTTATGATTCAACAAACAAATTATCCGTTAAGTCAACATTTGAAAGATTCTACTTTTGACATCATAATCTACTACTGACAGATGATATATTTAATAGATTCTGCATTTGACAGATTTTGAAAAAGTGAGACAAGTAAGGAACATTTTCGCATCAAAAATATTTTTTTTTTTTATTGCTAAATGGGCGCACTCTTGTATAATACTGTATAGTTATCACTATATACAGGGTGTTACGGAAAGGGTATATCAATACAAACGGGTTGAAGAGTGTATCTGGTCTAGAATCTCTGTACAAAATTTCAGCTCAAAGGCATTAACTTTGAAAATGCTTAATATTTTTTTTTATTTCAACAGTTTATTTTCTGGTTTTAGAGAAAAAAAAAACTGCAATGAATTATATAGACACATTTAAATCATTCACAAATAAATAATGCAATTAATTTCATACTTCATATTTTTGTATAATCAAAATAGCCTTATTTAGTTTAGTTTTATTTGAAAAGTACTAGGGTAACAGAAGTTAGTAGGAGGTTGTATAATACGTAATGCGTACCTCATGCATAAGCCGCATGTTCTTCATGAGTTTTATTTTAGCAGCAATCTCTTGCATACTTCTGCTACCCTAGTGCTTTTCAAATAAAATTACAGATAATAAAAAGTAAAATTAAGTGGTCATCTTCGGTCCACATCCGAGAGAAATTCAAACTAATACCTATTTCCGTTCCAACCTTTTTATTTTTCTTTTTAGAATAAAAAAACAAATGAAATTCAACAATTTTATGCAATCTTAAAATAAAGTTTGAAAAGAGACTACCCATGACTGAACCATAAGTAGGCGCGACGTTGTGGGACTTACAGTAAGGTGAAGAGCGATGTAATGGGAATGCAAGCAAGACGTCTGTTGAGGAGCGACATTATGAGAAGCGACGTTCAGGGAAAAATTCCTTAGCATAATATATTGATTTGTGACTACCTTGGTACTGAAACTATTTACCACGAAATTATAACATTAATTTTAGCAATTTGTGTTTTGTTGACCTTACGCGATTTGTTTTGGAGCCGCTGGGAACAGTTTTAATATTTTATTATTTTAACTAATAAAATTATGGAGCCCTTGGGAATCAATGTATGGAAAGAAAATTTTTGGAGAACAATAGATTTGGAGTTCGTGGGAACAAGCCAAATAGAGATTATAGTATATGGAAAATAAACAGGGCTTTGACCTACATATGAGTAATTACACAACTGTCCATTAAAATTAAGAATGACTAGCAGAACTTACGCATGATTACATATTGTACGCCGTCCAAAAAGTTCTTCGTTACCTACTTGTCAATCTAGTGATTGATGCCTTTTTAATGATCCCCTTACCGAAATAAGTTTTATTGTAGGTAATAAATCCTCTCAGTTAGCGAGACATGCTATTTTTGGGTGCAGATGTTACGAGAAAAATGTACGTCCTTTCTCTGAACCTTGTTTAAGAGGATTTAGTTCGCGCCACCGCCATTTTGTGCTTTTTCGCCGAATTTTTTTTGTTGTTTTAATATAAGCTGAGCTTCACTTTTGTCGTAAAAAGCTGAGACGAGGAAAGAAGAATAAATGTTTTTTTTTCTTCAAGTAAAGTGCACTTGTGCAATAGGGTGATTCAAAGTTTGAAATATCGAGTCATGAAGTCGAAAAACCATGTTTATTGGGAAAAAATAAATAATTTTGTCGTAACCTAGTTTTAATTTTCAGCAGTTATGAAACATGAAATATGTTACAATGAAAAGATATCATGTACTCTTTGTTATCATTGAATAGTTTTGCGAATAAAACAGAATAATTTAGTACCATATGAATTGTAAGCTTCGTTAAACTTGGACATGGCAATATTTATTGCTGGCTGAAATTTTTGTTAAATTGCCGATTGTTTGCCAATAGGAATGCGGGCAGATTTACTGGGTTAGAATCTGAATGTAAAATAGAACGAAATAGGTCTGCTGCTCGATACTACGATCAAGCTATATCTATTGCAATTTTTTTTATTCGCGATTGTTGTTTTTCTTAATATCAATGATACGACAAGAGCTTGTAATGGCTTTTCGAGTTACATGATTTGAGTCAATCACTACAATTAAAAACTAAAAACTTAACTTTATTACCGATTTGAGACATAAACCAGTCTTTTGTGTTTGAAAAAGTTTTGGGTGTTTTGCTTCGAGTACCTAATAGTGTTTTAATAACATTTTGTAACGAAACACGAGCACGTGACTGCATAAGAATTTTCCTCGTTTTCAGGAAGCCGCGACCTCGCCATGTATAAGCAGAAAACGTTATTGTATCAAAGTAAATTACTAGCGCTGGGCGCCAGCGCTGTTTCCTTTTTTTAAAATTTTCATGTAAAACGTGTTTATTTAACGTGTATATAAATTTTGATTATAAGAAAGTGTGTTAGTGATAATTTTGTCATTGTTCCTGAAGACGCAAATCTAATATATAGTTACCACCGAGAAACTGAAAAGTCAAAACAAAATTCAAATGCTGAAACTTTCAAAGAAAACCAGACGGTCACTTTCCAACTGTAAGTTTGAACCCGATTTACTTTTATGGTGTCTTTCGATGACATAAAGATATATAAGTAGTAACTTTCCGTTTCATTTCTCATCTAAACTGATAGAATTTTTTACTGAGTGTTAACTTTCAAAGTGAATGTCTTCCATTTTCTGTCCGCTGTGTATTTTCGGCTCCCTCCCCAATGTTTGTGGCTCTAGAGGGGTGCGTGTCACCTCGGGATTCCCACTTAAGGTATCAAGATTAGTCATTCGATATAACGGGATCGAGGAAAATGCCTTTATTCTGTGTTGGATTAGCACCTTTTTGGTTTTATCAGATTTGGTTGGCAGTTATGGTTGACAAGGTGGCTAAATATTTTAATAAGATTTTGTTTTGATAACGTTGTACAGTCTCAGCTTACAATATTGAACAAAGGCTTGATAATAACCGTTAAAATGAAGACTCGTAGGGCATTTTGTCATCATTACAATGCAAAACAGACAGATTCAGAATCGCAAATAATCCTCAAAAGCGCCAAAGTAGACTTTGACCATTAACCATAACGATAAAAGTCACAAAGGCCCAAGAAATCCTTTAAAAATACAAAGGAAATACAAACAACGTCTTTTCATGTAAGGCTGCACAACGTTTTCAATTGGCAAATGCATTCCAGTTTGCGGGCTTACGAGTTCTGACTTACGAGTTTCGAATTTATGAGTCCCGGGAGTACCTACAGAGCTGTAACAAAGACTTGTCATACTTTGATGTATCTTTTGTCCACCGAGGCTTAAGGCGATGCTCCAGTTAAAAGTCGGATCCGTTTTAGCTTAAGGGGATGCTTCGCGTAAAGTCGGATGTGCCTTGAGTTTGAGGTTGTTATATTTTTGAAACGTGTCTTATATTTGGTTTCTGATCATCTGTGTTGGAAAAAGGATTATTTATTCGCTACACAAAGATAATGTATGTACTCTGACATAACAAACTTTTACTAACCTAAGTATACACACGGAGATGTCAATTTTCTTTAGTGAAAGTATCTTCAGGGTGACTACAATTGGTACGGTAACCACTAGGCACCGCATTTGCTTATAACTGCAACCGCCATGCAAAATTACAATCATAATATATTCGTTTACTACACAGTACAACACTAGCTCAAAGCTTACATCACTAGCAAATAAATTACCGTACACATTCTACAGACTGTTATAAGTCCATGTACAGCCTACAGAGAACACAGTCATCTTTGAGCATAACTGCTTATAACTAGGGCACGTACAGACTGTCGCGCTGCTCTCTGCGTGACGTCTCCTTTGTCCACACGATCGTTCACAGTTTATTGCCATTTGATGCGGAAAATATCTCCAGTGTCCGCTCTATAAATTACGCTTTTGTTTTTATCGCTAGAGTAATCTCAAGAATGATGTTTTGATCGGAAAGAAAGAAAAATAACTATTAACCCGTTGAATGTCGTAATTACAGACACAATTAAAAAGCCATTGTGTCTCGCGTAGATCTACGTTCCGGCATACGAAGGGTTAAATGTAATTTATTTTGGATCCATTAATTAAAATAAAATAATAGAAATCATTTCTTTGTAAAACCAAACCCACAAGCAATTAAATGAAAAAAAAAAATTGAAGCCTTTTTTTTCATGTGAGTTCGGGACTTGTTTTTTGATATGCTCATACTTTACCGCTGCTTAATGATTAAAAGCGCTTTCGCTGTTACAAAGAGATAAAGCGACCTACAACATCGCATTATTAACATAAGGGTTATTTTAGGTTACCTACAGTCACCTGGTTCCAGTTTGCTTGGGTCTAAAATACTACTATTTGACCCATTATTTCGCTGAACTGTAAAAGTCAGATGAATTAGGTTACAGCGATATTTATGGGCGGTAGCTTCGTTACTGTTATAGGCAAGGTAGTTTTATTATTCAGACTGGCTTTTGGTTTTATAGCTAGACAAGGCATCTACCTCCCGGCCGCTCTTTGCCGTATGTCATTACTTCCCAGAATTTGATCCTTATTAGGGACACTATCGAATGGTTAAATAATACAGTGTTTTTTTTTTTCAAAATCAACAGGTTTAATTCCTGGCTAGAAATATTGATTTAAAACAAATCCAATGATGCAGTTTTAGTTTTCATCAAAATCGAGCCCGCGACTCCTTTGAGTATTTTTCGCTATTCCTCATAGTTTAGAATTTGGCCATCCACGCCCACTTGGAAAATTCAAGGTTGCACTTAGATGTCCGTGCCAGCCTGTATACAGGATACAGGCTGGCACGGACATCGAAGTGCAACCTGTTACGATGGATTCAGTACATGATTCTGAACACTCTGCGATGAAATTATAAGGAACGCTTGCCCAAAATTTCATGCTTTGCATAATTTAATTCAAGAAAAAAGGGTGAGCAGGTTTGCGAATTTAAGCACATATACACACAGGATTAGATCCAAGTTACCATCATCATTAAGCTCCAAGTAAAGTTTTTATACCAAATATCACATCGGCAGGGTAATTGCGTAACACATTAACAGTAGCAATGCCTGTCATTTTGACAGTTCAACAACATTTATTACGTCATTTACGTTATTGAGCAGACAAATTTTACGAACATAATTATGAAGCAATGGATTGGCAATGTCCTTCAAAATGATTCAGATTGTGATTTAAATTGTGTTACGTTGTAGATATTTCCTGGGTGAATACTCGTAGTAACCCTAATTTCTGTCCGATATGTCATGCTATTCCCATTTTTTTCGATCCGTCAGCCAAGCGCGAAAGTGACGTTTCAGATTGATATTTTTGGCATTTGCAGGCGGCCTATGTCCAGTAGGGGAAGCTAGTGTATATCAAAATTATTTATTTTAGCAAACACGAAGATCAAACCTTTTTTTAATAATAATAATTAGATTATGTTTATCCTGTTCCGTGTAGTGCTATCGAACCTGTTGACCGTGTCCACTTACGGGCGAAGTGTTTTCACTTGAATTCTTTAAGGGAAGATAAGTATCGGCTCACTAAGGAATATACGATAAGCATTTAAATAGACTTGTATTACTTTTAACGCAGATGACATAGGTTATTAAAATCTAAACACACACAAAATACTCCTTTTGAAATTCGCCACAGTCGTGTAAAAATCACTGATACACAAGACATGAAGTAAACTCTGATAATAAAAGGTTTTGACGACATTCTGTTATGCAAGAAAATGTTTCGGAAAAGTTTCCTCATAGGAGTTTACTTTTGGAGACATAATTTTGAAACTGTAGCGGTATACAGCGCCACATGCGAACTACACATTATACTGACGTCACGCGAAATCCTGCATCGCGCAAGCAGATTTTACCGCGCGACTAGCATATATTATTTATTTATTTAATACTTCAAGCACATAAACGTACAGAGGCGGACTTAATGCCATAGGCATTACAACGCCCCGGCGACGATCAATCATCAGGCAGTAGCCCATCAGACACAAATGAAACCCGCCTGGTCGAAGGATTATCCATTTTATTTATTTATTTATTAAAACTTTATGCACAAGTAAAAAAAAATAATACTGTACAAAGGCGGACTTAGCCTGAGGCATTTTCTACCAGTCAACCTTAGTTGTCATTTTCTTTGGAGGATGAGTGAACTTCACACCCTGTTCTTCATGCCTCTATAAAACTATAAAATAACTGTAAATTCTTTACGTCTATATTCTTCACAATAGAAAGTCCCACATGATATTTTAGCTTTACGATTCGCTAGAACGAGCGACAGTAAAACAAGTATAAAGAATAGTAGCGAATCTAAGTCTGGACAATAAAGTTTATAGGTATTGTTTGTGGGCGCTGAGCGCCTGAGCGGGCTGGGCGGCCACGAAGTGGTAATTGAGCGGCTACCGTTTTTCCTTCTGTACCTCGTACAATTAGTCCATTAAGTTTCATAAAAGAATCGAAGCAGAGCAGGTCTCTCCCTACCTCCATAGAAAAAAGGCCAGAGTTTATTTATGTTTATGTCATCTAATCTGTATTCGCGACTTATTTGCCATAAATGTAAACAAATATGAGTTTATGGAAAAGTAACTTTAATTCCTACACAATAAAATGCAGTTTACGCTACAACTTTAAACATTTTTATAACTTTTTTAATAGTGCTAGTCCCTCTAATATCAACTTAATTAATATTACAATAAAGTTGATTTTTGTTAAAACTTGAAATAACATCAATTTGAAATATAAATTTGAATAGACATCCAACTTTACCAAAAACAGACACCAAAATACCCGAATGGTGAAGACTAACATAGACGAAGTCTTCCAAAATAACTAAGGATCGTCGGAATGATAGGACAAAACCTATTATTCCGACGATCCTTAGTTATTTTAAATGGCACTCATAGAAAGAAAATGGGCACCTAGCATACTACTTTCCCAGAACCAAAAAACGGCGTAATTAATGTTTGTAAAAAAATAGACTATAATTTGCTAGGTAACACTAAAAGTGACTTAGAGCCTCCTACTCCTAATAGTTTTTGAAATATGAATCTTTGCCTGCCCGAAAAACGAGCTTAAACTGAAATAGCAGGGTACTAAGATAATACTTAGATTACGTAAAGGTACGCATGTTTTGTGTACTTGACGTACTTGGCGCTTAAATTTTTATATAATACAAATAAAGATATCAATCTGAGTTTGATACGTTAGGGATTTCAGACTAACCCGTTTGTTTGGTGTAGGCGTGCTACGGAGCTACGCGGGTTACGAGTTTCGTAGCAGATTTCGTGGAAGGGAGATTTCAGCTACAGTTCCTTTTTGGAACATGATACTACTGTTTTTTTACCGACTATCCTCGTTCACAATCCCTGAGGCGGGCCTTAAAAGACCAATCATATTGCACAATATTACGAATTGCGCAATGTTTTTGACCGTCTTTAGGGTTATTAATGAGGATTGCGCAATAATCGAACAAAAGTTTGAGCGAGTTTTAATTTTTTTAACCGACTTCAAAAAAAGGAGGAGGTTATCAATTCGACTGTATTTTTATTTTTTATTTTTTTTTATGTTTGTTACCTCATAACTTGCGACTGGGTGAACCGATTTTCATGATTCTTTTTTTATTTGAAAGCTGGTGCTTCCCGTGTGGTCCCATTGTCACCATTTCAATATCTGATGATGGGATCTTAGAGAAATCGAGGGCAACCCTCAAATTTTATAGGCTCACTTATTGTTTTTCGCATATTTTATGAAGTATCTTGTGTATTTGCGTATGGTTGTCACCATCTCAGGTAGCTGGGCTGATGATGGAAGGTACAACTCCTTAACAGTAAGAAGTTACTCGAACAGGCAAGGGCTGTTTTTATTAGTAAATTGTTTTGATGTTTGATAGGGCATTTGTCACATTTGGTCTCATGATCATCAAGTCATGACCTGATGCTGCAGTCAGGATAGTCTACAGAGTACCTAACTCCTCGACAACTAACAGCAGATATATCGTGTTTAGGCTCATTGAAAAGGGCTCGATGTGTGGATAAAAGTACTGTTAATGAGGAACACCGAAGTACATAGAGATCTGATGCTGAAGCCAGGAGCATCAGAAAAAGTACAAACCTTGAAATTACAGCACAGTAGTCGTGTTTGGGCTCATTTTAAACAGGACTAAATTTTAAGTTCAATGCAATGTTGACATAAGTTTGGCCTGATGCTGCAGCCAGGATTATCAGCATCTAGTCTAAAAACATCAGGTCAGGATTTGATGATGGGATCCTGGAGAAATCGAAGGAACTCTTCAAATATTATACGCACACCTATAGCGATTTGGGTATTTTTTATAGTAACTCGTGCACTTGCTCTCGGAAAGCACCATTTGGTGAAGTGGAACTGATGATGAAGACCACAGATGGCCTCCGGAACTACTCAATAATATATAAGTATTTCACGGGTTGCTATTCGATTACTTTAATATGGTTGCTAAGCAATTTATGCTCGTCACAATGTGAATGGTGATATGGAGCTAATGGTGGACCTGGAGAACTCCTCAACAATTAACTTCCCTGCATCGGGAAAAGCAATAATTTGTTTGTAAAAGGCGATGAGCACTAAGCTATTGTAACTTAGATAAATTATAAGCAGACCCACTAAAAAGCGTGAAATAAAAACTTTTTAAGAAAAAAAAACCGACTTCCAAAAAAACACTACAAAGTGAAAAATAACTTTAATTTCGGAAGTCGGTGGCAAAAAACTAAAATACAGATCCAAAGACACCGACTTCCGAAATTAAAGTTATTTTTCACTTTGTAGTATTTTTTTGGAAGTCGGTTTTTTTTTCTTAAAAAGTTTTTTTGCACCATATTTTTTCATTGCACCGTGTAGTGTTAGTATTGCGAAATATTTTTAAGCCTAGCTGGAAGCCTGACATTGGCTGGTCACGAAACACTAGGTAAGGCCGTTTGCACATTATGCCGTAGCTGTAGCGGCACCGCCGCGCCGCCGCCGCGGTGCCGCTGTATTTATTACCTTTGGATTAGTATGAACCCTTACACACGGCGCCGCGGCGGTGGCGGCGAGTCTATGTACCGCGGCGGTAGCGGCGAGCGGTGCCGTAGTTCTCAACGAATGTACGAGTTTAGTCGGCCGGCCTGTGTACATGGGAGCGGAAGGACGTCGCGCGCGGTGCCTGTCAAAGAGTTTTTTGCAGAATGGACATACCTGAATTTATGAAGAATATAGATATGGACCATTTAATCTCATTGGTTCGTGAAAGACCAGTCTTGTGCGACAAATCTTTAGAAGAGTTAAATGTAGGAACAACCTTTCGAATATCGCATGGAAAGATATTTGCTTAATATTATATTCCGACTTCGACACGCTCAGTAACAAAGGCAAAGATATTTTTGGTAAGATTTATTTATTTATTGTGCAGACAAAAGACATCTCATCAAATGTAAAAGCGTGTCTAAACATAAAGTGGCAATCGCGCGATACTTTTCCTTGAAGATATAAATAGATCGATCCAAACTGTTTTTGTTTTTCTCTTTTTACGACGACGACGCAGAGCACAAAGAAGCGTCGCAATAACCACGGTGCTGTCCATTCTGTCTGAGTGATCGAGCAAGACTGGTCTATGATCGCGCCGCATAGACTGTGTTTGTGTCGCTGATTTTGCGGTGAAACGCCGCTGCTCCTGCGGCACCGCGGCGGCGACTGCCGCTGCGGCATAATGTGTAAAGGCTCGTCTTGCTGATTCGAAAACATTGACGCTTATATTTATGAGCCGTTTATGTTTTTCCTTCAATATAAATGATCGTTTGAGTGTAAGAGTGATATATAATATTATTGCACAATCCAAACTAATATTATGAATGCGAAAGCAACTCTGTCTGTCTGTCTGTCTTTTCTTCACGCCTAAACTACTGAACCGATTTCGATGAAAGGAGATGGCAGTTTTTGGCATTGGTAATTTTGGAAAGGTACAGAATTCAAAGCTATTTAAAAAAAAAGCGCTTATTTTTATGTATTGATAGCCAGATTAAGTTTATTATTGAGAATTGGGATTAAATCTCGTTAAATATGAGTAAGTTGAGCAGCCGGAAACAAGGCTTTTTGGGCTTGTTATACTATATGACAGTGTTGTCATGGTAAACAAACAAACATGACTCTTTAGAAGATGACCACAGAGTACTTTTTGATAGACTAAGATGACACACAAAACTTCACAAGTCACATTCGCTCGCTCGCTACTATTTTGTGCTGGTGTGAATGATTTGTGCGCCCAAAGTTTTACGTGGATTTTTACAACGACCTGGCTTGCTTTTGGATTTCGAAGACTCCTACCTTTCTGAACGACTGTTGCTAGACTTGGACCTCGACGTTTCCTATATGCTTAGATTATTATTTTCTCCTTTATTTAACTATATACATATAAATTATATTTTTAAATATTAGTATAAAAAATATATAAAACATTTAAAAATATAAAAAATAGTAGCCCACCGGTATCGGGAACAGGGTCCAAGCTACCGGCGGTCAGGGCTCCAGAGAGAGGAACCTCCTGACAATGCGAGCCGTGTCCAGAAGTACCGCTTTCTGAATCAAGCCCTTGATCCAGCTGCCCAACGTGAGCCTCCTCAGGTGTTGGTCGAGGCTCTTGGCAATCAATCCATTGGCTGTGACGACTATCGGCACAATGATTGCTGAGTCAACATCCCACATGTCGACAACCTCGCGAGCCAAGTCAAGATACTTTATTTGTTTATCTTTTTCGGCTTTCACGAGGTTCTCATCATGCGGGACGGTTATGTCAACAATCATTGCGCGCCGCTCTAATCGATCCATCACCACTATATCAGGCTTATTGGCAACAATAGTCCTGTCAGTGATGATGGATCGATCCCAGTACAATGTGATATTTCCATTTTCGAGAACTGGGTCGGGCACATACCTGTAGTACGGCACCTCCGATTCCACAAGGCTGTATTTCAGAGCAAGTTGCTGATGGATTATCCTGGCTACAAGGTTGTGTCTATGCAAGTACTCTCCGTTAGCTAGACGAGAACACCCGGAGATAATATGCCTGATTGATTCTCCCGGCCGGTGGCATGCCCGACAGATGTCAACCGTGCCGTCTTTCACAATAAATCTCCGGTAATTGTTCGTCATCACAACTTCGTCCATAATTGCACAGACAAAACCTTCGGTTTCTCCAAAGAGATCACCGCAACGTAGCCAGGCTACGGACGCTAGTAGGTCTACATCGGGTCCATGAAGGGCCCGGAAAAAGCGTCCGTGAAGCTCCTTACTCTGCCATACCTCCATGCGATCATTAGTGTCAAGCACTACTGGTTTGCGCCAGTTCTCTTTAGCCAAGGAGAGCGGGGTGAGGCCCTTGTCCACTATGACTACATCTCGATGCATCCCCACGTCGGTTTCTTGGAAGTATTCCCTGAGATTGCATATCTCGCGATTGTGGAGGGTCTTAGCGTTTAAAAACCCTCGACCTCCACACTTTCGCGGGATATACAACCTCATTACCGATGACTGTGGGTGATGCATTCGATTTGCAGTCAACAGTGTACGGACCCTCCTATCCAGGGCGTCGAGTTCGGTTTGAGTCCATTTGAGTATGCCAAAAGAGTACATCAAAACCGGCATGACCCAACCGTTGAAGGCGCGCACCTTGTTTCCGCCTGATAGAAGACTATTAAGTACTTTTTTCAGGCGGCCATTATTATTATTCAGATTATTATTTTATTATTATTCTTATTGATTATTATTATTCCTATTATAATATGCTTAGATTCCGATAAGTGAGTCTCTAGTCTCCTGAGTTTTCTGTGACTACTGAGTTTAATTAAAACTGACCGAGTACCTACACTTGAAACTGTTATTAGGTCTATGATCAGTGGGTAAATCATTGAACTAAACAAACTTCAACAAGTAGTTATTTATCATTTTTGAAGTCATTACAAAGCATAATTAGCAATATGTTATGCATACAATAAACATTTATGCGTTAAAATAGTAATAGAGGTAAAATAACCTATTAAAGTACAAACATTAATGAACTTAACCTCACTTTTACAAAAATTTAGATTTCTCTTTAACCCCATTGTTATTATTTTTTATTTATTTTTTTAACAAAAGTTCATAATATTCCCTATCAAACCATGCCACTTTTATTTCTGTGGAAACTAAAAAAGTTTAATGCCAGCGTTCTATGAACTTCTGCCATTCTCCTTTGGTATAGAGATATTTTGAGTCCCGGGAAAGGACATAGGATAGTTTTTATTCCGATATTCCCACGGGATCGAAACTTACGCGGGTGAAACCGCGGGGCGCAGCTAGTGTTATTGTAAGTGTAAGCCCGCCTCAGAAAGTGTAAACACGGTGTGTCAAAAGTCGTGAAAAATCGATAGAGAAAACGTTTACAATATTACATAGGTACTGGGATGGCAATATAAGATGTGGTTCGCATTTGTATGTCTTCTTTTCTACCACTTTATCAAAAATGCTTGTACCTAATACAAGTTATATAGTATGTCGGTCATATCTTTATGATGTGGGATGCTGGAATATTACGGTCACTCTTGGCTCCAGTTCATAATATGTTTTAGCGTATTTATTACATGGCATATAGCATGACAGTAAAACATCAATCAATCTGCCTAGCCCAACTATGCTGGGGTCAGCTTCCAGTCTAACCGGATGCACCTGAATGCCAGTATTTAACATGGAGCGACTGCCCATCTGACCTCCACAACCCAGTTACTGGGTAACACCCTTTGGTATGACTGGTTGTCAGACTTTTGAGCTTTTGACTACCCGTAACGACAGTCAACATTGTACAAATGACAGCCAGGATGAACGTGCTTTCCTCGGCACGGAAGAGTCTCGATATGTAATGGATGGTCACCCATCCACGTACCAACCGCGGAAAGCTTAGCTTAACCTTCGATCGATCCGTGCGGCTGTTCGTATTTAGCCACGAGCTCCTCATGATAGTAAAACATGAGGGAGAAAATAGAGGTAGATTATATTTATACCCCCTTACTAACAAACGTTGTAAAGCGTCTGTATAGTTACACAATGCTTTGTCTTTTTCTTTAGAAAGTCAAATTACTGACGACTGAAAGAGAGAAATCGGTGTGTAACTATTCATCTGATATAAGTAATACGTTTATTAGTACGGGGGTTAGAGTACAAAGGTACCTACCTTTTATCTTACAAACTTTAAATCTAGCACACTTGTACAGTCGCAAGAAAACAAAGGTCAACGTAGATAAACAGCCAGCTACAACCACAGTTAATGTTCAATGGAGCTCCTAAACGTCATGCCCAGACTTGTTCGGTTTGCCCGGTCAGCAGAAAGTTACGCAGTGCCCGTCACATGACGTGATTAGGATAAATCGTTTCCTACCCGTCCGTTTGAGCAGAGCTGTCGCAAAAATATCCCAGTCCGGGTCACTGACATTTAAGCATTGTTTTAGCCGTATTTCCATTCTTTTGATAAGTTTTGATGGACCGTGTTTTCAATAAGTAAATTGAAAGTGGAAAAAGAGTTTCAATTTTGTAAAGTCTCTGAAGCGTTTTGGTTGTACAATTTTAATATTTTTAGACTTTATTATAACTGTTGTCTTTCTGTGACACTGTGACCACCCTCAGTGAAATGCCTTCAGTGTTGACATGTGTCGAGATGGCTGCCACAGTCGTGTGGTTATAGCGACATTTTTTATGTAAATATGTTCCTATTTGTAACGTTTAACTGAAATGACAATGTAGGTATGTTGAGAAGCGTAAAATGCTTCTCTGGATATTTCTATTTATCACTTAGTTACTTTTTGTATTGTTCAAAAGGAAATTCAATATTGGATAACTATTTTTAATACATAATCCGGATACACTTTAGATATATTGCTACAGTTGTGTACATGAATAGGACACCGAAGAACACAGTTGTGAAATTGGTTCCATCAAATAATGATTCAATCACTGGTATTCGGGGTAGACAAGATTGATCTTCTGCGGGGCGGTCCATACTGATCGAAGTAGCTCGTCTCTTCCAACAATATTTTCAAGCACTTCGTCTATGGCGATATGAGATTTACATATAATATATAAACTAAATATATTATAATTAAGTAATACAAATTAGTATTCCAATGAAGAATGTACATTTTGTATCAAAACTAATTATGTTTGAATGTCATCTGTCAAGGCCGTTGTGTTGCCATGGAAAAATATTAAATGTTTCATTTCACTGGCAACATTGTTTAGCTTCGTATTACAAACTATTTAGGTATGTTATTTTAATAACGTAGATACTTTGAATGGAATTCACGCTAGGTCTTTGGCTTTTTATAATTTGTGAAATTTTGACAATATTATGCTAGGCACGCTAAAGTTTTGCCATGTATGTCAGAAATAACATTATTCCTATCGTGTAATTTATTTATTATTTTTATAAACTTTCTCTAAATGTAAAAGTGTGTTACAAGATCTCCCTATGTGATTACGTACCTAATGTTTATTTTCCTTTAGACCCGGTCAAGGCCTACAAAACCAGTAGAAAATCTAGCCTTTTACTTTAAATGAGGATATTTACAGAGAAGTTTACGAATCTGACCTTTTTATGAGACATTTTTACGGGAATCTTCCCGGTCTTTTATTTTATCACGCAAACCGAGACCAAAAGAATAAAATAAGTATTGGTAATGTAAAAGAGAGACACTATTCGATCTCACGTTGGTTGTGCCATTCTCCTTGCCAGTTCACCCAGGTTTCACCCGCGATGGAAATAAAATAATGTCGCCTAAAAAACTCTGGAATCTAATTTAAGCCAACTGAAATTCCGCTCCGATAATAGAACAAATATTTGGAAATCAAATCCAATTCTGCTTATTACCCAGATCAATGCTGGTAGCAGCTGAACTAACAACGAGAATTGTACGTCCAAGAGGATGAATTACATTATTACATTACATATTCTATGAACTAAACTAATCCAGAGCAGTATTCAGGCTTCAATATCAAGTCAAACACTAGGAAACGTTTAATATCGCGCGGTTTAAAGTTCTAGTTCGCGGTATTAACGAGAGCCGTCAAGTTATCCTCGAACTAGGTATTTCCATGAATCAGCCTATAATGTTCCCACTGCTGGGACACAGGCCTCCTCTCAGTGAGAGGGAGTGGGCCGTAATCCACGATTTATTTTAGTTGGATCCCACTTTTGAATCCCAGTTTAATATTTTTGGCGTTGGATCCCACGAAACATTATTATGTATTTCCGTTGGATCCGAAATTTAAAAAATGCAAGATAATCACGTTTTATTGTCGTTGAATCCCAAAAAGTATTTCCGTTGGATCCCAAATGCTTAAAAAAGTCTTCCACGACGCGGGCCCAGTGCGGGCTGTCAATCGACATGCTTTCATTTCATTTTAGTCAGATTCGTTTTTCATTTAATCAGACTTCAATTGCAGGCCTATGTCCAACAGGGGACTACTATAGGCTGAGTTGATTGAATGAGACTTCTATTATACTTCTATTTCTATTTCGGAAACAACTTCCAGTTAAGACTATGGAATTTAAACTATTTACAGACTTAACTCATTTTATTTTAATCATTATTTTAATCAGATTCACAGTCCATGATATTTCAAAGTCTCAAAGATCATCAAAATATCGTATTTCGTAGGTAAGCGACAGCTGTTTTCGCTTTCAAATTATATTGGCATCCCCATGGCTTCCCATGCTCGAGGCGACGGTAATCAAATCGACCTGTCCAAACAAGTGTTGTGAGTTGAAGTGGCTCGGCTCTTGGTTAAACATGGCGTCATATTTCGAGTAACTATATCGAGTGTCACAATCGCTGTCGACTCTCAGAAAAGAGACATCAAAGGATACTGGGCATATTTGTATGGGAAGTGGATGTATGGACCAATAGCGATACGGTTTTGATATTTGTGTAGGGATTGTACCTCATTACTTTATCAACCTATACCCTTATACAAAGAGGCATCAAAATCTGACCTTTCGAGAAAAATATGCTTTTAGAATTTACAGTATTTACGAGTACAAGGGCAGGTGCTTTAACCATTGTAGCTACAGAAAAGCATTATTTGGAAATCAATCTCTCGTGGAGGCTAAGTCATTTCATTCTGCTAATTTTACCTAAATACATAAGTCCCATGTAATAAGGGGCGAGCCTATTGCTGTCGACCGGGCGCAAATCTAGACTCCGGGCTGCTATTGAGAAATTCCAGATTGAACCACCCCATAACACTTTGCCCAACACTGGAATTGAACCCAGGTCCTCATGCTCAGCAGTAGTGCTTGCGGCCACTAGACGAACGAGACAGATACATACATAGATTTAACATAAAATCATGTTGTAGCAAGGCTCATTTTACAAGCGTATATTTTCCGTGGAAGCTTTGTATAACTTTATTATGTCGGTGTAATTAAGTTAGTAATGCCACAAGCCGGAGATTGTACAGTCAGGAAAACTAATTATTTATCAAATTGACACACTACCACAATTTGCCCTGTTATAGCCATTTCATACAAAAGTCAAAGAATGACAGTTGTGATTTGAATATAGGGACAATTTAAGGTGGTAGTCAGTTTGATAAACAGTTAATTTCCCTGATTTTACCTACAGTATTCAAAAATCTCAAACTAGTCTTGACTAGGCAGAGCTTACAGAAGATAGGTATAATAAATGTTGTCTGATAGAAATTTTATAAGAGCTATCTGAAAAGCTATTTCATATATTAGCCCCGAAATATGAAAGGGCTATATTTTATGGATTAACTGATAAAATTGAACATATTTAAGACCAATTTATCTTAGCCTAAAACCGTTCCCATCTTAAAAGGAAAATAACATCTTCAAAGAGCTTTATAAATATGTAAAAATATGGCTATAAATACATGTATATTATTTTGCACACGGTTCAACCATCTTGAAAGATGATGGCATTTTCCACGCACTTTTTACGGTCTGATAGTTTACACAACAACACCTGTGAAAATACACATGTGAAAATTTGCACATGTTGCATAGTGTACAAGAACCATTGTTATATTTTTTACATATTTTTTCTATATAAAAGAGAGAGGAGTGGTGGCTTAGTGGTAACGGCAGCGACTTACGAGTTGTAGGTCGTAGATTCGAACCCAGCCAGTCGCTTTACTTCGAGTAATTTATTTCATCACCACTGCTCTCAAAATGCTGAAGTAAAACATCGTGAGGAAACCGGCACGTCCTAGAACCAAAAATTCGAAGACATGAGTGACATCTACCAACCCGCACTGGGCTCGCGTGGCGGATTACAGCCCACTCACTCTCGAAGAAAGGAGGCCTGTGTCCCAGCAGTGGGAACATTATAGACTGATTATGTTATGTAGGTATGTTGTATATTTAAACATAACTGGTACACCTCTTCAGGGAAATACAGGATATGTACATATTATTATTAGAATATTTGTATGTAATAAAGTTTTGTATACTTATTTGGTTTGCATTCGAAATTGGAACTGGGAAAGCCAGTAGAAAAGAGCCAGAACGTCAGAAACATGGATATCTGAATAATAATCAGTAGCGGTGGTCGTTGAATCAATAAACTGTGTTTTGTAACGACTTTTCATTCGTCAACGAGATAACTGTTAATCATTAATGAAAAAACCGGTTGAAAATATTAGCTGTTATTTACGTCAACGCACAAGACGCATTAGTTCAATAGTCATTATTTTACTCAGTTCAAAAACAAACCAGTTGAAAATAAAATGCTGCTAATGCTGTTAATTTACGTCAACGGCTCAACGGATAATTTCACTATAATTTAACAACATTGTCAATGATTGAAAACGTTGACATAAATTGACGCTAAACGCCATCGATTGAACATTCAAAACCTGTTAATAATTTAAACAGCTTTTTTAACCTGTTGACCATTGTCCATTGATGATAAACAGTTAAATTACATTAATCAAAAAACCGTCAATGACCCACCTCTAATCAATCAGACTATTTTATTTTCGTCAATATATGTATTTGTCAAAATGAGGAAGAAATTATAGGTAGCATAAAAATATAATATCCCTTTTATTCGCGTCTACTCGTCTCTGATGGCATAAATAATGTAGGTATGTGTTATATTTGTACAAGCACATTTACCATTTCAAAAAGCGCAAATATGCTTGTGTCAGAAGTTAGTTGACCACAATCCGGGGTCGGTTAAACCCACAAGTACCGCTGTGGTATTTTAAACTTTATTGTGGTTTTTCCTGTATTTTTTTACACAGACGTTGACATGATTAATTACATTTGAAAATGCGTTGTGTATGCGCTTGCTGACACAACGCATTACCTACCCCTCGTCAAATGAATTATGTATTTATTTTATACTAGCTGTCCCTGCTACTTCGTTCGCGTTCATGTCGGAGAACAAATTGAATTTCGTGGGTTTTATTTTATTTTGAGCGTAACCCTTATTATTTTTCTAATAAAATAAAAGTAGCCTAAGTTACAGACAGACAGACAAAATGTTTAAGTATTGTTTTTTTTTTTGAAGTGAAAACTTCTTTAGCGGCGTTGAACACTTTTTGTAATGGGTAAAAAATGTTAAACTCGCGTCAGGGCATCGCGTCAGGACACGTGACCGTCAGGAGAGATCCCCCCCCCTCTCTTTCTACGGCGGCGCCAACCGAAGTGAACCAAGTTTAGTGACACACGACAATGGATGGATGGATGGATGGATGGATGGATGGAGTGGAAGTGGAAGTGGAAGTGGAAGTGGAAGTGGAAGTGGAAGTGGAAGCGGAAGCGGAAGTGGAAGTGGAAGTCGAAGTCGAAGTCGAAGTCGGAGTCGGAGTCGAAGTCAAAGTCAAAGTCAAAGTCAAAGTCAAAGTCAAAGTCGAAGTCGAAGTCGAAGTCGAAGTCGAAGTCGAAGTCGAAGTCGAAGTCGAAGTCGAAGTCGAAGTCAAAGTCAAAGTCAAAGTCAAAGTCAAAGTCAAAGTCAAAGTCGAAGTCGAAGTCGAAGTCGAAGTGGACGTGGACACACTGCTGTGTATTCGTAACATTCGTGTATATAAAGTGTTGAAAATATGGAAATTGAACAAAGTGCATCTATTAATGAAAAAAGGGACGCAGAAATAGTGAAAAAAAATGAGTTATATTAATTCAACTAATAATTGATTTATTTCAACGTTAATATTCAAGTTTTCACTTCTGCCGGCACTCCCGGAGTGCAACCTGTCTTTTTTTTTTTGTATAAGTACCGTGTATACTTTCATATGCATTTAGTAAAAAGCTGTAGTTTTGACATTACAAATAAACACTTCACTTTTATTTATTTGCAGTTATAGATTTCAAACAGACATTTCCATTTTATATTTATTTGTATAGATTTTGGACGGGGGTGCCCCTCAAGCCGTTTTAAATGCTTAATTGCAGCCTAGTTGACTTTGCATTGAATTTACAACTAGGTTGATGATAAATTATGTACCTAAGTATATTGGTTCTAACCATTATTAATTAATTGCTATAGAAATTAGAAACAAACTGCATGGGCAACTAAATCTATTATTAATTAACGAATACTTTTAGTTAAGAATTAGAGAAGTTAGATGCCATCTTTATAAGTGTAGATTCCTGTAAAGAAAAATCGCAAGTAACTATTCATTATCTGCCTAGCCTTTTCCCACCTATGCAATGGTCAGCAGGGGTAAGCTTCCAGTCTAACCGGATGCAGATGAGTACCAGTATTTTACATGGAGCGATTGCCTATCTGACCACCACAATCCAGTTACTGGGTAATACAATACCCCTACCAACTAACCAAGGGGTATTGTATTACCCAGGTAGATATGTATATCCTATAGGAAAAAAAATCGCAAGAAACTATTAAATAATAATAAAATTTATTGAAATCATAAGTTTACAAAAAGTGTACATATGGTTCAGTAGTATATATTAATTTAGGCCTATAATAAGATTATAATAATCTGGATATTGGTATGATAAATATGTGATAACAGTCAGAAATAGAACTCTGCAGGTAATGTAGTGCGTTGCCTGATCTAGGTTAAAAATTCTAGGTTAGGTCTAAGTATTGGCTTTGCAGCTTACACACTGTTCACACGTAGAAAAGTTCATAGAACAAAGTGGCTAATGAATTTGAAACATTTTTAACTCCGTCCACCAGTTAAGCACAAAGTTACCCACTGTGCGTGTTACCCTGTATATTTACATATGATCCGATCCCTGTACATTTGCATAAGCCGGGAGGGTCCCGAACAATATGAATAACTTGGCTGGAGTTATTTATGTGTTGCTGCGTATTCGAGCATTATTTCACGACTGACCTGGATTTTGGAAGGAATGTTTACTGTGGACTTGTGCTGTTATCTTGAGAGTAAGGTATACTCGACCGCGGGGTTGGAACAAATGGAGGTCTGTAGCGGTTAATAAATGAATTCTTTGGTTCTACGTGCCTCGATGGGTAGGTACTACAAATCTAAGGGTTGTCAGAAAGTGTCGGCTTTTTATTTTGACCAGACCGGACAGTGCTGTTTTGCAGGTTTTGTTTTTTTTATTTTATAAAAATAATTGGTAAAAGATTAATTGTAAAGAAAATAAATACACTTCTGCTCTCAGTATTAGTTACCTAACAACAATGGGTTGAATATGGACAAAGAAAACATGACCAAAGTATTGAAATCCATGTTCAACCCCCCAGGAGTTCAACATGGTCGGTGGTAAAGATTGTGGTGGTTGAACATGTTAGGTGCTTATGGTTTCTGTGGTTTCAAAATCTAATAAATACGATTTTCCAATAAAATGTTGCATGCATTGTGCATGAAAGCGAAGACACATCGCGAGGGCGGCACAGATGACCGTACAGCCGTTGTGCAATAAATAGGCGGTGTTGCGCTGTCTATAACCTAATCCTGTCTATTTATATGGTGTACATAATAAAGAGTATTCTATTCTATAACTCTCACGGAAGCCCGCTATAAGTTAATATCTTAGCCCATACATTTCATGGTTTCACAGTTTCGTCTACGTTGAAGCGAGTCGTCGTATAGCGCTATTCATCTCGTCGTAGCTCGTAGCGTTACGGAATTAGCGAGATATTAGCTTGGTGCTACGCCGCTACGGTGCTACGCTCTGTCGAGTTATCATTTTATAATACGTTTATTAGTAAGGGGGTATGTATCTTAGTTTAATGAAAGTAATAATTGGCTTTACTTTCTAGTGATTGTATGTCGTTAACTTTCTTGAAGCTGCAACAATAGAAAAACATATTTACACAATATAACATAATAGCGTCTGTAATCCTCGAAGTTACGAAAACTACTTCAGTAAAACCTTATTTTGCACTATCAAGACACTTTAGTCATAAGTACTTAAAACGGTTTCTTCGTTAGATGACAAAGAAAAGAGCTTTCCCGTGTATTTCACAGAAATAATACCCAAAATCTTCAAACTGAAAATATACCGCAGAGTGTTTGAACAAACTTACTTTATTTAGAACATGATTTTCACAGACCGTTTTTCCGAAACCACTTTTAAAGTAACGCTTTCCTTTGTGTATTAATTTCATCACCACTGCTCTCAAAACGGCGAAGGAAAACACGTTATAGGTTTGATTATGCATGTTCCAACAAGGAAAACCTGTCACACAGAAAATGTGCCAAAACAAGTTTCAATGACACTTAACATTTGGCATAAAACGTAAATTGATAAATTTTCTTCAGAATATTTTCGCAGAGAGCTTTTAACTTTTTTATTTATTGTTTGCTCATAATTTCTTTAGAGCAACCAATCACTTTAGGTTCGGAATAAGTTTCCAAGTGCATGCCAAACAGACTAAAAAGGAGTTTTCAATTAAGGTATTAATTAGTACTTGGAATATAAATTGATATTGCTGATAGTTTATTTGTCGATTGCTTGTGGCAGCCAAATGGAAATATGAGTCAGTAGGTAAGTTTTTTTTTTATTGAGTGCCCTCTGCATACCTACCTCTCTCGTTACAATAAGGTTGCTAACACCTCAGCTTACGCTTCAAGAATATAAACCCGTAGACCCGTAGAATTAAAACTCCTTTGTCCACTAAAGAAGTACCGACGCTATCCAAAGAGTAACAGCAGCATTAAATATGAAGCATTGAAACAAGAGACCAGATTAAGCTTTTAACACCGCTCCTCAGCTGAGAACTTATTCTGTAAGGCCTTACCCAAGGCCATCATGTCCCAGTAATAAGAACTTTCAAGGCCAATAACCTTTTATCAAGAAAGGTTAAGTTTATTAAAAACATTTTCTCTGTGAAAACAAGGTGAATTTTACGTCAAAGTTTTAACAGCCGACGTTTACAATTTTCAACTTTATAATATGAAGGTAACGTGTTGCAACTTTGAAGTGGTTGTGAAAGAATGAGTTGATTGATTGATTGTAGGGAAGAATAAAGTGACCGGTCGAAAAATATGTTTCTTTTCATGTTTTTTAGCTTTTCCGAGCGATACGTCGATTTAATTTCATAAGCCAAATTAATATTTTTTCATGACTGACCCATAATCAGCCTATAAAGTTCCCACTGCTGGGACACAGGCCTTACGTCTGTGGGAGGGAGTGGGCTGTAATCCACAAAGCGGGGCATGATATTATTTTCATGACTATTTGTAGATAAATCATATATCAATAAATGAAGAGTATTTACGGCCAGGGCACAGAACTAAGATAATTCCTTTCTACTGTATTAATCTAATTTTCAACAGGTTTCTGTACTTTGTATTACGCCACAGCTTTCAATTTTATTCTAATTTGTTTCTAACACAAAGCTAGCCACAGCCTTCAGTTGCCTCGATCACGCAATGTTTTTTCATTATTTCCTTTAGAAATTACCCCATTTGAAGAAATAGAAAATATAAAGAAATTACAGATCCATGAAACTTGTCTTGGCAACTAGTTAATTTTCCTTTTTATGTTGCAGGTATCTTAGAAAATGGTAGACAATCGGATCAGTGGCATCAGTAGCATTGGTTTAGTAGATACCTCACCTTGCTTTAACTAAATACAACTTGTTTGCCTAAAATAGACTGTAGGTATACGTGCCGACAGCCACGTTCTGCTAACAAATATCCGAAACCAATTTACTCGTGGATCAAAATTCGCTGAATGAAACAACAAACAACAACGTGACTCCATTAGTTTCTCCTATTTCAAATTACAATAAAAAATACCAATATTTTTAGCATTCTATTTTTAGTATATTTTCTGATTCCGTGATCAAATAGGTCTAGCTAGCTGTCATGACATTATGGTGAGCCTGGGTGCGGTACCCCGGCACGACAAAGGTCATCTGGCACCCTGCTAGGTAGACACGGAACTGCCCTGATTTATTGCATACCTACAATATTACCTACCTTGTTTTCATAACACACAAAGACACTTTTTAGGGTTCCGTAGCCAAATGGCAAAAAACGGAACCCTTATGGATTCGTCATGTCTGTCTGTCTGTCCGTCCGTCCGTATGTCACAGCCACTTTTTTCCGAAACTATAAGAACTATACTGTTGAAACTTGGTAAGTAGATGTATTCTGTGAACCGCAGTAAGATTTTCACACAAAAATAGAAAAAAAACAATAAATTTTGGGGTTCCCCATACTTACAACTGAAACTCCAAAAATTTTTTTTCATCAAACCTGTACGTGTGGGGTATCTATGGATAAGTCTTCAAAAATGATATTGAGGTTTCTAGTATCATTTTTTTCTGAACTGAATAGTTTGCGCGAGAGACACTTCCAAAGTGGTAAAATGTGTCCCCCCCCCTCTAACTTCTAAAATAAGAGAATGATAAAATTAAAAAAATATATATAATGTACATTACCATGTAAACTTCCACCGAAAATTAGTTTGAACGAGATCTAGTAAGTAGTTTTTTTTAATACGTCATAAATCGAAAACCGCAATTTACCTTTCACAAAGTTACAACGAACTACAAGAGCTTTTATATTATCTTACTTGCTGCTACGGAACCCTTCATGGGCGAGTCCGACTCGCACTTGGCCGGTTTTTTATTTAAACCACCAAACATTTTTGAAGTGTGTTTTTAGTGAATTTTTAAGAATGTGTTCATGTTCAATACTACCCATTGCAATATCTCCGAATACCTACTATAAAAGTTCTTATTACATAAAGGATAAACAAAATTGCCATACAGAGTGGCAAGTTGCCAACTCACTGCTATCCACTTTTACACAAGTTATCTTTTGTAAATGTTCCATTTTGGAATAACTTTTTAGTGTCTACAAAATTCTTACATGGAGAGATGACTATTATTTCTCCTGTAGGAACTCACTTATATAATCAGCCAATAGTAATATTCCTACATCTGGAACACAGGCCTCCTCTCAGTGAGCGATTAGAAATCTAACAATGGATCTTGTACCGAGAAACATATTTTTCTATCATTTTCCAATAAGTAAAGAACTTCCTATTTTTTTAATAGAAAGTTTGCTTTTACTCTTAAATCCATTTACGTCAAAAAAATTGCTATTACATTATTTTCTTAGTTCAGTACTTACTTATAGAAAACTAGAAATAGCATCTAAGCCAATCAGGCCAAGGTTTCTAACAATATCAGCTCGTTCTAATCTCTAAAGATGGCATCAGAAAATTACGAACGTATACAGACAATGAAGAAAGTAGTGGTTATTATCGTTTAGGAACGAGTTTGTATAGTACTTTAGAGATAAGCGCTACTGGTTTTAGTAAGATACAATCTACCTAAGACCCTACCTAAGATACTTAGCGTACCTAAGTCCTTTTGATTTTACGCAAATAGGAAAAACAATAATGTACTATTCAGAATAACCTAGGCTACATCACTGAGGTAATAATATGTACTACGAACATATAACCTCAATGGGCTACATGTTACCTTTTCGTTTTCAATAATATTATTCATTCCTTCAGAAAATATTGATAACTACTAATTATCCACAGACGTCCCTATTAGTATACTCAGCCTATCTCAATGTAATGAACAATAATCATACAACCAAATAATAAAAAATTATCTTAAAAAGCTAACAGCAGACTATGATTTACAAAACCCATGCAAAAAAAAGATTACATGCCTAATTTCAGTGAAACTCGGCACAAATGTTTGGCCAACTGACGCTGATTTAAAGCTAAACATGGTGGCTCGGCTGTTATATATAATTTCGAGGCGTGTGAACAAAAAAGGCGGCCAAGTGCGAGTCGGACATGAAGGGTTCCGTACCATCGTACAATATTTAACACTACATTTTTTTTTACTTTAGTAAAAACACCTTTCTTGTATGTTTCGTTTAATTTTGACGTGAATACGTCTTTAAAATTGCTTCCATAGTGGGAGGCAAGTCAAAAAAACCAATGATAACAAAATCTGGGGATACAGTTTGGTGTTGCAGCTTCATATCTATCATCACAATCCTAAATTCAACTACACCATTGGATAGCTAAAGAATCAAAGAATTCATTACCCCAAATGAGGACTGTGACGCATCGCGCGCGGTGGAGGGGGAAGCGCCGCCATTTTAAAGTCTTTTGCTGCGTATCGAGATTTCCACTTACAATTAGTATAACTTTTGATTCGAAAAAGCTACGACGTTCGTTTAAGTTTCAGTCGTCAGTTCTCATCAAAATTTATCGATTGTATACAAAATATTAGTGTAAAAGAGTGACAGTGAATATAATGTGTTAAAAATAAAAAGAAAAATAACATCAAAAATATATAATGTCGGCCTATACGCGTCAAAAAGTCAAATCAAAATACAGAGATCGTATACGGTTGGAAAGGGCTTCTCAAGAGCAATCGAATGGTACCAATAAAACACCATATGACTGAGTCAAGCAGTGCCGGGAACGTAAAAGAATGAATGGGGCCGAGCGGATCAACCCCGTTACGTAAATGTATTTGCGTACAACACACGGCCATGTCCATGACACAGCCACACCCCATTTATATAACTTTATTTTATTTTTATTATTTGTTGTTATAGCAGCCATAGTAGGTACCCCTATTCCCCTTTTCGCAGAGTCTGTACCTACAGACTCTGCGAAAAGGGGAATAGAGATTTTTATATGGAGCCTGGCATACCTACTGTCGCGCCATTTTGTTTTTTTTTTCTAAAATGGCGGCCACGCATGAAATAAATCGATAGCGAATATTAATGCAAACGGAAAATTAGGACCATTAACGTTCAAAGTTGATCACGTGACATCCATATTTATTTGAACTTGCGTACATCTTGTTGCATAGATGTTTGAGATAATTGTTTGTTTAAAGTAATCAAACATCTATGCGACGGACAGACGCACAGCGGAACCTTAGTAATAAGGTACCATTGGCACCCTTTGGGAACGGAACTCTAAAAAGTCGCAGGCGTCGGGCGTCGAAAAGCCCTTTGCCGAATATATCCTCAAATTAATATAAGTAAATGTATTTCATTTCGGCTCATTCAAGCGAACAATTTGTACAGTGCTGACTTTTAATGAGCAGGTGCCAGCAATGAAAAGCGGCGTTCTTGACTGTGGAATATGAATAGATTCGTATGTTTATTTTCGTATGCTTGGGGCTTGTGGCTAAGTAATATCAGCCACACGGGTCGATCGATCAGGTTAAGCTACACTTGCTGCGGTTGGTCCATGGATGGATGACCATCTTTACATACGTTAAGCCATTGGGTGTCATTTGTAGATCTTTGACAGTCGTTACGAGTCGTTAGAAGCCCGAAAGTCTGACAACCAGTTTTACCAAGGGGTATCATAGTAAATGGGTTGTGGAGGTCAGATAGGCAGTCGCTCCATGTAAAATACTTACTAATGGAAGCCGATCCCACCGTATTTGGGAAAAGTCTAGGCAGATGATTTTCGTATGAAACATCGAGAATCTAAACGGTGGCAAGTGTATAGACGTTTTGCGAAACTTGTCACGTCATAGGCGTGTGATTGCGAAGGCGCGACCATTTATTTCGTGTATGTAACTTAGTAAACAAAGGTATGGAAAAAGTATCTAAAGTTAGGCAATAAACTGCTAAGCTTATGGTAGAACGGCTAAGCAATTTATAAAAACGAAGGTAACGTCCAATGGCATCGAGAAAGATCCAGGCGTAGATGGCGAGACGAAATTGTCGCCTACATTTTTATTTATTTATAGTTTCCTTTATATTTATTTTATTTTTTTACAGTTTTATTTATTTATTGAATTGTATTATTAGGTATAACATGTTTCCACCATATTTCCACCACAGTCATTGTAATTATTCCAACAACAATGTTATCATAAATCGATAATACACTAACTCACTAAGTTTATTTGTTTACTAAACAATAAAACGATAACAAAGACCCGTAACTACGCACTACAAACCCGTATCGTATCTCCACATATAATCTAACTTTTGACACCTTTATTTTAATTTTCTCAACCCGATTCCAGCACAAATACAAATAACATTATACAACTATCGAATAATAACTTATTTATATCTGATGCATACAAGCTTTACTGCATATTTATTAATATATCGATTTAAACACAATACGTACCTATTTATAATTCAAGCTACTGGAACTGTTTCCTTACTGTCAAGATTTCAGTTCTGAAGACAGGTTGATTACTGACTAAGTTGGCTTGAACAAAAAAGTTAATCGGATTGGCTTCCGAGAACATGAATACTTAATAGAGGGGTTACTTAGTTAATTCTGTATAGAAATAAGACATGACACGTTGTTTTTGTTGTAAATGAAAATACCCTTAATATCAAAACTGACACACGGAGATCATGAATAAAAGGATTTTATCCATAGATATAAGAAATAACTTTTAGAAGTTAAGTTCTATTAAGGGCTGGTTTAGGCTAGATATAAATAACAATAATAACGACTTATATCGGAAGAATAATTATGACAGTTATAACACAATTTCTATAAAAAAAAGCTGTCAAACCGCAATATTTATTCCTCAGATATAAATTATCTGACTATTGAAAACTCAGGCCTCACTGTTATTTTATATATCTATGGATTTTCACTCCTGTTATTGCTAGCTAAACTCTTTAAGTGACCACGCGTAGCGTTATCAAATGAAAAATTAAATTAATATTTTAAGGTAAGGATAACATAAATATTTAATTTGCACGTAACAAAGTACGTTACTACTGAATGGAGCAATAGAAAAGTCTGAAATTGAAACTAAAATATGGAAGAGGTAACTATTTCGGTACTCAGCTTTTTACTGCTCAGTCGTTAAAAACTTTACTGGTTGAATCTAAAAAAGCTTGCAAAAAAAATACCCCTGCAGCTCTTTTATTTTTTACTAAAGGTTTTCATACCTAACAGAAGAGCTTTTTTTTCAAATGGGCCGTACATTTGAAAAAAAAAAAGCTGACTGAGTGACGATCAAATCGCCACCCGCGAGCCGCATGCATCAAACCGAGTCAAATGCACGTCCAAAAGCCATATTTTTTGTGTAAAAGCTTTTCAGGCAAACTCAGACTAAAACAAAATTTCATAGTTTTTTCGGTTTGTGTCAAAGTTAAAAGGAATATAAAATTCTATGCGGCTTTGTGTCCACGCACGGTTCTCTGCAACTATGTAAAGCGAGGGCGGTTAAAATGAGGTATCTCTAAATAGTTACATAAACAAAGTCGTTGGTTAGTGTTTTCGCTTAGCAAGTAGGTAATAAAAAATAACTCGGCTACACGATGGATTTTGGTACGGTTTTTACCAGTTTTCACATGGTGTTCAGGTTCACCATCACATTAATGTTTCATTAAAATCTGTCTAACCGTTTAGGACGAGTTCAGTAATATACACATTCTTCTATACCTACGTGTGTATATTACTGAACTCGTCCTAAACGGTTAGACAGATTTTAATGAAATTTTTTGTGTTTGATTCCCTGGATGGTTTAGACTCACAATTGGACCCGGTAGGTAGCGCTGCGATCGAGTTCTTGGATTTTTTTCAACGCTCGGGCAATACGTTTGTCCGGTCCGCTAATAATATAGTAGTATATAATATACGTTTATAATTGACCCTAACAAAGTTGGCTTTGTTTTTCTTCGTTGTATTGTATGTATACCATGACGAACATGACGTGACGATGTTTTACGATATCACAGAATGGCCAATTTTGAAAATGAGACTTACACATAAACTCACGCCTTCATCCCATGGTGGTAGGCAGGAACTACAAAACGCCACCTGATACGATCCTTACATACTACGTTTACGTTCATTCATCTCACATATGCACGCCGGTTGCGAGTACGACGCTCCTGATCTTTCTGAAGAACATTCATAATAAGGTCAGTGTATGTATGTCTTTCTAGGGCGTCCCCTCCCGGCGTTTCCACTCACATCTGCCTTGTAAATACCTTACCTTTATAAAAACGGTTTATAAAAAAGGCTATTCTATTTATAAAAGGAAATTGGTTACGGCACTTGATTCTTCAAAGTTCTCTATTTATCTTAATTTGCCAGCCTAACTTTGTCAGGTTATTAAATCTGTACGGTAGATTTGTAACGAGTCTACAAGTAATCGTTTCGACTCAATTTCACTTTAAGTTTATTACATAACATATTACGTTCACACCCTTGGGTAAATATAGACCGGTTTCATATCAGCCCGAGTAAATTGAGGCTCGATCAGAAATAGGCGAATGTTTTGTTTGTTTTTAGGTCAATAAAGTCTATTTATAGAACGTTAGCCAACACCTTCCTAGAACTGACTGACTTCTATTACGTGAATTAAACCGTCCAAGATTATGGTAGTATGATCTAATATTTTATTTTTGTATATTGGCTACTTACCTTGTTTTTTGATGTGAATTGTAATTTGATGAATACTTCTTCAACTTCTTGCTTTAACTTTTAACAGCTTGATGTTTTAGAAAATTTAGTTACATCGAAAGGTTTGTTAAAGTATTAGGTACCCAATAGAATAACAATGAATGCCTTTAATTCGACAGTTTAAAGTGATATTTAGTTACGAATTCTGGGAAATTTTCAAAAATACATAAAAATTGGGGTTTTTCGAGTCCCATGAATTTTCGCTTAGTCTTTATGCAATGTTTAATTATTGCAAATGGGTTACACTACCACGTACGTCAAATTACAAGTCCCCTGTATATTCATGCAATTTGTTATCATTTACTTGTGCTTTCGTGTGTTGTGCTTTGTCATTTGTGTGCATTGAATAAATGTTACATTTATCTATATCGTAATAGCTATAACCACAGCCGGGCCTGATTTGACTACTAACAAAAGTACCTAAATGAAAATGATAGTTCGAAAAACTGGCATGGGCTATGTGTTTGCCATACAGAAAAGATATGTATTTGAAAATTTCTTAGTTTCTCGAGTCTCAGGCATGTAAGGGACATGACGCGCAAACTGTTTCTATAAATTCAGTACTTGATTCTAGACAAATTTTCTATGCTTGGGCATAGAAAATTTTAAAATATCTGATCTTTCATACAAAAGTGTCCTGCACTGTCAAAATAAGCTTTTTTTTTATTAATAAGCGACGAAAAATTTCACCGCCGTTGTCTAGAATCATATACCTAGGTACAGAATTCATACTCAATACTCACTTCTTTATTGCATTCCATATTATGTATTACATAGATGGTATAGCAAAGTAAAAGCTCAATATGGACAAGAACATGGTAACAAGATTCCGCATCGATGTCCCTACACCCTGTATAGTACATATAGCGTCTCAATCCAAGCTTGAAGCTCGTATCGACCTAATCCTGTTACTTGGCAATCAGACTGCATTTCATTGATCACCCGGGATGCACACAGCATGACAAATGAAGCCGATGCCAATGAATCCTGTTTGCAACGCTGTAAGCTTCAATTGACATGACCATTGGTAATACGGCGATCAATTCGACGAACCGGAGGGTAGTTTAGTATGTTAGCTGCAAATTTTAATGTCATTCATACACTATAATGGTATGATGACATGCCATGTTTGATTACGCCTATTTATAGTCCACATAACAATGGGGTTATTATAGCTGAATACAATACTTATGATCTGTTATTCTACTTCATGAGGTTTACTGGAGCCGACCTTAGTATAGCAAGGAAAACGCGATGGTTGGAAACATAATATCATAAATACGTCCACTGCTGGACATAGGCCTCACCAAGCACCTCCACTTCAACCGGTTCTGTACTTCCCACATATCCAGCGGATTCTTTTGGCCATAAAAAAAGTTTGTTTATAACAAAATATTAAAACAAGTTTTCAATAAAAATAAGCCAAGTGTATACTCGCCTTTAACTAAACCTGTTAAGAGATTTCACTCCACGTACCTAGGGGCATACCACCATCTTGTAAAGCAATATTATTTTACTCTTACTTCAGTGTGGGAAAGAGAAGGAACTACACGGTATGATATCAGATGAATAGACACACCGATTTCTCTCTTTCAGTCGTCAGTAATTTGACTTTCGAAAGAAGAAGACAAAGCGTTGTGTAACTATACAGACGCTATAAGTACATCGTTTATTAGTAGGTAAGGGGGTAACTCTAATGTTATTTCCGCCATTCTGGACTGACTACAGTAAATGTCAGATTTACAAAATAACGTCACTACTTCTTGTAAATGTCTTAAATGTGCTGAAAACTTGGCCAGAGGGTGAAAACGATCATCATAAGTTTCACGCAACGCTGAACTGTTTAATGTTTCGTATAAGATTTCTACTAGGTACTCGTAACTGTAAAGTTTATAAAGGGTAACAGTTTTAGCTCTGTAAATTTCCTTATTGGTTCCGAAGCCAAGAATGTCTGTGAACCGTAAAGGCTATTTTCTTGGTTAACATAACATATCTATCATAACTTCACGACTGTATTCCCCAAAGGGTCAGGCAGAGGTGTACCTATAGTACACACTGAAAAAAATGCACTCCAATCAAGTGACTTTTTAGCTTGATTGACGATATCTTGTTTAGATTAATCAAAATCTTAGTTAAATTGATCATCACGACATGATTGCAGCAATAAAAGTTCAAATGATTGAACGTTCAAACAAGTTTCTTGATTACCCTTAACATGACATCATTGTAGAAGAGTTAAACAAAGTAAGTTAGTTGTAACAATCAAGCAACTTGATCAACTTGATTGCTGCAAATAGGTTTTGTGATAACTCCAATCAAGATTCCGTTTTAAATCTCAATGAAATAAAAGTAGTAGCTGTGATCGTTGTGCTTGATAGGCTCAGATGCAAACAAGTTACTTAGTCATTCTAAACAAAATCTTGATTGTGGCAACTACTTTTTTTTATTCACTGCACCCACATTTCGCCAATTATGTTTAAGTCCCATGTAATAGGAGCGAGCCTATTGTCAATATCAATACAATATCTTGGCTATAAGGTTTATTGCAAAAGGTACCTACCATTATAATCTTGAATACCACAGAACACAACACTGCTGCGCCGGTGCAGCGAGTAGATACACTTTGACAAATAATATTTATGCCCGAATTTGGCGCAACTGAGCGCAAGCTAGCGGTCACAGGGCATTATTAGAATTGTCACGGGCCGTTAGATTATATGAGTACCTAAACGGTGACGTTTACGTATAAGTACGGTCACGTCTATAAGTATGTATACACTTGGCTTTATTCAAAGGCAATTTTCTCCTTTATTTTTGAATGAAATTTTATGTTATTGCGAACATAGTATTTTCGAACCCATAGGTTTATGTTAAGTGTCGTATTTCAACGTTGCATTCGTCATTTCACGAAAAAATCGCAATTGAAAGTTGCCAAGTGTTGACATAGTGGTGCTCGTGACGGTACGCTTGGTTTATATGAAACGTGTTGACAGTAGCGCGAGCGCCTCTAGCAGCGGTCCCTGAGTAACAATTAACTATATTATTTAGGTGCATTTAAAGAATATTGTTATTACGATAAGATACTTTATTATCTATCTAAGATCACGAAAACATTCGTTGCGTTCCTAATACGAGTATTCAGTTTTAAATACCTACCACTTTGAAAATGTGGTGGGCTTCCCTGCACTTCAAATTAATTTAAACACACGTCTATAGAGTCTATAGACTTCTATATATAATGTAAACATCCGGGGATTATACGAAAATGTGCACCTGCACTCCTCAAAGACAACTTGATCCCCGTGTCTTACATAAAAGCCGTCAGTTCTTAAAGGCTTTCGTAGAGTTGCTGTCTGTGGATTTGGTAAGTAGTTTAATACCATCGGCACAACAAATACGTCTATCAATCTAACTAGATAAGAAATTGAGGCAAATTCAGTCAAGCTTTCTTTAGTTGTAGATTAGATTAGAACGTTGAAATTATAATTTAGCATAATAATATATGCATAATCAGCCTATAATGTTCCCACTGTTGGGATACAGGCCTCCTCTCTTTAAGAGGGAGTGGGCTGTGATTCACCACGCGGGCCCAGTGCGGGTTGGTAGATGTCACATGTCTTCGAATTTTTGGTTCTAGGACATGCCCTTTCATCACGATATTTGCCTTCACCGTTTTGAGAGCAATGGTGATGAAATAATTTACGCAAAGTAAAGCGCCTGCATGCCTGGGTTCAAAATCACGACATACAACTCGTAAATAGGAGCCGTTTTGACTGGGCTACCACTGCTTTATGTAAGTAGGTAAGTAATTTACATAAACCTACTACTCGCGCAGATTACATATGCGAATGAATAGTTAAGTCACTAAAACCCAAGACTTGAAAGATAGCTTTCAAAAGGACGTGAACAATCATAGCTTCGATTCAAACCACTCCCAATTCCAAAGAAACATCGTCAAACCTGAGCATCGAGCTCAGATCTACAAAGTCCGTTTACAAGTACAAAGAGGGTGCTCTTGTGAAGTGGTGGGGGAAGGAAATCACGTCGAGATTCTCGATGGGCCTCCGATGAGGGCCGTCCCTCTGCGGGCCTCCGATGAGCCCCGTCTCTCAGCGGGCCGCTTGCTCAGCCGGCTTGAGCTAATACCCGGTATTGATCTAATTAGGAACACCGGGTTATTGTATACGTATTCCGTGAGTGAATTTGGTTTCTGTAATGGATGAATGGTTGCTAAGAGGTGATTAGGTATGTGGATATTTTAACGAGGTAGGTATTGGGTTTGATGTTTTGTCCAATTAATTCTTGGTGGGTGATTGGGGTTAGGATTTATGCTTGGTAAATAGTTATAGCATCATACATACATAAATCAGCTTATAATTTTCCCACTGCTGGGACACAGGCCTCCAGCTCTCTGGGAGAGAGAGTGGCCCGTTATCTGCCACGCGGGTCCAGTGCGGGTTGGTAGATGTCACATGTCTTCGAATTTTTGGTTCTAGGACATGCCGGTTTCCTCACGATATTTTTCTTCACCGTATTGAGAGTAGTGGTGATGAAATAATTTACACAAAGTAATAAAGCGCTTGTCTGGGTTCGAAACCTACGACCTACAACTCGTAAGTCGCGGCCCTTATCATGTGGCCACCACTGTTCAGCTATAGGATCGTCCCCTATTAAAAGGACTTCAAATCAAAATGTATACAAGCTCTTAATTAACATACTTAATATTTTAATTATCAACCGAAGGCCAATTCCCTTAATTAAAAACGTTCAAAATCTATTCGCAATCATCTCAGCGACAATCAATGTCAAAAACTTGCCAAAAATGTAGGGAATTTTTGACAGATTGAGACTGAGATCAGACTGTGAACGTTTTCAAAATTACGAGAATTGCTCCTCAGGCGGGTAGGTACGTATAATATCAATTGTTTTTTTGCTCTGAAAGTTAGATGTATAATATAGAAAGTAGGTCAACTCTTAAAATAAACTGCAGTCTAGACTGAACTCTTTCCATACAGTGCACAAAAGTTGAACAACGTGATGCTGTACAAAAAGGGTTGAATACGAAAAGCTAGATTCACATAGCTTTAAGTATGTATTCAAGCCTGAATAAACCTAGCTTTTCGTAAATATAAAATTTTCAAGTTTTTTCAGCTGTTACCCAGCTCTGTAGGTCGTCCATTTTATTTCCAGTTTTTTTTGCGTTTATTTTAGTTATATTGTTATTTGTCACGAGTCACGGTCGCGTGCGAGACATGACAGCGGCAAATTAGAACGACGACGTGAATATGTGAATGAAATTAATTATGGCTAATTAATTCGTATTATTGAATTATTATCTATCTCGTGAAATTATAAACTATCGAAAAATTGTAAACAGCAACAAACCATTTACAATGTAACGCATTATTTTTCAATAGTTTATAATCTGTCCATGACAAACCGACAAATTGTGAACTGGTATAGAACTTGCATGCGACGGATCGCACCTTGCCCTAATACTAAATAGCCACGTAACTGCGACCAACTTGAAAGTAGAACTCGCAGGCCACGCGGTTGGTCGCAGTTCCAACCTAACCTAGCCCATTTGGTCGGGGTGCCCTGGGTTAGTTACCTCGACCAATTCGTCTACTGTCAAAACCCACAAATCAGGGACGGTTCACAATTTTACGGGTGATACAATCGGACAGGTTGTGAACCCTATCGGTAAGTGCAGGTTCGTTCACACGTTTGACGGTTTGACATGGATAGATTATAAATTATCAAAAGTTAATACGTTGTATTGTATTATGTCTGGTACAGTAAGTATACAATTTAGCGACAGTTTACAATCTCGCGAGATAGCTTATAAACTAACGGTGTTCACAATCAAACGGTGACATATATTATATATTCTATTGAAACTCCGTACTACGCTAGGCCAGCTCAAGGTGTTACCAGAGACGTGTAACCTACTGTACCTAAGTGGCATATTAAAAATAAACTTTAAATACAGCAAAACGTTTATATGGAACTGACGCACGAGGCAACTTCTTGAACAATGTAGTAATTAAAACTTGTTGCTCTATTAAAAGCAATTAGAAAATTTTTATACGATAAATGCAACTGGGAATAGTAGTGCAATAAAAACTGATTCCAAAGTCAAAGAATTTATTTCAAATAGGCACATAAAAGGCACTTTTGAACGTCAAAAATTATCTTAAAATAGAATTGATTCTAGTCGCCCTTTCCAAAAGGTAGTTTTCGTATGGTTCGTATTCCAAATATGAACAGTAAGTACTTTTAATTAATTTTATTTATATTATTTTAAATTTTTAAAGTAGTAGTTGGGTTTTATCTGTTCTCTATACAGATTTATAGAGAACTAGCTTCTGCCCGCGACTTCGTCCGCGTGAAATTCGTACTTTCCTCTAAAAGTTTCGAAAATGTATGTTGGTATGATCTTTATAATTAACTTAAATAAATAAGTATTCGGGCCAATTTTTAAGTTTATAGAACAAAGGAATCAGATTTTTCAAAGAAACTATCCCCGCTTTTCACCCCCACAGGGGTAGAATTTTGAAAAATCGTTTAAGATGTGTTCATAACTTGACTCAAAGTTTATTTATACCAATTTTCGAGCTAATCAAGCCACGCAGTAAAATCCTCCCCTTTAAAATTAACTACCTCTTTTCATACAGTTAGGGGTAGATTTTCGAAAAACCCGATACACGTTATTAATTATTTTTAGTCCTTAGTATAAATACTGAGTTTCAAGTTAATCGGACAGGGCTTTAAAATTCTTCCATACAAATTTTAACACCCCCCCCATTACCTCTTTAGGGGGTATTTTAGAAAAACGAAAAATTCCAAACTTCATAATTTACTTAGATAAGCATTCGTGCTATGTTTCAAGGTTATTAACTCAATAAATAAGATTTTTCATACAAACAAAATCCCCCCTTTTCACCCCCTTAAAGGTGGAATTTCCAAAAACCCCTTCTTATTCGATACCTACTCTGCACAAAGAACACAACGTCCAAAACTCATGTCCCTAGGACCAGCGGTTTAGACTGTGCGTTGATATTTCAGTCAGTTCGTTCATCCCCCTTTGGGGGAGAAATTATCAAAAACGCTGAGACACGTATAAATTAATTTTCAATCGTTAGCCTAAATACAAAATTTGAAGACCCTAACTTTTAAACTGACGGACTTTCATACACAACTTCATCCCCTTTTTATCCCTTTGGGGTTGGAATTATCAAAAACGCTGAGACACATATAAATTAATTTTTAGTCGTCAGCCTAAACACAAAATTTGAAGATCCTAACTTTAAAACTGACGGACTTTCATACAAACTTTCATCCCCTATTTAACTCCCTTAGGGTTTGAATTTAAAAAAATCCTTTCTAATTCCTTGTCTACATTATAAAGGGAACCATTGTGTAAAATTTCAAAATAAATACCTATAACTACTTTAATTAATAAAAGTACCTACGCTTAATAATTTGTAATTTGAACGAATATTTAAACACTACCAAAACAACTAATACGTGGTCCTAACTTTAGCTACCTTACACTTAAAATCTAAGTGACTATTTAAACTAAAATATTCTTATAACCAGAAATATATACAACTCACAACAAAAAAGAAATGAAAATAAAGCTGAAACGCCTCTGCAATACTATCTACCTATACCTACTTCACTTAAAAATAAATACTTATAACTACTTTAATTAATAAAAGTACCTACGTTTAATAATTTTTAATTTGAACGAATATTTAAACACTACCAAAACAACTCATACCTATTTTACAAAATAACAACAAAAGAAATTCAAATAAACTATTTAAAGACTAACCCTGTTATTCATAATCCTATTTTATCTCTATTTTAGCTAAAATAGGTTTATAGAACGTTTGTCTTTATCTGTCACGTTGTCATTTCTGTGTGTAAGAAAAAGACAAACCCCATTTTAACTAAAATAGGTTTGATAAGTTTTATGAATAAGGGGGTAAAAGTCGCGCTGATAAGCACGGTTTCTCAATATCAATTATTGTCTGTCAATAAGGTCGAACGCTCTGAACGCATCAACAGCCAAATATTGAATGAAGCTCGCTCTGGCTCGCTCTCAGACCTCCCGCCTTTTTATACCCTACCGCCTTTTTATACCCTACCGCCGCCGCGACCCGTGTCGAGCGCGGCAACCGTTACACAAAAATAATCCTTATAGCATGATTCAGTATTCACGATGGCGATGCGCGATGGCTTATTTCATGTATAAGTTTGGTGTTTCTATACCGATTTCTATGATTCTTTTTTTTATTGAATAGGTAATAATGTTAACTTTTTTAAATTAGGGATAAGTGAGAGTATTATAAACGTAAGAGTAAACAAATATAATCAGAATGCTCCGAACTGCTAAGCTATCAGGAGTTACACGTGTTATTGTGAGTCAACCATAAAAGATAGACATATGCTGTTGCGGGATATTTTTTAGACAATTTTATGTAGAATATTTCCGTCATACATGATTTCTATGTAACTTTAACCATTAAGGCTGCACACACGACGGAAGCTTAAAAAATGGAGTAACTTCTCCCGTTTTCCCAACATTTCCCTTCACTACTCTGCTCCTATTGATTGTAGCGTGATGAAAAGTATACTATAACCTGCCCAGGAGTATGAAGAATAATTGTACCAAGTTTCGTTAAAATCCGTCCAGTAGTTTTTGTTTCTATAAGGAACATACAGACAGACAGACAGACCGACAGACAGACAGACAGACAGACAGACAAAAATTTTACTGATTGCATTTTTGGCATTAGTATCGATCACTAATCACCCCCTGATAGTTATTTTGAAAATATATTTCATGTACAGAATTGACCTCTCTACAGATTTATTATAAGTATAGATAAAGCTTGCAGATTTTATAGAACTGACCAATAAAGAGATTGGTTTTACCAACATTAAAAAATATTCTAAATTCCAGCATAATTTTGATGAATTTTTCACGGGTACAATTTAAATGCTCACCAAAATAATTTTTAGACCCTAAGACTAAGCACCAAGTAAACTATGTTAACTTCAAATAAAATAAACCCACTCTATACCGAGGTGCCTAAAGAACAACGTTTTAAGTTCCAAAATAATTATACACTCAGCAGAATAATTGTACGTGTTGTATTTATATTCTTTTTGCCTACCAAAATGGATAAATGCTAACCAAATCTTGTTTCTCTGAAATAGTCTATAATACCCAAAACTTTTGATTTTTTATGTTCCTACCAGAGTGATTCATTTTATTTACCTTAGTCATTTGTTGCAGTAATATTGAGAGTGAAATATTTATTTGGCTATGTTATTATATTTTAATCAAATTCATAAACAATAAACAAGTAACGTGTGTTTGGGATAAGCAATTTTATATTTGATATTCAAAAAAATTGTACGATCGACCGTTAGCTTTTTGCCTCAGTAAACCTGACTAAATTGAAAGTCGTGTAATAAAATGTTGGTAACATCTATTTAGCGATAATATAAAATATTTGGTCTAAAATTCATCATTCACAGACTTCGATACGACGAGCACAATCGCACTCGTAGATCACTCCAATAAAACTCCCATGTTTAAATTAAGTAGGTATTACAAATTCAGCGCATTGTCTGCCAAAAATAAATGACGTCACTCAATTTTCCCTACCGACATAAGCTGCTGAACAATAATTTAAGCGATGTGAAATAATTAATCGTTGCACGGTAGGGTTATCACATCGCTACAGCCCACGAACGGAATCATGTTACAGCAACTGTTATTGCAACCCATTATCGGTATTTACTTAGCGTCAGTAGTAGCAATAAGTGTTTTGTACGTGTCTACAAAATTCAAGCTTTGGAATAACTTCAAAGCTTCAATTCTATGGGCGTTTATAACATTTAATCTGTAGACGTTTATAACAAACGGAAAGGGAATTTAATGGAACACTAACAATAGAATATTAAATGTATGTAGCATAAAAGGGTTTCGAATTAAAACGCGCCTTCGATTCAACAAAACAGAAAAATCGATCATTTGTGCCAACTGAATTCATGAACGGAATACAAATTCAAACGGAATTCATGCAGAGCTCTTATAAGGAAATGTTTCCATGGATTTTACCATCAACTTCCAGGTAAATGTAATGATAAATGCAATGTATTATTTTGTAATTAGGTTTGTACAAACACTTTTACACGTCAATCATATTTTAAAAAACTAGATGAAGTCATTGTTTCCTATCTGACTACTCTGAGAAGAAAGGCTGAAATAAACTCAGAAGTCACAATCTCTTTTAAAGTCCAAATATAATCTTGGTCAGATCATGTGAAAACCATGCAGATATGTCTGAAATTGTCCTTTGAGGAAAGAAACCACACAGGTTGAGTGGACCTGTCTAGTCAGTGCACGCATTTGTCAGTAATCGAGTAAACTCAACTCAAAGCTATTAAATAATGGAAGAGACACTGTGAAAAAATACGGAATTACCTTGGTTTCCAATTAAAAGGAGGCAAGAGAAAACAGATCTATTCGCTACGTACCAGGGCAGCATAGAGTGTAAGCGAGCCATCTTCCTGTTGTGTGAACATTGTTTATCGACGTGGAAACTACGCCAACTAGGCCAGGACGCCACTGCTGCCGACTAATGGCCATGTTTGCAGATAATTCGCAAAGCCTCGCCCTCAGAATGTATTGTGAACCACTATTGAAAGAGGAAATGATACGTTTAATGTTTGCACAAATATCCACCAGTGTATATGAAGGGATTCACATCTTCGATGTGTGTGATCTCGTAAAGTATCAATTTTCCTCAGCGGAAATTCGAAGATCAAAGCTAGATGCATTGATTTCCTCTCCTCTTAAACTGTCGGTGCGCGGGAATTGAATTTTTTGCGATGTCGCTGTACAGTGGCGAGATAAAAATCTACGTATTCGACGAACTTGATTATCTAGTTATCCAACCCACGGCACCCCACGAATAAATTATTACAGCCTTCCAATTCGTCGGAAACAAACAGTTCCGAATTCGTAAATCTACCATTAATTTGTCGGAAGAGTGACACAACCGAAAGTAGCCAGATAATCCTTTTGAGTGAACCATCTGATCCTGGATTACGTGCTAATCCTGGCCGCAGTGGGGGCAGCACCCTGTAAACATGTTGTACATTATTAACTATCTTTTGTAGACGTTCTGTATCATAATGTTGCCCTTTAGTAACGTAATTACGAAAACTCGGGAAATTAACGTTACATAATTTATCAGGCGCTGAATGTTGCGCAGTTTGAGTAGAACATTAAAGTAATTTCGTGTACAGTTCGACACAACTTAGATGTAGCATCGGCAAAATTCGTAAAACGTTCGTAATTCGTAATTCGAATTCGTAAATCCGTCGTTCGTAATTCGTAATAAAGATTGGTGATTTTGAAGGCGCACTTAGTTCGGATGTGATCGGTTTTACGAATTTTGCCGATGCTACATCTAAGTTGTGTTGAACTGTAGGTAAAGTTCGCGGACGGGATGCTTCTTTTATTTATTATATTAACTGTGAAGTTTTGTTTTAGATTGGCTACTGTAGGTACCTACTATATGTTGTACTACTCACAAGTTCTCTTGTTTTCGTCGTCGCTTTTATCACCGAAACGGAGATTTTTGCTTTTCGAATTTGAAATGTAAAGACCAGAAAAGTACGGTAAAAGTTGGGTGATAAACTTAATGCAATGGACAAAGTTTTGAGCACTCATACAGGCCAGAGGGTAAAGATATCGTGGTGGTATACTGTCGTAAAACTAAGCATCAAGTTAATCTTGTATTCATGTAGGTACCAATTTAGTGGTAAATCACTAGTCACAGAAGGGTGTTTATTTATAAATAAAATATACATAATTCAGTAACGGAAAGTAATTAAATATTTATATCATCTATCACCATTTTAAGGTCCCGACTTTGATTAGTAAATTAAATGAAAATATTTAAAATCACGCATAAAGAAAGTAGTGTGCCCTATGCTAGGAACGTGTCATGTTTTTCAGTTTATTTATTTATTAAAACTTTATGCACAAGTAAAAAACTGTACAAAGGCGGACTTAATGCCTTGGGCATTTTCTACTAGTCTATCGTATTCGTGTTCTGACAGATATACAGACGCGACTGGGTAACTTTGTTTTAAAATATGTGGTGATTTGCACAATGTACACATAGTAACTGGGTATGACTAAAGTAAAACTTAAAAGTTATGACCCTGTTAGGGCGCAGCAAGTATGAATATTACATTTAGCTTATAGCTAAATAGGTAAGCAATTATATTTAGTGCAAATCTTTCTTTCTTCTCATCTTGAAAATTATCACAGCTAAAACCAAGGCAATCAGAACAAAACCATTTCCGGGTAGGTGCTCTAAAGGAGTCAAAACATTATTAAACATGAAACGTCGTGTCATCAAGTTAATGCCGGCTCAGGTGTCTCTGCTTAATGCCATGCAAATTAGCGACACTCATTAATACTAGCAAAGCGTTTAATTAGTTTGCGGCAAAAGCAAAGGTATGACTGAAGAAACGAAGCTGGATACACAGAGTAGATGGAAGCAGAAGAACCGGCTTTGTTGAAGGGCTCGTGGCTACCGGTAAACAGTTTGTTGTTTACAATTTGAGATCCCTCAGAGTCTTGTCTCGTGGCAGTTATAATGTCTTTGATATAGTCATCACTAATATGGATCATAATAACGCAGTAAATATATTGGTATAGGCTTAGCCATTACCTATATCAGCGGGGTAATTGCGTAACCCACATAAAATAGCAATCAATCGCAATGACGTTCACTATAACATCCATTGTTTCATAGGTTTGAAAAATTCGTCTGCTCAACAACGTATTCAACGTGGCTGAACTGTCAAAATGAAAGGCATTGTGATCGATTGCAATTTTATGTGTGTTAAGTAATTACCCCATTGCAAAGAGTAACTATGGAGTTTCCTGACGGTTCTTCTCCATAGAAAACGACCAATTTGGATAATAATATGTGCACCTAATTTCTCACGTTTCATGAGTGCCTACATGTACCTTGGTGCATAAGAAATCTTTTCTAGCTAAAGACGGAACAAAAATATCCATGACTTAGGTAAATATCATGGATATTTTTGTTCCGCCTTTATCCAAATAACTACTGGCAGTGATTGAGATACTTATTTCAACCTCGGCGATACTAAGTACGAATTTGTCAAACGTGCCCAAACAACAACATTTGCTATAAATAACTCATTCAATTTGTGTAACAGTCGACGAGTCACGAGCCCCTCACGGTGGGCCTTCTGTATCTTTATATTTGACTAGCTGCTGCCCGCGACGTCGTCTGCGTGAAGACAGTACCAAAAATACCTAAGTTTTGTGTCGCTATAGCATTATAAGTAAACAACTTTTAAAATAGCATTAAAATATAAGTTTTTTTTTGCAAGCGAAGCAAGTGAAGAGAGTTATATGGGAATCCTGCCGAGTTCAGTCATAAGATGTGACTGAAGGAAATAGAGAAAATAATTCAGGAATACATTCCAGTACACAAAAGAGTAAAAATACGTACAAAGGTATCATACCTTACAACACTTCCCTATAAACTACGTTGGTAGTTAGGCTGCCAGGTGCCAAAATGTAAAGAGAGTCAGGACTGGTGACGCGGGAGCAAGCGACGTACAGTTGCCCGTGTGAGAAGCAACTCGTCCTCGGAGCCCTGATTCACAACCATACGACAGGCTATCGTATCGAAAACCTGACATTTCGATAACCTGATTTGACTTCCCCTCAACAGCAAATAGCTGTTGTAAGAATAGCGGGCGTCTATTTGATTTAAACTGACAAAATTCTCGGGTTTTGGACCTGTGAACAGCATTGAGAAGACTCCTACGATAACAATGATTAATGTTCGATACGATACGGAAGCATATCGAGTGCTTGTGAATAAGGGGGCAGGTCGACACCCGCTGCCCTCAGTGTCTGCCCCTGCGACTTATTGATGGTTATCGCGAAGCAAACACTCACGGGGAACTGTACGCGCTTGAACTGGAACGGGAAGTTATGAGGTATAAGGGGAATGCGTGGTATAAATACTGCCTCGCCGACGCGACGCCACAACCCGTAAGAATTTTCGCCTTAATGGTGTCTGTGGAGCGAGATGACTTCAAAGCGGGTCCCGTTACACAACTTCGGAGGAGATAGGTTCCGAAGAAGCATAATCGGGACACCGACCTTCAGCTTGATGGTATGCGCTGGAAGTCCACTTGCTGACAGGGAGTTCAGAAATTCCACGGGATAATGTGTGGCGTCATCTTGCTCGACAACAGTGTTTATCGAGGTGTAGACCACTTCATTCCCCTCAATTTCCGAGAGAATGCATTCGTTACTTGCTGCAGCCTGATCATTTTTGGGCGTCAAAATGGCCCGCTCGCACACCCAAGAATTCTGCTGGTGCGGTATACGACTAATGTCCCCGTACACACAGCGAATGAGTTCTTCTAAGCTGGATACCACTCTACCGAGAGAGTCTGGAAGCACCACCTCTTTTGGTAGAGTGCCTTCGCCAAGACTTGAGAAGGACATCGGAGAATTCTTGAGCACGTGCATTGCCGCCGAGCCGAGCTCTCATATTGATGGTCAAGCGCGGCGTACGAACTCGTGACCACAACAAAGCATTCACCTCGTCAGCCCTCGATCCCCGTGTCACCACGGGAAGCGTTTGCTGGAAATCGCCACTGAACAGAACTGTGACACCACCCATCAAATGTTCGTTCCTGCGGATGTTCTGCAGGGTTCTGTCCACGGCCTCAACTGCCTTCCTATTGGCCATCGTACACTCATCCCATACGATCAGAAAGCAATCCTCGAGCACGTGTCCCTTATCGCTGTTACGTGACACACCACAAACAGGCGTTTCGGCGCTCTCTAAATCGATGGGAATTTTAAACATGGCATGTGCTGTCTTGCCACCCGGAAGCAGTGTGGCAGCGATTCCCGACGACGCTACAGCAATAGCAATTCTGCCTCGCCTCCTGACCTCTGCAAGTATGTCAGTGGTAACAAATGTTTTTCCTGTTCCACCAGGAGCATCCAAGAAAAACTTTTTACCCTGGTTATGCCCAACGCTTTCAAGGACGGTGTGGCGGACTCTGAAGAGAACAAAGCGACATGGTCATTTCGTATGGTGGTCATTTCGCCCGGATCGTAATTTGTCTCAGCGTTATACTCCCGATTTCCACGATCTTGATGCGGTGATAATTGGGGAGCTGGTAACCCATATTCGATCAGTGGATTGCCGCCGATAGAAATGACCACATCTTGAAGTGAACTGAGACAGGTGTTCAGCACGCGTTCATCAGTTACTTCGACTTCGTCTCCAGTAGGAACATAACTTTTTTGTAATACTTATCACCGCGTTTTTTTTTAATCGTCTTCCTCAACTCTGCTCAAGATTTTGAGGGTTTTGTTGGAACTCGAATTTATCAAAACGAACTATACGATACAACTTTTATGAAGAAAATGAACATTGCCATCTATGAATTTTAAGAATAACTAACTACTAACCTCGCCAACATGATCAAATTTAAATTATTCATTTCCAAAAAGTGTCAACATGTAACTTGATTTGATTTTAATGAAATCTCATAGATGGCGGGCGCTGCTTCAAAATTTTCTTTATACTACTAACATTCATTAAACTATGTTTCTCGGCCCAAATTACTTAAATGGCGTAGTTTTCATAGTGTAAAGCTAGATAATAGCATGGCTTACTGAAAAACAACATTTAAATATGCGTCGTTAGATTACACGCTGTCACAGAATGCGTAAGAAAAATAAAGATTCACAGCTCCTCCCCCGTAGGTGATAGCGTGATAATATGTAGCCTATATGTTGACCGGACCTCTTAGTAATACTCATGCAAAATTTGAAGTAAATCCATGCAGTAGTTTTTGAGTTTATCCCGGACATACAGACAAACAGACAAACAGACAAAAATTCTAAAAACTATATTTTTGGCTTCGGTATCGATTGTAGATCACGCCCCAAGTATTCTTTTTAAAAAATATTCAATGTACAGTTTTGACTTTCCTACGATTTTATTATATGTATAGATGTTGCATCCCCTTAATAAGGTGACCCAGTTAGTGCTGAGCCGGCCTAGTGACATTTCGACTGTGACTGATGTAACCAGCTTTTTTGTAAAATTTAAACGAGACGCGGCAGCGAATAGACTTAAATCTTTGGAGGCAGATTTAAATCTTTGGATGGATGAATAATTATAAAATAATTATTATTACTTATTACTCATACATGTCCCGAACCCAGTATAGACTCCAGCTCTCACAAGGGATAAACTGTAAAATTTAACTGCATCAAGTTACATATGAATCAAAATCATACCTTTTTGAGAGAAAATAAATTACTATTATTATTATATTATTACTATTAATTTTAACATAACATAACCTCAAGCCTGTATTTCCCGAAGGGTTAGGCAGAGACACCTATAGTACACCTACATTTTGCTAGTTATGTTTAAGTCACATGAAATTATTATTTACTAGCACCGCCCCGCGGTTTTACCCGCATAAGTTTCGATCCCGTAAGAATATCGGGATAAAAAGGAGCCCATGTGTTAATCCTGGTTATAAACTATCTGTGTGCCAAATTTGATCCAAATCCGTTCAGCAGTTTGTGCGTGAAGAAGTAACAAACACACTCACAAACTTTCGCCTTATATAATATTAGTGTGATTCTACAGGTTAGGTAAAGATTTTTCAGAGATTTAATAAAAGTTTCACTTACATAAATTATTTAAAAAAGCAAGTGCTTAAAATATAAACGAGGTAAGCCCGTGCTAAGGTACGACAAACAAAATGTTTATAAAACTATAAGGATTCACAGCGTGAAATTCACACAAGCCTACTTTTACAGAGCAATGCTCCTTCTTTTTTTTATTATACTAAACTAACTAACGAACTAAGTGTTAGTTCAATCAGAGTCAACTGCTGTGTGTGAAGGGTTAAAGGACATATTATTTAACTTAAGCACTGCGCCGATAAAGGCATCCCTTGACTTTGGAAGAGTGCATTGCTATGATGACTAAAATTTAATGACAGGAACTAATTTATTTTATTCTATTCGGGAAACTTACAGCACAATGAACAATGTTCCTAGACAATATGCGTTTGAAGGGCCATTTACAAGTTTCCACTGTTAAACACTTAAAACAAAAAAGACAACAAAAAAGGTTGGAACAAAATACCTATAACATAAATTATGAAACAAAATACCTAACACGATCGTAATCGATCAAACAAACAAACTAAAAATCATTTAGACTTTTCGTAAAAAATAGAGCCGAGAAACACTGTTATTGAAAATGTCCAAATCATGTTCACTAGTTAGTTTATTAAAACTTCTGCTCGCACGAATTAGATACGAATTCTGCCTGTACGCGGACTTGGAATGAGGGAAACTATTTCTGGGGTGAGTCCATATTCTTTTAAAACGTCAACTATCAATTGATGGTAGTTGGAATATCCCACAAGCTCCCACGCCTGGCTACCATACCGTATTCAGTGGGCCTCGCGAGGCTTTTGTTTAACGTACCTACTCCTACCTGCCCGTACGACTTTCCCCTTCAATTACTCCTACGTACTCGTATCTAGTCGGCGCTTTGGTCACCGTTGTGACATTTTGTTTTTGAAGTGAAAACTTCTTTAGCGGCGTTGTACACTTTTTTTTGTAATGGGTAAAAAATTTTAAACTCGCGTCAGGACACGTGACACTGATCAAAAATTCGTAAGACGGATGGAGAGTAGACAGCCGGCGCGGCGTAGGAGAGGAAGTATCCCCCTCTCTTTCAACGGCGCGGCGAAAATGTATGCCTGCTGTTTCGTTTAGGCGGCGCAGGGCGCTTGCGCGAATGTTCGTGTGTGTTTATGTTACAGCGTGCCACGCGCATCCATGGATGGTGACAGCTGATGGCTCGACCGTCTGTGTAGTGGCCACACTGCTGTGTATTCGTAAAATTATTATAAAACAAAAAATAGCTACTTTACTTTAATTGTCATGTTTGTGTGCCTTAGCGCAATAAATAAATATTGTATTCTACCACATAAATGATAGTACTTTTATACTGATAATTAAAGCAATTCGTGCAAAATTATTCCCTAACCATTCCAAAATATCAAAAATGCACAACGTTAATATTCAAGTTTTCATTTCTGCCGGCACTCCCGGAGTGCAACCCGTCTTTTTTTTTTTGGGAATGGCATCTCGCAGTTATGACGCAACCTATGAGGTTGTCATCTTGTTAACCGTGTGACATTTTGTGACTACTGCCTCCTTTTTATAGAGCCAAACTTCTGTGGCGGATGTATTGTATTTGTGTTGACTGTCGTTGTTGCGACCTTCTTCTACTTGACGCAACCGCAACAATTTTATTTCGAAAGCAAAATGTTTTTTTTTGTACACCTACCAAAATGTTGTCCTTATAACCCAGCGGTTGACTGGTAGAGAATGCCTTGTGGCTATATGTAAGTCCTATGAACAACTACTGCACATGAAGTTTAAATAAATAAAGGCTTGTTTATCTCTTGTATTAGAACAAACTTTTGGCCGAGTACTTAGTGGTTTAGATACAAATCAATTAAATTGGTATTTGTACGAAGAAATAAAAGCTAATTTGGCAATTTTCTTTGGTCGGAAACAATAGGACTAATGAAGACAACAACATGCTGTAAAGAGGATTAATATAAAGAAGTCATAAGTCACGTTTTCATAGCAAGTACCTATACCACGAGTCTATACCCATGAGATGGACTGACCAAATTAAATCCACAGTGGGTGATCCTTTGTATGAGTGCACAAAAAATTCCAGAAATCGGAATAGGTGGCGAGAAATCGTGAGGCGAATCACATCAGCCCCTAGACAAGAAACTACATGAGGACTGTACTGCAAAGAAGAAGATACCACGAGTACCTGATTCCTCTAGAGGGCAAAACAGAATTTCCCAAAATACATATACTCACTTCTTCCCAAAGGTAGAAACTACAGAAAGCCATCTGCTACGATTCTTACATATTCCTTTTGCCTCGTTTACGTTCATACATCTGGTCATACACGCACACCGGTTGCGAGTACTCCTTACCTGACCTTTTTGAAGAACATCACCAATAAGGTCAATTTAAAACAGTGGCGTGCATTGCATATAGGCATATAAGCAGTGCCTACCTCGATTTATCAACATAAGCCGCTCAATTACATTTTAGTTTGTGTGTCCCACAATTAAGAAACTCACTAAATTATCATACCTAACAAAAAACAAAATCTTCATACAAACACGCGCGGCAGTAGGCAGTCGCCGGACGGCCTACTCGGCTCCCGTACTATTCGCACATTGTCATTGGTGTTTACTCGTTCAAGTTACGTCTCACGCGTAATACCATTACGTTTGACCTTCGTAATTTATCACCCTTAAGTAGACATGCCTACTCAAATAACCACACATTTGAGCTAAATTTTTTTTCTGATTAGTGACCGCGTTTGTCTAGACTAGACCCGGCCTAGTGCCTACCTATTCTGAAAACCAATGCACGCCACTGCTTTAAGACTTCCTAGGGCTCCCCGTGTCGGCGTCACCACTCACATCTGCCTTATACCCAAAATAACACCACGTCAAGTTCACTGCCAATATCTTACTACACGAGATAGCTGATGTACCTAGTCTATTATTATTGGACGTAAACTGTTGTTGATATATCATACAGGTACAACTAATGTGCCCACTTGAAGCATTTATTGGAAAATTATCGGTTATGTGCTCTCATAAACAGGAATGGTTATGCAAACAATTTGTTGGAGATTAAGACGTGATTGTAACGGAAATTGTGGTCTCCATATTTTGTTGATTTAAAGATTTTTGATGAAATTTCTAGCACACTTAATAATTATTTTGTAAATAATTAACTCTTGATTTATAATGGGTAATATCTACTTTGTGATTCACAATTATAAAGTAGATGGAGCAGAGAAGGCTAGAAAATAAAAATGTCGCTGTGTATAATTACTGTATACTCGCAGGTATTTTTTTTATTTACAATAAAAGCCTGGTCCGAAAGCCCACGATTTTAATAATGGCTTTTGTCACTTTTATTAATAAAACAACCTACTTCTTGCAATTCATCAATTTAAGTTCAAAACTCGCACAACACGAATTTCGTTTAACCCTAGTTTCGTGCTAGTTCGCGGCTGAACGATTTCTTCTATTTTTAAACGGAACGCTTTCTCTAACCTGAAATGCAAGCATGCAACCAACTAACTGCTTCCATTGTTACGTCACCTTTGCCTGACTTTCACAAATTTCAGGTTATTCGTGTTAAACAAGGCTTTTTTTTTTAGGTTACGTGTACTTTCATTCTAGGCCGGTTACAGAGAGAAAACGTTGCAAAAAAAAATGTAAACCTTACTAACTGTTACACCCAATAACGTTAAATTCAAACAATCTCCATCCGCAAAATTTTACGTGATAAATACCATTTTCTACTATTTTGTAACTTATAATATTTAGTATAAAAGATCTGAACCTGGGAGTCCAGCTACCAACAAATAGTCGAAATTCTACATCATTATTTAAAAATACCAAATATGTAGTATTTCCAAAATTCTCAGTAAAAACGAATGAACAGAATCAATTTTCTAAAGCCCCAATTTGCTGTTTATTCTTTATTTGTCATATTTGAAATACAAGGAAGAAACGTTTCAAATAATGGACTCGTGTTTGCAATACAAAAATAAACACATTTTCTTTATAAAGAGCCACTTTATCTTAGAATAGGCGCTGGCCACCGGCGACTATTTGCGAATTACATTACAAATTGCGATTTCCTAGAAAATGGCTTCGTACACAAACATCGTGATTTCCGGAAATTATTGCTTTCACATTAAATATTTACCTATAATTTGTGACATTTATGCTACATGAAATATGAATTCATAATGAATTCCTTTCATGGAACTGTGAATATCGTAATAAGCTGCGATGGATTTCATGTGTGTTGTGGTTTTTACATACATACATAAACTCACCCCTCTTTCTCATGGGGGTAAGTTGTGCTTTTCATGCTGGGCAAAAAGACACACTGTACCTAATTTGTAAGTTCACTGGAACGACGGGAACTTCATACCTGGGGACTGCGATAGGATTAGTAGTTGCAGGAAATGTCGCACTACCTACCTACCATGTTTTTCCCAAACCCTGATGAATGGCCGGGTAATAGTCTGATGATCGTCCGATGAACACTCTAAACGAAAGTGAACGTCCAATCCAACGAAATCACGCCATGGTTTGTGACATTTTTGTCCCGAAAAGTTCCGAGCTCTCATGCAAAACAAGCCTATTTTTCGGTCAAACGTTCATCGGTCAAACGATCATTCGAGCAAACGTTCTTCGGGCAAGTGAAGTTCTAGCAATCATGACACATTCAACCTTGTGGCCCTGACATTGCACTTGACCTCGCACCGCTTGCACTGCCACGTGTACCTTTCACCTATGGTAATTAGCATGGAAATATTGTTGCTGAAGGTCGCTTAATACAATATCCTTAAGTGACTAGGAAACAAAGAAAAACTGTAACAACGTAACGTAAGCTGTTTCTCACTCCCGCGTATCCCTACAAGTAATGCGAGGCAGTTCACGATAACACTTATGAACAAAGTGCCTACAGTTCAGTTTGCTGGATGCCAGCAATACAAAGTTTTCGTTGGCAACAAGACCAAATGGCACGTAATTACCTCTGCTTATAACCACTTTATAGACACCTGCAACTTTCATATGCCTTACAATCTTTGCTGAAACACAAACATAAAGCTGAAAAGTCAGCGTATTATTTACTAAATAGGTTTTTAGGATTCCGTACCCAAAGGGTGCCAGGACCCTATTAGTAAGGCTACGCTGTCCGCCCGTCTATCACAGGGCTCTCTTTAAAACCGTAATAGATAGACATTTGCAATTATCACAGAGTGTGAACCGCCGCGTGTGTGTATTGCCGCTATAGCAACAAATCATAAAAATAAAATAAAGTTAAAAGCCATACAAGAGACGAGCTGTTTTCGGCTTTTTTTTTCTCAGGCTCGAATTGTGTTATAAAATTGTATGGTGGTCCGAAACCCTTAGTGTGCGAGTACGACTCGCACTTGCCCGCTTTTTATTCACTGAATTTCCTAATCTAACCTCTTTGATATTTTCCGTGTAGGCACCAATTACTATAACACCCATCAAATAAGGAACAGTACAATTCTACAAATTTCCGCTCGACCTGTCTGCTCATCCGATACTGTAGCAGATCACGCAAGCCCTGACATTGCTCTTGAAGTGCTGACCTCGCATGCAACACAGTCTTATGCTAATTAATTGACGTGTTCAGTTCACGAGTTAGTACAGCGTAGTGGTGAGGATTTGATTACGTGAGCGAATTAACATCTACTTGTATGGTCTAAGGGCTAACTCAGACAAGTTAACGATGATGTAACTGGTTTATTTATCAAAATCGGTAAGTTGATCGGTATTTAAGGCGAAAGCGTCACGGTAGCCCGCGAAATAAAAATGTTCTTACGTTTTTTTGCAATTTGCAGGTTAGTATCAGGTTGTATTTTGATCTAATTATGATTCACGGCTGCAACAAATATTTAGATTTAAAGATCCATGGCATACCTACAGTAGCGCTATTTTGCCACGCATGACCTATATAAATCGATAGCTGACCTCAATGCAAACGGAAAATATAATCGAACCAAACCCCGTAAAGCGTCACGTTCCCGAGATATTAACGTTCAAAGTTGATGTTGACATGACGTCCATATTTTTGAAGTGAAAACTTCTTTAGCGGCGTTGCACACTTTTTGTAATGGGTAAAAAATGTTAAACTCGCGTCAGGGCATCGCGTCAGCGCACGTGACCGTCAGGAGAGATTCCCCCCCCCCCCCCCCCTCATTCTACGGCGGCGCCAACCGAAGTAAACCAAGTGAGACACGATAATGGATGGATGGATGGTGATGGTGATGTGGATGGGGATGGGGATGGTGATGTGGATGGGGATGGAGATGGTGATGGTGGTGGTGGTGGTGGTGCTGGTGATGGTGGTGGTGGTGGTATTGGTGGTGGTGGTGGTGATGTGATGTGAAAAAAACTTAGTTATATTAATTCAATTAATAATTGATTTATTTCAACGTTAATATTCAAGTTTTCACTTCTGCCGGCACTCCCGGAGTGCAACCCGTCTTTTTTTTTAACCTACTTAGTTCTTGTTGCATAAATTTTTGGTTACTTTAAACTTTCAGAGTGATTATTTCAAACATCTATGCAACAAGATGGGAGGAAGCCTGCCAGGCTCCATTTAAAAATCTTCAATCCCCTTTAAATTTCGCGGGCTACTTTAGCGCATCCCCCTTAAATGAGAATGAAACTTCGGCGCGCTCTGGGCAATCAGTCTTGCCTGCCATTACCTAACCTTCCTGACTGACAAATAAGTATTTTGACATAGTTCGAACTGATATAGAAACAAATGAAAAAGAAACGAAGAATTTCATCCTGAAGCATATGGAAATCCATACTAATATTATGAAAGTAACTCTGTCTGTCTATCTGTATGTTACCTTTTCACACCTAAACCGCTGAACTGATTAAGATGAAATTTGGTATAGAGATAGTTTAAGTCCCGGGAAAGGACATAGGGTACTTTTTATCCCGATATTCCCACGGGATCGAGATTTATGCGGGTGAAACCGCGGGGAGCAGCTAGTATTCCATAAAATGACCGATTAAAAAATATACACAGTGTGTATTTTAGTAAGTGTAGGCTTTACTGTGCCTAAACCTGAAGCTAGCTATGTAAAGCCTTGCTTTACTAAGCAATTAACTGAAGGTGTGCGGTGTCTAGTTCGTAAATTACAGTTCACACAACTTAACTACAGGCTTCGGCGACTTTGATTAATCCAGTTAGCGTTGATAATTACCGGTTCTCATTACATTATATAATCAGGCACGTCTTTTTATATTATTCAACACATAACACCACGTCTCTATTGCCCAGAGGACTAGGCAGAGGTGTATCTATAGTACCGTCAAACGGGGTGAATAGGGATGCAAGGGTGAATCGGGACAAAACTTTAAAAGGGATTTTAACATTAAAATAACATAGTTTGTGGCCAAAAAGGACCCTAATGTGTTTGCTGTAATTTAATTAACGATTACGTGCCCTTATTGACAACAAACTATATAATTTCAACATTAAAATCCGTTTTAAAGTTTCGTCCCGATTCACCCCTGCATCCCTATTCACCCCGTTTGTACGTACACCCACATTTCGCCAGTTATGTTTAAGTCCCATGGAATAGGAGGCGAGTCTATTGCTATCCACCCGGCACAAATCCAGATTCCGGGTTGGTATTGAGAAATTCCAGATGGAAAAACCCAATAACACTTTGCCTGACTCGGGAATCGAAACCAGGACCTCATGCTCAGCAGTAGCGCTTGCAACCTCTAGACCAACGAAGCAGTCTTTTTCTATTACCTATGTAGGATTGTATTAGTAGTGAGTATATTTGCGTACCTTATCTTCAGGTAATCTTGTTTTCAATATTCTGAGAGCAAAATAAACACTCATGTTCTAATTTCCTCTACTCCAGTATAAAAGATATCTGACCCAAATCTTTACACTCCATTTTAAGAGAATTTAGTACTTGGGCATGTAAGCGGCCCTCAGGAATGTTATTTATTTAAAGGCTAAGCTAACATTAATCTTCTTTTTTTTACGGGCTTTAAACTCACATAATTTGGTAAAAACTGTTTGCATGCTCAATAATATTTGGCGAGTCATTTTTCAATGAGGAGGCCACTAACGATGAAGGAAAACAGGATATCAGGACTTCATGGTTTGAAATCATGTTGGTTGGGTATTTAATTACTTACGAGTAGTCTAAAGTACACAGACGAGCCGTCGTGGTGGCCCAGTGGTAACGGCCGCGTCATACGAGTTGTAGGTCGTAGGTTCGAACCAAAGCAGGTGCTTTACTTTGTGTAAATTATTTCATCACCACTGCTCTCAAAACGGTGAAGAAAAATCTTAGAACCAAATTTTCGAAGACATGTGACATCTACCAGCCCGCGTGGTGGATTATGGCCCATTCCCTCTCACCGAGAGGAGGCCTTGTTCCCAGCAGTGGGAACATTGTAGACTGATCATTCTAGTCTAAAGTAAGAGTATCCAAAACCCCAAAGGATGGTGATGGCCTCCTAGAAAACACTGTTCTGCTTCCCCTCTTTTATAAACCTTCGTCAGTCCCTTATGCAAGCAACAATTCTGTTCTACCTAGAGGCACGGTAACTGACTTCATTATAATATCTAATTTCCACATTTGATACACAACTACATTCTACAACTAGACTTAATTAAATCGACTCACCCCGGGCGCTGCAATATTCTCTTCGTAAACATGTTACAATAATGTTCTAAATTACTTTTGTTTTAGTAAAATAACTAAAATATAGTATACTTGGTCCCAAGTAATTATTTGACAAACAAAAGCGAAACGAAATTGTGAATTTCTCCGAAGCATATTATTAAACGACACCAACAATGGCGCGCGCAAACGAATCCACTCGCCAATCGTAAAAAACTCGACTTAACAAACTCTAGAGCTTTCGCACACAAAGACGAGAAGTTTCATTCAATTTCTTTCACATATTGTACCTACCTTCTCTTTGTTCGCAAATCCGCATCAAAAGAGCAGTAGTCATTAATTTCCCTTTTATATATCTTTAGCCTTTAATCTAGTATCGAGTTGGAGTGGCCGTGACAGTTTAGGGTGACGGCAGACTGATAGGGACGCGTTTAACAAAGGCGTGATGACCGACAATTTTCTCCATCACTGAAAGAAATTGAGCAACGAAATTATGTAAGATTGATATCAACGTGATCTTGAGCTGTCATGAATTTGGTTTTTTGTTGAAAAATAACGAGATTTTTCTTAAAGTTCAAGCTATTTTGGTGAGCTGGCGATCTAATTTGGGATCGAGCGATTATGGGTAGGTACAAGTATACAATTTATTCCCATTTTTCTTAGCTCTGTTGTTAATATAGATATTAAGTTCGAACATTTCTGTGAAATATAAAAAGGAAAATCATTCGTGTGAAACATTTCTATAAAACAATAAGAAACATCAAAACACGAAAGTAAATGTTAAAAACAGTAGTATAGGCAATTAAAATGAACCAACAAATCAACAAGTAAACTTTAATATTCAAGCCCACAGCGTGTAATTAGGAGCTATGTAAATATAGACAACGGGTACTCCAGTAAACTATAACTATGGGTACAAATTAGTGCAGCACTATAATTAACACAATCAGACATGCATGTAGATCGTCAGGACTAATTGCTTAATAATTTCACCATAGACGGTTATTTAATAACCGTAAAAGAACATAAACATTCGTATTTGCCGAGGGGTTAGCGGCTCCGGCACTGTGCAATATTAATGAGAAAGACGGTTCGAAGGAAAATGGAATGCTTCACCGTATTTCAAAGATACAATTTTCATTCACAAAGTGAATTCCTTATCAGTTCTAAATTTACAATTTGAATCTTAATTTCGACTATGAATTTCTGAATTGTGTCTATTTTAATAATAATAATATAATATTCTACAACTATCACACAACGCCATCTAGTCCCAAGCTAAGCAGAGCTTGTGTTATGGGTACTAGACAACTGATAAACATACTTATATATTTCTAAATACATACATATTATAGATAAATTACACCCAGACACAGAACAAAAAAAACGGGTTCAACGGGTTTTAAAACGGGTTCTCAGCTTTCAGACTTTCCTTTATTCTATTTAAAGGATTTTGCCTTGAAAACTTCGCTAGTCGCAACGAAGAATTTATTTATTAAACTCTAGCGTTTAGTGAATTAAACTTCTGGTTACTGAGAAGATTTGTCTTATCGGATAAAATGTGTTAAGTCTAAAAGAAATAGCTTGGATTAGTCAAAGGTCTACCAAGGTATTATCTTAGATCTTTGATCCTCGATACCTTAGATCATTTTTTTTGCTGATTGCTATTTATGCTCGTGACGAGGGTTCACCCGAAAATCTTTATGTTTTTTTTAATTGACTCACATTCTTCAATTATAATGTAGATAGGTATGGTAAGAAAAAAATCATGCATTAGGCATCCGCCATCGGACTTCCAAACGCATTACTTTATTCAGTTTGCAATCACTTCCTATTACATCCATCCAAGTCATTCAAGGCGTTGAATGCTATACTCAGCTATCAATACAATTCTAGCCAAAGAATTTAATTTAACCACGCGAGTGGTACCGTGCCGTCTGCATGTATTCATTGAGTTGTAGTCGTATCGGGAGCATTAGAGTCAGTCACGTCATACAGTAGGGCTGCACCTTAATATTTCAGTTGCTTTAAGGGTAGCTTGCATGGCGTGACTCACCCCTTCGCTGACACATTGATTGGCAGTTTTGTTGACCGATTTCTTTTATGAATGGTTAGGGACGTATTCTGTTTGCGTTGTACGATAAGGTTTTATTTATAGTGTTGAATCGGTGTGTTTTTTAAAAGCTTGGAAGTTTTTTTCAAATAATTTTCATAGCTGAAACTGATACATATATCATTGTATCAATTCAATATTTCATTTAATGCCCAACACATTAAACTAAGTATAGTAAGAAAAAATGTACCACGACAGAGGAGACTTTGTTCTTGTCTATTTTCGACTTTGTTTAACGTTTGAGTTGATTACTTTGGCTAAAAAAATATCAGGCAAAAATCCGGATGCGAAAAGCACAGAACCGGTCGAAGTGGCGGTGCTCGGGGGAGGCCTATGTCCAGCAGTAGACGTCTTTCAGCTGAAATGACGATGATGATGTAAAATTAACAATAAGGTTATATTTGTTAAACTTTCACGAACAGTCCGATGGTATGAATTAGGATAGTACGTAAATTTCTTTCGACACCATTAACAACATCTGTTAACCCATCCAATTCATTAATCTCTCAAAAATGTAATAAACCTATCATTATATATGAAAAATGGCGTCCGTTTCGCGCCAACCTTGTTCGCGCGTTCACTTTATTAGATTCGCGGCTATCAATAATGTAATGTATTACAGAATGAGGATCGGTAATACTTATGAAAATTTATTATCCAGTGCTGCATACTTAGTTCTACTTCGTCATCCAACAGTTGAGCTCAGTTTACCGTCTTTTTACGATTTCTAGAGTACTTTGTAACATTAATATTGTTGTTGTAGTTATTTTTTCAATTTTACTTACCATTCCTTTTTCTAATAATTGTTTAATTGTGGGTAGATCGACAAGGTCCTCACTTACATAATACTTAGGTAATATTAAAACATAACCTTATGGCCGTCCACTGTCTCTTAAGATACAGGTATACCCTAGTTTAAGAGACAGGGTAACGTAAATTGTCAACAGATGTACCATGTACTTAGATTAACATGTTCTACCATAATATGTAGTTACATAACTTTGTATATATTTCTAGTAACTATTGTATCAAGAAAGGTATAGATGGTGACAAAAACAAAAGTCACCATCTATACCTTTCTTGATCAATAGACAATTATTATTATTTACGACGCTCAATCTGAAACCATGAATTCAACACAATCATGATTCTAGACCGAGAGTTGTCAGTCTTCTGGGCTTCTGACTACCTGTAACGACGATCAAAGATCTACGAATGGCAGCCGGGGCCAACGACTTAACGTGCTTTTCGAGGCACGGAGGGGTCTCGATATGTAATGGATGGTCACCCATCCACGAACCGACCGCGGCAAGCGTAGCTTGCCCTGTGATTGACCCGTACGGCTGTTTTAGCAACGAGCCTCTCTAAATTTATGTCTTCGATCTTTAGGTTCTAGGATGCTGGTTTCCTCACGATGTTTTTCTTCACCGTTTTGAGAGCAGCGGTGATGAAATAAAATACACAAAGTAAAGTGCGCCTGTCTGGATTCGAACTCAAGACTAAAACTCGTCAGTCGGGGCTAATACCACTAGCAACCACTGCACCACTGTTCTAACTACGTATTTTACCTACTTTTTCAATATTCAAATAAATTTAACTGAAAAATAAATATTTCGGTTTGACAGCTTTTTCATAGAAAATATGTCAAACTGTTATTCATCAGATAAAAGTTAACTGATTACTGAAAAATCTGATAAAAGTTAACCGATTACTGAAATTAATTTGTCAACCATTTATGAATGTTGTAGCAGATAAAATCAGGAATGAAATTATCCAGAAAATAACCGGAGTTACCGACATAGCTTGCAGAGTAAGCAAACTAAAGTGGCAGTGGGCTGGCCATGTCTGTCGAAGGACCGATGGCCGGTGGAGCAGACGAGTCCTGGAGTGGAGACCGTGTACCGGCAAGCGTAGTGTGGGACGCCCCCCAGCTAGATGGACGGACGACATAAAGAAGGTGGCTGGGGTAGACTGGATGCGGAAGGCGGAGGACAGGGTGCTGTGGCGCAGTCTGGGAGAGGCCTATGTCCAGCAGTGGACTGCGATAGGCTGAGTTGATTAGCAGATAAAAGAGAATGACTGTGACCTTTTTATTTCGTTCATTTTTTATATTATCAATTCCATTTCCAGGAGTTATTATAAAACCTTGTTGTATTAAAATGGGAGCAGCATTCATCTTATAGAAATTTATGTATATTACAGCAGAGTCTTTGTTCATTTTGTAATTTACTTCTACGGACACAATGGCTTCAATTTTTGTTTCCTTTTTATCACAATGCTCAGTTCCTTTTTGTACAATTATGTTTTATGTTCATAATACAGGATAAAATTAATTTCAAGATTAAATTGTGTGCCCAAAACAGAAATATGAAACATAAAGGCAAGTGTCCACAGTAGTCATGAGCTTAATTTGTAGAAACAAATGTGAAAATAAAATTAGGGATTAGGTTACACACTCCCGTTTCAAAAATTCAACTCGTGTTTAGACTACTGAGAAACTTTCAACTGGTTTACTTAACCAACTTTCAAGCGAACATTTCAGCGGTAAGACACCACGTTCGCTATTGCGTCTTGCGCTGTGGTGTATTTCCGTCAAATCCTCATTAGTAATTCAGCAGGGCACACACGTGCGGGCAAGCCTGGAGTTTGTCGGTAGTGTACACACTCACTCATGTATTCCAGGAGTTACTTCAGGATCACTGTTGGGTAATATAATGTGACGGTGTGTTTTAGCAACTCATGCGAGCGTCGTATAAACTTGTTTATTTATGTTGGCTATGTCGTAGGTAGAATCTGGAGAGATACTATAGGTCGACTGCTTAACTGAGACGTTGCCTGTGGTTGATGCGGAGTGGTGATTGTTGTCACAAGTTGAAGAATCAGCACTCGCATCACGTCACCACACCGCGCTACTACCTCAGGCAACGTCTCAGTTAAGCGGTCGACCTATAGTGCGTAACGTAGTTTTTGCTTAGTCTAACCGTGCTTCTATTTATAAGCCCCCTACTAATAAACGTTGTATAGCGTCTCTAGTTACACAACGCATTGTCTTTTTCTTTCGAAATTTTCGAAAGTCTGACTGACGACTGAAAGAGAGAAATCGGTGAAAGAGAATAAAACTTAATAAAAAACTCTTTCAGAACTAGCGTTAGCCGAAAATGTGTATAAGAATTTCAGAATTTCGTTCATTTGCAGTGAATATAACTTCGTTTCCATTCAATTTATTATTTAAATAAAAAAGGAAAAATTGTAAAATCTGTTCAACAAACATTAGGCATTTCGGCCCCGTTTCTTGACATTGCTCTGGGGAGCAACCAGCTACAAAGTTAACAATTTCTACGGCCAGAGTACCTACTTACGTTATACAAACTTATATTATTTTTTCGCGAACAAAAGTATTTCCATTTCGATAGAATGAATGGAAAAGTTTATCAGCAATTTATTGTTTGTTTGCCGTGAGGTTTGGTGCTGGGGTCATGACCCTTCGAGGGAACAGTAAAGTGCTTCTTATTTGATGTTTTCAAAACTATATGTATACTGCATAGCCTTGTTCAATGACAGCCGGGACCAACTGCTTAACGTGCCTTCCGAAGCACGGAGGGGTCTCGGTATGTTATATATATATATATATGTATATGAGGTCGGTATGTGGATGGGTATCCACAGAACGACCTCAGCAAGCGTTCCTTAACCTTAAAGATTAACCCGTGCGGCTGTTATTATTTTGCCCCCTGTTTTCAAAACTATTGTATCGTAAAACGTATACCTAATTACCTCCCTACTTTACAAACATGTTTTGAGTTAGGTTAGTAAAGTTACGAGGTAACAATTCCATCTGTTTGGATAAACATGTTTCTCAAATCAAAGCGCATTTGAAATACTGAAAATGAAAAACCCTGTATAAAGTACCTGCTTAATGACATAAATGTACAAAAAGTTATTTTCTCCATATATTTGGTTTCACATCAAAAGTTGTATGAATTATATGAATATGGCGTTTATTTATTAAAAGTTTATCAGTATTAAAAACAGCAGTTCAAAAAACCCTTCTCCGAAGAATTAACTAAGCTTACTTTGAAACTTTAGCGGCGCGCGGGTGCTCCCAGTAATGGGCAATTGTGGGCAAGACGATAGCGATATGTTTTATAGCCTTAACTTCGCCACTTAATAACTTACGCAGTTTGTGAAGCAATTAACGTTACATTGTAGTGGGGGGGGGGGAACACAGGTGTACCCTCTCTAAACAGCGTGTATCAACGTGATCATATTTATGTATGGGTATGGTGTACCATACCCATACATAAATATGATCACGTGAACCATGAAACTAAAACTATACAAAACTAGCAGCGCCCCGCGGCTTCACCCGCAGAAGTTTCGAAAGATACATTGCGCCATCTATTATCATAATATCGTTATTGTTGTTTTCCTCGGGAACAGCACTTTTTTCCAGGATGAAAGGTACCCTGTGTCTGTTTCTGTACACCTGACAACGTATATGCAAAATTTCAGAATGATCGGTTCAGTGGTTTGGGCTCAAAAAGGTAACAAACAAACTTACTTTCGCATTTATAATATTAGTTAGGATTAGGATAATCAGCCGTCCCATACATTTGGGTCGAATAGGTATTGAAGTTTTTTATGGGACAGTTGATATTTTTTTCGCGATTACGATGTGGGTCCCACGGAGAAAGTTGTTCAGTGTGATGGTTTGTAGGTACCACATGCTTAAATATGACCACACCTTTCTGATACACGTTGTATACTCCTATGAATAAGTATAGTATTATGGACATTATCTAAAGCAAATTGGTGGGTTAATAAATAAGCTTGCGGCTTATTGTTTCAAACGAAAACATGGACTTTTTAGTTGGGCATTATGGGAATAAAAGATTTTGATCAGAACCATAAGAGTTAAGAAATAATCTTTACAACAACTCTACTACAATAGGACTTAATTAAATAAGTTTTCTAAATTACCCTTTAACAGGCCAGCCAAGTAATTTGAGAGTTTGAATTGAGACTTTGTACAGTATAGTTTGTAATTAGCTTGGCTAAAAATTTTAACTTAAAATTATTATTCTTTCGTCTTTGACATTTTCGAGACCCTGGTGTCCTAGACCTTTGTAAGGCGTAGGAGGGGCTGAAGTTAACTCGCAGAGACCCGAGTACTGGGCACGTGCACCCGAGGACAACCCCCGGTTGGTGTGGTGATAATTGCAGGATATGGAAACAAAAATAATTATAGGACTATGAGTTAGGGTGACTAAAATGGACTGATGTTATATATACGTACAATACACGGATAAAATGGCAGGAGGTGACTTGCACACTCAATAATGGGCCCCCGAAAACGATCGCTAGCACATAGTGTCGTAGCGACAAGGGGGCAACATGTCCATATTATTATTATTCTTTAAAATACCTAATGTAGAAATATAAATTTAAAAAAGTAGTAAGCATTACTTAACTACTTGCCTACCCCAAAAGGAATTTATCAAATAACGACCGGTTTGCATTGAAAAGTGCCTTTATTTGTATAAATAGGTCAAGTTAATCGTTCCGTGACAATTCACGATCCGTAGGTAGTACGTATCCGCATTTATCCACTCCGGACCGAATGCGAAGCGATGCGGACGCCAGCGGTGGAATTCTTTCTGATATTTTCAATTCTGTATTGTAAATAAAAGTCGACGAAAACTTGTATTATTTTTGAATTGTATTGTATTTTGTTTGAATTTTTTCCTCTGACTATGTAGGGTACCTACTTTCGTCACGTCCCATTTTGTTTCGTTTTATTTACATTTTTAACAAGTCTTCTTAATTCACACTTCTATTAGGTAAGTATTATAAAAGCGAAAATAAGCTCTTCTGAACTAGGGTTAACATATCTCAGGATTTGTCCTGAGATTTCGGGATTTTTAGACTCCTAACAGGATTGTGGCCGGATTTTGGAAATCTCAGGATTTTTCAATAAAATGCAATAGATTTTTCAGTTTTTTTATTAGAAAGTTACAATAAACAGAAACAAAAATAATTAAGAATACTTAATTATCTTCTTTGACATTCACAAATTAACGTAATTAGCATGAACATATTTAAAAAAAAAAAGACGGGTTGCACTCCGGGAGTGCAGGCAGAAGTGAAAACTTGAATATTAACTTTGAAATAAATCAATTATTAATTGAATTTATATAAGTAACTCATTTTTTTTTCACTATTTCTGCGTCACTTTTTTCATTAATAGATGAACTTTGTTCAATTTCCATATTTTAAACACTTTATATACACGAATTTTACGAATACACAGCAGTGTGGCTACTACACAGACGGTCGAGCCATCAGCTGTCCATCCCTCCATCCATCCACTTCCACTTCGACTTCGACTTCCACTTCGACTTCGACTTCGACTTCCACTTCGACTTCGACTTCCACTTCGACTTCGACTTCCACTTCGACTTCGACTTCTACTTCCACTTCGACTTCGGTTCCACTTCCACTTCGACTTCCACTTCGACTTCCACTTCGACTTCCACTTCGACTTCCACTTCGACTTCCACTTCCACTTCCATCCATCCATCCATCCATCCATCCATTGTGTCCGTGTGTCACTTCACTTCGGTTGGCGCCGCCGTAGAAAGAGAGGGGGGGGAAATCTCTCCTGACGGTCACGTGTCCTGACGCGATGTCCTGACGCGAGTTTAACATTTTTTACCCATTACTAAAAGTGTGCAACGCCGCTAAAGAAGTTTTCATCCCACCATCTCGGAAAGAGTATTTTTAATCTTCAATATCTGAGTGGAAAAGCCGTTTTTATTCTCTAGAGGATAAAGTAAATTGAATTTAGGACATCGTGTGCACTAAGTTTGTGAATTAAAAAAAACATTAAACCTATTTACTGCTACCTCTATGGTGCCGAATATATCATACAACTTTTTTTTAATTTGTTAAAAACTCAGACTCGGAACCTTCTTGGTGTTCTTTTTTCAATTTGCTTTGTACGCGGTTCTTTACGCGGCATTTTTTCACGTCATTGTTAAACCTTATATTAAATAATAATAATAATAACATTTAATTCAGAACAATGTCCATATTTCACAACACACACATTTTACAAACACATCAAAAATAAAACAAACAAAAACAACGCACACAAAAAGAAAAGCAGATAAAAACAGTTAAGGACACATTACACACATTTGGACCGGGAGGAACTCTCCACTACTCACAGTGCCGTATGCAAATGTATCCAGTGGCGCAGCAGTGGAGAGTCCCACCTGTCCGCGAACACACTTATAATACTGTTGTTACTGGACCTGACACGACTCAGCAGCGACGCACACTGCTTCCTTATAAGAGCATGAAACCCATCAGTGTGCGCTTCTGCGAACATAGTCGAAGCACTGCAGAAACGTGGCAGCCCCAGCAGCACCCTAAACGCGTTGTTGTATTGCACACGCAGGGCATTGTATGACCCAAGTGTGTAGTTAACCCACAGGCTGCACGTATAAAGTGTTTGGCAGTAAGACTTAAAAAGAGTCACTTTCACTTGATTACTGCTACGCGCGAACCTGCGGAACGAACGAACCTTAAAAACAAGAAACTTGAAAACAAGTGAAAAAACTAAAATGAGTGATTCTAGCGACGAGGAAGTTTGCTAGACGCCAACAGAATTGACTGAAACTGTTAATAATGCGCAAATGAGCTTTCTCCCTCAACAATCACGCGAGAAGTATTTAAAACAGTACGATATGTTCAAAATAACTGTAGCAACGTTACTTTAAAATTTTCTTAATTATACCTTAGTATTATTTTGTTATAATTTAAAGATTATTCTGTAATACTTACCTGTCATAATGTAGTAATTAATACCTAAACTGAAATAAAAGTGTACCTATCTTGTGATTGTAAACGTTTTTTTTTTTGCATTTAGTCATTTCCTCGCTGAGGTGGAATGAAAAGTTACGTGTTGCACTCGAGTGCAAAGATTTTTCACCTCGTGCTCTTTTGATTCCCTCGCTAACGCTCAGGATTCTAATTTTGAATCACGAGCGCAGCGAGTGATTCAAAATTGAACACGCGGTTAAAAAGCAACTTTGCACTCTTGTATAACAAATAACTATTACACTTCAAAAAAAATAATCTAATTTACCCTCGTTGGGTTTAAGATTTAGAATCTACTTATGTGCACAAAACCAATACCAGATTTTTCACAGAGTTGTGAATTACGTTTGCTACAAAATCTTTTTTTTAGACTTTTAATGGAAATCTAGCTTTTTGTCAGGACTTTTCAATTTTCCATCTAGTAACCTGCTCAAGTAGGTACGCATAATATACCTACAATCAGACTATTCTGAACGTAGGTTTATTATGCGTACCTACTTGAGTAGTGGTTCCCCTTTTCTATTCCACGGCAATCGTGCGAAATAATCCTTCCGCACGGTTTACCCGGTCAATCGAGACGAGCATAATATAGACGAATATTGTGATATCGGAACGCAGCTGTAACATTATCTATGACTGTATGTTTGGTTTGTCTATGGCAGTTTCCGCTCGCTCGGGACAAATCAGTTTTTGTGTAAACTGTTGAGTACTAATTGAAACACTTTTTCTAGGTTACATAGTATAGGTTATTTATTACACAAAAACTGATTTGTCCCGAGCGAGCGGAAACTGCCATAGACAAACCAAACATACAGTCATAGATAATGTTACAGCTGCGTTCCGATATCACAAATATAAACACCCCTAAACTTATAATTGTACACATATTCGATACAGGCCGGCCACACTCAAAGCTTGCTATGTTATAAAGGCCAGATCAGGCAAATCCCAGCGGCCGCAGCCGAGTTCGCAATTTGTTAGAACATAATATTCTGTAACATTTAACACGACATGACGGATTAATACGCCCACGTCGAAAGTAGTAAAATAAGTAATTTTAATGCTTTACTGAGTTCGGAAGGCAGTCTAGTCATGTCAGATAAATTCCAAATTGGTCAATGTTTTACAAGACTGAAAGGTTATGTAACAGTATACCTACATACTATAAATAAAAAAAGACGGGTTGCACTCCGGGAGTGCCGGCAGAAGTGAAATCTTGAATATTAACGTTGAAATAAATCGTTTATGAATTGAATTAATATAAATTTTTTTTTTCACTATTTCTGCACTCGATGCACTTTGTTCAATTTCCATATTTTAAACACTTTATATACACGAATTTTACGAATACACAGCAGTGTGGCTACTACACAGACGGTCGAGCCATCAGCTGTCCATCCATCCATCCACATCCACGTCCACCATCACCGTCCCCGTCCCCGTCCCCGTCCCCGTCACCGTCACCGTCACCGTCACCGTCCCTGTCCTCGTCCCCGTCACCGTCACCGTCACCGTCACCGTCACCGTCACCGTCACCGTCCCTGTCCTCGTCCCCGTCACCGTCACCGTCACCGTCACCGTCACCGTCACCGTCACCGTCACCGTCACCGTCACCGTCACCGTCACCGTCACCGTCACCGTCACCGTCACCGTCACCGTCACCGTCACCGTCACCGTCACCGTCACCGTCACCGTCACCGTCACCGTCACCGTCACCGTCACCGTCACCGTCACCGTCACCGTCACCGTTACCGTCACCGTCACCGTCACCGTCACCGTCAACGTCCGTCCGTCCGTCCGTCCGTCCGTCCGTCCGTCCGTCCGTCCATCCATCTATCCATCCATCCATCCATTATCGTGTCTCACTTGGTTCACTTCGGTTGGCGCCGCCGTAGAAAGAGGGGGGGGGGGGAGGAAATCTCTCCTGACGGTCACGTGTCCTGACGCGAGTTTAACATTTTTTACCCATTACAAAAAGTGTGCAACGCCGCTAAAGAAGTTTTCACTTCAAAAATGTCATGCTTAAAACATTTGAAATAAAAATGTGATTTTGTAATTTTTAAGGAACCTAAGTAGCAGCCAGGGGTTAATTGTAGACTTATTAAATATAAATTAATTATAATAATAAATTAATTAATCAATTTATTTATTTATTAAAGTACTAGCTGCGCCCCGCGGTTTTACCCGCGTAAATGTCGATCCCGTGGGAATATCGGGGTAAAAACTATCCTATGTCCTTTCCGGGGACTCAAACTATATTTATACCAAATTTAATCTAAATCGGTTCAGCGGTTTAAGCGTGAAGAGGTAACAAACATATAAACACACACACACACACACACTCACAAACTTTCGCCTTTATAATATTAGTGTGATGTGATATTTTCGTGTATACAGTCTGTGTGATCGTGTTGTGCTTCTAAACCAAGCAACAGAACTCTATTCTGGTAGAACAATCTTCAAGAAGTTGTCATAGAAATTTTTTCTAGTAGAGTAGCGTCGCGCCTGTTTGCGGGAGCCTTTATATCAAAGGCCGAGTAATGTACACCCACATTGAAAGTAGTAAAGGAACGAGAGCTTGGGTGCTATAGATATTTTTTTCGGATAACTGCTAACAAGGTCTTGTAAAAGTTCTAAAAGTCTAGTCATGCCAAAAAACATGCCTAATTGGTCAAACATGACAAGTTTTACAGTCCAGTAGAGCCCAGTCATCGAGTAATTAATCAAAATGTTGCCAAAAAATAGAAACGTGTCTGTAGACATTTTGAGTAAGTTTTATTTTTGTAGAATTACAAAGAGTGTAGCAAGAAGTAATGCCCATCAATGTCAACAGTATTTTTGCACGTAATTTAATTAACTCGATATTGATTCAAAATGAGTAGAAGTATACAAGGTTTACAGGACTTATTATTATCAAACAAGCGCGCGAAGTCCACCGTTTTAACATTTTTATGCTTAAGTATGCTTTTTCGTTTTATGTTTTCACAAGATTTTTATCGTGTTAAATCTCATACCTACAAGTTTATTGTAATTACGTAATCTGGTTAACACATTAAAAACGGCACTTTGTTACTTGTGAAAATAAAATGGAAAACGTGAAAAATAAAGAAGCTTTTTTTACCTATAATATATATTTTTTTATGTCTGTAAGGTTTGTACACATAATGCTATGTTTTAAGATAAATCTGTTTCACTTCGTTTACATTTCCTAAATTCAACAAACTTTAGCACGACTAAAATGTAATTTAGAAAACATCTCGGCGACTTTTTCGTGGGAGTCTAGCAAGCAATTTATTTCTCATTCAAGAGCAGCCGCATTTTTTTTTTCTGTTATTTTAAAAACGCTTGAATTTTTTAGTTTTTTTTTATAAGGAATAATTAAAGGAGCAATTTGCAGATTTTTTAAAGCATATTTTTATATGAAGAATACCTGTGGCCTAGTGCTAGACTAGACCTAGTCAGTTGGATCTCAACCACGAATCACAAAACTACCGATATTACCCGCAAGCCAAAATTTTGGGGGCATTAATACACGACAAGCCATGATTTTGGGGCCATTAATATATGACAAGCCAAAATATTGAGGTCGTCCCGTCCCCGCGGCGTAATTTTTACTCTCATTCCCAAATCCTTATGAATACTTTAACAAACTCCGAAATATCAACTCGATGAAGATTATGTATGGATGAACACGAATTCACATTCGTCGTTAATGGAATTTACATGTACATCACAGCCTGGCCTAATTTCAACTTTAAAATCATGATAGCAAAGTTGATTTTAAGTTAACACAAATGGACATGAAACATATTCAGTATCAGTGGAAATTGAGCTATGTGTTATTAAATTAAGGCTTCTAATCCCAAAGCATGATAATACGTATTGATGATATGAGTTTCACTAACGGAGCGTAAATATTTAGCGCTCTGTGTTTTGGGCTTGTAGCGTTTTAATACTCATCTTTAATATAGAACGTGTTTGTTTGTCAAAACAAACAGGGCGCACTTGTTTTATGATATAATGTTTGTTTAAATCATCTAAGATAATTTATATATTATACTAGCGGCCCGTCCCGGCTTCGCACGGGTTTAATTAGCGAAATCGATTCAGCTGCTCTCGATTCATTTTTATATTATAGATTTCGTAGATATTGGCATGTTTAAATGTCATGCTTAAGTAACACTAGTATTTTCAATGTAAATAAGAGCTATGACTTTTACTTAAAGTGTACATTGATACTTATTTGTTACTTCAAAATTGACCTTACTGATAAAAGTTTACTAAGCTACGGTTTTTCGTAGCTCTCGTAGCATTGCGTAGCAGCGCGTAGCATTGATTTTTGCGTTTTGATCTCTCTTGAATATCATCTCTTTCTCAGTATTTTTATAAAATCCTTGTATATGTATACGTTACACTATTAAATCACAATCCCTCACAGTCTAGCCTTAAAACCAATAACTTAGTAACGACCTATATCGGAATTCCCTTGGAATCTATGCGGGAAGTAATTACCGGTAGTTCCATGATTCATTAGGGCTGCACTGTGGGCCCGCCGGCTCAAGTGGCGACATCTATCGAGTAATGACGCTCTTCTCACTTGGCAAGCTTCTTCAAGTGTCTGTTTAAATTGCTGGTACTTACCATGATTTTGATTTGGAAATGTGTTGCTACGTAATTGGAATTGGACGTTGATTTCTATGTTTTACCTACAGCTTGAATGATTTGTATTAATGCGACACTAAGAAGTGATAGAGTTGCAAAACACAGCTCCCAAATGCCCAAAATACTCGTCATTTTGTGCTATTGTAACTTTTGACGTTCGAAAAGAGCCGATTCTCAGCCTACCTTTTCATAGGTTAATACCGTAATAAACGGCCCATAAAATAAAACAAACAAACAACGCAATATTTAACTGCACGTGCACTAAGGGGCCGTCTCCACGAGCGAGAGAATTTCGGCGATATTATCGTCGTGGCACGTCTTTCTATACACTCTCTTAGAACGTGTCTCCACTCGGCGGCGGCGAAATAATTGCGGCGAAAATTTGATGGCACGGCGAGACTATCGCCGCGATTCTCTCACTCGTGGAGACAGCCCCACAGAGTATAGGATACGTCCCCTAATCAATCATTGTTGCAAACTTTTGGGGTCGACCCGGAAGCACACGGATAGAATAGTTATATTATTTACATGTTTATACAAACAAAGAAAAGTTTTGATTGTTTCTAAAAGACCGGTACAGGAGAATCATAAAACATGAATTATGTTAGTTTGGAAACGAACCTCTATGGCAACTCGGCTCGGTCATGCTTACACCAACACAACATCAATTCGCCTGTATTGAATTAACAAGAAAAGTTTGAAATCTAAAATCACAAAGTAGAAAATTCGTAGAATAATTTGTTTTCACAGACACACAGACTTGTATAAGCCTCTCCCAAAGTATTGAATTATGAAATCTTATGAAATTCAGATTCTTTGTCCTCGCGCAAGTCCGGATCAAAGAGATTCGGATTTAACATTCAGCCAGTTGTTCTGGTTGCATCTATTTCAAATGTTAAATATGTTTCAAAGAGTTACTAACCGGAGTTTATGAAACCAAGGTTTTAACAGATCAGTAAATCTGCTGTAAATTAAAATTAATGTTAGCTGTTGTGAATGCTATACCTACATATAAAAAAAAGACGGGTTGCACTCCGGGAGTGCCGGCAGAAGTGAAAACTTGAATATTAACGTTGAAATAAATCAATTATTAATTTAATTAATATTACTCATTTTTTTTCAATATTTCTACGTCACTTTTTTCATTAATAGATGCACTTTGTTCAATTTCCATATTTTAAACACTTTCGGTCTTATTCATAAAAAAAGCCTATTGAAGTTTTAAACCATTCATTAGTTAAAATGCTCAATAGGCCTTTAAAACATTCGATAAAATTTTGTATTCATAAACGCTTCATAAACGTTCTATAACTAGAATGTCCTACAACTTCTAAATGTTGCCATTATAATGAAGTCATCCAACAAATTGGCCAACACTTAAATCGGCATACGAGAATATCTGTCTACGAACCGAATATTTGTGTCCATAGATATTATTACTATGAAAAACTAATTTATTGTCTACCTACAGTTTCAACAGTTTTGACGCGACAACGTCATGGTCGTCATGGAAACAATATGAATATGTCAATGAATGAATTTGATATTGTATGTGTCAAACTAAAAAACTTTTGAATATTTTTTTTGTATTTAAAATAAATGAAATTAAGACCGGAGACTAGTTGCAATAAAGGGCAAAGAATTGAATATTGGTTGGAGGAGGATAAGGTGTGTACGAATAGCTTCAGAGAAAAGGAACCCCCCAAGACTTTAAAGATTATCGCCCGAGCGCGCTCGAGCCCGCCGTCGCTCGTCGCTCGAGCGATGGCGGGCTCGAGCGCGCGCGCTCGGGCGCGTCACGTGGCTCTGGCCTCAAGCAGCTCCCTCCCCCGCTGCCGCGCGGCGCGGCGCATCCATCTCTGCCCGAGCATCCACCGATCCCACTCAAATATTATTTGCAAGTTTTTAAATAATTATAATATGGTATTTTTTCGGCTTGTTGCCCGAACCGTATCCCAAGAATAACTTAACTTACAAAAAGACACTTTCCGTGCGATTGAGGATACGAACCCGCATCACCAGGCGCCAGCCGATCACACAGACCGCGCCTTATACCACTAGACTATTGAATCAGTTAGCCATCTTAACGAAAATTTGAATAGCTTTACTCCTTTTATCGAACAAGGTTGATAACGGTCTAATCTTCTAGATACATAACATAATCAGCCTATAACGTTCCCACTGCTGGGACACAGGCCTCCTCTCTGTGAGAGGGAGTGGGCCGTAATCCACCACGCGGGCCCAGTGCGGGTTGGTGGATGTCACATGTCTTCGAATTTTTGGTTCTAGGACATGCCGGTTTCCTCACGATGTTTTCCTTCACCGTTTTGAGAGTAGTGGTGATGAAATAATTTACACAAAGTAAAGCGCCTGTCGGGGTTCGAACCTACGACCTACAACTTGTAAGTCGCGGCTGATACCACTGGGCCACCACTGCTCTCGATATTATCTATCTTCTAGATATTAAGGTTTAAATTTCAACTTCCACCACGTATTATAAATACTAACACCTTACCGTCTTGTTTTACAAAATTCAATTCGTAACTCCTCAATTTACTAAAAGATAAGGTTGAAATTTGCATAGATTTCTTGTTTGGTTGAATAGAATGTGCCTGATTCCGATTGTTGCACTACCTACCGTAATTTTACTTCAGAAACTTAACTAGCTGTATGAACTGCGTGTTAAGGTTGAATTTAGAATACTTCTTCGCCTTATTTACTAAACTGTGATTGAGGGTATAATTATTTTTCAAATCGTTTCGTTTTCGTGTCGATCCGCTTGTGCGTAATTATCTTCGTCGAAATATTATCCAATTTATTAAGTTTTTAACAGTTGATTATATTAACCGATAGTATTGTTCGATTAATAACTTTTTGAAGGCTAGAATTAAATAAACTGACGACTGAGGGAAACTGACCAGTGATACGCGGACTCTAAAATTGTTGTTCTCTGGGAACAGGAACAAAGCATAAAGAACGAGATATGGCCATAACGGTAAGATTTACGTTATACACATATATGTATTTATTGTTGCAATCATGTTGCATTATTACTGACAAGTTGGATTTTTTTATGTATTCCTAATATTATTATTTTCGTTCCAGAGAAAAACAGTTCGTAGATGGATACAAAGGTATCATGCAACTGGTGATGTGAAATGTGATCGCCAAGGCCCTCGCTCAATAATTGTTTACACTAATGAATCGGGGCGACACCGTAATATTGTGGAAGTTCACTCAGTGACACCCTTCAAAACTACGCGTTCAAGTGTGACTTCGAGAAGTGATAGACAGTGACGGCCATCCTCTCCGTTATTAATAAGCAATTTACTCGGCAGATTTATTGTGTAACTGATCTGATAAAATTACATTGGAACGTATGAGCAAGTGTTAATAATTCCCAATATTTGTGGAATCATTAATTCGTAGTTAATCAAAAATAAACAACCTTTATTATTATCAATCCAGATGCTTTTGTTTACAAGTAGTCTTGTAACCGATGATGGCCTTGATGGCCGATGGGGCCGAAAGGTTCTGGAGTGGCGACCGCGTACCGGAAGGCGTAGCGTTGGAAGGCCTCCCACAAGGTGGACCGACGACCTTGTGAAGGCCGCAGGAACTCGTTGGATGCGAGAAGCACAAAACCGGTTGAAGTGGAGGTGCTTGGGGGAGGCCTATGTCCAGCAGTGGACGTCTTTCGGCTGAAATGATGATGATGATGAGTCTTGTAATGTGTGATGCACCATCTGACCTCACATATTTTTATAATTTCTAATGTTGTGTTAAATAAGGGTTATCAGAAAATGTGATAAAAGAGAAAGATGTATATTGCTATACTTTTATAGTTTAGCATGTTGGTTCTTCCTCTGTAATTCACAGGCACAAATGACAACATTTAATTTTTTAATCTTTTTTTCCGATAAGATCATACAAAGTATAAAAAATTAATGTTTTCACAACTTTAAATGAATAAATATTATTGTAGTTGTTTCTAGAAAAATCTATAAATGAACCGTTATCTAATGTTAAACATTCTAAACCTCACCCAGGGTATCTATTTTGTGTTTAGTTAATATTCTAAGTAAATAACCCCAATTTAACACACAGAAAACTGTATATTCAACCGTGAAGTGAATTCCATGAAGTCCTAGAAATGTAATTAGAGAAATAAATGAATATTGTTTATGCAACATGCCTAGTTTTTCTTACAAACCTCATACCTACTTCAACATTTGATTTCTTAAATAATAATTAACAAAAATCACATAATAACCTATAAAAGAAACAAAAAAAAACAAAAAAAGAACTTCTCGTCCGAGGATTTGAACTCGAGACCATCGAATTGTTAAGCCGCTGTCTTAACCACTAGACCAACACGCCATATACAATACGTTACAAAAAACTTTTAATGTTATTACCAAAAGGGGTTCCTTTTCTTTGAAGCGGACTGTACCTACTGTTACAGCTAAAATGTGTTCAAAGTAAGTTATGTTTTGTAAACCTTCTCAATTTCTTATACTTATGCTTGCTTTTGCTTCTAATCCTTAGATTTTTTGGAAGAATTGGTCAGGGAGAGGTCTCCATAATAGAAAATAAAAACACTGACACAAGCACTAACGCTAAACAGGGGCAGCCTGGCATGATTTACGAATTAGGTGCCTATCCAATTTACAATTTTACGAAGAACTTCGTTTGCCTGTACAAAACTCATTGTAACAAAAAAAAAACCCACCATAAGAATAATAATGACTGTTATTTTGATGCCGCTACTGATTAATTAAATCAGTGTAAATAAGATAATGAAGAGAAAGAATTTATAACATTATTTTTGTATTTCAGGTCAATAGGACTAGTAAGGATGGTGCTTCACTACGAATAGCAGAAAATGAAACGGCCTACAGAAGAGATGGCACAGATGGCAAATGAAAAGCAAACATTTTAAAAATGTTGTTCTGCTTGCACAAGTTTTAGAAGCCAAATTAGAGTTTAGAGTATTGTTCAGCCGTGAACAGGCAAGAGTGACATACGCCAGCGTCAGCATCAAGAGCGACATACATTCGTTCCACATAAATTAGTAATTAGTAAATGAATAAATTAGTCATCAAGCTGGAGTAGAGTTTGATTCATCTTCCATAATTCCTCTCACTATGGCCAAGACACCTTTAGCCATCACCAGTTCTATGAGTCTGTGGGACCGGCAATGACAAAACTATTTCCTGTGTACACATTGCACGACGTATTCAAACCCCTATTCCTACCCAAATTCTGTCTGTTCCTGTAGGTCTCCCGTAGGCTTGTATGATAGGTTAGGGTGTTAGGATAACTAGGGTGTTAAGTAGTTGCTGTAGGTTTATAATCAGTAGTGTGAGGTAACCATAGATACCAGGCTCAATTGTTACAAACTTAGCCACACTGTATGCATTTGGAATAACAGCCGTACTAAGCTGTAAGTCCCGGTGCGTACAAGTATTATAAAAATAAACTGATATTTGTATACAAGCTTTTTATTAATGAACTACTCTCTAAATTTCTTCTCTTTTACTTTAGATCTTGTTGGCTCAAAATATTGCCACTTCCACGTTGTCGTCGGTGGCAGCGCAGAGGTCACTTTGACTGCATGTTTTGGGTAGGACAAATAAGGCAGGATAGGAAGTGGAGCATGTTTTGCAACATAGCTTCACAGCCACACCCAACTGGAGCATCTCCCTGCAGGGTGTAAACTTCCGTGGTCGACACGGAAGCATTGTTTTCACACAAAAGCAGCAATGTCCCACAGTATTTCTTGTTGCTATAATGTGCTTCGTTATATTTTTCGTCGCTTCTATTTTGTATTGTAGGTAGGTATATAATAATAAACTAAATTGGTTAAACAGAAGTTCAAAATAAATTAAATACAACTGCGGCTCCTCGAAGTACTATTGTTTACGAAACTGACTTTTCAAACATTTGTACGTCAAATGTCATTTTCTTCGGCCATCTTTGTCGTGTCTCACTTGGTTCACTTCGGTTGGCGCCGCCGTAGAAAGAGATGGGAGGGGGGGGGCGAAATCTCTCCTGACGGTCACGTGTCCTGACGCGATGCCCTGACGCGAGTTTAACATTTTTTACCCATTACAAAAAGTGTTCAACGCCGCTAAAGAAGTTTTCACTTCAAAAAACTATATTGTCATGTTGGTAATAAGGATGCTACAAGAAAGATGGGAAACATTTGAAAACAGTGCAGCATCTTACCTGCATTCTTTAATTCAGGTTTGGTTACGATGAAACCTTTGTACCTGTATCTAACATAATCAAAATCTGGACCTCGAAGTAGGTTTAATCACTGGCTACCTAAGCAATATTAGTGCCATTCGATTATCTTATTCTTGCTCTAAATCAGAAAGAAAATACTCCCATCGTATTTATTGCAGTCATAAAAATAGAACGAAACCTTTCACACATTCACAAGTTTATAATAGCGGTCGCGTGACTAGCTCACTAATAGCGTTACGTGTGTAAAATAAACCAACAATGGAGGACTAAAGAGTCTTGTGATAAAATACATTTAATCTTAAAATAAGTTAGCTCCTTGAGCGGCGTTATTTTCCTCTCTCTATAATTTTTATGAAAGCTTAATTTTAAATGAACGATGTTATTAAAAATTCACGAAAGATGCCAATAAAGGGGACTACAGGACCTAAATGCAAAAAACGCAAGTATTATGCCTAAAAGTATATGATCGACTACTGTAAACAAAATATGACTGTATATGATATTCTTCAGGATATATATTACTTAGTGTGTTGAAAACATAATACAACTAATTTGATACGATAAAAAAAAATCATGAGGATATATCTAAAAACTTTCTTTTTACAATAAAAACCATACTACATAAAATCATTCTGATTTTTTTTCAGATTATTTCAAGCAACATACTAAAGCACTAGTGTTTTAATTTTTTAGTCCAAACAGTAGATTTTTTGTAAATAGATAATTGCTTCATATTTTGCAATAAATTACCAGCGTTGTGTCATCGCTCTCATCATCTCATCTCTTTTTTTTCTATGCAGTCCGACAGTGACCGCGCTTTACGTCATGTAATCCCCTTAAGTGAATTTTTTGTGGCTACCGTTAACGTTTTCCTGTCTGTGTGGAGGTTTTTAAGTGGAAGCAACCCTAATTGCTTAGGCGCCGTTCAACCGTTTAGTAGTTAGTGTAAAAAGAAAAGATAATGATCACAAGAGACGTCCTCACTCGACGCTCAATGACCTATCGCTTTGAGTACTTTACTTGCTTTAAAGCCTGTTTGTTGGATGTGCTGAAAGATGGCTCGAATAGTCTACGTTTTTTTCGTGAATGAGAAATTTTCATTGAGATTTCTCCGATGTCAAGACTAACATCAGGGAAATTTATTTCAATGAAATTTTCTAAAATATGAGGAGGATATACCAGTTAGTAGGTATGTATATATATTTACTTTCCTACTTCTTACTAATATAATAAACGCGAAAGATTGTGAGGATGGATGGATGTTTATAACTCTTTCACGCAAAAACTACTGAACGGATTTTGATGAAACTTTTCAGTAATATACTTAGTTTATACATTAAAATAACACATAGGATATTTTCATCCCGATATTCCAACGTGATCGAAACCGCGAGACGCTGCTAGTGTATCATAAGAACTGAAAGTTGTAAGTTAAAATATGAATTTCACCATTTACGAAGATATTTAATAACACTCCTCAATGTTATTAAAACATCTTGCTTCGCAGCTTCTGAGCTTTTAAAAGAAAAACTTAGCGTACCTGGTTTTAGTGTATTTCAGATCAATTTAGTTCTTACTTCGCTTACAAATTTGTCTAAGTTACTGCTGGGAGGAAATTATTCTTTATTCTATTTTAATTTAATTCATTTTTATCATAACACGGCGCCAGATCAGTCTAAATAGTTACTAAAAAAACTGAACTCTAATAAGATTTTAGGTAGATGCGTACTTCGTTTAGGTACAAAATGTTTAATAATATTCACCTGCCTGGATTCAGTCTAATTTTCCTGCTCTGCGTAAGGCAATGTCGCCATATTTGCTCCTCCAAGTACAACTCCCTCGTTTGCCTACAATATTTGCACATCTTTTGTGCGACACAAAATTAACATATTATTTTATCTTACATTTTTGGTTTTATTATAATAAGAGTAGGTACCTACACTAATTAGATTCCTAATTAGCTTAAAGTTTGGCTGGCTTTACGCCAGAAAAAATCAGTAAAATATTTTTTTTTAGTTAACTTTTCCTAACATAAAATCAGTTTCTAGTTCCAATGCAGAAAAAATGCCAGCCTTCGACATCACTATCTCGATCAGTATAAACTGTCAGTAAAACGTGTCACTTCTATTGACTCGCGTGCCAACGGAATGTTATACGGGGGTAATGCTCAAGGGAATGGATTCGGAAAGCGTAGGAATACCTGCGTGTGACAGTAAGTAGGCGGATACAAACGGACAGGTAGAACCGATCAATTAATGTCGGATTCACGAACAAAACGGTTACTCCATGCCAATGCGTGGTTAAACTGGACAAAATAATATGTCACAGGCAAGTTTATTTATGTGAGCAGTAGTGGCCCAGTGGAAACGGTCCCTAATTACGAGTTGTACGTCGTGGGTTCGAATCCAGACAGGCGCTTTACTTTGTGTAATTTATTTCATCACCACTGCTCTCAAAACCGGTGAAGGAAACATATAACCGAACTTTAAGTTAGTCGGGTTTTAACTGCCATCGTCTTTTGTCAGTACAACTGTATTAAGTATAAGGTTTTTTTTTGCGATTACCAAGACAATGTTACCTACATTGTCTTGGTTACTTGGTTACGTGGTACTTGTATGGCATGTACAGTCACGAGCATAAATACCTTACATTTACGCAACATTCAAAAACGATTTTCTCGTGACGTGAAATAACAATTTAAACTTTAGAGAAAACACCCATTCATAATAGTTTGAGTTCGAGTACCTATAGGTACCTACTATGTTCGTAACACTATAAAATTTCTATCAATACTTTGGGAGAAAATGGCTTTTGAATCTTGCGTAAGTGTAAGGTATTTATGCTCATGACTGTACATGCCATACAAGAGTATGTAATGTAGATAGGTACCTACATACATTACATACTTGAATTATAGGTATACTTCATGTAGTATAGCCGAGTTCCATTCATGAATATCTGTGTCACACTAGCAACGGACGGGCATATAAGACATCTGCAAACGGTCGAATACTTAACACTCAGTTACCTGTCAATGAGCTGGTTTCGAAATAGATGCCGTACAATTAGGTATAACTTCGTGCTTTGTTGTCTATTTGTGTAATGTATCGTTTGAAGACGACAAAGACAGAATGATGTTATAAATACGTTTAGCGCTAAATGCCTTTGGAGATTTGTCGTGCAAGCCAAAAGCAATACCAAAAAAAAAAGCCTATTTTTTATTAATATCGGATAAATGTAACCTACCCTTTTAAACCCCTTTCTAAAACTGCTTTCCACATATTGCGTCATAGATTGCACTTGCAAACCCGTGATGGTGCTAGTGGATGCGGTAGAGAGCCACCCACGACAACTATCGAACTTTCGAACCATCAGTGGGCGAAACTTTGAGGTTGAACTACATATTAAGGTGAATGGGTAGTTGTAGCCCGCGAAATTCAATTTTTCTTAAGTTTTTTGCAATTTTCAGGTCAGTGTCAGGTTGTATCTTGATGAAAATTTGATTCGCGACTATAACAGGTACGTATTCACAGAATTATAATCTTCAGAATCATTAATACATCTGTTTAAGTTAGATTTCTACCACCAACACTTTTCCATACGAGATTTGTTCTTAACGGTAGAAATCTAACTTAGAAAGATGTATTAATGATTCTAATTATTATAATTCTGTAAATACGTACCTGTTATTGTCGCGAATCATATTTTGATCAAGATACAACCTGACACTGACCTGAAAATTGCAAAAAACGTAAGAAAAATTGAATTTCGCGGGCTACAACTACCCATTCGCCTTAACGGAATAATATGTAGGTAGGCTATTCATCCTTGTGGTTGTTTCGTAGTGGACTGTGGACACAGGACTAACTAACTTCTATCTACTATAAATATCTAACTTACTTGACCTATGTAGTCTATATTTAGTCGAGGGGTCATGTTCTAAAAATTGTTCTCTACAAGTTTAGTGTCTCATTTTCGGTTGACTGACAACTTTATCCACAAAATTTTTAATCCCTACAAAGTGAGAATAATGTCCATTCAGTTAGTAGATTGACCTTCTGCTCAAGCAGATTGGAAATATAATCACGGGAGCTGTTGTCATTTTGTACCGATTCATTTTACCAACCTAGAAATAACTGAATTAATCCACTTACCTATGCTCTGGCTGACCCATATCCCCAGCATATCCAGCTGCAGCAGCCGATGGTACAACTGCGCCCCGCGGGTGTGGTTCATGAACAGGTGGTAGAGGAAGGAGCCGCACCAGGGCGCTAGCGCCCCCAGCAGGTGGCACATCGATAGGAACCAGGCGCCGGGCCCGCTCCGCCACGGCAGCAGGCCTGGGAGGACCGCCAGTATGTACACCAGGGATACTCCTGTAACAACGATACAGAAGATGTAGGTAGTGACAAAAACTGAAAAGAGTATGCTTAGATGGTTTGATCATATTGAGAGGATGAATGAAAGGCGATTAACAAAAGATATGTACGTGGCAAATGTGAATGGAATCGCCGGGAGGGATCACTAAGGCGCCATCTCCACGGGCGAGAGAATCGCGGCGAGTCTCGCCGTGCCATCAAATTTGCGCCGCGATGATTTTGCCGTGTGGAGACACGTTCTAAGAGTGTGTATAGAAATACGTGGCACGACGATAATATCGCCGCGATTCTCTCGCTCGTGGAGACGGCCCCTACATGTCACCTTTCTGAAGAACATCATCATGTTCATGATGTTCTTCAGAAAGGTGAAATGTTAGGTGCATAGTACCTCCTCGCAACCGGCGTGCGTGTATGACCCGAATATGAACGTAAACGAAGCAAAAGGAGGTTGTAACTTGTAAGGATCGTAGCAGGTTGCGTTCTATAGTTTCTGCCTACCCTCCCATGGGAAGAAGCGTGAGGTTATGTTTGTTGTGTAACGAAATAAGTATGGATGTTGGTTTAAAACTTGGGCAGCATTTTTTGTTAGAATTATTAATAGAGGTTTTATAACTAAAATTGGGTTATGCAATCAGAGGTTTACAGGGTTATTTGCTCAAGCACTTTGCGGAAAAGTTATTATTATTGTAAATCCTACTAATATTATAAATGCGAAAGTTTGTGAGGATGGATGGATGGATATTTGTTCACTCTTTCACGCAAAAACAACTGAACGGATTTTGATGAAACTTTACAGTAATATAGTTTATACATCAGAATAATCTGTCAAATTTCTTGAATAGATTTTCAACTTTATCGCTACAGCATAAGGTTCAATTCAAAGTTGATTGGGAAAATTTGACAGTTTCGGGTAGCTTGATGTGCTGGCGTTTGTACATTATAAGGTTACATAAAATACAAATAAATTGATGTCACTACCGTGTCATACATTCTGTTACTCGTTATACTAATAGCTAAAAGCATGACCAACCTCCCCCCCAATTATGTCGGATGACGTCACTTGACATTGATTGTAAAATCAGTATTGTAAGCACGATGCGTGACTCGTATTGAACTATTCAGTCGCCTATGGTATGGAAATGATACAAAAAACCAATACTTTTGTAAGCCTAGACAGAGGCATGTATTGGATTCTTCTTCATATTAGTTGTGGCCCCAGTCAAACTCGCCTTTCAGTATTTTATCTATGTCACGTATCTTTTTCGTTTTTATCGATAAAATACCCAGTAATGTCTACATCACTAAATATATAAATTTTTCAAATTCAAAAATATTAAGGTATGATCATCATATTAGTATCGTCTGCTTTTAAAACGGTGAAGGAAAACACGTCGTGAAGAAACCGGTATATCCTAGAACCAAAAAAATCGACTATTTCATCTTCCAATCCGCACTGGGGCCGCGTGGTAGATGAAAGCCTACTCCCTCTCAAAGAAAGGCTTGTGTCCTAGCAGTGAGATCATTTATAGGATCATTATAAACTTACAACCTCTTGTTGCTAAAATGTTTTTTTTTTGTAAACAGCAGGGTTTAATCTAAAAAACAGCGCATGGCAAGATGGCAACCCTGACGCTTGGAACTTTTGCTTCCAGTATTATAGTTGTGTATAGTTACGTAGTGTAATTTAATGTCCCCTCTGTCATATCAACTCTGTATACCTACTACTACTAGCTGTCATTCTGGAGACAATAAACGTTAATTCTATACATATATTCTTCTATTTGAATTATAGTTTGTTCAGCTTAGAGCGCAATAAAAAAGAAATAAGAAAGGAAATACGTTTATTTGCGGCAAACATAAAAAAAAAAACAAGTTGGGGGAAAAAATGAGTCACATCCACGCAAAACGGCCATTGCTCAGCATAATGCTGAGACCCTATGCGAGACAGAGCCTCAGCGCTTAATTTCAGTGAAAGCGAGCTGGTAGACTTACCAGTTAAGCCAAGAAGGTAAACAAACTTCATAAAAGTCTGTTCTAGCAGGAGGAAGGTAAGGAGGGGTCTCAAACCCAAATTGAACTATCCATAAGTACTTAATTGGTTCTAGCACTTCGCATTTTATCTTCTAACTTAGGCCATTTCAGTCCCCTGTCTAACACAGATAATTTGCGAAAATGACTGGCAACATTAAACTCAATCACTACCTTATAGTGACTACCTCAATGCATGCTATCCACACATTAACGCAAATAATGTCTTACCTCTCTATACATGCCTAAAAACTAAGCTTTCTTATTAATCTTATTAGCACTCATAGTGGCATTTAACTTATTATCGCCAAGCGGTCGGTTGACTCTTCACGTGACCAGAGGGCTGGCCTATTTTTTGGCCAAAGAATCGGCATTGCCTGCCAGCCTTTTGGGCACGTTTCCTGTTGACAGCGATGCGGACACATTTTTTGATGCCCTTTGATTATTTCCCCTCCTTTTTATATACCTACTTGTACATATTATTATTTTAAGACTGTTAGCCTTTTAAATTATATTACGGTTAGTAAATAAATGTTAATCTAGCTTTATATCTACTAAGTAGATTGTTAAAAATAATCAATAAATGCGCGTATTCTCACGCTCCCAAACACATGATATTTCCCATACCTCACCGAAATCATTTTATCATCATTTAATCAACATGATCCACCCATAACCGGCCGTTGTAGTACCCTGTACGCAAAATACCCGCTTGGTCGAGGAGTTACGGACACCAGCCTGTCGTTCTACTACTAATCAGATTCCAGATAATTTGCATGTGCCATCTAACTTGCAAAGTTTTGCTGAAAAGCTTCGTTAGCGCCTAGTTTTCTATTGTTACATACACTTATATTTTATGTAGATAACTTTAAAAGGGCGTCGCGGCAGACCCCGTAGAAGATGACAGGACGAGCTGGACAAAACAAACGACCAGTAGTCCACATTAGCACTGGAATCATGGGAATGAAGTCATGGGAATATTCCTAGCAGTGTAACGATACAGGCTAACAGTAACTTTCAAAGCAGTTGAATCCATGCTGCTTATAATAGGTACAGACGCCAGCACATCAAGCTACCCGAAACTGTAAAATTTTCCTAATCAACCTTATGCTTTAGCGATAAAGTTGAAAATCTATTAAAGAAATTTTATAGATTTTAGTAGCTTGATGTGCTTGCTGTGCTGTACCTAATGAAGGTAGAAATATGTTCTATGCTTCCTACTAATGTGATGGTGTAGTATAGATCATTAGCTAGTCATTAAGACTTTTGGCTATGAGTGCTATTATTTTGTTTTCATAACTTCATGTCCTGAATGTAGGATGTTATTATAGTTGTGGCGGCATCTACATCGCCACATGCAAACTAAGCATCACACTGACGTCACACGCAAAATCCTGCATCACGCAAGCAGAGTTTATCGTGCAACTAGCATATATGCAACATCAATCGTCGGGCAGTTACCCACCAGACATGACGCCCGCCCGTCTGGTCGAAGGATGCTCCCTTTTCTATTCTTATCCACCCTGTTTCTCATACCTCTATATATTTACCATCACAGTATTAATAGGATTTTAAAAAAATGCCTTCCTAATTACGATGCTTTGAAATAAAGCCCATCCCAAGATTCGAATACAGAATACACGAGGGAAAACATAACCGGAATCTGATACCAATTAAATAATTCCGAACCCGTAGCTTTGTTCAAAATAAGTTGGTTTCAAAATACAAAAGAGGTTGTTTTTGTTTATTTACCCATAACACGGAGCCGTAGTTTCCAACTCGGATAAAATCAACACAATACTATTTTGTTTTCTGATAGAACAACTTTATTTACATATTTTTTGTAGGCTTTGGAGACAGGCTATGTTTATGAATCAGCCTATATTTGGCACGCTTCACGCTAGCTTCGTTTTTATATTGAAATCGTATAAGAACTAGCAACCCAATCTTGCTTTGCTTGAGGTTTTTCTGTTGTAGTAGTGTAGCTGTATTTGTGCATATTTTGGCTGTTGCTCGCGGCTTTAAAGAAGAAGGAATATTGTTTTTGTAGAAAAGCATTTGCTTTCAAAACGGTGAAGAAAAACATTGTTAGGAAACCGGCGACATGTTTTAGAACCAAAAATTCGAAGACATGTGCCATCTACTAATCCAAATTGGGCCGGGTAGCAGATTATAGCCCACTCCCTCTCGAAGAGAGGAAGCCTGTTTCCCAGCAGTGGGAACATTATAGGCTGATTATGCTATGCTTATACTATAAAAGAATCTTATTTTTTAATTCAAAACAGAGCCTATCCGTGTACTTTTGTTCAGACCCGTTCAATCAATTTCTGCGACAATATGTTGGTGACAATGCAATACTTTCTGCTTTATTATACTCGTATATACAGCAATACGGTTGTTTACCCGGACCTAACAATTTTCCACGATTACCAGTTTGGATTTCAGACGTCTTGCCAAGTTTTTTTATATACAAACAAACAAGAATACCTCTACTCGTGCTTTTATTGCTATGAGTAGGTTTTCCTAAACATTTAGATTTAGGTAGGTACTAAGAAGGTTTCTGCCAAAATCATTAAATCATAGATTTGGAAAGTATATATGTACTCGTATATACAGAAGAGTACTTATATTTATGTGTGTGTTATTATATAAACCGCTTATATTATTTATATAGGGATATTAAGTAGGTATAGGTATGTAAAGTAAAGTGGGGGTAGACGGCTCAGACTTTCAGTGTATATGCGGCGTCTCCCCGCAGACAGTAACTCACCTCCCATCTTACACCGCATGCCCTGTCACCTAAGAAACCTAATGGCTGCGTCAGCAAACGGTATTCGCGTTGCTAAATTTTGGGCAAAACAAATTTAAAAAATTCCATATATTTTTCGTGTTATACATATATGCCATCGACACGCTAAGAAGAAAAACATAGGCATGGGAAAATAGGTAGATGTGAGGGAGAGTTAAAAACATCTCTAAGCCTCAAGTAAGTACCTTGATTTTCATCAAAATCACACGTTTTGTAATCACTGATAAACAGTTTTCTGAGATACGACATCAGTTACTGTTTGTCATCCCTCTTGTAGATATGGAACGCGAGATGTGTCTCGTCGCCTTTGATACTGGCACATTTTTCTTAGTCTTATATCTTTGAAGACACGCCTCTGATATTGCATGCCGTTTGCTTTCTCTGAACAAAAGTTGGGATGATGTAGATAGAAAAATAGAATACTCTTTATAATGTACACCATATGCATTACAGATATAAATCTTCTCTCTCTTTTATTTTCTAATGCACCTACACTACCTTTTTAGTTATGATGCTGTCTTTCTAATCAAAGAATAGAATCGTCTTTTCTCATATCGGCACCACCTAAAAGGACATCATTCATTTCGAACCCAAAAAATTACATAATTAAAAAAAATGTCATGCTAAAACATTTGAAATAAAAATGTGATTTTGTAATTTTTAAGGAACCTAAGTAGCAGCCAGGGGTTAATTGTAGACTTTCGTTGTAATAGTAAAAATGCTGAAGATGTTATTTACCATAGGAAAACAGTACATTTTTCCGGCGCTTTAATTTTTTGCGTATATAATCTTCGACATCTGAATGATGTCCTTTGAAATTAATGCTCATAGCCGTAATAAAAACATAAGTCAGTCATTTAGGTGACTATAATCCGCGTAGAACTAGTTGGCCGCGCCTTAGGTATGTGAGCGGTGGGACGGAGAAGCGGGGGCGCATTACTCAGTACGTGCGTTGCGAATGGCCGCCTCACCCCTGTCCCCACCACAGCGGCCAACTAGTTCCGCGCGGCCTATAGTAGCTTACTACTCTGAGTACGCTGGACATAGGTAGAGTCAGCATCTTCATTCGTGGATGATATTTTATTATGTAAACGTCTTTCCTTTTATGTGTGAAAGTGGTAACCTAAGGTTTCGCGAATATTTGTAAAATCACTAAACGATTTCTTTAAATATTCAATCTTCAAAATGGATTCACGTTGCTGGCATGTAAATATGATCCGAATATGAATAGTAACAAACATATTTTGCTGTGAAACTATGAAGTCGCAATCAGTGATCGAATTTGTATAAATTGCAATTCCAATACAGAATTGAACTCGATCTGTTGTACGTCCTGCAGCTGTCACATACATTAGATTATGTATCAAGTCCTCGATTGGATACAAGATGAGATGTAAATTAAAGTGATGCAGGGGCGATGATCCGATGGCATTCATACACGATTCATTTATGAACGGAATAATACAAGGTGCCACGGACATCGAATCGCAACCTATTATATACTATGGATTCAGTACATGATCCTGAAACCCCCGGTGTTGACAATTTTCGTTGGTTATTTAAAAAAAAATCTTGTTCCATACATTTTGACCGCGTAGGTTATTAGCGCTTTTCTATGAAACAGCAGATATTTTTTTGATAACCTATGAAAAGTATCCACGCTAAGGGTCTACAATCATGTGCTGAATAATTGAAAGCTATACTAAGGGTCTAGAATTATGTGCTGAATTGATAGATCACATACAGTTGGCCACCCCTTATAATAGTAATAAATAATACCAGCCTATTACTCCAGGGGCTTTTGGCTAAGTAATAACAGCGGCACGGGCCGATCGATCCGATTAAGCTACGCTTGCCGCGAATGGTCCGTGGATGGGTGACGATCTTCTCATACCAAGACCCCTCCGTGCCTCGGAAAGCACGTTAAGCCGTTGGTCCCGGCTGTTAATCGTGGATCTTTAACCTTTCGTATGCCGGAACGTAGATCCACGCGAGACACAATGGCTTTTTAATTGTGTCTGGAATTACGGCATTCAACCGGTTAACAGTCGTTACGGGACGAGCCGTAGCAGCCCGAAAGTCTGACAACCAGCCTTACCAAGTTTTTTTTTTTTATCTATCCTGCGCTGTCCCACTCCTGGGCAAAGGCCTCCTTCCACTCCTTCCATTTTTCGCGAGCCCGCGCGTCCTCCCTCCAGTTTTGACGGAACCTATCCAGCTCGTCCCGCCATCTCCTACGTGGTCTGCTGCGACCCCGCCTCACTGTCTCAGGGCACCAATTCTGCACTATTTGGGCCCACAGTTTGTCCGGCATGCGGCAGACATGTCCTGCCCAGTCCCATTTAAGTTGAGCAGCCTTTTGAGCCACGTCAGCTATCTTTGTTTTGGAACGCAGTATTGTGTTTTGAACACGATCCGTTAATTTAACGCCGTTACCCAATAACTGGGTTGTGGATGTCTGATAGGCAGGCGCTGCATGTAAAATACTGGTATTCAGCTGCATCCGGTTAGATTGGAAGCCGACCCCAACATAGTTGGGAAAAGGCTAGGCAGAAGTTACTGTCCCACTGCTGGGCAAAGGCCTCTTCTAATACAGAAGGCATGATGAGCACTGATCACCACGCTTGCTCAAGACGGGTTGGCGATTTCAAACTTACTCGTATATTACGTATTAAAGGACCTGGACTGTCCTAATACATCACATTACATCATTTTGGCCATTTTGTAATTTCTTTATACATCATAATTACTTTGGTGCACGTTGGGTACATTTACGTCAAATTCATAAGGACGCTTCGAAATGTTGCCACTACATTATAAAGTGTAAAACGTACGTTTATTGAGGATGATATTCTCATAGCATGTACTGTACCTATGTCTATTTCCTGTTTAGTATATTATTCTATCACTTTTAAATTCAATTATTTTTCTGTACACTGTATTTTAATAATTGTTAGCTGCACCGTACGACGTCATTACGTCAGCGCCGGCTGTCGCTGAAAACCAGCGCTGGGGCTCTGTCCTGCATAGGGTCGCAGCATAATGCTGAGCGATAGCCGTTTTGCGTGGATGTGACGCATGTTTCCCTCTACGTTTTTATTTTATTTTTTTGTGTTTATGTTCTTTTTTGCGTCATTTTCACCGCAAATAAACGTATTTTCTTTCTTTCTCTCTTTCTTTCTAAGTATAAAACTTTAATTTCACTCTTTCAATTTTATTCGCAGAATGCAATATGCGTCACCCGAAAATGAAAATTCCTCGTAAAAACATTCATGATGCGTTGCTTAATAAAGCTTTAATAAATATGAAATGGAATGGAGTTCATGAGAATAGAATAATATTGTGTTCGCAAGTACAATGTCGGAATTTCTCAGTTATTTGACCAATAAACATTACATTATTCTAACAATAGGACTAAGTTTTGATGAAAGATTTATCAGTGTTGATGATGTAATGGTGATGCATAGCAAAAACTCTTACTAAAGTGTCTAAGGGCAGGTTGTTTCACGTCCACTTGATGCACGCGTATACCTACGTCAAAAATTGCGCTTATTATCGTCAAACCAAATTACAATTATTACTAATTAAATAATGGCCTTGACGTACGTCAAAAGTGACGATTACGTAATCGTTATTATTTGACGTACGTATGTTACGTTAACCAACCGTTTGAAACAACCGGCCCTTAGTCTATACCATTATTTTGTATACATTCCTGTCGCAGTTTCAGTAGTCGTAAACTATTTCCTACTGATCCTGCCCTTTGTGCCCCGAAAAATGCAACCATAGTGACCTCTGCGCTGCCACCGACGACGCCGTGGAAGAGGCGAAGTTTTGGGCTAACAAAATCTAATTTACTGTCGTGTTGACACGACGAAGAAGTAGGTAATCGTAACCACGGAATAACAAAAACAATTTTTATAATTCCGTGATCGTAACCGTCCTTTTATAAGTTCCATATCGAACAAACTGCCATTTAACATAAAATAAATTCCATGTTATTTTTCTACGTTTCGATAAAACACTTGACTTGTTCCAATGTTCTCACATTTAGTAAACTGCCGGCCGAGCGGAAAATATAAATTCATTTTCGACAAAGTGAAGACCTTTTTCATAAAGTATGAGAAATGTTTTGATTAATGTTTTCGATATTGTTTAGTAATGCCCAAGAAAAAATTATTTATTGTGTCCAACGAAGCCAATCGTTTACTGACTAAAGTTATTTACAATGATAATATGTTTTGAAGAAATATTTGATTTGGACTTAATTTACGGTTTATATGTACCTACTTAAATTGTGTATCGGGTAGGTAGGTATCAGCAAAATCAATTTGTAACGTTTCATGGGCATATATACATATTTGGTATAGTAAGCATATATTATAGGTATAGCGGCTCGGAAAGTACATTAATCCCCAACGGATTAATTTACTCCCGGTTATCACTCATAGATCTTTGACAGTAGTTACGGGTAGTCAGAAGCCCAAGTCTGACAAGCTGTCCTATCCAGGGGTATCATGTTACCCAGTAACTGAGTTGTGGAGGTCAGATAGGCAGTCGCTGCATGTAAAATACTGGTATTCAGCTGCATCTGGTTAGACTGGAAGCTGACCCCAACATAGTTGGGGAAAGGCTAGGCAAATTAATTTATTTAGTAGTTACTGAACGAGTTTTTATTTATTATACGATTAAATCACGAATAATCATACATTCTCGGGCAGAATAAAATGTTAACGATATATTTACGCAACGTATTTCGCGTTTATTTTATGAATTTTGTTATCTTGGAGCCTTTGGGTTACCTCGCCTGCAAACGAAATGGCGGGAAGATAAATGAAAAACTAAGCTTTTTACGTAGGTTTAAGATTTACTAAACGTAATATTGTCAAAGATAAAAGTGTGTAGACCGTATGTCTTACGATTTCTGTCTTCGCAAAAAATTAAAAAGCTGAAAACTCCGAGATAAATCCAAGAAAGAAACCAAAAGCGGATTGTTTTGGGACGTGTCGTGTGACGTAATGATTTGTTTACCGAGGCTTTCGCCCGTCTTTTCGTTGTTTGTCAAAGTTATATTCCATTCGCTCTACTTCACTTGACGCTATTGACAGATCGTGGGTAGCAAGACATGTAAGGCTTTAAATTTGATGTAAGTATATCGTTTTCGAAAAAGATCCGGAGCGACCAAGACGGCTTGCAGAGTAAGCAAACTGAAGTGGCAGTGGGCTGGCCATGTTTGTCCGATGATAGTCAGTGGAGCAGACGAATCCTGGAGTGGAGAACTCCAGGACGGAGACACACCACTCCGGGACAGGGCAAGCGTAGTGTGGGACGCCCCCCAGCTAGATGGACCGACGACCTAAAGAAGGTGGCTGGGACAAACTTGATGCGGAAGGTGGAGGACAGGGTGTTGTGGCGCAGCCTGGGAGAGGCCTATGTAGGTACAGCAGTGGACTTTCGATAGGCTGAGTTGATATCTTTTTGGAGCTAACTGTACAATCAAAGCCACCATACTCAGCGGCATCAGTCAACCAATATCATGAGACCATCCTAGAATCCATAGGTAGGTACTCAGTGTAAGGTAAGCAGATCGACCACAGAAACTATGTACACATCGTCAGCTAATGTCTCCTTAGGACACTTTGTTTCCACAGAAGAAGTAGCCAGAGGTGAATTGCAGCTACGTACATCCACATTCGTCAACTTAGTTTTTCAATCGAAGTTTGCAATACCTTGTCACTTTTGTAGCTTAAAAATAGACATACCTAAAGTTACTTATAAAAAGCTAACTTAAATATCATAACTTGATACAATAATAATATCTGTAATTTAATGGTCGGGACATTCAATTCCGTAGTATACAGTTGATCAACAAAGCCGACCCGAAGCAATATTCCACACAATCGGCTCATGCTAATCGGCAAATTTAGTTCGTCATCTATTACACTCGCTGAATCATGTTCGGATCGGCTCGGCACAATTCGAGCAAATTCGAGCTTTTCCCAATAATTCTCTAAATATTGTCAATTTACCCGCCCAGCTGTGCCGATCATGCCGATCCGAACAAGTTGGTAGCACGCCTAAGAGGCAGGTATTTTTTTTTTTACTGTGTTTAGTTAATTTGTGATCTTCCTATACGAGTCGCAATAAATACTTTTTCTTTCTTTCTATAGGTAATCGTGTGTAACGCTAGGAAATAGGGCGCGTCACACCATCTGTCGCACTGAGAAGGAACTATTGTTTCCAAGTGGATGCGTAGGTAATACCTGCTATCAACTTGATTTACGACGACTATGTATGAACTAGTATTTTGTTTACTCCTCTAGGTAAATAAACGGTTTTACGTGTTATAACCAACGACATATAACTGACATGCTACTTTGCATCTTCATATACAAGACACAATATGGCGTTCTGTTGTATCTGGCTACCCACTTGGGAAGAAGGCGTGTGTTTATGTATCCCTACTATCCATACTTAATATTATAAATGCGAAAGTGTGTCTGTCTGTCTTAAACCTCTTCACGCTTAAACCGCTGAACCGATTTAGATGTGGTATAGAGATAGTTTGAGTCCTGGGAAAGGACATAGGATAGTTCTTATTTCGATATTCCCACGGGATCGACAATTATGCGGGTGAAACCGCGGGAAGCTGCTAGTGTAATATAACAATGATCAGTCAGCTCGTTATATCGCAAATTCAAAAATCCGTACAATGAAGACTACGTCGGTGCTCCTTGGACCAATTGGACTATGGGGAAAATGACATGTTTTCATCGTCCAAATACCAAATGGACTATGGAGAATTGAGAAATGTTCCACTGTCCAGTATAATAGTATAGTATGATTTATCCAAAAGATGATAAATGTGACTGTCCTTATAGAGCTAACTTGTGCTCTAAACTAACACAAGGTTAAAACAACTGTTTACAAACAACATTAGACAAAATAAATGTATCCACATTGTAAGTACTTAATTATATGTACGAATACTCACGCTAAGCAAATAAAAAAAATCGCTCACTGGCGGCAAATGACTTCCATAACATTTTATGATGGCCGTGATTTTAATATCCCGGGAATATCCTAATTTTATACCTAATCCCTAATTTTATGCTTCTAAGAATTTATGTAGATATGTATATAGAAAGTGCGACCTGAGTGGGCTGTAATAGCGTAATTTTCTTGCATTTCTGGTACACAGCACTTTTTGCCTAAAGCGTGGTCACTGTCGGACTGCATAGAAAAGAAAGAGAAGCGCGATGACACAATGCTGGTAATTTATTGCATAACATGAAGTAATTATCTATTTACAAAAAATCTATTATTTTTGGACTAAAAAATTAAAACATTTGTTATTGTAAAAAAGACAATTTTTAGATGTATCTTCATGATTTTGTTTTTATCGTATCAAATTAGTTGTATTATGGTTTCAACACACTATCTACCCAGCATACTTATATCGTGAAGAATATCATATATTTTTCTGATTTTGTTTGCTGTGGTCGATCATATACTTTTACGCCCTGGCCACACCAACGGGAAACGCCCTTGATTATCGCGATGATGGGCGTTAAACGTACACGGCGCCGCCACAAATTATCGCAATAATTATCGGCATTTCCCGTTGGTGTGACCCCGGTATTAGAAAACTTGCGTTTTTTGCGTTTAGGTCCTGTAATCCTCTGACACACTTTTTGTGGTTGTAGGCGTGTAATGTAATTAGGAAGGATCCCTTCAGTGTTTATCTAAGATAATGTTACGTGTGTGGGTTTACTCTCGATAATCTCCTTTCTTTCTTTTCTTTCTATACTTAATTCTTTATTTTTGATGCTTTTGTGTTGGTGGATGAATGGAATATGAATCGAGACGAAGGCGGCGAATTGCTTATTTATATATTTGGTATTATTTTAATTTCAATTCAAATTGTGCGGTATGCGGAAACCATCAAATAAAACTGTATTGTGATCAAGCATCTGCTGATTTAAACAGATGCAAATGAAGAAAGTAAAATAATGTTTTTAATTTCACGTCCCGTCAATCAAAAACGGTTCAACGGTTTAGCCGTGAAAACGTTAACAAACAGACAGACAAATAAAACTAAAGCAAAACACTATTATTATAATACTGTTTCTATCTCAATGGTCCTCATTCTCACCAAAGTATGAAAAAATAATCTTAGTTATCTGACACTGTAAAATATTAAATGATTTTCTATTCACACTTTATGACGTCATCGTTTTTTATGGCGTCGTAAAATAGTGGTATTCAGCTGCATCCGGTTAGACTGGAAGCCGAACCCAACATATTTGGGGAAAGGCTAGGCAGATGATGTGACTTTATGACGTCAGAAAGAACATCTATCAGTAATTATCTCGACTCCCATAAACTCGCAAAAAGTTTGAAGAGTTATTAATATTTAAAAAAAAATATCAACGCAGAATCGGGTTTTATTATAAAAGGGCGAAAAATAAAAAAGCTCTCTTATTAACCGCCCAATCAATATTGTCGAGTTATTTGCGATTGGTGTTTTAGTACCTACAATTAACAAAGGAGATAATTATTCTTTCATCAGAGTAGTCGAGCACCCTAATTGCATAACACACAATCTGAATAATTTTGAAGGAAATTGCTTTGCTTCTTAAGTTCGAAAAATTAGTCTGCTCAACAATAACGCAAGGAATATTGTTGAACTGTCAAAATGAAAGCCATTCCCACTGTGTTACGCAATTACTCCGCAGTATCTACCTATAAATATATGTAATAATAATAAAAAAAATGCTGTTCGTTGGAAAGCGCATCACTTCAGAACCCCTTATTTTAAAATGTTCGTAATAGTTCAAATTAGGTTTTTATGGAAATAATAATTGGGAATCCCGGAAAATGTTCTAGTTCGGGAAAATATAGGTATAACATATCTTTGTATGAATTATTGTTTGGACAGGATAACGTCTGTCGGGTCAGTTAGTTTGACATAGATAAACCTAGAGTACAGCTGAAAACACATTGCCCGTTTACACTAACACTGGGGGACATCTTAACATAACATAACAAAATCAGCCTGCAATGTCCCCACTGCTGGAACACAGGCCTCCTCTCGGTGAGAGGGAGTGGCCCGTACCTAATCCACCACGCAGGCCCAGTGTGCGTTGGTAGATGTCACTGCATGTCTTCGAATTTTGGTTCTAGACTATGTAGGTTTCCTCACGATATTTTCTTTCACCGTTTTGAGAACAGCGGTGATGAAATAATTTACACAAAGTAAGGCGCGCCTGTCTGGGTTCAAACCATCGACCTACAACTCGTAAGTTGCGGAAACTTACCACTGGGCACATTATTGCACGTTGGATTTTCAACTCTCGGCACTGACCCAAGCATTGAAAGTCTAACAGTGCACTTTTGTTCAGGCATTACGTTTAGCGTAGTGTTAGTTGAAAACGGGCAATATATAAGGTGTAAAAAAATTAACCTTAAAAACTTTAAGAGGTGCTTTAGACCATCGAACTGAACAACTTTCACTATGGGACCAACTCTGAAATCACGAAAAAAAAATGAGCTGTTTTATACATTTTGGTCGAGTAGGTATTGAACTTTTGTATGAAACAGCTGATTTTTTTTTCGTGATTTCGGAGTTGGTCACATAGTGAAAGTTGTTCAGTTCGATGGTCTAAAGCACCTCTCAAAGTTTTTAAGGTTAATTTTTTTACACCTTATATAACTTCCAGTTAACTATAGTTATGACGCGTATCCCATACCTTATGTATAAGTTTCATACTCTCTCCGGAGCTACATAGAATCTTTGTTAGATTAGATATAGGATATGGGTCTCTAATAAATTGCTTTATGTGTAACTTGGTTTACCCGGCAGGGATCATAGGGGATGTGATTTATTTACTATTTTTGTACACATATATATAAACAGACAAGAAAAAAAAACAGAAATAGGTACAAAAGTGATGCTTGGTTGTTTAGTGTTGCTTTTTGAAACTTTGTTGTTTTTAGCGAGATCTATGTACTATGCGGGCATGCAAACAGAGTGCTCGGAAAAACAAAAAAATGTGTTTACCTTAGTGCTTCTACATGTCATTTCACATAAGCGTGGGTTGCTCTAAAATCGCACGAAATATGGGCTTTAACCCTTCGTATGCCGGAACGTAGATCTACGCGAGACACAATGGCTTTTTAATTGTGTCTGTAATTACGACATTCAACGGGTTAAACCAACAATAGTGCACAAAGGATATTGCGACCGAAAGCCCAGAGCTGCGTATTGAAATCTATGCGTAATTACGTACCTGTTTCAATATTGTCACTCCCACGCAAATATGGAGCACATAATGAAACAGCGGTACATACGCTAACAACCTATCTGCATAGTAAATTTAATTTGTATAGTTAAAATCTGACATATTGTGCGATTTTAAAATTTTTAATGTGACAATATTATCGTAGACGACCCCCTGTGGACGTACTCGTATTGTCCATAATATGTACGGACATATGTGCACGTTATAACTTTATCGTGGACGGAAATTTAAAAGAGTCTTCATATATTCCTATAAATTTTACTTCCCTGTGTTATCTTGATGCCGTGACGTGGACGTGGATGTGGACGTCAACGTACGTCACATAGAAATTTAAAAAACGCACATTGCCAATACAACATTTTTTGTGATTTTACTCTGTAAAAAATTTGTCGTAAAGGCAACATACTGTACTGTACGCATAAGCAAGCGATATAACAAGAATGAATGTATTCGCTAAAGGATTTTATGTGCGATCGAAAAGAGAAGTCAGCGAGGCAGAAAGCCTCGCTCAATATCTCTGATAATCGTAGTTTCACCTTTTAACAACAGTTCAAATATTTTCCTTAACATTTTATTCTAAACTCATAGCTTCGTAAAGATCCCACATCCGAAGGGTTTTGTTTGAAACCCAATACGGAGAAGTTTCGGTCCATCGACAGACTTACCCAATAACAGAAGTTAAAAAGGAAATATTCTTACAGTGTTGCTACGGTGCTAGAGGCGGCACTTTCAACACTTTCTATACAAACCAAACGTATCACTGTTTCCTCGTACTACGACACAAATTAGATTTAGAAATTGGTAGATTCAAAGGCAGTCCGTGACAGAATTTGTGCGCTCAACGAACTTTTAACGCCACGAATTTGGTTAGAACTGCCGTCTCTATAAACGCTGCCCGGCGCGGCAATTCCGTGGTCTGTGTTCCATCCGAACCCTCCAGGATTTTATTTATTTATTTTCTTTCGTTCCCCGAGGTTAGCAAAAACGTGAGTTTGCATTGAAGTCAGAAAAAGTAGATTAGTTTTTCAACGCGGGAGAAATAATTAGCATCGCTGATTGAACTAACTTTTCCCAGGTGGAATATCCAGTATTTTTCTGAGTTAATTTGGAAACTTACCGACTTTTAATGAAAAATTGCGGTTATTTCTCCGTGGCTTATCTTTCACGTCGTCTCGTTTGGCAAGAAGGAAAATGGGCAACATTTTAGTCTAATTTTAAGGAAAAAGCAACAGATATTGTGAGTGTTTTGGTTGATTTGCGGATAAAATGTAGAATAGGTAAGTAGGTATCTATACTATACAGACCGTATAAAGACATCACATTCATATTATTGAACTATATTTGCTAGTTTTATAATAAAACCACATAAAACATAACGAGGGAAAACCAATCGAATACTTATATTCCTGAAGCAATTTTCTAAAACCTACCTACTTAATAATAATTTTATATGCAGGACGTGCTTAGAATAATTGTAAGGCTTGCAATTTCCTACAGTCTTCAGTGACAGTGCACATACAATATCGATTGTACACACTACACACCGAGGTAGGTCTATACTGTCATTATTGCGAAACAACTAATACTTAAGTCCGATATTACGCGGTAAAACGGTGATTGTATTATATCGGCGCCTGCGATTTAATGGCGTCGTGACGTAATTGCATTATGATTTATTGAAGAGTAGACTTAGGTTATTTCCACTGACTCTGAGGAACGCTTTATTAATCTATAACTCATTATCAAATTAAATTTCAGTCGACAATATCCAGCGGTTTCTTACTAAACTTCAACTATATCCGACGATCCTGCATACTTTTCTCTTTTGTTGACTGTACCTACATTGTGATTAGCTGACCAAAGTAAATTATATTTTCACCAATTATTTTTTTATTGCTGAATGGGCTCTTGACCTCGATCACGCCTGAAGGAAAGCGATGGATGAGGTCTATGATGGAACGAGCGTGCCCAGAAGATGCCTAGGGCACTGGAACTCCCACGCATCGACGAAACACAACAGGCTGCTTGACGCCGGACTTCGGTGGGGGGTGGTCGCAAACCAGGCGGTCGAGCCCTACCACCGCAAGGAAAGAAATTTGACAGTCAAATAAAGTGTTGGGTGTGACTGTCCAGGATGCGACGAGCGCTTGCTTCAGTTGAGTAACTGGCAGAACAAACCGCGCTACATGAGGAGGCTTCTTCATGCATCCCGAAAACATATTATACCACCTGACCGAAACTTATATTTCTACCATCATCATCTGCTTAACCTTTTCACAACTATGGTGGGGTCGATTTCTGGTCTAACAGGGTGTAGCTGAATACCTACCAGTATTTTACATTAAGTGACTGCCTATTCGACCTCCACAATAGTAACAGGGAAACACGATACCCCTTAGCAAGACTGGTTGTCAGACTTTCGGTCTTGTGACTACCCGTAACGACTGTCAAAGAACAACGATTTCCAGCAATGCGCGTGAGTTGTGCGTCCTTGGTGCGGCGCAGGGTGCGAGCCAGTTCCGACAGCATCCGTTGCTCCAGTATCTCAGCTGGAATGCGAAAGCAGTGATTGTTTTGTTGTGTGTGTTTGTGTAATTGTTGTTGTAATTATATCACTAACATAGTTGTAAGTTTATTGTATTGTTACTAACACTATGAGTCTCTTGGTTACTCGCAATAAAGAATTTAATAATAATAATACCCAATAAAACACTCAACAAACTAAAATAAACTTTCTATTTTAATAAAAGAAAGAATGCAGCCACTTACATTCGTGTTAAAGGCAGTAATGCATCGTTTCCACTTAGGTCAGGTCATTATGAATAAATAAGGTGGACTACAATAGAAACGCTAGTGTACACGACGGTAGACGTGTAAATAAACTATTTATGCCATTTCCCTGAATTCTGGACGGTCTCATTACTGATGCAGAGCTAAGGTATAGACCTGTTAACTGGTTAAGAATGCATCGACGTAAAGTGTCAATCAAAGTTAAAATAGACTTGTTCTAATTTCTGATTTGTTTTTCGGTGAAGTAGAATGTTTTTTTTTTTTAATATCCTACTCCTACTATCACACTAATATTATAAAGGCGAAAGCTTGTGAGTGTGTGTGTGTGTGTTTATATGTTTGTTACTTCTTCACGCTCAAACGGCTGGACCAATTTTGATAAAATTTTGTATGGAGGTAGCTGACACCCTGGATTAACATATAAGCTACTTTTTATCCCGATGTTCCCACGGGATCGAAACTTATGCGGGTGAAACCGCGGGGCGCAGCTAGTAATATAATAAACGCGAAAGTTTGTGAGGATGGATGGATGGATGTTTGTTACTAGCTTTCACTTAAAAACTGCTGAACGGATTTAGATGAAATTTGGCACACAGATCGTTTATAATCAGAATTAACACATAGGATACTTTTTATCCCAATATTCCCACGGGATCAAAAATTATACGGGTGAAACCGTGGGGCGCAACTAGTTCTAAATACAGGGGCTTCTAACGACCAGTGGTCCACTTTAGCCCTGGATCGGATGTCATGTCATGTCGGGGAGAAAACTTTGCCCAGCAGTGGGATGAGGCAGGCTAGCAGTTCCAGGGACTTCTTGGGTTAATAAGACAAGTTGATCATAGTCGTGATTTTTTTCATCAAAGATAAGTAGGTATATAAAATATTATGTACTTACATTTTAAACTACCAAACAAAGACTAAATTAGTACTTTGAAAACAGCATCAACAACATCAGCATAAACTATTCCGTCCATAATAGCTAATTTAATTACTTTTACGAGAACTTCTCCGATATTATTGTCTGGACGTTTAAAAGGTTTCACGTTAAATTAATGTAATGTAATCTGTCCTTGAAGTATTTTATTAAAATGTTGCAAAAATAAAAATCTAGGTCAAGAACTGGCCCATTTCGCAATAAAAGAAATAAGCGGAAATTGGTGAAAACGGAGTTCCGAAAACGCGTCACATCCGTTTCGTTACTGAAAGGTATTCGGTGAAAAATAATTACGTCACTAGTTTCATTGATAGAGCGAAAAGTATATGTCCCTGAATTTCATTCATGTTAGGATAACTACGAAACACACCTGTAACTAGCTTGCTTTAGTTATATGCAAATGAAAGAATTCAGTAGTTTATACAATGAAGAACTGCTTACTAGCCTCATGTTTAACGAACCTTTATCTTAAACAATTTAGAAGTTTCTATAATAAAATTTATATTAACTTTATTTATTTCTTAGATCGCCAACTGAGGCTACATAATTACATGCACGTTAACATAACCAAGGACAAATACAAGTGTGCGCTTTCAATTATAGGAGACCACATCATTCACTTATTATCTAGGTAATCGGAATGTCGAGGCAATTGAGCTGCTAGACATCACGGACATAGTAGGCTAAAGGGAACCAGTTGAGTTAGTTTAGTGTATAAATAGTGAATGAATAATAGTAATATATTGCTGCAGTGCTATACATGTAACACATGAGTGTTTTTATTATCAATTACTAGCTGCGCCCTGCGGTTTCACCCGCGTAAATGTCGATCCCGTGGTAATATCGGGATAAAAAGTAGTCTTTATGTTAATCCAGAGTGTCAGCTACCTCCATACTATCAAAATTGGTCCAGCCGTTTGAGCGTGAATAAAAAAAAACATATAAACACACACACACACCCTCTCACACACTCACAAACTTTTGCCTTTATAATATTTGTGTGATTACACCTTATGAAAGTGCATCGAAATGGTGTAAAAGTGCAAATTGACACTATTCTTATTTATAACATAATCTATCTCGTAAAATAATAGAGTTAAATGCTTAGTAGTCTATTAGGCATCAGCCTAATAGACTACTACATTTATCAAGATTGTAATCAATTACTGACAACTTGCGTTCTTATTAATACAGAAAAATAAATGTTAATAGGACTTTTCCGGTGTCGGTTTTCCACCGAAAATGTAGCTTAACCGAATTTTGTTTTCAGCTGAAAATATTGAAGGTCTATTTATTGTTTAGGTAAGTGCCTACCTAATCGGAGCTTTCCATTAATATTCAGAACTTTTGATTAAACAAAACTAATTTAATCGCTGGATGATTGGGAAAACTGACTAGATTGTTAGGTAGGTACCTACTATGTTTAATAACGTATGTGTGACGTGTGGGGGTGTGTGTGTGAATGTAGATACGTGTGTGAGTGTGTTTCTATTCTAACAGTCATATATTTTCAATGGATATCTACATTATTACTCGGACCCAGCACAATACATTGTGTCGAATTTATATAATAGCTGGTCGATACGACGTTGTAAGTAGGTACCCAAAGGCCAAAATGTAAAGTTTAAAAAAAAACGTGATGAAAAGTCGGGCAATGATCCAAGTGAGAAAGGAAAATATTGGGTCTGCATAATCTTGCAATGTAAATGATTGGAGAAATATACAATTATCTTGAGAATTTTGGACAGTTTTTCCATACTAGAACCACAGTATAAAAATCTAGACTGTGCTAGAACTGTCAGACGTCAGTTTTATTCCGCGGATAAAAGATATCTGAATTTGGTGAAATCAGCCCTAAAAGTTTTTAAAATCGTAACATAGATTAGCCTACGCCCTAACCCTAGACAGTTGATATCACAAACAATATGTACCAACATTCAAAACCCACGATCCGTCGTACTCAAGGGAATATATTTAATGGATTTGGGTATCGGTGCCAAAGTTAGCGAACTTTGCCCTGTGTGAGAACACTGGTGAATTATAGATGGTGCAGACGTGATCACTGCGTAGAGACACAAAAAATGTACGTGAGAGAAGTTCTATTCAAAATTACGCTAGTGCAAACATTTTGTTAATGAACTTATTCTAATGCATATTCTTTTGTTTATTGCTTGCAGAGTCTACATCGGCGTCCGACCACGAAATCGCTAAGACAAAGCATCTCGAAGAGTCCAAGAGAAATTATTTGATTGTCTTGGAACCTGTCAGAATAATACAGTAAATGAGTCAAGCGCGGATCCACAGTTGTGGGCACGATGGGCATGTCCACAACCCTAATAGACTTGCGACGTCACACTTTCGCGGTCTATTGAGATCGATAGGCTGATGATATTATATCCTATATTGTGCCTTAATCAAATAAAATAAAAAATACAATGAATCGTGCGTAAAATCTTGGTCAGGGCGTCATATATTTTGTAAAGATCTCCTTTGTAGGAATGCACAATATCGATCATGAGCGAGTTTATACTCCGCCTCGCACTTGGCCGATTTTCGAGTAGCTGTGACCACAACCTTTTTTGAGGGCTGGATCCGCGCCTGAAAGGAGTAAGAAAAACCATTACTTCTCCATGTCCCTTATTTCAAGCAGAAGGCAGAAAATAGCTAGGCGAAGGGAACGTTCCGAATATCTGAAAGTACTTGGCAAATGTCAAAGGATGGTGATGTGACCCTGTGAAGTCCGTGCTACTTTCCTGAACAAATTTTTACACATTGTCTTGCATCTACTAAGACCGGCCACCTTTACCGTAGCGACTGTTTCCCTGTGAGACATTGAATTACTCATTGCCCTCTGTCTTCTGCAGGATAATTGCGTTACACACCAATGCCTTAAATTTTGACAGTTCAAAAATAACATTCATTGCGTTATTTACGTTACTGAACAGATTTTTTACCATATGAAGACATGGATAAACAATTTCCTTCCAAATCATTTGGATTGCGCTTGAAAGTGTATTACGCAATTAGGGCGCAGGTCCTTCTATGGTGACCTCGTGCAAGCTCCTAGGTTCAATATTGATTAGTTTGGTAACGAATCGGAACTGGGCGGGAATGCATTTATCCAATTAAGGCTCGCCTGCCGTTTCAGAGGACTCAGCTTTTTAGTTAGTATCGATTTTCTTGAAAAAATTGTATTCACCCAGGTTTTTTACAGTATGTCAAGGGGCTTGTAGCTAAGTAATAACAGCCGCACGGATTAATCGATCAGGTTAAGCTACGCTTGCCGCGGTTGGTCCGTGGATGGGTGACCATCTTTACATACCAAGACCCTTCCGCGTCTCGGAAAGTACGTTAAACCGTTGGTCCCGGCTGTCATTCGTGGACCTTTGACAGTCGTTACGGGTCGTCAGAAGCCCGAAAGTCTGACAACCAGTCTTACTCTTACCAAGGGGTTTCGTACCTATTACCCGGTAACTGGGGTGTGGATAGTCGCTCCATGTTAAATACTGATAGCCAGCTGCATCCGGTTAGACTGGAAGCCGACCCCAACATAGTTGGCCAAAGGCTAGGCAGATGATGATGTGTCGTCAAAGGTTGCCGTTTTGGTTTTGGGTTCGTGGGTTCATCGTTTTACCTACTCAGTTGCATTTTCTTTAGATTTTCGCATTTATAAAACAAAATCAGCGACTACTGCTTTAAGATCGACATTTCTCAATCTATGTAGGTATTTGTTATTATGTTAAAATGAAATTGGTGTATATATTGAAGGCAGATTTTAAGGAAGAGTGTGTTGAGTTTTTGAAAATTAGTAGTGAATTTCCTTTTAAAGTTTTCAAATTACACTGTCTTGTGTCTGAATCTATTTCTAATTCAGTCTTAATTCCATTATTGCCTCCATAAAATCTAATAAGATACGCAGTAGGTAGGTACCTACGCTGAAAACTGAAACTGTCTGCACCGTATAAAACGCGTTTGGCGCGTATTAACACCTACCAAACCGGCTGAACGGGACGTACGGAGCTCCTCCGGTTTATTTCCGGCATTACGACTCAATTCCTGTATCCACGTTAGCTTCATCTGATGTTCATGTCGAGTTTTTAATGCTCCTATGCGCCGTAGTTGGCGAACTTCCAATTAAGGGTTGCAAATGGGAATTAGCTATTTTAATTGGGCCTTTTATTCGAAGTCGGAGCGCTATATGCCTGTATGTACGCTTACAAATTTCAAAGTGGTGAAAAATAAACAGCGTGGAACGAAGCCCGGTCTATCCGGTTATCGGTAATTGATTAAACTTTGTGAAGCTCGCAATGAAATGACTGAAAAGAGAATACGAGAAGTATATTAATTTCTCTACCTTCGGTAAAATGATATTCACAAAAAAAACAGCTGTTTCATACATTTTGGTCAAGTACATATTAAACTTTTGTATTAAACAGCTGATTTTTTTTTGTGATTTCAGAGTTGGTCCCATAGTGGAAGTTGTTCAGTTCGATGGTCTCAAGCACCCCTTAAAGTTTGTCGGATTAATTTTGAAACACCTTATATACATTTACGAATAACTTAGGTTTTTCTATCACGGAAAAGCGGGACTGCGCCTGTCCCGCGCGAGACATTTAATTTTAGGCTAAAAATGGGGACATCCCGCCAAAATTGGGATGTCTGGCAACTCTAGCTCCATTGCCCCCAAAATCCACCAAATCATATATGTAGATTTGGTAGACTTACCTACCTACATATATAAAACAAAGTCGGGTTAGGTACTCAAGAACGGCTGGACAAATTTTAATGATCTTTTATTTGTTGGAATTGTCTTCGTCCCGAATAGGATTAATCTACACAAATGCTTCTTTTGTTATCCGTTTAATATCTAAGTTATCTGCTATAATAATAATTAAGATACACCAATTTAAAAATCATGAAACTAAAGTGCGATTTCCCGCGATTTTTTTTTTAACTTACTGTAATTATAACAGATGGGGGGGGGGCAGCATTACTATCAACTAAGTAAGATAAGTAGGTACCTATATTATGATTTCATTCTCATTACGCCTATTCAATACATATCCCGCAGTTGGACCACATTGTATATTTATCGTATGTTTTCCCTAAGGATGGAAACTTGTCCGAAGTCCGAAACGCTATATTGCGCCTCCCAGTAACACCAACTTTCCGGAATTATCAAAGGCAAAGAAATAATACAATATGCATGTGTTTAGCCTTATATTACAGAAAGAAAGTCGATATCTTGTGTTTGCGGCTTTGTGGGGATCTACAACTTCCAAAGTCTTGAGAGGTCCCGAGAGAAACTCATGGTTCAAGTTTTTATGGGACAATTTTAACGAGTTCCATAAAACGTTGTTAGGCATACAATGAGCTGCGTGCTTTTTTGTTGATTTTTGAAGAAGTTACCTTGCATTTTAGATCATTATTCGTCGAATCATCTAGTTAGTAGGTAAAGACACATTAGGTCGATCTATTATCTCGATCGGTAAGCCTAAAATGAAAAAAACTTTCATTATAGTTTCTACAGCATAGGTGCATAATGATGATAGCTCTATGAAGTCACCAGCCTCAAAAATAGCCCACAGTTCGAGTCAACTGTTACCCAGAACGTTATCACGCTATCTAGCAATCAACGAGTTTACCTAATGACTCCAATACCCCCCCCCCCCTCCCCCCACAGAGCATGGAAGGCTGAATAAACACGTTGCCTTTGCCACTCAATAGTTTTAAAATGGCATCTCAGTCTGCAAGTGACTTTATAAAAGTTTTAACTAAAAGGAAATAACAACATTGGTCTCTTTGTGAACAGTCTTGCTCAGCTTTGAGAATATTGAACTTAATGAGAACTACACTACGAGTCTCAGGCAGGAATCTATCTATATCAGATATCTATACTAATATTAAAGCTGAAGAGTTTGTTTTTTTTTTGTTTGTTTGAACGTGCTAATGCATAATGCATTTTAGGATGCATGAAGAAGCCTCTTCATGTAGCGCAGTTTGTTTCGCCAGTTATTCAACTGAACCGAGCGCTTTGCGCATCCTGGACAGTCACACTCACACCCAACACCTTGTTTGGCTGGCCAATTCTTCCCTTGCGGTGGTAGGGCTAACGCCCGCCTGGTTTGCGACCACTTCCACCGGAGTCCGGCGTCAAGCAGCTGCTGTGTTTCGTCGATGCGTGGGAGTTCCAGTGCCTTAGGCATCTTCTGGGCACGCCCGTTCTATCATAAACCTCATCCATCGCTTTCCATCAGGCTTGATCGAGGTCAAGAGCGGGCCCATTCAGCAATAAAAAATAAAACAAAACATAAAGAAAATCTCTGGAATTACCAGACGGATTTGAAAATTATTTTTGCATTTGACAGCCCAGTTCTTGAAGAACCCTAAAGGCATTTAACATCAAGAGCAAAAATAAAAAAAAAGTGAGAGAGAACGCTTAGCGAAAACGAAGTAGTAGCGCGGACAGGCGATGCGATGCGACGGGGTGGGTCAGGGGAACAAGAAATTTCACGGGAACGAAATTGCGGGCAGAAGCTAGTGTTTTTATAAATATTTGTCAAGTTAATCACAAATTATTGTACCTAAGTACTACCTACTGAAAATGCTACAATTACTTTGGCAACACGGCTTTGTAGCTCGCCCTTTGCTTCACAAGAGATGAAAATATTAATCCAAGCCCATTTGTTCCCATGCCTTCTCAAAGGAAAATTCTTGCCGGCAATTGCAAGCTACAAAAAACATACAAAAGGAAATTACAGCATTCACGGGAAATTGAAATAGCCTCCGGTGCGGAGGCCCAGGTCAGTCGGCGATCAATTATTATTACTTATATTTATTAAGCTCACCTACGGCCTGCAACGTTAAATAAACTAAATGGAAGCCAATACTGTAGAGAATATAGCCTATTTAGTGCTTACATGCAACCTCCGCGAGTTTTTAAAACTGATTGGCATGAAAAACATTATAATTTAGAATTAGAAGAGATTAGGTGCCAAATTAGGATGAAAAGTAAAAGAATTAAGATTTAAAATCCGTAGCATATTTTATATGAATAACTACTTAGCAGCGCCCTGTGGTTTAATAAGTTTCGATCCCGTGGGAATATCGGGATAAAAACTATTCTATGTCCTTTCCCGGGACTCAAACTATCTCTATACCCAATTTCATCTAAATCAGTTCAGCGGTTTAGCGTGAAGAGGTAACAGACAGACAGACACACTTTCGCATTTATAATATTAGTATGGATTAAATAAATATACAACTACAAGATACCGTAGTTTGATTTTATTCCTCCCGGTACCGTGAATCTCTTAGAGCTTCACAATACACAACGTGCCTTTAGAGTTAAAACAGCTCTAAATTGTGTATGAATCCTAGCCTACAAGTTTAAATTTTAACGTTAAACGTGCATAAAATATCGCCGGGTCAAAAGTGTAGGAAAACTACGGCCGCTCTTAAATTATGTACAGGGAAGATACGGATATCTAACATAGGTAGATGAGGAAGCTGACCCTTGGTTAATAATTTAATATCATGTTAGGTTTCATCCCTTTGTGCTGAGATAGCTCGGGGAACAGTTTTATAGCTTGGTTTCCGTAGCCATTAGAAGAATTAAAAAAAAAAAAAAATATATTGTGTTTTAGTTGGTTTTAGTACTTATGCTGGTATTTGATTTTAAACATTGATTTTAAGTGCGAAAACTTTGTAAACATAACCACGCAAAAAAAAATTTAAAAGTAGGTAGATACTCTTTTATATAGGTATCTACCTAAGCTATTCAATAACAGCTAAAACCTATTCTAATGTTAATGTTTTCTTTTATTCCTTCAATGCGGGGAAATGACCGGCACTTTCCTTTATGCTCGCTGCCAAAATATCTATAACACGAATGGACATTCGGTAACGTCATTAAATGAAACCGTGTCGAGTTTCCTATAGGAGTAACAACTAATGTTCGGAAAAAATACACACATTTCTTTTTATTTCAGCTGAACCGTGAACGTACAGCCTTCACCCAAAAATGGCGATTGTGTAATATTTGGGCCGATGCCAATCCGCGACCACCTCACACATTTCTCGTAGACGGTCATTGCTTTCAACAAATTGGAATGTACTTAAATAAATGGGCCTGAGGTTTTTTGAACGATGTTACCCATTTATTTTTCCTTTATTACCTCAAACTACAATATTTTTCAGCATTACTTTCTGGTATTTAATGTGCACGTAGGCCCAGAAGGAGATGGCGTGACGAGTTAGACTCCTATCTCATGAAATTGGGCTCGAATTGCAAAAGAGACGAAATGGAAAGCTAGAAGGGTAGCCTTAGCCCTGCAGTGGGACACAACAGGCTCTAGGCGATTATTTATAATGATAACGAGCACGTTACATTTTACTCAACAGTTTTTTTTAAGGCGCCCAATGTCCTTTTAAGTTTCAAAAGAATTGGTTTTCTTTGCACCGTCGATGTAAACAAAATATTGTTGCGCACATCATTAACGAAATTCCTCGGGGGCATACGTAGGTACAGTTTACGACACCCAAGAGATAAGATGGGACGCTCAATTAGAGTAAAGGGACAAAGCAACTTAATAATTGATTAGGTACTTGTCAGTACAAAACCCAGCGCGAACCTTACTAATAAGTACCTATGTATGCATAAGTTCACGAGTTTTATAATCAAGAGAATTAGGGAATTAGGGCGGGAAAACTTGTTTGTCTTCAAACTGTTTTTTTTTTAATTTGAATGAGGTAGGCACTGATATTCGAGACTTCAGATGCCAGCAAGATCTAGTATCTACTTATTTCCATGTTGCCTCTTCCTAACTTGGACGTGGCTTACGTATACATATTATTATTGTAATAAAAACACCTCTCACACGCGTCTCACACACGTCATTTGACGTTCAAAAGTGCCTTTTATGTGCCTATTTGAAATAAATGCTTTAACTTTGACTTTGTCTCCACCGCATCAGGTACGAAAAAGACATAAATATTATCAAGTACGAAATAAATCTTTATTCTTTGCAAAGATAGATGATCGTTAAGGAATAATAATGGAGGAACAGGATTTGCAAACGATTCATAAAACGTAGTACCTAGAGGTTGCAGTAGCGTTACAAATTACCTTATTTAGATATATGCCTGTAAAATATAGTCTAAATGTATTTCAGCTTAGGTTTTTAGATACGTTCCTACTTTTATTTTTAAGTGTTCTAAGGGCTAATTTTTCAATTGACAGATTATTTTTATTCGTGGAATAAAATTGACGTCTGACAGATTTTGTATGGAAGAACTGTCAAAAATTCAAAATAATTCCTCGGACAAAACTATCTGGCGTTGGAAAAATCAGCCCTTAGATGTAATTAAACCAACCTACTTATTTCTTTTTTTTTTTTTTTTTTTTTATTGCTAAATGGGCGCACTCTTGACCTCGTTAAAATCCTCAGAGCAGGTGCACATAAAAACTTTTTACTCTAATTTTATAGTTCATCTAAAATATCTGGCCATTATCCCATAAAATATTTTATTAGGAACCATAAAATAATAAAGAAAGAAAAATGCTTCTTTCTTTTTCATAGTTTATGGCTCTGCACCGTCTTAAGATGCTGACCAACCAGTAGGTACCTACGTGATTTGATAGTGGTTATGTAGGCATAAAATCTCCTTTGGTAACACTTTTTTGTCCAAATGGGCCAACCTTGGCCATTGTGTACAAGGTATTTCGAGCAAGCATGACCATGCTAATGAGTAAATCTTACGATTATGAATATTGACAACCGACCGACGATACTTTTCTATACAAGTCTCATATCACTCATACCCAAAATATCCTCGGCTGTTATTTTATTGAATGAACCGAGAATATCTTCTTTATGTTCCAATGTCATTTTCGTCTTCGTTCGTCACGTATAATGTATATTGAATAGATAGGTACTGCGGCGCCTCAGGCCTTATTTACTTATGTAAGATTGCGTAGATATTGTGCTGAGTAACCTCGATGACTTTGGTTTTAGTCATAGATTAGGATATTCATATGTTTGTATTTGCTTAAATGCTAGATAAGTAGAGACCGATCCGGAGAGGATAAAAGCATTTACCATTTAAAAAAAATATCTTCTAGCTTCCCATTGGATATAACTGTGTACTCATTATCATTTGCATCATTTCAGCCGAAAGACGTCCACTGCTGGACATAGTAGGCCTCCTTCAAGCACTGCCATTTCGACCGGTTCTGTACTTCTCGCATTCAACGGACTATGTTAATTGTGTACTAATTTAATTTAATTATTACAGCCAGTACTTACATAGACCGAAAGACAGAAAGTAAGCTGCTACACGATAAACGATACTTAAATAGGCAGCATAAAAATTGTACTTAGTAATTTACGATGTGAAAATAAGTGAAACATTTCTATATACTTTTATGAATGCATTTATATGCTTTCTCATGAAATAGTCAGTAATCAGGTTATTACCCACTAAAACATGATATGATGGTTCATTATTAACATTGCTATACAGCCAAATTTATGTCCCGTCCATGTTAATTAATTTCGACTGATTTAATTTATGTGCGTGCGGTTGGCAGCACTGTTATTTGAAGTTATGATCGTCGAAATTCTGCATACTCGGAATTTTAGTGGAGAGCTCTGCGTTATTACAATGGACACGTTTATTTCTAACGCACATAACATATTTTACAATTTAACACTAAAATATATATAGATATTATATACAAGTGTAAAATAAAAAAAAGGAAAAAAAAGAATAAGACAGGAGCTCATTGGGCATCAAAAAAATCATCCGCATCGCTGTCAATGGGATAACTGCCCAAAAGGCTGGCAGCATTACCACGTTGGATGGCAATGCTTTTTCTTTGGGCTAAAAATAGGCCAGCCCTCTGGTCACACGTAGAGTCAACCAACCGCTTGGCGATATCTCGAAATATTCGATGAGCATTCGGACCCCAAGGCCCTAGAGTTTCAACCCCAAGCAGCTCAAATTATAGCTCCCAATAAGGTTGTTATATTTGCGCCGCTTGAGGTTTTCTGCTCCTGCAACAGCCGTCTGCCGTGCTAGGAAGATGGGATGGCGCGAGGGTGTCGACACAGGTTGCATCCCACACCAAAGGCCTACCGAACTTCCAAGGCATTATGGTCATTCCATCTGGCCTCTTCCCATCGTCGCGTGGCAAGCCAATGGGTTCTAAAACAGCTGGCACCCCGGCGGTGACAAGAGCCCGACGGATGATGTCGTTAATGCTTGCGTGGACACATTTTAGATAGGTGAGAAATAAGTTATGGGAATGCCTACCATAATTAGAACAATAAGTTTGACAGGGGGCAATTCATGTTGACAAGTAGGTACTTACTTAGTTTCTACATCTATAGTTTGAAATTGTGTATATTTCTCAAAAAAAAATAAAGAGTATGGAATACAGTATTAAATTATTTTTATATGCCATCTACAGAACGTACCAGCAATTTGCTACAAATATTCCTAACTTTGTTTCGTACCATATGCCTGAAAGCACGCATGTCATTCACCACGCATTGGATAACTATAATAATATATAATTCGAACAATGTCAAACCTCAAATCATATTTAAAATATATTCTTTTTTTTTTTTTTTTTATTTGAAATGGGCTTGCTCTTGACTCTAGCCTAGGTCAAAGGTGACAGAGACAAAGTCGACGATGGAGCGAGCTTACCCAGAAGAAGCCTGTTCACTCTCACTTTAAAGAGATTCGGGTTGTATGCGCTCGGAAAAACAGACGCAGGTAGAGAGTTCCACTCTTTTGCTGTGCGCATTATAAACGACATTTGCATACGCTTAGTGCGAATTGGTGGAACAGCAACCAGGTTGGGATGGTAACTTGCAGTGCGCCTGGATGTCCGAAGGTAGAAGGGGGCCGGTGGAATGAGGTCGTGGAGTTCTTGGGCACACTCACCGAAGTACAGTCTGTAGAAGACCGACAGGCAGGCAACCTTGCGGCGATGAGCCAAGCTGTGAAGCTTGGCATCCACCAGTTTTACGTCGCCAATGAGCCTCTTAGCTCTGCGTTCCACCGAGTCAAGCGCGGCAAGTTGGTATTTCGCTGAGCCATCCCAAAGGTGGCTGCAATACTCCATGCAGGATCGGACTTGTGCTTTGTATAGGGTTAAAAGCTGTCCAGGCGTGAAGTATCGTTTCACCCTATTTAGGATGCCCAGCTTCTTGGCCGCAGTTTGGGCTTTGTACTCGATGGTGGCGCCGAAGTTGAGACTAGATGTCAACTCCATGCCTAGAAGCTCGAGCCGATCAGTTACAGGAACAGATGTACCTCGAAAAGTAGGAGTCTGGTCAAAACGACTCCTTTTGGCGGTAAAAAGACACGCCTGTGTTTTGGTGGCGTTAAAAGAGACCAGATTGTCATCACCCCACTGGGAGACAAGGCTTAAGGTCAAATCTGTCCGCTCTACCATGGCCTCTCTCAAGGATCGAACTTCGGACCCGCTGGCCCCTGCATTGGACAAGTATCTCTCTGAAACTGTACTGTCATCCGCGTACCCAACAATACCAGGCTGAAGTAGGTCATTGATGTGCAGCAGGAAAAGAGTTGCAGAGAGAACAGACCCCTGAGGAACTCCGGCATCAATAGCCATAAGGTCAGAGGAGCAGCCATCAACGACTACTCTGATCGACCGCTCACTAAGGAAGTCTGATATCCAGCTACAAAAACCAGCTGGGATGCCATAAGCAGGAAGCTTACTGAGGAGACCGGCGTGCCAGACCCTGTCAAAGGCCTTCGAGATATCAAGCGATACAGCAAGTGCTTCGCCGTGTTTCTCGATGGCTTCGCCCCAACAGTGCGTGACATACACAAGTAGATCGCCAGTTGACCGCCCCCGGCGAAAGCCATATTGACGGTCACTGAGGAGATCATTGTCTTCAAGGTAGGTCAGCAACTTACTGTTCAGTACCCTTTCCATAACCTTGCACAGAATGGAGGTAATGGCGATCGGACGGTAATGGGCAGGGTTTGCACGGTCACCCTTTTTGGGCACTGGTTGAACATTTGCAAGCTTCCAGCATTTCGGCACCGTTCTTTTTTCAAGAGAGAGGCGGAACAAGCGTGTCAACACAGGAGACAGTTCAGGCGCACACTGTCTCAACACTCTCGCTGGAATACCATCAGGCCCGCTTGCCTTGTTCACGTCTAGACTGCACAATACTCTTCGGACCTCTTTATTGTGAACTGCGATCTCCGGCATCGAGGAGTCACAATGAGGTACAGTGGGTGGTTGCTTGGAGCCAGCGTCCAGACGTGAATTGCTTGCAAAAAGAGATGCAAATAAATTGGCTTTCTCACTTGCAGAGTGAGCCAGTGAGCCATCAGATTTCAGCATTGGAGGTAAAGTGGGACGACAGAAATTCGTTTCAACCGCTTTAGACAAGGACCAGAACTGTTTACTACCCGGGGGGTGCGCTGCTAGTTTGGTCGTAATACGTCCGACATGGTCAAAACGCGCCCTACGTAAAACCCGCTTGCAGAACTTAGCGGCAGAATTAAAGGCTCTTTTCCTCGCGCGAACCCTACGCGCTCTAACTTTGCGGTCGCGGGCCTTGACCCAGGCTTGATAGGCAGACTCTTTTTGGGCCTCAGCGCGGGCGCATTCTGCATTGTACCAAGGCCGGGATTTGTGACCGAGCGGGATGTCGGAGAATGGAATAAAATACTCCATCCCCTGCCGAATCACGTCTGTAACCACGTCAGCGCAGCACGAGGGGTCACCCGAGGAGAAGCACACCTGCCGCCATGGATAAGAAGCAAAAAAGTGCCGCATTTCATCCCAGTCTGCTGACTCGTATCGCCATACTCGCCTCGTGCCTCTAGGACTCTCATCTGGAGGAGAGCAGGTCGATATGGATTTCACCAGACAGTGGTCAGATGTTCCCAGCGGGGCTGAGACCGAAACTGAATGGCTGTCCGGATCAGTTGCCAGCAGAAGGTCTAAGCAATTGGGTGTATGGCCGTCAACATCCGGTACCCGCGTTGCCACATTCACCATCTGGGTTAGATCCAGCGTTAAAGCAAACTTGCGCGCCTCTAACCCAGCATGGTCAGTTCTCTGGTACGGGAACAACCACTCTTTATGATGGGCGTTAAAGTCCCCCAGAAAAATGAGCTTCGCTGTTGGGAACCGTTGCTGGGCTACGTCAGTCGACTCCACGAGGAAATTAAAGAGCGCCGTTGTCTCCTGGTCACCGCTGTGCGAACGGTAAACACCGATGTAGAGAGATTTCTCCACGCCTGTATCCACAAGTAGCCATATGGCAGAAAAACCCGATCTCTCAAAGCACCGGAGACGACGACAACAAATGTCATCGCGGACGTACACACAGACCCCAGCCTGCTTCTTGAACTTGTGTTCAAGAGAGTAACCCGGGTAGTTGAGGTACGCCACATCCGACGGAGATGCTATCTTCGTCTCCGTTAGGAAAAACAAGTGCGGCTTCTCGGTCTCAAGGTGATGATGGACTGGATCGAGATTGGAGTGCAACCCCCTGATATTCGTGAGGTGCACTTTTAGTGGGAGGAAGTGCAGCCGTTGTGTAACCTTATTCTTCTTTGCTTTGGTCATTTTGGGTAGAGTTGTTGGAGAAAAAAGTCGACTTGTCGAGGCACTGCTCAGTGAACCAAGCGGAATACTAGAGCTAACCCAACCTAAGGGGAACTCATTTGGAGACTGCGGGGACGCCCGAACCCCCCCGGATATGACCACCGGGTCCTCCCATCCAGTCGCCAGCTGGCACGGTGGGGCATACCGGGATTTTTCGCGAGTTGGCGGGGCAGCCTTTGGCACGTGGCTGGCGTGCTACTTGGGCCCCCTACTGACTGCGGTCGGCCAACGGCTGGCACCGTGCTTCGGATCCCGCTACCCTCCAGAATGAGTTATCCGGTAAGTTATGCCCAGAAACCAAGACCAGTTCTGAACAGAGCAACTGACAATCTCCTTTTCTCCTAAAGGCACTGGCACTCCCACACACCGACGGAACACAGCAAGCTGCTTGGCGTCGGACTCCGGTGGGATGGTGGTCGCAAGCCAGGCGGCCCCTAGCAGAGCCTACCACCGCTAAGTGGGATCGTTCAGCCGTACCACAGGCAAGCCTGTGGTGCCGTTGCCCGGGGTGAACCACTAGGAGGTAGATCCCAACCCACCCCTAAAAATATCCTATTAAATACCCCTATTCTTCACAAATAATCTATTTTCAAACCATTTGCGTACGCATATAAACGCTTTCAATAACTTAACGCGTTGCGTAGCGTAGTGCTTGTAAAAATAAACAGAAGATATGATGGCGCAAATTTCGCTACTACCTACGAGTGATCGGATATTACAGAATTTCGTTTAGAAACGGCACATTGAACTGTACAGGTGAACGCACCAACCCTTTTACTTCCAAACGAAAGGAATACACGATGAGAAAGTATTATCATAATGGGTAATAGTTCAAATACCAACGTAGAGATTTTATAAGTAACTAGCTGCGCCCCGCGGTTTCACCCGCGTAAATGTCGATCCCGTGGGAATATCGGGATAAAAACTATCCTATGTCCTTTCCCGGGACTCAAACTATCTCTATACCAAATTTCATCGAAATCGGTCCAGCCGTTTTCATGTTATGTCGTGACAACGGAAAACGGGTTTCATTTTTATATATATAGATTCATGCTTTGCATACCTAGTTTCACGATAACTATAAAGCTATATAATCTATTTACATTAAAAAATAACTAAGGTGCAGTAATTTTAACAATATTACACAACTGGCTGCGCCCCGTGGTTTCACCCGCATAAGTTTCGATCCCGTTTGAAGATTGGGATAAAAAGTATCCTATGTGTTAATTCTGGTTATAAACTATCTGTGTGAAAAATTTCATCCAAATCCGTTTGTCATTTTTGCGTGAAAGAGTAAAAAACATCCATCCATCCTCACAAACTTTCGCGTTTATAATATTAGTAGGATAACTGTCGTTATTTTTCTAATGCTTTAGTAAATGATGTATAGAGCTATATAGGTACGACCTATAAATGTAAACACGTTCGCTTGGAATAAACGTACTTAATAAATATTGTAACGTATCATTTAATAGTCCCTAGAGTACCTATGATAAAGCACTGTGCTCCATCTGCGTACCGGTCAAGTGATATTAAGGCATAGAAATTAATTAATTCCAACTCTAACAACGGCAATTAATCTTTAGCCTGGCGCCGCATTTAATACCTACTCGTACAGCTCCGCTCTTTGTTCGTCGGTAATTAATAGTCGAATACAGCTAGGGATTTTATAATCGGTTTGAGATAATTTATTTCACTGGAAAACTATTCACTCATAAGAGGACAAAAATAAAAATTAAGATAGGCGACGGTTTCGCTGGGTTATGGACTAAAATTAAGTTATATAAAAATAAAATAAAGAAGAGTACAGACTTACAATTCAAACATTATTTAGCCTTTTAAAAGTGGTTTTAATTCCTTAATTACTTTAGGTACAGAGTTGAGTTGTGCCTCCTCATGTACGACAGTCTTTCTACCGTTAAAACTAAAAACTACATTAATGTAGTGTACCTATCCTTTTATTTATTGAAAAAGGAAAGAAGTTTAAGAATAAAAATCGATCAGTAAAGTAAAACGTGCCGCTCTACATCTGAGACTCCGAGCCACTCGCAGCCAGCGCCTGTATAAATCGCGCCCAAGAGACATGGCCGGGGTTAACTTTCACGTCTTTTCTTTTCATTTTCGAGAAGACATCTGAAACTTACTGTCTTTTACGTGCCTTCTAAACATTTAAATAAAACAGTTTAAAAAGTGACCGACTGACTGACATACCTACTATAAGAAATAACTGAGATACTATGAACGCATAAAATAAATCAATGAAAACGGAAGCATGAGGACTTTTTTGTCTAATTATGAAGAAATGCACTGATAAAGTATAATTTGAAAATCAGAACGAGAAGAAGTCCAACGGGATGTTTTAAGGATGTGAACAAAGACACAGGCTTCCCTAAGGTTTCCCTTGGTGACTGGCTTCCTACATATATTACGTACTAGCTGCGCCCCGCGGTTTCACCCGCATAAGTCTCGATCCCGTGGAAATATCGGGATAAAAAGTATCCAATGTCCTTTCCAGGAACTCAAGCTATCTCTATACCAAATTTCATCTAAATCGGTTCAGCGGTTTAGGCGTGAAAAGTTAACATACAGACAGACAGACAGACACACAGAGTTACTTTCGAATTTATAATATTAGTATGGATACGTGTAATATAGGAAGCCTACTAAGGAAATTCTTTATGACAATCATAAATTGCAGAATCAGCGTGTTTATCAGTATCGTGGGCCATCAGCCGCAAGCGCCACAGTAATCCATTCGGCTCAGTCTAATTGACATTATTAGCAAACCGCATGTGGCTGCCACAGATCAATAAGACTGCGTGAAACTGTGTGTCAGTTATATCGATTGTGCTTTGTTTTTTATAACGAGATTTGTTGATAGGTACTCGTAAGGTAGTAGGTAATTATTATAATTTGGGAGATTAAAGGAGGAGGACTCGTTTATTACCGTTGGATCCCGTTTTTTGATCCCGTTTTTTAGGTATTACCGATGGATCCCGTTTGCTATTTCCGTTGAATCCCATATTATAACAACATGTGTACATTTCAGAAGAAAAGTGATTTACCTTTATCAAACACTAAAAAGAGTTTATTTTTAGTGGGTTACCCGGAACCGAACTAGTTAGATTAGGTTAATTATTAAAAAAAAAAAATGTTAGGTTAGGTTAGGTTAAAACTGTGACCCCTACGCACGAGCCGAGCGAGCGAAGCGAGCGGTGCCGCGGCAGCGGCCGGCGAGTGCCAGAAACGACTAGATTATATAGAAAATGAGTTGTTTGTGAAATAAATAGTATACGAAACGTTGGTTGTAAACTAAAAATTTGTCAATGGAGTTTTGGTGAAACATTAGTGAACCTCTCATTTTATTATAAACAATTTTGTTGTTGAAAGTACCCGCATTCATATTTTTTTAAGCATTCGGGATCCAACGGAAATACTTTTCGGGATTCAACGACAATAAATAGTAGATTGTTATGCAAGGGTCGAAAGGAATCAATTCCTATACGAGGCATTTAGACGCCCGAGCGCAGCGAGGGCGGCTATAGTCCGAGTAGAAATTGATGACTTTCACCCGTGTTAAACACTCTACTTTTCATTTCGAATATAAGGAAAGTAAAAAGTAGTAGTTTTTCTAAAATATTTGTTGATGACAATAACATGCATAGTACCAATTTAAAATTAATGGAGAAGTTAGAACAATTTGTGAAATTTAAAGTTACATTCTTGTTTGGAATATTTACGGTGTTTGATATATTATGACTTTGGCTATGCTGGATGTCTGTAAAAGTAGGAGACTCTGGTATTTGATTAGACGGTGGAATCCATGGCAGAGACTCCCTTGAAGTAGTTGGTTGAGGCGAACTGGGGCGTAAATTTACAGTCTCAGTTAATTTGCTTGAAATTTTGTTTTTATTTTGGACAGAATCCTCAATGTAGCCTTCCGCGAATGTGCTGGATTTCCATCCTCCATGTCTTTTTAACATTGTCAAGTTCGCCCCAGAATCGGCTAACAGTGTCGCTGACGTTCTTCTATAACAATGCCCGGTATACTGCTCACAGTTTGGTAAATTCAAATATGTTGGTATTTGCTTCGGCATTCCTGATATTTTCAATTACTGCATTTGCCTCGTCTTTAACCGAATCTGGGGTCAAAATTTCAGAATCGCTTGAACTCATTTTTTTATTAAAGAAATATTAGTCTATAAAATCAAGTTATTGAATTTCGGTACAGTTTACAGGGTTAGTATCCCGCCAAATAATACTATTGTCTTTTTTTTTTAATTTTAAATATGGAACACACCGCGTCATCGCCGCGGGCTGTCCCGCTTAATAGGTTTTTTTTTTAAATTCACACTGGCTGTTTATACACTCACAAGACTGCAGCATTTTTCTTAATTTATGCCAAAAATTTCGTAGTTGACTAGTTCTATTTTTAAAATTCATTCCCACCCTAAAGAGGGAAGTAATTACTATGAGTCTTTCCCGCCCTGTGGTGGGAAGCAGCGTCTTCCACCCGCTATTTGGATCAAACAAACACTACTTTCCGAGTATGAGAAATGAAAACGTAATTATCTTGCATTTTTTAAATTCGGGATCCAACGGAAATACATAATAATGTTTTGCGGGATCCAACGCCAAAAATATTAAAATGGGATTCAAAAACGGGATCCAACGGTAATAAATCGGAGGACTACATGACCTAAAGCGCGGTCACTTTCTGACTGCATTGAAAAGAAAGAGAAGCACGATGACACAACCCTGGTAATTTATTGCAAAATATGAAGCAATTATCTATTTACAAAAAATCTGTTGTTTGGACTAACAAATAAAAACACTAGTGCTTTATTATGTTGCTTTTTATATTGATTGAATTTGGGAGATTATAATTTGCTACGGTTAGGGGAAGGCCGGGCAAAGTGGATAACTTAAGGTTTTTAGGGATTTAGCAGAAAAGGTTTACAATAAAAAAACAAAATAATTATCACAAATCAGTCTTTATTTATTGCTCTTACAAATACGAACGTCAGTAACCAATAATATTTAAACAATAATCAACAACAATTAAAATTTTAAAAAGTACGAAAGTATTCGCATTGCCCGGTACCCCGGGTAAAGCGGACCCCGTACTTGGGCAAAGTGAATACCCATATTCAATCTCTGAAAACATAGAAATAACTTCGATAAACTGCAAAAAAAAACTTTACTTGACAATAAAATTAGAAAATCAAGATTGGCAATTGTCACAGGTATACCCTTGAGTGCCATCAAAAGCAGAACAATCTTCGTGACACCATTGTTGACAAATGTCACATTGAACCCAATTTTCAATTGGTTTACCGTCTTCTTCAATATATATTTCACCGCAAAAAAAGCATAAAATATCCTTAAATTCTTTTATTTCCTTTGGCTGTTTAACCTTTTTAGCAGTTTTTTTGTCTTTGTCAGTCTTTGTATTAGTCTTCTTAGGAACAGTTTTTGACCATACTTTTTAGCTGTGCTTTTTATGGACTCTCCAGCTTTGCACAAATTAATAGCCGTTTGCATAGCCTTTTCATCCCACGTCCCTTGCTTAGTTTTTTTTTTTGTATTTATTCACCATCTGAAACAAATAAAAGACATTTTTAGATAATAAGTCACCAATGAAAAATGGCGGGCAAAGTGGATACCATATCCACTTTGCCCTATTCACTTTGCCCCACTAGGTAAGTTTTGAGGTTAACACATTTCATACAAAAACGAATAATTCTGACTTTCTGTTAAATATACCATAAAAACCTACTTTGATATGCTACCGAATTAAGACATTCCTAAAAATAAAGAACTAGTAATACAGGAGAAATGATCAATGTACTTACCGCGTAAAATCAATCTTTTATTTACGAAAACACAAATCTTCACTCCGCGGGCGGGACGCGACGCGGCCCCTCGCTTCGATGTTTGCCGCGTACTAAACCAAGATGGTCGAACGTAACAGTGGCGGTGTATTGAATGAACAACAAATATTTTACGAGTAGTGGGGAGTATTCGCTTTGCCCGGGGTATTCACTATGCCCGGCCTTCCCCTACCCCTTGCAAAGGTAAACATAAGTACAATTTTTAATTTGAAACCCCGCGATGAAAATATTTTAGTACAGGAACAAGGGAGAGATATTTTTCCAGTTTAAAACTTTTAACATAAGTGTTTTACATCACATGCTTGCCTGAAAAGCTAAATTGTATATAGTGAAGCAGCTCGTTAACAGCTATTTAAAGATAGGGGTTAAAACAGAAAAGATACGCAGTTTTATAAAGTTAAAAGCATACTGCTTTTCAGTGAGGTAAAGGTCGAGGACATCTCAACATTGGTAAGCGCTCATTAGCAAGCACACCAGTTCCTTTATGAATCCTATGAAGCTACGAGTTCCTGGTTTTAAGTGAGAGGAATTCACAAATTGCAAGAACTTTCCTGGTTATCGGCTGGCTCTGAAGATACTTCCTACTGAGAGACTGTGATTTTCGGCACAGTATAGACAAATAGCCCTCTTACCACTCGTGTGATGACTGAGAATTATCACAAGAGAATAAGCAACAGTAAGTACTTTCCAATGCAAGGTGAGTAGGTAGGTACGTAGGCGAGCTTGGCAAATTAGGGGTAGTATGTTAAATATATCAAAAGATAGCTATCCTATCTGACCTCCAGAACCCAGTTATTGGGTAATACATTAACCCTTGGTAAGACTGGATAAATTATTACCATTTAAATAACTATTTATTACTAAAGCATTCAACATTTGATGTTTACAATGTACCGTCAACAAAAGAGATAAGTATGCAGGATCGTCGGATAAAGTTAAAATTTAGTAAGAAACCGATGGATGTTGTCGACTGAAATTTACCTAATTTGATAAATGAGCTCTTTGTTTTCTATTATTAAAATTAAATTTTATTCGAGGACATCCATCGGTTTCTTACTAAACTTCAACTATATCCAATGATCCTGCATACTTACCTCTCTTTTTGACTGTAGGTACATACATATAAATGTTGAGTATGCCAGAATTGCTCAAATAAAGACGAATGACACATTAAAAGGCGTTAATAACTCACACATTAATTGTTACTATTAATAGGCGTTAAACGCTAGTCGTTTACGCGACATATCATGTGATAAAAGTCCTCTTATAAATACACTAGCTATTGCCTATTAGATGATAAGTAGACTATGTCTGTATGTCTTTCATAGAGGTATATTGCAGTGGTATAGATAGGTGAAGGGGCGAGGAATTGACTTTCCTTACGAAGAAACAGAGAACCAGAGGGGCAATTCTCGTAATTTTTGGAAGGTTCACAGTCTGGTCTCAGTCTCAATCTGTCAAAAATACCTCTTAATTTCCCTACATTTTGACAAGTTTTTGACATTTGTTTGTCGCCGAAATGAGACTGCGACTAGATTTTGAACGTTTTAAATTACGAGAATTGACCTTCTGTTCATTGTTCGGAAATAGTTAATGCTTTTGTCAATTATTTACACTACCCAACACCTCGACTCCTTTCACCACTCTACGCTTACACAAAATCTCACACATACACACACACCCCCTCACACACTCATATTTGTATTTTTTTCAGTTTTTTTCTTATCTTAGATCATCTATTGATGCATCTTTTTGCATGTCTTTTGGGCTAATATGTATTATTGTCTGTTTTGAGGGGACTGGCGCTGTATGCCGAGATACAGGACTCGTCCGGCTACAGATGCTCCTATTTTATATACTCCCAAGTACTAGCCTATAAATAAGTATGTGTAACACGTTGTATTATTTTTGGTGAAATAAATAAAATTATTATTAATTGAAAAGATAACAGACAGGTAGCGTACTTTCGCATTTATAATTATTATAGTAGGTATATATATTGCCCATATGGATATGGATATGGGTCTAGTGATAACTAGTGCGATTATTGCTGAGGTTCGATCCCTACATCGGCTGACAAAGCTTTAATATTTTGATTCCTAAAAGAAATTCTCAGTAGCGGCAAAACACGGGTGTACTTACACACCTCTGCCGACTCCTTCGAGGTGTACCAGCGTGATGCTATATAAAATACCAACACCTAACCATTTAAAACTTATTATGACCGGTTCATATTAAGTTTTTATATGGTTAGGTGTTGGCTCCCACTCTCAGGGCTCGCTTTGAACTCGCAAATTGCCAGTGTGATAAGGGTCTCACAATTTATCGTAACGCGAGGAGTGGGCTTATCGTAAGCTGCCTGTCGTCAAATTGGATAATTTCAATTTTAGCAATTGCATCTAGAATTGTTTTTTTTTTATGTTCGTTGGAGAGAGAATATAAGCGCCAAAGGTTAAGTTCTGAAACTAAAGCAACTTATGATTAATGCAAAAATATTTCTTCTAATCATCTTTAAATATGGTTCGAGTTTAAAATGAGAGATACCTTTTCGATCATCACACTCAACAAATCCAATCGTCCCTGCTCATTCTTGCAACTTCTACATAATTGAGGAGCCTACCCAGCCTACCCCAGTTATTGACAATAGATTAAGTACATGATTACCCAATACAAAGCCGGTACCCATCGGTAATCACGGTGTAATTCACAAAATGACCGCTCTTTCCAATGTTTGCTGTAGTATCGAGAAATTACTGTTTATGCATCATTTTTGTAATGTAATGTCCCTTTGTGTATGGAATTAAATAGAGTGGTGAGCTCGTGTCATTACGGCTGCATAAATAATGAAATAATGTTTTATTGTACCAGCCGTTTTTCTAGTGGGGAAATTCTCACGGAAACCTCCCATGTGGGAGAATGGAGAGTGTTGGACCAGTGGCGTGCATTGGTTTTCAGAATAGGTATGCACTAGGCCGGGTCTAGTCTAGGCAAACGCGGTTACTAATCAGAAAAAAAGTGGGGTCAAAATTGTGGTTATTTGAGTAGGCATGCCTACTTAAGGGTGATAAATTGCGAAGGTCGAACGTCATAGTATTACGTGTGAGACGACGTATCTACGTAGTTTTAATTTTGTCGTATTAACTTGAACGAGTAAAGACCAATGACAATGTGCGAAATAGTACGGGAGCCGAGTAGGCCGTCCGGAGACTGCCTACTGCCGCGCGTGTTTGTATGAAGATTTTGTTTTTTGTTAGGTATGATAATTTAGTGAGTTTCTTAATTGTGTGGCACACACACTAAAATGTAATTGACAGGCTTATGTTGATATATCGAGGTAGGCACTGCTTATATGCCTATATGCAATTCACGCCACTGTGTTAGACGTATACTGATTATTGTAAAGAATCAAGTTCTTCTAACTGAACAGACTGCTTATTATGCTGTGGAGTTTGTTGCGACTTCTTCTTCCCAGCTAAAGCACTAGGAGCGGTAAAGGGGGCGTTTTGGAGGACTGTCTTATAAGTAAAAAAATCTTTATTGTTCAAGAGAGCAGTAGGTACAAATTCCAATAGCACCAGCCTCACACTAGGATTCCCTGCGACCAGTGACGGATTAAGACTACTTGATGCCCTAAGCAATCCACGCCTATGGGCCCCCCTATCCGTATGTCAACTAGAATCGGTCTTTAAACCTTTACCGCCTAAATAACATTACTTTTTTGTAAAATAAGATGATGAGATGTACCGTTTATTTTCGTTGGATCCCACTTTTGAATCCCATTTTTTAGGTATTAACGATGGATCCCGTTTGCTATTTCCGTTGAATCCCATGTTATAACAACATGTGTACATTTCAGAAGAAAAGTGATTTACCTTTATCAAACACTAGCTTCTGCCCGCGACTTCGATCGCGTGGAAGTTGTAAGACACCACAATATTGTAAAGTAACAGCCGCATTTTATAAGACATCCCTGTACACTTGTACGTTTATAGTTTTGGTCTCAGCAGCCAAAATATATGGAGACTTAGGACTGGTGACGCGGTAGCAAGCGACATATACTTAAACTTATAAACTAAACTGATAAATTTTTGTTTAATAATGTGTTATTTAACAAGCATTTCATTTTTTATTCATTTTATCTCATAAAACAACATTTGGAATTAAAACGTTTTACATATTATCATTATGCAATTTCCTAAAAATGAAACTCATTCTTTCATCGACTTGCGCTAATAGAAATAAACACATTACCACTCCTTTGCGTCGCGCAGTCGGGTAAAAAAGAGATTATTTTTAGTGGGCTACCCGGAACCGAACTAGTTAGATTAATTATTAAAAAAAAACAATGTTAGGTTAGGTGAGGTTAAAACTGTGACCCCTACGCACGAGCCGAGCGAGCGAAGCGAGCGGTGCCGCGGCAGCGGCCGGCGAGTGCCAGAAACGACTAGATTATATAGAAAATGAGTTGTTTGTGAAATAAATAGTATACGAAACGTTGGTAGTAAACTAAAAATTTGTCAACGGAGTTTTGGTGAAACATTAGTGAACCCCTCATTTTATTATAAACAATTTTGTTGTTGAAAGTACCCGCATTCTGATTTTTTTAAGCATTCGGGATCCAACGGAAATACTTTTCGGGGTTCAACGACAATAAATCTTGCATTTTTTTAATTCGGGATCCAACGGAAATACATAATAATGTTTTGCGGGATCCAACGCCAAAAATATTAAACTGGGATTCAAAAGCGGGATCCAATGAAAATAAATCGCCAGGCGGGGGGCCCGCGGGAAGGGGTGGTTTGTGATTGGCTGATCGCAATTCCGGTACATTCGAATTGCCGAATGCACTAGTGGGCAGCAAGTGGACAAGCGGGAGCGGGGTTATGACTAGGTCGGACTCTATGTCAACTTAAAACGCGCGAATTTTCAAATTAGTCCTAGAAACATTTTTTGGTGTGGTTTTTGGTGACGTGAGAGTGAGATGTGATGCCCTAAGGATGGATTTTTTTTTGTGCTTCTTCTGGTGCCCCCCCAGACGTGATGCCCTAGGCAATTGCTTAATTTGATTAAGGGTTAATCCGTCACTGCCTGCGACGTGAAGATTAGTCAATCATCAAGACTAGTCGTGTAATGTTTGTCATTCAATAAGTGCTGATTCTCAGCCTAGTTTGAATAAATGACTTTTTGATTTTGAGTAAAACCTTTTAGTGTTTGTTCTGCTGCTATGTGTAGAGTATTAGAATAATCTATGACGTTTTACAATATTAAGGTTTCACTTGAATTGGAATTAGTGGTTAATTAGAACAGTAATATTATACGTATGACTCCAGTGTACAGAACTACAGAGGTTGTTGCTAATCTGTGTTGATAATTACTATAATTAGTTCAACTAGGGATTATGCGGAACAGCGGAAGGCAGTGTGTTGTGATACAATATGAGAGATCCACGTCCAGATTCTCTTCTCCAGTAATGTACCTTCTGTAGCATGCTGCGTTGATTAAATTAATTTAATATATGATCTAGTAGATACCAAGACAGTATTTGGTAGTTTAATGAAATAGATGGTTTTTTTTTTTTACTAGAAGTTCCCTCTAAGTATTAACAGTTCATAATAATTCACATACTTACATAATTCTAGGTAGGTACTAATATGTATGCTAAAAAACTAATCAAATCATTTTTATAAAAAAAAATGTTAAACCCCTTTTATGAACGTTGAATTAAAAATGTTCCTAAGTAATGGGGTAGCCGGAAATCCGCAAAGCTATTCCATGGGGTTCTTCGATACAATAGATGGGGTAAGATAACGCTGCAATGCCCCTTAGGGCTCTCAATGCCCGGCTTTATGGGCTTACCCCATAGGCGAGTCCCATTGAATCGGTTACGGCGAGTGCTTTGAATAGAAAGCGAATATCGGCGATTTGGCCGAATTGGTACAAATCTATAACAGGTAGGTACTTACTCGTATATTATAGGTAGGTACATAGTACCCTTCTAATTATATATGACATTCTGATGGCTTAGATAAAAGGTTAAAAATCTGCTTACATAACAATTATTACGATTCCTGAGGGATTTTCTATATATTTTCTTATCCGCAGGCGCTGTTTTCGCTGCAGCAACCGAGAATAAACAAAAACGAATAGCCTCCCGACCGAGTTCAGTCACGGTGGCCAATCTCAACGGAGACTAGCCAGGTACGCAGGAGATATTACAGTGCACAAGTGTGTCTGTAAACACAGGTGCACTCTCTGATCCTTTACACTCATAGTCCGATGGGACGGCAATCTGACACGACCGGGGAGAGATTAGGCGCAGGACCAACGGCTTTATGTGCTTTCCGTGGTATTAAGCCTACAACTTCCAAACTCCGGGCAGTTACTAAGAAATTCCTAATGGAAAACCTAATAACACTTTGCCCGATCTAGGAATCGAATCCAGGACCCCACGCTCGGCAGTCGAGCTTGCAACCACGAGAATAACGGGGCAGTCAAGTTGGCGGGAGTATATTATTATGAAGATATTAAATTAATTGTCATTGTTAAAATATTGGGAAGAATTCAAACCCATAGTTTTGAAACTATGAAAGTATAAATGGTTATTTTTTTTATACGTAACCTTAATATGTTTAAAAATCAGGCTGAAATACCTACGATGATTAAAAAGCGTATACCTTGCCTACATCAAAATATTTACAACGTTAAATATTTTAAACATTTGGTTTGCTTTTTATGAATTTAGTATTTTTTCGTCCAACAATACCCAATATAAGGAAAATGAGCATATACTTAATTAGTAATTAACGCTTATGTATCTAACATTTTGACCGTGTGCGTTTGGACGCTATATTCGTACAATACAACATTTATTTTGTGCATGCCTGGAATAAGATAAACTGCTTGTTACCCTTATTTGTGCCAAATATAAACTGCATTACAAAATTATTTATATGATAGAGGTTAATTAAAAAGTTTTCCATTTGATTCATCATAATTATTTTAACGATAAAATAAATCTATACATCATCAGGCCAACTGGCAGGCCAAGGAAGAAAATCCAGAATATTTCTGGTATTTCATAAAATTAAGAATAATCTATTTAAAATAGTTACTATTCTAAAATAATATGAATTGCGACCCTTAAAATACCGATACCAGTTACGTGCATTCTTCGCGAATCTCTCTGGCAATTCATAATGGCTTATAAATTGTGGTACGAAGACCCGTAGCCCGTAGCCCGTAGCCCGGTGCTACGACTACGAGCGCTGTAGCTCGTAGCCTACGCTACGTTTATGGGGAATTGCTCGCAATTTATTGCACTCGACCGACCCGCCTGTTGGTGGCACTTATATTAATTTCATATCTATGTTTTATAATGTTCGTAAATTGAAAATATTAATAACCTTCACAGCATATAATATGGAATAGGTACAGACGAATGAAACGCCCTAAGTACTTATTTAGATTATGTAAAAATATGTAAGTAGCACACAATCCTGAAAATTTTGTAACTTGCAGCTGAGCCTTTATGTAACCGGCCTCACATGAGAAACAAGAGCAAACTGGTGCCGCTTACAGAAATACCGGCTGTAATACGTACGTAACAACGCGCAAATAAATCAATGGGTACGTTACCATGAGTGAGGATGTTGATGGTCTCGTTGTGGAAGTAGAACAGGCTGCCGACGCAACCGGTCCAGCTCTGCAGCGGTCGGTAGCCGGTGAGCACGTAGGGGTTGAACTGCAGGTGCTGCGGCATGTCGCGCCAGTGCAGCAGCTGCCGGGCCGGGCCGGCGTCGGTGCCGCCCCGGGCCTCCGCCGCTTTCTCACCCGCCACTTCTTCTCCACGCTCCTCATTATCACAGATACGCTCTAACGACTTTTTCCTCTTTTTAGGTCCTTTCCCGTTCACTTCTTGAATTGACATATCGAACATTTTTGTACATGTATCAGGTACGCTCTGTACGTCTCTCATAACAGCGTGCTAGCGCGTGTCGCTGGAGGCTGCGAGTCGGATCCGTGCGGCGCGTTGTGTGCCCGCATGGCCAGCGTCAGCGGAGCGGAGGAGCGCGGAGTTTGTACAAATATCACAGTTACAGCATTAGTGTGGAGCGTGGAGTGCTCGCGGACGCTGGCGGTGCTAGTTTTCTGTTATTCTCTGGTGGGCGTGCGGCACGCGGCGCCGCGGCGGTGCGCGGCGGGTCGTGGGCTCAGAGGGCGGGCGCAGCGCGCGCGACTGGCCGGGCGCACCGTCTCCCCGGTCGCTCGCCGAGCCGCGCCGCCCGCGCCCCGCACTTTTGCGCACTGCGCAAACCCGATCAGCTGATTCCCGCCAGAAGGTCGGCCCCTCGGCTTGCTTCCTTTCCTCGCACTTTCACTCAACCTCTACCAGAGTTCTCTCTTGCCCATGGAAGCTTACAGGCTCTATTGTTTTCCGATAGTATCTATATTTTCAAATTTTTAATAAATGTGATTGGAATTATTTAACATATTTAAAAATTTTAACATTTATTATTGTGGCACGCTATGATACATTTTGACATCTTACAAAAGTGCATAGAGAAGAAAATTTCTAAAGTGTTTGACAGGCGAGTCGCAGCAGGTTGTTTATATTCTTGAATAGAGAAGTTTATGGTGTCTTAACACAAAATATCTTAACGGCAAATACGACACCTACAAAGCCTCGTAATATAACCATTCTCTCTGTAATGAATTATATAGACATGACCCATTTGCTGGAACTGGAATGTCCCAAGTTTACATTCACCTGCATCTTTGAGGATCTAATGAACACCACTGACGTTGCTATTAACGTGGCCATCCACTGGGCCTAACTCACAAGGTACAATAATATAGTTAATTAGCGTAACTAATCTCAAGACAACCATTGACTCTAATAAAAACTTAAAAAAAAAAAATTAAACCTCCGAAAAAACGGTTTGGCGGCTATGTCGTCACATTGGCCATTTCGTCGCTATCCCTAATAGGTCACTTTCACTAATACGTCACCTTGTGCATCTGGTCAGTTTCTTAACTCGTCTCATGCTGTATTTCGACTCATTCCCAACTCGTCCGATGGATATGTACAATTAAGCACAAAAACAAACATTTTCAGTACAACAAAATTTTATTATAAATGAGGTAGTACTCGCACAATCTTGTTAGAATTTTTACTAGAAAGACGATAAAGAAAAAAAAAAAAAAAAAACTCAAATAAAAATGGACTCTCTCGTAACATAAATAGGTAGGTACCTAACTAGCATTTTAATTTACACAAAATCGCCTAAAGGTAGACGATTAATTAAAAAAAAAAAAAAAATTATTAGGCGTTGAGATCATTGTGAACAGTCTGTTCGTCCCGACATTTTTAACGCTGACTGTACGTTGTACATATCCATCGGACGAGTTGGGAATGAGTCGAAATACAACATGAGACGAGTTAAGAAACTGACCAGATGCACAAGGTGACGTATTAGTGAAAGTGACCTATTAGGGATAGCGACGAAATGGCCAATGTGACGACATAGCCGCCAAACCGAAAAAACTGAAAAGCAAAAAATAAAAACCTTTTTTATTTTACCTTAATAAATAAGTTCTTAAACTAATGCAAGTATACCTAAGTAATTTTGAGTCGGCGCCAAACAAGCAACTTAATATCGTTGCGAGTGGTCGTGCGGAGAGCGCATTTTTTGTTTGGAATGTTATATTTATCGCTGGAGATTTCACGTTGCATTATTAATTTGATTTGGTTATTTCTTTAAATTTAAGGTAATTTAGTGATCATTGTTCATTGATTGTTTGGCGCCGACTCAAAATTTCTTAGGTATACTTGCATTAGTTTAAGAACTTGTTTATTAAGGTTAAATAAAAAATGTTTTTATTTTTTGCTTTTCAGTTTTTTCGGAGGTCTAATTTTTTTGTTAAATAGTTTTTATTTTATAATTTTTTGAGGCTATAATTTACTAATTACTACATGCTTAATTTTTGACTACTTTTAAAATAGCTACCTACCTTACTTTAGATATTAACCGTTATATAATCCTACTTTAATTATTCTTTTTTGTATAATAAAATACTTAAAAAAACAGGCTTTATATACCAACATAGATAGGCCTTTTATTTTAATTGTAATACACAGCTCAGCATTAAAAATCTGTGAATGAACAATAAATCACCCCTATTTTCCCACCCTTAGGGTAGGAATTTTTTTTCCAAATTTACATGGGACTTTGAGGTATGTCCTATCCAATAAAAAAAGAATTATCGAAATCGGACTACTCTGTAAAAAGTTATGCGTGCTCATACATTACAATCAGTGAGTGAACAATCAATCATCCCCTGTTTTCCTACCCTTAGGGTTGGATTTTTTTTTCCAAATTTATATGGGACCAACTTCGGGGTATATCCTTTCCAATAGAAAAAGAATTATCAAAATCGGACTGCTCTGTAAAAAGTTAAGCGTGATCATACATAAAAAAAAAAAAAAAACAAAAAATATACGCGTCGAATTGATAACCTCCTCCGTTTTTTCGTCGGTTAAAAAGAAAGAGAATAAAGAAGTCTCATTAAAATACAGAGTTAAGTATTTATTATTTATGTTCACACGGTATTAAGTACATCATGTAAGTACATAGGGAAACGACTATTTGGTGTTTGTTCTTTTAACTTTGAATTGTTCCACAAACGATGGGACACTTAATATCGTGCCCTGCGTGTCCTGTCAGCTGCACATTACAGGAACTGATGGACGCTAGTGAAGGAGCCAAACAAGTGGCCGAATTCTGGGCCGAGTGCATTTAGATTGCTATCGAAACGCTAAGAAGAAGACTTTGAAATCGTAAAGCCCTTTACCTAATGTAGTCAGGATTTCATTAATCCCAACAGAGATAAGAGATTGCCAGAGCCCTTGAGATGAGGATAAATGATCAAACCTATCCTGATCTACAGAATTCTTCGTCAACCTGTTTCAACAATGTATCGTAATGTAATCATTACGATACATTATTCCAACTATACAGCGAGACCAAGGCTATTGTGAGAGCCACAAATGAACTTGAAGAAGTTCTCGATGTAACAGTAATTGAGCATACGGTACTAAAAAGGATGCAAACGGTTTTGGTTCGTTCGTGCCCGTCTAGGCTCCAAAACTTGCGGATCGTAGAAATAGACTAACTTCAAACTAAACAAAACATTTGAAACACGGACCAATAAGATAAAGTATTGTTTAGTGATGAGTACAGCATACATTTAAATTAAGTTGAGGTGTTACAGAGGTGTTTACGGTTCCGGACTTGGTAATCTGATGATCTATGGAGGAAGTCTGATTGCAGATTGCTTTTATAAGAATATTTTAAGAATTAACGTAAATAAACGATTAACCTTATCATGTCTAGACTGGATTTTTTAAACTTTATCAACTTAAGGGGAGCACAGGACCTAAACGCAAAAAACACAAGTTTTATAATGCCTAAGTGGTTGGCCAGACTGGCAGCGCGGGGCGGGGAGCGGCGCGGGTGCGAAACACGCGCGATCTGCCTGTCCACAGTCGAGCGCGGCTGCGCGTTCTGCGTGTCCAGTGTTTGTCAAAATATAATATGGATGAAAAAGACTTATTTTTACTAGAAAAAAGCTCGAACTAGTTTGAGAACCCCGATCCCCGCGCGGGCCGCCCGCGCACTCACTGCGGCCACTTCTATGAACGAGCCGGCAACTCACGCCATAGTGTGAGTTGCCGGCTGTAACACTAATTAAAAGGTACTGACTTAGTACCTAGTAATTTAATAACGGAACCTTAGTACTATAACTAAGGTTCCGTTATTTCCATTTGGTACCGCTACAAAAAGCGCGCAGAACAAGCGCACGCCAAACGAACCTTGTAGCGGTATAATGCTGATTTTGCATCACTGTCAAAATCCAAGTGATCTTTAAAAAGATATTTCTAGCTTAGTGCTAGAAATATCTTTTGGCGCTTGAATGACGTTAACAGGGTGGCGCTGTTGGTAAACATTTCTGAAATGGTTTTGCGAGATACATTGGAAAACAAGATGGCGACGTTAGTTCTGATTTTGGCAGCGTGCTAAAAGATCATTATACACCTGCGTTGCAATAAAGTGGCGTCATAAAGGTTGCTTCCAGAGCTATAAAAATAAGTTTAATAAAAACTAAAACCCGACTACTGAAAAAAATGAAACAAGAAAGTACCTTCCCGTGGTCACATGCTACCATAGCTTATAATGTATGTTTATACAGCGGCATGCGAATGCGACCACGGGAAGGTACTTTCTTGTTTCATCCTTTTCAGTAGTCGGGTTTTAGTTTTTAAACTTATTGAAGTGAAACTTCTTTAGGCACGCTTGACTTGGGGAGTAAGCTGGCGAACGCGTGACGTAAGCGTTTGGAAAAGTGTGATCGGGTGAGGCGAACGGGAGTTGAGTGGGGAATATAAGCAAGAGAAAGCAGATCCCCGACTGTGACCTCCGAGTTTGTTTCGGCGTTTCTTCTCAGAGTAGTCAGATAGGAAACGCTGGCCTCATCAAGCTTAAATAATATTAATATGATCCAGCCTGTCCCATCTTGCTGCCCTCCCCCAGCGACGCCCTAAGCCGAGGTTCATACCCCAAAGGGGGTGCCCTTAGCGTGTAGTCGCTTAGTATACTAGTTATACGCCCCTGGCTGGAGGCTTTGAGTTTACTTAAGGCAACCACAGGATAGTCCGGTTAAGTAGTCACGACCTCTATAGGTCAACTACGACTACGAGATGCCAAATAGGAAAAAAAAATGCGCGCGCACATTTTCTTTCTCTCTTCCTCTCATAGCCAAATACGTTTGAAGTTTCACTTCAGTCGTGTGGTCATAAGCAAACTCAGTTTTTTTTATTTAATTTTTTGGGGCTTATTTTAATATTTATATTTTTGAAATGTGTTATGCCCTTTCATTTGATACCCCACACAGCATGATTAAAGAAAAAAAAATTGTAGATCATGACTTTATGTCCGCTAGAGGGCGCCATATTCAATTTATTGTGACGTCACATGACCTATAACCAGCGGACGATCAAGCGTTTTTGCTTCGCCGTAGTCGGGTAATAATAAAAACAACTATAACTGCGCTACGGCATGGAGTTAGTAAGTACCATAAAGTATAGTTTTAAAGCTACTTCATGGCTCCTTGGTGACTGACATTAGGCTACTGCAATATACTTTAAAATAGCTAGTTCCAGTACCAAAAAAAGTAAATAAAAATAAACTTTATTTATTGTGAAAGCATACACTTCTGAACGCATTGTAAAGTTTGTTAAGTTGGTAGAGCGTACTTCTTTCATACTGATTGTAGCACACACACTAGATGGCAGTAGTGTTACAACTTCCTTTAGAATGAAAACGTTTTTGTTCTTTTATTATAAATATTTTCTTAAAACTTGTGTTTTAAAATAATTATTTTGATAAAAATGATTTTAATTTTTAGTATATCATGTTATTAAACTCTATGTAGTTGATAGAGTATTTAAATATTTTTCTTGATACGGAAGAGAAACTTGAGTTACGATTTTACGCCATCGCGTTGCGTTCAACCAACCAACCAACAAGCATCTGTCGCTGTCTTGGATTCGGATCGATGTTCGGGCCTTTATTGCGAAGAAGCATACTTCAAGGTTCAGCATCGCGAACTTGGAATTGTCTAACTAATTTCACTCAACTACTTTGGTGTAAATTGAAATATTTACGTGAACTGAGGGTAAGTTGAAATGGATGTGATTTATTATCAACGCGTATTTAGGGCTCCAGCAGAGTCGTAGAGAAACCAACATGGCGCCAGCATGTAAAATGTAAATAACTTGTGACATTTATTGTAATGTCTACATGGGCAAGTTAGCTATTTGAACTATTGTTTCGTATACACAGTGTTGTAGTGATATCTACGTATGTTGCAATTTTCATTATTTTGGGCACTGGGCACCGTTTTTCGCAAAGTTATTGCAGACACGATAGATACGTGATAAAGTACCTAGTTGCAGGCGTCGCAGCTGCGGTAATATTGGCGAACTGGTATTCTGGAGTCAAGCATTAGTTTAGCCAGTCTATAAATAAACCTAAAACATTGATAATGTCGATAATCTTGTAGACATTGGTGATTTTATTTAAAGGCTACAATAATCAATCAATACCAAAATATGTTCAGAAATTAATATGATTGGTTGCAATATTTCTAATAAGTAAGGGTGTGGAGATGCTTTCTTTACCTATTAGATTTTCTACTTTTAGCAAGCATTTAAACCATGTATAATGCAATAGATACTTGCATAGGAAAACAATACTTAACATGACTGTTATCACTCTTATCATAAAATTGTCTTTGGCATACTGCTTTGCTCGTCCTTTAATTTGGGCTGTTTGTAAATGACTAAATACATCAGTTCAGGCTGCAAGAAACTTGACCAGCTCTGACAGGACCCACTTGTGTTAGAGAGCTTTGATTTCAGAATTCTAGTCATCATCTTTTCTACAATTACTTAAGTTGCTTATATTCAAAGTGCATGCCAGTGTGAAGTTATAAATTTCCACTACGCACCTTGACTTATTGTCAATGGTTAAAAAAGTTTATGTTTTTCAGCTTAAACCGCTCGGATACGAGTATTTGGTATCTGTGTTATGGTAAGTGGAAGTACAAATGTACTTTCCTAAAGTATGTGACTGCCAAAAATAATATCACATTTATTTTTTGAAGAACTATATTATTTTTGACAGACACTCATTGTTCAGCATGTTTGGTTTATAATTTGGAATGGCTTGATGCAATATTAAACAAGACTTATCAGGCATCTACTATGAAGGAATATATTTTATCTACTTTAAAGACACTTACATCTAGCAGCTCCATCATCATCAATCCTAGTTTGCAATTCTTTCATGGTAGAGGCTTTTGTAACTGATTGTTTTTAATTAATGTGTACTACTGATGATAAGACCCAATGTTATCACATCTTATATTCACTGGTCTTCCAGGTAATCATTTGAATGTTTCTTTGTCATCACTATGATCATATCAATATGTTGGGATATCAACAGGCATATATAATTTTATCCATTTAACCTGCCATAATTAAAATTACCATATAATTCAGCAAACCTTTCTTAATAACAAACATCATAATTATATATCAACTATAATATTGTGAGAACCAATAGTGTAGGTCAAACTGAGAATACCTGTAAAGATTAGGTACTAAATAACATCTTTCATAAAGGTTCACAATTTCACATGGACTAAAACACAATATTGTAAAAGTGTGGACTTATTCCACTCCAATTTTTTTTTAAGACCTAGATAGACTGAATGAAATAATACAATAATGTAGGCTTGCCAAAAAATAATTCTACAGTACTATATGTATACTCATTAATATTAATAAACTAAATATAACTTATTTTAAAGACAATAATTTTCCTATAACAATATTTAAACTTGAATACTTGTACATAAGTGTGTAATATCTTGTTGTTAATTACCAATTGATTAGCAACACTATGTATCTGCTTACACAGCAAACAGCAACAGCCATGCTTATGGTACAAGCACCCATTAGTATACCAGCTGCCAGTAATCAGTATTGTTAACATTTTTAGCTTGGCAGTCCACAGCTTGCTATTCCTATAATTGCTGATCTGCCTATGAACATATTTTGAAAGAAATTATAATATGCTGGAAATGCTGATATTTTTACTTCTCTGGAAGAAGTTATACATGATGAGGAGGAAGCATGTTGTTCACCAGACGGGGCTAGTATGACCAGACCGAGCCACATACATGCATACACACATTTTTTTTAAATCGTAACAGAAACATCACTTAAAAACTAACTATTACATAACATCTGTCATACTGGTGACGTTGGTTCACTCCTCGGTGTGCTGGACACATATAATGGTGGTGTGGCCTGTTTCCAGATGCCGCGCACCCGTAGGAAGCACTACTCGTCGCACTCCAGGTCGCGCTCTAGGTCGTACGAGGCCAAGCGTCGCCGCCTGGACGACGGCTCCACAGAAGGATCCTACAGGAAGCGGAGCCGCAGCCGGGGGGGAGGAGACAGAGAAAGGTCAGTTGAATACAACATTGTTTTTTTTACTTATAATAGGTAATAAATAAGTGATGGCACTTGAAGGTTTACAATGATGAATCAGTATGGAAATACTCAAACACTTGCCTAGCTAATTCAAAGCTTCAATCAGGCATTTGTTATGACTTGACTCATCTTTAAATAATATACCTGAAGTATTTATTATTTGGCTATTTACCTGCTGTTGTTCGAATCAATGTCATTATAATGGTGTACATGACAGTCCAAGTCAACAGTCAGATAATTTTCAACCTGTAAAATGTTATAACAATATACCCTAATTATTTATGCATATTATTAAACCATTTTACACAACTATGTTGTAGTCTTCTCAAATATAATGTTGGCAACCAGCTGTGGCCTTGTTGATTATTTAGTTGGATGTAGATATTTCTAGAGTTACTCATTCAAATAGGTACACTTTATATTCATCATCTCTCTAGAGATTTAACTAAGCAAAGCATATTGCTTTCAATTGAGGAAATATTTGCGGTTCCTACTTGTCTGCCATGTTGTAAACACATCACAGTAAATATGTGATTTGATGATGATAATATTATCTTGACAGTGGAACTGTGCACTGCAAATTATTGACCTTATCCTGGACCTTGTACCATGATAATATGCAAGTACATATCACTAAAATAAGTACCAAAGATTCTTATTATTTAAAAAAAAAAAAACCTCAAACCTGCCTGGTTTTAAAATGTGCGCATAATATTTATACATATATTTTATAACAGAAAAATACGAGATTCGTAAATAAATGGACTTGATAATATTACCTAACTATGAGGAAGTTAGGTAATATTATCAAGTCCATTAATTTCATTGGTCCATGAAATAAAATAAAAAGATATGTATAGTGGTGATAACAAGTAAGTACCTACTCCTCCTAGTGCTGTGCACTGTATGTTTCACTATAAACGTCATTTTGCAAATAACTCCAAAGATTCTTATTTATAAAAAAAAAAATGAAATAAACATGGATTTTAAAATATGCACATACTATATTAATATATTTTTTAAAGGAGTTAAAAAAAAACGAGATTTGTTACGTAAATAAATGGACTTGAAAATTACCTAACTTTTTCATGTTAATTGATCAATGAAATAAAATAAAAAAAAGATGTTTAGAAATAACAAGTAGTCTTAGTGCCGATTTTTTCTAACCGGACCGATAACCATAATATTTGTGATTATAATTAAACTAAAAATCGTTGTTTGTGTTCACTTTATCAGTTAAATCAATCCGATACAAATAAACTTTATCTAGAAACAGGAGCTTAGATCTTTGCCGTGTCGTTTTTTTTTTTATATCAAAGTTGGATTTTATCTTTAACAAATACCAATAAACTTTTTAATTAACAGAGACAACGCAAACCACCAAGAATTTTGCTCGACTTGCTTGTAAAAAATGGCCTCCGCTATTTTACTCTTTGTTAGTAGTAGCGACATCTTTTGGTCGAGTACAGTTTCTGTTAGCGTTCACCTTTCCTTGGACTCTACAGTTTCTCGCTACTCGCTACTAGATGGCGCTAACTGTATCATAAATTGTTATGAAGCATAATATGTAATTCTTGCTTGGCTTGTTACCTTGGATAAAATTAACTAAAATTTTGCTGTTTGTTTTTAATATTTATAATGAAATGTAGGGTTTTACAGAGTTTCACTAATTTGCTGTGTCCTGTGGGATTACGTACAGTTGGAATTGGCACCCTCGTGATACACAACAGTCAGTTTACGTGCAAGTTTCTGCATTTTGCAGATTTTCCTGTTTTTCAGTATTGTATTAAGGATAATCCCCTGAAAGAAATATCTATTTTTAATTGAGTTAATGGTCGTTGTACTTTTAAAGAAACCGTTTTCCTTACTTATGGTTTAATAATGCACATTCAGTTTGGAATTTAGACTAAATAAATATACCACCACCAGCACTATTTGCTAATTATTTCCTTATGTCTTAATACAATGTTAGTTTCGGTGGTTATACCAGATTCTGGCGAATGATCTGTGCTGATATTTTGGGCTTATGAATAGTTATGAAGCTAGTATCGTTTGGATTTGGTTAACCCATCTTTTGTGGCCAATTTCAATGAAAGCACAGCACCAATCTTACCTGAAATGGTTTTTGTCCATTAGGAGTCATGTACAAGAAAGTTCTGAATCTAATCAAATTGGAAACAAAGTACCAATTCGCCACTGAATTTGGCGGGTTGAATATGAAATCAAACAATATTCAATCATATTATATATCCAGGTAAAGTAGTATGGTTTAGTTACTGAACAAGCTGCATTAATTCATACAAGCCAGAATCAACATAGCAGCTTTAGCCAGACCGACGCTACAGCTTACTTATTACGGTGTTGTGTCGACTCGTGTCACTTGTTCGGTCATTACGCCTAACTCTCTATCATTACCTGTTTCTAATCTGGTCCAACGTTGAAGCTAGCAATATCGTGAGATGAATAGCAGGAAACTGAACTGTACGTACCGTTTTTACCTGATTACGGGTGTAATTTTAAACCAGCTCAATTTTTCATAGATATCCTGATCCGAAGTTATTATTATTAATTTGACATAATGCCGTGCCGTCATTAAAATAATAAACCAAATAAACATACCTTCCCCTAGTAGAACTATCTGTACTTAATCCTTGACGATATACGATGTGCACAAACACGCCGCAATTATAATATTGTTGCGAAACCGTATATCGTGCCGAAAGATTGGAAGGTGTAGGTATTGTGCACAGTGGGCTTAGATTCTGCCTCTTACTTATTATGTAAAGGAAAGACGTAAGGATACATATATTCGAATGTATTATAAGATGGTATTGAGCGAACCTAACGGTGTCTCAAGGTACGGGTTAGTGTACGGTATCTGCAGATTAGGGCCCGCTGTCGGGGCATAAGTCATATTGTGGGGAGTCGTGCCAGGTGAATGAATCGACCCCGCTTCCAGCCACTACTGCTCCTTACGGGACCGCGCGCTTATGTAATTCTATTTGCTATCTCCGATCTTGTGGAATTTCCCTTCGAATCTGAAATGATGCTCACACGAATCTTGATAATATCTTGGAAATAGGTAAAATAAAACTTGTTTTATTTAAAAGTTTTAATACTTATTCAAAAATAATTACTAAATATAAAAAAAAAAACAGCAACCCTATCAATAGCAGGGCTCGCTATCTATATATATAAAAATGAAACCCGTTTTCCGTTGTCACGACATAACATGAAAACGGCTGGACCGATTTCGATGAAATTTGGTATAGAGATAGTTTGAGTCCCGGGAAAGGACATAGGATAGTTTTTATCCCGATATTCCCACGGGATCGACATTTCCGCGGGTGAAACCGCGGGGCGCAGCTAGTTTATAATAAATATCAATTGATATTTAGTGTCAAAACTAGAAATTTAGCAGATTCAAAGTTTACGAACACTTGACAAAACACTACAGCTTGGATTACCTTTCCCGAAGTAGCAATCTATTCATAAGTTTTGGGGGATTCACAAAATAAGTTAGTTTTATAATAAAAACGATAAATAATCAAACAAACATTTATTCCATAACTAAGTACATCACACAAACCACTTACACTTAATTTTTTTTTTAATACAAGATATACAGGCTTATTTTTTTATCACCATCCAAATTTTACAGGATGTTCTACCCATGAATATGAACAACTTTCACTATGGGAACAACTCTGAAATCACGAAAAAAAAATCAGGTGTTTCATACATTTTGATCAAGTAGGTATTGAACTTTTGTATGAAACAGCTGATTTTTTTCGTGATTTCAGAGTTGGTCCCATAGTGAAAGTTGTTCATATTCAAGGGTAGAACATCCTGTAAAAATTTGGATGGTGATAAAAAAATAAGCCTGTATATGTCCGTTTATCCGATACGTATCGGATATTTATTAGAAATACTTATCGGATTTTTACGAACCCTGATAAATAGCAATTATTTTTAAATATTAAAACTTTTTAAACGATAAAAGATCACTGTCATAATGTTCAGTTAAAATAATTATTCGCGAACAGCAATGTCTTTGTTCTTGTTGTCAGCATAAATAAGAAATTATCTCGCCATTACAATCTTGTTTCTTTATGTGTACAGAGATCATCCCAAGCGTCTGACGCAAGACCGCTCCGAAATTTATGTAGACGTGGCTTTACAGCGATAAATAAGTAATTTTACAGAGTTACCATAAAAAATGGTCTGTGTATGTGCAATATCGAGTTTGGCGGCGTCTTTTTGTTGGCGCTCGTCAAGAGGTGCCAATCAATTACTGCATGATTAAGTATGTGGTTCTTGTTGTACAAATTGGCAGCACAACCTATGGTACTGCTGTCACACGTGGCTGATTAACGTAACGGCCTTCCATGTGTGTCGTTTCGTGGGAACGCACTTGACTTTTATTTTCCTCTTTTCTTCATTTGGCCACGCTAACATTGACATTCGTTTACCCTATTGACCAAGATTTACGTGCGAATTTGTTCTTATTCGATTTATTTAAGGGATTTTCCATATTATTTTTAACCGACTTCCAAAAAGGAGGAGGTTTTATTTGCATGTATTGACATGTAATAAAACACTTTATTTATAATATTTTTTTGTACATTCAAAAAATGACTCAAAATTAAAACACTTGCTCTGGTCTGTTGCAAAGCTGTTGTATTGTGATATGTACCAGATTATACAATAACGAAATGATTATGAATTACTTATTTATGAAATGATAGACCTGAAAAAATGTTCACTGTAAATTACTTCATTGGACTGATTGAATTAATATAAAATTGCAAATGCAGTCGGCTCTGACCGCTGCAAGCATTGCGCCGGAATCCAGTTCTGTTTTTTACATTCTGGTAGCGTGTAGTTTTTTCATGCATTTTGGAACCGTCCAGTGTGTTGTACATTCTCAATGCCAATCTTAATAGCAGGTTCGAGTAGTGGAGTAACCTGAATTCCAGCCCTAAATAGACGTGGATGGCACTTTGTTTGCTGCATAACCTACGCTGCAAAATATTTTAAACTGTATTAATGGCAAACAGCCTTCATACTCTTCAAATATTGTGGATTAATACAAATTTACACGACATTTGTATGTTAAATTGTAAAACTGCTATCCTAAGATGATGAATAGGTAAGAATATGATGAGCTGCAGCACTACATTGTTGAATGTTTGCTTGTTCAACACGTTTGCAGTTTATAAACTTAGAGGAATTCATTACAATGAAGAGTATTGAACTGTTCGTTGTAATGAATTCATACCTAGTTCCTAAGGTAAATTGAGTTAATGTTACAGACATTGCACTTACAAGTTATATTTGTCTGTCCAAGAGGCCAGTGAACCCTGTCCAAGTGTTCCGGATTTAAGAGCTTAACATAATAACGAATTGAACACGAAGGACTATAAATTGATATTTTGCACAAAGGGCCGGCGACAGTAATTGCTGGTTTGTCGGCAAATTGCGCATGTACGTGTTGTGAAAATGATTTCTTTAATCGCACGCCCGACACTGACTCAAGGATACTACGGCTAATGCCAAACTGTAGGTAATTTGCAACAATCAGCACCTTCATATACATCGAATAATCACAACCTAATGAATAACCGCCCCACGATATTTTTTATTCGCAATGGTACGATAATGCTGATGTACTTACATGACTACGTGTCGATGTTTTCATTTTCTTATCTTTTGCAACGATTGTATGCCAAGGACCTCTGAAAGGTCGTTTACTAAAACGGTAATCTTTATTTTATCTGTAAGCAAATAATGTTTTATTTTGGGTTTCCACTAAATGAAACCACGTCATCTCCTCTTTGATTTAATTTGTAAATTCCTAACTGTATTACGCATGAGAACATCAATGTATCGGATCAAAACAATCTTTTTTGACTCATTGTAACGTGAAACAGATCTGAATTGCTATTGTTTTTGAAACAGTAAGACGATTGCCAAACGAGGAAGCTTCCAAACGGCATTGTTATTTAGTGAAAAGTGCAACATCTCGTAAGCAGCGGCGGGCGGATTGCGTCCATGGCGAGCACCAATTGTCGCAAGAGCTGGTGTTTCGTGTATAATTCAGGTGACAAATGCTGGCGAGGCGCGCGGGGTGGGGGCGAGAGGCGTTGTTCTTGACACAGTAAAACTAGAAGTGCAGTAGGTAGGTGCAGCTGCGGCCCACGCTGAGCTTTTTGCAAGCTGCTAATACGACTATCCACAACCGGTCTCTTGAGCTTTAAATGTGCTGCATTCTTGCCGTTCGGTAGTTTGTATTTTGTAAAGACAAATCCGAATACGCGTTATATTAATGCAAACATACCATTTTAAGTATATTGAGTTGGAAAAATTGATTATTTGTACCTACAGTGTCCAGACAGCTCATTAGTCAGTGAGTAATGTTACTACTAACGAGCCCTGTGAAGTTCCTTATAACGCACGATGATAACGGAAAGCACGTATTTACGCTAGCAATGAACCGGATACTTATTATAATAAGATAGAAGTGAACGCGACTTCAATAATACCATAGTTGGTATTAGGATTAAAGCGTCGAATATAGCAATTTATAATATTTTTGATTTCACCGCGTTCCCCGCTCAGTACGGCACGCGGTGCGCGAGATTTATCTGGCGTGATCTGCGTAGATCTCGGCCAAGAAACGCTTTCCATGTCGCGAGGCGGAACGCCGCCGCCCGCCGCTGCGATTTATGCCTCGTATCGCCACGTCCGATATAATCCGATTGGGGATTTATGCCACTTGCCTGTTGCCCGTTCGTTACTCCGCACCTTCGACTTCCTAGTCACTCATTTTATTACTATGCTTTTATGGTCGATACATTTTTTACACGCTTCAACTCAAAGATCACGAACTCTTAATGATCAGTGTCTGAAAAGGTGGCGGAAAAAACTATTGCTACTTCCTCAATAGGATCACACGCACGCTGTCGCATCATGTTTTTGACAAACACAAGGTATAATTCATTAAAGAAAATTATTTCCTTGCTAACGTATTGGATTATGATGGCGAGGTCGCATCTCATCATATCCTGTTAATTTAACAATAGCTCACCGAACCGCGCATCGGCCTTGCATCGTCTTTGCTGTGCGAGGGCTTTATCAGGGTCTTCTCTGACACGGCGCCGTTACGTCTATTCTTTTACGACGGAAATTATAAGCAGCATTTATCATTTCGTCAATTGGTTTTTGGCATTGATCCAAAATTTCTATTCTAGTAAACAAAAACACCTAATACTCGTATAAGTAATATACTTACTTATTAGATTGTTATGGTGCTGAAAAAAATATAAAGCCAAGAAAGTAAGATTTTTTAGCCTGCCTTGGCCCCATGTTACTCGGTGCTGTATTATGTCCATCCATTCTCCTGTGTCAATTGCCATCGTATCACTAACCTACTCCATTTTCCTTCATATAACTCCTCGCACCACGCAATCTGGAGGATCAGGAGACAAAAGAAATGTTGCGTCCCTCTATCTGTCAAAATCTTACTATATTTATAGCTCTCCTTATCACATAACAGGACAAACGATTTATCTTTTTTTTTTTTCTTATTTTGGCTATTTTTAAACTTCCTCCTGGACAACAATATCGTAGCAATCCTATAATAATAAAACTTGTAAGTGCATAGGAATTATCAAGTCGCTTTGAAAGCCTTCAACACAACATAACACGTTGTCCCTATGTATAGTCATAATTGTGACTCGTTCCACACAAGCCACATCTTCATGAAGACGGTAGGTCATTTATTCCGGCTGGAGCTGTCGTCGGCTCTATTGTACGAGGAACGAGCACATGTGACGGAATCAACGACCGTTTAGTGAGAGCTCGACGATTTATTACGCCAGTGAAATGTATCTTTGACTGAGTAAAATTAAACTAGCCATTCGGAACATACTTTTCTAATATTAGATTACACATGTTGCCAAATTGGAAATTGATTGAGACTTCGGTCGACTGATTGATTATAAGAAAATACCTTGTGTTACATCTGCGTGGTTATAAAATAAAAACATTCGTATGAAAGGCCGTGGTCATAAATACAGATCGTTATAAACAATATTTGAGCTAGCAAAGCGATCGCGTCGTTTATTAGTCGTTGAATTCTATAAATCACTCATCTTGGGCCCTACTTGGATAGTTTGTAAATCATTCCTACGATAGCTACGACTTTATATTTATCCAAGTCCATGTTTGTAACAACAAACGTTATTCGATCGACATGGTATTATAATGATCGTTATGACGGACATCAGACCCCGTTATACCTATTAAAGCGTAAAAAAGATGTCCTTTGGTTAAAAGTTGACCACAAAACCTCGAGTGATGCGTCGTGGTCATCGCAACGGTCAATACTTACGAACAATGATACCATTGTCACGTCCGCGGAAATCGGCCCGGATAGACAGGAGTTTAACGCTCTTTTCAATCGGTTTGGAGAAAATTGCGCACACGACGCCGCCAATCATGTTGCCGGCTAAACGTTCATTATGGTGACGTAATGACTTAATAGGTTCTCTGGTGAATAGACATTACCTAATAGACACAGGAAAATCTGTCCGTGGCTGCCTGCCTAGTGGCTACTTATTGGTTACGTGATTTGTTTATGCAATTACCACACAATATTTAACAAATTCATTACTCCTTGGTTCCTCACAACACAATAATAAGCAATCATGTTGTAGAAAATATACGAGTAGCTCCGCCGATTGGTAGAAAGAGTGCATTATATCCTAGTGCGCACGAGTTGGGCCGTTGAAGAAATGCACAATCTGCACCGTGACAAGGTACCTGGTCGTAGCTGGTTGCGAAGGAGCCGTTAGTCGCGTTTAGGTGCGGACAGGAGCGCGGGCCAGCCGGTGCGGGATCGATTAGTGAACCGGTCCCCACAGTACGTTGACTCCCGAGGGCCACTGTCTGTGCCTGCGGACGCGAATTATGCACCTCTCGCCATTGCGGCACTCCCCCCACTATTACCCCAAACACGTAGGCTGTTGTACGTAGCACTCGGTTACGAAGAATTCTCTAGTGATGATGCCTTAGTCTATTTCTTAAGCAGTTATGCCCAGATAGTAGTCTTCATGATGTAGGTACTTCATGAACCAAATAATTGTCTGAAAAGAAAGATCAGTGGATGGAATGATGCTTGAAGGTGTTTTTCCTTGACGAAGACTAGTTGATTGAAGGTGAAGTAAACCACAACTAGTTTCACTCCATGGATGACGGGTTGTGCCGGTGTCTCGTTGTTTTTAACTACACTTGTCCGCTTTTGCGTAATTGTTGGCAGGTGCGCTGGCGCAGCTCTGTCGTTTGAGACAATTATAGGAAATCGCATGCCTTTTTTCGCCCATGCACACCGGTTTAATGAAATGCACCTAGTCAGTACAACGAAACAACCCCCGGATGTTGGAGAAATCGGATTCGGTAAAACAATTATTATCAGTAGATTTGGAAAAAGAAAGAATTAATAGCGCAGACATACATTACGAAGTAAAATAACCCCCTTATTCATAAAACTTATCAAACCTATTTTAGTTAAAATGGGGTTTGTCTCTTTCTTACACACAGAAATGACAACGTGACAGATAAAGACAAACGTTCTATAAACCTATTTTAGCTAAAATAGAGATAAAATAGGATTATGAATAAGGGGGTAAGTTTCTGAGATCTCTTATAGACCAAAGACAACAGTGCCTTTTTAAAAACATTCTGACATGCCTACTCGCTTCTGCAAAACCGCATATTGGTACAAATTATGTGAATGTTTACTACCTTCCATTGTTATTGAAAATCCAAGAACAGGATACAAGTAATGAATGTCACATTATTGACAGCAATCATTTATTGTTTAGCTGGTACCAAGTAAACTGGTGAAGACTAAACAAGAAGTAGTCGGTCCTGATTAAAAGTGATAAAGCTGTCTGACATCGTCCTGGTATTGTGAGGGCCTAGCGGGGAGCCGGGGTGCGGGAGGCGCCTCCGGGCGTCGAACCCGCGTGGGTCGGGGGTCAGCGGCGCGACACGCGTTCATTAGTGCATTCGTGCGCCCGCGCAGCCCTCCCTGTACATTTTACAATATGTGCACTTGCATGCCAGTTTGCATTTCTTAGAACGTTGACACGCGACTCCTTCCACTATCTTTGTTCAAGCCACCCGGAACGTGAGGTATCTCGTTACGTATACCTCCTTAAACATGTCGTCTTAGACAATGACCGAGTGTCGGGTAAATTATTCATTCACATAAAGGTCGTTCGGCTGATGTTTACGAAGGTCCCATCACGGAAGCCGTAAATTTTTATTTTCCGTCCTGTCCAAATTCAAGCAATATTAAAAGCTGTAAAACGTCGAATATTTTCATACATAGTGTCCTTTGATATGTTTACTTTTGCTTTAATGTGCAATTTACGAGCCCGGCCCGGTTAATTCGTCATTTCTTTGTCGAGTACGCACCTATTGTTGAATTAAAGGTTTTGCGAGGACATTGCGCTTCTCAGGGCCAACACGAAGTTTATTGTGGTTTCATGTTTTCCGTAGAATTCGTACTCACTTAGGTCTTTGTCACTAAATAAACGGAACTATTCACTCAGTACTAGTTCTTTTGATTGATGTCTACCCGTTCGCCTACACTAGATTTGTTTAATTTTAAACTTTCCATTTCATTTTACAATATGTCTGACTTATTTTGACTGGCTACCATAATAATGAAAGTTGGAGTATTTGTCAGAATGGGTCTGTGCTTTTGCAAATTGTTATTGAGCTCATTTATCTAATTCGTAGAGGTAGACATATGCAATGAATTGTATGAGTCAATCGAGAAAGTAAACCAGTAAGCATTGTTCCGAGTGGATACGCGTTGTACCGAGTGCGTGGGCACAGGCAGCGGCGCGAATTAAAGCAGCTCTCTATTCATTACTCATCGTTATTGCTATCGCCATTTTGGAAGACGAAAGCGAGTGTAGGCTTTAAGTAAACTCATGTTCCATGAAGCTGACTAATTAATTTATTTTGAGATAAAAGGGCGGTTTTTATATATTCCCACCACGGTCACTACTCACTCCACATGAGTGGCTTTTCATAAATTGATTCACGCTCGATGAACGCTTATTTGAGCGTACTGAAGCTTCTAACTTTAATAGTCGTGCATTTATAGACATGTGCGAGGCATTTAAAAACAGATATGGTTCGTTTGCAGGAATTAACTATATATTATTTAACTCACATAGTTTATTCCTAGAAAAAAAAGCTGTAATATCAGTTGATCCATAAATAGCATTACGTTAACTGAAATATCTTTGACCTTTTACGACACCTACGGGTTGGAAAGAAGTGATGAAAGATGTTAATTAAGGCTAAAGGCTGCTGTTTTACAAATACTTAATTAAGTATACAGTAATAACGTAATCAAAATAGGAACTATATTGGATGAAAAACGTGCTCAAGAGTTAGGTAGGTAGGGTTTTCTGGAGGGCAGGTGGCAGGAAATCCTCACCTAACCCATCCATATCCCAAAGGCTTCTAAAACAAAAAAAGCGTGTAGTTTGCTAGCCCCTGTTTTCAATTGCATCGTTGCGTGTCGGTCCAGGATAGAAGGGTACAAATGTGCAGTCACCTAGAAACATGAATGTAGTCACAGGACTGGTAACTTGCTTGGTGCACATTTTAGTGATTTAGTGCATATTTTAGTGATACATGGAGACGACTCCGTCGAAGTAAGATTAAAGTACCTATTCGGCCGACCGCTTAACTGAGACGTTGCCTGGGGTAGCTGCGTGGTGCGTGAGGGGTGATAGTTGTCACAAGTTGAAGAATCACTGAGCTCTCGCATCACGTCACTACATCCCATCCCGCACCGCGCTGCTACCTTAGGCAACGTCTCAGTTAAGCGGTCGGCCTATAATTATATTAGGTCCTTACATATGAAATTGGCGTTTTGTATGGAAGGAACAAAAAGTCGAATATTTTTTAATATAATATATTTAATTAATCAAAGTATGAACCATTGTTTTCAATGCACTTTTGCCATCTTATAGGTAGTTCATTGATCCCTTTACTAAAAAAACCAGTCGGACGGGAATCAATAAAATCTTTGAAGGCGATTTGGACTGCCCCATCGGAGTTGAATTTTTTCCCTTGCAAAAAGTTATCCAAATTGCGAAAAAAATGGTAATCTGTTGGAGCAAGGTCCGGGGAGTACGGAGGATGTCTAAGACATTCCAATTCAAGTAATGTAACGCAGCAGTCGACGCGCGTTTGCCGGTTTGCTTCAGTCAATTCGTGAGGTACCCACCTTTCAAGCTTTTTAATCTTCCCAATTTGCTTCAAGTGAATTAAAACAGTTTTATCACTAACATCGAAGCCTGCAGCTAACTCGGACGTGGTTTGCGATGGGTCCGCTTCCACAATAGCCTTCAATTCTCCATTATCAACTTGGGTCTCAGGCCGTCCACGGGGCTTGTTCTGCAGGTCGAAATTTCCAGAACGAAAACGTTGGAACCAAAAACGAACTGTGTTTTCTTTTGCAACATGACCGCCATACACATCATTCACCCTTCGAGTCGTTTCCGCAGCACTAGTGCCACGGCGGAACTCGTACTCGTAAATAATGCGATATTTTAAATTTTCCATTTTGTAAAATGAGTGACGCAAACAGAAAAAACAGAAGAAAAAAAACAAATGAATGACGGTCATCGAAGCACAAATACATGAGTAAATAGCTGTACAAATTTGAATTTGGAATTCCTTACCAAAGAGGAGAAATTCGTGATTAAAGTGGCCAGTACGAAAAACGCCAATTTCATATGTAAGGACCTAATATTTATGAACGTAGACCAAGCACAAAGAGAGTTTATTAAGTACCTGCAGGCCTAATCTCGTAATTAAAAACGATCATATCTTGATTGAGAATTGCCCCTTTGGTACTTGTTGACGGCCTACGCTGTCCTCTCATACCTATTAACACTAATATGAATTTATTGTAAACTAGCTGCGCCCCGCGGTTTCACCCGCATAAGTGTCGATCCCGTGGGAATATCGGGATCAAAACTATCCTATGTCCTTCCCGGGACTCAAACTATCTCTATACCAAATTTCACACAAATCGGTTCAGTAGTTTAGGCGTGAAGAAAAGACAGACAGACAGACAGAGTTACTTTCGCATTTATAATATTAGTTTGGATAATTTTAAAGACTACTCGTGGACTTTCTTGGCGGCGCTTCGTCTTAGGAAACGACCAATTGGAACCGTGCACCTAGCTTCTGAGTACTGACGTTTTCATAAGCCCATGTTCAAGCGAAAAAAATAAATAATTTGAGGGTGTAAGAATCGTTACTTACCTACAATTGGAGTTCTGTAGTTTCATTAAAAAGGCGTGAGTTTATTATAATTACTTTAAAATCAAACATATCTAGTATAATGTATCGGAAAGTGTTTAGATTCCTACGAACGCGACAGTTGTAAGAAACAAAGGTGTTTACTTTTACTAATATACACAAAAAGTATAATGATGTGATTGTCCATTGTGGCAGACGAGTCTCGTAGAAAGTATCCGGCGCGTGCAAGAACTGAAGAGCGGTAATTGCGACCGTATTGTTATATCTCTACTGTTAATAATTATTAGCACTACTACCACTATGCGCGAAATTAGCTGTCCATTGTGTTGAACGTATTTTGATCTAGTTTTCTTGTAGAGATCGCAACATTTGTAGTATCTTTCACAAAATTGTCTATGATCTAACAATATTATATTGTTTGTGTAATGTAGGTACCTAACCGAAAAGTGGGCATTATACAAGGTTTATATCAAGTAACAGATCTGCTTGGACAGACAACTTGCTATGCAGAAGAATAACGCTTCGTACTTCAGATTTTATTTAGTTTTTTTTTGTAATTTGAAGCAAACATATTATACTTTTATTACAATACCGAACATGTTTTTAAAAATAAATGTTTAAATGGTAAACCCTCCATATTGGTGCCCAAGATACAGGCTTGCCTAGTTAGGGGCCAATGTAAAGTTTCTGTAATTTTTTGAGTAATAAAGTTTTTATTATCACACTAATATTATAAAGGCGAAAGTTTGTGAGTGTGTGTGTGTGTTTATATGTTTGTTACTTCTTCACGCTCAAACCGCTGAACCGATTTAGATGAAATTTGGTATAGAGATAGTTTGAGTCCCGGAAAAGGACATAGGATACTTTTTATCCCGATATTCCCACGGGATCGAGACTTATGCGGGTGAAACCGCGGGGCGCAGATAGTTATTTATAAACATAATATACAGATATCAAAAGTGTATAGGGATCAAGTACATTTTTAACTATAAAAAATTATCCAATTTATATTTAACATATCTAGTCTTCCAGACTGGCTTCTTACTTTAATTCCTATGTTTAAGTTAACTACCTATCCCTATATTTAGCAAAAATTAAGAAAAATTGCAATTTTCGCAAATTGTGGGAAATTAACCTAAGTTAATGTCGTCAATTAAATGGCAAAAAAGGCATAAAGGAGTATATTTTAAATTTTTATTGTAGATTAAAAAAATAATATTTCCACCATTGACACGAATTACACAATCATAACGATTTGGCATGCTTAAAATCAGTTCATCAAAATCACTTTGAAGAATGACCGCCCACGTTCTTTTTATCAAGTCAAAAAGTTGTTGTGGGGTATGCACGGCATCCATACTCGGCAGAGGTCTTCTTTGGAGTATATCCCATGCGTGCTCAATTGGGCTGATGTCTGGCGATTGAGCAGGCCACGGCAGAACGTTGATGCGAGCATCGGCAAGAGAATCACGAATCACCCAACCGGCTTTGCAAAGGGATGATCACGTCTGAAACAATCCTCTCCGCATAAATCTGAGCATTAAGGTTACCCCTGATCCAAATGAGATCGGTTCTTCCACCGCGATCAAAGTACCGGCCCAAACCATAATTGTTCCCCTCCATATGAATGAACTTCCTGACAAAATTTCAAACGTTCTTGACGTCCAGAGGTCCTCCAAACTCGAGTACGTCTTGTATCCGGGCATCATACCGAAACGAGATTCATCGGAAAAGCAAACACAACGCCAGTCTTCTTCCTCCCAATTTCTGTGTTTGCGAGCCGCCCATAGTAAATGGGCCCTACGATTGCGGGATGTTATAGATGGAACTCTCAGCGGCCTTTGGGAACGCAGACCCACTTCACGTAAACGATTTCGGATGGTTTGGTCGCTTATAAGCAAGCCTGAAGAGCTGTGGAGCCTCGTAGTCAACATCATGGCCATCATGGTTCGATTCCGTCGAGCAGTATTTTGGATGTACCGGTCCTGTCTGCGAGAGATGATGCGGGATCGTCCTCCACGTCGATCGGCAACGCTGCCCGTGATACGATAGCGTGTCCAGAGGCGGCTTATGACGCTCTGTGTAGTGGCAGCCAAGAGCGACAGCCACAGTACGTTGCCTGGAACCAGCTTTCAACATTCCGACGGCTCTCATCATCTCTTCTCGTGTCAAATGATGTCGTCGCTCCATATCGATGCAATTTTTTTCAGTTCCGATGCAGAAATTGTAATGGTTTTGTAAATCGCTATTACACACTTTTATAGGAATCCTGATTGACAGTTGATTTTCTATTTTTAATAAAAATTAAAAGAAAATTATTTATTCAAATAGTAAAATTAACTAAAAATAATCAATAGCGATCTAATAATGTTAAAATAATAATCCTCAATTGCGGCGATACTCTAAAGCGTACTTGATCCCTTGATAATATAGAGTTCTCAGGCAAAATTTTCTCAATAATATTGACTTTATGTGGATATGCACCTACTTATATGGTTTAAATAATATTGTTACTCGTATAAACCTGTAACTTGCCTTATGCTTATTATACCTGTCGGTAATCAGAAATGAATAAAGTTAGATATAATTGCTTGGCAGTTAAATGCTGCTGGGTTCATATTATTTTGCAGTAAATAATAACTTAACTAGCAGTAACCATTAAACTTAAATTGGTATTTTGATACTGTCAGATTTACTGTAAATATTGGGATGAAGTTAATTAATTTGAAACGCCCGCGACGATTTCCCCAACCGCAGACAACGAGCTGTTCGCCTTCGATTCCAATCGTAAAATTACAGGTTGAAGTTAATTTCCTTATGTTTTGATGATTGCTGGAAAGTGGAAGGAGATCCATTCCAAAAGTTTTAATATTTAACGTACTTATAAAAAATAAATGGTCATTATTTTCAAGAATACAAAAGTGATCATGTAACTTCACTAATTATATAAAACTAAACAGCCAGAATAAATTTTAACGCCTTCTGTCTCGTTTAGACGATAATCTAAATTCAAGCCATATTACGTACGTATACGTACCATCATTACTTTTTAACATAGGTATCCAAAAGAGCCTTTCTCTCTCAAAACAACTAACCGTGACATCTTTTCACTTTCGCCATTACTGTGTCAATCAGATTCTGAAACAATTTGAAGTTAGCAGATACTAATTAGCTTAATTTTATAACAAATTAGGTGTTGCACCGCGTAGTCGCATTCGCGTTGAACTTTTCTTTCTAACAGACAAAACCTGTATTTTGTGGGATCGAGCCCTGACGGCTGGCGGCAGTCTGTGGGCGTTCAGTGAAAGCTTTCAATGTGAGCTTGTTTATATTTATTAATTAAAAACATTAGTTAAAAACTCTCCATTTCGTAGAATACTAATAAAATTTTTATAAGAGTTAGCTGTCTCGATTATATGTTTATGTCGGTTTTATTGTAATATCAATTTAATTACCGACATAATGTAGTTTAATATAATAATAAAGACAAAGCATGGAAGCCGACCCCAACATAGTTCTAGGCAGATGATGATGATGAATAAAGACAAAGCATGATAGGCACGACGAGTAATCAATTACCAACGAAAGAATTAACGTTAACGGTTCGGGTAATTCAATGTTGAAATCTGTTACAACGAAAAGAGCCCGATAACGAATCTCCATTGTATTCATATGAGCTCCAATCGATTTGAATGTACCAAATAAATATGCGCATGTTTGTTAAATAGTACCAAATCCGTTATGTGTGAGCTTCATGGAACTCATAGGACCTACATAATGCTTTATTGTCTCGCCACGGGACGAGTGGGTGATGATAACTCATTCTACAGTATATAGGTCAAATACAGTACACACAATTACATAGATAATATTATTAATTTGTCGTAATGGAATTGTTTCAAAATTTACCAACAGCGAATGTACACACACATGACCTAAAATACACATGTTTTTGTACAATAGTGAACAGAAGACTGGCATAATGAGTTCACATGACGTTTTTGAATGTAATGCTATATGAAAAGATGTGGGGTATTAGAGCAAGTGCGAACCTAGACCGACTACAGTTAGCTTCGGTTCTGACTCAGCATCGGTAAATGATCACGTTAACCCGAATTGTCAAGAACACTTACGTATTTATTGTCTTCAATAGCTTTATTTACTCTGATTGAAATGTATCCGTTCTTACTCGATGTGAGTGCCCGGCTGTGGGTCCCAGTACGTATCACCATTTATAATACACTACCGACGAACAACGTTTTCTTGAACCATGACATTGACCGTCGGCGTCGCATGCAAACAAAGCACATAGGAAAAACAGACGTTTGTCTTTGAATATTGAATGTACAGCGTGCGGATATTTTGCATCATAATATGTAGCTTTATTGGTAATTTATTCAATGTAATGTGGTTGTGCTTATGCGTGGTAAGTTTGTTCGTTAAGCTAGTTTACTACAGGTAGGTACATATAAAGATAAACCGTGACGATTCATCGTCGATTATGCAAATCAAATCATTTATTTCCTTTTTCGTAGGAAATAAAAATGCTTATTGTACAAACAACGCTGTCGATGCACTCATCACGGTATTTACACGGATTAAAATCAGCATCAGGTGCGGGTCACGATTACGGAAGTTCGATACATATTTGAATCATTTTCGTCAAGGACGGGCTGGAAGCCGGCGTGTGTACGTACTTATTAAGTGCCAGATAAGATTCCTCGCTGTACAACAGTGAACATAATGACAGGGGACCTTGTCGTGCATCGATATCGGCTATCCTAAAGGGAAGACAAGTAGGTAAACAAGGTTTCCGTTTAAGGATTGGCAATGCATCGGCCGCCCACGTATTGTTCAGATATTGACGGAGGCGTCGCACTAAAACATTGCAAACGATCATTCGGTAATTCGTTCGTTCACGGAAGTATTTAACAGCCAGTCGTTCCATGTAAATCGGTTTACTTTTAAGTCATAACTTATGTGGGAATATAAAATACTCGTACCGCTCGCGATATGTAGGTCCAACCAGCATGTACCAGTGTATTAAAATGTTTGCCATTTAACTATATAAAAAACGTCGGCAATCTTTTGAGGAATTAGCGTTTTATGGACATGTACAAGTTTTTTATTCCAATTAGATTGGTCTACGACTCCACGATATCTGTTCATATGATCGAACATTTTAAAGCTCGACATTAAGCATTTTATTGTGCCAATACATTCATCAGAAGCTATCATACAACATAACTTATCATGAATAATAAAGTAGGCGGATAGTTGTCAGAATCCTGACAAATCTTTTTCGGAGAAAGTTTTAGCTTGGTAACTTTGTCTGTCATTGAATTGAATGACGAAAACTTTTCACTTTCATCAATTAGCGAGCAACACAAAGGTGTCAGATGTCCTGAGATGAACCCTGTTAATTATTGCCATTTCTCCACTAAGTTCATCTCGATAAGGTCATCTCTAATACATCAGAATGCGGGCGTGGGTGATATTATTTCCTCAGTGGGGCGCGCTAAGCTCGGAAAGCTTAATGTTTGGTTTACGCAATCAGATATTCGCATCTCGCGTAAACTTTGATCACTTTTGTTTTCAAACGTCTTCCGAGCTTTACCGTGGCCCACTCTCGGCGGCCTTGATTGTTATCCACCCGCGCCGCTGCACATTGTCTGCAGTTGTTTGTCATGTGACGTGACATGATTTCCCTTTTATCAAACGAAATATTAATAAGTGAAAGTTTCCTTTAAAGCCTGCTGCAATTATGAAGATTTATTACAAGTCTTTTAAAGCAATTGACGTGTCGGAAAGTAACGTCAATCGTTTAACCTTCTTCTCGACAAAATACACTTCCGCGTTTCGAATACTACTAAGTAATATTTTATATCTCGTGTGAGTCACGCGGTTCAGGTGCTAATGATGACGAGTTTAATTAATGCCAAGTCGTCTGCAGCACCTAGGGCAATGCTACCGGTGTAGGGCAATCAACGCCAGGGAATTCCATTGCATTTACTCACGAAACATTTCAAAGAATCTAAAGAAAGGTTATTCATGAACAACAATATTGTGCGTATAACACAGACAGAAATATTATAAACTAGTAGCGCCCTGCGGTTTCACCCGCATAAGTTTCCCGTAGGAATATCGGGATAAAAACTATCCTATGTCCTTTCCCGGGACTCGAAACTATGAATATACCAAATTTTATTTAAATCGGTTCAGCGGTTTAAGTGTGAAGAGGTTGTTACCTCTTCTCTTCTCAGACAGACGGACACACTTTCGCATTTATAAATACTAGTATGGATGAACAAAAAAATACGGTGAAGGTCTTTAGGTAAACAATCCAAACCAATGTAATACAAGGTGCGTTTGAAATTAGAAATAATAGCCTAAAGCAGCCAGACCTCCATAAGTTTTTGACAAGCACCTGATTTATGGCTTCTAACCTGGTTGGTAACTTGAAAACTTCTGTAGGTCTTTTCAGTTTAGTTTTTCTTTTGCGTTATTTTCAAAAGGAATGCTTTTCCGATTCTCGAGCATGTAAGTGCTGCAAACAAGAATCGGAAAAGCATTGCAAAATATCGAACACCCTAACTAGTAAATTTCCGACGTATGATTGATAGATCACGCGTTTCTTATTGGAAAGTTTTCCCCTAATCAGAATCGGGTATAACCACCCACATGTGGATCATTTCTACGACGCAGTACAATTGCCGTCTCCTTTCTAATCGCACATCACAAGTGTGACGGCGGCCCCGAATACAGATTATGGGAACAAGCAATTTCTTGTATGAAGGATGGCGAGCGACGGTAATGTGGTTGGCGACACCTACACGCCTCCACTTCGAAGAACCAACTGTACGACGAGCTGACTTTCTGCCCCAATTACACGTGTCTCCATGCTGGTACTTACCAGCACGTGGGCATTGCAACTTTCATGACTCTTCGATCCTACCCATTGTCGTTATAAAACTCAAACAATAAAAGAGACGTCTTATATCCAAACCCAAGAGGTTTTTTCAGACTCACAACACCATATAAATAAATAAATAAACCATAATGCATGTGCAGATGACACATCTGTCATAATTTTCTTCTTAAACCAGTTTTTTTTTTCAAGTTTGACATTGATTAACGTATCTATTGGTTAATTTCTTACCTCGATCTGTGGTTTGTTTTGTTTATTTTTGTCTGGGCCGAAGGTTGTACCAAATGCGTGAGTCACAAACGTGTACAGGATCTTTGTTGTGCTTCCGAGAAGCTCAACGGGTACGTCTTTGTGGGAAAGGTGTTTTAATGCAGGTCGACGGACTGATTTCTCCTGTCCTGCTTACCGGACGATATAAAACTAAAAAATAATTAAATCTTTCTCTCTCTCTCTCTCACCGAGTTAGATTTTGTTTTATTCATGATCCTTAATTTGAAACTTCTAAAGATGCCTACGATCTTTTTTTTTTTTCATTTGTTTGTAGTCGTTAATGATGGAATAAGATGATAATGATGGAAAGTGTCCGATTATGGTGATTGACAACGCATTAAACGAGTCCCCCTTTTTATTGTTTTGGCCTTCCCAATGTATGCCATGCTTAACGAGAACATAATATTCGTTACTAAAACTGACGTAAGTAATAACTGCACAGAAGCTTTAATTTCCAGAAACCACATTGTACAGACGCCAGCACATCAAGCTACTACGATCTGTCAAATTTCTTTAATAGATTTTCAACTTTATCGCTAAAAATAAGGGTCAAAGTTGATTAGGAAAATTTGACAGTTTCGAGTAGCTTGATATGGTGGCGTCTGTACAAAGGGCTAATACAATTTAAATCCCTAATTGGACATACACATCATAGCAGACAGTTGACGCATTTCATATGAAGCGTTGTTTATAATTAGCCTTAGTAACTAATATTTAATCTACCCATTGTTTTCCTTGTGCGCAGTGGTTTAACCTGAACAGTAACATTAACCATACTTACTAACCTACCGGAAAGTTTTGCTACTGAAACATCATAAATGGCACAAAAACCTGTGTTGACCGATATACTTAATTGATAGATGACGAATCAATATCGAGTAATGTTCGGTTGTACCTGGTTAGTTGTTTGACCCCAATGATTAATGAGGACCGTTACTTTTGACTCAGTTACTATTGCGTTCTTTTTTGAAATACTTGTGTGTAATGTAGGTCCGCAGAGTAATCATCTCTGAGATTCGAGTTTTGTCTCGAAACGTCTCTTGTCAGAGGTAGTAATGGATTATAATAACGTTTTTAACACGCAACAATAATCAACCAGTGGCGTTGAATCCCATAGCTCCAGGAAGTCTATTTATGGTCAGTATTTTGATATGTAATTTAGATTGGTATTTGTCGGATTCAAACTCGTGCCTGGTAGATCAGGTTTCCGCCGTAGCACCATTTATGGTGTCGGATTAATTCGCCGTGGTCATTGCTAGCATTGCAGCACTTAAAACCGCTCGACTAATACACATGTTCACGGATTGTTTCGTGTGAGCACTGAGCACTAACCACAGGGATGGTAAAGCTCATCGACCTTACCTTTTACAGTGTAAAGTGGCTTTTAGTGTCGACACCCGGTGCGTGACTTGTGCGTTTTCATTACCATACACGTTGATCACCAGAAATGCGGAAATCTTAATTTTATTAACTCTGGAAGGTTCAATGTCTAGAAATCAGTTTAAACCAATTGACACTAATTGGCAATCAACCGGGAGCTTCTTACGCTGAGGCCATACTGAGAAAAAGTGACATCGTCTTGCGCTTGGCGGCGGCTGATTTTTCTTTCGTTAGTTAGTCTAGCCGGCCTAGTGATGAACCATTTGGGTCATTGGACCTCTCCGTTTGTCGGCTACTCGTCGCCGCCTCCGGTGCCATTATTTTTTGCCGCCATTTACGTGCCACCAATTGTATAGAGTGACGCGGTCGCCTACAATCGCAGGTCGAACAGTGTTTTTGCTGATGACGAGTGTATGTAAAATATGTAAATACGTGCCATCAATTTAGCATGTTTTTCTTCTCATATGTAACGGAGGTTTGATTGAGGGCTTGTACAAAGAATCTTTGTGTAGGATGTAAGGTACCTAACGGTGTGTTACTCAAGAGAATCTCGGCAATTACTGTGAAAGTATTGATTACGTATCGCAGAACATTATAAAGTGCTTTATGTGTCAGCTAATAATAATAAGAAGAACTAATTACCTAAAAGTGTTATACCTATTGATTAGAGTTGAATCATTTTGGATATTTCTGGTGAAACATCAAATTCCGGATATAATAATTATGCAGTAAAGTAACCTACCTGCTAAGAATCTGAAAATTTATAATATGAGTTTTATTCATGTTCCAAATCAAATATTTTATTTTAACATGGTACATGGTAAGGTGCCTAGACTTACCTATAATGTGAGTGGACTATAATAATGAAACTATTTCATCTGCACTATTTACAGTATGTCACAAAGGTCAGGCAAATGTTGCAAAGCTTTAAAGCCCTAAGGGGAATGAAATCATACAAGCGCATAATCGTTGGCAGTGACACACATCACCACTGAATAAGCAATAATGTTCCAGTCTAGGCCATGTTTGTTTCACACATAAATAAATATTAAACGGAGCGTGTCACAATATTATACATGTACATAAAAAGTAAGTTCATTATACAGGGTTTGTTTTCAAAGACCAGCCAAATTTAAGGGTGTGGTACAGACCATCAAACTGAACAACTTTCTCCATGGGACCAATATCGTAATTGCGAAAAATTTATCAACCGTCCCATAGAAAACTTTAATACCTACTCGACCTAAACATATGGAACGGCTGAATTTTTATTCGCGATTACGATGTTGGTCCCATTGAGAAAATTGTTCGTTTGATGGTCTGTACCACACCCTTAATTTTGGCTGGTCTTTGAAGACACCCTGTATATTGGTACTTTTAGGGTAAACAAATCATGAGGCATAATACAATCAGTCCAAAAAATTGTGCGCTCGTGAAAATGTTGGCATTACAACCTCTCACAGCCACAAGGAAACCAGAGTCAGATCAATTTTATTTACTCTCTCGAATAACATGTTCTCTGAATTTATGTTTCTTAGTAACAAAACGTAGGCAGTAATAATTTATGTGCTAGTCTCGACAGGCTATTAATTCAATTTGTTTTCAATATCGACTCACCTCAACTTTCACCCATATTCGGCAACCTGGAAGATTACTTCTTATTGTTAATCGCCATAAAATTGCAATAGTGTATATTTCTTCCCTTTGTATTCAGTCTTAAGTGTTGATATACGTGGGAGTACGGGGTAAATACCATCCCGTATTTTTATTGATAGTAAATTTCCATTCATGATGCGGAGTTAGATAGGTACGAAATCCAAAGTAGCAATGGATAAGGTTAGACATTATCTAATGATAATTATACAAATCGCCTTATCTAACATATTATAACTTTCCAGTTTCAACTGTTTGATTTTGCTACGACTTTATATTTTAAATGAAAAATATATTGAACGTCTGAAAAATATACAATACAAAACAACTTTATACTATTATTTTCCTTGATATTAATAGGTACACTACCTAGCTACCAATCTAGTCAAGGGATGAAAAACTCTGTATTTTTTTAAATTCCACCTACCTCCAACAGATAATGGTGGACGCGACGATGGAGAAGTATTAATGAAAATAATAGTTGATACTTAACTGTTTTGTACTTATTGTGTATTTTTAAGATTTTAATACTAGATATTTGCGACACTTCGTATTATTAAAATCGTTACTTAAAAGAAAATGTCTTATAAATATGTATCAGCAATTGTGATTCTCCTTACACTTGCCTTGACACAGTCGACGATTTTTGCTCTTCCCTTGTCGTTAAATTGATTCGAACACGGTAAGAAAAAATCAGGCAAAATATTGCTAATAATTTTTATTGTCAGCGAAAGTTACATAAAATATACTTTTTATTGGTCACTAGGTTAAGTGTACCTACCGGCTGTAGCCATTTATTATTTTTGTTTCCTGAGATACCTAGTTACATCTAGTTTTAATTGAAATTTTTCCATAATATACTTAATTATTTATTATAGGTAATGAGTAGGTATCATATCAAGTATGTACGAGTTGTAATTTTTCACAGTGGCCCAAATACATAATAATGTTCTGTTAAATGAAGTTGTTTCGAAACCAACTTGACCTTCTGTACCCCGGTTGGCTTCATGTGATCATGATTTTTTTCATTGAATGTGTGTTTTTTATCATATTATCGTAACGTTTTTATGGCCAAGGTTAATACCGCAGCGTTATTAACAACACCATTTTTTTGTTTCAGGTAATTATCAATTATATCGCTTAGCTGCAACGAAACGTTTAAGGTGAGGTCCCACATGTGGGGCATTTCACGTGAAGCGGACAGGAAAAAAAATGTCAGGTTTTGGATTTTGTTCATAATTGGGTCAATTGTACTTCCATGGGACCTGAAAAATCGTACGTCGTTTTTTTTTTTTTTTGTTGCCTAATTACCAATTTATGCGACTTCAAAGAATTATCAAAATTTGAGGAACTGATTTTTCGATAGCTCTTAATGAAGTTAACCAGATGGATTGAGTAATAAGTAAATAGTGTTTATTTAAGAATATAAATTGTTTTTCTTGGAAAGTGATTAAAATTTGTTTTTTTTATTTTCTTATAAGTAGTAAACCGGAAGTTAACATTAAAAATCTGTTTTTTTTCAACTTCGCATTTTTTAATATTTTTTATTTTTACCTAAAAACATACCTTGTAGTATAGAAATATCATGTGAAAAATTTCAGAATGGTATCTCGATTCGTTTAGAAGATAGATGAACTAAAGTACGAAAGTGCCGTATGACGCGAAGTACTGGGCGGTTCTTTAGTGTGGAAGTCTTACTCGCCAACGCAAGAAAACGATTCATGTCATTATAAAATCGAATCGTATCCTGTTGTGACCTGTAGTGTCATCTCTTATCTACCAAAAATATCACTGACACTTCACCCGCAATCGACGTTAAATGTTAGAAAGAGATAGCGACGCCTGCAAACATCACTCGATTTGACCGTTATTTATTTAGTCGTCACTTTGGCCGCTACGCGTTTGCAGTGTTGTGTTAAAATAAATTGTGTAATAATCTTATGTATTATGAATTACTACGGTAATCGGTGTTATAACCCTTTTAACTTAGGTACCATCTCATTCGACGTCTACCAATGTTAGAAAAATGTCAACAAATTTAGCTGAGAAGTGGGGAGTTTCTTCTTTTGTTTACGTGTGTACGTCCTGCAGGTTACGCCTGTCGAAAGAAATACCTCCAGAAACCAATTTCCATCTTGTGCAGTCGCAGAGCAGCCAAACATCGAGTGAATATTCGCAAAACACTCAGAATGAATTGTTTGTTCCCGATGACGATAAACATAAAACTATTTCGACACAAACAGACATCGCAGCAGCAGATCAAGAAATTCTGCGCCAGTTCAAGCCATGGTCCGGGGCGAGAGGGAGTGGGAGGCAGTCACCTCCTTCTGCGAAGCAGTCATGCTAGCGAAGGAGGTGGCGGGATGGCTGAGGGAGAGAGCCTCACGTCCCAGCCGCCGCGGGAGACGCTCCGGGCGTCGGGAGCCGCGTGACGACTCCCGGCCACCGTAGGCGCGGGCCTGCGGACGGAGAGTAATGGGTAGCTCACCGTCCGATCAGGACCAGGCCCGTGCCGGACGGCGCGTACGTGTTCCACGCGCGCCTCAAAGAGATGTCAGCAAAAAGGAAGGGGCCTGCCAGGGCCGAAGACTGCCGGGGGTGCGGGATTGTCCGAAAGGGTTACCGTTAAGGAACACTGATGGGTTTTAGTCAGTAAGAGTCTGACACTCCCTTCCGCTCCACCCAGAGCGGGAGGACTCATTTGATGGATTCCCATCCAAAAAAAAAAAAAACGTGTGGCACTCGGAGACTGCCGCGGTAAGCTATTGCATAACATTTTTTTATCAACTTACGCGAGCTTCGTACAGCCTACACGCATACGTCTAGTCGCACGCACACAAACACCGTGCCGAAGTCTGCCGAACTAAAACGACGTTAGACGATGCACGGCTTTCAACGCCGCACCGCTGCGTTGTGCCGGTCGGAGTGGGGGGTGTAAGATTTATTTTCGTTACGGAATTTCTTGATTCGATCGACGCGCTCAAAGCCCGCGATAAAAGCTATGCAATAGCTTAAAAGGCGTCGCTATCTATCTCTTTCTAACATTTAACGTCGATTGCGGGTGAAGTGTCAGTGATATTTTTGGTAGATAAGAGATGACACTACAGGTCACAACAGGATACGATTCGATTTTATAATGACATGAATCGTTTTCTTGCGTTGGCGAGTAAGACTTCCACACTAAAGAACCGCCCAGTACTTCGCGTCATACGGCACCTTCGTACTTTAGTTCATCTATCTTCTAAACGAATCGAGATACCATTCTGAAATTTTTCACATGATATTTCTATACTACAAGGTATGTTTACAGGTAAAAATAAAAAATATTAAAAAATGCGAAGTTGAAAAAAAACAGATTTTTAATGTTAACTTCCGGTTTACTACTTATAAGAAAATAAAAAAAAACAAATTTAATCACTTTCCAAGAAAAACAATTTATATTCTTAAATAAACACTATTTACTTATTACTCAATCCATCTGGTTAACTTCATTAAGAGCTATCGAAAAATCAGTTCCTCAAATTTTGATAATTCTTTGAAGTCGCATAAATTGGTAACTAGGCAACAAAAAAAAAAAAAAACGACGTACGATTTTTCAGGTCCCATGGAAGTACAATTGACCCAATTATGAACAAAATCCAAAACCTGACATTTTTTTTCCTGTCCGCTTCACGTGAAATGCCCCATGTTCCATCTCGCAAGGCCAGGAATGCAATCAACTAAAATAATAACAGTAGACAATAGAAATTTACTCGGTTTGCGTTAGTTTTTCCAATTAATATAAATCCGTTTTTCATGACAAAAGCACATTGCGGTCGCCAGACAAAAGGCAGACAGTATAAAATATTTTTTCGTATATTAACGAGAGAAATCCCGCTATGCACCGTTGCAAATAACATCAAAGTGTATGATATTTTAAATTGTAATTAGGTCTGTATTGCATAACTAATTATTATTAATTCGTGCGGTTTAATGCAGTAGGTATTGAACATTTGAATAAATCTGAAATGGCTATAATGTTGAATTATGTTTTATAAAGTCAACGAAGATTCGACATTCTCTTCGTTAATACATCTCAAACGAGATGTCGTGTACAAGTAGTGCACTTTGTTTGGTTGGCAACTGTTACAAACTTGTACTGGAATAGTGCAGTCGGTCGGTCGGATGCAAGCGTGCGCTCGGGCTCGCCGGTCGCTAGTGTATCGGCATCTCGTCGTTGTTGTACCGAAGGTCAGTGCTCCTGCGATTCAGCCCGTAATGCTCTCGCGATAGAGTCACTAGTGGTGGACGGGTGGACCGCAGGAGAGAGGCGGCGGCAGCGGTGGGGTCCTCGCATCGGGCCGCCGCGCGTTGCCTCCCTTCAGTCAGTTTAGTCGCAGCGGTGCACGCACACCGCACGCAGTTCTCGCGCTCGCAACGAGAAGGTATGCACGGACCGGCCCCGCCGCCGCCGTCGCCAACCGAACGCACTCGCTTCCGGTGGCTGCTCTCCTTCCAACAACCGATACTACCACTGTCCTATGCTACGCGTACGTGATGTTGTGTGACAAAGGCTGGTTTTACTTACTCGCTATATAAAATATCTAGTGCTATATGCCACTTAGTTGGTTGCAGCCACCGAACGCGTCTGTGTCTGTGTGCTGAACGGTACACATGTTTATACTCAGTGATATCGGTTCCAAGCAGTGTTTTACGAAAATGTGTTGGACTAAATTAATAATGATTAAAAGTGTTGCTCTAATGTTTTTCCTCGATACCAAAACAATAAATCGCATGAATTCATTTATAAACACCGTGTGTAGTTATCTCGTGACTGTGATGTATTCAATAATAAAGCCTTTATAATCAAACAAATTAACGCAAGTCAGTCTCGCCGTTCGTGGCGAAAAGAGAATTACTTATATTGTTTGATCAGTATGATGATCAGTGTCAAGACTAGTCTAAACAAATGATTATTACAGACATAACCACAAATACATAAGTGTCGTAATTATATCTACTTGGGCCTAATTGCTTATTACAGTATACATTACAAGAAGATCTCACAATAAATAACAGTCATAAGTTCATAACATATTGCCCCAGAAAACTTGTTTGTACAACGATATGTTTGTATCGTTGCAGCTGGAGTGGAGACAGGCTAGGATGTGTCGGCCGCGGGCCATATGGCAGCAACGCTTCTAGCCATATTAGGGACGCTGACCAAGGCGACACTTGTTGCACTTATACGGCATAAATGCTCCACAAAACAAGTGACGTCTTATCACTATCTATCATTTAATAGATTACTTTATCACTGACTAATGTTCATCAATATTAACAACGTTTTTGTTACGTTTAATGATGTGCGTGCGGTTGGCGTGATCGATGTATAACTGCATAAGAGATAAGGTAGGGCAGCGGTTTGCGAGTGCGTTATGCAAGCAAGCTGGTGAGGTGAGCTGAGCGGTCGGTGGCGCACGGGGCGGTTCGTTGACCAGTGCGTTGTCCCGCCGCTCCGCCGCGCCGCCCACCGCGAAGGTCGCGGCCCACAACCCGCCGACACGTCCACGGCCTGCACCGAATACCAATACACTACACGTGAAAATAACACACGGTTACTAGATGCACCACAGCACAGCCTCATTATTATTGTTAGTTCAACACATTTTAAATTGCAACGCTCTTTACAGGTAGAGTCGATATGTGTTCAGTGTGCTCTGTGCTAAAATAATTTTATTGTGAAGAATAATAAGTTTTTATGACTGTTGCCTGGAAATTTTGATCTCAAAATGGTGACTTCGAGAATACCGGCTTATTCTCTGAGTTCGGAGTTCAACAGGGAGTTCAGAAGTTTCCGCATAACGCGAGCCACACCACGTTCGACTCTGTACGCTCCCGCTATTGTTCCTATACACGAGTACCCAAGGGTCAGCGTGCACGAGCGGCGGGAGGCGCTTAAGGCCGCGCTGGCAAAGGCGTGGTCTTCCAAGAGTAGTGAAAAGAAGAAGCACGACACGTGGACCGTTCCCATTGAACAAAGCAGAGCTGGCATCACGGCGGCCGATTTCACCGGAAAGTCACAGTATAAGAACGGCGTCAACAGTGATATGTCGCGAGTTGCACTTGCCAAACACGAATTCGAGAGCAAAGATGCTGAACGGACGGAGACTGTCGACAACAGAACTGATAGTGTCCAGCCTGCGAGCTTCACATACAGCCGTGTTAACGGGAACGGTATCGATATACAAGAAACACTTAAAAAGGGCTGTGATAAAGGTTTACACAATAAAGATTTAAGTTATAGCGACTACCTAAATAATGTTCCTAAATGTAAAACTAGTTTCGAAAATAACTTCCTCAAACAAAGCCACGAGGAACGCTATAGCAAACGAAATGGGTACGATGCCGCGACTAAACGAGTCGATAGAGACATCAACCTAAACAATGTCGAATATAGCAGCCTGAACGGCGACACGTACGATTCTTTGAAGTATTCGCGAACAGCGAACGGAACTGAATCGCTACAATACAAAAATTACGGTAAGGTAGACACCGTTAAAAGCAAATTGCTCAGCACAGATAGCCCCAAAAGCGTGACGTCTTGCAACGGAGAGAAATTAAATGGATACGGTGGTTTGGAGCGGCGCAGTGCAAAAGAGCAACAGCGGCCTTTGACAAGCGGACCCAAGGCGCTCGTAGAACAGAGGCTGGCCGAGCGGCTCGAGGTGAAGGTGGCCGAACTACCCGCTCTCTACCGGGGCGTAGACTCCTGGACACCGAAATCTGCTGCATTCCAGAAGAACATGCGTGACCACGAATGGAGCGTTTCGTATGTACCCACATCACCAAACACGATGAACCCTTACTAACAAACTCCACTCCTTTCAATACCACACAATATTCATAAAACACCCATAACCATGGATTCGTGTGTGTTCAGCGTCGAGCGCGCCGAAGTATACTAAATGCGTTGGAAACCGAGTTTATCCCATGCGCTTATAAATAGGAAAAAAAGCTAGCGCGCAGTCGGCAGCTTGAGTGCATCGACTTGCCACTGGTCCGGTCCGAGTGCAGCGTGAGCAGGCTTTTACATTATATATTTGTCAACAGTGAGGTTAAGATTGAAGCTAACTAACCAGTTGAGTTTCCCTGTATAAGTAACAGTGTGCCAACCTGAATTTTCATATCAGTAAGCTCGTATAGTAATGTAAAAACATAACGTAACCTCTCTCTTAAGATGTGTTATCAGGTTCTGGTTATGTCTACGCGTTTTTAAATCTAATTCAAATTAATGTACCTCCGTATGTTTATCAGGATCATACCCGGTATGTCCGACGAGTCATTTTTATTTCGTAGACATAATGTTTGTACCGTTACTGTACCGGTTACCGAGTTTCGCTAACTGTTTCTATGACATTGTAATTGTTTTACCAGTTTTTACTGGCCCTGACCCTCATAATAGAATATACATAATCTTGAAATCCTTTTTTAATACGATTGCTTGTTATATTATGAAGTATGACAGTAGCGGTGAGGGCCCGAGGACTGGTTGTGCAAAATCATTGCACAACTCACCGTGACTCACCATCGTTGCGCTTTATTCCATCCTGCTAGCGGTTGCTTAATCTCTTTGCTCATTAACGCCATTTGGTTACTAGGTATCAATCCCACAGTAAGGAAATAGAAAACGACTCAAACATCAAATACGGCCATCTTCAATTTTTATATTGCAGTCAATGTCTGGCTGACAGCGACCTCCTTTCGTGCACGTTTACATGGACGCGTAATTATTATTTTCAGGTCGAATAACAGTTCTTGCACTTGCGCTATTATCTTGCAAACATATTCCAAGTTACAGTATTTTGTCGCTGTGTGTCGGTGCATAGAAATTTGTGTAATAAAGCCATAACACATCTAACATAACAAGTAAACATTCTACAAATTCGTGGGCGCCAGGCATAACCATAGCTTAAAAGATTCGTCTCGATAGCGTTCACAGTGAATGTTTCAAGGCCCTGTCCTGGTTTATGCGCTCGCAAAGGATTTGTCAACTTGGTAGGCGTTATGACGTAACTAGAACTTATTGTTTTTATTTCTTCCTTCTTTTCACGAATGATAATACGGCATTATCGGGGGCACAAAAGAGCGCGGTTCTGTGGTATTGTAAGATTAATGGAAAGAGAAAGTATTAAAGATGTTGCGGTATAGCAAATATCATTCTCATTATTTCTCGACTTTATAGTCGATGATTTGACACTTTATAATGTTTTTAATGTAAAGACTCGCTCAGGCATAAAATAAGACATCTTTTAATCCCGACATTGTTCGAGCGCGATGATCTTTTTAGTTACCTCTATTAAAAAAACAATTAATTTTCTCGTATCGGTTTCTATTCCTGGCAAATAGCAATATACAATATTTATAGTTATCCTTTCGCCAGGATTTAGTTATAAAGTATCTAATTAAGTCACGATGATAGCTAAGCATATTATGAACATTTTCAACCAACTGTTAAACTACATATTTTATAAAGATAACGCCAGCATAAAATCATAGTCATCTAACACCATTTTCTTCAACGGTCGCGAAAATATGGTTAGGGATCGTAATCAAAAACACATCAGACGTGAAGAAAATGCTCTATTGCTAGGAAAAATTACTTAGGCCTTCGTTCTGCGAACATTTTGTTCACGTGGTGAAACTTTAATCATTTGTGACTGCGCGCGTCGTAAAAGTTAAGTAATGGTTTAATGTCCAAACAATTTTGTGTTTCTGTTGTATTGATAATACTAAAAGCAGCATTAGTGTCCTGCTCACGTTCACCAATAAATGCCATAACATACGGCTGTTAATCAACTTTCACTGCTTTACTGTCTTTCTTGGTGACTACTTGTTCGAGTTTAGCCTCGTCCACAAATACTAATGTAGTGTACATAGGCGCGGCTTTCGTAATCAAGTCTTTTTTCAGTGCAAAGTAACGAGATGACCCTATTAAGGACAAATGGTTGTCTGGGTTAGATCGATCTCTGGATTCTCTTTCACCAAACATGAGAGTATTAAGGAAGAGGCTCTAGTCAGCCTATTTTAAACAATACTTCTTCTAGCACCAGTATCTAAAATAAGAATGACTAAAGTGATGTTTAATAAAAAACTTCGTTAGATCAAATCTAAATGATTTGATTCGCCAGGTTCGATTTCTGACTAGTCCGCTTGGTATTTTATATTTTATGAATGGGGTACCTTTTTATACAAACGGTTTTTTTAGCATTCTTGATCAGTGAATCTTGCGTGAAGTGTTTTTGGAAAATAAAACATGAGGTGACTGTCAATGCTGGCTGATGAAACAAAGATTTTTGACTTTCAAAACAAGTATGATTCAACTTAAAATCATGCAAATAAATATACACATTGGGATTCTAATCATCTGAAATTATTCATTCACATGACGAGGTAACTTTCCTTTATCGTCTGTTCGGTGCTCTAATTAGGGCTAATGCTTTTGGTTACGTGATCAGGCGAGTCTAGTGTGTTTCAGACTTTCAGTAGTCTACATAATGTATTTATTTTCCTATGACCTAGAATAATTCAGGTCGTCTGCCTCATGGGGCGCTGGATCCCCACAAAAAGTTTTTTTCGAAGGTAGTTTTTAGGCGTTTGTTTTTTCAAACAAATTGGGCTAAAATAATGTCAGTTTTTTGTTACTCTTGCTCGCACAGAGCGACGTGTTTAGTTGTGCTTGTCATTGACCTGACGAAAAGTGGTGCGGGCGGGTGATTAGTTGTGGCTGCAGCGTTGACACGGTTCACAGTAATCGCTCATCCGGCGCGGCCTTGTCAGCGTGTCGAGTGCCGCTCTGGCCGAACACAGTTTAATTGTAACACTAATATAAAAGTGATCACTTTTTCAGAATCGAAACAAGGCTTAGTTAGACGCACGGAGTTGTAGTAGAGGATCTGCTATAATTTAATTAGGTAGCAGACGGATTAATGGATATTCAACTATATGTATGTCCCTATGTACCGAAATGCCATGTCTGTCAGCAATGGATCCTTGACCGGGCACTGGTCGTGTCACGTTGCAGACTTTGGCTTTCGATTTCGTAACCGAGCCCGCAGTCTGCACCGGCCGACCGATCGATTATGGTCATTGTGCCAGAGGCGTTCCACTCTCGCTACGATTTTGCGTGCTCCGTTGCCTCTCTGACCTTTGAACGCCTTGTAGATTGTGCTAATTTCCTTACTTGTAAAGTCACACGTCGTAAAAACAATTATTAAGTCAAGCCAAAACCGCTCGCGTTTACGTATCCTTACAAATAGGTTGAAGGAAAGTAAAATTACGAAACAAGTATAAGGAAATACCAGTGAAACAGTAAACAGAGAGAGATGATTCAATACGATACACGTGTTGGGTATTTCTAAATATAAAGAACCGTTGTGTGAATACCGTTGTTAGTTGAACGTTGACCGCGTTGCAAATTAAAATGTTTCCCTTCAAAGTTTTTTCATCAAGTGTAGTCGTACAATTTCCGTAATAGTGTTACGCCATTCATCAGACAAGTAACGCAGAGGACACTTCTAAATACAACATATAACTTGACAGAGCAGGAAGTTAAACCACATGTAATAGCATGTTTGCCAGGAATACGAGATACACAAACTTTCTCAAACACATTTTCTACCAATATTGACAAGTATCGTTATCACGAGACAACTGAGCGGTCTACGCGGAACCGAAAGTACACGTTGTGAAGACATAAACATACAACCGAGTCGCGAATTACGCCCAAGTTCGCTTTCACCTTCAACGGCCACCTCTGGTTGTAATTAAAGAGTCCTCGACTACCGGTCCCCACTGAGAGGAAAGGAAAGCCTAAAAAGGAATTTCACCAATTAAAATTAAAGGTAGCAGTAGTGGTTTAACGAGAGAGACGAATATGCTATTAATTAAATAAGTTTGGTGTCAAGTCAGTGACGTGTGGTACTGGTTACGCTGGTTTTAGATTTTTATGAAATAGCCGGTTCTGAGTAGCTTACACAAACACATGTGGAGACTACATGAAGCTTCGAATCTATAATGTTATGTCGTTGTTCGTCGAAAGTGAATGTTCCGGTGTTTGTTATTCGCGACGGAGTCCGCGTCGTGTGACGTGAGCCGCTTTGTTGAACATTGATACCACCATCGAGTGCCTTCTTTAAATAAAAGTGACACACGTTGTGCAATCACTTGATATTCGCGACGTTTACGAATCGGTGCGCTAGTAGATTGAGACAGGAAACTATATCTCTCAGTTATTTGACAAACTGTTTACGGCAGCTTTCGAAATCCTCACAATTTTATCGAGTAACTTGATAAGGAGAAAAGCAAGTTCGGTTTTATTATTTCGAACCAAAATTGCAAGGATTGAAGTCTCATGAAAAAAGCACCATACGGTAGTCATATTATATCAAGTCCAAGCTTCTTATGTGCCATAGACCGACCTCTTTTTATTTCGTAAATTAAGAACTATAGGGATCCACACAAGTTCGCATATACTATTCAACAAGATAGTGTACCTACTAACTACTTACAATTGAGTCCACTGATCCAAAAAGGCAGGCTAAATAATAACAACAAAAAAAATAAGCTGTTACTCATATCTAATAATGAAGCAAGATTTAATATTTTATCCATACTAATATTATAAATTCGAAAGTAACTCTGCATGTCTGTCTGTATGTTACCTGTTCACGCCTAAACCACTAAACCGATTTAGATGAAATTTGGTATAGAGATAGTTTGAGTCCTGGGGAAGGACATAGGATAGTTTTTATCCCGATATTCCCACGGGATCGACACTTATGCGGGTGAAACCGCGGGGCGCAGCTAGTACTCTATAAAATATTGGTCAGACAGGGGCGCTATATAATCTTTCCATAGTCCTAGGTAACCAGTTCACTTTAGCCACCTAAACCTATAATCCAATATCTTTGTTTTCATATCCCGCAATAGTCCTACACCAAAGGTGGATTGTCCTTGGGTGCAATTGCATAGTGCGAAAAGGGATAATCGTCGGTTGGTGCCTCATTTGTATAAAAACGTCTAACGAGGCTCGGCGAGTTGTTTTCGGTCCTTCGTATGCCTTCCAAAGGCCCGGGACCCCAGGGTCTCGAGAAATGTCAAGATATACATGAGGTAAACTATTCACATGTCGCACACGAAAACGATCACGATAACAGTAATTGTAGCAAGAACTGCCTATGACGAAGAGTCTACTACATTTCTTATGTAAGAATGATTACTTCTTGTTATGTTTTTTAGTCAGTCTATACAAAAATCTGTTTCAGTTCGCGGTATTTAAAAGAAAAAAATACTTTGTGATAACCTGATAACAAAATATGGAAACAAAGAAGAGCACTATAAAGCCTTTATTCAAAATGAAGAGAGATCTTCACAACTCTAGAAATTTACTTATCTAAATTAGGTCGAACGAAAACTAAATACATATTTATGTATACAGTTGCACCACTTACATTGAACAGAAACGAGAGAATAACAACCAGTGAAGTTTCTGATAAAATATATTCAAATAATATCAATATGATGAACCACAGAAACGCATGAACGTAATTTTAGTCTGCTTTACCTTCGTGTATCATTGTTTATATCTCACAAATTAGAAAAAGCCATAATTAAATTGTGAAAAACTTCGTAAAAAAAACTAGCAGAAAAATACAAGTGACAGGTATTATTTATTTGCCAAGATACCCCTCCACCGAACCAGGTGAAATTATAAGCTGAAACTGCAGCCACATATCATCACTTATTTCTTTTTTTTAACTGTATTTCCAAACGTTTGAATCTCCATTTACAATCAATTGAAGCATTTTATTATTTATTCATTACTTTATTCTTTACTCCACAAAAATACATCAAACACTAAAAAATTATACATTTTCGACATAATTACCGGTACTTAAAACAAATACGGTATGATTTTGAATTTAAACAGGTGTAAATAGCTATAACATAATCCTATTCGATCTCACTTAAAAGTAGTAAAAAATATCTTGCGACCTTAGATTAAATTTCACTATCATTATCTTTCAGTTCTGCAGTAACCTTGCCAAAAAGCCGCCTACACGCATTTCGCAATCCTTTTAAAAGTTTTAAATAAAGTGAATCTTGAACTTTAAAGTTGGAGAATTTTAAAAGAACTGATTTTGAATAATTAAGGTTGCGGAAAAGCATTTTGTTTCATTCTATAAACTACATTTTTCTCAATATGTAAATACGAAGGCCTCCAATGGTTTTTCTCATGCACCTACCACAGCAGGTGCATTCATATAAAACCTATATCGATTCTATGGAATAATAAAAATACATAAGTCCACAGTGGGATATTTAACATATGGTCTTAGCACGAGACTGCGAAGGCCCACAGCCTAGAAACAATCAAGTGTTCAAGTTCAACCTCTCGTATGGCGCTAAACAATGTGACATTAAGCTCGACATATGAGCGACGACGCCCGCGCACGCCACCGCGCCTGCGCCGTAACGACACAATCCGTTTAAGGAATTTTTATTTTAAATAAGTCAATTTGTCTGTATTGATACAACATTTTATTTATTTGTTGTCAAACGAAAGAAGTTGTCATACATACAAAAAAAAAGTTTAAAAACTATATCCCGACTACTGAAAAGGATGAAACAAGAAAGTACCTTCCCGTGGTCGCACGCCGCTGTACTAACATAATTTATAAGCTATGGTAGCATGCGACCACGGGAAGTTACTTTTTTATTTCATCCTTTTCAGTAGTCGGGTTTCAGTTTTTGAACTTTTTTTATTTCATTATTTTGGGATTTATTTCAGTAATACTTATATTTTTGGAAGGTGCTAATTAAGCCCTTCCATTTGATACAATTCATTACTTTGTCCTGTAGAAAGCGCCATATTTTTATTTCATTATTTTGGGATTTATTTCAGTAATACTTATATTTTTGGAAGGTGCTAATTAAGCCCTTCCATTTGATACAATTCATTACTTTGTCCTGTAGAAAGCGCCATATTGAATTTCATTTGTCAATTATTACAAGTACTTTTGAAGTTATGAGGGAACAGATGAACATACATACACACCGGTCAAAATCATAACCCTCCTTTTTGCTTCGCCGTAGTCGGGTAATAAGTATTTATGGGAAGAAATAATGTTGGTGTACCTAGAATGCTTCTTTTAAATGGTAAGCACGTGATTTTTAAACAATTACGTACACCGGGGATACATCAAGCTATACATTTCCAAGTTTAGCTGACCTCGCATTGTATATGCTTTCGTACAATCAGAAGTCAGCTTATACTGGTTATAATAGCTTGATGTGTAGCCATGCGTACTTATTTCGCGTTAATCATACTTTATGATTCACACATATTTATTTAAAAAAAAAATGTCTTATTTAAGGCCACCAAATAGAAAATATTAGTGCACCAGACGCTGACTAGGCTAGTGATAGCGACTGCCCCAGAAATGTATTTACTCCGGTCATACCTACCTAATGCAAAAAGAAATTAGACGGAGTCATTCCGTCATTAAAACATTCTTTCTACGACGTTCTTAAGATTTTCACTACTTTCTGTTTTACCGTGTTATACTATACATCTTTACTGGTATGTGTGAATAATACTGATGATATTGTTAGGAATTATAATTGGTCATAAATTCTTGTTGTGTGCAAACGCGACATAAAAATTTCGTCTAGCTTACTTTCGCAACAGTTCCACTACTCGCCGCTAGATGTCACTAATGATTACATCGTGCATCGTTAAAATGTAACAAGTAGAAAATATTCGTCTAAATATACACAGTAGTAGACACATCGACATTTATTTTCTGCATTATCTTGTGCGTATACATATTTATCTTCACTGCGACTAGGTAAACCAATTACGTACATTTAATTCTATTAGCGGTGCCACCGTCCCTCGTTCTGCATTCTTATGTTATTTTCAGTTGGTTCTTACTAGTAAAAAGTTTCATTTTACGCACATACCTATTGTTTGTTACGGTGAAATGTGTCTTTTTAGTATTGATCTATAATGGTATTTTTCGTTATGGGAGAAAAGTGCGCGAGTTTAACAATCATCGACTATAGCTTAATATCTAACCCTCAAAGTTTGCGCGTTTGCTGGTAAGTCATACATAGTGAGACACGCAAGTAAATTGCATGAGTTATTCTAGGTAGCGATTAAACGTTCATATGCCGGGAACGTGGATCCACGCGAGACAATGGTTTTTAGTTGTTTCTGTAATTACGGCATTCAATCGGTTACTAAAATTAATATCTGATCAAAATTTATCTGAATATATGACAAAATATAGCAATGAACTAGTAATTTACTACAATTTGTGTCAAAGTATACAAACGTCAATCGACTGGTGATTTCTCATTGACGATGACATTGTGCCAATGACGTGGAGGTTTTGATTGTTCGCTTGTTAAGCTGTGACGGTAGCGGTGTTTTGAAATGAGCACTTGATTGTACGTTGCTTTACTTGAGTCGGTATCATGTTCGCGGGCGAGCTGACTGCACTGGCAGTGTGTCGGTGACCGCAGTTCGGGCCGGGTCCTCGCCAGTCTCCAGTCACGACTGTCATCAAACAGCTGCTCATACATCTCTGTCTTGTACCTATTTTGAACTACCTCCCGACGCTATCTGTGTGTTTTGGTTGCTTGTAACTCTCGTATAAAAAGTGATTACTTTAATGTTTAGTGACCTTGACTGTGAAGGCTCAACCGCTGACATTAGGAACGGTGTGTTAACGTAATCGTAGGGTGCGGTAACAGTATTTATTTAAAATAAACTTTGTTTTGTAGTCTATGAAATGAGCATGTGTAATAAATGCAAGTTTCGACGAATCACCGAATATATAATTAGTACATTATTATGATTAACAAGCTATTGTAGAGATAGGGCACCGTCAAAGGCTTAGGCACGGGGCAGAGGCGGTGGGCGACCGTGCGGGCGCTCCTGAGCGTTTGCTGCCTGCCGCCACCTGACCACCTTGCCCAGCTGATAGATCCGCATTCTGCTCATGGAAAACGCTCGCCAACGTTAGTAACACTTCGGCCAACCTCGCTCATCATCATTAAACACACACACGGACCTCACCTAAACGTTCGTTGCATACGTTGCACTATCTTGTCCTACTCACTAACCCTACAGCCCACCGATCGATGATTTCACAGCTCGGAGCACTCGTGGAGGCGGAGAAATGAACGTTCCAAACGGTCACATCACCGGCGTTCGCCTACGTCACACAGGCGGAGGAGACACCATCGCGACGAGTCTTCGCCACGTTCACCCCCTGAACAGGTCAGTCTTACAGTTTCTTTTTTATACTTTATGAGGATGTGCGAAAGGATGGTGTGACTTGTAATATCCAAAACTCGCCATTACCACTAAGAAGTGTCCACCCGTAAACCTGTCTTTCCCTCACTTCTATGATACTACATGTACTGTAACATCGTAAGCAAAGTGCGGAACCAGAATAAAGCGTAAAACGTCAGCGCGCCTGTTTGGGATTACACGCGGGACGGGTTTGGCTTGCCAGTGCGCGTGCGCCTTCGCCCGTGAAGATGTGCGCGAGAGACGGCGACCTCCTCGCGCTTGCGCCCGTTCTATTTGTGTTCGCCTTCGTCACTCGGAACGCCTTCAGTCAGTCGCAAAGCTGAGCCGGCCGCCCGGCGCGTCTCTGCCGCACCGAAATACTAGTCCACCGCGTCGGGCCGCGGGCGGCCTGCCCCGGAGCCATGGCTGCCCAGCCGCCGCGTCCACCCCCCAACAACCTTCTGTTCTGCGGACCCCCGCCCACCCTCCCGCACGTGTTACTACTGCCCAGTGATGCTGAATGCGCCAACGGCGATCTCCAAGTTGCACCCAGTGTTACCAGCCAAACAAACGATGCGGATGCCTTACACGAAATAAACAATGTGGGTGTGCCCACTTATGAAGGATTGTACGATGACCATGTAGAACTTATCGATAGAGATGAAAACATTGAATATCAGTTGCCACCCGAAAGCTATTTGCGAAGAACTCACAGTTTTGACGTTTCGGATATTTACGCTGCAAATATCGCACACGAAATCGACTCCCGCGCATTCCAGCATAGTCGATCTGAACCTGATTTATCTAAGTATGGATTGTTCGCTGAAGTGACTATGGAATGCACACCTATGCAACCACCCCCTCTAGTGCTCAACAACCCTTTCTACGACGGTTCGTATGCACTAGATCCAAGTCAATTAAATCCAACCATGGTGATGTTACCTGAAAACTATTTAGCCTTTGAAGATTCGTTCGTTCCTTCATGGGACTACAAGCCAGAATATCTAATCGATAGGGATATGAACCCTGAGCTCTACTATGATGGATTGCCTTTAATTCCTTCAAATGATCCTTGGTCCATTTATTGCAACGAAAATGCTGCGTTAGAGTATTATTCTCCTAACTTTGAAGCACCACTACAGGGGGATGGTGTCCATTATACGCCTTTAACAGATTTGGACTATGCCATACCACAATACATGAGTTTACCTGTAGTAGAGCAAGCGAAAATGGAAAACTACGTGAACAACATTTGCAAATCAGAAGATACAAATCAGACTAGTGTTGATGAACCAGGTGACCAAAATAACAACGAAGAAACAAATATACACAAAACTGATGTTCCAATGTCAGGTGTCACAGTGAGCGATGTAGTTAGTGAAGATGAAAAAGTTAGTGCCATTGAGGATTCTTCTGCTAAAGAATCGTCGACGCAAAGTGAGGAATCATTGAATGCTGATATGTCGAACGATGTGACATCTAGTTTAGCTTTTGTTCCTAGTAGTAAAAGTTCACAAAGACCTGATGATACAGACGATACCAGTGACGATACATCTCCTTGTTCTACGGATTATCACGAGGCGTCTGCACTTGATTTAGTGCAAAGTCTCGAGGAACTCTCTTGTTGTGATAGTACTGATTTTTCCCAAAGTAGAGATGACGTCTCGCCGACTGTTCCGGAACTACCCAAACCTATCAATGCTGTGGCTATAATAGAAAACCAAAATGTAATAAATGCTGCTGTTATAGCTACTACTACAGCTTCGAATCTACCTCTTAGCCAATTGCCATCCATTCCATTTCATGAACAACTACCAACGCAAATACCTCCAGTATCAAATAGTAGGCCCGAAAAAGAACCCACAAAAGCTACCGTTAATGTTGAACAAATCTCGCAAAATTTAGAATCCAATAAGAAAGTGGTACCTGTCCCTGAACCAGAGGCAACGAAACCAAATGAAACGTCACAGTGTAATAATACGAATCAACAATTAACTGAACCATGTGCCCGTGACCATAGTACTAAGGTTAATGATAATGCGTTGAAAATAGCACAGCAGCCGCCTGTTGTGCCACCTGCGGTGCCCCCGTCTTGGCTGGCTCCAAGACCACCAGCTAGTGGTAATCAAACAAATGTAGTGCATCCGCCACAGATACGCGTCCAGAACGCCGAAGGCATAGTGACAGATTTGCAGAAGAGCCCCAAGATCGCCTCCCAGCCGCCTCTGAAAACACAGCAGCCTGCAGTGGAGCCCCAGCCCTCCTGCTCCTTCGCGCCACAGCAACCCACACAAAGCTCACAGCTCAAACCAGAGAAACAGTCCAAAGAAGTAGAGGTCAGCCAACAAATCATTACTATACTTTAACAAGTATTAAAACACTATTACACTTGGGTGTTAAATTAAATATGTTATATGAAAAGTAACTGCGCCACGCGCTGCCAGCGCGCGTGTATTGAGAGCAATGTGCATCTATTTTAGCATATATTATTAGGTCAAGGATTTAATTTACTACTATCCTCGGAACTATTTAGAAGCAGTTTTAAAACAATAGCAAAGGACTTCCCCATTACCAATACCTAGTTGTTTGTGTTGTCTTTAACATCTCTGCTTTTGCTGTACCTACTCATATCGTGGCAATCACATTTTATTTTAACAGTAATGAAGTTCACATGTTTTCGATAACGTGTTGCATGGATAACATGAATTACGTAGTTTCAGAAATTGCATAATTTACTTAATAATTTGTTAATGCGCATATTGCGAAAGCTAATGCAGAAGTAACTTTAATCGAATGCAACAACAATGATTTCTATGTACCAATCTGAAATAAACAACGTAATAATGTGTGTATGATGTACTAAAATAGTATCAGCAGCTGGCACGACCTATGAGATTCCGAAAGCGATCGATAGATGGCGCCACATGGCGTTGTTCTCGCGCAGAAAACATGGACGGCGCATGCGCACAGAAATAGTAACGCGATGATCACCTTCACCTAGGAGGGACAGCCGTCATGCATTCTGTTATGATAACACTCACTGGATTTGTTAACAATGACATTACATTCTTAACTAACATCGTGTAAATCATGAGTTGATAGAATAAGCTAGAAGAACACTAACTTCGCAATGTTGTTTTAGAAAACAGCTCTAAACTGATAGTATGTACAAATACATTGCAAAAGAGAAGTATACACGCATGCACGTAAAAATACGATCACATTGAACGGCGTTGATAAAGAATGAAATACAATTTCAACAATATGTCATTTCACAGTAAGAGCTTGTAGGTAGTAGAAATCGTTGCGAGTCATACTGGATACGTTGACTAATGAACACTCATCAAGAGGCGTGCTTCTCAATTGTTTTGAATTGTGAAACTAAAACTAAATTGTAGCTTGTTAAATCCGGATCGAGGCAGAGCATGATGACTGTCCACATGCTAGGAAACATACACGTTTTTATACCAGGAAACTGAGATACGATTTATCGTAATCCACAACTTCTGAAAAAATACAGAAAGTTAGTCAATGACGAGCTTTGAAAAAACCAGACTGCATCTTTGGTAGAACGAAACACCTATTAAGACTGAAAAAGATTTGAAACTTAACACAAAGCTACAGCAAAGGAAGATGCAAAAGTAGTTTTTATTTTATTTATAATCTACCTAGCACCTACCAAAATCATGATGCTGATGAGCTTATTAAGCACATCAGTCTACAGTAATTTGTCGCTTAGTTTTTATGGGCAAATAATCCCATTAAGGCGAGGTTGTAGTAGTTTTAAAGTTTTTTGAAGCTATTTATTTCCAATTATTGTAAATATTGCGCAAAATAAAAATCATTTTAACAAAATTAAACATACGGTCAAGCGCTGACTAAAGACGGAAACGTAATTACTAATAGTTGGCTCGATAAAAAAAATCGCAAAGATGATACTAAATCGATATTTCGAACGTATTTCTTAGTAAAAAATTATATTACGAAACCATCTAAGTAATATATCAAAATATAGGTTTTAATATTTTCTAGCGCTGGGTAAGGAAGATTTTTATATAAGTGGTTATTTATTTTTGTAATAACAAAAATTAGACGATATTGAGCAGTTCAAGCGCTCACGCCTGCCGGCCAGTGCCTGCGAGAGAGAGATGCCCCGATACGTATTATGCGGGGAGTGAGGAAACGTTATCATACCTACACACCGCACTACTAGAGGGCTTTAATTAAAACATAATACGTTGATTGCACTGTCATAACATTGGCTAATACGTAGGTCTACGTACGTGTTTGAAATGATTGGAATTAAATATTATGGAAAATAATGTATTAAGACAACTTGTTTTTGCCCTTCATTTGCTTACGCAAAACTGATAAGCAAGCAACATCGCACTTGTCATAACCGATTGCATAACAAACTTTCGTCCAGCTATTATAGGATCTAGTCTCATAACAGACAACAATGTTATAATTTTGTCAAAAATGCAGGTAATCAAGAATAGAAGAAAAAGCAAGCAAGCAAGAGTGCTTTTGACAGCTCGATACAGTATGCGAACGTTCTTAAAAATATGGGAATTGCCTCTATGATACTGACGACCTGCAAGTTGCAATTAGCGTACAAAAAAAAATCTAATACTCGGAAATAAAAATAAGTCATAAGCAACTTACAAAAAAAAAGTGAAATAACCAAAAACATTTTCATGTAAAATGTTGCCAAGACGAGACCATATGGCTCGCACCGTCAAAAAGTTATCAGATCTCATGTAGAGCCAAGCTTCTAACTCTACAAGCCCTCACTTCACAAACTACACTTTAGTCAAAATATGTATGTGGCTTGGCCGTTTCGCTACCGTTACAGGGGCGTAAGGTGAAAAATGTATTCACTGTTCATTAGATACTTTTCTGTTATACAATAGTTCCTGTAGTAACGAAACGAAAGTGTAGAATTTGTGAAGTTAGGGCTTGTAGAGTTGGAAGCTTAGCTCTACATGAGATCTGATAACATTTTGAAAGTGCGAGCCATATGGTCTCGTCTTGGCAACATTTACATGCAAATGTTTTTGGTGGGATGATTATTTACTTCGCCAAATTGTCACATCTTAATGAGTGATGTAAGTACTTATGTACATTAATAGCTTAGAGCTAATCGTGGTCAGGGGTCAAGTTTATAGGTACAGAATAGGCTATCGCGAATCATTAATACAATAGGCCGTGGCGTGTTGTGGTGGCCGCGAGCGGTCGAGATATGGTCTGATAAATGTGGTACGCCCGTTGTTTTGCCCACCTATCTATTTGGTAATGCCCGATTCCTTCCGGCCGACCTTGCCGATATCGTTCAGGTTGCGGCACCGCTCTGCCTCAAGTACGCGGTTATGCTTCTTCAAATTACTTCTGTAAGTTCTGTAACATAACGTGCTTACAAAGTTTATAAAAGCCCATGTCACTGCTTTAGAAAGCCTTGACTACCCCACTACTCTAAAAGAACTTCCCTAATTGGTACATACATGAACTTTGAAAATTAATGTCTTCAAAATTATTAATGCCTTCCTTGAAATGGAAGAGTTCATCCTAAACTGATCAATGAATTTGAAAAATAGTTTTATTTTTACGACCGTCTAATTTAGTAAGCATACCAAAATACTTTTCCATGTGTGTTATAAATTTCACTGAAAGTCGCAGAATAGCTTGGCGTTCGGTGTAAATAGTTAGAAACATATTTGATTTCGTTGATATGCAATGCAATGAAAATTACATTACGTATGAATAACTTGAATTGCTTAATTTTATTCATAACTAGCTTCAGCCCGCGACTTCGTTCGCGTGAAACTTCTTGTTTCCCCCGAGCCACCCCGTCGTATCGCATCACCCGCCCGCGCTATCACTTAACGTTCTTTTTGACTTTTTTTCTTTTTGCTCGGCTCCTAACGGTCATAGCGTGATAAAATTAAATATAAAATTTTATCTAAATATATTTTATCTTAAATAGCCTATAGCCTTCCTCAAGAATTGGGCTATCAAATGCAAGAAGAATTTTTCATATCGGACTGGTAGTTCCAGAGATTACCCCCTACATACAAACTTACAAACAAATTTTACCTCTTTATAATATTAGTATAGATAGAAACATGCTGACATTGTCCAAGATTTATTATCACACCACATGCACCCGCACCCGTTGTAAAACAAATCCCCATGTGATAATGATAAAACTGATACGTTGCTCATTATCAACAATTAAAAATAAATTATTACTTTTATTACAGTAAGTATAAGATATCCAAATAAAGGCACAAAAGAGTATTTTCCTCCAAGACGTCTGCATCTATAGAATTATGATAGTGCAATTCAACAGTTTGGCATAAGAAATCATTCAGTTTGGTTCTATAAAATTAAATAAACAAACTAATAAAACTTTGTTTTCAAGTAGGTACATACCAAAAATTCCCTTCATGTTATGCCGGTGGAACGATAGCAATGTTAGCGAGTGGGACGCGGATCAATCCTGTTTAAACCGATATCAAAAGCTTGAAATTGTTTGCTCCATTTGTGCATGCCATCTTTAATTAAATGCCATGGAACTGTGGAACCACACAGTTTAGTCTCGGTCGCTGAACGAAGTACACATTTTATTAATTGGTTGGACCGTTTTTTTACAACATTTGAGTTGAAGTTATCTTTTGATAGTGTCATCTGTGTCGTTCGCGTAGTTAAGTGGAGACGTGGTGTGGTATCGCGCGGCACTATACAGTTGTGTAACAACCGGCCGGCTGGCCACCCGCCCCACGACGCTGGCGGCTCCGTCGCTCGCGTTCGAAACAATACTCACTAGACACAGTGCAGTGCGGTGCAGTGAAGTGCATAATGGCCGAATTGTCAATAAAACAAGAACGCGTACGGCTCCCCTTGCGGTTCGGCTCCTTTTATGAGCTCTATAAGAAGTTCCTCAAGGAGCACGGATGCAAGTGGCACGATGTCTCGAAATTGCTCTCCGTGGTCGCGGAGATCATTTTCGATGTAGACGGAGCTTGTAGCCGACTGGCGGGCAAGGTCAGTCATAAACAACGATTTGACATAGAAATGTGATGCTTCAAGAGGCCAGGAAAATTCAGATTTTACCTTAAAATGAGGGACAAACAATACTGACTGGTACAGCGTAGCTCAGAAAATTAATATGTATTTACGAATATAAAGATTAACTTGACCCCTACTGATACAACTCCCACACGAATGGAACAATATGATTTTTAAATTCTGTCCATCGCAAAATATTTATTTTTTTACACGCTGTTATAATTTCTTTAATCAGGTGTTATCTTATTTACCATGAATGTGCCATATTTTGGGGTAATGAACCGATCGTACAATCAACTCATATTTTTAAATAATTAATTACATAATACATTTATCTCAAGAACACATTACTCAAAACTAATAGTTTTATATTATTGAGCATACTAGTTCCCACTAGTAATATGACCTGGCGGGCTGGCGACAGCAAACAGGATTCAGGGTTGGGGTTCTTTTTACCTGCACCCTAATAATAATAATAAACGACCCTAAACAGCTGGTCGTCAGTTTGTTTGTCATTCAGTAACGTGCTACCGATGTGCAATGTTAACTAATAATTCCCACGTGGTAGTTACCATGTACAAGTGCTACGATTCCTGTGCTAGTGGCGAACGTCTTGCATCAGTGTTGTTGTTAGTGTTCACTGCTTATCTGGCCGTTCATAAAATGAAAACAGTCAGCTTTTTAAGTGCTTTGGAAAAAATTGTTAACTTTAACTATCCTGTGTTTTTAGACCAAAAAGGTTACCCGTGGGTGGGTATGTGTGCTTGTTTGAAATAAATCTTATAATGTACCGTACAAAATGTAGAAGGTACAAAAATGGTTGGGAAATACATGCATCAGGTTAAAACTTGCTGATATTGATCAGTAATTAGAAGCAATACGGTAGTTTGCAATAACGTCGACTAATAGTGTTGAAAAATATTTACCCGCCAAGTGAAAGTAGAAAATTACCAAGCAGTAGCTACATGAATATGCTTTGGCAGTGGCGAAGTGCGCTATATTACGTAAAGAATGCAAGACATTTTTTGTGTTTCCTCTGTCGCACTTACAATTTAGTAAACAGCATTGTGAAGACGGTATGGTAATATTATTGCGTCACGTCAGTAGTAATCGAACACAACTGAATGCTGTTAATCTGTTGTTTATCTATAATTAAAAGCAAACAATGATTTACGGAACATTCGGAATCAATCAAGGTTCTGATTTTAATATGCGTTGTTTTAGAACGCGGATGGGGACAAACCGATTTAATATTTTACACTGTGATTGATAAGCGTGAGACAGCACGTACCTCGGTCGTGTCGTGTCACTATCATCTCATCTCCACTCGGTAACGCCCGCATCCGTCCTCATGCTCGTTCCCTGAGCAGATAACGCATGTTTTGACATGCTAATTTGATAATTGGTAGAAATGTGGAATAAGACAAGCTGTGGGATAACTATTACGATGATGTATGGTTGCGTGCTAGCCGCGTGCGCACGCGTCGGGTGTCGTCCGTGTCGGTCGCGGGCACCGTCGGCATTGTTCACAGCTCACACGCGCTCCACTGACCTGCTTACCTACCGCTTATTGACAGAACTGTCTTGGCTCCTCTGCTCACCGTTCAGAGAAAGGTGTGCGTCCCCAACGCTGCGATGTCATTACAAAGCTCAATTACCAACGTGACCGTGTGAAATTTAATAAGTTTCAATGTTTACATTGATACATATTTAGCACACGATGACGTGCGTGAACAGACTATTGTCGGTGATATTATTCATAATTAAATATACCAACCAACAAAATTAGACAACAGGAGTAAAAGGGAGTTACGGTTCACATTTTTTTTTAAACAATTTTAAAAGGAATGACCATTAGTCATTTGTATTACAAATAGAAAAAAGGTCAATTGTTACTTTGCCAACTGAATGACGGGACGAGTAACTAAATAGAAAATGAATCAATTTTTTTTTAAATATAGTTAGGTCATTGACCTTTGCCAATGCTTTGTACTAAACGCCCCAAAAATAGAGATTCGTGGAATAGGCCTAAAATCTACATTTCAATAATACGAAAAAACGTAGTAGGTAAAGAGTAATGCGAAGAAATGTGTTCGCGGCGGGCACCTCGGAGTGCGCGGGAGGGCGCTCCCACGGGTTGCCGATATTTTTAGTGCACGACGATTACTTGGCACCGGCGGCCGCACTCGGTTGCGCTAGTGATCTTTCTGAAATTCGTTCGCGCTTAGGTACGCTCTCGATCTCGAGATAGACCCAGTCTTATGTCCGGTGGCGAAGAAGTAGCCGTGTAAACTAGAAAAGTCGCGAGTAGACCTCAATGTTTTGTTAAACTGATTCCATTGTGTAAATATGACGATTTTGGACTATTATGTGATATATCCCGGCTAAAGTGCTAGTAATAAGATTTAAAAAAAACCCGGCAAAACAAACAATATGGCTAGTTTGAGCACCAGTGCTAGTGGCACGACGAGTCCGCGGCGTCATCGTTACAATAGATCTTCCACAACGAGCGTCACACAACTGCTGTCAGATGGCTACTCCAGCTTTATCAATCGTTTAACTCGACGAGGTCCCTCCGAGAAGACTGAAATTATTTCAGACACAAAGCTTACTACTATTCGGCCGCGATTCGATGACAAACTCACTTCAAGCAAAAATTCCGTGTTAGCGAATGTGCGGCGGTACGAGAACAATGGCCACATCTCACCGTACACATCATCTTTGACGTCCGGTGCGCCAGCGCGGAAGTTGAACGATGACCGTACGTACTCGAGTTACCTGGGTGCGACCAAGTCGCGCATCGATACATCACCTTTGCATTCTACCTCCGGGATTAGCGCGCTCGGACGCACTGACTCATTCCGCAGAGCTCACTTGAAAGATAATAAATCATCGCCGTTCACTAAACGGTACCCTCTGAAAGAGCCCAACAATAACATTGACAGCATTTCGTTAGGTAGTACACGTAGCCGCTTGGAAGATAAGTATTCCTCAGTGTTAGACAGGATAGCTGTACAGAAAAGAGAAAGGGCAAGGAGAGAAAAAGAAGATCGTGACAAAACATTAGAACCTGAATCAAATTTGTCGCGAGGACTAATGCGAAGTTTAACCACTGCTGTTTTTGGGGAAAATTCGTTTAAAAGAAACAATTTTTCTCATGAAAAGATCAGAGACAAAACCCCTTTCAGGAATACTGCTGACAGGCGATTATCTTCAAGTAACAAGCAAAAGGAAGAATACAAAAATGGATTTGACATTCCATTGAAAGATCGGCCTTATTATGGCAAGGACAGAGATAGTGTGTATCGGAGACATCAAAGGAGATCTTTAAGAGCTGAAAAAAGCGAAAATAGTGACAAGAAAATGGGTAAACTATCATTGCGTCCTATAGATTTAAACATACACCCTGCAGTTCGAGATTTAATATCACCACCGCAACAAGGTACAAACGACACGAATGGAAAGTTAAAGACAACCAAAACACCGGCGACTTCACCAGCAAGAGAAGTAGGACGCCAGAAACAAATATACTTTCCATCGAGCGATGAGGACGACGACAAAACCCCGGTCGGAGACAGAGTGCTCAGCGAGCGGGAAACGAGACGGAAGGAGATCCAAGGACTCATAATGAAGTATGCGCATTTGGACGAGATGTACGGACGCATCGGCGATAAGGAGATAAAGGAAACTAACAACGCAGTGACCGCTCCTAAAAAAGTTGAACCTTTGGCTGTGGGCGATGTAGTGTTGCTGCCGCCCGAGCTGCGTGCGCGGCAGCGGCCGCTGCGGCCCCGGCACCTGACGCGGCACGCGGTCACGCCGCCTGTAAGCACAAGCTAACCACCCCGCCTGCGCACTGTGTGCCGCTAACATACACCTGGTCCGTGGTTTTCCACTATTCACTATTTACATATTGTACCAGCGTATGCATTGTTTCCGTTGTTAAATTTTTATAGTAGCAAGTATGATAACAACAAAATGCTCTGTTCGCAAAGTAAAATAATCAGGTGATACCTGGCCTGGCGCATTTTTTCGTTAACTTATAAGAATTACTAGGAATACCAATGCATGTATTTCTCAGCGATTTATTACAAAGCGACGGTACCGAGAGAAATCTAAAACAAAATCGAAAGAGGGTATTTTTTAAATGCTTAACTTAGTGCTACTAATGATGTCTGGCGTGACTGTTGTTATAAAAGACACTAATAAGTACAATGATAGTGCATGTCTTAAATTTCTTTGTGCGTGGTTCAAAGCTAACATGTATCTTCTGTGTGTTCAAATATTTTCAAATTCTATACTTAAAAGAAGATCCGATAGTTCTTTTCCCTATAAAGTTAGTAATGTGACCTAATAATTATTTAAGAGAGGTTCGGGTGGACATTTATCCTAAATTACCTGTGTGAACGTAGATTGTACAAGTGATCGGAATGCGAGTGGTGTGTCATCTCCCATCCCCGGTGATCCCGTCCCGCTCCCAGGCGCGCGGTGCGCGCGGGCGGCTGAGCGAGGCCTCGGCCGCCCGCAGCACGCCCCGCAGCGCCACCCGCCCGCCCTCTAACAGCATGTACCTCCGACACACCATACCAATTGTCGCTTGTCTGACGGGCAACCGTTCCATTGTCTGATTGTTGGGTACAACACTACTCGGGTCGTGCGGATCGCGTGGCGCGCTGTCCGTGCATGTGGCGTGGTGCGTGTGGCTGTGGCGTGACATCTGCGCGGCGCGTGCGGCTCGTGCGGCGGCGGACGGCGGTGCGGCGCTGGCGCATGCAGAGCTCCCGGGCACGCTCCTCCGTCAAGGACGACAAGGACGGACATCTGGTCTACTGGCCTGGATATGTCATGGGAGCGAGATGTTCGTGTCCACACCCATAACTTTAAAAACTCTATTTACGCATAAATACAATACACATACATAAACATTACACTACACATACGTATTCATAATTAAACATTCATGACTCTTTCAGAATAACTGAAACCCAAACACTAGTTACATTAAATTACTCACAAACACATAACACTACACGACAGATCGCAGAAAATTCAACAAGAAAACGAGTTTTGTCACACAATTACTACCGCCGTGTTTTCAAGATTTCAGACTTAAATTTCTGCTTTTTAATTGTATTTTTATAATTTTTGATAAAAATAGTAACAACATCACAGAGTCCATTTGGATGTTAAAACGAAGTCATGTTGGAGCCTCGGATTTTGGTCGTCTATCACTATGTGTTGCGTTTCATGATACTAACATAGTTGATATTCTCAAGAATTGATCATAATTCTCAGAGTCTGCAAACGTGTATCAGTTAACTTATAGTGAATGGAATACCAATGCCGATTCCATCATGACTTTGTGCAGTGAACATTTGATTAATTATGTTGCCTTGGTTTCATTGCAGACAAAATCATCGACACGCTCGGTGAGGGCACCTTCGGCAAGGTGGTCGAGGTGAAGGACTTAGAACTGTAAGTATCTTTCTTTATTTACTCGAATAGCACAGCTTTTTGTGACCACTGCGATACCATCGGCACTTCGTGGCTCGCGATGAAATGTATGCATCTGTGACTATTTGCATATCGCCTGTTCGTATTTTTATACTCGAGTATATTCTGTTGTTTATTGTGTTGGCATGGTCAAAATAGCGGTAAGTAAACTCAAAATGTGAAGCTATCTGAATGACCAATTGTTGAATGAAATATTGAATGGTAAAGTTCCCTTATAAACTAAGGTGGTGTAGTGTCGTTAACATCGGCGCCGGATGATGACACGCATTGTTTGGCAGGACACGCTTCACTAATTATTCATATCTATTTCCATTTGTTTATAATAGCACCGACAAATTTCGATACTTATTGCCAAAATTCCGAGTTTTATGTACAAAAATAAAGCATGATATCTAATTTTAAATTTCAGGGAGCACAGAATGGCTCTGAAGATTATCAAGAATGTTGAGAAATACAGAGAGGCTGCAAAACTCGAGATAAACGTATTAGAAAAGTTAGCTGAAGTTGACCCTGATTGTAAAAAGTGAGTGTTTGATTTGATTGTGTGTTATTATTGTGTGCAACGTCACATGTTGATAGTCGAGGCTGGGCGGACGACGCGCGTCGCCGGCGAATGTAGCAATATTTGACCTTGCACGTTTATATGCGACGTTACTGCTCCTGGCTGGCGGCTCGCCAACCAAGAACCCGATGTCAACTCCTAACACTAAAATACCGTCTGCCGCTCGCTACCGACTCCACATATTATTTGATTCCATGTAATTCATTCTATGACGTCTGTTTATTACACACACTCTTTTAAAACTTGTATAAGAAACATGTACTTATACTTTCTGAAATTGATGTTAAAACACTATTTTTGTTCTATTTCAGCTTATGTGTTAAGATGTTGGACTGGTTTGAATACCACGGACACATGTGCATCGCATTTGAAATGCTCGGACAAAGTGTATTTGACTTCCTGGTGAGTGTCAAGTTATTATTACCGTTACTATTGTGCATGATACTGTACATTCGATGCTGAATGCGTCATCGTAACGATAAGTAATAAATTGTATATTAATGGTTCCCCAAAATGCGGGTTTTTCACGTTACCCCCTAAACAATTTATCCTGTGCTTAGGTTGAATAATTGTTTCATGTTCATTTTTAAATTGATTCGATAATTTGAATATGACACTGGGACAAGAAAATAATAAAACCGATAGCAGTTACAGTTATATTTTTTGGTACAATTACTTTTCTATCTGTTCTGAATAATTTATTTCGGGCTTGTTTTGCATCATCAAAGATAATAAACAAAACATTGGCAAATTCTGTTAGGTATAATAAGTATTTGTTTATTGGATTATTTATCCTGTTACAATGACGCAAAAGTATAACATTAGAAATATTTTAGTATTTACCATGGCCTATTCATTATTGTATTAACCTGATTCCGTTCAATAACTTATTGGGTATTGTGTCAAGCATTGATCATTTTAAATTGAGACAACATACGCAAACTCGTCAAAGTCACATATTCCTTGCAGTTTGAAGGATTAACGCGATAGATCTCTCCCCGTAGCTCGTCAAATACAACACTTTCAATCAGAACGCATTATCAAAATATATTCAGTAATATCAGAGTTACTCAAAATAGACCTACACTCAGATTCATCTACAGCTTTATTTATGCATTTCCCGCATTACGTTATTTTTGGTCCTGAGCCAGTCTCATTCAAGACGTCGACACGTCCTGTGATGGGAGCAATGTCATTTATCTCTTTTGGATCGATGGGACCTAAATTGTGTCCATATGGCCTAATGAGTCGAGATTTATTGATTGTTACCTACCACCTAAGTTCACATGTGGAAGCAATAAATATATTGAGTATTGAGTATCACGACTGCCTATTGGGGCCGGCTTCCAGTCTAACCGGATGCAGCTGAATACTAGTATTTTACATGGAGCGACTGCCTATCTGACCTCCGCAACCCAGTTACTGGGTAATACGATACCCCTTGGTAAGACTGGTTGTCAGACTTTCGGGCTACTGACGACTCGTAACGACTGTCAAAGATCCAGGAATGACAGCCGGGACCAACGGCTTAACGTGCTTTCCGAGGCACCGAGGGGTCTCGGTATGTAAAGATGGTCACCTATCCACATACCAACCGCGGCAAGCGTAGCTTACGTACGACTGTTATTACTTAGCCACAAGCCCCTCTCTTGACCATTTTTATTCTAAGCCTATAAGCTCGAGGCTTAAGTTTGCATTTATTATGTAAAAACACAATGAATCATAAGATGTATGTTTATACATTTGCAGAAAGACAACAACTACCAGCCGTATCCGTTAGAGCAGGTGCGGCACATCGCGTACCAACTCATATACAGCGTGTTGTTCCTGCACGACAACAAGCTCACCCACACAGATCTCAAGCCAGAGAACATACTGTTCGTCGACAGCGACTACGAAGTCGTCAGCGTCTATAACGCATCCAAAAAGGTCAGTTAAAAAAATTATAACTGCATGATGCACCTGTTCCATAAAATAGAAATTGGTCGAAGCCATCATCACATTTTAAAGGAAATAACCGGCCTGAAAAGAGAGCAAGCTACGAGAAAAGTTCGCTCGTCAGTTGCCTATCAACAAGAATGTAAAACATTTTTGGCAGTTGGCAAAGTTCCGCTGACGCACTTACTTTTTCAAATTATATAAGAATGGAAATCAAGGCATTGACGCTCGAATTCCAAATGATACAATAAATAAGAAAATAAACTTGTCAATTCTATAAGATCAATCCAAAGTGTAAACCAGTCCACATAGCGAACCGTTACAGTCCTATAGCTATATCATCTTGAATCTGTACAGTATGTGATGGCCAAGTAGTGACTAATAGCCACCTCAATATCACACTTGCTATTTTCGTCATTCTCGTAAGAATCGTTTCGCTTACAGTTTTTGACTTAATAGGGATTAGGTAATCTCATAATGTTCACATTGTACTTAGAAATTGTTGGCCAAGAATGTAGCATTCTGTGCGTCGTAAACGAACCTAATTTGTGTAATCTAATTTGATACAAAATTGTCTACAGAAGCATGACCTGATGCGTGTGAAGCGCAGTGACGTCAGACTTATTGACTTCGGCAGCGCCACGTTCGACCACGAGCACCACAGCACCATTGTCTCCACCAGGCACTACAGAGCGCCAGAGGTTATATTAGGTATGTATCACCCATTATACAACTCCTATAAACAAGCATTATTTTAATAGTTTTCTGAACGCCCGCGAAATACGAACAGAAGCTTGTAAATTTTCACACTGTAATCGTTCCAGAGAATTCTCTCTTCCTAGTCGATAAAGAAAACATCTTTATCCAGCTGTAGAGTAGGAATGCTTGATTAACTGACAATAAAATCGATAATACCATTGATTGTGTGTTCTTTTGTGCACACGCGTTGTCTATTCAGAACCAATGAATAGCCGCTTTAAGACCTCGTCATATTATTCTCTAATATAAAGACGTTCACGGTGATTTTTCGGACAGACCTACAACATTCCTTTATGTTAACTATTTTATTGTTACTAAAATAGTTGGAAAATAAAACCTTATCACGATGTTAATAATATTTTTCCAGAATTGGGTTGGACCCAGCCGTGTGACGTGTGGTCTATCGGATGTATCATGTTCGAGTTGTACCTCGGCATCACACTTTTCCAAACGCATGACAACAGGGAACACCTCGCCATGATGGAGAGGATCCTAGGACCCATACCCTACAGGTTTGTAACATTTATTACAATTTCAGTTATAAGAACCGATAAAGCAATTAGTAAGATCAAAAAGCTCAGACAATTTTAGAAGCATTTTAAAATGTTCTCTTGATTAATTAGTCTAATTTCGAATTCATTGGGTTTTGTGTCATTGAAATTGTTCATAGCTCACAATTCTGTATTCTAAAAACCTAAATGTGTTATTGAATATATCCTCGTATTTATTCTCTCGCTGTGGATATTCTGATGTCTTTGTTTACTCGCGCACCGCTCCAGTTTACGCAACTCAACACGATCTATGTACTTATAGACGGTATACCAGGCCCGGGCCGTTCAAATAAACAGCCATTTGTTCCGTACACATAAGTGCCGCCCGATATAAATACCCGTCTGGTTGTTTTTCAAAACTAGGGCAATTATTATCGTCACATACCAGCCCCACGTTAAACTCATTTAAATTTTAGGTTCAATTTGTATTTGTGTCGTTTCAGAATGGCGCGTAAAACAAAAACAAAATACTTTTACCACGGCAAATTAGACTGGGACGAGAAATCGTCAGCTGGCAGATACGTCAGAGAAAACTGCAAACCGTTGATGGTAAGTTTCCTTAGTGTTGATTAGTGTGCTAGTATCTACATTTTTTACGTAATGCCGTAGTCTTGTTTATTTTGGAGTTTATTGACCAGGGCATTTGAATGTTTCCGCAGAGGTACCTACAGAGCAACAGCGAGGAGTCGCGACAATTGTTCGACCTCATCGCGCGCATGCTGGAGTACGAGCCCTCGCAGAGGATCACGCTGCGGGAGGCACTCAAACATCCCTTCTTCAACAAACTTCCACAACACCAGAGGCTCGGTCAGTACACGTGCCACTAAACACTATCTCCTAATGAACGCGTATAATTATTTTGTGAATATTGTGGTTTGTTAAAAGATGTGACGATTTTAAAATCTTCATCGGACATTTCAATCGAAAGAAACGGACGAAAGTACATTTTATAGGAAACATTCTGACGTATTAATATTTATGATGAGTGATCTTTTGTTATAGGACACCAGTTTACAAGGCCATCATTTCTTAGGTCAGGCCTTTACGTCGTTAGATGCTTATTTTAAAGCTTTATTTTTCTATATTACACTTTTTGAAACACATGTTGCGACATGATCTTATATTAATTGGTTTTATATTGTGTTGTTATTGTACGTGTGCCGTTTTCTTTCGCTTATTATATTCACATTTTGTTCTAGTCTTTTAACATCTTCTGTTGATTTTACTTTATTATGTTCTTGATGCCGGATGAATCTTTTGATTCCGTGCCGGTCACTCGTTTGCATTAAAATAAAAAACTAAAAATTAAACGAGATTTTGCTCGCATTGTAACTCATTCATGCTGTAGTCACCGTTAATACTCTTCTATGCGATGTAAATAACTAAAACGATGTTTGCATATTACAGGCAATGACCGTTTGCGGTGCAACGGTGAGAGCTCGGGGTCCCGCGAGCGATCGCACTCGCTCAGCAGGTGAGCGACACTCGGCCGCCGTCAGGCCCGAGCCGGAGCGTGAGCGGCTGCGACCGGACAGCGGGCCGGCCGGCTGGATAGCCGGCGGCCCGACCGGACGCGGGCCGGCCGGCCGGACGCCCGGCGGCCCGCACACAAGCGAGATAGTCAAATGGCGCGGCCGCGTCGTGGCCCGCCGACCCTGTAAACTTGTACAGTTGTAATGAAGTGATAAGTGATAATTATTTTGTCGAACATTGTAATCTAGGTAATAATTTGTTGTGAATCGGTACTTCTCAATTTGTATTTATAAAGTAACTATTATTCGAAATAAAGACTGTCAGTCTGAATTTTGGTTTTTTATTTATTTAAGCTGTGCACACGTCTGAATAACGCAAACGCTATCCAGACCTATGCCCAATGCGAAGCTACTTTTAATAGCAAGATCAAACCAAGCAGCTGGTTAAGCTAGATTTGGCCCTTGATTGAACCATAAGGTAGCAGGCGTATTTCCCTTTCCGTGTTCAACTGGCGACATCGGTCTCGCGAAATCCACACGCTTTTGTTTTACTACGGAATCCTACGAGTCCGTGTTCAATTCGCGTCAACTGAGCACGCTTGTGTGATCAAGTGGCGCTGGGTAAGGTTTAACGCCATAGGATGCAAGGGCAAGCGAAGGGCACCCCGAGGTTCGGTTTGGTTAGGTTACTTTAAACCCTTTACACAGAAATAGGGGCCCCGCGAAGCGGGGCTCCGTCGACATAGGATGAAAAAAAAAGTGTTTATCATATTAAATAGGTTTTATGTCTATTGAGTGGTATATCACAGGTTAAAAAACCGTGTTAATTGCACACTATTTTGTAAAACTTCTTTTAACGTTGCTTGATCGCAAAAGCGTGCTCAGTTGACGCGAATTGAACACGGCTCGTAGAATTCCGTAGTAAAACAAAAGCGTGTTGATTTCGCGAGACCGGTGTCGCCAGTTAAGCAGGCCATACACGCTAAGGTGTACCTGACAGGTTTGCCTGTACAGTTCAACCGTACAGGTAAACCGGAGCGTGTATGTCACACAACTGTACAGGTTTCCACGCCTGTACAGGCAAATAAGAAAATATGAATTTTGATATTTTTTGCCTGTGAGTATACTTGTACAGTTTAACTGTGCAAGTAAAACTGAACGTGTGTGGCGGTCGCTGGCGCAGGCGTCAGTTGTCCGGTGATTGCTCTAGAGGGGAAGGACACGCGGCGCTCTACTGTATAGGTACAATATGGCTCCATGTAAACGGAACTCGGCCATGCAGGAGTTTATATAAATCGGAGAATTGTCTTTGGCGTCTAAAATCTAGAGTATCACGATAAAAATAAAAAAGCGACAGCCTATGAAAAACTGACAGAAAATATTACGATTATATTTCCTTTTCTTTAATAAAACAAACAATAAACCTATTAACGCTATTGTGTCTAGATCAAGCGCCGCTGGCGGGGCCATGGCTTCAACTGAGCTTTTGTACAGGTTTACCGCTACGTGTATGGTCTCTACCCAGCTCAAGTTTACCTGTACGGTTGAACTGTACAGACAAACCTGTCAGGTACACCTTAGGCTGGGCGCAAACGTCCGGTTTCCTGATTCGGAATTCAGATTCGGAAACCTGAATGCAAGCATTTCATACAAAATGTTCTCACTAGCGCACACGTGCTTAAATTTTCCGTTCTGAAACCCTGACGGAAAATTTAAGCACGTGTTGCCGTGTTGTGCGTGTGTGGATTTTTAGTGGTAGATAAATGGAATAAGCGAATAAAACAAATCATTATGTTATAATCAATTTATTTCAAAGATTTACATATAAATAACGTACATTCATGGTTTAAGTTTTAACTTATACTATAATTTTAAAGGATCGTCATGCAATTTATTCTAATAAGTTCTAATGTACACATTAGTTTACATTTAACCGTCAACTGCCCTCAATATACAGTGCAATAAAAATATTATAATTAGGTACATGAACAAATAAAAAATCGGCTTGATACCACATGAGAGCTTAATTACCAAGCATTAATTTTATTAATAAATAACACTTAAGTACAAAATATAACTAATTTCAAGGTTGGTTTTGGAATGGTGAATAAATAACAGTAAAGGCATCAGACACGATGCTTATATTGTATCAAGTGGGATGTGTCACCGCTGGGAGTTAGTGCCGCGTGTAAGCGACCCTTAAAACATAGTTATCATCAGGCGGCACAATAAATGCCTCGTATTTCGTAAAAATATAATTTCAGTCACTTAAACCGCCGCCGTATACGTTAAGATCAGTTAACAAATCCGCTAGAACAGTTCATGGTCATCAGTACGATCGACTTAAATAAATATTCGAAGCAAGATTCTGGAATACACTGCAAGCGCTTGAAAACATGTCCAACTAATGAGTAGACTATAGATCAAACAGGGCAAGAACAATTTTATGGATATGACACGACAGTTAAACGGGATCCCTTCTTTTCGCATAATGTTCTTTTTCCTAATATACTTTGGCATAACTATTTTGGCCATAATTTGTTTTGCCATAATAATACTTTGTCATATTTTTGTTTTGGCATACAGTTAAACGCTACTTACACTGAAGGACCAATGCGAGGAGATATTTACCTCAAGATAGAAAAAAATTACAATTCGGAATGTTAATAGAATTACAATTGAAGCAGTTAACAGTTATATTTTTTTAATTGTATCTGGCTTGTAACACCCAATGCGACGTTCCATAGAGGTCATTTTTACTTACTACCTACAGATTGCAGTTGGCTCTCGCAGTAACCTCGTTTGAGTTGGCGTCGAGTGTCTCATAGTGTTGGGACAGTATCCAAGCGCTGCGACAGTGTATAGTGCGACACGGATCTAAATGAACGTTACGAAACATAATGGCAAGACTTTTGCCATATTGACAAGCAGCGACGTCATCCATTTTGATCCATGTCGCCGTGTGCCACAACGATCTTTTGGCGCTTTCACGGCATTGACGTGGGGGCATTGTTGGTAAAATATAAAACATTTGTGAAATTGGATTGAAAAAACAAGATGGCAACATTAGTTCCGATTTCAGCCACGCGCCAAAAGATCCTTGTACCGTAGTATGTGTGTTGCTTAGATCATGTCGACGCGCAAGTCCCGGGTGGGCCACGCGTACTGCGGCGGCACGGCGGGCGCGTACCGCACGTCGTACATCTGCGAGCGAATGAACTCCTCCGTGTCTAGCGGCTGCGGGAACACTGATGCCTTGCCTGGGTAACAAAATGTGAGGTCAAAGTGTTGTTAAAACAAGATATGATCTATCAAGGGGCGCCAGTTTTTGTGGGAGGTCATGTTACGAACTCAGGGCTAGAAGGGCCCGGACTTCGGAAAGTCTTGAACATCATTTGTGTTGTGTGAACAGGGGTCTTAAGATGATTAAAAGATTTTCCTATAGAAAACAATATCCCTACCTACCTAATTGAAAACCTGAGGCAAAATGAGCTAATCGCTGTTAGTGTCAATTCAAAGTCATTAGAAATAGGAACCTACTGCAAAATGTCTAGTGCTAACTACCTACCTATAAAGGCTGGCCGCATACGTACGGTTTCCTGATTAGGCATACGTTCTTATATTTTCCGGACGGAAATATTCAAGAATGTTTAGATCCTCAAAAGGTATGAAGATGTTAGAAAGCTGTCCTAACGACAGAACACACAAAAATCAAAGCGATCAAAGAAAAAAGGTAACAGGTACAAAACAAGACACTTTCGTGTCTCAAAACCCATAATTCTTGACTCCAAGAGCTCGCCACGGGCTCCGCTTTAGTCTAAAACCACTCTGACTAAATCAGTACACCCATGGACAACGTTGTTACGTTCCGGTTTGAGCGGTATCGTATGTCTTAGCATAATCAGCCTATAATATAATGTTCCCACTGCTGGGACACAGACCTCTCGGCGAGAGGGAGTGGGCTGTAATCCACCACGCGGGCCTAGTCCGGGTTGGTACATGTATTCGGTTTTTCGGTTAGCAAAAAATCATGAGGAAACCTCATGATTTCATGGTTTGGTGATATTTTGCTTCACCGTTTTGAGAGCAATGGTGATGAAATTATTTACACAAAGTAAAGCGCCTGTCTTGGTTCGAACTTATGACTAAGTCGTACCACTCTTTTTACCACTGGGCCACCACTGCAGAAGGGTATGGTATGGGTGTTGGTGTAATTATAGGATATATCTCGTCTCTGGGATAGCAACACACATGCGACGCCCCTAGTATTACAGCCGGTCTATTCTGTAAATATCTCACCGTGCTAACTTAGGTGAAGTGAGCTGTACTTCTTCCACCTGATGTTAGGGATTGACACTATTGACAGACTCACTTCAAGCTCACTTCACCTCGGTTTTCACGGTGCGGTTTTTACAGAAAATTTCAGCTGATGTCCATAGACGGACTAGAACAAAGGACCACTTACCATCAGGGCCACCTGATTAAAATAGTGCATAACTGACCCTAGTCATTGTAATCGATAGTACTTACCACATGCGTAAGCGTGTTCGAAGACTTTCTTGGCGATTTTGACGGAGCAGTCCTGAATGTCCTTGAGCGGCGGGTACAGGCTGCCTTGGTCCAAGTCTGCTTGGCACACGATCTCTGCTAGCGCCTGGAAAATTACAAAATGTTTTTGTGATGTTTGTATGATGTTTTTGTGTGTTTTTGAATGTCCTACAATGTGCATCGATATTTGTCGTTAAAGATACAGGTTGAAGGTGTTCTAATTGCCATTAATCGGTTGAAAATCCAGAATTCCGGCCGCTACTGAGAAATTCCTAATGGAATCCAATAACCAGCCGACCTGAGGATCGAACCCAAGTCCTCAACCTCAGCAGCTGCGCTAGCGACCACAGGACTAACGAATCAGTAAGCTGACGGTAGGTACACTGATACTGGAAGAACGATCTCGGACACAGGCCAAATTGACAGGCAAAGCCCAATAAAATTGAAAGTCGAAGTACAACAAAGTGACGTTAGGTAAGCTTACCTCAGCGGCTAGCAACATGAAGTCCTCGGAGATGTCGATGATACCGGCGCAGATGACGCCGAGCGCGAGGCCGGGGAAGATGTACGAGTTGTTGCCCTGGCCCGGCCGCAGCAGGCGCCCGTCCTTCGTGCGGTAATCCGGGAACGGCGAGCCGGACGCGAAGATCGCGCGCTCCTGGAAACAGATACATTGTTTATGTTTAGGTCTGATGAAGACATGACAAACCGATGGTTCTCCTATAAGTAGGCAGTTACAAGAGCAAGCACAATAATAGCTGCTCCTAATATGGGTAAAGCTAGGCCTAGGCTAGTAGATTTGGATAGTTCATTTAGATCAAACTGATCTGCCCAAAATTCGTACCGAGTAGCTGTAATGGCCTGAAGGTCGTCGACGACAGTAGGAACGATCTGTTTCCAAAGTCTTCACGTAAGGTAGCCTTTATACAGGGTGTTACAGAAAGGGTATATCAATACAAACGGGTTGAAGAGTGTATCTGGTCTAGAATTTCTATACAAAATTTCAGCTCAAAAGCAGTAACTTTGAAAATGCTTAATATTTTTTTTATTTCGATAGTTTATTATATTGAAATCATAACAAACGTGTCACCGCACTACGAGGGTCATTATCCATTATCTGTAGTGTGTCTGTGCGCCTAGTACACGCACATCACGCCGCCGCCCGCCAGTGCAGCGCCGTGATGTCGAAATAAAAAAATATTAAGCATTTTCAAAGTTAATGCTTTTGAGCTGAAAGGGGTTAGAAGATTTTTGTATGGAGGGTGGCCCTAAGGTCAGCCGCCATTTTGATTTTTTTTCAGAATCGCTGTGCACAACAAAAGTTATATATTTAGATAGAGGACACTTATACAAACAAAAATGTAATATAACATAATATCCTAAAGCGTCAGGTTTCGGAGTTATTCACCAAAATATAAGTCGAAAACAACAAGGTTTTTCTTGTTTTTTTTCCCTCTAGGTAAGCATATTGAACTACCTATTTAGGTAATAGAAACGTTATGAAACCTTTATGGAGAAGAAACAAATGAAGAATAGACATTTTTTAAATAAATAATTAAACACGGCAATTTATAGTTCGTTTTTTAATCCCAGAGACTAATCTGACATTTAAGTCTTTTCTATTTTCGTTTCTTTTTAGTATAGAAGTTTGACATTACACTTGTCAGATTAGTCTCTGGGATTAAAAAACGAACTGTAAATTGCGGTGTTTAATTATTTATTTAAAAAATGTCTATTCTTCTTTTGTTTCTTCTCCATAAAGGTTTCATAACGTTTCTATTACCTAAATAGTTCAATATGCTCACCTAGAGGGAAATAAAAACAAAAAAATCCTTGTTGTTTTCGACTTATATTTTGGTGAATAACTCCGAAACCTGACGCTTTAGGATATTATGTTATATTACATTTTTGTTTGTATAAGTGTCCTCTATCTAAATATATAACTTTTGTTGTGCACCGCGATTCTGAAAAAAAAATCAAAATGGCGGCTGATTTTAGGGCCAAAACCTTCAAACCCCTTTGTACAGAGATTCTAGACCAGATACACTCTTCAACCCGTTTGTATTGATATACTCTTTCCGTAACACCCTGTATACCGATTGGCTACTCTCTCGGTCATTATCAAGCGACGGGCTTCCAAGTTGCTTTTCGTGTCTCCTAAAAAATGTTCCCTTCTTTTCTACTACAGAAACCGGCTCAAAACTTACGTCGGTGTTGGTGTACGCGTCGATGGCGGTGCACTCGGCCTTGCTGGTGGGGTTGGAGAGTGCGAAGATGACGGGCTTTTCGTTGAACTGGCCCATCTTTTGCAGGATCGACTTTGTGAACGCTCCGCCGATGGCCGCGGCACCTGCACGTAACACATCATGTTTATTTATTTAGGATCTCCAACAAAAGACATGCATGTGTACATGGGAAGTGTGGATGACGTTTATGTTCTATTTTGATTGCCAAGGCTAAGCGGTTGACTGAGTGTATATTTGTTAAAATTATCACTGCTCGAAAAGGCCTGGCGAAAATAACCACCACCAAGCTTTATAAGGGCAAGTTCTACTGTCTTAAAATTTTATTAAACGTCACCACTCTTGATTTTCTTAATGGAAACAGATGAACGAGGTCTAAGATGGTACAAGCGTACATATTCACCCCTACTTTAGAGAGGCTTTAGGAGTGGTTCATTTATTAAAAATCCACAACTTCGTATTTTAGACTAAATTAAAGTATTTGCAGTTGAAGCACTGCACAATGGAAACCTCGTAATGAATAGTGCTACTAACCAATAAGCACGGAAGGCCTGGCGATGTCCACGACCTCCTCCAGTGTGCGCACGGGCGTGTGCTCGCGCGCGAACTTGTCCTTGTGCGCGGTGAGGCCCCCCTCGGGGCGGTTCTTCACGATGAGTCCCTTGGAGTCCACCATCCAGATGCGCGCGCGCGCCTCCTCGTCCGACGTACCCTCGGCCTTCATCGCCATCACGCAGAGAGTGGCGATACCTAAGGACGCCTGTGGATGGTAGATACTTGTAAATAATAATCATACCAGCCTAGTGGGACAATATCCCACAGCACGGCAAAGGCCTTTTCTCATACAGAAAAAAAGGCATTAGCATTGGTCACCACGCTTGCTGAAGATGGGTTGGCGATTACAGACATACGAGTATATTAACTATAAGCCCAGGTTTCCTCACGAGGTTGAGGGTTCAAATCCAGGATAGGTGTAATAAAGTTTAATGAGGAAAACAGATTTTTCATATGGGCAATACAAGAGGTAGGAAAGGTCATAACGTAGATCAAGTTATTAGCCCGTCAGCTTTGTGGCAGCCGGCCTGCATTCATCAGACCTGCTGAATCCTATTTGCGACAATTTTGTTCTTGTAATCGCGTTACTTTTTGCAGATCGGTGACATAGTATGACAAGGGCAATTTTTTTAAACTTATTTATGTACACATAATTGCGACTCCCGACGTACGTATGCCTACAGTTAAGTAATGCAAATTAACTCTTATAGAAGACGGCTGTCCCGTTGGTAAAGTAGGTAGCAAATAAACGTATTTTTTTTTTCTTTCAACTGTTAAGAATGGGGCTCTGGGTTCCATTTCAGGGTCTGAGGCAGTGTGTTGGTAAAATTTTCAGTAGCAACCGATGTTTAGAATTGTGGCCAGATAACGGCTATAGGCTCGGCCTCTGTTTCCTTCTTCTTATAACATAATTGACGACAAGCTGATGTACTATAAAACACCTTTCCGAACCCTGGGAGGGTTACTTTTCAGGCGTGATGTTAATATTATTGATTGAAGGAGTATGTTACCTCTCCGGCTCCCTGGAACACGATGGTGTTCTCCGACAGCTTCTTATGTGTGATGCGCAGCGAGGCCAGCAGCCCCGCCACCGCCACCGCCGCCGTGCCCTGGATGTCGTCGTTGAATGTGCAGTACCTTGAAAATTGTTTTTTTTTTAAATAAAATTAAGTACTGTTAGCTACACAAGATATTGTGGTACTTTTATTATCATCAGCATCTCATAAAGAATTCTATTGCTGGACTTTGCCCTCCCTACACATCGCGATAACTGATTCTGCGCTTATTTGCCGCTGTATACAACTAAAAAATTATGTTTGTGTGATGCAATTTCAATAATAACAAAATAAGACATTCAAAAGAGGATCACAAAAAGAGAAAAGAAAAAATAAATAATAAAGAGTATTCTATTCTATTCTATCACAATTTGAATGAACACACACTTCCCGAATGTCTAGAGTTAGGTAATCACAATATTTATCGTTATTTCAACCAGAAGCTTCAATCAGATACTTAAGTCCGCTTGCAACACAAATAATTAATACCTACGTTTAGTATAACCAGAGTAACTCTAATTTAAAACATAGTTCTATTTCTGCGAATCCTTCGAAGATCACAGATACAACATGACGGATGTTTTAAATATTATTCAATTCAATTCAATTTCTTTATTTCAGACGTGAGTCCATAGTATTATGTTCAGCGCTAAACGCATTTGTGATTTGTCGTGCAAGTGAGCCTTGCAAAGTGATCATGACCCCTTGACTAAACTATCAACCGCTAAGTAACTCAAGGGCCTATCACACTCACTTTCCACGATACTTCTCCAAAAGCCTGAAGGCGTTGGCATTTCCGAAGTCTTCAAATTGAATGAGACAGTTCTGTCCGTAGCGCTTCACGACGGCCTGCATGAACTCGTCGATGAACTCATCGTACTCGGGCCCGCGCACGCGTTTCTGGCGCAGCCCGATGTACAGCGGGTCATCCAACATCGCCTGGGTGTTTGTGCCCACGTCTGGAATTACGAGATGGATACATTATTAACTGTGGTAATAGAAGGCAGGGTAGATAAATATACCTACTTTAGGTGGACGTTATTTATTTTAATTACAGAGGTCTTGTAAAATCTAAAACTTTTCCAGAATAAAGGTAGGTTAATGACAGGCATTCTATTTTTACCAATACCTCAATATTTGAAACAAACATGACATTGTTTGCATTTCATCTCCTTCTTGCATAGAAAAAAAAATGCCTTATATATCGCTGATCACCGCCGCTATATTTTTATTTGTACAAACATGGCAATTGCCTGTTTTGCCGCATCTGCATTAAATTATCGATTTGTAAGAGAACTAATGGCGTAATAAATATTTGCTAGTCATTAAGGTACCGGAACTGAGTGCCCATAGTGCGTTGGACTTACCTAAATTAAAGTATTCCATTCGTGGATGCTACTCCCTTAAAATACATAAAGAGATCTTCTACTAACCCAAAGTGATAGGCAAGCACTGGTGCGGCTTGATGCCCGCGAGTGCCGTGTACAGTGACAGCTTGCCCACGGGAATGCCCATACCGCACGCTCCCAAGTCACCCAGACCCAGGATACGCTCGCCGTCTGTTACTACAATAGCACGCACGTCGCATTCAGGCCTGGGGAAGGAAAAACAAATGAATTATGTAATTAGAATAACTAAGAATAAGGCCCTTTGTACACGGCACGGGTTCTTTACGGTACGGCGTATAAACCGCGCCGAAAAAAAAACATGTCGGTCAATAAGCTTCCATAATGATCCATACAACACTGACGATCGTGCCTTCACACGGCGAATAAACCGTAGTTTTACGGCTAGAAGAACATTTGTGTGTACAAAGACAGCTGCAGTACACTAGATGGAGCGACGATACCTGTAGTGTTTGGTAGCAGGAAGACAGTAAGATAACAAGAAGTAGCTGAGGATCAAGCTAAATGGGGTGTGATTCGAGAGGTTTATCTTCAGCATTGGACTGATATAGGAGTAGGTCGGACGGTACATTTCTATGCATCTAAACTCTAAAGCTGCTTGATATATTTGTAATTCATAGACACTTCTTCTTCTTCTGATGAAAAAATAAAGATTTAATTAGTTTTTCTAGAAGACTCCTGAAAATCCCGTATCTTACTAAGAATTAAATCAAATGGTGACAAAACTTACCAGTTCTTAAGAATATCATACACGTGTCCCTTGTCGTGGATGGTGATGAACAGTCCTCTGGGCCGGCGGTAGACCAGGCCGAACTTCTGGCAGGCCAGGCCGACAGTGGGCGTGTACACAATGGGCATCATTTCGGCCACGTTCTCGCCCACGAAGCGGAAGAACAAGTGCTCGTTGCGGTCCTGAACAAATGTGTCATTTATAATACTCATTATGTGTTGATGATAAAATCACTGCGGTTGGGATTTCTATTATGTAGTGCCTCAACTGCCTACTCAATAGCTGGCGGGTACCGCGAGTATACTCTCTTTCGGAGTCTGTTTGTTCCATATCTTGAGGATAGCAGCTTGGAGCTCAAAAGCCTACATTACAACTCGAAACTATGTGGACAAAGCTTAATAAAACTCGTGATTTCCTGACATGGGTACGACGACTACTCGCCATAAGTCCACTGTAGTGAACAACTTCGAGCCAAAGTTTATAATGACTTTAGTTGGTACGAGAATATTGTACATCGCCTTGTACGGTATTCGCTGGGGAATTTAATATGTGTACCGGATAATATAATTTCGAAAATTCGGACTATTCTATTAGGATTTCTGAATTTCTAAACTATTATATCGCAGAAGCTCTTCATTAGTGTTCCCTGTTTATTCATTACTACACCAAAAGATCGCTGGGTGTCCTGCGCGTCCAGTAAGTATATAACAATGGTTACAGGATATTGTTGAGACTATTCCTCGCTACTGTAGCGCGTCGGAAATGTTTGCGCAAGCTCGTCCGACGGAGCGGGTCCGACGATCCCACGGATTTCACGCAATTGTGCACATGAAAACAGCTTCACGGCTGAGGAGAGTGAGAGACAGTCGCAACCGCATCCTGAGAACTGTAGCGGAGAGTTTCAGCTCTCCAATTGTACAGCAGTTTGTGCGGAGGGTGATTGGTTCTACACTAGATAATAAAAGTTGTATCAAAATGTAATGTTATGTTATGGATTCTTTGTTCCGAAATAAAAAGCAATATTTATTATTATTATCGATATAAAAACTAGCGTCTAATAAGCAAGATTTTCAGTTTCATAAATTATTTCAATTATTTTATATGAGGCTGAGGATTCTAGTATTCAATGAACGTAGTTTTGTCTGTGTACATAAGTACAAAATATATCGCTTGTTTCTGCTGACTGTACTAATGTCTGTAGGTCGCAAGTCTATCGCTGGTAGCATGGTCTGACCTTCTATTTGACGGGATCTATGCTTCATGATTCCCTTCACTATAGTTTGGGTAAGGCGTTAATTGGTTGCCTTCGTTTCTTGTTAGAATGCTGTTTTAACTACCTATGTACAGTCGCCAGCAAAATTGCATGGGTACCTTAGTGTCTATTTTCCCGTGAACGTTTGAATTCAAGTTTTCGAAAATAAACTAGATGGCGTTGGTTTCTTCACAACTATGACTAATTTACGAAACGTAAGTAAGGAGTTAGGAAGAAACGTATTAAGTAGGATTGAGCAAAGAGTTACAAGGCTAATACATTTATCTAATTATTACATTACATTTACCAGCATACGTAGCTTAAATGATAAAAATAATAAAAGAAACCGATAGGAATATATTTATTAAGCTAACGAGTGGGTATTTTAATAATTAATTTAATATTCGAATTAGTAGTTACTTAGCACCTACTTATAAATTGATATTCATTTTTAGCATAGTAGGTTAATAATTAGGAACAATTTTCTTTAAAAGAAACTGTTAATTATAAATTGTTTGAATGTTTGAAGAGACAAAAAGAAACTACAAAAATATTTTATCATATAAAGCAAAGCAACGCCATCTAATAACAGCATAATTCAATTTTGTTAGTCGTTAACTGGTTTTACGCTAGATGGCGTCATTTCTCGCTTCATACGATTTTGTTTCTGTACTACCCATGCACTTTTGCAGCCTATTGTACCTACTGATTTCCAAAATTTGACAAGATCTCCGAAGTACATTTTTCCTCTATTGGAATGGCTTCATTGATTTCATTTTTAAAGTTCATAATTACAGTGACCCTGCTAACTGCACGACAGTTTTCCTTCTCTCGGGATTCCAGTCAGAGTTCATTAGTTGTCTAATGGACTTCGAAACAACTCTTTATCAGTATTCCGTTAAATAAATATTTGAATGACGCGAAATATTCAATAGCAGCAAGAAATAACGTCAATCTGTGTTTTAGTCACTGAAGCTTTATGAATATTCAGCGCTTCAGTGAAGCGGAAGATTCCTCCCAATTTATTATGAGCGGAAAGCATCTCAATAAATATGAAATGAAGTTGAGTTCTATTCATATTTAACGAAGTGAACAATATTAACATCAAATAATGTTCCTATTTTTATATAAAGTTTATTCAAGTGTAGCTGGCAGCTTTATACTTGGAATACTTGGGAACTATTTTATTAACCTAAGACTGCGTTGAGTGAAGGAAGGAAATTATATTAGAACACATCATTAGGGTCCGTTCACACAGACCGGCTCGGAGAGGAGAGCAGATTTTTATCACGTTGAAAACAGAGTTTTTAGTATTTGTAGTAAGGTTTATTTTTGCATGTGCACTGCTTTTGTCATTAAGAATGCTTGAACGCGCTTGGTGTGAAATAATAAGAGGAGCTGACCGGCTCCGATCGCGTACTTTTTCTCGTTCGCGCAGCTGTTCGGCTCCGATTGCATGCTCTTTCTCGCTCGCGCAGCCGATCGGCTCCGATTGCGTGCTCTTTCTCGCTCGCGCAGTAGATCGGCTCCGATTGCGTGCTCTTTCTCGCTCGCGCAGCCAATCGGCTCCGATTGCGTGCACGCCGCCACAAAACTTGCGACTGCGTGGAATACTGGTACTGCCTTTGTAGGGTATCCACCCGGCTCCGAGCGCATCCGACCGGCTGCGAGTGCATCCGACCGGCTCCGAGCGCATCCGACCGGCTGCGAGTGCATCCGACCGGCTGCGAGCGCATCCGCTTTCAGATAGCTTCCAGCCGGTCTATGTGAAATAGTTGGCGGCTCCGCTCCGACCAACTCCAAGCGTATACGATCCAGTCTGTGTGAAAAGAAAAATGCGCGCCGATGCTCTCCGAGCCGGTCTGTGTGAACGGACCCTTAGCCAGTCGTTTGACTGACGTCTCATTAACGAAGTTATTAAAAAATCTATCACGTTTTAATCTTATTTTCGATAAAGACGTCACTTGCGAATTTTTCTAATGTCGCCTTGTCTGCTTTTCAAAAGGTCCTCTCGAGATTTCAGATTGTTGTTTATGAGGCTTCTTATAAAAGATAATTGGAGGTCAGTTTGCAGTCACCCTTTCTAAGGTATCTACTGATAGCATTTAAACGAAAAACCCTCAAAGTTGAGCCCCCATGGATGTCATAATTTTATTCATATGTATGCGAAATCATAGGTTACCACCGGTTGTTGGTTAAAGCACCTAATGTATGCACTCACTTTCTTACAACATAATGTTTGGTTCGAATGGCCGAGTTCGGACGACGACGTCCGAGCTAAATCGGCCGATGAAGGATTCGGTAAAACTAAAAATACTCGGTACTCTAAAATATCAGAATCTGTTTTAGCCTGTATAGTCTGACTTACCAGTAGCCCCATAAGGTAGATGTATTTGTTGAGCGGGTCCTCGTACCGGTCGATGGACAGCTTGCACATCGCAACCTGCTCCTCCTGGGTTTTAACCCTGGCTGGTAGCAGACCGTGGATGCCCAGTGTCTGGCGCTCCTCAATTGTGAAGGCCATGCCCTGTGGACAATAGAAACATGACGTAAGTTATTGGTCTGAAACTATTTAGGAACACTGTTTTTTGGCAAGTTTAAATAAATGGGTAGGTATTTATAGCTACATTATACTAATTTGATAATGGACATCTTGGTCCAGCAGTAAACTAACATGGATGTGACTTTGTAATATGATTAGACTTAGAGAATCACAAAAATCGGTAAATCCATCTTCGTTGTGAAACCTTCCATCGAAAATCTGGCGGTGTGCCAAGTTTCAGCTCAGTTTGAACGTTTGTATTCGGGTTATTTTCCTCATTTTCCACAATATGTGGTAGGTATTCAAACACTACAGTGACAGTAATGTTATAGGTACATTACCGTGCTATAGTTGAGGTATACATAGTACAATAGGAACAAACATTATATCACAAACATTCATGACAATGGTTGTAAATAAAAATCGATGTAGCTGCAGATAACGCACGCCACATACCTAATTGTGAATCACAGTCTATAATTATGCAATCTTAGTTATTATGTGTTATTATGCCTTTTAATTTAACTATTGTTCCTATACGTACATAATGCTGAATTTCCTTTTCCGTTTTCTTTCATTCTCTTCCCATTTTCAGCGTCAGTTTTCTGCTGCTTTTCATTCATAGATACGAAGTTTTACTTATGAGTATGATGGTGAAAAATTATTGCTATCTCTTTTAATGAACCCATTCCACCACAGGAATAGGGCTATCGTATACCGTAAAACGGGGCTACTTTGACTTCCAGGGTTACTTTGACAGATTTTGGGGCTACTTTTTACAGAGCGCCAAAATCGGTATTCACGTGTGCTCAGCAAGTGTGCGTGACCTCGAGTAATATTGCGCGAAGCGCGGGGTACCTATATACCTGGGTACCTATAGGTTCTACCGCCATTCTGTTGACTGGATATGCTGCATTACCTGTAAAAACTGGGTGTGTGGGATGTGCAATAAGGGCCGTCATACGAATGTGTGGTGTGTGAGGACGACTCTAACTAATTGTTTCTTGCCTATAATATTGCCAAAGTTGATTGTTAATTACTTATAATATTATTAACCCATTAATTACCTATAATATTGCCAAAGTTGATTGTTACCTATCTTGTTTAAATTGATCTCAATTATATTAATTATTACTTAAGAGACTGATTAAGTGGCATTAACAGTACCTTCGGTACAAATATTGTGATATTTGCGTTAATAAAGAATAATTTAATTGTAAAAATATTTTTTTCATTTAAATCCATGTAGTTTTCAATAAAATAATAGTTTTTTTGGTCAAAATGATGTCAAAGTAACCCATGCTTTTTACTATCTTTGACGTCAGTTGCATTTCAATGCCCTGTCAAAGAAACCCCACTTCTGGGGTTACTTTGACATTGATTAAATTAAAAAAAGTAGGGAGTTAGGGGGGTGGTAGGTTTTAAATTTGCCATAGATCTGATAACCAAAGGACACATTGTTCTGTTGGCGTAAAAAAAAGTGAAATTCGAGCCGTAAAAAAAAAGTTACAATCCAAAAACCTCCAAAACCTGTTCAAAGTAGCCCCGTTTTACTGTACTACATAGGTAATTCTAGAATGTGACCTGAATAGGTCTCGATCTCAATCTTTCGCAGAACTAGTAAAATCATAAATTCCTACATTGCCTATAATTACTTGATTGAGTACTTCCTCCTCAGCTATCAAGTCAACGCTCCAACTGCGGTATAAATACATAAACCGCAATGGGCAATGTACGACGCCCACACACAAAACATACTTTCAACACTCAAAGATATATATAGTTAAAAGACCTGTTTATAAATAAGTTGTATAATAAATGGGCAAAAGTATGAAATAAACAAAATTCCGCGAACATTGCTTGTCCGGAAATGTCTGATCGACTATCAGCTGTGAATGACGTAACGAAGGTGACCGTTTCTCAACGACCTTCGATTCTGCATCGCGACTTGTTGTTACTATCCGACTTTATAAGCATTGATATAACGTTTATTTTTCCTTGGCTCAGAATTATCGGATTATATTACCGTGCGTAAAGATGTTTTGACTAACGTAATAGAAAGTTTCCGCTAAATCATTACAGTTGTGTGACCTAGGTACAGTGATCTAGTGCTGGCTATTTTGATCTAAAAACGTATAGTTATCTGACTATCCTGTAAACTATCGGGCTTTTAGATTAGGCGCGCTTCTATGGTTTCTTGGCAACGGGAAGCCAATAAATTCCCGTAGGTATGATAACTGTAACAACTTTTCCCCAAAAGGGACATTATAATAGAAAAGAATAGAAAGCTTTTATTTCAAACAGGAATCCATCCCAGGGTTACTTCTTTCTAGTGTTAGTAGGTTACAGACACAGATATACAATTAAAATTCAGCGTGGAGCTGCATCCACCTCCGCAACATCGGGCAATCCCACTGATCTGCGAACACACTGAGAATACCACGGAATAGATAATATCTATTCCGTGGAGAATACTGTTGGTGCTGGCGCGAACACGCGTCATCAGGGATGCACATCTATTCCCAATAATGGCGGCAAAACCATTACCTAATATTATCATCCGCAAACATCCCTGATGCACTACAAGCGTCACGATGATGATGATGCACATTATGTAGCCTCTCAGTATGTCCATTATAGCTAGCTACATAAAGGTATGTTGGGAATTTAAAATCTATATATTGAGAACAGTAAATAATATTTTTTCGGCACTAAAGCGACGAAAACCATTTGAGTCACAAAACTACTAAATATTGTTTCTATTTTGTTACAATAGTAAGTAATTTTCCCGGAGTTCGTTTCGCGCGTCCGTGGTCAAGGAAAGTTTAAAAGCAAACGCAACTCCTGAACAAAACTAGACGACATGCATAATAACAAAAAATATCTCAATTTACATTATTCAAACTGAATTCACAGTTATTTGACAACTCTTCAATTCTTGTGAATGAACAAATATTTTACTGAAACGAAGCCTGAATATAGCTGATAGGCTTTCTGAACGATGCGACTTCAATTAAAAATTAATGACGTAATAAAAAGTGTACTGCTCTACACAAACAAAACTCAAGTTCATGAATGTGACATCAAAGCTATCTCTCACTGGGATGTTTAACAGCTTTCGTGAACGAGGAACACTCCCATTCCGAGCAATTTTAATGTATTAGGATTATGCTAACATTTGTATAGGACGGTATATTCAATACACTTCTGTTTAAGTAGTTATGCATTTGCACCTTCATGTTTTATGAATTTAAAGAAACCCTTTATTTCATAAAGCACTTACTTGTTCTGATCATTAGAATGCCAATAAAGTAAGACCGCAGTAAAATTATAACATTTTATGACGCACGAATCATTTTACAAATTCCCTTCGTGACGAAAAGGTAAAATTAGCTTTCCGGACTATTCAGAGTTTGAAAAGGCTTCCTAAACTTATAACCTTACGTTGAAGCAAACGTGACCTGTTTCCGAGGAAAAGGGGTGCAAAATACCACGTGATACAACCTCTCCGAAGAGTTATATAACAAAATGAAAAGTAGGTATGTTTGTTCTTATTCTATGGAGTTGGTACCTATAGAAACAACCCACAAAAGCTCTAAGTAAGTTTCCACTTAAGAAGATTACAAGTCATCTTTGTTACCACTATTCTAGCCATTGTTTACCAACAGCTTTGTAACTGTCAGTTTGAATACAGTTTATAAGTTTGACATAGGAAACAGTCATGAAGAAGAAGCAGAAAATAAAGTACAAAAAAAAACTCTTCCAGAATATACCATAATGACTAGGAGATTTCTATTATAACAACATGAGGTTAATATTCCGTAGGTATAATACGTGTCTTCATTACCCGTTCAAAGATTCTCCCAATCACAATAAACAAAATGATAGAAAAGTCAACGCACCCTTGAGTCTAAAGCAGCAACACTTTCAGACACCGCGTACAAATCCCTGCGAGGAGTCAGGTGCCACCAGTCCCTTTCCATTTTACACTTCAGTCCATAACAATGAGTCACTATAATACCTCCATCACTGAACCACCAAGGTCGCAATTAACGTCACTCGAGCGAAACCACTTTTTAAACCGAAGAAAAGTAATATATCATTTTTATTGTTCTGAAATCTATTATCGTTCAAAGACCTATATACTAAGCTATATTATAACGTGTTTTGAAACATTTCACTCTAATACTGGTCGTTGAATTGAACCTAACATGCATAAAAACGTTTGGTAAAACCAGCTTCTGCAAGCTATAAAGCTAGAACGTTCTACACTTTATCTAAATTGAAAACGCTTTTCAATTTTCAGCGTCGCTGGCGGCGCGGCGGCGACTGCATTTGAAGTGGAAGGAGCGAACTAGACGGAACAGCTATTAATTATTATTTATTTATTAGGAATGCGGCACCTCACGATCGATACTTCAACAGCAAGCACTATTCTTTACGAGGTATTGACGGGAAAATTGAGGTCGGTCGGGTGGGTACAGCCCATATTATGATGCCTGTCTAAATTGACCCTTGTTTATTTTTTGCTGGGATGTTTTCTGACCCGTTGTGTCCCTTTGGATTATCATAATGTGATGCTGTAGGCCTCAGTAAGTGTATGAATGTGTATATGAAAGGGCCTAAACCTCAAATTTAAAGCGAGAAGAAATGTTCAAGCGGAGTTAAGTTTGCCTTTACAAATTCATGAAACGGAAGTTGGTGTTTTATTATTTAAGGCTTCATAAAGAACAATTTGTTAAATAATGCTGCTGGACGTAAGACTTCGTTTGACTCATATATCTACTGTCTTCAATACCATGACTCTATTAGAGTTAACTTTACAGTCTCATCAAGATGTTGATTTTAGATATGCCTTTTTAACAACATTTCAAACTCAATGCTTTGATACGACATTCAAGACGGGTTGTTTGATCTAAAAATCAATCAACAACAACGTTGTACACGACTAGGTACATTTCCTAATTACATCCGAGTCACTAAAAACGTTTAACATTTCAACCGCATTCGATCCCTCGCGGGCGTAGAACAAGGTTCCTACGGTAATATTATCGGAACTAAGACCATTACCGCAGTCGACAGACCCGATACGATCACAAATTGTCCCAATTACAACGGGTAATCATCAAGTAACCTTCAACTTGATGTAAAGTGCCGACGGCGACAAATCTTGGAACATTACGCTCCCCGTATTTGGTCCGATTGATGTTTTTATGACAACTGACGGTTCCGGTTCATTAGAGAGGTTTCATCAAGTTTGTACTAGCATTGACACTAATTACATCGTCATTGATCTTACATCTTAGTAATAGCTAATGGGATTAGTTACCCAAATAAATTAACATTTTGCGTATTACACAACAAGTAAAAACAAATATAGTCTGTATAAGTTCTAGAATCTAGTTTGCTGTCCAGGTCTGTTTAATGAACAAACAACAAACATGAAAATACGAATTTATATGACAAATTAGGCGAACAATCAGGGAAATCCTGGGAAAGCAAACAAAACGAGGGGCTCTGTCAACATAATAATTTTCCGAGGGCATATAACTCATATCCCACGTGCCACCCTTTGGAGGCACGTTAAATCCGAGCTAAGTACATATACGAGTAACTGCCGTAATCATGATAATTGTAGGTACCATAAGGCCCTTTGTACACGGCACGGTTTCATTACGGTACGGCGTCCTAACCTGCGGCGTAAAAAACGTGTCTGTCATCAAGCTATGGATCATTATGGAAACTTGTTCACAGACACGTTTTTTCTACGGCAAGGTTTATATGCCGTGTGTACACAGGGCCTTAACGTTTTATTAGCCCAGGGGGAATCAATAAAAGTTACGTCGACAACTCATTTTATAAAGCTTTCACAGAGCTATTGAATTACAAGGATTTATAGAAAAGTATATCTCCTTGTTGAAGTATCTAGGATATATTTTTCCATTTGTTTTACGATAATCCTGAAATATTTAGGCAAAAAGTGTCAGATTTATAACTGTACAGAGAACAAAGTAAAGAGAAAATAGAAAGATCGTAAAAAGGGTCACGCCTTTTTTGAGACCTATATTATCTATATGTATGTTACGTATAAGAATGCTATCTACATTCCTCTTACTCTTATAACGCATGAAGGTATGCTTTTCCTGAAAAAGTTATTCAGAAAATACGTTTGTAAACACCCTTCTGGCACCGAATGACCCCTTCAGTGTACAAATTACTCGCTTCAAGAGTGTTAATATATACATAAAATTAAAAAAATTACGATCATAATTATAGGAAAGACGATTTTGAAATAAGTATGAAGCCAATTAAAAATCCCAAATACATAAATAAAGGTTTATAAATAATAGGTTTTGATAAAGCAATCATAAATGACAATATCATTATTCATTCTATTGTCTCACGCAATGCCTTTGGTTCCTCTTTCAGTGTTTTTCTCTTTGACCTCCATAACACACTAACTGTAGCAATGGCTTTCATTTTAACAGTTCAACAACATTCATTGCGTTATTTACTGTTATGAGCAGACAAAGTTTTCGAACATATGAAGCAATGGATGAGCAATATCCTTAAAAATGATCCAGATTGTAATAAAAAAAAAAAATGTGTTACGCAATTAGGGTGCTGTAGTTTAGAACTTACGCAAACTGGCTAGAAACTATTTATATGCCTATATATATTTACCAAAAGCATCTTCCCTTACTAAGTTATTACGTCAGCAACAAACGACCTGCCTGTCATGAAAACAAATGGCTCATTTTCTTAGTCAATTAATCCACAGAGGAGTAGACCTCTTTTTTTGGAGTTTAGGACTAAATCAAATAAGTGAAGCGGCATTTTCTCTTCATTATTCTTTTGAAATAACAAAATTAAGAATAAGGGGGGTCTAAAGTTTATTTAATAAAGATTAGCGACCCGCCCTTGTTTCGCATGGTTTTTACGGCTTGACAAAATATCGAGTTTTCTTTAATTATCTTAGTTTAATGTTGTATTGTCTGTGCATAATGCTAATAACAAATATGCCTCCACCCAGATAATCTAGTCTACGTAATCATGAGAAAGCGTATCTAACCATAATAAATCGTTTACGTTTAGTATGATTACTTTTTTCTCGATCTACGTAGCTACCTACGTATATCGAGAAAAAGTAATCATGCTCGTTTATGGACTATGGCCACTACAAACATGGTCAAAGCTCTCATAATCATATATAGCAAATATTGTATTAATATGATTCAACATCAAACACACGTAATTCAGCTATAGGGATTTAGGTAAATACTTTTGGTTAATGACGTCAGAAAAATAACGTGACTATCATGACGAGGTGACGCCTCATTTTATACATTTTTTCCTGTAATTGTTTGGAAAAATATATTTGACCAAAATAAATGCGCTTCATCACAAACTTGTCTAGCACTCTAGCATGAAAACATTGACCTATTGACCAGAAATTTGTGTGTTTTTTGCTCACATCAAGTCATGGTCAGTTTTTGCGCCCAAATTGTAGGCAAGTCCTAATTATTTGCGAACTTGGCTATTATTGTATGACGTCAACCATCTGGCAATATTTATTACTAGCAGCGCCCCGCGGTTTCACCCGCATAAGTCTTGAATCCCGTGGGAATATCGGGATAAAAAATATCCTATGTCCTTTCTTGGGACTCAATCTATCTCTAAATATAGCAAATTTCATCTAAATTTGTTCAGCGGTTTAATCGCTTGAGCCCCCCGCTAATGAGACAATTGATTTTCTATTGTATCGTACTACATTATGTACATACATACGCGCGGGGCTTGACCGGTTAAGCGTGAAGAGGTAACAGATAGACACACTTACGCATTTATAATATTAGAATGGATTCCGTCTAATTTACCCTACACGTGTTTTAAGAATGAATAATTAGTTGAACTATGGTACAAAACAATACCTAAATATATTAAAATGATTTAGCATTTTGTTAGTAGTTATAACGATCGATGGGCGGCGAACTTGACTTATATGAGGGATTGGCCCATCATAGACCTCATCCATCGCTTTCCATCAGGTGTGACCGTGGTCAAGAACAGGTCCAAAAAATGGCTCAGGTTCAAGTTGAGTGAAAAAAGGAAACGGAGGCCTTTGCCCTGCACTAGGACAATACAGGCTGAGGCTGATTATATCTACAGGGTGAAATTGAAAACATGCGACAAATTGAAACGGGAGATTGTATTCATCATTATGAACAACTTTTACTATGGGACCAAACCTGAAATCGCGAAAAAAAAATCAGCTGTTCCCTACATTTATGTTCGCATAACTCGTTAAAAAGTAGGGAACAGCTGATTTTTTTTCGCGATTTCAGGTTTGGTCCCATAGTAAAAGTAGTTCATAATGATGAGTACAATCTCCCATTTCAATTTGTCGCATGTTTTCAATTTCAACCTGTATGTACCTATAACCTAAATAAAAATTAATCGCCGACATGTCTCTACGCGCATAACTTCCGAAAGGCTGCACCAAATTAGATAATTCTTTTTTGTGTTCGGTATTGCCAGGACAAGGTTTGTATGAAAGAAAATTACGGAAATTGAAAAAAAAAATTGCAGCCGTGCGAAGCTGGGGCGGGCTGCTAGTTATTATTATAACGATCAGTAGGTAGTAGGTAGTCCATATCGACTTTTTGCCGCAGTACCTACATCCAATTACTATGTGAGGTAAAATAAAGGTCAACGAATTTACCGGATTGGCATAATTAATTATTTTCGCTTCGAGTTCCGATGCTCCCGAGGGCAGGAAATCGCGTCTGTTAATTATGTATACCTATACCCGTCAACCTGCTTAATGTTACGCATTTAAATATACATTATTACAAGTTGCTGGCACAGCTTTCGAAATGATATAGGGATAGCGTTAATGAAAGATACGAGTTCGTTGTTCGAAGTTCTTCTCCATAGAGATCTACATTTTGGAATGGGCAATGAGCTTCATCTTTCTGACTAACTGACCGACTCTTTGACAGTTCAAAAGTGCCTGTAAATAGTTTAATTGAAATAAATGCTTTGAGTTTGATTATGAGTGGGCCGCTTTGACAGAAAGAAGTCATGTAAAAGTAGACAATTTTTGGAGTAGTTGGGTTTAAATATATTTTATACAGTTCGTTAGTGGCTTACTTAACGTTAACGTACACGTTAAGGTAAGGTGACGCAACCGTCCGTAGAGTTGGAGATAGATATAACCTCGCTCAAGAGCAAGGACATAGTATAGCGAACTGACAGTCTAGCTAGGGTGTGCGGCGACTTGGCACCGAGTCAATTTCACTAGCACAACGCACGGTCGTATGGTCTGTTCCAAAAGAATCTGACGAAAGTTTAAACAAACCCTGTTCAGTATAAATTCTAACGCAATCTTGTGTAAAGGGAATAAGTATTATTCATCTACATTTAAAGGGATTTAACTGTATATCTCATTATGTACATACTTTTTCCAGCAAATATTGTTTGAACAACATAATCCCAATTATCCAATGAAAAACATATTCATATAAATCTGAAGATAATTAAAATCCAACTATAGGCCAACCGCTTAAATGAGGCGTTGGCTGAGGTAGGAGCGCGGTGCGGGAGGGGTGTGGTGACGCGATGCGAGAGCTCAGTGATTCGTCAACTTGTGACAACTATCACCCCTCCCGCACCGCGCAGCTACCTCAGGCAACGTCTCAGTTAAGCGGTCGGCCTATAACTCATATTCAAATAATCAAATCAAAGCACCCAATTGGTAAATGGCACTACAAATTGGCATCCACAGGGACGTTTTCTAATCCATTTGTTTACATTTTCATCAGATACTTTTAGAACAGACTATAGAAACACGCAGCGCTGCATCGCTAACAAAACGGTTTAATCAAGCTAGACACACTCTATTATCCATATTTATTTGTTGACATATCGATTGAGGATACTATGTTTAATTATCATAGCGCATTAAGTGCGTAACCCATTAGAAGATAAAACGGTTTTACATTGCAATGGAAAACTTTTTACATTATTACCTATGAGCTAGCTAGTGAAATAACCACTTATTCATATGTTTAAATATTTAACTCATACCTATTACTTATTTTGTTATGCTTTAGCAAGTGCTGCGAACACATAATACGATCTTCACTACGATGTGGGTAACTTGCCGCATGAGTCTTTTACTACACCGGTGATGTCCGGTGTGTTTCGACAGCAAAAAGCCGCAAAGAATTTCCGAATTGGTAACATTTCGTCATGGAAATTTCTGATAGAGTGAAGGAAAATAAATAGATACAGTCACGTTGTTCACTTCCTTAAATGACATCGATATTGGTCACCAAACACATCTTGTGGTTTGAGTGTAGATTTTCCTTTTACGAAACAAATTGTCTGTTTAAATTATCTTGACGATTCTATTAGAAATATTTATTTTAAATAGAATATAAAACAGCAAGTGTACAGGTAGGTATCATCATCATCATCATCATTTCAGCCGAAAGACGTCCACTGCTGGACATAGGCCTCCCCCAAGCACCTCCACTTCGACCGGTTTTGTGCTTCTCGCATCCAACGAGTTCCTGCGGCCTTCACAGGTAGGTATAATTAAAAATAATTATTTTAAATAAATTTAAACAAAAGGGATTCGGAAAAAAAATATATTCCCTTGTGTATTAAAAACATGGATTTCTGAAGATAATATAAAGTCTAAACTTTCTGTAATTTTAAAAACGATCGCATTCTAATTTCAGTCTCGATATCTGTCAAAAAATCCTCGCAATTACCAACATTTTTGAAAAGTTTCAGATGTTGGTTGCCTTTGAGATGAGATTGCGACTTGAATTTGAACGTTAACAGGGCTTAAATTGCTGTAATAGTTATTTATTCAATTACACAATACCCTTGTTTTAATATTTTATGGAAGTATTCAGTTCAAGAATTCGTTACTATCTATTTTATTCGTTACCTTAATATTTATGGTGGATGTCTTTGAATAAATCATTTACTCGTATTTTGGTAGGTATAGCCCTTACAGGCGTTGCACGGGGGGGTTCCGGAATTGGTCTTTTAAGAGGAACCGGGACCGCCCCTATGTGCTGGTGGTGATCACCGGGGTGGTTTTAGTGAGGTAAAAATCCCACACTCCCCGACCTCCCTCCCCGGAGGTCAGGTGCCTTTTGAAGGTTTCCCCCGACAACAAAAAAAAAAAAAAAAGTATAGCACCCGAGACCGAGGACGTTATCTACATTTATCTCTGTTAGACTTGGACAGTTGGCTCAAATTGTATTCTACTAGCTAAGTATTATAGTTATTTATTAAATTATAAGTACAATATCCTTGTTTTAATATTTAATTTAATCAGTCCAAGAATTCGTTTCTTATCTATTTTATTCGTTACCTTAATATTTATGGTGGTTGTCTTTGAATACATCACAGTATAGCACCCGAGACTGAGGGTTTAAATATCTAGGTAGGACATTTATCACTGTCGGACTTAAGGCTCCCGCAGACGGGCGCGACGCGACTCTAGTAGAACAATTTCTATGAAAACTTCATGGAAATTGTTCTATCAGAATCGCGTCGAACTGCCATCGCGCCTGTCTGAGCCTTTAGATAGTCGGCACAAATAACAAGTAAATACTACTTACTATAGTATACTGGGTGTCCGTGGAAGTAAGGATCAAATCGAATAGGGGCGTGGTCAAGGTCATTTCCAAACTTTTTAACCCTGAGAATGTCAGTGAATTTTTTACGGTTCAAAAGTTATAACCGATTTTAATTTTTTTTTTCAATCACTTCGCTTAGAGTTCAAAGAAATTAATCATAAAAAAATACTATCAGCGCTATCTAAAAAAAAAATTAATAGCCCTGATAGTTTTCACGAATTCGATCTTTCTTCTCTTTTTTTTAGTATTTTTTTTTTTAGTTTTTTTTTTTTTAGTTTTTTTTTTTTTGTATTTTGTTAGTAGGTATTTTTTTTGCTAAAACGTTTGGAAATGACCTTGCCCACGTCCCTATTCGATTTGATCCATACTTCCAGGGACACCCTGTATATATTTAAAGTAACTTTATCCCAGCGACGTCTACCAAAATTAAATTCTATACAAACTGTTAAAGCGAGAGCATACAGTTTAAAAGCCGGCTTCGATCAAAGTCAAACATATTTCTGAATAATTGAAAGGTCAATTTGGTAGCAAGTGGACGAGCACACACATACTTTGTTAAGCTCTTTTTAAAAGCCACCCCTTGTGTCACGGGAAGTATCAACCAGCCGTTTCGAAATTAAGGGTGTGTAGGTACCTGTACATGCTGTAAGTACTTCTTTATTTGTGTGGAAAAAAGAGAAAGATTTTATCTTCCTACTTATTAAAACATAAAACTTAATCCTACATGGAAATATCGAAATTCCATAAAGAATGCTGACCTACATAGATACGTATCGTTTTCATAGCTAAGGCGAAAAGTCAAAAAGACTTCAAGCTAAACTTCAACTTTTGATTTTATATCTTTATTAAGTTCTGATAAAATTTTTCGACGAGGTGGAAATTAATTGGCACGTCGTAAATTAATTAATAATGTTAATCAAAGATCGCTTTGTACTAAATTTTGATTGAAAATATTTAAGCGCCTTTGAAGGCCGTGGAGTTTTTAAAAGGAATTTCATGCAAGTCTTTTTTTTTCGGTAGGTATTTACGATACTCTCCATAAATTGTATTGAGGTAACCGTATTTAAATTAAACTGACATTTACGAGCATTTTGTTAAATTAACGTCAAAAAATTGGCCGTAATTTTCCTACCAATGCTACACAGGCTACGATAAAATCGACAAATTCTGTGCTAATACGAGTTGCAAGCATAATACGCACAGTCAAAAGACATGACAAACTGCGGGGTAACTGCGTAACACACTAAAAGTAGGAATGGCTTTCATTTTGACAGTTCACCAACATTCATTGCATCATAGAGGAAATGAGGAACAGTGTGTAAAGTTTACTCATCCTCGAAAGAAAAGGAAGGATCCTCCGACCAGACGGGTGTTGTGTCTGGCGGGCAACTACCCGATGATTCATCATTCATGTCGGGCCGTTGTATACTTCTTTCATATATCTATAGTTGTATATACGCTAGTTGCGCGGTAAACTCTGCTTGCGCGATGCAGGATTTTGCGTGACGTCAGTATGACGCGTTGTTCGCATGTGGCGTTGTAGATACCGCTACAGCGTTATTTAAGTTGCTGAGCAGACACATTTTTCGAACGTGTGAAGCAATGGAGTAGCCATATCCTTCAAAATTATTAAAATTGTGATTGAAAATGTGTTACTCAATTGGGGTACTGGTCGTCCCCGGCTTCCTACACTTCGATTCAATACGTCCAAAAACAAACTTCACCTTCAAGGAAAAAACTTCTAACTTCCTTACCTACATTGTTCCTAAGAATACATGGCAATATAAAGTTTTATACAACGAGCCTGCAATAGCCTCATTAAGTAGGTATGTAATCGATATCAACTTTCATGCAAGCACAATGAGCGACAATGCAAGGATATATGGCGGGCGTGCCGGCTAGCCTAGCTCTTAGGACGCCTAGAAACGGAACGAGGTTAGTAACAATAGCCCAGTCAGACTATAACCTACTTTTACACAATATGGGGCCAGGAAGCTGGGGGACTTTGGAGGTAAATAAATGATAGTAAGTTTAGGGACGAATGGGCGAATCACAAAATTCAAAAATAGGAGTCTTATTTTCCGTGTATTGAAATTAAGACTCCTATCAAAACCTTAATGTTAATTTAAGACTTTAACAAAAGTTAAGTTGATTTAAGTTCACCTCTAAACAAGCTGTTGGCAAAAGGATTAATTCATTAATTAAATAAATATGTATAGAATAATAAAATTTTAACATTGTTGACTCGCTTTGTTACATTGACTTTTCTTTTCCCAATCTTGTCAACTTCGACAATATCCTCGACTTTTACAATCTTTTTATCTCGAAGTATCAATCTGATTTTGTGAAGGTCGAAAGTGCTTAGTCAATCGCAGTTCACCTCTCCACATAATAAAGTATGTTTAAGCTAATCAATCCGCGAAAGGCCACATTCCCAGCTGACTATTATCACATAAACCAAAAACTCAACGCCAAAACCGCACCAATTTCGCGTATCACGCGTAAATGCGACCACCGCAATTATAATTTTGTTCCAAACAGTTATAAATCTGCAAGAATCACACTAACACCACTTCACACCGACTGCGTGAAGGTTCCGCCGTTTACATAGCTTTTATAACACCGTGGCAGCAAGTTATCGCGTTGCCATAGGAACGGTAAGCCGCCCCACAAACTAAGGCTTAACGCGTGTTTGAGGATTACCGAGTCGATGATTCAATTAGATGTGACATGCAACCACCCTTCATTGAATCTACGCAAACAAAAATAACAGTGTTTTGAGTTCCTATTCGTTGAGCAAACATGTGGGAATACGTGTTAGTAGGTGAGAGTGAAATGGTTTTCTTTTTTTCGTAGGGTTCCGTTTAAAAATACATTTTAAAGGGATGTTATGAAATGGTGAGAAGTTTCAATCTGCGCAGTAATTTAAAACATTAAATAAAATGAAAACATTACCAGGGCTTACTTTCAGGTGTCCATAAAATTACTCTTTGTTGTAGTAAAAACACGGGTAGATGAACCGAAAATTATATGAGTTGTTTTTATTGTTTGGGAAAAGAAAATGAGATTAAAAGGAATAGGTAGTCCTTTCGTCCAGACACTTTCATAGTACCTATTTGTTTTTGTCCCAGAAGAAACTGTTTTATTGACTTGCGGATTAAATCAATATAGGGTAGAAAAAAAAACAAGTACCTAAATATAAATCACCACAGATAAAAAAAACAATAAATATCTGCTACGATATAATTTTTCTGCCTGTACCTATAATCTTTGCAGCAAAATTATTCATTACATCAAGGCACTCAAATAAATCCGCTTATTTCAATAAAGTATTAATACTTAACGATAACGTAATCCCCACTTACGGATATGACTAATGAAATGCGATTTTTTATCTTCACCTCGTAGTCGGTATTGTTCTGACCTACTTCGATAGACGCCTGGAAGTCTAATCGTTAAGTGAATACGTAACTTTTATCTACATTGAACTATAGGTACCTACTGTCAGTGGCGGATTTACACATTTGCCGCCAGTGGGCTATTCAAATTTTGCCGCCCCTACCGACCTCTAAAATAATGTCCCATATCTTTTATATACTACTTCGCCTTTTCTTCAAAATACTTAAAATGTTCTCGTTCATCAGCTACGAAAAACTTGCAAAGAGATTTGTAAAGATCGGCAACTGTGGTAAAATCTACGGTAGAAGCCTGAATTTGAGCAGCAAAAACATGGGACGTATATAAATATTTTTTAAATTTTAGTACCAAAGACATTTAAAAAAAATGTTAGCCCCAAATTTGCCACCCCTAAAATCTGCCACCCTAGGCTCCAGCCTACTCAGCCTATTGGTAAATCCGCCACTGCCTACTATTGTTCTTTTCTTTTCTACGTGGAAAACAGGTTCCTTTACTTACACCTGAAAAATGGAAATAGCCTCGTATTTTCGTAATTTAAGTTGAGAATAATTTGTGTTTGGAAAAAAAAGTTTGAAATATGGTTAACATGCTGATTTAATCATTTATAATGCAATTATAAATGATTAATGTCTAGCATGTATCTCTAAAAGTCACATATAAATTTTAGGCAAGTTCAGCTGTTTTCAGAGCCAGGACTATGGTAGAAGCCTGAAGTCAACGGTATAGGCTAAATATCATAGATAAATATATACTTTATATTCAAGGAGTTTGTCTCTGCTGCATATGGCTAAAATACAACATACAATGGCAGCTTCATCTTCAAATCTAAGTGTAGGAGTCGTTTTTGAGCACTCCTGACATATGAAGGTATCCTAGCAAAAAACATAAAGTAAACCTGGTCAAGGCTTACATTATGTTTTTTGCTAGGATACCGGCCTCACGAAGACAAGAGGCAAGAAAAACAGAGCATTTACGAGTCCCTTGAGAAAACACAAGAAGAAACTCGAGAGGTCCTCGTAAATTATCGGTTCCGATTATCTCGCGACAAGCAAGAGTAACTTCCTAACGTTTTATTTTATGTTCTCGTGGCTTAATTCTGAGATAAATCGGGCTCTGTTTTTCTGAACATTTTGATACAGACTTTCTATTGCCGAAACTTAGTTAAGTTAGGGACGGTTTTCAACAACTTAACAAATATAGTGCATGAATTTGGTTAGTAAAATATCTTTTATCTTCAGGGAGCAATAAATCGATCTCTCCACGTAATAAAAATTGACAGTCGACTTTGCACGTCGCTGAATCCCCCGAGATTTCAGTGAGAGCCGCAATATCTTTTGATACGACGCTACCGAGACAATAAATAGATAAAACGAAACTTTGGGCGAGTTCTGTGAGCAATCAAGGGGAATAAAATGTCAAAGACAACTTTAATATAACATGAAATATCTATGTACTTAACCCATTATCGATAAAAAAAAGGTTTCTTTTGGTTGAAGATCTTTAACAAAACTATGTCTTTACGTCTAAGCCCAAAATGTATTCTAAGGAATATTTCGCGTTATATGGGGCTGTAGTAAGTAGGTATGCGAAGGAAGAATGCTAATCCGTGAGGCGCCATAAAGCTATATAGGGGTGGGAATGACGTCACATTCTAACCCTGGACGCTTTATGTCGTATCTTGAAAAGCGTTCTAAGTATACTTCTCAATGACAATTTAAAAGTGCCTGTAATTGGTTTATTTGAAATAAATGCTTTGTGTTTGAGTTTGAATGCAAAGTCATGTGATGATGACACAAGAAAAAAAATATTTATAGTCATACCCCCTTATTCATAATCCTATTTTATCTCTATTTTAGCTAAAATAGGTTTATAGAACGTTTGTCTTTATCTGTCACGTTGTCATTTCTGTGTGTAAGAAAGAGACAAACCCCATTTTAACTAAAATAGGTTTGATAAGTTTAATGAATAAAGGGGATAAAGTTTACACTATCGATCGAATACGATAAACAATCTATAGATAAGTATTGACTACATCATCATTGATAAATACAAATTCGTCGATGATACAGCATTTTTGTTTGGTTTATTCCATAGACTCGAATTTCGTATTAGAGGTAACTTTAAGTAAACATTTTCCTTTGAGGAAATATTTTGTGATACATAAATATAACAAGTGAAAACACAGTGTAGAATTGACGTTTTGCGGATCCCACATTCACAGACTACAACGCGCCACGCGACGGAGCGCTGATAACGCGCCACGCGACGGGGCGCGGATAACGCGCCCCTCCGCGCGTGATGTATTACATACAAATTCAATACAAACGCGCTGAAATTGGCTCCGTTTCCCGCGCCCAGTCGCGTGACGCGTTGTAATTTGTGTAAGCGACACATTAGAGTAAACTTTACTAACGTTATCAAGTAACTCTGGAAAACTAAGTTTTACGTTCCAGCGCCGCAGGGAGGGATTTGCTTTAGGGAATTTGGTCGACGGATGAATTAATTAGAAGTTAACACCTAACTTGTTCTATAAAGGCCTTAAACTAAGCTTGATCATTTATTAAACTGTAACCACTCATTGTTCTTAAACACATTAATCTATACTTATATAAGAATAAAGTTGTTTGTAAATAAGAGTTTGTTTTTACGTACGACTTATACATAGAATACGTCTTATATACTGAGAATACATTTTGAATTTTTTTACAGTTTTTTCATACTAGAACTGTCAGATGATGAATTTTATTTCACGGATAAAAGTTATCTGACTTTGGTAAAATCAGCCCTAAGTATATATGAACAATTTTTAAGAGCAACATCGAATAAAATACTGGGTACTAGAAATTAAGCACAGGTGCCTTGTGATTAATTTCCTAGTCGATCGTGACATTCGTGACACTGCAAGGCCAGGGTCAAAGGCAGGCAACCGCTTATAGCAACCTCATACATTTATTTTAATTAAAAACTTATTAGAAGTATCTATGACCGCATTTATTTTTTAATTGGTAGAGGAGGGATATCTCTATGCCAATATGGGACTAGTGCCAGTAACATGATGAAAGGTTTATTTGAGATAAACAAAGTGAATAATAATTAATCTCCCGCATATTAAAAGCTAAACATAGATTTGGGTCACCATACTGGGCCAACATTATATTTAGATAAAGAAGCTAGCTTAGGTAAGCTTACTTTAGGACACGTACTTACATAAAAGTATCTTTTATAAAGCTAAAAGATAGAAAGCCATCACAACCTAGCTAAACTTTAAGGTCGATTGTTTAAATAGGCCCAGAGACAACATAAACTTATGTAAAACCCATAGATATCTATTAGTTCTATTACCTACGCTCCGTAGTTAGAGCACATAGTTACTTAATGGAAAATTAACGCTACGAGTAAATATAGGAGGCCTTAAACGTTAATAACATGATATAAAAGTAAACTAGTAAATCAGGGCTCCGTAGCGGTTTAACTACTGGCAGCCGGCAGGTACGGCAAGGTTTTGATCGTGACCAAGCAAATAGCGGCGACCTTGTGGCGTGACGTCACGACACACCCACCCATCGAACGTGTTTGAGTGACGGTACGTGACTGTCTGTCTGACCAGTGATAGTGCAGTTAAATGGAATTTACATGAGGAAACAATTAAGTACCTAAAGTCTATTCAAATTTTTGTTGGCAATTCATGTTTTCTTTCAAGTTAAACAAAATATCAATTTTATTTCGATAGTAAAATAGGTTGATTTCAGAGTGACTAGCACTATTGAAGTTATATTTCTTTTTAATTCTAGCGTAATCTGAACTTTATGGTGTAGGATTTAAAGGTAATTTTCCATACACTCATATATGTTTACATTTTTGGCAAATAAATCGCGAATAAAGATTACATAAATTCACGCCTTCTTCCCATAGGGGTAGGCAGAAGAACGCCCCCCGCTACGATCCTTACAGACTCCGTTTGCTTCGTCGTAGATAGATTGCTTATTAGATAGTAATTAAATGTATTGAAAAAAAAAAAAGAGTTAGGAATAAAATTTTTGTAAATAACTAGAAAATTACAATTGAACGTATCTGGTTGTACAGTTTTGTTAGTTGTACATAAATTAAACTACGTGAAACTCGTAAAATATTTCATAGGTTTATCAATAATTCATTAATTAAATGGATATTGAACATGCGAGATATTTTGTTTTTGTTTCAATGAGTGCGTTCAACCAAATTAAGAGTTACACAACGTGTTGTATCATTTCATAACTGAAATACGAACTTACGAGTAGGTAGTTAGGTACTTACGGTGTTATGTGCGTAAAATAGCTCTCAAGCCATAAAAATAAGAGCTACCTATCTACCTATCTTTACCGAACTCTATGAAAAATTTAACAGCGAAAAAGTCTCAGAAAATCCAATGAAAAGTGTAGAGCACATCATTTCTGTAAGTATTACAGCAAGTTCTGGAACCTAAGCAGCTTATACGATTTTTCCTTTAAGGCACTTGGTGAACAATGGAATTTATATTCTCTTCTCCTAAGAAATAAAGAGCAGCTGGTCCGGGTCAGATGCTCAGGGTATTTTATACACAAACGCCTTGGGGAAATCTTAAATTGCAGATACATTTTTAAATATACCTAAATGAAAACTATATCATTGCTACCAATGAAGCTCATTTCAGACTACGCTATAATATAATCAGCATATAGTTCATAGCACAACAATATCGCTCGCCATACATTTATTTAGAACACGTTCACACTTTGCTATACTATATATTATTATAAATGTATGGTGAGCGATATTGCTATGAACTACATATATATGTTATTATATTATATCGTAGTCTGAAATGAGCTTGAGACAGAGCAATAAACTCATTGGCCGTGTGGCTTAATTCAACTTCTATACAAACTTTCATCCCCTATAGTTAACCCCTTTAGAGGATGAATTTTCGAAATTCCTTCATTATTATAAGGAACTCCTGTGCAAAATTTCATGCTTCTAGGTTTAGGCTGTGTGTTGTCAATGAATGAATGAATTTAAGATTTTTATCAAGTAGATTATCATGTAATTAACTAACGAAAACGATGTAAATGTTCCGATTTTCCGTAGTATGGTACAGAAACGGTAATTTCTGTAACACAATTGCGTATAGCCAGAATTAGCAGGAGTAAAGCCGACATCATATTAATACTTTTTGACTGACTTATTCAGAAATGACTAATGTTTGCTTCGGGTGGGCACAGGTTACTTGGAAACCGAATAGTCTGGCTTACCGAAATAGACTAACATATCGATTGAATGTGCGTTGTAAATGAATGACTAGTCCAAAAGTTGGAAGCCTCCGAATTGAGTATTGTAAAAGGGTTAATGAAGGAACACCAAAGGAAAGGCCATTCTAAGGATTTCAATAATACGTTTATTATCCTTTTATTTATATATTGAAAGATGTAAACATCTATTTTCACTAGGATAGTAGGAGATGATCTAATCCCCAATTGAATAGTTTGATTAAATTTTCTTTTGCCTAAAGGATGGCAAGTAAGACTAATTAATTTGATACTGGGATGTCTTAGATCTCTTAGCATTTTATGCGTCTTAAAGGCAAAATTGCATAAAATCCAGAGCCTACTGATTGGGAGAAGACACTGGCTCCTGTAACACAGGTGTTGTTACCTAGCGCAGGAGTCAGGGCTTCACTTTGTTTGTACACATTTTTATGCCAATAAATATTACTATTATACAGGAAGATTTTTTTATCACCATCGAACTTTTTAGAGGCTGTTCCATCCATGAATATGAACAACTTTCACTATGAGACCAACTCTGAAATCACGAAAAAAAAATCAGCTGTTTAATACAAAAGTTCAATGCCTACTTGACCAAAATGTATGAAACAGCTGTTTTTTTTTTCGTGATTTCAGAGTTGGTGAAAGTTGTTCATATTCATGGGTAGAAAACCCTGTAAAATTTTGGATGGTGATAAAAAATTCTTCCTGCATATTAAAAAAAAAAACATTATTCAAATTAGGCTTGGAATCAGCACTTTTTCAATGTCAAATTACAAAAGTCTGTCCCCCCCGAACCGCCCGTCCTTCACCACTTCCTACTATAGTGTTTTAGCTGGGAAGAATTAGCGCAACGATCTACCTTGATTCTATACAATAGTACGCAAAGTAATTAATATTACAAAACAAAGAAACATTAAATTAAATTATTTGCAACAACATGTCAGCTAGCACACGACAACATACTTACCAACAAAAACATTGAGAATTAAACAAAGAAAAGTAAAAATATTCAGTGTTTTAGGTTTCTCACTTTTACACTAATGCATTTAAAATTAGAAAATATTTTACTTTTTAACGGAATCACGTTTTTTACTTCGAAATCTAGACGTTGCGATGAATTTAAAAACTAAGTGGTAATTGGCAGAGAAATGTGGGTTACGAATGTTAATTAATAGAAGTCTTAATTGCAATGGACATTGGACACAGGTCTTAGCTTCTACTTTAAAGAGTGATCACAATGTAATTAAATTAGCATGTTTTTGTATGCACTTTAGTATTTTTACTTCGTTAAACAGAGTGGCTATTCGGTGTAATCATTAGGTATTCTATTCTAGGGTAGTAAGTAGGTAGTAGGTAGAGGTGACATACTGGCACATTGACACGGCTAAAGAGTTATGTAATGTTGCAAAAGAGTTATGACATATAGTCTATAACATGGGACTGTATGTTGACCAATTAACAGTTAGTTAATGCTAAGATCACGCGCAAAAGGTGTTAAAGTTAATATAATTATGGTTAATTTATTTATAAACTACTTATTCGGCGGGTATATTTATCTATAACTAAAACATACGGTTATGGTAACTATTTTATTGTGATCTGGCTATATTTAGACATAAATATTGACACTAATAAACTGTGAAGGTAATGTATCTATCGGAAACAAGTTAACATAAAGAATAAATAATTTTACTTTACATACCAGTTGAAATTGACCATTATCTCGAAAAACTACCAAAAGATTCGAGATAGGATTTTATCAGACATTTCCTTTTTTCAGTAAACATATATTTAGAATATTGTCGTGATAGACATTCATACAGCTTCCATTATTCATTAATAAATTACATTGAGTACAGCTACGCTTGCCATGGTTGGTCTGTGGATGGGTGACCATCTTTACATACCGAGACTACTCCGTGACTCGGAAAGCACGTTAAGCCATTGGTCCCGGCTGTCATTCGTGGATCTTTGACTACCGTTACGAGTCGTCAGATAGAAGCCCGAAAGTCTGACAACCTGTCCTACCTAGGGGTATCGTCTTACCCAGTAACTGAGTATTCAGCTGCATCCGGTTAGACTGGAAGCCGACCCCAACATAGTTGGGAAAAGGCTAGGCAGATGATGAGTACAGCTAAAATCAATACCGAAACACAACGTAACCATAGCAACGCGTGACTACCAAACTGATTTCGCCAAGTCATTTAGTAAGAAAAAAATGGGGGTGAATACCGATATCACGACTAATAGAGAAGTATGGAAGGAAAAGACATGTTGCGCCGACCCCAATAGATTGGAATAAGGGCAGGAGAATTATGATGGTTCATTGACAAACCTTGCCCCATCATAATCTTTCCATACGATATTTTGAACTTAACCAATTTGAAACATACGTATACGTGTCTGCCTTTATTCATGTTTTGCAGAACACCCAATCACCCCTCTAGACAAATCGATGACCCCTTTTAGAACGCGTTCAATTGTGCCTAGGGAGCCCCTATTATCTAACAGGGTAGGGAGGAAGATCGGAAATTGGGTGTCCCCAACTTCCCCATGCATTTGAAGTGTTGGTAAAATGCGTAGACATTGTTTATAGGTGCTTGAACAGTGAAATTAGGTCTTCAATGTGTACGTAACAAACTGTATGGTATAAAAAAAAATATAACCCTGTCTGTACTTTCACATAGTCGGGTAATAAGGGACTGTAGGTATGTTTTGGATACGTTGCGTTGAATTAATTATTTGGTTTTGCATAAAGTTGTCAAAACAAAGTTAAAAAAAACCGGCCAAGAGCGTGTCGGGCCACGCTCAGTGTAGGGTTCCGTAGTTTCCCGTCCGTCACAATAAGTGTTCCCACGTACAATTCGATAATACCCGACCCAATGTAATAAGTACCTACAGCGCCATCTCTCGGGGAATTGGGTTACTAATTAATACGTAGACGTGCCAGAAGTTTTCGGTGGTAATTTTGGATTGCGAGAACCGATTTTAATAATTATTTTTTTGTTTGAAAAAAGATACGTTCAGGATAATAAAATATGTAAACGAAGTTAAAAAATAATGCTTGCATATACGATTATACTACGAACTTAGTCCAGAAATGATTTTGTACAACTTTTTGTCTTTTTTGTACAAAAGCTGTTGTTTCTATCAAGTTCAAAATAATTTTCCTAGAAAGTCCTTATAAAGTTCTACTTTTCAGATTTTTTTCATATTTTCTAAACTTATGGTTCAAAAGTTAGAGGGGGGGGGGACACATTGTTTTTTACTTTTGGAGCGATTATTTCCGAAATTATTGACATTATCAAAAAATGATTTTAGTAAACCCCTATTCATTTTTAAATACCTTTCTAACAATATATCACACGTTAGGGTTGAAATTAAAAAAAAAATCACTTCCTACTTTACATATAGGGGGGCTACCCTAATAAAACATTTTTTTCCAATTTTTATTTTACCACTTTGTCGGCGTGATTGATATACATATTGGTACCAAATTTCAGCTTTCTAGTGCTAACGGTCACAGAGATTAAGCGAGGACGGACAGACGGACGGACGGACAGACAGACATGGCGAAACTATAAGGGTTCCTAGTTGACTACGGAACCCTAAAAAGAATAACATAATATAAAAATGTTTCTAGGAAAATACCTAAATACTGTTTTGTATTTTCAAAACACAGATATTTTGTATATGAAAATAACCGAAGTTGAACACGTTTACATTGCTGAAAACTTGTGAAGATAACATACAATTCATAATTATCTTTGATATTTATCTTTGTAAAGTGCTAAATACAGATGTGTAGTTTGCATTGGTTATAAAACACATGTAACGAATACATGATATTTAATAAAAGAGTTAGAAGATATGACAAATTGATTTTTTTGATTTCTTCGTGCATATATATATTTTTATTTATATCAAGGCGATACAAACACAGCACTTAATCAAATCTAAAACGCGGAGGGCCGGAAGTGTGCCAATGTCAGGGCGAAATATTTCCTCATTGCAATGCGCTCGCCATTCTATTGCCATCACAACAAGGAATTATCTAACAACTGGTAACAAACACTTCCTTATGTAAACATTAATTTATTTTATTGATCGAGTACTATTTAAACCTGCGATTTATTGTATGTTTGTACTTTAGCAGCTTAGGAATTATATATTCAGTAAGTACTTAAAAGTCATGGTGATCCGTTCGTCATAGTCATATTATTTTAAAGTTACTCCTCTATTTAATCAGTCTTCACTCTGTTCCTTTTATCAAAACTAAAGATCAGTTTTTCTACTTTTCACCAAAACATTACAATGTAACGAAACCCTTGTTTAGATCTCGCAAGTTTGTTGACATTAAGAACCACGTGAACTTTGACGCCGGGTGTAAAGTTCATAACAAACATTTACATGACAATTGCACGCCGGATGTGAGCTGACACCTACATTGACACCTGACACTTTCGATTCTCTATACAAACTAGACCGATACATTCATGGATAATACGATTTGCCGTAAGAACTGAACACTTCCGCCAAGTCGGAACCATGACCTAACCGAAAATACGCGGTCATCGATCTCAATATTATGAAAGATACATTATAAACAGTGTGGAAAGTTACCTTGTTGAGTCCTGGGTGTCGGAGGCGGTCGAGGCCGGAGACCTGGCTTGCAGCCGTGCTGTCTCCGGAGCCCCATAGTCCGATGCGATCGCGTTCCATGTCGTGCGTACACTTTCCTGCGCCGGCCGCGAACGACTGCTTGGCGAAGCCGAGTGCGACGCTCGTTTTGTCTCGCTGTGCGGGGGGCGCTGGACTCATCGCGGTTTCGCTCCTGGGAAAGCAGGAAAATGTTTCAGCGATAACGTAGTACTTTACCGCAGTGCGGTCTCTTCCGTTTGATAACAGATGGCGCTGACCCTTGAACTAGTTGAACTTAGTAGCGTGGGAATTGTGATGTAGGTATTGTTTTTCAGGTCAGTTAGGAAGATTGAGCAGTATTTTTCGTTGTTACTTGAATTTCAGTGTTTCAATTATTCTTCAATGGAAAAATAATATTTTCAGGAATAGAATCTGATTAGAACTGCTAGATATCTGTGCCGCCTACCTATTAAACAATCGATAGTCAAACCGCATTGAAAAAATTATTGTTATTATTGGGGTCATTGATACCATTGTAGCTATCAGAGCCTCTCAGGAAACTGCGGTGTCAGTCCCTACATGTTTTGTTTTTATTATCTTTGAGTTACATAGATACGGTAATTCATTAATTAGTTTAACTTCAACGGTGTAGTGAGTTACATGCAATATCTAACAATCGTCTGAAGTTGTTTATTTATTTAACTGTTTTTTTTTTATTTGAAAAACAAACACATAAACCTATTACTCTCTTTATCCAACATAATTATAAAATATTGGTAAAGCCATATCCAGCAACAGTTTCTTCAGAAGTTCAGAATAATACCATAAATTGGTAACTAAAGTCCTGGCTTTTATCTCAAGAGAGTTATGGAGTATATAAAAAGCTACGGACTCTTCTTCGCTCTGTGTAGGTACGGTCAGCAGCAAAAGTCGATTAACGCTTCAGTTTTTTCAATTTTAGTTATTGAGCAAAATATTTGTTCAAAATTGCAGCAGAAGAAAAAAACTTTGGAATATAAACTCCTTGCTATTATGTAAGAAGCTAAAAAGCAGTTTATTGTTAAAATTGTTGTCAATTTAATAACATGTAAAAATTACAGTGTTAATCGACTTTTGCTGCTGATTGTACTTATAAAGTATAAAGGTAAAGTTCTTTGTGTTCTTTTAATACATTAAATAATATGTTATTTAGTGCTTACTGTTTTGAGCAAACTTTTCGAATTAAATCCTAATTTCCAAGACCAAACTCTAGATCTATAATAAACTATTAAGTCCTTGTAATGCTATAATACATACATACATAACTATGATTTAAGTAAGTACTTTATATTATACTAAACTGTGATTTACAAAAACTCCTGAAAATGACTTCAGGACTTTTCTACTAAGTATCTATTATTTCTATTGCTTTATAAAAACACAATGTCTCTCTTGTATAATATCATTTTAGATGATATGGCAATATTAAAATGTAATGTACCTGTATAAACATAAGGTTAGACATTACATTACGTAAGAAAAACAAAAATTCAAATCTGAAGGCTAATTCTCATAATTAAAAACGTTCAAAGTCTAGTTGCAATCTCATCTCAGCGACAATCAATTTCAAAAACTTGTCAAAAATTTAGGATATTTAGAGGTATTTTAGACAGATTGACAATGATATCAGACTGTGAACGTTCTTTAAATTACGAAAATTGGCCCTCAGAGTGTGAACGTTCGTCTGTGCTAAGGTTGCAAGACACAGGATCGCCTACGCAAGTTGCTACGAGGCTACGACATTACGCTACGAAGCGCTACGGCCTACCTACGCTTCGCGAGACAGGAACGACAGTTTTTCTCACAAGGACAGCTCATAAGAAAACACTATCTGAAACAATTTACTAATTTAGTAATTTGGAGAAAAATGTGTTCTATTTAGAAGTCTTTATCATTTAAATAGAAATAAAAGTCAAAGAAATATATTTGCTAGAAACACGACGGTACATAGGATGTTCGTACATTACGAATAGGTCTACAACAATGTCTCATTAGTTTTCACAAATTGTTATGTTACAGAAATTGGGAGGAAATAACACTTTTCTGTTACAGTCTGTAACATAGAAATGTAAAAAAATTCTTTCATATATCTATGGTCTGTAAAAATAAAGATACTCTGTCACAAATTAGATTACTTTCAGACAGTGTTCACTATGATGCATTCCAGGATAATTTCTTTAAGACTTGGGGTTTAAAAGAAATTGGAAAATAACAATGGTCATTACAAGAAAGATATAACACCATCATACAATAATAAATAAGGAAGAGATTTAAAAAATCCACGTTAATACTAATAAAAAAAAATAAAAAAAATCTCACGCCGCGCCGCCGCGCACCGCTGCAAAAAATGATTTTGCTTAAAAGAACTGCGTGTTCATGCCTCGCATATTTTATGCATCTATAGCATCATTCAGCATAATACTTAATACCTATATAATTATCCAGTAGTATTATCTGTATGTTCTATAAATTACAATCACATCACATAATAACTAATTTATAAATACTAAAACAGCAACTTAACAAAATAAATTCGTACGTCTTTATATGCAATACTTTTGCATAATAAATTCCCTACTAAGTGAATGTTTCACCTGTCTGTAAAACGGTCCAAAACTTTCAATCCCTGCGTTGTGCTGAAGTAATTGTCTGTGGACCTCAATAACTGGGTAACTACTAAAAAAATTAAAATAATATCAAAATAAATACTATTAACAACAGTACGTTGCACTAGTTTATCTTTTGAATCATTCACACAAAATGACCAGACAGATCAGTGTTCAAAATAAAATTGTAAGCAGGTAATGTATGATATGCACGTTGGAACGTTACCCCGTTTATCGTGGGCGGGAATTTATAAGCGTCTTCATATATTTTCATACTTACATTTTACTTTCCTGTGTTATCGTTATAGCGTGACACGAACGTGGACGTCCACAATCGTCGCGTTAGAAATTATAAAAGCGCACATATATTTTTTTTTCCTTAGTCTATGATCATTTAAAAATGTTACTTCTAGATTACTGTACGAAATATGAAATGTGAAAAAACATACATACTTGTCAATAACTCTTTGCTGCCCCTCATTGTTATTATTTTTAGTAGGTTTAGTTATTGTAGGTATCTTCAAGGTGTAACAATTAATTTTACCAAGTTTTCGCCTAACTTATAAACTCTGGTGTAATTTAAATAATATGTAGGTCAATGATATTATAATTATACAATATCCTTTATAATATCATTGATGTAGGTAGATTTTGAAATGCTTACCGTTTGTTTTTGGTGTCAGACGTGCCATTTACTTGACGTGCGTCAAGTTGACTGTGTGACTTAACTTTGCGAGACAAGAATTCCATTTTTGAATTATAACTTTTTTTTTAATTTGTTTTTATATTCAGAAAATAGGTTTGATTGATTTAGAAAATAGTCTGATTATTTTGATAAACTTACGTTAAAGTTACAGAATTTGAATTAACACATATTTTTAAATAAAAATAATAAATTAACTGATTGCCAGGGAGCTCTTACAAACTCTAAATGACAACTAAAGGTTGGAGAGTGGTACCACTGAACATAAATGAGTTATCAGTATCAATAAGATGATACTAGTCCAACTGTGAACCTGCATCACGCGGCGCAAAAATAAATAAACGGAACGCGCGTGATCGCTGATTACTTTGTATTTGTAAAAATGAACATTAAACAAATATAGATAAAAGCTAACTTTGCATAGCCGTACTTGTACTAATTAATATACAATCATTTTTACCTTACCTGTTTTCACACTGAACTTTTATTTCCCTTTCGGGATTATGGATAGCACAGTACGTACTGGTCGGCGTCACATAAGCAATAAAGTCCTGACTTTGAGATGACTAGAGTTTATAACGGCGACACGGATCACTAGGCTAATCATCTCCATTCGAGCTTAGAATGATAATTCTGGTGGTGTGATAAAGAGCTGATTCAGAGTTATTATCACAAATGCAAATCACAAGTAGATCGGGAGTTAGAAGTGTTGATAGAATTATGCTGTAAGTTGTTTAATATTATTGCACTTTTGTGAACTTCGTCTGTCTGCATCGTCTTCACATATGTATAATTAATGTACCTATATAAAATATTGTAAAACATTTTAAAAGAGCAACGGTGGAGATTCTTGCCCATTCGTCTACATACGAAAACTACCTTTTGGAAGCGGCGACTAGAATCAATATTCTATTTTAATGTAAGTTTTGACGTTCAAAAGTGCCTTTTATGCTTCTTTTATGTGACCATCACACTAAATTATAAAGGCGAATGTTTGTGAGTGTGTTTGTATGTTTGTTACTTCTTCACGACGGCTGAACGGATTTGGATGAAATTTGGCACACAGATAGTTTATAACCAGGATTAACACATAGGATACTTTTTATCCCGATATTCCCACGGGATTGCAACTTATGCGGGTGAAACCGCGGGGCGCAGCTAGTATTAAATACTTACTATTTGGACTCTAGGTAATAGGTTCACACGGCGACATAAAATATCTAACTATACATTTCCAGTATAAGCCTGAGTTCACATTGTATGAAAAGCCAATGCGCGGCCAGCTAAAACAATTGTATGAAAAGCCTATACGTTGCGCGGCCAGCTATAACAATATCAAGCTATACATTTCCAAAATTATAATAATAGTGGTTGTTCTTGTTGGTACAGAATTCACACTTGCATGCTTTATTATCAATACGTGTCCAGACTGCTTCATTATCTGTACATAATCATCTGCTATTCTTTGAGGCATTTTTCCATTGTGCACAATTTATAGGAAGTAAATTCTGAAAACCTACACTTCGTAAAAGACGAAACAGAAGTTGTACTTTGTGTGTTGCGTTGTTGCGTGTAAATGTGTAATACATAAGTGGTGTGTATAATGTCGTGATTTTCATTTAACAGCCTCTTAATTACCGTGTCCAACTAAGTGACTTTTGAAATAGTTCCAGCAAAATGACGCAACATTTAAAAAAATTTCATCATTTAGGTAATGGGTGAACAATTTAGCGTGATAAATTTAGTCATAAAACATTAATAGATATCTTGAGATGTACCTATTAATAGGTATTAGAATGACCTACGAATGTTATCGGCAGGTTAACGGAATTTAACCGGTGAATGGTGATATGGATCTTAACAAGAACTCTAAATTTATTAATAAAAATATCAGTGGTGTTACAAAATAAGTCTGTAGTAGTTAAGATGTCAGTAAACTTTGTGTTTACGTTGAGTCTTTGTTATTAAATCATTTGTTGTGTTTGTAGATTTAGATAAGTTACTCTCCTAAATTATTTGCACAGTATTTTTCAACGTTGATCTTTGTGTTTATACCAGCCATAGAGAATTAAACCATGTCATTGACACCAGCCTTCTGGACATGAGAAGTGTCGACCAGTCGGCGAGAAATTTCCTTAATCTGTCGAGCTCCGCTAAACGGGCATGACATGATGAACATTACCCTACTGACCAGTCGGCTAAGTGGGTACCTACATTTGTAATTGAAAAATTGGAGATCAAATTGGTACATTCTAGATAAAGAACCAAGAATGTCAGCTTGAGAAGAATTTTCAGGCCACTAAGACATCTAACATAGCATAATCAGTATATAACATACCCACTTTGAGAGGGAGTGGGCCATAGTCTACCATGCCGGCCCAGTGCGGGTTGGTGGTGGATGGGTATCACATGTCTTCGAATTTTTGGTTCTAGGACATGGTGGTTTCTTCACGATGATTTCCTTCACCGTTTTGAGAGCTGGGTGCAGTTGTGATGAAATTAAATAGGTACACAAAGTAAAGTGCCTGGCTGGGTTCGAACTCACGGCCTACAAAGGCTACAACTCGTAAGTCGAGGCCGATACTACTGGGCCACCACTGCTCTAATGTCAAAATCTATATGTCGCAGGGAAATGAGGATATCAGGGATTTCACGAAATCCCGGTAGATGTCGAATATTCTTGTTTATTACGTCTTTTTACTAAAAGTATCTAGATATATGACAAAATACTAAATAAAGTCGGAGATATATGTCAAAGAATACTGTTGATGAATAAAGTAATAAAACAAAATTACAAATTAACTGATGCATTTGTTTAGAAATAAAGTTTTAATCAAGTAAACATAAAAACAAAATTACAAATTAACTGGTGCATTTTTATTAGAAAATAAAGTTTTAATCAACTAAACATAATAATCTGACAATGATATCAGGTATTATACCTTTTTCTATTATGTGGATTCGTTCGTTAGGTACAAAAAAAATAAACGAAAGTATTAAAAAAAATTAAATAGACTTATAAAAGTATGCGAGGCTCAACAATTAAGACAACGACTAACTCCTGATGGAAAATGGAAAATCTTGTTATTTATTTAAACAAGGCAGTGATTTCTGGCACCTTGAATTACACAAAATCTTGCAAATACCTACATCTTTTGGTTTTGCACCGGACCTTTGATTTTTCACAATTACATTGTTTAAAGCCTTGTCCTCCAAATGTAGAAATTCTTCCAGCTAATGCATGGCTCGATTTTTATTCGGCAGTATCCGCTTTTCTGACATTTTACTAGATTTAGTTTAGTAAAACGACATATCACTGACGATAAATTGGTATTTTGTCATATCACTAGATACTTTTAGTAAGAAGACGTAATAAACAAGAATATTCGACATCTACCGGGATTTCGTGACATCCCTAGGGATTTCGTGAAATCCCTGATATCCTCATTTCCCTGCGACATATACATATTATAACATAGTCGCTTTTCGTGTCTGTCTGTGTGACCGCGTTGTGCTACACTACGCAACGAATTTTTTGCGGTTTTATTTAGAGAATTTATTCCGGAAGGTTTATGTGTATAATAAATTGTTACATAATTTGCATACAATAAAGAAATCTGATGTGTTGTGAAGTCGTAAAAGCAATGTGAAGCTGCGTCGCTAGTATAAAAATGTAATAAATAACCTCAAATTAAATTGCAAAAAATAATAAACCGGTCTAGGTTAAAAGATTAGTTACAATGTCACTGCCATATAGAACGGATGTCATTACAAGAAGTTTATTAAATGCGCGCGAACTGGCATGGCGGACATGACATGACGTTCGCATGACCTGCGTATGCGCATGATCAAGATCAGGCCAAGGGCAGAACAACGCATGTTATAAAGCGTGATAGGGCAACACCTATTGGTAAGTTAAATAATTGATAATTAGAGATTTATGTGACATAAATAAAATTGTTTATAAACAATTTCCTTGTGATCTATAATGCTGGAGTACATAATGTCTGTCTGTCTAATACGTTTATTATTAATCAATATGTAGAAAACTCGAAATTAGGTCTAGTTAAGAATGAATAAGTACGTTTTGCAGCAAGAAATGAGATGAAAATATCGTGATTCCTATTTTTAAGTAAAACTGCACCCTAATTGCGTAACAGTAACACACTATCAATCGGAATCTGAATCATTTTGAAACAAATTGATAATCCATTGCTTCATAAGTTCGAAAAATTTGTCTGCTCAACACGTACCTAAATAACGCGATGAATGTTGTTGAACTGTCAAATTAAAACCGATTCCGATTGATAATGTGTTGAGTATAACACAAAAAAAAAAAAACTTTTGTCATGAACAGTACTTTTCCCCTGGTTTGTTAAGATTTTCTGAACAGTCAACTTTGGAAATTCTCGAAGGTGACTTGATTTAATTTTTCCAATACAAGTATTTATTTATTAAGGTACACCAACAAATTCTATGTTTAATATATCTTAAGTATTTACTATCACAATATAGATCACAATAGTCTCGGTCTTACACAGTCGCCAATTGTAGGTTTACCAGCAATCTCAGAAATAAGTATATACCTAAGTATATATCATTTCAAAACCGTTTATGTATCTCTGCGTAGTTTATTAAATTGCCGTGAATCTGTTCAATATCAAACGTATCTACTTCTTAATTTCCTATTCTTACAATTGGCGCGAAAAGATAAGTGAAACTTTATAAAAGACTAGCTGCGCCCCGCGGTTTCACCCGCATAAGTTTCGATCCCGTGGGAATATCGGGATAAAAACTATCCTATGTTCTTCCCCGGGATGCAATCTATCTCTCTGCCAAATTTTATCGAAATCCGTTCAGTGGTTTAGGCGTGAAAAGGTAACATACAGACAGACAGACAGAGTTACTTTCGAATTTATAATATTAGTATGGATAAAGAATTCCCCACACTTAAATATGTTGGATCCAATAGTGTTTTTTTTTACTCATAAGGTTTATTGTAACTTTTATTCTAAAAGAAAACCCGTAATAGCTAACTTGTGGATTCTTCTATTGGACAAAGGAGTAAGATTTGAAAGCCTTGCATCATGAAGACTACATTTAGCAATGAACCAAGATAAAAGATCCGAAATAAATAAATCCATCGAAAAGACAAAAGAACGAAGCAGGTGCACTCCTTTCCTAAATAGGTGGCTAAGTTTAATGTCAAAGAAGATACTCGTCTATTTCATTCCCCAATTGAAAAAAGTAGGTACCTAAAAACTCGTCCATTTCCTACCGAATCGAATTATTCGGAAAACAGGGAAGTGGTGAATAAATGAATGCTGTAGTGCAGCTGATTACGATTATCTAGATGTTAGTGCATAGACGTTTAACCTATACGGGGCTTATCTCGATAAGTAAGGTCAGCGGTCAGCATACCTAATGAATGTGGTATTGAAATTGTTGAAATATTCTTTATTAAGATTTTTTGGATTTGAAATGATGATGTGAATGATGAAAAAAAAAATAAAAGATTCCGACGAACTGAGAACCTCCTCCTTTTTAGGGTTCCGTAGTCAATTAGGAACCCTTATAGTTTCGCCATGTCTGTCTGTCCGTCCGTCTGTCCGTCCTCGCTTAATCTCTGTGACCGTTAGCACTAGAAAGCTGAAATTTAGTACCAATATGTATATCAGTCACGCCGACAAAGTGGTAAAATAAAAATTGGAAAAAAATGTTTTATTAGGGTAGCCCCCCTATATGTAAAGTGGGAAGTGATTTTTTTTTTTATTTCAACCCTAACGTGTGATATATTGTTGGAAAGGTATTTAAAAATAAATAGGGGTTTTCTAAAATCATTTTTTGATAATGTCAATAATTTCGGAAATAATCGCTCCAAAAGTAAAAAACAATGTGTCCCCCCTCTAACTTTTGAACCATAAGCTTAGAAAATATGAAAAAAATCTGAAAAGTAGAACTTTATAAGGACTTTCTAGGAAAATCATTTTGAACTTGATGGTAACCACAGTTTTTGTACAAAAAAGACAAAAAGTTGTACAAAATAATTTCTGGACTAAGTTTGTAGTATAATCGTATATGCAAGCATTTTTTTTAACTTCGTTTACATATTTTATTATCCTGAACGTATCTTTTTTCAAACAAAAAAGAATTATTAAAATCGGTTCTCGCAATTCAAAATTACCACCGAAAACTTCTGGCACGTCTATGTATTAATTAGTAACCCAATTCCCCGAGAGATGGCGCTGTAGGTACTTATTACATTGGGTCGTATATGCAAGCATTTTTTAAGTTGGGTTACCACTATGTTCGCGCTCCAGCAGCGCTCCGCGCTCCTGCAACTGCTCCAATGGATACGTCGCGCGCACTTCTACATGCGCTCCCCTTTGACACACTGCGCTCCCCTTTGTGTTCGCGCTAAAAACCGTCACGAGTCGGGACGCCTGTCGCGGAGCGTGCAATGTTGCACGCTCCGTGTTCGCGCACGTACCCACTACCGGGAGCAGTTGCAGGAGCGCGGAGCGCTGCTGGAGCGCGAACATAATGGATACCCACCATTAAACTCATAAGTGGGAACACTTATTGTGACGGACGGGAAACTACGGAACCCTACACTGATCGTGGCCCGACACGCTCTTGGCCGGTTTTTTGAAGTCGGTTAAGGAAAATGTCGTGATGGCCCAGTGGTTATAAGGCCTCGCCTCTCATGTATGAAGTTGTGGATTCAAATACAATAAGTACCTATCTGAGGTATGAATGCGACTTTTCAAAGTATGCTTTTATATTTTGTGTATTCGCATAAATACATACTTGTTACGGTCGCGTATCATATTTTGTTCAACATATAACCTGACACTAACCTGCAAATTGCAAAAAAACCTAAAAAAAAAATTGAATTTCGCGGGCTACCCTGGCGCTTCCCGCTTAACACATCCTTGGTGGAAATCAAAAATTTTTTCAAACAGAGAACGGACGATGAACATAAATAAATTATGATAACTTACAACGGACGGGAATCAAACTAACGATCGACCCGACGCCTCGTTCGCCGACCCGTTGGGATTTTTATCCAAGTACTTACCTATGATAGGATAGAATTCACTTTAGCATGATTGAAATGCAGTACACGTACCTAGGTGTTAGCATTAGTTTGTTGTTATCGTATACTATAGGTAATACTGCATAGGTTTCTGTTGTGAGCGCGGTAACTATCTTGCACAAGTCAGCGATAACTCTATAAGTACCTATTGGAAATTCCACTACCGGAACTTCGCAGTAGGTCGTTAGGAACAGCCAGAGAATAAAACAATTAGTGCCGCGTAAAATAGTTATATTTTTTGTTCCTTAAATAGTTATTTTAGAGTTAAAGACTATGGGGCGTGATTAGAAGCTGATTCAGCGGTTAAATAGTGCGCAGTCATGGAAATGTGACATTTATCCTATACAACGAACTATAAGTGCATGCTATTGTTGGGTTCGGAAGTGTTTGTTTGGACCAAACAGCGAATGTGATCAAAGGTTGATTGCAATATTAAAGGTAAATTAAAAAATAGCGACATCATCATCATGGCGACAGTGAGTACTTGCCAATTCAATTCCCACAATTTCACAACCAATATGCTGAATGGATAAACGAACCTCAAATGCAGGGAACATTATAAAGAGACTTCGTTTCTTTTCTTTAAGAATAACCGCATGGATTCATGAACCGGGTTATAAACTGACATGGCACTGCGAAAATTCTCAAACATCATCGATGAGGTCTATAATAAGAATCAAGTCTTAGATAGATTTTACCCACGCTGTATACCAGGAATCTATAAATCTGTACTATTGTCTATAGGATACAATCTAAACTTCGTACAAAGATCTATTCGTACAATCACAGTTTGATGTAACCGGACATCACTATAAGTTTTGCAAGTCAGACAAAAAGTATCCGTCATAATGACTACGCGACGTTGAGCGATGAGGCAACTTGCGCACTGGTGATGACACCAACAGTCTTACTTTAATTATATGTATATGGGCTTTGCAGGGTTTGTGTTTTGGATCAGGATTAAGATGCGGATATGAATTTGTATCTGTCATGTCTTAATTCATGCTCTTTTAAATTGAGTATTATGCACTTGATAGAGGGTAAGTCCTCGTGTTTGTTAGCTCGCAGTCTTTATATCATTTTGTCTTTAATCATTGATTCACCATGAATTTTGTTGGATGCGTTTTGAACTAAAATGAATATCAGTTTTCCATTGGAAGAGAGAAAGAGAGGAAAATTCAGACGCAACTCACAGGAACCGATCACAGCCAGAATCCAGTAACTGTCAGGAAAATCTACCACATATTATTGTAGGCAGTTGGATATCTTTCTTGTAGTGTTTTTGTAGGCACGGGTCATGATACCTACACCAAATAAGTAAGACTTGAACTTTAAGGAAAATGTGGCCCTAATGCAGCCCCTTGCGAAATCTCCATGCACAACTGCCTATAATTGCTAAAATACTTTTATGATTTAAATGCAATAGCCATAAAAGATTACACTAGAAAATGTAAACTTAAACAGAAACACCTATTAAACGAATGCAGTTTATTCTAGAACTCCAATTAACCATAACAGTTACTCAAATGACTGTGTGGTAACTACAGTAATGGTAGTCAAGTGACTTGCAACTGCACCGCGTTGTGACGAAACTGCGCAAATTCCTGCGTCTACGCATAATCATACTCATAGTCATACGCAGGAGAGAGTGCTCTATGCCTGTTATGGTAGAAAGTGAAAATATAATATACATTATACATAATATACCGACTTTTCCACACTTATTTTGTGTGGACGCATTTGTTGGTTATTTTCTAAAGTATAGTGGCATTGATGTGTGGTTATACTTTAATTTTAAAGTAATGATATGTTTATAATGACTATATTGACTATCGAACCACGAGAATTGTGTGTCAGGGTTGTTACGCTGTCAGATTATCTTATGAGAAATAAAATCTCTGACTAATCTAATTTAAACCTGAGTTGCTAATTTGCTTTTTTGTTTGTGCTAAACGATTGCGATAGTGTATGTATCTTTTCTTTAAATTCTTTTTGTTTTATAGCTATAGGTACTTACTAATTATATACGAAAGCTGAAGAGTATGCTTGTTTGAACGCGCTAATATCTGGAACTACCAGTCGGATTTGAAAAAATATTTTTGCAGCTGATAGCCCAATTTTTGAGCAAGGTACCTATTATATAGGGTATTTTACATCACGACCCTTAGGAGCCGAGCAATATGAAAAATATTTAGCAAGAACGCTAAGCGAAAACGAAGTACTCGCAAAAACGCGGACGGAAAATATGGCTTTTATTATTTTGTGGTGTCTTACGACTTCCACGTGAACGAGGTCGCCGGCAGAAGCTAGTACCCTCATATTAAGCAGGATCCCTCCTGCGGTCTGTAGTTAACACAAATCCTGTATGATGTGACGGCCTATTAATATTCAAACTTTTGGCTATTTGAAATAATAGTAGGTAGATCGGAACACTACTAAGGTAATTAAATTAAACAGAACATAGGAATTTCAAAACACAGCTTCTTTCTTGCCAAATAGAGTCAAATGTGAATGAGCGCATAAAACATTTTGCACAATTATTTATTTACTTTGTAATGTGCTTTTGGAACATAAATCTTGATATTATAGCCGATATCTGACGCAATGGCCGTCGTTCTGTCTACCTGAATGAGATAATTCGAGGCCGAATTAAGACATTGTAGATTGTTTCTATAGTGTAATTGCAGGCCGGTATAATACCAGTCGAGTGCCTAGGTACGTCAAGTTATGAGTTCCTGGTACCTTGACCAAAAGTTCTATGAATAGAACTAAATGCATTATATAAAATCCTGTCATTAAGCGGAAGTATTTCTAGTAGATAACTAGGTCACGTCCTAACGATGTATTTATCTAGTGCTTTGTTATGACTAATACTTAATTATATTTACTACTAGCTGTGCCCGCGACTTCGTTGGCGTGGATGTCGGAAAACAATAATGTGTCGCTTAGGAAATAGGATTACCGGAAATTTCATTTTAGAAACGAACAGAGTACCAAAAACGAGTCGCTAATAAAATGCCATTTCGTCGGGCAAGTGACCTACTAGATAAATGATGCAAGTCTTTCAATGTCATGAAGTTTCTTCAACTAAAACAGTGACGTATCAACGATGTCACATCATCATCATCTGCCTAGCGTTTTTCCAAATATGCTCCAGTCAAACCGGATGCCGCTGAATACCAGTATTTTACATGGAGCAACTGTCTATCGATATTCGATACCACTTGGTATACCTGGTTGACAGACTTTCCGGCTTCTGACTACCCGTATAAACGACTGTCAAAGATCTACAAATGAGAGCCGAGATCAACGGTTATTAACGTGCTTTCCGAAGCACGGGGAGGTCTGGATGGTCAACCTTGGCAAGCATAGCTAAATCCCCGATCGACCTACGGCTGTAAGGCTGAGGCTACAGTAGGCAGTGATTTGCGATGCGAATGGAAGAGCGAAAAGATAAACATGGTATGGCTACATTATAAGCGAAAATCCGGCGTATATTCAGCGATAACGTGGCTGCAGTACACATGCTATCAAATCGTCCATCGTGGTTTACTATACGCATAATGTAGCCACACTTATATTTAGTAGCACTATTTTCTAATAAATTCGCTTTAATTTCGCTGATATTTTATGTTGATGTAGCCGATGCCGTGATTATAGTAGTTGTTCCTATCGCATAAAGAAATCAAAGATCGCTAGTAATATGTGATGTACAATGTTGCCATATACGTGTGCATTCATTTATTTGTTTTAATCGCTCATGTGTCGCAGGTCGCGTCGAGGCCTAATGTAGCCTCAGCCTAATTTATTGATGTCACATCAATACACTACGATATCCGCCTGCTAACTGAAAATTCCGTAAGTGAATAAAATCAATGAAAACACAGTTGATGACTAAACTACCTACATGACTAGACGCTTTACAGGCATAGTAGATATGGATATTCATATTATTAATCAGCAACTCAGTATCGAGTTTGCTCCAATCGTCAACGATAATTCTATAAGGGACCTTGCAGTGGTTTTCGGCAAATATCAACCGTACCTTATCTTCAAATTACCTATACTGTCGATAAAAAAATATCTGCAATAGATTAGACTATAAAAAGCAAAAATCAGATGGAAACAGTACCATTGCGTAATACCTACACTATCACTCACAATTATCTATCACAATCTGAATAATTTTGAAGGATATTGTTATTTAGCTATTCCATTGCTTCATAATATTATTATTATGTATTAATTTAAAGGTTTGTAGACACTGTATGTCATCGTTCATAAATGAAACAGCCATAATTATTTAAAATTACTCGTCATTGTCCTCGTGTATTGACCCAATTGAATACTTTAGTACCTAGTCCTCTAGAATTATCATCGATCGATGGATTAATTACAAAGAATTAGTAAAAGTTTGTATAAGATTCAATTACGTGTATCAAACCTGAAGTGAAAAAATGTCAACTAGTTTTTGGAGGCCACTGCAGTGTAGTTGTTACCAGTTGTAAAAGTTGGTACGTATTCTGCTTGTTTAGGGCATGTAAATTAATTGTGTACTGTGAAACATACATAGGTGCAAGTTACGTTAACCAATTATTTATTTTATTTTAACCAGCTAAGTATTTATAGGTATCTATTTTAAATCTCTTCACCGTATCCGGCGACAGCGACCCAGAGTAATTTTCATTCCTTTCGTAACCTCTGATTTTGGCTTGAAAACCCGGTCACACCGTGTACAGAAGAGCTGATCAGCATCATTGTATGTATATGTATATAAAGGCTTTGGGCGACTTTTGCGTATTTGGCGCTTCTTGTCTAGATCTTCAAGACGATTTGTTACAAAGTATTTAACAGTATTTTAATGTAGGACGATGTGCACATAGTACATATTAAATTTTGTCACTGCAAGCTATGTCTCCCAAATAGCATTATTGTTTTTAGGTAAGATGAAATACAAATAACACGAATTGCTAATCAAAGACATCAATAAAAATTTCGCCACCCACACAAACATTAACATAATGGCCTTAAAATCCATAGTTTTTACGAGGCCAAGGAATTGTTTCGGTCTGATTATTTGCTTACGTAATGTGACGATGAAGATTCCCAGTTCAGAACTCAACTTACACAGTTACTAATAATTTGTATTTTATCATGTTTCGATATCGATATCCGCCTGCGGAGTTTCGCTAGCTAAATTATTTTGACCCTGCATGGGGATATAAAGTGATATCCCTTGGGCTGTAAACTAGGCTGGCGTAACTTAGATGACTATGCAATAGCACCATGCACTGATCACATTATACAGTGACGAAGACGCGGACGTTTGGTTTACTAAATGACACAATATTTATGCAGATTGAACGTGTAGATTTCTAATGTGCAAACTCAAACTCAAAGCATTTATTTCAATTAAACCATTTAAAGGCACTTTTGACTGTCAAAGAGTCGGTCAGTTAGTCAGAAAGTTGAAGCTAGTTGCCCATTGCAAAACGTAGATCTCTACGGAAACCGGGCAAGAAACTCCAAGGACACTTTTAAATCAATAAATTGAAATTGAATTAATGGGCTCAGGCGCAAAACGTCTCTTTCGCAAAATGTCCCCTGGTCGTAAAACGTCTCTTTCGCAGAATGTCTCTTTCGTAAAATGTCTCTTTCGCAGAATGTCTCTTTCGCAGAATGTCTCTTTCGCAAAATGTCGCACCAGGGACTTAAGAATACAATTTTGATTTTCAAAATAAAAAATCATTTATTAAAATTATAGTGCAATTATGATGTTAAAATTTTGGTACTTAAATTTACTTAAGAATGTATTCCAAATAAAAAAAAAATATTTTGATACAGTTAAAAATAATATTTTGGTACAATTTAAAGTTCAGTGATGGCAACATTTATAATAATATGTGAGGGTAGTTAGAAAAAAACTTATAAATGTATGTGCCATTCATTATTGCCGAGCTGTGTGTGTTTAGTGAATTTGAGTTTTAATATGGATCAAAATAATAATTTATGTAGCAAATTTTAATTAATAACCAAGGTTTATTTTAGTGCGAAGATTTAATTTTTTTATCATTTATGAAAATGATAACAAAAGTTAATTTCAGTGCCACAATTAAGATATAATTTTATTTGATATGTCATATATTTATATTTTCTTTATATCAATAATGTTATGTTAATCATTTATGAAAATGATTAATTTTTTTTTATGCAATACTTGATAATAACTCAAGTAAATTATAATGCCAAAATTTATTTATTTGACATTATAATATGAAATATATATTTTTTAATCATTTTAAAAATGGTATAAAAAATATTTTCATCTGCAATACTTAACAATACAAACAATAATATTTAGTTACTATTAGTAATAGCTCCTATTATATTATCTGTGGATATGTTTACTAACAGTATTGATTCCTTTGATCTAAATTTTGAATGTGTGTAAGATGTTTAATACCTATTGATATTGTTTTTATTTGGAATACATTCTTAAGTAAATTTAAGTACCAAAATTTTAACATCATAATTGCACTATAATTTTAATAATAGATTTTTTGTTTTGAAAATCAAAATTTTATTCTTAAGTCCCTAGCGCGACATTTTGCGAAAGAGACATTCTGCGAAAGAGACATTCTGCGAAAGAGACATTTTACGAAAGAGACATTCTGCGAAAGAGACGTTTTACGACCAGGGGACATTTTGCGAAAGAGACGTTTTGCGCCTGAGCCAATTAATGATCATACGAAAAGTTCTCTTGAACAAAGAAAACAAGATATTAGTTTTATTAAAATACCGTTCAAAACTAGACTGACGAAATTATTTAAAATATTTAATTTTCATCATTCTGGACCATCATTCTGTCAATCCGTGGGTTACACGATCATTCTCCGATCATTCTGACCAGACTGATGGACAGAATGACGCCAAACTGAGCGTGTAATCTTGCTCTAAAGTCTGATGGAAGTTCATGCAATGAATTGTTAAACATATTAATTCCTATCATGTTTAAGTATTTCAAATGTTGTATTAATGGTTTATTGTGAATTAACGAGCATATTAAGTATCGTGTATAACTTCTTGAATTGATAAAATGTTATTATAAGAGTTTGGTAATAGGTCACTGATCGTTTTGAAAATTGTTCAGTGATCTCTGTATAATAGGTATCATCTACACGCGGGCCCAGTGCGGGGTGGTAATGGCACACGTCTTCGAATTTTTTGGTTCTAAGTAGGACATGCCGGTTTCCTCGCGACGACGCCACGGCCACAGAGCGGCCGGGGTCGATCAAAAACCAATTTTGAAAAGTTGGAGGTAGGTCAAAAAAAGTTCTGGCTAATATTATTTGAATAGTTGCTTCATCAAAATGCGTAAGGCTTAGCGCGTACTGCCGTGCGTTTTTCTAACGCATAATCTGTGAAGTATGGAATGTCTTAGAAGTGCGCGCATTGCCGTGAGAAAAACGCATCCGTTTTATTCACTGCAACCCTCTCGCTGCAAATTTGCGGTGAATCTACCGCACATATTTTTGTATCGCATAGATCTAGGAAGCGCCGCGCACTGCAGTGAAAAAAAACGCACTGAGACACTCAGTTGCTGTTGGGACGCGACACAGATATGTCGTTACCTGGCGTTTCTAAAAAATATCAAATACTTTACACAAAATAACTCCGTTCCGACAGCAAATGGAGACAAGCGACTCGGTTATCATTAATCCTTGTAAAAAAAGACCTTTCCATCTATACTAATATTATAAATGCGAAAGTGTGTCTGTCTGTTACCTCTTCACGCTTAAACCGCTGAAATATTTGGTATAAATATATAATATGGCTATTGGGCCGAGTACTAGGCTTCATATATTTTTGTCCATGACCCTTTCAGCACCAACAATTGTTAACAAATTATCAAAAGATTTAACGCTCATTCATACTCGAAAAACTTTTTTGGATACGAACATAGCTCGTTATATCTTACGAAAAAGGAGCGCTTCATAGGCCTTAAGGCCGTCAAGGGATGTACCCAATACCGATTGGGTACCCTTTTTACGCAATAATAAATATACGCAGATAGTGACTCTTGTATGATAGTCCATATCGATGACATGTATGCACCACAGCTGGAGTTCGAATGACAAAACGTACGTTTTTTTCGCCGCAATGGGCGGCCCCGTGAATCCAGCATCGCAGGCGTTCTACCGCACGCCAGTGCGCGCTAAGCCTAAATATGAAGGTAGGTTTATGACAAAATGTAAGATTACCAACAGTTCAAACATTCTACAATCGGTTGACTAGAATACATTCAGTTAAATTTGCAGTTCTATGTTGCTTTTTTTAATTTCAAAACGACAAAAGTCAGTGAAGTTCTGAAAGATGGATCCTCTAAGTCAAGGTAACTATCTATTTTATTATAATACTATAGATTTTTACATAAAGCATTTACTTAACATGATAATAGTGGTGAACTTAATAAGCTCAAATTTTACAAATACATATCGACGCCTTAGAGTGAAAACCTCTTAAGTGTAAAAGAAGTAATTTTTCAGGAGGAAGATACAACTGCGTGCTGTACAATTTTTGTACGGCGTCTTTTATGTTTTTTTTTTGTTAATTTATAGGTAAATTTAACCTGCTTTCATATCCAGAACAGTCATATTCTCGAAGATTGACCGAAATGCATAAAATGCTACTTACAAGGTATTCATACAAAAAACTATGCAAATGCATTCCCGAGGTTTTCACTCTAAGGCGACGATATAGGAAAATATACCGTAAACCTTCTTTTTGTTATGATATGAAAAAAGAAACTTGCTAAAGTTTGCTAATCTTGACTTATTTTTTTTTTTTTTTTTGTAGGGCGCACACTGACCTCTATCATTACGATAGAGGTCAGTGGACGCGTACTATTTTTTAGCCGTCGTGTACTGGCAAACTTGATATTTCAAGATCCTGCAAAAAGGTGGGATTGTAAGAGAGAACACTTAATTATACTTATTAAAAAACCGACTTCCAAAAAAACACTACAAAGTGAAAAATAACTTTAATTTCGGAAGTCGTCGTCCTTGGATCTGTATTTTAGTTTTTTGCCACCGACTTCCGAAATTAAAGTTATTTTTCACTTTGTAGTGTTTTTTTGGAAGTCGGTTTTTTTTCTTAAAAGTTTTTATTTCACGCTTTTTAGTGGGTCTGCTTATAATGTATCTAAGTTACAGTAGCTTAGTGCTCATCGCCTTTTACAAACAAATGATTGCTTTTCTCGATGCAGGGAAGTTAATTGTTGAGGAGTTCTCCAGGTCCACCATCAGCTCCATATCACCAATCACATTGTGACGAGCATAAATTGCTTAGCAACCATATTAAAGTAATCGAATCGCAACCCGTGAGATACTTAGATATTATTGAGTAGTTCCGGTGGCCATCTGTGGTCTTCATCATCAGTTCCAATTCACCAAATGGTGCTTTCCGAGAGCAAGTGCACGAGTTACTATAAAAAATACCCAAATCGCTATAGGTGTGCCTATAATATTTGAAGAGTTCCTTCGATTTCTCCAGGATCCCATCATCAAATCCTGATCTGATGTTTTTAGACTAGATGCTGATAATCCTGGCTGCAGCATCAGGCCAGACTTATGTCAACATTGCATTGAACTTAAAATTTAGTCCTGTTTAAAATGTGCCCAAACACGACTACGGTGCTGTAATTTCAAGGTTTGTACTTTTTCTGATGCTCCTGGCTTCAGCATCAGGTCTCCATGTACTTCGGTGTTCCTCATTAACAGTACGTTTATCCACACATCGAGCCCTTTTCAATGAGCCTAAACACGATATATCTGCTGTTAGTTGTCGAGGAGTTAGGTACTCTGCAGACTATCCTGACTGCAGCATCAGGTCATGACTTGATGATCATGAGACCAAATGTAGCAAATGCCCTATCAAACATCAAAACAATTTACTAAAACAGTCCTTGCCTCTTCGAGTAACTTCTTACTGTTAAGGAGTTGTACAGTCGAGTTCTTTAATATCTGAGCATGTTCATGAATCAAAAATATATAGTCAATGGTAAGTTTCATAAAACTCTAAACAGCTTCGCCGTACAATAAATTGTAAACAATCTGTGACGTCATAAATATGTGAATACATTATATCAATAATATTGCTACAGACAAAGACTCTAAAAATTATGCACAATAACTTGTTCATATTATTTAGCGCAAAGTTAGGTTCACAAATATCTATGCAATTATTTTTCTACGAAAAAGATCTTGAAACAAAATCAATTTGAAGTTGTCAGTTATGACATCCTTCAACGGCAATATTGCATTATTACTCGAACTTCTGCTCCGGCAAGCAAAAATAAATTTAATGGTAAAGGCCATTTAGTTGAATATTCAAAGCTGTATAGATATTTATGAATCCTAGGTTGCAACAAATTTATTGAAATCTAGAGTATTTAGATATTTATGTTCCGAAGAGTAGTCAGATATTTTTGACTGCACTACCGTAACATAGTTATGAACAATTTATATGAAAACATTTTATTGATGTCTAAGTTTGTTTAGAACTATATGATCATTTTAACGCTTACAATATTTTGAAATATCGTCACTGCCAATATATTAATGAACTCGACTGTACCTTCCATCATCAGCCCAGCTACCTGAGATGGTGACAACCATACGCAATTAAACAAGATACTTTATAAACTATGCGAAAAACAATAATGGAGCCTATAAAATTTGAGGATTGCCCTCGATTTCTCTAAGATCCCATCATCAGATCCTAACTTGGTGACAATGGGACCACCCCAGAACTATCTACTTTCGAACAAAAAAAGAATTTTGAAAATCCGTCGACAATTGGCGGAGTATTCGATGAACAAACATACAAAAAAAAAAAAAAACATACAAACATCCGAACATAGTACCTCCTCCTTTTTTGTGAAGTCGGTAAAAAATAAAAGCTCCCCCTGACTAACAAATTACAAAATTCTATGAGAATGCGAGTTTCAGAATTGTTTTACAATATAAAAAGAAGATAAGTACTTATTGAAGTATTTTCAGTATAGTAAATTATTTTGCAATACAATTGACTTGCCTGAGATAAAGTTCGATCAAGAACAGCAACCCCTTGACCCCCGAAACAAGGAGTTTGCTCGACTAGTAGCGTATGAAATCAATCTTGTACCACCGGAAAAACGTGTTTTATATGTAGTAAACTAAACACTAGCGGCCCACCCCAGCTTCGCATGGGTGCAATTTTTTTTTCGAATTTTCTAAATTTTCTTTTATACAAACCTTGTCCTGGCTATACCGAACACAACAAAAAAGAAATATCCAATTTGGTGCAGAACCTATAAAATTACTCATTAGTGGGTAATATTGACTACTTACTCATAAACTAAAATAATGACAATTTTATTCATTCTGCACCATTGTTAAAAATAGTTTTGACCGCTTCCAAAGTTCCAAGTATGGGGAGGCCGCTCTGTGCGACGGTTTACTTTACCGTTTTGAGAGCAGTGGTGATGAAATAATATACACAAAGAAAAGCGTGTCTTGGTTCACCACAGCTCTAGATCTACCTAAGCTAAATATAAACTTCAGATACGTAGTACTATTAAGTATTCTGTGCTTCAGAGCTCCCTTCGTCCTCTAAGGAACATTTCTACAATACTATATTCAATGCATAATTTCGTCGGTTCAAAGGTAAAACACACTAAAGTGTGAAAATGTCACTTAGTGTGTTTTACCTTTCTATTCTATTTTTAATAAATGGCAAGCAAAGCCGATGTCGACTATTCTGGTGTTTTACCTTTGAACCGACGATTTGTATTTGTAGTTATGTGTCACCGTATTATCAGGTGGATGGTTCTAGGGTGTATGCGTCAGTCAACCGGTTTCCATGCAACGTTTACGCTAATGGCCATTTCTACTTTTGACGTCACTACGCATGTACACATGTACAGACGCCAGCACATCAAGCTACCCCGATCTGTCAAATTTCTTTGATAGATTTTCAACTTTACTTCAAAGTAATAAGGTTCAAATTCAATTGGGAAAACTTGACAGCTTGGGGTAGCTTGATGTGCTGGCCTCTGTACCATCAACGCATTTTCATTGTTAGTTTATTTACGATTGAAATTCATTTGCAAAACACTTTCATTTAGCATTTCATTTTAATTGCTTTTAAGTATTTTCATTACATACATAAATACAGTCCAAAATAATTGGATTTACGAACAATGGTAATGGTCTTTTATCAAATTAATGTAAGTAGGTAGGTATTTTTAAGTAAATTTTTAATTTATGAAAATTCAATATTATGGTGTTGTATGGCATGGTAGCAGACGCTCGCGAGGGGAGGGAGGTTGCGGGGTGAGGGGATAAAAAAAAGTGCGCTGAAAAATATAAAAATTAATACCTAGGTATACCAGAAACTAGCGTTCGCTTTAATTATTTTACATAAATATTTAATGTTTGAACTAGTTGATTGTTTGCGCAATACAAGATTTATTGTTTGATCTCGTTAAGTTGATTGTCAAAGAAGTATATTTTAATTTTAAAAGCTGAAACTCGTTTTACAGCAGTTTAGGTTTTGGAATCTGGCCTTAAAAGCTGAAACTCGTTTTACAGCAGTTTAGGTTTTGGAATCTGGCCTTTCAACCTTACGTACGAACGGGGTGTCCAATATCCCGAGTTTGCTTCGCTTGCTCTTGAATCCTAGATTCTATATTTTTATAACAGGCTTTTTAAAGGAAAATATTTTTTAGGCGCGTTAAAAAACCCACTGTCATTTCATAACTTTAAGTTTTTACTTCAGTCGGAAGTCCCCATGTCTGCCGATGTTCTTAATGTTTTTGAATATGCCAATCGGGGTTTTCGTGGCTCAAGTACAGTTTTAAGTTAGTAAGGCAATAAATAATTAAGACTCTCGACAGCTTGAATGATTTGACCCTTGGACCGTGCCATGCGCGGTCCAAGGGGTATGTCGTCGTGTGTACGATATCTAAAAATAAAAATAATCTGTTGGAATTTAAGTAAAACGTCTATATTACGTACTCTCCTAACAATACCAACTCTATACAGTACATAATACATACATAACACATGCTGACTAGTACTTAGAACATAATGTTATCACTACAGTTATCAAGATAAAGATCTCTGACGAACAAACTGAACAATACAACACTATTACCTATGTACCTACTTCTTTTTATTTAAATGTCATTATAAAAGAAACACGTAGCGTTTTTGTCTAATTGATTTCTAATTCCTACTTAATTAGTGATATGATATCAATGGGTTTACTGTAAACACATTATATGACTACCATGGAGACTGTCTTTAGAATTTACTTTGACTAAACTGAGTATGATCTTCCAATTTGGTCTACCTCTGGTCAATGTCTGGATTTCCCATTGACATATCTTGTAGATAAGTAGGAATGACTCAAACTTGTCAAGTTTTTTCCTTATAATTTTGCCTGTACCTACCTAATAATGACGAGACGAGACTCCTTGTATCTATAGTCCGGAGTATTTTGGTGACCAATTGGAACAGTGATTACACTGGTTACACAGCGCATGTAACACTTTAAGTGATTAGTCAGACTTAACTACATGCGTAATATATAGGTAGGTACGGAAAATTTGATGGCCTTTTTAAGTTAGGTAATTATTTTACTATATTTTATACACACTATATAGGTACACCAGACTTAGATATAATATACCTACTGAATAAGTAAATATATTATCATTATGATCATAACTTCATATTTATAAACAAAACAGGTGCTATATACGTACCTACATAAAGAACAGTAGGTAATTAAAATGAACAGTATATCAATAACATAAAAGGGTAATTAGTCCATTAAGTAGGTACCTAGGGAACTTTCCGAACTTTATACCTATACTTATGTAAAACCTGATACCTAGGTGGTTTTTAACAGGTGTTGGTATAATGTCAAATGTAGGTTGTTGGTGTTTTGTATTCAATAATAAATAAACTAACAGATTAGGTACCTATACTGGACTTCAGAAAACTTAGTTACAATTCCCTTTTATAATGGTAGTAACAAATAAAAACTGTCAAACTACCAACTATTATTGATACTTACCTATTCCAAAAAAAGTCATTAAAAAAAAACTTACTGCCACCGCCGTTTATCGTTCAACTTGACAGACGCTGAGTTTCCCATGTTAATTTTCCAATGGAACAATAGTTTAACACTGAATACCGCCTGACCGGTGTTTTAGTAAACAAAATGAAACGTCCACGAACGCGTCTAACCCACGCAACTACCAGCAACACTTTGCTTTATCCAACGTCAACTTAGAGAGCGGTGGCCATGACTTTCCCTCGCCAACTAATAACTAAGAACGCTCAGCGTCGTTTCCTTTAATAGTTTGAGAAAATCTGACGAGTCACAAAAGAACAAATTGGGATGTAGGAAAAGTGTTCCCGCTCAATTTAGTTCCGTCTACTCGATAATAGATGGCGCTAATAGTTAAGGGTTAGCTGAGGCTGCGGTAATTCCACCTACAGCATAGTTGTTATTGCGATCTATTGATTATGGATTTAACATTAATTAAATATCAATATATAAATAATGTAATGATGTTATGCTAATATCACACTAATGTGATACGCATCTGTTTCTATTCTGCATTTATTATTTCTAATTCCAATTTTTACAACCCCATATTAATATTAATTACATAAGTACTAATAAATAAAATATCTTGTTAGGTAGGTACATGAAATGAAACACACACATATTATTGTTAGTGGTTGCAAGCGCGACTACTGAGCCATGGGTCATGGGTTTGGTTCCCAGGTCGAGCAAGGTGATAATAATCTAGATCTGTGTCTGATTTAGGTACCTATAGCAGAAGGTTCGCCCCTATCACCTAATACATTGGGACTGAATCTGAAACCAGTCCAGAAGTACCATTCTCCCCGATCCCTCTACCCTTCGTTGGTGACAACATCAATGTTGTTGCTGTTAAGGTTGAGGATATAAATATCTTTAGTTTTACCGACTTCACAAAAAGGAGGAGGTACTATGTTCGGCTGTTTGTATGTTTTTTTTTTTGTATGTTTGTTCATCGAATACTCCGCCAATTGTCGACGGATTTTCAAAATTCTTTTTTTGTTCCAAAGTAGATAGTTCTGAAATGGTCCCACTGTCACCAAGTTAGGATCTGATGATGGGATCTTAGAGAAATCGAGGGCAACCCTCAAATTTTATAGGCTCACTTATTATTTTTCGCATATTTTATGAAGTATCTTGTGTACTTGCGTATGGTTGTCACCATCTCAGGTAGCTGGGCTGATGATGGAAGGCACAACTTCTTAACAGTAAGAAGTTACTCGAACAGGCAAGGACTGTTTTAGTAAATTGTTTTGATGTTTGATAGGGCATTTGCCACATTTGGTCTCATGATCATCAAGTCATGACCTGATGCTGCAGTCAGGATAGTCTGCAGAGTACCTAACTCCTCGACAACTAACAGCAGATATATCGTGTTTAGGCTCATTGAAAAGGACTCGATGTGTGAATAAACGTACTGTTAATGAGGAACACCGAAGTACATAAAGACCTGATGCTGAATCCAGGAGCATCAGAAAAAGTACCAACCTTGAAATTACAGCACCGTAGTCGTGTTTGGGCTCATTTTAAACAGGACTTAATTTTAAGTTCAATGCAATGTTGACATTAGTCTGGCCTGATGCTGCAGCCAGGATTATCAGCATCTAGTCTAAAAACATCAGGTCAGGATTTGATGATGGGATCCTGGAGAAATCGAAGGAACTCTTCAAATATTATAGGCACACCTATAGCGATTTGGGTATTTTTTATAGTAACTCGTGCATTTGCTCTCGGAAAGCACTATTTGGTGATGTGGAAATTGATGATGAAGACCACAGATGGCCACCGGAACTACTCAATAATATCTAAGTATTTCACGGGTTGCGATTCGATTACTTTAATATGGTTGCTAAGCAATTTATGCTCGTCACAATGTGAATGGTGATATGGAGCTGATGGTGGACCTGGAAAACTCCTCAACAATTAACTTCCCTGCATCGGGAAAAGCAATATTTTGTTTGTAAAAGGCGATGATCACTAGGCTATTGTAACTTAGATAAATTATAAGCAGACCCACTAAAAAGCGTGAAATAAAAACTTTTTAAGAAAAAAAAAACACTACAAAGTGAAAAATAACTTTAATTTCGGAAGTCGGTGTCTTTAGATCTGTATTTTAGTTTTTTGCCACCGACTTCCGAAATTAAAGTTATTTTTCACTTTGTAGTGTTTTTTTGGAAGTCGGTTTTTTTATATTGCACACCGACAAATTGAACATCTTATTACAGTTAAAAGTTTGCTGAGTAGCATAGGTAGGTACAAGTATGCTACTCAGCAAACTTTTAACTACACAACATTACTTATTATGGGCGATTTTAATGGCCATCATTATAGATGGGGTTCAGAAAACTGCGACAACTTTGGTATAGGCCCATTGATGAATAGGTACAGAGAGCTTAAACACCTCTTCTCACCTGTTTGTCAACACCCCACTCTTCCGGTCTTTTCCTCCGCATATGAGGTGGTCCATTTCAGGCCAAAGGTCGTTTTGGGACTTGGGTACCTATCTCCAAAAACTCTCAGGAGGTGACTTCGATCGGGCCATTAAAAGATATTGGGAGGGTTGGAATTTGTTTTATACGGACGCATCCCAATTGTCTTCAACAGGATGTACAGTCACGTCTAAAAGTATGTATACACTTGGCAATTTTCAATTGCGATTTTTTCGTGAAATAACGAATACAGCGTTGAAATACGACACTTAACATAAACCTATGGGTTCGAAAATACTATTTTCGTAATAACATAAAATTTCAAAAATAAAGGAGAAAATCGCCTTTGAATAAAGCCAAGTGTATACATACTTTTAGACATGACTGTACAGGTGTTTCTGCGTATTTTCAAAATTCAAAAATAACCTTCTTAGTCCAATGTCCACCAGAGACCTCAGTATTTACAGGGGAATGCATCGGTATCCTAGAAGCTATCGATTTCATTCTAACTCATAACATTAAAAATTCAGTCATTCTCTCAGATTCGCGCAGTAGTATTCAAGCTTTAGCATCTAAAATTCACAATAAATCATCTGTGACATCCTGAATTTACCATTTACTTGTTCGAACAACGGTTTAAACATTGAAATAGCTTGGGTTTCCAGTCACTCGGGTATAAGTGGCAACGAGTGTGCTGATTCGCTGACAAAATTTGCTATCTAACCCGGTGGATCGGAAGCACTACGTGGTGCATAGCTACGACTGACGGACTGACACCAAACATAAGCTGCACAACTCGTGGTCAGCAGTGTGGTAGTTAAGTTCGATGCTCAAGGGGGCGTACTACGCCAGTATTCAAGCCGACATCCAGCGGAAACCTTAGTTTTGTCCAGAAGAACTGTTGCAACCTTATGTAGACTGAAACTTGGCCACTGCTGCAGTCCAGTATTCTTAATAAGATCCGTGTTCGTGAGAGTTCCTTGTGCGAATGCGGTCTTGATGATGGTACTGACCACATCTTTTTCTCTTGTCCATTAAATTCCCAATCATTTGACTTGTATCATAAGCTTTCCAAAAATCCCTCTTCCTATTAACTTCCATTCCCTCTTGACTAACTTTTCTCCTAAACTTTATCCAAATCTTGTCTACTTTTTAACCGTCTTTAAAAAAGGAGGTTCTGTGTTCGACCCGTATGTATGTATGTATGTTTGTATGTCCGCGATTATCTCAAAAACTACTGAACCGATCATGCGCGGTCCGAGGGGGGGGGGGTCGTGGGGGTCATGACCTCCCCCAAAATCATTCAAGCTGTCGAGAGTCTGAATGTTTTACTATCCTTACTAACTTAAAACTGTACTTGAGCCACGAAAACCCCGATTGGCATATTCAAAAACATTCTCAGACATGGGGACTGCCGACTGAAGTAAAAACTTAAAACTATGAAATGACAGTGGGTTTTTTAACGCGCCTAATAAATATTTTCCTTTAAAAAGCCTGTTATAAAAATATAGAATCCAGGATTCAAGAGCGAGCGAAGCAAACTCGGGATATTGATGGGCACCCCGCTCGTACGTAAGGTTGAAAGGCTTAGGTAAGGCCAGATTCCAAAACCTAAACTGCTGTAAAACGAGTTTAAGCTTTTCGTCATAATCCGATAACGTAAGTTCTCTTTTTGTATGATGGGTAAAAGAAAACAGACTATTCAAGGTGGGGTGCTAAAATTTTCAGGCTCGCTACGCTCATTCTTGCTATTCACATTGTTTCTTGAGCTTTTCTTCAAAAGTCGATAAAGCAAGTAATTCCTAGTCTTTTTGGAATGATCGAAACTCGAAAGAAAATCGAACCTATCCGAAAGTGTGCAAAATTTTCGAGCTCGCTTCGCTCGCTCTTGCATTTTAGATTCTGCTAGCTGCTTGAGCTTGCCTGCACAAGTCGACAATGTCACTCCTATTTCTAATTGTAAATATAAAACAAAACCTAATCAAACAGAGGCAGGTTGTTAAAATTTTCGAGCTCGCTTCGCTCGCTCTCCCCACCCTACACAATCTACTGTTCTAATACATACGACGAATTTGGCAGCATTTAAGTAACAGTTTTAGTATGTAAAAGCTGCGTCCCTGAATAGCATAAGTAATGTGGAGCTGGAGATGTACATGAACCTTAACATATCATCACGCCTTTAATCCCCAAGGGTTGGGCAGGGGTGTACCTACCTTCATATAGTACTTCCCACATTTCGCCAGTTATTAAGTGAAATGTTATAGAGGGCGAGCCTACTGCCGCCAACCGGGCACAAATCCAGACTCCAGGCTGCTTCTGAGAAATTTCTGATGGAAAAACCCTTTAACACTTTACCCGACCCAGGAATCGAACCCAGCTAGGACCTCATGCTCAGCAGTAACGTTTGCGACCACTAGGCTAACGAGGAGATGTACAGACGCCAGCACATCAACCTACCCGAAAATGTCAAATTTTCTCAATCAACTTTGAACCTTATGCATTAGTGATAAAGTTGAAAATCTATTAAAGAAATTTGACAGATTGTAGTAGGTTGATGTGCTGGCGTCTGTACCTCCCTTAATATATTCCTCGGCACCCATGACCCCCCCCAAAATCTTGGGCTACGACCGCGCCTGGAACCGATTTTGATAATTTTTTCGTTAGTGTGATCTACATATTTTCAGGAAGGTTTTAGTATATAATACATTACGTAATTATTCTTATGTACGAAGTTATGTGCATAAATGTACTGCATCTCCGACAATTCTATACGAATTTTGATGATTCTTCGAGTCGTGTCTTCAATTCTTCAATGCACTAGTGTTAATTGAATGTGTGTAGGGTAGGTACAACTAAAAAGTGAAAAATAAAAACTTTTTAACAAAAAAAACAACCGACTTCAAAAAAAAAACACTACAAAGTGAAAAATAACTTTAATTTCGGAAGTCGGTGTCAAAAAACGAAAATGCGGAACCAACGACACCGACTTCCGAAATTAAAGTTATTTTTCACTTTGTAGTTTTTTTTTTTGAAGTCGGTTGTTTTTTTTTTTGTTATTAAACTTAAGGTGAATGCGCAGTAATAGACCGTGAAATTTAAATTTTCTTAGGTTTTTTGCAATTTGTAGATCAGTGTCAGGTTGTATCTTGATCAAAATATGATTTGCGACTATAATAGACATGTATTTACAGAATTGTAGTCATTAGAATCATTAATATAGCTCTTTAAGTTAGATTTCTACCATAAACACTTTTCCATACGAGATTTGTTCTTAACGGTAGAAATCTAACTTAGAAAACTATATTCATGATTCTAATTATTATAATTCTGTAAATACGTACCTGTTATAGTCGCGAATCATATTTTGATCAAGATACAACCTGACACTGACCTGAAAATTGCAAAAAACGTAAGAAAAATTGAATTTCGCGGGCTACAACTACAACATAAAATCAAATTTTAGTTTGGTGTGTAGTAATAATAACTTTATAAATATGTAGATTTGTGGTGTTTTAAATGTATATATATATATATATTCTTCTTTTTCTTCGTCCTTTTAGCTACTGTTTTTGTAACACGAAGTGCAAAGTTCGACGGCTCACCTCGCTGTACTGCCGTTGGCAGAATAGTCTAAGTCGACATCGGCTAAGTTGCAAAAAAAAAAAAAGTAATCTGTGGTCTGATGGTGCGTACAGACCGGCCCAACGAACGCCAAACGATGGATATTTATCGTTCGCCAGCGTTGGCTTCCGCACGCTCGTTGGAGTTCGTTAATACGTCCAAATACATTTAGTGCTCGAACGAACGTTCGATCAAATAGCTCGATTTCTTTGATGTTACCGCCACGCTTCGGATCGCCGACACACGCCAACGAGCGATCGTTGGCATTCGCTAAGCCGTCCAGATTGCAGCAACGAAGGTCAACGAAACCCGTTCGTTGGCGTTCGTTTGGCCGGTCTGTACGCACCATGAGACGCTTAGTGAGTTAGTGTCTAGTGACATAAGTGACATTTCTTTTCAAGGTTATGTTGTGTGTGATACGTAAACAAAACTAGTTTTTTATCAATTAAATTCAATAAATCTAATAATTTTTAGGCAACAAAATGAAAAAAGAAGGTATAAAACACATATCTAAAAAAGAATTAACTGTAAAAGCGATAAATAAATTTTCACAATATTATGCCTATTTTACATTACAGAAGTACAAGAAACCTTTCTAAAGATTTTGAGAGAAGAAGAAGATATATCAGCAGGAGTGGCTGCTATTAAAACCCTCTTAACTGTAATAAAAATCTACAAAGGTTAGTACATAAAACCACTTGCATCAGCCATTGGGGCACTTCAATAATTTATCATTTATTCTCTCTTCACAAAGCCGACTTAAAGTTAATGGTACAAAGAATGTTTCAATAAAAAAAACTGTAACTGATTGTCCGAAATATTTCACTTAACACCATTGCTATTCACTGCAGGTCCGCTAACATCTGCAAATGTGTTTTAAGAATGATGACATGGGAGTAAAATAAATTAATAGATATTCATTGGGCCAACAATTTAACATTATATAAAAAAGTTTCAAGGTCGACTGAGAGTGATGTTACAGCTGCTGCTAATTAACAACATGATAATCGCCATTTCACCTTTCCACCACCACCGCTATCACATATACAGTCCCCAAAACAGATAAGTATCCAGCCAGGGTTGTCGCATATAGTTAGTTTCGTAGGAAACCAATAGATGTTTTCGAATTAAATTAAATTTGTTAAATGAACTGTTTGTTTTCTATTAATTAAATAACTGACATGACACCAGTCAGTATTACCTAATTAAATAACTAACTATGGTACTAAATTAAATGACTAACTATACAAATAAATAAAAAATCAAAAGTACACTTGGCATCAAGTACTTGTCCGCATGACTGTCATCCGGAAACATGCCCAAAAGACTGACAGACTTTATTAATAATTAACCTTTGGACCGCCACATAACAAAATCAAAAACATGCTCTTGGTGCCAAGCTATGAATTACCTACAAAAGTCTGTCATGTAGTTGTGACTATACATGACTGTGGTGAAGGGCTAAGAAATAACAGCCACACGATTCGATCGATCAGGTTAAGCTATGCTTGCCGCGGTTGGTCCGTGGATGGGTGACCACCTTTACTTACCAAGACCCCTCCGTGCCTTGGAAAGCATGTTAAGCCGTTGGTCCCGGCTGTCATTCATGGATCTTTGACAGTCGTTACGGGTCGTCAGAAGCCCGAAAGTCTGACAACCAGTCTTACCAAGGAGTATCGTATTACCCAATAACTGGGTTGTGGAGGTCAGATAGGCAGTCACTCCATGTAAAATACTGGTATTGAGCTGCATCCGGTTAGACTGGAAGCCAACATAGTTGGGAAAAGGCTAGGCAGATGATGACATGACTGTGGCGGTCAAATTAAATTTTATACAACAACATGAACACATGTGTGAGTACTATGTACACACTATAAAGCTACCATTTACTGGGTACGTCTTTCATTGACTTGAATGTGCTCTGGCGTCTGAGAGTATGTCATGCTCACTCAAATGTCTCGCTGATGGTGGCGCATGTGTTGGATCATTTAGCTCCCTTCAAAATGGTTGAGCTGAATGGTGCTGATGCATGCGTCATGTTCGTGAACGGGCGCCGTCAGTAGGGACTGGTCATCTCTTTGCTGCCATGGCTTATTTTAATTTATTATTTGAATTGTTGTTTTTTTCTCATCTTTTCATTATGGACGCTTTTAACGTTCTGCATCGTTCTCACATGTATAATTTTTAACATGAATGATGTAACCAAGACTTTGTAACCACATTATTTTGATTTAAAAGAGTGTCCATGGAGTTTCTTGCCCGTTCTTCTCCATAGGTACCTACGCTTTGGAATGGGCGACTAGCTTCAACATGAAGAATGAAACAAAAAAAAATGAAGCTAGTTGAGCTTCATTTTTTCTGACTGACTGACTTCTTGACAATTCAAAAGTGCCTGTAAATGGTTTAATTGAAATAAATGCTTTGAGTTTGAGTTTGAGTTTTACAAAAATCCTTTGGTTTCTTACTAAATTTCTACTGGATGACCATGGTTACTTATATCTTTTAGTGACCATACCATCTACCTTGCTTTACTCTCTGTGCATTTACACTCTTTCTTTTATTCTAGTTGCACCCTCTAAGGGACAGAGCATGCATGATATAGTTGAATGTCCCATGATCTAGGTATGTTTTAATATTTATCTTACCAGTGGCAACAGTGAGAGAGCTGGATCTGAACCTGCAGTTAGCGGTAGATGCTATGAAGAACAGTGACCAGCCCGTCACGGCCATCTCCTCAGGATGTGAACTGTTCATGAGGTTCATCACATTCGCTAAGCTTGATGTTAAGGTAAATTAAGTGATAAGTGTATTAATTGATTTAAAACTTGTGAATAAAATTGCAGTGAGTGTACATTTCAAAGTATGTAGCTAACTTTATTCTGATAATAAGTATACTCAGTTTGTCTGTCTAATGGTCTGTCTCTCACAATCGCACTAATCACACTATCACACTAATATTATAAAAGCGAAAGTTTGTGAGTGTGTGTGTGTGTGTTTATGTGTTTGTTACTTCTTCATGCTCAAACGGCTGGACCAATTTGGATAACATTTTGTATGGAGGTAGCTGACACCCTGGACACCCTGGATTAACATATAGAGTACTTTTTATCCCGATATTCCCACGGGATCGACATTTACGCGGGTGAAACCGCGGGGCGCAGCTAGTACTCCATATATGTCAAAGCCAGTATTTTAACTATTAACAATATTATCAGACTGTCCCACTGCAGGGCAAAGGCCTCTTCTCATTTTAATTAACACATTTTATTTGTAGCATCTCTTATTAAATAATTAACAGCGGTGTACAGGTCGCGCAATGGTTCTAGATCGCTCGAAGAAAGTAGAAGGGGCAATCGGCGCATGTGTACAACCGCGCACTGAAATTCTTAGCGTGTTATTAAGGGATTTTTTGCGATTGTACACATGCGCCGATTGCCTCCTCTACTTTCTTCGAGTGATCTAGAACCATTGCGCGACCTGTAATTGTGTAACACACTAACAGTAGGAATAACTTTCATTTTGACAGTTCAACAACATTCATTGTGTAAATTACGTTGTTGAGCAGATACATTTTTCCAACAAATGAAGCAATGGATTATCAATATCCTTCAAAATCATTCAGATTGGGATTGATAGTGTGTTACGCAATTACGGTGCAGGTCCTGACCTGAATGGTTATTCCATCTCTTTGGTATAACAACTCTTTGGATAACCTTTTACTTATGAGTAACCTTTTAATTCCAGTCTTTTGACGAATGTGAGCAAATCATGCTGCAAAGAGGTCACATATTCCTAAACGCTTTACTAGAAGCAAGAGGGAAGGTTGCCAAACAAGCCACAATGCCTATATTTGATGGATGTGTAAGTATCAATGTTTATGAAGTTGAGTGTCACAAAATAAAAATTTGCTAAGATTTTATTAATATTACGGCTTGAGAAATGTACAAATAGCAAATAGAATATATACTTTCATTATAATTTACTTTCGAGCGAGCAGTGGGGGCCGCGAGTAGTTGTGGCCCAGTGGTAACTGCCCTGACTTACGAGTTGTAGGTCGTGGGTTCGAACATAGGCAAGCGCAGTACTTTGTGTAAATAATTTCATTACCACTGCTCTCAAAACATCGTGAGGAACCCAGCACGTCCTAGAACCAAAAATTCGAAGACATGGGACATTTACCATTACACACTGGGCCCGGATGGTAGATCATATGATCATAGCCCACTCTCTCTCACACATAGAGGAGGCCCCTGTGTCCCAACAGTGGGAACATTTTAGGCTGATTATGCTTATTGTACTTTCAATTACACTTTTCATTCCTTTGATGAAATTTATTTTTCCATTTTAGAAAATTTTGACCCACTCCAGGTCGAGGGTCGTACTGCAAGCTATGTTGGAAGCTGCAAAAGCCAACAAAAGATTCAAAGTCTATGTCACAATGTCTTGTCCAGACAATAGCGGGTAAGATGTTTTTGTGTTAATAAAAATTGAGTATTTTTCGCATTATTATACTAACAAGTTCCTAATTGTACAGACGCCAGCACATCAACCTACTACAATCTGTCAAATTTCTTTAATCGATTTTCAACTTTATTACTAAAGCATAAGGTTCAAAGTTGATTGGGAAAATGTGACAGTTTCGGGTAGGTTGATGTGCTGGCGTCTGTACACAAGTCACAGTCTTGTTACATGTCTCTTATTTGTACGCAAAAAGCAAAGGCATTTTAATTCTGAGAATCGTAACTAAAAAGTATTGTTAAAGTAATTGGAACTGATTTATAACCATAAAAATAGCTGGGAGCAATAATTAATTATTATTAAGCTTTGGAGATGTCAAACGCCAAAAAATAAATAATAATAATCCTCTATAAATTGCCACTCAAACCTTAGCCTAATAAGTTTTATTTCCATATTCTGCTTTAGTCCTACCAATCAGGGATTGTCCTTGGGTGCACTTGCATGGTGCATCCTTACATAGTATAAACCAAAGTCGCCGAAATGTCTATACGCGCATAACTTCCGAATGACTGCACTAAATTGGATAATTATTTTTTTGTTGTGTTCGGTATTGCCAGGACAACGTTTGTATGAAAGAAAATTTCGGAAATTCGAAAAAAAAAATTGCACCCGTGCGAAGCTGAAGCGGGTCGCTAGTACTGGAATAATCGTCAGTTGGCGCCTCATTCCATTTAAAATTGTCTAAGTAAGGGGTTTCTGCGAATTGGCTTCGGGCCCTCGTGCGCCTTCCAAATAACCGGTACCCCATGGCGCGGAGATATGTACAAACACATTTATAAAAATAATAATACCAAACCAATACAGGGTGGCAGGAACAGCGAAGCGCAACCTGTTACAAAAAAAAATCTACGCTAGGGGGTCTAGAATCATGTGCTAGGATTGGTTCGGTTGCTGCTAAGATTCATAGTTAGTTTGCTCGTCGATGTAAGATTACATTAGCGATTTATTTGCCAAAAATGTAAACAAATACACAATAAAGTTCAGTTTACGCTACAACTTCAAACATTTTTATAACTTTTTCAATAGCGCTAGTCACTTTGAAATCAACCATAACCATTAAAATAAAGTTGATATTTGTTTAACTTTAAATAATATTAATTTGAAACATAAGTTTGAATAGACTTTATGCCACCTATATTGTTTCATTGCAGAGCAAATAATATTTTTCTGAAACAATTTGATTTTATTTCCAGTGTATTGATGCACAAGCAGCTAGAAGAGGCTGGTATCGACGCGACCCTCATCCTAGATGCGGCTATCGGCTACATCATGGAGCAAGTGGACATCGTCATGGTTGGAGCTGAAGGCGTCACTGAGAACGGCGGGATTATAAATAAAGTAAATCACATATACTTGAAGCAAAAGAACTAAAGATAAAGCGCTCTTAGATTTTCAACCATTGGCGCTGAGCCGTGTTGAAAATCCAACGACACTTCAATTTAGGCATTAATTTATGTGTTGCCTAGTGTTAGTGAAAACCAGCAAATGATTGTGTCGTCCTCCTTATTTTCAATATAGCGCTTTTCGCCTTCGGATTATTTAACCTTTTAACCGCCTACGTCGGATTAATCCGACAAATATTTTCGTGCCCATTCCGCCAGAGTCGTATATGTATATACGACCAAATAACACATCTCGTTTAATCTGTATTATTATTATATCATCACAGCTCGTTTCATCGGTATTAATTTTACGTTTTTTTTTTTTTTTTTTCTCGGGCGCTGGGGTCACGACAACTGATATAAGTCGGGCGGTTAAAAGGTTAAACAAAGCTGGTAGCTGATTTTATTTTTCACCTACCTTAAACCTGTCACCTGTCTTAAAGACTACCTTTAATGCAAAGCTACAGCCACATTAAACTCGTCGGCGTTGCCAGCAGCTGACTAGACGTAGGATTTACTGTAATTGGCAGGAATTAACTCCTCGTGCTTCCCAGTCGCACCTTTCTGTGACAACACACCTCGTGGTACCCTATCATACGCTTTCTTCAGATCATAGAACACCATGTACAGACGCCAGCACATCAAGCTACCTGAAAGTCTCAAATTTTCCCAATCAACTTTGAACCATACGCTTTAGCGATAAAGTTGAAAATCTATTAAATAAATTTGACAGATTGTAGTAGCTTGATGTGCTTGCGTCTGTACATGTTTTTGTGTGCACGTCTGTACTTCCCATAAGAGTGACTTCCAATTTCTCGACCAGCACTCTAATTGCGTAACACACTATTAATCGGAATCAGAATCATTTCGAAGCCAATTGCTAATCCATTGCTTCATAAGTTCGAAAAATTTGTCTGCTCAACACGTAAATAACGCAATGAATGTTGTCGAACTGTCAAAATGAAACCGATTCCGATTGAATTGCCCCGCTGGCATAAACCCAAACTGATTTAGGGTTATCACAATTAAATCAAAATTGCCAGCTTTTCAAATTGCATATTTTATATTCATTGTGTTGTATCTGTCTGTGTTTTTGTTACAGATTGGGACTTACTCAATAGGAGTGGCAGCTCTAGAACTTAAAAAGCCAGTGTATGTGCTGACGGAAAGCTTCAAATTCTCTAGAATATATCCTTTGAATCAGCGAGATCTATCTAACGAATTCAAATACTTATCAGGCGTTATTAAATCTGGCAAAGATTTGACGAAAGAACATCCTCTAGTAGACTATATGCCGCCCGCATACATAACGTTGTTATTTACAGATCTAGGAATATTGCCACCATCGGCAGTTAGTGACGAACTAATGAAGCTGTATTTGTAAATGTGTTTTGGTGACATAAAATCTTACTAATGAAGCTGTATTTGTAAAAGTGTTTTGGTAAAATAAAATCTATTTGTACGAAGTTAGTTGATTTTAATCGGTTGATTCGCTTGTTGCTAGACTAGAATGGATATTGAATTGGCACTCCATTCGTTTTATACTCCATGGTGCAATTTGATGATTACAGGGAAAAAAAAAAGAATAAATTCAAAAAGGTCTGGCACTTTAATATTGTACGAAATATATTTACACAGTTTTGATAAAATGTTCAATTAAAATACTAGACTGCCTATACATTTATATCTCACTTTTTGTTAAAATATCAATTAATCATAACATGCACTTACTAGGCAAGGAATAAACATATTACTTAAAATATCTAATTGTTACACTCTGTGGAAGCATTAAACATATCACAAACATGTCCTTTATTGCCAGAATTATTATTTAAAATATTATAATTATTATTTTTAATTATAAACGACTTATGACAAAATATTCAAAAGGCATTATGGAAGCACTGTTAAAACCGTAAGGAAACATACCTACATTTCGTTATATTTATTTCTTTTAAATCAATTTTAAATTCTCAACAATAACATAAAACTTCGATTTAGGTAAATATTTCTAAAACAATTAACATGGTTCTCTATTTTACATTTGCTAAATTAAAATAATAAGTATTTATTGGTTACCACTCGAGTTAAAATGTAGTTAAAAGATAGCAATGATTACATTATTAAAAAGTTGCCAAGTATGGTAGTTAGAAGTTCTTAAGGGAACCCTAATGAATGCCTCTTTCTTACCACAATCCTTACAAAACTTACGGCATCTAAAAACCTTACATTTGATGCCATAAAAATCCAAGATAATTTTACATACACAAACTACATTATTCTTATAATTGTACTTGAAATAAAACATACCTACGTAGATATTCAGTCAGAGCTGATATTATACTGTACTTACTACTTAGACTATTATTTCTTTCTATTGCTAAAGTACCATTCTTAAGAGATCAACGCTTCAACACTACTTAGAAAGTCACTTACTAGTGCTTTCATAAGTATACCAGAAGAAACAAAAGGGTGTCTAACGTTTGCTGCCTCGACATGAAATGATTCAGACATTCATTTGGTAAACTTAGCCAGGCCATAATACTTGGTCATACAAGCTGCCTCGTGCCAACTGGTTAAGCTAACCAGATGTAAATTCAAGGAAATTAATTGTTAAGCAAATTGACTACCAGCTTAAATTGTCCGTAATTAAAATCACAACTGTCATTCTTTGGCAGCTGTATGAAATAACATGGCAAATTGACGTAGGATTTAAATTTGTTGACAAATAATTTCCCTGGCTGATACTACTAAATTCCCCAGGTGAATACGATAGCTATTATCTGAAAGTTCTGTTTACCTTACAAGAGATCTAATAATCTTGCAAGGAGTGATTGCACAACTGCCCAATCTCCTTTATTTTTAGAATGACAGCCTTGCACAAAGGTAATATCGTTTCTTTTTGTCCCCATTGCCACTTCTGGATATCTCAACACTTCCATAACCATTACAACACATTACAATAACATCTTAAATTTCATAGAGCAGATACAATATTATTACAATTAACACAGATATTAATATATTTCTACAAATACTTAATTATTACAGTAATCAGTTGCCTATTGCATAATGGAAAATGAGTAGAAACGCACTTAACATTATATCTTTACATAATTGAATGTATATAAAATTATTATTAGCAAAAATAACCTAATAATTTAAAATGCTTCTACTTAAAAATAACATGTCAGGTTCGCGTATTTCCCTTTCCGTGTTCAACTGGCGACACCGGTCTCGCGAAATCAACACGCTTTTGTTTTACTACGGAATTCTACGAGCCCGTGTTCAATTCGCGTCAACTGAGCATGCTTTTGCGATCAAGCAACGTTAAAAGAAGTTTTACAAAATAGTGTGCAATTGAATTGAACACGGTTTTTTAACCTGTGATGTACCACTCAATAGACATAAAACCTATTTAGTCTAATATGATAAACACTTTTTTTTTTTCATCCTATGTCATCCTATGTCGACGGAGCCCCGCTTCGCGGGGCCCCTATTTCTGTGTAAAGGGTTTAAAGTAACCTAACCAAACCGAACCTCGGGGTGCCCTTCGCTTGCCCTTGCATCCTATGGCGTTAAACCATACCCAGCGCCACTTGATCACAAAGGCGTGCTCAGTTGACGCGAATTGAACACGGACTCGTAGGATTCCGTAGTAAAACAAAAGCGTGTGGATTTCGCGAGACCGATGTCGCCAGTTGAACACGGAAAGGGAAATACGCGTCAGGTTCACAAATGTCCACTTCTGGAATTTGCAAAGGTTACCTAAAATGTTATCAATGAGGTCGAAGTCAAACCGAATCATGTTACATTAACATCTATCCACATTACCTACCCGACTGTACATCATCCTAGGGCTTACAAAACAATATAATTGACAACATTTCAAACCTGACACGACCTTAAAACAAAAATACTAGGTATTTCTTTATTTTCGTATCCTGAGTTCAAATATATTTTTATTTTATTTTTTTATTTCTAAATTTCTGAGAAAAAAAATATAAATCGAAAAACATGTGATGTCGTCACATAAACGGTAGTTACCTTTGCGCATTCCAATGTCTTTGATTGAAAACATTACATCAAACAAGACATGTCAATGTCACCTAAGAAGTGTAACTAGAAAACAACTAAAAACTGAATTGAATTCAACAATATTTTTTCCTATCAACTCGACACGCTGCTTACTGTTAATATTATCAATTTTTGATTGATATTTTGCCAATAAAATGGATCCCAATGAAAAATATACGCCAATGAAGGAACCAAAACAACGACTGAGACAAGTGACATCTAACAGTTTTTTTGACGGGTCACAATAAAGCAAAGGTAATATCGCCATTCTACCGTCATCTGGCACTTACGTCTTTTTAGAATACACCGAATTTCAAAGTTAAAATTATGAATGAAAAGTACATAATTTCGAAAAACGAAAAAATATGGGTGCCCTAGATTTGAATTTACTTTTATATTACGTAATAATACATGCAGGTTAAAAATATGAAATGTTGTCAATTATGACGACGTCAAAATCCTGATCCACGTAGCATTCGGATGGTAGTGTTACCTATTGTAAATATTATCGATAATTGTGTATATCTGGTGGAAATGTGGTCTCTTCTCCGCCTCGTACTCCCAGCAACGCAGCATCAGGGCGTATACGTCTTCTGAACAGCCTTCCGGAGCCGGCATCCTAAAACCTGGGAAACAATAGAAAGATCTGAGCGTTGTTTATGATATTATTTGGTGATGTTGCACATTGCTTATCATCAACCTAGGATAGAAGTAACCAATTAGGCGGGTAGCCATAAACCAACTGCTTTAGCAGATAGCAGATCTGCGGGGTAATTGCGTAACCCACTTTCATTTTGACACTTCAACAACATTCATTGCGTTATTTACGTTGTTGAGCAGACCATTTTTTTAAATATAATATTATGAAGCAATGGATTAGCTTCCTTCAAAACGATGTGATATGAGATTGAAAGTGAGTTACGCAATTAGGATGCAGTATCTACATACCTGTATCAATCTTCTCCCGTGCGCGCGAGTTGCTCATGCCTGCGTAGGGGGTGTCGCCCTTGGAGAATATCTCCCACATCAGCACGCCGTAGCTCCATACGTCGCACAACGACGTATATTTACCTGAAAATTATTTCTATTAACAATAATCTTCCTGTAATAGTCAATTAAGACTGGATGAGGATCCAGGTACCTGCTGGAGACAGAGCAAGACAACTGCCCAAACAGTAGGTAGTACTCGGGTTGCCGGTGTGCTGGGAAGACCAAATAACCAAAGCTGCCACAGGACTTTGAGTAAGTATCTGGGTCTCATTGGTAGACTAGGGGCAAGAGAGCCAGCTATTGCCAATCAAAACAAGTGACTGCTTTTCACAGTTCTCTCAAAACAACTCACCGAAATTAAGTGCTTCTGGGGCCGTCCACTTGATAGGAATCTGCTTCATGCCTCCCGACACGATATACTCCTCTTCCTCCCTCGACATTCCAAAATCTGATATCTTTACAATGTTGTCGTCTCCCACGAGGCAGTTCCTGGCTGCTAAGTCACGGTGGATGCAGTTCTTGGACTCGAGGTAGCGCATGCCGCCGGCCGCGTCTCGGCACATCGCGAGGAGGGAACGAGCGCTCAGTGTCGCTGCTCGCGTCCGGAGGAATGTTAGGAGTGAACCACCTGGGGAGAAAAAGAAGGTAAGTAATGCTGAAGACCGATGTTTTGAGGTTTTGTAAGGTAGATCTTGGCGTGGGATTTTTTTTAGACACCCATTGCATTGATGATGCCGTTGCGCCTATCCATGACTTGCAGCCATATTTCAGAGGTGTCTGGAAATGGGAAAGTAATTAAGTATGAAACATTGAATTACATTTGCATTTATTATCTCGACTTTTTTATTTTTTTGACGTTACTGTGCCAATAGAGTAGGTATACCTACTTACATCGGGTATCTATATTTCTAGCTAGGTAATAGAGTTTGTTTTATCAATGTCCTAAAAGTAATTTAGGTAGGTAGGTACGTGAAACAACAATAAATCATAACACCGCGACACTTTATTATCAAAATGTGCAGATATTTACAGTGAAAGCTACCATAGCTTAATTTTAAACGCATGTTTCACCCACTCAGCATGAAATCGGTCTAGACACCCACACGCTGGGTTTTATAAACATGGCAATGACACATCTCACGGTAAGCTATGCTTAAATGTAGGTGCAGTTACGTAAATACAGTTCTCAGTTGGTACTAGGGTTTGGGAAGTCTCGACTGTCTCAAAGTCTCGGGACACGAGACAACCCACGATCGAAGTCTCGGGACTTCGAGACTTCTCAGAATGAAATTAGAATCGAGTTAATTTTGGTTCAGATGTATAAAAAAGAGGAATTTTAGGAAAAATCAACACATATTCAGTTTATGATAATAAATTCTTATAATTATAAAACAAACTTAGTAATCATACTAATCATGAATAATTTACTTATAAGCATTATCTAGTACTTACTTAGTATCTAATTCTAGTCACTGGTCGCAATTATTTTAATCAGAGATCATTATTTTGTTTCGTAATAAAATCTACTAAATATTATAAAACAGACCAGCAAAAAATATGGATGTCACGTGATCAATTTTGAACGTTAATATCTCAGAAACGTGACGCTTTACGAGGTTTGGTCCTGTAAAATTTTCTGTAAGTATCATGCGTGGCAGCCATTTTGAAAAAAAAAAAACAAAATGGCGTGACAGTACCTATGTATGCCAGGCTCCATATAAAAATCGTCAATCCCCTTTACAGAAAGTCCCGGGATTTGGAGACACGAGATTCGACTTCCCGAGACTCAAACCCTGGTTGGTACCTATAGTTCTGATTTCATGGACGAACTGGCCAACCGTTACTATGTAGGTAATGAATTTATAATAAAACAGGGAATGTGTTCTTTTGCCCAAATGATGGTATGTCTGGCTAAGGACCATCAACGCAGGCGGGTTAACTGAAGGCATATACAGCATAACATATACCTATGGGCATAAAGGGGTCCAGTGTACCTATTTATAAACAATGATTAAAGTTAAGTGACGTTCAAACGCCAAAAATGTATGGATAAACAGTCGCTAATCAACGTTTATGAATAAAGGGGAAAATATCTGAAGTTAGACCTAGGTACCTATTGCCTACACCTTCAAAGAAAATGATAAATAAGGAATTGGGTCAAGACAGGAAATGAATCTGTCAACAAAATGTATCACTTCCACCGCTTTTCTTTCCACCATACCTAATGACGCAAGACATTGTAAAAATAAATGCATATTTTTATAACTAAGAGGTGCCATTAGTATTTTTATCTTCAATGAGAAATCAACTGGAAAAGTAATGCTATGTTTAGCTTAGTTTAATCGTAGGTCGCCCACGCTGAATCTAAACTAGATACATTCCTCATTGACTTTAACGAACAGCTACAGAGTCAGAAAATGTACAGATGGGAAATCTGTTTATCATTTAGGCCCTATTCAGTGCTCTCCTGACGGTCAGGACTGACATCGGTCCGCCGTAGCTATCGTCATAGAAACCATGCGTGCATTCATTCAGAGCAGCACTGACCGCGTCCGCAAACGGACGCATAGTGCGTCGTACGCACTGACCGTCAGTCCTGACCGTCAGGAGAGCACTGAATAGGGCCTTAGTCAAAATAATGAGTTTTAATGGATGAAGCATTAAACACGAACAATGAACCAAGATAATCATAATAATATTTCTCTCCGGTTCAACAACCTATACCTAACTATTATATTGATGTACCTATATTGCAAACTTGGAGTCCAGGAAAGTTGAGGAAAGTCTCGCAAAATAAGCCAATTCAATGATAGCTAGACATGAAATCACAAAAAAGAAATTGCGACTAAGTACTAAAAGAGTATTTCAATCTTATTTTTTTCCAGCTTACGATTACCTCAAAAACGGTAAAAAGTGGACATTTTTGGAACGCTAACTAAACTGTACCGAAAGTCATAAAACATTTTTTAAAGTCACTTTCGAGAGTTTAAATCACACTAGTAAGTATTATAAAGACGGAAGTTTGTTACTTCTTCACGCAAAAAGGGCTGGACCAATTTTGATAATTGGTATGGAGGTAGCTAATCCCGATATTCCCACTGGATCGATACTTATGCGAGTGAAACTGGGGAGCGCAGCTAGTTTAAAAATAAATCTTACCTGGCACAAGTTCCATGACAATCATGATTGGCTGCTTTTGCACCGCTATACCGATCAGCCTCACGATGTTGGGATGTTGGTACTGCTTCAGAATCCGGCCCTCCTGCAGGAAGGTTCGCTTCTGTTCGTCCGGCAATGCCACTCGGCAGGTCTTGACTGCGACTTCCTGATTAGTGCTCTTCAGCCGAGCCTTGTAGACGTCACCGAAGTTACCCTGGTGAAGGAAAATGATAATTTCATTTGGGGAAGAGAGCCATTTTTGGAATGATAACTACAAGGCGAACAAGCGCTCGCGATACCCTCTAGGTAGATGAACTGGAGGCCTGTCGCGAGGGCTGTTTCGAGGAGAAATAGGCGGTGGAAGAGTTCCTGGAAGGATTTGGGGAGACCTTTGCCCAACAGTAAGTACCAATAGCCTAAACAAAAAAAAAACTACGAGGATAGTAAGAATCTATGGACAATGTTAGCATAATATGGTGCTTATGGCACCAAACGTACCGACCTGGCAATTAAAACGAAAATGAGAATTGTTAACCGGCAGCTCTCTGCAGTAAAGTCATATCAGAACCTAGTTGCCGGATAATTATAAAGTAAGCGAGATCTAACGCCCTGTCTGTACCACTTTCGAAATCAAATTTTAATGGCCACAATCAAGTACTATTCTTACTACGATAAATTACGTCCTCACCAATAAAAACGCAACTAAAAACTCTTATCTTCACGTAATAATAGGAACGGAAACTATTATTATTCAATAAAGTACCTAATTTAATGTGACGCATTACTGTAACATTGTTGCAATAAACTTAAAATCCAAGCATTGCCACGGTATTAAAGTTAGTGATTGTGTCACAATGTCAGGTCGAACAATAAGTTCTATTCCTGGAAGGTCACGGTAGCCATTCGACCTTCAATATCTAAGGAACACAGGTAAACTATAAATAATCTATACTAATTATAAAGCAGGAGAGTTTGTTTAACTTGAACTCCCGGTCCGATTTTTATATATTATAGCCCAATTCTTGAGGAAGGCTATAGGCTACTTAACATCACGCTAGGACACTTTGGAGCCGAGCCAAAACCAATCGTGGGGGCAGGCGATGCCAAGCGACAGGGTGGGTCGGGGGAACAAGAAACTTCACGCGGACGAAGTCTCAGGCAGAAGCTATTCTGCCTGAGACTTCGTCCGTGAAGTTTCATTCACTTATAGGTACGTAGCAGTTAGGTATCTATCGATTCTGACTATCAGACAGCGTGTAGAAATAGATGCGTGGATTACTACCGAAATTGCTGACCCGAATACCCACCCTAGCGGCCTTGCCAATTGACCCCAAAAGCTCCCGAAGCTGATTTCGTGTGCTTGTTTTTTAATTCTGCTTGTATTCTAAATCTACTTTCAGCCTAATAAGCCATGAGCCCTTTCAGCATACAAAGCTAGGCATACCTACATCATAATCATGCATCAATGATCGAGCCTCCTAAAATGTGTCAACCATAGTCTATCCCTCAATTCTAGCTTCATCTTTGGGATGGCAACGCGCCTGTAAAGCCTCTATTGCAGATGTCCATAGGTGGCTGTGACCACATGTGAAGCCCCCTGCTGGTAGAACTGTTCTGTTCAACTCCTGGGCAAAGGCTTCAACTCCTTCCATCATTCGCCATTCCGCGAGCTTCCTCCTTTCAGTTTTGACATCAACAAGTAGAACAAGAAAAAAAACCTGTTTCTGAACCCTGTAATAACATACCCTGCCAATCTTGTCTAATAGCTGCACATCATCATTGTTGAGCTCCCAGTTCTCTCTGGGAACTGCTCGACGCAGCAGGGCTCCGGATCTTGCTGTGACGGGCACCCCGCTTGTTCGCTGCCAAGCTATCAGCTCGGCTACTGAGGGGAACGCTGCTCCTTCGAAACGATAGTGACCCTGGAAGAAGAAAGGCTTTTGTAACATTTGAAACTTACTACTTGTATTTATTTTGTCTTTTCATGGGTGTTGTCCTTTGTAATGTGTATTGACTTCAAATTTCGTAGGTACCTACTCCTCTACTTCGATCGAAGGTATGTATCGGTTAATTTAAAGTATACAGGGTGACGGGAACAGACGCGCTATGCGCGGAGAATTCAGCACATGATTCTGAATGATTTTGATGATTGCTGTTCATTGAAATGTACCTATGTTGCATTCTGACCGCGTAGGTGCACTTTTCTATGAAACAGCTGTTTTATTTTTATTTCTATAGCCATTTAATAAATATTAAGTTCGTCACAGTCGTCACTGCATCAATAATTATGCACCTGTGCAGTATCCAACGCATTCTTATCAACTTAGTATTACAGAAAAAGTAATTGTGTCTCATTAGTAGTTAGTAAACAGTTGAGCCACGTATAGTGTATATGTATACTGTGGTTGAGCTACTATAGGAACGTTGTTATTTGCGATTAAATATTCGAGTTAATTGAGTCTTGAATGCACTGATTGAGAGTAATTTTTGTATACATGAGGGTACCTATTTTGATGTAATAATTGTGCTCCTTCATGGCTCCTACAAATGTTTTTTTTGCCAACTATTTTGGTAGAATCAAGATCGATCGATTAAATACATGTTCAACGGCCTGCAACTAACATGACCCCATTATTTCGACTTGATTATCTGAATTTGGTCAGATCAGCAACAATCAAACCAAAATATTCAATGTACTTATAAATAAATCAAATAAAAAGTACCTATAACAACTTTTCGCAGAGTTGACCTCATAAAGTTTTTAAGATCCCATTAAATAAATAATTGGCGAATCGTGACATAAGAAGCACCTCAAATTCGGAGAAACCGTAAGATACACTAATTGACACGAAGCAAACTCATTTATGAATCATATATTTGAATATAAACGAATCGAGGAAACCATTACGCTCTATTACTGCAGAATATTAAAGAATCTGTATTTAGAGTTCGAAGCATCCATTTGCCGAATGTTTGTTGGAGATTTGCATTCAACATTCAAACCGGTTTGGGACGATTCTTGATCCATATACTTAACACACAAAAAACATTCCACATAACAGGTGTAACTAGTAATCTTTTTTGTAACACTACTTTTGGAGCCTGAATGTTTTACGAGTCTAGAAAGGTCAGGGGCCTTGGTATTCAAATCCTCTAGAATTTCTTGTTGCTAAGCATTTATACAATTTTTATAACAGTAAGGCTACGTTCTACAGCACGTGTTTGCAGTAAAGGCTGTATTCACACGACAATATGCCGCCGTTGATACGGATTAAAATCAAACATTGTCAAAAACGTGCTATTTATTTCGTGTGAACCTATCAATCCTACAAAAAACAATGATCTGAACGATCTGCAAGTTAACATACTAATAAAAACTACTCGTATTGATCATACGAACCTCAGGAGTCGTCTGTACAATGAAGTGTTTGTGCTGTCCCCAACACACGGACAACACCAGTTGCCTCGCGTGGTTCCTAGTAGTCTCCCGCACCAGGTAGTCGCCATCAGCCCTCAGAAGCCTCACCACCTCTTCACGAGGTAGCACTCCGTGGAACCACTCCTGCTCGACCAGAGTTCGCTCTGTCTCACTCACAGACACCTGCGAAGACAGGAATATAAGTAAGACACGTAATTATTATGTTATGCCACGTGTACCTAGCGAGGTGACGAGATCAACGATGGGGAAAAAATAGGAGTAAATAAATTGGGACAGTCAAAAATAGTTTAGCATCACTTTGAACAGAAATTGACAAATATATAATATATCCAATTTTTTTTACAAGCATTAAATTAAAAGCTATGTTTATTAAATTAATCGATGTTTGAACGATGTTATAAATTCTAACTGGTACTGTGTCACTACTTTATTAGTAACACGATCAAACACATCAAAAGAAAAACATTATTCCACGCGATGCACATGCCGACTTAATTACATAATGGGACAAAAAACACACAAAACGTAACAACGAAAGCGATAACATACGTTCTCTTGCTCAAGTTCAAGTTGTAGCTGCTTCAGACGTTTCTTCCTCCGAGGCACCACGACCGGCGGAGGCAGTTCGCTGTGCGTGATGTACAGCGAAAACGGATCCATTACCCAACTTCATCAGCTCACAACACCGCAAAATAAACCAACACTATTTTATTATCTCTTTTATTTCACCGCATGAAGCGAACGCTACCAGAAAAAGGATGAACTTCACGTAAGCCTCACGACTGAAACGTACACAGTCTACGCGTAAACACCGATACATTTCTGGAACGTCGCAAGCGGCTTCACCTTGATTTTGAAACTGAGTTTTAAGGAGAGCCTGTGCTATTTTCATTTTATTTGAAATCTCATTCCCGACAGAAGTTCGTGCGGTGCACGGTGACGTGAAGTGTTTGTGCTAATATTAGCACTGACACGTTGAGTAACGCTCGTCTCAGTGCGAATAAATCGTGCCGTTTCCAGTGGCGTCGTCGTGGAAGACGAAAGCTTCATGCATCGTACAAACTGCATGCCATGCGTGGGTGAGAGATGTCTCGGTTAGTGGCACTCACCACACTGTTAGAACAACTATCGAGTACAACGCGGCTCTGTCTCCTCTTTTTGAAGAGCGTTTTGTTGTGAACTCGGCAATGCACATAGATATCCACACGTTTGCGCAAGCGTCGCCTCAGGACTCTGATCCGTCTGCGATGTGGTACGTTTACCGAGTCAGCGGGGCCTTCGCTGCTGCTTCTGAACGTTTTGGGAGGCAGCGCCGGGCTTGAAGGTGCAGACTTGCGTCGGAACGGCCGCGTGAATAGTTTGAAGAATGGTCTCGGCGGTATGATCGAGTGGAGATGCAATCGTAACACGTCCGTCGACGCTTTAGACCCGATTGAGGAGCGATCCTGATAATCGAATGTCATCTTTAGCTAGGCCACTAGATCCATGGAAGAATCTACACCAGAAATACCTAGTATGTTAGTTAATTTCCATCACCTTTCTTGGTTCGTTTTAAATTATTGTAAGTTAAATACCCTAAACCCTTAAACAAGCCTAAAGAACTATAAAACATGCAATTCAACCTGGTGATCAGGAGAGCTGCCATCCAGACTGTCAACTCCAACAGTCTCGGCAGACAGATCAGGACATCCACTGGGAGCTTCTTCACAACCCAGTTCAGCCAGGGCGGACCTGATCATCTCTGCTTGTTTGGCACATTTGCGTTCTGCTACGCGTAGCTCCAGAAGTTTGATAGGCTCTGAGGTCGTCACTGGTAATGGTGGCGGTGAATGCCTGGGTAATGTTAAACGAGATTATGGTATTGATTCAATTGAAGGCGATTTAATATTAGGGAAGAGAAAGCTCAAAAATCGTGGTGCAAAATGTCATCAGAAGCTTCACAATTATCAAGACAATGAGCCACCAAATTGATAGAGCCATAAGACTCCTTACAAGACTTCTCTGGTAACAGATGACCAATCCATTAGAATATTTAAAAAAAACATTAGATACTTATATTATATGTTCTGTGGTACTGGGAAGTTTGTTGCGCCACTTCTTCCCAGCTTAAACACTAGAGAGTGGTTATGGGAGGGCGTTTAAGGTGACCGTCTTTTGTAACCTTTGACGTTCAAAAGCTAATTGCTAATTCTCAGTCTCATTGTAAAGTTTTATTATTTTGCAACTCACCTATCAATCCCATTGACTCCATTACTCAGTCCTGTATTATTGTTCTTGCAGACTCCATTCCCTATGATCTCCGGTCCCTGGAGCGCCGACTGTTTTTCTCGGTTGTCTTGCAGGGTGTTCTCGAGTTCTGTCAATTTCTCCTTCAACCATTCTACCGTGAGGTTGTCGACTGTCAGCTGGTTTGGTTGCAGCTTCCCGCTTGTGTCCTCGACTAGGCTCTCGTCGAAGTTAAACGTTACTGGCGTTGAGGGTGGCGATCTAGAACAAATTTAGCGATGGTTAAATTCTGAACTATAATATTCTGATCTAATGATTATAGTTCTATAAAGCGATATTTGTTACGGTCGCGAATCATACTCGTATTTTAATCAACATGCAACCTGACACTGACCTGTGAATTGCAAAAAACGTAAGTAGATTTGGATTTCGCGGGCTGCATTCGCGCATCTATCTTATGTGATTTGTGACGCAAGTGGGCATCAGAGTAAGAAATAAGTATATGCACAGACGCATAGATGACGATAGCATGGTGTTAAAAGCCCTAGTCTAATCATGAACATGTTTTGTAATATATTGCTTGTTTATTTCGTTAATGTTCGTTAAACCTACACGCTGTAGATGCTAAAGAAGCCATAAAGATTTGGTACTTAACCTTGTACCATTTTATCTTTGTGGTTTGGAAACCCTAATTCTTACTAAAGCCATTAAAAAGGATTACTATCAACCAATTACAAAGATATTCATTTTAAATTCGGTAAGCTTATCTGCGGTTTATGACTCAGTGTCAACCAATTTGTAAATGACTTCGACCCTCAAAAATCTATTGATGACGATGTTAGTTATTTTGAATGTTGTTTTCCCAATCAACTTCTGACGATAAGTAATAAGAAATTAATTAAGTTTGTTTAAAAAGTAACGGATCATTTTACAGGAAACGTGTTTAACCTTAACAAATACCAGTATTACCTACTAAATAAATACCTACACGATGCGCCACAATCACCAAAGTGACGTCACGTGTGGTTTATTATACCAATGACTGCATTATGTGGTTTTTCGTTAATTATTTCATTCATAGAGGACATCTATTGATTTTCTACAATTGGTATGGTTTATAGTTTATACCTACTCTAACTACCTATCCGATATATAAGTAAATACACACATCAAAAGTGTCTAGGGATCAACATATATTTTTGCAATAACTTTTCTCCTGATTGATATTAATTAAAATTTTCTTTAAGGAGTCATCAAATAAAGTGTTTTCGTTTGTCACAGTAACGATAAACCAAGTCACCTTTGCATTAATAAAGAAATTTGCCATTTTCCTAATAAAGGGATTTTTGACATTTGCACCACTAACACAAAAGTTCGAAAAAAAGACTGAAATAACAGTTTTCTTTAAAATTTTATTGGGTAACTTAAACAATTAATAATCCGTGTTTCTACCGCGAACACTAACAACACAAGAACATCGGTTTGGCATACTCAAAATGAGTTCATCCAAATCACGCTGTGGAATGGCCGCCCATGTTCGTTGCAACAACAAAAAAAGGTCTTCTTGCGACTGGATACCCTCCATATTCGGCAGAGCTCTTCTCTGTAGCATATCCCATGCATGCTCAATCGGGTTCAAGTCTGGCGACTGAGCAGGCCAGGGCAGGACATTGATGTTAGCTGCGGCGAGAGTCTGTCTTACAACTCTTGCGGTGTGCGGTCGTGCATTATCATGCATTAACTGAAATAAGGGACCGATTTGCACTTGTAGAGGAACGATGACGTCTGATACAATCGTCTCAGCATAAATTTGAGCGTTGAGGTTGCCTCTGATCCAAATCAACTCAGTTCTTCCGCCGATCCAAATACCCGCCCATACCATGATGGTTCCACCACTATAAGGATGGACTTCCTGGCAGGATTTTAATCGCTGTTGGCGTCCAGGGGTCCTCCAGTGTCGTATACGTCTTGTATCCGGTCTCATACCAAAACGAGACTCATCAGAAAAGCACACGAAACGCCATTGTTCTTCTGCCCAATTTCTGTGTTCAAGAGCCCATTGATATCGAATCCTACGATTGTGCATTGCTATAGGTGGTACCCGTAGCGGTCTTCGGGAATGAAGGTTCACTTCATGCAAGCGGTTTCTGACTGTTTGGTCGCTAATTAAGTTCCCTGAAGAGTGATGAAGCCTCACGGCTAACATCATGGCGGTTATTGTTGGAGCTCTTCGAGTTAAGATTTGAATGTATCGGTCTTGTCTCCGTGTGGTGCAGCGATACCGTCCTCCATGGCGCTCAGCCACGGTACCAGTGCTTCGGTAACGTGTCCAAAGTCGACTGATAACACTCTGACTTGTATTCAGAGCTAAAGCCACAGTACGTTGCCGGGAACCAGCTTCTATCATTCCCACGGCTCTGAGCATTTCTTCCCTGCTTAAATGACGTCGCCGCTCCATAATAACGTTGGTTTTAATCAGTAGTAGGGAAACAGTAGCACTAATAATGTCTTCAATGCGTTGTATGTTTTTATAGGGAAAATATTGACAGCTGATTTTCATCTTTTACTCGAATTTGATTCACAGTTCCTGATTCAAATTATGAAATGCACCAAAAAGGATCCATATAAATTTATAAAATCATAAATTTATTACAAAGCCACATCTCAATCTCAAGAAATCCGCATAAAAATGCTTGATCCCTAGACACTTTTGATGTGTGTAGATGTGGTAGATATAATGATTTTTTCATTTAAATTTTTCTGGGTTGTGGAGGTCAGGTCAGATAGGCAGTTGCTCCATTTAAAATACTGGTATTCAGCTGCATCCGGTTAGACTAAAAGCCGATCCCAATATAGTTGGGAAAAGGCTAGGCTGATGATGATTTTTTCAAGAAACTTGATTGAAAAATGACAACCATAGCATCGATGCCGATTAACAAAAGCTGGAACGCATTGACAAATTCCTTAATGTTTGGGCAAAACCATCTAACCACGAATTACTACAGCACCCTAATTGCGTAGGTAAACACACTATAAAGCACAATCTGAATCATTTTGTAGGATATTGCTTCATATATTCGACAACAACGTAAATAACGTAGGTAATGAATGTTGCTGAACTATCAAAATTAAAGCCATTGCTACTGTTAGTATGTTACATAATTACCCCGCTGAAGGTACCACGAATTACTTTTGAAGAAATGTTACAGAGAAAGTAAATAAATTATTACCTATCATTATTTGAGACCACTACAAAACTACAGGACTTCTTCTAAAACTCTATATATATGCCATAAATACTAAAGTTCAGGCACAGAATACTTAAAGAACTACGTACAGAAAGGACACTCCCTTCCCCGCACTAACATCAGTTACCGCACCTCACCCCGCACTTTGGCGTATTCGTCGCAGTTCTTTAACAAGAGCGCTCGCAAACACAAGTACCTCACGCACACATTCATACGTATACAAACGTCATTTTTTAATGTAGTAGTACCTAGTAGGTAATTATTTTGCGAGCGTTGTGTGGAGTGTCCGGGGTGTGGTTCAGGTACCTACTGTAGGTACCACGGATTGTCTTATCAAACGAAAACGTTAATGAGAAAGAGCCTCAATTAAAGACAAACAAAACAATTGTTATTTACTTAAATGGCCTCAAACGTAGCCTTTAAAAGTAACGGTCAGTTCCTGAATACCTCTGATTCATACAATCTTACTTTACCTTCGAGGCTTCGACTACTCATCGCTCATTGTCGCAACGATCACTTTTAAAAGTTAAACATAGAGTTATTAGTCATTAAAATTATTTGAGGTTTGAGGTCGAGTTTATATTTTTATAAGTATTGAAATTAAAACTGCAGACCATCTTCCGTTATCTTTGCGTTCTGAATCGAATTTGATTCAAACTTAAACATTCCATGTCAAAGTAAGGCAGCTGTTTGTTCTTTCCTATATAAATCGCCAATCAAGGAGCTTTAGTATGTACCTTCCGGTGGTCGCATGCCGCTGTACTAGCATAGAGAGATAATAACATGTCTTTGGGTTTGGTCAAGTTTGTCAATTAATGTTTCAATTTCAATCATGATTAAGTTAGTAAGTAATAACCTTTTGGGAAGACCATTGTCGTTCATTAAGTAGTTAGCAAGGCATTTTCCCCCCAAAGAACAGTACCTACTTAACTACTTACACGAATCTTATTAAAAGTCGGTTAAAAACAGTAGCTTCGGCCTGCGACTTCGTCCGCGTGAAATTACTTGTTTTACCTAATATAAAATATATCGTATAGGTGTGCCCCGATAACTTCGTTTTCGCTTAGCGTTCTCTCTGACTTTTTTTCTTTTTGCTCGGCTCGTAAGGGTCATAGCGTGATATTATAATAATATAGCTTATAGCCTTCCTCAAAAATTGGGCTATCAAATGCAAAAATATTTTTTCAAATCCGACTGGGTGTTCCAGATATTAGCGCGTTCAGAAAAAATAAACTCTTCAGCTTCTTTATTAGCTTTATATACATTACAATATATTGTATCATCTTCTTTTGATTTCGTCTTTCCGATAATTCTAGCGTCTGCCGCCGCTTTTCCAGAATCAACTTAACTGGTCAAAGGATAACTTTTAGGTACACCTTTTTATAAAAACTATACTAATCATCTTATTGCATTTACCTACATTGCCAAGTCGAATGTTTTCAGTACCTACCTATATCATTTTACTTTCTATAGCATTCTTGCCAAACGGTGGTTCGATAATAATTAATGATGGTGCACATTTACAGTTAGCTGATGATTGAAATTCGAGAATGATTCTTTATAAAAGATACCTATTATGAATATTTAATTGCGAAATTTTAATATCTCGTCCGTGAAATTATTTATAGTTCCTATTCATCTTTTCTTCATTCGTAAATCATGACCATTAATTACTTCACGAATTAGGTTTTTGGGTTCCCATAATTACACGGCTCATGGAAACTTCCTCAATAAGTACCTACATTTCGACAATCTTCAGTCTAGCCTTCCCCCTTTATAGGGGTTTTAATTTCATCCTCATCCACATGCATATTATATGCGTCTATATGTGTGAGTCAGGTGTCTATATGCATAGTTTTATTCGCAGTGTCTATAATCAGGACCTTCAAAACCTTTTTCTTAGATATATTAGGGAGCAACTAGACCTTAGTCGATCGACGTCGACTCAGTATGTGTCACATCATATAATGTAAAAATGTCGTAGATATACGGCGGTCTGTTGCACCTTTAGGATATTCCGTGTCAGAAATTCTTGCTTCGATCTCAAAATTCGAAACGGATAAAACTAAAGTTACATAATCAGCCTATAATTTATTGCCATTGCCTATTTATAATTCTATTACTGGGACACAGGCTTCTTTTCTGTCCACCACCCGTGTCGGTGCGATTTAGTGTATTAATATAGCTAGATATCACTACAATGACTTACTTGTACTTTTCAATAAACTCCTTGTATTCGTCCTGTGGCCTCAGGTTCTGTATGGTGGTCTCTATTTTGGTCTGGATCTCCCTGAACTTGTCTGTGCTGAAGTCTGACCTCTGCACCACCTCCAGGAGCACGCCTTTCCTGTTAAAGAGACAGTATCACACTAATATTATAAAGGCGAAAGTTTGTGAGTGTGTGTGTGTGTTTATATGTTTGTTACTTTTTCACGCTCAAACGGCTGGACCAATTTTGATAAAATTTTGTATGGAGGTAGCTCACACCCTGGATTAAGATATAGGCTACGTTTTATCCCGATATTCCCACGGGATCGACATTTACGCGGGTGAAACCGCGGGGCGCAGCTAGTTGTTAATAATCGCTACTAAATAGCAGGACAACAATGGCCACTTATAGCTAAAGACCGGGAAAAATGGCAATCGTGATAAAATATAACGATAAATATATCAAATGACCTGCATCGCAGCATTGCATCATACATTTAGTTACTTATCTTAATTAATTGATGTGCATACTTCATTATCGATTAATTACAGTAATTCACATAACATTAGTAGTTCTTTATGGACGTTAAATACACGTGTATAGTCGATATCAGCTTCGAATTTATGTACTTTTGTATTTATCACACAGGATCTAATTATTTTATTTTTTGTTAAACAGTAGATAATTTAAAAAGCGTTGAAGATATAATAATAACGGTAGTTAATTTCATTTAATTAACAAGATGAACATAACGCCCTGATAGGTAGCAATGTTGACATAGTCTTACCTATGTATATTTGAAGTCTGAAGCTCCAGGATCCAGTGTATCTACCTAATGCTTTTTTTGATGAAATAATTCTTACAACCTCCCCAAACAGTACTCGCTCATTGTAAAAATATTGCTGACCTAAGGCACTGCCTAGATTTTCTTTCCAAACCAAATACGGCCGACCGTTGATAAGGAGCATATCAACAAGATTAACAGTTCTGCAGATTTTAATACAATAAGCTAAACGTGCTGATGAAGGTACCCTTTAATGCCTTTTATTAAGGAACACCGTACCCAACCTAGTTGGCTACGAAGGGTACAGTGGCAAGTGCATTGAACACCTACATTTTAGCAGTAAGCCGGGCAATGGAAGTGCATCACAATTCACAAACCACTAAATGCGTTAATCGTTAAACGTATTTAAAACGTTGTTCTGTCAGATGACAGAGACACGTTGCTTTAGTGATTTGTGGTGCAAGCGGGCTTGAGTGCCATATAATACAATGGACCTTGTACTAACCAAGACGACGCAGTAGCCTCCCCCTGCCGTCGCTGCTGGTCCATGAGCGTCGGTAACGCAGCAGTCCGTAGCGCCCTCTCGCACTCTGTAGCCTCGGCCAATAGCAGGACATACTCGTTGTGTGCCCTGTGTAGCCGTCTGCAGGCCTTGCCGTATTTGTCTCTGGTCTCGTCTAGCTTGCGACCGCCTCGACTCGTTGGACCTGGAAGATAGATAAGAAGATGTTGTTAGAGTCGTTAAGAAAATAAGGTGGTTTAGATAAGAATGAGACTTTTATGGATATGGAAATTGGAGACAAATAATCTATAGAAGCAAAAGACGCAGGAGTGTCAAGAGATATCAGCAAAAATAATAATTATCAGTAATTTCAATCCACAGCAACACTATGCGGAACTCGTATCAAAGTTGCCTGTTACAGACGATTATGCATCATCTGTGTAAGCATATTTTTTGCAAGCGTATATTAATAGAACGAATTATATTTTTCCAGCGTTCCAAATTAAGATCCAATTAAGACCACCCACAGAGTTTGATGCTACCTACATACACATTGAAGCTGCAAACGTTGTTTATAGAACAGAAAAGACTCTGATTCCACTCTAGGAAATTAATAAAAAGTCTTACATTTGAGGTAGTTCTCCTCGAACTTCGCCCTCATCTGTTTGTAGGACTCGAGGCACTTTTGGTACTCGCTCTGTTTTCTCTGCACCTCCTCTGACAGCTGTGGACAATAAAATAGCAACGTTAAAGTTTGTTAATCTAAATATAAATTAATTTTATCATAAAGACTACGGTTTGATTATCCTTTCACAGAAGAATTAAACGACAAATAGCCTTAACAACTGATGTATGCTGGTCCTGCTCCATAGGACAATCTAGAGTCTAGACAAAATCAAACTGGTTGCTAATTTAATTGTAAATTTTTTTATTCTTTTTTTTTACATTTATTACTCACACCCTGACTTATTACTTGTATTTTGTTTTTTAATTAAAATCGTTTTGCTTGTACCATGTTTGTAAATATGTGAGCACCATGTATCTATCAGATAATTAATTTATATGTCATGGTTTCGTTTTTAATTCTTTTACCTATTGTGGTATAGTAATTTTATTGTAGGTGCATCGTCCTTACATGTTATTATATAATTAATGTACCCATGCAAAATATTGTACCTAAACATTTTAAAAGAGTAACGGTGGAGTTTCTTGCCCGTTCTTCTCCATACGAAAACTACCTTTTGGAATGGGCGACTAGAATCAATTCTATTTTACGATAATTTTTGACGTTCAAAAGTGCCTTTTATGTGCCTATCACACTAATATTATAAAGGCGAAAGTTTGTGAGTGTGTGTGTTTATATGTTTGTTACTTCTTCACGCCTAAACCACTGAACCGATTTAGATGAAATTTGGTATAGAGATAGTTTGAGTCCCGGAAAAGGACATAGGATAGTTTTTATCCCGATATTCCCACGGGATCGACATTTACGCGGGTGAAACCGCGGGGCGCAGCTAGTTTGAAATAAATGCTTTGACTTTGTAAGCGAAAGGACAAAACACGAGAACAAAACTGTATCACCTAGAAATACAGTAAATTTTGACAAGGAACCAAAAAGAAATAGGTATATACCGGGATTTCACAATCAAGGCCCAGGTGTTTAAACTGAGCGTTGATAAACCAGTCAGTCTGGATATCCCTAAAAGGACATGCATATATACGCAGACAAAAGAGTAACCTGTTGAGCAGGAAAATTACGTAGGAAACCATTTGTATTTTCCAAAAGCGAACCAGTTTTTTGCAATTCAAGTTCTCAAGTTTGATAAAACGCGTCAATAAATACCCACGTGGAATCATTTATCTGTACATCTATATCGAACTATTAAATAAAGTGATAAATCGCCAATGAAAACAGTTGCGCTTGAATAATAAATGAGTGGAGCGGGAGAGGCGCGCGCGCAGGTGTGGGACGAACAAATCATGCTAACAACGAGATTTATTCTCTCATCGCGCCCTCACGTTAGCGCCTTGGTGTTTAGTTCGTAACAACATTCATCACCAAGCTATTTGTTCAGATTTTATTACAGCACTCTAAAAATAATACTGCTAAAACCATTATTGCCTACTTAAAACTCCAATAGGCGCAGACGGTGCTAGTCAAAGGCGAAATACAATATCCATTATAAATATTATACTTACGACATGGTAACGTATAAAATCAACCAATCCAATCAACAATATTTATCAGTAAAAGCCTTATCCGCCAGTAATTTCTCGTGGAAACACATTCGCGTATACATATGGCCTTATTAAGAATCGTTATCGAACTAAATTAGCTTATGCTTATGCTTATGCTATTATGTTCTTAATTGAGAAGAAAACGCTAGTAATGGTTGCAATATGAAAGTTTTCTCACGACCATACTCGTTGCGTATATGCTTTAATTAAATATAGAGTTAATGACACTGAAATTGTTTTCCTCGGCTATTAGACCGTGCTATGTAGGTATTGGCACGTTTTTTACAACAGCCATTAACAATTAAATGCTAATCTCAAATTGCTTCTTTATTATGAAGTCGGTAAAAAATGTCTTCCTACTACTACATGATTTGTATGTACATAGATACATATTCATTTATGTAAATGTATTGTGCATTATGACGCCATGTATTATGCAACGCGTTGCTTACTATAGCTGAAATATATGGTTGTTGATTATGACCATTGGAGGTTGGAGATTGTGTTTTGGAACTGGAGAGAGTAAGGAAACAAAACAAAGTCGAAGTTCTATGATCAGGAAGAAAGTAAATATTCAATCAATTAAAGATTTGCAAACTTGGCAATCTTTCATAATTTTTCAAAAAAAACACTGGAAGAATATAACGAAGGCAAAATAATAGCGAATGCACAAAATAATAATGAAGGCATAATCAGCCGATAATGTTTCCACTGCTGGAAGTCTGGAACACAGGCCTCCCATTAGTGAGAGGGAGTGGGCCGTGAGCCGTGATGCAGCACGCGGGCGGCGGGCCCATTGCGGAATAGTAGATGTCACACGTCTTCGAATTTTCTGTTCTAGGACAGTTTCCTCACGATGTTTTCCTTCACCGTCCTCAAAGGATGAAATAATTAAGACAAAGTAAAGCGCCTGTCTGGGTTTGAACCGACGACCTATAACTCTACAAGTCGCGGCCGAATAATGAAAGATACCCTCATAAATGTCACATGATTACAGCTATCACATTATGACATCACGCTACTATTTTATAGGCGAAAGTTTGTGATTGTATTTGTATGTATGTTTGTGACTTCTTCACGCACAAACAGCTAAACGGATTTGGGTGAAATTTGGCACACAGATAGTTAATAACCAGGATTAACACATAGTATACTTTTTCTCCCGTTATTTCCCCGGAATCGACACTTATGCGGGTGAAACCGCGGGGCGCAGCTATTAAGGCATAAACAGCAGACAAAACACATGTTTTTTTTCAAACAAACTAATAAAGGAAGTTCAAATTAATAGCGCTATAAATATGCCAACAATATCAGTTACCAAGTCATATTACATATAAAAAGTAAATGAAAATACTTTCAATCAATCGGTGTATCTATGAATGCTTCGATAAATCATAGACACATGGATTACAGTAAAATTATGATAATGCTTCCGATATTCATATCGCTTTAGCTGCGTTTGATTTAGTAGATATAGATGAATGGGCTACAGAAATAGCTAATGGACGTCTAAACAATATGAACCAAAACAAAGGAGATCACATGTCGCAAATAATGCTGTTTTAGATTCTTTTGAGATTTTTCAAACAAACATACAACGTGCCGCTGCAATGGGGACATTAATTTAACACACGGGTAGGCCAGTAATGAAAATTATAACAAAAAAAAAAATTTCAAATATTAATTTGAAAACTACCGCCTGACCCCTCGCCGACATAGGACATAGGCATACCTCTCTCTCTTTCCTTCAATTCGCCTACTCTTTGCACGAATTCGTTTTAATTTCATTGATTTTGTGATCCGTGACCTCTCGGCAAATGACTCAAGATGCTATTTTATAAAATTGTAAATAAATAAATAATAACGTTTAATGAAATTAAAATAATCACACTAATCACACTAATATTATAAAGGCGAAAGTTCGTGAGTGTGTGTGTGTGTGTTTATATGTTTGTTACCTCTTCACGCCTAAACCACTGAACCGATTTAGATGAAATTTGGTATAGAGATAGTTTGAGTCCCGGAAAAAGACATAGGATAGTTTTTATCCCGATATTCCCACGGGATCGAAACTTATGCGGGTGAAACCGCGGGGCGCAGCTAGTATGTTCATAAAACCAAAACGCGAAACCGTATACGTGTGTTAAAATAATGTAGCCATTAAAGCGACACGCTGTAGTTATTCTAATGTTTTACCTTTCTTTAAGCTTGTAACTACTGCAAACATCCTCCTCTGAAACAGTTCCATGGAGGGCCCATGCGATTTTACTCCCATAACAAACATGAATTATCTCATAATTATGTTTTACATGGGAAAAAGTCTATTCATTTTATCTAAGTATCAATTTGATCAAGCCTGTGTTAGTCTTCGTTTGTCAGAAAGTTTATCGAAAGGGGGCTAACGATTGATCCTTGAGGAACCCCGAGGTCAATCATGGCGTTACAATTTAGGCATTAAACGGTCCTAATGCGTATGTTGCTAATCAGTTTCACAAACAACACATTGTCGTTTGTTACAAACAAGTCGATAGTAAACATATTGATATTATATGTTTACTCTAGAATTGTTGATAGTATGTGTTTAGGTGCCGGTTCGCGACCGCGTCCGTCTTCGGCGCGTCCGAAAATATTTGGCAAAGCAATACATTCACCGGGCCTGATCCTATCCATGTTTACACTTGTTTTGTTGTTAAGTGATGATTAATTAAAACTATTGATTTGTTTACTAATTCCATTAAAGGTACGCGTCTTTTACTGTAGCATTCGGAATTTTTAAGTTATTGGATAACGTAACATATTTTCCAACTGAGAGCATATTCAATATTGCATTTGAAATATCAAATAAAAGGCAGCAACTTACCACAAATGTAAAAAATATTTTTATTATAACTAAACAAAAAATGATCATAAGAAATCGTAACACATCAAATCATCATTAGATGAATCATATGAGCCATTATCGCCCTGAGGAAAAATGCATCAAAATTAATTTAGGTTTAAATTAAAATCATATTAAACGTAAAGAACAGACAGTGTGGCTCCAAACGTGCGAAAACTTTAAATACTGCCATCAATCATATTCAAGCCCAACTGAAGACATTTTGGAACCCTTAGTCATCCATCCAACAATTGTCGGCACTGCTTGTCGGTGTAGCAATTTCAACCTTACTCTAACTAAATCCAAAGAAAACTCTTTCAGTATACTGCCGCGCTAATTAGAAACGCAGTAAAGAAGGTTTTTTGGAAAATTGAGTTACTTATAGATTCTGAATCCTCGTAATGAGCTCTATACGGTGATTTGATCCTTATTTAAACTACGAATAACCTCCTTACTGCACTTCTAATTAGCGCGGCAGTATACGTATAGCGCATATTGATTTTATTATTATTTTTATTTCATTTGATTTTCCTTCAGAAGGTCCATGCAAACCTAATAACTTCTTTGTATGAATATTTTCTATTCACCTCTATTATACCTCGTCGAAATCGCGAGTCGATAAATGAAGACCTTATTCAAGCTAAAGATACTCAATACTTATACATGACATTGATATTCAAAGAGCACATGCTAGCTAGTAAAACTCCAGTTTGGCGTAAGAAAAATAAACCAAAATAACAGTATCCGGTCGTCAGCGTATATTTCGAGAGCTAACGGCAACATTTCGTGGCTGACCTCTCATATCAACCAAAAAAACTATATTAAACAGACAGGTTTGGTCCAGGAAAAACTGGCGGTTTTGATCTTAATAACACTGTTCTCCTGTAACAATAAAAAACACTACAAAGTGAAAAATAACTTTAATTTCGGAAGTCGGTGTCTTTGGATCTGTATTTTAGTTTTTTGCCACCGACTTCCGATATTAAAGTTATTTTTCACTTTGTAGTGTTTTTTTGGAAGTCGGTTTTTTTTTTTCTTAAATAGTTTTTATTTCACGCTTTTTAGTGGGTCTGCTTATAATTTATCTAAGTTACAGTAGCTTAGTGCTCATCGCCTTTTAGAAACAAATTATTGCTTTTCCCGATGCAGGGAAGTTAATTGTTGAGGAGTTCTCCAGGTCCACCATCAGCTCCATATCACCATTCACATTGTGACGAGCATAAATTGCCTAGCAACCATATTAAAGTAATCGAATCGCAACCCGTGAAATACTCAGATATTATTGAGTAGTTCCGGTGGCCATTTGTGGTCTTCATCATCAGTTCTACTTCATCAAATGGTGCTTTCCGAGAGCAATTGCACGAGTTACTATAAAAAATACCCAAATCGCTATAGGTGTGCGGTGTGCCTATAATATTTGAAAAGTTCCTTCGATTTCTCCAAGATCCCATCATCAAATCCTGACCTGATGTTTTTAGACTAGATGCTGATAATCCTGGCTGCAGCATCAGGCCAGACTAATGTCAACATTGCATTGAACTTAAAATTTAGTCCTGTTTAAAATGAGCCCAAACACGACTACGGTGCTGTAATTTCAAGGTTTGAACTTTTTCTGATGCTCCTGGCTTCAGGATCAGGTCTCTATGTACTTCGGTGTTCCTCATTATTAACAGTACGATTATCCACACATCTGCTGTTAGTTGTCGAGGAGTTAGGTACTCTGCAGACTATCCTGACTGCAGCATCAGGTCATGACTTGATGATCATGAGACCAAATGTGGCAAATGCCCTATCAAACATCAAAACAATTTACTAAAACAGTCCTTACCTGTTCGAGTAACTTCTTACTGTTAAGGAGTTGTACCTTCCATCATCAGCCCAGCTACCTGAGATGGTGACAACCATACGCAAATACACAAGATACTTCATAAAATATGCGAAAAACAATAAGTGAGCCTATAAAATTTGAGGGTTGCCCTCGATTTCTCTAAGATCCCATCATCAGATCCTAACTTGGTGACAATGGGACCACCCCAGAACTATCTATTTTCGAACAAAAAAAGAATTTTGAAAATCCGTCGACAATTGACGGAGTATTCGATGAACAAACATACAAAAAAAAACATACAAACATCCGAACATAGTACCTCCTCCTTTTTGTGAAGTCGGATCATTACCAACATTAAAGTTTGCAATACTTGCCATAAAGCCAAAGGATGCTTTGACATTCAAGATCCAAAGTTAAAATTATATTCTCGAAGTGTTTCCTGGATGTGTAATTCATTAATTTTAAATAATTATCAATAACCGACGAATTCGTTAAGATTTTTAGACCCAAATACTTATCCACATTCGATGTAGTTGAGCTCAAATAAGACGTGCCAAACGCATAGATGCGATCAGAGATAACCGATAAATTAACTCGTAATGTGAACACCACTACAGCAGTTCTGTTCAGAATTGATTGGCAAGTAACATTATTTTATTAAAGTCTTTATGTGCATGGGCCGATTTATAACTCCAGAATCAGCGATAACTATGACTTTATCATATTGTTGGGTATAGAAAATACTTAATCTGTCGATGAATTATTTAGATTCTCGTCTACAACTAACTTCTATAGCAATCGAATTCGCACATCATGTTCTCACTTCTCGATTCAAGTGATGATTGAGCATGATTGAAGGAACCTATGATGTTTTCCTTTCCTCACAAGTTCACAACATAACAACTCTCGTGAAAGGAAAGTGAAATCGAACGAATATTACAAACACTTTTTCATTAGAACATCTTCGGAAAGCCGTTAATAATTATAAGAATTCAAAGTATGTGACTTGCATTACCGTTAAAAGTGGACAATGAATACGGTAATTCGCACAACATCATTGTCATGCTAATGCTCTCTTCAGTGAAATAAATCTTGCAGAGGCTGTCATAATGAGATAGGTACCGTTTGATATAATATACGTTGATGCAAAGCACATTGGTAATATTCTTGGACGTTTTATTGTGTGGAGTAGAAGGTAAGGACAATGGTTCTAATTATACAGTGTTATTGGAAAAACACCAACAACCTCTTAAGAGGTCATTGCACTCACCATTATGAACAACTTTTACTATGGGACCAAACCTGAAATCGCGAAAAACAATCAGCTGTTCTCTACACTTTGACGAGTTATACGAACATAAATGTAGGGAACAGCTGATTTTTTTTTCGCGATTTCAGGTTTGGTCCCACATAAAAGTTGTTCATAATGATGATTACAATGACCTCTTAAGACTACTTAAGAGGTTGTTGGTGTTTTCCCAATAACCCTGTATAATATATCACATTTATATATTTAGTTTTTATCCAGTTTTATTATTTCATGATAAGGATTTCAAATCGACAAGTTTTGTAGAGAACAATAATTCTATTTCACAACCTAATAAAAATGGTCTTACAGAGCTTTATTTGAAAATATGCCAGAAGCCGATACATATTATAATATTTACAATATAAACGTTGTAGTCTGTCTTAAAAGAATAATGAAAAAAATTGAATGTTAACACAAAGAAATATAAACAAAAGTTATGTATGTTGGAGGAAACTACGAACAACGCACGCCGTTCGTTGACTCAAACACTCTCGCTCTTAGGAATTTAGCGAAGATTTTCTATCATCATCAGGAATGAGCAAACCGAAGGGGAAAATATGATAGTACCCATATTTCCCCTATTTTTTCCCTATGGGCCTTCAATAAAATATATTTTTTTTATACATATACATTTAAATGTTTCATCTGTATCAAAAGTCTTAAATGTGTATCCATATTCTAAAGACACAACAAAAGCGGTTAAAATCACTAAATATCGTATGTTCTGTATATTTATGAACACAATAAGGAATAATTACTGCGTGAAGACTAATGCCAAAGCACGAAGTGTATCTAATAGCATTATCTTGAGTCACAGAGCACAATAAAACAGCAGAATGTTACATAATAGACATAATGTTTATTATAAATTGTGTAAATCAAATAAATAAATAAATGTTTTATGGACATAAGGTAGTCGTAAGATTAAAAGTGAAATCGTAAAAATATACGCAAAGATGTTAATAACTGCCAATAGAATTTTCTATATAGAGAAAGTAGCAATGCAATAAATTGCAATAGCCTTGTGCAAACAAAAACCTGTCAGGTGCTTGAGAACTATTATAAGAAACACAAGTGGTATGGTTAGTAAGTGTCGTGAACAAAAGCAGAAAGTAACAATGTCACATGCACGGAAGGAGACAAAGTAACGGTTTCCAAGAACGGTGTCTGACAACGTAAAACCCTCACTTTATGTGAACGTTAGTTAGATAAGCAGCCTATATTTTTACTTTTACGATAGAAATAATTCTACAAGTGTACATTTGTAAATGGGCTACTTAACTGTTCGTGTAAGGTTACATTCAATTGTTCTAAGTGTACAGTAAGTACCACATAAACGCGTTTTCTTGATAAGAAAGCTAATAGTTAGCGCATAAGGCAACAAGGCTATTGCAGCTACAGACAGAGATCTGTTGCGTTCTAAGACTAGCTCGCATTTCCCATATTGCGACGAATCTTATATCAGCAGATAAATCGCTTTAATTCGCTAATGGAACGAAAGCATAAAATTAGGTCAGTATAGAATTAGCGTCCAGTGAATCTCGAATACCGTATTCCATTCCTGTTACTAAGAGACATTAGCAAGAATGTGTGCTAGATATTTATAAACATAAACACGCAACTCTATTGTCTGTGACCCACATACATCAGATGCGGCATCACGCGGTCACTCACACGCATGCCTTTGCCTTTGACTCCACTTGAGGATATCTTTATTTGTATGGTTGCCCATCGACACACGTCATCGACACTAATCGACAGAATGGCAAATTGACGTCATACGTCAATGGAATTCGAGGCTAACAAAAAATCTTGTAATTGTGTACACAATATTATCTACTATATGATTATATGTCGCATAAAGTATAGGAAGCCGTAAATATTTTTGTGGCCGAAGAAGAAGTACCTAATGTAATTATAGGACATCTCTTTTTACTATGTCACTTTATAGAGTATGTCCCTACAAATACTAAGCTTTAAGTCTGTCTACACGTGGTTCTGCTTATCGGTAAGAAAATGTAACATGAACCCCGACTAAATATTGACAAATTCTGGTATTAACGATGAAGGTAACGTCGGCACATTAGACCAAAGAATGAATGTATTTGATTTCCGAGAAGCGTCAGCAAAAGCTGGGCCCGTGAGAAAATATGTGCATAAAGTGAGGCGCGCCGAATAACTGCCAGTATTAATGATTTTTTTTATTAACAAATAAGGTACTTAACCGTTGCCATATTTGACGCCAACCGCATCATGTTTTATGTCTCGGAAAAGCTTTTTCTTGTTAAATTGAAGTAAGACGTTGTCAATACCAAGGTGCTAGAAAGCAGTCAGAGAACATGTTACTAACAGCTTAACCTTACAATCGTGTAACTTAAAGTGGTCCTTCGAATATCTATTAAGGAGCCCACCAGACCAGGAGCAGAAGGACCATGCATAAAAACAAGTAATATAATGTAAACAAATGAAATAAGTTCACACAAGACAAGCGTAACCTCATAAATGGTAAAACGCATAACCGTCACCAAGGATATCTAAATAGGGCAGACCGTAGGTAATAAACGGGTAACAACTCGAACCTTACTGATAAGTAAATAATACTACTAAGGACTTAAACGCAAGCTATTTCGTAAACGTCCGAAGATTGCTCAAAATCCGTGGAAGAGAAAAGTTAAAAATTAAAACGGTGTGACAAAACCCACTGTACCAATACCAAGCTGTAATGACGTTAACCAAGATTCTTTGAGCAATACCGCTGTCGGTAGAGAAAGCGTTTTTCGTAGAAACGATAAAACATGATGTACTTTTTACGTCGATTCTTTATGAACCGGAGTTAAACGCTTCTCAAACAACAAAGCATGAATGCAGTTTGTTTGAATATAAAATGATAATAGGGACACAATAAGAACATCTTTTTCAATATTAGTAATTGGTAATTTCTCTAATGCAATTCTGGCCCAAATCCAAATTATAGTTTCCTTCTACGTTTCATTCAATATGTGCCAAGAACTCACTTTCCCTGAGCATATGGCATCGTTTAATTAGCAATCGTATTCAGATCAACTCGAAATCTATTAAGGTAACAAGATATATTTAGTATAATGTAGCCTACCTACTTGATATAATCTTCAAGTGGCCTCTAACAACACTCTTGGGAAATAGGTGTGCCCCTACCGGCGCCAGCTTCAAGAGATATTTACATAATATTTTAAAATATAATCAAACTTTGTTTAAACAAATAAACTAAATAACACCATTTATATTCAAAGCTTAGATTTTATAAGCGTTATGAGTTTATGACCAATATCACTTCGTTTTCAAACAAATGTGAGGTCGGTGGTAGGTCGCATAAAATTCTCATTAATATAAACAATACTGTGAAGTGTAAAAATATTGTTAAGAAGAGGTATGTTAATCCTACACATCCAGTTATACCGACAAAGAAACTAATACGTTTTTAACTATCGATTTATACATAACATATTGTTAGAACAAACTGAGAGATTTTGGAAAACTCAACTTTTTTCTGTAATTTTTGAAGCCGTAATTGCCGTATTTGTAGAAATAAATAAGTAGCAAGTAGTGAATGCAGTGGTGGCCCAGTAGTAACGGCCCCGACTTACGAGTCGGTCTTGGGTTCGGTTTTTGCAGGCGGTTTATTGTGTAAATAATTTCATCACCACTACTCTCAAAACGGTGAAGGAAAACTTCGTGAGGAAACCGGCATGTCCTAGAACCAAAAATTCGAAGACATGTGACATCTACCAACCCGCACTAGATTACACCCGACTCCCCCTCGAAGAGAGGAGGCCTATGTCCCAGCAGTGGGAACATTATAGGCTGATTATGTGTCAAATAGTGTTCGTACCTAAGATTTCCTTTCCAGCAGATTCGTTTCGTCACTACCAATTCCAAAAACTGCAGCATCTACCTACTGAAGTTTGATGATGTTGATATATCCAGCCATCAAGTCAAATAGGATGACTTAATAATAAAGTACTACAGACACCAGTTTACTAACAACCTTGAAATAAAAGTGAAAAAGTCGATCGCAGTAAACCAAGAAGGGAAAATGTCCAAAAGGACCAAGTTGACAATAATAAAACTGGCTTTAACCACTGAACGATAAAATGTTTGCGGTCAACGTATGAGAGGGAAACAATTCATTTCACATTATATTGTCTACTGCACACCGTGTGATGGGTATTTTGTTAAAATGGCTCCCATTCGGACCATGTTTTACCAATGTTCACTTCAATCATAGCCGACAAAGCTTTTAATTTAATTGTGACACATGCAAAGGGTTGACTGTATTCTATTTTATTACGCATACACTTTAATTTGATAACAAATATATTGAGTGTCTGAGTCATTGTGTGATCAACTGATCATCCTATCTATCGATGAACGATTCCTTGAAGACGGATTGAGTCAACCGAAACTAGCTTTTGCTTGGACGTTCGAGCTCAAAATTTTTAGGCGCATTAACGTTGCAAAAGATGTTTTTGTAGATGACGGTCAAGATGCAAGTGACGAATTACTTTCCTTATAATATTTTCACAGGCTCACAGCATATCTTCAAGATCTAGTTTTAATATGTGTGCGTCTTTTTTATCTGTACCTAACTTTAAGCTTTTTGTATCGTCTTTTTTACAATATGGAATGCAATACTTAAATGAATATGAATATTTCTGTGATCCCAACTGCTATTTAAAAAAATACTGATGCTTTTAAAATTATTGATTTGATCTTGATGTTTACAATGCATAATTTAACATCATTTTCATATCAGAAAGGGAATGACTTCGCAAACAAGAATGTCGATCATATGTTCTGAAACACGTCTCACTACATTTTTTTTAATTGGACTACTATGAGTCATCGCCAGGTCTCCGGGTAATTTCGAATGCAGGCGTTGGACATGTTGCTCTTGCACATAGTAAGTGAAGGGATACGCCCTGGAATGACCTCAGGGCTGGTGACGACACCGCGTTTAAAATTCCACACTCGTTCTATATGCGAACAGGACTCAGGAGACTGGGTGTTTACTAGTCTATAAAACAAATGAACAGGCATTATAATCTATTACTGAATAATAATGAGGGGTTCACGTCCGAAGGCACTCTTTCTGCTTTCTTGTTTTATTTGAGTTGGCTTTTTGCATACCAGATTGAATTTTAATCAATAAAGTATCTGTGGGTATTTATGTTAGGTATTGCATTTCGATATTGACCAACAAAGAAACGAATGGCCGTTTCACAATGCACAAAAACTGAGTATCTATAAAACAGCCGGAAAACTTGCAGCAAGGTGTGGCAAGCGAGGCTGCTTTCTCTAGTCAACTGCTCGCCCGCGCCTTGCACGTGCGGTGCGCACGCGCAGCGACGTTGACAAGTGTGTGATATGCTCCACATTAGCCCAAACCTTGTCAATACCAAGGTTACAACATGTTGATTTATGATGACAAACTCTATTTTGTGATTTGGGTCGGTATAAACGTTTGGAACATAATTATCTTGTGTTAACTTGGCGACAGACGAAATTATTTTAAAAAAAAATATTCCGAGTACTTAACTGGATATTATCTTAGAATCGATATTCATTTAGATTTAGAATGTTATCGCTTTCACAATCTTCTTCCTTGTGTTGTGCTCTTCCACTAATACCACAATGTAACAGTATTATATCTTTGCTTTCGACTACTACCTGCACGGCAACTAAGAATGGGATTATCTGGTGCACTCAAAAACCAATCTCATTTTCCTGTGAAACCCTGGCCAGGCCAAAATATATCGGAAACTCGGTAGTAATTGAGTCATGTAAATAGATATAAATCAAGACATCATCGGCTTGATATGTATCTAATACTACAAACGGAATGATAAAATAGAATCTATCTTACCTAGTTCTATTTATTAGCCTTCCAATCATTAGATACGTGACATCGATAAACTGATAGGAAAGTTACATACAACAGTAACTACTGATTGTATCGCGATTACTTTTCTAGGAAATCCCGCTTTCATCTTATTTATATTTGAACAAGATACTTACCGTAACTACTACTGTAATCTAACTCATATCATCAGCTGTTCGTAGAGAGATCTAAACTATTGCTTAAGTAAAATGTGGGGTGCTATAATGTTTTCCTACATTATTAGAAATTGCTGTTGTTATTCCAAATGTTTCCTTGTTGGTATCACACAAGTTTAAGAAAAATCGTTTTCCACGGGGTAATTGCGTAACACACTATCAGTAGCAAAAAGTTTCATTTTGACAGTTCAACAATATTCATAGCGTATTTAAGTTGATGAACAGACACATTTTTTGAACATACGAAGCAACGGATTAGCAATATCCTTCAAAATGATTCAGATTGAGATTGCTAGTGTGTTACGCAAAGGGTGCGGCATTAACTGTTACTATATTATTTGCCATTGCTGTTTGTTTAGGACTAAAATTTGCTGCATTTACGCTACGATTTCTCTCTTTTTCTGATCGGTCGACAAAAAAACATTAACATTTTGAGGACAATCGATTGCTAAATCCGTAAATGGGTATAATCGTAATATTCTAAACCTACGCACGTGTGTAAGGTACGCAGTTATCTACATCACTACGTGTGGTCTTTAGGGAAAGAGAGGAAAACGCGCCGAATACTAACTGTATAGTTTTCCTTATTTTTAGGTACTAGGTAAATAAGATACGTGAATGAAGCAGCAAATTTATCGTATTTAATTTAATATTTGAATTGTTGTTTTTTCTCATCTTTTCATTATGGACGCTTTTAACGTTTTGCATCGTTCTCACATGTATAATTTTTAACATGAATGATGGAACCAAGACTTTGTAACCATATTATTTTGATTTAAAAGACTGTCCATGAAGTTTCTTGCCCGTTCTTCTCCATAGGTACCTACGCTTTGGAATGGGCAACTAGCTTCATCTTTCTGACTGACCGACCCCTTGACAATAAAATTCAAAAGTGCCTGTAATTGGTTTAATTGAAATAAATGCTTTGAGTTTGAGTTTTTGAATTATTTGTTTATAGCTAAAACAGCATCATTTTCCTACCTTTATTTTTCCGCTAACTTATCATCATCATCAATAGATCATACAAATCGAAATATTAACTACCTTCGTTTGAGAAAAAAATCTTAGCTCACATCGTATCTATTCAATAAACTCATTCACTATCCAAAGAATGAGTTCAAACACTTTCTTAATGAACATCCAGTTCTCAAATTGGCCGTTAATAAGGCAAATTGCATGGCAACAATAGCTTTATTCACGGTCATGCTGAGGTTCATTGAAGCACCCTGCTGCCGCGGGCGGGTTCCCACGACTCTACTCCTGCACACCAATTAGATACACCAGGCCTACGCTAAGCTATACTTAGGTGCCAATTTATTGATGCAAAAAAACGTTTTGGATGATTGTTTGCAAGGAATGTTTAGCATTATTTAAAAAAACTATTTTTTTTTTTAATTTGTGGCAAGCGTGGTGATCGAAGCTCGTTTCTTGTGTGATTTAGTTCTCGAATATGGTTGGTATTGAAAGTATTGAGAGTGTTTACTATTAATGCAAAATTACTACAGTGTTCTAATTGTTCTATGTTCAACAGCATTGAAATTAAAATTCTCTGGAAATCAGTGAGAAGGAAAGAAAGAAAATAAGTTTATTTGACCCAGGTTAAGTAAGGCACACAATATTCACAAAAAAACTTGAAAAAATTAAAACAGTATTGTGTGCCTCACGGCTGCGCCAAATAGGCCCCACGGCCCCAGCATAAATGTCAGACAACCTAATGCCTGACGCTAGTTTTCAACTGGACCCATGTTACGACTCGGACGTCTTAAGTGAGAGTAATGTACCAAAGACCATTGTCCATTATTCAATCTATCTAAAGATGATTCGAAGTCAAACAATGTGGATTATTTAGACAAATTATTATCTACTTTTCTTTATGAAACAATAATATTACGTAAGGTGCGGACTTTGGATACGAAGTTTTCATAGATTTTCAAACAATTGTGTTTGTGTTTAGGCAGATCACACTTCGGTGAGCAGTGGTGGCCCAGAGGTAATGGCCCCGACTTACGAACTGTAGGTCGTGAGCTCGAACTCAGACAGGCGCTTTACTTCGTGTAAATAATTTCATCACCACTGCTCTGAAAACGGTGAAGGAAAACATCGTTAAAACTGGCATGTTCTAGAACCAAAAAATCGAAGATATGTGACATCTAATAACCCGCGGTCCTGCATGATAGATTACACAGCCCACTCTCTCTCGAAGAGAGCAGGCCTGTGTCCTAGCAGTGGGAACATTATAGGCTGATTATACGACACTTCGGTGTGTAAGTATTATAACCTGTATACATCTACATAATATATAACACCCACAAATATTACCAGTGTGTATGAATATTTTAAATTCTATCATAAAAATGTTTCTGCCATAACTTAGTAAACATGTCATGGTGTTGATTTATAATTTACCTACGTCAACTGTCGTGGTATTTATAAAAGTAATTAAAAATATTACGCAGAATAAGACATTAAAATAGAACGAAGAACGATGTAACTACACAGGAAATCCTTGACATCACACTTACAATTTTGCAAAAAGAATGTTATCCATATCTTTAAATCTTTGTAAATTGACCCTCTTAATTCAATGGATGACAGGATTAAAGGAATAATAATATTCTACTGCAATACTAGTTATAAGAATTAAGATTTCTAAGTTGTTCCACCATTGCCCACGACTCTAGCTTCCGCATCCAGTCGACGGTTCAGAGGCAAAATGTCCAATTCTCAAAATGTCCAACGGAGTCAAAATGTCCAAATCCCAAAATGTCCAATTGTCAAAATGTCCAAACACCAGTTGCCTAGATCAGTGCTTTAACCTAGTTCGCTTCATCATCCTCTCTCTCTTCGTCATCTCCATTCAAAGATTCATCTTCTCCAACGGTCATCGCTCTTTCGGCAGACATGGCAAGTTCATCGCCGTTGTTGTTTCATGATGCCTCCGGTTCTGTTCCGATGATTTCTCGAAAAGAGTGTCTCTATTAATTGGTCTCCGTGATTTTAATAGTGTTTTGTTATCATTTTCCTTGCTCATAACGCACGTAAAGCAGCTTTTAAAGATCTACAATATATTTAAAACCTGCTTATACACTGACGGGATGCATATCAGTAGAAAGGGAGGGACTACCGAGATGACGAGTACTGGAGAAGTAACAAGAAGAAGACAATATATTGCGATGATCACAAATAAATGGAGTTATGGGCAAGAAAATGATGATGCATATGAGTAGAATTTTATGTTCAAGTAGCTTAATATATTGTAATAGAATTAAACATAGAAAAATAAAAAAAGAAGTCACAAAACACGCTCAACCACCATATCAAAGTTCATAGCAAACACCCCAATAAGAATACCTGACTTGAATATTTCCCTCTATAATAGCGATTTATCTTTGTAATATACTGTAAACAATAAAGTGAGGACGTTGACTGTACATACGTGCCTGCACGTCCACTTAATAACTAATACTGCTATGCCACTGAACCCTTTGTTTTTGACATGGGTGGGCTGACTTTACTACGCAATATTTTAGCATGTTATTTCCAAATATATTTCGCCCACTTGACGAGCACTTCTTGGATTGGAAACATTTCACGAACAGCTTCTTTTGTTTTGGAACTAGGACCAAATCTAATGTATATTTCTCAAACTTTGTAGTTGCGTCAGTAACGAGTTAACGACATTATCATGTTCAAGTATCAATGTATCTACAAACGTTAAAAATATTACTTCAACGAAAAGGTGTAAGCAAACAACATTATCAGAGTTCACATCCGTAGGTGACTTAATAGAAATAACAAAGATAAATATAATTTAAGTACAACGGTAAGTAAACGAGAAAGTTCTCGGTATCGCGCGTGTTGCTACCAAACCGACTCTATTTGCACAGCTATACAAACTGCGTGTTGTTATCGGTATCCAAAGCAAGCAGATCCTCCCCGCTTCCCTCTCGAGAACAATAATGAAGTAATAAATGGTAATTTAGAATTTTACGACGGCTCTCTGTAAGATGGTGGAATTGTATTAAAGTATGATGACGATGTTGCGCCAACTAAACCACCTAGTACTTGTATAAAACGTCGCGTCGAACAGGGACATTGTTTGTTGTATTCTGGTACACTTGTGCTAACGTCACTGCGTCTGTTTGATCGAACTGTTACACAAACGAAACAAAAATTGTACAATATATCATGATGTTTATCAACTGTTCTTCGAATCTGTCAAACATTTTCTTTAGTAATTCTTAAGTCATTTCAAATTCAAAACCAGTCGCTGACATCAAACATGATTCTAGTTTCCAGACATCATTTTCTTCATCAAATAAAAGACTTCACCTTAACGACACTTACATCGACGATGGGCCAACAACTTTCCACTACTTATACGTTAGTGCAATACATGGCTAATGTCGCAGCGACGCACCTTAAAAGGGCCCGAGGTGTCGGAAATTCCATAGACATCCCTTCATTCCTGACATTTGCGAACATTGTACATTCAAACGATCTTCTTGTGCGAATTAATTCGCGAATTACCTACGGAAAAGTCTCCAAGCGTTTAGATGTAGAACTGTGTTTGTATATAAAACACAGAAGTGAAGCCGATAGTGAAACCAGAATTGAATAGCAAGAAATACTAACTTTCTACTACTACCAGGACTTTTCTTTTAACCCTAACTTGCATATGAATAAATTACAATAGTTATACCAAATGTCTGAAATATAAAATAATCGGAAAATTAATATACAACCGAAGTGCAACCATCGACAGAAAAATGCTTATCTGTTTGTACTTTTCCCGACATAGCTGCCTTCTGCATAACAGGGTTCAATTCAGCAATCTACATAAATTTGAGCATAAAAATGCCATCTCACTGTCCAACAATTCATGCACACGCAAAATATTCCGTTCTACATTTAAAGTGTTACACAGGTTACACTTGCTGAATTCTTGATAGATTACCATAATTTCAATATCCGAAAGTGTAGTTCTACGCATTATATTAACATCTTTGCCGGAAATGAAACCAGTTCGTTACATAATCATAGTTCGATCCTCAATCACGACATCTCTAGGATTATTATCATCGTCTTATCACTCTCGTCATCTCATCAAAAGTTGTCGTTTTTACAATTAATTATTGTTCTAAGGGTTTTTATTGTAGTTTTAATTAGTACTGTAACACAACATGTCAAGCCTCCTTTTTGGCATATAAAGAATTCTCGGAATTACATATTTGCAAATTTTTCCTGCTAACGCAATTTCAATTCTGCAGCGCTGCCTTCACGCATGTCCCTACCCACATTGCTGACTATCTTTGTGTATTTATTGAGCAATAGGACATGGTTTAATAGATCTATTTTATATTCTTTACACCATCAGAAATGGTGTAATTATACTTTGGATTCAGTTCACACCTTGTAACGTTCATACGTAATTTGCATAACATATTATTACGCAAATTAAAGTTCTCAAATACAACATAGAAGGCACTTTTACTTTTAATCGATCAGTATTCAGAAAGTTTAACTTTCCCTCGCTCGTGCTGCCGATGTTGGAGTCAACACGGAAATCTATGTTTATTAAACAAGCTTTCGTTTAGATTTATACAATCATTGAAAATGAAGTAGTAAACTACGCTTGATTGATAGCAGAAGCCGTAGTAGATAACGCCCAAACAGACGGACATGTAAATGTAGAAATGATTATAAATAAGTCATTTAAAAATTCATTTGAAAGTCAGTAATGTTATAAAAGACCGTCTCATAATTCCCAGAGAAACGAACAACAACAATAAATATACAATAACAACTGTTAAAGCTAACGAAACACGTTGGAGAGCGGCGCGGACGCCCGGCGAGCTTCTAAACTTACGAGTGCTCACAACAAATAAGTGGCTGACACAGACGCACACACGAACACAGGCAGGTCGTGCGCGCCCGCGGCGCAGCGCCTGCGCAGCCTGGGACACAGGTTTACTCAATGAACTGTACGCCTCAGGGATGGGAGAACTCGATCCATATTTTTATCGATTGCAATATTATTAAGTTTCATCCTTTCGTAAACTTCATCTAAGGGATCTTAAATCTATTCCAATTGACCCTGACTACCTTTAAACAAGGTCACTTCATTAGAAACAACATTATTATCATTAACTTATTCTATCTACATATACGAGTAGTGTTATTTATTGTAACGTTCTCTGCCAATATAAGTATTTCGGTAGATGCGTCATCTATTTATAATGTGGCCACGACAAGGCAACAGACAAGTTCGTTTACGATCGCTCTAATGTCACTCACTTTTTTAATTTATCGGTTTAATGCGTCACCGCCTGAAATAATATGCCGAAAGAATCATTTCTGAAGTTTGTCAGCGGCAACTGTTCTAGCCAGAAAATGATTTATAAAAAGGGAATAATTAAGGAGTAGTTAGAATGCAAACCACGCGGCATGGGCTCATCTAGTTCAAAATCAACTGTTCAGTCTCGAAACTTTAGAAGAATGAAAATGATTTTGGACCACTCTTGTTAGGATCTTCTAGACTCTAGAGTGATCCAAAATAATCTCTGGGGTGCAGAGCCTAGAGATCATGACTGCCTGTTACCACACTTACTAGGCATTGTTTCAAGCGTATCGATGATTTTGAGAATGACAGTAACGACAACACTATGGTTGAGTAGAGTAGACGTTAAGTAGGCGAGATCGTTGCACTGACTAGCGGTGCAGTGTTCCATCTCACTCGCACCTAGCATCTAAATCTAGCGGTGCAGTTTTACCTCTCCTTCGCACACTAAAGCAAGGCTTTAGGGTTGCTTATTGAATGTGATTTAAAAAATTTGTAAATCGAAGTGTTAACAGGCTGCTAAAGAATGAGACGAGTGTCCTTCAATCAGGGAATTTATGACTACAGCGTGGCTGTTACCAAGCATAAGTCAAATGGCAAGCGCGGGCAGCAACCGCAGAGCGATTTATTTCACTGGCTACAGAAACTACAACGGGTGGTCTCGAGTTGCGATTTCTTCGCCTGGGGACTGTATCTGTAATGGTGTTTCTAGTCATAAATACAGGCGCGATAAGTATCGCCCAGGACGGAGCGGGGCGATGGGTGGTCGACGCAAAATTCGGCAGAGCGCTGCCCTCGGGACCGGTTCCGAGAAGGCTCGGCGCGTCGGCGGCGGCGGCGGCGGCGGCTATTGTGTCTGCCCTCTGCCACACGCGCCGCTTCATTACCGGCCCTCCAGACCTCCCCTCCCACCCTCCGCACATGTGTTAGTGGTCAACTAACCCAGGCGCCAACGCTTCGTGATATTTATGCGCTGATTTGGATCACTTGCTACTATTCAATAAATGATAAGCGTGTTTTTATGTTGTATCGTTATAATATGTTCATGAAACAAATGACGCTCAACACCACTTTTAATTTTAACATGATCAAAATCTTCATCAGCAATTTTCATGAAGAGTGAAATGAAAAGTTTCCATTTGTGGATAGCGACATGAGACAGTACATACAACATGCAGAAGTTACCAGACACCTAATTTATGCTTATAAATCATATCGTATTTGTTATGTTAATGATATATGATGGATACCATAATATCCTAAGAAAACATCTAACCTTCGTCACAGCTTAACAGGTGATTAAAAAAATAACACGGTAAAATGCATTTGAAACGGCAAACAGTGCCGCTCCGCACCGATAGACCACAATAGACGAGAAATAATATCGTCCACCTAATCTCTTTTTCGTTAGAGGCGCGCCATATTTCATTCTGGCAGCCATTGTCAATAAGAACCGAGGTCAGAGGCAAATAGGAGAAAAGAACATCCACACTTTTGTTTTCTTTTTCGAACACTCAAACAAAATAAACTCTAGCACAGTTGCTTGAACGCGCCGCCTTTTAAAATTCGAATTCTAATATCTTTTTTCCATCCCATCTTTTCATTAATATATTACGTTGGACGCTGGCTGTCAATTTTGTTTTTTAGTTAAGTTCGAGTTAGGTACCTGAACGGAGTGATGTCTACCATTTTACGGTGGGAGCTTATTGTGGTGTCGGTGCCGTCGTGTGAAATCCCATAAAATATAAATAAATTGTTAAACGCCCAAGACTAATAACTAATTTTATGTTAACAACAGAAAATGGTTCAGTGTCAAACCTTTCACTGCAGGACTTATTCAATTTGTAAATAATGATTTAGAATACAAAGTTGATTCAAATGTAAGTAGATGTGTTACAAAATAGCTGACTTTAAAAAAACGAATGAAAAATCTATGATTGGTCTAAAGATCACCAGCTTGCAAAATCTTCTGAAATTGTAACACCGAAACAAAACCTATACCATAATAATATTATGATGATGCTAAAAATAAATTTCTAAAATTTAATAATAAGCGTTTGATCTAAGAAGAATTGCTACACGTGTACCTACAAGGATTAATAAAAAACGTCGGTTCGACGAAGCAAATTAACTTTAGCTGAATCTAAAAATAAAACACGAAGCATAACGGACGGTTTTAGGGTAATATATTTACACGATACTGACTGAACTGGAAGATCGCATAAATATAGCTATAATTTGCAATCCAGATACAAACCTTGGTACAAATATACATATCTTCTATTCCAGTTCTGGAGCAGAGCATAGATCTCCTCAATAAGCAATTAGCCACTGACAATCTCAAAGGAAATTGGCAATTGACCTTTTACTTGAACTTTAAATTGACGCCAGACTGGTATTTATTAAATGCAGTAATCACTGGAATATATGGCACATTATCATAGAGGATTTGTTAGTGTGGTTACTACCTTATATACTAAATTATGTTATACAAATCAAATAGGTATTTTTCATGAAAATCAAAAGTGCTACAAAACGTTACGAAAGAGCTTAGAAAATAGACCAATATTGAAAACTGAAAACCTAAATAAAGTAACTAAAACGACGTGGTCCATTATACGTAGAATTGTATAACACGTTACTCACAAAGATATTTCAGAAAATGCGTAAACTAATTGAAATTCGTATTCTCACGGCACTTTAGCGCAACCCACTTATTATAACTTTTATTATATCACACTACTCTTAACGAAAGCAAAAATTCACAACAGCTTTGTTACGTTACGTCAACCGTTACAGTTGTAACCACTTACCTAATTATGCTGTATAGAACTAGGTAACGTTGATTCTAAAGTTTTAGTTGAAGTTCATATGAATTTTGGCTTGTATGACTTGTAGTGAGTGAACGCTGATTATGATCTTCTTGGACAACGAAAAGGAAATGAAGTATAATAGATAAACCAAGAGGAGGGTAGAATTTTACAATCTTTAAAAGCGTCGCTAACACTGGCTAAATTTTAGCACAAAATTACGGAGATGTCGTTTTTATGCAAATATTTATATCGAAAGTGTGAGGAGGAAGATTGCGCAGAAAAGGCGTAACTATTCAATATTTTGTTCGTTTCGTTTTCGTTCAAGACTTCTGAAAGTTTAAATAATGTTTGCGGGCCCGTCAATGTTTTCTCAAATACCTCTTCTTCATCCTCAGGAAAGTATAAAGTGTAGGTTCGAGGCTCAGTTCACGAAGTAGCTTATGATGACTATCGATTCTTCAACCAATTCCTGATCCACACACTTTTCTGCAACTATGAAACTTTCAACCTCCAGGTCACCCCTGGGTAAAACGACATAGGCAGCTATGGCTGGGTACAACGCGAGGGGCTGTCCCTTCATCGCGAAAAGGTTAATCGATACTGAAATGTTGACCATGCAATATTTTGCACAAAAATTAAGCTCAATAATTACGCACAAAAATTTGTGCAAAAATATTGATATTATTGTTGCCAGTGTGAGGGTCATATCAATATCATATAATCATAGAAGAGACAGAGATCTGCAAACAATGATGATAGTAACATCAAAAGTGGTCTGATAGATGAAAGTGAAATAGAAAATACTGTAGGTAGATATAACAAATAACATAAACACAAAATATGATTCCTAAACCTTCGAATAAAATGTATTGTTCCTTGTCGTTCATAGGACACAGACAATCACATATGCACACGTGCTATGGTCAGTTGCATTGACAACAAGCCAGTTCATCACAATGACATACAATCATCGATCCTTATTCTTTGGGCTACTTTTACTTCTCTATTGTCACAAGTGACACTAATCATTACATATTAGATTCAAATGGGTCGTCAGTCGTCACTAACATGATCACGACTATGCTGTGTCTGTGTCAGCATTGCCACTGACACGCACCCGGGTCAGGTTGCACAATGCCTATTAAGTAATTACCTACTAACAAAGGTGAACGTGGTATTTATCTTTATAATTACAATTTACGGTAATGCTCAACTATGGATCATGCTTGAGAATGCACATTGCTGCAAGGTTGAAGAAGATTTTTCTTTTATTACAGATTCTACTCTTTGAATTGTATGAATAAAAAGTTCAGTCAGTGTTACACAAATCAAAAACAAATTATATTCTAAGGAATAATAAATGCTTGTCGTTTTAAAGGAATATACGATCGTTTTCCATTTCATCACTCATGAAGTTTTTCTCGGTAAATCAATCAAGCGAGCCACTTTTTAGCTCTACAGAAATGTGCAATTAAGATGCTATCAAGACACGCTATTTAAAGCAATCTCAACGTCATATTGAGTAACAGAAGGCATTACTTCAACTTTAAGAAATAAACTAACAAACAATCATTTTGGACCAAAGCCTAATTGCAACGTTAAGCTAAAACTTCATTGGAGCGAGAAAAATTTAATTACTTGCATCAGTAACTTCACGTACACACTTCCAACAAGTTGTACTGACAACAAAATTGTAATTGATATGATTATAAAATAAAGCAATCAACTGTAATAATTTGCAGCGGATACAATATGAAATGAATAAATATATTACCATGTTTGCAGGTCGAGAAGAAAGAATAGTAGAACTTATAGAATCGAACACGGAAATAAAGGCGAAGTTGAACGGGGATATAATATACAGTTTACTTAATAATGACGATGATATAAAACGAGCCACGTGGTCTTGTCTCGGGTGAGGTCAGTATGGCTGGATGCGAGGACAGTGCAACGAACTATTTGGAGCGGTGCGACATTTAATTCCAAGAAGCGCGAGTCTGCGACTCGGCCGAGAGCCAGCCCGCAGCCGAATGTCGATTGAAAGCACGGACTTTGTTACCCACACACTAAACCGCCATTTTATTGCATTTGCAGTTATTAGCGGAACTGTTGTTCTGCACACCTCATTTGATTTGCGTTGCACGAATAGTAGTGACAACAGCCAACAATTTGCTAGGCAAATGTTTATTGCAGTCGTATTCTCTCTACAAACGTGTTAGCTTGGCTTCGAACTCAAACTCCATGCAAATAAATCAAGGTTTTTACAATATTTTGCCTATTGATTTCGCTACGCATGAACAAAGCGACCCAAAGGTGATGCAATACAAAATGTAACGACTTTGTTTGCGATAACGTAACGTATTATAGCCTTTATTATTCTGTAAGTAGATTAATGTGCAACGTATGTAGATCGAGAACATAGCCAAAATGTTCCCAGTATCATAACTCTAATGATCTATTGTCATTTGTGCCGTTCATTGTCAGCTCTCATAATTTTGTCAAAAACGGAGGCTTTTATGTCTTTAAAATTTTCATTATTTTTTAAAATTAGTATACTTAATAAGTATAATATTTTCCCTTTCTTCATTATTAATAGGTAAGGTTACTCTTTTAAAAAGCTAGCTCAACATTAAGAGGTGTTATGCTTTAAAGTTGAAGACCAACAACAAAGGTTTTGAAGAAATTCGTAATCCTTCAATCCGAATGATGATATTACTCATATTTACACCTTGCTTCGGCATGAAGTCAGGCACTCTGGCCTTAACAAAACATGGATTACAACGGCCAAAACAAAATCAAAATGCAATTAAAGGACTTGGAACAGATGCAGCAGTGATAGCACGGCTCAGATGCGCATGAGTTTGATCTATTTCTGCTCTGCGTCTCGAATTAATATCCGTAATTGATGTGTTCTGCAGCCAGATAATAAATGGTGGGGCAGACGTGCAGCCAACAACAACGCGCTTATTATTGACTTGAGTCTAATGAGCTCGAATATAATCAATAACAGCGCAAGGACTGGATGCTATGTACAATTAGCATAAAGTCATGCCCCCGAAGGATTTCTAGAATCTAGCCTTTATTGACTTATCTGGGACTTTTGAATCAAAGAAGAAATCTAAATCCAAAAAATCTCAAAGTTATTTTCGAGAAGTTTATTAGTTTCTGTATAAAGAACACATTTGGACCGAAGAAGTAGTACTTAATCGTTACTATAGCTGAATCAGCTACAAGAAAAGAATATTGAGAGCTGTGTCTAACGATGAAAAGCATTTTAAAATGTTTTGGAACTGACTTTCAAGTGGAATAGAACGAGGAAAATGATATAAACTTTTTTTTTAATGGCTTCTCGTAGTTCAACCTAAGGAGGTTATCGTCTGCTTAACCGGGCTTGCCTGTGGACGCCTCAATAAATTAAGGCCTCGAGCTTAAAATTATATTAAACAGAAACCCGTTAAGTATACAATATCTTACGCGTGCGGAGTCTGCGGGGAACTACTTGTTTCCTACAACGACGCGTGTCCTTTTTCAGCAGGAAAGCTTCACTATGAACTCTATAATTAGTTATTTATATTAGTTAGTCATTCACGGGTACTTTTTCACTATTGTATTCCCCGAAGCATTCAGTTTTAAATTACTTATTATTATTTTGTAAGTATAGAGATTTTTAGGATAATGGGCACCTGCTCTAGTACTGCTGATATTGTTATTTCAAATGATAAAATTAAACAATCCATCTCACTCCAACAGATCAAATCTACATCGATCTTCCATCTAAACCTATCAACTTTTTGTCTAAATAATATATTCATCCGGACACAAAACAAGTTAAAAGCAACGATCAAAAGGCAATTTCACGCAAGATGAAAGAGGCGTTCTAGAGTTACCAATAGTCGGATGCGATTGTCGGCGAGGCAAATAACAGGTCCTGGTGATCGTCTAACGAGCAGCCGCCTCCTCGCGAAACTAAAACCGAACCGAGACGGTTATTCTCGACCAAATTAAAATGGCGGCGTCGTCAACAAAGGCGAGTATAGTGAGTAATTTGCGCCATATAGCTGCACCAGACGAAACAGAATACATTAACACGATAACGATTGCAAATTGCTACCACGCTGTTGTTATGAGTTCACACAAAACTCCTCGTTTTTAATCATACGTAATTATAATCAACACGATGACAGCGAACGTGCGGACGTTGATCTTATCTTTTGTAATCGAAAACATTACATTTTGTTTGGGTGTAGAACTGTCGACGTCAATCCAGGTTAACGACTGTTTTATTGGTCTGCTAAATCTGTGCCGATGTAATCAATACGTCTAGTTAGATACAATAGATCATAATGATCATAAGATGGTTATTATAGCGCGGCACCTGAGGTCATCCGGCCTCCGATGCTCACGTATGTTGACAATCAATTGAAACGATTAACGACACGTCGAACCCAAGTTATATGGCACTGACAAGATTTAACCGCTTATATTTTAATGGTTTAATATAAACAACATGCAAATTGCCTATTGTGAAATATGAACTGCAGGGGTGCTATGCACAACCAACAATGGGATCGTGGGAAACAATACAAATTGGCAGAGGTCAAATCCGCAATGTGTTTGCTACGAATATGATTAAGTAATATAAGAGATACCAATAAAAGCTTAAATTATAAACACAAATATATGTATTATTAAAAGGCCCGCGATGATTTCATACCAGTCGCGGCGCCTCATCGGGGATTCACCACACAAATGCCCCGACCCGACCGTGTGCTCGAGCTCCAATATAAGAGGAATACAACTCAATTGATAGTTCATTCGTTAGTTTATGTGTTCACGGACACATGTGACATTAAAAATATGAAGAAGTATTCACTGATCGGAAACAATTTGAAGATGGAAATGGAGGAGAACCATAATCGATTGAAGATTATAGGCAACAACAACTACATAAAGATATGTAAGAACGTGGGAAGTGTTACGATCATTGGTGACGAGTGCAGTATAGACGTTTTTGACAACTACGGAAGTGTGGAAATGATCAGTGCCAGTAGTACAGTGAAAATAAATGTGTGTAATAGTAACAGTGATGCGAAAGCTGAAGTGAACAGAGACGTGCCCGAAAGAACTATTGAATCCAAGAAAAAATCTAAACCCAAAAAATCTCTAAAAGTTATTTTCGAGAAGTTTCTTAGTTTCTGTATAAAGAAAACATTTGGACCGAAGAAGTAGTACTTAATCGTTACAATAGCTAAATAAGCTACAAGAAAAGAATATTGAGAGCTGTTTCTAAGGATAAAAAGCATTTTAAAATGTTTTGGAACTGACTTTCAAGTGGAATAGAACGAGGAAAATGATATTAAACAGAAACCCGTATATCCTACGCGTGCGGTGTCTGCGGGGAACTTCTTGTTTCGTACAATGCTGTGACGTGTCAACGTGTGTCTTTTTCCGGAAGGCAAGCTTCCTATGAACTCTATCGTTAATTCATTAGTTATTTATATTAGTTAGTCATTCACGGGTACTTTTTTCACTAAGATTATCCGTATTATTAAGTTTTAAATTATTATTTATGCTAAGTATTATTTTGTATAGAGATTATAAAGCGAATCTTCACCACGTTTGTGAACTGTGTCTGTGATAATTAAAACGTTATTGTATTGCATAACTGTTGTCGTTATTGATAAGCACTGTGTATGTACACCTATCATCTTATCATGCTGTAACTCGTAGTTTTGATGTTCTACCACAAAACACATAACAGTACAAGTGTTCTACTCCTAAACCACGTTATTACATTTTGCAAGAGTGACCACAAGAATAAAGTTTGGGTTCATAATTAGGTCAACTTCATCTCTATCTTCATCCCACTTAATACGAGTATCTAATTAATTCCCTGCTTCGTAAAGTTCGAACGCACAAAGTTTGGAATTGAACTTCCTCGGAGCTGAAGGTTAGATTTGCTTACGTGGCATAATTTGACTTTGACCATCGTCGAAGAACTTTGGCCGCACACAATGTTTAAAATCAGGCTTATTAGAATATTGACTTCCTACCAAGTCATTGAAATATTATATAATATGAAGAATTTATCGTAGAGTTTAACTTTAAATCGCAGTCCCTTCATGGTATTCAGCAGAGCATATCTACATCAGTCAGGAGTTCAGGACATGTTCAGGTAAAGCCAGCAATATAGGCAGATGGTCATCAGGTTAGGCTGGAATCCAAGCCCAAGGTAGTTGAGAAAGGTTAGGCTGATGATGATTCAGGAAAAGCCAGATGAACCGAACCGAGGGAAGCAGTTGGATGGAGAAGATTAAGGACTGAATTTGCAAGCAACACTTGGATGGGAGAGGCTTATATCCAACAGTTGCCATCGAATCCCAGATTTGATTCTAGTTAGTCTAAGTTATGATTAAAAGAAACACATAAAGAGTTCAGTATGTTACAAGAACAAACCATTTCAGAGAAAACTTCTAAGCGATCTAATGTGGTGTTGTTAGTACGGCGTTTCTGGCAATGTGCCACGCTGCTTTAATTTATTATCTGTGACTCCATTACATTGACTAAATACTTTTAGGTATGCGGTTAAAATTAGTGCTTATGTAAATGTGTTTAGCACGTACATTGTGTAACGTAAAGATCATAGCCTATTATATATTCTGTGTCATAGCGAAATACATGGGGCTGGGAACAATACGAAAATTAACTCTTCCCAAAGATTGTAAATTATATCCAAAACGTTTCTAATGGGCGGCATAGATGAGCAATCCACCGGATTTAAGCCCGGTGCTTTTGGTAAACACCCGATAAACACGCAGAAAATTGGGTGTTTCCCATAAGCACCGGGTTTAAACCGGGTGGGTTGCCCAAATAGATGCTTCGCCCAATGGGCGGGAGAGATAGGAGAAGCATCTATTTCAAAATCAAAACGAAAAATACAGAGCTCAATCCTAATCCCAGTCCCTTGTTTGCTGTTAGGGCAGTACGAGGAATTCCCCGAAAACATTTCATTCTATATTCTATGGACGTGAATTAAGATACGAGAGTGAATGATTAAACGCAGCAGCTCTTATCTAATCGTGCATTCACCCTACCAATTCACCAGATAAGTGATGGCAGCCAATCTTCTTATTAGCCGTAGCTTTTTCTTTCGAAAATAAATTATATGACAGTAATTAACACACATAATAATTATTTTTCGTTGTTTAAAAACAAATAGGTTATTGTTTTACATTAAATGTTTAGTTCTGCCATCGCCCTGACGATGACGTCACGCAACGGATCGTATTGGAAATATGCCACGTTATTGTCACGACATATTACATTTCGCGTTAACTGCTGATTTTGACACAACATGATATACATGACATACCTACTACACTTAGACTAGAGGCATGAGCTCAGACAACTCAACCCTGACGTTCTAGTGATCTATGTAGTATAAAGTCTTTGCCACGTTGAGTAACATCTTCGAGCTTTTCACCTCATGCAAGCTCGAGTCACCTTCTTCAGTTGTATTTGTCTGACCATCTTGCATCTGGCTAAGGGTAACCCCTCTACGATTGTCGATTGAATTGGAGTTATGTTAAAAATGAGGTTGTCAGCCATGTTACCAAAGCTCAACACAAACTTCATCGCAATATTAACAGCTGGAACTTATCAACAAAAATTCCGAACTGGAATCCAGTACTTTATTCAAATGACATTTGTATTTACATTTTAGTCTAGTCTAGACCATTCATCGCTAAGCAAGAAGACAAGTTTATTTTTAATCATGTTATCGTAAAAAACCCTAATAATATCTGTGTATAGTATCTGTATACTCGGAGGACCTTGATATTCGCACAGTAATGCCAAGAGATAATGTTATCTGTGGTAAAAGGAAATTCCGCTCAATAACGATACAGTTGTTCGTATCTTTAGGAACTCGTTAAGGATAACAAAGACTGCCCATTGACTCAGCGTTGGAATGCAATTTCTTAGATAAAACCTCTTTGTCGAGTGTTAATGCCACACCGTTCGTCACTCTATTCACATAATAATTTTTGAGGATCAAGTTGAGAAAGATTTTGTATTTTCGTCATCTTTTGTCATCGACTTGAAATTCTCCCTTCGACTGTTAACTCGCATATTTAATTAATAAGGTTACCTGATAACAACATGGTTGTGTTTGATAACAATGATGACTGACGTCAATCTACAGTATGAACAGCTGGTTTTAGGTATTTGTTTAGGTATTCGATAGCTCTCGACAGAGCACCAGAAGTAATACTACTGAGAAGGAACACAATTTCTATGAACGTTAAACACAACCTTGATCTACTTTGGTCTTGATTAGAGAATGCCAGTCTAGTAAAACCAGTGCGGAAGAAGTTACAAACGGAAATGACAGATTAATAATTGGAAATCGACTCCAACCAGCGCGCTGGCGTAGGTGCTATCATAACCCGTCCTTATAATTGATCTTCCCTAAACTGGTCCGAAATCACCCACGGCTAGACGCGTCATAATCACCAACCTGCTATCAAAATTAGATAACTGTCATTGAGACTTTCACTGATCGTCGGTTGATTTCACTTTCCCCGCTCGGCCAACTAATGAGACGATTCGATTCTTGCGCAACAATGGGGCGTCGCAGGGGCAAGCTCCCATCGGGTCGAAGTCGAACCGGTCATGTCAAACAACTGTCTGAGAATTTGATTAACAGTGCCGCCATCTGGAACTATGCCGTTTCAATCTTATATTTTGCATAGGGCAAAGGTGAGCTAAAGTTTTGGCTGAAAATTTATACCAGTACCTACGTACCTAAATCCTTTTAAAAGTGATGCTCACAATATTACTAGTTCTATCTACATAATATCAACACTGTCGGACTTTTCACAAAGTTCTTAAATATATACTAGGTATACATTTTGTTAGGCTCAACATTTTCTGTACCGAACCTATTTAAAACAGCCAGACAGATTTCTAAGAAAAAATATATCTGTTTTTAAAATATTCGTCTTCTACTGCTCACAAAGTGTGGTAAAAAGTAAATAAATATTTTACTTTGCCGGAAACGACGTCTACCTATCATTTACAAGACAATCAAGTTCCAAGTTCCAACAATGTCTTCATCCATAGCAGTAATACCATACGGTTAGCAATTGTCCATTCAATTTATATTACAATTTACTCAAATGGTTTCATGGCCGTTTATACAAACTGTTATAAATTGCTTTCGGCTAACAAACGGCTATTCTGTATTTGAGAAAAAATATTTACTCGTTTGATTTTTTGCCCAGAATAATTATTTTAATCATTGATACCCACATCTAAATATATCTATGATACAATATTTTACTTTGCTTTATTGCTGAATCTAATTCAATATCGTAAGAAGGAAACGGCTGAACCATCTGTTTTACATCAAAATGTTTGTAACGACATAAAATATTGGCACATATTCAAACATCTACGACAAAAAATTAACGCCAAAGATAAATATTACAAATTGAGTTATTTCCGTAGACTTACTAGTCGAACGGATATTTTGCAATGCGAACCAGATAGCTATTTACAGACGTATAAGATATAAAATGTCGTACACTGATGTTCACACGGCTAATTGTAGGTTACACATAGTCTAGAAATACTTCGTAATTATTCCGCGTGTTCTCTACATGACCTAGTTAACAGAAAATACGCACTTTATGTGTTACTCTACTGTAACATATTTAATACAAATGTTAATAAAATATTTATTCTGTGACCTCTACTAAGTCAGTATCGTGAACTATACAAAACCTACACAACGAATTATTATTAAAATTTCTTTGTCTACGTGCATCCTGATTTACAAGAACTTCTCACGAAGTTGACATAAGTCATAGTAATATTTTATAATAAAATGATAATTTGATACAGTTGACTGCAAACCTTGCAATTATAGCATATTTGCAAAATTACCTAATGGAGCAGTGGACCGACAGATATGCAGTGATGACTTGATGAGTTAATCTGCAGTAGGTATCATGTACATTATGGCATTCACTCCAGCTCCCAGGATATTCTTATTGTTTCGCCGTGAGAATAACAAAAAATACTGGGTCACTTATTATGACTGTCGTCAAAGTGTCAATATTATAATATCCGACTCGACTTTACACACACATAATATTACTGACATTTACGCATCCGAACTCAATTAAGCTAACGATGAATTAATGGAATAAATACATATCTCATAATTAGTAGGTTAATACTACTAACATGAAGACTTTAGTCCATCATCAACGATGTCATCAAAAGTGGGTGAAATTGAGAATTATTAGCGGTCACTAGGGAAACTTGCAACCAGAGGCACGTCGCCGTTCATTTGCCCCAGTTACTACGTTTTATTTGTTTTGTAACACAGACACGGCAAGACCCTAGATTTCAAATGCGATTTAAGACCTAGTGAAACTACATCCGGCACGACATGCAGAATTTGAAGAGTTCGTGATTAAATACGATATCATTCACACTGCCGGATTTATATATTTTGTATGAATAATGTCCGGCCTAAAACCGTAAATTAAATTAATATTCATATGGGAATAAAGTAAAACATTGGTATTATAGAATAAGGGAGTTCTTATTTACTTCCCCATTCTTGCTATAGATAATAGAGAGATTCCTGTTACACAAGACAAGAGTCCTGTGCTTTTGATGAAAATAAGATGGCCGACAATATCCTGTTACAAACTCCAATTTAATTTAACTAATGCAAAAATAATGACCAAAAAGGTGAAACTAAAAAGAAATCAGTCGTGCACGCGCCGCAGCGCAGGCACAGGGCCAATGAACGTTGACAGGTGCCGCGCGACCAATCCCGATACAGAATCTCACTTTACGCGACTCGGTTCAAATCACGAAATTATGTCTACATCCTTCTCTGGTGCATTCAAATAATACCGCGTGAAAGAGAGACGCGGAGGGCAAAGGACCTCTCACCTTACCTGGCTTACTTTTGCACAGGCTTTGTTTACCGATCAATCTTAAGATTGCTTAACTTATTCAGACATTATAAAACTTCCATTTTTATTCCTTTTTGCTTTTATAACGTCTAACGAAATTATTAGTTCTCCCAAAAGTTCAAAGTCATCGTTGTAAGCTTTGATCCAAAGGCTTACGTAATCCTTTGTTAGCTGAAAAAGTTCAAGTAGACAGTGATCTGTGAACGGAATTGTAATTCTCCGGGTATCGTCCCACGCATTCCAGGAGGTCGTTACTGTGCGGTCTAATGTCAGTCATTCATTAAAGCGAGTGCATTCCCTGGCATACAAATGTCCTTCCTGCCGCTTGTAGCTTCGAGCCATGACACTACTCGGGTAACTAACTTTCTAACGTTTAGTCACACCACCTCTCGCTCAAGTCGTCCAACAACCCAGAAAGAAACCTACAGTTTCTGCAAAAACATAAATCATTTATTACCAGAGTAAGCATTGGTAAATAGATCACAACCTAATTTTAAGTTCCAGATAAAATGTTAACAGATGCGTGTATAATGTCGGTGGTAGGCACGGGTACGGTACGACGCACGCGGCACGGCGGCGCAACGGCGCCAATATTGCTTGTTTTATTTACATCTCAGGCAAAAAATTGGCATTAGTCCAAATCCTAAACGAGATGGCGGCTATAATGATATCTGAGTATTTCGAAATACTAATCTCGATAAACAGGTTTAAATGGTTTAACAAGAAGTTTAAGTTGCAAAAATACACTTCACGAAACTGGTCCCTCCTCGAGATTCGATCCGGCAAAACGTTAGTTTGCATCGAATAAGAAATCGATTTATGTTATTGCGTCTGGAAATACGTCGATATGGTTATATGTTCCTTCGTGCAATTTGTTATTGACGATGATGTTGGCGTGTCATTCATCAGCAACCAGTGGTACAGGTCATTGGTCGTCGGATAAGATCGATTAGCCCACATCGAAGCACAGTCGTATTGGAGTGGTATCGTTAACATCTGGTTGGAAACTGGCCTCGACACGGTTCTTTCGTTCGCACCGTTCGCTAAGACCTAATTACGTGGATCAGGTACTGGGAGTAGATCGGCGATAGGAAGCGGACGAGGAACTAAGAGGCTAGCCGAACCGGTCAGTAACGGGCCGCGTGTGCCGACTGTTCGGCTCAAGACATGGCCATATAGAAAATAAATGAACATTAACACAATATGTACAAACAGTACTATCCGATTACTAAAACATTGTGCACTGCATATACAAGACAGTGGAATAGTTTTACTTGCAAAACAAAGTTTTTGTACAGAAGCTAGAACGATATTCATACAAAGTTATAAACGCAAAGAAGACGTACGTGATTGAGTGAAAAACTTCAGAAATAGTCAAATAGTGCGTGAGTCAGAGCGTTATCGACGTCACACGTGATCCGATACGGTGATACCACTCGTGATAAGAAAGCTGCGACGACTTATGGCTCAGATAAAGAACCAGTTTGAAAATACCATCAAGTTCTTGAACAACTTATAAGAAAGAATAATATTGTCCTAAGTTAATTCAGTTCTTACAGGAAGTACACGAAAATAAAATCAAAAGCCATTTATTCAAACTCGGCTGACAATCAGCTCTTTTTGAACGTCAAAGTTACATAAGACAGTCCCCCAAAACGCCAGCCCTTCACAACTTCCTAGTGCTTTAGCTGGGAAGACGAAGTGACACAGCAAACTCCCCAGCAGCACAGCTGTCTGTTCCGAACAAGATTTTGGTATGGAGCATCAAACATCAAGCAAACATTTAGGTATCATTCTCTAAAGTGTTAGTATGCATTAAATATGCTAAGAGCCAACTGGCAAAACAAAGTAAGTAATTTAACACTACATCATCATCACCTGCCTAGCCTTCTCCCAACTATGGGGTCGGGTTACAGTCTAACCGAATGCAGCTGGATATCAATAGTTTACATGGAGCGACTGCCTATCTGACCTCCACCACAACCCAGTTACTGGGTAATACGATACCCATGGGTAAGACTGGTTTTCAGACTTTCGGGCTTCTGACGACCTGTAACGACTGTCAAAGATCCACGAATGACAGCGCAGAATTTAACACTGCCATAGAGCAAACTAATTACCCCTATTATTTAAATTCACCTGTATGGAATACGACAGAAAATATAAGGAAGCCACAATAAAGATCTATGAAATTCTCGGGGTTAAAACATACCTGTGTGAACTGCGAATTGATTTTCGAGTGGTCCTCCTGGTACACCTTCCTTGATTTCCGTCGTTCCGTCATGAGGGCTGTAAGTCTGTCAAGGGCTTTAGATTCTAGAGCCTCCGCATTGGCCCTGATAAGCTTGCTGATGTTCTCCCATTCTTCGGTCATAGCTCGCCAGGCTGATGCTATCACAGAGCCTAGAACAAAAGGACACTATTATTATAAACGTTTAAAGAAAAAACATACAAACTTGACATTTTAATACAGCTTGGGACTAATTAAATGGCTGGTTAATAACATGGTCACATGGTCAATGTCGTGAAATGCATTCCTTGGGTGAAAGTAATAAACTGGAATCATGACCATGGCGGATTTTTGGCAGTATACTATTAGGGCTTTAATAATTGGCAGTAGAAAGCACAAATTATAATACCAAAAACTGTAACCCCATGGGCAGTGAAGTGAGGCATGTCTTCGAGGGAGAAAATGAGGTCACTAGAATTCATACAAAGGCCAAATGCTCCATTTATCTTAACTCGACTACGCCCATGCATGTTTGTGTAATGTTTAAGACATCGTCAGCAAACGATAATAATGTTATGTCAAGACTCATGCATGTCGAACCTGCTGAATGATATCTGGCACAAAATATAGCTGAAAGATACTTTGTATAATATTTGTTTTCAATTTTAAATGCTCTGGTAATATTTTGATGGCATTCCAAACTAATCATCGATTAAAGCTCCATAAAATAGGTTCACTGCTGCTGGCTAAAATAGGTTTTGAATGCCAACCAACAAAATCTATATATCTGCATATTCATAAAGGGTGGCGACTTAGTCACCCACATTCGTCAAGGGAGTGATTCTACCGTCACTTTAAACTACTTTCGCTACGAAACTCTTTCCGATTCGGGAAAAAAAAAATTATACGACAGTAGATACTTAGATTATATTTCGTTGTAAGTATGTTTTTTTTTACAATTCGGGTACGAGTTTCAAAGCGAAAGTGGTTCAGACTGGCGTGTAGAATCACCCCCTTGATGGATACAGGTGACTAAATCACCACCCTGTATATCGTTGAAATTGCTTTATGTTTAAAGTATTCAACACCGACTCAAAATCAATTTCATAGCTTCTTCTTCTTTTCGAATCGATAGTTATATATATTACTTTTACTTTTATAGATTAAAGCAAATATTTCTATATTTACAAAACATAACGAACGTTTGAATAAAGTGTGCTTTGTCGATATAAATACATACGCGATAAAAGCATTGCTGATGGACAAGACCAGTTGCAACTGTTATCAGCAATGTCTAGGGCACATCAAGACCAAATTGTTTGACTACGTACTATCTTATCATCAATTTACGAATGCCATATATTTTACAGAAGCTCGATAGAAGATATCTGTACTTGTAGACATGTGTAGTTTTATCGATAACCAAATCACTTAATATTGTTTTCAGCACCATGTTTATGTTTAATTACATCATCAAGCCAATCTACGACAGACAACGCACAGCCTAAACCGCTGGGTCTATCCATAAGCATGACATTTTGGTCTAGAGTTCCTTTATTACGAAGGTGAGCATTAAAGAAGGATTGTTGAAAATTCTTCCCCTAGGGGAAGTATGTTTGTAGCGGGGTAATTGCGTAACGCAGTAACAGTAGCAATGGCTGTTATTTTTTTGACAGTTCAACAATATTCATCGCGTTATTTACGTTGTTGAACAGACAACTTTTTCGAATATAAAGCAATTTAAAATCATTAAAATTGCGATTGAAAGTGTTGCGCAATTAAGGTGGTGAGCTGCCTGAAATTTATTTAATGGTCAAATAATTCATCACGATTTTGCAGTATGACAATGACAAGTTATTGGACCTAGACAACATAGGGAAGATGTGGATTCTTCGACAACGAGACTTAACGGTGTAAAGGCAAAGCTACCTGCACTACTTTAAGGACTCTTCAAACAAAGCATTTTTTATTCATGATCTTCAAAAATAATAGTGTTACCATATGGTAGGTAGGGCCAGCTCACCAAGGAACAGTTACGATGAGAACAATGATAGCACCCACAGTAACACCTACTATTTGGAATATTGATGATAATAATAATTGATATAATTATTAGGTAAGGTTACCGATGTAATTATAATAAATGTAGGGAGGAGAGGATGTTTGCCTTTTTGGCGCAAAATTATATGTCTGATTGTTTCGTAATGTTTTGATTTGTCATTTTTTCATTCGTCTGCCGGAGCTTCCTTAATTATCAGTTTTTTATTATTTTCATGATTTTGTTAGATTTAATGTTAATTTTTATTGTTTGTAAGTATTTCCTGTTTGTTCCAAATCAAATATTTTTCTTTCTTTCAAATAATTATCTGTCTTTGAATCCTTTTCTGTTTCACTAAACACATCTATTATCTGTGTTCTACCTTCATTACATTAAATAATGTCGCAATATTCTAATTGCGGCCTAATCGGCATTACAAAAAAATTGCTTCAATGACTGTCGAAATTAGCTGTCGTGAGATTTGTGTCTGCTTCTTGATAATTAGTATTGTCAGTATTATGTTGTGAGGGTCAATCCAAAATCACCGCCAAATCAGAATTATTATTTTTAATTAAGGTAGACATCTAATTAATAACTCTTCCTTCTAAAATTCTGTACAATCAGGAAATAATCTAGGTCAGTCTGTATTATTTTACCGGAAAGCAACAGCACCCGTTTCATTGCTTTAAATGTCTACTCGTAACAGGTTTTATAAATAATAGGAAACAAACTTCACCTACTCTTGCCGATCAATCAGATATTTGGGTGAATTTGAAGTGAAGAATGACCGGTGAGTAGGTTACAATACAATGGTATTTATATACAGAAACAGACTTGTCAAGTTCGCCTAGCGATTTGGCGAACCTACCTACATGACAACAAAGTTTTTTGAACTTTCCACCTCAAGTAAACATTCTTGAAAGACACAAAGTTTCCCTTGACCTGAGCTCATTTCAATTAATTATCCATCCTAATGACTGCTTATACAAACTGGTTGTTAGCTAAGCCTAAGCGAATTCATGTTTAACACATCACATTTAAATGCAACGGTTTCTTAATCAAGGATGTGCCTAATTCCTGGACTACACCTTCGCACGTTTTATTCTCGGCTGGTACCTACCACAGAATAACAGTAAAATGAAGCTGGGATGCAAGTAGACTGTTCAGTGGTGCTAATAGGGTTAATTCTCGTTAAGTGGCGCTGCTTTTTTACCGTTAAGTTCTTCACACTTGTCCATCTTCTGGCCTTGCGCAGCGGCAGCGGACAGCGCGAGGGCGTACTCCCGGTCGCTCTTCATCTTGGCCTGGAGGCTGCGCTTCATGGTCTCCATGAGCCTCAGCTCGGCATCCTGGCGCGCCAACAGCGCCTCGTGCGCCGCGCGCCCCGCACCGCTCGATGCGTACCCCATTGTAAACAACCCACGTCTACACTAACCCGCACATCACAAACATAAACACAACACTATTCACATCATTCTCCGTTATCACCGGCACAGTGTTTATACGTCTAACGTCACCTCAATTCAATTTATTGGCAAGCACAACAGAGAAAGGAAACAACGTCAAAGCTCTTAAAATTTTTCTTTTTATTTTTTTCTTAGTACTAGCACCCGCAATGAAGGCTAACAGTAAAGACTAAATAAAAACTTTACATCAAAAAAACTTTCGATAGAAACGTTTAACGATCGAGGTGAGCGCGCTCGAAATATCAGTACGCGCGTCCGCACAGTATCGTCGCCCGACCTGAATGCCATCTATCGCGAGCACATTACGTCTGGTGTGGCCGCTGCTGGTGGCTAGCCCAGTCACCCGCGCCGCAGCCGCTGTCCGCCGGCGAGGAATTGCTTGAGAACAAGATGATATAAGATCCAGACGATATAATAAATAAAATTACGATTTTTCATGAGACGTCGCCACAAAGCACGATCCTGTTTTCTTGGACTTAGACCAAGCTTTCGAGTTTGGTCGTTTTCCATGGTCTACAAATTGTAATGTGTAGGTATAGTAGTACTCATAGAAATGTAAACAACAACTTCTTTCATATATCTATGGTAGTACTATAAGTCATATATCCTTCAATATGTATCCTCTCGCTGATCGAATCTAGGTAATACGAAGGAAAAAAATATGTTTGTGGAGGATTTCGGTGATATGAGAGCTATTAAATAAAAAGGTAATGTCATTCCTAGAAACGAAGAGCGCAGTGCGACAATGGACGCGCAGTTTAACTAACAATGCAGGCTAGTTTCCGACAAAGATTAGATCTCTCAGATACCGTGACTTATTAGAACAAATCATTCCATCGCAGTTATCTACACCAAAGAAATCAAAAGACAATGCTTGAGTATGACGCGATTTGAACTTAAAAAGTCATCTTGGCAAGGCTGTGTAAAGAAATGAGGCATCGAGGCATGAACTAAAGCCCACCAACCTTGCTTTGTGTACAAATGAAGGTGCAGAAAGCATTTGACGTCAAAACAACTGAAACAATAGTATTAGCATTGTACTGTTGTTGTTGTACTTATAGTTAACTGCTACTAGACAATTATATATACCTACTACAATTATACATATAACATTCATCTTCATCGACAATCACTTAAATCAGAAATCCTAAAATATTATTGAATCTACATTTATAATCGATATGGATTTTTATTCAGCACCCTAATTGCGTGACACACTATTAATCTAAATCTGAATCATTTTGAAGGATATTGCTAATCCATCACACTGAATAATATAATATCACATCACACTAATATTAAAAAGGCGAAAGTTTTTGAGTGTGTGTGTTTATATGTTTGTTACTTACTTCTTCACGCTCAAACGGCTGGACCAATTTTGATAAAATTTTGGAGGTAGTTGACACCCTGGATTAACATATAAGTAGGCTACTTTTTATCCCGATATCCCTAAGGGATCGACGCTTATGCGGGTGAAACCGCGGGGTGCAGCTAGTTACTTCATATGTATGTTGTTGAACTGTCAAAATGAAACCCATTGCTACTAATAGTGTGTTACGCAATTACCCCGCTGACTAGTCATCATCATTATTGGCAACCTTGTTCCACCCACTTCTAACTATAGGCCTCCTGCATGTTGTGCCATGCTTCCCTGGCCTGAGCGAGACTCATGCAGGTCTTCCCTAATTAATGTACACTTATTCAACAAACTTTTGTAGGCTTTCGGCATTAGGTATACAAGAGCCAAACGAAACAACAGAAAACAAAGAGGGGCTTATTATAGTGCCTAGAGGAAACCTCTACGAACTGATTTAGTAACATATTGAACACGAAGTTGAAAACTAAGTAATCTCAAATTCTGTTCCTGATAATGACAAATCATAAAATCACAGGCACTCGCTGCTCTACTCTAGTGACAGGCAGCATAATAATATATCTTACGATTCCATTACGCAGTAGACATGGATATTATGAAGAAAAACTAATAAAAATCGTGCCGTGCTATTCTATCTAAATTATAAAGACTATTTGACTAGGTCCGTTGTTTTCAGGAAAAAGCGGGTGAATAAATATAAAGCTCACTCCTCGCCAGTTCTCTCAACGAAGCTGATGTGTCTTGATTTAACTTGCAATATTTTTAGTACCTAGGTAAAGTATAACTTGACATCTGTATTCCCAGAACGAGTGGGCAGAAGCGTACTCGGTACAGTACATCCACATTTTTGGCAAATGGGGAGCAATCTATATTTTCAATAGCCGAATAGACATTCCAATCAAAAAGTTGAACTTAGAGCTTTTAGCAGTGTTTTGAGAATTAGAGATGAAACTTTAATTGGTTTTACATCACAGAATTCCCCTAAATTGGCTAAGATGCTGCAGTAAGCGTTAACTGTTGGTAATATCTGAAGGGACCCTCGAGACTGCTAGTAAGAATGTTCTAATGGAAAACCCCATAGGTACTTTGCCCGACCCGGGGATATATAGAATAATCCTTATTATTACAGGATCTACCTAAACTATGTTGGGGTCGGCTTCCAGTCTAACCGGATGCAGCTGAATAAGAGTATTATACTTACAAACGTAGGATTGAACTCAGGACGTCGCACTCAGCAGTCTCGCGCTTGCAACCACTAAACCAACGAGACAATATTTCAAATTCGTGAAAGCTGAACGTATTTTTTATGGGATTTTTGCGTGAATGAATGAAATTCGGACTAGACAACGTCTGTGGGTCAGTTAGTCTATCTCTCTACTATAGAAGTGGAGACGACAATACGCGTACGATATATTATCTAAATGCCGTTCTATCCATTATCCAACTAGCTTTTGCCTGCGGTTTCGCCCGCGTGGAGGTCGGAAATTATCCCACGGAAACGTATTTATACCGGAATAAAAATTATCCTACGTATGTGTAAGTAGGTATGTATGAATGTGTGAATGTATCCAGGTTATAATAAACTAGATGTGTGCCAAATTTCATCCAAATCTTATTAAAAGCATAATACTAATTATTGAAATATTATCGTAAATTCATGCAAGCCTAGTATTTTTAGTTAAAATAATGCTCAAAAAGTCGGGAAAGACACGTAGCGCCATCTAGCGTCCTAAATATAGAATATACTAACAGCGCCCCGCGGTTTCACCCGCGTAAGTTTCGATCCCGTGGGAATATTGGGATAAAAACTATCCTATGTCCTTCCTCGGGACTCAAACTATCTCTATACCAAATTTCATCTAAATCCGTTCAGTGGTTTAGGCGTGAAAAGATAACATACAGACAGACAGACAGAGTTACTTTCGAATTTGTAATATTAGTATGGACTAGCTGCGCCCCGCGGTTTTACCCGCGTAAATTTCGATCCCGTGGGAATATCGGGATAAAAACTATCCTATGTCCTTTTCCGGGACTCAAACTATCTCTATACCAAATTTCATCTAAATCGGTTCAGTGGTTTAGGCGTGAAGAAGTAACAAACATATAAACACACACACTCACAAACTTTCGCCTTTATAATATTACTGTGATTATAGCCCTGGCCTTCCTCAAGAATTGGGCTATTGAATGCAAAATTTTTTTTTTTCAAATCCAACTGGTAGTTTCAGAGATCGCGTTCAAACAAACAAACTCTTCAGCTTTATTATTATTTATTTATTTTATTTTACCATTTATGTACACACATATATAAACAGACAAGAAAAAAAACAGAACAGAAAAATAGGGACAAAGGTGATGCTAAAATAAATGCAGTTCTGTCTGTATTAGGTCATTGGTAAGTTAATCAAAATATTATGATACGCGACGGGAATTTTACTACTAATATTTAATACTACTAATTATTTATTAAATTATTAATCCTAAAAGTACTAAGTCAAGGTACTAAGAAAAAAAAATAGAATTTGAGACATACGAACATCAAATGAAGATTTGAATTTCGCGGGTTACCTTAGCGCATCATTATCACCTTCCTGGTTTGTAAAATCTTTGACTTTAATCAAAAATTTATATTAAACGCGTCTTATTCTAGAACAAAAACTAAAAACAATAATTATCAGAAACTATTATTTAGACTAGGTTTCAAATCAAAATTCGTAGTTTCAAAGTTCTTAACTTTGCCAGTAAAGAAAAGTAAACACAAAATAAAATAATTTTTTTTATAAATTGGCAATGATACAAATTTTTTGGTGAACAAATATCGTGGACGTCGAAGTGTTGCTAGTAAGCCGATGATTTATTCATGTGCTGCATTCCATGCCTGGTTTTAAAATATTGAATTACCTTTCTTGAATTCACTATATATTAAAATAAATTAGTGATATTCGTATAAGAACATTTAACTTTAATTTTTGAGACAAAAATCTCAATTTTTTTTTTACTTTTTGCAGTAAAATATGACAATCCGTGCTGATAGTTTGTTTTTATATTTAGTTATATGAATGTTCTATTAGCAGAATCCTATTTTACTAAGAAAAATGTATTTTTCGCCTTTGTAATGAAATGTCACATTTACAATGAAATATTTTTTGGTCATACATGGATGTAAATGTCTTTACGTCATTGGCAACACTAACCCCAGCCTTGTAATATGGCCGCTACAGGTTAGTTCTAGTAATTTTGTCACGTGAAAAAAACCCTAGATTTCGCTTTATTTGATTGTGTATTACCGTATTTTCATACCTAAATTAGTTTGCATGTGAATCAGTTACCCAAGGCATCCCTTTTGGAGGCTATACAATGTTATCTAATAATGCTAACGTGTCATTATTTCACCTCTGCGGACGTTTGGATTTACCGCGTGGCCACATTTCTCAATACTCCCAATCAATTTATTACCCGTATAACCCCATTTTATGTTTCAATTATTGGCTTTATTTATTTCTGAAAAGGTGAGAAAACCGAGTTATAACAGATGTGTAACAAATGCTAAATTTTCCTTTCATGTGTCCGCGAATAACCGCTTTCCAAAATCGGAGTAGGTCGTTCACTTACTATGCGTCATCATTATTCATTAAGTTGTCCTCTATTTTTTCAAGACTTCATCCAGCTGTCGCAACAGAGCATCATCCGATTTTCTTATGACATTTTTACAGGCAAGAAATCAAAGAAGGCAAAATGGATTCCAGCCAGCATCACAGACATTATAGCAGAACCTACGACAATTCCAGCAACACACAACTGGGCGGACTCTGTAGATGAAGAACGTAAGTGAAAATAATGTTCTCTTTGTCATACACATCTGTACTTATCAAAATGCTGTAGTTACAAGAATTGACCCAATGATGATGTAAAGGGTAACGGCTGGCCAATGTTAATCTCGTACTTGGGGCGCACTTACCGAGTGCTTGTCACTCTTTCCGCCCCGGGAAGGTCTGAGTAAAGGTCTTTGTGTTTTACACATTCTAGCCGGATGCTTCTCTCAAAGGGAAGGCGGGGGAACCAGAAATTACGGTGTGATGTTAAGCCTATGAGGCCCGGCCTGTGGGGCTAGGTGGAGGTGTGAGCATTATCACTGTTGGAAACCCCTGTGACCAGCAATTTTAGCCTAATCTACGAGATGACTCTGGTCACAACTCAATTCAGACTAGTCTTTCATTGGCTTGCTCCCTGATTTTTCTGAGGGTCCTAGTATATTTTTATAATTATTTAGAGAAACTAATATGTCTGATGCTTTTGTGCCCATGAGTGGTTTAGTCTTAAAGAAGTGGAGTTAATAAATTAATCTAAATATTGGGTTTTTCCATAATGAACATTCACTCTATAATGAGTAAGACTGGTATTTTTAACTCAAACAGTAATTTAGAAGTATCATTGGCTTCTTGTAAATATTTCCAGTTTAGATAACAGTAACTTATAATATGCAGGCATCAATAACACATTGATTACTATGTATTTGTTTGATAACAATAATAGCTATCATGGAAATGCATTCAATGTTCTTTGTTTCGAGTTTTTAAAAATAAAAATCCTGTAATTTGTATGAAAAACATTGAGCTGTACAAAAATAATTTAAAAAGCTAACAGTCTTATAATAATAATATATACAAGTATAGTGTAGGTGTGGCGTAAATAGTGGTCCACCGTAGTGATGCAACGGAACTGGCATAACGGAAGCAGAAACGGAAACAGATGTCAAAAGTAAATCTTAACAGAAACGGAAGCGGAAACGGAAGCGTTAACACTATGAAAAAAAAGCACAATTGTACATTTAAAACTTTTTTTTATTAAATTTCTATTTTAGTAGTCAAAATTAAACAGCGGCAAGTTGTATTTAATAAAGAGTAACTTGGCCGCTTTTTCACCTTTCAGCCTATTTCGATGTTCTTCATATATTAAACCAGCTCCGCTAAATAATTGCTCGCTGGCTACACTGCTGGGGGGAGCTGATAAGTATTGGCGAACTATTGGCAAAATATGGGGGTATTTGTGCGCATTTCCATTCCACCACATAAGGGGATCCTCATGAAGAGGTAGTCTTTTTTCTTTCTTGTACTCCCGAAGGTGTGACTGTATCTTTGCACTAAATACAACTAGGTATCAAGCAAACAATAACAGAAGAAAAAACAACTGAAAATGTCACTACTCAAAGTCACGGGGCGCGGAGATGCGCATAGTGAACTAAAAACAATAATTAAATAAACGAACGAACTCGTTGTGACACGTTTGTCGTTTGTTTACCGCGCGCCCCTCCCTCCCAAAATACGCGGAAGGGATTCGGTAATTATCGGCAGCACGCGCGCCTGGACGCTGTTATAAAGTTTGCGGAACCAGAAGCAGAAACGGAAGTGAAAAAACATGCGGAACTTCTGCAGTTGCGGAAGCGGAAGCAGAGTTCTGTTGCAACACTAGTCCACCGTTAAGGATTTGATATACCAGATAAATATTACAATTTCTACCTTTTGTTAAAATTTGGTTGTAGTTTAAAAAAAAAAAAAACATTATTTTTGAATATTGATTTCTGTTAATTACTGCTGAATGCTAGAGCTATTGTGTAAAATTATGGTTTTTATGTAAATTTAGAGCTTTTGAAGAAATTGTTAGTTCTTCTCTATTTTAACCCTAATTTTTAAATCATGCAAATTCAAGAGCAATTTTTGTAAAAAAAAGATGTACTACTAAAATGGTTAAAATTGTAATATGTTATAGTAAATTATCTGGTATATTGAATCCTTAATGGTGGACCACTATTTACGCCACACCCTGTATAAAAAGGAGGGGAAATAATCAAAGGGCATCTGCTGTACTTGGAAAATACATCATACATAATCTCTCATAATTATGATATCTTAAAGAAACTGTAATGAGTAGATGATGTAATACACTTACATTAATTTGCTTTAGCAAGACTGTTATTCTATGCAATGCTAAAATAATAACTATCTCACCATGGATGTAGAAGCATCTACATCTAAAATCCAATTATTAACAAAAGGGTGATACATCTTCCCTCACAAGAAATTTTACATGGAACATATTGTGTTAAAGATTAACAATATCAATATGTTCTTAGCTGAAAATACATATGGAGGAGGCGGGTACTCCTCGCGCCAGCGGGCGCCGGTGGTGCTCCCGTCAGCGTCGCGGGCGGCGCGTGGAGGACTGGCAGTGGATGACGAGTCCATTCCTCGTCGCCCGCCCTTCACCGCGCACATCTCCAACCTGCCCTATGATGTCGACGAAAGCGCTATCACTGAACTCTTTACTGGACTTAAGGTATCAAAATTACTGCCCATTTGTTGTTATAATAATAATTGTCCTATTGGAAAGGCTGTATGTAAAGTCCACGCACAAAGGTCCACCTGAAGGACTAAGTGTGGAAACTAAACCCTTTAACATGGAAGGCTATAAATTCAAATAATGTTAAGTAGATTGTTGGAACAACAGGATGCAAAAGATTTTACAGCAGATTTACTAATTAGACTGGTAACCAGGGGTGGGGTAACAGCAAAATGGCTACTTAATCTAAATTATTGATCATCTGAGCTCACAGCTACACATGTACACGTTCGAATTTGCGTCATTCCATTCAATTATTAACATTTCGCGTGTAACAGGCATGGTAAATGTGGAGTATCATAAAATTATTTAATCTGTCAAGCTCTGCAATATAATTTAATCTGATTATGTTCGCTACTCTGTATGATATTCAGTCTTAATGTTGAAAAGACAACCAAATTTTTGCTATGTTGGTCTGTTATAGCTTTTTGTTAATCAATGCTGCTTACTGGGCATTGTTACTACAATACTGGTATGATTGGAAGGCAAAGATCAATGGGCTTGTTTAGAATCCTGGTGTACATGAGTTACAAATATGCAGAGAAACAAAATAATAAATCATGAATATCTATATCTATATTTTATATAGAAAGTAATTCTCTGCAAAATATGTCAATAGCCTTGAAGACTGATTAAAACCAGTTGCCTTACAATACTAGTTTATCCTATACATACTACATGAATATAGATCTTGTTTCTGATAGTGTTACACATAATTTAAGGATGTCTGAACATATTACGAAAGATACAATCAGTTAAAATAATTATGATTGTATCAACTTATCTCCATTACAATCTTATCTACTTTTTATGTTAAACTGCATGCAGTAAATGTTGCAATGATGCATAACTTATTACTTATAAAATATTTTTCAATGTAAAATACCACCGTTTTTATATTTTGAAAAGATACTTTGTCATCCACTGCACTGCTGTATGCTGGTATATGGCCTGTTTTGTTTTAGCCAGTTTCCAGGTGTTTCAATCCACTTTGAAGAGGTTGGTGATTAAAAGTCAAGAACATAATATTAATTAATGAAATGGTTTTTTTGCAACAGATTATCAACCTGAGAGTCCCTCGCGAAGGGGACCGTCTCAAGGGCTATGGATGTGTGGACTTTGAAGACAGGGAGAGTTTGATCAATGCTATGAACATTCCTGACCTGGTAAGAATCTCGATAATATTGCTATTTATTAAGAATATCATTTTTCTTTGTCTTTATGATGTTTTGAATTTAAATATTTAACATTTAGTTAAATGTTTACATTGAAAATGACAAATGCAATTTTCTTTTTTATTATCTGTATAAATAAGCAGGCATACATTTCTAACACATTTTTTGTAGAATAAAGATTAAGAAGTAACAATACTTACACAAAATTGTATAAGAATGCCCAGCTGCTCTAAGACCGAGATTCGCCCCTATTTATTCATTTTCTATTATTCTGATTACTTTAAATTTTTTTAATAAATTGAAACCAAAAGCAACCTTGTGAGTCATTGAAAAGGGGTCCTATTGTATGTACTACCGATTGTAAAGCTAGTTTCGTTTGTTCATAGACAATAGGCGGGAGACGCATAAGAATAGAGGTGTCTACCCAGGACAACGACCGCCGAATGGGTAGGGGAGGCAGATCCGACCGGGACAGGTAAAAACATTCATTATTACTTGTTATATGTGTTGAAAATTATTATTATTGAATACAGGCAGTTGGAAGTCAAAGCTGGTTGTCAGGAAATTTGTTTGTATTCTACATTTAAATAATCCCTTGATATACTTCAAATCAATATGCATGTCAACTTACTTGATTGGTTGCTGTCTTGCCTTAATAATATAATAGCCTTTTTAAAACTGTGGGAAAGTATTCCTATAATATCTTCTGATACTAATATTATGTATGTGTTGTGTAGGGAATATGACCCAGAACGCACAATGGGCGACTGGCGTTCAGGCCCTCGTGCGATGCCCGACACATCAGGCCGCGAGAGACCGCGCCCGGAACGCGGCCCCATGGACCGCAGCAACATGGATCGTGGTACCATGGACCGCGACCGCGACCGTGATCGAGAAAGGGATTGTGAGTACAAATAAATATTATCAGAAAACAGCCTGTGCCCTTCCCTTCGGCATGTATTTGTTCGAACCCTAAATAATTCCCATTTTGATATCCTAAAAATATGTATAGACACGACAATATAATAAACTAGCTTCTGCTCGCGACTTTGTTCGCGTGGAAGTCGTAAGATACACAATTATGTACTAAAATAACAGCCACATTTTTATAAAACTCTTCGTCGTCGCTATTACTTCGTTTTCGCTTAGCGTTCTTTCTGTTTTTTCTTTTTGCTCGGCTCCCTATCAGTCCTAGTGTGATGTTAAATAGCCTATAGCCTTCCTCAACAATTAGGCTATCTAATGCAGACTCTTGATTATTAGTATAGATGTGCCTCTTTTTGTGCGTCTCAAATAATTCCCATTTTGTTGTCCTAAAATACTAAATAGCCACTGCAACCAACTTAGTACAAGTTTTTAGAGGATCTATTAAATATTTCCCTTTCCCTTCTTGTTCTTCTAACTACATATATCAGAATAACTCAGGCCGTGGTACGAATATGAGCCAGCCAGCCAACTGGTATGGCTGGTAACTGTTGAAGGCGTGTATCATACAGCAGACAAAACATTCCGTCACTGCGTACAAAATATAGATTTTATTTCGATGCTACGTTGATCGCCGGCCACGCGATTCATGGTGATGTCATAAAAACACGCATCTTTGTGTAGCCTGACTGTTAGTCTGTTGGTGACGTAATACATTGTGTACTAAGTAAAGCTAAGTTCCCTGTTCGCAGCCCCTTCGTGGGTTTTAGGTTTGCCGTTTTGTTACCATAAATGTCTTAAAATTGCTCGACTTTTTGTTCGAATTATGTTGTCGTTCCGGTCGGAAACTTCATAAATTGCTCGTGACAAAACGTATTATGTATTTAAAACGGTATAATGATGTGTCCATACATACATACCTTTACCTCTATGGAAAAATATCGCGAGGAAATTGTTTTTTTTTTATTATTTGAATTATATTTCCTCAGCTTTTATTCACAATGATGATAAGTAACCTGATGGAGCTAACTGTAATGTCACACTTGGGGCGCACACACAGAGTACATGATCCTCGATATATTACCTCTTGTTTAGTCGTCATTGTTATTTGTGTGGCACTGCTGTTTAAAGCTTTGTCATCGTTTGCTTTACGATGCATTCGTGTACACTGATACTTACTATCTTATAATATGACGATAAAATCTGCGATCTGGGTTACTCAACCCGCCTCGGGAAGGTCTGAGTAAAGGTCACGCGTGCGTGATGGCACTAAACCCTTCAGCAAGGGGTACTGCTTATAGTGGTAGGAGGTAACCAGAAACTCGGGCTCTAGGGCTCCGTTGAGGACTCCGCATGGACGAGACTTGGCCCTCTTAGCCCTTGGAATATCCTCTGACCGGCTGTTTTAGTTTAATTTGTGACGTAGCGTAGCTATAACTCAATTCAGACTAGTCTTTGGTTTGCTCCTTCTATCAGGTACTTAAATCTGAGTGACTGACTGAAATAACTCAAATGAAAAATGTGATAAAACAACTCAAATGAATGCATTTGAGTTGTTTTATCACATTTTTCTATGTAAAGCTATAATATTTGTTTGTGTATGTAGCGAGTGCCGACAACCGTCCGGGTGGCTGGCGCGACGGAGACCGGCCTGCAGCGGCCGAGCCTGCACGGACGCCGTACGGCGGACGGGACTCGTTTGGACGCGATCGTTTTGAGTAAGTTATTCATCATTATTGCCATGCCTTGATTGTTCTGTTTTTTCAACTGCCAGCCTTTCTAAGAAAATTTGCATTTAGCAACTACTAAAGTAAAACTTTTCATTTAAATTTTTACGACATGAGCGAGGCAATAAGTTAATAGTTTAATTTACACCCAGATGGCTGTGAAATAATAAACTAGTTCAGCACATTTCAAAAATAGCGAGACAAAAGTGCCTCGATATTTATGGGGTTATATAATTCGTTATATAACACCGTGCTTGATTGAATTGGTTAACTAGACACCGGCTTATGCTCTGTGCTAGACCCGGTCGCTTTATACCTACATTTATATCGATCGTTAATATGGCACATTGAATTTAAAAATTCAATGTGCCATATTAAAAAAGACAGGGCCAGTGTCACATTACTGTGTCGTGACGTGAGATACATCAATCAAACGAATCTGTTCAGGACTACTTCAAATCACAACGGGTTTTAATTGGCTAATAAACACTGCGTCAGAAGGCATCACGACACGACACCACACAGTAATGTGACAGTATTCGGTTTCATAGAGCGTCGTCTCTGGAGGCCTACTGTCAGACCGTCAACGAAGATACGGGCCTATCCTAAAGTAGTTCGAAGGTGGCTTTCGGGCGTTTCTAACACTTCGGCTGAAATTACTAATTTCTTGCTTCGGAAGGAGACATCCTGTTACCCACACCTGTCTGACGGTTGCTTTCTAAAACTTGGCGTGCCATATAAAAGCCCGGTTATTGTTTTTAGGTGTTCATCAGGCTAAATAAATTTTCAGTAGCGATATTTTATACTTGTTGTATTTTTGCAGAGGTCGAGAGCGTGGCGGTGGTGGGTTCGGAGGTCGCGACCGAGAGGATCGTCCCGAACGCAGCGGCTACGGCGGCCGCGACGGATTCCGCACTGCCGAACGTGATGGTGGTGGATTTGGGGGGTATGTGTAACATTTGATCATCATCATAATTTCCGACCGGACGCCCAGTGCTGAACATAGGCCTCCCCCAAGCACCTGCTGCTTCTCGCATCTAGTCGATTCTCGCCACCGGATCGTGGGTCCACCGTGTGTAACGTTTATTAGAAATCTTATTCTGTGACTATTTATTATTATATCAGCTGAAAACGATCAATCTTACAAAATACAAAACCTATTAAATCCTATTTAGAGGGGGACAAAATTACATAATAGAGGTAAATTTTTAACAGTCCCATTGTTTGTTTAGAAGTCGAGAGGGCAGAGGATTCGGTGGCAGAAACTTCGGCGACCGTGATCGTGAGCGCGATGCTCCTCCCAGAGAAGGTAACTATAATTTTTATTATAAAGTTCATGTATCTGTCTTTGTAAATCCGTGAATTGATTAATTTAAAAGCCATTACTAGTTTAACAGTAATTTACTTATTCTATCAAAGTTCAAAGCACATACTATAAATATCGAGATGTTTTTGTCTCGATTTTTATCAGGTTGTTATAACAACATGTGCTATATTAAAATTGGTCAACTAGACACCGGCTCATGCTCTGTGCTAGAGTCGGTCGCTTTACACCTACATATTTATGTCTTTGATTTAAACAAATTGTAAACTATTTAAATGTCTTTGTTATTCCATAAAGTGATTCATATCAATATTATTTCACAAACCTCTTGATTGATTACTAATCAGTCTAGTCAATTCTAGTACCTGTATCAAGTAGTTTTCAATTTATGACTTGTTACAAATTCGAACCTAGCAATTACGTCTTTTTTTTTTCTTTCATTTCATTTACGATCTCTTAAAACTTGGACATTTTTGATCCGACATCAAATATTTCAGTCTATGACAGTCCACTGCTAAACAAAGGACTGTCCCAAGTTACGCCTCAAGTCACTTAATAAAAATCTTAAATTGGTTCACTGACAGACAAAGCAATGTAAACCGCTGGGTCTAAAAGCATTAAATATTTTTCAAGAATTCCTTATACAGCAAAAATGAGCACCAAGGAAGGATTTTTAAAAATTCATCCACTAAAGAGGTTAATTAGGGGATGAGAGGTTGTATGGAAGTACGTCATCTTTGCCGATGGGAAATCCCACTGGGAGAATGGCTTGTCCCAAACTAAACTTTTTCCTCAATTTCCATAGATGCAAGGCCTCGTGAGCGTCCGAAGCTGAACTTGCTACCGCGCACAGTACCGCGCGACTCCGAGGTACCTACAAAGCCCGCAGACGGCGCCGGCCTCGACGAGAAACAAACTGAAAAGGTCGCGCCTAAACCTGTGTCTGCTGAGAAAGTGTTTGGTGCCGCTAAACCTGTGGACACTGCAGCCAAGTAAGATTTATAACATACTAGCGACCCGCCCATGCTTCGCACGTACGACTTGACAAATCATCGAGATTCCTTTATTATATGCAAGTTTAATATCAATGAATTAAATACAAACTTTTTGTATAAGTTCTCTAAATAATGACGAAACCGCATCAAAATCCGTTGCGGAATTTAGATGATATTATTATTATTATAGAGTCATAGTGGAAAACCGCTTATGGGTCTGTTTCACTACCTCTGAATAGATTTCCATACATCAAATAAATTAAACAAGGTACAGAATGTGTTAGATCCAACAGCATCTCCAGACTTATCTTTAGGTGCTGAAACAGGCTTTTATTGTATGTTATTAGATTTCCTATTCTGTGGTGAATAAACATTAGAGTTGCGAGCAACTGAGCATAACCAAAATTCTAAATTAAAACACGATTTTAGAATTTGTGTTGCCAATAATCTATTTACCAGTGCAACAGTATTAGAAACTCGCAACTGAGTGTAAATAGCTTTAAAAATTACAAAGCACATACTATAAATATCGAGATGTTTATGCCTCGATTTTTATCAGGTTGTTATAACAACGTCATGTGCTATATTAAAATTGGTCAACTAGACACCGGCTCATGCTCTGTGCTAGAGTCGGTCGCTTTATACCTACATTTATTTAAAACATAAGGCTATCTGTAAATTATATCCTAAGCTATCTAATAAGTTGTTTTTTATATACTTTCATAGGGAACGTGAAATAGAGGAACGTCTTCGCAAACAAGAAGAGGAAGCCAGACGTGGCGGCGGTGAGGAGAAGGAACGTTGGGGAAGGAGGGTCAGTTGAAACAATATCTTATATTTTATACGATTTTTTGATCTGAAAAGGGAATAAAAATTTAATAATAAGTAATCCAATCATTACAGAACGATCATTCCGGCGAACGTCGTGCCGCTCCAAAACGTGGTAAGTAACAATATGGATTAGAAACTAGACATAACATTTTTTTTAAATAATAATCATAATATTATGTTGTCTTACTCAAATAATTTATTCGCAGATGAACGCCCCAGAGATTCGCGCAGCTATAACAGAGACAGACGCGACTATTCCAAGGACGACAAAGACAGGCGCGACTACAAAGACGACCGAGACAGGCGCGACTACCGGGACGACAGGGACCGCCGGGGCCCTGACGACCGCGACAAGCGCGAACCAGAGCGCCGTGACTACAAGGATGACCGCGACCGTCGCGACTATAGGGACGACCGCGGCGAGAGACGCGAGGCCTCGGGCGACAGGCGACGCGACTACTCCGGAGACAGACGCCCCAGACGCGACTATTCCGGCGACAGGCGACGTGACTACTCTGGCGACAGGCGACGCGATTACTCGGGCGAGAGGCGCGACTCACGAGATGACAGGGATTACAGGGACGGCTCGCGCGAACGTCGCCCCGACTCCCGTGAGAGAGAGAAGGACAGAGACGCACCCAAGGATAGAGACACACCCAAGGATAGAGACACGAACAAGGAGAAAGACACGCACGAAGACGCCGAGCGAGAGCGCGATGAGCGCAACGGACGTCCGCGACCCAGCCGCTCGCGAGACAGGCACGACGAAATCGACGACAAAACCATGCCCAAGATGAAAGAACAGGAAAAACCGGTATTTACAACCCTCACTTCTTTCCATTTAGCATTCACGCATAAATAAGACTAATACATTTATTGCATTTATCGATAGTTGTATGCTAATGTTGTTCTTCGTTTTGTTACAGAATTTCGTTGCATCGAATAAATTCAGCTTCTTAGAGGACGCCGACGACGGCGCATCCGATTAGCACGAACGTAACGTTTGTGTGCGCGCTACATATTAGTGTCCATTTTACAGTTGACTCGAGTGTAAAGTGTAAATTTACGAGTATCAAAGTGTCTAACGTGTAGAACGGACTCGATAAGCACTAAGACAATCTAAAATTGTGCTATGTTATAGAACTCGATTGATAGTCACTAGTGCGGTGTGGATATACGTGTATATTAATAGGGTTGCTATATGCTCACACTGCTTCGATGCCGGCCCCAGTCTTTGTTGTGGCTTCTCAAATAATGCTCTAACAATTACTCACTTCTCTAGGTGGGATCTACACCCGCATCTGCTTATGCTAAGTAAGACACTACAGTAAAGACTGGGGCTCGTATTTGTGACCATGTTGTACTGATTTGTGTAAATTTTTCTATGGGTTTGTTACAATTATAATGTTAATGTGAATGGTTGCAAACATAGCCAAGTTTTGAGAACTGCAAATATTCCATTAAATTCTGGTATGAACAGGTTAGGTCAGGTGCTGCACTTTCATATCTTTGTTTTTGTGAATAATTAATATTTCATAATTTTATATTATTGCAACATTGTCCTTTTTGAAGGAAGTTTACTGCAGTTGATTGCAGTGCCACCATAGGGAATCTAATTTCTATATTTTAGAATATGTCTTTATGTTAAATATTTAGTCGATTTAGGTTATTAGAACGTTAATTGTATTATTTATCTTTACACTCAAAATTCTTTAAAATAATCAAGTGGTAAGATGTTAAGCTGCAATATTCCTATATATTTTGCAAGTATGCATACAGATGTGCCTGCCTTGGTCGTGATGAAATATAGTTAACTAAAGGTACCTAATAAATCTGATTAGGGTTTGGTCACAACATAATTAATTGGTCAAAACGTTGGAGACGTTTCATTTGTAATATTGAAGAATTTTTGTTTGGTACACTATGTAATTGTGAATTATAAATAAATAATTACCCTTTTTACAGTAAGAAGTCTTTTTATTATCCAGTAGTCGCCCCACTGAAACCAAGGGGTACCGTACCCTCACGGGTATGCCAAAAGTAGAGACACTGCCGAAAATAACCTCGCAAATTCGGCGCTAAAATAAACCGCTTCGACAAAATCCCTACCATAGATCAACATACTAATAATCCCTACTTTCATAGACTATATTTATAAACTAGCCTACTTTGTCAGTCACTAGAAACTATTTATAAGATAGTCGCAGCCTAATTAGGGTGCATTTCCACTGAAGCGGAGCTGGGCGGGCGGAGCGGAGACGTGCAGGAATCGACCAATCACAATGGTTGAAATTCTCATCGCGACACTCGTCTCGTTTGTGATTGGAAGATTCCTGCACGTCTCCGTCCAGCTCCGCTTCAGTGGGAACGCACCCTTATGCACGCCGCAACTTACCGAGAGTGATAAAAGTTAGTGTTTTTGTTTGCCATGCATGTTAAAGTTGCGACTCTGACGTATGAGGCGAGGCCCACCCAGGCATAAAACATACAACAGTAGGAAACAACGAACGAAACGAACTTCAGGAAATTTCCGTTCGGAGAATATGAGAACGTGTGCACTTACAAGAGGATTTTGTATGAAATGCCGTCTCCGAATGAGGAAACCGGACGTATGCGGCCGGCCTTATTTCAAGGATTTAGTAAGTACCTACCTATAGGATTTTTGTAGTTGCCACGTGTTGAATGATGAAAGTAACTGTTTTAATTTCTCAGAATCGTACATTAGCATGATTGCATCAGCTATGACAAATACATCTTATGTTATAAGACGTCAGCGATCGATCCCCTAACCACCTCAGTCGAATAACTTATTATTATAACTCAAAAGCTAGAGCTAAATTCCACATTATTCATAGTCTAGTTTCCCCTGCGACTCTGTTTTATTAGAGGCAATGCAAAAGTAGATTTCTAAAAACGCCTTTCTTTTTAAAGTATTATAAGTTGAATTTTGAACGAATCCTAAGTCGATTTTTGAACGCGTTCGTAGTCCGTGTCTCTGCTAGGGAAATTCCCGGAGTGTCCAGAAATAATCACCTTCATATCCTTCCTCTCTCAAAAAAAAAATCCACCCAGCAGCGTTTTAAGCTGAAAACAAATTATCGGACGCGGCTGACAGCCGCGACTTACAGGTATCTAGACAATGAATGTACACTGAGCTGTGCAAACTATCGGATGTAAGTCGTGGACGTAACCTTGGGCTGACCTTGAGCGTTCGGACGTCCGACAGAAATCTGGCGCGCTGGATGTTTTTGTCAGCCGAACACGTCTCAAAAGACTGTGCACACGTATCTGTCGCGGCTGTCAGCCGCGTCCGATAATTTGTTTTCAGCTTTAGGCTGGCCGCAAACGTCCGGTTTCCTGATTCGGAATTCAGATTCGGAAACCCGAATGCAAGCATTTCATACAAAATGTGAGAACATTTTGTATGAAATGCTTGCATTCGGGGGACGGAAAATATAAGCACGTGTGCGCTAGAGATTTAGCGCACACGTGCTTATATTTTCCGTCAGGGTTTCCGAACGGAAAATATAAGAACGTGTGCGCTGGAGAGAACATTTTGTATGAAATGCGTGCATTCGGGGTCTCCGAATCAGGAAACCGGACGTATGCGCCCAGCCTTATGAGTTTCGCCGCAGTTTCCTAAAAGAGCCTGTGTTTATAGGTACTTACCCAGACAAACATTTATCCAAGCAGTTTCAGATCGGTTTTATGGTTGCCCCGTACCGGCCGCCGCGCGCCGTACCCCTTATTACTTTCTGTGACCACTACCTAATCCAAGTGCTGTTTTTTTGGCGTGATGCGTAACTGCGTAAGTAATCTAACCTAACCTCATAGCGTAGATACACTTTTCGATGTAGTCCTCCGCCTTTTACGAACCAGCCCCCTTATTCACAAACACTCGATATGCTTCCGTATCGTATCGAACATTAATCATTGTTATCGTAGGAGTCTTCTCAATGCTGTTCACAAGTCCAAAACCCGAAAATTTTGTCAGTTTAAATCAAATAGACGCCCGCTATTCTTCCAACAGCTATTTGCTGTTGAGGGGAAGTCAAATCAGGTTATCGAAACGTCAGGTTTTCGATACGATAGCCTGTCGTAGGTATGGTTGTGAATCAGGGCTCTGTTCTATTGCACAGTAGTCATTTTGAGGATTGATCATTCTGCGAACTAATTTGATCTCGGCCATTTTGAAATATAATGACTTCGGCCATTTTGAGACTTTTTGCTAAAACGCATAGACATAGAAAAGTATGGACTGGAAATACCTACAAAAATAGGGTGCATACCTACAACTCATATTGTCTCATAAAATGGCTGCCATTGCTAGGGTTGTGTCAATCAAGGAAAATTGGTGTTACTGTATCGAGTATCGATATATGAATCTGCAGTGGCAAGAAGAAACAGATCGTCCATAAAAATAAAAAACGAGTTATTTATTTATTAAAACCAGTACCAGGTACCTACTTAACAAAATAAACATTGTAAAAGCCAATTATTATTAATCGACTTCAAAAAAGGAGGTTCTGTATTCGACCCGTATGTTTGTATGTCTGCGATTTTCTCAAAAAGTGATGAACCAATTTTTATAACTTTTTCGCTAATGTAATCTACATACTTTCAGGAAGGTTTTAGTATATAATACATTAGGTTTTTATTCTTATGTACGAAGTTATATGCATAAATGTACTACATCTCCGGCATTTCTATGATGATTCTTCTAGTCGGTGTATTCAATTCTTCAATGCACTAGTGAATTTGTGTGGGGTAGGTACAACTAAAAAGTAAAAATAAAAATATTTTTACAAAAAAACAACCGACTTCAAAAAAAATACTACAAAGTGAAAAATAACTTTAATTTCGGAAGTCGGTGTCAATAAACGAAAATACGGAACCAACGACACCGACTTCCGAAATTAAAGTTATTTTTCACTTTGTAGTATTTTTTTTTTGAAGTTGATTGTTTTTTTTTTGTAAAAATTAAGAGTAAACGTGGAGTTTCTTGCCGGTTCTTCTCCATACCAAACAACTAATTTTATTGGAACCGTGTACCTAGCTTCTGAGTCTGACGTTTCATAAGTGCCTATGTAGGTTTATGTGAAATAAAATGTTTTGATTTTGGTTCTGTGAACCACGGGCCGAACCTAGCAAGGTCGCTCGGGCCTAATAAGACGCAGGATTATTTATGTTAACATCGCAGAAAATACCGATATCGTTTCACCGGAGGAACTAGATTCGGAAACTTGGGAACAGTACAACACTATTCCAATATGACATATTATTGTAAACAAACGAGTGAAGTAACAAAAATAATAAAAAGGTCTGTTATACGGAAAATAACCCAAATATCAATACTTTAGCCATAAATTCATGATCGGATTACAATTGTATCATCGAATGTGTATTATTTTATGTATTATTGCATGAAAACCGGCTTTAACCTGTACGAAGACAATAGAGATTGATTTTCATTATTTCTTGCACCACACTTCACAATACAACACACAGGCATGTTGAATTGCTGTTTTCCAACATTTACATGCAGTTTTAAAAGGTAAAATCCTTGTAATTTTCTCGCAAATCTCAATAATACAAAAAATAAACAACCATTTGACAGCAAAACTACCACGAAACTCGTCCACAGATTACTAATCTCGTCGCATAAGATGGCTGCTACGGCACTTACCTACAGCTGTCACTACGTCATGACAAAATTTTGCCATAATGAGCAACAACTTAAAATATTGTTGTCTCTTTTATCAAATACGAATATCTTATTGGAAAGAATGAGACAAAACGATATTTCACATTCTGAATCATATTTCACTCATATTTGTATAAGCAAATGTATAGTATAGAATAACGCGGCCTCTCCATGTTTTTCCTATCTCAATGGCTAAAACGGCATCCAGTGACAGCGCTCGAACGCTGTGTAATTTTTTTTTTTTCTCGTTGAAAACATGCAATGACAGGACATACATTCACATATCTATTTATGTCGGTTATCTATTTGGTAATAGGTTTGATTCAGCTCAAGGGTACATATGGCCGGTCAGGACCGCCCTATGGGCATTGGCGTATATATTGGGGGGCGGGTGGGCCGTGTCCACCCTAGAATGGTCTCAGGCCCACCCTAGGATGTTTGGGGACCTAATCGAAATACTTACCTACATAATATAACTTCACACAAAAGCAATCAAATAAATAATCTACCACCAAGACCTACACAAACTTATTATTACCTACATAATACATTCCATTTAGTTAATTTTGAAATCACAAAAATAATTGAATCTACTAATAAGCAACGAAATAAGCTTAAGTATTATTATGATTAGACGAGCCAGAGACAAACGCATCGGCAATCGCCCATACAGGCCACGGCAGGGGTTGCGCAGGTCGTTGGAAGGATCCGGCGTCTGGGTCTCGAGGTGGCATTGCACAGAGGCCCTCTGTTTCCAAGGGCCTCGGAACAAGCCACCACGCGATTTACACATAGTGGTAGGAGGCGTCCGCATCGATTTCGAGTCGACGATGAAGTACCTAGAACTTGTCCGCGACAGCTGGTGGGACGTCGGGCCGCACATTCAGCGGTTGGGCCCCAGGTTGATGAGCGTTGCAGCTGCTCTTGCGCGACTGCTACCCAAGGGCGCCCGTGTGGGCGGACACTGACGGCCCGCAATATTGCGAAGGCCGCAAAGAGCGATGCCTGTTAGCGTGATAAGAGGATACCGTACGATCTCCTACGAGGCAGCAACTCTCCTGGTCGGATCAACGCCCTGGGATCTGGAAGCGAAAATCCGTGCGTCGAAGTCCACCTTTCACCAGCGATATAGGGACGCAAGGATTTGCGAAGCTTGCGCGTGGTCAGCCTCCGGTTTCTCGGGAACTCGATCCACGAAGGACTGAGCTCCATCAGATCCTAGTGGTTGAATGGATGGAGCGACTTGCGCAACCCAGGTGGGGGCTCGCCACAATAGTGTCGGTAAGGCCTGTTATGGAAGAATGGCTGGAGAGGCAGCATGGCGCCCTGAGCTTCCGTCTGACGCAGGTCCTTACTGGACACGGATGTTTCGGGAAATACCTGCACCGCATAGGTCGGGAGCGGACGCCTGCTTGTCATCACTGTGTGGACTGCCACGAGGACACGCCACAACATACGTTGGAGGAGAACAGCTTGGGCCCAACAGCGCTGTGCCCTCTTCGCGGCACTTGGTGCGGGTGATCTGTCATTTTCGGCTGTGGTGCAGTCCATGGTCGGAAGCGAAAACGCGTGGGATGCTGTGGCCCCTTTTGCGAGGAGTTGATGCATGCAAAGGAGGCGGCGGAGACGAGAGAGAGCATACCTCTCGTTCCACCCGCACCCCCGCACTAGAAGAACAGCCGGGCGTCGAAGGGTGCTTAATGATTTCCGGCCACCATAAGAAGGGGCCTGCGGGCGGCGAGAGGCCGTGTCGTCGCTCGAGCTGTCGGGCTCAAAGAAGTGGCACGCAATAATGGGGTTTTAGTCGGTAGGAGTCCGACATCATAAGCCTCCGTTCTTCCCGGAGGGTAAAAAAAAAAAGTTAGGGGCCAGACCCCCCCCCCCCCCCCCCCCCCAAGAAAGAAGCCCTAGATACGCCAATGCCAATGGGAAGTCTAAAGTATTTTTTTAAACAATTTAATTATTTTTCAATCGAATCCCTAATGTTAGTGTTGTGTGACATCGAGTTTGGAATAAAGGAATACAAAATTGGAGCATTTTATTACAACAATTTATTTCAATTATAATTTATAAACATACAAGACAAATTTTAATGAGAAAATAAACTTTAAACCGTGCATTTAACTAATAGATTGTAAATAAATTACAATTAATTATTTTTAAGTAAGTATAAATGTTTTTTTATAACATTCAAATGTTTTATAGACCATAGATTACAACTAATTCAACTGAAGAATTTAAAACTACACGCTCTTACTTAAATGTGTAATAAATACAGCATCTAGTATGCATGGCAAGATCTTTATATCTATAATCATAGAAACTAAACCTTGTGCCTATTAAAGTTACTACAAATTTGTACTTAAGCACATCTATGAGTATAGATTTGACGAACAATGAGACATGAAACTCAAGTTGCTCAAGACTGAGGTCACCGAAAAAATCCAAGATGTTTGTTTTTCACTTGCTCTTCAGAATAGCAGACATCAATTCATTCTTCAGCCTCTTTGTCATTTCTTCTAGAATATCAGCTCTGACTCGTAGCTTTTTATTCTTTTCTTCTAATTCATCGGCTAACTGCTCCATTTGTAGCTCCTTCAGTTTCCTGTTCATTCGAGACCTTTTAGATGCTTCATTATTCTTATCTCTTAATTCCCTATATTTAAATTCTTGTGTAGAAATATTTGACGAGTTGTCATCTACACTACACACAGAGGACACTGTGCTCTCCCTTCTCTTGGGAGGCCGTCCTCTTCGCGCCTTGGGTTGACCTTCTAGTGCCAGAATCATGTCCTTGATGGGAACACTTGGTTTCCTTTTTCTATATTTCCTAGATGGTTGTTCGGAGTACGGCATGTAAGTCTCATCGGATTCATCACTTTCCTGGCGTCGCCTCTTGCTTGCTGTTGATTTGACGTCATCGTTGTCCGATTCCAAGTGAGATTCGCTTTTAGGGGTAATGGGCTCGTAGTCGACCGGCGGTGGTGGCGGTGTGTCCACTCCTGTGTACGTTTGTTTTGGAGTGGAGTAGGAGACGTCAGTGAACGTTTCTCTTGAGCTGGATAGCGAGACGTCCTGGGCCGGCCAGTGCTCTGGTGGTTTCTGAAACAAAGATAAACAAAAAATTACACATCTGACAAATTACAATTTAATTTTAATGTATCAATATCGAAAGTAAAAAAAACTTGGATTCGTCTGTAACACTTACCAATAGCTGTGAGCCTTTTTCTTTCTCCAACTGCTCGACGTAGCTGAGCACCTCCGGAGTGCTGATGGTGTCGTACGGCCAGCCCGGGGCCCGCGCCGACACGTCCACGGACAGCCCCGCGACCTTCCTCGGCATTGCCTGCGCTTCCATCCTCCCCATTAGATTTTGCTCTTCATTAAGAATGAATTCCGAAACAACTACGTTGTTACTCTCCACCTCCCGTGGGATGACGGAACAAAATTTAAGATCATCATAAGAGTCTTCTGCATCGATGAAGGGCGCTGTGATTTGTGTTGGTGGGTGTGTGTACATATGATAGTATTGGGAGTCATGTGTGTTGGTCAACTCTACTGGATCCTGGACTTGCCACGGATTAGTATCTGCGACCGTCTCTGACGCTAAGTCTCCAATAACCACTGGCAGTCTGCTAATATCTAAGAATGTTTCCTTAAATTGCATGTTGTTATCTTTGTCCCATTCTGAAAATGTAGACATATTGGTGTCGTACTGCGGGAACTTGCCGTTCGGTGACAGTGGTTCGTGCGACGAGATGTTGTTGTATAAGCCTGCCGCCTGTGGATACTGGGAGTTAACGTCTAGTGTTTCCCAACCTTGCGGTGAGAATGGTGTGTATGGTGTGTCGATTTTGAGTGCCTTTTCTTCAGTTTTCTTAGATGAATCTGTTAAGGGGGAAAAATACATTAACAAAACTTGGGATTATTAACTATATTTAGGATTTTTAGAGCCTACTTTTATGATGTTTTTCATCATCACTACAGAACTTTGGTCTTTAAAAATTAACCTCAGCTTTACATTTACCTACTTGATTCATTTAAGATAAGGGTGCAAAACAATTTTTCTTACCAATGGTCTGTACTACTTCTTCCTTTGCGGGATCGGAGGACAACGGAACCAGATCTTGGAAGAACTCGTAGTCCAACATTGCGCTCTCGAACAGGGGCTCCGGTTTCAAGTAAACCTGAAATCAGAGTTATCTTCTGTTAGCATGTATTTCAGATTGTGACGAGAATCTAACAATAATCTTATTGATAATAGTAATGCATTATATCTATTAGTACTCACGGTAGCGCGTGCCATTCTTACCTCGGCAAAGCTGCTGGTTGTAGCCACTGGCGAAGACGGTGCTGTATTGCTTGAATATCCGTCGGTAATCACTCCGGTTTGACCGTTTACGTAACTGTTCTTCTCTGTCTTTAAACGATCTAGCTCTACCACTTTCAAAACAGTTTGAGTATTTAGACTCGTTTGCGAAAAAACCATGTCTTTTGGTGTTCGTATCGTACTGATTTCCGATAACGTCGCTCCGACTCGGACAGGTGATCTTTTGAGCAACCATTTTGAATAGAACTACAAAAAGAAATGATACGACGTAACATAATGTGTGCATACTCATATGAAGCAGGATATGGGAGATGGTAGGACAACATACAAGGGTTGTGAGGGGAGTTGCAAATGAGAAATAAAAATGATTTCGCTGTTATATCTTTTTCCAATGTTTGAAACATCACACGAATGTTATGCTCCATCATCAGTAAGCCAGTTACAGTTTTAATTTGCATAATGAGATAGACAAAAAGAATTTAGAAGCGATCAAGGACGCCAGCCTACACGTATGACGTGTTTAATGACTACCGTGACTAAGGTCGAGACCTTGAAATAGAAATACCAATAAAAATGTGTTTAGAATATATGTACATAGCATACGTGTGTTATATAATGGAGTTGTACAACAGCGTTGAAGGAATGATGATTGCATAAATATTTAAGTACAATAAATATAATTATAAACTGGAATTCGATAAATAAAGAACAACATATATTTTTTCAGTCGTCGTGGTTGTAATGCAATCAACATAATGTCACCTGCCCTTAAAATTTTGTCGCTCTTCAGAATGAATAAGTAGCGTTCGATGAAGTGTCAAGAAAAGTGTAATTTTTTGTTTCGGTTGCTATCTTTTAGCGACTAACCGAAAGTATGATTCCTGTAAGTTTCCTGTTAGTAAAAACTACAATTATGTACAAACTTATCTACATTAAAAGTTAATTGAAGCGTTATCTTAATGATAATGACTGGAAACTGCGGTAAAGCGCTTCACTGTAATGACGAAGCCATAACTTATCTATGTACCTATTGTATACTAAGTAAATTAAGAACTATCTAAAGCTATTTTATATTAATTAACTAAATATGTCTTAAAAGGTCTTAAATCTATTGTAATTAACTAAAATATGACTTAAAGATTATTAAGGAAAAAGTATTATGAATAGGTACTTAGTATACGTTCCAAGTTGAATAAAATATCGATTAGAATATTGTAATCTCATGTCCTTGGAACTTTGCGGGCTATCTCAATTATCTGCTACTCATGAACGTACCTATGTATTTACTTTTATCTTTTTGCGTAGGTACGTTACGTTAGTGTTGGAAGTTTATGAATCTGTGGTGTGTTTCAACTGTTGTAGAACCAATATTTAAGAGCAGGCACACGTGCAAGTTATTGGAATAAAAGGCCAACAAAAGAAATGTAAAGATGGTAGGTATGTATGAAGGCTGGAACATCGTATATGAAAATTTTGACGCGAAATAATTATGCACATTAGGTATTTAAATTATCGATCAAGAATTTCAACATAAGTTATTTTGAAATAAAATTTTGATAAAATTTAACCAATAGAAACTTCGAATTTTTTTGAATACAGAAGATCGTAATAGTCTGAACTTTATCATTTTAGTGCGTCTTTCAAAATCAAGAACATTTTGCGAGGATATTAATTTCCAAATCCACCCATTCAATGTGAGATTAATTTTGAAATTCTTCAGGGTCTGAAAGTTTTCGATGGTTCCTGTGAACAAAAACTTTAAATCGGAAAATAGGGTGAACGCAATTACTTACTTCTTTGAACTCTTCTTGAGCTCCTATAGAAATTTTAAGCTTCTAGGCTCCCAACCAACTAACGGTGCCGAATGTAGGCCTGGAACAAACAGAAATAATTTATTAATAGAAATAATTTATTAGTATTCTCTTTTATAGCTTCTTGCGGACAAGTTGTCTCGTTTTAAAGCGACGTTATCTCTTTTTATCGTGACCATCACATATACGGAAGTTGTTTCTTATTGGCTGACATCGTAGGTCCAGCCAATGAGCATCAACTTATCGCGCAAATCTTCGCGTTATCGCGATAGTCTGGCCCCAGCAATAGAAAAACATTACTTATAATGTTGTAATCGTAAGTGTTCACGTCTGATAACAATATAAAAAAAATAGTCTTAATTTTTTGCTGCGTTAGTTCGAGAATCGATTGAAGTAGGTATCGATGTTGGTACTTAAGCTTAAGCCTTACAACCTCGCTGGTATCATTATTATCGTAGGTCGCCTACGGAAAATATTGATCGTTTTTAGCCCGAACTTTGACTAAGGCTCTATTGTTTGACTAAAAATGCCATGTACATACCAACCTACTCTACAAAATTGGTCGCCATGTATTCAGACAGATTCAGACATTGTTATAAATACACGATAGAAAAATTTGTTTGTCTCCACTAAATACGTCTAAACTTCGAGGTTTGGCATATTTCCAACTTATTTCAGAATAAAACTAACCAAATAAAACATTTGAAGTAGGTCGGGAAAGAACAACTAGCGTGTTATCAACTATAAAGTAGTTTTGTAGATAGATAGGTTTACTTTTAGATAGACAGACACAAACCGCAGAAAAACAAGAACTTGTGAATAAGGAAAATGGACCAAAAAACGTCAGCGCGGATAGTTATAAAAGATGAATAACAATATACAACACAATGGTCTTTGCTCCCCGTAAATGCGTCATTCCCTCTACATAGCATTTCCAAGACCATATCCAAAAGTCCCAACATACCTACATCTAGAATCGAACTATTTTACCACCAAACAATTTGGAATTACACCTATCAAAGCGTCACGAATTGTACCACGCAGTAAGCAAAGGTTAACTTTGTGGGTAGGTAAAGTGTTAATGATCTAAAAGTAAAACGATTAAATTATTTTAAGAGTTAATTTCAGGGTTACGAAACCAGTCCCAAGTTGTTCCAAATATACCAAGGCTATGAATGGAATTTTATATAATTAATAATGCATTAGAAGAGGGCGGGCACTTGAACGTTTCAAAACATTTAATTGTCGCGCATTTTCTAGAATGTGCGGCGTGCGAGCCGATGTACGAAGCAACGTGACCGTGGGGCTTCTCGACAGGTTGAAACAAGTCTCTACAGTTTGCAACGAACATAATTTTATTATGGTCGTTGATAGTTTGTGAGTTATTATTCTGCAACAATTCACTAACCAACGTGGTTTTTGCTATAGAGCCGACAAATACACGCATTTAGACTAGAAACACTGCTTTAAATCGTAACACTAGGTAAAGCACAAAACAACAAAAAGTCCCACGCACCATATTATTGCACAAGATTTAATTTTGTGTCACATTATACGCATTTGGCTAAAAATTAACTACGCTTCATATTCGAACCCCACAAGCAATGTAAATTATTTCCTGCAACCCGTAAATGATACTACTGCCCTATTGCACACCCTTTGAAAAATAAAGATATGAACAAAGTATTTATTGAGGTAAAGAATAAGTTTTTAAAACTCACCTTGTTACGAACAATATTGTAACGCCTCCAGTTATTTATTGATAGTATTCGCTACCCTCACAACAAATGAAGAGGATAATAGGCGAAAGCTTTTCTTAACGTGTCAACTTCTAAAGCGTTGTTGATGAACTTCAGTGGACTAAATAAACCAACCACGAACAGCGATACGTGCACTGCGTGCGAACACAGAAAATGTTGTGCAATGTTCACGGCAGACCGGCACTCGGCAGTGGCGGCCCATACAGTTTTTCTAAATCCCCACCACTCAACTTTGGCGTTCTAAAAATATCTTTCCTTCCGCACTATTGGTCGGCTCAAATGACGTCAACTCGGCGAGCCAATAGGATCGCGCAATTACCACGGTCACGAGACCGTAGCACTACACGCTATTGTACTGTAGAAAGATTATAGGGTTATATGTTGTAACGTTGTTGTATGTATATGTATGTAGAGTTGGGGAATCACACTGTGCAAAACAAGAGGGATACTGTTTTTTCATCATGATGAGTCATAAGCAATCATAACGCGACTGTAACAAAACAAGGACCATTTTATATAATTATTGGCATGAAACAACGACCATACTGGTCGTTGGCATGAAATAACATGAATAAAAGTTGTTGAAGTTAGATAACTTCTAGCATTGAACATTGCTAAAATGGGTGATCATTCAATGGTCATGACCGCTGTGATAAGAGATTATGTTAATACTTACGCACGCACTATTTTGAATAATCATATAGTAACAAGGATTGCATCAACAATATTGGTTTATGTCATCATTTAACTTTGTTGTCGCGACATACTGATATAATAGTTTATGCAGTGAATCAGTGATTCACCAATTAACTTTTATCTATTATGAATTTGAAAACAGAATAACATTTTTTTTTTTTTTAACAAAATCGTGATCTGCTTCCATGCAGCAAATGAAGGAATGGAAATCTTGACTTGAAACACATCGCTCATTTGGAGAAACATCGAAGTAACTGCTACTTTCCTTTTTTTTACGTCTTTTTTTCTCCTACGCATAGAAATGTAAAAAACACTTCTTTCATATATCTATGCTCCTACCTAACGTAAAGGATTACGCTTTCAGTGCTTTGTCATATTTAAGTAAGTAACTCTTTTTGGGAAAAAATGAGCGACATAATTATTGTCTGTGTCAGTCCAAATCTGTCCTAGTGAGACACAAAATAAAGCAGAAACCGTTTAATAAATGGATAAAAGAGTGAAAAAAAGGTGTATGCCAGCGGACGAGGACATAAACTATTATTGGCAGTTGGATGCTGTGGATTCCATAGAGATTATGAGATAACTAGTAAATAATTGTCGATATTATTGAATATCAAGTGGACTATATTATTATAATTATCCCTGAATAACTTAGAATCCTTCTGGTGCTTAAAGGTTTGGAAAAAGTTTATAAAAGAAGCGTTTTTATTTAAATGAACTTTGTAGTGTATCTATTAAATAGATATGTAAACACTGTCTCATTCACACAAGCGGGGTAGCTGCTGTCACTTATGTCATCTGTCAGTTACGAGGAATGGCGGGAAACAAATTGACGCAGGCTACATACGATGGCGCTTGGTGTGGTAGTGAGCCAGTGACGCGATATGTTCAACATAAATACGGAATCAACAGGATTCTACAAACTTGATAAATGAGGGTCTTCCCTTGCTTGACTAGGATCGACCAGTAGGTATGTACTAAACCAACACCTGCTCGAAATGAGCCTTATTGTAACAAAATTTTGTTAACAAGATTATATCCAGAGAAAGGTCTTGCATTTCATCCTTTCCAAGTCTGAATGAAAGTATAGAGGTACATTCTGTAATTCAGCTAATGATAAAACAATCACTCTTACAAGAATCAAGCCTACCGAACCGATAAAGACATACTAACAAATATATAATGAAACGCGTTATAATTATAATGTATGACATAAGGTCTTAGGACTATCGCTGCCAGGAGTGCCAGGTCATAGTTAACGGTAAATATTTTTCCTGTTTCCAAGTAACATCGGAGCAGTATGTAGGTTACCAAGGAGTACCTAGAATCATCAAGTGTCTACAAGTCGATACATGTCGGATTGAAACGCACAAGCACTTTCAAGTAAGTATGCTATTTTCGCAGGTTGGGAATGGAATGACTCATTCTCTCCTGGCATTGAACTAGGTTGAATAACCTTTTTTTTTGCTAATCCGCTATTGTTGCGTTGAAACATAGTAAGTACCTTATTTAGTCAAGAGTTGCTTGTCACTCTTTGTAATGGGTTATCTCTATTTTTATAATAAACAACATGACAACCATGTCCTGTTCGACCCTGATCTTGATCGCTTACTTTGTATTCCTAGATGATCTACTAAGAACAATGGAAAAATAAAACTGTTTTGTTTGCAATTCCTTAATAGGAACCACAACATAAAGTAGGAAGGTGCGCATATTCTGAGATAAGTGCGTTATCGTCCAAAAGCGTCAAAAAAAAAAGCATGTTCCACTAACAAAAAGACCTACCAAGGAAGATTTAGCGGTCGGCACCGTTTTACATACGGACTGTAAAAATCAACACATGAATGACTACCTACATTGAATATTGCCGTAGACGGACTGCTCGCCCGATTGGGCCTCCGAGGCGCGCCGTACCTACGTCATCAAGAATGGTTTAGAATTAGATAAACATGATAAGAATGATTTGTAATTTTTGCAGTTTTTATGTATTTGCCAACTAGGTTTTTAGTATCCATTTATTATAGTTCCATACGGTACCTAAATATATCATGTAGAAAACAGAGGTGGAGGGTGTATGAAACAACAACAATCTTCGGTAACCTGAAGCACTATGGAATTTGCTGGATTAGAGGAAGACAAATGATATAACATCATCAAAAACTCTACAGGCTCGGAAATGGTGAAGATACGTGTGCGTACGCGCAGCGGAATGTTGTTGAATTTAAAGATTTTAATTATGCAGATATTTAGTGTATGACGTCGTATAATTGTGTATGGTAAAAAAAAATTTGTGCACGCAACCATTGTGGAGAAATTCACCAAAAACTGATTCCGCTGGGCGAACGTTGTCCTGGCGGAACTTTTTTTAATCCATAGACTTTCGAAGAAAAGAGATGTGTCCAAAAATTTGTGTGTATTTGTGTGTAATTGTGTATGTATGAATAAAACTAGTGCATGCATAAACTTCGGAGAAATTCAAGTTTCCGCTACGCGAACGTTTGGCCATTAGCTAGTTTTCATATAAAGCGCTTACATAGAGAGCTGTAGATTTTTACATACGTTGTTTTGAATTTGTTTATATTTGTTTAAAAAACAGATTTAGAAAAAATCGTAGGGCTTAAAAGATAAAAATATAAACGTAAAATACGCTTATTAGGTCTTAGTTCTTAAAGTATGCACTTTGGGGTCTAGCTTTTCACGTTTATACAAACCTTGTAAGTGTCTGCAACATGTTGCCAAGTATCAATGATGTTCCGTTAGTAACTACAGAGTTATAGGACAAATTTACCATGAACAGATCACTGTTTACAAAGCAGTCAAATATCACGACGTTCTGAAGGAATTGCATGGTAATATGTATGTCAATAATTAGTGTATTCATTCAACTATTCACATGCAAAACTTCATGTCATTAAATTCAGTAATTAAAGAAAAACAATTATAATACTGACGAAGCATCGAAAACCTACATAACCCGACCAAGTTCGGATGGCTACCAAAAAGCGGCCGTGCCATATATCTAAGAAACGTTCTTAACCTTCCAATATAGTATTTATTAATATGGTACAGTTGCGTACACAAGCGTTAGGAAAAAATAAAACAATTGCATTTCTTGAATGAAGAATATTTTTTTAATAATAACGCCACTATCTACGATAAAAACAAATCTTCAATTAACAAGTACTTCTCTATTTAAATATCCGCGTACAAAAATATTTTTAATTACATATAATACTTAATTATGTAATTATAATAACGTTAACAAACGCTTGCAATGACAGCAATAGACTGCACATTTATTTGTTTGTGACTGGGGATGAAACAAAATCAGGTTCAAGTTCAACAGCAAACGAATACGCGCGAAAACATATTGCCCTCTCATTTCTTCAAGGATGACAGTACCGTTAGAGCAGTGGTGGACCAGTGGTATCGGCCGCGACTTACGAGTTGTAGGTCGTAGGTTCGAACCCAGGCAGGCGCTTTACTTTGTGTAAATTATTTCATCACCACTGCTCTCAAAACGGTGAAGGAAACATCGTGAGGAAACCGGCATGTCCTAGAACCAAAAATTCAAAGACATGTGACATCTACCAACCCGCACTGGGCCCGCGTGGTAGATTACGGCCCACTCCCTCTCACAGAGAGGAGGCCTGTGTCCCAGCAGTGGGAACATTATAGGCTGATGATGATGATGATGATGATGACAGTACCGTTTCAAGCGGGAAGTCGCCTATCGCTCGTTGCGCGCAGCGCGTTGTCTATTTTTTCACACAAGAATATTTTTGATCAATTCATAACTACAATACTTAGACTATTTAACTAAAGGATTAAGCGTACCGAACTTCGAGCAAAATAATTCTGCATATTTTGGTGGGGTGCGGGGGAACACGCTCACATACATAAGAAAAAAAAATCGATTCAAGAAGTAGTTTTTTTTTAGTTATTAGGTTGTTTGATCCACTAAAGTTGCAAAGGGGAACGCTCGTGCATGCCTAGTCTAATGGTTAAATAGTGTAATAAGCTACAATATGATAAATATTTACCTAAACAGTAGTACATACTTACATGTGGTAAATATTTAATTTCCCTAAGGGGTCTATAGTTAGAATCCTGATCCGTGAAATCTTCAATAGAAATTAGCTGTGTGAATTTTATTTGTCTTAAATAATATATTTAGATTATATCTCAAGTCTCAAGCGCATACTTAAATAAAGTACCTACGTAAATAGTACCTACTTTCTGTCAAAGTCAAATACATTTAAAAAAGTAGGTGTACAAAAATAAATGACCTATAAATTATATCGAAACAACAATTGTGTTATCACCTATACCAATTCATTACCGGTATTATACTGTAAATTTTGGGATGTTACCTAAATATATTGCACGGCCGCTTTTTTGTAGCCATCCGAACTTGGTCGGGTTATGTAGGTTTTCGATGCTTCGTCAGTATTATAATTGTTTTTCTTTAATTACTGAATTTAATGACATGAAGTTTTGCATGTGAATAGTTGAATGAATACACTAATTATTGACATACATATTACCATGCAATTCCTTCAGAACGTCGTGATATTTGACTGCTTTGTAAACAGTGCTCTGTTCATGGTAAATTTGTCCTATAACTCTGTAGTTACTAACGGAACATCATTGATACTTGGCAACATGTTGCAGACACTTACAAGGTTTGTATAAACGTGAAAAGCTAGACCCCAAAGTGCATACTTTAAGAACTAAGACCTAATAAGCGTATTTTACGTTTATATTTTTATCTTTTAAGCCCTACGATTTTTTCTAAATCTGTTTTTTAAACAAATATAAACAAATTCAAAACAACGTATGTAAAAATCTACAGCTCTCTATGTAAGCGCTTTATATGAAAACTAGCTAATGGCCAAACGTTCGCGTAGCGGAAACTTGAATTTCTCCGAAGTTTATGCATGCACTAGTTTTATTCATACATACACAATTACACACAAATACACACTAATTTTTGGACACGTCTCTTTTCTTCGAAAGTCTATGGATTAAAAAAAGTTCCGCCAGGACAACGTTCGCCCAGCGGAATCAGTTTTTGGTGAATTTCTCCACAATGGTTGCGTGCACAAATTTTTTTTTACCATACACAATTATACGACGTCATACACTAAATATCTGCATAATTAAAATCTTTAAATTCAACAACATTCCGCTGCGCGTACGCACACTGAAGATACATCTTCAGCAATAGAATGAAATCTTCATAAAGGTGATGAGTGATGACAGTGAGACAATAGTTATCACAAGTATACCTACAAAAGCAGCACTATCAGCGTCTGTAAAATTTACTCGTATGATTAATTGATTATAGTTATCATGTCTTTTCCAATTTGTTTGAGACTACCATTTTCCTGTTCCGAAACTTCGTTAATTTATTCTTGTTTCTGGGTATTACCAATATCGACATTCTCCGCGTGATTACACAGCTCGCTACTTTCCCCGAAAATATTCTGCAGACGAACGTGTTGAATATGTTCCAACTTTTTTTATTAATTCCTTGAATAGAAGCAAACACCCTATGAGCTAATATCTTTTAGCGAAACAATATTTACAAATACACAATATTTTAGAAAAACATACACTTTTTCATGGGTGGGGGAAAGTTAATTGTATATACTACATGTGACCAAAACACATTTCGTCATTATTTTGATGGACGAAGAGTCGGATGATCAGCTGTTCAATTATGTGGTTTTTGTCTGAATTCTATGCAAAATAGATAAAATAATGATTATATGACAATACATGCACTATAAAATGATCCTACTGGCGCCGATTCCCTTGTTCACAAACTAAACTTCAGTGCATCTTATTCTTTCTATTTCATTAAGAAAAGGACAGAACATAAATAATAGTTTAGTCCTGTCAAATTAGTCAGCGCCTGACATAAATAGACGTATTTTTAGTAGCCATCTAAACTTGTCTATGGAGCTTGCTATGGAGTATCTTGATTTGACAGGACTAAACTAATATTTATTTTCTGTCCTCTTCTTACTGAAATAGAAAGAAAAAGATGCACTGAACTTAAATTTAGTTTAGTTTGTGAACTAGGGAATCGGCGCCATTGAGTGAATTTGAAACAAAGGACTCTTGAAATATGTACCTACCTACATTAATTACGTTCTTTAAAGAATAAATCATGCGTTGCCTACTTTTATTATTATGATATCAACGTCAAATGAAGTTTGACTTGAATTGTAATGATAAAAAAAAACAGGACAAAAAGCAGTAAGCTTATCTCAGATATAGATTTGAAGATTTCTATATGTAGTTAACAATGAGCATTCTACTGGTCAGTGGGTCGTCAGAATTATATTGAAAAGGTGCGACGTAAAACTAAATTAGTAAACATCGAAAGTAGTACTTACATCATTGTATGGCTTCTAGAATGCACTGTTCTCAACTTCTTTACTTTGTCTTTTCTCTGACAAAGATAAATAATGCGGCGCAAAGCGACCTGCTTATTATTGAAACGATTTACGGCCCCGTAAGAAACTGTATTTAACAGATTGTTTAGTTGTGGGCAGTCCGCGTTGATCATGTTATTTAAATAGTACTTTTCTGCGCCCTTATAGCTTTCAGTGTGCTATAAATGATTCAAAAGAAAAATTACGGGCGGCGGTCTTAACTTTAAGACCTTAATAAAACTAAAAAGTAAAGTTACTACAGTCACTTCCGCGTTTAAAATGCACTGTATACACCATAAACAAACTTTCCGACGCTAATCGTTACTAAGAAATTATAAGTAGCTTAACTTATGTATGATACGTGTAATGCTCTGAGGGTTTAAGGTCGGAATGAATAACTGGCTGGCGCCAACCAACAGGACATCTCCGCATAAGCTTATTCAAATTGTCTGACGCAATAACTACGTTCCGTTTCAACTTCGAAGTGGCCGCGTCAACAGTATTTACGAAGTAATGTTTCTGAAGTGTTTGTTTTCACAATATGTTGGGTTTTTTTCATATTATACCGAATCATTTAATTATAAACCATAATGTTTAATCATCCGCGAATTTTCCATCAGTAAAATATTTTCTACGTAAAATTACCTCGTGCACGTTTTAAAGATTCTGCGTGGACCAAACACGAAAGTACATTTTTGTCGTCATAACCTCGCATTGGTTCTGCTATCTCTGTCATGTTCATGGGAAATAATATATCTATCTTTGTCGTCCCGAAAACATTGTTTTCCCTTATTTACATTGAGTTTTTCCGTTTTATTCGCTTTTCTTAACTTAAAACTATTATGGCTATTTAAGTTTCGCGTAAAAATAACTTTTGATCGGTCTGATGCAATGTATTTACCTTCCAATTGCAATAACAGATAAGATGATAGCATGATGCAATTCTATTGCAGATGAAGCGAGATCGCAAAGTGGCACATGGGGTTAAGATTAGAACTTTCAAATGTTTTTTTTATTATCGCTTGTTAATAGTAAAAAATAACTGTAATTATGTATATTATTGTGATTTTCTGTCTTCATGAATTACTTAAATAAAATAGGTAGATAAGTAGGTACCTATGCATATTTTTAGGGTGGTTAAATATAATAAATGTTAAGATAATGGTCTTTTATCAAGAAATAAAGTTATGGATTAAGTTATTAATAACTTAGTTGTGATATTTTGAAACTTTATAAAGAGAAATTACCTAATGTATGATTAGACTGACTGACTGACATAGCTAATTAAATGTTAGAATAGCACCTACCTATATGAAGAATTATTCAAGTAAAGATAAGGCTAATGTGTTTCAGTTAGCTTCTGCTTCCTACACAATTTGAAAATAGTTTGTAATTCGATAAAATCTTTTTTTATATTTAATTAAATAAAATGAGTATTGTGCCTACTTACCTATAATTTATTTCTAGGTGTTAAAAATTATAGATACATTATTAAGCCTCTGGGATTTGTGTTGCATGCAATGTTTTGAGATTTTATCAATGTGGTATTTGTGAGATGGTAATATGATTAGAAACAATTAAATGATAAGTTTCTCGTGTCATTCTAAACCAAACCATAATATACACACCTAAGAGCATTACAAAACAAACAAAAGTTATGTTTTTCAGATACTTCTATCATAATAATTAGACAAACAATCAGTTCAGAGGTCTGTTTCATAACTATATCATCCTTTCTCAATTAAATTAAGTCAACCAGGGTAATAGTCAGAAAATACAAGGGGTAATCCAAAATGGTAATTATCGAGGGACTGGTATTGCATCCTTATGTTATCAAATTACTCCTTGCATTTACTACCTATATACTTACATCTATTTTTAGCATAATAGGGAAAACAGATGCATGTATTTAGGTACCTACCCCACTATATTTGGTACCTACTTACAGGTACTAACATACAAACAAGTGAAAAGTTTCCTATTATCATAATAAAATAAATGCTAGAAGTACTTACATGTTCTGTAGTTCTGGTGTATAAGGTGTATTTACTTTTTTATTATTCCTATGATGAAGGACGGGTTCTAACCTTTCTAACGTGTTCTCTTTTGTGAACGCCGGGGCCGGATGTCAATCAACTACTATTCCACGTAGTTGTTGATGTGATGATACCTACATGCATGCAAACTAACGAAAATCCAGCTATAAGCAAACCGTAAGGGTGAGTCATAGAACCTTTTTTTTGTATAAAAGTACAACACAATATAATCCCACATTATAACAGCTATAAGCACGTGAAAACGGGCAAGCAGGTCAAACTAATTCTATTTCAATATGTACACTTACCAGTAAAAAATAAGGACTTCAGAATGAAGTAATAAATATATATATTATTTGGGACTAGAAAAATATTTTAATTTATTTTCACGTCTTCTGTCAATTTCGTATTATGGCGCCAAAACTTTTTCGACCATAGACAATATGACTGTTATGCTGGGGCCAGACTATCGCTCATTGGCTGGACCTACGATGTCAGCCAATAATGCTGGGGCCAGACTATCATATGGGGTAATAAGAAACAGTGTGGCCCCGGCACTAGCGAGGTGAAATCATGGACTTTATAAATTACCTACAATATAATAAGTCCATGGGTGAAATCACATTTAAAATATTACGCGACCTATAGAGTGCCGCAAAAGCAGTAGTGGCCCAGTGGTAACGGCCGCGTCTTACGAGTTGTAAGTAGGATCGAACCCAGCCCAGGCGCTTTACTTTGAGTAAATTATTTCATCACCACTGCTCTCAAAACGATGAAGAAAACATCGTGAGGAAACCGGCATGCCCTAGAACCAAATATTCGAAGACATGTGACATCTAATAACCCGCACTGAGCTCGCGTGGTGTATTACGGCCCACTCCCTGAGGGAGTGGGCCGGCCTCCTCTCGGCGAGTGGGGGGGAATCTCCCTCTCACTCGCCGAGAGGAGGTCTGTGTCCCAGCAGCGTGAACATTATAGGCCTATAGTTTAAACAAGCAGCGCACAATCATTTATTTGTGTGTACGCACGACGACATATCAAGCTATACATTTCCAGTATAAGCAGACTTCTCATTGTACGAAAAGCCTAAACAGTGCAAAGTCAGTTAAAACTGGAAGTGTATAGCTTGATATGGTCGTCGTATGTACGCCACACTTTGTTTGTGTGAATCTAGCATTAGTAACCAGATTCTGGTGGGTGAACTAGGGTGGACATGGGATTTCGAATTTGGAAATCGGATTTGGAAATCGCCGGTAACTAAAGTTACTGCATGTGCTGCAGGCTAGCATTATTGTTAGAAATGAGACGTATTTACTAGAACAGATAATTATGTGCTAGGTATTTTTCTGAACTAGGCCGCACAATACGGCGCGTAAAGTTACAAAGTAACATCGAGTATTCTCGTCAGTTTTTATACCCATTGTAGAGTTGTATACGTATGTATACAACAATCTCACGGAATCACGTCCACGCCTGCCATGAAATTAGTATTAATTTCATGGCTGGCGTGGACGTGATTCCGTGAGATTTAAAAAAAATAACCAGCGAGTTGCCGCCGGTATGGACTTACCGCCCGGCCACGAGTTTTGGCTTAACGGCAAACGGCGCAGTTTCTTTTTAACCGACGAAAAAACCGAGAAGGTTCTCAATTCGACGCGTTTAATTTTTTTTTATGTATGATCAGGATCACGCATAACTTTTTACAGAGCAGTCCGATTTTGATAATTCTTTTTTTATTGGAAAGGGTATACCCCTAGGTTGGTCCCACATAAATTTGAAAAAAAAATCCAACCCAAAGGGTAGGAAAGCAGGGGATGATTGATTGTTCACTCACTGATTGTAATGTATGACCACGCATAACTTTTTACAGAGTAGTCCGATTTTGATCATTCTTATTTTATTGAATAAATAAGGCATACCTCGAAGTTGGTCCCATATAAATTTGGGAAAAAAAAACCTACCGGGTGGGAAAATAGGGGTCATTTATTGTTCATTCACAGATTTTAACGCTGAGCTGTGTATTATAAAAATAAAAAAGCCTACCCATGCTGGTATATTATAAAGCCTGTAATCAAAAAGTAAGCATGTAGTAATTAGTAAATGATAGCTTAAAAAAAACTTATAAAATAAAAAAAAATTAGCAAAAAAATTGAACCTTCGAAAAAACTGAAAAGCAAAAAATAATAAGCCTTTTTTATTTAACCTTAACAAATAAGTTCATAAACTAATGTAAGTATACCCAAATAATTTTGAGTCGGTGCCAAACAATCAATGAACAAAGATCACTAAATTACCTAAAATTTTAAGAAATAACCAAATCAAATTAACAATGCAACGTGAAATCTCCAGCATTAAACATTAACATTACAAACAAAAAATGCGCTCTCCGCACGACCACTCGCAACGATATTATTAATTTGCTTGTTTGGCGCCGACCCAAAATTACTTAGGTATACTAACATTAGTAAAAATTATTTAGGTTAAATAAAAAAGGCTTATTATTTTTTACTTTTCAGTTTTTTCAGAGGTTCAATTTTTTTGTTAAAAAGTTTATAGCGTTGATGCTGCGAGCGGTGCGTCGTGGCTTGGTTCATACATTTTGGTATATTTGTTTATGCCACTCGCCACCCCGCGGTAAGCTGCCACTAATAGCGGCGAGTTCGTGGCCAGGCCGTTATAATATTACCGGTAATATAAAAAGTCCATGGTCGCCGTCAACTGAAGTCGCTGCGTATATATGTATACCTAGTATGAGACCAATCACGATATATTTCTACTTTCAAAATATGTTTATTTATTCCAACACATCATTTTTGACAGACGGAATCGCTGGATACCTATCATCGACAAAAATTGAAAGATATACTGGGCGGTCTGTACGTGAACAATTTTCATTTTTTTAATCTGTTGTACATATTTTCTTCAATTTTGTGATCTCGAGTCGTCCAAATGTCGGATAAAAAATAAAACAAATTTTTACACGTAAAACAGACAATATTGTCATCAGATTGACAACGATTTCAAGTGAAGTTGTAATTAAATATTCCTAGTGATTTGTGCTTCAAGTTTCGGTGTGACTTTAGCTATTTTCGAGATGTTTTATTATCACGGAGGCATTGAGTCGCAATAATTGTAAATATTTGCCAATTCTGCTGTTTGCTGTGTGCGGAGCTCTAACCCAAGAAGTGCGAGGTAAAGACTTGTTGTTTTTAAAAAGCCATCTGACCTTGAATCTGGTCGGATCTAGAAAGGCTAGTCATATAAGTGCTGTCTATAAAAGTTGGCCGTGTATCGTCTGAACTCTGACGCACTGTCTACCTACATAACATTTAATATACTGTAGGTATATTATATACCTACTGGTAATTAACCTGTAATGTTTGCTTTTGTGACTTAATTGGATTTGATAACAACTTGTAACAGTCCAAAATGTGGTGAGAATGTAACATATTGTTTGTGTGTTATTGGTCATACACCAGTCAGTTTTGAAAACCAAATGGAAAGTTTGTTTATGCATTAATCAGAAGCATGTAAACTATCATACTCTGGTACATTCAGCTTGAGCTTGCTGTATAAACAATAATTGACCAAAACATAATTGTGTAAAGAGTAACAAGTCAACACCCAGCTGGCTTCCTTCACAGTGATTTTGAGAATATTATAAATAATATTTATTTAGAAATACATCTTTTTTTTTAAATAGATTATAATATATTTATTTGGTTTAAAACATGGTATATTAAGGTATTATAAATAGAATAGATCTTACATGTTATGCCATGGGCAATAATATGCAAATACTTAAACATGAACCCCTTTATTCATAAATCTTGCTTTAGATAAGTAGTGATCAGCAGTTGCTGATCACTACTTATCTATAAGCAAGATTTGTTGTTGAAACAGAAACAGTTGTTTAACCATACATTTTTGACATTTAAACATCACTTAACTTTAATAATTGTTTTTAAATAAAAACTGTAAATGAAAATTCGAAGACATGTGACATCCACCAACCCGCACTGGGCCCGTGTGGTGGATTACAGCCCACTCCCTCTCACTGAGTGGAGGCCTGTGTAACAGCAGTGGGAATGTTATAGGCTATGTATGTACTGTAAATGAAAAAAAAGGCTCAATATACATTTTGTAGTTAATAATTATTTTGTTAATAAAATTATTACTCCAGAACTACCAATTCTGACAAAATCTGTAAATACTAGGTGATTGCTTACAGAATTCATAATAGATGTATTAGAGGCATGTAAAATTTAAACCAAACTTGAGGCAAACATGAGAGCATATAAAATTAGAACTTTTCAATGAGATTGAAATTAAATTATCTTGTGAGATTGCAACACACACAGTTAAAAATAGAAATGTGTTCTTTGAGGCAAGCATCACTATTTTCACCTTTATCTCATTTTTTTTTGTAGACAGTGCCATGTACATATTTTTCACAAATCTCACAGCATACTCATTCTCAGTTTTAGTTAAGTTAGGACATATCTTTGTTATTTTTATTAATTAATTAGGCATTAATTGTTATTTACTTACATATTATTTTAATTCCAAATAAAAAACCCATTAAATACAAAGAAATAGATATATCAACTCTTTATTGCACAACAAACACAGGATAAGAAAACACAAACATTATAAAATAATGGTGATACAATAGCCATATTGTTCCACCTTATGAGCACCGGATCAGTGATTTCTTTTCCACAACCTTACAAACCAACCAACCTGACCTTTTTCTGTATAAGTCTTTATCATCTATTAACTCAGTATTCACCCTTTTTCTAGCAACATCATTAATTATTTTTTCTTTCATCTCTGTCAAGCATTATTCAGAATTTACTCCTTATTAGCTGACCCGACAGATTGTCCAATCAATAATACATTCAAAATTCCCATACAAAAAGGATGTGAAATTTTTACAAATTTTAAACTTTTCGTTTGGACTGTAACGAAAAAACAAAATATTGCCAAATCAGTTCAGCTGTTTTCAATTTTACTAACAAACCGCATTTCATTTTTAAGATAATAGGTAATACGGGCTGATGTCCGCAACTCCACGTCAATGCGCGTAGGTATTTTTCGTATGGGTGGGAAAATCGATTATTCGATCCACCCCTGCTCCTCAAGGAAGGACAGCAACGCCTTGATGTTACTGACTGTCTCACGTAGGGTACCTGGGTTACCAAAGTACTTTGCCCTGTACGTGGCGACCACCGGGCAGTTTAGAAGCACACGAGCCGCTGTCTCGTCCTCCATGCAGGCCCTGCACAGTAGACTGTCTGTTATTCATATGACAAAGAGGTGTTTATTAAATGACCTGTGGCCAGTTAAAGCTGCAGTACCTATACGCAGCTTTTGTTAAGTTAAACTGAGAACCTATTTCGTCAGGCGGCCATCCAATGTGGGAAGTACTTCCCTAGCCTGCCTGCATTCGCCTTGGTCCATCCAAAGTTTGTCATGTTTTTCTCTGGTGCGTTTCCTTAAGATACAGGGCATGCATTATTTTTAAAAATGCTGTTTCCTACAAAAGTGCAATCTGTATGTGGTGAAAATGTATGGAGCAGCTGATTCTTTTTTAAATCATGGATGAAAAATTTCAACACACCAGAATCATGTACTGAATTCAAGGTATCCAGTTACGCATCAATGTCCCTGCCACCCTGTATAGAATATTAATCATGTCAGGTCATCTAGCATACAACCACCACACGTTTTTCTTGACTGGACTCAATGATACTTTTACATATTGCACCTTTGGTGCAACAGTCACAAATAGCCAAAACTGCAAAATTGAGGTAAGTATGCAGTATGAGGTAAGTATACTTTTAAAAGTCCTCTCCTGTAAAATTAAAAAATGAGCCATTCTGACTATCTAATTCCACTTTAAGTAATCTTATTGACAGAATGCACAATTTATTTGTTTATAACTAGGTGTCAATCTGAAGAAATAATTTCAAAATTATTCAAAAACCGTCTAAAAACAACAAGTAAAACAATTAATTAAAGTTGAACCATGTTTTGTAGAGAGCTGATTTTATTTCTAGGATTCTAATCTTAATTAGGGTCATGCCCTGGTTGATAAATATGTATTAATGAATTACTAACTTTGTATTTATCATGTATGAAAATAATTACTCCATATTGCAACATATCTAATAGAATTTACTTTAATAAACTATTGTATATATATTTGGACAAGTATACCTATCGAGCTTAACTTATAGCACACCTCGGACACTCCATACAACGCTCGCAAAATAATTACCTACTACTACTACATTAAAAAATGACGATTGTATACGTATGAATGTGTGCGTGAGGTACTTGTGTTTGCGAGCGCTCTTGTTAAAGAACTGCGACGAATACGCCGAAGTGCGGGGTGAGGTGCGGTAACTGATGTTAGTGCGGGGAAGGGAGTGGCCTTTCTGTACGTAGTACTTTAAGTATTCTGTGCTTATAGACTGTAACATAATCACGAACAAAAGAAAAGAAAGACAGACACTACTTATTTTTACCTTTAAACCGAAATTAGTTTTAATTGCATTATTTGTACCAAAATTATTGTTTGTTTTACTGAAAAAATGTGCAGTTTCAAGAGCTATACTTCGTGTTTATCCATAGGCTGCACTAATCTGTAATTCAAGTCACAGTACATAAATAATAAAGCATACTGTGTTTTGGATGAAGAGTATGCATTGCAGCTTTAGGCCGCTGCAGCAGAAACATAGGTATTTATTAACAAGTCAAAAGGTGTATTCAACAAAAATCATGCCTTATAAAAGTCACGACAATACTACTGCAACACGTCATCATCCTTTACTTGTGTCTAGAGACCGACCGCAAATGATAACTAAATTCGGCCTGATTTATTTTCACCAGTAGAGCAAATAGAAAAAAAAATCTGTAGACAGTAGGTATTTGTGGCTGGCTTCTGTAAAGTTTCCTCAACAAATAAGCACATATATGTTGTCCAGGTGCCTCACAATGACGATGATCGACGGTGTCGGTGATGAAGTCGTGCAATTTGTGGTCGTGCTACTTGTGGTGGTGGTGGCGGCTTTAGCATGGTGGTCCACCAACGCGCGGTCAGATCGATACCGAGCTGTGCTGGTCATGCGCTCCAGAGTACTACACCCTGTCACCCTCAACATTCGGACCAGTAAGCATCTACTTATTCCATATTACAGCACCCTAATTGCGTAACACAATATCAATCGGGATCAGAATCATTTTGACAAGAAGCAAATTGCTAATCCATTGCTTCATAAGTTCGAAAAATTTGTCGGCTCAACCCGTAAATAACGCAATGAATGTTGTTGAACTGTCAAAATGAAACCGATCCCGATTGATAATGTGTTACACAATTGCCCTGCAGGTCTACAACTACTCTTTGCATGCTCAAAAGATAATCTCAAACTGTAATCTGAATGGTCTTCATATGACCTGACGAAAATTACGTCTGGACTGTAACCTCTGGGTTTAGTGTCGGTGTTTCTTTTCAGAGCAGTTGGGTAGGAAACACCAACCTTATGTAATTTTAAAACTCAATTTATTTTTTACTAGCAGCGCCCCGCGGTTTCACCAGCATAAGTTTCCCTTGGGAATATCTGGATAAAAACTATCCTATGTCCTTTCCCGGGACTCAAACAATCTCTATACCAAATTTCATCTAAATCGGTTCAGCGGTTTAAGCGTGAAGAGGTAACAGACAGACAGACAGTGACACACACTTTCGCATTAGTATAGATAAACTAATGTGTTTTTTTAAAACCAATTTACTGAAATAAATATTATTCATCATGGTAGGCAACACTAGGTGAAGTTAGTAGTACGAACAGCACCCTAATTGAGTAACACGCTTTCAATCACAATCTGAACCATTTTGAAGGAAATTTCTAATTAATTTATTATGTTCGTAAAATTTGTCTGCCTAACAACGTAAATAATGCAATGAATATTGTTGTCAAAGCTGAACTGTCAAAATGAAAGCCATTGCTACTGAAAATGTGTTACGCAATTTCCCTTGCAGGAGCCCTTAGACGCAAATAAGGCACCTAAAAATTCTTTAAATAAAATCGCTCTCCATGATGATATGCCAGTTGTCTTCTATCGTCAGCATATTTATTTATAGAAACTTCTTTTTTATATTATAATTTTTATTTATATAAGAAGTTGTGTGTGATAAATTCAATAAATGATTGCATTCTCATACTCTACTCTGACGTCAATTGAGAAACAAGTTATGTTAAGCTAGATACGTAATTTACAGAGCTTGTTCTAAAACATATATTTTATTGTTTACAGGAACCAATTTAATGATAACAGCTGCTCCAACAACCACTTTAATACAACCTCCCATATCTGAAACTGCAAGTATGTTAATAATAATTATCACTTTTTTATAAAAAATATGGATTTATGTCTGACTTTAATAAATTAAGGGTCGGGACACATTGATCGACGGCCTTTCGCACTTTGCCGATTGAAAAGGAGCACACGTCATGCTCTCTTTTGGTACTTTTTGTATGGACAAACTGTCAAAAGCCGTCGATCGCCGCCGGAGCGCGTTCGTCGCAGTCGCGCGTCAATGGGAAAGGATGCGTACGTCGTTCCATATTTTGCTCTCTTTTTGTATGGACATACCGTCGAACGCCGTCGATTAATGTGTCCTGATCCTGACCCTTATGAGACTGCCTCATTTGTCTAGTCGTTTCAAGCTACCATAAGCTTTACACCTCTGCCTACCCCTGGAACAAAGGCGTGATGTGATGCTGTTTTATTAATTTAAAGGGGCTGCGCTAAGGTAGTCCGCGAAACTCAAATTTATTTACGGTTTTTGGCAATTTGCAGGTCAGTGGCGCCGATTCTCTTGTTCACAAACTAAACTAAATTTAAGTTCAGTGCATCTTTTTCTTTCTATTTCATTATGAAAAGGACAGGAGGTAAATATTAGTTTAGTCCTGTCAAATTAAGATACTCCATAGACAATTTAGACGTGATTAAAAAATTGGCTATTAAAAATACGTCAATTTACGTCAGGCACTGACTAATTTGACAGGTCTAAACGAATATTTATCTTCTGTCCTTTTCTTAATGAAATAGAAAGAAAAAGATGCACTGAACTTAAATTTAGTTTAGTTTGTGAACAAGGGAATCGGCGCCAATGTCAAGTTGTATGTTGATTAAAATATAATTCGCGGCCGTAACAAATATGACACAGAATTATAGTCATTAGAATTAGCAATACATTTCTTTGAGTTACAATTGGCCTAAAATCAATCAATTTTTTTTTTATAATCAGTCGGTTCAGTAGTGTATATGCGTGAAAAAACATACGGACATGTTATTTTCGCATTTCATCATCGTTCTCTTGCCTTTATCCCAACATATCTACCCTAGGCGCAACATGTCATCTTCTTGTTACACAACCCTCTATTACTAGTCATCTCAGTAGTCACCCCGTAATTTCTAGCCGTGTCATCTTTTACAAAGTCCACCCATCGTTTCTTTAGTCCCCTTTCGCATGTATAATATTACCACCAGCGCCCCGCGGCTTCACCAGCATAAGTTTCCCGTGGGAATATCGGGATAAAAACTATCCTATGTCCTTTCCCGGGACTCAAACTATCTCTATACCAAATTTCATCTAAATCGGTTCAGCGGTTTAAGCGTGAAAAGGTAACAGAGAGACACGCTTTCGCATTTATAATATTAGTATAGTATGGATAGTATGGACACAGTATGGAGAGTGGATTCTATAACAGTATATTCACTGAATACTATTCAGCAAACGGGTATCATGACAATGAGCCATGTCATAATAATAATAATGAATGTAGATGACGTAGCCTGCGCCTGAGCATTGTAAGTCATAGGTATTTATTAAACAAGTACAAGGCTGTGTGTGACACAGACAAGACAGGTATGTAGGTACTGTCTTGTCTGTGTCGCTGTGGTGTTACACATTGTTATGTGCTTGAGTGTTAAACAACCAGCCAGTCCTAATTCGAAGTTGAGACAAAAGTTAGTGCATCTATTTAAATAAATAAAGTTGAAGTGTCTGTTTGTAATGTCAAAATAACAGCTTTTTACTAAATGCATATGAAAGTATAACACGATACTAAAAAAAAAAAATTGTGTCTGTCTGTGTTCGGTCTCCGAAACGGCTGAGACGATTTTGACGGGACTTTCACTGACAGATTGCTGATGTTACAAGGAGTAACTTAGGCTTATTTACTCTATTTTAGAAAAATAATTAAGTAGGGTTCCGCGCAAAAAAATGAAAACCCATGAAATCCAATTTGCATGCACGTGAGCGAAGTCGCGGGCACAGCTAGAATAAAAAAAATCATAGCAGTAGATACAAACTTGTTCGGAACATTCAGCACAGCCGGGCGCCAAAATCAAATATTTATTTATTTAAATGTACTGACGCCAGGACATCAAGCTACCCGAAACTTTTAAATTTTCCCAAACAACTTTGAACCTTATACTTTAGCGATAAAGTTGATAATATCTATTAAAAAAAGAATAATGGGCATTTTTGCATGGAGCCTGGCCTGATGACCAATAGAGTTGCAATGCAAGTCCACTTATTGCTTATAACCGGCAATTACTGTAACAAAACATTTTATCTCAAAAAACCACCGGGTTTGTACAGCCGAGGACAATTTTTTTTAATGTTTTTTTTTTTTTGACGATTCTTTTGTGAAAAATACCTAATTCTATATTGTTTATGTTTATGCTGGGCCCATGTGTTGCCTTTTATTTGCCATAAATTATCACTTTGGTTAGTATCCTTAGGTGGTTAACAATATTTTGACATGGACAGTTCATGTCAAAATATTGTTAACCGGGTATTTCACAGCCTTCTGCTCATAATGAAAATTGATGCTTATGATATTAGAAACTTTCATTTTATGCATATGTGTTTTTTATTGGAAATACCGGCCAAAACGCCCATCATTCTTTGACAGATTGTAGTAGCTTGATCTGCTGGCATCTGCACTTGCACGAGATTATAGAATAGAATTCCAAGGCGTTGTACTGTGCAGTTTACTAACTAAAATGTGACACACATTTTAGTTTGTTACACAATACATTAAAAACATGCGACAAGTCGAAATGGGAGATTGTACTCATCATTATGAACAACTTTTACTAAGGGACCATACCTGAAATCGAGAAGAAAAATCAGCCGTTACCCACATTTTGACCAGTTACTCGAACATAAATTTCAACCTGTATTTTGCCGGCCGACTGTGTCGAATCATAGCACGCCTAAGTCAAGCCTGATGCCTAGAATGCTAGTCTTCTAAGTATAAAGCACCTGTCCTACCGCCGGCGATTAGCGAGAAGCGAGTAGAGCTATCATCTAAAAACGAGTTGTTTGCTTGACAGAGTTCTCGGCCGTTACGAGATCTTCTCTCGCTCAAGAAACATACAAAAGATTGTAAGCCCCGCGTCAGCAAAAGAGATACAATATTAATAGTTAAGCGCTGACTGTTCCACACCGCCGCGCCGTGTCACTCGTTTGTCGCAGCGACAAGAGTTATCAAACAGAGTACTCGCTCAGCGGCGCTTGCTTGGCGCACAGAACACTCGCCGAGAGACTCATGCTTGGTGCATTACGTACACCAGCGAGTAATCGCTCGACGCCGTCACGCACTTGCTGCTCGTTGCTCGCCAGTTCGTTTTTCTCGTTAATCGCCGGCGGCGGTGGTGGGAAAGGTGCCTTAGGCTCGTCCTCTTATCTTCGCTAGATAGGCGTTTCTTTGCATTGGCCAGTGCAGCCGGCAGCGATTATGCAGAGAGCTGCGGTTTAAATATTTTTTGGTCCTTAATTTCTGACTGTAGTCATTTCTCCTTGACTGCAGGTACAGTCAAAGAAATTCATTGTTAATTTAATTGACACACTACGTCAATTTGCAGTGTTATAGCCATTCCATAGAACCGTCAAAAGATAACAGTTGTGATTTGTATTTACTGACAATTAAGCTGGTACTTACCTAGACAATTTTCTTAAAAAAAATATCTCGTTGGCTTTCAAAAAAAAATTCTATTCAAGACTTATAAAAACGAAACCGGTCAGGACACGTGAATAACCAATTAAACGGTAGCACCAAGACAATTAAGCGGATATACCTACTTACATTGACCACATCGTCATTGCCCTCCAAAAAGGTCGAGTTCACACGTATCCGCAATACCTATTGAAAAAAAAACGTACAAATGTGGAATAGACTACGAAGTTATGCTAAATCGTCGTTGTCTTGATTATAATGACTTTTTTATCAGTAGTCCGACACCTTGAACTCGCTGTGAATGGTCATGTGCGTCTAACAAGCATAATTAGTTTGTCTTCTAACTAATCGATTTGACATTCAAATCGATTAGTTATTGAGCAGGTAGCCTAGGGTAAGGATTTGTGCCTGATTGATGGCTATAGACTCTTGTATTGAAGTAAAAGAAAACGGGCGAAATTGTAGTAAGTACTGTCCTATACAATCTGCCAAAGTTCAATTAGGTTGCGATCGATCGGTGATTGAAATCCGACGGGTAATTGCGTAACACACGAACAGTAGCAATGCCTTTCATTTTGATTATTTATTTATATTGGTTCACCAACAACTGTTTGCACTGGTATTATGCTTAGGGTAACAAATAAGGTAAAAAAAATAACAAATTAGTGTAACAATCACTTATAGGTGAACTCCGCATGCATACAAAATTTTGGTTGTACAAGGAAAACAACAAGAGAAAACAATAAGAATTTAACTTAGAACTAAAACTTAAACTATGTGACTAAAGTTAAGTTATTGTTTTTATTTAAGTTGTATAAAAACATAGGTAAAATGGAAACTAAAACTATTGAGGAGAAAAAAAATTAAAATAAAAACATGTTTCATTATATGACAGAAAGTGCTTAATCTAAATAAATTCGGAAGACATTTGTAAATTTTAGCTTTCAATTTGCTTAAAGAGTCAAAGTGCAGATTCATTTGATAGCTACAATTATTCACCACCTTACAAAATCTTGCAAATGGAGAATTAGCGCCTAAGACCGTTCTACTTTGTGGTGGACACAGTTTGATCACATTTTGACAGTTCAACAACATTCATTGCGTTATTTACGTTGTTGAGCAGACAAATTTTTCGAAAATAAATGAAGCAATAGATTAGCTATACCCTTCAAAATCATTCAGATTGTGATTGATCGTGTGTTACAGTGTTACGCTAATATAGGTTGCAGCCTAAACCACGCTGGTTGAAGGTCGAAGTGAACGATCTAAGTGCATCTCCCGTTGAGCAATGCAGGCGTGATGTTATATTATTAATCATTATTCTGCAGGTGCCAGTACTATGGAGACGACTGAAGAAATCGACACGGGGCTGATTCCCGTGCAAGAGATGGATAGCATAGTGGACGCTGATATGGCCATGCTGGACAATAATCGGATGCATTTCTATAGGAGAATGGATGGTACGTTTGTTTTGAATGATTACGCTTATAGAAATTAACATTCAAACCGTAACTATATTTACAGCCAAGCAGCGTTGCTGTTTTTTTTTTTTTGCAGACTTTTTTGATCATTAAAATAAATTAACATTGAAATCTATTTTTCGAATTTTTATTAGGTCGTCTGGCCCGTATCGGCCGACTAAGGGCTGATTTTACCAGTCAGACTTTAATACACGGGATAAAATTGACGTCTAACAGCTCTAGTAAGGGAAAACTGTGAAAAGTTTATCATGTATTCACAGGATAAGACTTATTCCAGGTATAAAAGTTTGTTGACATTCGCCCTTAATCGAGTTCTTCTAACCTATGTAAATTAAAACTAAATGATATCTTACTTAAAATGTGCAATTAAAATTAATGCAAATCATCATAAAAGTACCAAATCATGTTAAAAGAAATAGAGGTTCATGTTACTATTTAAATCAAACACATCTTTGCAGTGCAGTTGTTCTTTACAAGTGGTTCTAAATGGACTCAAAAACGTTTTACATTATACATATTTACGTAAGCAATCTAATATGTAAAGGGGAGGGCTTATAAGGTAAATCTTGGATTAAAAAATACTACATACTTTATCTTCCTATGTTTTTGTACATCATTTGGTTCTAAAGCCAAAAATACTTTTTGCCTGTTAAAGTGGATAACCGGTTTATATTGGAAACTCCCTAAGTGTAGCAGTAATAAAACTAAAATAAGAATATAATTTGGTAATTTATATGACCATTTTTGTTAACATTATTCTTATAAGATGTTTTATGTTCTTTTTCTTCTTGGTATGGTCACTATAAATGTTATTTTATTTCTGTAAATTGGTTGCAATAAACCTGTTACTCCTCTAGAGAATCAATTAATCTGCCTAGCCTTTTTCCAACGATGTTGGGGTCGGCTTCCAGTCTACCCGGATGCAGCTGAATACCAGTACATATTTTACATGGAGCGACTGCCAATTTGACCTCCACAACCCAGTGACGATAAAACTATACCCTTTGTTAAGACTAATTGATAGACTTTTGGGCTTCTGACTGTAAAATATTTACGAATGACAGCAGAGTACTGAGAGTACAACGGCTTAACGTGCTTTCCTAGGCACGAAGGGGTCTCGATATGTCACCTATCCACGAACCGACCGCGGCGAGCGTAGCTTAACCTTCGACCCGTGCGGCTGTTATCATTTAGCCACGAGCCACACGTCAAAAGAAATAATAATATTTTAGAACTACTTGTAGATGAGGTCGGTGTTTCCTAACTGACTACTCTGAGAAGAAACACCGAAACAAACTCAATGTCACAGTCTCTTTTAAAGTCCAGACATTATCTTGTTGAGGACCATGCAGATTAGTGTCAGAGATGGTCTTTTGAAGAGAGAACAACACATATTTGAGTGGACCTGTCCAGTCAGTGCCTACATCGTGTAGCTCAACTTATACCTTAACTTTACTTTTAATTACTAATACCATACATTCTTATTTCAAAAAACTTAATTGTTCTTTTTCAGCTTCAAACAATATACAAAGCGCTGCAGAGTCCACAAGCGACGAGAGCGAAGTTCACGAGGAGGCCGAACCGGCCAGCAACGCGCAAATCAGAGAGATGGACAGTATCGTCAGCGCCATGGAGGCTGACGTCACTGCCGGCTGCGACTTCTTCACACGAGCCAATGGTAGGATACTTTATAATTATGTTTATCTAGACATAATGGCGACCTCTGTAGTCGTAGTGGCTTTGAACCAGTCAGCAACGCTCAGATCAGAGAGATATGTATAAAATATATATCGCTTGCCCGCAAGAATACTGTATTAACTCTAAAAACGTACTTTTTCAGGAGAAGCGATTAAAGTTTTTAACTCAAAATATTGTGGTATATCCATAAGATAAACAGATTATTTTTGAAGTGAAAACTTCTTTAGCGGCGTTGAGCACTTTTTGTAATGGGTAAAAAATGTTAAACTCGCGTCAGGACACGTGACCGTCAGGAGAGATCCCCCCCCCCCCCCATCTGTTTCTACGGCGGCGCCAACCGAAGTGAACCAAGTGAGACACGACAAAGATGGCCGAAGAAAATGACATTTGACGTACAAATGTTTGAAAAGTCAGTTTCGTAAACAATAGTACTTCGAGGAGCCGCAGTTGTATTTAATTTATTTTGAACTTCTGTTTAACCAATTTAGTTTATTATTATATACCTACCTACAATACAAAATAGAAGCGACGAAAAATATAACGAAGCACATTATAGCAACAAGAAATACTGTGGGACATTGCTGCTTTTGTGTGAAAACAATGCTTCCGTGTCGACCACGGAAGTTTACACCCTGCAGGGAGATGCTCCAGTAGGGTGTGGCTGTGAAGCTATGTTGCAAAACATGCTCCACGTCCTATCCTGCCTTATTTGTCCTACCCAAAACATGCAGTCAAAGTGACCTCTGCGCTGCCACCGACGACAACGTGGAAGTGGCAATATTTTGAGCCAACAAGATCTAAAGTAAAAGAGAAGTTTAGGGAGTAGTTCATTAATAAAAAGCTTGTATACAAATATCAGTTTATTTTTATAATACTTGTACGCACCGGGACTTACAGCTTAGTACGGCTGTTATTCCAAATGCATACAGTGTGGCTAAGTTTGTAACAATTGAGCCTGGTATCTATGGTTACCTCACCCTACTGATTATAAACCTACAGCAACTACTTAACACCCTAGTTATCCTAACACCCTAACCTATCATACAAGCCTACGGGAGACCTACGGGAACAGACAGAATTTGGGTAGGAATAGGGGTTTGTGTACGTCGTGCAATGTGTACACAGGAAATAGTTTTGTCATTGCCGGTCCCACAGACTCCTAGAACTGGTGATGGCTAAAGGTGTCTTGACCATAGTGAGAGGAATTATGGAAGATGAATCAAACTCTACTCCAGCTTGATGACTAATTTATTCATTTACTAATTACTAATTTATGTGGAACGAATGTACGAGTAGGTATGTCGCTCTTGATGCTGACGCTGGCGTATGTAACTCTTGTCTGTTCACGGCTGAACAATACTCTAAACTCTAATTTGGCTTCTAAAACTTGTGCAAGCAGAACAACATTTTTAAAATGTTTGCTTTTTATTTGCCATCTGTGCCATCTCTTCTGTAGGCCGTTTCATTTTCTGCTATTCGTAGTGAAGCACCATCTTTACTATTCCTATTGACCTGAAATACAATAACTAACTAATGTTATAAATTCTTTCTCTTCATTATCTTATTTATACTGATTTAATTAATCAGTAGCGGCATCAAAATAACAGTCATTATTATTCTTATGGCGGGTTTTTTTTTGTTACAATGAGTTTTGTACAGGCAAACGAAGTTCTTCGTAAAATTGTAAATTGGATAGGCACCTAATTCGTAAATCATGCCAGGCTGCCCCTGTTTAGCGTTAGTGCGTGTGTCAGTGTTTTTATTTTCTATTATGGAGACCTCTCCCTGACCAATTCTTCCAAAAAATCTAAGGATTAGAAGCAAAAGCAAGCATAAGTATAAGAAATTGAGAATGTTTACAAAACATAACTTACTTTGAACACATTTTAGCTGTAACAGTAGGTACACACCTTATCCTCCTCCAACCAATATTCAATTCTTTGCCCTTTATTGCAACTAGTATCCGGTCTTAATTTCATTTATTTTAAATACAAATAAAATATTCAAAAGTTTTTTAGTTTGGCACATACAATATTAAATTCATTCATTGACATATTCATATTGTTTCCATGACGACCATGACGTTGTCGCGTCAAAACTGTTGAAACTGTAGACAATAAATTAGTTTTTCATACGTTATAATGTCTATGGACACAAATATTCGGTTCGTAGACAGATATTCTCGTATGCCGATTTAATGTGTTGGCCAATTTGTTGGATGACTTCATTATAATGGCAACATTTAGAAGTTGTAGACTTGTAGGACATTCTAGTTATAGAACGTTTATGATTACAAAATATTATCGAATGTTTTAAAGGCCTATTGAGCATTTTAACTAATAAATGGTTTAAACTTTCAATAGGCTTTTTTTATGAATAAGACCGAAAGTGTTTAAAATATGGAAATTGAACAAAGTGCATCTATTAATGAAAAAAGTGACGCAGAAATATTGAAAAAAAATGAGTAATATTAATTAAATTAATAATTGATTTATTTCAACGTTAATATTCAAGTTTTCACTTCTGCCGGCACTCCCGGAGTGCAACCCGTCTTTTTTTTATTATTAATATGTATTAGTATGTACCCTATTTTTTTTTATTCAAGGTGAAAGCGATTTTCGACCTAATTTAAAAGGTAGAACGTACTTTTTTTAGTCGAACTGTATTATTAAGTCAGTTAGTGCCAAATTTTGACATGATACTGTATTCTTCCGGACAAGCGATATGTTTATTAGGACGAAACGAGTCGCATAGATAAAAAAAGCACACAATTAGTAAACAGTAGGGGGAATAGTGTGCGTCACATCCACGCAAAACGGCCATCACACACGCTCCACACGAGGGGGTCATCTGTGTACCACACACACTACCTTCATACATTCACCATCATATCAGTCAAAAGACGTAGATACTGGACATAGATCCCCTCCCCGCGGTTCGTCGAACGACGAAAGTTTTGCGCTTCTCGTATCTATTGGATTCCAACACAGTATAAAGGTGACCAATACCACAACTAAGCCCTTTTTGTGGAATCAAATGCTACTCTCCAACGGGTGTTAGGTCAATACTAATATGCTTACTGCAATTCCAGCTTCCTTCACCGACCCTTCGGTCCACCTTGAGACCCATTAGAGAACTCTTAACCTCCATCGGGCATATCGTTCTGCTAGGCATGTGACAATTGGTTTATGCATTGTTTCAGAGTCAAACCCCTCCACAATAGCACAGTCTGAAGCGAAAAAAGAGAACAAAAAGTCGGTTAAAATAGAAACAAATGCCGGCTCAACAGCTGACGCAGAGAAAAAACCGGAAGTGACCACGGATAATGCACAGCCCACAGAGGGCGCTGGCGACGCGATGACGAACGAACAGGCAGAAGAGAGAGCGAGAAGGAGGATATTGATCAAACTGAAATATTTGAACGACACCTTGAAAGAGGTTGAAGGGAGTCTCGATGAGTTATTGAAGGATTTTAAATGGTTCGTAGTGATATTTTTCTTATTAAGTACTAACGAACATAAGAGCGATGCGACATCGCCGAAGAAACACAAAGTAGTAGACGAAACATTTTTAACTTTTCAGGCGTCATTTCTCGACGGAGCTGACAGCAGAATGCCGCGTCCGGTTGATCTTCAACGGACGCGTATTATTGGACGACGCGGCCACGCTGAGTGCGTGCGGCTTGCATGACCGAGCTGTGGTGCACTGCCTCGTGCACCCCAAGCGTACTGTTAATCAGGTGAGTGTAGCGAGCAATATAATTATATACAGTGTCATCTTCATGGACGCGTGTTATTAGACGACGCGGATTACATGACCACGCTGTGTTTCGCGGCTTTGTGCACCACAAGCGTACTGAAATCAGGTGTGTGGAGCGAGCAATGTATTAGCGGTATGAATGGACAGAACAAGATACTAGTCGCGAAAGGTTGCTTTAGAAGCCTTTAGCGGTTTACCCAGTCTATACATTTGTTCGGGTCGGCATGATTGGGCACAGACGGGCGGTAAAATCGAATATACATTGTATATTTGTTCTATAAAAGTTGCTTGGCATAGCTCGAATTGCAACGAGCCGACCCGAATATGATACGGGTAGATACCGAATAGAGTTTGCTGGTCAGCACGAGCCGAATAAGTGTAGTAATTGTTCGGGTCGGCTTTGTTGCCCAACAAATACTGCCAAACTGAATGACCGAACAAGTGTGTAGCATATCTCAGACGGTAAGGATGTCAGCAGGGCGGCTTGCCTCGGGTGCACCTAACGAATGCATAGTATCTTCGTTCTTGGAGTCTCATTTGTTTCACCATGTTGACAATGAGCAACATTCATTTTTTTCCTCCTAAATTTCTTTAAAAAAAATCTCCTAAAGTTCTTGTAGTTAAGTCATCACATAATGCAGGCTAAGTTTATTAAATTATTCTCATAATTACAGCCGCAAAGTTCTAACTAGTTAGTCACCACAATACAATGCACTATACAGCAGTTTTTTTTTTTAAATAGCCATCTACTTCCGTTCGATAACCATCTTGGATGATTTTTTTTAGGTAAAATTAGGTATTGTTGACTCCAAAGTCATTATAAAATGAACGAAGCGTTACGCAAAAGCATTGTTATGTTACTAAACGATTATGTTACAAAAAACGTGAGATAGATTTAGCTCACTCATTACAAAAATGTTATATCATGTCAAAAAACAAAATTATACGTATGTTTTTATTTTGTGGAAATAACCGCGTACTATAGTCCGCGCGGAACTAGTTGGCCGCGCCTTAGGTATGTGAGCGATGGGGCGGGGGCGCATTACGTGCGTTGCGAACCGCCGCCTCATCCCTGCCCCACCTCAGCGGCCAACTAGTTCCGCGCGGACTATAGGTACGCGGTTATGTGTTATTTCTTATTATTTCTTCAATGAATCACCAAATTATGCCAATTTATGCGTTTTAGACGAATTACAATGCGTATAATGGATGTTATTTTATATTGTAACTAGTTTTAGTTTATCAGTAAATAAAGGCTTTATTATTATTGTAATGGACGTTATTAGGAGAAATTATTTTGAAATCTATTTTATCATCACTTAAACTTAGTTATAATTTTTACTTTTTTATTTTGACGTTAAATCATTCTATCTTCTCTTAAATTGGCACGAACAATAAATTATGTAGTAAAATATTATATAATAAGTAAAATATTTACTAATCAGTGAGACAAATCGCGGGACTGAATGCCCAGGGTCCTTTACAAAATATTAGCGAGAAATAATTTAATTTTGTAATACTTACTGAGATATGGGCAGCCAACATTGTTACCATCGCGGGTAAAACCTGGATGAGGCTGGAATAGGAGCGTGGGGATTTTCACAACTCCTGGTTAAGAGTTAGTTGTATCATCGTTTTTTGGAAACTAAGCCTTGTGTTCACCAACATTTAAATCAACTGATTAAATATTTTAATTAGTTCTAGATTTAAAATTTCCTTAGGAAAGGTTAAAACCAAATGTTTAAATACCTAACCGGTGTTTGCGCTGTTGGTGAACGCAGGCCTTAAGGGGCTTACAGGACCTACACGCAAAAAACGCAAGTTATAGAAACAATAAAATTATATGATCGACTACAGTAAACAAAATCAAAAAAAATATATGATATTCTTCAGGATATATACTAGGCGGATAGTGTGTTGAAAACATAATACAACTTATTTGGTACGATAGAAAAAAATCATGGAGATACCTCTAAAAACTTTATTTTTACAATAAAAACCATAAGTACCTACTAATATCCATGCGATCATTATGATTTTTGTCAGATTATTCTACAGGCAACATACTAAAACTCTAGTGTTTAAATTTTTTAGTCCAAACAATAGATTTTTCGTAAATAGGTAACTGCTTCATATTTTGCAATAAATTACCAGCATTGTGTCATCCCGGTTTTCTTTCTTTTCTATGCAGTGACCGCGCTTTAAGTCATGCAGTCCTCTTAAGAGGTTAAATAGGCTACGAATGTTTGTAACTTTTTAAAGTTAGAAACGAGAAAATTGTCGTTTACTCTTCATTTTAAAAGTAAAAGTAGTATCATAATTTTTTGACAACTCGGGATGAGTTAAGGCTAGCTAAGGGTCTTAAAGAAGAGAAGTTGTCGATGACAAATCCCGTCGGGCACACGGCTAGAATAATAAAAACACCTACTTACTTTACATATTTTATTCCAGCAACGTGGCATGCCAGAGGAAGGCTCTGCGAACGCGACACATGAGCTGATCACAGATAGGGCGCAGCCCGAGCGCGCGTGGGACCTCGAGAATATTCTCATGACGCTCGTGTCGGTCGCACTTACCGTCGTCTGGTTCTTCAGGTTTGTATTTTGTTGTGATATTTGTATAACTAGCTACCTTGGTTCTCCTGCGGACCTCGAGCTCGTCATTTCTGTTTCGATAACTTAGGGAAACTCCAAGATGGCCGATGGGGCCCAAAGGTTCTGGAGTGGCGACCGCGTACCGGAAGACGTAGCGTTGAAAGGCCTCCCACAAGGTGGACCGATGACCTTGTGAAGAATACAATAGAATATATTTATTTGCAAAGAATCTACCTAGGTATTACAAAATAGATAAGGCCGCAGGAATCCGCTGGATGCGGGAAACACGGTGTGGGAAGTGGCTGTGCTTGGGTGAGGCCTTTGTCCTGCAGTGGACATATTTCGGCTGAAAAATAATAATAACTAGCTACCCGCCACTGCTCCCCTCGGTTGCAACCATGCAGGGTGAGCTGGAAACCTGGACCAGGGGTTCAAGTCCAGGACTTAATCCTCTAGCCCAGCTGTGCAATTAAGTTTTTTATTGGGAAAATTGCAATAGTACCGGGATTTATGCCCGGTTAATCGCAATAGGTTCCCCCAAATAGAACACATTACATCTCATCTACAACGCGGCGTGGTACTTATAACTGGTAAAATGTAGATAGTGGTACTATACACCTCTGTGGCGTAGCTGGAAACTTATGGCAGGTCTTAAATATTTACATGGAACTACTTTCCGGTTAATCAGACTGGTGAATGAATCCCGTGCTAACCACGGGTTAGCACGCGCTGGTTATGGTTAGGCCTAAACCCAACCATAGACAAGGCCTCACATTCGTTGAAAGGCAACAATAATTATCCCAAATTATCGTACTAAAGATATTTTGTCTCGTTCCAGATGCGAATATTCGAACTTGTTCACGGCGAGTGCAAGCCTCGCACTATTCGGCCTAACAGTGTTCTACAGCGTCGCGATATTCGGCCTGTATCTCTCCGACACATTCCAGTTCGACAGAAGGCCCCCACAAGCCGTGCCCGATAATTAGACCTCCCTAACGTGTGAACTTGCCCTAAGGTTTGTAAATTATAGATATGCCGCCTTTTCTACTGTGTTAAAAAGGTAGCGTTTGGATTTTTGCGTACGCGAGTAGCACGGCGGACATAGATTGTCTATGGAAAGTAAAACCTCATTTCACCATGTTTATTTATTTTTAAATATAAGTTGACTTCGTAAGTGTGAGCCAGGGTGTAGTAAAATAAGCATTTGGAATACTTGGTCTACTCGTGAATCACGATAAGCATTTATCGTAGAAATAGAATAGATCTTCCTCCTTTTATAACTATTGAAGATTTTGTACCGGATATTGTGTTGTAATAGGTATTCTTCATCTCAATGGCTTTCACAATTTTAAAGTTGAGTTAAACCCGCCATGCTACTCGCTGCAGCTGTGTTAGAACTCTATATGCAGGTCATATTGCTGTATTATCCTTTGAAATTAGTCCCAAGCGCTTATACTTTTAGTTAAATGTAAATCATTATTGTAATTGGCTTAGCAAAACAGTCATGTATATAAATAAATGTTGCATAAACATACTGTAATAAATAAAGGAATGGTAAAAAATAATTTGTGAATGTAAAAAAAATCATTTACAATAAATTATTATTATTATTGAAAGATAAAATGTGAATATTTTATGTTAAAAGATATTATACCCCCTTACTAATAAACGTATATCAGATGAATAGTTACACGCCCATTTCTCTCTTTCAGTCGTCAGTAATTTCACATTCAAAAAAAGAAAACGTTGTGTAACTATACAGACGTTATACAACGTTTATTAGTAAGGGGTTAGTTCATACCAAAAGTCATGTCAGGTAACCAATTTCATATATTAATTGGACATGTGGGAGTAAGGAGTATTGAAACTTAAAATTTTGTTATTTTACACTGTAAATACATACAGCTGGAACTAAGTAAGATTTCGTAATAGTGAATGTTACAGATCTAATGCATCAATCATCTTCATTCATTGCACAAAGACAAAACTGTATAGAAATAAATAAGACCCAAGTCTTTTCGTGTTGCTGAATTAAAATCGGTTTGAAGCAGAAATTGCATACGAAACCGAAAAAGAAAAGAAAACACGCTAAAGGATTTTACGGTTAATTTAATAACGGATTTCGTTTGATAACTGGACACTTGGATTTCCACACAAAATCCCTTATTTATAAATTTACCAATTTCTGTGATTGCGACAAATAATAACCATATTTACTTACTTATAATTTTTAATTATGTATCTCAGTCAGAAGTATCCCGTGTTAAAGTAAACATAAGGTGTACTGGTCTCAAAAATTGTAAATAATGGTAATAGGTATAAACATCTGTTTTATATTTATTTAGACGTAAGTTCGGATCTTTCTTTGATTCACTTTATCATCTTCATCAATATACAAAACATCTGCAAGTCGGATGTTAAATTAATATTTTTCTAGCATATATTTCCTTTCATTCTCCAATCATTTTAGTAATCAATAAAGCTTATTAAAATTCTAGTTATTATATTCGGGTACCTAATCGTTTTCTACGCTAATAAACGTTTTATTGTTATTTACTTTTAAGGACATAGATATATTAAAAGTAAATTTTAATTGAAATCTATTTTGACTTTTATTTTCTTAGTTTCCCAGCACCTAGTAGTTGTTGAGCTTCAACTATATTTCTTGATCTTTTCAACACACTTGCTCGTAAAATGGCTCTTAATGCACGGCTTTTAGGACCATAATGCAGTGTATTACAAACGCGTGCTTTTTCTTTACGTTACGGTACTTGTGCTTTATTTCCACAGATAACTATTTAATTTACTAGTCGGAGGTCGGAGAAGTGCGTTTTTTTTTTAATCTCTTCAAAGAGACTTCATGCCAAAAAGAATCCGCGAGCCATATTTTACTTTTTTTTTTAAATAGAACTAAAATTTATTTACCTTAAGATGAATGGGCAGTTGTAGCCCACGAAATTCAATTTTTCTAACGTTTTTTGCAATTTTCAGGTCAGTGTCAGGTTGTATCTTGATCAAAATATGATTCGCGACTATAACAGATACGTATTTACAGAATTATAATCATTAGAATCATTAAATACATCTTTCTAAGTTAGATTTGTTCCATAAGAACAAATCTCATAAGGAAAAGTTCTTAGGGAACAAATCTAACTTAAGGTGATTGGATACTGACACTTTTTCATACATTCTTTCGGGGTACAAATCTCGAAAAATAAACGATTTTTGCAGAATAAAAGCACGTATATTAAGTTGTTATGACTTATTATTGACGCATATCGACAAAAACCTATAAAAAAAACACTATTTCCAGGATATCTAGGCCTGACAAAATCGATAAATTTTTCTATGTGTGCGCGGCCGGAACACGCCCTCTGCAGGATATTTCAAAGAACTATCGAGAAGCAGAACACAAATTTTTGCTAAGGTTATCAACAACAATTGATCTTGCTCGTTAGATGGCGTTGTTTGTCAATGTCAAACAGGTTGGCCAATTTTATAATAAATCGTTGAATTATGCGTGTTTTTTTTGACAAGTTGCGAATCGTTGGTAGGTATGCAATATTTCTTACAAGGCTGGCGCGGTGGCTCTGCCCGCGCAGTTATATATTAAATCAATTTATCAATTGAATCATGAAGTGAGAAAAAATGCTTTACCTACTTATTGATAGTATTTGCGATCTACCCTGGGTTCGATATTACTGTAATGAATGTATGTACCTACATACTAAGTTTATGTACCTAAGTACCTACATAAATGTAAGTACTAACTTACACTTGAACTGTCTTCGAGAAATTTTCTGAATTAAAAATCTTTCTGCATTAGGCTGGTAAGTACCTATTGAGAGAGCCCTTCCCAGTTCCCACTGTTCCCAGACCGTCTATCCTATCGTCAACGCGGGCATAGTCAAAAGCTTGTTCACAGAACACTATTACCTTTCCCTAGCGGAGCTAAGCTTGTTTTTGTTGTTCAATCCAGCGCATTGTTTGAAAAAGAGGCAAACCAAAAAGAGAGAGATAGCGCCTGAACGCTCGGTTGGCGTTCGGTTCGGGTTCGGTAACTTCCGCCGCTCACTCGCAGGCGGCAGCATGGACTTTGGGCGGCAGGCCCGGCCGGCACTATTGGCTATTGGAGCGCTTGGGTGAGTTGGGTGGGTTAGCCATTCATTCATGATGTCGCATCGCACCTCGCACGCGCCTCGCTACTTGGCCGCGCGCATAAATGCACTAGTTTTGTAAATTGCTCTGCATGCAGGTACATATAACTACATACCTATAGTACGGACGAAGCGCTTGGCCCCGCGCCGGGGAGATGTGTGTTTGAATTTTTATCAATCTAGGTACCTACCGAACTAGCGTTATTTTTGACTATATGGAAATTATTTATAATATACACAAATACTTTAGCTTTTTCATATTATGTTTGTTCCTAACTAATATTGTAAATGCGCAATTGACTTTGTTTGTTCCACTTTCACGCTAAAACGGCTGAGCTGAACGGATTTACTTAGATGAAATTTGGCACATGGGTAGACCATGACCTGCGGGGTAATTGCGTAACACACTATCAGTAGCAATGGCTTTCATTTTGACAGTTCAACAACATTCATTGCATCATTTACGTTTTTGAGCAAAAACATTTTTCGAACCATAGAAATGATATATGTTTCGAACATAGGTAATGCAAAGCAATGGATTAGCAATATTCTTCAAAATGATTCAGATTGAGATTGATAATGATTGTGTTACGTAGGTAATTAGAGTGCTGGGTTAGGATTACGACATAGGATACTTTTTATTCCGGTAGTACGATTCCGTGGGATAATCTCCGACATCCACGCGGGCGAAGCTGCGGGAAAAATCTAGTACCTCCATAAAGTACGAAAAAGTAAAAGTAAATAATTTTATTCTACCTATGGAGTAGAGTAGCAGTACCTACCTAAATAAATTCTTAATTCCGCGTTCCGTTACCTAATCTCAACTTCTTCAATAGACGTATTGAAGAAGTTGAAATTAGGCAACGGACTTGTATAAAATGTAGGTACGTACCGTATATAAATGTAATACCTAGTACCTACTTGTACCGCGCAGTACCTACAGGCACAAAATATAGAGAGTACCTACAGACTGCCATCCGCGCGAGACACGCGTAGCTGTGAAGTGCAAAAATGGAGTAACAAAAAAAAAAGTAATTATAAGTAACTGTTGAGTGGATGGTTGTTTAAATTCAACATTACGATGAATTATCGTTTTTTAAGCTACCAGTTGTTTCAGAGAGGTAAGTAGGCATTTGCTTGTATTTCGAATAGTTAGATAGGTAGGTAAGCGCCCCGGCCCCCGGCGCCGAGCTGTAAAAGCGAACATGACTTTGTGGCGTTGTAATATTTTTACAATTTATATTAGATATTTATTGTAGTACCTATAAGCTAAAAAATACGATCATTTCCTTTCTTGCTGTTTCATTCTCAACAATGAATCAAATAACTAGATACGAGTACCACTACTACACTAGTTTTTTGTGTTTTTTGTTTTGTGTGTTTTTTGCCAAAGTTGACAACCCCAGCGCGACCGCCGAGCGTAGGTATGAAAAGTGCAAGTACCAAATTACCTTTCTGTTTTGTGCGGTTGATCAAATAAAGTAATCTGAATACAGTCATTTATATTTACGGTACCTACTTTGAACAAAAAACATTTGTTGTTAATTTTTGTCTCTGTCTGTTTATTCCGGCTAATCTCCGAAACGGCTAGACTGATTTTGACGAGACTTCCACTGGCAGATAGCTGATGTTATAAGTTCCGCGAAAAAAAATAGGTGAAAATGAATGAAATTCAATACGTACAGACGCAAGTACATCAATCTACTACCGCGGTAATATTATTATGCGAGTCATACCTACGCGCCGCGAGTTCGGTTTACACTCGGTAAACAAACAGTCTCGAATGCTCCACAGTGACGAACGGACGCCGGACGATGTGATGGTTTTGTACGCAGTTACGAGCGTAGACCATATAGGTACATACCTACTGTTTGACAAATTGTACAGAAGACCGAGGAGTACAGTCAGCCACTGTGTATGGCATTTGTGCACTACGAGAAAGCCTTCGATTCCATCGAAGTATGGGCAGTTCTGGCCTCTCTGCAATGATGTCGAATTGACTGGTGCTACGTCGAAGTGTTGAGATGTTTGTATGATGCTGCAACGATGACTTTCCAGATCCAGGACCAGAAAACCAGCCCCATCCAACTGCTCAGGGGGGTGATACAGGGGGATGTCATATCCCCTAAATTGTTTGTGAAATACTAGAAGAAATACTAAAATTCACGGCAGTAGTACTTATATGTCACGAAATCAAAATCACAGCTGAGTAGACTTTACGAGTAATAGTCGACCAACTTTTAGTTGCAATGTATGGGAGGACATGATTTTCAACTACAATGTTAAGCTTGTTCTTGGGATAAATTCATTTCGACTACGGAACTCTTCATTGTGGTCCGACATGGACTTGGCCGGTTTTTCCTTGCTAATTTTAATGTAACTTAGGGTGTAAATAAGTACCTAATAAAAGATGTATAGAATCTTCAAAACAAAGTCGGTACCAACAAAGCTCAATTATCGAAGAGAGAGAAGAGTTCAATAAACTTTATTTGCAACTAGCTGCGCCCAGCGGTTTCACCCGCATAAGTTTCGATCCCGTGGGAATATCGGGATAAAAACTATCCTATGTCCTTCCCCATACCTACCAAATTTCTTCTAAATCGGTTCAGTGGTTTAGGCGTGAATAGGTAACATACAGACAGACAGGCAGAGTTACTTTCGAATTTATAATATTAGTATGGATATAATATAGTATAAGTATATACAGGGTTATTGGAACAACACTAACATGGTCATTGTACTCATCATTATGAACAATTTTTTTTACTATGGGACCAAACCTGAAATCGCGAAAAAAAATCAGCTGTTCCCTACATTTATGTTCGTATAGGTAACTCGTCAAAATGTAGGGAACAGCTGATTTTTTTTCATTTTCTCATTTGAAATTGGAATTGTTGGTTTGAGTGGACGCTGGTGTATGTGAATTTGTTGGTTTTTAGGCTAAACATACAAACACACGTAAATAGTAAACACATATTACACATAACACTTATATACATATACATACACATACACACAACAGTAATAAAATTACACTAATAATTAAATACCCACAACCGTGTGTACACGGCCTAATAATTTCACGCGTCTGTACACTGCCTTACTGCCTGCGACGGCGGGCACGCTGGGCTGCGGTTGAATGATACATTATTATTATACCTACGAGTGACCGAAATTCGCGGAATTCCGTCGCGCCGCTGCATCTCTCGCGCACGACTCAAATAAACATTTTATATATTTTGTTTTATAGTAGCGTTTAATTATACAAAGAATCTTAACTGTCCCGTTGGTTTCGTGGTCACAAGTGCATCTGCCGTTCTCGGGGTCCTGGGTTCGATTCTCAGGTCGGACAGTGTTATTAAAATTGGGTTTTTCCCGTTAGGAGTTTCTTTACTCTTTTTCTTTTTTTTTTGCCCGGAGTTTGGAAATTGGTGGCGTAATACCCCCGTGCCTCGGAAAGCACGTAAAGCCGTTGGTCCTGCGCCTGTTCTCTCTCCTGTATTTGCGCACACACTTGTGCACTATAATATCTCCTGCAAACCTGGCTAATCTTCTTTGAAATTGGCCACCGTGACCGAAATCGGTCAGGGGATTTATTATTATTTTATTATTTTTAAACCTAAACCTACCCTAACACACTACAAAAGCACCCTTAGAATAATTGAATAAGCAACTGACAACACTTGTAGCAATCAAGTATTCTTTTCTTCGGTTTTTAGTATAAAAAGTACGCTTTTCTTTAGAGAATGAAGGACAGTCATAAAAATATTTTCGTAAAAATATTTTATTTTAATTAACGCCACCTCTGGAAAACAAGTTCACAAACCAAGTTTATGAATACAACGCCATCTAGTTATATCGCAAGTAAAACTATACACGTAGTGTGTAACTGTACATGTGTGTGTAAAGACATAGTAAAGATATAAAGTGAAACGGCTAAATGTTTAGGGGTACAAATCTTTGTATGTGACGAGTTAACAAGCAAAGTGAATATCTAAAAAGATTATGTTAATGCGTTAGTTGACGCATATAATAAAGTTGTTTCGCAAAGCTTTTTGAGTTAGGCGTAAAAATTGAAAATGTTCGAAGTGCGAATGTGCCGCCATCTAGCGATAAAGTGGCTGGGAGATCATGTATTGAATAGCCTTAAATATATATATTAATGATTCTAATGACTATAATTCTTTAAATACATACCTATCTATTATATAAATATACATTTTGATCAAGATACAACCTGATACTGACCTGCGAATTGTAAAAAACTTAAAAAAAAATAAATTTCGCGGTCTACCACTGCGCATTCACCTAAGGGTGCATCCACACATAACGAGGCATGTGCCGCAAATGATTTTTTTATATGTATGATTGCCTCAGGCTGAGGCATCTAACAAACAAAAAAAAGCACTTGCGGTGCATGGCTCGCTCTGTCTGGATGCACTTTATAATTTTCCGTCGTCCCTCCCGTAACCAAACGGAAAAGACCACTGGCGTTCTATTATTGCGGATTCTCACTGAATTAATGTATATTTCTCTATGCAAATAGTACTTTCTAATTCCATACTAACTAAACTACAATTTGACATACGACAACACTACGATCAGTCTTTACATTATTTTGTGTTTATTATATTTTTTCTATAGGCTGTATATCGGTTCTGTCTTTGCCTTTAAGTAAATAAACGCGCGCCGCGCTAGCAATGCGCGCGCAGGTGTAGGAATGACCATTACTTACTCTATGGGTAAACCTGCGCGCGCACGTCAGCGCGGCGCGCGGAATGACAAACCAAGCCCGCCATTATCCATACAAGTTAATATTTAACAATACAAGTCTGTTTTTTTCCTCACAAGTGTGTTGAAAAACGTCGTATGATACGCGTGTGCATTGATAATTAAACTCTCGGCTACCTTATCGCGCTCGCCTACGGCTCGCGCGAATAATACCGCCTCGAGTTTAATGATCAACATACCACACATGTATCATAATGTACTATTGCATATCAAGTGCATAATATACGATGCAAATTTAGCATAAATACCGCCCTTATACGCCCAAATACTGTCCAAAATACCACCTCGTACTTGTCAGTAACACTGAGAATTCTGTCCAAATTCGAGCCAAAGATGTAGGTACTGTTTTGTTGAAAAGGATCATACACGCATGCGCGGTCCGAGGGGGGGGTCGTGGGGGTCATGACCCCCCCCCCCCCCCCCCCCCAAATCATTCAAGCAGTCGAGAGTCTGAATGATTTACTTGCCTTACTAACTTAAAAGTGTACTTGAGCCACGAAAACCCCGATTGGCATATTCAAAAACATTAAGAGATGGGGACTGCCGATTGAAGTAAAAAGTTAAAACTATGAAATGACAGTGGGTTTCTTAACGCGCCTAAAAAATATTTTCCTTTAAAAAGCCTGTTATAAAAATATAGAATCTAGGATTCAAGAGCGAGCGAAGCAAACTCCGGGATATTGAGCACCCCTCTCGTAAGTAAGATTGAAAAGCTTAGGTAAGGCCAGATTCCAAAACCTAAACTGCTGTAAATCGAGTTTAAGCTTTTCGTCATAATTCGATAAAATTAGTAAAGTAATGTATGATGGGTAAAAGAAAACAGAGACTATTCAACGTGGGGTGCTAAAGATTTCAGGCTCGCTACGCTCGTTCTTGCAATTTACATTGGTTCTTAAGCTTTTCTTCAAAAATCGACAAAGCAAGTAATTCCTAGTCCTTTTAGGGCTTATTCCACTTTTCCCCGTTGGATGATCCCCATTGATGGGGATTAGTGAACTTTTTGTTCACTATTCCCCGTTGACCCAAAATTTTTATTTAATGGGGATAATTGAACTAAAAAGTTCAATAATCCCCATTAGGTAGGTACGTTAAAAAAATAAAATATATGAATCATGTTACATTTATTAATTAAAAATATAACTTTCTTTTACCTAATAAAATCACAGATTGTACAATTATTAATTTAAAATAAAAAATATAACTTTCTTATACCTAGTAAAATCACAGATTGTACAATTATTAATTTAAAATAAAAAATATAACTTTCTTATACCTAATAAAGTCACAGATTGTTACAATCATTAATTTAAAATTGTAGCATGAAAATATTTCTTTCTTATACCTTGTAAAATCAAAGATTACACTCACTTAAGTTTTTCTAAACAGTGCCCAATCGTAATTTCATTATTAATGAGTTCCATTTGGACCTCCTGTATATAATTATCGCGATTGATGCTTTTTTTTGTTTTTTCCGCTATACCTTTATTTTCAGAAACCCCCAATGCAAGAACTTCGTAATACGATGCATCTTCAGCCAACGCTGTGAGGAGCTTCATAATGTTGGGTTTCTTTATTTTCACACGCTTTTTTATTTTATTATTCCATGCTTCGACTAAATTCGTAGTGCGATGAGTCTGTCCAAATACACACCACGTTTTAATAAAATCATCTTGTAGCCATTGTCTGAGCATGTAATTTCTAAACTCCTTGCTATTTTTATCATCATCAGGGCTTTGAGAGGCAACATAAAACCAACCCGCAATGATTTTATCTGATGGTAACAAAGCCAAAGCAGTGCTAAGTGCAACTTGTCTTCTGGTTAATTTATCTTTTGTTAGTTTGAGTTGTTTTCCTTTCTTCCATATTGCCTGGGTTAAATGGAAATAACAGCCGCTAATAGATATATTTACAAAAACATTTCGCATTGCGTTCATCGGAGCCACTTCATAGTCACATTTAAATATTTCTGGATTCCAATCAGGTAATGCAGATTTTAGCATACTAAATAAAATTTCATATGTTTGTTGATTTTTATGGCTCATGAGGGCATAAACAAGTGGCACAATGTTTATGTGTTTTTCTGTACTGCCCAAATCCCCATGAATGGTGTAGAGTTGGTAAAAGGGAGATGGACAGATCCAAAACGTTCCATCACCCAAGAACATCTTCAAATTTTTCATTTGATGTCGGGCAAATTCAGAGCAAAAAGCTATTACACGGATACCACTGTCATTGTAGTCTGCTAAAATAAATTCCGAGGTACTTTAACTTCTTCAACATTTTTGAACTCAATTTTACTTACTTCAAATGCTGCATTTCTGTGTTTATATAATGTTGTTTTGATAGACTTCAGGGCAGGGAATTCTTTTATTTTGTCAATTCCGGTATCTTTTAGTGAGCTCACAGCCGCGTTGTAAGCAGTGGGAATAGCAGGTGCTTCTGGATCCGCAAGTGTAGTTTTTAGTTTGAATAACCTCAAGGTAACTTCATTCCGCGCAAAATCAGGTTCACAAACATTGTGTCGTTTCTCAGCTACAACTTGATTGTCCTGTAAAATTAAGTAATAATAATTAATTACTTTACATTATTTTTTAAGTAAACAATATTGCACTTACATAGAATACAAAATTAAAATAGGCTATTTAACAACCTTTAAAACTTATAACAAATTGTTGTTATCCTATCAGAATAGTTCAACAAAACATATTTCACTTTATGCTTAAGGTGAATGCGTAGTTGTAGCCCGCGAAATTCAATTTTTCTTACGTTTTTTGCAATTTTCAGGTCAGTGTCAGGTTGTATCTTGATCAAAATATGATTCGCGACAATAACAGGTACGTATTTACAGAATTATAATAATTAGAATCATTAATACATCTTCCTAAGTTAGATTTCTACCGTTAAGAACAAATCTCGTATGGAAAAGTGTTGGTGGTAGAAATCTAACTTAAACAGATGTATTAATGATTCTGATGATTATAATTCTGTGAATACGTACCTGTTATAGTCGCGAATCAAATTTTCATCAAGATACAACCTGACACTGACCTGAAAATTGCAAAAAACGTAAGAAAAATTGAATTTCGCGGGCTACAACTACCCATTCGCCTTAACTAAAATATGTAATAATAATTAAATATATACAATTCACTTCAGCTACACTCTTTTACACTAGGTGTAATAGACTTGTTTGACAAAAGAATGACGTGACGTCACACGTGCCGCCATGACAGAAACAGTGTTTAAACTTTAACGTTGATTTTTAAATTTTGATATTGATAACACACATAACCTGAGTTATTATTGTCATTATTAATCACAAAATATAATAAGTAACTTACCATGACAGTGATGGATCCGGCACATTTACTTTGTTTTCTTGTGGTACACTCCCACAAAACTCCACCATTTTTATATTTGCATTTTTTACTGTATTGATGTCCGGCCCGGAGAAGTATGGTAGCTTTACCTTTTTTAACGTACTCTAAACAAACGTCAGTTGAACTACCAGCCATTTCCTTTATTTATTCCTATATTAAACTAATAACTGCGAACTGATAAGAACTGCACGCTTGAACTACACTACACACTACTAACCCTTAACGACTACGAAACAAAAACAAAAGATGGGTCGACCAATCACATACGAGCTAACTCGCACCCCGCTCCGCCACCGCCTTGCGCGCGCGCCTCTAGAAAATGAGCATCTTTTACAGTATTGTGTATCTTATTAGATAGATAGATATAAGGTCTTATTCCCAAACATCGTTAGAACAATTTCGTTGGGGCAACAATCTGTTTTTCGTTCTAATAAAATCGTAAAGTAGGTATGTAGGTAATTTAAAATTTTGTTCTTACCTTATAAAAATAAAAGTACATGACCCATATATTTTATTTTTATATTGTTTTTATTTAACGTACCTAATTAGAAAAACTTAAGTGATTGTAATCTTTGATTTTACAAGGTATAAGAAAGAAATATTTTCATGCTACAATTTTAAATTAATGATTGTCCTGTCACGGTCGCCATATGTTGAGGGTTGAAATGAGTCTCTCAACTTTGATTACATACATTTTGTAATACTTAATATGAAACGGCACTTTAGTTACATTATGGCGGGCACTCGCGATCGCGACATTAAAGATCGACGTACGTGCGCTAACGCTGTTTCTGGCCGAATGCCGGGCGGGCGCGCTCTTGCGCCGGCGGTAGCCGCGTCGCTCCCCGCGCGTCCCTCTTCCTTTGGGCGCGTTCGTATTACGCGCATAATTCTATTCAGGCGCGTTCATCCTCCGCGCCGTTGAAATCTTTCAACTCTTCTTGATGAGCCACAGGTAGGGGGCACATTTTATTGACTGCCCGTTTGATGGTGCCGGTAGTAGTGTAGATCTCCGCTACTCTGCAAATTCCGTCGGCTCCGGGGTATAATTTTGTGACTCGACCCATACGCCAGTGGAGCGGCATCAAGTTGTCCTCTTTTAGAATGATGAGGTCTCCGACGTTGATTGGTGCGTATCCCTTCCTCCATTTTGCTCGGTTTTGTAGCTCGGCCATGAACTCTCGTCGCCACCTCTCCCAGAACCGCTGTCGTATTTGTTCAATAAGCTGGTACCTGTTGGGTCTGGACGTTTTCACAGGTAGTGAAGGTACTGACATCAGCGGGCGTCCGATTAAGAAGTGCCCAGGAGTTAAAGGATTGGTATCAGTGGGTTCTGATGACAGAGGGGAAAGAGGTCGGGAGTTTAGGATTGCTTCTATTTGGGTGAAGAGTGTCGCTAACTCTTCAAACGTGAGTGAGGCATTGCCAGCTACGCGTTTTAAATGAAATTTCGCGGATTTAACACCGGCTTCCCAAATTCCACCAAAATGTGGAGAGTATGCGGGAATAAAATTGAATTTGATAGCCTCGTTAGCTGCATAATCTGAGACCGCTTGAACGCTGGACTGTATAACCCTACCCAACTCATTGTTAGCGCCAACAAAGTTCCGTCCATTGTCGCAGTATATGGCATAGGGCTTGCCGCGACGCGACACGAACCTGCGCAGACATGATAGGAAGGCCTCAGTGGTAAGATCGCTTACCACCTCCAAATGTAGGGCCTTAGTAACTAAACATACGAATACACATAAATAGGCTTTGGTGATACGATTACCTCGTCCCTTTTTCGAAGAAATCATAAAGGGTCCCGCAAAGTCAATTCCACAAGAATTAAAGGGAAAATCTGGGTTGACTCTTACACTCGGCAAGTCGCCCATTAAAGGTTGTGCAGTCTGACCTTTCATTCGAGTACAGACTACGCACTGTCTAACTATAGTGCGAGCTAAGATCCTACCACCTAGTGGCCAAAATCGCTCGCGGACTGACGACAGAAGCAACTGTGGGCCTGCATGCATTAAATGTAAATGTTCGTATTTCATAATAAGTTTAGTGAAGTGGTGTTTAGCATCCAGTAAAATTGGGTGCTTTTTGTCGTACTGATAATCAGACTGACTTAACCTGCCACCTACTCTTATTAACCCATTGGTATCTAACAGAGGATTTAAGGATAACAATTTACTTTTGTGATGCAGTTCTATTTTGTTTTGAATGAGTTTTATATCCTTTGCAAACGACTCTAATTGACTAACTTTAAGTAATAATATTAACGAGTTCTCTAATTCGCTAGCTTGCAAAGGTCCCTTTAGTTTCAACTGTTTACTTTTACAGTTATTTATGAAACGTAAAACATGTGCATAAACTCTTTTGAGTCTGACATAACTTGAATATTTTTCAAATGGTACTAACAATTTATTTTCAGACATGTCATCAACAGAGACTAATACTTTGATTTCAGGTAAGTTTTTATGTATAGTGTGAGGTTGGGTAGGCCAATAAGATTCATCCTGTTTAAGAAATGAAGGACCTTCCCACCATAAATGTAATGACTGCAGATGCTGTGGGTCAATGCCCCTAGAAGCAAAATCTGCTGGGTTTAACTCTGTTGGAACATGTTTCCACTCAAATTCTTTTGTAATTTCATTAATTTTGTTGACTCGGTTCCGTACAAATGTCTGTAAGACTTTGTTCTGAGTTTTCAGCCATCCGAGTACAACTGTGGAATCAGTCCACATATATTTTTTTGTAACATTGCATGGTACTGACTGTAATACTTTCTCACTAACTTGAGCCCCTAACAGAGCAGCACATAGCTCTAAACGTGGGATTGTGAGCTCCTTAATTGGAGAAACCCTAGTTTTTGCACATAGTAACCTTACTGTAATATTATGTTTACTATCTTGGGAACGTAAATAAACACACGCTCCATATGCCTGCTGACTTGCATCTACAAAGCAATGTAGCTCAGCTGACTGGGTTTCTAAATTATTACCTAAAACATAGCGAGGTATAATAATATCAGATAAATGATGCAAGTTTTGGATGAAATTAAACCATCTTTTAGCATAAGGCTCGGGAACGGGATCATCCCAGTCTAATTTTGCAATCCACAACTGTTGCAATAAAATTTTTGCTTTAATGATACAACAACTAACTAGCCCTAAGGGATCAAATACTTTACATGTTGTAGAAATAATAGTACGTTTGGTAACCTTTGAAGTGAACTCAATTCCATTTGGAAAATGCAAATCGTCAGCCTTAGGTGACCATTTCAGACCTAAGACATTAGCTTCGTCATGGAAATTAAGACAATTGGATAATTCTGATTTGCCACTAAGAATATGCGAGTTTGTGCGAAATTTTCGTAATGGAAAACAAGCAGAATTTAATGTTTCGGTTACATTTAAATAGATATGTTTTAATTCCTCTTCAGTTGAGGCACCTGTATTGAGATCATCCATATAAAAATCGTTCCTAATGACATTAGCAATAATCTTATCCTGACATTTATCAGCCAGCTCAACCAGACACCTAGTAGCTAAGAATGGAGCTGAAGCCATCCCATATGTCAAAGTATTGAGTTGTAAGATTTTGAAAGGCTGATCAACTTGATCCCTCCACAAAACAAGCTGCAGATGCCGCTGTGATTTATCTATGGCTACTTGTCGATACATTTTTTCGACGTCTGCTGTTAAAACAAATTTATGTATTCTGAAACGAATAAGAATAGATAATAAATCGCTCTGTACAGTGGGACCAACAGCCTGGATATCATTCAAAGATTTCCCTGAACTTGTTTTAACCGAAGCGTCAAAGACTACTCTCAGCTTGGTGGTATCATGTTGCTCTCTAATGACACAGTGATGGGGTAAGTAACAACCAAATTTAGGCCTTTCGATTTCGCTTAAATGTCCTAACCTACTATATTCTTTTATGAATTCACTATATTGTTTCTTAACTTCAACATTTTTGTTTAATTTATTTTCTAGACTTACAAAACGTTTAACTGCGATAGGAAACGATTTGCCAAGAGCCTCCTCCGGGGCCTCAGTCAGCGGCATCATTACTGAAAATCGTCCATCTGGTAAACGACAAGTGTTTTTTATAAAATGAGACTCGCAATATTGCTCATCAATTGAATAATTATTAGAACCTGTAGGTAATTCTTCTACCTCCCAGAATCTTTTAACAGAATCATGGATATCTTGAAGTGACACTATTTTATCATTTTTTACTAAATTACAATGTACATTATGACTAAAATAAGATTCACCGATAGGGCCAGTAACTAGCCATCCTAACTGGCTATCCTGTAATATAGGCTTATTCATTCCTAAGACTATTCTATTATTATTTACAATATCAAAAAAGTGGTCTGCACCAAGCAATATATCTACTTCGGCAGGCTCATAAAACAAAGGATCTGCCAGAACTACCCCATTGGGCAATCCCAAGCGCTCAGCATTTACTTGAACGCCGGGTAATGTTCCTGTAATTTTAGGAATTACTAGGCAGTTAACAGTTCTATTAAATGAACTAATTCTAGACTTTAACACAATATTACAACATTCTGTTATTTTACATGCTGCATTATTTATACCACTAACATTAAAAGAACTTATTTGTGTTGCTTGTAACCCTAGCCTTTCTTTCAGATTTTTTGTTATAAATGAAGACTGGCTTCCAGTGTCCAACAACGCACGCGCAAGGTGAGTACTATTGTTACGTGTATTAATTATTTTAACTTGTGCAGTACATAATAAAACTTGGCCTGGCGAGCGAGCTGACAAACTAACAGGAAGATTACTAGTTGATGGCTGAGTTGATTCTGTACTTTCTGTGGCTACATTAGTAATTGTACTGTTGTTATGTAACATTGAATTATGCTTTTCCTTACAGGTCCGGCAAGAACTATTCAATGGACATTCTGAATTGTTGTGACCACCACGAAGACAGTTGATGCACAACTTATGCTTAGCCACTTCAGACAGCTTATCATTTAAACTCAAAGCTTTAAACTTATGACACTGATGTACATAATGTGATTTATTACAGATAAAACATGTCTTAGTTTGAGAGCCAGCCAATGTAGTTGTTAATGACTTAACAGATTTATTTTCCTTACTTTTACCATCATAATATCGACTACCATTAGCTGTTTCTAAGACATTTGCTCGATTATCTAAAAATTTTACAAATTCTTCAAGAGAAGGCAGGTGTGTTAAATGACCTTTGTGTTCCTCCCATTTACTCTTAGTTCTGGGATCTAACTTAGCTGAGACCAAGAATATAACTAAAGGATCCCAGCCAGTTGTGGGAATATCTAATATATTTAAAGCATATAAATTCTTTTGAATTTGGTCCATAAAATATCTTAACGCTTTGAACGATTCTTTTTGGAGCGGATTGATAGCAACTAATGCTTGCAAGTGATTATTTATAAGAATATTTTTGTTATTGAATCTGTCGCATAAAGACTTCCATGCTATTTGATAGTTTGCTGCAGTAAAGTCTATAGACCTTACTATATTACAAGCGCTACCTACTAATGAATTTCTTAAATAATGAAACTTATTTATTAAAGGTATTGACTCATTGTTATTAATTAATGAGTCAAATGTGTCTCTGTACTCTAGCCATTTAGAATAGTTCCCATCAAACGTGGGCAAATTTATGGTAGGCAATTTAACCGAGTTGTTCATTTTGCTACAACTGGAATGTACAGATTCACAATTTCCTTTACTATTTGATGAACATACACTTATTAATTCTTGTGTAAAAGAAATCATAGCAAAGAATTCACCTTCTGTAGAAGTTCGCTCTGACATTTGTTCATCTATATTATGAGCAATCTCCTCTATCTCAGATTGAATTGCGTCGAATTTTGACATTAAATCTTGTAGCTGTGTGAGTCGCAAAGACAGCTCCCTCACTTCTAACTGACTAAGACTAGAGGCTTTCTCAATTTGGTATTTACTAATAAATTGTTTAAAGATTGTTAACCTGCTACGTATACCACCACGTTTGCGAATCAATGTTTTGACATTGTCCTTACCCTCCACATTAGGAGAGGTAACCGTATCGTCCGTCATGTTGAGTGAAATTTAAAGAAACACTACTTACAATAAATAACACAAGCAAACAATGAGTCGGGCAAACCTTGCAGACAGTAGGTAACTACTTAATTAAATAAAATGTGCAATCCCACCGGTTATACAATCCAGCAGACAAACAGCTCAAACCACACCGCTGCCGCCGAACCCGCCACCCGCTGTCGCAGAGCTCGTCAACAGCACGTGGCAGCAACTGCAGCACGCGTCGGTCGCAGCGAGGCACGAGACACGAAGTACTTGAGCGCGCGGACCACAGCGCTGGAATGTTCGGCAAATGTCGCTGAATATAATGCTACCTTAGGGTTTTACACGCCTACGAAAATGAATATTCGTAGGTATTTAGAATACCTAGGACTTGAAAATACTAAAATAAAGAGACTTAGCTCTAAAGTAATAAGAACCATAGAAAGGTATTATGTTATAAGAAAACAAATTATAGAATATTATCGATAACGAATCGAATAAGAGAATTACGTGCAACGTGCACTTTAACTTAATGTTTCTTGAGCGATGAAGCCATGCGCCATTAGGTACAGTATAGTACCGAATAGTGACCTCTCAGGCAGCAAAAATGACTGTTTTGAGGTATAGCAGGCAGCAGCGAGTTGCGACAGAATAGACGCACACCCAAGCACGTGCTCACAAACAATGTTATATTATAATATTAATATTTAGGCCAAGCAGACTGTAGGTACAGTATAGTACCGAATAGTGGCTTTATGGCAATAATTATGTACCTATATAGAGGTATGTGGCAATGAGTTGCGCCAGTATAGACGCCCACCCAAGCACGTGGCAATGAGTTGCGCCAGTATAGACGCAATACCTAGGCTTTTAAATGCTAAAGAAAATAGCTTGACGAGCTAGGCACCCATACACCAAATAGAAACAGGGAAAGGAGAGTATATAAGGAACGGGCTTACTTCCAATATCACTACCAACGCCGCCGCGTCGCTGGCGCCGATTCTTCGCAGCTTGAAGGTTTGAGACCCACGCTGACACGACGAATGCAGACAGCGGTCGACTCGGAGACGTAGCATGGAGATTGCCAGGAACCTTTGACTTGACTCGGAGACACGCAGCAGAGATCACCGACGAACAGCCATCGCCGCCATATTACGGACTCGAGAGGGCCGCCAAAACTCGCCGGTTTACCACGGTCTGAGCTTGAGAAACGGTTCTTCTTTGTTCACGGTCGCCATATGTTGAGGGTTAAATGAGTCTCTCAACTTTGATTACATACATTTATTGTAATACTTAATATGAAACGGCACTTTAGTTACATTATGGCGGGCACTCGCGATCGCGACATTAAAGATCGACGTACGTGCGCTAACGCTGTTTCTGGCCGAATGCCGGGCGGGCGCGCTCTTGCGCCGGCGGTAGCCGCGTCGCTCCCCGCGCGTCCCTCTTCCTTTGGGCGCGTTCGTATTACGCGCATAATTCTATTCAGGCGCGTTCACTGTGACTTTATTAGGTATAAGAAAGTTATATTTTTAATTAATAAATGTAACATGATTCATATATTTTATTTTTTTAAGAGGCTTACTAGACCTAAGTGTCCTTGAAAAACGCATGCACACATATGCAGAATCGACGCAAACGCCATCTAACGACGACGCCCATCACAATTATGACATAAAGCATACATGAGATTTAGAAGTAACGGTTTTGTGAGATTACGCCATAGTATTCTAATAGATGGCGCGGAAACGATGTGCAAATAAGTTAAAGATCTAACAAACAAATTATGTAGTTATGTGTGACAACATAATAAATTTTATTCGTTTTGAGTGTGACTTGAAAAACTTAAGGATGTGGGTGATTTTGAAATAAAACTGATTCAATGAAATTTAAAACATTTTTAACCGACTTCAAAAGAGGAGGTTGTGTATTCGACCCGTATGTATGTACCTATGTAATGTATGTATGTGTGCATGTTTGTATATATATTTGTAGATTTTCTAAAAAACTGATGAACCAATTTTGATCATTCTTTCACTAATGTGATCTACCTACATACTTCCAGGAAGGTTTTAGTATATAATACATTAGGTAATTATTCTTATGTAGTATGTCCGAAGTTAATATGCATAAATGTACTGCATCTCCGGCATTTCTATGCGAATTTTGATGATTCTTCAATGCACTAGTGTTAATTGAATTTTTGTGAGGTAAGTAGGTACAATTAGAAAGAAAAAAAAACAACCGACTTCAAAAAAAGCACTACAGCGCGATAAATAACTATAATTTCGGAAGTCGGTGTCAAAAAACGAAAATGCGGAACCAGCGACACCGACTTCCGAAATAAAAGTTATCACTTTGCAGTGTTTTTTTCTAAAACTATGAATTTTGGAAACATCTAAGAAAGTGCAGTCATTTCGAATAAGCTAAGTATTTTCGACTTCACGTACAACTGTCACAGTGGCGTATGTGGACGACGTGTAGATTTGTATACGAGAGTCCCCGGGTTCGATTCCCAAGGTTACGAAATCGAATTTTCTATTTAAATGTCATTTTGAATTTTTAAATATATCTATTAAATATTTTTATAAATAACTAAAAAAAGTCTGCAGGAGAAAGAAAGTCGAAAATATCAACACGGAAGTTAGGTATTTCTAATGCGCAAGTACCTACACGTTATCTAAGCTATTACAAAAATAAAAAAAAATCTGACCTAATGTTTTTATTAACCGACCGCGACTTATTGATAATGGGCATAATGAAATAGGTAACAGATTCATCTGAAAATTGCGATGAAAATGATCAAAAGCAAGAAATTAGATTTAAAATTGATTTTGTTTATAATAAAAAGGAATCATAGTTATATATGAATGTTAGGTACCTAATCTTTGAGGCCGTTTACACATTATGCCGCAGCTGCAGCGGCACCGCCGTCGCTGCATCAGTCACCCTTGGATTTGTATGAACACACGGCGCCGCGGCGGCGCGCCGCAAGGGCTCATACAAATCCAAGAGAAACCAATACAGCGGCATCGCCACAGAATATAATAGTATGGCACCGCGGGCGGCGCACAGTGGTCTGAAAATCGAGCTCCATACTCATAGAAACTTAAAGTTCGGAAATAAAAAAACAAAAATTGTAATGGGTCTAGTATACCTCCCTTTACGTAATATTAACGTATGGATGGTATCAGTCGCTCCACGCGTGAGAAAAAAAAGTTTTTTATTTTTTTTGTATGGGAGAAAACACTTAATGTACATTTTTTTGAAACTGAATGGAACTGATAGGCTGGAGCTCGCACGAGCTATTGTACGATACACGGCCATCAAGATGACATACAATTCATGCACCGTTCGGCGCCGCTTTGCACGTAGCAAATTTTTGAAATTTTGAATTTTCGATACGTGATTTTTCAAATCTTTGACGAGGTTAAATTAACTTGCCGATCGATTTACTTATACTATCGTTAGTTGTAGCCTGCTTATGACCTTTGTGATGACAACAATTAAAAATTATATTGATTATATACGTTTTTTTTGAAGTGAAAACTTCTTTAGCGGTGTTGAACACTTTTTGTAATGGGTAAAAAATGTTAAACTCGCGTCAGGGCATCGCGTCAGGACACGTGACCGTCAGGAGAGATTTCCCCCCCCCCCCCCCGCCTCTCTTTCTACGGCGGCGCTAACCGAAGTGAACCAAGTTTAGTGACACACGACAATGGATGGATGGATGGATTGGATGGAGTGGAAGTGGAAGTGGAAGTGGAAGTGGAAGCGGAAGTGGAAGTGGAAGTCGAAGTCGAAGTCAAAGTCGAAGTCAAAGTCGAAGTCGAAGTCAAAGTCGAAGTCGGAGTCGAAGTCGAAGTCAAAGTCGAAGTCGGAGTCGAAGTCGAAGTCGAAGTCAAAGTCGAAGCAGAAGTCGGAGTCGAAGTCGGAGTCGAAGTCAAAGTCGAAGTAGAAGTCGGAGTCGAAGTCGGAGTCGAAGTCAAAGTCGAAGTCGAAGTCAAAGTCAAAGTCGAAGTCGAAATCGAAGTGGAAGTGGACGTGGACACACTGCTGTGTATTCGTAACATTCGTGTATATAAACCCCCTTATTCATAAAACTTATCAAACCTATTTTAGTTAAAATGGGGTTTGTCTCTTTCTTACACACAGAAATGACAACGTGACAGATAAAGACAAACGTTCTATAAACCTATTTTAGCTAAAATAGTGATAAAATAGGATTATGAATAACAGGGAAAGTGTTTAAAATATGGAAATTGAACAAAGTGCATCTATTAATGAAAAAAGGGACGCAGAAATAGTGAAAAAAAATGAGTTATATTAATTCAATTAATAATTGATTTATTTCAACGTTAATATTCAAGTTTTTACTTCTGCCGGCACTCCCGGAGTGCAACCCGTCTTTTTTTTTTATTTCATTCCAAGAACTAACTCATTTAATCACCGTGATTATGGTTGAGTTATAATTATATACTAATGACATGAGCATCAACCAGCTCTAGCAGGGCCAAATGGGCCCTAGTCACAATAAAATTCTATTGTCTGTAATATTAAAGTCTGTAAAACCTAATTAAAGAATAGCGAACGATAATGAGGGTAGTTGTATAAAAACAGGACGTTTGAGCTTACTTTTATCAGTAGCTCTCAGTACTTGTGCGCGCTAACTTATTACGTTATTTTTTTTATTGTGCTGTGATGGAAGGTTGTGATACCAATTTGGACATTGTCATGTTTGTGTCAAACAACAATTGTTTTTCACAGCCCAATGTTTTATTTGAAGTTTTTGAGAATACTATTGATTTCTCAGAAAATGAAAAGAGGGTATTGAAACAATTCTGTCAGACTTATGTTTGTTCGTTGAGGAACAAATGGATCTCGTGTAATCTCACGAGACGTACATACATAACAAAGTATGAGACATGGCTGCAAGAGAACATAAAATGGCCTGAGATCATGAAAGGAAAGATGACCCCTTATTTAGTGTCAGTAGAGCAGCAAACCCGTTCCAGTTCTGACTTTGTTTTAAATGAGGGTGCATCAACATCCTACACACCGGAGACGTGCAGTGTTGGAACATCAACATCAGTTGTGAGGCCGAGAAAACCATTTAAAGAGCTAAGCCCGCTACAGAAGAGAAGGAGAGCGGAAGACCTCCTAACGTATAGCACTGAAAGCCTTGCTCATGCAACCGGTTTGAAAGCACATGACAAGAATATAGCAGATATCGTTAAACTAGTCTCGGAGCAAAGAGGCTACAAGGATAAATAAATTGTTAAAGCCCAAGGAAACTGTGCCTATATATTCCGCTGATAAAGCTTTATTTATTTTGACCTCATTGAAGCTTTCGAAGTGGCAGTATATAACATTAAGATCTTGTGCAAAAGAAGAAGGAGTACCACTGTGTCCTTCTTATACTGCCATCCTTGAGGCGAAGAAGAACTGCTGCCCTCCAAAAGTTACCATTGTACATCACGGAAGGAGAGGTAAAAGTAAAGCTAAATTTTGGATAAAACTGTGCAAAGCTTGGAAAATTCCTACGTGTGGAACCTTCGCTGGATGGCAAAGAGTTAACAATTATATGCAAGTATGGCTTTGATGGTGCTTCAGGGCAAAGTTTGTATAAGCAAACTATGGCAGACGAAGACGATTCCAGTATGTTTATGTGTTCTTTTGTGCCTCTGCGCTTAGTTTGTGGCGAAGAAAAGGTATGGGAGAATCCAAAGCCATCTTCCACAATGTTCTGCTGACCAATTTATTTTAAGTTTTCAAACGAAAACAAGTTGAACATCGTGGAAGAACAGGCTCTGATTGAGGCTCAGATTGAAGCAGTATCTAATTATAACTCAACCATAATCACGGTTGTAGAATCCTGTTGATTCCGTACTTATGTTAAACATATCACTTCACTGGCTCACTACCACACCAAGCGCCATCGTATATAGCCTGCTTCACTTTGTCTGTTTCCCGCCATTCCTCGTAACTGACAGATGACATAACATAACTGACAGCAGCTACCCCGCTTGTGTGAATGAGACAGTGTTTACATATCTATTTAATAGATACACTACAACGGTGATTAAATGAGTTAAGTAGTTCTTGGAATGAAATTAAAAAAAAACGTATAGGTACTTATAATCAACATAATTTTTAATTGTTGTCATCATAAAGGTCATAAGCAGGCTAAAAGTAACGATAGTATAAGTAAATCGATCGGCAAGTTCATTTATTCACGTCAAAGATTTGAAAAATCACATATCGAAAACACAAAATTTCAAAAATTTGCTACGTGCAAAGCGGCGCCCAACGGTCCATGAATTGTATGTCATCTTGATGGCCGTGTATGGTACAATAGCTCGTGTGAGCTCCAGCCTATCAGTTCCATTCATTTCAAAAAAATGTACATTAACCCCCTTATTCATAAAACTTATCAAACCTATTTTAGTTAAAATGGGGTTTGTCTCTTTCTTACACACAGAAATGACAACGTGACAGATAAAGACAAACGTTCTATAAACCTATTTTAGCTAAAATAGAGATAAAACAGGATTATGAATAAGGGGGTTAGTGTTTTCTCCCATACAAAAAAAAACAAAAAACTTTTTTTTCTCACGCGTGGAGCGACTGATACCATCCATACGTTAATATTACGTAAAGGGAGGTATACTAGACCCATTACAATTTTTGTTTTTTTATTTCCGTACTTTAAGTTTCTATGAGTATGGAGCTCGATTTTCAGACCACTGTGCGGCGGCGAGTTTTGATAGATCTTATCAAAACTCGTCGCCGCGCCGCACCGCCGGCGGCGCGGCGGCGCGGCGGCGCCGTGTGTTCATACAAATCCAAGGGTGACTGATGCAGCGGCGCCGCGGCGGCGGCGATGCCGCTGCAGCTTCGGCATGATGTGTAAACGGCCTCAAGGATTAGGTACTCGTACCTAACATTCATACATAATTATTATGATTTCTATTTATTATAAACACAATCAATAAAAATTAAACTCTTGCTTGTGATAATTTTCATCGCAATTTTCGGATGAATCTGTGATTTCTTTATGCATATTATCAATAAGTCGCGGTCTGTTAATAAATTTAGGTTTTTTTTATTGTTACAATGGCATAGAAAACGTGTAGGTACTTACGCATTAGAAGTAACTTCCGTGTTGATATTTTCGACTTTCTTTCTCCTGTGAAAGATAATTACATTGTAGACGTTTTTTTAGTTATTTATAAAAATATATTTAAAAATTCAAAATACATTTAAATAAAATTAAATCGATTTCGTATCACTGGGAATCGAACCCGGGGACCCTTGAACACGAACCTGCGCGTCGTCTACATAAGCCAATGTAACGATTGCGTATCTCGTCGAAAAAACTGAGCTTATGCGTAATAAGTGCATTTTCTTAAACTACCAAAATTCATAGCGAAAAAAAATATTCAGTAATAATAAAATGCTCTTACTTTTTAATTTCGTTCATATGTTCGGCGTTTGTTTTATATGAACGTTTTGTAGTACTCCTAAGGGAATGTTTCACTTTATTTCCCATATTTACAAATGATATAATTGATAGCAAATTATTACGCTATTTTAACTTAAAAGTATTTTATATTTACATGAAATAAAAATATTTACAGAAAGAAGATATGCAAATAGTAATAATAAACAATGAATGTATGTAGGTACAAATAAATAATGCGGCGAAAAGAGCGACGCGTCCGTATAGTATCAGGCCTCGGCCGGCATTATTGCTACACGCACGGGGGTTTACCGTTTACGTACACATGCGCACTTATTATGTTCGGAACTATGAATATTATGCTATTTACAATAAAACTATTGTTTGAACTAAAAAAATAAAACACTATTATTTTAGTATGTTGCTTGTAGAATGATCTGACAAAAAATCAGAATGATTGTATGTATATTAGTATGGTTTCTATTGTAAAAAGAGTTTTTAGAGGTATCTTCATGATTTTTTTCTATCGTACCAAATTAGTTGTATTATGTTTTCAAAACACTATCTATCTAAAAATTCAAAATACATTTAAATAAAATTTAAAAAGAAAGTACGATTTCGTAATCTTGGGAATCGAACCCGGGGACTCTCGAATACAAATCTACACGTCGTCCACATACGTCACTGTGACAGTTGTACGTGAAGTCGAAAATACCGACTGCACTTTCTTAGATGTTTCCAAAATTCATAGTTTTATTGCAAAAATAAAAATATTCAGTTAAAAATAAAATGCTCATACTTTTTACTTTCGTTCATATTATGTTCGGCTTTTGTTTTATATGAACGTTTTGTAGTCCTCCTAACGGAATGTTTCACTATATTTCCCATTTATTTACAAATTATTACCCTATTTTAATTTTGTTAGGTTACGCGGACCACTGCCGGTAGACACAAGTGAAACGCCCGGGAGTTGGGACTCGCCGTACAATAGATGGCGCGCGCCTTGCACCCATACATAACAAACTTAAAAGTATTTTATATTTACACGAAATAAAAATATTTACGGAAAGAAGATAATGCAAATAATAATAAACAATGAATTTACAAATAAAACTTAACAAAAACATAACAATTTTGACGGAAATAGTGCGGCGAAAAGAGCGACACGTCCGTATAGCATCAGGCCTCGGCCGGCAGTGTCGCTACACGGGCGTTCACGCACACATGCGCACTTTTTATGTTCGGAACTATGAATATTCGATTTACAAAAAAACTATTGTTTTAAATAAAAAAATAAAACACTATCATTTTAGTATGTTACTTGTAGAATAATCTGACAAAAAATCAGAAAGATTGTATGTATATTAGTATGGTTTTTATTGTAAAAAGAAAGTTTTTTAGAGGTATGTTCATGATTTTTTTCTATCGTACCAAATTAGTTGTATTGTGTTTTCAAAACACTATCTATCTAGCATATATCCTGAAGAATATCATATATTTTTCTGATTTTGTTTACTGTAGGCGATCATATACTTTTATTGTTTCGAAAACTACCGTTTTTTTGCGTTTAGGTCCTGTAAGCGCCTTAACGTACCTACCTAATGGGGATTATTGAACTTTTTAGTTCAATTATCCCCATTAAATAAAAATTTTGGGTCAACGGGGAATAGTGAACAAAAAGTTCACTAATCCCCATCAATGGGGATCATCCAACGGGGAAAAGTGGAATAAGCCCCTTTTAGAATGATCGAAAGAAAATTGAACCTATCCGAGAGTGCAAAATTTTCGAGCTCGCTTCGCTCGCTCTTGCATTTTAGATTCTTATAGCTGCTCCGCTTGCCTGCATAAGTTGAAAATATGAAATAAAACCAAATTAAACAGAGGCGAGTTGTTAAAATTTTAGAGCTCGCTTCGCTCGCTCTCGCCACCCTGCACAATCTACCATTCTAATACATACGACCAATTTGACAGCATTTATGTAACCCCCCCCCCCCCCTATGTAAAAGCTGCGTCCCTGAATAGCAATGTGGAGCTGGAGATGTACATGAACCTTAACATATCATCACGTCTTTAATCCCCAAAGGGTTGGGCAGGGGTATACATTCATATAGTACTTAAACCCACATTTCGCCAGTTATTAAGTGAAATGTCATAGAGGGCGAGCCTACTGCCTCCAACCGAACACAAATCCAGACTCCAGGCTGCTTCTGAGAAATTTATGATGGAAAAACGCTATAACACTACCCGACCTAGGAATCGAACCCAGCTAGGACCTCATGCTCAGCAGTAACGCTAGCGACCACTAGACCAACGAGGAGATGTACCTCCCTTAAAATATTTCTCGGCACCCATGATGACCCCCCCAAAATCTTGGGCTGCGACCGCGCCTGCATACACGGAACAGGTTGGTAAACTAGGTAATCCACAGATAGTTAAATCTTTATTCCAGTCCTGTAAACCATAGTCCATTTGGTCAAATTCCAATTGGTCCATGGAGCACCGACGAATATTTCGTCTACACTATTCCAGTAAAGTTGATGTATATAATTGTAAAAGTTTCTCCACTATAATATTGTCGTTTCTTACAACTATATCTAGGACGCTAGAGTCACGACTTCACGACGAGCATAAATATTTTACTATTAGGTTCTGCCCGCGGTTTCGTCCGTGTGAAATTTCTTGTTTCCCCGAGCTACTCCGTCGGATTGCATCGCTTGCCCGCGCTATTAAATTTTCGCTTAGCGTTCTTTCTGACTTTTTTCTTTTTGCTCAGCTCGTTAGGGTTTTAGCGTGATGTTAAATAGTGATAAATAATAATAATATTCCACAACTATCACACAACGCCATCTAGTCCCAAGCTAAGCAGAGCTTGTGTTATGGGTACTAGACAACTGATAAACATACTTATATATTTCTAAATACATACATATTATAGATAAATTACATCCAGACACAGAACAAATGATCGTGCTCATCACACAAACATTTGTCCTGGGTGGGAATCGAACCCACGACCTCCGGCATAGCAGTCAGGGTCACTAACCACTAGACCATCAGGCCTGTCAAAAATACAAAAATAATTTATCAAATCAGACTAGCAGTTTCAGATATTAACGAGTTCAAACAAACAAACTCTTCGGCTTTATTATTAGTATTATGTACTAGCTTCTGCCCGTACTGTCAGGTTTTTATGCTGCCAGTCATGTCAATATTTTTGATCACACCGAGCTATCACATTCTTCTGAATTTAACAGAGTAGGTAGATATTTATAAATAAGGCAAGACATTTCCGGTATTATTGCATTCTAAGAGGTGACGTCTTTTTGAAGCCGATGCAGCATCCTGGCGTCACTGTCTCGTCAGATAGTTTTGGTGTTCCTTCGACATCACAAATATTTGTGCTGCCACTGTTTAACAAAACAAAGACGAATTTGTACTGGAAAATTTTGGCTATGTCAAAAGAAGTGCGAATGGCCAACTGCTTGTTGATGTCACTACTGGAGAATAATCTGACCGTACTGAACGGCATATTTAAGACAAATAGGCAGATATTTATAACGCCAGACATTATTGCTTTAGGGCATCATGACCTAGCCACACTAAACGGGAAACGTCAATAATTATCGCGATAAATTGTAGTTCATTGGCTGCACCTACGATGTCAGCCAATGAGCCACAACTTATCGCGATAATAGTTTAGTGTGGCCACGGATCATGAAGCCGATGCAGTATCCTATATGTGGGCATCGTAAGTCGCTTCAGATAATTTTGGTGTTACTTCGATGTCACATAATTTTTTACTGCCACTTTTGTCTTCCCTTCCACAAAAAATCAGATATTGCCAAGCGGACCATAGTAATTTATGCTCCTGACTGTATATTTATGTAAAAAATATCGATTTGATTATATTATCGCAGCGACAAAATGTGGGCAAGCAGTGGTTACGTGTCGTGTCGCAGCAGCTGACAGATCGTTACGACTGCGATGCCGGCCGCTAGTGCGCGGTCTCACTAGTGGTCGGTATGGCCCACACAGTTGATTTTGTTTTGAAGACTAAATTAACGTGGTCCGTGCGAGACCGCGCACCAACGCACGGTCGGTTCCATTACAATCATGACGATCTGTCTTGTCTGCAAAACATTTTGAGGTGGATAAACGGAACAAAGCTATGGTTTCCCAGAAAAGCGGTGACTGTACATAACGGCCGCAGTGACAACTAGGAAACCGTAGCCTAACCGATATGCCGGTCTACGTGTTGTCGTTGTTGTACTTGTAGTACGTGTTTCGGGCCCTTGAGACTGATCTTTTTGGTCATGTCAAAAAAGAAACAAATTATTGTTTAAAACTTGTATAATGTAATGATTTATTAATAGTGATACATAGTTTAGGAAACAGTTGAGACACTTTCGCGAGTGTAGTTTCAGTTGGAATATAGGTACCTGTAGAAAGAAAATTACTTGTTAAGGTGAATGCGTAGTTGTAGCCCGCGAAATTCAATTTTTCTTACGTTTTTTGCAGTTTTCAGGTCAGTGTCAGGTTGTATCTTGATGAAAATTTGATTCGCGACTATAACAGGTACGTATTCACAGAATTATAATCATCAGAATCATTAATACATCTGTTTAAGTTAGATTTCTACCACCAACACTTTTCCATTTTTTCCATAACAGTAACCAAGGCGAATGGCTACAACTACCCATTCGCCTTAAGGCGAATGGGTAGTTGTAGCCCGCGAAATTCAATTTTTCTTACGTTTTTTGCAATTTTCAGGTCAGTGTCAGGTTGTATCTTGATCAAAATATGATTCGCGACAATAACAGGTACGTATTCACAGAATTATAATCATCAGAATCATTAATACATCTGTTTAAGTTAGATTTCTACCACCAACACTTTTCCATACGAGATTTGTTCTTAACGGTAGAAATCTAACTTAGGAAGATGTATTAATGATTCTAATTATTATAATTCTGTAAATACGTACCTGTTATTGTCGCGAATCATATTTTGATCAAGATACAACCTGACACTGACCTGAAAATTGCAAAAAACGTAAGAAAAATTGAATTTCGCGGGCTACAACTACGCATTCACCTTAAATAAGGTTTACAAATCGATTATGATGATGCTAAACTAGCACAACAATATTTGTTTCTCGCCGGATTGAGGTTTACCGAAAATGTAAATAACAGTAACCTCACCTAGACAAGATTTTTAATCTTTCCAAATTCGTTTTCTTGTTACACTAGTAACTTTAACAAGCGATCTTAAACGGCTTTGGATTGTTTAAAACTACTTCACAAACCAAAATAATAATCACCTAAACAATTCCAGCCAGCACTGTAGCGCAGGTGCATCTGTGAAAATAAAAAACTTATTGAAACAATTTCCAATGACAATGTTTGTATAAAAACTATCTGGTCATGTTCAGCCATCCAAGGAAGTTTAAAATGCGTGGTAATCAGGTTTGCGCATTCATCAAGCATTGTATCATCATTCAAATTTCGATTTTTATCTTTTTCTTCCAATCAATATACATAATAATTCATGTCAGGATAAATGGGGAGATTTTCGTATGCGTACATTTAGTATTGGACATACTAAATACCGAGTTATTTCAGGAGATAGATAAAATACCTGGGAAATAAATAGTGAATGCTATGTTTAGGAGAATGAAGTAACACACTTTGGTCTCATTCCAAACATGCACAAAATTCAGCTCTTGTTTCGAGCATAAATTAAAATGTGATTGGTCAAATTTGCATAGGGGTCAAACTAATCAGGCAATATTTTGCAAGCTTTGGTGATAATTACCTTTAGGGAAGAGTTCTGTTCTGCTTGTATTTGTTTACTATCCAGTTGTTCTCTGAATCCCTGCTGATAGCCTGAAAAGCAGAAGGATCATGTTTAGGTATTTTGATTCTGAAATAAGTATAATGTTATGTATAACATTTGTATCAGATAAAATGGTAGGTGAAGATTCAGCAAAACCTTTCAGATTGGTGCATGACATAAAGTTCATCATTTCAGTATGTATTTTATTGTTGTAATAATTCGAGTAATGTAACACACTAGTCTCCAAAAACATGCACAAATCCAGCTCTTGTTTGACACATAAAACAAAATGTGATTGGTCTTTGTCAGGCCATCAATCAATACAAAAAATATTTAAAAGCTTCACTGATATTTACCTATTGAGAAGATTTCCAAAGTGAAGAATTCCAGCTGCACAACTATAACAATAAAACTGTATGAGTATAATGGCTCCAAAGTAAAATCATAACAAAACACCAATCAAATCAATACTTACTCTTTATAAACTGGCATAATAAGGTGGCTATATGATGAGCAAAATAAAAAGTAGAATTTGTAAAGTAAAATTTTATTTGACACTGGCTTTCCATCTGAGAATAATAAAAAAATCAAATAGAAAGTCAGTGCCTTGTCTGATGCAACATTTATCGCTTGCGGTGGAGCTGCAGCGTGTTGCGGCGGATCCAGGTGGCACGACGGGAACCTCCCTTGGTCTGTGAGAAGCGATGACCCTTGCCAAGACCACGGGAACTGCGGCCAGCAGATGTGAGACCACGCATCTCGCGGTGCTTGTGGACAGCGTTTACTATCCAGTTAATCTTGGGATCCCTGCGGATAGCCTGAAAAACAATGAACACAGATTAGTTTATTGTTCAGAAAGGCTGTGTGTTGTTAATTAATTTTGAATGTATCAGATTAAAATGGTAGGTGAAGATTCAGCAAAACCTTTCAGATTGGTGCATGACAAAATGTTCATCATTTGAGTATTCATTCTTGTAAAGGAATGGGTCAAGCCAAATGACTGAACAATTACCTTGTGTGAGGGGTCAACGAGGATGACTTCAAAGTATTTGTATGAAGAGTCCTGAGCCACCCAGTAGGAGTTAAGCACACGCAGACCTCCGCAACGACGACCAACACGTTCCTGTGAGCAAAACGAGAGATTGTTACATTACAAGAAAGTATATTATTATTGATTAGGGTACTAGTAACAATGTTTATTGTTGCCTTGTGGTTTTTAACGAGCGCTTAATAACACCATGCTTTAAAAATAAGACCACAACCCCTATGATCTTATTTTGATATGAGAACTTATTTGGGTCATTTGGGATAGAGCTTTAAACAGTCTTATCCCCCTATCTGTGCCTAACCTATAAATCAACACATGAATATTTTTAAGAATGGAACTTACCTCAGCAATGGACTGTAGGTTGCGTGTAGGCTTAAGCTGGTTCACACCCTGGCTCTTGGGCTTACCGTAGGTGGCACCCTTGGGCACGGGGCGCTTGCGGCCACCACGTCGCACACGGATTCTGAACACAACGAATCCTGGAAACACACAGACCACATCAGTATCCCGAATAGTTAAAACACGTGTATCAACAAACGTGCCGGTCAAAAAAAAGTTATATTTCATACCCTGCTTGGCGCGGTATCCCAGCCTCCTTGCCTTGTCGGGCCTAGTAGGCCTAGGGGCGCGATGCATACGAGTCAACTGACGGTATTGCCATACTCTGACACGCAAGAGGAATCGCATCACATCGCTCAACTTTTTTCTGTACAACTCTTGGATATATCTGTACGCTCCCATCTTGGACAGGTGCCTGTGGCAGACCTAGCAACAAAATCAATACATATTGATCAGAAGTCACATCATCGGTCTGGCCACAAATAGAGCGATTCTACACCCATCATGTATGCCATCACGAAACCACTGAAATATTCGAATCAAATAATAAATACACTGCAAAATAACAACTTTGAACTGTTACTTCACTTTTTAAATAAAACAAAATCTAAAATAGTGAATGATAGCTTAAATATTTCAAGATTTTTAAACAAAATTTTAACGTACGTCTCGCGTACTCCACAGGTAAACCGGAAAAGAAAACTGACAGAAACTTTTGATTCAATGGTCGCCTGTCAAAGACAAAATGAAATATTTTTGTCTATGCTGAGTTATGTTTTGTGTGTGGTTTTGTGTTGGCTATGTGGTAGTTGGCAAAACTCAAGGAACAAAACTATCCGCGTAGAGTAGACTATCAGAATATCCGTATCAAATTAAAGCCGGTTTTCATGCAATAATACATAAAATAATACACATTCGATGATACAATTGTAATCCGATCATGAATTTATGGCTAAAGTATTGATATTTGGGTTATTTTCCGTATAACAGACCTTTTTATTATTTTTGTTACTTCACTCGTTTGTTTACTATTGGAATAGTGTTGTACTGTTCCCAAGTTTCCGAATCTAGTTCCTCCGGTGAAACGATATCGGTATTTTCTGCGATGTTAACATAAATAATCCTGCGTCTTATTAGGCCCGAGCGACCTTGCTAGGTTCGGCCCGTGGTTCACATAACCAAAATCAAAACATTTTATTTCACATAAACCTACATAGGCACTTATGAAACGTCAGACTCAGAAGCTAGGTACACGGTTTCTATAAAATTAGTTGTTTGGTATGGAGAAAAACCGGCAAGAAACTCCACGTTTACTCTTTTAATAAAAACATTTTTACAAAAAAAAAACAACCAACTTCAAAAAAAAAATACTACAAAGTGAAAAATAACTTTAATTTCGGAAGTCGGTGTCGTTGGTTCCGTATTTTCGTTTTTTGACACCGACTTCCGAAATTAAAATTATTTTTCACTTTGTAGTATTTTTTTTGAAGTCGGTTGTTTTTTTGTAAAAATATTTTTATTTTTCACTTTTTAGTTGTACCTACCCCCTAGTGCATTGAAGAATTGAATACACCGACTAGAAGAATCATCATAGAAATGCCGGAGATGTAGTACATTTATGCATATAACTTCGTACATAAGAATAAATACCTAATGTATTATATGTATACTAAAACCTTCCTGAAAGTATGTAGATTACATTAGCGAAAAAGTTATAAAAATTGGTTCATCACTTTTTGAGAAAATCGCAGACATACAAACATACCGGTCGAATACAGAACCTCCTTTTTTGAAGTCGATTAATAATAATTGGCTTTTACAATGTTTATTTTGTTAAGTAGGTACCTGGTACTGGTTTTAATAAATAAATAACTCGTTTTTTATTTTTATGGACGATCTGTTTCTTCTTGCCACTGCAGATTCATATATCGATACTCGATACAGTAACACCAATTTTCCTTGATTGACACAACCCTAGCAATGGCAGCCATTTTATGAGACAATATGAGTTGTAGGTATGCACCCTATTTTTGTAGGTATTTCCAGTCCATACTTTTCTATGTCTTGGAAGCTCATTTGGGTGTTTAAAACATTACGACATGTTATGTCCGCGCAACTTATAAACAAGATCTATATAGCTTTGGCGCAATCTGTAATAACTTACTGCATTCCGATTTGGGGTGGAGCTACCAAAAATAAATTCCTCGATCTGGAAAGAGCTCAGCGATCACTTGTAAAGGTGATGTACTTTAAACCATTTAGGTACCCTACAGCTGACCTGTATAGAGTTAGCAACTTGCTTTCAATTAGAAAACTTTATATTTTGTACGTTTCCTTAACCCTGCATAAGAATCTTCCTTTTGACTCAGCATCTCAAAGCAGAAGGCGCAGAGATATAGTGGCCTACTCCCCAGGGATTCGAACTGCCTTTGCTAGACGTCAATATGTTACACAATCCACCTACATCTATAATAAACTAAACCGTAAATTAGATATGTATCCCCTGTTGTTATACGATTGTAAAAAAACAATAACTGAATGGTTGAGACCCCTAACATATGAGGAAACTGAAAATATTCTGACCAGAATCAGCTGAAGATAAAAAAAAAAAAAAAAAAAAAAAATTGGGTACACTCACACTCGTATAGACACCCCCACTCACGCACCCTCACACCCCCACACCCTCACACTCACACACCACACACCCCCACACACACACCCCCACACTCACATACATAGGTACACATACACACAGAGCTGCTAAATTAATGTTTTGCTTTATATTTTTTATTTTCTTTTTTAAACCTTTTACGCCTCATCATTGTATCTAGTTACCACATATGGGAAGAGCGAGGCAGCTCCGACTCAAGTACTTTTGTAACTTACTGGGGCTGCCTCAATTTATGTATGACACAATGTTTAAGTTGTAAATAAATATTTTTGTATTTTTTTTTTTTTTTTTTTGTATGTCTATGATTGATGATGACAAGTTGTGACAAGTTGACAACATAATGACTTCATCATCATCATCATCATCATCATCATTTCAGCCGAAAGACGTCCACTGCTGGACATAGGCCTCCCCCAAGCACCTCCACTTCGACCGGTTTTGTGCTTCTCGCATCCAACGAGTTCCTGCGGCCTTCACAAGGTCGTCGGTCCACCTTGTGGGAGGCCTTCCAACGCTACGCCTTCCGGTACGCGGTCGCCACTCCAGAACCTTTCGGCCCCATCGGCCATCTGTTCTGCGAGCAATGTGCCCTGCCCACTGCCACTTAAGTTTGGCAATTCTTCGGGCTATGTCGACAGTATGTATGTATGACTTCATAGTGATGCCGAAATCGATTTTAGTCGAAACGTTAGTAGGCGGATTCTAAAAATAAAGTATATACAGAATAATATGGTGGAATGACGTTGTGACTGTAGTGCTAGATACACACGCAACCACTCCTAGCGAAAAATCTGAAGGCCAATTTCCGCAAACCTTTTAACCGCTTACGTCGGATTAATCCGACAAATATTTTCGTGTTCATTCCGCCAGAGTCGTATATATATGACCAAATAACACAGCTCGTTTAATCTGTATTATTACATCATCACAGCTCGTTTCATCGGTATTTATTTTTCGTTTTTTTGTCGGGTCTTGGGGTCACGATAACTGATATAAAGTCCGGCGGTTAAAAGGTTAACCTTTTGAACGCCATTGTCACATATATGTGACAAACGAAATCTAAAGCCGGCTTTTGACTATGGGATGTAATATATATTACATCTTGAGCTATATATTACATCCCGCGATTGCTGTTCACACTGTAAGCTATATATTTTGGAACAGTTCAGCTTCGGTCATCACTGTGTCATCACGTTCTTTATTTAATTAATTTAATGCGTAGGTAAGGATTGCGTACTTCAAATATGTATTTATACTTAAAATCTACGAAAATTCAAAACACGTGATCAGTTGACACGTCTGCACACGAACGTTACCATTCAAAACTCAAACTGAGGGCGAGACAGGAGGAGGCGGGGTGTCCGGGGACGTGAGGTAAAATATACATCTTCAAATGACCTCTACATATCGCTCGAAAAAATATTTATAGTTTGGGATGTAATATATATTATAGCACAGTGTGAACGGTCTCGTACAAAATGTATGACGAGCGATAAAATATTATATCTCAAGATGTAATATATATTATATTATATCCCATAGTCAAAAGCCGGCTTTACCCTGAACGCCAACGTCACAAATATATGACAAAATACACGTCGGTCGTCGTCGTCGGATATTATGAAATAAACAATTTAATCATTACTTTTGTGTGTTTTTATTTATATAATTTAAAAGTTTAAGCTTCCGTCTATATTGTATTGCATGAAACTAATATAAATAAACCACCAATATCAAGAAATTTGTTGTTTTAAGTGTGTGTCTTGTTAAAGTGGCCTGGCGTCAGGAGTACGGCGATACGTTTATACTCTGGCGTTCAAAAGGTAAAATAAGTACAATTAAGTGTGACTGCTCTTATTTAACTTATATTTAACTCCACATCAATCTTGACTATAATAATGTTTGTTGTACTTTTATTACAAAGTGTGTTTTTTAAATCAAAATCGTTTATTTGCATAAAATGTGGTAGGTATGTACAAAAGATGATAATATATAGAAATATTTTGTTATCACCTTATCACTTTTGTTCTACCCATGAATATGAACAACTTTCACTATGGGACCAACTCTGAAATCACGAAAAAAAAATCAGCTGTTTCATACATTTCGGTCAAGTAGGTATTGAACTTTTGTATGAAACCGCTGTTTTTTTTTCATGATTTCAGAGTTGGTCCCATAGTGAAAGTTGTGCATATTTATGGGTAGAACATCCTGTATTTTGGATGGTGATAAAAAAATCTTTCTGTATAAAATTGTAGTGCAAAGACACATTCCGCCATGTAATGATGGCATGCAAATTAATAATAATAGTGTTCTGTGAAATTAATACATGAAGTATTTTATTATTTTGTATTAGATTTTCCGAAATTTTGACTTTTCATGAAACTCGAATAGCATAGCACTTCATTGTTTATGATAAGTTGGACGGTGGACCATTTCTGAACGAAACAACGGTTCATAATTTGTGGTTCGTAAACTTCGTATGTTACGCCGCCATCTTGAAAGCGTAATTGTTGTCATGTTTACGTTGTGTGTGAAAGGTGAAATTTATGATATTTGATATATTATCCGGTAAAACTCAATGAATTTAGTAGTAAACATACGCTTATAGAGTTATTATTACGTGAAAATTGTTATTATGCAGTTAGAGAACGTAGGCGTCTCTGAAAATTGTGCTTGAAGATTAGGCGCCAAATTGCTCATAGTCGTTACCAATTATTGTAATAAACAGCCCCTATGGGGCTACTTCATGTAGTCTCGTTAATTTGACTAGATGTGGACGTTAGTGTGGGTGCTTAATTCATAATTTGTATTTCAGAACAAGGTTGATGTAAGTACAAGCCGGAAGCAGTAAACCATCACAATGTTTTACGCACATTTCGTGCTGGCCAAGAAAGGCCCCTTGGCCAAGATTTGGCTGGCGGCTCACTGGGACAAGAAGCTGACGAAGGCCCATGTATTTGAGACTAATATCGAAAAGTCAGTTGATGGTATCCTGAAGCCCAAAGTGAAGATGGCTTTGCGTACATCTGGCCATCTGTTGCTGGGTGTCGTCAGGATTTACTCCAGGAAGGCCAAGTACTTGCTTCAGGATTGTAATGAAGCCTTTGTCAAGATCAAGGTGTGTTTATTTTCGACATATTTTGTTAAACTGAAGTGGCTTGTTTGTAAACTACAGTAGTAAAGCTCACTGTCATAATGTTATGCTTTGTTTGGTTTCTTTTGATATTTGGTCAGAACTTGATAGTGTTCTCAAATTAATCTTCCTAGAACATGTCTTGTGCCCTGTAACAAACCAAAATGCTATATACCATGCAAATTAGCACACTACATACAATGTATGAAGAATTCATTAGTGTTACTTATTGGAAAACAAAGTTAATGTATGTAATGTTTCTTGTAGATGGCCTTCCGGCCTGGCATGGTGGATTTGCCTGAAGAGCACAGGGAAGCTGCCATGAACGCTATCACTCTGCCCGAGGTCTTCCATGACTTTGACACTGCCATGCCCGAGTTGAAGTGAGTCTTTTATTTGTTCTTTTTTTCTGATTTTAGAGTGTCATGACCTTTACACATCTATGAAAGATAATTTAGGTCACATCTTTTGTGGACTGTAATAATAGTATAAAAAACAGTTTAAAAAAAATGAGTGTGCTTATGACCACACGACTGAAGTGAAACTTCAAACGTATTTGGCTATGAGAGGAAGAGAGAAAGAAAATGTGCGCGCGCACTGATTTCTCTTGCTTATATCCCCGACTCAACTCCCGTTCGCCTCGCCCGTAGCCCATAGACATGGGTCGTACTTGCAAAATCGAGTACCAGGGCTTCCAAGTACGTCCACCTTAAGAAATCAGGGCGTAAAACCAGGGCTCAAGATACTTTCAAGTATTTTCTATCTGCATCGAAAATTGATCCATAACTTCATACAAATAAGAAGTACAATTGCGTAATCAAACAAAAGCCCTGTTGGAAGTAAAAAGTACTTGCATAGGAAATTGACCCGTGAGTTCCTATAAATAAGGAGCACAATCGCGTTTGCAAATAAATACTTTTACAAACCATTAAAGTAAAAATACTTGCACATGAAATTGTTCCGTAGACTCTTACGGAGTTGTATGGAGTGTCCGAGGTGTGGTAAGTCTTACCACACCTCGGACACTCCATACAACGCTCGCAAAATAATTACCTAGTACTACTACATAAACAAATGACGTTTGTATACGTGCAAATGTGTGCGTGAAATCTAGTAGCGTAAAGAAAAATGGCGCGGTAAACAATTTGTGTCGGGGAACCGAACGACGACGGCGGCGGCGGCGGCGCTGCCCGAACGTGTGCATTATTATGAAGTGACCATGTAGTTCAATTGTTTATTTATATAGTCGGGTTCGTAATGAAATAAAAACACTTAGTTTAAATGACTTATCTGTAAATAATCGGTTATTAAATCGCATGTTATTAAAAATGCGAAATCTTACAAACAGTTTATGTGAATACGAATTCGGAAAAGCATCACAATATCCAACCATCGTGATTAAAACTCAAATTAAACTTTTAAATCGCAAAATTGTGTGTTCGTGTCAGCAATACAGCGCTGCGGTTAGCGAGCGCCCTTGCTAAAGAGTCGGCGACGAATACCTCGAAGTGCAGGGTGAGGTGCTGTATCTGATATGAGGGCGAGGAAGGGAGTGTCCTTTCTGTACGTAGTACTATTAAGTATTCTGTGCTCTTACTGATAAGGAGCATGATCGCATTTGCGAAAACAAACGCGGTTGTTGAACTATTTGAGTACCTACGTACTCGAGCGTCGAGGCACGACGGAGCGAGATACTTTCAAGTATTTTCTATCTGCATAGAAAATTGATCCATAACTTCATACAGATAAGAAGTACAATCGCGTATTCAAAAGCCCCGTTGGAAGTAAAACTACTTGCATAGGAAATTGATCAATGACTTCCTATAAATAAGGAGCAAAATCGCGTTTACAAATAAATACTTGCAAACCATTAAAGTAAAAAATACTTGCATACGAAATTGTTCCGTAGACTCTTACTGATAAGGAGCATGATCGCATTTGCGAAAACTAACGCGGTTGAGTACCTACGTATTTGAGCGAGTAGCCGTATAAGGTACTTTATAGTCTCGCAAGTATTTTGAGTCGGTACCTGGTGTGCGTACTTGGAAGCAAAAACCTGGTCGAGTAAATACGTACCTTCCCTACTCGCCCGATCACACTTTTCGTAACGCTTACGTCACGCGTTCGCCAGCTTACTTTATTCTCCAAGTCAAGTGTGCGTAAAGAAGTTTCACGTAAATAATTTTGACACAACAAAAATCGAATTTGACAGTCGCGACTCGTCGACACGTGGTACTTATTTGCCCTAACCCCGTGTATTGTTTTTTAGAGCCGCAGGCGCGGACGGGGCGGCCTTGACGTGTTTTTTAAGGAATTTTTCACTTTTTGTATGGAAAATATGAAAAATGATTACCTACATGTTGAGTTTTAGGAGTTTATGGGTTTTCTAAAGGGGGTCGAAATTTTCATTATTTTTGCGATGGGACGCACCATTTTCGAGATATAAGCAAAAGAAAAAAAAACTTCATACGTGTTTGGCTATGAGAGGAAGAGAGAAAGAAAACGTGCGCGCGCACTGCTTTGTCTTGCTTATATCCCCCACTCAACTCCCGTTCACCTCGCCCGATCACACTTTTCGTAACGCGTTCGCCAGTTTACTCCCCAAGTCAAGCGCGCGTAAAGATGTTTCCCTTCAAAAATACTTGCATACGAAATTGTTCCGTAGACTCTTACTGATAAGGAGCATGATCGCATTTGCGAAAACTAACGCGGTTGAGTACCTACGTATTTGAGCGAGTAGCCGTATAAGGTACTTTATAGTCTCACAAGTATTTTGAGTCGGTACCTGGTGTGCGTACTTGGAAGCAAAATTAAATACAGTGTAAAAACCCGGTCGCATAAATACGTACCTTCCCTACTCGCCCGATCACACGTTTTCGTAACGCATTCGCCAGTTTACTCCCCAAGTCAAGCGCGCCTAAAGAAGTTTCACTTCAAAAAACCTTGTTTTAATTTTGAGTCCAAAGTAGTATTAGTGCTATCATTATTTTCAAAACTCTTTGCTACGATAAGTATGTTTAAGAGCAGCATTGTTCGTAAAAAATATGACCATAAAAGTAAAAGGACAATTTCTTTAATTATGATGATGTCATAATTGTAATGGTGGAATGGTGTTTTCATCACAATGTAATAAGAGAAGTTCAGAAATAAATAATCAATGTTCTTACAAAATGGAATACTTATTGATTGTCTCAGTCTGTTTTTGTAGTATTCAATTTCGGTAATGAGTAAAATATTTAGAAAGATCTTGTTTGCAAAACAAGAGCTGAAATTCTGACAAAAAAGTAGTAAAGATTTTAAGTCCTGGGGTCATACTATGGCATGTTAATAACATCATGATTTCATTATGAAAAAGGGATAGTGCTATCGGTCATGTATAGTCTCTCTTTCACACTAGAACAGTGATGGCTTTAACATGTCATAGTACAGCCTCAGTCCTGACTCTAGATTATGATTTTTGAAGTAAGCAGAGACAGTTTGCCCAATGTTAAAAATGGCTAAATATATAAAAAATCTCATATTAATGTGTTGTGTATTATACCTATACTAATATTATAAAGAGTAAGAGAGTTTCTAAGTTTGGGTATAGGCGCTAATCCCTGAATTACTCATCTAATTTAAAAAAAAATCAGTCCATATTGTCGAGTACAATATGTTTTATGTTAAAACGTGCAGACGAAAGTTACGGGCAGAGGATAGTGCACTATAACCTTTTCACTTCTATTCTTTACTTTTTATGACCATCTAGATTACAGGTCATTTTGTTATTAGGTCAATGATTTTGAGATGAAAATCTTCAAATCAAAAGGACTTATAAATGCCGCATTGACCATAATAATATGAGCAAATTAAGTTGTTATGAACTTATATACACATTTTTTTCAAATAAAACAGCAGTAAGTTATTTACACACCGCTATAAAACCTTATTTAAAAGTAACCCCAACTAGGTTTGGTGTTTCTTATGTCAAACTGTCAATTATGTTTTATTCCACCTCTCCAGCATTAACAATTTGTTCAGTAAAATCTTGTTAATGTACGTTACTCACAGACTTTTAATCCATACTATCCATACTAATATTATAAATTCGAAATTAACTCTGTCTGTCTGTCTGTCTGTATGTTACCTTTTCATGCCTAAACAGCTGAACCGATTTAGATGAAATTTGGTATAGAGATAGTTTGAGTCCCGGGTTAGTCCCGGGGAAGGACATAGGATACTTTTTATCCCGATATTCCCACGGGATCGAGACTTATGCGGGTGAAACCGCGGGGCGCAGCTAGTTTAATATAAATTGTAACTTAATCCAGTCATTTAAGAATTTAAATATGTATAAAGAAGTTAAAAAAAAAATCTGTAATGGAATGCATGGCAGGAGAAAAGTGTAGAACCTTTATAGATCCAAATTTCAGTAGCCAGACAGATAGCCTTTATTGATGACATTCAAGGACAGATATGATTGATTGTACTGGCTAAAAAAAATAGGTTATTGGGTTCAGCCATAAAAAACAAAACATAGTTTAATGTTCAGATCCTACAAAGACATCATAATTATTTTACATTTATCTTATTTAATAAGCTATTAATTGAAATTGAATATACTACTGTATGTTTTTTTTTTTCAGATTTTTTATCTGAATAATTAACATGGAGAATAGCCCATAGATTGTTAAAAATAAAAATTCCACTAAGTCAAATAGTTCTAAGTACTTTTCCATTTCAGTGAGGTAGACATTGAAGCCCAGTTCTCTCTAAATCAGTCACGAGCTGAAGAGATTACAATGCGGGAGGACTATGGCTCCTTGAACCTGGTCACCCATGATGATGGGTTCGGAGACATGGGGTTCGATACAGACAACCCCGATATCATGCGTGAAGCCATCGGCAATGAAGGTGGATTGGAACAGGTATGAAAGTAGCCAAACTATTCTATTTTTCTTTGGATAGAAAAAAAAAAACAGAAAATATCCATAGTCACAGACTAGGGAGCAAATGGAGTACTCAATGTTTTCCTTTACTTGACCTTTTGTTTAATCAATTTACTTTTTGCATTACTTGTTTACTTCATGTTTAAATCTCGGGACAAACTCATGAGAATCCCGCGCCGGATTTGCTCGTGCCGATTGTTGTCAACTAATTTGTATTTAGGTGTTGAAACACCCCTATTTCGACACTTAAATCCTAAGTCTACTCTCAAAGTCCGTTAACGGAGATACGGGTACGTCAGAAAGTGGTACGCGAAACTTTTTTGGACAGGAAAAAACTCATCGGCAGTAGGGACAACTGTAAAATCATGTTGTCATTCATTCTTAGGTCGGGCCCTAAACTAATCTTATGTCCGTAGGTCATACTGATTCGGCCTTCCCCGTAACTTCAGCCGAAATTACGAATTTCATGCTTAGGGAGTAGACTTCTTGACGCGAATAGTCGCGTGTTGATAAAACAACCGACCCTCGTATTGGCGACTTGTGTTGCGCCCAGGATTCGCCTCTGTGTGGCCAGAGCTTCAGTCTATAAAAGATCACTATTTATGTCCATGTCCAGTCTCAACTTTACCTTATTATTCACGAAATTATCCATCTTCCAGAGTAACCTACTGTTCGCGGATGGGTCATCTTTGGAGCTGGCGGGTAAGGATGGTGGTGTGGGCAGCCTGACAGGCGGTGTGCCCACGCTAGAACCGGAGCACCCGCGCCGCATGGAGGCTGCGCCTCATGCGCCAATGGATGACGGCTTCGGAGGAACTATTGGAGATGTTGCGGATTTTGGACGTGAGTAAACAAACCAATTTTTTAGACATTTTGAGCTATCTTTGACATAGCATATCTAGGACAGGTTTGTGAAGTAACGAAGGCGTAACTAAGGTTACTTGCGTGAAGATTCCTTGGTTTTAGAAAGTTGAAAGGAAACTATTGAATATGATTTTATTTATAGATTTAAGACCAAGATTATGTTTAGTCATCTCCCGTTTCGACTTCAGAAAATTTGGAAACAAAATTTTTGTCTCACATGTATTTTGGGCGTTGTTCCTCTCTATATCTTGTACTCATTGTGTTACTGGTATGTGTTTAGACGCGGGCGGTCTGTTCGAGGGTGATCTCTTTGGTGAGGTGACCGGCGGCAGTAGCTCAGCCGCGGCTGCTTCTGGCATGCCCGGCACTTCCGCACAGCCACAGTCGCTGCAGGTAAATATAATATTTTCTTTTGAGTTGTTTTTTATTTTCTAACTAAAGGCATTATCATTGTTTAATGTAGGATTGTAGACAATAAGATCCGAAAAACTAAGTAAAAAGTTTCTTCGTATGACGGATCATTGTCAGAATAAAATCGCTAGACGCCGCGTCCTAACCGAGTACGCGGTGTTTATATATTATGATGTACTCGCGCAATAAAATAAGTCGCGTTTTTACCTCATAATTCATATAAATTATAAAGACAATTGCTTTCGGTTAGGACGCAGGGAGAAACGGTGAGAAAGTATGGTGATTAGTTATCGTTTCTTCACTGTATTTTCATACGAATCCCTGCTCACTGACCTTTGACTGCTGTAGAAAAATATCTGTCTTGTGTTGATGTTTTTGCTGGTTACGTACGTGAGCATTACAAAACGATGAACCCACAGGCCGAGATCGACGCAGCGGGCGTCGGCGGCGGCGAGTCGGGCGGCGACGTGGCGGCGGCGGACGCGCCCGACTCCGACGACGACATGGGAGACCACTACGACGCCGGGAACTCTCCCGCGCACAGGTCAGTTTATACTGCAATGAATTACAAACGCACTTACACGCGCAAAGTCAGACAAAAAAACTGGGAAGATCAAAAACATCGCATTTTATTTCGCGGTTGTAAGCATTGTTATCATTTCCTAAATGTTATTTCAAAATTATAATGCATTTTGTAGATTAATATGATTTGCATGCCTATGTGACTTTATTATAAGAAAAAAACATCTATATACCAATTGCCCATGCTGCTTGCAAAGAAATAAATGATTTTATTTTTGATGCATTGACGTTAATGGTGATTGTTCATTTAATCAGACTATTTTCATCTCCCTTCTGAGAGTAAGCACTCCATTCATTACTTCTCCGTGATTTGCATTATTAACCTCGAGAAAAGTAGAATCTGTTTTTACTCGACTGTGGCGAAGCCCAACAGGAGGGTTATGTGTTTGTTAAAATGGTCAATGGGTTATTCTCCAGTGGTCATTTATGTGTATCAGAAGTTTGACGATGTGTTATGTTCCAGTTGGGGAGGCTCTCCTGTCCCCGACAGTGTGGCCCCGCCGCCCGTAACTGTGCCGCCTTCTCCGAGCCCACATATACCTATGGTGAGATAACACTATTTACTTTTGTGTAAAAGTTACGAGCCAAACCGGAAACACTATATCAAAATAAATAAGATAAATAAAAAATTGCCACAAATTAGAATTTCGCCATTATGGCCTTGTGGACAAAGAAATGTTTTATATCTATACAGGGTGTTACGGAAAGGGTATATCAATACAAACGGGTTGAAGAGTGTATCTGGTCTAGAATCTGTACAAAATTTCAGCTCAAAAGCAGTAACTTTGAAAATGCTTAATATTTTTTTATTTCGATAGTTACGTGTCACCGCACTATGAGGGTCATTATCCATTATCTGTAGAGTGTCCTTGCGCCTAGTACACGCACATCACGCCGCCGCGCACCAGTCCAGCGCCGTGATGTCGAAATTAAAAAATATTAAGCAATTTCAAGGTTAATGCTTTTGAGCTGAAATTTTGTACAGAGATTCTAGACCAGAGCCCTGATTCACAAACATACGACAGGCTATCGTATCGAAAACCTGACATTTCGATGACCTGATTTGACTTCCCCTCAACAGCAAATAGCTGTTGGAAGAATAGCGGGCGTCTATTTGATTTAAACTGACAAAATTTTCGGGTTTTGGACTTGTGAACAGCATTGAGAAGACACCTACGATAACAACGATTAATGTCCGATACGATACGGAAGCATATCGAGTATTTGTGAATAAGGGGGCAGATACACTTTTCACCCCGTTAGTATTGATATACCCTTTCCGTAACACCCTCTATGTTATATAAATTAAAGTCGGTTTAGTGTCTCTCTGTGTGACCACGTTATTCTTGTAAACTACGCAACGGGTTTTGATGCCGTTTCAACATCATTGAATTTATTCCGAAAGGTGTATGCATAATGCATTGATATTAAACTGACACATAATAAAGAAGTCTCTTTGCCAAGTAGTAAAAACCGTCCGAAGCAGGGGCGGGAGCGGGTCGTCTATTATACGAAAAATCTTCAAGTCCGTGCATAAAACCGTTGTCCATTGTTCTCAGGACGTAGACGAGGTCCCCGCGCCGGCCGCGCGCGCGCCCAGTGCGGAGCCCGCCGCGGGCGGCGCGTCCGAGCGCGTGGCCGACAACACCACGCTGCTGCACAACGACGAGGAGTCCTTCGCACTCGCGCCTGTGGACGCTACTGTGCTTAAAGGTAATTATAACTACTAGAAGCTATGTGCCCGACAGAATCTCCTACCATCAAAAAAAATTACGAACTTTCATACAAAAATTCATCCCCAATTTAAAAATATTATAATATTTTTTGAGCAAAATCTTCATAAAACAAACTGAACTGATATAAAATTTAAAGTATACTAATTAGAGTTAGTACTCTTTTTAATATAGCTAAGAAGCTTTTACATGAAATGCTGAAAAGCAATATATTTGTCTGTCTTTCTTTAATAGATTTTCAACATTTTCGCCACAGCATAAGGTTCAAGGTGGATTGGGAAAATTTTGACAGTTTCGGGTAGCTTGATGTGCTAGCGTCTGTACAAATGCTTACTAGCGCCCCCTTGTCAACTACATTCGAGCGCCAAAAGATCTTTGTACCATTACATGTTGAATTAGAGAACAATTAATAAAATTAATCAAACTAATCACAATCCTATTTATCAGGAATAACAAAAACGAAACGCAAACGTAAGCTGATCGTCGACGAAGTGAAGAACATATCCGGGGAAGAAATGAAGAATCAACTTAGCAACACATCTGACATCGTAACGACGTTGGACCTCGCACCGCCGACCAGACGACTGATGCATTGGAAGGAGACTGGTGGCGTCGAGAAACTGTTCACTTTACCGGCTAGGCCGATACCTTCGAGAGTACTGTTTAAGGTACGAGGAAATAAGTTAATTGATTTATCTCTTCGATCCACGATAGTACTACATTTCTGTTGAGCGCATCAAAAACCACCGGTAAAATGATCACAAGTATTTTGTTCTTATTTTAAAAATGTTTGCTTTTCAATCGAAATAGTAAATATATTTATTGCAAACGACAATAAGCTTTACGTTTTAGTGTTAAGGTTTAGAATCGAGCGATATGCGATCGCGGCTCCTTGAGCGATGTGTTTTTGTTCCTAACCCTTAATCTAGTGCTATTGTTGATCGAAGATTTAACTAGTAAACAATTAAAACTTCCTGGAAGAGCCCGTCAGGTGAAATTCGACTGCCAAGCTGCGTTGCTTTATTACTGTTTGAATGGATATTCTGGAATTCCAGTGTAATAACAGACATATAAGAGACATTTCAGCTTTGTTTGTTTCTGGGATGGCGACACACCTGTGCCTCTTGTATTGCGGGTGTCCCTTAGGGTTAACAGCTTGTTTGCCAGGGCCACCTAAACATAAAGCTTTGCAAACCATATATGACAGAGATTTTCTTAATGTGTACAAGCAACATAAATTTTGATTCCCGGGTCGGGCAAAGTTTTATTGGGTTGTTCCATCTGGAATTTCTTAGTAGCAGCTCGGAGTTTGGATTTGTTTTTGGTAGATGGCAATAGTCGCGCCCCCTATTACAAGGGATTTAAACATAATTGGCGAAAACAGATAGTTCAACTCATCTGTGCGCGCAGCTTTAATTTGTGTGGCAGTGATGCGGCCAATGACTATTGGACGCGGCAGTCGTCGTCCTAGCAAAACGTGTCCTTATCGCTTTACCCACACAGCGCTGCGAGTTGCACTATCTAAACCTACTTATGTACAGTCACCAAAAAAAATAAGTGACCTGTGTCGACGCATGTTGAAGTTAAGTAAGAAACCGATGGATATTTTCGAATGCAATTTCATTTGATAAATGAACTGTTTGTTTTCATTTAATTAAATTTTATTTGAAAACATCTATCGGTTTCTTACTAAACCTCATCTATACGACCCCGGTTACTTATCTCCTTCGGTGACCGTACACGTCTGCCTAATTGGGGAATACAGGCGTGATGTTATAACACTTGTTCCAGAAATACCAGCGCAACATGACGCTGCGCAGCGAGGCGGAGGAGGCCGGCGAGGCGGCGCGCTCGCCCGAGCCCGCCGAGCCCGCGCGGCGCGGCGCTCGCAAGCGCAGGCACGACGAGGTGCGGCTACACACGAGCTTTGACCTCACTAGCTTTACCGACGAAGACAAACACACTCGTACACTTAGGCCGAGATCTAAACATTACTTAGCTTGTTTTTTGACTTCCGGTCTCTATCTTGCACTTGTAGTTTTACAGCTGTGCAACAGTGACAGGAATAACAAACTACGGTAGAAGGACTGTCGTATGCGGGGGAGCACAACTCTATAATACATTACCTAAAACGATTAACTTAAAGGGCTATATTAAAGTACTATTTCTTGAAAATGTGTTATTGTAACTTTGTACCAACTGTTTTCTATAACTTAATTTTAGTTTATCATCCAACGAAATGAAGGGGCAATATTAACCTTCGTGAAGACGAAAATGTTAGATGAACTGAAATAGCTCAATAGCGTTATTTTATCGCAAATCACGATAACAAATGATACTTTGTAAAGGCTTTGTAATTACGACTAATTATGCTAAATGAATACTAACAAAATGTTTTGCAGACAATGCTGCCACCAGAAACCCCAGCACCACTTCCTACAGCTGAATTAGAACCTCCTACACCAATTCCGCAAGAGTACGAACCCTCCGTTGGTAAGTGTACACCTGCCTTTACTCACTGCTTTATTTCACCGGGATATGGTTTGCAATGCCAAAATTACATTCAATACATCAGCATGAATTTCTGCTATACCAATTGTGTTGGTCTGGTTACCTTCAGCACCGTATTTATTGTTAACAAAGGTTATGCAACATTGTTTCTGTAACAGCTTTTTGTGGCAACATGTTTCACTCTTAGGCCTGCTTAGGCGCGTCGCCCACACGAGCTAGATGTATATGTATGTATGTATAGGCGACATACCTATACTTATTCCTATACAAAACGTGCGCCCGCGCCGCGTCGCCGCCTCGACTCTAGCTCGTGTGGGCGACGCGCCTTAAACTACAAATCACAAAATGCGTTTAGCACTAAACTGAACTCTGATTTTTAATTTGCTAGACTAAAATGAGGCCTATGTCCAGCAGTGGACGTCTTTCGGCTGAAATGATGATGATGAGACTAAAATGACAGCTATGATTGACCTTTTTTGTCATTATTTTAACAAACAAAAACAGACAAATTAAAAATCAGAGTTTAATGTAAAACATTGTTCTGTTTCTGAATAATTGTTTGAAGATAACAGAGACAAAACAATTTTTTAAATATGGTAGTAAACCTATACTAAACATATTTAGTGAGCTGTGGTGCAAGCAGGCTTTTGACTAAGGATATGATATGTTGCATGCAACATGTTTCCCGCAACTCAAAAGAATGTTGCGCAAACAATATTGTGCATCTTTTGTTTCCCATGAATACAGGGCTTTCATGAAAATATAACAAAGTCATTAATACATTTTCCAAAGTGTCTGAGACCAGTCTTCTTGCAATAACGCCCATTATGCTTTATCATAACCATTGCAATAAGATTCAATATCTGACAAAAACTGATGGAAATCTTGATCCCAAATGTATAAGTGCCATCATCATTATTGATTGTTTAAAAGTCTATAGATTCATAAATTGCTGATTGCAATAACAAAAGAGATAATCAAATTCATTAAAGATTTCATAATAACTTCATGGGAAATGTTTACCATGAACCGTAACTCAGGATCAAATCATCACTTAAACTCCATTTTCATTATAAAACATGCTTAAAGACCTTATTCACACAACAATAAGGCCAATTACGCAACTAACAGATTCATGTGAACATTTCCTTATAACTAATGTACATATGCTACCTAACCGCACTCAATTAACACTGGATCGTATGGTGCACGGTTAGAGTCGGATCCGGCGCCGGAACCGGCCGCTGTACCTCCTCAGACGCCGCGTCCTGAAGTCGACGTGGACCTACCTCCGACACCAGGTACTTGTAACTGTAATCTCAGGGCGAATTTTACCAATGAAACTGAACGCGATCAGTATATCTAAAGTGCCTTCAAGAGCTGTCAGTGTCAATATTCAACAACAATTGTCATACTGACAGTTCTTGAACGTCGTTTAGATGTGCTGATCGCGCTCAGTTTCATTGACGACATTTATTTATTTATTAAAACTTTATGCACAAATAAAAAAATACTGTACAAAGGCGGACTGTACAATGCCTAAGGCATTTACTACCAGTCAACCTTAGGGTGATGCAGAGACAAAACATGGCATTTACCCTCAGTTGTTTCCTTGACGTTTACTTGGCTACACGTTATAAGGCGCAATTACATTTTAGCATCCGAATGCCAATGCGTACCTGACATTAACACAGCCTTGGCGAAATCATGTTCCTTTAAAATGGCTGAGGAAGCTGGAGAAACTTGCCCGAATGCGGGCTTATTCCATACAGTTTATTTACACTGGTTCGTTAGCCCAAATCCCATAGGCATCCTTAAGCGGGTGAACGACCTACAAACAAAAAAGATTTCTTTGTTATATGTAATTTTAATTAATATGGTATTAAACACATAAACATTCGGGAATGAATTCTCTAAATTATGGTCAAAACCGCATCAAAATCCGTGGTATTTAATCAACTAAAACAAGAGCAGCAAGTAAGTAACACATGTGTACATCCGCAGGCATGCTGAGTGCACTCGGCGGCCCTCTAACACCGGGCGGGATGACGCCGGGAGCGTTAGGCGCGTTGACGCCCGGCACACTACTGCAGGGAGGCTTGACACCCGCTGGACTACAACACGGAGCTATGACACCCGGTGAGTACATCTACATGCTAACTGATAGGCTATTGGGTCCTCTAACCCCGGGAGCGATGACGCCCGGCATATAAATTATTTAACAAACTTCAGTCATACGTTCAAAGACTCTATTCATTCAAAAGAACGGGGTTTTGGTTGATTTTTGGTACATTATTTTAAAATTAAGCATGCATGATATAAACTGAAAAAAAAAGTGTTGAATTTAGAAATCATTCACTTTATTATCATCTGCTTAGCCTTTTCCCAACTATGTTGGGGTCGGCTTCCAGTCTAACCGGATGCAGCTGAATACCAGTATTTTACATGGACCGACTGCCTATCTGACCTCCACAACCCAGTTAAGTACTGGGTAATACAATACCCCTTGGTAAGACTGGTTGTCAGTTTCGGGCTTCTGACGACCCATAACGACTGTCAAAGACCCACGAATGACAGCCGGGACCAACGGCTTAACGTGCTTTCCGAGACATGGAGGGTTCTTTGTATGTGAAGATGGTCACCCATCCACGGACCAACCTCGGCAAGCGTAGCTTAACCTGATCGATCGATCCGTGCGGCTGTTATTACTTAGCCACAAGCCCCTTTACTCTTATATAATAAAGTGAAATCCTTCACTGTATTATACAAAAAGTAAAATTATCCTCGGATAAAAAAAAATCGTAATGAACTAAATATAATTTTAATATAAATAATATTTGCAGTTGGTTTGCAACACGGTGGCATGACGCCTGCGGGTCTACACCACGGGGACAGTCAACACGTCGACTTAGGACTCTCAGCGGGCGGTATGACCCCGGCAGGATTACACCATGGAGGTCAGTTACTATTACTACTTACAGCGTAAACTGGTATACCCGCACCACTCCACTCTTCGTTGGTTTAGTGGTCGCAAGAAAGCGCTACTGCTAAGCATGCGTACTTAGCAACCCGGAGTCTGGATTTGTACCTGGTTGATTGCAATAGGCTCACTCAATATTTTTTTTTTTTTTTTATTTTTTTTTATTGCTAAATGGGCGCACTCTTGACCCCGATCACGCCTGATGGAAAGCGATAGATGAGGTCTATGATGGAACGAGCGTGCCCAGAAGATGCCTGTTCACTCTTGATTTGAAGGCAGACGAGATTACATGGGACTTAAACATGACTGTTGAAATGTGGGTGTACTATAGGTACACGTCTGCCTGTTATGTTACATTTATTTCAAAATCACCAAAAACAAAGGAAAAACAACTTTTATCAACATAGTAAGTTTTGTGATGGATGCTAGTGGAGGTTTACCCTTGTGATTTGTTTGTTTAGCAGTGTTTGTGTTCAATGCGGTTTTTGTGCAGTTGATGTCTTATGTTCCTTGAAACTGCAAACGGTATAAGTGTAGTAATTAGTCTTTCAATCGTTACTATAATGTCAGAATGCTCGAGTTTTGTTTGAAATCAAATATTTTTGCAGGTATGACGCCAGGTCTACTAGAGAGCGGCATGACGCCGGCGGGACTGGTGCATGGAGGTCTCACTCCCGCAGGGTTACATCACGGAGGCATGACGCCGGGTAAGCTCTACTATATACCTCACTTGCTCACCATCTTGCTTGTTCTCTGAAACTACATTTTTTTGCCGCTGCGCTGTCTGAGGAATCTAAACTGGCATGTACAAAAATTGTACCCGCCATGTGTGGCTACAACTCCAACCACATTTGGGATCCGTGGAAGCTGTAGACTTTCCTTTCGTTTTTCCACTTTTAAAACTTGCCACAACACTATGTGCTAGGAAATGGGCAGTTTCAGGTCATGTGAAAGAGTTGAAACTGCCCATTTCATTTGATGTATAGCTGTAGGATCAATTTCCAGGCACGAGTTCTCGTTCCCAGAGAAAAACCCTACGAATATCCATAAGAATAATCCTCAATATAACGTTAATCTGTTTTCCAGGTGGTCTGGACCATGGCGGTATGACGCCCGCAGGTTTACAACACGGCGGCATGACTCCAGCGGGACTGCACCACGGCGGCATGACGCCGGCTGGATTGCAGCACGGCGGCATGACGCCGGCGGGATTGCAGCATGGCGGCATGACGCCGGCGGGACTGCAGCACAGCGGGATGACGCCCGGCGGGCTCGCGCACGGCGGGATGACGCCAGCGGGCTTGCAGCATGGTGGAATGACGCCTGGCGGTAAATACCACTATTTTTATGTTATTTGATACCAAACGTGTGGATAAGTTGTCACCGACGCCTTTGGTTATCTCCATTACCGGAGGAATCACAGGTCCATTGTCATCCCAAAGGCAAACAAGCAATGTTTCTATACTTAATTTCATAAATGCGAAAGTAACTGGCTGACCTTTTCACGCGGTAAGGACTGATCAGATTTTGATGAAGTTTGGCACACAGGTAGAACATGACCTGGGTTATGGTACCGGATACAGGCTTTTTATCCCGGTAGAATACCCCGCTTTGAGGTCGGAAAATATCCTATGGGTACACCCATGGGATATTTTCCGACCTCAAAGCGGGCGAAGCAACGGGCAAAAGCTAGTATTATACTGGTTGATTTTCAAATCACGAAAAAAACATCAGCTGTTTCATACAAAAGTTCAATACCTACTTGACCAAAATCTATGAAACAGCAGATTCTTTTTTCGTGATTTCAGAGTTGGTTGCATAGTGAAAGTTGTTCACATTCATGGGTAGAACACCCTGTAAAAATTTGGAACCGGTAAAAATAATCATTCTGTATAATTACAAGCTGACCCGACAGATATGCTTTCAATAATTCATACAAAACCCATAGAATTAACTGAATTTTCCAAACAGTACAGAACCAAAAAAGTGCAGTCGTTCTCAAGTGATGATTTATATAGATTTTGTTTACGTTCTAGGCATGCAACACGGCGCGATCCTCCAACACGGCCTGGAACAGCTGCCCATGATGCCACAGCTCGGCGGAGACCAGATGAGCTCTCTCTTACGCAGCTCGCTGCCCGCGCCGGCCGCAGAGCGCGCCTCCCACGACCTGCCGCACACCGTGCCTATGGAACCACTGTTGCATGGATTAGATGACCATGGGGATTATCAGGTAATTAATGCTACTATGAACATAGGACCTAAAAGAGGTGATGAGATGACCTGGAGGCGTGCCGCTAAGGTTCTGTCATGTAAGAAAAGAGTATCTGAAAGAACATGGGGGGAGGCTTTGACCAGAATAGCGGGCTAGATACCTTTTAACTTTATCAATGCACACACTGTACTATATGTTAGGTTCAGACGAGACTAGTGCTATTTGCAGCCCAAACATTTAATTGATTGACTTGATTATGTTAATCAATGTATCATATTTTTCCAGAATGGAATGCAAATGACAAACTTGGGTTACGACGACCAGCATGGGCATCACAGTCCGCAGCACGATTACGATTTACCTTTAACGCCAGACAACGTGAGTATACCATTAATGAACCTATTATAATTATATTCAGCAGTCCCGTGCTGGACATATACCATATTAGATGTTATTGTAAATTATATGCTACCAAGCTGTGTGCCCGATATGGGATCTTCCGTTGGCAATAATGACGTACGTCCATACCAACAGTCAGCCCCTATTTTGGAGCCAAATTTTAAAAAATCCTTCCTATATGCACACTTTCGCTATTTATGGAACTCTTGTGCAAATTTTCATGCTTTTAGTACCTAGCCATATTGATTGTGCGTTCTGTCAGTGATTGAATTCACTCTGAAAAGGAAAAATTATAACTTCATACAAAATCTGTTCTCAGGCGGAAGAGGGTGAACGTGAAGCGGGTGAAACGGACGAGCAATTTGAGGAGCGAGTGTTGAACCGTCGTGCGGCGCAGCTGTTCGCCGTCATGAAGCCCAAACTTTCCGTCGGACTACAACTCACCTTCACAGATCTTGCGCCCAGACATAACAACAGAAAGCAGGTACGTTTCTAACTCCTAACTATTAATATATGTACCCACTATCTTTGTTTACCTTCCTTATCACAAATACGTGACATACAGCATAATTATATAACATTTTACTCTGTTACAGGTCGCACAAAAATTCTACAGTTTACTTGTTCTCAAAAAACATCAAGTGTTGAAACTAGAACAACATGAAACATACGGACCTATCACCATAAGCAAGGGTAGTCAGTTTGAAACTGAAGCGATTCATTAATACTTTACTAATACATTATTTATAATAGAATGTAATATAAAGAAAATATCAAGACTAGTTCATAAAAAAGATTTTTATGGAGGTGAAGAGATGATGTTTAGTTGTAAAGTTATGGACTTCACGGGGAAACGCGTTGAGCCAAAAATAATGTGTAAGTTTGATCTTGTAACTCGAATTCATGAAAACATTTTATTTTTTAAATATTGGACCAAATAATATTACGAGTGTTGATCTCACAAAAAATCTAATTGCAATGCGTTTTGATAATGTGAAACAGTAGTTGTTCTCATGAATTCGATTTACTTGTGATGAGCAGTTTCTATATGGATAATTATGTTTGATAGAAAAGTGTAGGAAAATGCCTTATTTTGTTTTGCTGTAGGCTAAGTGAAAATATTGTAAAGATGTTTTACAAACATTGTTTAAATAGTACCTATTTGCTGTATTGTTAACCCCTGACTCCCAAATTATGTATGCATATTTACTGATGCTGCAGCCACAAAGATTATGTTATTATGCCTTTTACATTTATTAGAAATTGTACCTCTCAAGGAAGTGTAGACATTGAATTTTGTTTATAATATAGCTTGTTGTCCTTCTATGGGATTAAGAGATTTTAGTGACTGTGTGTTTATTGACAAATGATGTAAAATATTTTAGTAGCAGACGAGTGATTGAGAGAAATTATGTAGAAGAAATCGAGTGATAACCTCAACACCAAATAAAGTGTTATAACTATAATGTTCCCTTATGTGCGTTAGTATGAATTTGGTTTTTACATTTCTTTGAGATATTTATTATAATTATTGTGTTATTGTAATGCAAATTGAATGCATACCAAATCCTGATTTGGTTTTGGTTTGGATTCATTTTGATACTCTCATTTTTTTTTTTGTAAAATTTCTCAATCCATTGCATTATGAATGCCTCAAACAATTAACTATCATGTATGTTATTTGGACATTACTTCTTAAAATTTAAGAGTTTACCTCCGCTATGACCTAAGTTCGTCAATTTTTATTATTTCCCCTTTATGTTCGGAGGTATCCACTTAGATATTTTTCATAAAAAATAAACATATTTGCAATAAATTTGTTGATAAAATTCAGTTTTTTATTTTCTCCTCAAGCATCGAGTATAGGTACCCACTATTGTTTCACTAACATGGCGTGGCGTGGCGCTGTTATGTATCGCTATAGATAGATACTCATTTAGTTGCTAGCAGGTAGTGGGAAAGATGGCGGTTTCTTTTTTAACCGAACCGAACCTTCAGGCAGAAAAAAGAGTTTTCATTTCTCATACTCGGAAAGTAGTGTTTGTTTGATCCAAATAGCGGGTGGAAGACGCTGCTTCCCACCACAGGGCAGGAAAGACTCATAGTAATTACTTCCCTCTTTAGGGTGGGAATGAATTTTAAAAATAGAACTAGTCAACTACGAAATTTTTGGCATAAATTAAGAAAAATGCTGCAGTCTTGTGAGTGTATAAACAGCCAGTGTGAATTTAAAAAAAAAAACCTATTAAGCGGGACAGCCCGCGGCGATGACGCGGTGTGTTCCATATTTAAAATTTAAAAAAAAGACAATAGTATTATTTGGCGGGATACTAACCCTGTAAACTGTACCGAAATTCAATAACTTGATTTTATAGACTAATATTTCTTTAATAAAAAAATGAGTTCAAGCGATTCTGAAATTTTGACCCCAGATTCGGTTAAAGACGAGGCAAATGCAGTAATTGAAAATATCAGGTATGCCGAAGCAAATACCAACATATTTGAATTTACCAAACTGTGAGCAGTATACCGGGCATTGTTATAGAAGAACGTCAGCGACACTGTTAGCCGATTCTGGGGCGAACTTGACAATGTTAAAAAGACATGGAGGATGGAAATCCAGCACATTCGCGGAAGGCTACATTGAGGATTCTGTCCAAAATAAAAACAAAATTTCAAGCAAATTAACTGAGACTGTAAATTTACGCCCCAGTTCGCCTCAACCAACTACTTCAAGGGAGTCTCTGCCATGGATTCCACCGTCTAATCAAATACCAGAGTCTCCTACTTTTACAGACATCCAGCATAGCCAAAGTCATAATATATCAAACACCGTAAATATTCCAAACAAGAATGTAACTTTAAATTTCACAAATTGTTCTAACTTCTCCATTAATTTTAAATTGGTACTATGCATGTTATTGTCATCAACAAATATTTTAGAAAAACTACTACTTTTTACTTTCCTTATATTCGAAATGAAAAGTAGAGTGTTTAACACGGGTGAAAGTCATCAATTTCTACTCGGACTATAGCCGCCCTCGCTGCGCTCGGGCGTCTAAATGCCTCGTATAGGAATTGATTCCTTTCGACCCTTGCATAACAATCTACTATTCTGTATTCGACCCGTATGTATGTATGCATGTGTTTGTATGTCCGCGATTTTCTCAAAAACTAATTAACCAATTTTGATGTTTCTTTCATTAACGTGATCTATATGTATACTTTCAGGAAGGTTTTAGTATACAGGGTGAAATTAAATTCATGGGCATCCTTTTAAGGGGTCATTGTACTCATCATTATGAACAACTTTTACGATGGGACTAAGACTAAAATCGCGAAAAAAAATCAGCTGTTTCTTGCATTTATGTTCACATAACTCGTCGAAATGTATGGAAGAGCTGATTTTTTTTTTCGCGATTTCAGTCTTCATTCATTCAGTTGAGCTTAGCTTAGTCACGCTTACGCCCCTCGCGTAGGTGTCTTCACGTTCGTCCTCCAGACTTCGTCCACCCACCTAGTGGGACGAACGGGAATAATTTATTGTTTATTCCCGTTCGTCCAACCAACAAAATCAGTGGGACGATCGGGAAAAAAGTAACGAATTCCCGTTCGTCCCACTAGGTGGACGAAGTCGGGGGAACGAACGGGAATACACGCTCGCGTAAAGGAAACTTAAGCCTAGACATTCAGGCACGACTAAATACCTAGGTAGGTACCTGGATTCCCGGGAGTCAAAAAGACTGTAACCTAATTTAATATAAAATAATAAATTCCATCTTCTTAAATCTCTTTGTTCTATCTACTATTCAGCCTCGCTTACGCTCCTCGCGTAAAGGAAACTTCAGTCTAGACATTCAGGCACGACCGGCTAGCTAGATACTTGCGATTCCCTGGTGTCAAACAGTAATCTAATTTAGTGTAGAATAATAAATTCTACTATTTCTACTACTATTCAGTTGTTTGGTCACGCTTACGCCCCTCGCGTAAAGGAAACTAGTCTAGACACCTATCTACACACCCGATGCACGTCCCTATTGATTGCCTCTAAGAGCAAGGTTACACGCTCATTCTGGCGTCATTCTGGTCCATCATTCTGGATTGACTTGACTGATGCCAGAATGATGGAGGATTTTCGACGGTTACACGGTCATTCTAGACTGACAGCAGACTGATGGAAAGTACGCTGATGTGACGTTGATTTTCTTTTTTAACCGACTTTAAAAAAGGAGGTTCTGTATTCGACCTGTATGTATGTTTGTATGTCCGCGATTTTCTCAAAAACTAATGAACCGATTTTGATGATTCTTTCGTTCATGTGATCTACATACTTTTAGGAAGGTTTTAGTATATAAAAATTCAAATTCAAATTAAAAAAAAATGGTTCAAATTTCATTTCATTTCATTAGGGTTCCGTAGCCAAATGGCAAAAAACGGAACCCTTATGGATTCGTCATGTCTGTCTGTCTGTCTGTCCGTCCGTCCGTATGTCACAGCCACTTTTTTCCGAAACTATAAGAACTATACTGTTGAAACTTGGTAAGTAGATGTATTCTGTGAACCGCAGTAAGATTTTCACACAAAAATAGAATAAAAAACAATAAATTTTGGGGTTCCCCATACTTACAACTGAAACTACAAAATTTTTTTTTCATCAAACCTGTACGTGTGGGGTATCTATGGATAGGTCTTCAAAAATGATATTGAGGTTTCTAATATCTTTTTTTTCTGAACTGAATAGTTTGCGCGAGAGACACTTCCAAAGTGGTAAAATGTGTGTCCCCCCCCCCCTCTAACTTCTAAAATAAGAGAATGATAAAATTAAAAAAATATATATAATGTACATTACCATGTAAACTTCCACCGAAAATTGGTTTGAACGAGATCTAGTAAGTAGTTTTTTTTTAATACGTCATAAATCGAAAACCGCAATTTACCTTTCACAAAGTTACAACGAACTACAAGAACTTTTATATTATGTTACTTGCTGCTACGGAACCCTTCATGGGCAAGTCCGACTCGCACTTGGCCGGTTTTTTTATTTATTTAAATTAATTTTTGTTTTTGTTATTTTTGTTACATTCCTTTTATACTTATTACTGTAATTGGTGTGTGTTTTGTCCCACAAAACAGGCAAGGACTCTAAAGTTATTATAAAATCTTTTTCGATCTCAATTGGTGGCGGCGGGGGCAGGGGCGGAGGTGTTGGGGGGGGGGGGGGGGGGGGGTGGCGGCGGCGGCGCTTGCGGCGCGCTCGTAGTTATGTCGCTTGACACGTCCTTCCGCATTGCGTCGCTGACGATGACTGACGCCAGAATGATACGAGCGGATTACACGATCATTCTCCCATCAGTATTTCATCATTCAAAACGAGACTGATGGAATTATATAAAATATTTAATTTTCATCATTCTGGACCATCATTCTGTCAATCAGTGGGTTACACGATCATTCTCCCATCATTCTGACCAGACTGATGGATCAGAATGACGCCAGAATGAGCGTGTAATCTTGCTCTATGAAACCTGCGCACTTGCGATGTTACATAATGGTACCGTAGGATAGATATCCAGGAACTATTTATTTTCTTATGTGGCTGCATGTATTTTTTGGGGCAGGTGAGTTTTCCGGGCTGAATCAGCGCTTATAATACTTCACTGATACGATGCATTTTTAACAGACTTCAAAAAAGGTTCTGTATTCGACCCGTATGTATGACGACGTATGTCAGCGATTTTCTCAAAAACTAATGAACGGATTTTGATAATTCTTTCATTAATGTGATTTAAATACTTTTAGGAAGGTTTTAGTATATAATGCATTAGGTAATTATTCTTATGTACGAAATTATATGCATAATGCATTTCTATGCAAATTTTGATGATATTTCTAGTCGGTCTTCAATGCACTAGTGTTCATTGAATGTGTGGGGTAGGTACAATTAAAAAGTGAAAAATAAACTTTTTTTACAAAAAAAAAATAACAACCGACTTAAAAAAAAACTAGTGATAACTTTAATTTCGGAAGTCGAGTGTCAAAAAATGAAAATGCGGAAACAACGACACTGACTTCTAGTTATTTATCACTTTGTAGTGTTTTTTTTTTGAAGTCGGTTGTTTTATTTTTGTCAATATGTTCTGGTAATTTAATGCGTAGGTATATCGTAGTACACTCAATGCAACATTATTTCACATCCATGCGGGTATTTGTTTTTTACTGTTTTCCGACTTCCACTCTGGTAAAAACATAAATGTGTATTCGTTTCAATATAAAGAACAACCAATGTGTCATACATGCTAGTTTATCGACGCCTTACAAACCGGAATCCTAGTGGTGATGGTGTAGTAGACATGGTATTCAGGTCATCAAAAATAAACACTAGTGATTTGTTTTGTATCATTTTATCGCCCTAAAAATGTACAATACAGATGCCGACATTCTTCAACAGGATATTCTCACAGTACAAAAATCGATGACAATACGTCACGCAAATATACGCAGTCACTGGCTAACTTTTATAATATTGTCGCCGACTTTTGATATTATGAGTCTAATTATTTGTTTAACATGATTTAGAACAGTCTACAAAAATCAGGAATAGAAATAAGTGTAGCTTCAATGTAATGTTTTACGTACACCATTTTATTAGATTTATACTACATAATTAAATAAATTGCATTCCTGATGACGCACACTGGTAAGTGTAACACTTATACACATCAGTCTATGCATCACTATGAGGGTGAGGTTTCCACACATTCGATTCCATGGCCGTCCACTCCAGATAGTATTCACTGAAACCTCGTCATGTGGGATGGCAGTAGTAGTGTTCTTAAAAATAAGTAGCTTAGAAAGCGAACAACAGTAGGAACGCCATCATAAGACAGAAGAGACCCATAGCCTCAGACAGGGCGAAACCCAAGATGGCGTATGAGAACAACTGTTGCTTGAGGGAGGGGTTCCTGGCGTAACCGATGATCAGGGAGCCAAACACTGTTCCGATTCCCGCACCTGTAATATACAAACAACGCATGAGTACCACATATTAAAATATTTTTGAAACAGTTTAAACTACCTTTCACATCTAGAACTATGAAAATTCTAACTACACGAATTCTACAGCTGACTACCAAGTGCAACAGAACAAATCTCACCTTTTATTCTGATTTTCAGTTAATTGAGATTGAATAATTCCTCTATTTATATCATGCATTATTATTTGTATAATTAGTATTGTCACTTTTTTGTTAAATGGTCACAATTCTCACGCCCCAGGCATATTTAAAAATAACTAAATAGCAAACAGCATGAGGAACGCAATCATTAAACAAAAAAGCCCCATTGCTTCAGTTAATGCAAACCCTAAAATTGCATATGAGAATATCTGTTGCTTTAGGGAGGGATTGCGAGCATAACCAATGATCAAGCATCCAAAGACCACACCAATTCCAACTCCTGTAGATAACATAAATAGTTAGTTATATGTACACACGGCTAAACATTAAGCTATACATTTCCAGTTTTAGCAGACCTCACATTTTATAGGTTTTTCATACAATCAGAAGTCAGCTTATACTGGTTAATAATAGCTTGATGTGTAGCCGTGTGTACAGGGCAAGCATTCAGGCAGTGATTAAGCGGTTTTAATATAGAACACACTGAATTAAGGAATTGTGGAAGGAACCCTTCACTTTTCTATACACCAACATTTTTCGACATTCAGGAAATCAAGGCAGTGCATAACATTAGTTGATTTGTGCTACAATAAAAGGATTGATCTAAGTTTGATGTAGGTTTTAGTTGCATTTACAAAAAAAATTAAATAGACTGTATAATTTCAAAACTATGTGGCTTCCTTTAATCACTTCATTAATTAAGTACAAGTTCCTAGTTTCCCGATATTCCATATTTCCTTAATACACATTCAATTGAACCTTTAACTACTTATGTAAGCAGGGATAGCCCTATTTTTAAGAAAATCAATAACAAGTTGCTGTGTTATGCAATCACGATATCTTGCCAAAAAAACTCCGTTTATGGGCATTTATCACAGATTGATGTTATAAACTTGAAAGTTACATAGAACTGTAAGAAACATTGTTTATCACTTAAGCTAAGATTATCCTGAATGAAAACTATGGGTTGTTAGTTAAATTTTGTACTAATATTGTAGTTTAAGGTTCAATAAAGCTTTAGCTTTACCAGATATTTTTGAATTTAAGAAAACCACAAAATTATAAAGACATCTCACAAGGCAAACAAAACCATGATTAATTGCTTGGTAACTCTGAAAATTGTAGGTAACGTACCAGAGCCAGCGACTCCTACTGTCGCTGCACCAGCACCAATGAATTTGGCTGCTGAGTCAATGTCCTTCGTTACAGCAGTGGTCTGGAAAGACCGCACTGCAGACAGCGGAGCTGGCGCAGCGGGGACGATCTGTGACTGCGAGGGGATGGCCGCAAGAGGTCGCAGGAGGGCTGTGTTGCTGAAGATCTATAACATACAAAACAACTCGCTAGTAGGCACCCATAGTATAATCTCTTCAAGGGCTCCACCCTAAAAATCAATACTGCATCAATTTAAAAATAAAAGTTCATGAATTTTTCAGATAACGACAGTTCCGCGGCGCTTATCCATTCCATTACAAATTGTGATAATTATTGTTACCTAATACTGGAATAGATGTTGGGTTATGTAATGATTTGTAACATCCATTGTAAGGACTGTCTGATAATAAATTGACTGTTATTAAGGAAATAAATGACTAGAAATTTGCTCTCATTATTCTATAGCACCGGCAAGAACAGCTTACATTGCTGAAGGAACTTACCAAGGTCAAATAATATAAGGTTCATTGAAAAAAAAATGAAGTCCTGAAGGGACGATAAAAGGGGTAAATCATGACAATTTAGGTTATTAAAAATTCAATAGGAAAACTGTACTTACGGCAGACCTGGCTGCAGGGGCGATCAATCTGGCGGCGGACAGCATTTTGTGTTTTATTTGAGTGAGGCGAGCGACAACTGAAAGAAACCGTACGACTAGATGAGTTAGCTACTCGAGACTAGTGAGACTATATGCCTACTGATCGAATAAGTATAAGTGAAGTCACTTGACAGTTTGACCGACGACCGCAGAATGTTACGTAATTTACGGTGCTACGTAACGGAGACTGAGGTCGTACTACCTCTACTATACATGAATAGATATCAATTTTGGTATACCGTGAACACAATTCGATGGGCAGAGCTACTGTATGTTTCCTCTAAGCGATATAATTGAAAGTCGAGCGAAATGGCCGAATCGGCTTTATGAGTTCAACTAAACTAATATTTGTTAATCTGACAACTTACGAATACACTGACAAATATTTTCACTATCACATACTACATGCTCGTATACGCGATTAGAATCACTTTTTACTTTATGATGGCTTTAAATATTGTACACTTTTTCACGATTAGTTTATTCACAAAATTCTGCCGCACTTACCAAAGAACACCGAGAAGGAGCAGACCGGCCTTTGGAATGTTCAATTTTTGAGTGGTGAAGTGAAACAGAGTACAAATGCCGCATTGCTATTGGTCGATATAGCAGGCAGTTCCGTTCAGAGCTGCCAACCGTCGATCAATATGCGCGAGTGGTAGATACTTTCAGGACCTATTATTATAAAATTGCAATAAAATGAGTACTTTACAATAATTTTACATCAGTTAATTATAAATCATTTTTTACTTGATACTTTTTTGATTCAATAATAACTAGTATACAGTTTAGAGACATGATAATGATTATGGCCTGAATGAATACGGGGTTGTCATTGACTAGTGCATTACCATTGTACGACATGGCCGTCTTCATGATAAACATCTGTAAATTTAATGGCTGTGGCATAACATTTCCAAGATTAGCGGACTTAATTGAACACATCGAAGATGTTCATATCGGTAAATATTAAATATTCATCTCTATTACGAGTAATAGTTCTTATTTTAAGCATGTAATGTAATCCATGACCCTCCCAATTTACGTCTTATCAATGTGCCAATGTTGTCACCATTGGAGGGTATTTTTGCGTCAATTATAAATAATGAGTTGGTCTACCTACACAGCTTTACTATTGTTATTTTAACTAAATGGTTTGTTTAATTTATTTATAGACTACTGCATACGCGTTGCTATTTTCATGTCCATTTCCTCTTTAGCGTAATAGGGGGCTACGGATATAGCTCTGCCGATTGGAACATCTTTGTGAGACTAAAACTGATATTTCTTTTTCATCCAGATTACGATCCAGCTGTAGTAGAACAAAAAGAAGCATCACAACCAGCATGTATTCCACTAAGTTATGTCCTAAAATTCATCTCCGAGGCTTCGAGGCGGGAAAACCAGAACGCAGCCACAGCGCCCGATGTTCGCCGGCGCCTCCTGTCCGCGCCCAAAACACCTTCAGTTCGCAGCAGCACGCCTACCGGTATTATAATTACTTATTGTCATATTGATTTTATTGTAGAAGGCCACACTGTCTTTTCTGCATGAAACATGAAATTACGGAAAAATTACAACATCTTTGCACGATTTTGATAAGGAAACACAATATAAGTATTATTTTAATTATAAAGAATCAAGTAGGCACCTAAAGTCCGGCCGCGCCAAATTTGCCACAGATGTAAATAACAATGGCCGCTCGAAATTGAATAAAATCGATGTACTTATATCGATTTTGAAGAAATGTTTGTTTTCGTCTAGTTAGCTCGGAAATTTAGACGAAAACAAACCAACATTACTAATAATAAACCTCGTGAAAGCTGAGAAAGATAAACAAATTAAGTATCTTGACTTGGCTCGCGAGGTTGTCGACATGTGGGATGTGGACTCAGCGATCATTGTGCCGATAGTCGTTACAGCCAATGGTTTGATAGCCAAGAGCCTCGACCAACACCTAAGGAGGCTCTCGTTGGGCAGCTGGATCAAGGGCTTGATTCAGAAAGCGGTACTTCTGGACACGGCTCGCATTGTCAGGAGGTTCCTCTCTCTGGAGCCCTGACCGCCGGTAGCTTGGACCCTGTTCCCGATACCGGTGGGCTACTATTTTTTATATTTTTAAATGTTTTTATATATTTTTTATACTAATATTTAAAAATATAATTTATATGTATATAGTGAAATAAAGGAAATAATGTTCTTGTAAGTTTGTAGGTATACTTATCGCTTTTATTCAATTTTGAGCGGCCGTCGTTTTTTACACCTTTGACAAATTAGGCGCGGCCGGACCTTAGATATCCCATCGACTCGAAAAGAAGATAAAAACAGGGATTGACAGGAAAATAATAGACAAAGAGTCTAGGTACCAATAACGGTACTTACCTAATAGAGGACATACTTTCTTGGATTCATGGCAAACAAAAGGAGAATGCTAATTTTTGACTTTATGCTGGCCGCCCGGTTTACAAAATTCCAGTCGCCAGATCTATCTTGTTCAATTTAGTGCTGGACTAGGCTGGGCTGGATATCGTCGCCTATATCTCCTATTCTAGTATTTAAAAGCCGTTGAATTGTAAAAAAAATATACTTAATAACAATAGATAGAAGAAAGCTTCCTTGTTACGATCATTATTATTTTAGTATAAAAAAAACTTGACTGACTCTCTAGAAGTGTTCCAGACACGCTGTGCTGAATGGAACGCTCGATTTAAATAAATAGCTAATTGCTGTGTTGGGGCAAAGTACCTACTGGTCCAATGGACGTGCTGGATTGAAAAGTAGACCGCTAATCCTTTTCTTTAGCCTGAAAATCATACTGAAACCAGTCCGTACACTGGATTGGATCACTCTGCGGGGTAATTGCGTAACACACTATCAGTAGCAATCGCTTTCATTTTGACAGTTCAACAACATTAATTTCGTTATTTACGTTGTTGAGCTGACAAATTTTTCGAACATTTGAAGCAATGGATTAATAATATCCTTCAAAATGATTCATAATTATTTTGATTGATATTGTGTTACCAATTAGGGTGCTGGTCTGCAACGCAATGCTACTAAAATGTAACCCGCCCAATTTCATAAAAATGACTGTTACTTCCAGTTTGTGTAATGCATTATAGGTGGTGATTCACTGCTAGCTGACGGGTGAGACAACCGTCACTGCTGTGCACATTGCGATTGATATTTTGTTTTTGTCTGCTATTGGCTGATTCCTATAATTTACAGACCGTTATTGGTTATTAAGACGTTTGGCATAAAAAAGGCTTAATTTCACCATACCAATAATGAAGCAAAGACCTCATAGCTTTGCATAGTAAACCCTCCCATATGCAAGTAGTTATCACAGGTAAAATTAGCTTACGAGTCTATTTATATGCCCAGTTTGGCGATAAAAAATGCTACCATTGGTAAGTAAAACGATTCGTTTGTTTATAGGAACCGAGCATTAGGCATCTGCGCAGTGAAGGGAGACCTTAAGTTGATTTGGACTATGCCAGGGAAGGACAATCTACGTGCCTTACCTACTTATATACTGTTCTCAGAAAATGGAAAATCTACCCAATTTTTATTTTCCCTCTACACTGATCTCTGATTCGAAAAGGCTTACCTTAGCTAGCTAGGATGAAAGTATCTAAAGGGGTTAATTTTATTGCTGGTTGAAGAATGTGATTTCAAAGGTCTTAACAAAAGGCCATCTTTATCAACAGCTTCACCCTTAGCGAATACCAACTCGTATGTTAAATTATGTTTGCCCAGTAAGTGGCCGCGGCCGCGCATACCTATATCGTGGCCGTGGTGCTGGTATCGTGATGCCTGAGGGTTGAGGTCCTTTCTGGTGCAAGTGTACGGCCACAACCACAACGGACATTGGAGAAGATAATACATTTATACATTGTCTGCATAGCTATTCACAACTGATCGATACGCGTCTGCCGTACAGCGTTTAGACACATGATTAGACAAACGGAACAGATACAAAGCTTCAAACAACCGCGCGAATCGGTTGCACTACTACAAGTACGCGGGGCATGTGTGCGTGACCACTGGCCGCTTGTCACGTACGCGGCGAGACTGGAAAAAACCGGTTTACGCTGGCACAGCTAGTTGACAATCTCAGGGTCAGTGCGACGCACGTTGTTTGTTTTGTTAGTTCCAAGTTTGAATATTTTAATGAAAAACGTGGTATTTTATTGTTAATAATGGTGGTTTATTGTACTGTGTGTATGAATAATACTAGAAAAAATAAAGATATATCATACTGCAACTATCCCAAGGAGTACAATAGGTAAGTAAATATTTGATTACTTCTTTTTCAAGTAAGTACCTTTTTGATAAGAAGACGGTTGTACACGGTGTGTTTTTACCTTTTTATTATTATTACAAGTTTTTACTATATATTTGTAGTACGTGGATGGGTTGGTATGTAGTAGGTATGTGTGTTAAGTTTAAATATTGCAAGTAAGGTTTGAACCACTTCCCGATGTCTGATTGAGCTGAAATTTTGTATACCTGCGTAACTTCGGTGATAATGCAATAATAAGATATAACCTGACGCTGCACCCAGGATTATCTCCTCACTAGGGAACTCTTCAACGGTTAGTAGCACGATCACGAAATTTTTATGATAGATGAATTTTGATAATTCGACACGATATTTATCATGAACTGCTGCTGCAGCCAGCATTGTCTCCTTACGAGGGAACTCTTTAACGGTTAGTAGCATGGACTTGAAAATAAAACGTTTCACCGTTTTATTTAAATTCAATTTTGCTTGCTAAACATGATCTTCACCATAGACTGCTGCTGCAGACAGGTCTTCTCACGATGGAACTCCTCAATGGCCGTAATAGCATGATCATGAAAGTTTGAATACGAGATTAAAAAGCATTTTTAATCGAAACTTATTATTAATACCTACATCGTACTTATTTCTCGCTACTAGTAGGTCTTGAAATTTAATAAATATTTAAAAAATAGGTATACATATAATCTTTAAAATATAGGTCTACCTATGTCTTTTGTATAATAGTGTTCGGTTCGCATTTCCATTTTATTTTTGTTTCAGCTCAAAGCATTTACCACACCGTTAAAAGAAACAATAAATGATTAAAAAACAAAAATTATAAAAAGAAAATTATTAGAGTAAGTAATTTGTAAATCATACTGAATAATAAAACTATTTAACAAATGTTTTGTTTAATTTGTCTTAACTTATTGTGACAACCCTACCAAAATAGGTAACAATTTTTCACGTTCTTAAGAAGCTTTGCCTCTGTTCCGTTTGTCTACTCATGTGGTTTAGAGGACTCCTACGATAACATTGATTGATGTTCGATATGGTACGGAAACGTATCTAGTGGATGTGTATAGCTTTGTTGGTCTAGTGTTTCCTGAGTCCTATGAGGAAGTTTTATATTTCTGTTCCCCACAAGAAATCAACAAAATGTTTTTATGTAATAGTCTGTTAGATAGATCAATTGGTTTCTTACCGCAGCTTATTAGGTACCTACTATCGATATTTAATAACCTGTGCAAGCTACTGAAAAAAGTGTAATAAAACCTAGTGAAGGATGCGGGCAGCGCAGGACCTATCGATGTGGCAATGCTTGGGAGTCTATGTGGACACAAAATACTGGTTTAGTCTGGGTTGGTCTGGTTTTGGTTGATGATAATAATTTTGGTTTTATATGTTCCAGGGAGCGAGATGGATGAAGACGAGCTGGTCAGCCCATCCGAAGACAGCAATGATTCGTGGACGACGGCCGAGGAGTACAGCTCCGAGTTCATTCTGCGATATGGCGTCAAGTAAGTGCTGGCAGCATCAGTCACTGAACAATATAGAAATTAAAAAGATTACTACAGGAGTCGCGATTACCACGTAGCACTGTGTTTTAGAAGCCCATTTTTCGGACATCCCATTTTTATTAAAAAATCTAGTAGATATAATATAATCATATTTCGCTAAATGTTTAGTTTGTGGATTTTTTTTGAAAATCGTCGAACTGCTAGTACACAGGACGTACTTAATTTATGCCATTGTATAGATAATTTAATGCAGATTAATTCTGTACTTTTCAAAAATTGATTTAATGCAATGAATTGATTGATTTGATGCAATTTAATGATAGGAAAATACATCACACCTATATCACACTAATATTATAAAGGCGAAAGTTTGTGAGTGTGTGTGTTTATATGTTTGTTACTTCTTCACGCTCAAACCGCTGAACCGATTTAGATGAAATTTGGTATAGAGATAGTTTGAGTCCCGGAAAAGGACATAGGATAGTTTTTATCCCGATATTCCCACGGGATCGAAACTTATGCGGGTGAAACCGCGGGGCGCTGCTAGTAATTAATAAAAAAAACTAACTAACATAGGTAATGTCTATCTATGTAAGTATATCTATGGTTTTTGAGTTTTGGATTTTCCAAAATTTTTTTTGACTTCGTAATTAATTGCACCAAGTTTCTGACTATACTTAGTACAAAATATCACAAGATCAATCAGATCTGTATGTTTTAACTTGCATGCTTTAGTCCTCTGGTGTTTTTGTGGACAGGTAACTGTTTATCTCACATACAAATCATCACTCAATTACACACTGTGTTAATAATAAATTAAAAAGTTTTGTCGTTTTTTGTATGACTATAGTAGGCGACACCGGAACAAGAAAAACTTCAAGCAGTGAATCGATCCTCAAACAACTTTTCTTCAGTCAGCATTTTCATACTTTCATATCCACCTTGTATGATAAATATGATAATCCAAGCTGTTAGTTGCAACATTTCGAGCAAGTTTGATAGCGCAGTATTAATGGCAAGTGGTTGTCATAATATCTAGAAAAAAGGATCATATTTAAAATGAATGTTTCTTGTTCAGAATGAACGCTAGCGCGTCATCTGGGGCTCTCGGCCCCGCTGCCCAAGAGAAACCCTTTGCCTGTCCAGTGCCCGGCTGTAAGAAACGATACAAAAATGTTAATGGCATCAAATATCACTCGAAGAATGGACACAAGAAGGACGGGAAGTGAGTATATTGATATTTTTTGTAACCGGAAAATCACGATTAGAACATTAGCCTGAACTGCCGCACACGTTGCAAATCCTAAGTTTAAAAACACTGGATAGGTTAGGTTACACAAGGTGTTCTTCATTGAAATAGCTGAAAAACTTTAGATTTTCACTTACATGATGAATGACCCCTTTAAAACTACTTAAAATTTACTCCAGTATTCTTCAAAAAGTAACGCAGATGTCATCAGAAGTGTAGGTATAGGTATGTTACAATTACAACTAGATATATTACAACGACCACGAAAATAAAATCTGCATTCTCCCTACTTTTTGTCGAGTTACGCGAACGTAAAAGTATGAAGCAGCCAATTTTCAGGTTTTCAGCTACATATTTCAATAACACCTTGTATAGATTATCTTTCTTTTTAACCGACGAAAAAACGGAGGAGGTTCTCAAGTCGACGCGTATTTTTTTTTTAATGTATGATCACGCATAACTTTTTACGCAGTAGTCCGATTTTGATAATTCTTTTTTTATTGGATAGGGTACCTCGAAGTTGGTCCCATATAAATTTGGAAAAAAAAAATCCTACCCTAAGGGTGGGAAAATAGGGGTGATTTATTGTTCATTCACAGATTGGTATTACAATTAAATAAAAAGGCCTACCCATGTTGGTATATAAAGCCTGTTTTTTTAAAGTATTTATATTATACAACAAATAATAGTTAAACTGGGATTAAACAGTAATTAGCTAAAGTAAGGTAGGTAGCTATTTTAAAAGTAATAAAAATTAAGCATGTAATTATTAAATTATAGCCACAAAAAATTATAAAATAAAAACTTTTTAACAAAAAAATTAAACCGCCGAAAAAACTGAAAAGCAAAAAATAATAAACCTTTTTATTTAACCTTCCGACTCAAAATTACTTAGGCATTAAGTTTAAATAAATTTTTTTTTAAGTATTATTTTTTGCTTTTCAGTTTTTTCGGCGGTTTAATTTTTTTGTTAAAAAGTTTTGTTAGACAGAATACTCTGTTAATTGAACTAAGATGCGACCTATTCAACTGGAACTGCTAGCATTAAGTATTAACGTCAAACGTCAACTCCTGCTGAACTTCCGACCTTTTTCCGTGTGGTAGTGAAATCAATAATGGACGTTTGCCTAGTCTAAAACTAAACGACGGTTTGGAGTAGGTCGATATCTCGATACTTTTCATTGTCACTTATAGGTACTTATGCAAAAAGCGAAATAATGCCGATTTACATTTTTTTTACTTATTCAGAATGCCTTAACAATTACGACCTCATTACAGCTTGTATTATTAATCGATTGATGTTGTGACCTACTTTTGAGCACACGCATAATGGCATGCAACGCTTATTTTGGTTGGGTTATACTCATACACGCTATCAAGAATTTATAACTCCAACTAGATTTGATTAATTCACCTACCCATTAATCGATGAATCGGTGAGCTGAGGGGTAATTGCGTAACACACTAACATTAGCAATGGCTTTCAATTTGACAGGTCAACAACATTCATTGCGTTATTTACGTTGTTGAGCAGGAAATTTTTTCGAACATAATGACGCAACGGATTAGCAATATTATCGTCGGTCGAATCACGAAAAGGCGTAACTGTGTTTTGGTAAATTTTACAGCAGAGTAATTTTTATGAAATCGTCACGTCATGTACTGTCATAACTTTATGTCTTATGATTTAATGTGCTTGGTATGATATTTATGTAAATATGTAGCTAAGACTGATTATATATTTAACCATAGTTTCAGTGTACTGTAGTTAATTATAAGGATATTTATATTTTTTTGGAAAAAGTTTCACTTACGCCTTTTCGTGATGTACCCCTAATATCAGTAATTTTACTTACGCCCAGGTAGGTATTCGTTTAAGTGAAATTAAAAACATCGGTATGCATAAAAAAAATAACTTTATTTAAAGATAACTGAAAAGAATCACCAAATAATATTAATAGGTACAAGAACTTAAATAATATTCTGTTTTAATTAATATTGCTGTTCATTTTCTTTTTATTTTAACCGTGAGGAAGATTTTCATAATAAATAACATGTTCTCTATTTCTTATTATTGGTGTATCTCCACTGCACATTTTCATGAGGTCTTCATATTTGTCTTTTGAAATTTTATTGGTATATGGCGAAATGTGTTCTTTACTTGTATGTAGCAAAGACTTGGCTTCCTTGTATTTGTTTTTTCTTTGTGATTGTGACCTTTCTGTTTCTCTGGAGGCTCCATCTACTACATAATCTTCGGGGGCTAAATCAGCTTGTTGTTGTAGGTACTTGTCCTAAAATGCTCGGCGATGGATTGCGTGAATCAGATAACGTTATGGTTGCATCAGAATCGTAGGAAACATTTTCCATACCATGAATATAGAAATCAGACAACGAGTAATTCATCGGGCTTGCACTTCTTATAGCATGATAAGCACAAGATTGCACTTCAAGCAGCGACTCAAAATGAACATCGCACAATAAACAGGCACATTCAAAGCAGGTAGTCAAAATAGGGTTAGTGCAGTCGGCAAACTCACATGTCTGGTCTACTTCATTTAGGTTACTTTCAAGTAAAGCAGGATGTTTTTCACAGGTAGATAAATCGTTGACAAAATGGTCATAGCAAAGTAGGCATGAACAGCGATGGCAGGCACTAAACACCTCCTCTGAGCAAATTGAAAACTGACAGTATTTCTGGTGTTCATGCCTTGTAGCTATATACATCTCATCAATGTATGTGTCAAAAGGATTATATTCCACACCATTCAAAGCTGTTTCATAGCGGTTGTGCCCATTTTCTGGTAAAGATGTCTTACTAGCCAAATGATTAGAACAGGGAGATTCATGTTCGTAATGTTCAGTGCACAAGAAAGAAGTACATTTGGTACAGGTGCTCAAAATAGGATTATGACAATTAACGTACTCACAGCAATTTTTTACATCTTCCATGCAGTTTTCAGAGGCATGAAATGAAAGTGGTTCATCTTCAGATGAAGAGGATTCTAATGCTTCTATAACAGTTACTGTACCATACCACCATTTTCGTTCATATAACATTTTTACCTTTGTACCAACCGTAATCTTTTAACCTTTTCGAACAGCCAATAATTCTCGTGTATTGACAACATTTTGAGTTCCATCCTTCCATTTCACCAATACGTCCATTGTTTACGAATTTCGCCCTCCGAAAAGCAGAAAAGACTGTAAAAATAACAATAATTTATTGTTACAAAATATGTTATTTATTCATATAAACCGAGTAAACACAACTTTCAAGTAATCATGCTATCACTACAACTATTTTTTATAAATAATCTAGTCAAAAAAATAATCTAGAAACAAAAAAGTTAACTTTCGTCAAAATTGTAACCTAAAATTTTCTGTTTTATGTAAATGCAGCTTAATATAATTATCAAACAACTTACTTTACCTTGTGACTTGTACAAAAAACACTCGCTATTAACTTTTTAACTGCGCACAAATTCACTTTTAACACGATAAATTAATTATTTTAAGCTCCCGTAAACAAACACTGCAGCTTAGTATTTACACGGCGACGAATGACAGAAACGAGTTTCGACAGGTCTTGATTTCACTCGCGCCAAATTTTGTTACGCCTTTTCGTGAAAAAACATAATATGTATGAACAGGCGTAACTAGCAATATGTCCCTTCGTGATTTTTTGAATTAAAAAGAAAAGTAGATAGGGCTCTTCGCAACGGTTTATAAGTGCAATTCCATTGCAGTTTTGGTTACGCCTTTTCGTGACATACTGAAACTTGACCTATAAATGTCAATGGTGCTAATATCTCAAAATCTAAAATTTTGTTGGATACGCCCTTTCGTTATTCGACCGACGATATCCTTCAAAAAGATTCGGATTCAGATTGATAGTGTGACGTCATATTACTGTCCAAGAATAATCAATGCGTTTACTTTCATTAGAAAATACCCGGCCTTGTCGAACCCAGAACAGTACAATAAAAAGATTTTACCTGGCCCCAAGAAACGCCTTTCTGCCCAAGAATATTTCTGGAAGAAATGGGTACAACTCAACATGTGTAATAAAATTGTAGTTAGAAGTTTATACAGGGTGTCAGGGACATCGATGCGCAATCTGTTACCATGGATTCAGTACATGATTTTGAACACCCCTGTCTGCATTGAAATTTTTCGTCGGTTAAAAAAAAATAGCTTTTTCATACATTTTGACCGCGTAGGCACTTTTCTATGAAACATTAGATTATTTTTTTTTTGATAATCGACTATAATTTTCTACGCTAGTACGGTCTACAATCATGTGCTGAATTCATAGTTTCAGTTTACGAGTCGACCTGCCACCGTGTAGAGAGTGCAAGCACTTTTAAGCTTTTTTAAATCCCCTGTAACTGTAGAGTTGTTGTGTTGTAGCTTGGCAATAACGGGCTTGACCCACCTACATTTTTGGACAGATTCTAGCATTCTTCATTAAAAAAACGGAAATAAATCAGCATCATCGTGTTCCTCAACATTTTCACTGATGATAAACGGTACATAATTTTTTTTGTTAGGGTACTAAGAGATATTAGGGAAAGGGCAATGACCCCTATTGCCATGCTCAAACGCAACAACTATAGTAGGAAAAAAATAGTCACCTTCTAATATTTACCCGTATTATGTACCTAATAGATATTACCTACTCCTATTCGAACTCGATAATTGTATTGATAATTAATGTAAATTTATTCTCAAACGTTTAGTCATCTGTGGTCGCCTTATCGGACTGTGATGAATGTAATTAGAGCATAATGTGTATACATCAACAGTATTATATGAGTCGGGTGATATTTTCCAGGGTAAAAAAGGCGTACAGATGCCAGTGCGGCAAAAGCTACAAAACGGCACAAGGGCTTAAGAGTCACTCGATATCGCAGCACATCGCCGCGTCAACTTTGGAGGGGGGGCATAAGTTGCACGCGCCCAAGATGCCCGGGCTCGTTGTCACGAGCTCGCCCGCACACTCGCGCACGCTCAACTTGCTGGATACTGTCGATGGTAATAAGCTAGTCCGTATCTACGACACTATTAAGACCAAGGACCTGCCGGCCTTCACTATTCCCAAGCATAGCCTGTCCGGCGTGAGCGTGGTGAGCGCTGGGCTCCTGACTCCGGCTTCCACACCGGGCTCCAGCCCTGTCGACAAGCTCAAGTTCGAGCGCTCGCCCAAGGTCACCGTGCAGACCGCGCACCTGCCTCACCTCACCTCCATCTACACAGACGCGACCGACTAAACCGGCCAGCGACAACCAAACGAATTTAAGTCACTAGTATAGTTTACACATGCAGTTCCTATAAAAAAATGTGAAAAAAAAATGTTCATTTTCATCAAATGATTTTATTAATTTATTAACTCTCATTATATGAAGGTGTTCACGTATATCGTCGATTGAGCTTGTGTATGCTTTTAATTTATCATTTGTTGCACAAATTATTCCCATCGCACCTTCGTCTAAAGAGGTAAAACGATTGTTTCTCAAAGACATAGGAGAGTTATTTATTTGTTTTTGTTTGTTTGAGATTTTTTATGTTGATTAGTGCGTATTTATAAGTTATTGGAACGCTAATTTTTTTTAGTATTTTTTTATTAATTACAAGGAGATGCGGTGGAGCCAATAGTTAATTTAATTGGTGTATTTAATTTTGTTTGTCAATCAATCTTTTTAAATGTTAATATTGTATTTGGAAGTTACTACTATACTATTAATATACCTAAAATATTGTCATAATTGCTGACCATGTAATAGTGTTGGTCTCCGCTGTATCTCGCGTACCGCGACGGCTGTGTAACTTGTCGTGTTAGTCTCATGTATACGTATCTTGCGCACGACAGGCTGTACAAATATATATGTAACGTAATCGTCAAGTGTATGAGGAACGATTTTATTTTAATAAGTGTCTTCCCCGCTCGATTATTATATAAAAAATTCTGTGATCTCTATGCGGGGATTCTGATGATTGTACTCTATATGTAATACTTCTACGTGTACGTCATATATGTATGACATCCCTTCGTATCTCTTCGTGCCATTATTTCTAACATTGTGTACTTAATCGTATAATTCACGCGAAACGCTTACGTTCATATGGTTTCTCATAAGATTTCACTATGTTAGATTTTGTAAATTAAGAGAAAAACAAAGAAAAAATAGCGTTCACCTAAGTATCTTTCAAAGCTAGAATAAAGGTCATACTCGTAAATGTGATATGGTATTTAGAAAAAAAAAAGTAAAAAAAAAGTGCTTATAAGCGTACACGTATTAAAAATACCTAGGTGTTAAGGCTGGCAATGTTTGTTCATTATCTGTTTGGTAAAAGTGCGTTTAGATGTGTCTCGGTTTAGGTGCCTTTTCGATTTTGTTTTCCGATTGTTTGTTTTGTTTCGCGGTGTAAGTACTGATAGTTTTGTTTTGCTCGGAACACTAGGATAATGTAGATTCCCACTGTGGAACTCGTTTGTGTCTGATTACGTGTATGTAGATGTACTCCACGAAATGTAGGTATAGGTGTTCATTGTTTAGTATCTCCCACTATTGAACTGCCGGTTCACAAAAAGGAGCTTATTTTAGAGTAACGTTGCTACGATCAGGCGTATCTGCATAAATGCTAGTTTTTCTTTTACTTGCCATATCGCTTAACAAAGATTAATACGTAATAATAGAATAAATAACTGCTTTAACATGTTCCTAATATGTATGCTTTGGTAAGGAAAACTACAACAAAAAATATGAACCTGAAACTCTTTTCAGGATTGCAAAAGTCTTTATTTCAGAAATGATACGTAATCGTAGCAAACGTTTGTAAGACATTTAGTAAGATAGGAACTATAATACCCTCTCAAGTATTTCTTCGATTGGAAAAAATGTTTGGTTGGTAAGCTAGGAAAAAACGGTTGAGGTGCTACCAAAAATAGTGATTTGGCGCGTAGACTATGAATGATGTAAAATAAGTATAATATGTATGTATGATATCTGTTCCAAAGCGAAATTATATCTAAAGATAGTTGTACGGTCACGGTGCTTAACGGGTAAAAAGTGTGATATTTGGATTAAAAAAAAGTATGTTATAGTGTGACTACCAAAGAAACGACATTTCAAACTACGGTAAGTATTTATTATACTCTGTTTTACAAAACAACTTTCTCTCTCTTATGAAGAACACAATTTAAAACATAACTTGCTTAATCAAAGTGGGATTGTTTGCAATAATAATAAAGAAAAATCTTTTTATTTATTTTATGCCTTTCCTACAGGAGCCCCTATTTTGTTTGTTATACATAAAACAATTTAAAAATGTCGTATTTGATCGTGGGTACGGGGAAAATATGGGGGTTGGAAACACTGAATCCAAATAATGTGACAAAACTCCAATTGTAAACCCCACCCTATCCCTAAATTAAATGTTAACTGCGCCCATGAATGTGATTATTATGATATGACTGGGGATTAAAAGGCTGTAAAGTAGAAGATTTTTGCGTAACGATTAGATTATTGCCCGCCAATCCGCCATATTGCGGGAGATTGGGAAACTAACGCGTCGGTTACATCCAAATTACTGTACTATTCGACCAAAAAAAAACTGGACACTTGTCACTCGTTAAAAAAACGCAATTCCTTGCTGTGTTATCGGCGTTGATGTTTTTATGTAGAAAAATTTAATAAAACATTATTTTTCTACCGAAAAAAATCAACCCTTTATGTCATCAATATTTTTTATGGCTGACTGACAGTTATCTAGTTTTCTTGGTGAAGTAGTATATCCAAATTATTGTATCGCTATCCGCTAAGTTAGGTATAGTATGTGTTGTGCCACATGCCGATGTATGAGGCATGTTAATATTAGTGACGATTTACGGAGAGGGGAGCAAGTATCTCATTTTTTGTACCCCAAAAAAAATGTATTTATACCCCAGATTTTAAATGGAAATGTGTGGTCCTACCCGAATTATTACTCATTGAATTGAGTATCCAATTTTATTTACATGATTATGGTCCGTCCTCACTAAAAGTACCTTTTCTGTACATTTTTTAACCTGTTTATTTGTTACAAAGTGCCCTTTAGTTTACGAAATTATTCGTTTCACTATATGTGCATAGTTTTAATGGAAACGTATTTAATCGTATGTAAATGGACTGGAAGTGTCCTGGTTATATTTATCGTCGATTTGCTTGGAAGCTACTGCGCTGGCTTCGTAAAATTAGCTTTGTGTAGACCACTGGATGTGTCATTGTATTGGGTTAATAATTAACTAATTAGTTAATGCACTGTTGGGTAGATCTAGCGTATGATGAACGCTGTCTAATTTTATGTATGTTATGTGGATTTTTTACCGTCGTATGATATGCTCATTTTATTATAATATATTCGGTATAGTTTCAATGAACATAGTCATGTTTTATTTAAGACTGATAGTTGGATTATAGAATATTGTCTCCTTAATTTATTTAGTGTGCATTCGTAGAAAGACATTTTGTATTGTAAGGAGGATTTCAGTGTAAATGAAAAAGTATAACAGATAACCATTTTAAAATGTTGATATAGAATTGTGCCGACTGTGTGCCGAATAATAATGGTTATGCTACAACATTACACGGAAATAAAAAACAGTTTGGTGTATACGTTTTTATTTTATTTGTTTCGGGACTGAGAATTTATCCTAACTAAAAGTTAAATCTATTCTAATTAAAATAATATTGTCTAAAAGACTTGGTGAATAGTCGGCACACTTCTACAGACGTAACTAAGAGGCATGCAATGCCTCTAACGTAGGTTTTGAAATTTATTTATAAACTAATTGTTGTCTAGTCTCCAAGAGTAATTGAAAGTTGATAATTAATTATCAAAGAGATTGAGATCTGTGTGTGTCAATTAAAAGAAATGACCAATTTTAAAAGTTGTTGATTAGGATGGTTAAAAAAATTGAAGGAATTTTGTAAAATTGATAATTGTGCACAGAGTAAAACGCGTGTTGATGATTTCCTCTATGTTATTATTATTTGACAGCTCAAGAAGTTTTCCATTCATTTTACTATTTGTCGATTTTTTTTCGACATTTGATTTTGTTCAACGATTGTATTTATCCGTTAATGGTTGTGAATAATGTATATATATTGTATGGTCGGTGAAGCCGCTTTGTCTGTATGCTAGTGCAGCGACACCGTCGGACATAGTCCTTTATTATATTACACCGTGATGACAAATTGGCCTTATTAACGACATGCATGTTTCAATTATTTCTGCTTCTGATAATAAGCTTAAATAGTTGATGGAACTGCAGTTAAAATTATTGATAATCACGTAGACTTAGATCGGTGTCGCTACACTTTGATTTTCACAGCTCTTTATGGTTGATTCAGTGTTGCTTACTTATAAAATAAGCATTTTGCATAAGCCGACATAGTTCACCGAATTATTCCGTATATCTACCCCAAAAAATCCACTCTAAGGTAACCTAAGGTACGCAGAAACGTATGTCCAAGAATCGATTGGTGGATAAACGGAATAACTGAGCTCACCGACTGTCACCGATTCAATAAACATAATATAAAATAAACATTGATGTTATGTAACCTCTTATATGTATTTCTCAATTCAAGATTTAAAAATCCCTTTGACTTTTCCCTTTCCCTTTGATTGGTAACTTTATGATGGCTATTTGTGAAATAATTTGCAAAGTTAAGTGTCTGTAATCTTTATATAATCTACATGTAATAAACCCTGTTCTATTTTATGCAAGATTAGTGCAGTCAAAGGGTTAATATCATTCTGATATCAATATAAATGTTGTCTTTCAAGTATTTCATATCGAATTGGGAATCGTAAGTCTGTTATTATCAATACTACCTGTGCGTAAACGCTTACTATGTAACAGTTGTGTCAATGTATTAAGGCGAAAGCGGCAGGGGTAGCCCGCGAAATTGTTTATTTTTTTTTACGTGTTTTGCAATTTGCAGGCCAGTATCAGGTTGTATGTTGATCTAAATATGATTCGCAGCCGTAACAAATATTTATGGAAATACTATCGTAAAAATCATTAATACAACTCTCTACCCTATTGAATGACTTTCATGAAATCATGACATTTGAGGCCAATATTGGTGATTCTAAAATTGTGTAATCATATTCAACATACCTCACACTGACATGCAGATTGCAAAAACGTAAGACCTTGTCCAAAAAGGGCGAATCCAACGCGAATCTCTTGAGATTCGTGGCTTTAAATTCGCGCGATGCTTGTGGACGGCAATATATTGGTGACCAGCAAAGCTATCACTACTACTCGATACGATTCCTTACTGTATCAAATAGGCTCAAATCACACCGAGATGGAAGCGAAGAGGCGAGCAGTTTCAGTGTCGTATAATTTTAAACTTTATCCTTATTACTATAATACATAGTATTACTTGAGAAACTTGAAAGGTCGCGCGGCCGCCCGCGGCGCCGCGTGCACTCCGACGACTCAAGTTTCTCAAGCGATAATATGTATTATAATAATGAAGATAAAGTTTAAAATTATATGACACTGAAACTGCTCGCCGCTTCGCTGCCATCTCGGTGTGATTTGAGCCATATCAATCAATATTATCGTGGAGTCCTCAAAAAGCTATTCAACTCCAAAACGCGAAAAGAATCATGGCGAGAACCTTACATTAATTTGTACAAAAAAAAAGAGTTCATTCAGAGGGTTCAAATTATTTTCCAATGATAAGAATACATTACCAGGAGTAGATTGATATCATCATCATTTCAGCCGAAAGACGTCCACTGCTGGACATTCCAGAACCTTTCGGCCCCATCGGCCATCTGTTCTGCGAGCAATGTGCCCTGCCCACTGCCACATAAGTTTGGCAATTCTTCGGGCTATGTCGGTTACCTTGGTTCTACTGCGGGGTATCTTCATTTCTGATTCGATAACACAGGGAAACTCCAAGCAGCGCCCTCTCCATTGCCCTTTGGGTGACTTTCAGCCTTCTAAGAAGGCCCATTGTGAGCAACCACGTTTCAGTGCCATATGTCATCACTGGCAACACGCACTAATCAAAGACTTTCATCTTGAGACACTGCGGTATGTGGGACGAGAAGATATTGCGAAGCTTCCCGAACGCTGCCCAGCCTCTTTCTCGAAGTTGGACCTAACTGAACAGTTTGTCTTAGGTAAATATACTTGTCCACGACTTCGAGTGTAGCGTCTCCGATCTTTATGAGACTGGGTGTTACATGGGCATTTGACATGACCTTCGTTTTGTCAATGTTCATTTTCAGACCCACCCTTTAGGACGCTCTACTGAGGTCATCGAGCATTGTACTGGCGTCCTCCATAGTCTCAGCCATGACTACGATATCGTCGGCAAACCGAAGATGAGTTATGTACTCGCCATTGATGTTAATGCCAGCCCTATTACCAGAACCTTGAAGACATCCTCCAGAGCAACGGTGAACAGTTTCGGAGAGATAACGTCTCCCTGTCTCACATTGATATACTAATCATATTTTTAAAACCCCGCATAATTAAAATGTTTCGAAATAAAATATTACTTTTTGGTTTCATCTCGTTGCCATTATGTGTTTATTAAAAAAATAAAAATGGACAGTATTTGACATTCAGTCAAACCCCGTCCCCTAAATATTTAAATAGCTACATTTGCCCTCGGCGTACTTAGTCACAAGGGCAAGGAAACGTAACCATAATGAGAAGAGTGAGCTCACACATTATTAAATAGCGTTTCTATGACAATCAAGTGTAGATCAGAGGTGTCAAAACGAATCAGAAATGCAACTATATTTTAACGCGGTAGGGCGAATCTAAAGATTAACCCCCTTATTCATAAAACTTATCAAACCTATTTTAGTTAAAATGGGGTTTGTCTCTTTCTTACACACAGAAATGACAACGTGACAGATAAAGACAAACGTTCTATATACCTATTTTAGCTAAAATAGAGATAAAATAGGATTATGAATAAGGGGGTAAATCTTTGCCACTGCTGTTTACAGTTTTACACTGACAACCGCCGTTTCGTTCTGAAATTATGAGCTCCTCGTTAAACTATTTACTTTGAATATTATGTTGTTCTTGCGGGGTTATAAAAATATTGTAAATGCCTGAAGATACTCTTTAGGCACCCAAGAGTATAAGAATTAGAATTCCAACTTCTCTAAACGTCTCTATTTTTTTGTACAAATCCTGCCACGATTCTTTTGTCAGTTTAATCAAATAAACGGCCTCTATTCTTTCGACAGCTGTTTGCTGTCGGGGGCAAGGCCAATCAGGTTATCAAAATGTGTATCGTATTTTCGATACGATAGCCTGTCGGATGGTTGTGAATAGCTATACAGAACCTAGCCAACGCGCGTATGAATTTCCAATTCGCGGGCTACCTTACCGCACGACTCATGTAATGCGTACATACGTGATTATTGTTTCCATCTTGTCTTGATAATAAAAGTAAACAGCAACCATTGATAACTTGTTTTATTTGAATATATACTCGTAATATGGCTATACTTTTACAAGCTTATTGAGAATCTTTTGTTATAAATACTAAATACATACCTATTATATTAGTGACTTTAATAAATAATAATTAGATACAGTCTATATCTGAAGACGCCATTCTTCGTATAACTTTGTAAAACAATAAAACTACAATAAGACTGTCTGCCTAGGACAATAATTATATAGTTCTGCACAAATATTTAAAAACCAAACGAACCACAAAATTGACTTACTGAAATCGAAATGCAGCCAGTCCGGATATATTTCGAATTTAAACATAGTATAAAGAGGCTTGCCGAATTATTCCTCGTAGATACACTTTCCTTGTAGAGACACTTTCCCCCTATTATTATATTACATAGGACATAGACATAGATAACTAGCCACATGTGGGCGTAATACACACATCGGCATACGAGTGCTACAGGGATTTTTTGGCGCCTGAATGACATTAACAGGGGGGCGTTGTTGGTAAACATTTGTGAAATTGTCACACAAATTTTATTGATAAAACAAGATGGCGGCGTTAGTTCCGATTTTCGCCACGCGCCAAGAGAACCTTGTACCCACAAGCGAGATGTCCGACGTACCCGAAAATGTCAAATTTTCCCAATCAACTTTGAACCTTATGCTTTAGCGATAAAGTTGAAAATCTATTAAAGAAATTTGACAGGTTGTAGTTGCTTGATATGCTGGCGTCTGTACATACATAATTATTATAATTTCAGTCTATTATAACTATCTATAGTTCACTTTTTGGTCGGTAGTTTTTCAAGCAGTGACGCGATCTTGGCGCGTTTTATAGACTCTTCCAACGGACATTTGTTCTGCACGAAGAGAAGAGCACTTTCGTCTTTCTGCTCAAATGCTACTTCTGCTGCTTCCTCGTAGAAACTGAAAGATAATTTAAGTAATATAAAACCAGTAAAATGTTTATCAAATTGACTACCAACATATATTGTCCGCATATTCGAATCACAATTGTTATTCTTTGATGTTTGTTAGTTGTAGAGAATGGCTTTATCACGACAAAATTTCGTAGTATGTTGAAAAACAATTAATTTCCCTGACTTTATCTTCTTCCTCTTCGCCGTGAGGCACACAATACTAAAGTTTTTTTTTCTGTTTGTTTTTGTGTGAATATTGTGTCTAATAAACTTATTTTCTTTCTTTCGCTGGCACAACAGTTATTCTAATTTTGTTGGCCCAAAACTTCGCCACTTCTACAGCGTTATCGGTGGCACCGCAGCGATCACTTTGGCTGCATGTTTTGGGGCACAGAGGGCAGGAAAGGAGGACATCCACACCCTGCCGCCGTTCCATGCTGCTGCCACACATCAATGAGACTTACCCAGCTTTAACATAATATTTGACTTTAATATCGTCGCTGCACCGCGGCAGGTATTTCAGCGCTTCATCTTGCTTGCAGTACTTTAGACACGCGTCCACAAACGGTTCGTAACCGACGGGAGATTTCTTGGATTTCGAGAATTTTTCTAGTTCTGTCCAGTCGTCTTTGTCGGCTAATGTTAGGATACGCAGCCACCAGTATCTGTAATGAAATTATGTTTATTTCTGTATCTTCTAAGACAGTATAAAGGTATGATTCCGATCTCGGCAGCACGCAGCAGTGCTGCCGCGGCAGTGCGGTCGCAGCACTACTGGTCCTCATACATTTTCTATGGGTTCATATGAGATTACATTCCGAGCACGGCAGCAATGCTGCGCGACATTTCTGCGCCACATTGCTGCTGTGCTCGGAATGTAATCCAAACTAATATCCAAACTTCCAAACTAATATTATAAATGCGAAAGTAACTCTGTCTGTCTGTCTGTCTTTTCTTCACGCCTAAACTACTGAACCGATTTAGATGAAATTTGGTATAGAGATAGTTTGAGTCCCGGGGAAGGACATAGGATAGTTTTTATCCCGATATTCCCACGGGATCGACACATATGCGGGTGAAACCGCGGGGCGCAGCTAGTCTCATATAAGCCCATAGACAATGTATGAGGACCAGTAGTGCTGCGACCGCACTGCCGCGGCAGCACTGCTGCGTGCTGCCGAGATCGGAATCATACCTTTACACGTCGGCTTTCGGTCAATATTTTAAAAATAGACGGCGCCATGTAAAGAGGATTTTGGGTCGTTTTTTGTAGCTTGTGTCGTGTTTATTAAGTAACTATGTAAAGATTATTAAAGAGCAGCAGCTATTTCCCGTGAACGGTTGATTTACATCATCAGAAATATTCTAAGACACATTTTAGACTTCGGTCTGAACATACATATATCCGAATCGCACAAACATAATTATGCTATACAGAATATTTTTTTATGTATTGCGCAAATTTTCACAGGATGTTCTACTCATGAATATGAACAACTTTCACTATGGGTTCAAGTCTGAAATCCCGAAAAAAAAAATCTGCTGTTTCATATATTTTGGTCGAGTAGGTATTGAACTTTTGTTTGAAACAGCAGATATTTTTTTCGGGATTTCAGAGTTCGTCCCATAGTGAAAGTTGATCATATTCATGGGTAGAACACTCTGTGAAAATGTGCGCACTGCTTAAAAAAATATCCTGTATATATGGCTTGTTTCATTGCCCCCGGATAAGTTCCATTTTATTTGTCTAATAGACAAATAAAGAACTTTAAACTCTTGTCCTGATCTAACTGTTTTCTCGCTCATGAAGAAGATTGTAGGACGTTACAATAGAGTTTTCGCCGGTGGTAAACAGTCGGCGATCAACTATTAATATACATAATATTATGTATCTTTTTTACTCACACAGGATCTACATCTATTGTAAGTTTCTTGAGCGAGAAAATAGTCGATAGCTGCTTTCTCGTCGGCAGTGGGGCAGATGCCTAACTTGTATTTCACGTATAAAAACTTTCACGGTGCAAATCGTAAATACTATTTACCTTCTATCTGGCATCCTGTACTCCGAGCGCAGTTTGTCAGCCAACTTGACCTCTCCCTGGTCCAGCAGTTTCCTCACTGTGTCCTGTAGAGATAAGCCTACGAAGCTGCTGCCGTACGTCTCTTGTAGGCTCGACTGTTGCTTGCAGAGCTTGCGTGCGTCTTCGCATATTGATACACCTGAAGATGACGAATGTTATGAATGTGAAAAAATCTAAGTAGCTTCTGACAAAAGGCAGCCTGCCTCAGGGTACTTCCCACTTCCCTCCCCAATCCCATAGTTACTCTTAACTACACTGTATTTAAGATCAATTAAATGATTTTGCCAAGGACATAGGCATTAAGATCTAATAGAATAGAATAGAATAGAATAAACTTTATTTCGGACAACATCAATAATCCATATAGTGTTAGTATTAAAAAGTTATTGCCTAGTGTTAGTAAAAATCAACCTCCGCACAAACTGTTGTATAATCGGAGAGCCGAAGCTCTCGGCTACAGTTTTCAGGATGCTGTTATGACTACCCCTCACTCTCCTCAGAAGCGACGCCGTTTTTTTGCGCACAAGTGCATAGAAGCCGTCGGTGCGGGCTTGCGCAAACATGTTCGACGCGCTACAGTAACAAGGCAGCCCCAACAACATCCTGAAAGCATTATTATATTGGACGCGCAGGACATCCAGCGATCTCTTAGCATAATTGACCCATAGACTGCCCGTGTACAAACTTTGGCAATAAGCCTTGAAAAGTGTTACTTTTACTTGGTTTGTACACCGCGCAAATCTACGGGACAACATATTGCTCCGGACCGCTAGAGCCCTGCGCTCCCTCTCAATGTCCACATCGTCCCTGAGGTCAGCGGCAAGACAATGCCCAAGGTATTTAAAAGTTGACACCCTCTTAATTTGTGACCCATCCATAAGCAACTCGGGCCCATCTCCACGGCGTTTGCCGCTGACCTCAAAGACCATGTACTCACATTTGCTAACATTATATTTTAATCCATGTGCGGCAGCGTAGGTCTCACACGTTTTAAGCATCTCTCTGATTGCTCCCGCCGAAGGACCCAGCAGCACCATATCATCTGCATAGCTGATGTTGTTAATTCTAACCCCATCAACACTGCATCCGACACGCATGCTGCTGAGTGCGACTATCAGGTCATCCATGTAGAGGTTGAAGAGCCTAGGAGACGTCAGACCACCCTGCCTCACTCCGCACTCCAACCTATACTGCTCAGAGACTGTATCATCCCATTTCACCTGATTGACTTGGTTACCATACCAATACTGGAATAGCCCACATATTTCCGCGGGTATACCCCTGTCTCCCATCTTTCTCCAGAGGACATCGTACGAAACAAGATCGAAAGCCTTGGAGAGATCAAGGAAACAGGCGTACACCGGCGTACCGCGATCTTTATAATATTGAACGGTATGCTTGAGGCTTAAAATAGCACTTTCAGTTGATAGTCCGGGGCGAAACCCGAACTGTGCGTCATGAAGATATATGTAATTACTTAAGCAAGAATCAAGCACACCGTCCAATACCTTTGCTATTATAGTCGCAAGAGAAATGGGACGATAGTTACCTCTGTCCGAGACGTCACCTGTCCTGTTCTTCACAATGGGAACTACGATGGTCTTCATTAAATTAGCAGGTAGGTACGCGTGACTAATACACATTGTGAAAAACATAGACAAGACTCGCGGCAAATGGACACCTGCGTGCCTCAGGTGCTCAATGCTGAGCCCATCATGCCCTGGAGATTTGCCCCTTTTCATGTTGTTAATGACTGCACATACCTGCTTGGTTGAGAAACGTATCAGAGGTTTTGCGCCAGGACTGATGGGCCCACCATCATTCACCATGGTTGAAGGACCGAGAGGGGACTGAACTTTGAAATGGTCCTTGAAACTATTAGCAATTCCCCTCTTATCACTTATCCCATCCACACATGCAGAGAGGCCAGGTTTCGCATTCAAATTACCAGTGGACTTCCAAAATTTAGCAAAATTTTTACTAGCTCGTTGTTCAGCTATCCTATCCATTACAATTTGCTCGGCATGGTTTTGACAATATTTCAGTCGACATTTAAAAACCTTTCGCTTCTCACACATTTCATCATAAACCCGGCCCGACGAAGGACGATTGTTCAGTATCCAGGTCTGAAAGCTACACCTGGCCTCGCGGTGGGCATCTCTCACATACTCATTCCACCCACATACTCGCTTACCTCGCCACTTTCCCCCCCCAGATGTCCCTCTAGATTGCCTTGCCGCCGCACATAGGATTTCTACAATCTGTTCATACAAACTGTCCAGAATAACTCTATGTTCAGCCAAACCACATGACCCAACGCTACACCTTTCAAACTCATGGGGGAAATCAACGTCTCGCAATTTACTGGTACATAGATTATGATAACTTTGCGTTTCTGACTTAGTTCTTTCACCCCAACAGACAGAATTGCGGCCCGCACCCCCAGTCACTAATTTAGGCCTCACAACTTCTAAATCGCAATCCAGATGCATCGGTAGATGATCCGAAACGTAAACATCCTCCGATACATCCACATTTGCAATAGTGTGCCAAGCTGATACAGATACCACACAGTGATCTAACCATCTCCTGCTTCCGTGCACATCACTTATGAAGGTGTAGGTACCACTATCAACCCCGCGCTTCTGTACATCAGCACAGACCCAGGATTGGTCAGCACAAAAGTTCATTAATTCTTTATAGAACAATTCTTGGGGGTGAGCGTTGAAATCACCCAATATAAACACATTCTCTATATCATAACTTGCTATGGTAGCACTAATCTCACTTAATACATCTGTAAAAGTTGGTAAGTTATCCGGACAATTTGTAGGCATGTATACAGAAAAAACAATTATAGTACGACCCTTTGACATTGCTGTAATGGCCGCTAACCGAGGACTGCTACAGTCAACAACAGAGACCTTCTCAAAAATGCCCTTCCTCCACAGAATGGCAACCCCCCCATGTGGTCTTCCTCTCAACAACCCCTCCGCAGTGTCCACGGCCGACTTACCCGTACACTCGAAGTCAGGGCTTATTGTTCCAAGCATTGGAATGTCATGGGGAAGCAGCCACGTCTCTTGTAGGGCTACTAAATCAGACCTCACACATATATCTTTAATATTATCTATGGATCGTTTAACCGACTTACAATTAAAACTAGTTAACTTAAGATATTTACTATTAATTTTTCTATCCATAAATTACGACATTAATTGACTATAACTTTAGACTCCTGAGATTTCGTTCGATACATAAAATGTACAAAACGCCTAAACACAATTCCATCAGGCCATAACTCGTTGTCTAAAAACAAGTCTGCCTTGTGTTTGGAAACATATAGTTTGTACGCATTATACTTTCTAAATGCCTTCATGTTAATCTTTTTAAGTGTTACAGTTTCACTTGTCTTGTCTTTAATATAACGAATAATGTCATCTTCACTTGCTTCTGTACTCACGTTGGAAATTAGCAACGGCACTTTGATGTCTGCTGCCCGAAATCTACCGTCCGGCGCAGTTATAGCCGTTCCCTTCCTACTATCCAACCTATTTTGTTTATAACGCTTTTTCTGCACTACCTTCCATTCAGAATCCATAGCGTCCACACCACCTACCGTTTGTTCACAACTCACATCAACACCACGCAAACCCGCACACTGTATCGTCGTTGGCGAGGCCCATGGCTCACTCGATACCGATTTATGTGATTTCGTCGTGACTACAGTAGCACGCCGTCCGCTCGTAGGGGACTGTGACATCATCGCACAGGTAGCTGATAACGAAACTGGTTCCTTGCCGCTCATAGTCGCAATTTTGCCCGTCACACACTCGATCTCACTCGCTCTCTCCTTGTCGGCCATACCCTCTCGCTCGTCCACGCGCCTACTATTCTCCGTCGCATTATTTTGTTAGAGATGCAGTTATTCACACTCTGATCAGGTGTTGATGACGCGTTCATCGCCGTCCTGCCGTTGACCTTTGGATCAGCTGTTACTTGCGAATACTTAATCGGTAAATATTGTAAGCCTATGGGGCCACTATCTAAGGTAATACTGTTTTGCAAACATGCTCCCCTTCTTTTGTTTACATTCATGCCTATGGTGTAATTGTCAACTAGCGATGCATGCTTCATATTTTCTACTTCCAGTTTAAATAGATCGAATTGTTCAGTTGTGACAGTTTTTTCTTCTAATACACTGACCTTATTTTGCAACTTTACGATGTCTTTTAGCAATCTGGTAACATCCACATGATCAAAAGAGACTGGGGGTAGTTTGTGTAACTCCTTCGCCACAAATATCGGAAAAAGCTCTGGATTAGTTACCTTCAGCAGACAAATAATATCGTCTAGGTCCCGAGAAATTTTCTTCTTGCCATCCTTTCGTCGCACAGGCATCTTCTTCCCGCTGGGTATCGACTCGAACAGCAGAGTCTTGGCTTTCACTATTTCTTCCGCCGTGAACGAGGAAGTACACAGCTGATGCACACTTTCTTCGTCCATAACGTCCAAAACATTTCGTAAGAACGCCAATAGTTCGTTAATGACGACATTACAACTATTACACTTCAACGTATTTAACGACATTGTTCACTACAATGAGTCACATCCATTTATTGGTCCAGAGATGGAAAAATAATTAATTGTACCAAAGACCCTAAAATGTACCTGTCCGCTCGATTTCTTAACGTAGGTACAGAAAATTATCGGAAGTAGAAATTATCCCAAAAGATACCAACTGCTTTCATTTCTACCATTTAGAACATTTGTAATAACTACCTAAAATCTGTATTAATAGGTATTTATGATAAAGAAAAAAAAAAACTATAGACCTACCTAAATCATTCTTCCCTTTCTTATAGCACTCCCTGGCCGATATAAGGGACGCTTCGATACTGCCCGGGTTGGTCTGGTCGATGGCGTCTCGTATGTGCGTGGCGGCCTGTCCTTGGAAGTCGTCCTCCTGCACGTAAACCTGACGCAACGCCTCCCGGTTGTTGCTCGCACAGAACTTTATGTATAGAGCGTGGGCGAGGGAGAAGCTGCGGATTGTTAGCTGGGGAGGTGGAAAGTATACGATTTGAGTAGGTTATTTTGCTGATATGTGTAAATACGAAAGTGTAATGATAAAGTAGTCATTCACACGTCCCGTGACGTACTCGCTAACAATATCACTTTTGATAGTGCCGTTATTTCGTAGCAGTAAACTTGAACCTTTCTAGGTTCAGATCTTACTTCTGACAAAGGTAGATTGGTGGAATAAGACACTACGGTTTTTTGTTCAACAAGCTAAAAGCTGACGAAGGTAGTCGATAGATGCAAGAAGACAGTTTGCATTATGTTTTATTGTTCAATTGCATTTTGAACTCAAATAGTGACAAAAAATAGTGAAAAAAAAATATGTAAACATCTCATAAAATTATAACTGCAATACTTTAATCACCACTACCGGCAGGGCAATTGCGTAACACTTTATCAATCGGAATCGGTTTCATTTTGACAGTTCATCAACATTCATTGCGTTATTTACGTGTTGAGCAGACAAATTTTTCGAACTTATGAAGCAATGGATTAGCAATTGGCTTCGAAATGATTCTGATTCCGATTGATAGTGTGTTACGCAATTAGGGTGCAGTTTCAAGATTCATGTGGCACCGATTATATCCAAATAACTCAATGTAAGTACTTACTTCGAACTCACGTTTGCCCATTTTTTCTTTGAGATGTAACAGTACTATGTAAATTAAATCCGTATCACCACTGGCCGTTGCTTTCAGTAAAGCGGTTGGTCCCTCTCCCAAAGACAAAAGTAGAGGAACTTGTAGTTTACTATGAGTTTCATACTCCAATATCTGAAAAAGAATTAAAAAAATAATAAAAAGCCAACGTCACACGGTGTTCCCAGGCGGTCACCCATCCAAGTACTGACCGCGCCCGATGTTGCTTAACTTCGGTGATCGGACGAGAACCGGTGTATTCAACGTAGTATGGACGTTGGCGAATGCTTCAACCAAATTAACAAATTCTATCTATGAACAATGACGCCACGAACACAATACATATTTTTTTTAAAGTAAATTTATTCATTTGTAGTGCAAGCGGACCTAAATGTCCTTTGCCTAAATCAAATTGGGATTTAAGCGCAGGAAGGTGATGATGATTTATTTGAATCTACTAAAATAGCAATAACTAAAAAAAAAGAAATAATATAATATGGTTTCAGATTCGTTTTCGTAGCAAAAAAATAAATCGTAAAAAGGTAAAAGCCAACGTCACGTAGTAGTTTACTATTAGTTTCACACTCATTGGAGTGTGAAACTACTAGAAGTAAAGTAAACTACTAGATTACTACTACGATACTAGTAGATTTTAAAAAAGAAATGCAAAAAGCCAACGTCACGCGGTGTTCCCAGGCGGTCACCCATCCAAGTACTGACCGCGCCCGATGTTGCTTAACTTCGGTGATCGGACGAGAACCGGTGTATTCAACGTAGTATGGACGTTGGCGATAAACGTGCTCAATTTATTGTCTAGTATGACGCAGTTACTAACGTTATAGGAAACTTACTTTGATAGCAAGTGCTTTCCGTCCCTTCTCAGCAGCCTTCATAGCTATAGTAGTGTAAGATATGCCGGGCACGTTGCGTAGTTTTTCGCCAATCTCACGTGCGGCGCTCTCGTTGTCCAAGTGGGGCTGTGTGACCTAAAATAATAAGCCAGTCATAATTATTTTTAATATAACATGAGTATGTTTTAGATTTTTTCAAAGTTTTCTATAACTGTGAGTATTAGCATTTGCAGATGATGTAACATTGTAAAGGTTTCACGTGTACGAAAGAGGTCATGTTTATGAAATCATTAGATGTGATAGGTCATTGCCAATTTTGTATTTTAGCTTTACCTGCCAGGTAAATATCATGGATTTAGTACATGATTCTGAAGCCCACTGCGTTGAAATTATTCATTGGTCGTTAAAAAAAAAAATAGCTCTGCCATACATTTCGACCATGTAGGTAGGTATTGCACTTTTCTATGAAACAGCAGTTTTTTTTTATAATCTGGAATCATGAGCTGAATTTATGGTTTCAGTTTGCACATTGATGTCTCTGTCACCTTGTATAGGAGCCATCTTGCCATTCCAGAGACAATGCTGAAAAAAGAAAGCAATACCATACCTTATAACACGCCCAATGCGAGAGCACCCTCGTCCTTCCATCCTTCAGCTGAAGATAGGAAGCAATGTGTCCAGCTAAACAGTGCAATCGCCGCCATATTAGACGATCCAGTAGAACTCTTTCACCTAGGTTAGTCATTCTGGAGTTTAGTTAAGGTATTAAGGCAAACATTATGACTATTGACGTTATATTTTTATATAGTACAGTAACACTAGTTACACAAAATACAAAGATAAAATTCGAAGTTTGAGTAAGAGGGAAAAAAAAAGAGTTATTGTCAATCTTGTTTTTTTTTGTGGCTTTCTGAGGTCCTCAGATAAACTGTAATTCTTTTAAAAACTTTAATTTCGATAAAAAGCATTACTATTAACTGTGTTTAGCAACCCTATGACTCAAGATATCGAACTAATAGTATTCGCATAGATAAACTAGCTACAGCTGAAAAAACCTCATAAACTGGGCATTTTTAACTAAGGGCTTATTTTTCCATCGCCAGATAACTTTTATTCGAGGAATAAAACTGACGTTTGACAGTTATTGTATGAAACAACTGTCAAAATTTGAAAATGATTCCTCAAATTAAGTTATCGGATGATTGAAAAATCAGCCCTTAGGGCGAATTTAACCAAACTTTTATACCTAGAATAAGTATTATCCTGAGAATTTTGATTTTTTGACATTTGTACCATACTAGAACTGTCAGACGTCAATTTTATTTCACTGATAAAAGATATCTGACTTTGTTAAAATTAGCCCGTAGTCATATTTTATCGCAGTTTTAGAATTGAAAAGGATACTGCACAGAAGTAAGCGGTATAGCCACTTTGGGGTCCCGAACGGCGTTCAAAACCCTGAGCCATCTGCAAGTCTTCACATAAAGGTCGGTCAACTCAAGGTCCATGATGAAGCACTTTCCGAACTGCGCGGCCCTGATCAACATCTTCTGAACATCAGGGTTGAACTCGAAGGCAGCTGCCTCTATGCAGTCTTGGACAGCTGTCAAAAGACCAGGCTTCACCAATCTTATGTATTCGTCGGCCCTGTGACTGTGATTCTGTAATATTTTGTTTAAAAATTATGAAATAAAAACTTTTTAACTGACGGAAACAATTCTTGGAGATAAAACCTTTGAAAAAAAAAAGCAAAAAGCCAACGTCACGCGGTGTTCCCAGGCGGTCACCCATCCAAGTACTGACCGCGCCCGATGTTGCTTAACTTCGGTGATCGGACGAGAACCGGTGTATTCAACGTAGTATGGACGTTGGCGCAAGAATACGCAAAATTGTCAAACTGTATGTGTGAACGAGTATCTAACAACCTGTATCCATGAGTGAATGACGCCACAAACAAACATTTAAAACTAGTAGCCCACCGGTATCGAGAACAGGGTCCAAGCTGCCGGCGGTCATGACTCCAGAGAGAAGAACCTCCTAACCAGTGGCGTGCATTGGTTTTCAGAATAGGTAGGTAGGCACTAGGCCGGGTCTAGTCTAGACAAACGCGGTCACTAATCAGAAAAAAAAGTGAGGTCAAAAGTGTGGTTATTTGAGTAGGCATGCCTACTTAAGGGTGATAAATTGCGAAGGTCGAACGTCATGGTATTACGCGTGAGACGTGCGTATTTTTAATTTTGTCGTTTTAACTTGAACGAGTAAAGACCAGTGACAATGTGCGAATAGTACGGGAGCCGAGTAGGCCGTCCGGCGACTGCCTACTGCCGCGCGTGTTTTTATGAAGATTTTGTTTTTTGTTAGATATGATAATTTAGTGAGTTTCTTAATTGTGGGGCACACACACTAAAATGTAATTGACAGGCTTATGTTAATATATTGAGGTAGGCACTGCTTAAATGCCTATATGCAATGCACGCCACTGCTCCTAACAATACTCATATTTTTTATTTTAATTAAAAAAAGCTGCCATCATACCTGAAATTGTCTCGAAGCTTCAAGCAAATACGAACAAGGCGCTGTACTGTTGATTCTGAATATTTTTTCGACGACAAACGGCACTTTTTGTATGAGTTCGTGAGTCATCTCGGAGACAACTCGAACGCAATCTATGTCTTGTATGAGGTGGAATGGTCCGTCGTAGGGGTATTGCACTGACTGGCCTTTTGAGCCGAATATACACATTGTGTCGTCCCAATGTGCTACTACTGCTTGAGAACCGCACCTGAAATTTATAGGAAAGAGAGTTTTAGCACCAATCTTAGTCGCCATGCTGCTTTACTGTGTACTGTTTATAATTATATGGATGTTATTACGGGCGTGTGTTCCTTTGTCCTAAGAAAAAGCGACTGTATCGGGAATACGAACGCGGTTTGATTGACCGCGCGAGTACGTCTTATTCATAATAGACGAACGCGACAATCGCTTTCGGTTAAATAAATATAAATTATTATTAAATCATTTTTTTTGAACCTGCTGATAAACTTGCCAAACTGCGTGACAGTTTGTCGGCAGGATTACATAGCGCTCATCTTAAAACATTTGGTAACAATAATCTGATTAAACATCTAAGTAGGTAGGTAGATACAGATACTTTAAATAGTCGGTAAGAATATTATAATTGCAGCCGTCGCGCATGCTGTTCTAGAAATACAATATACAGTCGTTCCACGTTACGCGCACTACTTGTGACGTAGTCACTAACACAACTTATAAGGTATAAATACAACAATGATTGATGCTCGAACATGAAGTTCATCAAGAAGTGTACAACAACACGGCTAACAACAACTGTTGGGACACCGCCTGCGACATATCCGCTTGGTTTCTGCGATGGTATTGCAGATAGTCATATACAGACTGCGCGCATCTAAGTGTGTACAGTCAACAAAAGAGATAAGTATGCAGGATCGTCGGATATAGTTGAAGTTTAGTAAGAAACCGATGGATGTTCTCGAATAAAATTTAATGGTATTAATAGAAAACGAACAGCTCATATATCAAATTTAATTTTATGTGTTATGGGCATTTTGCGATTGTGGTGGCGAATTTTTAAGTCTGTTGATGCGATTGGGTATTGTGACCATGATTAATTCTTGATGGATTAAAAAATGTAGAATAAAAATACCTACCTACCTATCTTTTGCACCTTGTTTCGACTGGAATACGACTCTAAAATAGAACAAAATAAGCAGTTTTTTTTGTTAGTCATTGTGTCCCACAAAGGCAAAGGCCTCCCCTTTTTCCTTCCAAACCTCCTTGTCTTATGCGATCTCTGGCCATGTAATACTTAAACGGATTACGATAAAAAAATATTATAAGCTAACCACATCAACTCCTTAGGCTGTTTGATGAAACCAGTGTCAATCTCGGAGTAAGCAGTCTTGAAGTCGGACGAGCCAATCCATAGCATGCCAGAATCGGTGAAGAAGGCCACATGCATGCCATTCTGTGACGAGACTATCGACAGAATCTGTGTGTATGCACTCTTTATATCGGGAGGCTGAAAAAAAGAGAAAGTTGTTTTATGAGATAAAATCATTGAATTAGTTCAAAGCAAGACTGAACAGGCATTACTGATTACGCTCGTTCCATCATAGCTCATCCATCGCTTTCCATCAGGCGTGATCGAGGTCAAGAGCAGGCCCATTTAGTAATAAAAAAAATATGGATGTTGGGGATAGCATCTACAGGAAGATTTTTTTATCACCATCCAAATTTTTACAGGGTGTTCTACCCATGAATATGAACAACTTTCACTATGGGACCAACTCTGAAATCACGAGAAAAAAAGTCAGCTGTTTTGTTCAGTGTTGTCAGTTGTTTTGTTTTGCATTTTGGTCAAGTAGGTATTGAACTTTTGTATGAAACAGCTGATTTTTTTTCGTGATTTCAGAGTTGGTCCCATAGTGAAAGTTGTTCGTATTCATGGGTAGAAGACCCTGTGAAAATTTGGATGGTGATAAAAAAGTCTTCCTGTATAAAATTAAAAAAACTAGTATCAAATAGGCAATAAAGGCACCAAACTGATTTTGGAATTCCCATGGAATTCCCTAATAGAAAGTTGTAAAAAGGTAAAAAGCCAACGTCACGCGGTGTTCCCAGGCGGTCACCCATCCAAGTACTGACCGCGCCCGATGTTGCTTAACTTCGGTGATCGGACGAGAACCGGTGTATTCAACGTAGTATGGACGTTGGCGATGGCACTAACGAAATTACCGAACTTTATCAATGGACAATGACGTCAGTTCGATTCGATAACAGTTCAACAATTTTATCAATATTTTTTTTCTATTAATTAATCGTAACCGCAGTTTAGTTTCGCCTAGTATGATGTACACTCTGGGTAATTATTACTGATTCATTAAACTTAGCCTGTTGACTATCGCAGTCCACCGCTGGCTGACAAAGGTCTCTAGCAAGTAGCGCCGCAACAACTGAACCAAAGAGTAAAATAATATAGAGAACTGAACGCTGTTTTCCGGGCACAAGAATCATTGAATGTTACATACCCGCAATAGTAGAGTGAGTCCGCCTTTGTACCTTATTGTGTGCGAGATGTTTACATAAATAAATATTTACCATAAGCACAGCTCTTGACTCGCCTAGCTGACACTTGTAGATTTCCTTGTCCCTGCACACAAGGAACCCAGAACTGATGACACACCAACACGATATTGCTTCATTTGCTCCTGGAATTCAAACAAGGCTAATTTTAATTACTTTAACAAAACTGTTGAGCTACGGATGCAGTAGTAATGTATCCAACGACCATACAGCCCATAGACGCCTAATAACAGGCGACCGATGTCTGTCAACACATCAGACTTATAGATCTGATACAGAGTACTACTCAACAACTTCGATTCAGTTTCGACCACTTCTGTGAGCCGTAAACACTTCCGCGTAAGTCAATAAAAATTGGTGAAAATAAATATTATAATGGCCCCTTGCACAATACGTTGGTGTGGTAACAATAGCCAAACTTCGAGTTTCCGGAAAGATGGCACAACATTTCATCGGTAAGTTAATAGTTACAAAATCCTAATAAGAATTATTTTCTGATATTATTTATCGGAGTTCATCTTATACTGGTCATTCTTGTAGGTGCAATGTCTCTCGTTGATGTCTTTTATGTTTGCGTCCCTTTCTTCTGAACGTAATTTTTTAGCTATCTCTTTTCCTCTATTATTTGGTAAACATTATTAGTGTAGTGATACACCTGCAAATCCTATGACACAAATTATCGACAAAGCAAAAACCTAACCAACTATTTATACGAAGATCTATTGAATCACTAATTACAATAGAGACATTAAATTAATTGTAATTTTAGGCACCCACAAGATCCTGATATAAAAAATTAATAATTATAGCAACCAAACGAGAGAACTAGTTCCCAACAACACATAGTGTAATATGTTCACGGCATTTTACTGAAGATTGTTTTATGCCTATGAAAAACCGTCGCCGACTCCACGTTACTCTTTTAAAACGTTATGTTACATTTTTAAATAATTACGAAATTTTATTATTTTCTTTTAATTTTTTACATTTATGTTATTACTTTAAGTATATTAATTACATTAAGTACATGTTAAAATAATATTAAGAAATAGGAAGGTATAAAAAACTAATTAAAATATAGGTATTAAAGGTAAGGTATACAAAAATATCGATACCTTCGTGTTTTATTTAATCCTGTCCCATCTCTAGGGAGACGTAATGACCTTGGTAGGGCCAATCAGAACGCAGTTCCCCGCTTCCTCATACCTCAGCTAGTTGACAGAATTGTTTTGGTGCGTAAGATCAAGGATTAGGCGTCTACGGGCTGTATGGTCGTTGAATGTATCCCTTCGGCGAATACATTATTTTGCTAATCTGTATCGCTCATTGGTTGAAGAATGTTTATGACGTCACCCTTTGTTCATGGATACTACAGTTTGACAATTTTGCTTGCTCTTTCGCCAACGTCCATACTACGTTGAATACACCGGTTCTCGTCCGATCACCGAAGTTAAGCAACATCGGGCGCGGTCAGTACTTGGATGGGTGACCGCCTGGGAACACCGCGTGACGTTGGCTTTTTGCATTTTGATTATTTTTTGTATTTTGTTATAGTTATTATGTTATGTGTTCGTGTCAATGCAGAAACAATGCAACAACAAATACTTACTAGGTAAATCTGGTACAGATCTCACTTTAGGTTCAGATACATTGCTGAGTAGGAACATGCGGTTGGTAGTGGTGATGACAGCTAGGCCTATCCCATGGGGGCTAGGAAACAGCTGGGCTTTGCATATCTGCAAATGCATAATATTTCGCATAGTATTGTTTATCATGTTTCAATTAAGTTTTCTTAACTTACAACTGTTCAGAAATAAGTACTTGTTTTTTTTCACAGTACTTTGTGAATGTATTGCATTCAGACAGACAGATAAACGCGGTGGGGGGGATTTTGTTTTATAATATGTAGTAATGTCATAAAATTAAAAAGTAGTATAATAATGCAAAACATTATTATGCACAGAAAAATCCAAAATTACTGTCTATGGTCATTTGTCGTACAGTTCTCAGTTTTAATGTATAATCCACCTACCTTTGTATCCCTGACCTCCTGCCCCATATTGAAGGTCCTCTGATAAGCTCCAAACATGTCATAGACTAGAACATCACCACTCTCTTGAACGCATAATAGCTGCTCACTGTCCGACCATCCCATGTGTACAAGCTCACCGCTGTTCCACTGAAATGTAGAATAAAAATGATCAATGTTTTATTTGGGTTTCTGAATAAAACCTTTATAATCTATAGCAGGTATTTGATGAGAAACATCCTGGTATACTGGAGTAGTAATTTTTTTACACAAAAAGCCTAGCTCTTCTTTTAATATGTTAACCACACACCACCAATTTCTTCTTTACTGTTGAATGCCGTAATTACATTAACAATTAAAAATCCACTGTGCCTCACGTGGATCCACGTTCCGGCATACAAAGTGTTAATGATGAATCTGATATAAAGAAACTGCTATTATTTCCATTGATATATTAAAGCTAGTCATTACAGAAAGCATCTTTATAATTACATAATTATTTCCATGAACACAGTAAACTTACCAAAATCTTCGAGATAATAGTTCCAACACCATTATACAAGGTGATCACAGGTTTAGCAGTGCCCATGATGCGTACAAATTGTTTGCGGTCCCTCACAACAGCAATGGGACCTCCATATTGAGCTCCACTGACTATCATGTTTTCTAGCCCCTCATCCATAGCCCAGTTCATTGTATACAGGTCGAACTTCCTGCAATTTGTTAAATAAACTTTTTTATACTTTTAAAATCATCAACTTGTTAATTGAGTGGGTTGTGTCCTTATAGAGAGGATTAGAAAGTTTTAACAAAGGGTGCACTTAGAAAATAGTGCGATTTATGATTAGTTACATACAATATTAATCATGATAATATGGGATGCCTGTTTCCAGCTGTGTTTTATTGAGTTTTTATTTTATGTTTTGGTAATGGTAGCTGAAGGGAAACTGCCTTCAATTATTGAATGCTTTGTATTGTACACTATAACATAAAATATCATGACAGTTGTAACAGCTTTTACATTTGAAACTACAATCATACCTGTAATAGGAGTCCAACTGAAACCAGTCTGCAGTTAGTAACGCCGACATTTTGTGGTATTAATTACACTAAAACAATAGTATAGAACACTGGTGATAAGAGATTTATTTGACTGCGTTTATCCTGTTTGATTTTCAACACATTTTATCAATAAGCGTTTAGCATAGTTTGTGCTTATGTACTTTCTCACTAATGTCTCGTTTCAAAGCTATGTTAATACCTTAACCAACACTTGTTTTTTATCTAGTTTTGTTGTAAATTAGGTAACAAAATAATATAAAAACATGAATCAGTTTTCTAATGAGATGCAGGGACCATTGACTGACGTTTGGACTTCTGTTATCAATTTAAAATTTTGTGTGCGGCTATCTCTTTTTCTTCAAAAGAAATTTCTATCTTTACATCTCTACTGGCAAAATCATTGTGCTTTACAACTCGAATCGGCCTGTTCGGACTGCGCTGGAACGGAACTATATTACTTTGACAATGACATTGACGTTGGTAGATACGTTTAGAAAAGTAATGCAGCTTCGGATTTTCGGAATCAAACTTGCCTGCGCCGCGAGCCATCAACGTGGACCACAGCACAGTCAAGTTTGACGATGATACCAATTTGAAGGTAATGTTTATGGTTTCTATGACTATTTGATGTACACTTGGGAGCAAATAAATCGAGCCACTTGCTTTTTTTTGCACGTATAATGGTTATTATTTTTGGTATTATGGAACGTATCAAATCGAAACATATATCGCCTAAGAGCTTATTTAATAATCTTTACAATGAGGGTAAATTATTGAATGATAACCTTATTTAGTGATAAATTATTGGCTCTGAAAGAAAAACGGTAATTTTGATAGAAAATTGTAGGGTTAAAACAGTCCAGAAAATCTATCGAAATCAGGGCAAGGGGGGGTAATACAAGATATTAAGAATAAGTTTATACCATAATTTTGTTTTTAATTGTTTTTTTCTGGACTGACAATTTTCTATCAAAATTATCGTTTTTCTTTCAGAGCCAATAATTTATCATTAAATAAGTTTTTCATTCAATAATTTACCCTCATTGTAAAGGTTATTAAATAAGCTTTCAGGCGATATATGTTTTGAATTGATACCTTCCATAATACCAAAAATAATAACCATTATACGTGAAAAAAGGAAGTGGCTCGATTTATTTGCTCCCAAGTGTATTACCAAAATACAACAACCACAGCTAGATGATAGCTGAGATGTTTTATCAGTTATTGTTAAAATCAACAAAGATTTTATTACCATATTAGTCTTGTGCTCATAAGGTAACAGGTTCGCACAGTGGCGGATTTACCAACAGGCTGAGTAGGCTGGAGCCTATGGCGGCAGATTTTAGGGGCGGCAAATAATGTTCATTATTGTGTAAGTAGTAGGTATCAAGGCGCCGCGCCGCCTTATTAATAGTACAGACGCCAGCACATCAACCTACCCGAAACTGTCAGATTTTCCCAATCAACTTTGAACCTTACGATTTGGTGATAAAGTTGAAAATCTATTAAAGAAATTTGACAGATTGTAGTAGGTTGATGTGCTGGCGTCTGTACATAATTCGAGCTTTTATGAGCTCAGAAATACAGTTAGGTACCTACTTACCCAAAAACTATTTCTTGTGCAATCTTAACATTGCATCGTTGGGTTATAATTATTATCTAGAAATTGACACATTATTGTAGAGGTCTGTAGGGGCGGCAAAATTTGAATAGCCTACTGGCGGCAAATGTGTAAATCCGCCACTGGGTTCGCAGTCACTATCTGTAACTACTGGTACCTATTCGTTATAGTCGGGTGGTACCTAGTTAACTCTCACCTAGCATTATAGCCATGTCGTATGTAGGAACTAGTAGTACCTAGTACCTATGTAGACTTTGTATTAGAAGGAGCATTTAATTTAAAGCATTTGTTGTGTAATGACTTCGTTTTTTTTTATTGTGATGTGATCTCGCCTGATGCAAAGCGATGGACGAGGTCTGCGATGGAACGACCGTGCCCAGAAAATGCCTGTTAACTCTTGCTCTGAAAGCTAACGGCTTTTATGTGGAAGGAAACTCATACGCCTAGCAGAGAGTTCCACACTGGCCGTGCGCATAATAATTGTGGAGGAGAAGCACTGACTACAACTGGTCGTGATATCAACCAAGTCCGGATGGTAGGTAGGTACCCTGCAGTACGTCTGGTAGTCCGGTAGTGAAAAGGAGATGATGGGATCAGGTCGTCGAGCTCCTGCGCAGTCTTCAAGATTGGGCGACAATTAATAACGTACAGCCTTAATATCTAGAATACCGGAAAACAGCCAGTAGCTAGTGTAGGTAACTACACACGCTAACTGCCGATCAGGCGATAAGAAAATCTTGTTACACGGAAATGAAAATCCTCATGATTTCTATCGGATTAAGAATTGGGTAAATACTAGTAATTATTTACTAAGGAATAAAAGTTATCCGCCATCTTCTACGCTTAGGTAGATACGCTCGGCTCAAGAAAATGAAATAGATAAAATACTTCCGAGCTTATTAGAGAGATGCCACAGCTGCCGCTTACGTGTTACGGTGTAACGGCTTGTTTGCTATTTTTTTAGTATAATACCTAATGTAAACTGTCATTATTTACGGTAAAAAAAAATAGATAGTTATCTTAATTGGTTATTTAAGTAAGATCAACACTGAAAAATCTTCTATAGGATAAAACTGTTAAAAATTCTCTGGCTATTTGGATAGTCAGTCAGGTATTTTGTACCTAAGCGTACGTAGGTATACAGGGTTATTGGAAAAACACCAACAACCTCTTAAGAGGTGATTGTACTCATCATGAACAACTTTTACTATGGGACCAAACCTAAAATCGCGAAAAAAAAAAACAGCTGTTCCCTACATTTTGACGAGTTGTTCATAATGATGTGTACAATCACCTCTTAAGAGGTTGTTGGTGTTTTTCCAATAACCCTGTATAATTGGTACGTTACAGAATGAGCGTAGATATAAAGTAGGTATCCATTCAATGAAAACAAACCTATGTAAGTAAATAAGTATCTAAAAGTTCTTCAGCCACATATATTTTTCAGAGTTATTCAGTAAAATAACATGCATTTTGCATTAGGGATTCATACACTTCTCCGCGAGAGGCGAGGCGTTGACACTGACATGTTAGTTCTCCAGTCGCCGTCACATTTTCGCATGGCTGACTGCGAGCCACCATTTTCTCACGCCGCTTCTCGTCCATCCGTGGACTATTAAGTAGTGGAAGGAATTTGCATCCATAATGAACGACATTGGCTATCTCTCTCGCACTGTAAGGAGGTTCCTACATAGAACATCTTAGTTCTTTATATCTTTGCAGTGTTGTGTCTTTAATGCTTAGATAGGTACTGAAGTAGATTTTCTTAAATTTTTTTTCTTGTTTCGTTCGAAGTATTTTACGGAGAAATACCTTTACATGAGCAGCTGTCATAAGCTATGTGATCGCGTTGTTACCCCTAAAGACAAACTTTATCATCTACATAGAGAATGATGAGATACATCCCATTATTTTGTCGTTCAATCATAAATTAGAATTCCAATTTCTGTCTTCTCCATGTTTTGCATAAACCTTTACAAGATGTATAAAGAGAACGCTGAAAGTAAAACGTCGTGAAACATTTGTCGTGTGAAATTTTTCCTTTGCCGTGGCGGTGTCTTGCCTGGCTTACTGTGCCGACTTCCTTAGCCACGCGTGAAAGAAATATTAAAAATCGCGAAAGCGTAGCCTCCTCCACCATTACCGGCTTATACGCGCAAGATATTTTTATAATACTAGTTTGCGGACCTAACCATCTATTTATACATTAACTCGTTAGTTCGCAGTCTGATTATTTCGTGGTTTGTGTTCGAATAAGCTGTGAGTGAACTAATAAACGATTAAGGTGGTTGTTAACACTTTAGAAACGTTTGGTTAATTGATTTTTTTTGGCAATATACATGAAAGTGGTTTAATTATGATATAGTAATTATAAATGATGAGTCTGCTGCGTGTTTTATCGACAAAGTGAAAATTCAAAGTGAAAAATGTTAACTTCACTTAAAACCACGTATACATGTACTTACTTACTTCATTATGTACCTCGTTCAAATATTCATGAGTTAACTATCCATAAATAACCCATAAAATATAGTTTTCTTCATTGATATTTCATCAATCAAATCCACAATGTACCATTAATCTCATATTGGATTTCTAAGCAAGAAAAAACTGGCGTCAACACTACTAAAAATAAATGCGAAGGTGTCGGAGGCATGTGGCGAATAGATCCATCATGCACATGAACGAATCAAGGCACAATAAACAAGACGAACTTTGGGACACGCTTAAATGGTTTTGTGAAATATATCAGAATTCCATAGTACGTACCTATACTAATAATAAAGCTGAAGAGTATGTATGTATGTTTGTTTGAACGCGTTAATCTCTGAAAAAATCTTTTAGCATTTGATAGCCCGATTTTTGAGGAAGGCTATAGGTTATATAGGTATCATCACGCTAGGGCTCTTAAGAGCTGAGCATAAAGAAAAATAGTCGGAAAGAACGTTAAGTGAAATGAAGTAATAGCACAGGCAGGCGATGTGATGCGACGGGGTGGGGCGGGAGAACAAGAAATTTTACGCGGACGAAGTCGCGGGCAAAAGCTACTATCTAATCTAATATATCATTATTTTTAACAAAGTTGCAGACCCCTGGTACGCAACTAAGAGAAAAAAATGGGACCTAGTCCTATGTACAGACGCCAGCACATCAAGCTACTAGCAAACTACAGTCAAACTTTAATAGATTTTCAACTTTATCGCTAAAGCTTAAGGTTCAAAGTTGATCGGGAAAATTTTACAGTTCCGGGTAGCATGATGTGCTGGCGTCTGTACATTTGTCTAGTCATCCTAATTTAGAAGGTAGATATATAGGGTATGAAAATATTAAGTAGGTACTTATTTCTTCTTAGCGTGTCGATGTCAATCTAAATGGACTCAGCCCAGAATTCGGCTACGTGTTTGGCGCTATCACTAGCGTCCATCAGTTCCTGTAATGTGCAGAAAATGTTATGAGTAGGTAGGTATGTCCATGGAATTAGTAAGTACCTAGTTACCTATGTCTAACTACACTCTACCTACTTAACTCATCTGTAAAAATATATGAAGTTCGCAAGGAAATGAAAATCCGGGAAGTGATATTTATATCGTGACTATTTTCTTCAATCTTTCTAATAGATTTTCTAACGGGAAAACGCCAATTTTAAATACATTAGTCTATTAGCAGAAACACTGAGGTGTAGAAGTAGGCGATTTTCTTGATTGTATGTATTTTCGATTTTGTTGTAGTATGAAGAAAACTGGAAGAAAATTAAAGAAAATATGGATGGTTTAAGTGAAAGATAATAATTATGGCTAGGAAGGACGTGAACATTGAGATAACTGCTGATAGAGATGCACAGACATCAGCACATTAAGCTACTGTCAAATTTCTTTAGTAGATTTTCATCTTTATCGCTGAAGCATGAAGGTTCAAAGTTGATTGGGAAACTTTGACAGTTTCGGGTAGCTTGATGTGCTGGCGTCTGTACGTTTGGAAGGAGAAGACGTTCTGCGTCTAAACCAAATAAATTGTGTTACGAGAGAGATGGAAATGCAAAGTATGATAATGGTATTCTATTGTAAACGAACGCAACTACATTATTTAACTACAATGGGATTGGGAAGTGCGTTTCTCGCAAATCTTCTCTAATGCTAGCAATACAGTTCGGATAAACAGATTTAACTTTAGCTAAACGAATTTCCTGTTTTATTTACCGTATTTATTTTATGTAGGTATGAGAGGAAAAGGTTTTTGCTTTTCTTCAGAGCGAATGAACGAAGCAATAGGGATCAATTCTCGTAATTTTAAGAACGTTCACAGTTTGATCCCAGTCTCAATCTGTCAAAAATAGCTTTATTTTCCCTACATTTTCACAAATTTTTGACATTAATTGTCGCTGGTTGCGACTAGATTTTGAATGTGTTTAATTACGGGAATTGGCCTTCTGTTCAGCTTTCGTTAGCTGGCTGGTTCTGTAAAATATAAAGCTAAAAATATTGATTATTTTTTAAATGATGTTACCATGGAGGTGTGGAGTATTGTAGAGGTCTCATGCATATTAGAATACGGTAGGTTCTTATTTTGATTTCTTGGAAAGCCGTGATGCCGTGACGACGAAAAGTGCTGTTTTCCAAACTACTTATGTACCTATGCATATATCATTGATATTTATGAAAAATACCTTCCAAATAGATCTAAGTAACTTAATTTACCTCACATATATAGAAGAATATACGTATCTTTCCAATCTCCCGCAAAAAATAAATAAACGTCGAATCTAGACGGGTAAATTGGGACAAGTTAGGGATTCCGTCAAATAAGATACTTTACTCTAGTCTCTTTGAGGTAGGTAAGCTACCGTAATTATGTGTTTTCGTTTATCTTTTCTTTTATATTTTTCCGTTTGCAGAATATTATAAAGTAATATTGCTACGTCTCTAGAGTGCTTTGCTGTTTTGAGGAATCTTTCGCGGATTCAGATAAACTTCAACAGTTACACACTATACCTACAGGGCCCCATTAAAATTTGATATATTTATATCCACGCAAAAAAAAACACTGATTAAAGTGATTTTATTTTGACCTAAAATAATAAATTGCCGGCACATTATTTTAGTATTTTCGTTAGCTGATTATTTTTCTTGTAAGTATCTAATGCGTTTTTCTTATATTTTTTTTTACCATCGCCCTTATTTTAGTGGTCTGAATAGTTTCTAAAAGTTTATCCATCTATTTTATTGGGACCTTATATATGTTATCGCTTTTTAGGCTAATAAGAGCGAATTTCGCCAACGAAACTAAACCCCATCGAACATCTACCCCCGCGTAAGAGCTGTCAGTGTCAATATTCCACAACACTGACGACACTGACAGAGGTCTTGTACGCGATGAAATTCGCCCTTAAGCTTTGTAACCCTTAAGTTTTGGGATGCATGAAGAAGCCTCCTCGTGTAGCGCAGTTTGTTCCGCCAGTTACTCAACTGAACCGAGCGCTCGGCGCATCCTGGACAGTCACACCCAACACCTTATTTGACTGGCCAGTTCTTCTCATGCGGTGGTAGGGCTAACGCCCGCCTTGTTTGCGACCACCCTCCCAGAATCCGGCGTCAAGCAGCCTGCTGTGTTTCGTCGATGCGTGGGAGTTCCAGTGCTTTAGGCATCTTCTGATGGGCACGCTCGTTCCATCATAGACATAATCCATCGCTTTCCATCAGGCGTGATCGAAGTCAAGAGCGGACCTATTCAGCTATAAAAAAAACAAAAACAGCAGCAAATAATATGACTTCTAAAGCAACAATTCCGTAGAAGGTAAATAACCCTTCACACCTATCGCAGAATCAAGCAAGACCAGTCTAGTAACTTTCCTAGATCCAAGTATGTAAATAGATCTGGAAGCTGGCAGGGCTCATGTCAATATCTAGTACATGATTTCATACTAGATAACACGACTAATATCACGAGATAACCCAAGTCTTGTCACGACGTTAGACATGTGATTATGAGATTTATAGCCCCTGGAGCTCGTAATATAACGTGAACAGCTTTAGTTAGCCGGAGCTACTTTATTGCGATCGTAAACAGAATAATCTGCCGTTTTATGTTTGTAGATTGCCTATTGTAAAAATATTTATCGCGTGTCAAGTAAGATAAGTAGAGAGTGCGACGAGTATAAAATGTTGTTAAACAAAATTAGTTTTGTAGACCATAACTTTACTATAAAAGCTTTTATAGAAGGTAGGAAGCGCTTGGCTTGCTGCAAAAGCTCTAAAACGACACCATGACCTCCAAATAGACGTGTTCTCCGAAAACAACCGCATAAAATTCTTGCATTTCTAACTAGAAGTGAATGAAACCTCTCACTCTATGTTTTGCATCGTTAAACAACCCATCAAGGTAATCAACTGCTACAATTCCGGCTGAATAGCAGTACGGATCTGTGCCAGAGCAGCAACAATAACAAAAGCGAGTCATGGCATCGATATGAAGTAACCAAATAACTTAGAAATGTCAAAGCCTGCCGGCTTGTCCGACCTCGCTCCCACTCTCGGAGCAACGGTACTCGTGTCTCGGCAGTCGGCGCCTGCGCCGCCACACGCTCGAGGTCTGTGCCCTCCTCCCCGACTACTTGCACGCGTCATTGCGCTCGCGCACACTCCCTCGCAGCAAACACTCCAGTTTTAAACGAATATTCACAAATAACGAACAATCCGACCGCGAAGTACCTGATCCTCGTGACAAGTCAGGCAAACGAGCCCAAGTTTGCGCCGACAACTTTGAATGTGACACATTACGGTACGCAGCAGCGTGTGACAGAACTTTTATCAATACAGCCTTTTACAAGCTCTCAACTCTCCGCGAGTTCAATGTGATTTGTGAAATGTTGCGAATGTTATGGAAATTTCATGTTTTCATATCGACGTGGTGATTTTTTATCGTGCCTGAGGCGTTAAGTGGAAGTTTGTGAGTTATTGAAGGAGGAACACTTTCGGAAAAAACGTGCGAGGCGCTGGAAATAGCATCAGAGGTGAGTTTTAAACGTTCAGAATGTAAAAGGTGTGAATATAATTTCAAGTTTATCGGGAAAACATAAGAATTTCTTAAGATATTACAAGTTGATCTCTTTAACAACTTCCGATGGTGACCACTTGAATAAATGAATACATTTTGTTGATAATGATGGGCAGAATTGTGTAGAAGACAAGGGTGCTTATTGCTTGATCCACTCTAACACGAATAAATTATTATTTTGCAATAAGTAAAGCTTTAATTTGTCTTTTGTTATTATGGAAGGTACAAACTCTAATTTAACTAATGTTTTGAATGGCAATGGCATGCCAAAAAAATACAACAAATACAAAAGTTTGTTAGTCTCGACTTCGTCTTTTTTTTTGTTGATACGTGGTCATCATGCCGCGTATGCTGGAAGCTTTGTTGCCACTTGCATTCAGATTCTTATGTCTAAGTAAAGTATAACAAAAACCGCAACAAACCAATCTCTTTCTCTAATATCCAGTATCCATTATGAAATTGCAGTATTTGCTCCGTTTGCATCACTAGTGGCAATTTGTGAAGGTAATTGAACGCAAAGTAAAAGTCTATTAAAGCTTGACAGATTGCTATTAAAATTGTAATCTGGACTAGTTATTTCAGTATCATCAAGAACGTTTATTTTCTTTCTTTCAACATCTTTATCATTGTGGCGTGGCACTTTCAGTATCTCCTTTATTTCATTATATACATAATAATGAATTATATTTTTAAATATTAGAATTAGAATATAAAAATAAAAATGTAGCCCACTATCGGGAACAGGGTCCAATCCAAGTTACCGGCGGTCAGGGCTCCTAGAGAGAGACCCTCCTAACAATGCGAGACGTGTCCAGAAGTATCGCTTTCTGAATCAAGCCCTTGATCACAATGATCGATGTCCACATCCCGCATGTCCACAACCTCGCGAGTCAAATCAAGATTCAGCATCTCGATTATTAATTACTTATATCGCCAATGGTAGAGATAACGGGTAGAATTTTTCCCTTCGACGTGGGAACAGCTTCATATCATAGTTATCCAGGTCTTCTTTTCTACAAAGGCTTATGTTGGTTTTCAACAGTTAGAAGTTGGGTTACATTTTTAACTTTTGATGACCTTCAGTAGGTACCATTTATACTCTAAGAGACCCGGAAATTTTAGCTACGGTTGCCGCAGAATTTGTTCCATCTAGGTTGTTTTAAGGCTCCCGCAGAAAGGCGCGACGCGACTCTAGTAGAACGATTTCTATGAAAACCTCATTGAAATTGTTTTACTGGAGTCGCGTCGCGCCTGTCTGCGGGAGCCTTTAACAGTTAATCGATTGTCATGGTAATTAATTTTTTCAGAAGACACTAATTAGACCTTAAATTGTTCAACGTTAATTCTGTACCACGTTGCTAAAAGTCAACGAACTTTTTACTCAACATAACGTAATTCCTAAACGGGTTTCCTTTTGATAACAGTTTTTATTTAGTTCCTAATAACTTGTTTAGTATAGGTATAACTGTAAGATACTGTTATATAGAATTTTGGGACATATTAGAATACTGGACGAACTTGCTGTATCGTCATAATCATAAATATCTTGATTTCATCTAATCTGTTAATGTTGAGATTGACATTTTTGTTGCTGTCAACATTGTGATTTACGTCACATAACAGTTGTTTAAAAGGCTGTTTTATGAGCTTTGTATAATTGTATCCTGTAACGATCGTGATTATTTTTTTTATTTCGGCTTTGGAGTAGACATTATAGTTTTAAATTATGTTCCTTTTTTCCATCTTTGCTTCAGCATTAAACTCATGACCGGTCTGTTTCTGGGTTTCTCCCAAATTGCGTAATTGCTATATAATTTCAGCCTATATTGTTCTCACTACTGGGTCACAGGCCTCCTCCCAAGTGTTCCGTAATCCACTACGCGGGCCCTGTGCGGGTTGGTAGAATATGTCATATGTTTTCGAATTTTTAGTTTTAGAATTTTCCGGTTTCCTCACGATGTTTTCGTTCACCGTTTTGAGAGCAGTGGTGATGAAATAATTTTCACAAAGTAAAGCGCCTGACTGGGTTCGAACCTACGACCTACAATTCGTAAGTCGCTGTCATTACCTACCACTAGGTCACGACTGCTCAATTCATCTGCATAATTATTATCCCTAATAGGTATATATAAAATTCAAAGTTCTGACTGACTGACTGATATATCAACGCACAGCCTAAACCGCTGGTCCTTTAGACATGAAATTTGGACGGTGTTATCTTTCTGAAGAGTAGGTATCCACTAAGAAAGGGTTTTTCGAAATTCCACCCCTAAGAGGGTGAATGGGAGGGAGGGTGAAATTTCACGCGGACGAAGTCGCGGGCAGAAGCTAGTTAACTATACTATTTCATGGAAGATTGCCACAGTTTCGTAACTTTGAATCTACCAGGCGGTCAGTTTATTGGTGAGGTTTACAGTAATGTTGTGAAGCGAAACAGGTCAAGTTTTGAGAGAATCGACTCACGAGGAAGGGTACGGTTCAGTTTAGTTTATTTTCCTTGTACTGTGGTTTTCCTTATGCATTAAGGCTTTAATGCCCCAAGACAGTAAAAACGGGTAAAAATTGAGATTTACGTGGGAAATCAAATTCTTTTGCGGTAAAATGTAAAAACCAGTCGTGGGAATCTTTGCTTGACCACGATTTATTTCAGTCCAGTTTAAAACGAATAAGCTATCGGACATCTGAAACTCCATTGAACCGAACTCACTGCTTTTCGAGATCAAGAGGTTAGGTAAGGTTACCGGGACGGACAGACAGGTTACTTTCTTTCATATTTTGCTGTAATAAGTACCTACATTCACTTATGATATCTACACTGGCGGATGCAAAAGTGACTCAGTCTGCTTGCTGCAGTTTTTTGCTCGAAAGGAAACAGAAACACAGATTGAAAATGTTTTTTTTTATATTTTTATTGCTGAATGGGCTCGCTCTTGACCTCGATCACGCCTGATAGAAAGCGATGGATGAGGTCTATGATGGAACGAGCGTGCCTAGATGATGCCTAAGGCACTGGAACTCCCACGCATCGACAAAACACAGCAGGCTGCTTGACACCGGACTCCGGTTGGAGGGTGGTCGTAAACCAGGCGGGCGTTAGCCCTACCACCGCAAGGGAAGAATTGGCCAGTCAAATAAGGTGTTGGGTGTGACTGTCCAGGATGCACTGAGCGCTCGGTTCAGTTGAGTAACTGGCGGAACAAATTGCGCTACACGAGGAGGCTACTTCATGCATCCCATGGATGTATGAGATGCAGGTGGATGAGACCGGTATGACACTGGTTACATTTTTTATCAATTTTATTGGTACCTGTAATATCGATGGTTGAAGGTGAAAACTGCCGTTCTATTTTGTAAAAATATCACCATGTAATTTTATGGGAAAATGAAAAATACAAACAAAAAATATAAAGACATACGGACTGAACCACGGGTACAGCTAGTCCTACAATATTTTCGTTTAAAATACACACCATTTATCTGCGTTAACGCACGTCTGCGCGTTAAGACATTGTCTCACGAGTTTCACATGAAAGCAAGTAAAAGCGTTGTGTTATAACTTTTCTCAGTCCGAGGCGAGAGTTTGAAATGTTACACGCTTGACGAAGGGGACAGGAAAGTACCTGTAATGTTAGATGGGTGTCTGATATGGTTAGCTTTCTTGATTGAATGCCTACTTTCTGCAGCATAGTGATAACTGACGCAAAAGGATAGGTTACGTAAAGCGATGAAACGCTGGCGATATTGTTGAAGTTGTCAAAATAGATAGATAGACAAAACGTTTATTTGGTGTACACAAAAGAAAAAGCACAACACACAATAACAAGATTAAATAATAACAAATTACATTAATATTTTTTACCTGCAAGGTGCCATTGTGCAAACCAAAACAAAAGTAATACACATTTAAAGATAAGAAAATCATCTTATTATGAATGTCTATTCACTATCTTTATGAACTTTGTCAAGTTGTAATATTTAAGGCTATCTGCCTTAAATATTAGCTTTCATAAATTTAAAGGCACAAAGTGCTTTTTGGTATCTTTACACTAATTTTCAGAGCTTTTATTTGGGAAGTATTGTAACCAAAAATGTTTTATGCATATTAAACAGTCTTGGTTACCTTATTAATCCAAACGTGTCTTTCATACTTACCTAAGAACATTAATTTATTTTTGTACTCAGAAATGTATTAACCGACTTTAAAATCAAAATAAAACACAGCCTCACTTCTATATTATCAGTAACCAGGAGAGAAATCTCCTAGCTGTTCCCAATCACTTGTTTTTATACTAAAGGTTATAATTACGTTAGAGAGGGCACGGTTATTAGAGCGATTATAGAGCTGCGCACACGCATTCCAGTCGGCATGACCGGTAGTACCGTTAAGTATGATTGCACCTTGCTGTAATTAGATGTATGTCAGTTTTGTACTCATGTGGGTGCTGGAGTAGATGAATGTACCTACTTGAGCTTATGTAGGTGAGGAAATTGGTAAAATGTAGAACACGTAATATGTATATGCACTGCATCTATAGTTACGGAGTCGGTACTCGTACCTACCTGTTATCCGTCAATGGTTTGTCGAAGAACTCTATGGCCTATGGCCGGTGGAGCAGACGAGTCCTGGAGTGGAGACCGCGTATCGGCAAGCGTAGTGTCGGACGATCGCCAGCTAGATGGACCGATAACCTTAAAATGGCGGCTGGGGCAGGCTAGATGCGGAAGGCGGAGGATAGGGTGTTATGGCACAGCCTGGGAGAGGCTTATGTCCTGCAGTGGACTGCCATAGACTGAGGTGATTGTACGTCAATAGGTGCCTGGCTTCTAAGACATTTTTGGACAGAGTTTATCTGTTTGATAGTGCTGAAGATTCAAAATTTTGACACTTGCATTTGAATTAATTTTGCATTAATTTGAACATTCAGTTGAGAAAAATCAATGACTTTTAGGAATCAATAAGTATGTAGTTATTGTGAGATTATCTGAGGACCTCAAAAGGAAACCATCAGAAATACCTGAAATCTGTATACAGCATGTATCAGACTCAGACAGGTGCGGTCAGTTTAAGAGTGTGGTACAAGACCATCAAACTGAACAACTTTCTCCATGGCACTAACATCGAAATCGCGCAAAAATTATCAACTGTCCCATACAAAACTTCAATACGCGACCCAAATGTATGGGACGGCTGATTTAGTCCTTAAATTTGATCATACCTTTCTTATATATGCTAAGGCTAATTCATATGTGTGCATAACAAAGAGTGTATTATTTTCTTATTCACGATACGAGAGGTTTTTTTTGGATTATAAAGAAATATTTTCCTTTAGCTTTTATACCTACAAATGCACTAGAACGCCTATAAATAAAAATTATTATCTAATAAGGCACGTTTGTGTGAAAGCTGAACAAAAAATACGCTTTCCCTTTTATTGTATTACTACGATGACAAAGGGAGATATTTCTACGCTTCTCGCTAAGTTATGGAATAGTAAAGTCTTACTATTTAATGCATTGTCGCGTTTATGAAACTTTACAGAATAGTTTTGATTACTAGGTATATTAGTTAATTATGTATATTTACCGCCTTTAAATTATTCGTCTGTTCAAACATTCAAGCATGTCGAATATTAAATATTGTGAGTAGGATTTAATATATGATAAAGATTACAGGATACACCAATAGCTTAGGCAATTTAATACACCTGTCCACTACGAGTTTTTGATAGTTTAATTAATTATGTAATCTATACTTATAATAAATCTGTAGAGAGGTCAATTCTGTACATGAAATATATTTTCAAAATAACTATCAGGGGGTGATTAGTGATCGATACTGATGCCAAAAATGCAATCAGTAAAATTTTTGTCTGTCTGTCTGTCTGTCTGTCTGTATGTTCCTTATAGAAACAAAAACTACTCGACGGATTTTAACGAAACTTGGTACAATTATTCTTCATACTCCTGGGCAGGTTATAGTATACTTTTCATCACGCTACAATCAATAGGAGCAGAGTAGTGAAGGGAAATGTTGGGAAAACGGGAGAAGTTACTCCATTTTTTAAGCTTCCGTCGCGTGTGCAGCCTTAATGGTTAAAGTTACATAGAAATCATGTATGACGGAAATATTCTACATAAAATGGTCTAAAAAATATCCCGCAACAGCATATGTCTATCTTTTATGGTTGACTCACAATAACACGTGTAACTCCTGATAGCTTAGCAGTTCGGAGCATTCTGATTATATTTGTTTACTCTTACGTTTATAATACTCTCACTCATCCCTAATTTAAAAAAGTTAACATTATTACCTGTTCAATAAAAAAAGAATCATAGAAATCGGTATAGAAACACCAAACTTATACATGAAATAAGCCATCGCGCCGTCGCACGTCTGAATCATGCTATAAGGATTATTTTTGTGTAACGGTTGCAGCGGGTAGGGTATAAAAAGGCGGGAGGTCCGAGAGCGAGCTTCAAGCCCTGGCTAGAGGCCTTAATTTTGAGGCATCCACAGGCAAGCCCGGTTAAGCAGACGACAACCTTATGAGGTTGTCGTCTGCTTAACCGGGCTAGGTTGAACTGCGAGATGCCATTGTTAAAAAAAAAAAAGAGCGAGCTTCATTCAATATTTGGCTGTTGATGCGTTCAGAGCGTTCGACCTTATTGACAGACAATAATTGATATTGAGAAATCGTGCTTATCAGCGCGACTTTTTAGTCTTTAAATAGTTTATTTGAATTACTTTTGTTGTTATTTTGTAAAATAGGTATGAGTTGTTTTGGTAGTGTTTAAATATTCGTTCAAATTAAAAATTATTAGGCGTAGGTACTTTTATTAATTAAAGTAGTTATAAGTATTTATTTTTAAGTGAAGTAGGTATAGGTAGATAGTATTGCACAGGCGTTTCAGCTTTATTTTCATTTCTTTTTTGTTGTGTAGACAAGGAATAAGGAAGGATTTTTTGAAATTCAACCCCTAAGGGAGTTAAATAGGGGATGAAAGTTTGTATGAAAGTCCGTCAGTTTTAAAGTTAGGATCATCAAATTTTGTGTTTAGGCTGACGACTAAAAATTAATTTATACGTGTCTCAGCGTTTTTGATAATTCTACCCCCAAAGGGTTAAAAGGGGGATGAAGTTGTGTATGAAAGTCCGTCAGTTTAATAGTTAGGATCTTTAAATTTTGTATTTAGGCTAACGATTGAAAATTAATTTATACGTGTCTCAGCGTTTTTGATAATTTCTCCCCCAAAAGGGGGATGAACGACCTGACTGAAATATCAACGCACAGTCTAAATCGCTGGTCCTTCCTAGGGACATGAATTTTGGAGGGTGTGTTCTTTGTGAAGAGTAGGTGTCGAATAAGAAGGAGTTTTTGGAAATTAAGCTTTAAGGGGGTAAAAAGGGGGGATTTTGTTGGTATGAAAAATCTTATTTCTTGAGTTAATAACCTTGAAACTTGGCACGAATACTTATCTAAGTAAATTATGAAGTTTGGAATTTTTCGTTTTTCTAAAATACCCCCTAAAGAGGTATTGGGGGGTGTCAAAATTTGTATGGAAGAATTTTAACGCCCTGTCCGATTAACTTGAAACTCAGTATTTTTACTAAGGACTAAAAATAATTAATAACATGTATCAGGGTTTTTCGAAAATCTACCCCTAACTGTGTGAAAAGAGGTAGTTAATTTTAAAGGGGAGGATTTTACCGCGTGGCTTGATTAGCTCGAAAATTGGTATAAATAAACTGAGTCAAGTTATAAAATTCCACCCCTGTGGGGGTGAAAAGCGGGGATACAGTTTATTTGAAAAATCTGATTCCTTTGTTCTATAAACTAAAAAATTGGCCCGAATACTTATTTATCTAAATTAATTATAAAGATCATACCAACATACATTTTCGAAACTTTTAGAGAAAAGTACGAATTTCACGCGGACGAAGTCGCGGGCAGAAGCTAGTTTACAAATAAGTGCAAGCAATTCAGCGCATCGTGCAATTTATATGCTTTTTATCAATGACCAGCTGCACCCGCGGTTTCACCCGCGTAAATCTCGATCCCGTAGGAATATTGAGATAAAATGTATTTTCTAATCCAGGTCATAGTCTACCCATGTGCCAAATTTTATTAAAATCCGTTCAGCCGTTTTAACGTGAAAGCAGTCAGTAAGTCACAAACAAACACAAAAAATCTTTTCTCTTTATCATTATCAAATACCATTTCGTAGCTAGTATTTGGTTAACAGTGTAAAAGACACCAACGCGTGCGCATGCACTGGTCGCATGCAGCGTGCACGCACGAATCGGAATCTCGGACAAATAAAAATTCATGTTTTTAATTACTCACGACTGTATTACTGTCGACTTTGTTCCGCTTTATAATTGGTTGTATGTCAGCTGATCACTGAGGTGTTACTATTTCTATTTTTGTTCTAGTGCTTTTTAACAACTTTAGTAACAACATAGTCATGAACACAGAAACTAAAAAGATATGCGAGGTCATATAAGATCATATAAGAAGAAAAAAGTACAAGATCATATAAGAAGTATGTAAGTGTGCACACACACGAGCGGCACGCGTCAAAGGCCTCTGCCTTTGACGCGTGCCGCAAATGCAGCCGCCGTCGACACGCGTCGGCAGACGCCGTCGACACGTCCACGGCTGCCGTCGACAACATGCCGCTCGTGTATTTGAGCACCGTACTCAAATACATGAGAGGCACGTTGTCGACGGCAGTAGTTGCCTCTACCGTTGACGTGTGCCGCTCGTGTGTGTGCACACTAAGAAAACATTTATTCATGGAGCTGCAGCTGAGTAGTATCTTTGAACAAAACAGCTTAACGCCAACCCACATGATATTACGTTAAATATTGGATAATCTCGCCACAGTCTAGTTAATTTTTTGATGGTCTTATTTAACCGAAAACTGAATTAAAGTGTTTATCTGCAGCAGTTAATCTTCATAATTCAGCAATAATTTCACTTTTAAGATTAGACCAAATAAAACTTGCTCTTTCCAAAACAATTTGGACCTTTTGTTGGGCAGTGTACCTTCGAAACAGGTTTTGCAATAAACATCTCTGCGATAAAAATCTCACAATAATTAAATAGTTTTCGACTAATTCGAAACACACTGCAATGAAGGAGAGAGTTTTTGAAACATTGTGGTATAACTGTGGGATTTGTACAGTCAGCCTTAAAAAGATGTATACACAGACTAAGATTCATTTAATTGTCTACAAAATTTGTTTCATAATATTGTATTAAGGCGCTACCTCGAAAATCTAAAATCCTCGAAAAGCTACTAAGCGAGCGAAAATGATGCAATTACTTTTGAATCTCAAAAGAAGAGCGATGGCTATAATGTGCGTGCGCTCGGAATAAAACGACGTATGTGCCAAAACGAATTTACTCCTTTTTTAACAAAATAAATGAATTAAATTTAAAGCTACTTTGAGTAAACTTTGATGTGATAATTCTCTATGTTAAGCAAATTTCATTAAATGACTCGTCGAAAAAAGTAAAAATAATAGATATAACTTTGCAATTTTTTTGTATCGAGAAAAACATCATTGAATCATGTATTCCTTTTACATGATACTAGACCAAAGAGTTAAAAAATATATACCAAAATGTTAAATCCCTATTCCACATACTTAAAACAAGTTACACGAAATAGAAAACCAAATTTTTTCACCTTAATTTGTGGCTACAATGTTGCTGGCAAAGTGGGGCTACCTGCACCCTAATTGCGTAACACACTATCAATCGGAATCAGAATAATTTTGAAGCATATTGCTAATCCATTGCTTCATAAGTTCGAAAAATTTGTCTGCTCAACACGTAAATAACGCAATGAATATTGTTGAACTGTCAAAATGAAACCGATTCCGATTGATAATGTATTACGCGATTGCCCCGGACGGAACGATAGTAGGGCGTCAAGCTATGTCGCTAACTATGCTCCACATTCTATCCCGTCCTCTGTCTCAAAACATACAAAGTAACCTCTGCGCTGCCACCAACGACGCCGTGGAAGTGACGAATTTTTGAGCCAACAAGATCTGACAAACGGTCGTGCCAGCGACACGAAGAAAAATTGTAACCAAGATTGTAGAAAATTTAATCAATTTTTGTCCGTGTATCTTTTAGGGGCTGACTGTACTAACTTTTAACACTTAACGCGATCATGGTGTTTGTTATGGCCAGTTAGAAAGTTTTTACGGGTAATTCTCGAGGTGTTGTATGATTCACGGCTTTTTATAAACTGCTTGGATATGGGTTTGATGGCGTATCTGATGTGCTAAAAAAGAGTTTTTTTAAGAACAAAAATGAATAAGTGGTTACGTAAATATTATGAAGGGTTATTGTGTTATATTTGGAGGAAAGTTATATAATTATTGTTGGAAATAAATATGCGCTTGAACATGTTAAAATAACTAAATTATTAAATGAGTAACTGGAGCACAACGTGCTCATTAAAAAAGGGGAAAATGAAAAAGAAAAGCATGTTTAGACCACAGAAAAATAAAATGTCCAGCAAGATTCAAATAATTTATATGTTCAAGTTCTACTGAACCATTATGAATTGTGAATTCCATTATGAATTCTACTTAAATTTAAAATCTGTTTAGTATTTGCGGACTAAAGCTTGTAAACATGGAAATTATGTTTACCATTAATAATTTTAGCAAAGCATTTGGGATTAGAACGCGGGCACAAAAATTTGCATATTTTTCTTTCGCACTACCACTTTTTCTTAGAAATGGCACATCCTCCTATAATATTATAAATGTGTTGTATGTTTGTTACTCAATCATGCAAAAACTGCTAAACGGATTTTGATGTTTGGTACACAGATAGTTTATAACCTGGATTAATACATAAGATTTTAACAACACTTTTATCCCGGGAAATTACAAGGCTGAAATGTTGTATCCCATTTTTTTTATTACTCACACACTTTTCGTTTTCCTTTGGACCCAATTCTGAAGTCCATGTAAACGAAGTCGTGGGCAGAAGCTAGTTTTAAATAAATCAAGACATTTTCTAAAAAGTAATTTAGATTCCATTAACGTTATGCTAAGCTTATAATTCTACACGTAATTTTTGATGTCATGTTAAACAGCTTTACTCAAGTTACAACATGAAGAATGTTAAGTACTATATTATTAAGCCAAATTAACGCGTTTAGTGTTTGTTGGTTGGCATGTCCAAGATTTGCATTAAAATTAACATGGCAGCTTTGTTTTAATGTCGCATTTTTCTTGACATTATTTTGTTTAAGAATTTTATAGCTTTTTTGTCAATGTCATATTTATTCGAAGTATGTTTTTGCATAGATTTGATATTTACTATTAATATTACATTATTTATTTATTTCTAAAACACTTTTATTTACATTTGATTTTAGCCGCACAACAAAAACCTCCCAGGGTTTATCTGTGTGCTGGCGAGCCGTTCATTAAACTTTTACAAAAATGTTATTACTGCAATAATACATAAAATACTTTTATATTGACGGTAATAATTTATTATACACACGTTACATTAGGAGAAATGTTGTGTAAGGAAACGTTTTGATTTATACTTGTAAATTTTTGAACTCTTTTCGTTTTCGAATTTTATGTGTTAGAGTGAATGATAGGGGAGAAGGGGCTTGTGGCTAAGTAATAATAGCCACACGAGCCGTCGATCAGGTTAAGCTACGCTTGCCGCGGCTGGTCCGTTGATGGGTGACCATCTTTACATAAAAAAACACTTTAAGCCGTTGGTCCCGGCTGTCATTCGGGGATCTTTGACAGTTGTTACGGGTTGTCAGAAGCCCGAAAGTGTGACAACTGGGTTGTGGAGGTCGGATAGGCAGTCGCTCCATGTAAAATACTGGTACTCAGCTGCATCCGGTTAGACTGGCAGCCGACCCCAACATAGTTGGGAAAAGGCTAGGCAGATGATGATTTACTGTTAATAGGAGAGCTTATTGACGAAAGACGGAGGAGGTTGGAGTTAAGAGCTGTCACTGTCATTATTGTTATGGAAAATTGACACTGACAGCTTGTACGCGATTTAGATGTGTTGTGCGAAATATGAATGTACTTTAATCTGTCAAGCTCCGCTAATGAGACACAATTGATTTTCTATTGTTTCGTTGCCAATGGGCGACGTGCGCCGCTTGACCGGTTAAACCTATGTTCTGTGTGTTCATGCTGTTTTATTACGTAAATTATGAAAGCGTTGTTACAAGATCACATCGTAACACAAAAATTAGGTATTCATGATGGGGCTAAGAGTTACGTTTTTAATGGCAGATGTGTAGATATACACATAGTTATAGAGACGAGTGCTAATTTCATCTGTTCATAAGTAGACTGAAACGCGCTAAAACTAGTAAGACATTTACTGAAATTTTAACATTTGATCCGATCATAGTTTAAAATAAGGTAATTCGGAACCTTAAGTTTATACAATTTACTTAAACTTGATAATTAAATATTTTTGCTTTACACTAGTCCTAATAAAGCAATAAAACAACCTACCTTTATTTTTATCACACTATTCACACTAATATTATAAAGGCAAACGTTTGTGTGTGTGTGTTTCTGTTTAAAAGTTAGTTACTTCTTTACTTCTACACTCTCAAACGGCTGGTCCAATTTTGATAAAATGTTGTATGGAGGTAGGTGACACCCTGGATTAATATACAGGGTGTTACGGAAAGGGTATATCAATACAAACGGGTTGAAGAGTGTATCTGGTCTAGAATCTCTGTACGAAATTTCAGCTCAAAAGCATTAACTTTGAAAATGCTTAATATGTTTTTATTTCGAAATCACGGCGCTGCACTGGCGCGCGGCGGCGTGATGTGCGTGTACTAGGCGCACAGACACACTACAGATAATGAATAATGACCCTCGTAGTGCGGTGACACGTTTGTTATGATTTCAATTTAATGAACTATCGAAATAAAAAAATATTAAGCATTTTCAAAGTTACTGCTTTTGAGCTGAAATTTTGTGCAGAGATTCTAGACCAGATTCACTCTTCAACCCGTTTGTATTGATATAACCTTTCTGTAACACCCTGTATAGGCTACTTTTTAATCCGATATTCCCACAGGATCGACATTTTACGCGAGTGAAACTGCGGGGCGCAGCTAGATCTTTAATAAAAATCATTTTCGTTAAAGACAATCGAACAGCACAAAGTATCAACATAAAAAGTTGAACATAAATATTCGGTTAGATTCTTCCAATTTCCGCTCCCATTTAGTTCTTGTTTTGATTCGATCGCTCTCGTTTATACGACGACGGAGAAAAAAGTCGTAGTGTAAACAGTTACAAAAGACCTTTTCCAAAATATTCGCACGACTAAAGTTATTAAACCATTGAGGCCTGAATGAATCTCTGATTCGTATTTTAAGACAATTTTTTTCGGCACTTTCCTAATTAAAAATAGATCAAAGAAAAAATACATTATTCACTACTGAGCACGAAATTATTGACTTGGCACTCATTCGTGATAAGAGGATTGGATCATTTCAACGTCACAGAGGTTTTGCGAGGCAGGCGGCCGGAGCTGGCAGCCTGCCATACTTCCACAAAGCGTTCCAAGCGTCACGAGAGGCTGCGAAAGCATAAAACTCTCCTTTTACTATCATTTTCATATTCCCTTGCGCTTTTTATACAGCCTTCATAAAAGCTGTTGTAGATATCGAGACGACAGTGAAATGTCACCAACTTTTGTATCTTTCTTTGGTAGTTCTTCAGTTACGTGCCTATAAAAAAAAGATGGCGACTTTTCCCGCGTTTTCCACATTATCCACGCATCGCTTGTCGGTGACGTGCGTGAACTGATATTGTTCCACTCTCTTGGACAACTTGACAGCTTTTTATGTTTTTCTTTGCAAAAAACTAGGTAGATATTATGTTCTTTTTTAGTCAGCCATTGCAGAAATAACACGCTCTATAAATTTAGATCAGGTACCCGATAGGTTCATCAGATGTCAGTGTGAACGCTACTTAAGTAGTTTGGGAGTCCATATTCTTGAAATACACAATACTGATCTTTCCTTACGTGAATTACCCAGTAACAATAAAACACGCATAATAAATTCTCAAAGAGGCACATAAAATCCTAATTTCTGGCACTCAAAGATTGCTCAATTCAGACCGCAAATAAGATTAAAAATAAACTCAAGTACCGTTTCTATTCATAAGACAATATTAATGCAATACTTACAGCTGTGTGAAATTCACGTTTTCTTCATAATAATGGCAAGAATGATACTGACTGACTTACAAAATATCGTGAGAGTCAAAGAAGTGACCGTGACTTTTATTATAACCATGTATGAATGATATATGATGTGGTGTTTTTAAAGTCTATGATTATAATATGTGAATGGTATTGAAACGGACTTTTGAATATGAACTTTTCAATAGGTAAATATTTCTCAATCGGCTTTTAGTTATTCAGATGTTTGTCCTTGAACAGCTAATATTCAATTGATTGAGGCGTGCAATTTACAAATGGGGTAGGTGCCAAAACACAATCATTGAGAAATTAAATAAAAATGCATTAGTTTCTTAGTCAACATTTTATTTGGCTATATTTTTATGAAAACTAAATTAAATAGGTACTATTTGTACATATGTACATATATCTGTCAATAACATATATTGAAATAGCTGCCCAACATAGCACTTTTGAAAGACAAAATTTTGGTTTTGCTTTTTTGGCACTTAGCCCATTTGTAAATACCACGCCTCAATTAGTGATGTGGTAAGCGCTCATTACGATTATTCAGTCGCATGTAGTTTGATTGACCTCTAAAACCCCCAAATTTGATTTCCCCTCCAAAACATCGCTCAACACGCCTAAAGAAGTTTTCACTTCAGTATATAGGGCAAGGCACTAAACCAATACAACACCAACTAAATACAACGAGGTAAACCAACCTCTATTCTTAGAACCTGAGACATCTCCCGATTTTGTTCAAAAAGACTTCGAAACGGGAGAAGTTTGAATAATACAATTAGCAAGTTCAAATATATCATTTGTGACAGCCGCCTCACTCTCAGACGGTGTCTAACTTTGTTTCGTCAAGTTTGATTCCTGCACGAATCTAGAACACCTAAAGTTAAGACAAAAACAAAGGGATCAAATAGAAATTCGTTCAGATGAGTCTACTTACAAGTTTTGTTTTTTATGTAACTCGATTAATGTTTTTGTTTCAGCAAGTTTTAACAAAGCTACCTTAGCTAGCAATAAAGACCAACTTCAGGGTGATTTGTAACACTTCATGTTATTCCAAAAATTACTGTAGGTAGTACTTACGAGTACTTATATCTTTTAGGCCCAGCAGATAGTGCGAGTGTCGGGCACAACGACGTAGCAGAATTTAAGCTCGTTATTAAAGTCTCATGCTATTCTTGTCATTTTAGGGTGTATTGACGCAACAGAAAGCTTTCTTAGTTAACCATTAAAAATATTATAACTAGCTTCTGCCCGCGACTTCTTCCTCGTGAAATAGCTTGTTTTAATATAAAATATTACATTAGTGAAATAATTTTCGGAATCGGATCACTAGTTCCGAAGATTACCCCCTACAAACAGAAAGAAAGAAAGAATGAATGAAGTTTATTTGGACACAGTTCGTGAAACACAAAATAAAAGAGTAAAAGTAACGTTTTAACATCAATAGTTTGTGCCTCACGGCTGCGCCAATAAAGTTCATTTCAGCATTAATGTCAGACGGATGCTGTCTGACGCTGGTTTTCTTTCTAATGAACCTTTAGGGACAAGTGACGGGAAGTATAAACAGTTTCTACATACCCAATACATGCATTTAATGTTCAAACACAAACCTCTTTATAACATATCGTATGGATAAACGAGCTTCTTATTCATAACATTATTATTACAAAGAATTATTTCGTTTCGTACATAAATAACTCAAGCCTCTGTTACTCGTGGCAGTAACTTTACATTTTGTTGTATACTCAAATGCACCTGTGCCGTCTTTAAATTAATTAATTTTCTTAATGCAACTTTAGACATGGCACCATTACATTTACTTGACAGACGTACAGTAATTTGTAAAAAGTTAATAGGCGTACACATTCTTGCAAGATGGCGGCGAAATCAGTACCTATAAGATTTTTTGAGTTTTTTGTGATGAAATATTAATGTAGGCATTCATCGTTATGAATATTAGTTGTGATAATTTGAGTCGTATTTACGTAGGTACGACCTACGGAACACTATATTGGTCATACTAAAATAAAAAGGGAATAGTAGTACTTCGTAATAATTCAGTGTACTTAGTAAATATTTAAAAACTACAATCGGCTTAGAAACAACCGCTTGAACCAATTTAATTTAGACGCAACTACATAAAAAAATCCTTTAAAGGTCCCTTAAGCAAGTAAAAGTATTTCTTAGGTTTCAGTTCTTTTGTTCTACGTAGTCAAATTTAAGCTCCATAATATTGGTACGGAGTACCTAGACATTTTTCGTGAGCTCCATAAAGCAGACGAGACAAAGGTACCGAGGATTTAATCATTTAATCTGATAGGGAGAGATCTTCAAGGAATTTACGAGTAACAAAAGCGATGAAAGACTAGAGTATTTCGTGACTGTGTTCTGAACGAAGTTGTGTTTGATATCTATCTTGTTTGAAGGATAGGTTGAGAATGTTAGCCTTAGAAAATGTAGTCTAAATGCCACAAAAAGATGATAAGACAGGTGATTCATTTAGTGTTATGTGTTTACCCAACAATCTATACAAGTTATAAAATAAAGTCGCTTTTCGTGTCTGTCTGTGAGATCGCGTTGTTCTTCTGAACTACGCAACGGATTTTGATGCCGGTTTCCATAGATATTATCTGTGCCGGTTTCACTATCATTTAGAGAATTTATTCCGGAACGGTTTTGCGTACAATACATTAATATTTAACTTACATAAAGTAAAGAAATCTCGATGTTTAGTCACGTCGTAAAAACTGCTGCGGCTGGTCTAAATCCAGCAGCACTACTATGTATAAAAACGTTATGCCAGTTTACGATCTTCGACAACCAAAGTTTCGAAGACCTAAACAAAACATTTGCACCGAGCTTAGGTCATGTCGCTGAGATATAAAACAGTTGAACATCACATGCTGACGTCACCCTACATCAGACTCACAAAAACAAAACACTGCCTTGTTTTGCCCACAGACATATAATATAGTTTTGTTTACATGTTTTATTATAAAACAATTTGAAGTCTACACAAGCTTTTTTGCTTTATATTCATGACAGCAGCGGAGGGGCCTTGACATATTGCAGCTCAAGTGTAAAGTCAAGACTTATGCTGGCAACACAATGCATAAGACTTGCAACACTACGCAATAATGAGTTGTGTATTGAGAAGACGAGAAATACTTATGGATTATAGATTCTCAATTTTATATAGATTTGAATATTTTCCTAATGACATAACTCTATGGTCACCTTTTTCTGATGACTGATGGTGAAATGCGGCGAACATGGCAGAGATAGTCCTGAATAATCCCCATTACACTTGTGCCAAGTTGCCAATTGAGCCGGGGTTCTAATCTGACACAAAAATATTAAAATATAAGACGCATAACATCTTTATGGTAACAGTAGAACCACAAAGATAGGAAGAGGCTCGTCAGTCATGGCTCGTTCGCCGTAAAAACAGCTCAATCTTTGTAACAACAACATGATAACACTACATTGTTTTCGCAAACATTTCGTTCACTGTGCGCTTAACGTTTTTATACCATCACTCTACGAAAGGGTAGGCAGACTAGGCAGCCGTTTATAGTACACTCACACTTCACCAGGTCATCATCTGGCTAGCCTTTTCCCAACTGCGTTGGGGTCAGCTTCTAGTCTAACCGGATGCAGCTAAATACCAGTATTGTACATGTAGCGACTGCCTATCTGACCTCCACAACCCAGTTTACTGGGTAACACGATTCCTTTTCGTAAGACTGGTTCTCAGACTTTCTGGCTTCTGACTACCCGTAACGCCTGTCAAAGATCCACGAATGACAGCCAGGACCAACGGCTTAACATGCTTTCTGAGGCACGGAGGGATCTCGGTACGTAAAGATGGTCACCCATCCACGGACCGACCGCGGCAAGCGTAGCTTAACCTGATCGATGGACCTGCTTGGCCCCGGACTCAGCTTTTAAATAACTTAACGACGAACCCGTCACATATCAGGTCCTATATAATAATAGGGGCGAGCCTATTGCCAAATACAGACTGCGAGTTGCTACGGACAATTTCCTAAAAATCCGTTGCACACGAAGTCCATTCTTTTTTCATGTCACATTCTTACTGCGGTCCATATCCACGTCTCTAATGCTTTATTTACAGTCTGCAGCGTTTCAGCCACGAATCCGGAAGGTATTTCCGATAATTATTCGTTTTTTTCTTCTCTAAGTATTGGGCCGTTGAAGGTTTTCCAGCTCGCTCAATAGTTAAAAAATTCAAGTGGATGAGCAATGAGGATTTTCGAGAGGGAAGGTATATAATAATTACTGTGCTGTGTGTTTCGTTATTTTTAATCCATACTAATAATAAAAAAGAGAGAGAGAATTTTGAGAGTTTGTGTTTACGTGGAGTGTAATCTTCGGAACATCCTATTTAATTAATAATCACAAAATCCACAGCTCTTTGAAAATCCTTTTAATTTTCTCTCTTTTTTTATCCTATTTGAAAAATTCTTTCACCATTTGAAAGGTACATTATTCCAAATGCGATAGTGTGCCTATCTGTTTGTCTGTCTGTTATCTCTTTACGCTTAAACCGTTGAACCGATTTAGATGAAATTTAGCGCGGGCGCTAGTCCAATAAAAGTTTAGTTTAGTTTCATGAAAGGCTTAATAATTGCAGAAGTTGTTAAATGTCAGCTAAGTTATTAGCAGCATACCATTAATCCATTAACAATCCATTTCCGTTAGTTAATAAGCTAAGAGGCATCTGCACATATAATTACACAGTTTTTCCTCAACCATAACGGAAACTAATTGCATAATTAATGCGTCAAATTAGTCCAATAGACATAAAAAGGTGATGAAATAGAAGGCTGACAGCTTGGGCTGCATGCTAGTTGCTGACAGGTTAACGGATGCTTGGGAAAATGGAAACGTTAGACAAATGGACAGCTGGTATAAAATGTCACCGGTATGTTCTACTGAAGATCCCAGAAACACAGATGCAGTAATATGTACCGGGTGCAGATTGGTAAAACAACACGATATTATAGAACACAAATTAGCGGTCCTAATTTATACAATGTAACACAATAACTTGGACTAACTCGTCACGCGAGGGCTGGTCTATTTATAGGTCACAGAATCAGCATTGGCATCCAACGTGGCAATGCTGCCAGCTTTGTGGGCACTTTTCCGATTGACAGCGAGCCAGACCTTTTTTTAAGCCCAATGAGCTTTCCCTTTTTTATTATAATTTTAGTGTAAGCTTGTACTTTGTATTTAAGATTTATTGTCAAAATAAAGCTCCACAGTAAACTAAAACTAAGCGAATTTATTTGAACATAAAATTTCATGTTATGGATCACCAATCTGTACTCAGCTTTAGAGTGCATATTTGTATACCAACTACCGACATGAATATACGCACCTAAAGCTCCATACTCGAACTTAAGCAGCCGATAAGAGCAAGTAAGATAGCAAAGTAAAATTTATGTGCAGGCTGAACTTTATCTACGGGACTGATACCTTGACTAACTCGGGGTTCTGTTACCTACCTTCTTGTTGTTTCTTGCAGTTAATCTTTTAAATCAATTGAGGTTTAGTTCATTGAAGACAAAAAATGCAGATGAAAAGTTTTGTTATCAAGTACTAGATAAAGATGACAGTAAAAAACTAATTTGCTTTTGCTGAAGATTGAGAATATTAGTATGGCGACTCTGAACTTTTTGTATTGCTTATTCCACTTAACATAAAGGAGGCGATTAATGAAAAGAAGAAAAATTGGCAATTAGCACATTTAAAACGTCAAAAGTTACAAAAGACAGCCCCCAAAACGCCCACCCACCCACTTCCTACTTGGATTCATAAATAGTTCCGTTTTTCGACCATAACTAGGTGTAAAAGATGAGAACTCTTAAAGTTTTCCGCCCCATATCCTCTACAACGTATGGCGCAAAACTAGAATAATAATATAAATTATGATTACGTACGAACGTTCTTCACGAAGTCGGCACATTACAGAAACTATTATTCACGGAACATTATTGTTGATGTAATAATAATGGGCTTTACAGACGCTCTTAGTGTGGAATAAGTTTGTCTTGATATATTGAGCGAAAGTAATTTAATGTATACTGGGAGTGCTTGTGTGGGACTAGATTTTGACTAAGTAGTAGTTTATCATTTCGAGGACTAGGTTGGCAGAAGTTAAAGGGCTGTTTTGCAGTACGCCTATTTTGAGTCTGTATATTGATTCACTTCTTCTTCTTCGTAGCGTGTCGATAGCAATCTAAATGTTCTCGGCCCAGAATTCGGCTTCTTGTTTGGCGCCATCACTAGCGTCCATCAGTTCCTGTAACGTGCAGTTGACAGGACTCGCAGGGCACGATATTAAGTGTCCCATCGTTTGTGCAACAGCACCACATTTACACTCCAAGGCGGAGTCGTCTATAAATCTCCACCTGAACAGGTTTTCCTTGCTTCGGCCAACCTGGGTCCGGAGTCTGTTTAAAGACTTCCAGGTTACCTAAGGTAACTCATGTTCAGGTGGGAGGTTTTCAGCGGGTGGAACGAACGGTTTGGGTAAGGAAGCACTGTTTCGCCACAGCTTCAGTCTTTCTTGTGGTGGTTCGCTAGTGAGTGGGACGACACACTTAAAAAAACTGTTTCGGCTTTTCAGCCTTTGTGGCACAAGGGTGTTGTCGTGCAAAAGGTGTCGTGTGTCGGAGACCATTTTGGCTCTTTCGCTGGAGCTTGTCACCGCTCATTGAGTCACTGACTGCCTCGTTGGTCTGGTGGTCATAAGGGCTACAGTACTGCTGAGTATGTCTTGGGCTTTTGGACTGGACTTTTCCATCTGGAATTTCTCAGTAGCAGCCCAAAGTCTGGATTTGTCCCCAGTTGATGACAATAGGCATAACTGTCGATATGAGGCTATACCTCTTCCTAACCCAGGTTATGATATTAAGTCAAGAAGTTACGACACCCGATTCATTCAGTTTGTAAATTAAAGATTATGTACGTATTATACGTTTTACGCTTAGCGCATAAATAAATTGCGACAGTTTTACTCTTGTATTTTCGACATGTTTCTTCCAATTTAGGTTTGAGTCTAATGTTAGGCCTAAAAGTGTACATTCGTTTACCTCTTCTAATTTAATTTTTTGCGTTAATGGATTTAGATTTATTGGGGTTCTTTGGTGAGTTCTGAATTGGCATATTTTAGTTTTAGATAAGTTTTTTAACCGACTTCTAAAAAGGAGGAGGTTCTCAATGGATGTACCTTTTGTGACGCGGAGCACTACACTTCCCAAATGGTCCCATGAAAATTTTATTGAAATCGGAAAAGCGGTTTTTGAAAAATCATCAAAAATCTAAAAATTTATCTACATTGTCTACATTAACGGTTTTTTCGTTTACATTTTTGAGGGGTAGGTACAACTAAAGAGTGGAAAATAAAATAATAAATCATAATAATTCGTTTATTTCTAAAGATTACAAATCACTTATACAGAAATAAATACTAGATATTACTTAATTATACGTTTTAACAACGTACGTACAACAACAACAACAACGTACGTTTTTACAATGCTTGATAATAATACATTTTAACAGATTTTACCGAATGATGGAGTCCTTTTGATGAATGACTCAAAATATGGTAGAATTCTAAAGATCCTGACATAGATGACCGTTGGTTAACGTCATCTATCTTCCGCCAACGACCAGTCGTGGGAAAATAATCCCATAATCATCATTCTTGAATAACGATACGCCAAGGTAAAACTGTTTTTTCTACTAATGGGCTATTATATTAGCCGGAAGACATCCATGCCCGGACATTGGACATAGTCTCTCACAGTTACGTTTAGGACTAACTGTGAGTATATACATATCTCTCACGCGTTTTAAGTACGGTTATTCTTTTTGGCACATAAACTATCTTTTATATATAATGTCCTTCTTCAGATATCAGGCTATTGCTCTGCGTAATTCCTATAAATGGTAAAAAAGAAGTGAAAACGTACCAAACAGACAGACGTTATATTTTTCGCATTTACATCATTAGTATGAAAAGGATTTTCATAATGAACGGCTGTGCCTTATGCACTTAATGGCTTCTCCGTGACCTTCACTTACTCCAAAATTAAGGGTTGAATGGGTATTTTAACCAGCTCTGTTGCGCACATTTCCACGGGTTATGTCTCATCTCCATCAAACTGAATTTACCTATTCCAAAAAATACCAAAGTAAATGGGCGAATAACTTTAGATAGTAGACAGTATTTAATAGAAAATAAAGTTCAAATAAAGTAGGGCTCACCATTCTAATGTTTTACGACTCCGTCATACCATAATCTCATCTAGAGCAATATAAATCGTGGTTGTCACACCCCGCTCACCCTACCGCTCCCCTCCGACGCCCTTCGAATAACCTAATGCCATTTTTACATTCTCCTCATCAAATTAAGAGTCGAGCTTCAAAGAAATATACGACACAGCAATCTTACTAAGTATCAAGACTTTTTGGCGCGCTCCGTCGGAAAATCTTATATTATTTTTCTAGGAATCATTTTCTTTTTTTTTCGTCGTGATGACAAAAGCACGTGGCACAATAAAGCCGAACGGCCCTCTTTGTGTGAGACAATGGCGTGGAATGATGGAATCTGTTGAGATCTCGGTTTCATTTGGTGAGCTTCAATTAATTTAAGTAAGACGTAGCGCCCCGCTGCTGCGGAATTGATATAGGGATATTAAATTCTGTTTTCTCCTTGTTCTCGATTTTAAGGTTTCATTAGAAGTTTATTATTAGTTATAATTAGGAGGCTCAAGGTGTGTTTTTTGTTTTAGAAGTCGAACAAAATTTTTGTATTTTTTTAATCAAATCTTATTCGTGAGAAAAATAATTTTACGTTACAGCTATTTAAAAATATTACTGCTGAACCATTGCTTGTACCAACTGTTTTATATTAATGGCTGCAATGCTTTAATTCATAAACATTTTAAGTAGGTTTTGCCAGACTTACTTTCAATAAATCGAGGCTGCAATTAAAGTTACGGAACGTTCTATAGAAATGTTTGTTACGAAATGTATTTAATAGTGGCAAATAGTGGCCCACCGGTATCGGGAGGGTCCATGAAATCGGTAGTCATGGCTCCTGAGAAAGGATCCTCCGAACGATACGCGCCGTGTCTAGAAGTACCGTTTTCTGGATCAAGCTCTTGATCCAACTGCCAAACGAAAGCCTCCTCAGGTGTTGGTTGAAGCTCTTGGCTATTATGCCATTGGCCGTTATCGGCACAATGACTGCTGTATCCCCGCCAGTCAAGATGTAGCTTACTACAGACTACTTGAATTTTCAACCTTATAAAAATTTAATCTGTCAAACTCCGCTAGTGAGACACAATTGATTTTCTATTGTTTCGTCGCCGATCGGTGAACCGCGCCGCTTGACCGGTTAAACGTCCACTAAATGCATCTGTAATAGGTTTGCAGTAAGTTGTTGAATTGTAAAGGCGATAAGAGTTGAGAAAAAGATTATACTAGAAGATAAATCATATCAGAATTACCCCCATTTCTAAATAAGTATTATTAAATATATATATATATAGTTCGCGTACATAAACCGCTTGTTATTATATCGTAAACACGCAACAGATTTAGCAATTTTCATCACTTCGCAAAGAGAAAATCAGTAACAAGTTCTCACACGCAATGTCACAGTAAAATAACATTAATAACACGGTATTTATTATTAAAACTAACATACAGTAGCTTGCAATTTGCATGCATACAGCAATTTCTATCATAAACAAGTAGATAATGACTATGTGCAAACGCACAATAATTATCTTAACGTTAATCTTCTTTAACTAATAAAGATGTGGAATGGAGAAAGCATCTCTACTCAAAGAGACTCTTAAGACACGCATGCTAAAGACCAAACAAACGATAGACGGATTGCGTGAATGATGATATGGCTAGAAAGGCGGTAAATACTGCGATGATTGCTGATGTATGGAATAAGAGATGTATGGAAGAAGAATATACTACGCCAACGTCAAATAAAATGAGTTAAGGGCGGATGAGGAGGACGGATGAAGCACTTTTCAAAAGTGACTATGGAAATCGATATCCTAAGTCTTTACTTATCTTTTTTTTAAGGACGTGTGTCTACCAAGGGTATCGTATTACCCCGTAACTGGGTTGTGGAGGTCAGATAGGCAGTCGCTTCATGTAAAATACTATTATTCAGCTGCATCGGGTTAGACTGGAAACCGACCCCAACATAGTTGGGAAAAAGCTAGGCAGATGATGACGTGTTTCTGTGACAGTAAAACGATATTTTTTTTCTTATAATTACTGCAAATACGATCGTTAATGATTGTTAATTATTTACTCATATGCATGTTTCGGGCTTTTCCGAATGCCCTCGGAATTTTCTGAGCCTTATCTTGGGATGTTCATTTTCTCGTCGCGATGTCGGCACGAGTTTCAGGAAGTACTAGATTACTAAAGAACTGGAGTGAGGCAGAAAAGGTGGGGCTACTTTCATAATTACATCATGTAGGTACCTTAGTCATTACAGTTATGTCGCGTAGTAGGGAAAATGCTAGTGGACGTACATCCTCTACTATCATTTCCGTGTTTATGTTGACTTTTCATCACTGGATGGAAAGTAGGTGAAGTAGTACCTATATAGATGTTCCGTTGGTTTAAAAAATGATATAGGATCTTCTTTCACATTTTTGATTAGTTAAAAGGATTTTTTACCGACTGCTAGTGCAGCCATAGACAACGAAAATAACTTTACAAATCGCCACGGTTTTTTTAGCGAAACATTCTGATCGTATTTAGCAGCACTCTTAACCATTACTTTTTCAATTCTATAATCTATTAGCATAAGGAAGGCCTCCCACAAAGTTAACCGATTACCTGGTGAAAGCCGCAGAAATCCGCAGGATGCGAGAAGCACAGAACCGGTTAAAAGTGGCGGTGCTAGGGGGAGGGCAGCGGACTTTTTTCGGCTGAAATGATGATTATAGCATAATCAGCCTCTAATGTTCCCACTGCTGGGACACAGGCCTCCTCTCTTCGAGAGAGATGCAATCTTCCACGCGGACCCAGTGCGGGTTGGTAGATCTACGTGATATAAAAATAACTACATTATTAATAACGACATTCTCATTAAGACCATGTTACCTCAGGCACAAACTGTCGCCATGTCCATATATGTATAGTGTGATATGGACACTACCGTGGGTGCGCCCGCGCCAGTCGGCCTCCGCGCAAAAACATGACACCGCTAAACTTTAACTTCTCAATGCGGATATCATGACCTGTGCAATTTGTATGAGTATTTTTAAATTAAGTGAAATCAGAACTCTAGGCTATAGTTATTTGCTTGGTAACTTACATACAATGTTGACAGTACTTAAATACGAATGTCAATTAGGTCTGTAATGTTGATAAATTCATCGTTTTAAAATAGAGTAGCACAGAACGCAAGATATCAACCAAATCCGACAGAAAGCTACATAATAGGTACTATACTTTTATAAATGATAATTGCAGATAGTGCCTACAAAGGTTTTTGATTACCTGTTGCTTATCATTTTAGTAGCAGGAAATAATGTGAAATACCTTCACTTAATTAAGTTTTAAATTAAAATAATGTTCTAGCTTTTCTTTCTTGTAAAAACAATGAAGTACTTTTCTGCGATATTTTTCAGAGAGTTCCTACACGAGTTCATTATATTTTTAATATAAAACCACTGAAGTGTAGACTGCTTTTCTGTTATTATTTCTACAGTATAATAAAATAAGACTCAAAGAAAGATTAATTTTTAGTTTGAGGTGCTTCTTTTCTCTAATGACACAGTTTTAAGATCATTAAAGCTGAAGAAAACTCTAAAATGTATCTACTAAATCTTTGGACATAAAAGCTAGGGCCAAAGCTGTTTTTAATGGAAATCTATTTCTGCCAGGCCGCAGTATCTGACACTACACCGATTTTTTTTTACCATTATCATTATTTCTCTTGATCTCCTAAGTTGAGGTATTAAACTCCTTTCGATTACGCCAATCACTACCATCCCGTGGCATCCTTGGATACTTCTAAAGCTATAAAAACGATTGTCCCTTGTTAATGGCCGATTCCTTTAATTTACGGACCGTTATTGGTCAAAATTAAGACTTGTCTCTTTACCATTAATTAAGCAAAGACCTCATCTTTCCACCTCAGTTTTGCGTAGTAGACTCCCATATGGAAGTAGCTATCACAGGCAAAATTAGCTTACGGATTTATTCACATGCTGTTTGGCAATAAAAAATGCTACCATTGGTAAGCAAAACGAATCGTTCTTGTTTATAGGAACCGAGCATAAATGAATAATTATAAACGTCATGAAAATTTTGAAAACTGAACAAAAAAAAAATCAAATGACGACGCAAGTGTAGGACACAAAAAAGAGGATAGGTAGGTAGGTAGCTCGAAACAAATATGGGTACTCAGCATCTACTTAGTAAACTGTAGTACTACCACCCAGACATTAGGAATCCTAATGTCTGAGGATAGGATGTGATATAAATAGAAAACTAGTGTCTCCACACTCATACCTACATCGGTGCTAACTCAAGGTTACAAGTGTTGTAATGTAAGTGAGGGACACATTTCAGAGACAATCGTAGAATAGACTCAAACTCAAACTCAAAGCATTTATTTCAATTAAACCATTTACAGGCACTTTTGAATTGTCAAGAAGTCAGTCAGTCAGAAAAAATGAAGCTAGTTGCCCATTCCAAAGCGTAGGTACCTATGGAGAAGAACGGGCAAGAAACTCCATGGACACTCTTTTAAATCAAAATAATGTGGTTACAAAGTCTTGGTTACATCATTCATGTTAAAAATTATACATGTGAGAACGATGCAGAACGTTAAAAGCGTCCATAATGAAAAGATGAGAAAAAATAAAAATTCAAATAATAAATTAAAATAAGCCATGACAGCAAAGAGATGACCAGTCCCTACTGACGGCGCCCGTTCACGAACATGACGCATGCATCAGCACCATTCAGCTCAACCATTTTGAAGGGAGCTAAATGATCCAACACATGCGCCACCATCAGCGAGACATTTGAGTGAGCATGACATACACTCAGCCGCCAGAGCACATTCAAGTCAATGAAAGACGTACCCAGTAAATGGTAGCTTTATAGTGTGTACATAGTACTCACACATGTGTTATGCAATTATACAATACTAGGAGATTGAATTTATACAATGCAAAGATAGACTTACTATTTATTATGTACACCATATAAATTACAGACATGACACACATCGTATTAGACTAGACTTTATTATGATCTTCTTCAACCTATAGGTAACCGTTTTTTATGGTTGAAAGCTTTACACCTCTGTCTTTCGGACGCAAATTCAAATTCAGCTAATAAATATATACCTGTCTTCTTCTTCTTCTTCGACGCGACTCCAAGTTATGCGGTCTCCTGCAGTGTGGACCGCTCGGTAGATGCTGCCTCCAACAGCCTTCTTAATCGCGTCTGACCATATTGTCGGTGCTCTATCTTGAGCTGGTTTTCCTACCAACCCGCCCAGTATTATAAGCCTTTCCAGACATGCTTAGGTGAACGCATAATATGTCCGAAAAAGTAAATTCATAATCAATATTTTAGCGCACTAAAGAACTATATTTCATAATTTTATTAGTTCTAGTAATATTGACAAAGCTAATCAAATTAATCAGCGGAGTATTTAGCAACTATTTGCGACGTCGCCAACTTTCAGAAGGCATTCTCTTAAACAGCCTGTAAGTTATTTATTCAGTTATTTGTAAATCATTTGAGCATTCAAGTCAATATAAATTAAAATTGCCAACCCGTCATGAGCAAGCGTGGTGATCAGTGCTCGTGCCGTCTCAGAAGAGGCATTTGCCCAGCAGTGGGAAAAATAGATTTATAGGTAAATCATAGGAGTAGCTTACCAGCGTATTATTATCCGACTGCAGAGCAAAGGCCCCTTACAGAGAAGGTGACAAAGCGGTTAAATACATATCATAATGCTCTTCATTAACTGCGGTTATTTAACCGCTTTGTCACTGCTAATGAGACATAATTGATTTTCTATTGTAATAGTCTGATAGCGTACCACGCCGGGATTGAGTGGTTAATAGTAGGTACCATCGCAAAAAAACAAAGCTTCATCTTAAAAACAATAGAATAACGCACTTTTCAAAGAAAATCCTTCAAATGTCTTTCAACCTCTGACAAATATCCATAATTTGAGATAACACAATCTCATTGAGAATCCTCAGTCCACAGTCCTGATGAAGAACCCACATTTAATGCATACCGCTTATTTTCATAAGAGTTATGGTTTTCATTTTACTTATTTATTAAATCAAACGTTTGATATTAGGTTTTAGGCTTAAGTTAAAAAAAAAAAACGGTTTAGAACATTTTCGTAGTAAGGCGAAAAGCTTCTAAAAGGTCTTCACCTCAGTTACTTATAAGCTTAACATCACTTAGTTAACTTAGTTTTTGAAAGCATATTATAAATATGTAGGAACTAAGTATGCTATTTGCCTCTTCAGTTTCGCCTTATTTCGTTTAAGTTATTATGGATGAGACTTGTATTTTCCATAGAATTTTGTTCAAGCCTGACTCACAAATGCTTGTATTTTAATGCGTGACATAATTATATTTTAAACAAGATTGCTTGAAAAGAACATGTAACTGTCTCGTATCTACACAAACCCAAAATATATTATTATAAAGTCAAACCAAACTCCTGAGTCCTCACCATTTTCTATGGATACAGCTGTATCTAAATCCTTCGACTTACAGAAGTATTCCGTGGAAATACAAGTAAAGGATACAAATATACCTAAAGGTTTATAAACACACAAATAGTCCCTGTTTCCCTGTGTTTGTAAACTCCACAAACAGAATGGAAAAAGCATTTACACACATTTTTCAAACGCGTTAAACGATAAAGTTGGTGGATTTTTTATTGGGTCACAGTTTTATAGAGGAACAACATAAAAAAATCGGAAGCGACGATTAGGTTTTATTCGAATGTGTTTTATGCCAACAAAGATTCTATTTTTTTGGAATACACATATGGGACAAAATCGAACTATTGCCGTATATATTTCTACTACGGCACCCAAATTGCGTAACACGGTTTCAATCTCAATCTTATTTTTAAAGGATATATTACTGATCCATTGCCTCATACGTTCGACAAATTAGTGTGCTCAACAACGTAAATAACGCAATGAATGTTGTTGAACTGTCAAAATGAAAGCCATTGCTACTGATAGTGTGTTACCCCGCGGATCTAAGACCATATGAACGGGTAGATATATACGTACTTTTAGGAGTAGGTACCAGTTTGGCATCACGGTACCAAGAAAACATGAATCAAAACAATTCAAATGCTGCCCGTCTACCCGTAGACGCTTCAGATTCTTCACGAATTAGCCGCCGCTGGTATTCAGAGATTATATTTTAATCTTTCCGGTACCCGAAGTAACCGCAATGATTATAAATCGCTTATCAAAGAATTCCACCAAGTTTGCGTAGCAATATTGGAAAAGTTTCAGCATTCTCGCAATCTGTAAATGTCTGAGATATCAGTCACAAGTGTTTGACTTAACGACCAGTATTCTTTGCCGAGTTTGGGAACTATTGAGAATCAATAACTGTTACGTATGTTTTAACAGTAAAAGGAAAAGTATTTTGAATATGTAGAAAGTTTTTGTAGAAAAATGACAAAATTTAAGATCGTTTTACAGTGCGTTTTCTAATCGTATGGAAATTCTTAGATATGAAGGCTGGGGCTACGGTAGTCTTGTATCGACAGTAAGCAACGGTAGCTGCCCTTGACATGGATGGGCAGTGGATGGGAAATCTAGTGTATTATAAGCTACGGTCAGTGGCACATATATTGTTTAAACCTACCACCAACCTGCACTGGGCCCGCGTGGTGGATTACTGCCCACTCCCTCTTACTGAGAGCAGGCCTGTGTCCCAGCAATAGGAACATTATAGGTTGATTATGACATTTTCTCTATAGGTAAGTGAATTATGTTGCCGTCTTTTATTTATTAATCTTTTCGAAGTTGTAATTGTTTTGAGATATAAATATCGTTAACCGTATGTGAAATTTGCGATCCTATCCTGACGCTGAAGACACATCTTGGCGAAAAAATGATTATTAGTTATCCCCAAGATCACACCAATACTTGCAAACATTCCTCCCTCCTTCTTTTAGAGCCGCCATCCACAAGTCATGGTGATGAGCTGCATGATTTGATGCTTAATGTAATAAATATTTTAATTATAACAGATTTTTGCACACCTGTTAAAATAAGATGTAGTTTAAAGAACTTTTGTGTTTCACCCATATTCAAACAATTTAATAGAAATACAGTAAAAAAGTATGTTTTTTTATTTTGGAACAAAAACAAATTGACATATTACCATTGAAACGATGATAGCAACAAAAGTAAAAAACTGTGTTGCATTTATCAATGAAAAATGATTTGAGTTTAGGTACAGCTACTTACGAAAATGAAGTTACGTAAGTATCCTTTGAAGTGTTATCTGGTCCCAAAATGATACCTGTAAATACCTCTACAAAGCCCCTAGTTTCCCAATAGGTCTCAGTCCAACAAAGCGAAACAAATACCTAATCACAAAGCATAGTTAGCGGTCAGCAGACACACGATCCGTTAGGACTCAATGTACTGTTGCAATCTTTAACACGTTTACTATCCGAGCTCCAAGCTGACTTTTACTGCGTTTCCATGTGTTGGTACTGTGCCGTTGTGTAATACTGTAGGTTCGGATTATTGGCAAGCTATTGTAAGTGATCGGTTGCAAATACATGGTCTAGCATATAAATATGTAGGTCATATTTCCAAAATATTCATTTCAAAGCAATGATTTGATCAATAGGCTAAATTCAGGGATGAGGGTCTCTCTGGCTATTGTTTGTTCCTATGACGACCAATGGGTTAAACTCACAACACACTCTCTCTAAATCATCTTCTCCCTAGCCTTTTCCCAACTATGTTGGTGTCGGCTTCCAGTCAAACCGGATGTAGCTTAATATCAGTATTTTACATGGAGCGACTGCCTATCAGACCACCACAACCCAGTTGCTGGGTGATACGAATCCCCTTTCGTAAGACTGGTTGTCAGACTTTCGGGCTTCTGACGACCCGTAACGACTGCCAAAGATTCACGAATGAAAGCTTAGGACCAACGGCTTAACATGCATTCCGAGGCACGGAGGGGCACGCACACACTCTCTACGGTAGACCGAGATCGCGGGATAAACTGGACTCCTAAATACTGGTACCTACTCAGTACCTGAAGATAAAGAGAAATAAAAGGAGAGTAGGTCTTTCTCCTGCTGTATAATGATGACCCAATGATATTAATGTCCCAATTCGTGATCACCATCGGACCATCAACTTCTACATATGATTTACACAAAATCCGCATACTATCATATTTTATTGCATTACCCTAACTTCAAATGTTAAACTAATTATTTATGTACCTGGTTCAAAATGCTTAGCAACAGTGTTAAGTTACTTCTCTTTATTCTTACCATATAAAAGGGTGGGGGAAACAAACGAAATGAAAGACTTGACATATCCTTTGTAGTTGTAAAATGATGATAATTATATTAAAATGAAAACATAGGTTCGTTTCACAGTCCATGAGTATATATGTACGTATGTAGGTACTCAGAAAATCTCGCAATGGTGTTACCTAATTATCATCATCTGCCTAGCCTTTCCTAACTATGTTGGGGTCGGCTTCCAGTCTTACCGGATACAGCTGAATACCAGTATTTTACATGGAGCGACTGCCTATCTGACCAATGCAATGGTGTTACCTAATGTTATACTAAAATATTATTGGGCTTATAAAAATGCTTTAATATATAAACGCCGGGCTTGGGCACAACTTGTGTCTACGCCCGGCGTTTTTATTAAAAGTGAGCATTTGTGTTTTATTTTGCTTGAATAAGATTGCTCAGAAATTATTCTGGATTTGCCAGGATAAGGTTCTTGGGCTAAGATTTTTTATGTAGATATCGACCTCTGGAATATAGCAGGGTGTTATAATAAATATTATTGATGATTATAAAATGTTAAAAAGATGACGTACATGTTTTGCTTATTTATTCAAACATACAAAGAAATAGAAAAGTCCACACATGGACTTGCATACTTAGACCCTTGCAGCCGCTGCCATGACCTGAATAAATTAATTAAACATAAGAGATAAGTTTCTAATAAACGCACATTATTCTAAGAGCATAATTTTGCAGCATCAAATCTCAAACCACGACCCAATTACAAAGTTAAATGAAGTACTTCACGTCTTTCGATCGGAGACTTTCTAGAGAAACTTCACCTGCGTCCTTCTATACATATTATGAATTAAAGTCGCTTTTCGTCTGTCTGTGTGACCACGTTGTCCTTCTAAAGTACGTAACGAATTTTAATGCGGTTTTCACCATCTCAAACTCAAAGAATTTATTTCAATTAAATCAATTAGGTACAGGCACTTTTCGATTGTCAAGGAGCCGGTCAGTCAGAAATATGAAGTTAGTTGCCCATTTCAAAGTGTAGTAGGTACATACCTATGGAGAAGAACGGGCAAGAAACTCCATGGACGCCCTTTTAAATTATATTGTTAAATTAAATTTATAATTATATGTGAGAACTATGTAAAAAAGACGTACTTAAGTACACGTTAAACGCGTACAGAATACTGCAAAAAAGAACAAAAAAAAAAAAGAATTAAAACATAATAAAATAATTTAAATCTTTTAGAAAATTGATTTCGGAGGGTTTATATGTTTATAATACATTACTATTAAACTGACATATAATAGAGAAATCTCGATATTTTTTCAAGCCCTGAGAAACGTGCGAAGCAGGGTCGGGTCGCTAGTGCTCCATTGTGTTCCATAAAACCGTACCTAGGGCGTGGCCTCTATTTGTATGTAGATAAACCACTTTATTTGAAAGAGGGAAAGTCATTTGTGCTGCAAAAGTAAACACGGGTAAAAAGAAAAAAGGCGATTATGCGCAATGATGTTTACGATGTAAACAGTGTTCGGGCCGCCTCGCCTCAATCTTTGCTTTGCAAATACTGCTTGAATGGGAATCGACTGGGAGGCTATTTTTTGTAACTGCTTTTTAGATGAGTATGTTTTATTTTTTTTCTGTTAAATGTTAGTTTATTGGCTTTTTTGGGGATTTTGTCGTTGATTTTAGTCTTTGACTTTGGCCAAGTCCTCAGGTTCCTGAATTTAGTTTAGACATATCGTTGACTTCAATAGGAAACTTAATTTTAATTAGTCCTACAATTACACCGTATCTTCATTTGCAAAACAGCAAAACAACTTACAACATCTAACTTCAAAACAATCGGAGTTACGTTGCTATTTCAAAATATTTATAACTTTAAGCTTTTAATAAGTTAAAGTTTGCAGTGTTTTCAACAACATTTATAATGTCTTGAATAAAATAGTGCACTATCATGTTCTTTAATGTACAAAGTTTGAAAGTTTGTAAAAATAATCATGTTACACCTAATGCATCAAAACATCGCGGGATTATTAACAAAATCTGATGCAATGGCAGTGTGCTTAGAAGAGTTGGCTGAAAAAGGATGCCCTGTGGACATCCTATGTGTTACAGAGCATTTTATTATGGAGGGCTTTGAAAAGTATTTAACCCTACCTAACTACCAGCTTGCAGCATGTTACAGCCGTAAAGAAAGCAAAAGAGGTGGAGCGTGCATACTAACAAGAAGTGGACACCAATTTAAGGAATTAAAGCAAATTGCTAGAATGTCAGAGACTGGTGTTTTTGAGTGCTGCGCCATAGAGTTAATTAACTATAAGATAGCTATTGTTTGTGTTTATAGAGTTCCAAAAATTAATAATACTAATATGTGCATGGACAAATTACATTTAATTCTACAAGAACTTACTAAAAAGTCTATTAAAAATATTGTAGTAGCAGGAGATTTTAACATAGATGTCCTAAAACGATCTTATCAAGCAATAGACTTTGAATGTTTGCTATTAAATTATAATTTAAAATTGTCCGTTAATGAACCCACTAGACTTAAAAGTCAAACATGTATAGACAACATTGCGCATAACTTTAATAGACCCTGTAAAACACAAATACTAGAATTTGCATTGTCAGATCACACAGCGCAATTAGTAAAGTTACCTGTGCAAAACTGTTTACCAATTAAATATTGGCGAATAAAGAAACGTAATTATAGTGAAGAAAATATTATAAAATTTAAAGATTGTATACGTAATTTATCATTTTCTGTTATATATGAAACGAGTGACCCTAACATAGCCTATAACGCTTTTATAGAAACACTTTCTCTGTTCTACTGTTTGTGCTTTCCTAATGAAACTGTAACCATACACGCAGCAAAACAGTCATCGTGGATATCACGTGGGATCAAAATATGTAGTAAAAAGAAACGGCAACTTTTGTGGATATATAGACGAACTCCTAACGAAACAAATAAAATAATGTTGACCAAGTACTCTAAACTATTAAAAAAAATTACAAAGCTGACACAATTTTCCCAAAATAGTTACAAAATAAAAACATCAGACAACAAATCCAAGACCAGTTGGAAAATTATTAATGATTCAAAGCAAAACGTCCCTAGAAATCCTATATCAAAAATAAAATAGGACAGTAACATTGTAACTAATCCTCAAAAAATAGCGGATGTTTTTAATAATTATTTTATTGACAAAGTTATCCCAATATCAGAGTCAGGACAAAACGTTGCCTCGCAAATTGTAAGTAGCGAAAAATCATTTTTCATGCCCCCCTGTCTACCACAGGACGTATTTAAAATAATCAACTCATTGAAAAATACAAATAGCGTTGGTCATGACGGAATATCAACAAAAATTCTTAAATCAGTTTCTGCAGAGATATGTATGCATCTAAGTCATCTCATTAATTTGACCATAAGCACGGGCATCTTTCCAGATGCTTTAAAAAAATCTATAGTTAAACCATTGTTTAAAAAGGGAAATAAAGATAACATAGAAAATTACAGACCGATTTCGATTATAAGCGTTATCTCCAAAATTTATGAAAAATTTATACACAAAGAATTAAGCAAATATTTGGAAAAAAATAATCTATTAGTGAAAGAGCAAAAAGGGTTTAGAGAAAATCATACTATTAATATGGCATTTTATGATTTTTTGTATAAAGTTATGCTAAATGTTGATAAGACCAACCCTGTTTGCACAATATTCTGTGACATGACCCAAGCGTTCGATTACGTTAGGCATGATATTCTCTTGGATAAAATGGAGGCATACGGTGTTAGAGGCAACGTTCTAAAACTATTTAAATCATATTTAGACAACAGAAAACAACTCACAGAAATATCCTCAATAAATATAAAAACTAAACGTGAAGAAATATTCCAATCACATGAACTCATAATTAAATATGGAGTTCCTCAAGGTAGTGTGTTGGGCCCTCCACTGTTCATATTATATATGACGGGGAAGGGCCCCCGTGATTATTTTTAAAAAGCGTGACGCCAGCATTGCTGGCATCACAACTTTCATGTTCAGGACTGTTGCTCATCTTCGGTGACCAAAGTAAACGCAAGTAATTCTTTCTTCAATTTATTGTTCGAATTTTTGAGGAGGTCCGATCGCTGCGACGGCTCGAGCAAGAATGACCGAGTCCGTCGTGCGCTCGGCCTTTTATAGCAAAACTAGGCGAGTCATTCTTTTGAACAAAACACCTACCTTTGCACAAAAATTAGTTTTTACATTAAAAAAAATATTACAAACGTTTTAAATTATTTTAAAAGCTAATTAACATGCGTAAATCTATTTTTAACCGACGAAAAAAAAACGGAGGAGGTTCTCAATTCGACGCGTATATTTTTTTTTTTTTTTTTTTTTTTTTTTTTTTTATGTATGATCACGCATAACTTTTTACAGAGCAGTCCGATTTTGATAATTCTTTTTTTATTAGAAAGGGTATACTCTGAAGTTGGTCCCATATAAATTTGGAAAAAAAAATCCAACCCTAAGGGTTAGAAAACAGGGGATGATTGATTGTTCACTCACTGATTGTAATGTATGACCACGCTTAACTTTTTACAGAGTAGTCCGATTTTGATAATTCTTCTTTTATTGGATAGGACATACTTCGAAGTTGGTCCCATGTAAATTTGGAAAAAAAAATCCTACCCTAAGGGTGGGAAAATAGGGGTGATTTATTGTTCATTCACAGATTTTAATGCTGACCTGTGTATTACAATTAAAATAATAAAAGGCCTATCTATGTTGGTATATAAAGCCTGTTTTTTTTATTTTTAAGTATTACATTATATTATTTAGTATTATATTACACAAAAAATAATAGTTAAAGTAGGATTATAACAGTTAATGTCTAAAGTAAGGTAGGTATTTTAAAAGTAATCAAACATTAAGCATGTAGTAATTAGTAAATTATAGCCTCAAAAAATTATAAAATAAAAACTTTTTAACAAAAAATTAAACCTCCGAAAAAACTGAAAAGCAAAAAATAATAAACTTTTTTTATTTAACCTTAATAAATAAGTTCTTAAACTAATGCAAGTATACCTAAGTAATTTTGAGTCGGCGCCAAACAATCAATGAACAAAGATTACTAAATTACCTTAAATTTAAAGAAATAAGCAACGTGAAATCTATAGCGATAAACATTAACATTTCAAACAAAAAATGCGCTCTCCGCACGACCACTCGCAACGATATTAATTTGCTTGTTTGGCGCCGACTCTAAATTACATAGGTATACTTGCATTAGTTTAAGAACTTATTTATTAAGGTTAAATAAAAAAAGTTTATTATTTTTTGCTTTTCAGTTTTTTCGGAGGTTTAATTTTTTGTTAAAAAGTTTTTTTAAATGTCAACACGTGATCTAAACATTGATCACATGTTTTCACTTCAAAAATGCAACTACCTTACAAACAGAATACATAAAATAGTCTGTATTTAATTTTAATCAATATTAATCCATTACTTTAAACTGAATTTATTAACTAATAATTACAATAAACAAATCTGATTTTATTTTGTGGTTATTCCGGACACGTGTTTTCGTTTTCATTTGTTTTGAAGTGTGGCAACCCGCCGACACGGCCATTCTGACAGGCGGCGCGTGCTCTGCGCCTGCCTGCGTTGTGATGTTTGATGCCGGAATGTAAGAAAATGTTATTTTTTAATAGGTATCAGTAAGCAACCCATGTTGCTTATTCTTATTGTAGTAAAAACTGTACACAAAGACATCTTAAGTGCACTGCCTTATTAATTTAGTGTCTGTGGTGTATACGTGTCTACCCACAGTTCCACAAGGCATCCCTACGGTATCTCAGGGTTCACTTGTGGATACATCAAGGATCCGTGGTTAGCTCAAGGGTAACTCATGGTTTAGCTCAGAGGTATCACACTCCAGACATTTTATTGTTGTAGATTATGGTTGAACATATAAAAACTGTACACAAAGACATCTTAAGTGCACTGCCTTATTAATTTAGTGTCTGTGGTGTATACGTGTCTACCCATAGTTCCACAAGGCATCCCTACGGTATCTCAGGGTTCACTAGTGGATACATCAAGGATCCGTGGTTAGCTCAACGGTAACTCATGGTTTAGCTCAGAGGTATCACACTCCAGACATTTTATTGTTGTAGATTATGGTTGAACATATTTTGAAAAATAATAATTTTTTGACTCACCGGTTTTAATCCGATGACGAGTGTTCGTCGTCGTGACTTATCTGGACTGGCTGGCCAGCTTGAGATGAGGATGGCACAGGATCAGGGGCGGTTGCAACATTGTTTTGCGGTGTCTCAATATCATCATCTCCCGCCGACATGGCCGTCAGGGTCGAATGACGGTAGATAGATGTCCTTGATCCTGATTCTTGGTTCCGGAGGGGAATATAACCGTTCGGTCATCCTTTGCATCATCTCCATCATTTGCATCATAAACTGAGGAGGACATCCGACTATTGGAGTAGTTGGATGCATAGTCGTTGTGTTGGACGATCCAGCGGCAATAGGTACCCCTGGACGGTATACTTCTTGATTGTTAGATGTGGGTCCCATCGACATAAATGGTATCCCTGCGGAAGCTGGTCTTTCCGCAGCGATTTGTGTACCCGTCGTGACCGTGGAAATTCCCGACGTGACGGGCTGCACGGTGCTTAAGTTGTTTGCTGGAACTCCTGAAGTGTTCAATGGGGCAGGGTCCACCAGCCTGGTACTGCCCTGTGATGTTCCAGTTCCAGTAGTGACAGGTTGAACCGAAGTCGTTGAGGATGTAGTCGGGTCCAGAGCTTCTTCGAATCCCACTTCTGATGACGGGGAAGGGCCCCCGTGATTATTTTTAAAAAGCGTGACGCCAGCATTGCTGGCATCACAACTTTCATGTTCAGGACTGTTGCTCATCTTCGGTGACCAAAGTAAACGCAAGTAATTCTTTCTTCAATTTATTGTTCGAATTTTTGAGGAGGTCCGATCGCTGCGACGGCTCGAGCAAGAATGACCGAGTCCGTCGTGCGCTCGGCCTTTTATAGCAAAACTAGGCGAGTCATTCTTTTGAACAAAACACCTACCTTTGCACAAAAATTAGTTTTTACATTAAAAAAAATATTACAAACGTTTTAAATTATTTTAAAAGCTAATTAACATGCGTAAATCTATTTTTAAATGTCAACACGTGATCTAAACATTGATCACATGTTTTCACTTCAAAAATGCAACTACCTTACAAACAGAATACATAAAATAGTCTGTATTTAATTTTAATCAATATTAATCCATTACTTTAAACTGAATTTATTAACTAATAATTACAATAAACAAATCTGATTTTATTTTGTGGTTATTCCGGACACGTGTTTTCGTTTTCATTTGTTTTGAAGTGTGGCAACCCGCCGACATATATAAATGACCTACCTAAATTTGTTGATCAACCTGTGACCCTCTTTGCTGACGACAGTACCATAACAATTCAATGTGATACTAAAGACAAATATAAAAGTGACATTAATAATTCTCTGACATCAATAATAAAATATTTGGATAATAATAATTTAAGGATAAATCTCAATAAAACTAATATTATGCATTTCAGTCAACGCTTACCAACTTTACCTGATCTCAAGGTTCAATATAATGACAAAATAATTGAAGAAGTCAACACTGCTAAATTCCTCGGTGTAACTATTGACAAAAAGTTAAATTGGAAAGAACACATTGAAATTTTAAGTAAAAAAATTAGTAACTCTTCCTATGCCTTATACAAATTAGTTCCTGTGCTTAACACTGACGCATTGCTAACAGCTTATCACGGCCTAGTTTCGTCGCACCTAAGGTATGGAATTATCCTTTGGGGCAATTCGACTGACAAGGATATACCTTTCAAAGCCCAAAAACGGTGTATTAGGACGATGTTTAAATTAGGATCGACAGACAGTTGTAAACCGTATTTCATTAATTATAACATATTGACGTTACCATCTCTGTACATATTCGAAGTTGTCATGTTTGTTAAATGTAATCGGCAATTATTTCCACGCATGGCTGACAAAGTCAGTCGCGTCAGACGTGATAACACTATGCTTTGCTCACATGGTTCCAAAACAGCATTAATGCGGAAAAGTGTATTTTGCATGGCACCTTTAATATTTAATAAGCTTCCTAAGGGATGGAGGGAACTAAGCGCACACATTCTAAAAAAGCGACTAAAAGTATTTCTAGTTGGAAAAGCATACTACAGTATTTCAGAATTTTTAAATGACAAAATGTAATATTACGAATTTAACAAATATATACTGACATTTTATAATTTTTGCAATTTATGACTTAGATTATAATATAGCAATTTAATTCAAATGTATAATTTATTGTTTAAATTTAATTTTTAGTTAATGTGAAAATTTAATAATGTTTTTAGCTTTGTATATGACTTTTCTTACCTATATTTGTATGCCACAAAGGCCGAACATGACGGATCTCTTTTGTTTATGAACAACCTGCATGCCTTGTATGTATACTCATGTTTCTACAAATAAATGCCTTATCTTATCTTATCTTATCTTATCTTATCTTATCTTCATGCTTGAATTGTGTTTAGAACTTAGAATAGCATAACTCTTCACATAACTTGATTTACCAGGAATGGGATAACTTGTTGACAAATTCAATCTTGAATATGTGTAAAAATTATAAATATTGGCAAATAATATTTTGTTACCTAGCTACTGTAGGTAATATTTTAAGCTACTCATGTCGTCTCAACTCTCAACCAGTGGCGTGCATTGGTTTTCAAAATAGGTAGGCACTAGGGCGGGTCTAGTCTAGGCAAACGCGGTCACTAATCAGAAAAAAAAAGTGAGGTCAAAAGTGTGGTTATTTGAGTAGGCATGCCTACTCTTAGGGTGATAAATTACGAAGGTCGAACGTCATGGTACTCGTATTACGCGTGAGACGTACGTATTTTTAATTTTGTCGTATTAACTTGAACCAGTAAAGATCAATGACAATGTGCGAATAGTACGGGGGCCGAGTAGGCCGTCCGGCGACTGCCTACTGCCGCGCAGTGTTTGTATGAAGATTTTGTATTTTGTTAGATAATTATGATAATTTAGTGAGTTTCTTAATTGTGAGGCACACACTAAAATGTAATTGACGGGTTTATGTTGATATATCGAGGTACGCACTGCTTATATGCCTATATGCAATGCACGCCTCTGCTCTCAACTTGCTGTTAAACTGTGAACCTGCTTACTTTACTTACTTACCTGGACAATATATTCTGTACCTATTTAAATTAGTCTGTTTCTTGGGATTAAAAGAGAGGTAAAGCTGTCACATTAATTACTAATATTAATTACCTAATTTACAACTATGATAATTTTGCATAGGTACTTATTAAAACTACGTACGATATACAATATCATGTTCAACTTTTATCATTTCATTTTGTATTTCCCCCATTAAAACCACTCACCTAACACAGTTCTAACATTTTTACAAAAATATCGCCGAACCTCTTTCACACTACAGAGATGCATCTTTCAATTCCATCTATTTGTCAAGCACATGCCGGCTTCCATTCCCGAACGGGTACATTCCAAAAGGGATTTTTCAGTTCGTGCCTCGTTGGCCCTCTATCTATCACTGTCGCACGCTCTGCAGATATTCGACGTGTTTCATCTTAGCAGAAAATGATGATTGGTTGCATATGGGAACTTTTAATGAATTTCTAACATGTCTTTTGCAGTGATAAACGAACATTTCGGGAAGTTTGTAGCACGTTCGCGCAGCTTCCAACGTTGCTGTGCGCCGTGCCGTATCATATTTCTTTTTAACTGCAAATTTTCAAACGTGGAACACGGTTTTTTGTTTGTTGTATCCGAATACTTGTTAGCTGCCTGCATTAGCTATAGTTGCATTTTATTTTTCATAAAATACTTTTTCAAATATTGGGACCAGAAAACCTGTTTGTGTTTGAGTACAAAGGATAGTTAAATATATAGTTAGCATGCAAAACATTGCATGGTCTAAAGTGGAATGTCTTTATGTGGGTGTAAATGGTTTAATAGATACTTAATCTGATAGCATTGTATGCGAAATCTAGAATTCTGTACCGATATGAATAGAATCTTAACGCCTACTTGTTATTTAAATGCAGTCACGCTTTAATAAACATAATCGTTTATTTGCTTAGAAAATAGGTACATAAAATAAAGTTGCCATGTTGTAGGTGCTTTCTAAGCTCCTCCTTACTATTGATAAGATTTTTAGGTATCATGTTATCATACGTAGGCATATCAGGTTGTCACTGAGCTTTTCCTGTTGCCTGTTGATAACTACAACATCGTATCAGGAACGACATCCTGGTCATTTTCATATTAATTTACAAATAATTTTGGAACTAAATTAAATTAAATTTGCAACAATTAAATTTGCAACTCCTTATTGAATTTACATTTTTTTTTTGTGTTAGCCTATACTGCCCCACTGTTGGGCAAAGGCCTCCCCCAAATCCTTCCAGAAACTCTTTTCCCGCGCCACGCCGAACCAGCCCTCACGGTACGTGTCTAGATCGTCTCGCCATCTCTTTCTGGGCCGGCGCCGCCTTCAGGCACCCATTATGTGGAGGCTTTTGCCCATCGGTCATCTTCCATACGGCTGATGTGACCCGCCCAATCCCATTTGAGCCTGGCAGCCTTCTTTCCTACGTCCAGTATATTTTGGAACGCAGCGTGGTGTTCCGAATTCTGTCCTGTCTTTTTAAACCCAGAATGCTGCGAATTTACATACCATACATAAACTCACGCGTTCTTCCCAAGACGGTAGACAGAAACCACACTACGCCACCTGCTACGACCCTAACAAACTCCTCATAATTGACTCTAAAAAAATTGATAGGTACCTACTTTGTTAATTTTCATTGGAATTTTCTTCCACTGCTTATGACCTGTTTGTACGAGCACCGTTCGACTTTACCAAAACCCTATTCGTCTGAATAGGGTGCACGTATGTCTATACGTGGGGGTAATGTAAGCACTTCGCGAAATTGAATGGGTGGGCCCGCGTCAAAGCGCTGTATCATAACATAACGGCTAACTGTTAAAGGGTTTGTTCGGAAGGATATTACACTGTTATCTTTTGTTAAAGGGAAGGAAACTTTAGTAAATGGTTACCTAGGTACCTTATATTTTACAAAAAAAGGGGCTTCTAAAATGGAATACCTACTTAGCCACGCGGAAAAAAGTGGCTTCTAAAATAGAATAACTCGCGAATGTTTACATAGTTGTATCCTTTCACTGTATTTATAGGCTCCATGGCAGGGTAAATGAAACGATACAATAGGCAATATACTAAGGGCAGATTTCACCAGTGAAACTGAACGCGATCAACACGCCTAAACCGCGTTCAAGAGTCAACATTGTCAGTATTCCACAACAATGATGACACTGACAGGTCTTGAACGCGATTTAGCTGTGCTAATTGCGTTCAGTTTTATTGATGAAATTCACTCTAAGTGGAGCAACCATCCATTTAGAATGGACTAGACATAGGTCTCCCCCGGGGCCGCTGAACTTTATATAACTAACTATAACCAATAATTAATATGTGTTTTCACTTATAGTACCTATAGGTATTTCTACACTTTTATTCACAGACAACAAAAAATATCGAGCTAAATATAAAATAAAGTAGCACAACTATATTACATAACAACAAAAGTATTTACTCTAACAACTTTGATTCCAAATAAATGAATATTATATTTAGAGCTAGAGTTATAGTTACTTTGTTTTCCCTGGAGAAGGTCGATCACTCTCCTCAACACAAAACTAAGATGGCCGCCTAATGATCACTTTTGATGACTTCATTTCCCAAGACGACTGTCAAAGTTTTCATGAATTTGATGAGTTTCTCACAAGTTTGTGTATTTGATTATTTGTATTTTATTTAAATTGGCTTAATGCTTTGAAAAGTCATGTTGTTTAGGTTTTGAACTAAAAAAACAGCTTTAGTAAATTCTAATGCACAAGAACCTCTACTGATTTAAAGCTACAACCATTTTTTTATTTTAGAAACGACTAAAATTTGTCTATTTTATAATCAAAGTCAAGTTATTTATTTCAAATAGGCCACTTTTGAACGTCAAAATTTACAAGAAAATATAAAATTGATTCTAGGCGCCCGCGCGCCCTTTACAAAAGGTAGTTTCGTATGGAATAGAATGGGCTTGAAACTCCATTGTTACTCTTTTAAAATATTTTACAATATTTTGTATACAGGGTGAAATTAAATTCACGGGCATCTTTTTAAGGGGTCATTGTACTCATCGTTATGAACAACTTTTACTATAGGACTAAGCCTAAAATCGCGAAAAAAAATCAGCTGTTCCTTGCATTTATGTTCACATAACTCGTCAAAATGTATGGAAGAGCTGATTTTTTTTTCGCGATTGCAGTCTTGGTCCCATAGTAAAAGTTGTTCATAATGATGATTACAATGACCCCTTAAAAGGATGCCCATGAATTCAATTTCACCCTGCATATCGTCACGGAGCAAAGCGATTGGTAGTCACAGTATGCTGCCCAATTATTTATTTTCCCACTAACCATAAAAATCCTTGGGCACTGCTTTCCACACCATCTGTTAAAGATATTACCAAACAAATCATACAAAAACGATTGTTTCAATTTAGTATGGAAGACGCGACTAAAAAATAACCCATTAGTATGCTACACACGATAGTCAGACTTATGTAATATTATTATTGAAATCAATGTCATGATCACCATAGTAATGACATAAGTCGTTTGGGGTCAACAGCTTTCTAGGTGATACTGTGTATTCTTAGCTCGTAGAACATTCTTCGTGGTGCGGACAGACGGTCGTACGCACAAAACACATTGTGCTTTCTTCCTTATGGTAACACAATACTCAATAGTTTATTGAGTTCCACAGTGTGTACTTAAATGGTAACTTAAAATTTTATGTGATCATTGTGACCATAGCAAAAATATTAGGAGAGAGAAAACTTTGTTATTACCTAGGAGTCTTCTTATCTCGAATGAATAGGTTACTACTGGGCTCCATGATCTACCATATCTTTGCTTATACCATTAGATGATGAGAGAGTAATCAAAGGCGAGTATCTCAAAAAAAGGTGCCGTCAAATTTGATGTTAATGCCGCGAGAAACAATGCTAGCTACGGTTAAAGGCTGCGCGGCAAACACATGCGACGCAACAGCGCGACGCGACTCTAGGTAGAATTCAGATGTAATGAATTCGCGTTGAGCGATATAAAACAACTAGTTTCTTCACTCTGGTGATTCTCTCTTCACTATCGAGCCCTATCAGAACACCAGGGTTGCGGTATTTATTTTTAAAATATCGCAGCATTATGCTGTGGTAGGAGCCTTTATAGCCCCGCGGTCTCCACGGGTCTTTTTTTACTTCGTCAATAAAAAAAAATAGTTAGTTTTAAATGTTCATTTTTATTTCTTACTGTATTTCCTGTGCGTGTCCCAAATAAAATATGTTTTGTTCTTCTTTCTTTCTTTTCACTCTTAAAAAAATGCCCACAGCCAGTGTAAGAGCGCCCTAATGTTCGTCGAGACTAACCGCGCGATATTACTTGGAGTTTTTTCTCCGACTGCACACATGTAAGTCTTAGCTTATAGGACTTATAATCAAGTTTCTTGCTCCCGTTCTTGTTGTTTGTAAGTTATAGCCGGGTAACCGGGAAGTGGAACCGGGTAAAAAGGGAAACAATCATGGTTGCTGAAAAGTTTGTTAAATTAAATGTTTCTGTTGATATACCACTATACTTAATAGGAATATTCACTCTGCTATGATGTTAAGATTAAAGTTAATCTTCAAAGTCATATTATTTATTTTATTTTATTCTATTCGGGAAACTTACAGCTAATTTATCCAGTGTTCTTAAACAATATAATGTAATTGAAGGCCATTTACAAGTTTCGTCTGATAAGTAAACACTAAAAATAAAAACGAAAACAAAAAAGATCGGTACAAGATACAGGTCTATGTCATGATTTTAAGAACCAGCAAACAACTGTGGATTTAGGACGAAGTCTGTATGAAGCAATGTTTGTATTGGCTTAGGTATCTATTGGGAATAACAAATTTGATGTCGAAATATGTAAAAGTGGTTAGATTCGTATGTCTAGAGGGGAAATATTCGTCGAATCTGAATCAGTTGGCCCACTGAACCGAAACGCCATCTGATGCGAAATTGACAAACGGAAAACTAACGGTATAGGTAGTAGGTATATAAATGGTAAGTTATATACCTAAACGTGTCCTTGAAAGAAAACGTGCCTTTTCGAAAAGTAATTAATGATCGATATTTCATCAATAGGATATCAATATGTATATGAAATATCAATCAATACGATTATATGAACTTAGAGGACCATATTGATTTTAATTCTGTAAATTCATACTTGTTACGCTCGTGAATCATATTTTTGCAAAATTTTAAGAAGATTTGAATTTCGCGGGCTCCTAGCGCATCCTCCTTTATAAAAAGTATTTCTTCTGAGCGTTTGGGAAGCAACGTCAAGTCCTCTTGTCGCTTATTCGGCAGAGCTTAAGGACTAAAGTCTTTAATCCCTGCGTGCTGCCTGTTATGACTTACGGAACCGAAACGTGGTCACTCACGGTACGGCTGGTCCATAAATTCAAGGTCGCTCAGCGAGCTATAGAACGAGCTATACTTGGATCCGGCAGAGAACCGAAGTAACCAATTCTATAAGCTATGTGGACAACATAGCTTACATAATAAGCAAGCTGAAGTATAGGCCTGCCATATTAGCCGAAGAACCGATGACTGTTGGGGTAGACATGTTCTTGAGTGGAGACCGCGAATCGGCAAACGTAAGGTAGAACGCCCTCAGTCTCGGTGGAGCGACGATCTTCGCAGGGTGGCTGGTGGCAGCTGGATGAGAGTTGCCGAAAATTGAGCTGCATGGCGTGCAATTGGAGAGGCGTATGTCCAGCAGTGGACTACTGTAGGCTGATGATGATGATGTTGATGATTTCTTCTGAAATAACTACTTACAGTACCTAATTTTCATTTCTTTATCGGATTCTTAGTTTTGTGCCATACTTACTAGAGGTATTTCATCATAAAGAGATGAAATACCTTCTAGAGAGTATAATAGTACCTTCTAGAAGTAATAAGATCCTGAGGAGTGTCGACTCCTCAGGATCTCATTATTTCAAATACTCTTTGGTATGCAGAATTCATTAATAAAAAATATGAAAGCAATATTTTTTGTCTTGTGACTGCATTCCGATAAGGATTATAAGTTCTAATAAAGCTTTGCGAAACTCGCAATGTTTTAACAACAATAAATAAAATTGCGCAATATTAAAGATTGTCGACCTTGTGAAGGCCGCAGGAACTCGTTGGATGCGAGAAGCACAAAACCGGTCGAAGTGGAGGTGCTTGGGGGAGGCCTATGTCCAGCAGTGGACGTCTTTCGGCTGAAATGATGATGATGATGATGAATATTAAAGATTCAGTACCGTACAATAATTTGAGGGGAATAGACTACTAGAGCCATAGAACTTCTTTCTATCTAAGCTATGACTAGAGCAATAATTCGGGCATTCACACACTAGAGGACATTTGCTCGGCATTTTATCACGTAGTCTCGCGTATATTTTACAAATGCGTTATAAAGCACGTCGCATACCGATGTAAACCCGTGTGTCGTGACTCTCGTGACGTTATGCCATTGTTTCTTGTGATGTAAATGTACTTTATATTAAGATAATATATTATTAAAAATGTGTTCTTTGTTCGTGAGTTTGTCTCACTTTGTTCTTTTGAAAAAATTTGGATTGATATTTTGTATGTCTTGATTTATACGTTTTCGCTTTGTTTATGGGCTTGCGTGATTAATTACAAAATTGTTGAAAAACCAAACATTCCTCAGTTCCCACTGCTGGGACACAAGTTCCCTCTCTGTGAGAAGGGGCTAATGAGCAGTGATGATCAAGTGATAACGGCCGCGACTCAGGAGTTGTAGGTCGTAGGTTCGAACCCAGACAGGCGCTTTACTTTGTGTAAATTATTTCATCACCACTGCTCTCAAAACGGTGAAGGAAAACATCGTGAGGAAACCGGCACGTCCTAGAACCAAAAATTCGAAGACATGTGACATCTGCCAACCCGCACTGGGCCCGCGTGGTGGATTACGGCCCACTCCCCCTCACCGAGAGGAGGCCTGTGTCCCAGCAGTGGAAACATTATAGGCTGATTATGATTATGATGAGAGGAGGCCTAAATTCCTATGTAATGGAATTATTTCCAACTAATCTTTTTCTTGGTTTTGGCGCGCTGTGCTGTGTTCCTTATACGGTCCGAAGTTCGCATATACACACCCCCAGGATACTGCGCTTCATGGCTCGCTGGCGAACCTCGAGCTTGGACCTCTGTCAAAGTGTCAAAGTCAGATTTGAGCACCATATGTGACAATGAGGAGAATACACATGTCCATAATTCTCCGTTTGAGATATAGTGGTAGATCTTCTGTTAGAAGATCTTTCATTGACCAATAGCTCCTCCAAGCGCTCTTGATGTCTCGTGCAACTTCGTCATCTTTTTCTTAAAAACAGACTTGTTTGATTCCAAAGATAAAAATGCGCGTATATCATTTTAGGTATAACTTGGTGCCACAATCAAAATAAATCACTACGCAACCATTACCCGTGATAGAACACCTCACCCCATAAATACGACAGTTACAAAAGACGTAAACGGTTTTTAAGCCACATTTGACATAGGTATAATGGTTCACCACGCCTTTGAAAAATCCTTTGAGCACAATACGTTTAGCAAAGGGTCATCAATCACGGTCACAGTTCGTCATGATGCCTATATATCGGTGAGGTTACGGGACAATTTTTTTTCAAATATTGTAGAAACCTTTTCAATCTTTTTACAGCTTCGTTGGTCTAGTGGTCGCAAGCGCTACTACTGAGCATGAGGTCCTTGGTTCAAGTCTCGGGTCGGGCAAAGTGTTATTGGGTTTTTCCATTAAGGACTTCTCAGTAGCGGCCAGGAGTCTGGATTTCTGCCGCGTTGATGACAATAGACTCGCCCCTATTACTTGGGGCTTAAATATAACTGGCAAAATGTGGGTTTACTATAGGCAGGGGTAGGTACACCTGTACCATACCATACCCTTCGAGGATTATAGGCGTGATGTTATGTGCAGAAACCTTTTGAATCTGTTTTTTTTTTCAGAATATTTTAAGGCTATAGTGAAGAGCTTCATTTTTCCGGTACCAAAGTAAACCATAAAACCTTTTTGATTCTTGAACTCCTTTGTTGATTCAAGGTGTGGTCAGAGATGAGTCAAGAATTTGGCAGAATACACAAATACCTTTGCTTATGTAAAATCGGTTTAAATAACATTACCAATTTTTTTGTAAATAACTTAAAACCTCACGATGCGATCATTTTATATTTTTGTAGCTGATTGGTTGTCCTTGTTTATAAATATGGCATATTATTATATAATAATATTTTTATTGGCATAAAATTATATGATACCTACAATGATTTATGATAACCCAGACTTCTGAGCTAACTACTACCGATTTTTTTCTTTCTCCCGAGAATTGCATAATCAATCTATAATGTTTCCACTGCTGGGCCACAGGTCTCCTCGGCAGGCCCAGTACGGGTTGGTGGACGACACATGTCTTCGGATTTTTTTGGTTCTAGGACATGCCGGTTTCCGCACGATGTTTTTCTTCAACGTTTTGAGAGCAATGGTGATGAAATTAAATAAATAAATTAAAGTGACTGCCTGGGTTCGAACTCACGACCTACAAACTCGTAAGTCGGGGTCGATACCACTGGGCCAGCACTGCTCCTTCCGAGAGTTGCCAGCGATTATTTAGCAGTAGTTAGAAGTCGGTAAAATCTTGACCGTATTACGTTGACCACAAGTTTGCATCACGCTAAAAATCAAACACGGTCGAATGACACGCAAAATGTTTGGTCACGCACGAACCAATTGTTAAACGTGTTGAGAAACGTATTGCTCTTAAAAACGTTTGAGGTTTATTTAACAATAACGTTTTACATTAATAGGATTAAAAACATAACCCTCCTGGCGCAGTTGGGTAAAAACAATAGGTACAACTGCAGTACAGTCATACTTACAATAATTATTATTAATAACTAGCTTCTGCCCCTGTCTACGCTTACGTGGTCTTAAGATACAAAATACTAAAATAACGACCACATTTTCATAAAATCCCCTCGGCCCACGACCCACCGCGTCGCATCGCATTGCATTACTCGCGTTATTACTTCGTTATTTTTTTTGCTCGGCTCCTAAGGGTCGTAGCGTGATGTTAAATAGCCTTTATTATTCCTCAAAATTTAGGTTATAAAATGTATTTTTTTAATCAGACTGGCTTTTTCAGAGATAGCGTTCAAACAAAAATAATCTCTTCAGTTTTATCACACTAATATTATAAAGGAGAAAGTTTGTGGGTGTGTGTGTGTTTATATATTTGTTACTTCTTCACGCTCAAACGGCTGGACCAATTTTGATAAAATTTTGTATGGAGGTAGCTGACAATCTGGATTAACATATAGACTACTTTTTTATCCTGATATTCCCACGGGATCGACACTTACGCGGTTGAAACCGCGGAGCGCAGCTGGTTATGTATAAAGATAAAAAGATTGCTGTAGTGTACTTCGATGACTCAAATTAAACAGTGCCTCTCCTCATACAGATAACTACGCTTTTTCATACCATTTAAAGTCCAAGTTTCTTTACGATGTTTTCCTGCAACATCAGTCAACGATGTCTTAGATAGCTAGTCATAAAAAGTTCACCAAACTATAGTAGGTAGTATTGTAGTCTTTTTAAATTAAGACAAAAGCGCGTCCTTTTCCCTCTCATAAAACGTATTTGTCAGTAGGCAGAAACTAGACCATTCCACTGGAATAATCCCTTTGTTTCTTTTTACGATGCCCATAGGAAACGTAGGGATTTGGCGCGGAACTGTGCAGTATACGGTTAATTTCGGATTCGCGTAGCAACAAAACATTAACCTCCTTTTGGATTCCGCCGCAGTTAGCTAAAAAAGTGGCTTATTAGTCGATTTGCACGAATTTACTCGCCCGAAACGGGTGAATCGACACTTTTAAATAATATATTTTTTTCTATAGGCGAGTCGCTCGAATTTATCGCTGATTATTTGTGGGCAAGTTGACAAAAAGTATAGAAAAAAGGACGAAGGAAGAGATAAGAGTTAAATATTATAAAGGGCGCTACACACGGCTAATATACTGTAATATTTTATCTTAAGATACAATATCACTCGCCATACAATTCAATGGAATATGAAATAAATATTATCTTCGTCGTGTGTAATGGTCCATTGAATTGTATGGCGAGCGATATTGTATCTTAAGATAAAATATTATAGTATCTTAGCCGTGTGTAGCGCCCTTAAAACGTGTCTTTTTCTTAACTTCATTGCATAAAATTCAAAATGTGCCAATTGCCTAATAAGTATATATTGCTGGAGTTGTCGACTAGCCCACAAATAAACTAAAATCGTGCGAGCCGCCTATAGAAAAAAAAAAATAACATGTAAAAGTGACGATTCGCCCGTTTCGGGCGAGTGAATTCCTGTGAATCGACTAATATGCCTAAAAAGTTGATAGCGGTTTCATACTCATTCATGAAAGATTGATTATTATGTTCAATGTTCTCCCGTACCTATTGAGTGATCAATCAAATGACATGGATATCTCGTATTCGTTTTATTTAAATTGCGTATAGAAATTTCTCTTATTGGTTTCTGGGTATGTCTAAATAAGAAATAAACATCATTTCATTTCATCGTTTCATCATACGTGACAGTCGTTTTGTGATTGAAAATTGGGAATGTGAATTATTGTGATGGAAGCAAAATATGTAACTGTTAAGTACTTATCTTTTATTTCCTTTTGAATGTAATATTTTATATGTGTATTATTTTTATTATTTATACAAGGAGACTCTCCCTTTGAATGCGAGAAGCACAGAACCGGTCGAAGTGCAGGTACTTGCGGGAGGCTTATGTCCAGCAGTGGACGTCTTTCGGCTGAGATGATAATGAAGGAGCTCGTAGCTAAATAATATGAGCCGCACGGGTCCATCGCAAGTTAAGCAACGCTTGTCGCGGTCGGCTCGTGGATGGGTGACCATCCATTAAATATCGCGACCTCTCTGTGCTTCGGAAAGCACGTTAACCCGTTGGTCCCGGCTGTCATTTGTAGATATTTAAGAGTCGTTATGGGTAGTTAGAAGCTTAAAAGTCTGACAACCAGTCTTACCAAGGGATACCTACTGTTATATCTTCTTTGCCAAGGGGTACTTATCGTGTTACCTAGTAACTGGGTTATGGAGGTCAGATAGGCAGCCGCTCCATGTAAAATAATGGTATTCAGCTGCATCTGGTTAGACTGGTAGCCGACCCTAACATAGTTGGGAAAAAGCTAGACAGATTTTTGAATGTTAAGTATTCATTTATTTGAAGTTCGTGGCACCGGTCTTTGCTTTCTCATGGCACTAATGCACTGGTTCATAACTTTGTCGTTAAGTATAGCTACGTTAACGTGGACAGTAAAAAGTTATGCAGCCTACCATTACATAAATAACTGTGATTTAACCAACTTCTATCAGCAAAAGTAACTTGTTGTTGCCGTGAAAATCTAATTAGATTCGATTTCGTTGTATCATTATGTCGAAGTGATTCGATATTACATAATCTGACGATATAAAGAGTCATTTATTTTTCCATTATCTTTTGTATTAAAGATGGAGGCGGCAAAAGCTTTTATCGTTGAAAATATAGCATTACCGGTGAAGGGGGAATTAGGGAACATTGCGTAGCGGGACGAACCCTTAGAGTGGGCGCCCACGAGCAACTTTTGTCTCCGCAACTAATTTGCCCCTCACATAAAGTCTACGGGTTTGTATGAAAGTGTGCGCATGTAGCGACACGACAGCCGGGAGACATTTTTGTCTCCCGTCTATTGGTTGCAATGCAAGTGCGCGCACGACGACGAAAAAGTTGCCAGCTAGCCAGTTTGCCGCTCAACCAAAAATTTAAGAAAAAAAAAAACTTTTTTCCAAAAGAAAAAAGACAACCGACTTCCAACACAAATTCAAATAACACTACTTGCTATGTAAATATCAGTGACATGAAGTAATTAAAACATCATCAATATCAACTAAGTGGAAAAAACCTTATTATTGAAGCTAACTCAAACTACCCAAGCTAAGTTAATAAAATTTATAGGTATGGGACTACCCATGAGGCATACCTTATTCAATAAAAAAATAATTTTGCTTATCGGCTTATAAATAACGGAGTGCTGAGGTAACAAACATAAAAAAAAATATTCAACCGAATTGAGAACTTCTTCCTTTTTTTGAAGTCGGTTTAAAAGAAGCGTTGCTGTCGCTCCCGTGTGCGAATCGTCCAAACCTCGGCAAGGAGGCAGAGACAAAAAAGTTGCTGGGCAACAATTTGCTCGTGGGCGCCCTTAAAATCTTAAGCTAAACGTATTTTTTATGAAGGCCGCGTACGATATTAAGTTCCGGTGTCTGTCATATCAAAATTTCATTATGAATAAATTAAAACTGTCAAGAGTTCAATCTGTGGTTGAATCACGAATCCCAAAAAGATACACAAGGTAACAAATTGCCAATAAAAAGCTAACAAAATGCTGTGGGTAAGCATTTCGGTCAAAGCTGTAAATCCCCGGGTTGAGGCAATAAATCCCGGGAAAAAATATCGAAAGCTGGCTGTGTAATACAGTTAGACTCGGATTGTGCTTGAATAAGGGCCGTAGGGATACACCGACGTACCATATTTGGGGGGAGTTTATCCGTCTATTGTGAATATCCGAAGCGAGTTTGATGATCGGGCCTTTCATTTGGTATTTGTCGATGTGTTTGATATTGCGGTTATTGTTTACATTAACCGGTTATTGCGAGGTTTTGTTAGCTTTCATTTTCTATGTGAAGGTCATTGACATACCTATAATATATCAATGGCGAAGGTAAATAATTTTTAGACCAAATCTCGACTCCATTCAACATTCTACGTAATCCTATAATGTTCCCGCTGCTGGGACACAGGCGTCCTATCTATAAGCGTGAGTGGGCCGTTATCAACCACGCGAGCTCAGTGTGGTAGATGTCACATGTTTTCGAATTTTTGTTTTTAGGACATGTCGGTGTCCGGATCCTCACGATGTTTTCCTTTACCGTTCTGAGAGCAGTGGTGACGAAGTAATTTACACAAAGTAACGCGCCTATCTGGGTTCGAACCTACGACCGAACCAACAACAACAACACAACAACAACTCGTAAGTCACAGCCGTTACCACTGGGCCACCACATTCAACATTCTATTTTTACGCAATTAATTTCTGGCCTATTTTTATAATTCACTGCACCTGTCTTCAAGATCAGAAATCTCAAAAGTAGTGCCAAGTTTCAAGATGGCGGCTTTGAATCGCAAGTAGTACGAAAGTATTACTCGGCACTCTCCGTGTCATCCGAGGCAGGGCAAGGTCTGGCAAACCGGTTGCACTCGCCTCCATCATATGTAACCAGTTTCAATGCCACAGGCGACGCCCGCTGTCACAGTTAGCTTTTTAAACTTAGTTTAGAGGCAATAATGTCTAAATAAAATCTCTGTAGAATTTTCAACTTTCGGCACTAAACCGAGGGTTGAAAACTCCAACAGCGCATTTTCATTTACGAGTAGGTAGGTGTTAAGGGCATAAGTCTTTTTTTAAACCCCTCTTGTCTTACAGGGTTTATAATCCAGCTTGAGTTTACGTCATGTTTTTTTTTGTGGCAATATAAGATTACTCCACAATATAAGACCAAAAATTCGACCCGTCTTGCCAGCGGTTGCCTTTTTAATCAATTGCAACCTGCAACCCCATAAGCCTATAAACCATGTAGTGGTTGAACATATTTTTCGCTGTTATGTGACAATCTTGGTCTTCAAGATAAGCTTAAGTATGTCATCGATCCATCTTGTCATCGGTCTTCGACGTTTTGAATACTTCTTGCTCGCTTTACAGGAATTAGGCATCAACAGTTGGGGTTTAACAATAAGTAGATTATTACTAATCACAGACTTAATATAAGCAAACTTCCAATGAACACAGCCAATGTCTGTGGCAAGATGAATGATTAATCTTGAGCTTAGTATTATGTATCTTACGATATACTATGTATCTTACGAAATCTAACCCTGTTTTCAAAGACCAGCCAAATTTAAGGGTATGGTACAGACCATCAACCTGAGCAACTTTCTCCATGGGACCAATATCGTAATCGCGAAAAATGTATCAACTGTCCCATAGAAAACTTCAGTTCGAAGGGCGGGCGTTTTGGGGGACTGTCTTTTGTAATTTTGACGTTCGAAAAGTGCTGATTCTCAGCCTAGTTTGAATAAATGACTTGATTTGATTTGATTTGAGTACCAACTTACTCGACCTAAACGTATGGGACGGCTGAATGTTTATTCGGGATTACGATGTTGGTCCCTTTGGAAAAAAATGTTCCCTAAAATGTACCACACCCTTAAATTTGGCTGGTCTTTGAAAACTAACTATGTATAGAGGTTAAGTACCTACACCTGTTTCTTACAACGTGCATTCCAGCTGCATAGTTATAGTGAATTATTTTTAATAAGTATCAAGATTTTTTTATTGAAATGCTCTGTGAAAAGCTGTCATTATAGCAATTCTCTAATATTAATCTAAGTGTTGTTTTTTTTGTGAGTAATTTTTACAAGAGAAAATGGTTCATGTGTATGACAAGATGAATGTTCTAGTAAATGATATCGTTAATAATGTGGTTATTAATCTAACATGAAGGTTAATAGATCGTTTATTATCTTTCTGAAAATGTCTATCACATTTAATAACTGTCTAGATTAGGGCTTGGTCTGAAAGTTTTTGAATAACGTTTCAAGAATCTAATTTGATTCTGAGAATTATTTTGTAAGGCAGTAAGAATTTTTACTGTTACCTATATTAAAGCTACGAATAACGCAGTTTATTTTTAACTAGCAGCACCCCGCGGTTTCACCCGCAGTAGTGCTGATCCCGTGGGAATATTGGGATAAAAATCCTAGTTATGTGTTATTCCAATGTATAAGCTATATTACTGTAAAGTTTCATCGAAATCCATTCAGTAGTTTTTGCGTGAAAGAGTAACAAACATCCATCTATCTATTCATCCATCCTCACAAACTTTCGCGTTTAGAAAGGAAATGCCGGCGCTATCTAGTTTTTAAAATATTTACATGTAAAAGTGTCTTAAAAGATCTACTTACATAATTAAACATTTCATTTCAAAAATTTTGTAGTTATTTGTTACTCAAAACATTTAAACCTTACTGAAATGAAACATAATCAATGTTACAAAATTCGCTGTCGCCATTCGACTTCTATTAAATTAAACGAAAGAGAAATTAAGGTGGAATCATTTAAATTAGAACGTCTAGTGAACCGAAATATTTGCAAAGAGACAAAATGTCCTACTAAGAATTGTGAGTAAAAAGCCAACACAGCGTTCAACTAGGACATACGCAGGGTTGCCAGGTAAAATAACAACCTGAATATAGTTATAAAGTCTACTTGAATTTCTCTAATTATGTTCGGTATTATCATAATTTAAACGAATCCTAAATAAACAACATGAATAATTAACCTAATGTTAACTATTATATAGGTACTAGTGGCCCGCCCAGCTTCGCACGGGTGCAATATTTTTTTTGAATTTCCGAAATTTTCTTTCATACAAACCTTGTCCTAGTAATACCGGACACAACATAAAATAATTATCCAATTTGGTGCAGTCGTGCGGAAGTTATGCGCGTACAGACATTTAGGCGACTTTGTTTTATACTACGTAAGAATAACATAAAAAAGAATTAGGTACTTACTCAAGCAGGTATTACTCTTTATATTTCCTCCTCTCTCCTACTATGCTCTGCCCGATAGGGTCCATAATAGGCTAGTTTCCTAAAAAATTCTAATTAGTCCGTCAGTTAGATTATCGAAAAATAATGGACCCGTATTTTTTCTTTTGTCAATCAAACAAAAAATGACAAAGATAAAGCGCGTCAAAATTTGGGAGTGGGGGGTCGTGACGTCACGCCGTGCTAAAAAGTGTCGCACGGCGTGACGTCACGACCCCCCACTCCCAAATTTTGACGCGCTTTATCTTTGTCATTTTTTGTTTGATTGACAAAAGAAAAAATACGGGTCCATTATTTTTCGATAATCTAACTGACGGACTAATTAGAATTATTATTTTTTTACCCAGGAAACTACCCTATTGTTTAATTAATTTTAAGCCTACTAACTGTTTTACCAACATTAGAGAATGCAATAAAGAATTATTAATTTTAATTAAATGCTTAATTTCGCTCTTACAGGATGTCATTTTGCGCTATTATAATTTCTAACGTGACGATATTATAGTGGACGTCTACGGTCGGCATCACGATAATACAGAGAAGTAAAATGTCATCATCATCTGCCTAGCCTTTTCCCAACTATGTTAGGGTCGGCTTCCAGTCTAACCGGATGCAGCTGAATATCAGTACCTATTTTACGTGGAGCGACTGCCTATCCGACCTCCACAATAAAATTACTGGGTAATTCGATGCCCCTTGGTAAGACTGGTTGTCAGACTTTCGGGCGTCTGCCGACCCGTAACGACTGTCAAATATCCACGAATGACAGCCGGGACCAACGGCTTAACGTGCTTTCCGAGGCACGGAGGGGTCTTGGTATGTAAAGATGGTCACCGATACACGGACCAACCGCGGCAAGTGTAAATCGAACCGTGCGGCTGTTATTACTTAGCCACAAGAGTAAAATGTATGGAAATATATGAAGATGATTTTTTCCGTCCACGATAACGTTACAACGTGCTCGTATTTCCTTACATTTTATGGGCGATAATATCGTCACGTTAGAAATTCTAAAAGCGCACATTTGCTTTGGCTGTTGATTTTGAGATACATTTTAATTACCGTCTAAGAAAATAATAAGGTCGCTTTTCAGTCAAAAGTGCTAGAGCTTATTATTAGTTTCTGCATCTGATTGACCTACTAGTCGAGTTTCAACATACAACACCTGTCCTGTTTCCAACACTATTCATCACTAACTCTGTCTAATAAAAACGGTAGTAACAGGTTTCTGCCAAAGCCAAAAGGCTAATCAATCAATCTCCCGAGTACAGCAGCCGCCAAGCAATGGCGTACATAATTCGTTTGCGCGCCATCCCTATTGGCGAGTGTGGCACTTGTCTCTGGTTTGAGCAATTACCGCTATTGGGCCTGGCCGGAGAGCGGCCGAGACCCTTGTTTGTCTAACTGTACATAGCGCACCGAGCCTATTGCTTAATGTGTTGATTGTACTCTGTGCCACGCTACTAAGGATGTACCCAGGATATACCTGTACGTCTAATTTTTACAGGTCAAATCTGTAACTAAGGTGTTTAATAGATAATAATTACGATTTGTGTAGCTACTTGTAGGTATACATATTATGTTATGAACCTCGTCGAGGAAAAACTTAAAACCTGATCTGTAATGAAGATATTGTCTTCGAGGTTCATTCTGGTTATATCTTATCTCTTGTGTTTAATTTTTTAAGTAATAATTAGTCGAAAAATCTCGAAACACATGATTTCGACATTAAATTCTCTTTACTTTCTGAGTGTAATTATAATACGTATGACATGGACGACAAAGTTTTTGCCCACTGCAATCAGTGACCCGACTTCAGCATACATTTTATTTTAGTTCTGTGGGACCTACATTTTTATTTTAGTCGTCAAGCTAATTTAGATCGAATTGAAGTGCTGAATAAAATATAGAGAGTTTTACATACTTGTTCGTTTTTGGTGGTACTTATTGTAATTTGAGGATTTTATTTGAATGACGTCATGTTCACATGTCGTATGTGGTATCAGTAAATCGTGAATATTTCATAGGTAATTGCTCCGACTAGAGGTTTTCTTAGTGAATCTTAAATGTTTTTGTGTCTAAAACCTGATTTACAGGAAATAACGTAAACCACAATAATCGATCTATTAAACAAAAAAAGTATTTATTGGTTTGAAACGAAATATGAATTGGGCTGACTATTTGTAAACCTTTGCACTGTTGTGTTTCAAGTAAAATCGACCAAACCAATCGACCAAAGAATTAGTTAAAGTCCAATGCAACAGCCGATATCTGTCGGTCGCGCGTTTATTTCTGCTTCAAGTGATAAAGTGACATTTGACATCAGGATTTCTCGGAAATAGATGGACGAAATTGGCACAAAACAGGAAGTAATTGCACAACATTTGGGAACAATGGCATGAAACAGGAAATAATGGCGTAAAAGGGGAATTACTATGTTCTGTAGTAGGTGGGTGACCATCTTTACATACCCTTCGTGCCTCGGAAAGCACGTCATCCCGGCTGTCATTCTTGGATCTTTGACAGTCTAACAACCAGTCTTACCAAGGTGTATCGTATTGCCCAGTAACTGGGTTGTGGTGGTCAGATAGGCAGTCGCTTAATGTAAAATACTGGTATTGAGCTGCATCCGGTTAGACTGGAAGCCGACCCTAACATAGTTGGGAAAAGGTTAGGCAGAATGCAGTACATTGAAAAAACCAGTAGATAGTAATAATCATTTGAAAAAAGAACACGACCATAAACAACTGGCATTAAACGAGCCGCCATTAAAAATAATGCTTATTGTAGAGAGAAAGGTCGACATCTAAATTATCTAGCCTCTTCACCGCAGAAAGAATTTGTTCGACCAACATTTCGTTTCCATAAAGTTAAATATTTACAAGTTCTGTGTCTACATTTAATACTAATTGTATACTTTTGTATCAGTAAGTCTATGCAGCGGTGTCCGTTATGTAAAATATTTAAATTCACTGAATATTTTAAGGCTGACATCGCCGTCACCGTGTCTATGTTGAACACGGAGCAAATTGTTGACTTCGTTTGAAGTATTTTGAAACAGTTCCTTTAAATAACAAGGATTTAGAGCTTCTGAATTACTTTCGATATTATTTGGAATTGAACTGTTTTGTTGTTGTTTAAAGGTGTTTCTGGTCGGGGCTTTTTGCTAAATTATGTTCTGTTTAGTCAGATACTAGCTTCTGCCCCCGACTACGTCCGCGTGAAATTGTTCCGCCGACGACGCACCGCGTCGCATCGCATCGCCTGCCCGCGCTATTACTTCGTTTTCGCTTAGCGTCCTTTCTGACTTTTTTTCTTTTTGCATGGCTCCTAAGAGCTCTAGCGTGATGCTCCTCGAGAATTCGGCTATCAAATGCAAAAATAATTTTCAAATCAAAATAATTATAAAAAAAAAACAGAATAAAAAAGAGTTTGAAAATCTTCAGCTTTATTATTAGTAGATATAGGTATGTATAGATCAGGAAGGAGCTTGTCAATAAATTACTATGTTCACTAACCAACTGTAAGACGCCTGACTAATTTATGCCACGCACTGTTAGCTACTATGAGACATTCATAAGGAATGTTTTATTCATTCACAATGTCGACGGAAATTATAATTGATATATTTCAATATGGAATTCAAATCGGCTATAATCTACTCTATAGGCTATTTATAATCACGGACTGAAACTACTTAATATAATAATGATACTTGATCTCTAACTTATAGAGGGGTCTGTGGCTAAATAAACGAGGTTGGTCTGTGGATGGGTGACCATCATTATATACCGAGACCCCTCCGCTTCAGAAAGCACGTTAAGCCATTGGTCCCGGCTGTCATTCGAGTCATCTTTGACAGTCGTTACGGGTCGTCAGAAGTACGAAAGTCTGACAACCATTCTTACCAAGGGGTTTCGTATTACTCAGTAATTGGGTTGTGGAGGTCAGATAGGCAGTCGCTCGATGTAAAATACTGGTACTCAGCTGCATCTGGTTAGACTGGAAGCCGACCTCAACATATTTGGAAAAGGCTAGGGATGACTTGAACTCTTGCATACTCTGTTGTCATGCTACGGGTTCAAGTCACATTGACCATTGTGTTAATATAAAAATTTACATGGACATGTATGTAAGGTGTAAATTCTAAAGAACACAATGGTCTTAGCCTCGTTGCTCCATCGTCCAAGAAAACAACAATAAACTGTAATACGTTTGTAAGTTATGTTTTATTTATTTGAACCATTTGTGAAAATTGCGACGGAATTGTCTTCAGAGCTCACTGTGCAAGTGCGCAATGCTGGCTGGAAGACAAATTACTTTTTATATGACATTCTCTCATGCTATATCGTGTAGTATTTTTAAAATGGTCGCTTTTTATGCTTCAGTGTAGGTTTAATGCGACATCCCATTTCGTAAAGTTCATAATAATAGTGAAACTCATTATAAATGTTAAGAACTTATGTAACCTATATTCTTGCAAATAAATATATCATTCATTCATTCATTCATAAAAGAAGTGACGTATACTTTATATATACTTTTTTGTACATCATAAAATACATAACAAAAAATAAATTTAACAATACAAAACATATACAGGGTGGCAGGGCATCGACGCACAGCCTGTCACCATGGGTTCAGTACATGATTCTGAATAAAAAAAATGGCACTCCGGGAGTGCCGACAGAAGTGAAAACTTGAACAATTACGTGTGTATTTTTGAACCGTCATATAAACAAAATGCAAATAGAATACTTTGCCATCACTCACTGACATATCGGAAATACACTAAAACTGAGTACATCCCGAGGACAGCCGAACACATTCAAAGCGGTGTCGGTTACGGTAACAGTGGCGCGAATCCAATGGTTTTTTTCCATCTCAAAAAATGCCCAACGCGCCTAAAGAAGGTTTCACTTCAAAAAATACATTTAACAATACAAAACATATACAGTGTAGCAGGGACATCGACGCGCAATAATAATAATTTATTTATTTCTTACCAATCTTTCTTTACAATCTGTCACCATGGATTCAGTACATCATTCTGAATAAAAAAAAAATATTTAAAAAATTTGCTCTGCCATACATTTTGACCGCGTAGGTCACTTTTCTATAAAACAGCTGGTTTTTAATAACCGACTAAATATTTCTACGCAGGGTTCTAGAATTATTTGCTGAATTCATGGTTTCAGTTTGTGCGTCCATGTCCCTACCACTAAGGGGCCGTCTCCACGAGCGAGAGAATCGCGACGGCGATATTATCATCGTGCCACGTATTTCTATACACTCTCTTAGAACGTGTCTCCACACAGCGATATCATCGCGGCAAAAATTTGTTGGCACGGCGCGGCGAGACTATCGCCGCGATTCTCTCGCTCGTGAAGACGGCCCCTTAGTCATAAGACAAGCTAATGCTATATTAAAATATTTAACACATTGTTTTCTATTTGCTCTAAAAAATATAAAAATTTGAGGTTATACAATGTCAAAGCAAGTTGAAAGACAACCGTTATGATCGCATACTTTTCACTACAAAGTGCGTAATCTGTCATTTTATCATGCTCAATTTTGAGCTGTACTCAACCTATAAACACATTTTAGAAGATAATAATGTAATGCTCAAGGGCTCTAACGGTTAACTCATCATAAGTAAGTAGAGTTACAGCTATAGTAAATGGTATATATTATGTAGTTTTATATTACTACTAGCAGCGCCTCACGGTTTCACCCGCATAATTGTCGATCCCGTGGGAATATCGGAATAAAAACTATCCTATGTCCTTTCCCGGGACTCAAACTATCTCTATGCCAAATTTCATCTAAATCGGTTAAGCGGTTTAAGCATAAAGAGGTAACAGACAGACACACTTTCGCATTTATAATATTAGTATGGATCATCAACCCATTTATTTACCATACTTAGGTAATTCGTCTTCTTGGTATTTATGGTCGGTTACGTTAGTCTTTACCACTGTTAATATTGGATTTGTTCCATTAAAAGGTAAGCCTTTTACATTGAAATGTTTAAAGACAGAAGGCTCAAACATCGTCTTACTTAACAATAAAGTTCTAAATAAAGCGAGGATACAAAGTTCAAGGAGTCTTGCTCAAGTCTTGTGATTTTTGACTTTTAGTCTAAAATCTCTAGATTCCTTGAACAAGCGGGACAATCAACCCTCGTTTCTTGTCCATATAATCTTTTTTGGACCCAACTGTGGTATCTTCATTTAAAGACAATAAAACAACAATCTAAGAGGTTAGTTTTGTACCTACGTCTTACAGATCAAGGCCGTAACGGTACATATCCGGACTGCGATAGCTGTCGGTGGCTTTTTAAGCGCACGCGCACTGTAGGGACCGGCTCTTGCGCAGAATTCAACGGTACCGCATTTTTCTTCTTATCGTCTTGTTGGTGATTGAATGTAGTGAGTGTTTGCAGGTCTGTTTATAGTCAATTGTTATACCTACTTAGCAATGATTAATTAATTTTTGGAGAAATAAATTGAAATAATTTTAGGTCAAAATAAAATCACTTTAATTAGCAATGATTAGTTCTACAATTGTCTTGATTTAGGGACAACTAGCTGCGCCCCGCGGTTGCACCCACGTAAATGTCGACCCCGTGGGAATATCGGGTTAAAAAATAGCCTATATGTTAATCCAGGGTGTCAGCTACCTCCATACAAAATTTTATTAAAATTGATCCAGCCGTGTGAGCGTGAAGAAGTAACAAACATAAACACACACTCACAAACTTTCGCCTTTATAATATTAGTGTGAATTATTGTGAAGTGTGATGAATCAATGTTATGGGTAGTATAATGTTGCTATGATGCCCGGTTCTAGAAGATGTAATACAGGCTCGCTCTGTATTACATGAGGCTTCCAATATTACTGGTAAAATAGGGGTGGGTAAATCATATTCCTATATGTCATCATATTCCTACTCGTATCATATTCATATATTAAATCATTATTCACATAGGTAAGGTGTATGCAGGGTGGCGGGCACATCGACGCGAAACCTATTACCATGGATTGAGTAAATGATTCTAGACCCCCTTGTGTCGAAATTTACAGTCGGTTATCAAAAAAAAAGAGCATAGAAGAGACCTACGCGGTCAAAGTGTATGGAACAGCAATTTTTTTTTTTAATCTCGAAAAGTGCTGAATTCGTGGTTTCAGTTTACGCGTCGATGTCCTTGTCACCCTGCATATACACACCTACGAGGATTCAGGCGTGATGAATTGTATGCATGTATATGTATAATTTAATTCTAGTGATAAGAATTTTTAACGAGAGGTCCTTGTGTAATAGTGTTCGTCCCCAGAGAAGTATTACATCCACACCTTTTTCTGTTGCCCAGCATTGCTTCATACACGAGAGGCTTCAACTCAGTCTCTAAGGTTGGTTACACACAGTCTCTCAGGTGTTGCAGTAGTCCATAGGTGGATACATTGCGTTACGAGTGCCGTCAGCCTGCGGGCTAATTACGTAACGCACTATCAGTAGCAATGGCTTTCATTTTGACAGTTCAACACAATTCATTGCGTTATTTACGTTGTTGCAGACAGTTTTTTCGAACATATGAAGCAATGGATTAGCAATATCCTTCAAAATGAGTCAGATTGAGATTGATAGTGTGTTATGCCATTAGGGTGATGTTTGCCTACTTGTAACGTAACGAAGAAGTACCGCTTGAGGTTGCTCTACCTAAGTATCATAAGGACTAGGTATTTAGATACTTAACTTATTGTAGTTCAGCCTGTCACATTTACTTCTTAGCTCGTCATGACCGGCCGTCGAGAGAATGCGTTCCAGTCCTGACACAGGTCAGTGCGAAAATTCTTGTAGTTAATAAATATCAAATTCGCAAAACACGTAGGTATTCGTTTATATGAAACTGACAGGTGTCAAAAACGCATTATCTGGTCGGCTACAATGTATTGATCGTTTTCGGTAAATTATTTATTTACTTCAAGTGGTTCTGAATAGCCGTTGTAACTTATTGAACTCAAACTTAAAACCTGTCTACTAGGCACCTATAAACTAGCTCCAACAATTGGCTACAACCAGGAATAATTTCAGGAAACTCAGTAATTAGTTCGGAACCAATCTTCAACAAGAGCGTTTTGTTTCTTGAAACTTACAATTCTGTTCGTAATCGAAGGAACAATAGCATTTTAACTTAATTCCCACTGACTTGCTTGTTAAGTTATTATTATAGCTGTATTTTTTGCTGAATCACGATTTTCAACCACAAAAAGGATTAATTTAGGTACATCCTGCATGCCAAATCTAGCATCATCATAAAGAGTCCGTATAGAGGCGTAAAAACGTCTACATTTTCAAGGAGTTGCGAGTACTCCCAATAGGTACAAATATCCTCCATAAATGCGTTTATATTTGATCAAAAATGAGTACCTAAAAAACAAAAGTACGCTGAACTATATAAGATATGCATATGAATAATGTCAAAAAAAGCATAGTCACGACTAATTGCATATGGATTCGTGATCACACAAGAAACCACCTGACGTTCGTGTTTTGTTTTTTCCCAAATACCGAAAAAGTGCGGTGTATTCTAAACAGACAGCTAACATGTAGGAACATAATATACCCCTACATATTGTCAAATCACGCTTCGCAATACCAGAGGCACACATTACCATATACCATGTATACGTAAACAGACATAGCCGTATAATAAAGTATTCAACGCGTACCTACGCGTCCGAAGCGAATTTTCCAGTTTTCCGCACCAACGCTAAGCTAAATGAGAGTTTACCTCTCTATCGTAATCCCGACCCACATAATCCATGTCCTATCCTATTAAGACTGCGAATTTGAATGGACTAATAGTGTCAAATATAGGATTTGTATGCCAAAAATGGTAATCCTGGCTCCTGTGAAGCCTGCGTGCCCTTTGTGGATTAGGACGAAATGAAATCTTTGTTACTAAAATGACGGTTGAAGTAGTGGGTTACCTGACATAGATAAGGCAGTATTTAATCATGATAGCTGAACCCGGAAGATAATGAACGTATCCTCTTTTAAGCGGTAACCCCCACGGTAACTCTGTAGGGTATCTTTTCATAATTACGGTTGGTTGGTGAGCGTGGTATAATTTTATTAGTAGGAAGTAAATCTTTAGTGTGCTTGCAGTCTTTGAATTATTAATCCTTTACCTAAACCACCTCATGAATAGCTTGAGCTTATAGAATAACTAACGATCCGCCCTTGCTTTGCACGGTTTTGTACGACTTGACAAAACTTCAAGATTTCTTTATTTTATGTAAGACTAGCTGCGCCCCGCGGTTTCACCCGCATAAGTTTCGATCCCGTGGGAATATCGGGATAAAAACTATCCTATGTCCTTTTCCGGGACTCAAACTATCTCTATAAAATTTCATCTAAATCGGTTCAGTGGTTTAGGCGTGAAGAGGTAACAAACATATAAACACACACACACACACTCACAAACTTTCGCCTTTATAATATTAGTGTGATTATATTAATGCATTATACACATAAAATTTCCGTAATAATTTCTCTAAATGGTGTTGAAAATCGCATCAATATCCGTTGCCCAATTTCGAACAATATCGCGGTCTTACAAACAGACACGAGAAGTCTGACATACCTAGGTACTAATGAAATAAATTACGCAAATTATTTAGGCTCATGAAGAAAGACTTGAAATATTAGAAGCTTAGTTTGATTCGAAATATTCAGAAAACAATCGTAATAAATAAATATTATAGGGTTTTTGTTAACGATATAACGAGGACATGGCAGTTTGTTTCGTAATTGTGTATAAACGTGACTGTTTTTAATTTGAAGCCTGAGGCTTGAGCCCTGAATTTATTGGGGGAAAACTGATAATGTGTAAATTGGGATTTCACAAAAGTTGAGCAGACATATTTTGTTAGGGATATTTTGATAAAAGTCGCTTTTAACACTTCTAAATTAATTGACATTCCGATTGGGATATAATTATGCACAACGTGTGGGCAAGTTTATTATGTTAACAATGTTGAGTCATCCATTCAAGGAAGAATAATCAAGGTGATAGATAAAGACACGTTCTTTATACTTTCTGATATTATAATGATAATATACAATGAAAATGACAGTTGCCATTGCAACTGTCATTTTCATTGTTATTATTTATTTCTTAATTGTCAACTTGAGATTTGCTGAAAAGGCAGCTTTATTCCTGAAAAAGGATAAAGTTTTCATCCCGGATAAAACATTACCTTTATTTTGATATAATAATATCATCCAGTTTTATTTAAGAGTCCAGGAACGGCCATTAGCTAACTCGGATCTTTTGCCAGCACAATGCCGAAAATTCCAATGCCGAAAACTTAGTTGATTTTTTTTCAATTTAACATTCTAGTTTCAAATATTTAAACTGAACACTATAATAATTTTATTGACTTAGGGTTGATTTTTCAATTGACACATAATTTTTATTCGTGGAATAAAATTGACGTCTGACAGATTTTGTATGGAATAACTGTCAAAAATTCAAAATTATTTCTCGAATAAAATTATCTGGCATTTGAAAAATCAGCCCTTATTCATCTACCTATGACTTATCATAAAAAAATAATTAGGTAGTCTTTTAGGATTACCTGATTATTATTTAATTTTAAATCATAATATGGCATCACAGCTGAAGTGGAAAAAATGTCAACTAACTTTTGGAGGACACAGTAGTATAAACAGCCCACCACCACCCACTGTGTGTTCCCACTGCTGGAAGCCACGCAGGCCCAGTGCGGGTTGGTAGATGTCACATGAAGGGATCAGGGGAAGGACAACTTTTTCACATTTTTAATTTTTTTCAACTGGCAATGCAGTCTGAATGGTTATACCTGTCGCTATGTTCTGTCAAAAACAACAGGGCAATAAAATCCATAGTCTCCGAGCTTTCATGCTTTTAAAATATCTATACAGGGAAAAAAACATACAATGTCCGGACCCCTACCCCCTATACCATTATACCTATTACAGTTAAAGTGCCTATAGTTGGGAATAAATGACACTATTTTATTAAGATCTTATCTTTGATTTAGAAATATCTCAGTTTGTTCATTAGGTGACAAAAGTGGTTCTTCCCCTGATCCCTTCACATGTCTTCGAATTTTTGGTTCTAAGACATGCCGGTTTCCTCGCGATGTTTTCCTTCACCGTTTTGAGAGCAGTGGTCATGAAATAATTTACACGAGGTAAAGCACTTGTCTGGGTTGGAACCTACGACCTATTACTAAGTAACTACCTACTCGTAAGTCGCGGCCGATATCACTGGGGCACCACTGCTCTAATAGGACAGATATAGGAGGACACAGTATATAAAGTAGGGAAAACACAGAAGAGACTAGTTTTGTCAAACAGTTCATTCATTAAGCACACTTAAAGATCCGTGTTTATTCAAACAGAGCTGTGAACATTAAATACAGCTCACGACAGCACTCAATGACAGTCTGCAATGGACTTCCGCTACGATTGCGGCTGCAGAGTCAAAGAGCCGATAATTGCACGCATCGGGACAATAGGAGCGTCCGTTTGTCTGTATCTTGATGTGTTTTCTATAGTGATCAGGGGTGGCAAACAGCTTCATTTGTTTTGTTTGATTTTGTGAAGAGTTCTTGATCACATATCACAACATAAGATCACGATTGAATTCAGTGGTGATTAAATTATCTAGACAAAGTAAAGCGCCTACCTGGTGGATTCGAACCCACGACCTACGACTCGTAAGTCGAGGCCGTTTGTAATAGGGGGCGAGTCTATCGTTATCAACACACATTACTTATTAAAATGTTGACAATTCGCACAGGACAAACAACTCTGTTGAGTTACGAAATGCTTAGTTTTGCGTAGGTAATAGAAAGTGTTTTACAGACGATCGATCAGGAAGAACAGAAAGATAATATAAGGTTTTGATTGATGAAACAAAGAAAAAAAAAGGTAGATATTCCTATCGCACTTACCAATTCATAGGTAAAATATGTATTACGCCATGCGGGTTCCGATATCTACCCAATCAATCTGCCTAGCCTATTCCCAACTCTGTTGGGGGCGACTTCCAGGCCTAACCGGATGCAACTGGATACCAGTATTTTACATGGACCGACTGCCTATCTGATCTCCACAACCCAGTTACTGGGTAACACGATAGAATAGAATAGAACAGAACAATCTTTTTTATGTACTTACATCATATAAATTACAGACGTAAATATAGAAACTTTACAATGGGTGACACAATGGGCGATCTTATCGCTAAGAGCGATCTTTTAAAGACAACCTTTGGATGGATTAAAAAGGGGAAGGACAAACAAATATTGTAGGTAGTCTGTGGTGTACCATTTACACAATACAATCCCTTTGGCTGAATGACTGGTTGTCAGACTTTTTGGGTTTTTGACGACCTTTAACGACTGTCAAAGACTGAATGACAGCCGGAACTACGGGTGCTTTCCAAAGCAATAAGTGGTCTCGATATGTAATGGATGGTCACCCATCCACGAACCGACCGCGGCAAGCGTAGCTTAACCTTCGACCAACCCGTGCGGCTGTTATCGTTTAGCCACGAGCCAAGCCATTATCCACCCAACATACCGATATTCTAATTTCAATATTTTGAAGCGAAATCCCGTCATAGCGGGACTCTGAACTGTATTAACCCACGACAGAAAACAGAGTCGATCAATTAAAACTTTCAATTAACTTATGACTCAATTAAAGTCGAGCTACAGTTTGTATTGTTTGCCAATAACTCTGTGTCCTTTAAACCTTTCAGTTGTCAAAGACAAAGGCTGAAATACAAGGTCAGACTATCGACTAGCGAACTGAGAGAGTTGTAGTAGTTTAAAATTAATTAAGGTTCTATTCATTTTATTGTTTTGTATCTACATAACTAGCTATCCGCCTCAGCTTCGCACGGTTTTTACGAATTGACAAAACATAAAGATTTTATTATTTGTATGTTTGATATTAATGTATATGAACCTTTCCAAATAAATTCTCTAAATGTTGGTGAACATCGCATCAAAATCCGTTGCGTGGTTTAGGAGAACAACCCGGTCACACAGACACACACGAAAAGCGACTCTAATTTATAATATGTACTAGCGACCCTCCCCTGCTTCGCACAGTTTTTATGACATAACAAAACATCAAGATTTTTATTTTATATAAGTTTAATATTAATGTGTTTACATAATTATAAACATTTCCAAATAAATTCTGTAAATGTTGGTGAACATCGCATCTAAATCCTTTGCGTAGTTTAGAAGAACAAAGTGTTCACATTCACACAGACAGGCACGGAAAGTGACTCTATTTAATAATTATGTTTATGTATATTTATAGATAGGTATACATAAATGTTGTTCTATCAACTGGTGAGGGTGTTTGTGCCGACCCAAAACATAACAAAATCAATCAAACAAAAGCCATTCGTTTGACTAGTTCAAATTCAAATGCCTTTTATACACCATAAATAGGAAATGTTACTAAATTTCACAAATCGGTATTTATAGTGTCACTATTGAATGCAGGGGACTATTTATTATTGTTCTGTTTAGGGGACGAGGCTGGTTTTACAATAATAAGATTAATATATTTTATATATATTTTTGAATATTAATAATAAAAAAGGTCGAGAAAGAATCATAGGGCATCAAAAAATTCGTTCGCATCGCTGTCAATGAGAAAAGTGTCGAAAAGGCTGGCAGCAATAGGTCTTTAGGGTAGGTTTAAATCCTCAAGATATACTGCGTAGGTGTAATGGTGACTGGTTCAAAAGTATGTATCTATTTATCATATGTCCAAAAACTGTAGGGCTGCACTGCACCGCAATTTCGGACACGTTCGGAACGGCAATTTAACTATAATTATCTATGATTTTTTTTTCTTCTTTGGCACTTGCGCCGATGTTGACTATTCTGCCAGCGTCATGTGGTGACGGCAGCGCAGAGAGGTGAGCCCTCTAACCTCTTAGGCCGTAAGCATACGGAATATTTTAAACGCGCAGACGACGCGCGTTTTAGGAACACGCGTTTTCGGCGCCGTAGATGCTCATTGTTGTTGGGTTCGAATCTCGTTTGGAGCGTGTACACGCGAGTCATGTGCGCGTAAAACAATTTTTTGTTAGTTAACAATATTATTTCCTTTTATAATATACTAGGCAAGCAGACAACCCTAGGCGTGGTGAAGTGCGGTGCAAAAGAGAAGATGCCTTTGACAGTAGTAAACGATCTATTCTTCGGCGCTAGTGTCGGCGATCTCATTTGATTTTGATCGTGAATAATGCTCCGTGTGTTATGTTTTATTGATGTTCCTCTTCCAACTGCAGAGGCGACGTTTATTTGCAGTTTGCTGCGGAATATTCTTCGCTTTGTAGTTGATATGTGTGAGCTATGGTCGTATGAAAAAGAGGTCGTATGGCAGCTTGTTAAGTATTTTTTTAATTTGTTTTGCGTGTACAGATTGCGCGTGTATTTATATACCAAAAATAGACTGTTTACTGCTGAAAATAAATAGCCACTACAAATTGACATCCACCTGTACGTTTTCTGATTTGTTTACATTTTAATCAGATACTTTTGCAACAGACTATAATATGGATTGGTATTTACTGGTTGGTTGTTTGCGATAGTGGATGGAAAGTACGGTCATACGCGATCACTAACGAATTTTATTATTGAAATGAAAACTCCTTTAGGCGCTTTGGACATTTTTTGAGATGGGAAAAGCTATTGAATGCGCGCCACTGTTACCGTAATCGACACCGCTTCGGATGTGTTCGGCTGTCCTCGGGATGTACTCGGTTTTAATGTATATCCAATATGTCAGTGAGTGATGGCAAAGTATTTATGTTTTGTTTTCACTTCTGTCGGCACTCCCGGAGTGCCACTATTTTTTTATAAGTTTTCGAGATCCAGTTACTATCGCATCATGAAGATCTTGAAAATCAGCAGGGTCTAATGTAGAAGTAACAAAGACAGACAATACTTCTATTAGTATCCAAGGAATTTTCAACGGGAAAATATACTTTTCCGACAAATCTGTATCAGTTTTTGACACAACATGCAAGATTCCTTCTTTCCCGGCATCGCTACACGAACTGTTTCATATTCACGTGTTTCCATTAAAGATGAGGCGAAAGAGTAGCACGCCTTCCCAATATTGATACTGTAAAAGAATAGAAGGAATCTTTAATAAGTTTTGACGAGTACGTACTCTTGGAACTACTTCACAAGGTTTTTAAAAGCTTGTTTGCGTTGCAGTGTACTTAATTTGTTAGATAAAGAGCTCTTTTGTGATGAAGGAATTTTAACGGAAAATTGAAAGTGTTTTTTTTTTAGTCTGACTACGGAAAATTGTGCCTTTCTGCCGTTTGCATAATATTTTCTATTGTGTTGATTTCGCTCCATAAAAAAAAGTAACGATAATGATTTTCATAATGTATGTTTGTATTGAATATTTTGGACCTACGTTGACATTATTTTAATTTTATTATATTTTTATTTTTGATACTTAATTGAATATTTTACAAGTTCTTATGTAACTCCTGTCTATTTATATATGAATTAATTATGTAATCAATAAATTTAATTTTTATTTATTTATTTTGTATTGTTAATGATAATGAATGCTGTTATTATTGGTTTTAGTTCTAAACTTGTATTAATATTTGGGCGGCAAGACAATATGGTAAACATGTTAGCACAACTCTAACGTACTTATAACACTCTGCATGCATTGTATTTTATGTACACACATGTTTGAGCAAATAAAGCTATCTGAATCTGAATCTAGATTGATAAATCATTTATTTAGTGCAAACAAAAGAAGTAACAAAACACACAAAAGCACAATTATTTTTTCCAGATGTCAGATCACAATGTTTTCCATTGTATACACACAATATCATGCCTATAATCCTCGAAGCAGAAGTGTTCCTATAGTACACCCACATTTCACCAAATATGTTCCCATATATGTGTATTACCCATTAAAAAAAAAAATTAAAAAAGATGTAGTAGGTGGCGAGCCGCCAGCAACAGGGCCCAAATCTAGAGACCGAGCTGTAACTGAGAAAACCCAATAACACTCTGCCCGACCCAGGAATCGAATCCAGGACTTCATGCTCAGCAGTAGCGCTGCGCCAGATGTCAAATCCATAATATTTTTCATTTTATATCGTGTCATAAATGTTTAAAGTGATTTTATGAGGCATAAAGCTTGTTCCACACAAGTTCTAATAACGTGGTGTTTGTGCGGAAGCAAACTGTTGTCCCAGAACTTTCCACTAACGTGCTTAGACAAGTTTGATGCTTGATTGAGTCGAGTTCGTGTGTGGGAGGAAGTTTATCTGTGGAGGGATATTCGCGCTATAGTACCTACTGTTAAGTGTAACCGCGTGATTTATGCACCTATACAGGGTGGTACAGAAAGGGTATATCAATAAAAACGGGTTGAAGAGTGTATCTGGTCTAGAATCTCTGTACAAAATTTCAGCTCAAAAGTAGTAACTGAAAATGCTTAATATTTTTTATTTCGATAGTTTATTAAATTGAAATCATAACAAACATGTCACCGCACTACGAGTGTCATTATCCATTACCTGTAGTGTGTCTGTGCGCCTAGTACACGCACATCACGCCGCCGCGCGCCAGTGCAGCGCCGTGACAACCAACCAACAACCAACCAACTCATAACTGTTTTATAAGTAGAAGGGCTGATTAGTATTATTATGAAACGACAACTAACAATTTTGATATGAAAACTTTTTGTTTTTTAAGCTTGCCTACACTGTCCTACAGCTGCGCAAAGACCTTCCCTAAATCCTTCCAGGCATCCTTTTCTAGAGCCAGGTATAAAAATATAGTCTACCTTTTCCCCTTTGATTTGAATTTAGATCATAGTACCACAGATATTGTAATAGTAGCTCATAATTGAGTGAACTCATCACAAAGGGGAAGTTGTTCCGCGGCTTGGCACATATTCGCGCCATGCAATTAACTGGCAACCACATGATTTAAACTTAGAAAAGGCGAGGAACGCCGCCACACTGGCCATGCATTTGGAATTTTTTTTTTTAGTACCCATTGGCTGAATGCGTAACTGCATTGTTTTTGAATTAAAATAAAATAAAATTATGCTGTTCGTCGGTAAGCGTCTCACTTGAGAACGATTGGATCGATTTAGTAAAAAAAATGTCCGAATAATATTTTGAACGAAAGCAAAATAATAATTGGAAAAGTCGCACGGAAATTCGGAAAAACCGTAAAGTTGTTTTCCCTATGCGGTTTTTGTATGAATTATTAAAATTTGGACAGGAAAACGTCTATCGGGTCAGCCTGTCGTAAGTGTGCGTACACACGAGCGACATGCATCGACGACATAAACAACTGCCAGCGTGAACGTCTGTCGGCGACAGCCGCTGACAACTGTGCTCAATACACGAGCAGCATTGTTGTCGGCGGTTGCAGTTGCCTCTGTCGTCGACGTGTGTCGCTCGTGTACCCTATATGCATACTAAGATATGTCGCAACAAAAAAAAAACAGCAGACACATAAGCAAGCCCAAGTGTTCGCGATTTTGGACTATAATTTCCTATCATACCTGCACTCAAAACTTTACACCATACCTCAGAAAATTCACACGTGAATTTTATACAAATCCGATAAGCTTTTAAAATGTTTGAAACAACCGGCTCGCACTCAGCATTTACCGTTCGCTTTACTAAAATATACTCGTAGTTTAAAGTTGTACTAACTGTAAATCCCTATTATTTCTATCAAAAGTTGAATGGATACTGTTGAAAACTGAACTATTACAGTCAGGCTTATGTTAGAAAATAACAGAGCGCCATAATCTCTCCTTTTTTTCGTGCCAAACTCGGAATCTCTATACCGAAAAGCCCACACAGCGCTTTATTTCTGTATCAGCCCGCATTTTTCTAGGTTTTGGCCAAAAGCATTATTTTATTATATTCATGTAAGCCATCCTCATTACTTTGTTTTAAAAGAGTCTTTATTTTATTTAAAATGTCCTACTTCTATTTTTGGAAAGCGCAGTAATATTTTATGCAAAAGCGAGTAAATTATTTATGAATTCATTTTTGTTGCAGATATACCACGGACAGGCTGAATAAGAGGTCAGTTCACTACTAAGTCAGGTAACAAAGAAGTTTTTAATGTACTATGTTTATTGCGAATGAATAAAAAAATGTCTAGCTATAAATTATTGTTCATGGTTCACAGCGCATTCGCTGACAAATCGACTATTTGTTAGGCTTCCAATTAGTCCAGTCGGCGTTCTAAAATCAAATGGAATGAATTAATCGTAATGAAGCTACGCTTTGATTCGGTTGTTTACCTGGGCCATTGTTGTCGCACCATTTGTAAATAGCCCATGTTTCTTTAAATAGGATTTTATAAATATTTTTGTAACTAGTATAAAAGATTTTTTACTGCACTGGTTTCAGGAAAATAAAAGTAAAATGTAAAAACCGTGTGAATTTTAGTATAATATACATATATTATAGGTACTTAATTATAACACATAACTACACACATCAAAAGTGTCTAGGGATCAAATAAAGTATTTTCGTTTGTCACAGTAACGATAAACCAAGTCACCTTTGCATTAATAAAGAAATTTGCCATTTTCCTAATAAAGGGATTTTTGACATTTGAACCACTAACACAAAAGTTCGAAAAAAAGACTGAAATAACAGTTTTCTCTAAAATTTTATTGGGTAACTTAAACAATTAATAATCCGTGTTTCTACCGCGAACACTAACAACACAAGAACATCGGTTTGGCATGCTCAAAATGAGTTCATCCAAATCACGCTGTGGAATGGCCGCCCATGTTCGTTGCAACAACAAAAAAAGGTCTTCTTGCGACTGGATACCCTCCATATTCGGCAGAGCTCTTCTCTGTAGCATATCCCATGCATGCTCAATCGGGTTCAAGTCTGGCGACTGAGCAGGCCAGGGCAGGACATTGATGTTAGCTGCGGCGAGAGTCTGTCTTACAACTCTTGCGGTGTGCGGTCGTGCATTATCATGCATTAACTGAAATAAGGGACCGATTTGCACTTGTAGAGGAACGATGACGTCTGATACAATCGTCTCAGCATAAATTTGAGCGTTGAGGTTGCCTCTGATCCAAATCAACTCAGTTCTTCCGCCGATCCAAATACCCGCCCATACCATGATGGTTCCACCACTATAAGGATGGACTTCCTGGCAGGATTTTAATCGCTGTTGGCGTCCAGGGGTTCGCCAGTGTCGTATACGTCTTGTATCCGGTCTCATACCAAAACGAGACTCATCAGAAAAGCACACGAAACGCCATTGTTCTTCTGCCCAATTTCTGTGTTCAAGAGCCCATTGATATCGAATCCTACGATTGTGCATTGCTATAGGTGGTACCCGTAGCGGTCTTCGGGAATGAAGGTTCACTTCATGCAAGCGGTTTCTGACTGTTTGGTCGCTAATTAAGTTCCCTGAAGAGTGATGAAGCCTCACGGCTAACATCATGGCGGTTATTGTTGGAGCTCTTCGAGTTAAGATTTGAATGTATCGGTCTTGTCACCGTGTGGTGCAGCGATACCGTCCTCCATGGCGCTCAGCCACGGTACCAGAGCTTCGGTAACGTGTCCAAAGTCGACTGATAACACTCTGACTTGTATTCAGAGCTAAAGCCACAGTACGTTGCCGGGAACCAGCTTCTATCATTCCCACGGCTCTGAGCATTTCTTCCCTGCTTAAATGACGTCGCCGCTCCATAAGAACGTTGGTTTTAATCAGTAGTAGGGAAACAGTAGCACTAATAATGTCTTCAATGCGTTGTATGTTTTTATAGGGAAAATATTGACAGCTGATTTTCATCTTTTACTCGAATTTGATTCACAGTTCCTGATTCAAATTATGAAATGCACCAAAAAGGATCCATATAAATTTATAAAATCATAAATTTATTACAAAGCCACATCTCAATCTCAAGAAATCCGCATAAAAATGCTTGATCCCTAGACACTTTTGATGTGTGTATTTTGATTAAGGTCCTTATGGCCTGGCTGACGATTGTAGCGATCAATGGACAAACAAATTTAAATATCGATATACCTACCGATTTGTTTACATAGGTAAATTACTGTGCATTTCCTTTAGACGCCAACAGCATTGTTATCACCTGCATAACTGTTAATGACATCCGCTAATATAAGGGAAAGTGCGCCTGCGCCGTTGACAAACGACACAACGCGACGTATGCTTTCACGAACAATCGGAAACGAACCGTCCGTCGTTAAAAGTTGACTAATAGTCGGAAGTGTACCTTACCTACAAGTTATGTGAGGAGGAAAATAAACGGGCCATGGAAGTATGAGAAGGTATTGCAAACTTTTCAGCTCGGTATATCACATTTGTCTGTCTGTTTCCACCACAGATATAGATAGACCTAGATAACGCAAGTATCACGAACTGTATGAAAACTAAGTGTGCCACTATTTGACTACGTACTATGACGTCACAAGCTCGCGCTCTCTCGCTCACGCTCATCCAGCCAGCAGTACGCAGGACTGAGCGCGAAAGTGGCGGCTTATGATTTTCGAACATAAGCTGGTGCGATTTTCGCACGCGAAGTCGTTGCTTTTGCGTTATCTAGGTGTATCTACCTATATCTGTGGTTTCCACGAATCTATTGAAACTGAACTGTGGTCGAAACCTGAAGACCAATTCTCGTAATCTAGTCGCCTCCCATCTAATCTCGTCTCAGCGACAATCAATGTCAAAACTTGTCAAAAATTTATGTAAATTACAGGTTTTTTTTTGACAGTTTGAGACCTAAGATCAGAGGGGCAATTTTTGTAATTTTAAGAACGTTCTCAGTCTGATCTCATTCTCAATCTGTCAAAAATACCTCTAATTACCCTACATTTTGACAAGTTTTTTGCAATTAATTGTCGCTGAGATTGCGAATACACTTTGAACGTTTTTAATTACGGGAATTTGTCCCTCAGACTGTGAACATTATAAAACAAACCGCTTTGAACGCGATTGCCATTTATCTCTTCCCTCGGATTATCCAATTATCAATCTATCAAATTGACAACGAATGATTGATGTAGGCAGCCATATTTTATAATTACATTGTTTATGCATAAAATCATATAGAGTATCCATCATTATATCTCACTTGCCATCATCATTTCAGCCCGGAGTCACACACTGCTGGGTACAGGCTTCCCTTTTCTTCTGCCATACTTGCCGGTTCCGTGCGTCCCTCGTCCAGAATGCCAATTCTCGTAATTTTAAACGTTCAAAATCTAGTCGCGGTCTCATCTCGGCGTCAAAAAATTGTCAAAAACTTGTCAAAAATCAAGGGAAATCAGAGGTATTTTTGACAGATTGAGTCTGAGATCAGACTGTGAACGCTCTTAAAATTACGAGAATTGCCCCTCTGGTGTTTCCCGCGACTTTGACGATATCTTCAACCCAACGCGCTTTTGGACGGTCCTGGTTTCTTTGACCTAACCATGGCCACCATTCGGTTACAGCAAATAATAAACGAGATTGCAAATTTTTCACGTTTTCACAAAGTAATTTTCACTAATTACTGTCTACAATCAAACTACCAAGCTTGATGTTCATTTTTACGACACATACCTAGGTACCTAATTGCGTTCTTTCTGAATTTCACGGTAATATCGTTGAATATTTATTACGTTCATCAAAGGGTTAAATAAATAACAACTTTTAATGAATTTGTGATTGATCATGTTTCGAGGACGCGTCTCTATGTCATGATATTCGACACAGAAAAATAAATGTTGACATAGTTTTAATACAGGCTGGTTTATATAGCGGATTATTTTAGATGGAACAAAACACAATCTATTGACGGATTCTTTTGTTTTGATCAAATACTCACCGAAAGATAGCCGGAGCAAAGTTGTAGATTTTTACATTCAGGGGAAAATCACACTAATATTATAAAGGCGAAAGTTTGTGAGTGTGTGTGTGTGTGTGTGTGTGTGTTTATATGTTTGTTACTTCTTCACGCTCAAACCGCTGAATCGATTTAGATGAAATTTGGTATAGAAATAGTTTGTGTCCCGGGAAAGGACATAGGCTACTTTTTATCCCGATATTCCCACGGGATCGAATCTTATGCGGGTGAAACCGCGGGGCGCAGCTAGTACTGTATGAATGACAGTTGTGATTTGAATATACGGAGAATTTAAGTCGGTAGTCAATTTACTTAACTTTTTCACTGACTTACATTAACGATTTGGCAACTATAGAAACATATCCGACATATTCAAAAATCATGTTTGCGTACTGCTGATGAAAACTGAATTTTCATCATCAGTACGATACTATGCTCTGAATGCGATCATGTTGAATGGAAGCCTCATAATTATGTATTTCTATTTTAACTTAGCAAGGTACTGCCTTAATTTATCGAGTGAGTTAGGGTTCGTTGAACTATGCGACTAACCAAGACAAAAATAAACAAAAGAAAGTGACAAAGAATTATTGTTGTCGTGAAAAAGAAGCTCTGAAAAATATTCCCAAGAGGATTTTCTTACAACGTTTTCTGCATTAGCATTTTATGATTCGAATTGCATCGAATACTATCACATTTCACTATTTTATTAATTTTAACTTCAAATGCTGCATTTAAATTCTTTAATATTGGAGTAAAAGCTGCAATAAATGAGTAGATAATTATGATTATGAAAATAACAGCGGTTGAATCGATAGATTAAATGAGTTACTACACTTTAGTAACTTTCATTGAATACCATTCGACAATTCAGTGAGTTAAATCCAAGCTGTCAACTATTATCGTAATAAATCCAATAAACGATTTATTTATTGATATAATAATGTTTAATGAAGCTATTGACTGTGGTGTAGGTTTATAATCATTCTTTTGATATATGATCATTTTTATTACTTTTTTTTTATTTATCAATAAAAAATAATTGAAACAACACGTTTAATGTCCGTTTCGTTAACAGTAATCACGCATGGTTATTGAGGTTCCCACTGCTGGGACACAGGCCTCCTCTCTTTGAGATGGAGTAGGCTGTAATCTACCACGCGGGTTGGTAGATGTCACATGTCTTTGAATTTTTGGTAATAGATCATTTCTTACAATGTTTTCCTTCGCAGTTTTGAGATTTACACAAAGTGCTTGGGTTCAAACCCACGGCCTACAACACGTATACTGGGGCCATTATCAATGGGCCACCACTGCTCCCCAAGCTCACCCCCTGCTCAAGATAACGATAAAGTACTAAATAAAGGGATTGAGTGAGAATCTCATTTAAATTCGGCGAAATGGGCTTCTCCATGCGGCTGATGTAAGAGCCCTAGAAAGTTGGGAACGAGCGTATCAAACGTCGAAAAAATCAATAAAATGGAAATATGTAAACGTTTCTAATGTGACTGAATCCTATTAGACAAAGATTTACTTTAGTTAGATAAATGATTTTATTTCTGTAAGTAGGTTCGTACAAACACTTTTACACGTCAATCATATTTTTTTTTAAACTAGATGAAGTCGGCAATTCCTATCTGACTACCCTGAGAAGAAAGGCCGAAACTTTAGAGCTCACAGTCTCTTTTAAACTCCAGACATAATCTTGGTCAGATCATGTGAAGACCATGTAGGTAGAACTTACTTCAAGCTTAGGGCCTCCTACACCCATAACTACATTAACAACCAAACATTCTAACCTCAACTTTCCACCCAGCTTTACATGCACAATAAACCACACACTTGACATATTCGATAAAACCGATGCGATAGCCGAGAGTGAATTCCGTATGATTCGAATAGCCATTGGTAACACAATACTTAGCTCAATGGACCGTGGACGCATACAATATGATCTGAGGACAAAGCGGCCTCTCGGATTGTGTGGCTGGTCAGGGCTGGCCTGAACATGGTTAGCGAATGGTTATTGCATATTTGTGGTCAATTAACACATTTTTTATGAATATATTGCAAAGGTTTTGTTCTGTTGTAACAAGCAGGGTACATGCCTCTGAAAGGTCTGTATTGAGAAATCACTGTTAGCCTTTTATATTTTTTTTTTACATTTTCATAAATATTTTTACAATAAATGACCCTAACTTACAATACAAATAAATAAAAATAAAAAAAACAAAGGACACTTAGGCGTCGAAGTTTAATTAATTTTTTTTTTATAAATTGACTTTTTTTTATTTAACTAGGGACCTGACAGACGTTGTTCTGCTGAAATTTCAATATGGTCTTGAGTTCATACAAAAATTCCATAGAAAAAGCACTATTAGTTTTAATATATTTTCCAATTTTACGGGAGACTTTTCTAAATTTTCTTTCCATAAAGACCTAATTCGGACTATTGCGAACATTTGAAAACTAAATATCGTCGACCGTAGGTTCAATTGAGGTAAGGGACAAAATACCCAAAATGAGTTGAGTATACAGTTTTGTTCAGAATTTTTCGCTCTATCGAATGGTGAATATGAAAAAATTCTAGCTTAAGAAAATGTCCCTTACCCTAATGATTTTTGCATCCAAATTTCGAATCAGCCCCATAATAACGTCCGAAAAAAAACTTTGTAGGCCTCTCCTGAAAAATCGTATTTTGTCCCTTACCTCAATTGAAGCTACGGTCGACGATATAGCCAAATACGTCAAGTCGCTCTCAAGTGATGCGCTTACCAACGAACTGCATTTCATTTTAAATATTTATGTAGACTGGCGCCCTGTCCCTTCTTGGCATGGTTTCCAGAGATTTCATTATTATATATTATGAATGTAACCTTTCGGAATAAATTCCGTAAATGATGGTGAAAATCGCATCAACATCCATTGCGCAATTTAGTAACAACTTCAATTTATAATATGTATTGGTATAGATATAGAAGTTATATCTATATATATAAAAGAAAGTCGTGTTAGTTACTCCACTTATAACTCAAGAACGGCTGAACCGATTTAGCTGAAAATTGGCAGGGAGGTAGTTTAGAGCCAGGAGAAGGACATAGGATACTTTTTATCCCGTTTGACAGCATTCCCGTGTGACTTGACATGAAACGTCAGTCATTATAAAACGTGGTATAACAAAAAAGAATCAGACTTGGAATAACAAAACGCAAATGACAGCTATGTAATTGACGTATAATGACAGATATGTCATGACGTATGGATGACAATTTGATATTTGTAAGAAATCACATCGATATATATGTACTACGCACTTTATAACTCTACTAGCTGCCCGGCGCGACTTCGTTCGCGTGGTGTCCTACCTTACTCCTACCCTAATCCTACCCCTACCCTACCCTTCTCCTACCTTACTTGTACACTACCCCTTCCCAACTCCTACCCTACTCCTACCGTACCCCTTCCCTACTCCTACCCTACCCCGACCTTACTCCTACCCTACCCCTACCCTACACGAACAACAGTAGCAGTTAAAATAAAATAAAAAATAGTTTTCGTCCTATTCTTGGACCTACTGAATATACACACAAAATTTCATAAGAATCGGTCAAGCCGTTTCAGAGGAGTTTTGTTACAAACACTGTGGACACGAGAATTTTATCGCTGCGCTACGTCGTATTCTGTGGCTGCGTGGAGCAACACGGCGCGGCGCGGCGCGTCGGCGTGTATTTTTTTTCTACTGACATTTTTAATTTCGAAATATCTTTTGAATGGAAAGTCCGATTTCAATAATTGAAAAAGTAATCAACAGGTATTGAAACAGTCTTGAATACAAAATAATTTATTTGGATAAGAATTAATACAAAGGTATCTATAGATAACATGGTCTGATTTTGATCGGCATTTCTATCAACTTTTAAAATGTAAAAAAGTAGTTATAGTGACATAACTACAATAGTTGGACATATGGTATCGCAAAGTTTTTTGTAGATATTGATATGTTCTATAATATTGTAGAACATTTTTTTGTTCTATCATCAATACTTTCCGCAGCGCATGCGATGAAAGACATTTTATGGCTATTTTTTTTACACCTTGGGTTGGTTTTAGTAGGAATTTCTTAGGATTCCTAATTTTTTTTAGTAATAAATATAGCCTATGTTACTCAGTGATAATGTAGCTTTCTAACGGTAAAAGAATTTTTGAAATCGGTCCAGTAGTTTTTACGTTTAGGTATTCGTAACATACAAAAATACAAATCTTTCCTCTTTATAATATTATTATAAATTATAAATTATAAATAATTAATTAATAATTAATACTGTAGATGAGAAATCAATAATAAAACTATTTATGTCTCATCAAAAGACGAACTTATCAACAATGTATTTCCAGAAATTATTTCTAACTACAAAAATAATGTATGGTTGAGTGAGCGAGCAATTTTAGCGGCTAAGAATAAAGATGTAGATGACCTAAACTACATCATTCAAAATAAGATCATTGGAACAATGCATTCATTCAAATCTATTGACTGCGTCACAAATGAAGATGAAGCCACCAACTATCCATTTGAATTTTTAAACTCTTTGGACGTGCCTGGCTTACCACCTCACAATTTACGCCTAAAGGTTGGCTCCGTAGTAATCATGCTTCGAAACATAAACCAACCAAAACTGTGCAACGGTACGCGTTTAGTGGTTAGAAAATTAATGAACAATGTAATTTACGCTACGATAATGATAGGAAAATTCAAAGGTGAGGAAGTTCTCATTCCGAGGATACCGATGATCCCAACCGATAATATGCCGTTTGAATTTAAAAGACTTCAATTTCCGATACGTCTTGCATTTGCCATGACCATCAACAAATCACAAGGCCAATCCTTAAAAGTTTGTGGTTTAAATCTAGAACATTCATGTTTTTCCCATGGTCAATTATACGTGGCATGTTCACGGGTCGGAAGACCATCTGCGTTGTTTGTTTTTGCGCCTGATAATAAATCAAAAAATGTCGTGTATCACAAGGTACTTAAATGAAGAGCAACCTATGTACTAAAATTAATAAATAATTATGAATGATTAATGTAGGTATTTAACTTTTTTGTATATTTTCCAATTAAAAAAAAAACTGCTTATTTATTGCCTTTAAGGCGGAACAAAGTTCGCCGGGTCAGCTAGTGATTTAATATATGAATATGATAGGAATATGATGACATACAGGAATATGATTTACCCACCCCTATTTTGCCAGTAATATTGGAAGCCTCACACCCTGGATTAAAATACAGGCTATTTTTATCCCGATATTCCCACGGGGTCGACATTTACGTGGGTGCAACCGCGGGGCGCAGCTAGTTATGTAATATATTGGATCTCCTACTAACTCGCGACAGTCACAAGTTGAAGTGAGCACTGAATGCAGTCACCAAAGGACATTAGTAACCAGGGTCGTCGGATCCAGTTGAAGTTTAGTAAGAAACTGATGGATGTTTTCGAATGAAAATAGCCGAATAAACTACATCCGACGACTCTGGTTACTTATCTCCTTTGGCGACCGTACTTATCATCTTGGAAGGTAAAATTAATAATCAAAGTCATAGCAGTCCTCACATGCAGTGTGATCCCATTTTCAGTACGCATATAAATTCAGTAGGTCCCGTCACTCCACCACAACTTTGGGAGGCATACAGGGCACCGTAAAATATCTGAATATTCATCATGTGCCAACCCAGTCGTTTACGTTGCAGATCGTAGACCAGAATCCATGTCCACCATAATTGGTCCTACTCTTGCGTTAAGTGTTTCAGTCTTGTCCTGTTAAGGTGGAAGCGTCAGTGTAGCCCGCGAAATTCAAATTTTCTTACGCGTTTTGCAATTTAACGACTCAACTGACGGTAATATTTTCTCATTGTTTGTCTTATTTCTTTTTAGTTAGTGAGTAAGTATATTTATACATTTATGTATGTTTATTCGTGCTTATATTTATATGTTATTAGTTTAATAGGTTTATGCGTATCTTTATACTTATATTTAAAATATTTATTCCTCAATTTTTCATGATGCACCTACCACTGTTTGTCTCTGCATCACCCAAAGGTTGACTGGTAGAAAATGCCTATGGCATTAAGTCCGCCTCTGTACATTTACGTGCTTGAAGTATTTAATAAATAAATAAACTGACCGGCACAAGAGAGTGGCGCGAACGAAAACCACACAGCCGTAATAAGTACGTATTTACAAAATTATAATCATTAAAATAAAATTATCAATACAGACTATATCATGAATATCAGAATTTTCGTGAACCCAAAATATCTGAGAAACACTATAATTATTATGGTACTAAAACACGTTGTCTGCAGCTTCAGTCTTTTTCTTAGAAAATAGATTTGCCACCTCTGCGGTCTGCATATTTTGCAATATCTGAATATTCCAGAAGCTTGATACACACCGTTGAATAACGAACGAGCTTCAAATATCATAAATTGATGTAGCTCAACACTTTGGGGAATATGTCTAAGAGTGTGAATAAGACAAGGGTTTGACCGACACAACTTTGGCTGAAACTTGCGATGCAGAATATCTCAAGCCTGTAATGGGCATTAGCATTTATAATTTTTCTATATTGTAGAAACACCCCACAATAATAATAATCGGTTGGTGCCTCATTTAATTAAAAGTACCTAACGGGCCTCTGCGAGTTGGCTTTGGCCCCTCGTGAGCCTTCCATAGGTCCGACCAATACCTACCTCTTATAAGCGATAAGTTCGCATAGCTTGGAGCATTATATCTGGGTAAAAATATGCTGCATGTTTTTTATATCATGATGCAAAATATGACAGTTTAACCAATCAAGAGTTCAAAATAAACCCTAAGTATTATCCGTTCATATTATTTTGTGCTAACAGTTCATACTTCCCTAAGCATACGTAGCTTGTCTCATTCATACTTTAAAGTCCAGATTCTCTATGTTGATGAGAAGCGTCTATTTCTCAGTAGAGCTTAGAACACCGTGAAATGTCTGTATTTAGTTGCGGCAGCCCTCAAGCGGCCAGCCTCCGAATGTGCCGCAAATTGATTTACCCCCTTTATCTCAAGACTGGCGTTGCGACCCGATTTGAGCTATACATGTAATCTCTATATATAAAATTCAATGTAAAACGTGAAACGTTTATTTTCTCTTGACTGTACTTACCTGTCAAAAAGAGTAACCTAGCATAAAGTGGGTAAGACAAAGTTTAAAACAGAAGACGAACTAGCAGGGGATCGAGGAGAGGGGGGATGGAGGGGGTCTCAGAGGATCAGACCAGAATAAATCGGCTGATGTATCAACGCACAGCCTAAACCGCTGGTCCTAGAGACATGAAATTTGGAGGATGTGTTCTTTATGAAGAGTAGGTATCGACTAAGAAAGGGTTTTTTGGAAATTTCACGCGGATGAAGTCGCGGACAGAAGCTAGTTGTTTTCGGCAGGGTGAAATTGAATTCCTGGGCAACCTTTTAAGGGGTCATTGCAATCATCATTATGAAAAACTTTTACTATGGGACCAAACCTGAAGTCGCGAAAAAAAATCAGCTCTTCCGCACATTTTGACGAGTTATGTGAACATAAATGCAAGGAACAGCAGATTTTTTTTCGCGATTTTAGGTTTAGTCCCATAATAAAAGTTGTTCATAATGATGAGTACAATGACCTCTTAAAAGGATGCCCATGAAATTAATTTCACCCTGTATATCGGTGAATACAATAATATTGACTCATTGGCCTAGTGGTTGCAAGCGTTACTGCTGAGCATGAGGTCCTGGGTTTAATTTCCAAGTCGGGCAAAGTGTTATTGAGTTTTTCTATCTGGAATTTCTCAGTAGAAGCTCGGATTCTGGATTTGTGCCCGGTTGATGGCAATAGGCTCGCCCCCTATTATATGGGACTTAAACAAAACAGCCGAAATGTAATAATATGGTACTGGTATTTAAGGTACACCTCTGCCCAACCCAGGCCTAAAAAAGCGTGATGTTATGTAGAATAACATTAGGATGAAATCTTTAGTTGGTGATCGGTAGCTCGTAAAGGGGAAGTTACATTATCCGTGCTTACATAATCAGCCTATAACGTTCCCACTGCTGGGACACAGGCCTCCTCTCTGTGAGAGGGAGTGGGCCGTAATCCACCACGCGGGCCCAGTGCGGGTTGGTGGATGTCACATGTCTTCGAATTTTTGGTTCTAGGACATGCCGGTTTCCTCACGATGTTTTCCTTCACCGTTTTGAAAGCAGTGGTGATGAAATAATTTACACAAAGTAAAGCGCCTGTCGGGGTTCGAACCTACGACCTTATCCGTGCTTGTTGATATTATTATATTACTATTATATACTAGCTGTGCCCTGCGGTTTCACCCGCATAAGTGTCGATTCCGCGAGAATATGGGGATAAAAAGTATGCTTTGTGTTCTTCTGATGTATAAGCTATATTACTGTACAGTTTCATAAAAATCCGTTCAATAGTTTTTGCGTGAAAGAGCAACAAACATCCTCACAAACTTTCGCATTTCTAATATTAGTAGGATAGTAGGAAGTAGGATTATAGCTCATTCTGTCTGTTATCTTTTCACGCCTGCGGCTGAACGGGTTTCTATGAAATTTGGCACACAGGTAGTCTATGACCTGGGTTAGGACATAGAATACTTTGTATCTCAGTGGTACGCTCCCGTGGGATAATCTCCGACCTGCAGGCGGGCGACGCTACTTGCAAACTGTAACCGTGTATGCAGCTCATGGTTCTAGACCCCGTAGCGTAGAAATTTTTCGTCAGTTATCAATAAAAATCTGCTTTTCCTTAGAAAAGTGCAATACCTACGCCGTCAAAAGTACAGAACAGCAATTTTTTTTTAATACATACATACATAATCAGCCTATAAAGTTCCCACTGCTGGTACACAGGCCTCCTCTCAGTGAAAGGGAGTGGGCCGTAATCCACCACGCGGGCTCAGTGCGGGTTGGCAGATGTCACATGTTGTCTTCGAATTTTTGGTTCTAGGACATGCCGGTTTCCTCACGATGTTGATGTATTTTTTAAATAAAATACTAAAAATTTTAACGCAGTGGTGGGTGTTCAGAATCATGTATTGAATCCGTTGTAAGAGGTTGTACGTCGATGTCCCTACCAGCCAGTATATTAGTATGGAAACGTCTAGCTATGAAAGCCCATTGTAATAATAAAGCGGAAGGGTAAGTACCTAAATGGCCATCCGCAGTCCAGATTGAGTAGAGAAAGTTCCAGAACTGAGTAGTTAGATTCACAATCATAGTTTAGAGTCCAAGTTATTGTACCGTAACTTCAGTCCTGATTGTTGAACCATTCTGTGAAATGACCCAGTTTCATTATGGTTTGCAGTTCTAGGAAAAACAATCTGGTTTGTTCAACTGACGGCGTTCTGAACTTTTGAATAAGCTCCTTTACAAGAGGCTACCACAATGTTTTGTCATTTGAAACTGTGTGCGATTGTGTGGAATTACCGTTTAGGACTTTATTTTCATGCAGTTTTTATAACGCTGTAAGTCGAGCTACGGGTACGAAAAAATTATGAAAAACAGTTATAAAGGGGGCTTTACATCTTTGTTTGTCATAGAGCAAGATGGGCTCGTGACTAAGTAATATCAGCTGCACGGGTCGATCGAACAGGTTATGCTACGCTTGCCGATGGGTGACCATCTTTGCATACCGACACCCCTCTGTGCCTCGGAAAGCACGTTAAGCCGTTGGTCTCGGCTGTCATTCGTGGATCTTTGAGTTTCGTTACAGGTAGTCAAGCCCGAAAGTTTGACAACCAGTCTTAACAAAGGGTATTAATTGTAATTACCCAGTGACTGGGTTGTTGAAGTCAGATAGGCAGTCGCTCCATGTATAATACTGGTATTCAGCTGCATCTGGTTAGACTGATAGCTGACCCTAACATAGATGGAAAAAGGCTAGGCAGATAATGATGAGTTAGAGTAGGAGGTTCCTGTTTTTCTGTTCCTGCACCCAGTTTAGTCGTATGTCTACAAATTCAGATGGGTGTTTAAGAAGCTGACGTACATTAATAAATAACCGTATTTGTAAAACGAATTTCTCAGATATTTATTTACAATGCTAAGTTATTTCCAAGTCTTTGTTAATAAACTTTATCTTGATGTCCATCATAGCGGCGAAGGCAATGAGGACAGTCAAGAACAACTTTATAATTGAATTGAAAACTAAACTGACGGAAAGTGAAGTTAAGTAAACAGGCATTTTGACAATTAGATAGCGTCTTTCTAATATAATAATCTGGGATAATCTCCGACCTGCAGGCGGGCGACGCTACTTGCAAACTGTAACCGTGTATGCAGCTCATGGTTCTAGACCCCGTAGCGTAGAAATTTTTCGTCAGTTATCAATAAAAATCTGCTTTTCCTTAGAAAAGTGCAATACCTACGCGGTCAAAAGTACAGAACAGCAATTTTTTTTTAATACATACATACATAATCAGCCTATAAAGTTCCCACTGCTGGTACACAGGCCTCCTCTCAGTGAAAGGGAGTGGGCCGTAATCCACCACGCGGGCCCAGTGCGGGTTGGCAGATGTCACATGTTGTCTTCGAATTTTTGGTTCTAGGACATGCCGGTTTCCTCACGATGTTGATGTATTTTTTAAATAAAATACTAAAAATTTTAACGCAGTGGTGGGTGTTCAGAATCATGTATTGAATCCGTTGTAAGAGGTTGTACGTCGATGTCCCTACCACCCAGTATATTAATATGGAAACGTCTAGCTATGAAAGCCCATTGTAATAATAAAGCGCAAGGGTAAGTACCTAAATGGCCATCCGCAGTCCAGATTGAGTAGAGAAAGTTCCAGAACTGAGTAGTTAGATTCACAATCATAGTTTAGAGTCCAAGTTATTGTACTGTAACTTCAGTCCTGATTGTTGAACCATTCTGTGAAATGACCCAGTTTCATTATGGTTTGCAGTTCTAGGAAAAACGATCTGGTTTGTTCAACTGACGGCGTTCTGAACTTTTGAATAAGCTCCTTTACAAGAGGCTACCACAATGTTTTGTCATTTGAAACTGTGTGCGATTGTGTGGAATTACCGTTTAGGACTTTATTTTCGTGCAGTTTTTACTTACTTACAGCGTTAGCTGTAAGTCGAGCTACGGGTACGAAAAAATTATGAAAAACAGTTATAAAGGGGGCTTTACATCTTTGTTTGTCATAGAGCAAGATGGGCTCGTGACTAACTAATATCATCTGCACGGGTCGATCGAACAGGTTATGTTACGCTTGCCGCGGTGGGTCCGTGGATGGGTGACCATCTTTGCATACCGACACCCCTCTGTGCCTCGGAAAGCACGTTAAGCCGTTGGTCTCGGCTGTCATTCGTGGATCTTTGAGTTTCGTTACAGGTAGTCAAGCCCGAAAGTTTGACAACCAGTCTTAACAAAGGGTATTAATTGTAATTACCCAGTGACTGGGTTGTTGAGGTCAGATAGGCAGTCGCTCCATGTAAAATACTGGTATTCAGCTGCATCTGGTTAGACTGATAGCTGACCCTAACATAGATGGAAAAAGGCTAGGCAGATAATGATGAGTTAGAGTAGGAGGTTCCTGTTTTTCTGTTCCTGCACCCAGTTTAGTCGTATGTCTACAAATTCAGATGGGTGTTTAAGAAGCTGACGTACATTAATAAATAACCGTATTTGTAAAACGAATTTCTCAGATATTTATTTACAATGCTAAGTTATTTCCAAGTCTTTGTTAATAAACTTTATCTTGATGTCCATCATAGCGGCGAAGGCAATGAGGACAGTCAAGAACAACTTTATAATTGAATTGAAAACTAAACTGACGGAAAGTGAAGTTAAGTAAACAGGCATTTTGACAATTAGATAGCGTCTTTCTAATAATGAAAGTTTAATTAAAGTTCGCACTTCAAGATAGGACACGCTAGACTGTCGTAACTGAATTTAAAGTTGAACTTATTCGAAATTAGGTTACCCAATTTGTCGAAGTGGGGGGATTACTGACCCATCCAACAAAAAGTGCGAGTGCGGTGCTTCTGACTAGACCATGCCTCACTTGCTTGAGTATCCTAAGTGTCCGTTCACCTGCACCTTGGATGACCTAAATAATGCCACTGATGCCGCAATCAGCGTAACCACCTACTGGGCTCAAACTATAATTATATTTAAAAAAAAAAACAACGAGGGAGAGTACCAACGACTCGAGAAGAAGTTTTTATTTATAATACTTTGTTGAACTTACACATTACAAATAAGATAAGTTAAATACTACAAAACATGCAATGGGCGGCCTTATTCGCTTCCTAGCTTCATTTTCTGTCTAGGTAATCACTATTGATTGCCTAGACAGAAAATGGGGTTGTCATAGGTGCAAATAAAAAATAGGTAGGTATAAAGAAACAATACACTATAATAGATACACAGATATATAAGTTATGTGTTTGCAATTAGGAATAAAATTATATGTATGTAAATAACAACTAATACTAATTAAATATTAAAAATAACAAAATTATATCCAAACTTACTCGTAGGTAACTAAAATTATTCCCAAAGTAAAATATAGCATCGAAAAATTTATCCGCATCGCTGTCGACTGGTAATGTACGCAAGAGACTGGCGGCGTTACCACGTTGTAAGGCAATGCTTAGCCTCTGGTAAAGGTAAAAGCCAGCCCTTGGGTCACGGAAAGTTTGTAATTTACAAAGTATTTTAAGGTTTGACATAGTTTTAACAGTAAAATTGTTTAAAATTGTAATATTAGTTTAAAATTGGTAAAGTTTTGCTTATTTAAATATCGAAAGATATTAAAATACATCACTATTTTTTAATATTCCTAAAGTTGGTTTTTAGTAGGCCATTACGAGTTAGTAATGAATATTATGCTAGGGCCTAACACACTACGTAGTCCTAACTTCAAATAACATTTTAGAATTTAATCAATACATTCAAATATTGAAATATTCAGAGCATGTTAGTTTAAGCATTGAGTTTCAGTCCTAAAACAATACGAGTATTGAAGAGCTACATTTATGTGAAGGTACTAATCAGGTTCGCGCGGCCGATTTTCTCCCCCGGCGATTTTTTTTCGCACACTGGATTTTCAACGGTCTGCTTAGCACCGAGAGTTGAAAATCCAACAGTGTGTTTTTCGACGCACGGTGATGCACGCTGTTAGATTCTCAACGCTCGGATCAAAACCTAAAGTTGAAAATCCAGTACACGATAAAATCCTGCCGCGATATTTTTACGTCCGAATATGGGCTAAGGGCTGGAGCACACCTGGCGAAATGCAGGCCTGCGCGGTATTCAGGTGAAACCTAAACCAGTATTCCGCCAGAGTATGTATATCAAAGCGGACAAAGATGTTTTTTTTAGTTTACTTTCGTCTTTTATTTATTTCGTCATGGATACTGCGGTAAGAAGGTTGCGCCTCGGCAGGTGAGTATCGGCCTTTAGAACCTTCCAAGTAACGTATATTTTTAAAAATCATGACATGTTTTCCCGAAGAGTTGGGCTCATTTCGCTATTTATGTTTTTTAAGTCGCATGTAATAGGGGGCGAGCCTATTGCCATCAACCAAATCAAATCCAGAGTCCAGCCAGTTACTGAGAAATTCCAGATAGAAAAACTCAATAACACTGCTCTATCTGGGAATCGAACCCAGGACTTCCTGCGCTTGCGACCACTTGGACCAATGAGGCAGTCAATGGGTGTATTTTTATTTTAAATAACTCTAGTTACATAACATCGTATTCTAAGTTTACATTTTTATGAAGAGGTTCTATTTACTTTTAATTAAATATTATGTACAGTTTTGTAAGCACAATGACAAGGAAAACTTAAGGAGAATTCTGAAGGAAGTTCTTTACCGCTCCGCAAGCAAGAAGGTTTCACAAAAAGTAATTTTATTAACTTTTACTTGTAAGTAAACTGACTTTCTTTTTTTCTCTCATCCTTTAGGCAAAATTGAAATGTTGTCATTTTTACGCTTTTAATTCTGTTTCATATTATTTTGTCCATGAGTTTGTTTTTATTCCAGTATTTTATTGTTTGCCGTAATTTCAATATTTTAAATCAATTACATATTTGTCATGGAGAGTTTTAAAACCTGAAACATTTTCTCGTAATATTTCACTTTCTTAAAAATGTTTCCGACATAACCTCGAACTCTGTTTTATTTGACTACAATCTTCTAATTTTAGGGTCATTCGGGAAATTTTGGACTCCGATTTCTGAGTATTTAAGGAACAAAACAACGAGTCATTTTCGCAAAAATAAAATAAAACCACCACGCCTTGTGTTATTAGTGTACAACTTGTATTATTGTGTGTAACTTGTATTATTGTGTGTTGGGAAATAGCTACGACAGCGCCATTTTGACAGTTGCCTTTCCCATTATGAGACAAGCGCTAAATCATAATAAGAATAGAAGAAAAACAGTGGAAGTTAGCCGAAGAGCTGACATTTCAATCATGATGTAAACACGTAAAACGATTCCGTCATAGTAAATATTTTTTGAAGTACCTTACCCACAGTACCTACCTATGCAGGCTATGTTTGCAGTTCTTTCGCATGTCTTATTTTCTATGTTTATCACAAAGTAGTCGTAGTCATAGTCATTTATTCATTAACAATATTTTGTATCTGAATTTACACAAAATAAATTAAATTACACACAAAACAAAAACAAACAACGTTGATTTTACAAAATGAATCCAATTACATAATTCATATAATAATTCTAAGTATAAGAACTACAAATCCTCAATGGCACAATAATATAGACACATTTGTTCAATAAGATATTTTTTAGTTTTGTTTTAAAAGAACTAGTGTGGTCCGTGCTTTTCAGATCTAAAGGCAAAATCATGTTAAAGTCTGCAAAGTCAAGTTAAATAAAAATACTCCCAAACCCAATCACCTAAAACAACAATAACATTTAGAAAATAACCAATACAATACAATAAGTTTTAGAAACAATCAAGCTAAGTGTGGCTGACGACACAAGATGAACAGAGATAAATCTATTTACGGTAGATTTGAGCTGCAATCCGCTCGGCTGGGCTGAACCAACGAACTGAGAGGTATAGGATATCTTATGAACAATATTGAGACTTGGAGACCGACTTACAGACTAACTTAAGTGATTTGGTAACCAGTATTGGTGTGGACTCAGTTTGGTTTAGTAAGATGAAACTGGATATATGCGCAGGAATAAGGTAAAAGATATGAGAAAGTTTTTAAAGAAAGAAAGAAATGGCATTTATCGTGACTCGCATAGGAATATCACAAACTAAATATGTAGTGCATGTAGTCACTATATATGTGGATATAAGAGAGGGGAAGAACAAAGAAACTATGGATGGACTGCGTTAAAGATGATATAGCTCGAAAGAGGCTGACTACTGAGATGTCGACTAAGACGAACTAGCAGGGGATCGAGGAGCGTGGGGGGGGGGGGTTGAAGGGGGCTCATGCGATCAGACCGGAATAAATTCTATTAGAGAAATGTGGAAGAAGGAGACATGCTGCGCTGGCCTCAAATGAATTGGCATATGGGCAAGATAATGAATGATACCTATGCAAGTATACAATTGTCTAGTTTTGGAGTAGGTAATGATGGTTTCTTTCAACCTGTATTGTCCTACTGCAGGGAAAAGGTCTCCCCCACAGCTTACCACTCTTCCCTGTGTGTATAATTGAATCTAGACATCCTGAATACCAGCTACAGGTAGTACAAGCATTCGAACAAGATGTCTTGTACTAGTCTGTTAAGTTCATTATTAGGGAACAGCAAAAGACAGGTTCAATGCTTTATGCATAAACGAATTGTTGAAGAGTAGGCGTGGTATACAAGTGCCGCTAAATCCATGTACATTTTATAATTGCTACGTAACAATGGTACAGTATGTAAATCGCGACAGGTTAGCGGCCTAGAACGAGCCCAAAATGTGGGTGTGTGGTACAGTCCGCTTCAAAGTAAGGGAACCCCTTTTGGGAATGACATTAAACCCATTTAAGTTTTTTGTAACGTATTGTATATGCCGTGTTGGTCTAGTGGTTAAGACAGCGGCTTAACAATTCGATGGTCTCGAGTTCAAATCCTCGGACGAGAAGTTCTTTTTTTGTTTTTTTTTGTTTCTTTTATAGGTTATTATGTGATTTTTGTTAATTATTATTTAAGAAATCAAATGTTGAAGTAGGTATGAGGTTTGTAAGAAAATCTAGGCATGTTGCATAAACAATATTCATTTATTTCTCTAATTACATTTCTAGGACTTCATAGAATCCACTTCACGGTTGAATATACAGTTTTCTATGTGTGTTAAATTGGGGTTATTTACTTAGAATATTAACTAAACACAAAATAGATACCCTGGGTGAGATTTAGAATGTTTAACATTAGATAACGGTTCATTTATAGATTTTTCTAGAAACAACTACAATAATATTTATTCATTTAAAGTTGTGAAAACATTAGTTTTTTATACTTTGTATGATCTTATCGGAAAAAAAGATTAAAAAATTAAATGTTGTCATTTGTGCCTGTGAATTACAGAGGAAGAACCAACATGCTAAACTATAAAAGTATAGCAATATACATCTTTCTCTTTTATCACATTTTCTGATAACCCTTATTTAACACAACATTAGAAATTATAAAAATATGTGAGGTCAGATGGTGCATCACACATTACAAGACTACTTGTAAACAAAAGCATCTGGATTGATAATAATAAAGGTTGTTTATTTTTGATTAACTACGAATTAATGATTCCACAAATATTGGGAATTATTAACACTTGCTCATACGTTCCAATGTAATTTTATCAGATCAGTTACACAATAAATCTGCCGAGTAAATTGCTTATTAATAACGGAGAGGATGGCCGTCACTGTCTATCACTTCTTGAAGTCACACTTGAACGCGTAGTTTTGAAGGGTGTCACTGAGTGAACTTCCACAATATTACGGTGTCGCCCCGATTCATTAGTGTAAACAATTATTGAGCGAGGGCCTTGGCGATCACATTTCACATCACCAGTTGCATGATACCTTTGTATCCATCTACGAACTGTTTTTCTCTGGAACGAAAATAATAATATTAGGAATACATAAAAAAATCCAACTTGTCAGTAATAATGCAACATGATTGCAACAATAAATACATATATGTGTATAACGTAAATCTTACCGTTATGGCCATATCTCGTTCTTTATGCTTTGTTCCTGTTCCCAGAGAACAACAATTTTAGAGTCCGCGTATCACTGGTCAGTTTCCCTCAGTCGTCAGTTTATTTAATTCTAGCCTTCAAAAAGTTATTAATCGAACAATACTATCGGTTAATATAATCAACTGTTCAAACACTTAATAAATTGGATAATATTTCGACCAAGATAATTACGCACAAGCGGATCGACACGAAAACGAAACTATTTGAAAAGTAATTATACCCTCAATCACAGTTTAGTAAATAAGGCGAAGAAGTATTCTAAATTCAACCTTAACTCGCAGTTCATACAGCTAGTTAAGTTTCTGAAGTAAAATTACGGTAGGTAGTGCAACAATCGGAATCAGGCACATTCTATTCAACCAAACAAGAAATCTATGCAAAATTCAACCTTATCTTTTAGTAAATTGAGGAGTTACGAATTGCATTTTGTAAAACAAGACGGTAAGGTGTTAGTATTTATAATACGTGGTGGAAGTTGAAATTTAAACCTTAATATCTAGAAGATTAGACCGTTGTCAACCTTGTTCGATAAAAGGAGTAAAGCTATTCAAATTTTCGTTAAGATGCCTAACTGATTCAATAGTCTAGTGGTATAAGGCGCGGTCTATGTGATCGGCTGGCGCCTGGTGATGCGGGTTCGTATCCTCAATCGCACGGAAAGTGTCTTTTTGTAAGTTAAGTTATTCTTGGGATACGGTTCGGGCAACAAGCCGAAAAAATACCATATTATAATTATTTAAAAACTTGCAAATAATATTTGAGTGGGATCGGTGGATGCTCGGGCAGAGATGGATGCGCCGCGCCGCGCGGCAGCGGGGGAGGGAGCTGCTTGAGGCCAGAGCCACGTGACGCGCCCGAGCGCGCGCGCTCGAGCCCGCCATCGCTCGAGCGACGAGCGACGGCGGGCTCGAGCGCGCTCGGGCGATAATCTTTAAAGTCTTGGGGGGTTCCTTTTCTCTGAAGCTGACTGTACACATACCCGTAATAATAACAACCTTTATTTGGACTCAATAAAATATAGCTTATTAATATCTTAGTTACATTACTAAGAACTAGGATACAAATAATGTAAGCGAGTAGACGACGACTGGAGTGGAGACCGCGTGTCGGCAAGCGTAGTGTGGGACGCCCCTCAGCTAGATGGACTGACAACCTCAAAAAGGTGGCTGGAACAGACTGGTTGCGGAAGGCAGAGGACAGGGTGTTGTAGCGCAGCATAGGAGAGCCCTATGTCCAGCAGTGGACTGTGATAGGCTGAGTTCATGATGAACTCATAACTTCCAAACTTGATAAAAACCTGTTCGGTGGTAAATCAGGTTTTAGAAACTTACAAATCGCATACATATCCATAGTGTGTTCTTTCCTAACGTAGGTAACATCCCTTTTGCTAGAACTTATAAACATCCGAAAACTCCTCCTTTTTTGAAGTCGGTTAAAAACACACTAACCCCCATAAATTCGCCCTCATAGATCCGTAACAGATGTTAACAGGAATCATAAAGAAAACAAAACACTGGCCACGACAAAGGAACGCTATAAAACAAAAGAGAAACAAAACTGGATGCAGTATTGGTATATACCCCAGTGTACATGTAGGTGTACCATCAGCGCCAAACAAATAGGGGCAAACGGACTTTCTGCAATCAAAATTATTGGAACAAGTAAACAGAAAAACATGAAAAAAAAATGAGGTGTGTCTGTGTCATGGACACGGCCGTGTGTTGTACGTGAATACGTTTACGTAACGAGTTTGATCTGCTCGGCCGCATTCATTCTTTTACGTTCCCGGCACTGCTTGACTCGGTCATAATAGTGTTTTATGGGTACCATTCGATTTCTCTTGAGAAGCCCTTTCCTACCGTATACGATCTCTTTATTTTGATTTGGCTTTTTGAAACGTATAGGCTAAGTGGAAATTTCGATACGCAGCAAAATAACCTCAAAATGGCGGCGCTTCCCCCTCCACCGCGTGCGATGCATCACAGTCCTTACTTGGCGTAATGCGTTCTTTGATGCTTATAGCTATCCAATGGTGTAATTGAATTTAGGATGGAGATGATAGATATGAAGCTGCAAAACCAAACTGTATCCCCCGATTTTGTTATCATTAGTTTTTTTTATTTGCCTCCCACTATGGAAGCAATTTTAAAGACGTATTCACGTCAAAAAATTGTGTGTGCTTATAATCACACGATAGTAGTGAAAACTAACGACTGGGGCCAAGTATACCCGATTCAGCGTCACCGATCCGAGCGTGACGCTTCAAAAAAAAAACAATGAAATACTTTTCAGAGTCGGAATGACAGCTGTCTTGATTCCTGAACTATGGTCATACTAAAATACCCCTTGTGGTATTTAAGATATACCTACTTTTTAATATATTTTGCACCCAAATTGTGTAACTCACTGTTAATCCGTTTTATTTGGATGGGGATTCATAATCCATTGAAAACTTATGCTGTTCAACATTGCAACATAGATTAAGGAATGAATATTGCTGAATTTTCAAAATTAAACGTTTGCAAACTAATAATAAATGATTTGATTTGAAGGCTTTTGTTTCTTTGTTACGTAATTAGGCTGATAATTTTGAAAGGTGTATACAGGGTGTCCCAAAACTCAACGTCAAGCCGAAACGGGGTGACAGGATTGATCATAACCATCACGAGAAAAATCTGAAAAAAAATCTATCCCATGCAGTTTGAAAATTATGGGCATTTTAAGAAAAACCTAGAAATTTGATCAAACTGTACCATTTTTCGGTTATTGTGGTTATTATTTTTTATTTTTGTTCATTTGAACTTTAGAAACGTAATCCTAAATAACATTTCTAGAATCCCAAAAAAAAATAATGACACAATTGCCTTAAGTTCCCGAGAATTGAGACTATTTGTTAAACTACGAATTTAAAATTTTCAAGATTCGTCGACTTTGACAGGCCCTCCTATAAAAAAAATGTACTAGAGTGCCTTGGCAAGTAGCATTAAAAGTTGGCGCATTTAATCAGAATTCTAAAATGGTACAATACTTGTTAGTTCCATACAATAGAAAAGAGTAAAAAAATTAAAACCTCAAGTAACCCGATTTTTGCTATCAGATTTTACTCAGTTAAAATGTTTTTAATTCGCACAAGCTCTAGGTAGGTTCTTAATTTTAAGGCAAAATGATGAGAGAGATGGATAATGGGTATGTTTGCCATGAGTGAGCGAGACAGATAGTGACGCCACGCATTGAGACGGAGATGCGTCGTTTAAACGAGTGCGAATGAAACAGATAGATGCTATGGCATCTATCTGTTTCATTCGCACTAGTTTCAGCCAAGCAAATGGCTACGCTACCAGTCCGACACCAACCAGTTAGTACGTTTCGCTCATTCGTCTACTGCGCTCGTTCGTATTCGCTTGTGTTGATTTAGTACTGACAACTTTGGCTTCTCTTTTTGGACTTGAATCTTTGTGAATTGGACTTGTTGATAACATACCGGCAACTTTGGCTTCTCTCTGGACTTTTGTGTTGGCATCCTTTTTATCTACCATGCCTACGCGCTACACTTCACAAGAATATGCGAACATGCACCTCATTTATGGGGAATGCAGATGCAACGCAAGTGCTGCCGCTAGACTTTATCGTGAAAGATATCCAAATTTAGAGCGCTACCCGGATCACCGCGTGTTTGTTAATGTGCACCGTTCACTCACAGAGGGCGGCCATTTCCCGAATCAAATACAGGCTGGAGGTAGACCTGTGTTTCCTTTCCAGGAAGAAGTATTGCAAGAGGTCGCACGTGACCGAAGTATTTCCGTACGTGGAATTGAAGAAAGAACGGGAATACCGAAAAGCACTGCTCATCGTATTTTACAAAGAGCCGAAATGCATCCGTTTCACGTACAACGAGTTCAAAGTCTTCTACCTCGAGATTATCAGGAAAGGATTTCTTTTTGTAGAACAATGCTACAGAGGCATAATGAGAATCCCCAATTCATCCAAAAAATTCTCTGGTCAGATGAATCGACATTTAAAAAAGATGGTTACATGAACTTGCACAATTATCACGAGTGGCATGTGGAGAATCCACATTTAATGCGAGAAGATAGATCCCAGTATCGTTTTAAAGTAAACCTGTGGACCGGAATTTTAAACGGTAAAATTATTGGGCCTATTGAACTGCCTGAGAACTTGAATGGAACTAATTACCTACATTTTTTAAGAGAAGATTTACCAACCCTGTTAGAGGACGTACCACTAGCAGATCTTCGCGACATGTGGTTTCAACAAGATGGCTGCCCAGCGCATTTCGCAGTGCAAGTAAGAGATTTCCTTGACCAGGAATATCCGGGAAGGTGGATTGGACGTTCGGGCACTATCTCGTGGCCCGCCCGTTCACCAGATTTAAATCCCCTGGATTTTTTCTATTGGGGAGTTCTCAAAGAAAAAGTTTACTCAAAGCCCATTGAGAACGTAGCCGACCTGCGTGAACGCATTTCTCAAGCAGCTGAGGCGATCAACTCTCGAAGATATGCCCGACTAATAAGTAGATCTTTTTTAAGAAGATGTAGGGCTTGTATTGAGGCTGATGGTAAACAATTTGAACATTTATTGTAATAAAAAACGTTATTTCTCTATCATCAGACTTTTATTCCAACAAACCTAATTATTTTACTAATTTTACTAACTTTTTTTCACTTTGGTAAAAGTGGCGTCACTATCTGTCTCGCTCACTCATGGCGAACATACCCATTATCCATCTCTCTCATCATTTTGTCTTAAAATTAAGAACCTACCTAGAGCTTGTGTGAATTAAAAACATTTTAACTGAGTAAAATGAGATAGCAAAAATCGGGTTACTTGAGGTTTTAATTTTTTTACTCTTTTCTATTGTATGGAACTAACAAGTATTGTACCATTTTAGAATTCTGATTAAATGTGCCAACTTTTAATGCCACTTGCCAAGGCACTCTAGTACATTTTTTTTATAGGAGGGCCTGTCAAAGTCGACGAATCTTGAAAATTTTAAATTCGTAGTTTAACAAATAGTCTCAATTCTCGGAAACTTGAGGCAATTGTGTCATTATTTTTTATTGGGATTCTAGAAATGTTATTTAGGATTACGTTTCCAAAGTTCAAATGAACAAAAATAAAAAAGAATAACCACAATAACCGAAAAATGGTACAGTTTGATCAAATTTCTAGGTTTTTCTTAAAATGCCCATAATTTTTAAACTGCATGGGATAGATTTTTTTTCAGATTTTTCTCGTGATGGTTATGATCAATCCTGTCACCCCGTTTCGGCTTGACGTTGAGTTTTGGGACACCCTGTATATGTCTTTATATTTTTGACGCTCACTGTACCTTTGTCTGTGTGTGCGTCACAGGCTGTCTTCCCGTCAGCAATACAGGCCCTGTGGGAGACACCGTTCGGAATTGAAAACTGAACGAATCGCTCTTGTCACATGTCGGGAAAATTGCACATGCAAGGCATTTTCTGAACGTGCCTTTTGGCTATGAAGCAGATGATTGTGATTGTACGTGTAGCGTGCGTAAGTTTTATGTCGGTTTTTAGGTCTAAGGAAGAAGGGAATGAAAATGAGGTTAGGATAGAAAAGGCTCTAGTAATAGAGGATCAGTGATCTGGGAAGACACAGAAACTGAAGAAATAAGCCATATTATAAATTTAAGTTTGTGCGACCGCGTCGTTCTTTTAAACTATGCAATTTGGACGCGGTTTTCACTACCATTTAGAGAATTTATTCCGAAAGGTTTATGCGTATGTTTTGTTTGGTGTTAAAAACCATGCGAAGCAGGGGCGGGTCGCTAGTAAGGCATAAAAGGTCGGCAGGCATTTGTGGGTCAATACTATTACATTCAGTAAATTAATAAAAGTATACGTCAATGTCAGAAGTTTTTAGCGAGACAAACAGAAATCATCATCTGCCTAGCCTTTTCCCAACTATTTGGGGTCAGCTTCTAGTCTGACCGGATGCAGCTGAATACCAGTATTTTACATGGAGTGACTACCTATCTGACCTCCACAACCCAGTTGCTAGGTAATACGATACCCTTAGTAAGACTGGTTGTCAGACTTTCGGGCTTCTGACGATCCCTTACGACTGACAAAGATCCACGAATGACAGCTGGGATCAACGGCTTAGCGTGCTTTCTTAGGCACGGTGGGGTCTTGGTCTGTAAAATGGTCACCCATCCACGAACCAACCGCGGCAAGCGTAGCTTAACCTGATCGATTGAACCGTGCGGCTGTTATTACTTAGCCACAAGCCCAATAACTAAATTAAATCCGAGCGAAGGTGGGTTTTTATCCATACACATGAAGAGCAACTAGATGCGGACAATATAATAATTTAGAGAAGCAAATATTCATAAAATAAGTCCAACCCGCATTGGGCCCCCGTTGTGGATTACGGCCCACTCCCCCTTACCGAGTGGTCTGTGTCCCAGCAGTGGGAACGTGTTAGGCTAATTATGTAAATGTTAATTATAATGAAAACATGGAGTATTTCCTGTCCCCATTCAAATTTTCAATGCAACTAGGAACACAGGTGAAAAAGCCACAAAATGACAACTGTAGGTAACAGCTTTTCCTTTGGTGAATTTGTGCAAGCGTTTAGAGGACGCCCCGTTTGACGGAACTGTTACTGCGGTCTTTTTGTTAGCAAAGCTTCTCTACGCTTTTCTAGCCAAATTCGAATGGTAGAGCATGTGACGTGGTAGACGGAAATTGGCTTAGATATCATTATGAAGCTGGTTTCAATGTGGACGATGTTTGTGGGAATATTTTTGGATTCTCTTTTGTTTTGATGAAGGTTTAGTGGAATTCAAGAGTAACGGTGGAGTTCCTTGCCCATTCTTCTCCATACGAAAACTATCTTTTGGAAGGGGCGACTAGAATCAATTTTATTTTAATGTAATTTTTGACGTTCAAAAGTGCCTTTTATGTGCCTACTAGCTGCGCCCTACGGTTTCACCCGCATAAGTGTCGATCCCGTGGGAATATCGGGATATAGCCTATATGTTAATCCAGGGCTACCTCCATACAAAATTTTATCAAAATTGGTGCAGGCGTTTGAGTGTGAAGAAGTAACAAACATATAAACACACACTCACAAACTTTCGCCTTTATAATATTAGTGTGATTTGAAATAAATGCTTTGACTTTGACATGAGAATTGGTTTTGATTCTTTTGTTTCTTACGTATGTATAGGTATCTAATATTCAATTAATGGAATCATCGTGTAGATATCTATTAAGTAACGATGCTGCATTATTTAATAGATACCACCTACCTAGGCATTATTTGCAGTAAAAATCAGGAAATATAGCAAACACACAAATCACGCGCACAAATTCTTAATTTTATTTACAAGCAACAACAATTCATGAAAATCACCGTTCCAATAGTTTATGGGCTACGGTATTTAATAATGTGTGAGCTCACTCTTCTCAGTATGGACACTGTTTCGCGTGACGGTGAGGGTAAATCTAGTGATTTTAATCTTTGCGAATAGCTAAAAACGGGCCGCTTGAATGGCGGATCGCGGCCCACGGGCTTAAACGAAAAAGCTTTTACTCCAAAATGTTGGCACCCTGCCATCACCCCCCTCTGATCCGTAATTACATTCTGTTTACACACACAACAAAACCTGCAATTAGAATAAACAACAGTAAAATAAAAATGTTTGTTTTTAAAAACAAAACAAGGCCCGGACGACGAATGTAAATCGCGTTACATTACGAACGAAATTTACTTTATGAAAAAAAAAAGTTGATTTCGTTCACGTTTGTAGATATACATCAGTGAGTTGTGACAGATTTTTACGTAGACTTTTGTATGAATACAATTTTGACATCGTCTTAAATGGAAATATATGCTATACTTACTAATAATAAAGCTGAAAGTTTGTTTGTTTGATCGCGCAAATCTACCAGTCGGATTTAAAAAATCTTTTTGCATTTGATAGCCCAATCTCGAGGAAGGCTATTTAACATCACGCTACGACCCTCAAGAGCTAAGCATAAAAAAATTGGAAAATCTAAAAGTGAATGACACATAATGCTCATTTGATCGTATAAAAAACCATAGATAGGTAAGTTATTATATTAGTTAGTTTTTTATTAATTACTAGCTGCGCCCCGCGGTTTCACCCGCGTAAATGTCGATCCCGTGGGAATATCGGGATAAAAACTATCCTATGTCCTTTCCCGGGACTCAAACTATCTCTATACCAAATTTCATCGAAATCGGTCCAGCCGTTTTCATGTTATGTCGTGACAACGGAAAACGGGTTTCATTTTTATATATATAGATAATGAAACTACTTTGAATAAAAAAGCCATTTTCAATAGGGTTCCTCGTTCGTTAAAAAAAATGACTCAATTTATTGATTTTTACGCAAGCTACAATTTCAAAAAAAAATTCGGGTTTCTTGACGGGAGTTTTTTTGGAAATAAGTATTTTGATGTTTTTTTCGTTTCTACTGCATTAAATCAATTTTTGAAAAGAACAGAATTATTCTTCAATAAATTATCTATACAATAGTATGTATATAAATTAAGTAGGTTCTGTACTAGCAGGAGTATAACAATAGAAACAGTTGCAGAAAGAAGGCAAAAAAAAATTTCGATCGTGAAGCACTGTCTAATGCTTCGCATTATGAGTCGTGCATAAGTAAGAAAGTACTATAAGCGAAAATTAAATAATAGCGCAGGCAAGCTATGCGATGCGACGGGCTGGGTCGAGGGAACAAAAAATTTCACGCGGGTGAAGTCACGGGCAGAAGCTAGTGAGTTATAAAGTTACGTCTTCGCCGATTTTGCTTTGTAGCCCCAAAAAAAAAAAATGGAAGACATCTTACCCTTTACCGTAGTATTAGATAAGCTAAAAGCAATCTTTACAAATGGTACCCAATTACTTAAAAGTTCACTCTAGAGTCGAGAATCGTATCAAGAGATCTATTTTCAAGAGCCTTAGCTTCTAAGTTTCTGCCGTGTTTTGTAGTAGTGTACCTATCATTGTTTGTATGAAGTTTTCTCTCTGTAGGGTTACCTACTCCGGTCGCAATCGTCTACTCAAAAGTTTTGGATTTGTATAGAGTTAGTAATCTATAAATATGTAGGTAATCATGGTAATATAAAATAGGAAAGTATTTCCATGTTTCTCTATATTAGATCTCATCATCGCGCGTTTGCATTTTAGAAGACGGTGATTTCCGAAGTGCATTCTTTCCTTGGGAGACCTGTAACTGTCTCTCATGCGCTCCAATTTCACAAAAAAATAAACTTGAATCTTCTCACTTCCCCATCCCATCACCTATTTAAAATCAAAAGAATGCTGAACTACCAAAACTGCTATTTTTCATTCATGTCTAGTTTACGAGTATATTATTGTACTGCATCTACATTTATAGTACTATAATATTTTTTTCCACTCTTTAATAAGTACTTTATAATATTTACATATTATGTATATAAGCTAACATACTTAAAATAAAATTAATAATATCTAGATGTATATAAAAAGATGGAAAAGAATCAAAGGGCATCAAAAATTCGTCCGCAACGCTGTCAACAGGAAAAGTGTCCAAAAGGCTAGCAGCATTGCCACGTTGTATGGCGATGCATTTATAGTTGAACATAATACACTAGATAGCTAGGTAGTACGTCAAGCCGTACCACGCAAGTTTATGCGTTGTTTGCATGTTGTTTGCATGTACTCGTAACTAAGTTTACGTGCTTTATGAGAATTTATCACAACTCAACTGAACTTCACATGTAAGTTTCTAAGTAATTTCGGTAGGAAGTAATTTCGTTTATGTGCATACAAACTTTAAATAGGTCGGATTTTATGTAGGGAGATTGTGAAAAACGTAATTAGATGAACTACCAGTGGGGATACATCAGTAGGGTTATATAGAACAGGGGAAAAATAAAACAATACATGGAAAATTATGCTTTTAGTTTTTGTATAGTTTTAGTTAAGTTAGGTTTTAATTATGTATGTTATTTTTGTTAATTAAGGTAAATTCATCAGACTTTCATACAAAAATAAAAATATTTCATTATTTATAAGTACCTAATTAACATATTCAAGGAATGTTTTTGGTTTGCTTTAAATTAATATTATACAAATAAAACGCTTATATAAACCAGTGTATCCCGAGACCCTTAGTTGCATAATTTAAAAAAACAGATGAGTAGGTAACATTTTTTCGAATGTTTTTTTTATTGTCAAACAATTATTTAGTTATCTAACAAATCGTCGTTGTCAAACCAAAATCTGCTATGTGCCGTTTTGCCCACAGCTTATAGGTCACAGTGACCTAATTAAATATTGACTTAATTAAGCAATTAAATTAATTTGCAAGCGCAAATAATAGCTTAAATCGAAGTAAATCCGTTAAAAATGTTCCTGTCTCCAATACCATTGAACTGCGAAGCTGAAATGTATGACGAAGTAGACAATATTGAACTTTTACTGTGAACATCCTTTGTACTTACGGAAACTTGGCACTGCATTTTGAAAAGATCACCCCTTCGCTACACGACACGTGTGTACGAGTAAGGGATTTTATCAGATTCACTACAAGTGCTATTTGTTTTGTTGTATATTTATTATTATTTGACTACCTGATTGGTCTAGCGGTTGTAGTGCTGAGTATGGGTCCAGGGTTTGATTCCCAGTTCGTGCAAAATGTTGTCCATATAGAATTCCTCAGTAGCAGCCCGGAGTCTAGATTTGTAACTAGTTGATGCCAATAGGCTCGCCTCCTATGACGTGGGACTTAAACATAAATGGCGAAAGTGGGTGTACTATAGGTATCCCTCTGCCGGACCTTTCGGGGAATATAGCATAAAAAGGCAGGAACTCATTGGACTTCAAAAAACTCGTCCGCATCACTATCAATGGGATAAGTGCCGAAAAGGCTGGCAGCATTACCACATTGGATGGCAATGCTGATTCTTTGATGTAATTGTTTGTATTTTGTGATGCGGATGAATTTTTTGATGCCCAATGAGTTCCTGCCTGTTTCTTTAATTCTTATTATATACTTGTATATAATAGATGTATGTATATTTTAGTGTTAGCTTGTAAAGTGTGGTCTGTATAGTGCGAGCTAAGATCAATGGCAATTACAAACATACACTACGTACAAAAACGCAAACGTTTTTGCGTATGCCGAAACTCCTTACATACTTGTTTTACTTAGACCACATTTGTACATCTGGTCTAACGCACGCCTGCTGGTTGCGAGTTACGTTATTGTTCTATGTTACGACAAAAAAGGTATTTAACTGAAAAGTGTATTTAGGATATTTTAGCGTTATTTTTTACATACAACACGAATTTGTATGTAAAAATCTGCTTACCGCGACGGAGCGCGGTGCAGTGTGTGGAGCGCCTTAACTGGTCAAGCGGCACGGATCGCCGATCGGCGACGAAACAATAGAAAATCAATTGTGTCTCATTAGCGGAGCTTGACGGATTAAGTTTTACTTACGTGATGTTTATTTGTTCATCTGTTGCTTATCATCATCATCTGCCATAGGCCTCACCTATTGCGCGCCATTCAGCTTGATTCTCGGCAAATCTCATCGAGCTGCTACCTGTCTGCCTGCGAAGATCGTCGCTCCACCTAGCCTGACTGTCCTACCTTACCTTCTGTTGCTCAAACTTGTGCCCGAAAAAGACAATACTTATTTCAATAAGTATGCAAAATACAGAAGGATATGATTATTAGTGACTATATTTCAATGTATTGTACGCACGGCTACACATCAAGCTATACATTACCAGTATAAGCTGACTTCTGATTGTACGAAAAACCTATACAATGCGAGCTCAGCGAAAACTGGAAATGTATAGCTTATTGTGTAGCCTTGTGTACGTACCTACTACCCTTATTTAAATAAGCTTTTAGGCTCTATGTACACACACATTTTTGCCGTGAAAAACTACGGTTTATTTACCGTATGCACGGTTCGTCAGTGTTGTATGAATCACTATGGAAGCTTGTTGACGGACACGTTTTTTCTACGGCGCGGTTCATACGCCGCCGTACCGTAAAGAAACCGTGCCATGCAAAGGGCCTTAAGTTGCACCTCAACGCCAGTTCTTCATTATCAGCTTTTTAATCACTTAAGGCATCTCCACAACCCCGATAAAACTCCCGCAAGCTTGTTTACACAAAAGCAAATTGCAACTGCAGTAGACACAGAAACACAGCCAGAGGATAGATGTTAAAGTAGGCGATATTGAATTCTTATCTGGGTGTCATTACGTCGGAACTAGCTGGCTGGCTCGCTGCGGATATTGCGCTACCGATTGCGATCCGATACATGTACTGGCGGCAAAGGAAATAAGTGTATAGAGAGTGCGACTTGCTGGCTATTTTGACAGAGGTTCACCAAGAACAAACACTCAGTAGGTATACAAAGGTATGACCACGGATATCGAGGAATAACGAACAGGATGTAAAGTTCATTCCTCCTCCATAGAAAAGGGAGGATCCTCGGACTACGTGCTGTGTCTGGTGGGCAACTGCTCGATGATTAATGTCGGGACATTGAATATAATATGCTAGTTGCGCGGTAAACTCTGCTTGCGCGATGCAGGATTCTGCATGACGTCAGCATGATGCGTAGTTCGTATGTGGCGATGTAGATGCCACAGCAGTGGTGGCCCAGTGGTATCAGCCGCGACTTACAAGCTGTAGGTCGTAGGTTCGAACCCCGACAGGCGCTTTACTTTGTGTAAATTATTTCATCACCACTGCTCTCAAAACGGTGAAGGAAAACATCGTGAGGAAACCGGCATGTCGCAAAAATTCGAAGACATGTGACATCCACCAACCCGCACTGGGCCCGCGTGGTGGATTACGGCCCACTCCCTCTCACAGAGAGGAGGCCTGTGTCCCAGCAGTGGGAACGTTATAGGCTGATTATGATGTAGATGCCGCCACAAGTATACGAGACATTTAGTTGGGGCATAACAATAGTTTTGTTATTTTTCGTCAGCCAAAAATCAGTTTAGTAACAAGAATCGCTGGATCCGGAAAACGCAGGGTCGGTGAGGCGATGCTTGGTCTCCTAAGCCCCATATCTTCTCAGGAGTAGGTATTTAGATAAGAAATGTCGAGTACATCTAGCTTATTTTTTTTAAACATCCTATTCATTTTAATCAATGCTCGGATAAACGCAATGCGTTTTCTTTGTATGTCAGTAGATTTCAGTACTCTTTATTTTGTTATTTGTATTTTGTGTTTCACGAATTGTACTTTATTTGGATAAACATTATTATTTCTTTCTTTATTTTCTTTAAGAAGCCTGCATACTTAGATATCTCTTTTGTCGTGTGTACTCGTATCGGTCCTTATATTGTATGATGCGAGCGCAATATTTTCAATGTTTGTTTTATTCTCGTCCGTACAAAGTTCGGCGAGTTCCGTTTTATACGATTTTACCGTTAGCAATATGTTTTTGATTAACTCAAGTTTGTACCCTGAGGTTACACAAGCAGAAAATGCTTTGTAATTTTGAATAGATTAAGCGGAGGTCGAATCTTCAAAGGCACGATACGCTTCGATAATCTTAACAAGTACTTTAATAGTCTTCTTGGAAATTATATAATTTACAAATGAATATTTTTCTTCATACATTTTATGCTTTTTGTATCACATACAGGGTGTCAGGGATGAATTCAGCAAATGATTCTAGACGGTAGCGTAGAAATTTTTCGAAAGTTATCAAATAACAAAAAAATCAGGAGTTTCATAGAAAAGTGCGATACTTACCCATGCGGTCAAATAAAATAAAAAAAATTTTTTTGCTGAGTGGCCCCGCTCTTGACTTTGATCACGCTTGATGGAAAGCTATGGATGAGGTCTATGATGGAACGAGCGTGCCCAGAAGATGCCCAAGGCACTGGAACTGCTACGCATCGACGAAATACAGCAGGCTGCTTGACGCCGGACTCCGGTGGGAGGGTGGTCGCAAACCAGGCGAGCGTTAGCCCTACCACGGCAAAAAAAATTAATGAGTATAAATGATAAATGATTTATTTTCTGTAAGTAGGTTTGTACAAACACTTTTACATGTCAATCATAAAAAGAATATATGGAAAACCAATTTTTTTTTAATAGCCGACGAATAATTTCAGCGTGAGGGGCTCAGCAGCATGTACTGAATTCATGGTTACAATTTGCGCGACAACGGCATTGCCACCCTGTATAGCGCCTCGCTCTGTTTTGAGCAGCCCTATTGCAAACCTACAACTCTTTGATATCTATTCTTATAATCAGCTATTTATTAGTAGACAAAGCTTTCTCATTTAATGACCCCCACCCACAGGAAATGGTTGGTCGGGCTGGCTCCATTACCACCAGGAACCACAAACCATAGGAACAAAATCTGCAAAGTAATAATTCTATCGTGTCAGAAAGGAAATTAAAACAAACGATAACTCTGTCGACAAATAATTAACTTAGGGGTTTAATTAACGGAAAAAGTTACGAACAAATGTTTCCACGGGGTGCCGTGAGAAAGAAACAATAAAGGAATTATGTACTATCTTCAGCCAATAATTAGATCTTAGCAGGAAAGTAGACTCCCTAATTGATGTTCGCTCACAGTAGCTGATAGGGTAATTGACGTTTGTACTTTGACGGATTGATCGATTGGATGCGGCAGTCACACGAAGTACAGACGGCTGCATTGATTAGATATCACTCACGCCAACCTGAGAAAAGTTATAACCAATTTACGTAGTCAACTGTACATAAGGTAGTAGTTAGACATGAAGATGTTCCGTCCCGACCCGTGCTCGAGCCAGCCGTGTCGCTGATCCTGTAGCTTAAAAGCTGCCCCTAGCTGCCTTCCCAACGGGTAAAGGAGGTATCTTTACCGTGTAGTCGCTTAGTATATAAGCTTAATAGCTTCTGCCCGCGACTTCGTCTACGATCCAGGAGGAAAAGTGGGTCCTTACCCAGGTCATGGTCTACCCATGTGCCAAATAACATCCAAATCCATTCAGTCGTATTAGCGTGAAAGCGCAACAAACAAACTCACTTTTGCATTTATAATATTAGTTAGAATTTTGCCCTGGCTGCAGGACTTATTTAAAAGGCATCCGCGGGATAGCCCGGTTACGCAGACGACAACCATAGGTATAGGTAGGTTGACCTGCGACAACCCATTTCTAACATGAATAAAAAAAAACATGAATATGTAGATCTACTCTTCGATATCCACCTCGAATAATTTCGGTAGATTTTATTATAGGTAGTACCTACTAACAAGCAATAATAAGTTATTACTAACGCTAACAAGAACATATTAGGTATTAAGCTATTTTTATATGCGATCGATGAATAAACTCGAACTTCGTACCTGCTCATACTTTGCGAGATTTTCTTTTTAATACGATCTAGGTAAACGTTTTTCTTGTGGTGTTTTTCCTTAAAGCGAAAGCGCCAGGGTAACCTGCAAAATTGAAATTTTCTTACGTTTTTTTGTAAATGGGAAGGCCAGTATCAGGTTGTATGTTGATCTAAATATGATTCGCGGCCTTAATAAATATTTATTTATGGAATTATAATTGTAAAATTATCAATATAACTCTCTAAGTTCATATTACCCTATTGAATGAATTGAATATTTCATAAAATCATGACAAACCTGACACTGACCTGCAAATTGCAACATAACGTAAGAAAATTTGAATTTCGTGGGCGACTTTTGCGCATCCCCTTTAAGGAGATAAAAGACTTTATTCCCTAGGGATTCCTTAACATCGGGCTAGTACACGCGTATCAAAATACCTGACTTAAGTGCCTTTATCTTAAGCAATAGGTACCATAATATTCCTCCTTCATACTTGTGTTGTATTGTATTCCATATCTCGCGAAATGAGGGTGTATCATAGGTACACCTCTACTTAACCATTCGGGGATTATAGCCGTTATGTTACGTGTTTGTCTGTTATACATAAACTCCCTTACTAATAAACGTATTATATCAGATAAATAGTTACACACCGATTTCTCTCTTTCATTCGTCAGTAATTTGAGTTTCGAAAGAAGAAGACAAAGTGTTGTGTAACTATACAGACCTATACAACGTATATTAATAAGGGGGAAAATATTTGTAAAAAAAGTAAAGCCTTCATACTTTTACTGAACTTCGACGAAAAGCATTAATCCAAACAACGGTGACGTGCAAAATACAGGGTGGCATACATTGCCGCACAAATTGTAGCCATGGATTCAGTAAGTAGGTACATCATTCTAGACCCCTAGCGCACGATTTTTTCGACGGTTATCACAAACAATCTGTTGTTTTATAGGAAAGTGCTAAAAAAACAACCGACGTCCAAAAAAAACACTACTAAGTGAAAAATAACTTTAATTTTAAAAAGTCGGTGGCAAAAAACTTAAATATAGATCCAAAGACACCGATATCCGTGAAAAACACACACACACACGACTTCCGAAATTAAAGTTATTTTTCAATTTGTAGTGTTTTTTTTGGAAGTCGGCCGTCTTTTTTGTAAAAAGTTTTAAGTTGAAAGTGCAATACGTACGCGGTCATAATTTATCAAACAGCTGTTTCTTTTTTAATAACCAACGAAAAATTTCTGCGCTAGGGACTCTAGAATCATGTACCTACTGAATCTATGGTTATAGTTTGTGCGTCGATTTCCCTCGCCACCCTATATTATCAAAAGATTAAACTTAAAACTACGAAGGGGAAAATTATACGAATTTAGTTATTTATATTGTTTAGGGTCGTTTTTAAGCCCGGGGTCAAAGTAAATGATTAAATCCTAAAGCCGTAACAAATTGTGTGAGGGTCAAGCGGGGTTATTTGTTTGTTATAAAGAAGGGTTTTAACAAAACGCCCGGTTATTACGCGTTATACCCGCTGAAAATGTGTTTAATTTCCTTTCTCGTTTATTTAGAGTATCATACCATCAAATATGAATATTTTTTATGGCTTTAATACAAGGTGGGGAACGTTTTACAGGGTTTTTTGATTTGATTGGGATAATTAAAGCTTTTAAACTTTAATTTGTTCTGTTAGGAACAGGGGATGAAATGGGTTGTGACGTAAATTGTCAATTTATTAATTTCCGGGACCAAAATTAATGCCCAAGGTAAATGGCACTGTGACTTGTTTTGATAAATTTTTTATGAAAGTAAAATGGACTGTGTAACTGCTTCTGATAAGACTGTAAAATATCTCAATGGCCATTAACAGAACTAAGTTTAGTAATTTAGCTGACAAAGTCTCTAAGTTAAGTCGATAAAAATACTGCTTCCAATTGATTAGCGGAGTATTTGTTATCAGTAAATAAAGCTTGACCTTTAGAATCAAATGGGTTTCGTATAACCAGAGGAGTTGTACCTCTAGTAATACGAAATCCATTTGATTCTAAAGGTCAGGTTTTTATTGAACTGCAGAATTTGTATTTTTGAATGAGTATTTACTTATGAAGGTTAATTTGACAAGTACTTTATGTAGGTACTTGTCTATTTTTGTGTATTGGTAACAATTTAGCCTTCGGTTCACCATCTTCTTCTTAGCCTATCGATGGTAAAAAGTTCAAACATCTTTGGCCCAAAATTCAACTGCGCGAACTCTGTCAAACACATAGCTGAATTCTAGGCCAAGTCCAGCATTTAGATTGCCATCGACATGCTAAGAAGGAGAAGAAGACTGACGTAGTCATAAGATCATCAAGTGCACAGAGGGGCAATTCTCGTAATTTTAAAAACATTCACAGACATCTCAGTCTCAAAAATATGGACATGCGGCGCAGGATCGAAAGCGGGCCATTGTCTATGGGGAGGTACCGCATACGCACTTGAGGTCTGAGCCATCCGTGAACCCCCCATCTGTGGAAATTGTCTTCACCATAAATACAATTTTGAAGTAGATTATCAAAATATCATCACAGGATTTTACTCTTTTATTTCCTTAGTCTATGCCTAACAAAAATAACTTTACAACAAAAGTAGCAGCTTTTATGCAAAATCATGATCGTTATTTATCGCATCGACATTATTCCGAGTGCCAAACCTATTGATTGGCGATCGAAGTGGTCGAGTTCGGAGACTAAAATAGAGATACCTACAATTTCGTGTACACTATAATTGTTATCTAGGATAACAATTATAGTGTACACGAAATTGTTTGTTTTTCTTTTTTAAGAGCAATCGGAAAATCCGCTGCTGGACATGATTCGGTTAGTTTTCTTCATGACACTCGTTTTTCCGATCAGCATATTCTAAGCCTTCTCATACTGATCCTTTATTTGTTATTGAAGAAACCTCGACCCCTATCATACGCCTGAACTATTATATCCTGTAATAGTTCAGGCGCTGAGACCTCATTGATGTAAAATGTACTGAAGTTTGTACATGTTACATCAATGAGGTCTCGACGTTTGGAAGAATGTTTAGATGAAGTTTGGAAATAAAATTACATTATACAGGTTGAAATTGAAAACATGGGACAAATCGAAATGGGAGATTGTACTCATCATTATGAACAACTTTTACTATGGGACCAACTGAAATCGCGAAAAAAAAATCAGCTGTTCCTTACATTTTGACGAGTTATGCGAACATAAATTTTGGGAACAACTGAAGTTTTTTTCGCGATTTTGTGTTTGGTCCCATAGTACAAGTTGTTCATAATGATGAGTACAATCTTCCATTTCGATTTGTCGCATGTTTTCAATTTCAACCTGTATATTTTTTTACATAACTGTATCCCTCGTTAGAACAACACAGGTAGCGGAAAATCTACAAATCTGCCCACACAATATGTTCTAGTCCTAGAGATACAAAATATGGGCACTTTAATACAAGTGCCGTTACAGCACATAATGGTAGTAGCTATAAAAGTAAGAGGTTTTATGTAAAATCATAACGCTAACTTAACTGTGTTAGCTGCGAGCTGTAACGTGGAGGAGCAGCGTCAGGGGAAATATGCGGATTGGACCATTTTACACGGAAACTACACGGACGTGGAGATGTTTACTGGTATTTATTTATTTATGACGCTTTAGTGGTGGGTCTAGTGTGGTTTTAGCTTTATTTGTCTTCGTCATAGGTTTTATGTGGAAGATTGTCACGTATTCTCCCTGGGGTTTTTGTGTGCGCGAGCTATCACAGGCAGTGCGCATTCGATTGAATCTGAGGGGCAATTTTCGTAATTTTAAAAACGTTCACAGTCTGATCTCAGTCTTAACACGTTCCCTGTGCGTGCACCACATGTGGGTCACTGTGAGGTCACTCTGACACGTGCGTGCACCACATTTGGGTCACGACTCCATACAAATTTGAAGCCTTTTTATAGTTTACACGTGTGATTTATTTTAATTTTTTTGCATACACGTGTGAACAATAAACTATAAAAAAAGAACGTGTTTGCACGTGAGGGGCTCCTCTCACATTTAGTAGATCTGTCAAAAATACCTCTAATTTCCCTACATTTTGACAAGTTTTTGACATAAAAATTTGTTTGTCGCCGAGATCAGACTGCGACTAGATTTTGAATGTTTTAAATTACGAGAATTGGCCTTCTGTTGTCAAATTATATGGTGATTCGCTTTTGTTATTTTCAACAACTAAGGCGAATTTCACCGACGATACTGAACGCAATCAGCACAAATCTAAACCGCGTACAAGAGCTGTCAGTGTCAATATTCCACAGCAATGAATGCGGTTTAGATGTGCTGATCGCGGATGAAATTGGAAGGATAGGATGGAAATTGTCCATTAACATTACTGATCGCAGATTCGATCAGGCTTTCAGAGGGTAATTGTGTAACACACTATCAGTAGCAATGGCTTTCATTTTGACGGTTCAATAACATTCATTGCGTTGTTTACGTCGCTGAGCAGGTGAATTTTTCGAATATATGAAACAATGGATTAGCAATGATCCTTCAAAAAGATTCAGATTTTGATTGTATGTTTCGCGATTAAGGTGCTGGTGTTGTAGTCCATATTTTGGTGGACATTTGGAGAATTTTGTAGAGAAAAGGTAACTAAGTAATAGTAATTAGATGTCGCTTTAACCAATCGGCAGGCTGCAGCATTTTACTTAATTTTAAACCAACTAGAGTATTAATATTAATTTTATAATTCGCCCGTGATTAATTTGGTCTAGAAGGAGCAACACAAACTTCGGTTTTGAGTCAAAGTTTTCCGTAACAGTTTCTGTTAACGAGGTTTCACTTAAGTTTATAAAGTAAGACCGGCTAATGGAAAATGTTGATTTTTGTACGACCGAGGGATGAGCTGAAGCGCTGGCTGTTTAAGAAAACTGGAGGGTTGTTTATGTATCGTAATGGAAGTGAGCTTAGGAAAAATGTTATCAATATATAACTTACTGGCCGTTGCTCGCAACTTCGTCTGCATAAATTTTGTATTACATTATTTTTTAATACATATTTGTATTACCTACAAAAAGGACAAAGGACATAGTCTAAAATGTAGCCTATCTGCATCTTCAAGGCTACCTATCTGTCAAACGTAACGATCGGTTCTGTGATTTAGGCGTGAAAAACAGATAAGAGTTACTTTCGCATTTAAGTATTAGTGTAAATATTGGTAAGTATGGATAGTATGAATGGAAAAGCCGTCTGGTTCCGGAACACGAAAACACCAACTTCAACCATGGTTGTAGTAAAAGTCTTAGAATGAATAAAGATGATGATATTCTTAGACAACTGCGTTCTACGATGTTTTAGTAAAACATGATTATAATAGCAAACACCAATGTGTCTGGCATTATGATGATTGTAGAAATAACTCAGACTCAAGCTTAAAGCATTAATTTTAATTAAACCATATACAGGCACTTTTGAATTGTCAAAGAGTCGGTCAGACAGAAATATAAAGCTAGTTGTCCACTCCAAAGAGAAGACGGGCATGAAACTCCATGTACGCTATATTCTAATAGGTAGGTATCTACTCGTAAATGTTAATTATGTAATAGTTATTAGGGGGCCCATGTTCAGTAGAAATCATTCAGGGATCACGTAAGTAAATAGCTAAAACCAAATAGACAGGTTCAGCGAAACTATAATATCATCAACAACAATTCAGCACACCCTATAATTAAAGCCCAAAAAACACCAACCAAAAATTTTCAACCACTTTCTTCTTACAAGCTCAAATCAAGATGTCATCGACACCCAACAAACGGTTTCATCTTCAAAGTAGTTTTGAAGAAAAATGTCGCGATTCGATAAGAGTGATCGGAAAATCGGAGTATCAGGAGGACCTACAATCAATTTAGCGAGCCTGGAACCGAGAGGACGACCGATGGGGAGATATCGGCTTGCGATAGCAGGTCGCACTCTTGATTCCGGCGACAAATGGAATGAATAAATCTCACTTGAACTTTGAATAACAAATCAATTCCATGGTGTGAACCGGTTGCTCGGAATTACATAGTTGACGAAAACTGAACTAGAGATATTGTATTTCGGAAGTTGAGCTTCGTTATAAAGGTAGGTCCTTTTTTTTATGGATAGGAAATCATTAAATGACCCCTCCCGCTCTGGGTGGAGCGGAAGAGAGTGTCAGCCTCTTACTGACTAAAACCCATTCGTGTTCCTTCCTTAGCCCTTTATGTTCCGGGGCAGCGGTAACCCTTTCGGACAATACCGCACCCCCGGCAGGCTTCGGCCCTGGCAGGCCCCTTCCTTTTTGCTGACATCTCTTTAAGAGCCTATACTACCTCAGCTAAAATTCGCTCTTTATCTCGCTCATACGATACTGCTCGCGGACTGAGTGAGAGCGAGACAGAGTGCGGTGCTGGGCGGCAGGCAGCGCTAATAGTTTAGGTATTTGCTTTTTACAGTGAAAATAATGGTAATTATAAAAAAGTAAATAACATAAGACCTGCTTTAAAGTAAGTTCAGTTAGTATGCAAAGTTTCATGATCTAATTTGAAGTATTTTTTTGAATGCCAGCGGTTTATTGTTCGGGTTAGAGGTAACTTTGGATTTTTTTTTCTATCGAGAAAATTTTATTAAATCGTGTTTTCGTCTAACATAAGACTTTGCATTAATCCTCAACTTTACCATATATTTATTTCAAAATGCAGGATTTTCGACATAACGGAGGATCACGTTAAGCCATTTGAGGTAGTATAGGCTCTTAAGGCGCACGTGGAACACGTACGCGCCGTCCGGCACGGGCCTGGTCCTGATATTGTATTTCGGAAGTTGAGCTTCGTTATAAAGGTGGGGTCCTGGGTTCGATTTCCGGGTAGGGCAAAGTGTTATTGGGTTTTCCATTGGGAATTTCTTAGTAACACCCCGGAGTTTCGAAGTTGGCGGTGTGATGCACGGAAAACACGTTAAGCCGTTAGCCCTGCGCCTGATCTCTCTCCGGTCGTGTCGGATTGATTGAAAAGCAGAAAGGGAAGCCTTTGCCCATCAGTGGGTCAATACGGGCTACATCGATCGATAGATGTTTTTTTTTAATATATAATTTCAGAAGTTTAAAAGTTAAAACTAGATACACTATTATCTTTCTCTTCAATACACGACAGAAGACAATACAAAAAGACCTGCCTTCACCTGCCCAGGCTGTTATATCAGAAGACCAATTTTTGTAATTTAAAACGTTCAAAATCTAGTCGCAACTCGCAATCCCATCTCGGCGACAAAAATTTGTCAAAATGTAGGGAAATTAGAGGTATTTTTGACAGATTGAGACTGAGATCAGACTGTAAACGTTCTTAAAATTACGAGAATTGCCCTTCAGACTGTGAGCGTTCTTAAAATTACGAGAATCGCCCCTCAGGTCTTAGCCTCTGAAAAACGCGCTCTTCCAAGCTTCGCCGCAAAATTCCGTCCAGAACAAATGCAGATCCCTAATTTATTTACGACATACGTATCACACAACACAATGATGTACTTACTCATTTTATTTAATCCTATTCACAATTTTTAGGTGCACAAACCGCTGTCCCGCACTAAAGGACAAAGCCGTTTACAACACATTTCTCTTCACAAGATTCTGACCGCGGTCCACCGCAACTATGAAAGCCTCCAACGTTGTATGTACAACAAAGTGAAACATTTTCCAGTAAAAATACGACCCGACAAATAACTCTTAGTAAAATGGACGAGGTTTTTGAAAAAGTATAAGCTGAGTTTTTATAGAAACATGTAGAGTTCTTTCTCAAAATACGATTTGCAACACAACATGATATCACATATGTATTTCTCGGGGTTATGAGGAGGTGAGTACCCACATTTTGAAGTTATTCTTGAGAGGCCGGGCAAAGCATGCGTTGTTTATACAAACGTAATACCAAAATAATTTGTAAGTCAAACATATTCTTAATGTAGTGTGTATTTATTCCGATTGGATTACAGATTATCTAGGTTTCCAAATATATATTTTGAATGGACACTGATTTAAAGACGAGTTATGACAAAAATAAGTTTTCTATAAAAATTTCTGTAAAAATTCCTCATATCTCGACCTCGTCTTTATATCAGAGTCCTTTAAAAAAATATATATTTAGGAACCTAGATAATCTGTAATCCAATCGGAATAAAAACACACTACATTAAGATATGTTTGATTTATAAATTATTTTGGTATTACGTTTGTATGAACTACGCATTCATAATCCACCACGCGGGCCCAGTGCGGGGTGGTCGATGTCACATGTCTTCGAATTTTTGGTTCTAGGACATGCCGGTTTCCTCACGATATTTTCCTTCACCGTTTTGAGAGTAGTAGTGATGAAATTATGTACACAAAGTAAAGCGCCTGCCTGGGTTCGAACTCACGACCTACAACTCGTAAGTCGAGGCCATTATCACTGGGCCACCCCTTCTCTAAAGCCAATGAGCAATTAAAAAAAAATTACAACGAAAATGAAACTAATTTTGTCAATTAACAATTTAAAACACCATGTAAAGTGCTCTGGTGAATATGTCATTTTCAAGGACCACCTAAAGAGATGTTCCTTGACATACAACTATCATAACTTAAGTGAACAAACGTTCCAACTTGAAGCTGAGACTTGAAGTAAGTTCCCTTAATTAACCGACGTTTACCTTAACCGAGTTTAAAGACGAGACGGACGTGACGCTTCCAAGTATCCGTGACGTATGCGTGCGACCTTCATAGAGTTAGGTAGCGTAGAGCTACCTGAGATATTAAAATTTCAGATAGCATCTCACGCCTAAATTTTCTTAAAAATCTTACCGTGATAACTTAAGGTCCGGCCGCGCTGAATTTGCCAAAGATGTAAACAACAATGGCCGCTCGAAATTGAATAAAATCGATGTACAAGAAAATTTATTTTAAGTAATGTTTGTTTTCGTCTAAATCTCCGAGCTAACTAAACGAAAAGAAACATTACTTAAAATAAATGTTCTTGTATATCGATTTTATTCAATTCCGAGCGGCCATTGTTGTTAACATCTTTGGCTTTAGCGCGGCCGGTCCATAGATTAATTGGTCTTGGAGAGAGCTGGCAATAGTGTCAATCCCTAGCATTAGGTCGAATGACAGGTCACTTCAAGCTCACTTCACCTTTGTTTCCACGGTAAAATTTTACAGGTATCATATTCAGCCACTTTTTTTTATTTACTTTTTAGTCACATGCAATATGGGGCGAGCCGCTTGCCATAAATCGAACAAACCCTGCTGCTACTGAGAAACATGATGGAAAAACTAGGATTACATTATTTCCAACCTGGGTATCCAATCCAGGACCAGACACTAAGCCCACGACCTCTAGACCAACGAATCAGTCAGGTTAATTTATTTAATTTGATTAATGTTGAGGAAACATCCAATGGTAGGTAATTAGTAAACATTGAACGTTTAACCCGTCGTGTGGCGGGGTCGTTTGTAACTGTCATTCGGGCGCATTGACACATTGATTTTGTAAAGTGACTTTGGAATTAGCGACGGACAGAAAATGGTCACCGGAACTTTAGCGGAGTTTAAAATAGAAATGTATTCTGAGAACAAAAATTGAAAAAAAAAAAAAAATTAAACTCAAAGTATTTATTTCAATTAGGTAAGTAAACCATTTACAGGCACTTTTTAATCGTCAAAGAGTCTGTCAGTTAGTCAGAAAGTTGAAGCTAGTTGCCCATTCCAAAACGTAGATCTCTACGGAGAAGATTCCCAATTATTAATTAGTATTTGTTTTTTTTTTTATAAAAGTACGACCAAAAGAGTACGGGTTTATTTAGGAAAGCTTATGCACTCTAAATATAACCCTGTAGATATTAACAATAATATGCACGAGTAGTTTAACCTTTTGAACGCCAATGTCGGCTATAGCCGACATGAGCAAGCGTGCCCTGTGCGCCAACGACGGCTATACTCGACAAAAAACAGGTCGCAGAAAAATACAAAATAAACCTATTAAATCATTACTTTTATGTATTTTATTGATACACCCTTTAATTAAGATTTTCGGGCTTGGCGTACAGGGCATAGGAATACCGATATGGCGTGGCGGTGAAAAGGTTAAACAGTTCCGTAAACTTGTATAACCAGTTCAAATGGCATAACTCAATGCTTATTCAATGGCTTCGGTTCCGGTGACAAGTGAAATTATACGATTACCTAACTAGGTATATCAACGAGTGGTGACGGAAGCGATGGCTAAATACTTTTTGTTCCTTCCTCTAGCGTTTCAGCTTTAATTATCCATGGCAACTGAAGTTCAATTTCATTAATCGTGGTGGTTTGCGTTTGAGTTGGACAGTTCATTTAATCATCGGAGACTTTCAGGGGACCGGAACTGGCCTTGGGCCGCTTTAAGCCAAAATACGTTTGACCGTAAATGTCAATTTTGGTGTTCTATGACATTAAGAGGAATCACGAGGAATGTTTAAAATTACACTGCCAAAAAGATCTTTTGGCGATTGTATGGCGTTGGTAGGGGGCGCTGTTAGTAAATAGTTGCGCAATATTTTTGTAAAATGTATTGAAAAAAATACGGTTTTGGGCACGTGACAAAAGAACCTTGTACAGCTTTGGCAATGTCTCTGATGAAAACAAAGGAATAATAAATTGAAATGGGTCTTTCCATCTCATTGGTCAAAATTATACCAAATTCAAGTCTGTGGACGTTATGAAGTCAACGGAACATGTGAACGAAAGCCTCGTCCAAATACCTTAACGAATCATTGGGCTCGGTCGAAGGCGACCCACCTTTCGCCTACAGGGTTAATGGCTATCGGTTTCCTATAAATTATTCACGCATGAAATGCCGTTTTCGGATGTCAGAAATTAATAAAAGAGATTTGTAACGACCGCGCATTTGAGGGTTATAATCATTATTGTTTTAAAATTTATGCTCACCGTTTTTGGTATGAAGACTTCGATATTGGTGGATCGCAGTTTATTAATACATGAATATAACAGGTTCTTATAGCTGGTTTCTGAATTAAGAGACTTCGTTAAAATCTACTTAGCATTGCTTAAAATCCGAAGACATGTGACATCTACCAACCCGCACTGGGCCCGCGTGGTGGATAACGGCCTACTCCCCTCTCACAGAGAGGAGGCCTGTGTCCCAGCAGTGGGAATATTATAGGCTAATTATGTATGTTATGTATTGCTTAAGGGAATTCCTACAAAAGCCCAAGAAAAAAGTCTTGCGTTTTTTGCATAGAAATTCTGAATTTCGCGGGCTTTTCGTAATTTTAATGGATATAATTCTATAAATACATATTTTTTACGGTTGCGAATCATATTTTGACCTGACCCGCCAATTGCAAAAATCATAAGAAAATTTTAATTTCGCGATCTACCCTGATGCCTTCGCTTTTAAGATAATGATTTTTGATCTCTATTTCAAGTTTTTGCAGTGAGCAAGTATTATGAACAATGCTTGTTCCATAGAAAATTCATATATCTATGGCTTGTTCCTTCTCTGTAGAAATGAGAGAAGAGTTTCGTACTGCAGTTTTCTTGATGCACGCAAAGCTTGTGAACTATATAAGTTAGTATGCTAAAGCTGCATGTTTTAATAACATCCGGGGAAATTTAATTAACATGCGCAATGCATGCCCATAGCTCGCGTATCATGACTGTGGTTGAGGATAGTAAGTCGGAGAGTTGTGTTTTATATTTGCTAATGTTTATAATGCAAGTAATCTTACATGTTTAAGTTGTAACTTTCGAATATTAGATAAGATAGATAGAATACTTTTAAGAAAACAGCCCTTTTTTTAAAAAGTGAAAAACAACAATACACGTGGCGCCATCTATGATCGCAATAACGTTATTGTTGTTTTCCTCGGGAACAGCACTTTTTTAGAAATTTTTCGACGATATACTTTAGTTTGTTAATAGCACTTTTTAAAAAAAGTGAAAAACAACAATACACGTGGCTCCATCTATGATCGAAATAACGTTATTGTTGTTTTCCTCGGGAACAGCACCTTTTTAGAAATTTTTCGACGATATAAGTATTCTAGTTTGTTAATAGTAGGATACGAATTATATTTTTATTTTATTAGTTTATTAGTTTAGAAGTTTATCCAGTGTATATATTTTTATTCTCCTAAGGGCTGATTTTTCCAAAGCCAGATAATTTTGTCTGAGGAATAATTTTGAATTTTTGACCCTTCTTCCATACAACATCTGTCAAAGGTAAATTTTATTCTACGAATAAAAATTATCTGTCGATTGAAAAAACAGCCCTAAATAAAATACATTTCTCTTAAGTTTATTGCAGTTACACAACAAAAAATAAAACACTTAACCTGACTAATTCTACACACACAAAAACATTAAAATATGAAATACGGAAATACAATTCATATAACATAACAGTGAATTTTAAGCGCACTTTAACTCAATTTCGGTTAGATTAACATATCAGTTAACGCCATTACGTAAGATAAAGACAGTTAAATTTAACTGCTATAGTTACTCGTATAACCGTGTAGGTTTGTCATGGTGATCTGAGTGTGAAAGGGAAAAATCGACTACTTATATAATTATGAAATAGAGAATACACGCAGACGAATTCGAGGACAAAAGCTAGTACCTACTACATAAAAGGAAGTAAACAACAGATTCTGTTGTTTCCTTATTTTTTCAAACAAATATCCAGGATGAAATGTATGTTATCAGCCGGTCTGTTGGGGTATTCCTCGAAACGCACTAATTTTGAAACGCACCAAATGAAACATCTATCGATATAATTTTATTACGATTTGTTCATGCTCTTCTCTATGTTTCATAGTTGATGCATTTCAAGGAATAAAATTATAACATTTTTATTTTGATTACTTAATAATTCTTTTTTTTATGAGGAATACTTTTGGTGCGTTTCAAAGTTGGTGCATTTCGAGGAATACCCCGGTCTGTTCTGTAAAACTCTTACAACAATCAAAATATTTTATGTCATATAAACCTACATGGGCACTTATGAAACGTCAGAAGCTAGGTGCACCGTTGCAACTGGTAGTTTCCTATGGAGAAAAACAGACAAGAAACTACACGGTTACACTTTTAAAAATAATTGGCTTTTACAACGTTTTCAAATTATTACCGTGAAAACTTAGGCGAAGTAAGCCTGAAGCAAACTGTCATTCCACCTGCCAATCTGTCTGTAAGTAAATATGTCATCCGTATCACCGTGGAAACTTAGGAAAAGCGACCTGTCAATAGTGGCAATACCTAACATTAGATAGAATGACAGCTCACTTCAAGCTCACTTAAGGTGAATGTGCCATGGTAGACCGCGAAATTTAAATTTTCTTACGTTTTTTGCAATTTGCAGATCAGTGTCATGTTGTATCTTGATCCAAATATGATTCGCGACTATAATAGACATGTATTTATAGAATCATAGTCATTAGAATCATTAATATATCTCTTTAAGTTAGATTTCTACCATAAACACTTTTCCATACGAGATTTGTTCTTAACGGTAGAAATCTAACTTAGAAAGATGTATTAATGATTCTAATTCTGTAAATACGTACCGGTTATAGTCGCGAATCATATTTTGATCAAGATACAACCTGACACTGACCTGAAAATTGCAAAAAACGTAAGAAAAATTGAATTTCGCGGGCTACAACTACCCATTCACCTTAATCTAAGTTTTCACGGTGAGATATTTACTGAATCGATTGGCAGGTCTGGGACCTACCTGTCAAATTTCATAACGATCGGTTCAGTGGCTTAGACGTGACAGACAGACAAAGTTACTTTCGCATATTTTGTAATATTAGTATGGAAATGGATAAGTTATCATAACGCTCACAGTTATGGGTGGTTGTAAAATTTTAAGACGATTTGAATATCATTAAAAGTTATGCATGATGCGTGATGTTTGGCTCAAGATGTGGTTGGAGGGTGTATATTTGGATGTAAACCGATTTGAATATTTTTCTACCCGATATCGACTGAGAAAAGATTGTGAATATCGTAAGCTTTGTTCCCAATGCGGATATGTGCTGGATAACGGCAATAGCCCTATTACTTGGGACTTAAAAATAAATGTGGGTATTGTATATCGTCGTGCGTACTACACGTCTGCCAAGGATAGAATCCCATTGGGAATCTATCGCCAAGCCTGTATGGCTTGGCGATAGATTTAAGAAATTCAACGAAGATTCATCTAAAGTCTATTCAAACTTATGTTTCAAATTAATATTATTTCAAGTTTTAAACAAATATGAACTTTATTTTAAGGGTCATTATGTTGATTTCAGAGTGACTAGCACTATTGAAATTGTTATGAAAGTGCTTGAAGTTGTAGCGTAAATTGAACTTTGTAGTGTAAGATTTAAAGCCTTTTTTTCCATAAACTCATATTTGTTTACATTTTTGGCAAATAAATCGCGAATGCAGATTACTTATCTTCGTTTAATCTCTCTTTTGTTTATTCATTGTGAATTTGTGTCCGTAAAATAAAGACACGTACACATAGTACGGTAATCTCCACTCCAATACGTCTGTGAAGCGTATCTAAACAAAAGACACCAATTTTCTAAAGAGACTCGACATCAACAATACGCTTATCTGTCTCGGCAATGTTCCACCCTATGTCGGAGGTGCACACTGCGCAGTACAGTGTACACATACCAAGGCTGCCTAACCAATTTTGAATTGTGGGCCATAATTTTGATTTCGTGTCAGCTGGCGCCGCGGGCCATCTAGTAAATACTAGCTGTGTCTGACTGAAAGAGAGAAATCGGTGTTTAACTATTCATCTGATATAATACGTTTATTAGTAAGGGAGTTAGTAAAAAGCCGTTATTTTGACATTACAAACACTTAAATTTTATTTACATATTTGTATAGATGTATAAGTAGATATCGTATTTCTAACAGATTGAGACTGCAATTAGAATGCGAACATTCTTAAAAATACGAGAATTGCCTTCTCAAGAGACTTAATATTGTCAGCTGATAATTTTTGGCGGGCAAATTCAAGTGCTTTGGTGGCCCGCGGGCCTGGAGTTGAGCAGCCCTGGTGTATACTGTCGTATCCATTGTAAGTTTGGAAAGAAATTGAAATTTGCTACTTCTGTTTTATTTATTTGTATCGTTTGTGTGTGCTATGCCTTTCATCGTTTCGTGTATCACTGTTTGTTGTTTCTTTGGCTATGGGAATAGCCATTTCTGTTTATGAAAATTTTATGTTTTTCAACCGTTCGTCGAGTTTTTTAGTATTCAATATAAAATGTTCGAAGTGTTCGGTTGAGTGTTTTATTGATGTTATTAATGTGTAAACCTGTGTTGTCCAACAGGACAAAGGCCTCCCTTCCCTCTTCCCTCTTTCCACTTTTCCTAGTCTACTGCGATCGTGGGCCAATTCTTTAAAAAGGAGTCCAGCTCATCACTATTTCTGGGCCTGCCACGTGGTCGTTTCCTGCTATTCGGGATCCACTGAGTGATGGTTTTTGCATATTGTTGCTCCGACATGCGACAAATATGGCCAGCCCAGTTCCACTTTAGTCCAGCAACTGTGCGGCCAGCGTCCAATATTTGTGTTTTGATAAGAAGTATAGAGTTCCTGATGCGGTCTGTAGTCGACAGTAATTTATGTTTATGGGTTCAAAACTGAAAGAAAATCAAGTAGGTATAGCGTGTTTACGTACCGCGCAGTTGTAAGTAATTATTTCTAGAACAGAACCAAGTCACAATACTGTATAGATAGGTATATAATATTACCGTGCCACTGCTCTCAAAACGGTTAAGGAAAACATCGCGAGGAAACCAGCATGTCCTAGAACCAAAAATTCCAAGACAGGTGACATCCATCAACTCGCACTGGGCCCGTGTGGTGGATTATGGCCCACTTCCTCTCACAGAGAGGAGGCCTGTATCCCAGCAGTGGGAACGTAACGGCTGATTAAGATGACGATTACTTGCATAGTCTCAGCCAATGTGTGCTTAGGGTATGTTTACACTAGGATGTCGAACGGGTAATAGGTATCACTTTAAAGACGTCTTAATCCTAATCCTCGACCGCGTTCGGGTCTCAAAACCCACACATGTCTGATTGAAAGTAGGTAAACTTGGTCCCTGAAACAACTTCATTGTTAACTTAGACAAGACTTACTCGACGAGAACGGGGACTTAGGAACAATTACTTACGTACATATTGTGGCTGCATATAAATCCCACAAAGGTTTTGTTATGAAAATATGAAGTTCTCAGTATGTTTGGGGTAGCGTGGGCGGTTTGTTATTGTATTTATATCCTTATAATTCCGTCTATTTGTTGAAATATCGGTATGTCATCCAAAGGTTGCCTTTAAAAGATCGCTTTTAGCGATAAGACCGCCCATTGTGTCGCCCTTTGTAAATGTATATATTTACTAGCTGCGCCCCGCGGTTCCACCCGCATAAGTGACGATCCCGTGGGAATATCGGAAAAAAATGTAGCCTATATGTTAATCCAGGGTGTCAGCTACCTCCATATTTTTTTTTAATCAAAATTGGTTTAGCCGTTTGAGCGTGAAGAAGTAACAAACACATAAACACACAGACACTCACACTCACAAACTTTCGCCTTTATAATATTAGTGTGATATATTTGTAATTTTTATAGTGTACATAATAAAGAGTATTCTGTCTATCTATGTTTGAGTACAAAGATTGTTTTATTTTCTTTCTTTCATTTTGCGTGGTAAGTAACAGTCCTTCCATAATTATTTTAACCCTGATTTTGCATCACTGACAAAATTACAGTGATCTTTATAATCATTGTAATAAGGTTGCTGTTTGGATGTTGCCATTGACAAGTCTGTCAAAATCACAATGACCTTTATTCTCGTTAAAATAAGGTTGATATTGGGTGGCTACTGTCACAAGTAAAATAATTGTGAAAGGAGTAGTGGTCAACTTAGTGTCAAAATTATCGTAACTATGTTTTATTTTAGAACGGCATTCACGGAACATAAATTAACATACTACGTGCTGAAAGACCAACATAAAAAAAGACGGATTGCACTCCGGGAGTGCCGGCAGAAGTGAAAACTTGAATATTAACGTTGAAATAAATCGATTATGAATTGAATTAATATAACTAATTTTTTTTCACTAGTTCTGCGTCACTTTTTTCATTAATAGATGCACTTTGTTCAATTTCCATATTTTAAACACTTTATATACACGAATTTCACCGTCACCGTCACCGTCACCGTCACCGTCACCGTCACCGACACCGTCACCGTCACCGTCACCGTCACCGTCACCGTCACCGTCACCGTCACCGTCACCGTCACCGTCACCGTCACCGTCACCGTCACCGTCACCGTCCCCGTCACCGTCACCGTCACCGTCACCGTCACCGTCACCGTCACCGTCACCGTCACCGACACCGTCACCGTCACCGTCACCGTCACCGTCACCGTCACCGTCACCGTCACCGTCACCGTCTGTCCGTCCGTCTGTCCGTCCGTCTGTCCGTCCGTCCGTCCGTCCGTCCAGCAATCCATCCATCCATTATCGTGTCTCACTTGGTTCACTTCGGTTGGCGCCGCCGCCGTAGAAAGAGGGGGGGGGGGGGAAATCTCTCCTGACGGTCACGTGTCCTGACGCGAGTTTAACATTTTTTCCCCATACAAAAAGTGTGCAACGCCGCTAAAGAAGTTTTCACTTCAAAAATTATATAAAATCCATTGTTGAACATAAACCACAAACAGCACCGCAACACCCATTATTGCGTAATACAACAAGCAATTCCTTCTAAAATATGCACTAGACCCGGAACCTATTAGGATTACCCAGCCACAATACCACATAAAAATCCGTTGGAAAGCAAAAAAAAAAAAACACATTAAAGTTTTGTTTAATCCTGGGACTGGCGCAACGCAGGCTTCGTAATATGAAAATGAGTTTGAAAGTGCCTACGGGCCGGCGTCAACAAACTTTGATGAAGTTCCTCTTGATTTAGATTCATAGCTTTTCTGATGGTATCCGGATTGCTTACTTATGCTCTGATGTTAGTTTTCAGCGAAAGAAGAATGATGGTGATAGTAGGTACTTTTAAAATTTATGATTTTGGGTCACTCATTGTAACGGCCTCCCCGTTATACAGGGTGGTCCAAAAGTCGTGGATCAAACGAAATAGGGAGATAAAGGAGGTCATTTCCAACAAAAAATCTTTCTACAGCATGGTCATAATTCAATTGCCCTAAAAGTTATGAATATTTGTGTATACCGAGTTATTTTACAATTAGACGAATTTAAAAAAAAATTAATATAAAACAATAAAACAAACGGTGTTGTATTACTACTAGATAATGTATCAGCACTACAAATTTCTATTAGGGCTCTGAGTATCAAATTTCAAGAGCAATTTATTTTTTTCTAAAAATTTTGTAACGTTACCAAAAATTATTTCTCACTTTAAAAGCGTTGGAAATGACCTCCTTTATCCCCCTACTTCCTACGACTTTTGAAACTACGACCACCCTGTATAGTGAGTGACTCAAAATCATAAATTACATAAACTTTGGGAGGCCTTTATTCAGCAGCGAAGGGAAGAAGGCTGGCGATATGATAGGCCTGTTTTTATTATTAACTAGCTGACTTTTAAACGTCAAAAATGTATGGTTAAACAGTCGCAAATCATTAACTAACTGACACTGTAAGCAATTAACGTTTATAAATAAACCCCATTATACTATTATGTTTTATGATAATTCGCTTAGCAAGAAAATTGAACAAGAGAGAATTATAATAACGTAGGTATTTGTGTTTCCTCTACCTAAATAAATGTACCTTCTACGGGATATTTAATTGAAGGTAAACAATAAATGCAAAATCGTTATTTTATGTAAAAATATAAAATTATGCAAAATTTCATCGATCCAGTTAAATCAAAATTCTGTACAGGAAAGTTAATAAGATTACTTAATCTAAATTGGAATATCGTCCGCCATTTCCGACCGGACGGAAAACACCAAATATGCTAATAGGTTTAAAATTGACTTTGAAATGGTGTGTCCGCTAGCTTCAATCAATCTGCCTAGTCAATGCCCAACTATGTTGCCGGTCTTTTCTGTAAAATATCACTGTGAAAACTTAGGTGAAGTGATCTTCAACAGAAGCACAACCAAATGCAACGGCGACTCAATTGGTCCAAAGGCTGCGAGTGGAACACCAAGTGCTTGTGAGTGACCAAACTGTAAGAAGGCGACTGCATGAAAGCAATCTACGCTCTCGTAGACCACTCCGGGTCCCACCTTTACGGAGAGACAATCGTGGACGACGATTAGAATGGGTTCGGAACCACGTGGACTGGGGCCGTGAGCAATGGTCCAATGTGCTGTTCACGAATGAATCCAGGTTCGGCTTCCATCCAGATTCACGAAGGACGCGTGTTTGGCGAGTTCCTGGACGATGGAGCCGTCTCCAGAACCCTCAGGAAGTTCACCCATACCAAGGAGGAACAATTATGGTTTGGGCAGGAGCATCAGCCGGTCGTGTCATTAAAAATCTCAATGATAAAATATTAAAAAATTATTGACAATGATAGTTTTTAGATTTCATGTATTTTTTTTTGTCTTCTTTACTCTTTCGCACGCTGTCTACATCTCTCTATCTGTTGTCCTATCGCAGGTATTTTGGAAGAGGTTTCTTATGAAATAAGCATCACCTTTGTATCTATTTTTCTGTTCTGTTTTTTTCTTGTCTGAAAATAATAATAGATAGAATAGGTGTGTAACATAAATGGTAATATAAATAAATAAAACTTAGATGAGTGATGCTAGGGATTGACACTATTGAGAGCTCACTTCACCTACTTATCTTTCCACGTTGATATTTTTACAGCAGTGCTATTCTGCAACCATCTCACCGTGACTAGTTAGGTGAAGTGAGTTGTCAATAGTATCAATCTCTGGCATCACGATGAACGACAGCTCACTTCACATAAGTTTTTTCGGTGAGATTCTTACAGAATATACCAGCTGAACAGGTCGGCAGTATTTTACATGGAGCGACATGGAACGAGGTATACTCGTACTCTTCAAAACGGGGCCTCCGAATTATGTTTGAATCGAAAAAACAATCCTATAGCATTTTGGTTTATGCGATAAGCACAATAAGTTTCACTTAAAGATAATCATTATTACTTAGGTACTAGCTGCGTCCCGCGGTTTCCCCCGCATAAGTTTCGATCCCGTGGGAATATCGGGATAAAAATTAGCCTATATGTTAATCCAGGGGGTCAGCCGTTTGAGCGTCAAGAAGTAACAAACATATAAATACACACACACATACACACACTCACAAACTTTCGCCTTTATAAAATAAGGGCCTAAAAAGCCTATATGTCAGCTACCTCCATACAAAATTTTATCTATACTGGTCCAGCCGTATGACCGTGAAGAAGTAACAATTAAACATATAAACACACACACACACCCCCACACATACTCACAAACTTTCGCCTTTATAAATTAAGTGTGAAGTGTGATAAGTGTGATGATTTGCGAATCGCTTATTTTCAAAGAATGATGGTCATTATGGCCGGTATGTCCAATAAAATCCACATATACATCAAATGAAAGTTTATATCATAAGCATCAATTTTCATTATGAGCAGAAGGCTGTGAAATACCCGGTTAAAAAGATACAGACCTGCAAGTACCATGTAAACGTATTAGCCTATGACGCTAATGTTCACAGCAGTTCTCAATAATATTCGTTATTGACTCATAAAGTTGAGGAGGCTAAGTAATAACAGCCGCACGGGTCGATCGATAAAGTTAAGCTGCGGTTGCCGCGATTGGTCCATGGATAGGTGGCCACTTATACCTACATACTAAGAGATCCCTCCGTGCCTCGGAAAGCACGTTAAGCCGTTGATCCCGGCTGTCATTCGTGGATCTCATTAGAACTCTATTGGTCATCAGGCCAGGCTCCATGCAAAAATGCCCATTATTTTTTAAGACCGTTCGAATTTACGTTACGTTTACTCCGCGCGTTCGTGCTAGGCCCACTAAACACAGCAACAATATGTAGGTACGGTAAAAGTACTTCCCTGTACGTTCTGTTCCACCTAAAGCTCTACATATTATCTCATAGTTATATATTCAATAGGTCTAAGAATAGGACGTAAACTATTTTTTATTTTATTTTAACTACTACTATTGATCGTGTAGGGTAGGGGTAGGGTAGGAGTAGGGTAAGAATAGGGTAGGGGTACGGTAGGAGTAGGGTAGGAGTCGGAAAGGGGTAGCGTACGAGTAAGGTAGGAGAAGGGTAGGGGTAGGATTAGGGTAGGAGTAAGATAGGAGTAGGACACCACGCGAACGAAGTCGCGCCGGGCAGCTAGTTATCTTATAGTTACAACAATAGATATTACTCATGAACCGTCAGAAGCATAATTCTTGGTAACGACTAGTTTGATGGTAAATATCGACGGTAGTTGTCTGACCCTGAAAGTGTAACATTTTCGGACTGTAGATGATTTCAATAGGATCCGATATCCAAATCCGTTAATTTGGGTTCTTCGGATAACATCCAACAATAGCACGTTTCAGCGCGCTTCCTGAAACTGTAGCACGGGGAACCGGATAAGATGATATAATGTAGTTAATTATAAGGATCCAACAAATAATTGATTCTGCTAAACTATTTCGATTTACTGTTAGCTAAGAGCTGATTTTTCAATCATCTGATAACTTTATTGGAGGAATAATTTTAAAATTTTTACAGTTCTTTCATACAAAAACTGTTAAACGTCAATTTAATTCCTCGAATAAAAGTTGCGCTTGTGTAGCAAGCCCAGTGCGGGCTTGTAGATGTCACATGTCTTCGATTTTGTTTCTAGGACTTGTAGGTTTTCTCACGAAGTTTTCCTTCACCATTTTGAGAGCAGTAGTGATGAAATTAATTACACAAAGTAAAGCGCCTGTCTGGATTCAAACCCTCGACCTACAACTCGTAAGTCGCGGCCGTTGCCACTGGGCCACCACTGCGCTCATGGGACATGCAAAATAAATGAAAATAATTATCATTTTAATTCTAAAAAAATAGGTCGTTATGTAGGTCGATATAAATACAACGCAACCATATGAAATATCTATTATGCTTCTATTTACATAAACCGAATAAAAATCTAGAACTACCCACGTACACAAGAATGTTCGAAGAAGGATTCGACCGTCGAAGGCATTCGCAAGTATGCAATAGACTTCGGCCCCAGAATAAAGTACGAGGGACATACGTCAGGGGCGACTGCGACCGCCATAGAATAAATTGGTCTATGGCAAGGGCTGGCAGATGAGGTATATTTGGAAGTTCCGGTAGATTTGGACAAGGAAGGAAAGGAAATACAGACAGATAAAGGATTCTGTTCTATTTGTAACTTTGACGTTGTTTAAATCGAGGGTGCGAAGAGAAAACACAGGAAAGGAGAGTTTTTTTTTAAATAAAAAAAAAATATTATATTTACCGTGAAGGTCCAATCCAGTCCAATTCCAAGAATGAGGTAAGTATTGTAGGTCACAGACTAAAACCAAAATGCAAGGACACCCTTTTTCAATAATTATGTTAGGTTCGTGATTAACTATTTCATCTGGTCTTTCAACGATATTGAGTTCGACCAATAACACAGTATACAGGTTGTAAGGGACCTCGATGCGACAGCCGCGACCAGAGTTGAAAGATTTCGGCGGTTATTAAAAAAAAAAACAGTTGTCCCATACATTTTGACCGTAAAGTTACTTATTGCACGTTTGTATGAAACAGCTAGTTTCTCCGCTGGGGGTCCAGAATGCTGAATTCTTGGTATTCGTGTATATATCTATCATAAGTAGGTACTATTTATCTGTTTGGACTCGAATATTTACTTTTCGAAACCAGCCAGCCCTGCCAATGCTGCGGTATACGTCTCCATAAAGGCTTTATGTCCCGTGAAGTGGACGGCCGACATTCCAGCCGCCCGTAGTGTGAACGCGGCATTAGGGGGGAAAAATGTGTCAGGGTTTGCGTTCTCATAAACTGTTGAGGCACCAATGGGTAGTGTATCATTGGGCCATTGTTGTTGCTATAAAGTTTAGATGGCCTTTCTTTGGTCGAATGATTTGTGTATTTGGAGTTAGGTTCTGAGCTAGGAATTTTGGGAGAGAGAATTATGAGGCTGTTTATTTTTTTGGAGGTACGATTTATTACCTGCTGCAGTGTAGTTGGGAACATCCAATAATTCAAATTGGATTGTGTTTACCTTTGCTTTTGAAAATTTCTATGGACACACCGGGAACGATTTTTATTCTGAATTTTGAACTGTAAGAAAGGCTAAATAATATAAAGCTTTCTCTCTTTACCACTTTCTTGATTCATCTTATAAAATATTCTTCATGCCCTTCTAGTTAGCTATGTAGCATTTCATTCGAAAACCAAGTACTGATTTCATCTATGAAACTGAGCGCGATCAGCACTTCTAAACCGCGTTCAAGAGCTGTCAGTGTCAAAATTGTTGCGGAATATTGACACTGACAGCTCTTGAACTGTCAGTGTCAATATTTACTTTACTTCATTGGTGAAATTCACCGTAAGTGGTTTTTAAGCACGTTTGTAAACCTTTACGAGTACACTATCTAACACGACACGCCTTTCACACTATAACATCAGAAGACCACACATTTTGTTCAAAACAATTCATCCAATATTGTAACCCAGTTCTCAGTTTAAAGATAAAACGCACGTTAGCACAGAATTCATATCGTATCGTGAACGTGTAGTGAACACGTAGTATACGTGTCGTATACGTGTAGTATACGTGTCTTATACGTGTAGTATATGTACGTGTCTTGTTAGTTCGCTACCAGTACGTGCTACCACCGACTCGCGTTACATATTGCCTCGTCGAAGATATTGAGCGCCCGACCAACATACGGAGATGCAGAGAAACAATTTTAAATCTGAATAAGAATGAGGGATTCAATTGTTTTTATTTTGTGGTCACAGAGTAATAGCAACCTGTGGCTACGACTAAAGCCTTGACCTCCTAAGAAACCGATGAACGTCACACAATAATGGTTGTCCAAATGAGCGTTTTTTGACGCCTTTTTGCCAAATACCTATGTCAGATTTACATGACGTCCCGTTATAATAATATTAGAAACCGTAACCGTAGCTTTAGTTATTAATAAAGAGATTCAAACAGATTATGGAATTCCAGAGATTTTTCTCAGAGTATTTTTTTTATTTATTTATAGGGTAGTCCAACGACTTGGTATCAATTGGTAAGAAACTGTACGCAAGGTATTTGTAAACACATATTAATGTGAATGCCACAAACAATTTAATGCTCATGAACTTATACACATGGACAATGTCCAACTAATTTTAAAGCAGCAAACCGTTTATTAACTCGTAAGGCAGCTTAAAAATCGGTATAAAACGTAGGTAAATAGTATGCACCTAAAAACTGTAGCGAAGCAAAAATCTAACTTTCTACCTGCTTCCAATTGATTGACGACGTTCAGAAGCTCCCATTACATTTCAAGTAGGAACAGCCCCAATAACACGCTTTGAAATCCCCACAGAATTTGTAGATCGCCGGCATAAATCGGTCGCTGGCCCATGCAGCGCTGCACCGCTGCAATCTACGGCTGCACCCGCTCAATAAGCCCGCCCGAAAGGCGAATGACGTGCCCTATCTCTCGGCTTTGGATTTATAGGCGCAGTGATAATCAAAAGCATCGTTTTTAAAGCGCTGCAAAATAGAGCGACTGACTTTTGAAATGCGAATGCTTTTTTTGAATGACAAACGGTTTTTGACGGCCATGTTTTCTACGTAATTGGGGAAGGGAATAAGGTTGTTGTAGTTTCACATAGCAATATTATATGAGCAGGATCAAAAATGAATGATTTTAGATATTTTACCGACATTTACTTTTGAATACGAATATGATGAAACTATCGCTGCTGAGTTGCATGAAGAGATTGTGCCACCTGCGTTTTATAACTTTATTCCGTCCTCAAAATGGAAGATAGATTTTCCTGACATTTTTCTTTAAAATGTGTCCTAAAATATTACCGATTTAGATAAAGCGTTTTTCGTTATGTTATGGCAATAGCACTATAACCACAAATGATTCGAGGGCTTGTGTATGATTTATCAATCTTAGCAGCTGCTTTCAAACAGCGCTTTTCCGGAACTTTTCTGCTTGATTTACGTGCTCGATCACAGCATGTTGATTTTTACTTATTTTCACTGGAACGTGACGAATGGTTTTATGCTTCACTCCATGCTAATGGTATGCTGTAAAGACGAAGGGGATTTGAATGCGATTGAAGATGAATGATGAACACTGGTGTAAGAGGATTTTGACTTTATGTGTAAGAGAGTACCTACTGTAGTAAATACTTTAGTCATTATCTCGGTGACTACCGAGATGGCGATTAACAGAGAAGTATGGAAGAAAAAGACATGTTGCACCGACTCCAAATAAATTGGGATAATGTCAGGAGAATGATGATGATGAAAGAGAGTATTAAAATTGAGGTTATAAAATTAACCTCAATTGTGAAATGAAACTTGGGGCTTGTGGCTAAGTATTAACAGCCGCAAGGGTCGATCAATCAGGTTAAGCTACGCTTGCCGCGGTTGGTCTGTGGATGGGTGACCATCTTTACATACCAACACCCTCCGTGCCTCGGGCCTCGGAAAGCACGTTAAGCCGTTGATCCCGGCTGTCATTCGTAGATCATTGACAGTCGTTACGGGTCATCTTTTGAACCGTAATTGGTAGACACTTGAAATATTTACAGAGTGTGTACTACTATGGCCGTTTCATCAACAAATAATAAAAATATGTAATGTTAAATATTGTACGGTGGTACGGAACCCTTCGTGTTATCCAAATTATTTTCTATCTTGTTTTTAATATTGCTTCATAATGCCCTGTGTCCTTTTTTTCCTTTCATAGTTGGGAAAAGGCTAGGCAGATGATGATGATGATTGCCCTGTGTCCTTTGTCATGTGAACAGACTTTATATAATCTATTTTCTTTTGTTTTCAGGTAAACAAACTTCTACCAGTATCTACCTCTAAAATTTTCCGGTATGTGCATTTCTCATAACATTTCTACATATTCCGAGAATGCTAATTTGTTTTAGATATTAGTAGTGCAACTTGCACATACGTGTGACCGCAAACTAGACGCATTACATCAAGTTTCAAGACTTGTACAGCAATAACGGCTATCTCGGAATATGTTTGTAGAACACTTCTTGAACAATTGAATTTATGTACTTTGAGAGTTGTATTATGTTTCGTATTAGCAAATATGTACATAAAATAAAATACGTGCTTTGACGTGAGTTGCGGACAACTATTACATAATCAGCCTATAATGTTCCCACTGCTGGGATACAGGCCTCCTCTCGGTGAGAGGGAGTGGGCGTAATCCACCACGCGAGCCCAGTGCGGGTTGATAGATGTCACATGTCTTCGAATTTTTGGTTCTGGAACATGTCGGTTTCCTCATGATGTTTCCTTCACCGTTTTGAGAGCAGTGGTGATGAAATAATTTACATAAAGTAAAGCGCCTGGCTGGGTTCGAACCTACGACCTACATACAGCTCGTAAATCACGCCTATTACCACTGGGCCACCACTGCACCTGTACCTGTACTACCTATTACCAAGTTAGAAAAGTGGATTTAGACTACATATTTCTATGTGTTTCTAATTACAATATGCACTGTTGACCTACAGTGCGGCTGACGAGAGCGCGTTCTCGATACCTGTCAGTTTCATACAAACGACCACGTGTTTTGCGAATTTGATCTTTATTAGCTACTAGAATTGTCGCACTGACAGTGTCAGGAACGCATTTTCTCGACGGCCGGACATTAAGTAAAAAAAGCATTAATTAATTAAAGTCGTCGTTTTACGAGGGTCCTAACATTGTAGTTACACATGTTCACACGAGAAAAGCATGTTATGGAATGTAGTTTAGCTGTGATGAATGTTCATGGAGGGCCAGAGATGCCTAGGTACCCATTTATGTAAAAAAAAAACAATTGAAGACTAGTTCTCCCGTAGATACAGGATCAACGGGAAGAACAACAATAGAACAAGGAAATAGGGAGAACGTGGTCGAAGGTAGTTCAAGCTTACTGTCTTAACTTTATAGAGGTAGGAGCAGGGTGTAAAGTTCACTCATCCTCCATAGAAAAGGGAGGATCCTTCGACCAGACAGGTGTCGTGTCTGGTGGGCAACTGCCCGATGATTCATGTCGGGCCGTTGTATATACATTTATGTTAGTTGCGCGGTAAACTCTGCTTGCGAGATGCAAGACTTTACATGACGTCAGTATGACACGTAGTTTGCATGTGGCGTTCTAGATAACGCTACAACATATTTATCTATCCTTTCTACCGCTGTTAAGCCGCTGGGTCTACAAGCACAACATTTTGCAAACGAGTTCCTTTTTCAGGGTGGCAGGGACATCCACGCGCAACTTGTTGCCATGGATTCAGTACACGATTCTGAAACCCTTGAAATACTTCGTCGGTTATTAAAAAAAAAATTGCTGTTCAATACGTTTTTCCCGCGTAGGTATTGCACTTGTCTATGATATTGCTGTCTATAAAAATGTATCCCCTAAAGGGGTTAAATAGCGGATGAAAGTTTGTAGGTAAGTTCGTCATTTTTGTCGAAGAGATATCCCATCGGGTACAAAGCTTTTCAGATAATAATTCCCATTTATATGCAGTAGAACCATTGTAATTAATCAAAAATGAGCAAGGGTCATTCACCGGTGACCTGCCTTGTTGTCGTCAACAGGTCCTCAAATGAATATCTTAGCTACGGCCGTTGTTCAGAAGAACAATGGCTCGGGCGCAATTCGCTGACAAGGCTTAAAGGGTGTGATTTGCCCTTTGCAGACACGACATAATTTTTTTTTCTGACACCTTGAGATATATTATAACTGTGAACTGTGTAATATGTTGTGTTGTGTGCCTTTATTCTGTGCTAAATAAATGTATGTATATTATTTCTTTCGTTCTTTCTAATTGTGCTTTTAAAAATATAAATAATTTCTGCGGATGTCAACATCTGCAATTCCGTGTCAAGCGGAAGATATTAAGTTCTATTATGGAAAGTTAAGATATTAATTCTTAGTTAGTACTTCATTAACGTTAATTGACTAAAACTTCCTCTTGGCATACTTAAGCACAACATTCACGGTGAAATTATAATGATAATAAAACTAATTTTGACGCCACAATTTTACGTGAGCGTCGAATCATGAATTAATAAAACTTTGGTGTCACGCAAAACCACGGAATCGTCTCAAATCAATGACCATCGTGAGGAAATCGGCATGTTCGAGAACCAAAAATTTGAAGACATTTGACATCTACAGGATGTTACAGAAAGTGTATATCAATACAAACGGGTTGAAGAGTGTATCTGGTCTAGAATCTCTGTACAAAATTTCAGCTCAAAAGCAGTAACTTTGAAAATACTTAATATTTTTTATTTCGATAGTTTATTAAATTGAAATCATAACAAACGTGTCACCGCACTACGAGGGTCATTATCCATTATCTGTAGTGTGTCTGTGCGCCTAGTACACGCACATCACGCCGCCGCGCGCCAGTGCAGCATCGTGATGTCGAAATTAAAACATATTAAGCATATTCAAAGTTAATGCTTTTGAGCTGAAATTTTGTACAGAGATTCTAGACCAGATACACTCATCAACCCGTTTGTATTGATATACCCTTTCCGTAACACCCTGTATAGGTATACTAACCCGCACTGGGCCCGCGTGGTGCATTACTTTACGGCTCACTCCCTCTCACAGAGAGGAGGCCTGTGTCTCAGCAGTGGGAACATTTTAGGCTGATTATGCTTATGCAATAACCATTAGTCTCATCTTTAAACAAGTAGGAACAGCCGGGAAAAAATACAGTGCAGTGTACATGAACGTTTATATTAGCAACTAGCTGAGCCCGTGACTTCGTTCGCGTGCATGACGGAAAAGGTTTTATTTTTTTGCGCGGAATCCTGATTCTTTTTCCAAAACAAACGTCGCCTAAGTTACTCCTTATTACACCAGTTATCTGCCAGTGAAAGTCCTGTCAAAATCGGTCCAGCCGTTTCAGAGATTAGCCGGAACAAACAGACTGACAAAAACTGTAAAAAATTTAATTTTGGTATATGTGCTGTAGAGACCTCTTTGAGAGTTTCTGACCTCCTTGCGGGTCAGGCCGCTGGTTATATTTGAAGTAGGTTCCTTTCGAACATTCAAACAATGTCATATAAGAGTCGTAGGTTTGACGTCCAATATTTAAGCAATACAGCGTGTATACATCCATATGCATTTAGTAAAAAGCGGTTATTTTAATATTACAAACAGACACTCCAATTTTATTTATTTGTATAGATGTAAAAAGTGCTTTTACAACTTAAACACAAAAAATCAATTAAAAATTAAAACGGAAACGGTACAAAGTTAGGTTTACCGGTTATTTGAATTGTGTATTTACTGCTATTGGTTTGTAACGGTTTCTCATTTTGAGACAGAATGTCAAACTTGACGTCTTTGATTAAATTACTAGTTTATATTTTTGTTACTTGTGATAAAAGCTTTACATTTTTGAGTATAGGGTGGATTTCTTATTTTAGAAAAAGAAAAGAAAGAAAAATGTTTTATTTGGCACACACAAAGGAGATTCACAATAACACACAGCACTCACAATACAGAATAAATACATAATCAAGTTTAGCTTTTCTAACTTTAACTTACAAACTGTCAAATTATTATTTAGGTGAAGGAAGGTTTTTTTTGACAGATATTTTGAGAGGCAATAAAACTCTTTATTTGATTGACCCAGATCCAGCCATTTTGGAATTAAAATTGGACACAGAAACAATTTTTGAAATAATTACTTAACTGATATGACGAATCCGTTAGTAATGAAATCCGATTTTTATTTCAAACTAGCTGCGCCCCGCGGTTTCACCCGCGTAAGTGTCGATCCCGTGGGAATATCGGGATATAAAATATCCTATGTCCTTTTCCGGGACTCAAACTATCTCTATACCAAATTTCATCTAAATCGGTTCAGTGGTTTAGGCGTGAAGAAGTAACAAACATATAAACACACACACACACACACACTCACAAACTTTCGCCTTTATAATATTAGTGTGATAAGTGTTATTTCGACTAAAAAAATTACAGACCAATGATAAAACTGTAGTCAGTTTACATAACATTACGCCTGTATACTAAGGGTTAGGCAGGGGTTTACCTATATATAGTACACCTTAATTTTGGCAGTTATGTAATAGATAGACGCTAATATGTTGAAATGATGTAATTTTGAACTTCTAGTTTAATTTAATTTAAATAATGTAATGTAATTTAATTGTAATTTTAATTTAATTTATTGTAATGTAATAATTTAACAACAATGCATTGTAATATTCCCATGGGTTTAATGCCTGAAAAAGAAAAACGATAATAAATAAAAAAATAGGGGGCGAGCCTATTGCCATCAACTGGGCACAAATCCAGCTTCCAGGCTGCTACTGTGAAATTCCTGCTGGAAGAACCCAATAATACTTTGCCCGACCCCAGAATCGAAGCAAGCTGAAGAACCAGAACCTTATGCTCAGCAGTAGCGGCTTGCGGCCACTAGGCAATCGAGGTAGTTTAGATAATAATAATAATAATGTGCCACATTTCATTAAAATTTCTTGAAGGGCCTTTGCGAGTTGGCTTCGGCCCCTCGGACGCCTTCCAAAGGACCGGGACCCCACGGTCCCGAGATGTTTAAAATAAACCAAAATAATAATAATAAGTTTAACAAATCAATTATCTTGACTTGGCTCGCGAGGTTGTCGACATGTGGGATGTTGACTCAGCAATCATTGTGCCGATAGTCATTACAGCCAATGGATTGAAAGCCAAGAGCCTCGACCAACACCTGAGGAGGCTCTCGTTGGGCAGCTGGATCAAGGGCTTGATTCAGAAAGCAGTACTTCTGGACACGGCTCGCATCGTCAGGAGCATAGATATATGAAAGAAGTTCCCCTCTCTGGAGCCCTGACCGCCGGTAGCTTGGACCCTGTTCCCGATACCGGTGGGCTACTATTTTTTATATTTTTAAATGTTTTTATATTTCTTTTATATTTTAATATTTAAAAATAGAATTTATGTGTAAATAGATAAATAAACGAAGATAATAAGTTTAATAATAATAATAAGTTTATTCATCAAAAAGTTAATGTGACGGATTCGGTGAGCCACAAACTAAGCATCGCTTGTATCTTGTGGCTCTAGAGTGCAATTTTACAATGTTAATGATTATTACATTACAGTTTGAGGATGTTAGATAGTTACAAAAAGATAAGAGTTAAAATAAAATACCACATTCGTGCGATTCTGATCTTGCTTGAATGCTGATTTGAAGTTGTTGTCAAATTATTCGTAAAAATGCAAAGCAAAAGTTGTTTATCCTGTATACACAATTACCTTTTTATACATATTGTGTAGAACTCGGTATAAATTGGAAACAAGGTATAAATAGTAGACGTGTTTTATCTTTAATCTAGAAGCAAACAAATGAAATTCAGTTAATCTGTTTGGCCAGTAAAAATACTCTACCGATTATTTTGGTTTGCTTATCATCTCGTGCTTCAGGGAGAGTATACAGGCAGTTGCAAAGCGGATTTCATTATTGTTTATAAATTAAAAAAAAAAATCACCGTGATAAAAACATGGCTGAAGTGTGCTATCATTCCACGTTATGCTAGGGATTGGGACTATTGACACTTCAAGCTCACTTTACCTAAGTTTTATTTATTTATTTATTTATCACATGGAAAACCAACAGCTTTACATAAATACAATAAATATACTGGAATAAGATACATGAAGCCAATTAGCCAATTTCACATAAAACATAATCAGCCTCCTCTAATGAGAGGGAGTGGGCCGCAATCCACTACGCGGGCCCAGTGCGGGTTGGTAGATATCACATGTCTTCGAATTTTTGGCTCTAGGGCATGCCGGTTTTCTCACGATGTTTTCCTTTACCATTTTGAGAGCAGTGGTGACGGAATAATTTACACAAAGTAAAATCTATTAAGTATTCTGTAGTAAAATGCCTGCTGGAATCGAACCCCCAACCTACAACTCGCATTGGCGGCCGTTACCACTGGGCCACCAATGCTCTTCAAGAGGTCTGTGCTTTGCCTAAAAGAAACTGCCATACCTATATGTTGCAAAAATCTTTGTTACCAATAGCATATAGCGTTGGATTTTTCAGTTTTATAATTAATCTATAATATAAAAATGAATCGCTGAATGTGTTGCTAAGCGCAAATCTCGAGAGCAGCTGAACTGATTTCGCTAATTCTTTTTTTATAATATTCCTTGAAGTACGAGGATGGTTCTTACGGAGAGAAAAATTTTTAAAAAATCCACGCGGACGAAGTCGCGGGTAACAGCTAGTAACTTATAAAACTGAAAAATCCAATGCTTTATTTCGTTGTATCGTTTGTGTATGGAAGTTATTTGCGCGAACGTCAGTGTGATCGATTCGGTCGGGACAGCCGTACCGACCTGATGGATGCCGACCGACCTTTATTGAACTGCCACTATTGTGCTGATTTATAGTTCATACTCTAGCTTTTAAGCGGTACAACCGTTTAGAGCGCATGTAGTTTTCTAAAGATTTTTAAGTAGATAGCGAGATAAAAATTGTCGTGATGGCTCGCCTCTCATGTACGAGATTGTGGGATCTAAGGCAAGATAGATAGAATATTCTTTATTATGTACACCGTCAAAATTACAGATATACATGTAGACATTTTACAAGGGGCGACACAATGGTCTCACACGGCGGTCTTATCGCTAAAATCGATCTTTTCAAGACAACTTTTGGATGGATTAAGACAGAAAAAGAGAATACTGAAGGTAGTCTGTGGTGTACCATTTACATATCTATACTTAATATTATAAAGAGGTAAAGTTTTTGAGGTTGTAGGGGGTAATCTCTGGAACTACCAGTCGGATTTGAAAAATTCTTTTTACATTTTTGATAGCCCTAGTCTTGAGGAATGCTATAGGCTATTCAACGTTACGCTATGTCTCTTAGGAGCCGAGCGAAAAAGTGATAGCGCGTGCAGGTGATGCGATGCACCGGGGTGGGTCGGGGGAACAGGAAATTTCACGCGGACGAAGTCGCGGGCAGAAGCTAGTATACAATAAAGAAAGTTCCAATGTGACTATCGAATCATATTATGTTCTTTATTAGTTTATATTGGGACATCACTGCTATCAGTGAAGGCAACTTGAACTTATAATGAATACCTGTAAGTCTCAGGCACATGCCTTCTGCGTATGAGTAGAGCCCTTTGCCCTGCAGTGGGACAGTACAGGCTGGTACTATTATGGTGAGTTGTAGATGACAAAGTCTTTTGTTTACCTTAAGTGACCGAACGCACTGGCCAAATTCGACCGCGTTTACCCATATCGCTCATTTGGAGAAACATCGACGTAAATGTATTTTTTCTCAAAAATGAGTTAAATATGACAAAGCACTTAGAAAGCGTATTTACGTTAGGAAAGCAAAGATGTAAAAAAAAGTAGCAGTTACGTCGATGTTTTTCCAAATCAGCGATATATGATCGCAAACCAGTTGATGTAGTCATCCGCCCGATCAATATTGACGTCACTAGTTTGTAATTAAGTCTAGAAAGAAGTATTCAGTACTGAGTCGCGCCCTTGTTTGAACAGAGTTTTAATTTTCCTATTTAGTTATTTTTAACATCATTATTTTCTTCCATACCTATTAGTCGTCATCTCAGTAGTCACCCCCTTTCTAACCATATCATCTTACACACAGTCCATCCATCACTTCGATGGTCTTCCCCTACTCTTATCCACATTCATACTCAAAACTTTCTTTCAACCCAAACCATGACTATTGTAAGTTTGTTTTTATACAAGAGTGCAGGCAGTGCAGCATCTAGTAGGTAGAATATCTACATGTCTGGTGTCAGTGCTATTTGTGAGAATGTCAGCGTGATCGATTCGGCCGCGCGCGCCGCGTGATGGATGTCGATCGGCGTTTGATTGAACTACCTCTACTGCGCTCATTTAAAATCTGCGTTCTTAATTTGAATTTGGTGTTCTTTAGGCGCCTTTTGTTTTTGTTTTGTATTGCGTGGAATTTGTCAAGAATTTATTGTCCATGGACATTTATATTTCGATTTCGGAGTTTATTTATTAATCCTTTACCCCCTTATTCATAATCCTATTTTATCTCTATTTTAGCTAAAAATAGGTTTATAGAACGTTTGTCTTTATCTGTCACGTTGTCATTTCTGTGTGTAAGAAAGAGACAAACCCCATTTTAACTAAAATAGGTTTGATAAGTTTTATGAATAAGGGGGTTAGTTTATAGCCTGTTGGGTTTAAACAAAACTCATACTTAATCATAATTAATATTCTACAATTGCACAGATAATGGACTACTGTCGTATTAATTTACAGATTTAAATAATAATTATGATCTGGAAACATTTCCCCAATTATTTTGTCCAATTCGATGATATGAATATATGAATGAGAGGATATAATTATAATTACGAGTATTTTATTATGATGATTAACCAAACCTGAAAACATCAAAGAGGTTTGAAGGTTTTGGCCCTAAAATCAGCTGCCATTTTGATTTTTTTTCAGAATCGCGGTGCACAACAAAAATTATGTATTTAGATAGAGGACACTTATACAAACAAAAAATGTAATATAACATAATATCCTAAATGTGACGCAGCAATGTCGCGCAGCATTGCTGCCGTGCTCGGAATGTAATCTCATATAAACCTATAGAAAATGTATGAGGACCAGTAGTGCTGCGACCGCACTGCCGCAGCAGCACTGCTGCGTGCTGCCGAGATCGGAATCATACCTTTACGCTTTAGGATATTATGTTATATTACATTTTTTGTTTGTATAAGTGTCCTCTATCTAAATATATAACTTTTGTTGTGCACCGCGATTCTGAAAAAAAATCAAAATGGCAGCTGATTTTAGGGCCACCCTCCATACAAAAATCTTCAAACCCCTTTATTTCGCATTTATACCAGTTATGAGCTGTATTTCATTTTATTCTTGTCACTGGAACACGATACTGATTGTTGGTATTCAAATTACTAATGATTCAGATAAATAATTACTCACGTGAGCACTATTAAATAGGACTAAGTTATAAAATGATAAAGTACCTACTCCTACAACACCTATAGGTTACATATATTTTGCCGTCCTATGGGCTCCAATAGACTAATTTTAAAGGCATATGGAGATATTAAGCTTTATATCTGAGATGAGGTCGTATTGCAGATGACATCGCTCGTAACGTAGTACACAGGTCCTAAAGACTATGGCCTTCAATCGGAACGTCCTGCCTGTTATGACTTACGGAGCCGAAACGTGGACACTCACGATACGGCTGGTTCATAAATTCCAAGCGAGCTGTGGAACGGGCTATGCGTGAAATCTCTCTGAGAGATCGAATCCAGAACGAGGTGATTCGGCAGAGAACTAAAGTGGTCGACATAGCTCACAGAATAAGCAAGCTGAACTGGCACTGGGCTAGCCATATTAGCCGTTAAACCGATGATGTTGGGGTAGACGTGTTCTTAAGTGGAGACCGCGAATTAACAAACGTAAGGTAGGACGAGCGGATAGGTAGGTGGCTGGTAGCAGCTGGATGAAAGTTGCCGAAAATTGAGTTGAATGGCGTGCAATAAGAGAGACTGCTGTAGGCTGATGATCATGATGATTCAAGATGTCCGATATGTACCTAATAATAAAGGTTCAAACCAAACATAAATTATTTCAGTCTTTTACGTACACCGTTCAAAAGCTTTTATGCCCGGATCCAAAATTATACCTAGTGCACAAAGTAACGTTGTTTTCCTATAAACTCATATGCAAATGGTTCAGGAAATGCGTTATCGAAATGTGGCACTGATCTCAGTGTAGGCCGTGGTATATACATTATACAGGCTGTTTCAATACCGAGCTTACTATCTGTGCTTATGTCGCATGAAACAATACATCGGAATCATAACTCGATATCGGCGCTCCCTCATGCATTACGAGACCTATGTGTGAATTTATACCATTCGATACGATTATGACAATCCTTAGAAATAAAAAGAGACTCCAAAAGTACAATAATTTAATTATTAATTGAGCTACCCACTTATTTATAGTGCAGAATGTTTCATAATCACTTAAAAGTTTGCACACGCAGAAACCACTCAAAAAAATATTAAACATAAAGATGCCATGCATTATATTCTAGCTAGGTAAAGCTGAATGAAAGCCATAATTATTATTAATACCAAAATAAGTTACTCGCTTTCAGCAGGTTTTAAAATAAAGATATTAAGAGATAAATCGCGATAACATAATTATAGTCAAATGTTTCAAATCGGTGTTATTTCAAGTTAAACAAATATGAACTTTGTTTTGATCACAATTAAGTTGATTTCAGAGTGACTAGCACTATTGAAAAAGTTACAAAAATGTTGTAGCCTAAACTGAACTTTATTGTGTAGGAATTAAAGTTATTTTTCCATAAACTCATATTTGTTTACATTTTGGCAAACAAATCGTAAATGCAGTTTACATAAACTTACGCCATTTCCCCATGGTGTCAGCAGAAACTATAGAACGACACCTGCTATGATCCTGACATACACCTGTGCTTTGTTTACGTTCTTAAAACTGTTCATCAACGACGACGACGTCATTACGTCAGCGCCGGCTGTCGCTGAAAACCAGCGCTGGGGCTCTGTCCTGCATAGGGTCGCAGCATAATGCTGAGCGATAGCCGTTTTGCGTGGATGTGACGCATGTTTCCCCTACCTTTTTATTTTATTTTTTGTGTTTATGTTCTTTTTTGCGTCATTTTCACCGCAAATAAACGTGAAAAAAAAATGAAAGTGTTTATTTACATAAATAATTTTAAACGTTACATATTATATCCCGATGAGTCGTACTCGGCGCTTCTCCTCCACTTTTACTATGCGCACAGCCAAAGTGTGGAACTCTCTGCCGGCATCTGTGTTCCCTCCCACATTTAACCCGTCTGCCTTTAAATCAAGAGTGAACAGGCATCTTCTGGGCACGCTCGTTCCATCATAGACCTCATCTATCGCTTTCCATCAGGCGTGATCGAGGTCAAGAGTGCGCCAATTTAGCAATAAAAAAAAAAAAAAAGCCGTTTGTTGGCAGACGTAGCTCCTTTTTTGTTTGTACATTATTATTATCATGTTATATATAGCGTATTTTCTTTCTTTCTTTCTTTAAATAGCAGTTATGATCAAAGTGGGATCAGATCGTACAGCTTAAACAGCACATCGTATCGTACCCATTAACACAACTACATATAGGGTCGTCCTTGCTTATTGCACTTTCCATAGAGCTATTGATATGGTAAACTGTTATCTGCAACTGCCATGGTGACGCGTTCTCTGCGTTTGTCAGTACAGGCTTCGGTGCGTTTGTTTATAGAGCCTGTACACAATAAGCCTGTATTGGTGCGATATGTCGTTTACGAAAGGAAGAGTTTATGCAAGGGACTTTTGCGGTATTTTCATAAAATATATAGGTACCTACAAGGGCTCTCTCTTAAAATATAGGCGTATCGTCTACTATAATGTTGAGTTATTGAGATCATAGCCTAATCAGCCTATAACTTTACCACTGCTGGAACACAGGCCTCCTCTCTGTGAGAGGAAATGGGCCATAATCTACCATGCGGGACCATTGCGGGTTGGCGGATGTCACATGTCTTCGAATTTTTGGTTCTAGGGTATGCCGGTTTTCTCACGATTTTTTCCGCCAACGTTTTGAGAGCAGTGATGATGAAATCCAGACTATATTAATATTTTAAATTCGAAAGTAACTCTGTCTGTATGTTACCTTTCACGCCTAAACCACTGAACCGATTTAGATGAAATTTGGTATACTTAGAGATAATTTGTGTCCCGGGGAAGGACATAGGATAGTTTTTATCTTGATATTCCCACGGGATCGACACTTATGCGGGTGAAACCGCGGGGCGCGGCTAGTAATTTACATAAAGTAAAGTGCCTGGCCGACCTACAATTGAAGCCAAATTGAATTAATAGAATTCATTATAATTGTAAGATCGTTAAAAAATTAAGAGTATTTTTTAGCTGAAGCCCTTTCAATTGGGTGTAATTGTTGGTGTAACAATCAAGAGTTTTAGATAAAAGTCAATAGATACACAGACATATCAGGGGGTATCGAGTTACCCTGTAACTGGGTTGTTGAGGTCAGTTAGGCAGTCGCTTCAAGTAAAATACTGGTATTCAGCTGCAACCGGTTAGACTGGAACTTGGAAGCCGACGTAGTTTGGGAAGGGATCCCTTCTTTTCGCATAATGCTCTTTTTCCTAATAAACTTTGGCATTACTATTTTGGCATAATAATACTTTGCCATATTTTTTTGGCATACAGTTTATGTTGGCATAATTATCTTTAAGGCTAATTTGTTTTGGCATAAAGGAGATCCGCAAACAGTCCTAATAAATTAGGCCTCAATAAACAACAATGAAATAATTTGGGTTTTCAAGGTGTGATATTAGTCTATAGCCCTGCGTAATTAGTTTTTCGATATAACATGGGATAGTATGAAAATTAAAAAAAAAAACGTTATTTCAGAACGTAGTCAATAAATCCTATTATCATTTGTTCCCGCTCTTTTATTAGGTTCTGTTTTAGTGATTTTAATATGAGGTGAAACTGACTTACAGAATGTTGAATTTATATTCCTTAGTTGTACATGATCAGGGATTTTAAAGAAAAAATACGAATTCAAATTAACTGAAAATATTTTATTCATTGCTTTCCACATCATCATAGGTGACAACCGATTGATTGACAAGTGACAGCCGTATCGAGTGTTGCAGTTCATAAAAATGCAAATCGATTTTCTATAAAATCACTAATATAACATAACAACAACAAAAAAATACTCTATCTTTAATCATTGTTTCGCAATTAACTCATAAAATACTTTTTTAAGTGTAATGAAATATAAATTGAACATTACAATACAAATCTTTTAGTGGGAAAAACATTTTTATTTAAAAATAGCATAATATGGCAACATGTGACAACTGCAACGCGAGGAATACATCAATTGACTTCTTTATTTTTATTATTCTTTTTTCCTGGGTTTTTTTAGGAAATTATAAATTAAAGTAGGATTTATATCTATTTTAATATTTTTTCGAATGTTCTAATACTTTGTCTATCGGGGCCAAGAATCGCCGATCTCCTTTAATTCGCATAATATTAAATGACGTCAGGGGCACCCCCATGTTCGGTTTGGTTAGGTTCCTTTAAACTCTGCAGACAGAAATAGGAGCCCCGCGAGAGACATTATGCTTAAAAAAATTATGCGTAAATAATTTTATGCGAAAATATAATTAGGAGAAACAAAAGTATGCCAAGTTATAACATTTTATGTAAATGGATAGGGAACCGTTTGGAAAAAGGCTAGGCAGATTGATAATATGAGATATGCACATATACTGTAGAACTTACCAAAGTATTTTGTAAACATCTAAGAAGCTGTTACTTCAAGAATTTATATTATGAACAGCACGAAAGTATTTCATAATAAAGTATACAAGAACGCAGTTATATCTGCAAGTTATTATTCTAAGAAAAATTACGGCCGTTTCAACGTTCAGAAACAAAGTTTTAACAAGATTAGTCCCCGGGGCCTGCTGGAGTTGAATGAACGCAATTTGTAACAAATTACAACTTAACAACAGTTTGTCTTTATTTCTATCATTTCCGAGTTTTATTATAATAATAAAGAACGAGATAAAGAAGGAAAATTAATTTTATATGAAACTGTAACTTAAATGGAATTTTACATTCGTTTACAGTTTTAAAATGTCGCCCTTGTTGGTCGAATACTAATACTAGTGCAACTGCTCAGCTGGTATAATTTTATTTTTCCAGCGTCCTAAGGCTGCGTTTCCACCAGAGATGAGCGAGGATGCGTAGCGAGGGATGTGTGTAAAACTAACCAATACCAACGCTAACTTAGTTCAAGCTATAAAAATAAAGTGAAGTCAGGACCGGACTCCACTGAAGCGGAGCGAAACGAAAACGTACAGGAATCGACCAATCACGGGTTACAATGGTTGAAATCCTCATCGCGTCACTCGTCTCGTCCAATTCCTGCACGTCTCCGCTCCGCTCCGCCCAGCTCCGCTTCACTGGAGTCCGGGCCTTATTGGTTGGTTTCACACACATCCCTCGCTACGCATTCTCGCTCTTCTTTGGTGGAAACGCAGCCTAATAGTATAATACACTTTCAATCACAATCAGAATGATTTTGTAAGATATTGCTAATCCATTGCTTCATATGTTCGAAAAAATTGTCTGCTTAACAACGTAAATAACGCAATGAATGTTGTTGAACTGAAAAACAGCGAAAATGAGCAATAAGGAAGAAATTTCGAAAATTCATTCCCTAAAAGGGTTAATAGGGGTGAAAGTTTGTATGGAAGTTTGTTATTTTTGCCTGTGAAATTCTCAGTCAAACCCCTCGATCAGTCCGGTCGTGATGTCATGTAAATAAATCCTGTTTGAAGAAGCGATAAGTAGATCTTAGATATTGATTAATTATAATATGAAAGTACTAGCTAACCCGGCGAATTTCACACCGCCTCAGAATCAATAAGAACGAATGTGAATGAATGAATGAAATGAATGAAAAAATGAATTATTTGTACTATTTTTTTTTTCGTGAATTTTCCCATGATTTTATAGTTATTCTGCTATTTGGGCGGATACAAATCCAACAAATCAAAGATCATAAAAATCGGTCCAGCCGTTCTTGAGATATAATAGGTAAATGGTGTAACTAACCCGACTTTGTTTTATTTATACAGATAGAAGAAAATTTTGTACATTCTCAGTAAGAACACAGTAAAGTTTCTTTTGATAAATATTTTGGAAGCTTGGAACTACTCTAATGAATACTTTACGTTGGAATTATTGACATAATAAGGTTGTTTATGCTTAGGTATTTTTTTTTTGTTATTAGTGCAAAGACAAGGTAAACACCGTTCTATGAAAATAATGACCCTTAGTTGACTGGTAGAGAATGCCTAAGGCAGTCCGCCTTTGTACCATTTTGTGTGCGAAAAGATTAAATAAATGAATAAATAATAAATGAGTGCCGTTACCATGTTTCAGCAAATAAATCATATGACCTGTTAGTTTGTACCTACTACCTACCAACTCGTGTAAGAAAATCGAGCCTTAAGGCACGACGCGACGACGGTGCGAAGCGATTCTGGTAGAAACAATTCCATGAACTTTTTATAGAAATTGTTCAGAGTCTAGTCGCTCCTGCCTCCGGAAGCCTTTATTTGAAGTTCTTCGTATCTCCCGTTATCTAAAATGCATATAGACGGCATATAGTCAGTCTGGTCTTAAGTGCCACGTCAGGCTGGTCCCACGGAGCCGTGGTGGCTCAATGGTAGGTCGTGAGTTCGAACCCAGGCAGGCACTTTACTTTGTGTATTTAATTTCATCACCACTGCTCTCAAAACGTTGGCGGAAAACATTGAGAGGAAACTGGCATGCCCTAGAACCAAAAATTCGAAGTCATGTGACATCCAGCAACCCGCACTGGGCCCGCGTGGTGGATTACGGCCCACTCCCTCTCACAGAGAGGAGGCCTGTGTTCTAGCAGTGGGAACAATATAGGCTGATTATGCAGAGGCCTGCTTATAATGGTTTTGTTGCTGTTATACCTTATCAAATCACAAAACAGAACACATAAGAGTATATAATACTTATTCAATTACATATGACTAGCTGCGCCCCGCGGTTTCACCCGCATAAGTGTCGATCCCGTGGGAATAGAATAGAATACTCGGGTTTTTATCGGGATAAAAACTATCCTATGTCCTTCCCCGGTACTCAAACTATCTCTATACCAAATTTCATTTAAATCGATTTAGTGGTTTAGGCGTGAAAAGGTCACATACAGACAGACAGACAGAGATACTTTCGAATTTATAATATTATAAGTAGGTATGGATTCATTATACACCACAAAAATACATCAAATACTACATAACATACAACGGGCGGCTTTATCGCTTTCTGCGATCCATGCAACCTTGGAGTAGACATTGATTTTCCTGCTGGACATAAAATCAACTATTGAAAACACATTCACATCTATCTACCAAGGCAGTTATAAAACTACCGTGCAGTAGTCGTTCGCAGGCCACGATCTATTATATCACACAAAAAGTCCTCCCGTTTGAGTGCCATCATAATAAACTTTTATGCGCCATACACCGCGTTCGCATGACTTTACAGCGTCTAAACGTACTGAGCATTTATCAGTATAGTTCGTGTATTAACTACTAAAATGCTGTTCCGAGTTTAGTGCAGTTTTTACTCGCGTTAAAGCTGCTTTTATGGAGTTTGTCGGTTTAAGAGAATGACAGTTTTATGAACGTGATGATAGTTATAATTATTGGGGTTTATTTATAAACTAGGTTTATTTATGAACGATGATTTAAGTTAAGTGACGTCTAAACGTTATAAATGTATCGTTAATCAGTCGCTAATCACTACTTAACTTTAAGCAACGTTTATGAATAAAGGGGATTGTAACCAGCACACTAATTACGTAACACACTTGCAATCACATCTGTATGATTTTAAAGGATATTACTAATCCATTGCTTCATATGTTAGAAAAATGTATCTGCTCAACAACTTAAATAACGCAATGAACGTTGTTGAATTGTCAAAATGAAAGCTATTCCTACAGTTAGAATGTTTCGCAATCAGGTACCTGATTAGTAGATTTTATAGGTATTGACATATAACGGAATCTACATTCGCGATTTATTGGCCAAAAATGTAAACAAATATGAGTATGGGAAAATAACTTTAAATCCTACACAATAAAGTTCAGTTTACGCTACAACTTCAAACATTTTTACTTTTGTACAACTGTTTCAATAGTGCCAGTCACTCTGAAATCAACTTATTCACCATTAAAATAAAGTTGATATTTGTTTAACTTGAAATAATATTAATTTGAAACATAAGTTTGAATAGACTTTAGGCTGCCTCGTTGGTCTTGTGGTCGCAAGTGCTACTGTTGAGTATGAGGTCATCACCTGGGTTTGATTCCCGGGTCGGGGCCTCGGGGGGTCGGGTTTTTCCATCTGGAATCTCTCAGTAGCAGCCCGGAGTCTGGATTTGTGCCTGGTTAACGGCATTAGGCTCGCCCCCTATTACGTGGGACTTAAACATAACTGGCGAAATGTGGGTATTGCTATAGGTACCTAAACCTTTGCCTAACCCTTTGGTGATTACAGGCGTCGTGTTCTTTGTTAGGGTCTAAACAGACGGACTGCATTTGAACTGCATGCCAGCTGCAACATCGCAGTTTGGATACAGTTGACATAAATAGGTTTCGAAGCAGTTAAGTCAACCGCATCCAAACTGCGATGTTGCAGCTGAAATGCAGTCCGTCTGTTTAGACCCTTATATTCGAGACTTTTTGTATCTAATCTGCGTTCGCGATTTATTTGGCAAAAATGTAAACATATATGATTTAATGGAAAAATAACTTTAGTTCCTATTCAATAAAGTTCAGTTTACGCTACAACTTCAAACATTTTTATAAATTTTTCAATAGTGCTAGTCACTCTGAAATCAACTTTATTTGTCATTGAAATAAAGTTGATATTTGTTTAACTTGAAATAGGGTGGGCACAGCACTGCGCACTTTTACTATAGTTTTAACTAGTTACAAGCTGTTTGAGTTGAAGACCAAACATAGTTATTTTTTAACAAACTGTGTACCCAGCTTTGTTGATTATCTAGATTGCTGCATTTTTCATAAAAGAAAAATGATCCTGAGTCGAAAGCTTTGTCAAACATATCACGTAGCGTCTGCAATTTGACTGTAGTTGACTTTAGCTAAATCTATTTACATTGAATATTACAGTGAAAAACGTAAGTATCTATGTATTCAGTTTTTTGCTTGACAAATTCTTGAAGTCGTCTGAATTATTCACCCACAGTAAAGTGAAAAAGAGGGGTTTGTGGCTAAGTAATAACAGCCGCACAGGTCGATCGATCAGGTAAGGCTTGGATAGACAAGAAATTGAATTTCAAGACTATTCAAGACCCTTTCGTGCCTCGAAAAACACGTTAAGTCGTTGACCCCGGCTGTCAATCGTGGATCTTTGGCAGTCGTTACGGGTCGTCAATAGCCCGAAAGTCTGACAGCCAGTATAAACCAGTCACTGGGTTGTGGTGGTCAGATAGGCAGTCGCTCCATGTAAAATTCTTGTATTCAGCTGCATCCGGTTAGACTGGACGCCGACCCCAACAAAATAGGAAAAAGGCTAGGCAGATGATGATAACTTGATGTTGCAAATAGGCTATGCAGATTGAGTAAAATGAAAAAAAAAAAAAATTAAGTCGTATATTGCATAAAAAAAAAATCCTAAAGCAACATCAACCAAAAAACGAACCAATAAAAAACAAACTCTTTCACCGAACAAAGAGTTTTTCTCAAGCTAATTTAGTAGTAATCAACTAAAACTATTATAAAGGCAGTAGGTACTGCACGCACGTTTGTATGAGCAATAGAGGTTAAGTGTGGAAATATGACCGTTATTGACAAATTACACAAGCGGTCTGTAAATACTGTTCGTGTGCTAGATTATGCGGATAATTGTTCAGGAAGTGTGTCTTATGTGAACTGCACATTAAGGCCATTGTTATCAAATATTTGTTAAATTCTAGTTTTAGAAAATACTTACATGTTCTAAATAAAGAGGCATGTTATATGATCCCCAACTAAAAATAGAATGAAGTACCTACCTATTATCTTAATTACGATAATATTAAAATGCAAAACCCACACATACTTTCGAGGCAAATTCGGTCGTAAAGGACAACGGAATTACTCGGAGGCTCACTAATGAGTGCGCAATAGCGCTCAGGCAGGACACATTATTTTATATTAATCTCAAAACGTAATACGAAGAGGTGTCTGACTCGTTAACTGACTGGCATATCCATTATCCATAGCATATCAGCCATCAGCCTATAATGTTTGCACTGCTGGGACACAGGCTTCGACTCTCTTTGAGAGGGAATGGGCATTAATCCACCACGCGGGCCCAGTGCTGGTTGGTGGATATCACATATCTTCGAATTTTTTGGTTCTACAGGTAGGACATGCCGGTTTCCTCACGATGTTTTCCTTCACCGTTTTGTGAGGAGTGGTGTTAAAATTAAATAAAGTGCCTGCCTGGGTTCGAACTCACGGCTTGTAATTTGGGGCCGATACCACTGGCCCACCACTGATCATTATGCATTATCCGTATCGCTTTCTTAACTGCGTTATCACTGTTAATGAGACACAATTGATTTTCTATTGTAATGGGCCGATATCGTACCACGCCGGGCTCGAGTGCTTAATACGCCCGGCAATATATTTTAAAGTCAGAACTTATTAAGTAATCGATTTTAATTTTCTCCAAATGACGATTTCACACAAACCATAAAATTTTCCTAAATGCATGTGTGATTGCACCATCCTATGTAGGACTAATGAATAGGTTAATTAATGTTTAATTGGAATACGAAATGCTTCAATAGCACAGAATGCGGCAGAAAATCCAATATTTGTTCGCCATTAGTGTTGCAACAAATTAACCTGTTGAACAGGAAACACAGATCCAGCATTATTAGCATTAGAACTATTTGGTTCGCAACCATAGACAAAGTTCCGCGAAAGCAGTCAACATTACTATGCATTAACCGCGCTGGCCAAATTTAAAACTATATTCATGTGATGAAGTGTAAAAGTATTTTTTTTTTTTTCTATATGATCTAGTCGTTTTTGGCACTCGCCGGCCGCTGCCGCGGCACCGCTCGCTTTGCTAGCTCGGCATGTGCATAGGGCTCACAGTTTTAACCTAACCTAACCTAACATTTTTTTTTGATTAAATACTAAATGCCTTAATGACATTATCCTTAGTAATATTCTGCCGAGTAAAGATTTGACCAAATGAAAATGTGCGTACTAAGACCATTCCAAATATTGCATTGGTATAAAAAAAGGTTGCTAAAATTTGTTTGGATAATGAGATTTTGTCAAAATAATTTTGGCAAAACGGCAGGATCCCATTTTATGTATTTATTGAAATAAAGGAAATAACGCCAATAAGTTTATTGATCCAAAGATATACATAGACACAGGTTGTATAGTAGTTACATGCTAAGACTTGATCAACTAACAATGGACGCAAGGGGAGAAAAATAATTTTCTATAATAGCAAAAAATTAAATCCTGTCTCCTAAACTAGGGATGGCCTGTATCTTAGGAGACAGCTGAATCCACTTCCTCTTATCCTACGGAGTTGACATTTTTCAGATTGCGATTACTTATAACTCTTAGAAAATGTATCTAACGTTACACAAAAATCTTACAAGAATTTCAATATCTAAACACTCGCTCTTGACCGGGCAGTTCATTTACCCAGTTACACTGCACTTTTATGCAAGCGCATACACCGTGAAACAATTTTTCGTACAACAAGCAATCATTGTTACATAGTCGTTACGAATATGTAATTACATTTATCATTATGTATGTAAAACATAAGTAATTCTAGAGTAATAATGTTGTAAAGTAATGTATTAATTTGTCTGTTGTTTCTTATTACATTATACATCGTTTGCTAAAAGCATTTTCTTGTACAGTCAGCCCCATATAAATGTGTAGATCGACAAGAACTCATTTGATTGTACTACTTGTGTTCCAGAACACTGCTGTGTTCAATATGCTGTTAAGTAGCTACGATTAAGTACCCAATCTTCTTTTACAATACAAATAAATAAAATTGAAGTGTTTGTTTGCAATGTTAAAATGACAACTTTTTACTAAATGCATATGAAAGCATATGTTATACGGTACTTTAATAAAAAAAAACTACTTATTTTTATTTTTTTTGTCTGTCTGTTTATTCCGGCTAAGCTCCGAAACGGCTGGACAGATTTTGACGGGACTTTCACTGGCAGATAGCTAATGTGATAAGGAGTAATATAGGCCTTTGTCTTGGGAGCACGTTCCCGTGGGATGATTTCCGACATCCGCGCGGGCGAAGTCGCGGGCCAAAGCTAGTGTGTAATATGTTTTGCGGCTACACATTGATAAAATATTATGGAACAAAGATTGTAGACAATTTAATGAATTATAGTCGATGTATACATCTTTTTGAAAATGCATAATTAGCTTATAATGTTCCCACTGCTGGGACACAGGCCACCTCTCGGTGAGAGGGAGTGGGCCGTAATCCACACCACGCGGGCCCATTGCGGGTTGCGGGTTGCGGGTTGCGGGTCACATGTCTTCGAATTTTTGGTTCTTCGACATGCTGGTTTCCTCACGATCTTTTTCCTTCGCCGTTTGTGAGAGCAGTGGTGATGAAATAAATTACACAAAGTAAAGCGCCTGTCTGGGTTCGACCCCACGACGTACAACTAGTAAGTCAGTGCCGTTACCACTGGGCCACCACTGCTCTCAAGAAAAAGGAAACTGACTGTAGGTACTATAAAATTAAATAATACCTTAACATAATAATAATTAATAATTTAAGCTAATTAAAGTTTATATCAAGTTAAACCTTAGTGTGGTATAAATAACTTAGATTTAGCGTCAGGTGCATGAATAGCTAAGTTAGTGGCGTGGCACACGTGCCATGGAAAACTGCATTACGAACTTAGATTCTAAGTAGATGAAGTTAGAGAACTTGTTAGGGCATTATTAAGATCGTGATAGCACGCATTTGGGCCTTAGGCTTGGTTGCAAGTTTATGAGGCTTATTTACGTACATAATTTAGGTAGGTATAATTTACATATTTTTTATTTATAACAAACATTTCCCAGTTGCAAAGACACGTCGTCTTTGTAACTGGGAAATGTTTAACTGAGTCTCTAAAACGGTATTGACCTATGATGGACACTTTTTTAAATGAATTAACCTCTAAAATTGTTTGCGCTTTTATTGATGCACACAATAAATACTTAAACATGTTATTTCTTTCAAAGTTTTTTTTTACTGGTCTTTTCTCACTCTTGGACGCAGTATCTAGGCTATTAAAAAAAAAAGAAATAGGTACTATTTGAGGTTCGCAAAAAGAGACGCAGTCATTATATTTGAGTGTTCAATAATATTTTTGGGAGCGCTAAATGGGAATATCCTTCCAGGCGAGACAGGACAAAGAAGTCGCTCGCCGCACAGAAAACGCCTGGAAGAATTATTGGTCGATGAAACATCTCATGAAAGGACCTCTCCCGCTTTCACTAAAACGAAAGCTCATGGACATGTGCATTCTTCCCACCCTCACCTACGGAGCGCAAGCATGGTCTCTTACAAAGTGTCAAAAGTCTGCACTTGGAGTCTGTCAACAGGTTATAGAATGGAATATAGTAGGTGTCAAACTGACAGACCGCAATAAGAACTCTATACTTCGTTCCAAAACACAAATAGCGGACTCTGGCCGCACAACTGCTGGACTAAAGTGGAACTAGGCTGGCTATATCTGTCGCATGTCGGAGCTGCAATATGCAAAAGCTACCACTCAGTGGATTCCCAATGGCAGGAAACTACTGCGCGGCAGGCCTAGAAAAAGATGGCGGGATGAGCTGGACTTCTTCTTAAAGGATTGGCCCACAATCGCAGTAGACCGGGAAAAGTGGAGGGAACGGGCCTCCCTTCCCTCCACTTCTCTTTGCCCTGGAGTGGGACAACACAGGCTTATAATGAAAATAAATGGGAATTATTAGAGATCCGATTAAATGCATGCCTTTGTAACTTATTATGATAGACATTATCATGCAAACATGCAAAAAGGTAAGATCTCAATATATAGGTAAAAAAGTTAACTTGTGTGCTAACTCCACATAATAATGCAGTATCGTATAATGAAATCAAGGCAATGCAGTGTCTCAGGCTGCAAGAACTTTACTACTACATGCTAATGTGCATCAAATATTAGCCTAATGTAACCATTTGGCGTTGTCCCAGCAGATTTGGCTCAGCTAGGTTAACTTACTTTATTTGTTGCAAGCGGTGTTGCACACAACGAGTGTTGCCAACATGAAAATGTTTCTCCGGAGAAAATAGGAATACCCCGAATGGTATGAAAGTTTAGTCAACTTTTTAATTTATTGCGAATTGTTTGTGGGTTTATTCTGTGCCAAATAATGGCACGATAGTGCGTTTAAATATAAGTACCTAGAGCACGTATTAATATTTTTTTCAAACAAATGATTATCATTTATCTTTTGATTTCTCTGCTATAAAAACTAGCATATTCATAATCAGCCTATAATCTTCCCACTGCTGGGACACAGGTCTCCTCTCTGTGGGAGGGGGTGGATCGTAATCCACTACGCGGGCCCAGTGCGGGTTGGTTGATGTCACATCTCTTTGATTTTTTTTTGTTTTGTTACATAGTTTCCTCACAATGTTTTCCTTCACCGTTTTGAGAGGATTGGTGATGAAAAAATTTACACAAAGTAAAGCGCGTGTCAGGGTTCGAACCTACGACCCCCAACTGGTAAGTCGCGGTCGTTACCACTGGGCCACCACTGCTCATAAAACCAGTCTGGGTGCTGAATATGGAACGGATAATTCACTGATTCTGCCATAATAAACATGTTTTTAGGAGTCCAGTCACTTAGGTAGGTACAAATTATATTTTTGTAGCAAAGGCTTGACTACAAAAATAGATAAATAAAACAAAACTTATTACCAAATATTTCCAAGCACTTGTTACACAAATGTCCCAGATTTCGGGGTAAAACTCCAATGCAGGCGACATTGCCGCAACCAGCATACTTTATTTGTTGCACAGCATCGTTGCGTTGTGACCCGCAACGTTGCGCGCAAGATTTGTTGTCCTGTCCGTTACTCTGAGTAATGGTCTTTGTTTTAGAATAGTTTCATAGCTATCCGGAACTAAAGCGCGGTATCGTGAATAAGATGCTGCGGGTATATTTTTATTGTATTAGTGAAGATATTATTACGTGAGAAGTTTGTTCTGAATCTGAATCAGCATGGGAACAGTATAGTAGTTTTGAGTAAAAGATTTCAAGGATATTTTTTTGTTGAATAGTACTTATAAAGGCTAGCATATGACCAGATCGACCAGCACCCTAATTGCGTTATACACTTTCACAATCTGAATAATTTTGAGGATTTTCCTAATCCATTGATTCATATGTTCGAAAAACAAATCTGCTTAGCATCGTAAATAACGCAATGAATGTTGTTGAACTGTCAAAATGAAAGCCATTGCTACTGATAGAGTATTACGCAATTAGGTAAAAAATTAAGCTTGCTAAATAATAATATTAGTTAGCAAAGGTATAAAATCAATAATTACCAACTTCGAGTTCATCTATGTTGAGTTTGATCCTTAAATACATAAAACATAAATAAACCCGATTCATAAGCTTATTAATTAACTCAACCGTTTGTGTACACAAAAACAACTTCCTCGCAAAGCAATTGCTTTCACAAACAAACAGATAAGCCGGATCTTCTTCACAAAAGTCGGTGAGCTCCCAATAAATCCCTGTTTTTATTTACCGCAAGATCAGAAGTTTAAGAACTTCCAAGAAAAGAGGTTGAAATTTATATTCGGATATATCAAAAACTGTGTTCGGAGAGATGAGAAGCCGATGATGGCAGTGAGGAAGAAGTTCCAAACAAACTATGCTAGTTTCGGACGCGATCGAACAAACTTTTCACATAAATCGAGCTTCGTTAATAATTTACCCATTCGGAATTCGCACGATGATCGTTTTCCAGCTACAAAACAAGGAGCAAATTTCTCATATTACGTGGAGAGCTCCCCTTGTATCTCTGAGACAAAATTATTACAGTGTGACACAGAGTTTGACACAGTGTGTAATGGGGACGCGCCATGCGACAACTCGTTAGCGGTAGAGCGAAGTATCGGAAAATTTTATAAGTTATTAATTTATTGTCTGCTGGGAGTTCGACAATGTATGGAATGAGAGAATTTGTTCGAATAACAGACAATGAAAATTATTATCAGAGTTTGAAATATAGTATTTTCATTGTCTGAAGAAAAATAAATTTGATATCAAAGCGAGAAAACAAAAAGTTAGGTAATGAGAATCAACAAAGGCGTCTTTCAAAGTTGTAATTGTTTATCCATCTCTAAGTTTATTCAAACTCATGACTAGCTTAGGTACCTATTCATACAAAAAGTGAGTACCCTTTTTCTTATTAACCATCCAATTATCGCTCGCAGTCTAGACAATTTTCAGAAAACTTTGCAGACAATGTAATAAAAATGACTTTTATCGCGGAATATATTGTGGCAATTCGGAATATCGTACGTTAAACAAATATGAATTCTTTGACTCTTTCAATGACATGTTTATAGGATGACAGGCGGGTTACTGCAACGAATAAAACTTTGATAAACGCTGAATTGCATGAAAACAATTTTATAAAGTAGCTGTATTGACTTTTGTCGCTACTAATGAATGAATGAACTGCAGTGACAAATAAAGCATAAATCAGACGAATAAATACAGAAAAGCTTCCAAATCATGATTGCGACAGAAAGGATGGTAACGAACCAAGTTACTGTCTTCATTGCAGTCCATATTACAGTAGCTGTACAATTCGCATTATTGCAACAAATCTAGCGTAGGTATATTGCGACATCGGAAGTCGCTCGAGAAGGAATAAGCCACGTAGATTGAGCCCATTCGTACGAGGAAACAAAATTACTACTATTCCGTCCGTAGTCGTTTTACACATGGTATTTGTTACACAATATTCTATGTATAGCTTTTGACATTTAGAAGGACGATAATACCGAGTAAAAGTATATTGTTTGTACAAGTAACAGTGTAAGTAGCCATTGCGTCAACAATGGTAATTGATTAACATCGTAGGAATGGCTTCCATTTTGACAATTCAACAACATTCATTGCGTTTATTAACGTTGTTGACCACACACATTTTTCAGACATATTAAGCAATGGATTAGCAAAATCCTTCAAAATGATTCAGATTCTGATTGATAGTGTGTTACGCAATTAAGGTGCAGATCACATCAACAATATCCATCTGTCTAGTCTTTTTCCAACTATGTTGGGGTAAGCTTCCAGTCTTACTGGATGCAGCTGAATACTAGTATTTTATATGGAGCGACTGCCCATCTGACCTTCACAACTTAGTTATTGGGTAACACGATACCTCTTGGTAAGAACCAATCACGTCAGGAAGTAAGTTAAAAAAAAATGGCTCTATAATTTTTTTACTGAGCATGCATACTTAGGTAGTACAGCCACGGGTATCGACTTTCATTATTACGAAAAGCAACAAGAGCAAGCCCATGTAACTTCTAGGCAACCTTGTAACTATTTAAGCCGCCGCTGAGCTGTGACATTGACACGATAAGTTCAAGTTACACTAAGCATTAAGTTAGAATACAATCGGTACAAGCGTGGAAACACAATTAATTGACAACTACTGAGCCACGGAAGTCTTCCATCGTCTTATTGTCTTAACAGAAAATGTCCAGACAACCTTCGTCGAATTTCCTTTTTGGTTTGACATAAGGGCCTGTGCACACCACGTTTTTAAAACGCGCCGTTAACGCGCGTTTTAGAAACGTGCGTCGACGACGCGCTTTTATCCTACAGAAGGTCTACAGGCTGCTTACTCGCGTGCGTATCGCGTCTGTATCGCTACAAACGCGCTTCAACGGCGCGTTTAAAAAACGTGGTGTGCACAGGCCCTAAATCCTGTAAAAGGCGGCCAAGGGCGAGTCGGACTTGCACACAAAGGGTTCCGTACCACCGACAATATTTAACACTACGTATTTCGACCCCTCTTTAATTTTTAACTTTATTTTATACTAGCTTTTGCCCGTGACTTCGTCTCCAAACCAGGATAAAAAGTAGCCTATGTCCTTACGCAAGTCATGGTTTATCTGTGTGCCAAATTTCATCCAAATCCGTTCAGCCGTTTTAGCGTGAAAGCGTAACAAACAAACTTACTTTCGCATTTATAATATTAGTTAGGATTTATTATTTGTTGTTACAGAGGCTAAAGTACGAGTAGTACACACTCAGTAAAAATTTCAAGTGTCTACCTGTTACAATTTCAAAAGATGTGACGGACGGACGGACAGAAGAACAGTGGAGCCTTAATAATAGGGTTCCGTTGGCACCCATTGGATACGGAACACTAAAATTAATGTGATATCTGTGAACGAAAAAAATAAAGATCCCACCGTAAATTCTTTCGTCAACCTTGTATAAGAGCCTTTTTTTGTTTAGTACAATTCGTCGGTAAGCTACTAACTAGAGCTAAGTTGGAATTTGCCACTTTTTGAAGGAGATTAAGTATTTTATTTTATTAAAATGAAGATCTAAAATATGAGACCATTTTTTTACTTTCTTGCGAAACTGCGGTGTAATTGCGTAATACACTTTCAGTAGCAATGGCTTTCATTTTGACAGTTCAATAACATTCATTGCGTTATTTACTTTGCTGAGCACACAAATTTTTGCTTCATAGATATGTTCCAAAAATTTGTAAATTTGTCAAGGGTTTATGTCGTGCCATATTTTAACCAATTTATTTTGTTTGAAAAATTCAGTTTTCTAGTTTTTGTAGAATTGTGTATTTTATTATTTTAATAGGCTGATAACTTGTAATAATCGTTGTACGGTTTAATGTGATAGATAACCAAATCGCAACTCTGTATGAAAAAAAAAAGACTTAATCTCGTAGGTGGCATTTCAATTTTAATAAGCTCTTTTTTCAATTGGTCAGGCGATGCGCGCAATGAATTTCTTTCCAATGATATCAAAGTGTCAGAACCGTGTAATATTGACTTGGCCGATTTTAGCAATTAGGTACACACCGATTTGTATGTTTATATATGGGATATCGACGTTTTGTTTATGGTAATGACCTGCGAAGGTTTTATTCGGAGCTCAAATAAAAAGTGTAAACATTGAGTTATTGAGACATTCATTTTTACGAGCGGATTCTTTGATAAAATATTTGTATTGCAAAGTTAATTGTTTTGACTCGGGTATGAACGTACAAATGACCCATATTATGTTCTTCTAGCAACCAGCTCGTACTTCGCACAGTTTTTACTCGACTAAACATTGCAATTACTTTATTATTTAATATGTGTTTGAGTAGGTTGTGGCTAAGTAATAACAGCCGCACGGTTCGATAGATCAGGTTAAGCTACTCTTGCCGCAGTTGGTCCGTGGATGGGTGACCATCTTTACATACCATGACCCCTCCGTGCCTCGGAAAGCACGTTAAGCCGTTGGTCCCGGCTGTCATTCGTGGATCTTTGACAGTCGTTACGGTCGTCAGAAGTCCGAAATTCTGACAACCAGGCTTACCAAGGGGTATCGTATTACGCAATAACTGGGTTGTGGAGGTCAGATAGGCAGTCGCTCCATGTAAAATACTGGTATTCAGCTGCATCCGGTCAGACTGGAAGCCGACCCCAACATAGTTGGAAAAGGCTAGGCAGATGATGTGTTTTGACTGCCCCGTTGGTATTGTAGCTGCAAGCGCGACTGCTAAACGTGGCGTCCGGGGTTCGATTCCCGAGTTTGACAAAGTGTTATTGGGTTTTCCATTAAGAATTTCTTAGTTACAGTCCGGAGTTTGGAAGTTGGCGGTTTAATACCCCCGAGCCCCCGTGCCTTGGAAAGCTCGTAAAGCCGTTGGTCCTGCGCCTGATCTCTGTCCGGTCGTGTCCGACCGCCGTCCCATCGGGCTATGAGAGTAAAGGAACAGAGAGTGCACCTGTGTTTACACACACACTTGTGCACTATAATATCTCCTGCGTATCTGACTAATCTCCATTGAGATCGACCACCGTGACCGAAATCGGTCGGGAGGCCGATATATGTTATGTTGTTTTTAAATCTCGACCCTTTACTTATTACAGATATCAACAATCTATATGAATATCGTTTTAGCAATATTTAACACAACTAACTATTAACATCAGGGATACCTACAAAAAACAAATAAAAAAAACAAACAACAAAAAAAATAAACATATCTAAGTTCAATTTTAATGTTACATACACATAAATCCTCCGGAGTTCATCCTCTAAATGATGGTGAACTGTATCAAAATCCGTTGCGTAGTTTAGTAGAACAACCCGGTCATATAGACAGACACGAATGTAAAGATGTCAACACAACTTAAAATTACAGGAGTGTGTGTTAGTCTAACTACAGAAAATACCAATCATAGTATAAGGCTGCTTTTACATTAGGACGTTAGTAGCGCGGCAGAAGCAAATGCCTTCACAGTACTATAAGAAAAGCCGCGCGGCTGCCATGTCACAGTTTAGATAGATCTAATCGTTCAGTGTCAAACTCGCTCATTATGCAGTTTATAACCATGTGCGCTTGCAACATTGACTCATCACCGACTAAGATCGCCGCGCTTTTGTTTGTAATATTATGAAATTCTGACGGGCGACGCGACGGCCGCGCTTCGAACGCGCGATTGTCGCGCTGCTAATGTCGCGCGATTGTCGCGTTGCTAAAGTCGCCTTGAAAGCGGTCTAAGGCAGCTTTGAGAAAACGTTGACTTCTCAGAATCAATTTATAAAACTTAACTGTCTTTATAACTTTGTGTTTGCTACAGAATGGAAAAGGAATGCAATATGTGTCTTATTAAATAAAACTAATGTAATATGTGCAATAAAAATGAGTCCTGCAAACATTTTACTTCACATAATTCATCCTACATAAGGTAAAATTATATTTTTCTCAACAAACACTTCATATTTTCCGCGAAACGATACCATAAAAGCACCTTTGAGGTAGATTTTTATTACTATTTGATTTATTATGCATCGCAAGGAAAACATGTTTAGGCTTTGTTTGTTTGGTAAGCCTGTTAAAACTTTTGTGGCATCATATGGACACTCGTTCAAAATAGGCTTCAGGGTTGTGCTTACTATACGACACAGTGAAATGCCCAAAAGTGGTAACAATGTAACATTGAAGGCGCATTTATGTACTAGCAGTTAGAGCGATTTTCGTAATGCAGTTGTTACCACTGATGACTGGACCTGCATAATACCATCTGTCGCGTTAAGATTTATTTGTCGGGATTTTTGAGGTAATTCCTTCGGGTAATTCAGTTACCCACATTAAATTACGTAGCAGCATTTTGAAACCTGCTATACGTTCAAAACAAAACACCCCACCCCCAAAACGCCATTTTTTTCACATGAAACTAATTCAAAACATTTTCTTCCAGGTCAAAATGCGGCTCCTCCTACTTCTGTTCACGATCCCGTACATCGTGGGTCAGCAACAATGGGTCCCCTGTTCAGAGCTGAACGATGATCTCCGGTACCCCTGCCGGTGCAAGGTGCAGGTAGACCGGGCTCTCCAGCTCAGGATCCTGATGAACTGCGACAGGGTCGTCTTCCCTGGTGACTTCCCGACCCTGCCATACGGAGCTCCTATTATTTCGTTCAGTCAGAGGTTTGCTGGGCAGCAAACTTTACCTACTCAGGTTGGTAGTGTTTTTATTATTTATTTATATTGATTTTTGGTCTGACATATTATTATAAATCTAAAACGAATAGTTATTATTAAAATTATTTAATTACTAGCTGCGTTTTGGAGTTTCACCCGCGTAAATGTCGATCCTGTGGGAATATCGGGATAAAAAGTGGCCTATATGTTAATCCAGGGTGTCAGCTACCTCCATACAAAATTTTATCAAAATTGGTACAGCCGTTTGAGCGTGAAGAAGTAACAAACATATAAACACACACACACACACTCACAAACTTTTGCCTTTACAATATTAGTGTGATATTTGGTAATTCGATTGTGACAATAATAACAAAAAATCAAATAACAGTAACATTAATGAATTAAAATAATAAATATCTCATAGTTTAATACAAATACATAAAACTTAAAATTTACATTGGTTGTGAGATGAATGCTCAGTCATTTTATTTGGCTGCCATGGTATTATCTGAAGTTGTTTGTAAGAAGTACATCGTTTCTAAAGCTTTGGTTTCCTTTAAAATCGGTGAACGGTCACACAATAACGTTCGTCCAAATTCAGAGCGTTTTGTGACACCTTAATGTCAAATACTGGTAAAAATTACAGATGTTCATGACAACCATCATAATATGATGGAACCGCTTTTCTAGGAAACCAATGATTTAGTGCTGCATCTCTTTTAGGTTACCGAACTATTTAGCGAACTAGGTCATTAACGTTACGTAGGTCGTCGTTCGTGACGTCATCACTTCAACGCCGGCTGTCGCTGAAAACTAGCGCTGGGGCTGGGTCTCGCATAGGGTCGTAGCGTTATGCTGAGCGATGGCTGTTTTACGTGGATGTGACGCATATTATCCCCCAACTTAATCTTATTTGTGTTTTTTCCTTGCGTCATGTTTGCAGCAAATAAACGTATTTTTAACCGACTTCATCTTTATTTCTTTCTTATTAACGACAAGTTGCTAAATTAATAATAATGGACGTCGCATTGTGTGCAGTAAATGATTCCATAAAAAAAGTATTTTTAAAATACCAGCCAGTAATTTGTTCCACTAGGTACATATATGGATTACATTCCCGAGATTATTAAAAATCAAAACTGCAAACGAAATATTGTACAGCATTCTTTCTACATAGACCAATTAAAACTCGATACGACACGACAGCTCTCGTTGTGAGAACGTACACGTTGGCATGGTAACGACGTATTACTAATGTCAAAGGTTATCTACATTGGTATCTGTTTTAAATTCCAGCCACCTTTGCTGTTTTCAAATGGGACGTTAGTCCAATGGCGTTCTAAATATCTCCCTGGAGATAAGTAAATACAGCACTGGACTTGTGTCCTTTTAAGTCTTGTGTTTGTGTAGGTTTTAACTCCATCTGAAAAATTGAATTGCTTCTTTCAGTATATGCTTTCTCGGATAAGAAGTGCATGTTCTGAAAGAGTCGTATGACATGTCATTCTATTTGTTTTATTCTAAAATGCAGCATGTAAAGTGCATTTCTTCACCGACTTGCCTTAATTAGTAAATGGTCTCGCGAGACATGTTTTTTTTATTTCAGTAAGTTAATTATTGACATCAAAAAGCACGTCTGGCCGAAAGTTTTTCTTACAACGATCAAAACTTTCATATCTATCGTTATTTCCACGACCTCTTCGAAAAATTATTTCGTTATCGCAAATTTTTATTATTTTCCAAGACCCCCACAACCACAAGGAACTCTGCTTACAAAAATATTGTGTTAAACCATTTATTTACAACAGAAATAGTAACAAATTTTCTACAGTTTGTTCACACTGATTCATACCACTTCTCTAAGTAAAACCAACAAATCCAACGTAAAACTTTTAAAATTAATACAGCACAATTTTCACCTAATACACGAGATAAATTGGTACAAATTAGTTCACATTATCCCGGTATGCGTATGATTTCTATTCGCGAGATCAGCATGCGATCGTTCATGATCTGATAACTGAAGCCGCGGGACGGAACGAGTGGACTGATTGCATGATTTGCTGGCTGTACTACTTCCAAATGTATTGCTTTTATTGTAGTTCAATCGTGATTGTGGTTCGGCTTTCTTAGTTTTTTGAACGTTTTCTTTGCAAAATAAACTTTGGTTTGGTTTCCTTCTTTATTGAAGTCACGAGATTAAATGATTCTGTCATATTTTGACACAATTATGCTTAAATTAATTAATTAGCCCTTTATATAATCGTATAAGCTTTTAATTGAGTAATTAACTAAGTAGTCTCTGATCTTTTAGATAATGGTTTATTCACAAAACCTTAGAAAGTGTGCCTATAGATATGCAAAATAATATTTTGTAAGTTTCTTTTGCCTTATCAATTTGACCAAACCTTGAAAAGACGATTAAAAATTAATAAGTGACGAAGTAAACATCAAAGGTAGCAAGAGTATTACTAAATCTTATTGGGGTCTACAGATACACTCACAAATTAAAACTATCACATAGTTACCTAGTCATACCACTGATTAACCTCCTTACTAATAAACGTTGTATAGCGTCTGTGTCGTTACACAACGCTTTGTCTTCTTCTTTCGAAATTCAAATTACTGACGACTGAAAGAGAGAAATCGGAGTGTAACTACATATATATAATACGTTTATTAGTAAGGGGTAAGTAATTAAAGAGTATAATACGGCATTCATATTAAAATGCACAATCAATTTGTGGAATCATGCGGCGTTTCCCATTTCAGCGTGTTGTTCGTATTTATCGCCTCATTTATTTTATCTGACGTGGCAGCCCTTATTGTGACGTCAGAAAGCATACGCGCCTGAATTTATACCGATTCATATCTGTACGTACGTAATACGCAATATTGCCCAAGTATTTCGGGTAATATCGCTATATGGTAATACGGTAATGATAGATGATGATGAGAGCACAGTTCGATGAAATTACGGCCGCCTAGGCTTTGTCTCTGGATGAAAAGGGGAATTTCATGACACACACACACACACACACAAATTCTAGTAGTGTAATGAGCAGCGGTTTAGGTATGTGAGTCAAAGGCCAGCTTCGCAGTGGCAAAATTATTGAGAATAATTGGAAACACGTGTACACTTTCAGTAGCAAATGTGTGGTTCGGATCATTCTTGAAAATATCAGTATAGAAATACTGATGTGGCACCTAATCATGGCGCATTTATTAGTGACTTTAGATAAAATTACCTTAAGATAAATATTTATGCCTTAAGTACTGTTATTTCATCACCACTGCTCTCAAAACGGTGAAGGAAAACATCGTGAGGAAACCGGCAAGTCTTAAAACCAAAAAATCCAAATTACAGATTCAAAGAAAATAAAAAACTCGAACTCTCGTGAAAGAATTGTGCCATAAAACGATCAACTAAAGTGTCGTGAGGCGATTTTAATATAGCCCGATTCTTAACTAATATGAATATAATGTCGTTCGCTTATAAAAGTAGTTGGTTTACCAAGTCTTCGTATAGTTTTTGTAAAACTTTACTCAGACGAGGACAACTTCGGAATACTTTTTGCATGTCTAATGGCCGAATCTATTATATTAAATAAAGTTTGTGAGAGCATTTTGCAAAAGTTTTCATGAATATTAAGAGGGGTTTTTAAGGAGTCAGTTTGGTAGGGAATGTTTTAGTTACTTCCCTACCAGACAGACTCAGATTAGAGTCTGGATTTGTTCCCAGTTAGCCTCGCCCCCTATTACGTGTTGATTTAAACATAACTGCAGCGATATGTGGGTTTACCCAACTATAGGTACACCTCTGTCTAATCCTTCAGGGATTGCAGACGTAAAGTTATGTTATGTTTGTGGCTTAATTACTCTGCTATATCAGGACGTTTTAGTCATTCTAAACAAATAAGTATTCACCGTGCGATTCTCAATAGAGAATCACGATAATTCTAAAGTATATGAGAAAAGTCGACATGGTGCTCGATGGCACTCCAGTCTCCACCTGTTAATTACATCAGAAATGTTTTGGTACCTATCAATTACTGTGTTTTTTTTATAGTACAGACGCCTGCCAGCATATCAATCTGTCAAATTTCTTTAATAGATTTTCAACTTTATCGCTACAGCGTAAGGTTCAAAGTTGATTGGGAAAATTTGACAGTTTCGGGTGGCTTGATGTGCTGGCGTCTGTACCTAACTGAAGTAAAGAAAACAAAACGACGTTTTATATCCATGGTGACTCACACAACCCAAATTTGGTCCCTTGATTGTCATAAAATGAATGTCAAATCGAACGCGTATATTATGAGTTCCAGTAGCCTGAGCCTCTTTGTACACACACGTTTTTCTTAAACTACGGTTTATTTGCCGTGTGTAAGCACGGTCGTCAGTGTTGTATGGTTCACTATGGAAGATTGTTGACGGGCACGTTTTTTCTACGGCGTCGTTTATTCGCTGTACGGTAAAGAAACCGTGCCGTGTACGCTTTACTCGCCATAAAAGTCACCGTGGAGGACCTCCCTATGTCATACAATACATATAACTATTATATGATAGAATTTTATAAGTTTTTTATATACTTTGCTCAAATAAATAAAATATAAAAGAACTAGCTGCGCCTCGCGGTTTCACCCGCATAAGTTTAGATCCCGTGGGAATATCGGGATAAAAACTATCCTATGTCCTTTCCCGGGACTCAAACTATATCTATACCAAATTTCATCTAAATCGGTTCAGTGGTTTAGGTGTGAAAAGGTAACATACAGACAGACAGACAGAGTTACTTTCGAAGTTATAATATTAGTATGGATTATAAAATTCTATCGATTCGTTTTCTAAAAAATCTCAACCATTTATACTAAGGTGGGTCAGCTAATTGCCATAACTGACTGTACTAGTAACCCTCATGACCACACACAATCTGTACTCCGCTATTCAGGTCGTCAAATATGGTGATTAGTTGATTACGTTTAATTAACTGGTAGTCTGTCACGACTGTGTCAGTAATTCGATTACGAATACATCAAACAATACTAATCGGCACTGTCTACCGTGTCTCCGGCACGACTGGCTGACTAATTGCTATTCGTCGCTTGATTAGTAGGGACGAGATTGTGTTGTATCAACAATTTAAAAGAACAACTGTGACCATGATGTTTATACACGGTGTTAGGGATATCGTCGCGCAAACTGTTATGGTTACCATGCATCCAGCACACGTTCCACCAGCGCGGCAGCGTAGAACATTTTTCGTCGATTCTATAAAAATAAACAGTTTTTTTATTGGGATGCATGAAAAAGCCTCCTCGTGTAGCGCAGTTTATTCCGCCAATTACTCAACTAATCCGAGCGCTCGGCTAATCCTGGACAGTCACACCAAACACCTTATTTGACTAGCCAATTCTTCCTCTGCGGTGGTAAGACTAACGCCCGTCTGGTTTGCGACCAACCTCTCACTTGAGTCCGGCGACAAGCAGCCTGCTGTGTTTTGTCGATGCGTGGGAGTTCCAGTGCCCTAGGCATCTTCTGGGCACGCTCGTTCCATCATAGACCTCATCCATCGCTTCATCGCTTTCCATCAAGCGTGATCGAGGTCAAGAGCGGGTACATTCAGCTATAAAAGAAAAAATAACATTTTGACCGTGTCCGTGTAGGTACCGCAGTTTTGTATGAAATATCTGTTTTTTTTTAATAACCGTGGAAAGATTTCTACGCTGGTGGATTTTGTAATGAATTTATGGTAGCAGATTGCCCGTCACCCGTCGGCGTTAGGTTTATTTATATCTAATGTAATAGGGAAATCTAGGCTCCCGTCTGCACCGGAGAAATCATAAGGAAAACCCAATTTGGAATGGAAAAGTAAATTCTTGTTGAGAGGCCTACAATGTTCTCCCGTAAAACCTATTATTTTTAAAAGAGTAACCGTGGAGTTACTTGCCGGCTTTTCTCTCCTCCCTCCGTGGAAACGACCAATTGGAACCGTGCACCAAGCTCGTCACGTTTCATAAGTGAACATGTAGATTTACGCGAAATAAATTCACTTTGCCCGACTCAGGATAAATTTAAGAATTGGTAATCAATACTTCAAGATTTAAAGTCAACCTAAGTAATTCATGTCACGGTATGCAAAAAATTCTAGACTCGGAAGCCATAAGCACTTGAGTCAAATATTTTTGGCATGCAAAATGATTAAGTGCAAGCCATAAGAACTTAAGTCATTTTCGCATGCAAAAAGACTTAAGGCTTCCGAGTCTAGAATTACAAAACATTTTTTAGTATAGAAAAATCCGTAGTAAAAGTTTGGGACATAAATCTGTAATGTTACGTGTTCAGTGTAAACCTATAAGAAAAGCGAAGGTAACTTTCAATTTCAAAAGTTATAATACTATAAAAATATTTGGCGATGTCTTGAACTTTTCAGCTCTGACTATTAAAAGTAAGCAAACGATAAAACTTCTGTTATAATAATTTTAGGTACCCGCGGCTTTACTTGCTGTAACATTACCTACGTTTTATTTTCAAAGAGGGTGGGTATCCTTGAAAAAAATAGCGTTCTGTTCTTAATATAAACTTTTATCAGGAAAAAAGCGAGTTTTCCAACAACGTGCATTAACGTGGAACAAGGAATAATAAGATCTCAACAACTGTTAAGATTATAATGAGCATAAAAAGACAATATTATTGAAAGAGATTTTTGCTCTTGTTTGCCTCGAACACAAAACTTTTCTTTCCTCATAATGTATATCGTGTATCAAACCTACCTTTTTGAATATTATTTTTTTTACTCCCGTGGTGGTACTCACTGCTAAAGCCCCTCCTTCCTCTCTCCCTCCTACACACAGGGTAGGTAAATCTGTGTATAATTTGTCTCACAATGTAAATAACTTCACTTGATCGAAATTGTGTTTGATATTTTGTTTGTGAGACGATAAATTTCTCAATATAAAAAAAATATGTTATTCTTATCTGATACACGTTCCAATTTTCTAGCCTTTGTATTTTGCAATGGATTAGGTAGCTAAATTAAAAAACACAATTTGACTTTTATAAACAACAAACAGGTTTAGGGATACTTAATCTCCATTGGCATTTTTTTCTTGTTTGATTGTTTAGACTGCGTTGTCTAATAATATGTCAAGATTGAATAAGTTTAAGAATAGAATACTCTTTATTATGTACACCATATAAATTACAGACATAAATAAAGAAACTTTACAATGGGTGACACAATGGGCGGTCTTATCGCTAAGAGCTATCTTTTAAAGACAACCTTTGGATGGATTAAAAAGGGGAAGGACAGACAAATACTGTAGGTAGTCTGTGGTGTACCATTTACACAATACAATAAATACATACATAAAGTATATTATAAATAAATATATACATATATAATAGTAAACATGAAACAGGAGCAAAGAAAATATAATTATGATATTTAAGGAGAGAGGAAGTGCTTTTTATCATAATTTTAAAAGTTGACAATGATTGAGGACGCCTTATCGACACGGGCAAGTCCAGAAATGAGTATGTAAAGATCTTAGCAGGTGGCGTTTTGTAGTTTCTGCCTACTCTAATGGGAAGAAGGTGTAAGTTTATGTATGTATGTATGAAGCCCAGACAACTCAAACAATGTACGACAAGATATTAAAAAAAAAACAGTAGCACTCCGGGAGTGCCGACAGAAGTGAAAACTTGAACAATTACGTGTGTATTTTTGAATCGACACGAAATATTTCGAAATATTTATTTGGTGTCGGCTACGGTAACGGTAACAGTGTCGCGAGTTCAATGGTTTTTTCTATCTCAAAAAATGCCAACATGCATGTGTATCTATGTACGTTATACTCGATATATGCACATACTTATATACAGAGGTGTCGGTTACGGTAACAGTGTCGCGAGTTCAATAGTTTTTTCCCATCTCAAAAAATTCCCAATGCGCCTAAAGATGTTTTCACTTAAATAACTAGGTTAGTGCATAAATAATAACGACTTATCTTACTGCAAGTGTGTTATAAAACTATTTAGGCAAATGTACAGACGCCAGCACATCAACCTACCCGAAACTGTCACATTTTCCCAATCAACTTTAAACCTTGTGCTTTAGTGATAAAGTTGAAAATCGATTAAAGAAATTTGACAGATTGTAGTAGGTTGATGTGCTGGCATCTGCACCTCACGTAAGCTATTTGAGCAGTAAACTTGACAATGTTACAACATATAACACAACTATCTATTTAAAATTCATAATCTTCGATTCTCCATTCACCAAACTGACAATACCACTGGATAGTGGTAACTATCCAGTGGTATTGTCATTGGGTACTCTAGTAAATTCGCCTTTAGATAATATATTCGTGATCATAAGTTTGGAAACTGTTGGTCTTCAAGATTCAATGGTATTCAAGCAAGAATGAACTTGGTCTTTAGCTTCAAAGTAGGGGGCTGTATGCATGTATGGGTAGAACAGTCTTGTGGCTTTTTGAGTGGAAAATATAATATGATTGTTAGTGCAAGACTATTGGTTTTAGTAAGGAAGATGTGTCTTGTCGGCTAGCAGTCAGGATCTTTTTGAATAGGATTATTGTTATTTGCCTTTTCAAATAATATTCAAGAAATTATATTTTGAGGAAAAAACGTGTTTCGCCGAGTAACAAGGAACAAGGGCAGGAAGTTGATGTTTTTTTTATTTGCGTTAAAACATACTTTTTAGTTTGTGTGGTGATTAGTTTCCAATGATAACTAACTTCTGGAACTTCAAACCAATGAGACACTGGTAAAGGCTACCACTTCTGTTAATTGGAGATATTTTTCCAGCTTGGTCAATCGACAAAAAAGAGTAGGAAGTTATAATAAAGTTGCTTGCATCAACTTCGGGAACTCACTGACCCTTCCCCTTGACTGGGTTCCTAGTATAAGTTATACGTGAACAGCAGCTGTTACACTTGTTTTCTAAGTAATAAATAGGTTAAAATGTGTAGCGAAAAGTTACGGTGGGCTTCCTTCGCTGTGTCGTGTGTATATCGGATACGCCATGCAGAAGTGATTAATCGTAGACTTATAACAGTATAAGAGCAATGGTGGCCCCGACTTACGAGATGTAGGTCGTGGATTCAGACTCAGGCATGCGCTTTATTTTGTGTAAATAATTTCATCACCGCTGCTCTCAAAACGGTGAAGAAAAATGTAGTGTGGGGACCGAATGTCCAAGAACCAAAAATTCGAAGACATGTGACGTCTACCAACCCGCACTGGGCCCGTGTAGTAGATTAAAGCCCACTCCCTCTCACAGTCCCAGTAGTGAGAACTTATTGGCTGATTATGTTATGCTAATGCTATATAATAGTTTACGGTTTTACTCACCTATTTATTTGGGTGAACTCGTCTAGTTTGGTTTCGAACGGAGATCTTTATCAGAAATACATTATGCGATGTTGTTGGGAGTCAAAATCGTCGGCTATAACCAAAATAAATACTGATGTCTGGACTGTAAAAATACGAGTATCAATCACATCATACTAGTATTATAACTAATCACATCACACTATCACACTGATATTATAAAGGTGAAAGTTTGTGAGTGTGTGTGTGTGTGTTTATATGTTTGTTACTTTATAAAATTTTGTATGGGGGTAGCTGACATATACGGATTAACATATAGGCTTCTTTTTATCCCGATATTCCCACGGGATCGACATTTACGCGGGTGATACCGCGGGGCGCAGCTAGTGTGTCTATAATGGTGTATAGTATCTATCACTATTTTGCACCAATGACAACCCCATTTTTATGTCCACGCAATCATCGACCATTTCAAGATTGCCTGGAAGAGATCGCAGAAAGCGATAAGGCCGTCCATTGTATGTTTTGTAGTGTATTTTTTTTGTTATATATTTTCTGGAGTACAATAAAGTATATATAAATAAATAATGCGTTTTAAAAATCTCGAAATGTTAGCGACTAATGTCTTGCCAAAAATGATAAAATCTTGCATTATAATATGATTCAGAACATCAAAGTAATTTAACTTACCGTTTCTTTCCAGATATTCTCATCCTACGGTCTTCCCTTAAAAGAACTGGACTTCTCACACAACAGCTTACGAAGACTGCCAGATCGACTCCTGGCTGGAGTAAGAGGAAATATCACAAGGCTGACTTTATCAGACAATCTCCTTGGAGACAACCTAAATCCTATATTCTCTACTGCTGAGCTTCATAACTTACCGGCTTTGGAAGAGTTGGATCTGAGTGGTAACAGTATTCGAGGGTTGGAAGAAGGTCTTCTGATTGGCTGTGAGGTTTTGAAGGTAAGATAGATTGATATTATACAGCCAATAGCTCTTTTGTTGAACAGTCGGGTAAAATCATTACCCAAATGAAGCATAACCACAAATGAGGGTAATGTTTTCTTGTTGTCCTGTGGCAATCCTTGGGAGAAACTTATGTCTAGTTGTGAAGCACAGATATAGATAGAACTAGATAACGCAAGTTGTATCACGATCTGTATGAAAACCAAGCGTGCCATTTTTTGACTACCTACTATGACGTCACAAGCAATATTTAGTGATGGGAAAATCAAATCGATTCAAAGACACCGCCGCGTGCGGCACCCGTCTCGCCCCACTCTCGGGGACTAGTGCAAGCGCTCATGCTCACCCAGCCAGCAGTACTCAGAAGTGAGTGCGAAAGTGGCGGCTTACGACTTTTGTACGTAAGCTGGGCACGCGAAGTAGTTGCTCTTGCGTTATCTGGATGTAACATATCTGTGTAGTGAACGTTTTTCTGCTGATATGACTGTGCTGAATGTTAGGAATGGGCATTGGTGACGGATCACATATCTATCTCAAGGGTCTATAGCACCTGTAGCTTGTTGCCTATCTGACCTGATTCGCAACAGCTACTTATTAAAATGAAAGTCCTGTAAATCCAAAACTTCATCTACCAATGCGGCGCATGTACCCAAGACTGTGGTTCACAGAACCCGGATGCTATGTGCTTCCTCCAACAAACTCAATACCAAACGTTAACGCAAAAGTTAAAGTTTGTTAAGTAAACATAAATTTTCTCCGCAGATCTTGAGACTGGACCGTAATAACATGAACTATGTGCCTTCATCTTCCTTAAACGGACCGCAAGCGTTAAAAGTTCTGTCGCTCAGAGAAAATAGAATAGGTAAGAATTTATTTAACTCTATACGAATGTAATTTTAATGGAATATTTTAGGGAGTGTTTTACCATTTTTGGTTTATTAATGAGCGACTTCAGGTTTGAATTTAAGGTTGACGTTCCACTGTGTAACTCGTTTAGTTTTACCGCAGTTTTTGATGATACCATTTTGTTCGCAGCGAAGTTTATTCTATTATAAATTGTTCTGTAGTCTGTACCGTGTTATCATATTTTAAAAGTCACTTATTTGATTTGAAATAATGAAAAGGCCTTATAACTGTTTTTCTTTATAATAATAAACTAGAAACCTGTCCCTGCCTCACACGGGTGCAAGGCAACATTTCAAAACATCAAGATTTGAAAACATCAGACTAAATCCATTGCGTCGCGCTTAAAAGATCTAAGCGGTCACACAGAGAAACACGAAAAGCAACTTTATTCAATACTATTGCAAGACCATGAACCTAATAACGTCATTTCTATTCCAGCATTAATACGACAAGGGTCCTTCGTGTCGCAAAAAACTTTCGAAGAAATTGACCTCCACGGGAACATGATATCTACAATCGAAGGTGGCGCCTTTATAGGCCTCGCAGATTTACAGGCCCTTGATCTTGGCCGTAACAGGCTCTCAAAGTTCAACAGCGACGTTTTTCAAGGAGCAGAGAATTTGGAAAAATTAGACCTTTCAGAAAATTTTATAACGGACTTCCCAACCGTGGCGATGAAATCATTTGCCGCTTTGAAACACTTGAATCTTTCCAGCAATATGATCACGGTGAGTCCGCTTCAAAGTTTACTGAAGTTTGTTTTTGATTGTTATTTCTGTAATGATCTGGAAAGCGAAAACGGTCTTTGTTGTTTTAGGATGGATGTAATTATCTGAGACACTGCGTAGAGTAACGAGATTTTAATTTAAGAGTAGTTAAGGAGCTTTTTGTTACTAAATCTAGATTTATATTTTGTTAAACGATGATTAAGGCATTGACTGCCATCGCGGTCACCGGTGACTACGAATAATAGATTTTCTATTGTGTCTGTTGTCTCGCAGTCAACGTGTTATATCATTTAGCGCATAGTATCCAAAGAATAATAAAAAGTATAGGCACTCATAGGCAGCGTATATTTTGTTACCGGCGTCCCATGACGGTTGCTACGGCGTAGCCGTGTTGCTATGGCGTAGCCGTATTGCTACGCCGTAGCAACTACAATTGTTTTAAGAGTTGTTGTGATTATAAAGATGGAGTCTGCTTTTGTGCCCGGTTGAAGGCAATACCCTCACCTACTATTAAATGGGACTTAAACATAATTGGCGAACTGTGGGTGTACTATAGGTACACTCCTGCCTAACACTTCGGGAAATACAGGTTTGATGTTAGGTTACATGTAATTGTAAAGTAGTTTCTTCTTGTAATTTATAATCTCCACATCCTGGTTATTTACATAAAGTTAAGTGTAAGTTAGAGACATGATAAATTTATGTAATAAAGTTGAATATTATCCCTACAGAACCACATCTGTAAATCTACATCAACTTATTCAAATTTATCCCGGCTTACACGAGTCAATCTCCCAGAAATTTGCCTAAACCGTAATTTCTCGTTAACAAGTTAATCAAGGCCTTTGACACGGGAACTAATATCGGCGTTAATAACTTATTGAACATTCATTGCGGAAATTTTCGACTTAATTAATGCTGTAACTGTGCCGGGCTTGCTTTAATGTTGTTTGTGTTGTTTTTGTAGAATAGAATACTCTTTATTATGTAAACCATTCATAAATTACAGACATAAATATATAAATTTTACAAAGGGTGACACAATAGGCGGTCTTGTCGCTAAGAACGATCTTTTATTTTATATTTATTACTTTTAAGAAAACTTACAGCTAATACATTCGAGTAATCAGAAGTAATATGTATAAGAAAGCCAATTACAAGTTTCCACTTATATAAACTTATGTGACAACTTTTGAATGGATTAAAAAGGGGGAGGAGAAACAAATGCTGTAGGTAGTCTGTAGTGTACCATATACATAATACAATAAATACATACGTAAAGTATATTAGTAGAGACTTTTGTTATGATTTAAAAGCTTGATATATATAAGGTCTATCTATTCATATACAAAATATCTGAAGGGGTCATTGTACTCATCATTATAAACAACTATAGGACAAAACGAGAAATCGCAAAAAAAAATCTACAGTTCCCTACATTTTGACGAGTTATGCGAACACAAATGTAGGGAATAGCTGATTTTTTTTCGTGGTTTCAGGTTTCCGGTTTCAGGCCTCTTTGAAGCCATTCAACAAAAATGCCATGCGAAAATCATAATTCTCATCAATTTTAATAAAATATATCATCCTTATATTTTTGCAGACCATAGACAACAGCCACCTGAGCTCCCTGGTGTCGCTGCAAGTCCTGGACCTCAGCAGGAACAACCTGGTGAAGCTGGCGCCTGGCACCTTCGTGGGGCTCACTGAGTTAAGATACTTAGATGTTGGGGTCAACGCCCTTCGTACTGTAAGTGTTGAGACTTATTATTTGCATAAACCATATCTTTATTAACCTACTAGCTTTTGCCTGCGGCTTCACCCGCGTGGAGGTCAAAAATTATACCACAAGAACGTACTACCGAGATGAAAGTACCCTATATTGTAACCCAGGTCATGATCTTCCTGTATAGGTTCCCCTATAAATAAATAAATAAAAATGAGGCAAACTACGACATTACTGTTGTACAAATTTGCGGGTCATAAAAGTGTACGAAAATCCATTGTTAACGTGCTGAGCGGGCAGAAAAGTGTATGAAATCTATCGTTAACGTGTTGTGTTTTTTTTTAATAATAGGGCAATTCAGTAGCTAAAAGACAAAACGTTTTTGTAACCAAGCGCAAAATGATACTGGCCACATACTTTTTTTTACTGATCATTAAAACCAATATTAATCTCCCTGGCTAAAGTTCGTTGCAAAAAGCACATTGAGTTTTAATAACTGTAACAATTTTAATATAAACTTCACTTAAACATAATGTATTTTATTTTCTTCGTAGGTATAGTACAAAGCACTATATATCACTCTAAAGAAAGTGCGATTCCTAACTCGTGTGTATTAAGACCCTTGGCTGAACCTCGGGCCTCAAACTACGCCCTCGTTAGTAATCGTTCACTTTTTTCCCTCGGTGAACAATGTACAACTGTTTACCTACAGATTTTTTTATAACGCTAAGCAAAATCGTATTTCGTTTAGGCCACCAGGATTTAACGGAATTTATTTTTTAATTTAGCAATTCATATTCCATTTCGTTCTGATTTAAATCCAGATTATATTGTGATGGACGACGTGACGTGATAAAGTTGTAATCTGTTCACTTTAACACTCCTTAACGAAAATATTATTTATGTTCCAGGTGGAAGACGATGCTTTCGACGGCCTAACAAGTCTGGAAACACTACTTCTACGAGACAACAATATCTTGCTCATTCCTGCCACAGCCCTGTCCCGTTTGCCTAGCCTTGTATCAGTCCATCTGGGCTACAACAGAGTCACAGCACTATCCAGTGACATACTCAAAGCAATATCTGACAGGGTAACATCCCTAGTTCTGTCAAGAAACGTCATCCGCGAACTACCTCCCGCAGCATTCGATCATTTCAAAACATTACATCATCTAGATCTGTCGGGAAATCTACTAAACTCAATCAGCGCCGAAGTGTTTAGCGGATTAGAACAATCTCTCCAATTCCTTTCTTTAAGCCAAAATAGGATACTTGAGTTTGTCGGCGAGCCGTTGAAGTTCATCAGCCTCTGGTTCCTAGATATTTCAGATAATCAAATATCTGAAATACCAGTGGATGCATTCCAGTTTATTCCGAGCCTAACTCATTTGAATATAAGTCGCAACTCCCATATGAGCGTGTTGCCCCAAAATGTGTTCCAAAATAACCAGGCGTTAATGAGTATTGATTTGAGCAACGTTGGCTTGAAAGCACTTCCAGTCAATTTATTCTCAAAGAACTTCAATTTACAACAGATTTACTTATCCAACAATCTTTTGCAAGAGGTTTCAGAGAACACCTTCAAAAATCTTAGAAACTTAACGCATTTAGATTTGTCCTACAATAACATCGTAAACATAAGGACACCATCGTTCATTAACGTAATGTCGATTCAGTACTTATCTCTGAAAGGCAACCAGCTGAACGCGTTTAAAGGAGAATTCTTCAACACCGGAACGAGTCTCGAAGTTATAGATCTCTCTGACAACCAACTCAGTTACTTGTTCCCGTCTTCGTTCAAAATCCACCCGCGCTTGAGAGAAATCATACTCACTAACAATAAGTTCAACTTCTTCCCGTCAGAACTTATAAGTACTTTACAATATCTTGAATTAGTGGATTTGTCTGGTAATGCTCTAAAGAACGTAGACGAACTCGATTTTGCCAGACTACCGAAATTAAGGACCATCTTGTTGTCTAGAAACGAACTCGAGTCAATAAGCGAAATGGCTTTTCATAACTCAACGCAAATCCAGTATTTAGACTTGTCGAACAATAAAATCGATCGTTTGGGAGATAGGCTGTTTGAAGGATTAATTCGACTCGAAGTATTGGATTTAGGGGGGAACCTTTTGACTGAATTGCCGGAGAATATTTTTGAGCGATCAAGATTACACATGCTTGAAAACATTGATTTGAGCAGAAATTTATTTGAGCATCCTCCACTTCGAGCTTTGCAGAAGCAGTATTTCTTTGTTTCGTCGGTAGATTTGTCTCATAATCAGATAATCGATATACCAGCCGAAGACAGTGTCATGGTGAATATTAAAAAGTTGGACCTGTCTTTCAATCCGCTATCTGAGAAAACAATTAACAATGTTTTGACTGAGCCAAAAACAGTACGAGACTTAAATCTTGCAGGAACTGGAATTAAATCATTCGGACAGCTAGAAACGCCATTTTTACACAACTTGAACTTATCGTACAATAACATTAGCAAGTTGTCGGAAAAAACTTTCACTCGAACGACATTATTAGAATCACTAGACCTCTCCCAAAATCAAATTACTGACGTCACCGGGTCACTCGCCGTGTCGTGGCCAAAACTTAAGAATCTTCTTCGACTTAATATTTCCGGCAACCCAATGGTAATGATAATGGACGGGAACTTTGAAAATCTTTCGTCACTTCAAGTTTTAGACATTGGCAATCTGGAGAAATGTACAAGAATTGAGAAAAATGCTTTCAGAGCGCTTCCTAATTTAGTCGAACTCAGAGCGTATGGGTATCCTAGACTAGGATATTTTGATGTACAAGGTGCCTTGCAGTACTTACTAGCTCTTGAGAAACTGGACGTTGAAGTCAAGGACACCACAATTGGTGCTGATCAGTTGCATTCCATATTACACCCAAGATTGGAAGAATTAGGTATTAGAGGTTCTCGACTCAAGACGGTGTCTTCTGGCGTGTTGGCGGGTTTGAAAGCACCAGCGATCACCGTAAAGTTCAGGAACACCTCTATTACAAGTCTACCACCCGCATTGCTCTTCCCCTTGCCAAGATCTTCGCAAATAACTATTGACGTTGCTGGAAGTCAGTTGACAACTTTACAGCCGCAACTTTTAGTGTCTTTAGACGACAGGCGGGCAGATCTCTCAATGTTTGGCTTAGACACTAATCCGATTCGTTGCGATTGTAACGCCCGAGCGCTCAGAAGATGGCTACCGAATGTCGGAGTAAACGATGTAAGATGTGAATCTCCGGATCATTTATCAGGATTTCTGTTAGTAGAGATAGGGGACGATGAATTGACGTGTGAAACAAGACGTAGAACTACAGCCACTTCGAGTAGCATGTCCACCACTCCCGCCCCACGACTGGTCCGTACTTCATCCGAGCCTGATATCATTTGGTCTGTACCACCTCATGACCGACCGAAAGTGACTGGGGAGCCTAAGGGAGCTCCCGTAGTCGGGGTAGCAACATCGAATAATGATGACAATCTGATCATTGGAATTGTTGGTGGAGTGGTTGCGTTTATAGCTATTCTGATTGTTGCTATTTGTATCGTTAGGTTGAGGATGACATCGACATCGTATAGGGGTGGTCCGCTGGCCAGCAGTCCTACTGCGGGCGGGCCTCCGATGTGGGGCCCTCCATGGCCGGGCTATGCGGGCACCTTGCCTCCGCCATCATTGTCTAACGCCACATTATCACACAAGGTGCAGTCTGGGCCGGGATCAGTTAGGTACTTACACGCACCGCCACCTCCAGCGCCATATTTTATTAGCTTGCCACCTGATCACGACAAAATCTATCGGTAAAACATTAATCCAGTTTCTAGGTTTTAAGGTATGAGAACAATGTTGTAAATATTAGATTTTCTGCGAAAGAAATTATCATATCATATTTTTAACGAAATAAAATTGCGCCTTGAACTTGTGCAAAGCTCATATCGTTGTAGATATCATTATACCCAATAGGTTTGTAAGGTAATATGAAATGTAATTGTTGTATTTTCTATCATAACATGGCTTGGACTAGGTTTGAATGCATCTAGTCAACACTGACAGACTTTAACGTAGCTTAATCTGAATAATATAATATTATAAACGGGTTCTGTATGTGCTTGAGTGATTAGGGCAAAATTATATTTCTGTAAAATAGTTATTTATAAAACTAAAATATAAGCGATGCGCAAAATCGACCACAATTCATAATTTTGCTTGGATGTGGCGAGCCTTTATCGATTTTGCACATTACTAACATAATGTTAATTAGCTAGTATTATCTAACAATATTTCTGAAAAAATCGTTCATAAAATATAATATTATCTAAGAATATTTGTATCTTGTTTTATTTTACACGTTTTAAATTACTAAGTATGTTGCCAAGTAACATTACGAGTTTGTCCACATGAGCGATCACTGGCGAGGCGCGCGTGTGGCGTGTTCGCTCGCGCACGCATCGCGCCCTTCAAGGCAAACGGAATTAGGCAAAGCAGCCCTCCAAGCATGACTCTCATTAAGTCTCAAAAGAAACGCTCCCAGCCCCGCGGGCACTCTTTATGAAAGCCGTCGGTGCCCTGAGAAAACACAACCTTTTAATGTTGTTAATTAATTAATTAATAATTGTTAATTAATTATACGGTGGGCGCGTTTAATTTCCGATTCTAATGGTGGTATACCACAATATTAATTCCGGCCCACTCGTTTTTATTACCTATCAGGGTACTAACAAAGGGGTTGTACACTGTGTTCGGGACGCTTTGTTTATGGGAATATTTGCATAAAATCGTGTAGCGTGTCATTTTTTCGTCGACGCGTAGGCATGGGAATAGGTCTGGTAAACAATGTAGTGGGCACGCTTTGTGAGCGTATTTCAAAATTGAATTGTGCCGGTCGCGGCGCCGGCTGATTTGATGAACGGCATTTATGTGCATGTATTGTGCTGTTCGAACGTCCGTGTTGCCGACAACGTGCGTACTTCTGTGGAAACTGCATTATATATGTAGATCTAAGCGTGCTAATCTGAGTATGACTGCTCTGACGAAATTGTATGGGGATTCCGAATAGATTCGTGTACAATACGCATATGCCTATTGTAATAATATCGATGGTCGCTATTAACAATTTCGGTTTCGCAAAAAGACTACTGTTTAGTAGAGCAGTTCAAAGTTTGTTTCGGCAATTCTATATTTTGTCTATGTCAGTACATAGCAAACTACATAAACAATCAGTGCAGAACATGACAGTCTTATAATTTTTTTATCGCCAAAACAAACTGAACTGCTCTACTGAACAGTCGTCTTTTTGCGGAACCGACATTATTAGTAGGGACCATCGATATTATTGTGCAACTTGCAACCGTATGTCTGTGTATTGAGGTGTGAAATTTGACCCAGGAAATTAATAAGTAATGTGTTTAGTTATTTTTTTTTTTTATAAACTCATTGATCACCAGAAAAAAAGCTTGGGAGACGTTAATTGTCCAGCACTGATATATGAGATAGAAGTATCAAAAATCATTATTTTACAAAATTAAGTAGATTTTTTTTTGTATTTTTAACTCACAACCATTCCACAACATAAAATTCATAAGGTATTTTTTCTTATACTACGGCTCTCTTTCTCTCCCTCTCTCTCTCGCGCACCGCTTGACGTATCGCTGTACAGCAGAGATCGCGCGAAGTGTAGTTTGCAATATCGCGACAATGTAAGTCGTATGCAGGAGATATTAAATTAGTATTATAAGTGTGTGGTTAAACATAGGTTTTCTATATTCCTTTACTCGCATAGTCCAAAGGGACGGCCATGCCACACGACCGGGGAGAGATAAGGTGCAGGGACCACGGCTTTTCGTACGGGGATGTCACACCACCAACAACAAAGCAACGAAAGTTATTTCCAGCCCACTTCAGGAAGACAGCTTCTTCGTATAGTTGTCGAGTTTTAGCATGACATTAGTGGTTATTAACCCACCTACATTTTTAAAGTCCGTTAACGTCCTGAATCAATATCTATCGAGTCTCATGATCATCAAAATGTTCCAATAACGAAAAACCATATTTGTTGGGTTATTTTTGGTTTATTATTTGGGTTCCTACGGATAGATAATAGGGAAAGGGAAATGGCTGCTATTGCCATACGAAAACGTGACGACTATAGTGCAGAAGCAGACAATAGGAAAGTTATTACAAACGTACCTGTGTGGGTATTCAAACCTAGTTTCATGAAAAACTTAATCTTTGACAGCGACGAAACAGTGTATCGACGAATGCTGTAGCTTCAACTGACGAGGCAGCCATTTTCCTGACACACAGGCCAATATTTACCTATCTTTCGCTCATATGGTTATTCAAAAAATTCTACCGAAAAATCCTCCGTGTATTTTTGATGGAATTCAAAATGGCAGCGTTGTTTGAACCGACGGATTGCAGCGGCACAACATGGAATTTCAATTTAACATCACCTGCATTGGATTAGGGGTTAGCAGTATTCAAATGCTCCCGGCTACCTATGTGGGTATAGCCTCTTGTTTCGAAGCTCTTTCAACACATTTTGGAATATACTTTGTTATCAATGTTAAAGTGTTTTTGTATGTAAAGGGCAAATGGAGTGAGTAGGATTTTTTTCTGAACTGCATGTGTCAGGCTCTGGTGAAAACATTGATTTGACAGAAAACTGTCTTTTTATGTGCAAAAATATTTATTTTAATTTTACAGTTCTTATTGGTAAAGTCTACATGTCCTTGGAAAGCTTTTAGATTCACGAAAAAATTGAACAGCACGAAATAAACAGATTGTCCCAAAATTACTAGTTACAAATTGCAAAAAATACTAACAGTCATTTTTTACTTAAACTGCACACACAATTGTACAGAAATAACAAACGTAGGTAACATTCTTGGATTACCCGACCGAATCCTGCCTCGCTAAAATGTTTGCAAAACATATCGTAAAGTTATGCGAAAGTGGCGAAATCTGAGTGAAGCAATGTGTTATGGTTTCCAGATATGAAATATGATAGGGAAAAGGTTTTAAAAGAAGACTTGGAAAATTTTGGATTCTACGATACTTGGTAACATACTTAGTAATGTTACCAAGTTAAAGTTGTTAATTGTCATTTTCGAATCTATAAATACAGGGTGTTACAGAAAGGGTATATCAATACAAACAGGTTGAAGAGTGTATCTGGTCTAGAATCTCTGTACAAAATTTCAGCTCAAAAGCAGTAACTTTGAAAATGCTTAATATTTTTATTTTGATAGTTTATTAAATTGAAATCATAAAAAACGTGTCACCGCACTACGAGGGTCATTATCCATTATCTGTAGTGTGTCTGTGCGCCTAGTACACGCACATCACGCCGCCGCGCGCCAGTGCAGCGCCGTGATGTCGAAATAAAAAAATATTAGGCATTTTCAAAGTTAATGCTTTTGAGCTGAAATTTTGTACAGAGATTCTAGACCAGATACACTCTTCAACCCGTTTGTATTGATATACCCTTTCTGTAACACCCTGTATATATGTATAGAATCTATATTTATAGTTTCGAAAATGGCAATTATATAGGGTGGCGGGGATCTCAAGGTGGAAAAAGAAACCATGGATTCAGCACAACATGATTCTGACCCCTGAATAGATTTTTTTTTGTCGGTTGTCAAAAATCAGCGGTTTGATAGAAAAGTGCAATACCTACGATGTGCCAATAATACAGGGGTATTATCGAAAATTATTTTCTGCCTATCACCTAGGATAAATACATATACAATAAGTATACTTTACTAAAAAGTATTATTTCTATGAGCCCTATAATCTCATCATAACTTTTGTCATTATAGAAGAATTTGAGAAAACTTTTAAAAAGTTTGGTAACACTTAATTTGTACAGGCGTGCTTAGAAGTCAAACTTTCGGCACCAAATTAACTGTTTAGTATTGATTTATTTCGGTCTGATCCTCTGAGCCCCCCTTCCACAAAATCCCCTGCTAGTTCGTCTTCTGTTATAAACTTAGTCTTATCCACTTTATGCTAGGTTACTCTTTTTGACAGGTAAGTACAGTCAAGAGAAAATAAACGTTTCATGTCTTACTTATTGAACTAGACATCACAGTTTCATAACAGTAGCTCAACTTAGCTGTATTCTCTAAATAATTTAGCGGCGCTTGATTGAGGCTTCTGAAGGTCACACATTCAGTCTGGCATCAGAATTTCTATCTATTTGTAATGTCAAAAGACAAGCAGTATTTTAGAGTTTTAGAGCGCGCAGTGCGGCCGGTTGCGAAGAATCTAGAGCATTCGTTGCTTCGTTTCTCGCAAGGTGACTCGCTAGGCTCTAGGCGCTAAACAAGTCACCTGTCAGTGCGTATGTAGCCTTAGTGTTAAGAGAACGAAGGCTGCTAAGTTTTCTTTTGCAGGTGCAATTTCTACTACTGTAGGCCTGTGTCCCAGCAGTGGGATCATTATAGGCTGATTATGTATGTTATGTATGTATGTTGTCAGTAAATGTGTAGACGCTCGGCTTAATCAACAAGATGGTGTAATTTTGTACTATTGTAATACTGATATAATTACCTACCTTCGGAAACAAGTAGAAAGATGTAACTCTAACCTGCTAAACTGTAGTAAGTATAAAGGCAGCAGGATGTGGACGTGGAGTTATGTCGCAAACTATGCTCCACCTCTTATCCTGGACTCTGTGTCAAAGACATAGGCAGTCCAAGTGACTTCTGCGCTACCACCGACGACGCCGTGGCAGTGATGAAGTTTGGGCCAACAAGATCTGAAATACAGTCGTAGCAGCGACACGAAGAAGAAGTTCCTGTCTAAGAAAACAATTTCGTGTTTGTGTTATGGCCATACCATAACATGCGTTAAAGGGTTAAGTAAAATTGAAATATACCAAGACCTAAGTGTAGTCTACGACATTTTTTCTATATCTATGATTTAAAATTAAAAAATAAAATAATTCAGTTAGGCAGATGAAAATTGATTAAAAGTAAGGCGCGGGCACGCACAAAAAAGAGAGTAGGCTTAATTTTAACACTACTTAAGATCCTAATTCAATTCAATTGTATAAAATTACACTTCAAAACCATATTCTGTAGACTCGCAATCTCGAGTCTGTAATAAAAGCGTTGGTAACGTCGCAATTTATTAGAAAACGAAGTTTTATGCCGCCATTTTTCAGCAATCATTCGCCTCACTGCACCCCATTGCGTATGATAGGTGATTCTTTGAGAAAGCACCGATACTCCGCCTACAGCTTAGCGGCACAAAGTATATAGAGTGAGAAGGTTGGGTCCATACAATGATTGAAAATGCACGAAAACATAGACACGCTTCACGTAACTTACACTAACGTAAGATTCAAAAGCGATTTTCCCCTGGTATTGATCGATATTTCATGGTGTTACAAACATAGTATTATCGAAACCATACTAGATATTATGAATTAGGTCTTTTCTCAAAGTTGCATTTTTTACTTCACGAGAAAAACGCATATGAATTTTGCGTAACTGTAAGGTATTTTATGCTCGTGACTGTACACACGGCTACACATCAAGCTATACATAACCAGTATAAGCTGACTTCTGATTGTACGAAAAACCTATACAATGCGAGTTCAGCGAAAACTGGAAATGTATAGCTTGATGTGTCGCCGTGTGTACAGCGAGAGCAAGCCTACTCGCGCCTGTCATTTGTTTGGAACCGCCGTAGGTACCAGGTACAGCCATTTTTTTTCCGCTGTGGAAATCCTCATGGACTTCCTTTATCTTGGGGGTGACAGAGGGGCATGCCGGACTCTTACCGGCTACAACCACCGTGGTGTTCCACCTCTACCTATGGCCGGGGGTGCGGGATTCGCATATGCATTCACCGCTCCCCCGACAGGCACCAGGTACAGCCTGATTCTGCGGCTCGGAATAACTGCGCAGTGACTCACCGCATGTTCCGAGCCACCATATACATAGTTTGAATCGGGCTTTACGCGTCTATGTGTGCGTGCGCCAGTTTCCACTTGTTGTATAGAGCCGGCCTTCTGTACTTATCTATTTTGTGATGACGATGCTAAAATTTATTGCAAAACCAGTTTATATGTTCACGAGAGATTGTAGGCGTATTGTGGATAATGTGGGATTAAACGTTTGAAGGTTAGGTGTAGGATGAAGTTAAATGTGGCGCAAAGCTACTGCAATTGCAATGAATATAATGTTCACGTTGCAATCGATTGTTTAACTGTTCGAGTTACGTGTCTTCTTTCAGGAATTGGATAAGATAAGATAATTTTTATTTGTTCAATTGGACGTTTTATAACAGTATATTCGATTATATTAGGTCTTAGTTCAGTAACTTTGTATTTGCTTATGTAGATGATCCAGTCCAACGGAATAAGCTTACAATATTATTTATTTGCTTTTGATTCAGCTGTTAATTAATGTTTATTTAATTGAAGTATATTTCGGAGAAAGCAATGCATACTAAGTGAAAACAAACATTCATATTACTGCGGGCTTCCAGAACAGTGCTCGAATTCTAGAATTTGAGACTTTGCGCAAAATAACTCTTAAATAAAATGGACGTTTTAAAAAGGTTTGTTCAAAAAGTGTTTACTATCAGGGAGTTTTTAATGTATTTACATACTACAACGAGTGCTGTGTAACTGACATTTGCTGTTCATGTGGTTTACTCGTGATACACACGAAATGGTTAAAAAACAGTTTTACAATGGGCCTTCAACAGCTTTTAAAATAATTAAGGAGTTGTTCATTTTTTATTATTATTTTTTTTTTAAATGGGCCTGATTTTGACCTCGATCTCTCCTGATGGAAAGCGATAGACGAGGTCTACGATAGAACGAGCGTGCCCAGAAGATGCCTGTCAAGTCTTGCTTTGAAGGTTACAGAAGAAAAAACGCCAGTGCGCTGACAAAATAAACTTAAACGAGGATTAATATACACTATTCTGATAGGTCTGACTAATAAAAAATAGCGTTATTCCCATAAATTCTGATAAATAATATCTAATATCCATATTTTTCAAATTTTTGGTCGGCATAAAAAAGTATTAAACAATCTGTGTTATGAGTTTGGTTTCCGCACTTCAAGTGGACCGTTGTGCGTGGACAATATTAATGGAAATGTATTCTGCTATTATAAATTGACCCACCAAAAAAAAAATTGCGCACTGGTTCAAAACTTTTCCTATGTGTGGTAGGGGGAACACATACGCTGTCAGAGAGTTCCATATTTTGGTCGTGCGCATAATGAATGCGGAGGAGAAGCGGAGTAAGACTGATAAAAATACTAGATACTAGAAAAGAGTTCTTGGTAAATTTAAGACTAGTATCCATTCTTAAAGAATAGTAGGCATTCGTTGCTGATTTATGATCTATCAAAAAACTATCTGATGAAAATGTTAACAAATGAATCAGAAAATGCAACTGTGAATGACTATTTGTAGCGGCACTTACAAATTGCGTGCTTTGTTTTGATTACTCAAACCCGAAAATGTAATATTGTATCAGCATAAAGGTGCTTTTCATTTGATTATTGAGTTAATTTTTACTTAGATTTCAATTATGTTATCCAAACAGTAACTAATTGCTGTAAAAAAAATGATGAGGCATGAAGTTAAAACCTTCTAAAAACAGACGAATGTGTTACTAATTCTCTTACGGTGAGTGATTAATTGAAACAGTGAGTGATTGTGTATGTACGAATTTACATTTCAATGATACTTTTCGAACAGACTTTAGTTACGACATCGGCTACGCCGTAGCAATGTAGCGTATGCTACGCTGCTACACATAGCTGCACATAATGTAAAATAGTAGAACTTTATAATCTCCTGCATTTAGGTACATACATTAAAATTTAGTTGATCCAGTCACAAATTATGTTCTCAAAAATGTACTGGCTCTCGTTGTCAGTTTGTCACTCGTAATGGCCGTGTGTATCATGTGTTAATGGCGTGCCATTTGTGCGAAATTACGGTTTATGGCTTACATACTTTTTACTCGTTTAAAGTCCTCCGTCCGTTATATTTATAAAGTACGGGATTAAATGACCATAAGTTTTTGTTGACTCATCTATTTATACAGACTTAGCATGAAAATGATTTAGGTAATTTCATGCATGTAAATAATAATAATAATAAGGTGCGAGCCTTCAACGGTTGGGTCATGCCGGTTTTGATGTACTCTTTCGGCATACTCAAATGGACTCAAACCGAACTCGGCGCCCTGGATAGAAGGGTCCGCACACTGCTGACTGCAAATCGGATGCATCACCCACGATCATCGGTGATGAGACTGTATATCCCGCGGAAGTGTGGGGGTCGAGGCTTTTTAAATGCAAAGACCCTCCACAACCGCGAGGTGTGCAGTCTCAGGGAATATTTTTTAAAAGCTGAAGTGGGTATGCACCGTGATGTGGTCGCAGTGGACAAAGGGCTCACCCCGCTGTCCATGGCTAAAGAGAACTGGCGCAAACCTGTAGTACTTACTACCGATGACCGCAGGAAGGTACGGCAAAGCAAGGAGCTTCACGGGCGCTTTTATCGGGCTCTTCATGAGCGCAGTGTAGATTTCTTAGCGTCCGTATCCTGGTTACGTTTTGGTGATCTTTTCGGAGAAACCGAAGGTTTCGTCTGTGCAATTATGGACGAAGTTGTCTTGACGAATAACTACCGGAGACATATTATGAAGGACGGGACGGTTGACGTGTGTCGGGCATGCCACCGTCCGGGTGAGTCTATCAGACATATTATCTCTGGTTGTTCTCGTCTGGCTAACGGCGAGTACTTGCACAGGCATAACCAAGTAGCCAGGATTATTCACCAGCAACTTGCTTTGAAATATAAACTTGTGGATTCTGAGGTACCGTATTACAAGTATGTGCCCGACTCAGTTCTTGAAAATGACCATGCCACGCTGTATTGGGATCGGTCTATCATTACTGACAGGACTATTGTCGCCAATAAGCCTGATATAGTGGTGATAGATCGATTAGCGCGCCGCACAATGATTGTCGATGTTACCATTCCACATGACGGGAACCTCGTGAAAGCTGAGAAAGAGAAACAAATTAAATATCTTGACTTAGCACACGAGGCTGTTGACATGTGGAATGTGAGCTCGGCTATCATTGTGCCGATTGTCGTATCGGCCAATGGGCTTATGGCCCAAAGCCTCGATCAACATCTGTCGAGGCTCTCGTTAGGCGGTTGGATCAAGGGCCTGATTCAGAAGGCAGTACTCCTTGATACGGCTCGTATTGTGAGGAGGTTCCTGTCTCTGGAGCCCTAACCACCGGTAGCTTGGACCCTGCTCCCGACACCGGCGGAATACTATTTTTTATATTTTTAAATGTTTTTTATACTTATTTTTTATTTTAAGAAATATTTAAAAATGTAAATTAATATGTACATAAATAAATAAACGAAATAATAATATAAAGCAGGTAGATATAATTACATTTTATGAGGAATTGGGAGTCCTACTATGGTGGATACGTAAAAAATAAATCTATATTACTGACGAAGACCGCAGGGGAACTGGGCGAATAAGAAAGTGACAGAGTACTTCCACATGCGAAAAAAAAAGAGTGCGCACCAATGCGCTGGAACCACGAAAATAAAACAACGTAAGCGCCAAACCAAATAAAAATTGTTTAAAATTAAATTAAGCTGTGTATCAAACATATTTTCAGCCAGTTTTTTATTTACCTATTACGCACATTTTGAATGCAATTTTGAAATGAAATTACTTAGGATTTTAGAATTACAGAAAAGAATATAAAAAACTAGAGGTCTTTTCGCAATTAAATTCTATCGGGGATATTTAACCAATTGCGTTTTCCTTCAGTCAGAGTATTAATCAAATAGTCAATATACATATAACCAAAAATTAAATCAATATCCATACATATGTATAAATTTCAAAGTCCTGACTGACTGATATATCGACGCACAGCCTAAACCGCTGGTCCTAGAGACATGAAATTTCGAGGGTGTGTTCTTTGTGAAGAGTAGGTATCCAGTAAGAAAGGGTTTTTTGAAATTCCACCCCTAATAGGGTGAATGGGGGGAGGGTGACATTTCCCGCGGACGAAGTCGCGGGCAGAAGCTTGTAGTGAAATGAAAAACCCCAATTTATTTTGGTATCGCCTTAAACGCCCGCCTGACCATTTCCCAACACGGCTGAGGTCAGTTTCTATATCTACATATATTATTTAACAAATTCGCTTTTCGTGTCTGTCTGTATGACTGCGATGTTCTTCAAAACAACAAAATTAATTTTGATGCGGTTTTCACCGTCAATTCCAAAAATTATTCCGGAAAGTTTATATGATTCATTTTAAATTAAACTTACACATGATTAAGAAAACTCGATGTTTTGTTAAGTCGTAAAAAACGTGCGAAGCCAGTGTGGGTCAGTACTCTAGTATGAAGACATAAATGCAGACGATCATACACACAATGAAATATCTAAATTAATTCTCCTTTTCACTATTTACATTCACATCAAACCCAACTATTTAGCAACTAAATACGATTAATTTCAAATTAAAGTAAGTTAAAATTGGTTCGTCTGAAACAAGCTGAAGTTAAAAGCGAATACAAAAGAGCAGGAAAGATCTTGTTAAACAAGAACTCTTAAAAGGGGAATCAGCGAAAAAGTTAAAATTAAAACTCATTCGTGAGGCAATAACTGTAAAGCTACGTCCTCTGAATACTGAACTAAGTAAAGAGGTGGAGTTTTGGACTCGTTTAGCAATCAGTAAATTGTGGCAATTTAAAGGATTGTCTGAGTGACTGGTGTCTGTTTGTAGTAGTTAGTATAGTTCGGAAAAGGTAGAAATTTCGCGTTCCTAAGCGAAGAATGAAGTTAGTATTGAATGAAGTTAGTTATAAAATCAAATCAAAATTAATTTAAATTAAATTAAACCAAAAATTAAATTAAATAAGAATTTAATTAAAATCATCTTATGCATACTAAAATCATTTATAATCATTAAAACCCCTCCCAATCGCCAGGCCCCGAGTACACAGGTGCGTGCGCATCCAGTGCCCAACGATTGGACTGTATTTTGTGATTGGACTGTCAAATTTGTCCCTAATGTCATCAGGATGACGTTGGTACTCCCCCTTACCCTACTCATTACTGATGATTATACAGGTTCAAATGAAATTAGCTAGCGAAACTACGCAGAAGTGATCGGTATCGATATTTAAACCAGACAAAACAAAAAACAAAAAATGTTTTTTTTTTTTATGGGGACAGCCGCTTCCCAAAAAAAAAAAAATGTTAGTGTGCTATAAAGGCTATCTATGTAGCCTAACCTTATATAGTGCAGGCTAACTGTAATTTACCGCGGGTTCTATTCGAACTTTCAAGCAAGCTTGGAAGGGGGTGTTAAATATTTTATTAGGTTTTTTGTTTAGATAAGCCAGTGCTAGTTTAGATGGGAATATGAAACGTTGTTCTATCAATAGAAATTTAAAGAATTCCTATCGGTGTTCAATTTCTTTAAGGAGTTCTTCAAACTCCTCACAGTATTTACTTGAAGTATGGGCTGAGAAAAGTTTTTATTTGTTTAATAGTGTTTAGATACCGACACCCATTACTTCCGAGAAGTTTACAAAAAAAAAAAAAAAAACTAGGATGATTCTGTTTAGCAACACTACAAATTTTTTATCGTTTTTTCCTACCTTAGTCTCATTCGATACCGTAGGCGTTAGGTATAACCACAAAAGTGATTCGCCGTTCTCAATTTGCACTAAAACGCGCCTATTCTCCTTTATGTCATAAGAAAATATACGGAGAGGAAAAATTGATGAGTTTTCAATGTCTATTACATATAAACGAAGATCGATCAATCTCTGCTTCATTCCAGCCGTGACACATTTTTAAGGAAGTTCATTTTGAGTTTAAGACAATCTGTTACACTTACACTTGACTGCTTAAGTTATTTTTAAGCGGCCATTTTATAATAACGAAACTCGGGATTAACGTTTATTATTAATATCAACTGTTTAAAATGCATTTACTGAGAGCAATCATAATGATGATCATTTATTTTGCAAAAGGTATTGGTACAGTGGCGCCGATTCTCTTGTTCACAAACTAAACTAAATTTAAGTTCAGTGCATCTTTTTCTTTCTATTTCATTAAGAAAAGGACAGAAGATAAATATTAGTTTAGTCCTGTCAAATTAAGATACTCCATAGACAATTTAGACGTGATTAAAAAATTGGCTATTAAAAATATGTCAATTTACGTCAGGCACGGACTAATTTGACAGGTCTAAACTAATATTTATCTTCTGTCCTTTTCTTAATGAAATAGAAAGAAAAAGATGCACTGAAATTAAATTTAGTTTAGTTTGTGAACAAGGGAATCGGCGCCATTGTTGGTCTTAAAGTTAAGTGACTACGCATAAGTAAGTTAAGTAATTAATCTTACTAATGCGTAGTCAGACATTTGACGTGCAGCAAAATCCTACTATCCTACTTCCTAGTATCCTACTAATCCTACTAATATTATAAACGCGAAAGTTTGTGAGGATAGATGGATGGATGTTTGTTACTCTTTCACGCAAAAAATACTTAACAAATTTGGATGAAATTTGGCACACAGTTAGTTTATAACCAGGATTAAAACTTTTTGTCCCGATATTCGCACGGGATTGAAACTTATACGGGTAAAACCGCGGGGCGCTGCTTGTATTACAATCTATTTCATGGTAGAGTATAATCATGTCAAATAACAAGAAAGAAAATTTGTTTATTCAGCACATAAAAGACGCACATTATAAAAAGAACAGAAATTAATTTAGATAAATTAGCCAAAAGCCTCGTATTCGACAGTAAAATACTAAAATAAACATACATTCAAAATCATTTATCAAAGTCATTTGAATTGTTCTTAAACTTCCTGAAAATGCCAAACTCTTTTTTCCACTTTTGTGTTCGTTGGATCCACTATGCCTACAAATTGGTTCCCTAGGTAACTGAAACCCTGTTAATCTGTTCAGGAAGAAACTTAGCTCCAGGCCTTGGCCAAGTCCTCAAATGATGTCTTTGTAAGAAAATATCTTAGTAAACAAAGGTACCTCCTGTTGCTAACCCTTTTAAAACAAGTAAAGGGCCTAGTAAACATTTCCAGGATTAAGTTACATTGAACTCGAGAAATATTGTTTTACAAGAAAGTATTTTCAAGGGGTAGATTGTTTTTGAAACGGAATTCTAAAAAGTGTAACAATGAAAAGCATTCCCGAAAAGTCCTCAAAAGTTCAACGACAGCTGCTTCGTATTACCAAATTCGATCTCTTTCATTTCGGGTCAAGTAATTTGTTCTAGCTAAAGATTTCTGTCGTGTGACCATACAAAAGGGAGAAAAAGGATAAGATGACTACTCAAACGGGAGAATGATGGAGAAAAACGATTCGTCATCTGCCTAGCCTTTTCCCAACTATGTTGGGGTCGGCTTCCAGTCTAACCGGATGCAGTTAAATACCAGTATTTTACATGGGCCGACTGCCTATCTGACCTCTACAACCCACTTACTGGGTAATACGATACCCCTTGGTAAAACTGGTTATCAGGCTTTCGGGCTTTTGACTACCCGTAACGACTGTCAAAGATCCACGAATGACAGCCGGGACCAACGGCTTAACGTGCTTTCCAAGAACGATTACCCATAGTAACATGAGACCATGCGGGCTGAAGAAGTAGACGTACTAGTAAACTTCTTCACAGTGATAATGAGATTTGATTGAAATGTTAAACTTTTCATGTTGATCTCTAAAGAGATCAGCCGAAGTAAGTGAGCTGTCATTCCATCTGCAGTGCTATTCTGTAAAAATGTTAGCGTGAACACTTAGGTGAAGTGAGACATCAATAGTGTCAATCGTGTCAATCCCTAGCATATGGTGGAATGACGACTCACTTCAAGCTCACTTCACCTAAACTTTCACGGTGAGATTTTACAGAATACACTGGCTGATGCTAGGGATTGGTACTAAGGACGGCTCACTTCACGTAAGTTTTCACGGTTAGATTTTTACAGACGAGACCGGCAGTTACATAAGGATATCGCCAATTGTTCGAATGTTATAAGTGCCCATTTGAATAGGCATCCAGTTTCCATCAAGTGGACTCGTGCCTGTAGTCGTTTCTAAATTTTCCAAAGATGTAAACAACAATAGTCTAGTTATTTCGGAGATTTAGAGTGACGATTGTTTTAATGGGTATAAAACCGTAGTCGCCCGTCGTTGTTTTTTGTTATGTTTTTTTCTGGGGTACAATAAAGTATATGTATATTAATAAATAAAACTATTTAAACCGATGAACGAGAGTGTGGTCTAAGCTCTTCTTTAATAAAACCGTCAAAAGTAACTAACATCACTTAGCAAAAACAAATAATGCATAGTATTCTTGACTAGAGCTAAACTTACTGGAACTTAATTAAGTCTGCAGTCAAGCACAGTATTATGAAACTTACAGGTGTAGTTACTACTTAACTACTTCGCAAGAAACTCGCGAAAACCTAAAGTAGTAGGTAATACCGGATAAAATTAGTTCACAACTTTTGTAGCTTTATTTCAATAACTTAGTTTTCTGTTACAGCATTATACTTTTGAGTCTAAATAAAGCTATTTGGGACTTAAGAGTCTTTGGTCAACTGGACCCTCTCAAAATGGCCCCACGGGATCACTCAACCCAATCACATTTTGAATATGTCGACTTGACCCACTGCCCATTTTCATCATTAGTACAGTCACGGAGTAAAGCCGAATCTTTTAGTTTTATTTCTTTGACTTAAAATATACTAATATCTATTAAGCTATTAGGGTTTATAAACCAAATGTTAATAAAATGATACCCTTATTTTATTTACATCTACGGATGGGTAAATAGACTGTCTTATATGAACAAAAAAATTAAAATAAAAGCCGTATAGTACGAGTATAACGGGCTAGCATCCGCAACTCCACGTCCAAGAGCGTATTTTGCTAGCCGACAGAATGGGTAGTCCAATGATGTGGAAATGGATGAACACTCATCGTGCGTCATTCCAGTATTTAAAATAAGTTCTTTTTATTGTATTTTTTGTGTAGGTATGTGTTTTCATGTATGTATGTATGTTTTGTATATAAAATTGTAATTTGTGTGTTGTTTTATAGACTTGTGGTCTGAAATTATTATATTTCCTTTATTTCATTATATACATATAAATTATATTTTTAAATATTAGAATATAAAAAAAAAACCCAACAAGAGCCTCCTTAGGTGTTGGTCGAGGCTCTTGGCTATCAAACCATTGGCTGTAACGACTATCGGCACAATGATCGCTGAGTCCACATCCCACATGTCGACAACCTCGCGAACCAAGTCAAGATACTTAATTTGCATATTATCTCCGGGTGTTCTCGTCTAGCTAACGGAGAATACTTGCATAGACACAACCTTGTAACCAGGATAATCCATCAGCAGCTTGCTTTGAAATACAACCTTGTGGAATCGGAGGTGCCGTACTATAGGTATGTGCCCGACCCAGTTCTCGAAAATGGTAATATCACATTGTACTGGGATCGATCCATCATCACTGACAGGACTATTGTTGCCAATAAGCCTGATATAGTGGTGGTGGATCGATCAGAGCGGCGCGCAATGATTGTTGACATAACTGTCCCGCATGATGAGAACCTCGTGAAAACTGAGAAAGATAAACAAATTATTATATTATTATTATTATTTGCGTACGGTAATGACAGTATAATGTAGATTATTTGTTTGTAGTTTCCATCAAAATCGGCCCAAAGACACCTTTGAGTAGTTTTCTTATAAAATAGGACTTAGACTTTCACCCACACTTGAAAAAATCACTCTGTATATTAATTTTCGCTACTCAATATAATACTTCTTGAAAAAAAGCTCAATTTTTAGTAGATTTAGCGCTTAGTCCGCTACTCGCAGTCTTCCGTAGTAAGATTATTGAGCTCGCCAAGCCAACGGTAAGCCAATATCGGTTCCTGAGTAAGCTTGTTCTTCCGCCGCTGTGCTATTTCGTGCCGTATTTTTCTCTAGGAAAAGTTAAAGCGTGACTGCGTGACCGATATTTTATTTGGTAAGAAAAAGGATTTTGAGGTGGCGTTGGTATTAAATTGTATTGCTGGACTTTTTTTTTAACTTAGTTTTGAACTGCCAAAGTAGTAGGTACACTATTTTTATCTTACGAAGCGAAGAGCGCTTTACTTGTGGTTACCAAGTTTAAAAACACACTGTGAACGTGTGTGTATGCGCAGGAGCTCTCGATGCCGTTTGAGACTCAAACTCAAAGCATTTATTTCAGTTAAACCAATTACAGGTACTTTTGAATATTCAAGGGGTCGGTCAGTCAGAAAGATGAAGCTAGTTGCCCATTCCAAAGCGTAGGTACCTATGGAGAAGAACGGGCAAGAAACTCCATGGACACTCTTTCAAATCAAAATAATATGGTTACAAAGTTTTGGTTAACTATGCAGAACGTTAAAAGCGTCCATAATGAAAAGATGCGAAAAAATAACAATTCAAATAGTAAAATAAAATAACCCATGGCAGCAAAGAGATGACCAGTCTCTACTGACGGCGCCCGTTCACGAACATGACGCATGAGATACGGGCGAAGTCGGAAGCAGTGTGTGCGTGTGTGTGTTATGTGCTGATGCTACTCGTCTTCATGCACAGATTCACAGCGACGTGTGTGTATAGTATAGTTTCATACAACTCTGTATGACCCTTCAAGGATTACACGCGTAATGTTTTATTATGTCTTATTAACACCTACTAACCTTATCGCAGGTCAGTCCAAGTTGGACGACATTGACTTCTACTTCGTTGTAACATCCTCATTTGTTATCTTCAGGTTGCTGCCACCACCATAACTATCACTTTGATTCAGCTGCATACACCCGAAGAATTAAATCGCTAGATTTGCCAATACTGTACGTAGTCACGCGTACAAATGCCCATACTGAAAATCAAGCTGAGACAATTAAGTCATGTCACTGCGCATTGTGTGTCAGAGGTGTCAAAACAAAATAGGAACGCGACTATCTTTTGTCACGGTAAGGCGAATCTAACAATTTAAATCTTTGCATACACCATATCTTTGCGTTCAGCCGTCCATTACCGCAGTAACGTAACAACATTACCGTTCCTCCGCATTCATTTCAAAACTTCCCAAAAGTCACGTACAGTTAAAGTATAAAAGGCATGAATACATTTACGGTTTGCCAGCCCATAAAGATTCTTAGTGAGCTTGTTAAAAAGTTCCTACACAGACGGGATGCACAAAGTGTCCATGATGTTAAGGGACTCTCGATTTATGGGGCAACTTGCTCCGTTATGGCGAAGCAATAAATAAACTACGCTCCCATGTCGCTTGTACAATTTATTTGATGTTATTAATACAGAAATATTCTGTTCGGTATATAAATCAAGTTTGGTAGATAATTTGAGAGGGAAGGATACAAAAAGCCACATTTTTTGGCGTGATTGTCAACGATTTATTGTTGCCCTAGAATTATTGGAAATATGCGTCAGATTTTCCTCCATTGTTTATTATTTAAGAACCGACGATTATAACTTATCCTCCCAAAATAACTTTGTAATTTCAAATGGATAATCTCCTGCTAATAATTTTACGTAGCTGAAAATATATATGAAAAAAAAAACACTTATTTTATTTATTTATTTACAAGGCAATAACAACAAGTAGGTAATAATCACAGTTTATGACTATATTCATATTATAGGTTTCGAACAAGGCCAATTACATTAATTAAAAACGTTCAAAATCAAGTAACAATCTCATCTCGGCGACAATCAATATCAAAACATGTCAAAAATGTAGGTAAATTAGAGGTATTTTTGGTAATTTCCCCTCTGATTACCACCCAAAGTGTAATCGCACAATACGACTGGCCACAACAACAATAATGATAAAAACTACAGTAAAAAGCTTAGTTCACAAAATTACAGCTACAAGGACACACTTCTAGTTTATGTAGGCAGGGAGTGCATAATTAGCCCATAAGCATCCCTCTGCCGGGACACAGGCCTCCTCTTTGTGAGAGAAAAATGGGCCGTAATCCACCACGCGAGCCCAGTACGTTGTCGGGGGAGGAGACCAATACAATCATACTATCGATAGTTAATCTGCTTATGAATGCAGGTACAGCAGGTACATCAATAAAACTACAGAATGACTGAAACATTTTTACCCGTTACAACGAATTCAGCTGAATTCCGTTTATGCAGTTGAATAAAATAAAACAAACAAAAGTTTATTATCACATAAAGTTCTGTATCAACATGTGAAAGGTTTCCGTTGAATATGTATGAATTACACGTTTTAACATCACATATTTTATTCTAGGAAACAAAGTTATATGGCTAGTAGGTTCATTTATTTGTGGAGTTTAAAGCCAGAGGTGTTTAGGATGGGTGATTTATATTTACACACCAGATTCTGCCAACGGGTTCGACCCCCGTGGATGTCGGTTTCATGGGTTTTAATTTTTTTGCGCGGAACCCTTTTTTTTTAAGTGAAAACTTCTTTAAATGCCCAACGCGCGTTAGGCATTTTTTGAGATGGGAAAACACTATTGAGCTCGAGCCACTGTTACCGTAATCGACACCGCTTCGGATGTGTTCGGCTGTTCTCGGGATGTACTCGGTTTTAATGTATATCCGATATGTCAGTGAGTGATGGCAAAGTATTCTGTTTGTGTTTTGTTTTCACTTCTGTCGGCACTCCCGGAGTGCCACTGTTTTTTAATAAAGTTATTTACTCCTTATAACATCAGCTATTTGCCAGTGAAAGTCCCGTCAAGATAGGTCCAGCCATTTCGAGGATTAGCCGAAACAAACAGAAAGACAGAAAGACAAAAAATTGTTATAAGTACCGTAAACCTACGAGTATATGCTTAGTAAAAAGGTGTTATTTTGACATTACAAACAGACACTTCAATTTTGTTTATATAATTATTGAACCATTTTGGTATTTGAATAAATTGACGCAGAGGCATTACCTGTGCATTGAGGCATTCTCTCCCAGACAATTTTTGGATTAATAACAAGTGCATCTAAAAAGGAAAAAGTTCTCCAAAGGTTTAGGCAAACATCTTATTTTTGTGTAAAATACAGTTTTCAGTCTGTCTGTGCAGTTGTAGGAGCCATCAATTCTAGGACATGCTGAGTCTCCTTTTTGTTTCCCCAATCAACGTGAAATAAAAACGAACATACACTCACTCTTTTTTATTTTGTTTCACTTACACGTCTGTCGAACATTTTCTGTACTCCAATTAAAGCCTGATGTTGGGCGGACATAAAACGAAAACTGTTGTAAATTCACGAATGTTTAACAAACGAAGTGATTTTTCATCGAATTTTATACTTGTTTTCAATATTTAGAGCAGATTTCCAGACACTATAAATTGTATATTATTCATATCCATACTAACATTATAAATTCGAAAGTAACTGTCTGTCTGTCTGTCTGTATGTTACCTTTTCACGCCTAAACCGCTGAACCGATTTAGATGAAATTTGGTATAGAGATAGCTTGAGTCCCGGGAAAGGACATAGGATACTTTTTATCCCGATATTCCCTTGGGATCGAAACTTATGGGGGTGAAACGGGGCACAGCTAGTATGTTATATGAGTAACATACAATTTATAGTACAGGTACTTAAAATTGTTGTAAATTAAAATAGATGAATTCTGAAAACAGTGTTATATACGACTCCCCAAAAAAGGGGTGTTATCCTTTTTCGGGGAGGCGTGTAAAATACGTCAGCTTCTTTGAACTTCGTTCCCTTTGAAGAAAATTGTCGTTTTTCTTTTTTTTTTGCTATTCTTTGTTGAATAATGACCTTTTATGAAGGTGGCTTGCTTTTTGATTGTTGGCGTTGTTGCACGATTTTCATTATCGTTAGGTAGATATGTCCTCATGTGCGACCTTTTGCAGATGGGATATTTTCTATCACGTCTTTTGTATAATGTCGCGTACATCTTCGTCGTATCTTACATATTTGGCGTTTGATTGTGAAATTATTATAGACATTATATTCAAATAATTAAATTTTTACTTAAAAATAAATATAAACATACTAGCCGATCCGTCAGACGTTGTCCTGTCCAAATTTCAATAATTCATACAAAATTCCCATAGAAAATGCACTTTCAGTTTTCCAGAATATTCCAATTTTACCGGCAACCTGAATCGGACTATTATCTAGATACGAGTACAAACATTTTAAAACAAAAAATAGACCAATCGGTCTAGCCGTTCTCAAGTGATGCGCTTACCAACGAACAGCAGGATAATTTGCATATCAGTAGCAATGGATTTCGTTTTGACAGTTCAATAATATTCATTGCGTTATTTGCGTTGTTGAGCAGACACATTTTTCGAACATATGGAGCAATGAATTAGAAATATGCTTCAAAATAATTCAAATTGAGAGTAATAGTGTGTTACGCAATTACGGTGCAGCATTTCTTTTATTTTTATTATTATAGAGGGTGTCAGGAACATGGATGAGCAAACTTTACCATGAATTCAGCACATGATTCTAGACCTCCCAACGTAGAAATTTTACGTTATTTATAAAAAAACCGGTCAAGTGCGAGTCGAACTCGCGCACCGAGGGTTTCGTACAAATATGTAGGTATGTAAATAGGTTATCACGGGAGTGTCTCGAATATTTTTCCTGATTTTTCCGATTATGTTCTATATTTCCCCCAAAATGAGTCCCCAAAACTTATAATTACAATATTTATTTCTTTGAAAGTAAAATTGGAAATAATTTATTACTTATGTATTAAACTTTAACCATATTTGTAAGTTCCGTTACGTTTTTCCTTTTGAGGTACGAAACCCTAAAAATACCGTAAATTAAGAAAGATAATATTTATCTACTATTGATTTAGAGACAAATCTATGTACTCATATAATAATACGTACGTATAACAGTGTAAGCAGTTAGTTAATGTACAGCTACATTCACCAAAATAATTAGGTAACATTACTGAAGTTCATAACTAAAGCACTGAATATTGCTCTAACGAAAAGCTAAACTGGGTTGAGGGACAACCTTAACTTTTGTCCCCATATATCGACATAGGTTGCGGTTAGTTTACCAACTGCAAATAACTTTGTGATTACCAAAACTGTTTTTTTTTATAATGTAACTACTAATTTATGGTTTTCGGATTTTTTCCTTTACTTGTGCTACATTAAATTGTGTCTTGCCAAATTTCATGATTCTAGGTCAACGGGAAGTACCCTATAGGTTTTGATTCCCTTGCGAGTGTCAAATGTGCGGAATAAACGGAACATAAACGCCCGTATCTTTTGATTGTTTTGACTTAGAAATTTGATTTTTTCACTGCTTCAAGAGATTGCAGCTGAGTATTTGATATTAATTTCCTGAAAAAAAGGACGGACAGACAGACGGGCGGACAACGAAGTGATCTTATAAGGGTTCCGTTTGTCCTTTTGAGGTACCGAACCCTAAAAACAACTGTTTTATACAAAAGTGCAATACACGGTCAAAATGTACGAAATTGTAGTTTTTTTTTTAATAATCGGCGAAAAATAATAATGATTGCAGTTTTCGCGTCGATGTCCCTGACACCCTTTATAGATAACTTCTTTCTAAAACCTTTCTATTATGAATTAAGTTGCAGCTAAGTAAAAAAATAAAACAAAAAAAAAGAACTTCATTTAAAAAATGAAAAAGTTACAGATACTTAGAAGAGAAAACATGAAAATTACAACACGCAAAAGCGAAAAAAAATAAAAAAAATCCGCGACTTTTGAATCGACGCAACACAATTTTACGGTTATTTTATTTTTAAAGTCTTTCAGACAGCTGTAATTAAAAGCGAACTTATGCGGTGGAAACCTCATTAAAATGGGGGTTCTATAAAATGCGGTGTACCTTATACAAGATAGAATAAACCTGCATTGAATGAAGAGGTCTCGTAACGAATACCTGGTATATTCAGCGCGCCGCGGATTCTATGTAATTTTTGAATCCGGACGAGAAATGCGGGAATTTTATTACGTCAAAAGACCGTTGAGTGCGGGAGTTGGACAGTGGTCGGGCATTTTTTAGCAACTGTGTTTGCATAAATATCATTCATGCTTTTCAACCTGCGGCATTCAAGTTGTTTACTGAAAATGAGCATCGAGTTCTGAAATTCTGAATTCATACAAAAAGTATAAGGCAGTTAAGTAATTGGGTTATGGAGTATTATTCTCCATTGAAATAACAAAAACTGGCCTTGGAGGAACATCAAAAGGAAATTATCCAAACATCTTCAGGTACTTATTCATTTTTCGGTAAAATCAAAGAATGTTTACACAACATAACAGCACTTAGATAATAAAAAGTTCAAGAGAATACGAACATCAGCTAAGTACCTTTCGGCAGCGATTACGAAATACGAAGAAAGATAATAAAAAAATCCGTTATATTTTTGCACGACGGTAAAGAATATTTCGCGAATTGCTCGCGGAGGCATTTCGCGATTTCAAATTGTACGCATTATGTTTGCGAAAACGTAGCTATTTCGGTTATTACATTCCATCGTAAGCTGCTTTTCAGGAGCATGCCTTGCTGGCATATTGCAATATTTGAGAATCACCGAAAATATCTCATCATCCTTACGAAACAACACAAATTGGAATCGAATAAACAAGGGGTTCAGTAAGTAACGGGGTGTCTGAAATTTATTCTTCATTAAACATTCCGGCCATGTCTTGGGTTTTAATGAGAATCATTTCCATCAAAGTGATCGAGAAACGTTTTGCGTCAATGGGCTGAAATTGAAATGAAAATATGAGATCAGGATTAGATTTTGCGTTTGTGTTTGTTATAATTGTGTATTCGGGTGTGTTTAATTAGAGTGGAGAATTTTAATTTTAAAGGTCTTTATTCTTCTTCCGTCGTGTCTGATGAGAGTCGAGAAAGCTCTGTTACAAATTGGATTCCCTTGGGGTGATTTTACGTCATGATTATTACAACCTTAATTGAAATTAAAATTAATGGTCAGCGATGTTCGTATTATAGTTTTTATTTTATGATAAAATTGATAATATAAAATGAATAAATGATACGTATTTACGAAGTACATGATCATTTAAGGGTACTTATTCAAAATGAAATTATACCATTAATAAGCACTATTTATTTATTCAGAGTGCCAAATGTTTTTATCTTTCTAATTAAAGTCAACAAACAGATACGAATATTATGTTTGAGTTCAATAAACTAATGTATTTAAAGTATACCCTTAATTTTATACCCAAACTAGCGGCCCGCCCCAGCTTCGCACGGGTGCAATTTTTTTTTTCGAATTTCCAAAATTTTCTTTCATACAAACCTTGTCCCGGCAATACCGATCACAACAAAAAAAGAATTAGCGAAATCGGTCCAGCCGTTTTCATGTTATGTCGTGACAACGGAAAACGGGTTTCATTTTTATATATATAGATAATTTTAATTATTTAATCCGATTAAAGGTATTTAAAAACGATACGAGTTCTTTAAAATACAAGTCTCTTAGTGAATTATCGTAAAATTAAAAGATCTTTTCAAAATGTTTCATAGATATTTTCTTTACGCATTATTTATTTCACATTTTGATCTCTCAAAGGGCTTATTTGAAATTATATTTATCAAATTTTATTCTTAAAAGACGTAGTTAATATTTCACTAGTATTTTCTGAGACATAAGTGCATTAGATTTAAAACTTATTTTTCTTGAAATATTTCTAACAAAGCTATTTTATTTTTAGTACCGTATCTATAAACAGGCTATTTTTAAATCACAGTTGGTCTGTAGTACGTATCTCGGTAGGTGGCTACGTAGCGCAGAGTACTGTAAACCGGGGCTGTCTCCACGAGCGAGAGAATCGCGGCGATATTATCGTCGTGGCACGTATTTCTATACACTCTCTCACGGCGAGACTATCGCTGCGATTCTCTCGCTCGTGGAGACAGCCCCTTATTCAATAAAATTATTATTTATACAATGGGTAACTGAATGAATGCACATTAAGAAAGTAGTTTGTTAAGAATCGTTTAATGAATCGATTTGTGATTTTGGCATTTCTAACGCACCTAGGTATTTTTATTCAAAAAAAAAATTATTAAAAATACGTTACAGTCACACTTCCGCTATACAGTCAAAACAAATCAAAATCGTGGAAGTATCTACTATGCTAGACCTTTATACGAGTGCTACTGTATGCGTGTGAACATTTGTAATGTGACCACAATTTTCTCCCACAATCAGGATAATTAATTTCATAAATAAACAATGTTTTTGTACATAATAGTAAAAATTCAGCGCATGTATTATGATTATAACATAATATTCTATTTAGGGTGTTTGGTGGTGTGTGTTAACTACCGGATATGTTGTATAAGTAATGTTTGATATTCTTAATTTTAATATAAGTAATTAAAGTGAGATGAAAATAGACAGAGAGTCTATTTGCATCTGACTTTCACACAGCTCTAATTCTAATTACGAGGTTTAGGTATGTTAGTGTGTATACCATGCTTCGGAAAGCACGTTAAGCTGTTGGTCCTGCGCCTGTTTTTTTTTTTTTCATTTTTTTTTTTCACGGTGGTAATCCTCATGGACTTCCTCTATCGTGAGGGTGGCAGAGAGGCATCTACTCTTAGTGGCTAAAACCACCGCGGTGTTCCACCTCTGCCTATGGTCGGGGGTGCGGGTTTCGCATAAGCATTCACCGCTCCCCCGACAGGCCTCGACCCGCTGTTCCTCAGCGGGTCCCACCTCCCCGTGCGCCCATTGCTATAATGGCCGCACTCACTCTCGAGTGGCGCGCGTCAGCGCCAACTCGGGCCTGTCTGGTCGGACGACGGACGCCCCTAGTCCGCCGACCGCAGGCCACCTCTCATGGAGGTCGTAGATTATTTTGCGCCCTACTGGGGCGCCCGGTGCGTCTCCTGCGGGAGGAGAGAGAGGATGCGGCTTCTCTCTCCCGCTTGGTCCTGCGCCTGATGTCTCTCCGGTCGTGTCGTATTGCTTGCCATCCCATCGGCATATGAGAATGAGGTACGAGAGGGTGTCTGTGCCTGCGCTCATACTTGTGGACTATAATACCTCCTGCAACGAAGTCTCCGTTGAGATTGGCCGCTATGCATGGCCGAAATACGATCTCGAGGACTATTATGTATACTTACCTAATCCATACTCAAAAGAACTGTTTTTGTTTTTAGTTTATCTTATTAACTGGGCATTTGATACGATGCATTTGATGCATTGCCCAGTTAATAAAAGAACCAAACAAAATACCCTGGTTTATAAAGTCCACACAAAAAAAGTATGAAAAATATTTGGCCGTTGCAAAGTTTGGTGTGTGTGTGTGTTACCCGGGAGACAGAGTGCATCGCCGTAACGTAGTATTTATGGAATAAGTTACAGGACCATGCTATACCGGGTCCTATGTACTGAAAGTTGGGTTTCAGCGGATTGGTTTTAAATGCGATTTTGTCAAAAGGATTTTTTGAATTATTTGGTTTGGTTGATGAATGAAAATATTAACTAATAATAAGATTAAATGATAGTAAATATGAAGCAATGGATTAGCAATATCCTTCAAAATGATTCAGATTGAGATTGATAGTGTGTTACGCAATTAGAGTGCATGTCGAGTCGCTGCAGTCGCGCTGGTAAAGTCGCTTTTCGTGTCTGTCTGTAGGGCCGTGTAGTTCTTTTAAACTATGCAACCGATCCTGATGCGGTTCTTACCATAATTTTTCCAAACTTCATATTTAACTAATATATTAATAGAAATCTCCATGTCTTGTCAAGATGTAAAACCCGTGCGAAGCAGGGGCGACGGGGCGTGTCGCTAGTTTATTATATGTGTAGTATTGTGTAGCTATACTATAGCTATTTTTTACCCGACTGCGTCAGAAGGAAGGTTATGTTTTTCGAGAGTATGTATGTATGTATGTATAATTATTTGGCACGCTCTGCGGCCTGAACGGCTCGATGAATTTTAGCTTGAGAGGTGTCGTTAGATTCGTATTTAACGTGAGAGTGACACTGGGTATGTCAAATTAAAAATATAAACCAAAATGGTGGACTTTTGACGCCATATTGTCTTTAAAAAAAATTTTTTTTTCTCAAAACCTATCAGTGGGGTATCAAAATAAAGGGTTTTGAAAGGTGATTACAAAAATATAAACAACTTATATGGTTAAAAGTAATTCAAAGTGACAAATCGTAAAAAACACGTACCAAGAACTAAATCGTCTGCGAAATCTTTCACATTTGTAAACTAAAAAGCTGGAAATAAAAAAAGTAATTAAAAATATTAAAAAACCCAACTGCAAGCTTATACTAAAAGTAACTGAAAAGCTAAAAACAAGCCCATTTCAAATTAAATAAAAGTTGGAAGCAGGCGGGGCCCATACCATTATTAGATACCTAATAATGGTATGGGCCCCCGCCTGCCTCCTTCTTTTTGCTAACATCCTTTTGTTGTTTACATAAAATATGCTGATATTATTATTTAAGGCCAGCCTCAAAGACTTGTTTGTACTCATCTACCACAATAATTTAAGGTGAAGCTAACAAAACCATGTTATCATGCACCCCGTGCACCGCAAGTTAGTGTCGACTGTAAGGTTTTATTTAAAAAAAGTTAATGGATACTGGCCACCACGTTGCAAAGAGTTCAGGTTTTTTTACTAAAAAAAACGGCAGATTGACTTACGTAAAGCTTGTTGGGCAAGCCTTTACCGACTGACCGCTGAAGTGGTTTTTACTAATCATTGAATAGGAAATGAGTGAGTTTGGAAAATAAAATAATTAGTAGATGGTGCTTATTTAGTAATTAAGGTATAATATTTATGTACTTACAAAATTGATGTATGTGTGTGTTATTGGGTTTTTTAATCAGGAATTTGTGCGCGGTTGATTTCAATAGACTCGCTTCCTATTAAATGGGAATTAAACATAACTGGCGAAGTTTAGGTGTGCTATTGGTACATCGCTGCTATACACTTTAAGGATTACAGGCTTGGTGTTATGATATATTGTAAAATCCATGCTATAAATCATGACCAAGTAACAGCAACATAAAAACTACAGAAGGTGCAATTAATTCAAATTACACAACTGGGTTGACCGACGTCCGGTGACGATCGCGGGAACCACTAGTTTTTTTGGGGAATCATTGGTCCCACAGTGGACTTTTTTTGTCAAAAATGATGAAATAACTTTATAAACGACCGAAAGGTATTGTCAATTTGTGAAATCTCATCTCTGCACCATATTCCGTGCCCAATTCCACTTACAACAATAAGGGGGATGTGCTAGGTAGACCGCGATATTCAAATTTTCTTACGTGTTTTTCAATTTGCAGATCAGTGTCATTATTAGGTCAGTGTTATTAAGTTTTTTGTTGATTTAAATATGATTCGCGACCACAGATATAGATACACCTAGATAATGCAAGAGCACCTACTTCGCGTGCCAAAAATCGCACCAGTTTGCGATCGAAAATCATAAGCCGCTACTTTCGCGCTCAGTCCTGCGTACTGCTGGCTGGGTGAGCGTGAGCGAGAGAGCGCGAGCTTGTGACGTCATAGTAGGTAGTCAAAAAGTGGCACGCTTAGTTTTCATACAGTTCGTGATACTTGCGTTATGTAAGTATTGTTATCTGTGTTCGCGACCGTAACAAATATGACTTTACAGAATTATGATAATTAAAAACATCAATACAACCCTCTAATTTCAAATAATCTCATTGATTGATATTTCATGAAATAATCATGGCACCCTTTAAAACATATTTCAACAAACTAACTTGAAATTCAACCGATCTATTTGATCTGTCCAACATAGGGTTTTCTTTCATTTTCATAAAGTTTTGTGGGTATTAAAGTGGAGGCACTTGAGGGTTGCAATTTGGATCGCCGCCAGCTGTTATATTACTCTGGGCAGGCGGAGAAACCCCTTCATTTTAACTTATTACGTTTTAATAAACGCCTTCGTATTTTATGTCTTATGTACCGGAAATATATTATCTACGTAAGTGTATTCAGAGGTGAAAATTTTGAAGCTTCGGTCAATGTTGATAAACTGACCAAGAGATCAGAGGGGCAATTCATGTAATTTTTTATAACGTTAACAGTCTGATCTCAGTCTCAATCTGTCAAAAATATCTCGAATTTCCCAACATTTTTGACAAGTTTTTGACATTGATTGTCGCTGAGACGAGATTGCGACTATATGCCGACCGCTTAATTGATACGTTGTCTGAAGTAGCTGATCGGTGCGGGAGGGGTGATAGTTGTCACAAGTTGCCGAATCACTGAGTTCTCACATCACCTCACCACACCCCTCCCGCACCGCGCTGCTACCTCAGGCAACGCCCCAGTTAAGCGGTCGGCCTTTAGATTTTAAACGTTTTTAATTACGGGAATTTGTCTTCTGAGTTCTGACCAATATTATGTCTGGACTTGAAAAGAGACTTTGACCCTTGAGGTTGTTTCGCCATTTCTTCTCAGGGTTAGACAGGAAATGGCGACTTCACCTTGCTAATTTTTTAATAATAGGTATAACCTATTAACAGAATAAACCATCATTTCAAACTGTGTTTTTTTAACAGGGCTAAAATATTTTGAATTAGTTGGGCTAGCGTCCGACCTCGAATAAAAATAATAATAGGTAAGCACTGGCTAGACACTGCCGTCCAAGAATTAAAATAATTATAGTGTAGTAGAATAAAAGCTTTTTGTAGACGGCCTCGTCTGGAATTGTAAATTACTGGCACATATTTTTTTTTTTCTACATTATCTCTAATGCTGGCAACACAGTGTGGGCGGTCAACTGTTTATGAAACTACTAGCTGACCCGGCGAACTTCACCTGCCTCAGAATCAATAAGAATGAATGTATGAGAAAATGAATTATCTTCATAATTTTTTCATTTTCTTCATTATTTTTTTTTCTCGATTTTTTTCTATGTTTTATTAGTTATTGCGCTATTCGGGGCGGAGACAAATCCAACAAATCAAAGATCATAAAAATCGGTCCAGACGTTCTTGAGTTATAAATGGTGTAACTAACCCGACTTTGTTTTATATAAATAGATTATGTTGTTTATGAAACTGTTATAGAATAAATAAAATCTTCTGGCCCTGTAACCTAATTTTAGATACCTAGTTACCTACCTAGAGTACCTACCTTTAGGTACCTAGTAGTAGAGATATTTATTCTACGTCCTGTACATAAAAAATAAAAATAAAATTATTCACACAGGGCTGACCTTTGTGAAAGCACTCGTAGCTGTTTATTTTTTTTTTTAAATCAACCTAACCCACCCTGATCACCCCCTATTCTAGTCTTCAGTGGCGTGCACTGCTTTTCAGAAAGGTAGGCAGGCACGAAACACGAAAAAACGAAAATGAGGTACCAACGACACCGACTTCCGAAATTAAAATTGTTTATCACTTTGTAGTTTTTTTTTTTAAGTCGGTTGTTTTTTTCTTAAACCACTAATCACACACACAAAGACAGCCATTAACTACTAAAGAGTTTGATTTCCTCACGGTGTTTAGTCACGAGCGACCATCCTATCTCATTGTCCCCATGGGTATCGTAAGATGGGGACCAAGGGATTATACGGAGAGGAAATGCTTTCATTCGTGAACTAATTACATCTGTTATTATCGATTCGCCGGTTAAGCGTAATTGTGATGTCCCTAAGGAGCTTTCTTAGATGGGTAAATAGTGGGTTTGCGTTAATTGACATGATGCTGTATGTAGATCTAGTTATTTATTCAAATTAGGTGACAATTAACACTTTTTGGACGACACAATTGCACAAGTCAGTTCCGCAAAAAGCTCGCCCTTCACTACTTTCGAGAGTTTTAGCTGGGAAGAAGAAGTGGCGTAATAAACTGTAACAACTGAAAAGTCCGAACCATAGAAACATAAAAATGGTTCGAACCTTAGAACAAATCTAATAAAAGTATTATCTAATATAGAGTCAAAAAGTTTACACATTTAATCCATACTATATCACACTTCACACTAATATTATAAAGGCGAAAGTTTGTGAGTGTGTGTGTGTGTGTGTGTGTGTGTTTATATGTTTGTTACTTCTTCACGCCTAAACCACTGAATCGATTTAGATGAAATTTGGTATAGAGATAGTTTGAGTCCCGGAAAAGGACATAGGATAGTTTTTATCCCGATATTCCCACGGATCGACATTTACGCGGGTGACACCGCGGGGCGCAGCTAGTAATATTAATGCGAAAGTGTGTCTGTCTGTTACCTCTTCACGCCTAAACCGCTGACCTGATTTAAATGAAATTTGGTACAGAGATAGTTTGAGTCCTAGGGAAGGACATAGGATAGTTTTTATCCGGATATTCCCATGGAATCGACACTTATGCGGGTGAAACCGCGGGGTGCAGCTGGTAGAAATATAAAAATGGTTCGAACCTTAGAACAAATCTAATAAAATTATTATCTAATATAGAATCAAAAAGTTTACATAATTAATGTTTCATAAAAAAAAGAACGGAAATAATGTCCTAATTGAGGTATGTAATGAAATTAACAGTATTGCTATAAAAATAATTAAAAAAAAATCCATTACACCCTTTGTGGCTTTAAAAAATTAACCCACGTTTGGCAAGAGCGCCTATCGTGGTATTTTATAAAAGGCTGTTGAAAAAGACAACCATTTTAAACTGTTGAGTTCTGAAAATATTTGCATAGGTACTTAATAAAATATTGTTTAAAATTGAAACTGAAGCACCTCTAATAAGCCTGGTAGCAGAAGTGTGTACACTTATTAATTATAATACCGAGCATTAAAAACTTTTCATTTTATATGCAAAGTTTTGAGCGGCGTTAATATAATTTTAATAGCAGTGAATGAAATAATTTTAGATGTTTAATTTAATTTATACTCTTTGGGATGGTATTTTTATAATGAGCCTTAATTACTAACGTTTAAGGTAAGTAGAAAAAGGTTTCTGAAGAAAATTAAAATTGTAATGCTGGTGTTCTCACCATGACTTTTAAAAACTTAGTTATTGAAAAGTTTAAGTTAATTAGTATTCATGATTATATGATAACTAATTCCTATGAAGAATGAAGATTTTTATATCAACATTTTTTGTAACTAAACGTTGCTAATTTGAAAATTGGATGGACCAACTCAATAACGGAAATAATAATAATTTTCTCATCTTTTCCTTCCTTTCTTGTCGAGAGTGTATTTATTTATGTATCGTATCTTCCACTGCTCACTAAACTTCCAATCCCAGTCCACTCCTCGTACAATTAAGCGGAACAAGCGCTGAATCCAGCGGTATCGATCAGAAGAAACAAACGTAGTTCACAAACAATTTACACTTCATTTACTGTAGAACTTGAACGTCGGCTAGAATCAAGCGAGTCTTAGTTGAGTCCTTACTTTCTATAAAGTAAATCTGTTTAATCTTGTCTGTAAGTATAGTTAGCTGTGGTTGTTTAATTTCTTGTTATCTTTGAGTTTAACGCCGGGTTAGATACAGCGGTTTCTTGTAAGACGTTAATTAATTAAATGTAAGAAAACTTAGCGCGGAAGAAGTGGAAATGGCGTTAATTGAAGACAAGCATGTATTGAAAATAAATATAAAAAGTTAACAAAGAAAATTCTGCTAGTTACATAAAAAACATTACATTTTAAAGCACTTGAAATGTAAACTCCCAAAAGCCTACAGGTAAAACCATTTCCGAATTTTATGAAAACGAATTTCAAAAATGATTCCAGGGAAAAGTATTAAATTTTTAATGACGCCGCATGCATGCAACGACATTAACCATTGTGCTCGTAATTATACCCTCACAGCATCATGCTCCGTACCTCTCTTATCAGACACCATTATCGGGTTTTCGTTGCAATTACACAGAATCTACGATACTACGTCACGTTGTTGTGTAGATGTATGTACAGAAGGTACACTACTTCAAACTTCTCCTTCAGGAAAGGTGGAGCGATGATCATCGCAGAGTGACTGGTACCAGCAGGAGGAGACCAGTCTATGGTCGAGTTATTTAAATGGCATGATACCTAACAGTGACTGCTAATGATGATTACAAACGTGTAGGCATGCATGCCTGTGCGTAGGGACAATGTAGGTGTGGATGTTGTCGCGTCAGCAGGTTGATGTGCGAAAGAGATGCATGTAAGGTTCGATCGTAAGTCTCTGCGCACTGGTCGGTTTGAGTAATCGTATTTCACTTTTCGGGATCTTGGAATAAATAAAGCATTAATTTTGCTGCTACTAAAGTCTTTTATTTGGTGAATATCGCAGACTCCTTAAGACAATAGTAGGCATAAGGTTCTACAAACGAATTTATAAAAATTTTGCATGCAATGATAAGCTTAGATACGTACTCTAAGTAAGAACTGTTTGTCATAGGAACAATGAATACCTAATTGAAACACTAGGGCCATGGGGTCCGAGTGCCCACTTGGTATTTCGGGATATCGCCAAGCGGTTAGTCGACTCTTCACGTGACCAGAGGGCTGGCTTATTTCTTGGCCAAAGAATTAGCATTGCCATACAACGTGGCAATGCTGCCAGCCTTTTGGGCACTGTTCCTGTTGACAGCGATGCGGATGAATTCTTTGATGCCCTATAATAATTGTTTATTTTTTCATATAATTGTACATATTATTATAGTTTATATTTAATTTATATTATACCTAATAATAATTTTTATTTCACTTTATACACAAATATCGTGTACATTTTTCAATATTTTTACAATACATTTAAAATTATACAAAATAGTCGCCCATAGGTATCAAAAACAGAATCCAAGCTGCCGGTGGTCAGGGCTCTGGAGAAAGGAACCTAATCCGTCGCGCAATGATAGTCTCCTGAGATGTTGGTCGAGGCTCTCCGCTTTAAGGCCATTAACCGTAACGATTATCGGTACAAGGATTGCAGAGTCCACATCCCGCATGTCAACAACCTCGTATGCTATAAATATAAAAAAATATTATTAGATAATCACCTAGTCTTATTACAGGGCAGGGCAATCGTTTATTGGCGGTAATTTATTAGCTATTGTTCGCCGCCCAGTTTCAAGGGAGGTCGCCGAGAATATTTCTCAAATGAAATACACATAGACATGTGACATCTACCAACTCGCACTGGGCCCGCGTGGTAGATTACGATTAGATTGGGATTATTCCACTTTTCCCCACCGGCCGCCCCACTGGTGGGGCAAAGTGGAATGCCTAAGATTGCTTACTCCCTCTCGAAGAAAGAAGGCCTTTGTCCCAGCAGTGAGAACATTATAGGCTGATTATGCTATGAAATAATTTTGCATTGCATGGTATACCTACTTGCGTTGCTAAGTCAGCCTTCTGATTTATCCACCCTGTGCCACAGCGTTTTATTAGCATGTAAATTTGCTCATCAATTAAGTCGCTATACGCTCCGTGTTTCGCGTACATTTCATATGAATTTGCATAATGAAATTGGCCTGGCATGCACCGACCTTGCGATCGCTTCGTGGCCTGTAGTCTGTCCGTAATATAACGCTGTAATCATTTTGATTGACGGAGAGGCAACTTTTTTGCCTGTAATCGGAAGTCGGGGAGATATTTATTATATTTTATCGGCGAATTTCCATGGGGAATTTAAGGATGTTATTAAGTACCTGCCAGGACAGCTGGGATGTGAGTAGTGCATTTTTATAAAATGTTTGTGTTTTGTCTTTTTGCAAAAGATTGCTAGGGTTTCTATGTAGATTTATATTATATATAATAGGTAGATTTCCTGAAAGAAAACGAATGCAGAAATGATTTATTACGTTCATAGACTTTTAACACTAAAACCAAAAAAGTCATGTATACGAAACCAAAAATTTATATTAATTTGTCTATTACTGTATGATACAACATACTTACCTAAATATTTGCATGCCATCATTATATGGCGGAATGTGTCTTTGCACTGAAATTTTTTGTAACATCTTTTGTACGGTCACCGAAGGAGATGAGCAACCAGGGTGGTCGGATATATCTGAAGTTTAGTAAGAAACCGATTGATGTTTTCGAATGAAAAATGATAAATGAACTGTTTGTTTTCTATTAATTAAATTAAATTTTATTACAAAACATCCATCGGTTTCTGGTGACTGTACCTACCACATTTTATGCAAAGAACTTTAATTTCTTTTAGCAACCATCCATACTTTATAAGTACCTAAGATCCCATTTATTTCACAAAAACAAATAGCCCGAAACGAATAAGATTAAAGCCAAGCGCAAAATATAAGTGCTGGTTATAAACATTGAACCCTTTAAATAGGGAGCAAGGGACCGCCCTGTACCCCGCATATAGCTCACCCAAGATACTGATGGCAACCCTGTCATTATCCTTAAAAGATAAATACCGGGAAACGGGAATTAAAAAAGGGTAATTTGATGGAGTTAATTAAAGGGATGGCCGCTGTTTGTTTAACTGTAAGAGAGGATGAAAAACCTTTGGAGTTGGTGGGTTTTGAGTTGCTTCAGATTTCCCGAGTTTGGTCGCAATAGGGATATGCATTCATGTATGTGTATAAAATAGCTGTACTTTACTAATAAACTTATTATATCAGACGAAAGTTACACACCGATTTCTCTCTTTCAGTCGTCAGTAATTTGACTTTCGAAAGATGAAGAAAAAGCGTTGTGTAACTATACAGACGCTATGCAACGTTTATTAGTAAGGGGGTGCACGTTTAACGGTAGTGCAGGTTAGAGCTAGTAGTTTTTTTGGGCATCTATAGAGGTATGAGGAACAGGGTGTAAAGTTCACTCAACCTCCATGAAAAGGGAGGATCCTCCGACCAGACGGGTGTTGTGTCTGGCTGCCCAATAATTCATGTCGGGCCGTTGTATCTATGCTAGTTGCGCGGTAAACTCTGCTTGCGAGATGCAGGATTTGCGTGACGTCAGTATGACGCGTTGTTCGCATGTGGCGTTGTAGATACCGCTACACATCAATCCCGCTACAAACCTTGGCATTTGGATTTTCTTTTTCGTTTGGAAATTCGCAATAGATTGGATTACCTGTGTCTGGAAAAAGGCGTAGCTTATGTCAGACTTGTTCTGACTCAAACCAAACGGTGACCGTTAAAACTTTTGGAGGATCCCTTTAGGATCTCGGGTGTTGCTGACTGAGTTAAATTTTTCCAAGGCATGAGCTGTCACTATCGCCAGAAGCTGTATCAGATATTAAATTATATCCAGCGCAGCCAAAAATTTGAGCGCAGTCTTCTTGTCTCAACAGAGTGACGGCGACTGATTTGTGAAACAAATGTATGTCTCAACCTCGTGTCACGCGAAACGGAAGACAGCGTATCTCGCGGATTAAAACTTGACACGAAAAACGACGACGAAATACGTTTTCTGACATTAAAAGGGCGTGTATCCGTACCGTTCGTAATCGGACCCGTTCGTAAAAATATAATTGAACACAACATGTACATTGTTTATTGCGCCTCTTTTTGTGAAAACCAAATTGGATGTAGCGCTCGCCCCGATTCGCTCAATCTGCTCACGCGCGGTTTGTCGCAGTTCCAAACTAACCTAAACCATTTGGTCGGTGTTTCCTTGCTTAGTTACTGCAACCAATCTGTCTCGTGCGTGGTTGATCACAGTTCTAACTTAACCTAATAAAAAAGTGTGATCTGTAGACTCGCAAAAAGTTCTTAGATCTTCATTAATTTAAAAAAGGGTTTATTATTAGACGGACCATAATTTTTTAGCGGATCTGTTAAATATTTCCCCATTAAAAGTAGGAGATCATAGGATACCTATAGCAGGAGCCTTGACATAAGGGCTCCCGCAGACAGGCGCGACGCGACGGTGCGACGCGATTCTGGTGGAACAAATTTCGCGAAATTTTAAAATCAATCATCATTCATCATCATCATTCATCATTTTCATTCATTCATTTTTTTTAATTTTTTTTTTCATCATTTTTAAATTTCGATTCGCCAACACATTTTTGAACGAAATAATGATAAATACAAGATTGAGATGAGAACCATTAATAAAAAGAAAACTGTTTCGTAATATAAGTTACTTACTTTACAAATCAATAGAATCTCGTTGGCTAAATATTTTCGAAGTAACGTTACTTCGAACAAACAAACGTCGAAGAAACAAGGGTTCGATGTAAGGTTATCGATATAAAGAAACAGCGAACAAAAAAGATGTCGTCAAAACATAACGTCGCATTATCAAAGCATCGATATATAGACATCGATGTAACAATTTTCGCAGAATAGTATTTCGTACTCGTATAGGGAACCCCTCTTTATGAATCAAAACATTAATAGTCATTTCAGTATACAAAAACATTCAATTGCTTACAATAATTTTAATATTCATATTGGAAACGTTATCGGAACGTCGCAGTGGGAGTTGTATCGCACCGATTACGCAATGTCAACTATCGTAACACATTTTATTCACTCGGCACAATGGTTTTATGCAAATATTCTGTGGTTGTGGCCGTCAAACCAATGTTGTATTGGTAGATTATTTTTTATGGGCTGTTATTAATGGTGAGCTCATATGGATAGAGCAGTTGTGGCCCAGTGGTAACGGCCCGATTGGACTTACGAGTTGTAGGCCGGGGGTTCGAACCCAGGCAGGCGCTTTACTTTTATTTTTTTAAATGTTTGTAATTCTTTTAATTATTAATTAGCATTTTTTGGGAAGTCTGGAACACTGTGTTTGTACCTATATTATTTTGAGTTGGGCGTTGATAGCTGCGTCACAGCATTTTACTTTTGTGGCTATCTTCGTTTTCCTTTGTAAATTGTAAACTTAAGTTGTTCCAAATAAACTTTATTTTATTTAGTCTGTGTTAATATTTAGTCTGTGTTAATATTTACTCTGTGTTAATAATACATCTTGAAAGTACAGTACAGTAATAATACAGTTTGAAAGACCCTCTGGTTTTATAACACTGCACCGTGCTAAAGCCAGCTAAAAGACCTTGACTGACACCAAAAAGGTTCTTAGAGAAAAAAAAAACCACTTAGTGTCTTCGCGATTTGAAACGATGTACAGCGTAACCGTTGACTTCACGTAGATACCACGTAGTAACTACGTAAATACGACGCGTTTGCGCAGCGTTTACGTCGTGTCATATTTAATGACCTACACGCACCACATGAACTGGTAAATAATTTAAACATCCTGTTTTAAGCTTAAAATAGGAACCCGTATCCTGTCCCAACGTACGAGACGTGGCGAAAGTTTTAGGAGCGATTAAAACTTGTACTCTACACGAGTCGCACGTTACATCGTCTAAACTTGTTATAAGATGCCTGTAGAGAGCTTGGGCGCTGCCGTATGTTTTTGGTAGAGTCACGTCAATATATACATATGTAGTTGTTACGTGAATAGGGGGTAGACGTTCATTTGATTTAAGATTGTTAGGCTTTTATAAGGTAGACAATGAAAGGAAGATTACCTACAATTCTTCTTAGTAGGAAGAGTATTGTTTTTTTTTTTAATCTCTTCTTAATTCTCAAAGCAAATTAAGTCTGACCCGGGAGTCTCACAATTATAGAATATTAACCATGGCTCATTAGTCGATGCTTGAAATGTTAAACACAACACAAACAGTGATTTTCCTGCCTTAATGAAGCAGTGAGTAGAACTGTAATACCGAACTCATCCCATCCACAAAATCCAATAGCGCGTTTATTTAGGTATCTATTCATTTAGATATTACTTAGTGTTTGTGAAAACGGGCATTAAATTAGAATAGAATACTCTTTATTATGTACACCATATAAATTACAGACATAAATATAGAAACATTACAATGGGTGACACAATGGGCGGTCTTATCGCTAAGAGCTTTGGATGGATTAAAAACGGGAAGGACAGACAAATACTGTAGGTAGTGTACCATTTACAGAATACAATAAATACATACATAAAGTACTACTAATCTAAATAAATAAACATATATATATAATAATAAATATGAAACAGGAGCAAAGAAAATATAATGTTTAAGGAGAGAGGAAGTGCAAGTGCAGAAGAGTGAAGTGCAAGTAAATTATTATGTATAACTTATATAGGTACAAGATAACAAGTCCCCATGGTTCGTCTAAGTTCATGGGACACTTGCGGGCTTGTTATCTTTTCATTACAACACTAGTCCTAAGTAAACCGAGCTGTACAAGTTAACTGTCGATTAAATAACACCCCTTTTAGGGTTGCCAGTTTTGTGGGTTTGTACGAAGGTGTCTTGTTTTGAATTAGGCACAGTTACTGATGGTCAAAAATATTTCGGTCTGCGATGTAGGATACTTATGATTTTCCGAAGATAAATTAGGACTAATGACTACTTACGAACCCTCAAAGAGATGTCAGCAAAAAGGAAGGGGACCGCCAGGGCCGAAGCCTGCCGGGGGTGCGGGATTGTCCGAAAGGGTTACCGCTACCCCGGAACATAAAGGGCTAAGGAAGGAACACGGATGGGTTTTAGTTAGTAAGAGTCTGACACTCCCTTCCGCTCCACCCAGAGCGGGAGGAGTCATTTGATGATTTCCCATCCATAAAAAAGTACAATATCATCAATCAATCAACTCAGCCTATCGCAGTCCACTGCTGGACATAGGCCTCTCCCAGACTGCGCTAGAGCACCCTGTCCTCCGCCTTCCGCATCCAGTCTACAATATCATCCTTTAATTTTTTGTATGTAGAAAATTGGAAAATAACTAAAACTCTATAAGAAGTACTAAAAAATCTACCAAAACTTCTAACTTATTTTCTCAGTTCAAAACAATGTCCTCAGCTTTCCTTTGAACTCACACAGGTCTAGCCTGAAACAGCGCTCTATTTAGCTTTGCTGTAGATATGCTTCCCGGGCTATCTTTATTGACAATCCAGTGAGCAAGGTTATGAGGTCACTTGCAATGACTTTAGCATGCTGAATATAGCTTTAGAAGGGGATATTATAAATTGCATATCAAATAAATAATCGCCTATCAATACATACTCATCATTTATATTCTTTTTTACATCAAATAACTTACTTCACTACAAATAAACTAAATGTTTAACAAAACTCAAACTGCAGATAATTCGAAATTATACATCAATATGACATTACTTTTTTCCTCATAATGCAATACAGTTAAATTTATTTTTGTACAAAAATACTGCATAAATAGCATAAATAATGACTGCACAGCAAATTTTCCATATTTCATAGCAAAATAACTATCCCAGTCGCATATTAACCAGTAAGTACAACAAAACCTGTTCATCATATTTGTTTTAATTTTCAAGAAGCCATGCTCGGCAAATTTAATGATTATTATAACAAAAAAATCCTTTTACATTGCATTATTTCTTAAAGCAGAACAAATTAACTGAAAAAAGGTTCGCGGCTTCGCGCGCTTTTTCGTCACTGGAGTGCAGTGGCGCGAGCGAGTAAGATAGAGATAGCGATAGGTCGTGTCGTCGGGAGTTAGCCGTATATCTCGCGCGTAAGAGCGAAATAGAAATATTTCGTTAGTGTATTACACAGACATAGGGGCCCCGCGAAGCAGGGCTCCGTCGACATAGGATGCAAGAACGAGCGAAGGATACCCCGAGGTTCGGTTTGGTTAGGTTACTTTAAACCCTTTACACAGAAATAGGGGCCCCGCGAAGCGGGGCTCCGTCGACATAGGATGCAAGAGCGAGCGAAGGGCACCCCGAGGTTTGGTTTGGTTAGGATAAATTACAATTTTGTATCTAATTTTATATTTTTTTTTGCTGATCTCATTATGTGGTAATTAATAAATAATAAGACGACTGTGACTAATAAAATGCTGTTTTATTTAGAAAAACTGCTGTAAATAATATAAAAATAGAAGCTATGTTTAAAAGAAATAGAGTTAACATGTATAATGTGCATTAAGGTTATTAGCTGTGCATTGATGAAAAAGCTTTTGCTTTAGGAAAAATCGCTGTACGCTGCGAAAATAAATTGTAGTGTGTTTAGTGATATTTTGAGTTGAATATTTTGCTGTGCAATCAGTAATTTTGATGGGAATTCGGAATCTTATTGCATAGAAAAAGGATATTTTTTGATTTGCGTTTAAATACCATCCCTTTAGAAGTGAGATGTGAGTGATTCCTGGGCGTTTTATAAGAGCAACTGTTGATATTTTCAAGAAAAACTGTTTAGGACTCGCTTCTTTCACGTATTTCCATCAAACTCATAGCATTTACTTCAATTAAACCAACTAACTAATTTTATAGACATTTTTGATTTGTCAAAAAGTTGGTCAATTAGTCAGAAAGTTGAAACTGGTCACCCATTCCAAAACGTAGATCTCTATAGGGAAGAACGGGAAATAAACTCCAAGGAAACTCTTTTGAATCAAATAGATAGATATTACAACATCCTGGGTACATTATTCTTGTTGCTTCTATATCTGAGAACAATGTCAAAACAATTCTACAGCAGCAGCAGCAGCAAGAATACTGTCTCGTTTCAGAAGAAGTTAAAAAAAATCACTAGCTTAATATTACCGGTTTGGAACCAATGGTAGAGAAAACCTAAGTAGTACTTATTAAGTTACATAAAATACACAAAATTACTTCTTATGAAAAAAAATTGTCGGCATCACTGTCAATAGGAAAACCCAAAAGGCTTGCAGCATTCTTTAGCCAAAAACTAGGTCAGCTCTCTGGTCACGTGAAGAGTCGACCAACCACTTGGCGATGTCTCGAAAAATAAGTGCCCCACTCGGACCCCATGATCCTAGTGTTTCAACCTGTAACGGCTGGAATAATTAAAGTCCCTTATTAGGACTTATATAGTTATTCGAGCCGTTTTGCTTGGAAACTGTTAGCTTTTATATTGTATCAATATTATTTTGGTTTACCTAACTCCTTAGTAAAATCGGTCATGAGATATCCATACTTACATACTAATATTATAAATTCGAAAGTAACTGTCTGTCTGTCTGTATGTATGTTACCTTTTCACGCCTAAACCACTAAATGGATTTAGATGAAATTTGGCAGAGAGATAGATTGCATCCCGGGGAAGGACATAGGATAGTTTTTATCCCAGAAATCATCCTTTAAGGGGGTGAAATGGTGGGTGGAAGTTTGTATGGGGAATCAATAACCGCGGAACCGATTTAGATAAAATTTGGTATGGAGATAGTTTGAGTTGTGGGTAAGGATATAGAACAGTTTTTATCCCCGAAATTATCCCTTAAGGGTGCAAAAAGGGGGGTGGAGATTTGTAAAGAGAATCAATAAAAAAGGACTATAATACTTTTATCGCGGGTGAAACCGCGGGGCACAGCTAGTACCTAATAAATAATTCTTCTGTTGTTTCATTCTACATAAATGATGTTAGCAATATACAGACGTTAATCCACGGAAAAATCTTTCCCTATACACTTGATAATAGCCGGAAATCTCACGATATTTGCATAGAACTCGCATCAATCGTACATAGGGTTCCGGGAAAATGGCCTCCATTACACGCTGTAATAAATCATTTTATCTCACTCAAAGAATGACTAATGAAGAAGGAAAAGAACCTCTAAGCGAGTTTTCCCTCTGTATTGTGACGATTTCTTTATACAGGGTTATTTTAAATTGGCAAGCTAAACTCTGCAGACGGGTATCGTTACCTAAACACGATAAAATAAAAAGATTTGATGTTTTTTTTTTGTGGGGATTCGACCGCAGTAATCACAAGAAATATATCACATAAAATATCCATACTTTTTTTTTTTTTTTTTTTTGGGTGGGAAATCATCAAATAACTTCTCCCGCTCTGGGCGGAGCGAGAGGGCGTGTCAGACTTTTACTGACTAAAACCCACCCGTGCTCCTTCAGTTGCCTGTGCCAGGGGCCACGGTATCTCTTTCGAACAACCCGCGACCCCGGCAGGCTTCGGTCCTGGTTGACCCCGTCAGTTAGTGCTGACATCTCTTTGAGGCGCGCGTGGAACACGACGCGCCGTCGACCCGGGCCTGGTCCTTACCGGACGGCGAGCTGCCCATTGCTTGCCGTCCGCAAGCCCGCGCCTACGGTGGCCGGGAATCGGCTATTGATTCCCGACGCCCGGGGCGTCTCCTGCGGCGACTAGGGGCGCGAGGGCACCAAGATTGCCTCTCCCTCACGCGCTCCGCCTCCTCCTTCGCTAGCATTACTGCTTCGCAGAAGGAGGCAACGGCTTCCCATGTACTCTCGCTCCTTACCATGGCCTGGATCAGGGCTGGACGCGAGAGATCGCCGCCGCCGATCGCCGCCGTGAGGACGCGGCGGTGCTCTGCCCAAGCTGGACAGACCTCCACCGTATGCTCCACCGTGTCCCCCGGGCGATCCACACAATGGTGACACCCGGGCGTTTCCTCCCGCCTTATCCGAAACAGGAACCTCCCGAAGCAGCCATGTCCGGTGAGGACCTGCGTCAGGCGGAAGGTGAGGACGCCGTGACGCCTCTCTAGCCACTCCTCAAAGAGGGGACTTATCGCCGCAATTGTGGCGTGCCCAGCGCTGGGTTGCGACAGTCGTACTCTCCATGTCGCCATGAGATCCCGCCGGAGCTCTGTCCGCTGTGCCGCGATTTCTCGCGGCAGCGGAGTTGTGCCCCGGCGTTTTGCCTCTTCTCGCCACTCCCATATGTGGGCGAGGACTTTAGCCTCCAGATCCCATGGCGGCAATCCGGCAAGGAGGCTCGCCGCCTCCCCGGAGACCGTGCGATATCCCCGGACAAGCCGGACGGCCATGACCCTCTGGGACGCGTTCAACCGCCGGGCTGGTCGCCGCCTCAATGAACGCGCCCACACCGGTGCTCCGTAAAGGGCCATGGATCGCACGACCCCCGCGTAGAGCCTCCGGCAGGAGGCGTTTGGACCCCCTAGATTGGGCAGGAGCCGCTTCAAGGCAGCCCCGGCCCGCTCCAGTCTGGGAGCCAAACGTCGGAAATGCTCCACGAAGTTCCACCGGCTGTCGAGGACAAGTCCCAGATACTTCATCGTCGACTCGACGCCGATATGAACCCCTCCTACCGTTATTTGGGAACCCGACGGTGGCGCGTTCCGAGGGCCATGAAAACACATGACCTCGGACTTGTGCAGGGCCACCTCGAGTCCCAGTTGCCGGATCCTTTCAACGACTATCGCAACCCCGCGTGTCGCTAATTCAGCCGCCGCCTGGTGCGACCTCCCCTGCGCCAGGACCAGCGTGTCGTCAGCGTAGCAAACCACGCTGACGCCGCTAGGGAGGTCGGCGCGCAGCACCCAGTCGTACCCGATGTCCCACAGATGCGGCCCCAAGACCGATCCCTGTGGGACACCGCACGACATCTCTCGCCGGTTCCACTCTCCTTGATGACCGGGGTAGATGACGGCCCTGTCCGTCAGATAAGCCTCGACCACGCGACAGAGGTAAGTCGGCATCCGGTGATACCGGAGTGCTTCCCTGATGCAACTCCAGGGTAGGGTATTGAAGGCATTGGCGATATCTAAGGACACCGCCAAGACGACCCCACCCTGGGCAACAGCATCCCCCGTCGTGAGGGCTCGTACGCGCATGATGGCGTCCACCGTAGAGCGCCCCCTGCGGAAACCAAACTGTCCCTCCGCCAGATCCGGCCCCACCCGCACCAGCCACCCGACGAGGCGGTCTGCAATGACTCTTTCAAAGAGCTTGCCCACCTCGTAAAATATCCATACTAATATTATAAATTCCAAAGTAACTCTGTCTGTATGTTACCTTTTAACGCCTAAACCACTGAAGGGATTTCGATAAAATTTGGTATAGAGATAGTTTGAGTCTCGGGGAAGGACATAGGATAGTTTTTATCCCGATATTCCCACGGGATTGACACTTATGCGGTTGAAACCGCGGGGCGCAGCAAGTATTTATATATTGTAGCAGTTTGTATTTCTTTAAGTACCTATACTTATGTTAGTTTTTATGCATTGTATGTGTAGGTATATTTAATATTTTAGTTTTAGACTTCACACATTGATATTTTTCTCTTCTTGTTCTCACACACTATTGTCTACATTTCTTTTGTTACTTCTCCTTTCGCAGGTCTGCTGGAAGAAATTTCTTAAGGAATAATCAGTACCTTTGTACTCAAATTATAATTATCTCATATCCCTATGTATTTTACTGTGTGTACCTACATAAATAGTAAAATATATAAATATCAGTTTAATTTTTTTTTATGTAAACTTCATAGACGTGTTTGGTGTCGCTATCTAAATTCGATCAAACATCAGTTTTTCTCAACTCATACTTCAAGTAACTACACTAACTGCAGCGGTCGTTGACCTCCCAAGAAAAAGCTATCACGTCTTTTTTTTTTACTCAACGCATCTGCAGCGGAGTTTAGCTACCCAATTTAAAATAACCCTGTAGATGACCCTACCATTGTCGTTTCTAGTTGTTCTTGTTAAAACGTAACGACAGACAGTATTAAATCAAATTGCACTTTAAAATGTTCAAGAACTCGCTTCTGCCCGCGACTTCCGTCCGCGTGGAAGTCATAAATATCTAAACATAAAATTACTATCAGTGATTTCCTCTTACAAACAAACAATTTTATCTCTTCATAATATTTTTTTACAACACAGTTTACCATGTCATAGTAATTATGTGATATTTATGTCATCAGCTCTATTTCAATATTCAAGGCACGGCAATTTCAAAAGAGCATCAAGGAGAACCTGTCGCCACGAGAATCTGGGAACAGTGTAGTTTAAACCGAAATGGGATAAAATACTGAAGAATTTCGCTTGCAAACAAATTGCCCTTCGTTTATGATTTTATAAATTATTATAGTCATCATTTTAATGAGTTTCTTTTTAAACAACTTCGTGTTAGCTCATTAGAGGAAAAACGAGGAAAATTATGTTTTTTTTTTATTCAACATGGAGCACGTTTAATGGGAAAAGCGCTTGTTTAACTGGATAATTAGATACAAAGTAGGAAATGAAAATAATACATTTTTGTATGCAGTTTGCGTGACTTTCAAGTTCTTGCGTCGTTTTGTAATTCTTCGCAGGTTCTAATGTTTTTCTGCAAGCCATTAGTGAATAAAAGAAAACGTAAGAAAACGGAAAAAGTAGTCAACTGCCCAGGACAGGAGTTAGTTCATCATTCTTATGGTGAGTAATAAAATTATGGACCGTTTATTTTTGAGCCTTAGGTAATAAACAGGGCTTTTTATTATTATTACGTCACATATTTAAATTAATAACAGAACGTGAATAATAAATTGATGATCCGTGAAGCTATTTTTATCCTTTGTGTAATCCCGGAGAATTGTAAAAAAATGATATTACAAGTAGGTTGTTCCTTTCCGGGACATAAGCTCCATACAATTTTTATGAAGCGCTGCCCCATTAAGTTTGTATCAGTGTAGATTATAAATAAAAGCTTGTAAATATATGGTCTAAGGTCCAAAATGTAGGTTTTTGTAAACAACATTTTACTTTGTAAACACGTACATACATGCACATACAGGTAGAGATGTACAGGCGCCAGCACATCAACCTTCAACAATCTGTCAAATTTCTTTCGCTAAAGAATAGCTTTAAAGTTGATTGAGAAAATTTTACAGTTTCGGGTAGCTTGATGTGCTGGCGTCTGTACCTTTAGTACACCCAAATTTCGCCAGTTATTTTCAAGTAAAATGTAACAGGGGCCGAGCCTATTGTCATCAACCAGACAAAAATTACAATACTGAGAAGTTCCAGATGGAAGCACCCAATAACACTTCGCCCGACTCGGGAATCAAACCTAGGACCTCATGCTCAGCAGTAGCGCTTGCGCACCCAATAACGCTTGCCTTATACCATTTCAGCCGAAAGACGTGTGTGACGGTGCAGTTCACGCATCCGCGTATTTCCAAAAAAATCATAACTGTTGATGTAAGCAGTTAGATAAAAGTTAATTAAAGTAATAAACATAATATGTAGAGGAAAAAAAAGATAAAGGAACATCAAATAGGCTGTAAGTAAGCGGAGCGCCAACAATATCGGATAGTCGAAAATAAAGGGATGAAAAGAACGTTAATACAGATTTCATCTTATAAATATTATATCCTTTTTCCAGCATAAATATACTCAAGTAAGTCGTTTCGGGTTATAAATAATAAATCTGTCAATATTTCTGAAGGATATACATCATACAATATATTAAAGTGTCTAGATATTTGATAAATTACCACTCTAAAAAAGGACAGACAGAATTACTAACTTTTTAGATTTACTGGAAGTAAGCAGGCTTCATTCGCATATGATGCGTAAACGTGGGGTAGGTACACGTGACCACTTCTACGCAACGCTGCGTCTACGCGGCATCTACGCAGCGTCTACGTACAATCCGTTCACAGTTATTTTACCTCTGACAACAGCAACCTAACTGCAACTTTATTCTAACGAGAATAAAGATCATAATGATGTTGACAGACTTGTCAGTGGCAGCAACCCAACAGTAACCTTATTAGTATGAAAATAAAAATCAGTGTGATTTGGACAGCGATACAAAACCAGAGGTGAAATAACTGTGAAAGGACTAGCATCAACCAACGACAGATGCGAATGCAGTGAATCTGTATTTTTTAAATCCTTATTGGGTAAATTATTAATACATAGTTAAGCAATAATTGTATACATATCGATCTGCGCAGTGCAAGTGGTTCAGTGGTTTTTCTAAGTGACAGATTTGTCTACTGAGCACTGAGCAGTGATCACACGCACAATAAGGAATAATAGATAGCCCGTTCTTCTCCATAGGTACCTACGCTTTGGAATGGGCAACTAGCTTCATTTTTTCTGACTGACTGACTTCTTGACAATTCAAAAGTGCCTGTAAATGGTTTAATTGAGATAAATGCTTTGAGTTTGAGATCATTACCTGGCTCCGTAATATTTCTTTGGTTGACTTTACTACCGAACAACTTCTGATTCATTTTAGAGTAGCATAATTAGACTCCCTCTAAAACGCTTTAAATCAAAACTACACAAATGGCTTATTGGTAATTGTTTTTATAGTGTGAAATAATTTTTTGATTAAAAAAGTAGCTGATAAATATAAGATATGATGCTGAGATTTAATTATATTGCTTTATATACCTAGCTATTATTCTTATGTGTTCAAATAGATACGAAACCCTAATAACCAATGTTATTAAAAATGTTTTAGTTTTAATTTTAAAAAATTACATACACGTTACATTTAACTTGTTTAAATATTTGTATGCCAGACCATGGCGGAACATGTAAGATCAACACGTTATTTATAAGACCTTAATGTACCATGTTTTAAAGCAAATAAATATATTCTATTCTATTCTATTCTATTCTATTCTATATGTTGCTGCTGTTTGCTGTGAGAGAAAGTGGGCCGTATTTCCTAGTGCGGGTTAGTAGATGTCACATATCTTCGAATGTTTGGTTCTTGGACAAGCCGCTTTCCTCACGATGTTTTTCTTCATCGTTTTGAGAGCAGGTGGTGATGAAAATAATTTACTCAAAGTAACTACTCTGCTCTAAATTTAGAGTAAAACTTAATACTAATAAGTATATTAGGCAGACATTAAGGCATTCCAATAAATCCAGGTAATGGGTAATATATTAATACCTGTAAAATAACATAATGTATTTATAGTTAGGGCTATTGTTGTTGCTTGTCACGTGTTCATTATATTTGAAATATTCATTGGTTTATATTATTGGATACCGTGTAAATCCGGGGGCTTACGAGACGACCATTGTTGAATACAGACGTATAAAATTGTTGTGGAAAAGATCATTGTTTTAAATATTACGTTTAGCGCTAAATGTATTTATTGATTTGTGGTGGAAGCGGCATAATCAATATTTCCACTGCTGGGACACAGGCCTCCTCTCTGTAAGAGGGAGTGGGTCTTAATCCACCACGCGGGCCCAGTGCGGTTTGGCGGATGCATGCGGACCTTAGTCATAATTTAATTAATGTATATATACTCTTCAAAAACGCTTATTAATATAATATGACGTTTACATACTTCCAGAATTTTATTCAAATATCGTTGCGATTAGTAAAATAATCCGTTAGACGACTTAAGGAATCAGAGAGGATATCCAAAGCATATTAAAATACGAATAGTTTCAAGAGACCAGTGGTTGGCGAAGTTTTATATAGTAATTATACCGATCGTACGACCGGCAGATGGCGCCACTGGCTACTGGGAACCAGTGGCGTGTCCACGAAAAACTTTGGAGATATGATTTAAATCGCCAGAGTTCTTGAACTTGCATGCTGAAAGTTTAAATGGTTCAAAGAGTTTTGTTTGATTTATATTAGTCTATGGTTTCAATAGTTTTTCGAATAATGTAGAAAAAGTCAGAATTTATCCTGTTTGTTGTCGGAAACCGTAATTTTACAGGATCTACTAAAACAATTGCCATTTTGGTCTGGACTTTCGGGAGATTTGACCGATGACAAATTCAGTGTCAATTTCTTTTTATCTAGTGGATACAGGTTTGAAATCTTCGGTTTGCAACTTAAAGACAGGAAGTTGCAAAGCCGAAGATTTCAAATCTTTTTAAGGGTTCCGACCTTAAAGGAAAATGGAACCTTTGTAAGCTTGAACACTTTTTTGAAATACTGTCTCACTCTAATTGCAAGCACCTCCAGATACTGTCGCAAAATCATATCAAAATTTACTATTTAAAGAGCGCCTGGCTGCCCTTTCTCATCAACATTGTCCCAACCCTGACCACGGCCAGTTCCAGCTGCGGCTGATGTTCAAAAAGCCATAGCGGAGGGTCACGCGTCCGCCATTAATCTGGCAACAGATGCATCGCCAACCAGCCCGGAGTCGGCTCCATTACTGCCAGCTACCGGCGAGGTGTGCGTGAACGGTATACGACTTCATTATAAGGTTAACATCTGGTTAGAGTATAGATATTTAAGGTTAAATTGTAAGGTATTAAATAGGGAAGCAAGCAAGTGTGAATAAGTGAATAAGTGTCACTGGTTTTGAAAAATAGTAGATTAAAAAGGCGGCCATTAGATTCAAGAATAGATAAGAAATAAAAAAGGAAAATCGATGGAAAATGCACCAATATAATAAAAATTCCATCTTATCCGTGTGGCATTATCCATACTAATATTATAAATTCGAAAGTAACTCTGTCTGTCTGTATGTTACCTTTTCACACCTAAACCACTGAACCGATTTAGATGAAATTTGGTATAGATATAGTTTGAGTCCCGGGAAAGGACATAGAATAGTTTTATCTCGATATTCCCACGGGATCGAAACTTATGCGGGTGAAACCGCGGGGCGCAGCTAGGAAGCAAATAAATGATTTCTGTTTCTGTCAAAATTTCATTTGCAATAGGTGGGCTAAAGCAGTATGAGGTAAGAATCGTTGCAGGTGGCATTTTGTAGTTTCTGCCTAACCGCTTGGGAAGAAGGTCTGAGTTAATGTATGTGTATGTGTAGGTAGTACAGTAAGCTAGATCTGCAAGACTTATGTTGCTCAATCACCAATGATTAATCCAAGTATGGGTCTTGTTTATGAAAGAAAAAATAAGATCGATAATTTACATAAAATTAATTCAGCATAAGAGTATAAAAATCTCACCCCTATGGGGCAATTCCTGTATATTTAAATACTGTCGCATTCTAATCACAGTGGCAATTTGTCAAAAACACCTCTAATTTCCCTTCATTTTTGACATTGATTTCAATCAGCCTTCTGATATTAATATTCAACGTTGTTTGAGGACAAAGATAGCTACTCCAACAGCGCAGAGTAAGCACAAGATCAGTTACTCCAACTTCGTGACAATACGTGTCAAGTCCTCAAGTGATTTGCACTCGGTCCTCAATAGTGAGTGTCTTGGGTAACCTCTTGCTACCGACGCAAACATTTGTTTAATTAACCGCCCGACTGTACCTTACTGGAGGTAGTCTAAAGGTGCAATCAGACTGTGATCGATCGAAAAGAAATAAAAAATGCATTTGTTTGCGTCGACATCTATCGATAAAGCTGAAAGTTTTGTTTGTTTGTTTGAACGGGCTAAATCTCTGGAACTGCCAGCTGGATTTGAAAAATTATTTATGCATTTAATAGCCTAATTCTTGAGAAAGGCTATGCGCTATCCGCTAGGACACTAAGGACCAAAAAGAAAAAAAGTCAGAAAGAATTCTAAGCGAAAACGAAGTAATAGCGCGGGCAGGAGAGGAGACGGGGTGGTTCGGGGAACAAGAAATTTCAAGTATTTTTTTTCTTGTTTTAATTGTTGATCCGGGGTCATGGCAGCCAAATTACAGACAGTCAACAATGACTGTTTTCATTCGAGGTCGATTGATGTTGTAGAATTCGCTAGTAACGGTCGTCCGTATTGATCGATGGTCTGTAGTTCATTGATCGCTTATGTAATCCTTACTTCCATACTAATATTATAAATTCGAAAGTAACTCTGTCTGTATGTTACCTTTTCACGCTTAAACCGCTGAACTGATTTAGATGAGATAGTTTGAGCCCCGGGAAAGGACATAGGATACTTTTTATCCCGATATTCCCACGGGATCGAGACTAATGCGGGTGAAACCGCGGGGCGCAGCTAGTATAGAATAAAGAAAGTTTGATGGGGCTCGTGGCTAAGTAATAACCGCAGCACGGTCTTGCCGACGTCGCTGAGAACTGCGTTGTGGAGCTCAAATAAGCAGTTGTAAAGTACTGGTATTCAGTTGCATTCGCTTAGACTGGAAGTCTATCCCAACATAGTTGGGAAAAGGCTAGGCAAGTGATAATGTTGTGAGGCGACCAATATTGACTGTTCGAAGTCGATCGACCGCAGTCTGAATGCACCTTCACTGACTTAGTGGAGCGTGTTCGTGAGGATATTCGCGTACACAATAGATTAGACGAGCGCTCAGTAGATAGCTAATCTAACTTTAGTTTTAACTCAGTGCACTTCGTAAATGGTTTTGTTCGCGAAACTTCGACGGTTTTCAGTACGTGCGTGATTCTCATTGGTAGGTATTGATTACATATTTTTTTACAAAAATGGCCGCCATTGTTTCATGTAAATATTTTTGTCGCTTTTGTAATTTTTCACATGATGTTTTTTAAATAAAATTTTTATTCAAATATTTTACTCCCAAATATGCTAACAACGCCATTGTTAATATCCAATATTTTAAATTCTCCAATGCGAAATTAAACTCCAGTTTTTACACAAAAGAGTTAAGGCGCAGTTGTGTAGTTCACATTTTAGGCAACTTTGGTATCGCCGGTATGCGGACGCGGGACGACGCTAATAAATCATTTTCCACCATAAAAGAGGAATATTAAATCGAAGGAGGGGAGCGAAAATGAACGAACGACTGAAGGGAACGGGGCGATGTGAAAAATTGGGCCGTAAAAAGGCAATCCCCAATGCGCCAAACCGATGAATAGTGAGCTATTTTCAATTAAGTACCTACGGCTAGTGTCCGCATTGTCTGCGCGGAAAATTGCCCGCATATTAATGACTTGACGATTTATTATTTTTTGAATGTTTAATTGGTTTTTAAAGAACGTTAAGGAGAGTTGATTTATGGTCAATGGTGTATTAATTTGAACGTTTACTAGTCTATTGTTAATAGATTACATCAATTCAATATAATTATTATTCTTGCGTATTTTGTGTAAAACGATTTTACTGTTTCATTTATTTATATAATATACTTTCTTTATTGTACACTAGAAAATACATAACAAACAAAAGTACGATTATCACTACAAAACATACAATGGGCGGCCTTATCACTTTCTGCGATCTCTTCCAGGCAACCTTGGAATGGACAGTGTTACACAATAATGAACACCTGTACATAAACAATCTGTAGGTGATGATCCTATTATACCACACATAGATTTAATAACTGACGTGACGACCGTTGATTGGACCAAAAGATGAATTCGTGAAACGATAAATAATAAACAAAACTCGGTGTGTACCGTGGAGTCGTGTAGACTCTACGAAAGGGCTATTTTATTTAAAAGAAACTTCTATCGGATTTCATAAGTTATTATTTTAGGAGTTATTTAATTAAATACATAAAATTGACCCGTCTTATTTATTACACGTCAAACCTACAACTCATTTTATGACACACGCTTAAACTGCCTTTAAATATTACCGGCCTGTATTTCAAAAGAGGACACAATCTCTACAGTACCGACCTCACCTAGTTTTACAATACTATTATTTTTTAAGACCAATGCAGAGAAATAAAATATCATTTATCACTTGCAACAAGAAAACCGTTTAGAAGTGGAAGCAAACAAAAGCTAATGAAGAAAAAAACACAATTCAATTTGACTTATTTCTGCAAACATTCAGCGGAGTAAACACTGTGCAAAGAGAAAACGTAAGCACAAACAGATGAACTTTTCTAAGACTTGGCTTAATCGGCTTATATAGTTTTAATCACTAGGTTCTGGTAACTTGGAACGACCTGAATATACCGCACTGTGGGACAATGACAGCCGGAAAGTTCGAGATAGAATATTGTAGGGTTTCCCGGGACTTAACGTTTAGGTTTAAGCTAGTTCCCGTCGAGCATCATTCAGATAGAACTCAGACTGTTCTGAATTTGAATAAACAGTAAAAGGCGTAAGACTTACGTTTTTTTGCTAAGACTTGGCCATAAACATTATTTTTTATATAGGTCAAAAATTTTACATGTAGGTATTACTTTTTTTTACTTGATAGCTTATACTGTCCCACTGCTGGGCAAATGCCTCCGCCAAATCCTTCCTGGAACTATTTTCTCGCGCTACCGCGAATCAGCGCGGTACGCGTTCAGGTCATCTCGCCATCTCTTTCTGGGCTGACCTCAGCGTCGCCGTCCATTTTCAGGCACCCATTGTGTGGAGATTTTTGCCCAGTGGTCATCGTGCACGCCCATTTGAGTCTGGCAGCCTTCTTTCGTACATCCAGTAGGTATCGAAAGGAACGCAAAGTGGTGTTCCGAATTCTGTTATTAGTTTGGGATTAAACAAAACCAAAATCGAAATATTTTATTTCACATAAACCTACATGGTCGCTTATGAAACGTTAGAAGCTAGGTGCACGGTTCCAATCGGACGTTTCCTATGGAGAAGAGCCGGCAAAAAACTCAACGGTAACTCTTTTAAAAACAATTGACTTTCAATGTTTTCAAATGGAGGACAGTGTACCTGTCAACAAGTACCAGGTACTTAATAGAATAGAAAATTGTCTACAAATCTACAATGCCAAAACCCGGGAATCCGAAATGTGATGTAGGTACATTCCATATTTTTATCAGACCTAAGTAAGGAAATTATTGACAACAAAAATAGAGGGTAGATTTTCATAACAATAATATTTTCCGTGTTGTACAATAGCAAAAGGGATAACATTGAGCCTCAATATTTAGAGAAAAAAGTAATAAATATTTTCGTCAAGGCCAATGTCTTATTACGGTCGGATTAGAAATTACGTATATTTTTGTGACAACTGATATAAAATATTGCTCCACTATGTTATACTTTATACATGGCTAAGTAATAACAGCCGCACGGGTCGATCGATCAGGTTAAGCTACGCTTGCCGCAGTTGATCCGTGGATGGGTGACCATCTTTACATACCAAGACCCCTCCGTGTCTCGGAAAGCACGTTAAGCCGTAGGTCCCGGCTGTCATTCGTGGATCTTTGACAGTCGTTACGGGTCGTCAGAAGCCCGAAAGTCTGACAACCAGTCTTACCAAGGGTTATCGTATTACCCAGTAACTGGGTTGTGGAGGTGAGATAGGCAGCCGCTCCATGTAAAGTACTGGTATTCAGCTGCATCCAGTTAGACTGAAAGCCGACCCCAATATAGATGGGAAAAGGCTAGGCAGATGATGGCTCAAATACCTACACGAGCGTGACGTCGCCGACGGCTGCAGTTGCCTCTGCAGTTGACGCGTGCCGCTCGTGTGTATGCACATAGTCTACCGCAGCAAAAGGAATTTCTTGAGGAATTGCTTCGGGCTAAACGACTTACAGTATGAAGTGAACTTAAGTTGTTCGACTTCCTTGAAACTTGAGGCTAATTTTAAAGAGTGATGACATGACATAGTTATTTATTTTTTTATTTTATTAGGACCACATCATGCAAAATACTTATAAACTAAGCCCCACAAAACCGTAGTAATGGTTTGACTTTGGTGTAAGCAGTGGGAACATTAACGACTGAATAATATAAGTTAAGAAAGAGATAGTAGAAGGTAAGCTGCTGATTGTATTAAATTGCTTCTACTGAGTTGCAGATTTATAATATTTACTAGCTGCGCCCCGCGGTTTTACCCGCGTAAAAGTCGATCCCGTGGGAATATCGGGATAAAAAGTAGCCTATACAGGGTGAATTTTCCAAGTGGGCGTGGATGGCCAAATTCTAAACTATGAGGAATAGCGAAAAGTACTGAAAGGAGTCGCGGGCTCGATTTTGATGAAAACTAAAACTGCATCATTGGATTTTTGAAAAATCAATATTTCTAGCCAGGAATCGAACCTGTTGATTTTGAAAAAAAAACACATACTGTATTATTACACCATTCGATAGTGTCCCTAATAAGGATCACATTCTGGGAAGTAATGACATACGGCAAACTTAAGGAAAATGTTGAATTTTAATAAACTGCTTCTTATTTTAGAGTATTCATACATATGTTACCGGCCAAACCCGATTTCAGGACAAACTAGTTTAGCCTAGGCTAAACTAGTTCCGTCGACATAGGATGCAAGGGCGAGCGAAGGGCACCCCGAGGTTCGGTTTGGTTAGGTTACTTTAAACCCTTTACACAGAAATAGGGGCCCCGCGAAGCGGGGCTCCGTCGACATAAGATCCAAGGGCGAGCGAAGGGCACCCCCTATCGCATATAGGAAGAACTAGTTTAGCCTAGGCTAAACTAGTTTGTCCTTAAATCGGGTTTGGCCGGTAACACATACATTACGTACCTTGTTCGAAATGGTGCTCAATATTTTTATTAACACAACCGCAGCGCAGTCACCTTCACAACATTAGGTTCTAAATTCAAATTTCTACGATATTTGGAAAATATTCTAATGGAATCAATCATATTGTAATGCTGAATGCAGTACAATCCTTGAGACGTCGAATCCAGCTGTGTATTGAAAACAATGGTCATCATTTTGAACAATTAATTAGTTAAGGTTTAGTAGGTAGGTAACATAACCCGGGCCCGGCTAAATAATAACAGCCACACAGGTCAATCCATCAGGTTAAACTACGCTTGCCGCGGTTGGTCAGTGGATGGGTGACCATCTTTACATACCGAGGTATTCAGCTGCATCCGGTTAGAATGGAAGCCGACCCCAACATAGTTGGGAAAAGGCTAGGCAGATGATGATGAGGTAGGTAAAATAAGAAAAAAAAAGTATTTTGTTAAAAATGAGCTCTTTCCTTTAGTTTGCCGTATGTCATTACTTCCCAGAATTCGATCCTTATTAGCGACACTATCGAATGATGTAATAATACAGTGTGTGTTTTTTTTTCCAAAATCAACAGGTTCGATTCCTGGCTAGAAATATTGATTTTTCAAAAATCCAATGATGCAGTTTTAGTTTTCATCAAAATCGAGCCCGCGACTCCTTTGAGTACTTTTCGCTAGTCCTCATAGTTTCGGATTTGGCCATCCACGCCCACTTGAAAAATTCACCCTGTATATTAATCCAGGGTGTCAGTTACCTCCATACACAATTTTATCAAAATTGGTCCAGCGTGAAGAAGTAACAAATAAAATAAACACAAAACACACACAAACTTTCGCCCTTATAATATTGGCGTGATTCCTCCTAGCTCTTTTAACATTTACGTATTTGTTAGTTCAGTTCTAATAAGTTAACCGCAATTTTTTATAGCAATTATAATACCTACCCAAAAGTAATAAAATATGCAGTCTGTTCACCACAAATTATGGTCTGAAACCACAATAGAATTATAAATTTATGTTAAAACATTAAAACCCTTGCCTGTAATTTTATTTTATAACTTGATTATGTATAACACACGCGCAGTCAGTACCAGTATCGTGTTAACTTCAAATGGCCCATGCCAGGCAAGTCTTTTTAGTTCCTTTTAACCGGCCAAGCCCCGCGCGTTACCGATCGGTGACGAAACAATAGAAAATCAATTGTGTCTCATTAGTGGAGCTTGACACATTAAATTGCATTGTGCTATATTTTGTAACAAAAACTGCATATTACAACATCATATCTCAATCAATCTGCCTATCCAGTATCAGTGATTTCCGGATGCAGCTGAATACCAATATTTTACATGGAGCGTCTGCTTATCTAACGTCCTCAACCCAGTTACTGGGTCCTCAACCCAGTTACTGGGTAACACGATACGCCTTGGTAAGACTGGATGTTAAGCGTTTGGGCTTCTGAATATCCGTAACGACTGTCAACTACGAATGACAGCTGGAATCACCGGGTTATAGTGCTTTACGAGGCATGGATGGGGTCTCGATATGTAATCACTGGTCACCCATCCAAGAACCGACCGCGGCAAACGTAGCTAAATCTTAGATCGACTCGTACGGATGTTGCATAGACCCGAGCCCCTCCAACAATACCATATCCATGAGCTACAAAATACCTTTTTCAAAGATGAAGCCTCCATCCTGTTTTTCCGCCCCTCGTTATTTGTTCCATTAGCCAAAGATCAAAGTAATTAAATATTCGCATTCGGAAGCACTGAACTCTTCGATAGCTTCATTCACTGCCTCCGCTATATCACGTCTCTTTGAGCTTCGAGAAAATTCCAGTTTCGCCTCGCATTTCTTGACTCCATTCATTACTGAACTGTAAAATAGCTGTACTAGTACAGACAAACAAAGTGACCGGTATACGGGTAGGTAGCTTGCAATCAGTTTTAAATGATGTTGTGAGTGTGCTGAGCAGCTAAGTAAGCAAAAAAACTTTGAAAAAACTTTATAAATAATACATAGTTAGTTAGCCTTATGGCTACGTACGCACTGAAAGGTGGCTTGCTTAGCGCCTAGAGCCTAGCGAGTCACCTTCGGATGGCAAAGTGAAATAAACGCTCTAGAATGTTCGCAACCTCCGCACTGCGCGCTTGGCGCCTTCGATAGTCGCCTAGCGTGTATCGAAGGATGTTGAGTCACTAAGCTCTAGGCACTAAGCAAGCCACCCGTCAGTGCGTACGTACCCTAACACAAAACAAGTAAGAACAAACAGCAGCCTAATTGCGGAACGCCAAATCGTCAAATGATTCTGATCAGTTGGCTTCATTTCTATCACAATTGGCTTCATTTTACGATTTTCGAATTGCGAAACTCTAGTTTATTATGAAACCAATTATGAACGTTAAGGCCCTGCGCAGAAACTAGAGTTTCGCAATTCGAAAATCGTAAAATGAAGCCAATTGTGATAGAAATGAAGCCAACTGATCAGAATCATTTGACGATTTGGCGTTCCGCAATTAGGCTGCTGTATGGTATATAGACGAAAATATTCATCATTTCACTGCAAATATTTATTTATATTTTGGGTGCGTTATAACTTTTTAAGCTTATGGCAAACATAAGGGAGTGATCAAAAAAAGAATTGACTACTCATCACACTCGCAACATTGTGAATTTCAAACTCAAATTCAACGCATTTATTTAAAACTAGCTGCTGCCCGCGACGTCGTCTGCCTGAAGGCTCTACAGCACCAAAAATACCTAAGATGCCAGTGTCGCTATAGCATTATAAGTAAACAACTTTTAAAATAGCATTAAAATATAAGTTTTTTTTTTGCAAGTGAAGCAAGTGAAGAGAGTTATATGGGAATCCTGCTGAGTTCAGTGTGGTGTGGGGGATGTGACTGAAGGAAATAGAGAAAACAATGCAGGAATACATTCCAGGACACAAAAGAGTAAAAATACGTACAAAGGCATCATACCTTAAAACACTTCCCTATAAACAACGTTGGTAGTTATGCTGCCAGGAGCCAAAATGTAAAGAGAGTCAGGACTGGTGACGCGGGAGCAAGCGACGTACAGTTGTCCGTGTGAGAAGCAACTCGTCCTGAGGTCGACACCTGCTGCCCTCAGTGTCTGCCTCTATTGCTGGTTATCGCGAAGCAAACACTCACGGGGAACTGTACGCGCTTGAACTGGAACGGGAAGATATGAGGTATGAGGGGAATGCGTGGTATAAATACTGCCTTGCCAACGCCACAACCCGTAAGAATTTCCGCCTCAATGGTGTGTCTGTAGAGCGAGATGACTTTAGGGTGGGTCCCGTTACACAACTTCAGAGGAGATAGGTTCCGAAGAAGCATAATCGGGACACCGACCTTCAGCTTGATTGTATGCGCTGGAAGTCCACTTGCTGACAGGGAGTTCAGAAATTCCACGGGATAATGTGTGGCGTCATCTTGCTCGACAACAGTGTTTATCGAGGTGTAGACCACTTCATTCACCTCAATTTCCGAGAGAATGCATTCGTTAATTGCTGCAGCCTGATCATTTTTGGACGTCAAAATGGCCCGCTCACACACCCAAGAATTCTGCAGGTGCAGTATACGACTGATGTCCCCGTACACACAGCAAATGAGTTCTTCTAAGCTGGATACCACTCTACCGAGAGACTCTAGAAGCACCACCTGTCCACCTTTCTCTTCTGGTAGAGTGCCTTCGCCAAGATTTAGAAGGACATTGGAGAATTCTTGAGCACGTGCATTGCCGCCGAGCCGAGCTCTCATATTAATGGTCAAGCGCAGCGTACGAACTCGTGACCACAACGAAGATAGTTTCAACGAAGCATTCACCTCGTCAGCCCTCGATCCCCGTGTCACCACGGGAAGCGTTTGCCGGAAATCGCCACTGAACAGAACAGCTGTGATACGACGCATCAAATGTTCGTTCCTGCGGATGTCCTGCAGGGTTCCGTCCACGGCCTCAACTGCCTTCCTATTGGCCATCGTACACTCATCCCATACGATCAAAGAGCAATCCTTGAGCACGTGTCCCTTATCGCTGTTACGTGACACACCACAAACAGGCGTTTCGGCGCTCTCTAAATCGATAGGAATTTTAAACATGGCATGTGCTGTCTTGCCACTCAGAAGCAGTGTGGCAGCGATTCCCGACGACGCTACAGCAATAGCAATTTTGCCTTGCCTGCTGACCTCTGCAAGTAAGTAAGTTCCACCAGACGCATTCCAAGAAAAACATTTGACCCTGGTTTTTTCCCAACGCTTTCAAGGACGGTGTCATAAATTTGTTTTTGCTCTGAAGAGAACAAAGCGACATGGTCATTTCGTCCGGATCGTAATTTGTCTCAGCGTTATACTCCCGATTTACACGGTCTTGATGCGGTGATGATTGGGGAGCTGGTAACCCATATTCGATCAGTGGATTGCCGCCGATAGAAATGACCACATCTTGAAGTGAACTGAGACAGGTGTTCAGCACGCGTTCATCAGTTACTCCGACTTCGTCTCCAGTAGAAACATAACTTTTTTGTAATACTTAACACCGCATTTTTTTTTTAATTGTCGTCCTCAACTCTGCTCAAGATTTTAAGGGTTTTGTTGGAACTTGAATTTGTCAAAACGGACTAAGTATACTATACAACTTTTATGAAGAAAATGCACATTGCCATCTATGAATTTTAAGAATAACTAACTACTAACCTCGCCAACATGATCAAATTTAAATTATTAATTTCCAAAAAGTGTCAACATGTAACTTGATTTGATTTTTATGAAATCTCATAGATGGCGCTGCTTCAAAATTTTCTTTATACTACTAAAATTCATTAAACTATGTTTTTTCTGCCCAAGTTACTTAAATGGCGTAGTTTTTATAGTGTAAAGCTAGATAATAGCTTACTGAAAAACAACATTTAAATATGCGTCGTTAGATTACACGCTGTCACAGAATGCGTAAGAAAAATAAAGATTCACAGCTCCTCCCCCATAGGTGATAGCGTGATAATATGTAGCCTATATGTTGACCCGACCTCTTAGTAATATTCGTGCAAAATTTGAAGTAAATCCATGCAGTACTTTTTGAGTTTATCCCGGACATACAGACAAACAGACAAAAATTCTAAAAACTATATTTTTGGCTTCGATATCGATTGTAGATCACGCCCCAAGTATTCTTTTAAAAAAATATTTAATGTACCGTTTTGACTTTCCTACGATTTTATTATATGTATAGATAAACCAATTACGGGCACTTTTGATATTTTCAAGGGGTCGGTCACTCAAAAAGATGAAGCTACGTAATAAGTTCCATCACGCCCAAAAACTCCACGGATACTCGGACACTCTATTAATAATTCAAAATATTGTTACAATTTGTTTTAAAGTAGTTGCAAGTTAGTTGCCTGTATACCCAATAGTTTCTTCGACTGTACCTACAACTTGCAGTAGGAAGGGGAGTTGAACAAGTTTTTGCCGATTTATAACAGCAACTGTAGAAATGTGGCCTTTATTAGTCAATTTCTGCAACTGTTCTTTGGCAGAACTAAGGATTATTTCACGTTTGTTTTCGAGTTGCTGTTACGTTGCGACTTTGCTGTTGTTTGTGAACAGTGCAATGAAAACGTTGGGAAATTCATGTTTAAATAGCAAGTTTCTAGCAACTTCAGCCGGTGGTGGAACTCAAAAACGATTATGGAATTTTGGCCAGTAGTTATGTACGGTCAGCAACAAAAGTCGATAAACATTTCCGTTTTTTTAATCTTAGTTATTGAGGAAAATATTTGTTCAAAATTGCTGCAGAAGAAATTTTTTTAGAATATAAACACTGCTATTATGTGAAAAGCTCAAAAGTAGTTTATTGAGAAAAAATGTTGTCAATTTAATAACATGTAAAAATGATAGTGTTAATCGACTTTAGTTGCTGACTGTACTCTTCCGTAAACTTTTTAATTTTTTGCCCTGTGGTACGGAACCCTTCGTCTACGAGTCCAACTCGCACTTCGCCGCATTTCATTTTCATTCCACGTTCATACGACACCGACCTTGTCTGCTCCTCTCATTTCATTTATCGTTCATTCGGTAGGTAAGCGATACATGTTGAATGCGGAAATTCAACATCGTTGGATCGGTTCGCTAAATGAATTAATCACTTTTTGTCATAAACTTGTGTCACGTTTTCCTTCGAGTGCAAGATAAAGAAAAACCGGTCAAGTGCGAGTTGGACTCGCGCACCGAGGGTTCCGTACAAATTTGTAGGTATTAAATAGTTTATCACGGGTTTTTTTTTGGAATGTATCTTAACGGATTTCGGATTTTTTCCTTTGCTTTAAAGTATTATAGTAATATTTTTTTGTGCTTTCTATTGTTTTTGTTTTTTTAGTAAAGAGCGGTCATTCAAAGGAATATTATCAGTATGTATACGATACAAGATGATGATAAAAAAGGTGCTGAACTGAATCCGTATCTACCTGGCTTCCAATATATTTCTTATTTCTATTATTCCGTTCGTTATAACATGTTATTGGAGAATACAAAACTTCGCTGACAGCAAATAATGCTTGAGATTGAACGGTTTATTATTTATGAAACATACAGGGGGATGAAATAATATTTGTTGCATAAAATACGAAAGTATTACGTTCTCCAATTTGATTGAAAACTAGGGATATAGACCTACTTATATTTGTAGTTCTAGAATCATATTTATTTTTTATTGTACACCACAAAAATACATAACAAAAAAAATACATCAATTACTACAAAATATACAATGGGCGGCCTTATCGCTTTCTGTGATCTCTTCCAGGCAACCTTGGAATGGACAGTGATTTTCCTGGACATGAAATGGAGCTGACGTTGATGCAAATATTATCCTAATCCTAACTATATATAATATTATAAATGCGAAAGTAAGTTTGTTTCATCATCCTGAAATCCTGAAATTTTGCATATACGTTGTCAGGTGTACAGAAACGGACATAGGGTACCTTTCATTCCGAAAAAAAAGTGCTGTTCCCGAGGAAAACAACAATAACGTTATTATGATAATAGATGGCACCACGTGTCTTTCGAAATGTATGCGGGTGAAACCGCGGGGCGCTGCTAGTGTACCTATACAATACACTAAAATATCACATACATTTTCCACTTCGTAAATATTGTAGAGTTATAATATTATGTAGTTGCATAGGGTTATTTACATCCGTAAGACGTCCTCGTAACATAGGGTCCAGTTGAAAACTAGCGTCAGGTATTAGTTGTCTGACATTTATGCTGGGGCCTATTTGGCGCAGCCGTGAAGCACACAATACTATTTAAAGTTTTTTTTGTGAATATTGTGTGGGTTAAATAAACTTATTTCTTTCTTTATTTATTGTCTTGATTGCTAGCTGTCAATTAATCAAAAAACTTAAGTAGGTATAAGAACACCCATCACTGTCCTGCCCTCATCTCAATTTATTTGGGGTCGGCGCAACATGTCTTTTTCTTCCATACTTCTCTGTTAGTCGTCATCTCGATACTCACCCCCTTTCTAACCATATGATCATTCACACAGTCCATCCATTGTTTAAGAACTCCTACCCTCCGTAAAAGCCAAGTCTCATTAGACACTCCCAAAGCTATATATATCTTTCTAAAACCAGGGCAAATAAACGTATTTTCTTTTTTCCTTTGTAAATAAATGAGAAATTAAAAGCAGGCACTAAATTTACCTAACCCAATGTACATTACCTAAAAACTCCGCTTACATTAACATTACTTCACAAATCATAATAACCTTTTCCCGTTTTCCTATCGCCTAAGTAAACCCTATCTTAAAAGCGATCTAAAAACAATATTTATTGTATCTACAAGAAATATAAAAATAATATTTCTTGTATCTACAAGAAATATTGTTTTTGAACCCGGCCCACGTAAATTAATTTTTAAGTATCTACTTAAAAATTAATTTACGTGGGCCGAGTTCAAATAACGGGCTTCAGATTTCGGTAATGGTTTCCCCGTCCTCGAAAGGCCTAAAACCCTAGGAAAATGTGTACTGAGGACGTAAACCTATATAGATAAATGAAACAATCGCCAGCCCTTACGCGATTTACCAATAAATAAGGATATACAGCAGTCCCAACGATAAATTGCCTCATGAGAACTTGTATCGAGCGATATCCCGGAACACACAAATGTTTTTGTATTGGATACTGAAAATATCTGACCTTTAAATATCACAAAGAAAAGCTTTTATTTTACGCAAAAGTACTGAAATAATTTCTGATAAAAATAGACATTGCATAGCTCTTCGAAGCTTGTAAAAAGCAATTAAGAAAGCTGGTAACAGCATTTTGCCCGCGAAGCCGGATAGATTATTTCGCAGAAACACTCATTAGAAGAATTCATAACAAAGATCATACATATAATATTCTCCTTGTTAGCGAACCTCTGCGTATACAAAAAAAAAAAAAAACAAATATTTTTTTATTAATTTCACATTTCTGCCGTTAAAATGTTTGTTCTTCTGAAGCTTGTACTCTGTACCTTTGAATGTACTAGGACTTTAACGAACTCATTTTCTTCAGACTGAGCTTCCCAGTTTCGCCTTAAGCTATGACACAGGAGAGCAATAAATATATTAGATTCACTACTGCTCTATTTTAATGTTTATTCTTCTTTGGTACATTTCTCCTTGAAGCAGATGGAATTTAAAAGCGAATTGCAAAGTAGTTGGGAAGAATCATGGAAGCTATTTCGGTCTCTAACGACTTCGTAGTCTGGCCCAGAGTTGACATAGCTATGCGAGTTTCGTGGCGATTTCCTTATGTGTGTCCGTGCCTAAGCCACAGTAAGCTCCTAACTAATAAATGTGGTAATGTTTAAGGGTCAGTTCACACCGCGACGCGACGCGACGCGCAGTTTCAAGATAGCAATACAATTTTAGACCGTATCTACTACTCAAAAAGGTACACAATTCAGTAAGGTGGTGTCTACTACATCGAGCTACGCCGCGCGGCCCACCTCACTGAATTGTGTACCTTTTTGTGTAGAAGATACGGTCTATAATTGTATTGCTATCTTGAAAACTGCGCGTCGCGTCGCGTCGCGGTGTGAACTGACCCTTTGGATTTCAAACAGAACTCCGCTTTTTGCTGGCTGAGGAATAATCTGAGTAAAAAATTGGATAGGAGGGTCTCATACAAGGGTTCACAGACGGCTTAAGCTCCGAAGCATGCTGAGGTACTACCACAAACGTACCCACATCGTGTTTGAAAATTGAAATTAATTCTGCACTATGTAGGGTCGTTCGTTTTCTGTTTTTACATTATTCATACATAGTGTATCTTCCCCTTTTAACCGCCGGACTTTATATCAGTTGTCGTACCCCCAGCGCCCGACAAAAAAAAAAAAACGAAAAATATATACCGATGAAACGAGCTGTGATGATGTAATAATAATACAGATTAAACGAGCTGTGTTATTTTGTCGTATATATACGACTCCGGCGGAATGGACACGAAAATATTTGTCGGATTAATCCGACGTAAGCGGTTAAATGGTGATAGACCTGAAAAGGGGCATGTAATTGTACTCATTATTATGGACAACTTTTATTATGAGACCACACACGACATCTGGGAAAAATGTCAGCTGCACTATGCATCTTTTTACATACCTACACGTCAAGGTGTAATTTTAATAGTGTTGTACCTGAAAAGGGGTAATTGTGCTCATCGTTATAAACCACTTAAAAAAATACAGCTGTTCCCAAAAGTTTGTCAAATCATGCAAACATGTATTATGAAAATGTGTATTGTGTGTGTGTTCACTAAATACTATCGGCGCGGCGCGGCGTGTCTGTTTGACCAGTGTATGATCGTTCTGTAGTTACTGCCTACCTCCGTGGGAAGAAGGCGTGAGTTTATGTAGATATGTTATATATTAGGTAGAAACTTAGTATAGAATAATATTAGGTTATAATTTTAGGGGGGCTTATGACTAAGTAATAATAGCCGCACGGGTCGATCGATCAGGTCATGCTGTGCTTGTCGCGGTTGGTCCCTGGATGGGTGACCATTTCTACATACCAAGACCCCTCCGTGCCTCGAAAAGCACATTAAGCCGTTGGGCCCGGCTGTCATTCGTGGATCTTTGATAGTCGTTACGGGTCGTCAGAAGCCCGAAAGTCTGACAGCCAGTCTTACCAAGGGGTATCGTATTACCAAGTAACTGGGTTGTGGAGGTCAGATATGTAGTCGCTCCATGTAAAATATTCGTATTCAGCTGCATTCAGTTAGACTGGAAACTGACCCCAACATATTTGGGAAGAGACTAGGCAGATGATTAGGTCTTGATAAGTGAAATCCAGTAAACAAATCGACTGGATTTAATATTAATACTAACAAAAAACTCATCTCATTTTCTCTCAGATAACTGAGGATCCAGTTTTAAACGCGTTTTTGTCAGCAAACAATGCTCGCTCCTCTTTAAAAGAGATTCCCTTTCCGCTGTAATGAAAAAGTTTGACGGTCAGCTTCGCGATTGTTCTGTTGTTTCGATTAGTGAACTTGTTTCTGGTTTATTTTTAATTACTTTTCATCAATGAAATGGAAGCAAGCTGAATTGGCAATGGGCCGGCCATATTAGCCGTAGAACCGATTACCGTTGGGGTAGACGTGTTCTTGAGTAGAGACCGCGAAACGGTAAACGTAAGGTGGGACGCCCTCAGGCTAGGTGGAGAGACGATCTTCGCAGGATGGCTGGTAGCAGCTGGATGAGAGTTGCCAAAAATCGAGTTGAATGGCGTGCAATAAGAGAGGCCTATGTTCAGCAGTGGACTTCCATAGGCTGATGATGATGAATACCAAAAGTCTCTGAATTAAACCGCGGCGGATAGACAGACGGACTTGGCGGAATTATAACGGTTCCTTGTTTTACTACGAAACCCTAAAAAGACGATTAACTACACCTATCAAAGCTCAAGCGTAACGAAAAATTAATAGAGCTTGTCATATAAACCTGTCAGGCTGTAACTGAGTACCGCTTAAAGGTCACGAGAACCATTCATTGTTTTATAAAGCGATAATATTGGCATAAAAATAAAATTGCTAATAAAACATTTATGAAAAATAAAATCTCGTATTCGGAAATCTATCGTCACGGCTGTCGAGGTGTCACTTCTGATTTATAGGAGGCAGAATTAAAAAATCACTCGATTCGGTAAAATACCGATGACGTGTTACCGGAGTTCGTTCGCTCATTCAGTGTAATCCGGAATTATTTATGGTGTTATTATCGCTTACAGGACCGATACCCGGTGTCGATATTTGTGGAGACCCTGATTTGGTAGGTGGGGAATTAATTCTGATGGATGTAGCGAGAGGGATTTTATTTCTGAGTTCTTTTTTCGGTGTTATTTGGAGATAATTTTGGCAATAGATTGGTCTGCTTTGTGAAATATTTGAATATTGACAAGGCGTTGAAATGTGAATTCTTTTTCTTTCTTTTTTTTTACTTTTTTTACTGACTCCTAAGTCACAGGTTTTCCTAGTTTAGGAGTCAGGGTTTCAACTTTCGTGCGCCTTAGTTATTGTGAACTTGAGCTAGATATAAAGCATAAATATTGTAAGGACTTGTATCAATATAGTATAACTATTATTATTTTATTGAATAAATTCTACGTCCAGCAAAGAAAATATTGTAATTAACATAACATAACATTACGCATGTATTCCCCAAAGAGTTACGCAGAGGTACCTATTTCCAAGTAATATTATTAGTACAGACGTCACTATCAATCTTCAGATGCAAAACCAATATCGGAACAGCTGTCAAACCACAAAGAGAACCCACCACGATAATCTCAACTGAAGGCACAGCCATCACTGGAACTCAATACTGTCATTGATCCATTAGAAATTCGGTAATTGGAACATGTCGGGGAAGTTTCCAACTCTAAAGTACCGAGCCAAAGGCCCGGAGCTAATAATTTCAAATCGGAACAGTTACAAGTTCGGCAGACTAGGTAATGGTGGGACCTTAGGGAAGAACGATTGAATCGATGCGGCACGTCTCATCGAAGCTGAACGGGCTCCCAAAGGAGTGCTGTGTCCGCGTGTAAATAATGCTGATACGGCATCTTAGTCGTCGTGAAGTTTCATGTTATTGGTGTAAGGTAGTTTTGTTTTATGGGCATATGTGAGGGAACCACGTTTGTGTTTGATTTTGGTTTGTTTACTTAGGTTCGCCGAACTTGCGTAAGATAGATAATTTCTGCGTAATGTATTGTATTCCTTTGCGCGATGTGTACAATTTTGACTATTACTACTCAGAGGAAACTGCGATGGGTTGTAATTTTTATGTTGTAGTTTTCGATAGTATGTATCTTGCTTTACCTACAGGAGCTTATTCTGTTTATCCACCCTAAACAGCCACCTTAAGATGGATACTCGGAAACGCATGTCCGAGAATCCACTCTAAGCCTATATAAATTTCGTTTATCTAACTAGGCCTAGGGTGGATTCTCGGACATGCGTTTCCGCGTATCCACCTTAGGGTGGAATTTTTGGGGTCGATAAACAGAATAACTCCCTACAGGCACTTGTAGTGTAATATTATGTAAATTATAGAAAAGGTGTGTGTGTCTGTTTATGTTATCATATTAGATCAACGCTAGAATTAACATCTCTGAAGTTTTAATGTCAGGGAGATATCCTCGAGTTGGTTTTCAACTCCGATCAGGTTATTCCTATCGTACAACTACATTCTTCAACAAAAAAAGAACTTAGTCAACAAGCATAAGATAACCTATAAATAATAAAATGTTAATATTTTATTGACTTTTCCGTTACCTACAGCTGGTTTTTTAGCAGTAGACGCGTCAGTTTTCTTCAGCTTATAGAGATATGAGGAACAGGGTGTAAAGTTTGCTCATACTCTATAGAAAAGGGAAGATCCTCCGTTGTATCTATGCTAGTTGCGCGGTAAACTCTGTTTGCGAAATGCAGGATTTGCGTGACGTCAGTATAAGGCGTTGTTCGCATGTGGCGTTGTAGATACCGCTACAAGCTTGTCTTTCAATAGTGTTTCACTCCAAGGCGCATACCTATTTATCTAGTTTTCGTTTAATTTGTGATCGACATAAAAGTAAACATAAACAGTGGCACTCGGGGAGTGCCGACAGAAGTAAAAACAAAACACAAACAGAATACTTTGCCATCACTCACTGACATATCTAATATACTTACATTAAAACCGAGCACATCCCGAGGACAACCGAACACATCCAAAGACATGTCGGTTACGGTAACAGTGGCGCGAATTCAATTTTTTCCCATCTCAAAAAATGCCCAACGCGCGCTAAAGAAGTTTTCACTTAGACAAAACAATGGCGGCGTGAAGACGTTGAACAGTGCTGCCATCTATGACGAGCTTTCAGTTTTTAACCCCATCAACGTTTGTGTCTGACCTAAATCTTCTATAGATACGATTTGTTACCTGCAACGGCAGGTTTAATCTTTCTTCCGGTACTCACATGGTCAGATTCGTCTTCCGCAAACTCCGGAAGTGTTTTTTACCCGAATCCGGAATTGCTCCCGAACTCGAGAGCTCTTGACGGCACTGCAGAAGAGCGGTCGCGCTACATCATACAGTCAATAATACAGATCTGGGTCACTTCGGGTCAGTTCGTTATTTACCGAACACTCGATTTTTGATCATGATATTTGAATGATATGAGTTTTTTATTTATTGATAAATATTAGAGTGTAGGGTATAAATTAAGTAGTGTTGGGGCGTTTTTCTTTGGGTAGATTCTTTTTCGTTTAAAAAAAATACTACTTATTGGCATAATAATAATTCAGTTTATTCAGCGCTGGTTCTCTAATGTAAGCCGTTACTACTGTAGTATTGAGAATCAAGTTTACCTTCAGTGAAATTATCATCTACAAAACCTAAGAGAACAGACAATGCAAGTATGTTAAAAATGAAATTTTCATCAAGACATCGAAAAAATTTCTTTGCAAGTGAAGATCAAAAGTCCAGTAACTTGGAATCCACCGGGAAATTATTTGTAGCCGCATCTTAAACTGTCATCCTACTTATACAAGTAATGTGGTTTAACTTATTTAGGTTTTTCGAGATATCACCAAGCGGTTAGTCGACTCTTCTTGGCTTATTTCTTGGCCAAAGAATTAGCATCGCCATACAACGTGGCAATGCTGCCAGCCTTTTGACAGCGATGCGGTCGAATGCTTTTACTTATTTTTTCATTTATACATGTACATATTATTATTTTAAATGTAAGCTTATATTATGTAAATATTATCTTGATTAATAACAATACATAGTACTTAGGTTAAGTTCAAAAAACGGTTTGAAAAGAATATAGAATGGAATAGTAGAATATAATTTGTTGCTACAGGTATTTAAAAATAAAGCTGTAGGGTAATTGCGTAACATACTATCAGTAGCAATGGGTTTAATTTTGACAATTGAACAACATTCATTGCATTAAGTACCTACTTACGTTGTTGAGCAAACACAATTTTCGAATATACCTATGTAGCAATAGATTAGCAATAAATGCTTCAAATTGATAGTAATAGTGGTAATAGTGTCTTACGCAATTAGTACTGGTCAAAATTAAAAACAGTGTCTCTGCAGCATTCCATTTATAAAGTTTTAATTTTTAAATGCTGGATCTTCCTGTCTGACTGATATTAATATAACATGGCAGGTGATAAGGGGAACGAGGCTAAGGATGACATTCATTCCACGGTAACATAGCATGAAAAAATTAAGGCACAGTAAAATTTGCGAGGCGAGGAAAAAAACAAAGAAAGAAAGTAAATACGTTTAATTGCGCTAAACATGATGCAGAGATAGAACACAAAAAAGAACAATTTGTGGGAAACTATGCGTCACAACCATGCAAAACGGCCATCGTTCAGCATAAGGCTGCTTGTCCATTAACGCGGAGCGAGGCTGCGGAGCGGAGGAACGGAGAAATATTACCTAACCAATAGGAATGCATAAAATCTCGAAAATCATTTTCTATTGGTTAATATTTCTCCGTTTCTTCGCTCCGCAGCCTCGCTTCGCGTCAATGGACAGGCAGCCTAATGCTGCGATCCTATGCAAGACAGAGCCCCAGCGCTGGTTTTCAGCGACAGCCGGCGTTGACGTGATGACGTCAAGATGAAAAAAATGAACGAGAATGCGAAGACGTAAATATAAACAAAGATTCAAATAAGCCTATCAAGAACAAACTACGTGCCTTCTCCAAAGCTCATGTCTAATATCACATAGTCCCAGATTCTCCCCTCATGCAACATTCCAGTCCATTACCTAATGACTCCAGCAAAAGTTCACACTTAACAACAATCGTGTCAAGCCCTACTTACCTAGAAAGAAACGGCATCTGCATTGAAATATCGCACTCATTCTGTACACCACATTTTTTAAACACAAAAAAAAAAACAACAGCCATTTTGCGGACCGCTCCAGCACTTAAGTACTGGAATTGAAATAGTAGCAACTTTATTTTCTCCACTTTCTTTATTAAGGACGGACTTAAATAGCTTTTACGATTTTACGAGAGCAGTTTCAATGTTTTCGAAATGAACAGGTAAACAACGTTGATCGATGGTTGGAAGGAAAATAATAGACGAAACTTTATCCGATGTTGAGCGAGAAAAATTGGTGTCGGATACTTAATTTTGTGGATTGTGTTAATGAAAAGATATTCCTTGTTTAAAGTTTTATACAGAGTTATTTTATTGGCTAGCTAAACTCTGCAGACGCGATGGGTATCTAAGCTCAATATATTAAATTGATATTTTTCTTGGGAAGTCAACAGCCTCTATTAGTGTCGTTACTTGAAGTACTTATGAGTTAAGAAAAATAATGTTTTCTTATATTTTAGCGTGTTAAAATGTCGATGGATACCCCATTACCTCTGTGAAGTTTACACAAAAAGTAACAGCTTTTTTAACCGGTCAAGCCCCGCGCGTTAGCGATCGGTGACGAAACAATAGAAAATCAATTGTGTTATGAAAATCAATTAATTAGCGGAGCTTGACATATTAAACTGATATTTCAAGTGACTAAAATAACGGTGGTCAATGGCCCCACAAAAAAATAGTAGATTGTTATGCAAGGGTCGAAAGGAATCAATTCCTATACGAGGCATTTAGACGCCCGAGCGCAGCGAGGGCGGCTATAGCCCGAGTAGGAATTGATGACTTTCACCCGTGTTAAACACTCTACTTTTCATTTCGAATATAAGGAAAGTAAAAAGTAGTAGTTTTTCTAAAATATTTATTGATAACAATAACATGCAAAGTTTTTGAATTTTGGTACAGTTTACAGGGTTAGTATCCCGCCAAATAATACTATGGCCTTTTTTATTTTAAATATGGAACACACCGCGTCATCGCCACGGGCTGTCCCGCTTAATAGGTTTTTTTTTAATTCACACTGGCTGTTTATACACTCACAAGACTGCAGCATTTTTCTTAATGTATGTAAAAAATTTCGTAGCTGACTACAGTTCTATTTTTAAAATTCATTCCCACCCTAAAGAGGGAAGTAATTACTATGAGTCTTTCCCGCCCTGTGGTGGGAAGCAGCGTTTTCCACCCGCTATTTGGATCAAACAAACACTACTTTCCGAGTATGAGAAATGAAAAATGTTTTGTCATCATTTAGATATCGAAACCCAGCGCGTCTGCGAAGTTTAGCTACCCAATTTAAAATATTCCTGTATAGAGCGTTAAATTGATATGGTAAGGCTATGTGGTAAGGAGCTTAGGTTTAGTCACTATTTGGTAAGACGGAGAAGACCTTATACTTAAAGTGAATAAATACAGATCGCAAACAGAGAATCCGAAACATTATTTTGTAATCGGTAAAGTATTATAAAATAGCTTCTTATACAGGGTGTTACGGAAAGGGTATATCAATACAAACGGGTTGAAGAGTGTATCTGGTCTAGAATCCCTGTACAAAATTTCAGCTCAAAAGCAGTCACTTTGAAAATGCTTAATATTTTTTTATTTCGATAGTTTATTAAATTGAAATCATAACAAACGTGTCACCGCACTACGAGGGTCATTATCCATTATCTGTAGTGTGTCTGTGCGCCTAGTACACGCACATTACGCCGCCGCGCGCCAGTGCAGCGCCGTGATGTCGAAATAAAAAAATATTTAGCATTTTCAAAGTTAATGCTTTTGAGCTGAAATTTTGTACAGAGATTCTAGACCAGATACACTCTTCAACCCGTTTGTATTGATATACCCTTTCCGTAACAGCCTGTAGAAGAATTTCCTAGGAACAGTTCAATATTTTTTTTACCCCTAAAATATAGAAAATTTTCCAACAACACAGAATCAATTTAAATAATTTGAACACGGTTCTGGATGTCAACAACAACATCGCAAAACAAACAACATTTTCATTTTACAATTTTCACAGCGCAAAAAAACAAGGCTCAACCCTAAGCTTTCAGATACAAACTTTCCTTGTTAAAAGGTCAAGTTTAAAAAGCAGATGGAGGCGGGAGGGTTAGGGGTGTTTGAGGTACACAAGGTACAGGTAGGTACGCAGATAAACAGAAACACGATTGCAGGTATATCCGATGTCGGGTTGTTGACTATCCTTCGGATTTCGATCTTGTTTCATCTGACTGACCCGGGCTATTTGCTTTGGTTTTATTTATATTTATTGTGTACCCCTCGCTCTTTTTCTATAGGTAGATGGTAGATGAAGGAAGGTTGTTTGATGTTAGGTCCAGCTGTGACGTGTTTTGGAATGTTTATTGATTTTTCGAGTTTGGAATTGGGTATGAACGCTAAAGAACGCTCCCTTGCAATGTAGTCGTCTTTTGTTTTAGTTTTTATGCTTCGTGCCAAGAAAAAGACTTACTTAATACCTAAGGGAATGTTAATAATTGTATTGTTGACAACAGTCACTGTCTGTATAAATAAAATTAAATGTTTATATCAATGTTTTAGGGCGATAGTACGAAACGACGCGGGTGGGCGAAAAAGAGTGGCTTCCCTGATGCGCCGGATAGCCGGATAGGGAAGAGTTGATTACCAGGTTGTGAGACACTGGAAGGTATTCCACAAATAATAATATTCTACTCTGTTATAAAAAAATATGGAATGGGCAAATGTACTTAAATAATAATATTTTTTATAAAATATTGAAACATGTAAATTATATGTTTGAAACCGTAATAAAGGAAATAATAAATAATTTTACTAACATAATTATAGGTAAGTATTATTTTTCGCCCAAGCTAGCCCGTCGCATCGCATCGCCTGCTATAATTGCGTTTTAGCTTAGCGTTCTTTCTGACTTTTTTTCTTTATGCCCGGCTCCTAAGGGTCTTAGCGTGATGTTATAGCCTATAAACCTTCCTGAAGAATTGGGCTATCAAATGAAAAAATATTTTTTCAAAACCGACTGGCAGTTCCAGAGATAAGCGTGTTCTAACAAACTCTTCAGCTTCATTATTAGTAGTAGCTGTATTTTTTTATTTCTGGAAAAAACATAATTAAGGAACTGACGCCAGCACATCAAGTTAGGTACTACAATCTGTCAAATTTCTTTAATAGATTTTCAACTTTGTCGCTTCAATATAAGGTTCAAGGTTGATTGGGAAAATTTGACAGTTTCGGGTAGCTTGATGTGTTGGCGTCTGTACAAAGGTACCTACGCAAGGTACAAAAACTATTGTTATGAGATAGAGTACCTACTAGAAAATACGTATCAGTGGCGAAGGTTCCATAGAAGCACATTCATTCCGGCTTCCCTTCAGAACACAACCGCACTCTATAGTCAATTCATCATTGAAATATAATCATAGCATGATATTTAATACACCATAAAATTAAAGCACCGCAAAACGCCTACAATAAATGTTTTGTCTTTCTTTCCCAACAACAAAGTTTTTGCTCTAATACAACTCGTAGGCGCGCTCGGCTTGTCGTCGTGAATATATTCTTATATGTATATTATATATTCTTGTATCTAAGTATATAAATTGTAGGAAGACAAATAAAGATTCAACAAAAGAGAGAGAGTCTTACTGAACTAACTAAAACGGTATAAGAAAAATGCGAATGTTGACCTACAAGTACCCTATTCCCTTGGGTGTCGTAAGAATCGAGTGAAACATTATATCAGCTAAATCTGAATCCTCTAGGAATGCTGAGTAGGAGAAATTCGGTTTTGACCGAGTTTGGCGACATCAATTCAGAAAGACCTAGGTTCAGACGTGGATGTCCTAAATCTAGACCGAGAATATAGATACCTAAAACCACAAAAATACTAATTTTATGTAACCTCAATATTCAAATTCAGAGTCCCTGCAATAGGATTAATAAATCAATCAACTTAGCCAATCGCAGTCCACTGCTGGACATAGGCCTCTCCCAGGCTGCGCCACAACACCCTGACCTCCGCCTTCCGCATCCAGTCTGTCCCAATCACCTTTAGGTTTCAGTTCACCTCGCTGGGGGCATCCCACACTATGCTTGCTTACTAGATGCTGTTTTTTTAAATAAAATATTCAAATACTTCTTCCATCTGAATCCTACGCAACATTTCCCTCTTAAATGTTTTAAAGAAGTGATCTAAATACTGCAAGCAATTTGTTGCAGGGTAACCCGACAAACTAGTGACGTGTCAAACAATATTTTGTAACAGCCGAGCGGATAATTCAAATTCACCACCACGTTAAATGTAGGGGAAACGAGAGAGATTGATGTAGGTATGCTGCCACTCTCTAAATCATATTGTCGACCGCAATGATTTACTCCTACCAAAACTCGATAGACCGTACAGCTTGACGTAACTCATATCCACAATTTTCACCCCTATCCCGTCACAGTTAAGACGATATCGGCGTGTATTATTTTGACAAATACTAGCCACTATCAGGAGTCCTGTACAATGGAGTGGTCCCAGGAGACAATGCGTAAATCGCTGCATTTCATGGCTCTATGCCCATAAAGATAGTGTTCTGTTCGGATACAAAGTTGATAAACAAACGGTCTGTAGTTAAATTTGATGTATGGACTACGCACCGGCAAGAATAGTTTTACAGCCGCCGAATAAATACGTCGATTAATTTTGGACTCTATTGTTTGGTTCTTAAAGTTGGTCAGTGATGAAAAATTGTTTTTATGGAGTTAATTTTAAGTTTGAAATAGCCGGTATCGCGAAACCCGGCCCAAGGCGAGGTCGTCACTCAATTTTTTACCAGCCTTCGAACAATGTTTATTTTTGGTATGAAGATACAAAATTTTGTTTGCTCTATATTGAAAGAATCCGGTCTAAGCTGGATTTGAAACTCTCTAGTGGGTTTAGTTTCAAAAGAAATATTGTATCTTAGAAATTGTATGGTATAGTGAATACACTTTGGAGAGGAAGGGGTTATTGTACGTTCAAAGCTGCTTAGAGAGTATTAAACTGAAGCTTTCAGAGGAAGTTGGCTACTGAATAAGATGCAATTGGTATTTAGTCTTGTGGTATGAAAATCAAATCAGTTAATAATACCTATAGCAGTGCAGAGCGAGCAATGGTGACTCATTGGCCATGCTTACCTGCGTATATCATTTACTCCAACCACCAGGTTGGACAGTCAAGAAGGGTTTAGAATGAGGTTTAGAATAGATAGTTTTAAAAAGGTAGATATTTCAGAATCTCTTGAATAATCTGAAGGATGTTGTTTTAAGTACTTACCATCTTTGTTGTGCATAAGAAAACCTATGCTCACCTGCCTATATCATTTACCGGCGGTTGGAGAAGAGCAGTAGTGGCCAAGTGGTAACGACAGCGACATACGAGTTGTAGGGTACCTAGACAGGCTTTACTTTGTGTAACTTATTTGATCATCACTGTTCTCAAAACGGTGAAGGATAACATCGTGAAGAAACCGGCAAGTCCTAGAATTAAAAATTCGTAGACCTGTGACATCTACAACTCACACTGGGCCCGCGTTGTGGGTTCCGGCCCACTTCCTCTCACCGAGAGGAGGCCTGTGTCCCAGCAGTGGGAACATTATAGTCTAATAATTACCCGATATATTACTTTATGCTAATAATACAGGAATTTTATTCTTTAGTGAATACACTTTAAAAATGTAGAGGTTATTGTACGTCCAAAGCTGCTTAGAGAGTATTAAACTGAAGCTTCCAAGGGAAGTTGCTATCTCGTTGCTGTCTATTCGTAAAATAAAACTAATGAATTTTTTTCCTAAAATTCGGCATAGTATGTACCACAACACAACGCCCTTCCTACACAAAACGACGACGTCTAAAATTTCCTTAAAAATTTCAAAGACCTCGAAACAAAAGACCCCCACGTCCCAACATGAATAAATCTAGAAACACGCATGCCCAGTAAATTTACCAAGTCAGTTGCGATTTTTACAACGTTACCTTTGTTACGTCCCGCGTCCCGCAACTCAGTCCTTTACGTGACCAGGCCCTCATATAAAAATAAATAAATGTATTCTTTTTGGGCAGCTCCCAATTTTGCCGACTCTCGTAAAAAAGTCTACATTGACAGCACCTCGATCTATAACATCGATACTAATATTTGTTTTATGAACGGTTTCTCCGTATTTTTCGGTACTAAGGTACCGGGGAGGCGTGAATTTTCGGTATTCACTTAAGTTTACGCAAGGAAATTTGTTGATTGTAGTTCTCGAGTTTCGTTATGTTATATGTATTCCAGTGAGTTCTATATCTATGTATAGATCGATAGATAGAATAAGGCTGAAAAGTTTTTGAAGTGAAACTTCTTTACGCACGCTTGACTTGGGGAGTAAGCTGGTGAACGCGTTACGAAAAGTGTGATCGGGCGAGGCGAACGGGAGTTGAGTGGAGGATATAAGCATGAGAAAGCAGTGCGCGCGCACATTTTCTTTCGCTCTTCCTCTCATAGCCAATTAATACGTTTGAAGTTTCACTTCAGTCGTGTGGTCATAAGCACACTCGTTTTTTTTTTATTTGATCGCGCTAATCTCTGGAGTTACCAGTCGTATTTGAAAAATATTTTTGCATTGGATAGCCTAATTCTTGAGAAAGGCTATAGGCTATTTAACATCACGCTAGAACCCATAGGAGCCGAACTGAACGAAAGAAAAGTCAGAAAATACGCTAAGCGAAAACGAAGTAGCGAAGTGAGTTTTATAAAAATGTGGTTGTTATTTTATTATACGCATCGTATCTTATGAATAATTCATAACCTTACAAACAAATTATATAATTATTATATAATTTGTTTGTAAAGTTTCGAATTGTAATCGTGATTTGGAATTAAATTCCTCATTAAGGATATTTGGAGAGTAGTAGGTAATTTGAATCCGTAATTACGTCGCGTACGTATCATGTTCATAATTCGATTTGTCGATATAACAATAGGAAATTGATAACAGATTCTTATTCCATTTGTTATTTGGACCCAGTTATTGAAACCATTTTAGTTACCTTTAATAAATTATTTGTAAAACAACTATTATTTTATAAATTGACTTTTAATATACTTAAATCACGTTTACAAACTGTAATTGTTAATTATGTGTTGGACTAATAAATGAGTGTAAGTATAAACAACTAAATGAAAATTTTAACAACCGCAAATACTGCAGTTACTCCAAACACAGAATATAATTTTCATGTCGCATTGAAATATTAAAACTTAGTTTAGTGATGATGATGAGGCTTCTAATCCGTTCATGTTTTATACCCGGTTTTTGTCCAGACAGTATACATGTCGGTGACGCAAACCTATAAGATTTTCCCAACAAATCCCAAATCTAAATATTTAGATTTCTATGATTTTCCCCTACCAAAGATCGCTCAACGCGCCTATGGAAGTTTTCACTTCAAAAACCGATTCTTTAGGTAATATTCTCCTAAGAACTTCGTTAACAGTTAACATTTTGGACAAAAAGCTAGTGCATTGTAACTTTGAGAAGGGTCTTGAAATCGTAGTCACTACGATATATCGCGGCCATTCGCGGGATACAGGGTACCACGTTATGCTAAATACCTAATTTCGTAATCGTAAGTCGGCGAGTGGTAAATGCCAATCAATGGGACATCCATTGAATATACTTGTATTTAAGTATTATACCACAAACCACGTTTAAGAGCATCCTGGCACACCCCGGACACTCCATACAACGCTCGCAAAATAATTACCTACTACTACTACATTAAAAAATGACGTTTGTATACGTATGAATGTGTGCGTGAGGTACTTGTGTTTGCGAGCGCTCTTGTTAAAGAACTGCGACGCGCGGTAACTGATGTTAGAGCGGGGAAGGGAGTGGCCTTTCTGTACGTAGTACTTTAAGTATTCTGTGATCCTGGTCCAAATGTCCACGTAGAGATTTTATAGCCCTTTTCAAGCTTAGAGTAATGTACGACTGTGTTTTGTTTCTGTATAGTCAAAAAAGTGTTTAGTAAAAATTCTGCGAGCTCATATTAGTAGAAAAGGAGGTTTTTAAGCGATTAAAAACCCCCTAAAACTACCATACTTGCCACGGTTATGTCATTGATAGTAAATTATTTTTTTTAATGTTTTAACTCGAAGATCCTCTTCTGAATACATCATCCAAACTTATTATTATTATTTTTGGTAAACAAATTTTGTTTCTTAGCTCTTTGGCTAGTTTACTACATTAACGGGCCCAAGCCAAGTCAATGTAGCGTGTGTGAGGTGTTATGAGGAGTGATTTCATTTTCGTCAATCTGCATGAACTTTCTAACTATTCTGCAGGTGTTTAAGATTGCGGCTTTTTGGAGTGTTATATAAATTGAGTCTTTTAGGTCTATTTGTTTAAGGCTGTGGTGGAGGTGGTTGGGTATAACACCCGTCGTGGAGACAACAATGGGTACTACGTAGACTTTTTCCTGCCTCCAGATTCTGGTCACTTCTTCTTTCAGTTCAGCATATTTACTGATTTTCTCACTTATTGTTTTTTGTAAATTATGTGTATTAGGGACTGCAATATCTATAAGGTATGTGACTTTATTAACTTTATCTTGAAGGGTTATATCTGGTCTATTATAGTGAACGGTCCTGTCAGTTAGTATGGCACGATCGTAGTAGAGTTTGTGTGTGGTACTTTCTAGAACTGTATTATTATTATTATTATTTTATTATTATTTATTATTATTATTATTATTAATATTATAAATGCGAAAGTAACTCTGTCTGTCTGTCTGTCTTTTCTTCACGCCTAAACTACTGAACCGATTTCGATGAAATTTGGTATAGAGATATTTTGAGTCCCGGGAAAGGACATAGGATAGTTTTTATCCCGATATTCCCACGGGATCGAAACTTACGCGGGTGAAACCGCGGGGCACAGCTAATATTACTTAAATAATCAAGATATATTTTTTGTTGTATTTATTGCAAGATTGCAATGTACGTTAAATATGCGTCACAACCACAAAAACGGCCATCGCTCAGCATAATGCTGTGATACTGCGACGACTGCGAGACAGGGCTAAAACGCTGATTTACAACTACAGGCTGCGTTGACGGGATGACGTCAACCGGTGCTATATAAAATTCATTCATTTTTTTTTCTATTTTTTCAGGATGGAGATGAAGGACACTTACAAAATCTCTCTAACGCAATCGCCGAAAATAACATCAAGCCCTAAAATACGGACTTTCTATCGGTAATAACATTACAGGTGACGTATTAATATAATGCCACTTTAATCCGTTTGAGGCACGGTTCAGATAACGAAGTTTGTGGAACATAATTGGAGAGTATTAATATCAAGTTACCGAGTTAAAGTTCGGATCAACTTTGTTGAGACTAATCGCCTCGTTGCGAAGGTCGACGTCACACTGTTACTTCGCGAAGCCTCTTTAATGTAGTCAGTATATTCGCTAGTATTTACTTGTTTACCTTATGTATTTATCAGGTAGAAGATGGCTCCCCAAACATTGATTATTCTTCTGATTTATTCTACAATATTTGTAAATATATGTGGCCATGTATCTATCACATAATTTGTTTACCTGTAATTGCTTCATTTTTAATTCTTTTTAACTATTGTGGTACAGTATTTTTTACGTAAGGTCGTAGCATTGCTTTACATGTAATTAAATAATTAATTTTAAACATTTCTAAAAGAACAACGGTGAAGTTTCTCGCCCATTCTTCTCTCCATACTAAACTACCTTTTGGAAGGGGCGACTAGAATCAAATATATTTTGACGTTCAAAAGTGCCATTTATATGCCTATTTGAAATAAACGATTTGACTTTGACTTTATCTTTATTTTGGTAGGTATGAGGTACAAGACAGTACTAACATAATTTTTCTAGGACTCTCTTGACATACTTGCACAAGAATTGCAATGAAAGGGCCTTTGTTATTTTTTTGTTTCTGTTTTTGAGAATAATGTTCCCCGTAGCTTTGTTTGCTCACTAGGATGACTACCAATGTCTGCATTCAGCTTGCATAATGATATAGGTTCCCAGTACGGACATGTTGGACTTTCCCTGTTTATTTGGGGTCTACTTCTATTCATTTATCTCAGCTGTCAACTCTCTGTTCGCCCCCTTCTGCCCGTATAATCTTTTATACGTATATCGTTTTTTTGGTAATAATAACAATAACCATTATATTCAGTCAAATGATTAAGATGAGCATCTAATCCGCTTCCAACATTATTTATTCCGACTATAAACATTATGTAGTTAATGTAAATTTTTTCTACATATATGGCTTAAATTAAATATTGGTACACAGCTGTCATGGCCGCCCTGATAAAACGGGATCTATAGGAACTAAATGTTTTTAAATGTTTCACTAGATGTCGCTACTGATGCCGAATTTTTGTAGGTATAATATCGGTCAACTCAAAATGTTTCCGGGGCCGTTTAGTTTCATTAATTATTTCTGTTGACTGTTTATGAATATTAATGAATTAGCATTGTACTATTTGTTTACTTTCTTGAAATTCAGATAAAAGTCAATTAGTTTACTGTATATTTTAATGAAACCGTCGCTATTCAACGAGTTTTGTACAATAAAATTACGCCCAGACTTATCTTCTATAGGTTTTCAGCTGTTTCATAACTTGTTGTTTTATTGTTTACATAAGTAGTTTCCATTTATTCTACCCATAATAATATTTTAATCAATGATCAATACCTATATTTTAATAATAGTGAAAAAATCACTAGATGTCGCTGTACTGATGACGCGCTTTTCTGAATCGCGGTGTCAAGATTCTCCGCGAATGAATGACCCCACTCGATTTTGTGTCTCGAATTAAGACCTTACTTCATAGGATCATTTCTATAGTAAGCTCTTCTCGAGACTTTCACACTATGTGAGTCCTCACAAGTCACGTTGATGAGACGTGGCGCGGTGCCCTGAGCGTGAGGCGGGCGGTGGTAGACCTACCACCAGCCCTCGATGATCGTTCACTCCCTTCGCAAGAGGGGAGCGTGGGGTGCTGTCGCTGTCTGAGTGGCTATTTTTAAAACCTTAAAACTCGAATACCTTTGCGACTAACCGTGGGTCCCTGCTGTCGATGTGTGGCAATACAGAACACATTATTAATGTTGACGAAACGCATACACCTCGTTTGTTTTTCTAGTTTCCTGTGTGAAATAAAAACCGTAGATGTTACCTAATAAGTTGATAATGGCGCCGATTCCCTTGTTCACAAACTAAACTAAAGTTCAGTGCATCTTTTTCTTTCTATTTCATTAAGAAAAGGAAAGAAGATAAATATTAGTTTAGTCCTGTCAAAATAAGCTACTCCATACACAAGTTTAGACGCGATTAAAAACTTGCCTACTAAAAATACGTCAATTTACGTCAGGCGTTGACTAATTTGTTAGGACTAAACTAATTTATCTTCTGTCCTTTTCTTAATGAAATAGAAAGAAAAAGATGCACTGAACTTAAATTTAGTTTAGTTTGTAAACAAGGGAATCAGCGCCAATGTTTTCGGTTTTATATTTAAAATTTTAGAATCCTTCACCAACCGGCTATTAAAATGGAATGATACGGGCCATCAATGATTAATCTAAGATAATCATATTCTTTCAAAACTACGGACACAGCGTTAACTACATATTTTTACATTAACTTCAGTTAAATAAACAATAAAAGTATTTATATCGCACGTGGTTGTCATCGTCACATCAATGGATCGAGGTCAGGATGAATCATTAAAACTTTTAAAAAGTATCACTAGATGGCGATGTGCGTGTGACACGACTTTCTGAATCATGTGTGACAAATTAGCAGTGTTTTAAAAATCGTATCATTCAGCACATACAACAAATAAAGTCAGAGAAGTAATTATTATTTCTTCTTCTTTCTTCTTATTAGCCTGTGACGTCCCACTGCAGGGCAAAGGCAATTATTATTATTGTCACCATATTATTTGCATGCCGAATTTAGTAGGCGGAATATGAAGAACTATTGTGTAAGTATGTCTTATAAAATCAGTCAAATACTTACCGTATTTCAGGCAAATAAATGAATCTGAATCAGATAAAAACTAAACTGTAAAATGTTCTAGATAAACAACCAAATACCTGTGATTGACTTCTCAACGATTTAAGGAGTGGATTATCAAGGGCTAGCTAAGTAAATTAAGAAAATATGAACACGGGCTTTTGATACTTGAGAAGCGAAAAAATCCTTACGTACGTTAGGATTTTCTGAAAACAAACTGCTAATAAACCAAATTTATCATCCTTAATATTGGAAAATATGGAAAATAATATAATATCGAATATTAATGACGGTCGGACCATTCTCACGGTGTATTTCGTCATCCATCCTCTGATTAGATTCTGCCTCAACTAGGTCGCGGGCTAATTTTAGAACCTCTTCACTCTCAAAAAATAGAAAGACCGAATTTTTGACCTTCCTTCGTTAACAAGTTAAGTCTTAGAGAATGTACTAATGAGTTTCCTAGAACGTGGGTAGTTTCGTTTATCATTCACTGCAGTACAGGGTCGGGAAGAAATTCTCCGAATGAAATACTTAACCGACCGATGCTTAGTATTCGTGAGGTGCCCCTTATTTTAATGAGTAAATTTTTATTGTTTGAAGTCGTAGTTATGCTGATAATGCAGTTTACTGGTGGGGGAGATATTAATCGGAAATTGTATAGTCAAAGCTCGTTGTTCCATTCCTGGACCAGTCCGTCACCGTCGGGTGCCTTCTTATAATATTGGATAGCCTTGTGTCCACCAGACCGCCTAAACACTTTTCTTTTTTCGTATCAGCATAACGTGGTGAAAACCTTAACCAGTTTTAGCAAACTCGAAACGGCTGCCCAGAGTTCGTGGAATAAAAGGTAATTAGAAAGAAAGATAAAATGTTTATTTGGACACAGTTCGTGAAACACAAAATACAAAAATAAAATAAAAAAATAATGTTTCAGACAACAATAGTGTGCCTCACGGCTGCGCCAAAAAGGTTCATTTCAGCATTAATGCCAGACAGATGCTGTCTGACGCTGGTTTTCTAATGAACCTTTAGGAAAAAGTGAAACTCTGTCTGCGACTTCGCGTGAGGTTATTGTTTTAACATAAAACATGTCCTATGAGCGTTTAAAAATTCCGTGAATTTCACTGTGGTTTATAGTTTAAAAAGCAGGTTAAACCAGTGCCAGTTGCATTTTGAATCACTGCCAATGTTACGCTGCGAATAGCCAGTGATACTGTTTACGTTTTGTTTTTTATTATGTTGTAGAATGTCGCTACTTACCTAATACCGTAATGCGAGGGGAGAAGCGGTGTAGTGTTGGTAAATTAGGGTGTTTTTTGTTGTTGTTAATATTATTTATTTATTTAGGATCTCTAACAAAAGATACACATACACAATCGAAATTTACAATAATACAAAAGGTTATTTTAAGTGTGCACCTTCAATTACAGGAGACCACAGCATGCATTATCTTGCTATTCGAAATGTTTACTTGCTTAGATCACTCTAATCGGTTTTTCTTTCGAAATCCATGCAACACTTTTATCAATCTGCCATGTGGCACTTCTTTTAAGAAAAAAGACCTACGAATTCAATTAAGCTAAGCTTAAAAAGGTAGGCTTGGCTTAAGCAGGAGTTCCTGTTCTACATAAGGTAGAAGAGCTACTTTATAAAATAAAATATCAACTCAACATCCTACAAACGAACAGAAAGCAACCATTCACCGTATATAATTCTCTAGACGCCTTACTAACCGTCCAAGCAACAAGAAATAAAAAGAAGTAAAACAGACCTAGTTGAAAGGAACGAATGAATACAAGAAACCAATATTTCTTCTGTATCCACGTCTAAAGTGAAACGCAAGGAGGTTCTACCTGACACATATAGTGTAAAATTGAAACTTCTACAGCCAACGCGATCCTTTTCACAAAGGAACTCAATATAAATTGAAAACTGTGAATCGCGAATATTGTGAAAGCATACGGCGATATATCTTTGCTTCTGTGTCGATGTGAATGTATGTAATTTATATGTAAGGAAAGCTATTTTTGAAATAAAGTGTTCGTACGGCTCGCTGATATTATCGGTTGGTTTTGTAGGAACATGCCATTACTTTAATGGATTTGGCGCCTGTGATGATGTCTTGCAGTTCGATGTGGAGTTCAATTTTGAATTTGGAAAATCGGTTTCACATGGGATATATCAGAATAGTCCATCAATCAATCAACTCAGCCTATCGCTGTCTACTGCTGGACATAAGCTTCTCCCGGGCTGCTTCCGCATCCAGTCTGTCCCAGCCATTTTCTTAAGGTCGTCGGTCCAACTAGCTGGTGGGCGATCTGCGCTACGCTTGCCGAAACGTGGTTTCTACTCCAGGACTCGTCTGCTCCACCGGCCATCGCTCCTTCGACAAACGTAGCCAACCCACTCTCACTTCAGTTTGATTACTCTGCAAGCTATTTTGGTAATTCCGGTTTTCCGGCTCAGCGCTAAGGTCGGAGTTTCATTGAAGGATAAAATCAGAAATGAAATTATCCGGAAAATAATAGTTCCTGCTGTGGTGAAAGTATTAGTGAGTCAGCAAGTTGTTACTACCGACCTTGTCGATTGGGACTGACTGCCTAGAATGCGTAGAACATACTTTTGAAAATTATCACTTATTATTTTTTAAACGACGTTTGTTTAACGGGCGGTCTGAGAGTCTAAAGACTGACAGACAACTGAAGGCCAATTCTCTTAATTTAAAACTTTCAAAATCTAGTCGCAGTCTCATCTCGGCGACAAACAAATATCAAAAACTTGTCAAAAAGTAGGGTAATTAAAGAAATTTTTGACAGAATGAGACAGATCTGAAGACGAATTCTCGTAATTTAAAACGTTCAAAATCTAGTCGCAGTCTCATCTCGGCGACCAACAAATGTCAAAAACTTGTCAAAATGTAGGGAAATTTGAGGTAAGTATTTTTGACAGATTGAGACTGAGATCAGACTGCGAACGTTCTTAAAAATTACGAGAATTGCCCCTCAGACTGTGAACGAATTACCCCTCCGGTATAACTTTGGGTGTACCGTCCAGTAATGATTTATTTATGGACGTTTGAACTTTGGAAGGTAGTCTGATATCTGGTCGCATTTGCTTAAACTCTTGGCCGATAGGATCGGCCAAGAGTTTACACATCAAGAAAAGCCAGATAACAACCGCCAAGTCATGGTAAATTTATGCACAGTCCGCAGAACTAACTAAACGTTGGTTGGATTAAGTGATACGTTGCTATTTTATGACTTAGCACTATTAAGTTCCCCTGCAAACTTACTCAAGTGTTCAGTTATACAAGTAAGCGTAATTGTATTAGATATTCAACTAGCTTAGCTCACTAATAACATTAAGTCAAGTTCAGTGGACCAGTGTAATACAGTGTATTTAATGTCTTAGTCGGCTTGATGTAACATTTGGTTGAAGCAGAGCAGAATAGTTCGAACCAGATGGAAATTTCCAGTGTCTAACAACGATTTTGCCATGGCAGCGATACTGTATACTAACTGTACTGCGTTTTGAAGTTGTACATAAGCCTAAAAGTATCCATTCTAATATTATAAATGATAAAGTAATGCCTAAACGGCTGAACAGATTCCAATGTTTGGCAACTTGAGGTAGGACGTGGTATTATTTTTATCCGGTGGTACTTTTCCGTAAGATACACATGGGCGAAGCCCCGGGCAAAAGCTAGTGTTACATAAATTCAGTGACGGTACAGGAAATCACTTTTTATGTTGCTTCAGGTTTAAATTGGAAATGCTAAAGAAACATTAGACAACGTCGTGAACTTAGTTATAGGTAGCAAAAATGCTCCTCTCACAGAGAGGAGATTTGTGTCCCAGCCGTGGGGAACATTATAGGCTGAAAAAGCAAAATATTCTTTTCATAAATGTGCAAACGTATTTATCAAAATATTAAATCCACTACATACTCGTAAAACTGCATCTCCATTCCATTTAATCACGTTTAAAAACGAGTTAAATTGTTAAACCTGCATCGATTAGCGTCGAACAGGAAGAGAGTAAAGGAACTAATGGCTTCTAAAAAATTAGATTGACTCCCGCCGGGTGTTAATTGGCAATTAGGTCAAATGGTGGGTTCGACGCTGGCACAAAGTTTTATCTATGAGCGTGTGTTTTATAGTTGAATTAACGAAACTGCTCGTAAAAACCGTCCAGTCGTGACATCGGGCTAACTATCCGATAATTTCTCGACACGTGTTTTGTGAAATTTATTGTAAATACAGCAATATACCGGCAAGGAAATTAATTCTGTGAATTGACACCGTATACCAATTTGTCGTGCTCATGGAATTAGTATGAACTTTTCGTATTTTTATCTTATGAAGCGACGCGCGCTTTACTTGTGGTTATCAAGTGTACAAAAACGCTGTTAATGTGTGCGCGAAGACGAGTAGCGTCATCACACAACACACACACGCACACGCACAAACACATTCCGACTTCGCCATTGCTTCGGACGGTACCGAGAGCTTCTGCGCTTACACACACATTCACAGCGTGTTTGTACACTTGGTAACCACAAGTAAAGCGCGCATCGCTTCGTAAGATAAAAATACTATTTCCGTGTTATAGCCATTTATATACAAACAGTTATTTCGTGGAATCGGATAGGAACAAATCCTCCTTAAATAAAATATAACTTTAACGTTAAAACTGCAAAGAAAAGTCAGTACCTACTTAAAATGCATATAAAATCTACTCCATTAAGAGCCAAGACCCGCTCTGCTTATCGCTTACACTTAGCTTAAAATGTAGTTACAATAATTCACATGTCCGACTCCAGTGAGTTACGACGTTGATGGATAGACCACTAAACTTGGATTATTACGAATTGCTGACCCTTAAGTGATTCACTTGGAGTTTTGGATAGGTACCTTCCAGGGTTTTGGAGGAAATAAAAGAAATAAAAAAAAAGACGGGTTGCACTCCGGGAGTGCCGGCCGAAGTGAAAACTTGAATATTAAGTTTTCACTAAAGTAAGTGAAGTAACTAAGTACTAAGTGAAGTAACATAAACACACACGAACATTCGCGCAAGCGCCCTGCGCCGCCTAAACGAAACAGCAGGCATACATTTTTACCGCGCCGTAGAAAGAGAGGGGGATACTTCCTCTCCTACGCCGCGCCGGCTGTCTACTCTCCATCCGTCTTACGAATTTTCGATCAGGTCACGTGTCCTGACGGTCACGTGTCCTGACGCGAGGTTAACATTTTTTACCCATTACAAAAAAAGTGTACAACGCCGCTAAAGAAGTTTTGACTTCAAAAACATCAATATTCGAGAAGTAAGTAAGCAAGAGGCAAACATTTTCTTTCAGAGATAAAAAAAAAAAAGAAATTATGGGAAACTAAGCAGTAGGAGTATGTAAGGATCGTAGCAGGTGGCGTTCTGTAGTTTCTGCCTACCCCTATTTATTTATTTATCCATTTATTTCAGGGAAAAGGCGTGAGTTTATCTATGTGTAAAAATACGAAAATTCTGCGTATCGTATTCCAAGAATATGCTATAAAAGAATGTTCTCTAACTAGACTGTATTGTTCCACTGTAGGGCAAAGGCCTCCCTCTCCCTTTTCCACACAATTCTGTCTTTTGCGAGTGCCGGCCAGGCCCTACGGTAGTAGTCAAGCTCGTCCCGCCATCTTCGTCTTGGCCTGCCGCGATGTCGTCGTGCGTTTAGTGGGACCCTATCGGTGGTTCTCTTAGCCCAATTGTCATCTGACATGCGGCAGAAGCATCTTACCATTAATTAAAAACAACAACAAAAGTTTAAAAATCAAACAGCCCTCTGATTTACATCCTGAAAAAGAAAATTGTAAACAAAAGTAATTATAAATGACGTCACCAAAACATCGTCGAAAAAATTGAAAAATAAAACTAACTACGCAATCCTATACAAAAAAACCCCAAGTTTCCTCAAAGGGCTGAGATATAGAAAAGCTGGCTGGCGCAAAAACTGTAAGGAACTATTTCTATTCATATGACGTCATCACTATGGACTCCTGACATCTGTCACCCGCGCTTTCGAATTTTGAATACGATTTATTTATTCATGACTCTGCTTTGTCATTGATTTCTAGTGTTCTGGTTTATTCTGTTGAAAATTGTTGTTTGTATGAATATAACTTTATTTCTTTATAAAGTGGGAAATATATACAACACTTAGTAAATTATTATACTATTAACTAAATTACATTATGTACTAAATTAAATAAATAAGTAACTATGAAGTGAGTTTGTCGACTATTTTTCTATATTTATTTGTGAAAAAAAAAATACATAGCGTAGTAGGGACATCGACGCACAACCTGTTACCATGAATTCAGTAGGTACAGACGCCAGCACATCAAGCTACCCGAAACTGTCAAATTCTCCCAATCAACTTTGAACCTTATGCTTTAGCGATAAATTTGAAAATCTATTAAAGAAATTTGACAGCTTGTAGTAGCTTGATGTGCTGATGTCTGTACATGATTCCGGACCTATTGCGTTGAAATTTTTCGTCAGTTATTTAAAAAAAAAATCAGCTATGCAGCAAAATCATGCACCTACTGAATTCATAATAAATAGGTTGTGTGTGTGTCCTTGCCAACGCAGCTACTGCTATTTATATGGTGTACATAATAAAGAGTGTTCTATTCTATTCTATTCTACTGCTGATACAGAACGAATAAATGCAATCATGCTCATTTAGTTCGTTCTGCATTAAAATGTTTTTTACAGTCGAATCCTACACATTATCATTATACATTCCAAAGTATTAAAAAAAATCAGCCCATAATGTTCCCACTACCGGGAGACAGGCCTCCTCTCTGTGGGAGAGAGTGGGCCTTAATCCACCACGCGAGCCCAGTGCTGGTTACACAGGGTGAAATTGAATTCATGGGCATCCTTTTAAGGGGTCATTGTAATCATCATTATGAACCACTTTTACTATGGGATCAAACCTGAAATCGCGAGAAAAAATCAGCTCTTCCCTACATTTTGACGAGTTATGTGAACATAAATGCAAGGAACAGCTGATTTTTTTTCGCAAATTTAGGTTTAGTCCCATAGTAAAAGTTCATAATGATGAGTACAATGACCCCTTAAAAGGATGCCCATGAATTTAATTTCACTCTGTATAAGGGTAAATTCACGTTGCACAGTAAATACATTACCATCACATTCATTGTCACTATTAAGCTGCACTTTCATCGCGTCAATACCGTATTTAAAACACACGGTCCGGTCCGGTAACAAAAGTTCACATTTATATCAACTGTTGGCAAATTGACAATCGGTTTCCCGATTCCCTGGTGCGGTTTGTATGAGAATTGAAACACCGAAACCAACAAACTCTGTAACGATTACTTTTTGAACGAATAGTCGCCGCAGCACTATTCAAACTTAATCAATTGTGGCTTTCTGGTTTTAACATTGTGTGGAGCAGAAACGAAGGTGAACTGAAAGAATTAATTGGTTTGAGGGTTAGAATTTTATAAAGTGTGTGATTGGATTTTTTTGTTCTTTTCACGACAAAAGTTAAAATGGGAATTTGAGTGGGAATAATAATACAGCCTGTATATTCCGGTTCTCTAACTTATTTCCCACTAGCAGCGCCCTGCGGTTTCACCCGCATAAGTTTCGATCCCGTGGGAATATCGGGATAGAAACTATCCTATGTGCTTTCCAGGGACTCAAACTATCTCTATACCTACCGAATTTCATCTAAATCGGTTCAGCGGTTTAAGCGTGAAGAGCACTTTCGCATTTATAATGTTAGTATGGGTTATAATTTTTGATTGAAATTTCTGATCCACGAATTAGAAATTTGTGGTCGTGCATACATTTGGGTCGAGTAGGTATTGAAGTTTTATATGGTTTTGTTTCTGGATTGCAGAAATAGTTCGACTTTAAAGAGCAACGTCTGCAGTGACGGTATGATAATCTTTCTCCATACATATACCATATTACCGGTCGCGTAGGTACAAGGTACTGTAAAGGTTGTCTACAAAACTCGATCTTATGTAGCGCAGGCTGGCAGTAAAATAACTCTGGTTGCATTTGAACAGTCAAGCGGGCTTAGAATGAGCATTAGAATATTCATAGATGATTAAAATACAAGGTTTTAAAAAGGTACATTTTTCAGAACCTCTTGAATAATCTTAAGGATGTTATTTTAAGTCCTCTGAGTACTGACAGGCGCTTTACTTCGGGAAAACATCGTGAGGAAACCAACATGTCCCAGAACCAAAAATTTGAAGACATGTGACGTCCACCAACCCGCGCAGGGCTCACGTGGTCCACTCCCTCTTACAGAGGAGGCCTGTGTCCCAGCAGTGGGAACATTATAGGCTGATTATGCTGAAGAAGAGCATAAAGAGTTATCTACATTAAAAAGCTTAAATAAGCATCCTATCTGAATAAGAAATGTGTACCTACTTACATCATAGGCACTTCTAAACTAACCCATATTTTCGTCTAATTTAATAAAGATTAAACGGAATTTGATCACAAGCCAGTGCCATCAAGTCAATTGACGCGTCGAAATTACGTACGACGCGCCTATCTATCAATAGTAGTTCCAATCAAACGTCAAAGGATTCCCTAATTCACCGCATTAAGTAATAATAACATTGCTTTGTTAATTTTGGTACGACCGGGTCCCTGTGAAAATTAATTCGGTAGAGGATTAATCGGTCCTTGGGCCTCGTTATTAGAGATTTTAGCGAATGAAACTATAAACTATTGAACGGATTTTAGTTAATTGAACTATTGAACGAACTTTTGAACGGCTTTAAGATAACTTGCTGCTCGTGATTTGGTGCTGTTTTGACGTTTGTCGGTAGTCGTCATTATATTCATGTTAATATGAATGAACGTAACGTGAAGGGCAATACTGCAGCTGTTTCTGGAGTTCTAGTGACAATAATCTACTGAGCGAATTGACTTACATGAATACCCCTCATCTATTTGTCCTTTCGGCGTTTTTTTAGCTATTAAAAAAGTCGTGCTAATTTTTAACCAGTTTATTTTGTTTTAATAATTCATTTTTTTATTTTTAGTAAAATGTTTATTTCTTATCGCCACTTGGTATTTACTGTTTATTCCAAACGAACGTGTTTACATAAACGTATCTATACTATCACTCGTTTATCCAAAAAAAAATCTAATAAAATTTTTTAAAGCTCATTTTAAATTCGCTTGACTGTTCAAATGCAATCAGAGTTATTTTACTGCCAGCCTGTAGGTACTACATAAGGTCGAGTTTTGTAGAAAACCTTTGCAGTACCTTGTATCTAATGTGGCCGGTAATGTGGTACCTATATGTATGGAGAAAGATTATCACACCATCACAGACGTCGCTCTATAAAGTCGAACTACTCTTGCGTGCAAAAAAATCGACCACCCTATACTCTTCGATTTCAAATAATATAATTCAACAAGTTTAATATTAAGAATAACCTAATATGTATATTGTATATTAAAACTTTCCTGAAAGTATGTAAATTACGTTAGTGAAAGAATTATCAAAACTGATTCGAGAGTTTTTGAGAAAATCGCGAACTTACAAAAATATGGGGGTTGAATAACGAAACCCCCTGTTTTTGATGTCCGATAAAAAAATTAAGTTCAATTTTGATTAAACAAATAAAAATAAACAAAATTTAACGTTAGTCGATTTCATTGACAAATAACTCACACACTTTTTCCAAACAAAAATGAAGTGATGAGAACATCTGAAGAATCGAGTCGATCTTTTCAAGAATATTGCTTTAATCAAAATATTGTGTATGTTAAAATAAACTGTACCTAACCTACCTTCACACAATATAAAATAATAAATTATGTTCATTACGATTTTTGAGATATTGTCTCTCAAAAGGAGAGCATGGGGTGGGCCAATTTTTGCACGCAAGTGTATTTCTGAAACCCGGAAACAAAATGGCCTCTATTGACGCTACATCATTGTTTTACAATGCTAATAAATAAAACGTATATTATCCAAAGAACGTCTATGATTTCCAGGGTCCAGTATTGCTTTGACTAGTCAATCCTGCTCAACGTATTTGAATGAAAATCGAACTATTCGAAACGTTTGACATGACTGCCTCAATAAATTCAGCCCATTGAATTTTTGCGTGATTCCGCGTTCCATTTATTATCGTGATGACAACACTGACTAGCCAATGTTTTAGTTGTTCTAGTTGCCTGTTATTTCCCATGTAATTAACGCAAAATTGCTACACAGCTGTTAATAAAGTCTATAGTTTTGAATGATATGATTGTAATTATTGCAATGGTCGCTGGCTGTCCTATTAATTTTGGTTTTTAGAGTTCCGTAGTCAACAAGGAACCCTTGCCATGCCCGTCTGTTCGTCCGTCGGTCCGTCCGCAGCTTAGCTCAGAGACTCTTAGTACTAGAAAGCTATAATTTGGTATGGATATACATATTAATCACGCCGACAAAGTGGTAAAACAAAATCTTGAAAAAAAAATTTTTTTAGGGTACCTTCTGTACACGTAATGTGGGGATTTTTTTTTTCTCGTCTACCTCATTGTGTGGGGTATCCATTGGATAGGTCTTTCAAAAATATTGCGGGATTGTGAAAACCATTTTTTGATTCAGGGATCCGTGTGTGATATGTTAAGCTTTGATGTGCTAATTTTTGTTAGTCAAGTGTACCCAGTTACCCCTGCCAGCTAAATGGTTGCTTTTGTATATGTGAAAAAATTCACGACAGTAGTATATATAACGAAATTAAAAGGAAAACTATCACAGCTAAGTAGGCTTTCCAAGTTTACGAGTAATAGTCGACCAACTTAAATTTGCAGTTGCAATGTATGCGAGAACATAATTTTCAACTACAATGTTATGTTTGTTCTTGAGATAAATTCATTCCAACTACGGAGCCCTTCATTGTGCGTGGTCCGCCACGCACATGGCCGGTTTTTATTCTAATTAAGTTTTGGTATTGTTCTGAATATTGCTTTTAGAAAAAAATATTCAGTTGAAAAGTGAAGAAATGTTGTTTTTAATCTTTGCATCTGGCGGCCATTGTTTCTACTGATTCCAATTTAAATTCTTTATTATTTTTATATTTTTTTAAAATAACTCTTACCAAACAAACGCCATTTATATTCCGATGGAACATTAAACTATGATTTCCGGGGTCCAGTATTGCTTTGACTAGTCAATCCTGCTAAACGTATTTGACTCAAAATCGAACTATTCTAAACGTTTGACACGCACCTGCCTCAATAAATTCAGCCTATTGCATTTCTGAGTGATTTATACAGCTAGTGTTAATAATTCGTCAGTTCGGACGATGCTAACAACTGAATGGAATTTGATGACATTCCATTCAGTGTTTCTGGATTAGGTTGAATTTTGATGTTAGCTGGGCTATGTTTCGTTCGTAATTGAGGATCTTTTTACCAGCTAACTTTGTTACCATCTAAACCATTTCAGGTGATATATTGAAAAAAATGTGCTCGTTCTTTATAGTGTACCTTTTTAAGTAAGTATCTATATACATATAATAAAATCGTAGGAAAGTCAAAACGGTACATTGAATATTTTTTTAAAAGAATACTTGGGGCGTGATCTACAATCGATATCGAAGCCAAAAATATAGTTTTTAGAATTTTTGTCTGTTTGTCTGTTTGTCTGTATGTCCGGGATAAACTCAAAAAGTACTGCATGGATTTACTTCAAATTTTGCATGAATATTACTAAGAGGTCGGCTCAACATATAGGCTACATATTATCACGCTATCACCTATGGGGGAGGAGCTGTGAATCTTTATTTTTCTTACGCATTCTGTGACAGCGTGTAATCTAACGACGCATATTTAAATGTTGTTTTTCAGTAAGCCATGCTATTATCTAGCTTTACACTATAAAAACTACGCCATTTAAGTAACTTGGGCAGAAAAGACATAGTTTAATGAATTTTAGTAGTATAAAGAAAATTTTGAAGCAGCGCCATCTATGAGATTTCATAAAAATCAAATCAAGTTACATGTTGACACTTTTTGGAAATTAATAATTTAAATTTGATCATGTTGGCGAGGTTAGTAGTTAGTTATTCTTAAAATACATAGATGGCAATGTGCATTTTCTTCTTAAAAGTTGTATCGTATAGTTCGTTTTGACAAATTCAAGTTCCAACAAAACCCTTAAAATCTTGAGCAGAGTTGAGGACGACAATTAAAAAAAAATGCGGTGTTAAGTATTACAAAAAAGTTATGTTTCTACTGGAGACGAAGTCGGATGAACGCGTGCTGAACACCTGTCTCAGTTCACTTCAAGATGTGGTCATTTCTATCGGCGGCAATCCACTGATCGAATATGGGTTACCAGCTCCCCAATCATCACCGCATCAAGACCGTGTAAATCGGGAGTATAACGCTGAGACAAATTACGATCCGGGCGAAATGACCATGTCGCTTTGTTCTCTTCAGAGCAAAAACAAATTTATGACACCGTCCTTGAAAGCGTTGGGAAAAAACCAGGGTCAAATATTTTTCTTGGAATGCGTCTGGTGGAACAGGAAAAACTTTTGTTACCACTTGCATACTTGCAGAGGTCAGCAGACAAGGCAAAATTGCTATTGCTGTAGCGTCGTCGGGAATCGCTGCCACACTGCTTCCGAGTGGCAAGACAGCACATGCCATGTTTAAAATTCCTATCGATTTAGAGAGCGACGAAACGCCTGTTTGTGGTGTGTCACGTAACAGCGATAAGGGACACGTGCTCAAGGATTGCTCTTTGATCGTATGGGATGAGTGTACGATGGCTAATAGGAAGGCAGTTGAGGCCGTGGACGGAACCCTGCAGGACATCCGCAGGAACGAACATTTGATGCGTCGTATCACAGCTGTTCTGTTCAGTGGCGATTTCCGGCAAACGCTTCCCGTGGTGACACGGGGATCGAGGGCTGACGAGGTGAATGCTTCGTTGAAACTATCTTCGTTGTGGTCACGAGTTCGTACGCTGCGCTTGACCATTAATATGAGAGCTCGGCTCGGCGGCAATGCACGTGCTCAAGAATTCTCCAATGTCCTTCTAAATCTTGGCGAAGGCACTCTTCCAGAAGAGAGAGGTGGACAGGTGGTGCTTCCAGAGTCTCTCGGTAGAGTGGTATCCAGCTTAGAAGAACTTATTTGCTGTGTGTACGGGGACATCAGTCGTATACTGCACCTGCAGAATTCTTGGGTGTGTGAGCGGGCCATTTTGACGTCCAAAAATGATCAGGCTGCAGCAATTAACGAATGCATTCTCTCGGAAATTGAGGGGAATGAAGTGGTCTACACCTCGATAAACACTGTTGTCGAGCAAGATGACGCCACACATTATCCCGTGGAATTTCTGAACTCCCTGTCAGCAAGTGGACTTCCAGCGCATACCATCAAGCTGAAGGTCGGTGTCCCGATTATGCTTCTTCGGAACCTATCTCCTCTGAAGTTGTGTAACGGGACCCACCCTAAAGTCATTTCGCTCTACAGACACACCATTGAGGCGGAAATTCTTACGGGTTGTGGCGTTGGCGAGGCAGTATTTATACCACGCATTCCCCTCATACCTCATATCTTCCCGTTCCAGTTCAAGCGCGTACAGTTCCCCGTGAGTGTTTGCTTCGCGATAACCATCAATAGAGGCAGACACTGAGGGCAGCGGGTGTCGACCTCAGGACGAGTTGCTTCTCACACGGACAACTGTACGTCGCTTGCTCCCGCGTCACCAGTCCTGACTCTCTTTACATTTTGGCTCCTGGCAGCATAACTACCAACGCTGTTTATAGGGAAGTGTTTTAAGGTATGATGCCTTTGTACGTATTTTTACTCTTTTGTGTCCTGGAATGTATTCCTGCATTGTTTTCTCTATTTCCTTCAGTCACATCCCCCACACCACACTGAACTCAGCAGGACTCCCATATAACTCTCTTCACTTGCTTCGCTTGCAAAAAAAACTTATATTTTAATGCTATTTTAAAAGTTGTTTACTTATAATGCTATAGCGACACTGGCATCTTAGGTATTTTTGGTGCTGTAGAGCCTTCAGGCAGACGACGTCGCGGGCAGCAGCTAGTATGTAATAGGGATTTTACATTTTGGTGTATGTTTTTCTATCTCATCAGCTGCGTAGCCTTTTCCCAACTATGTTGGGGTCGGCTTCCAGTCTAACCGGATGCAGCTGAATACCAGTATTTTACATGGAACGACTGCCTATCTGACCTCCACAACCCAGTTACTGGGTAATAAGATACCCCTTGGTAAGACTGGTTATCAGATTTTCGGGCTTCTGACTACCCGTAATGACTGTCAAAGCCACAAACGACAGCCGGGACCAACGGCTTAACGTACTTTTTGAGGCACGGAGGGGTCTTGGTATGTAAAGACGGTCACCCATCCACAGACCAACCGCTGATCGATCGACCTGTGCGGCTGTTTTTATTTAGCCACATTTTTTGAGTATGAAGGCGTTTTATGAATTAATCAATGGAGTTTACTTTAAAACATAATTATAGAGAGTAATCGTATCGTAGTTTTAACTAGTTTCTGTCCGCGGCTTCGCCTGTGGATGTTGGAAATTATCCCACGGGAACGTGCAACCGGGGCAAAAATGTATTTAGTAAAAAGCTGTTATTTTGCTATTATAAACAGACACTTCAATTTTATTTATTTGTATGTATAGATAATATTTTTTATTTACAAAAGACGGCTATTCGCTTTGGCACATACGTTGTTTTATTCCACTTTAAAGACTGCTGTTAGTTGTTTTATCATCACTAATACCACGACCGATAATCCGTGGACAGGCCTCAGGCCAAGATATACATAAACGTCACTGAGCACATTCTTTGGCCTAGAATAGCCCCGTCTCTATCTTGCACTTGTAGTCTGTCAGTTGTGCGACAGCGACAGGGATAAATCTTAGCCAAAGTACTTATGTACTTAGGTTACGTTTAAGTATAGATCTTAGCTTAAGGCAAACATGGAGTCTGTGACAGTTAATGAGGAGCGAAGCCACAATCCACCTAGTTGCCTTGGGCCGTTATTTATAGAAAAAATATTCAAGAAAAATAAAGCACTGTTTAAAATATCCTTCCCATCAATTGCCAAGACAATTAATTAAGCGTAATGCACTTAGTAGGAGATTAGGTATCGCAGCAGGTAGATTTTAATGATCATTTTACTGGCCACGCGATGCGGTAATCAGTTGCGTTCGTTGTGTACGATCTACTAAGTTAATGATATTGAATACGTTGTGTTGAGGTATTGATTTCTGAGTGTTCTGGTTTATTGTCATGGTCGGTTTGTTGATTGTCTCCTAAGTGACTTCTACTTAGTTCTAAGTTTGAGGGTTGATATGGTTGTAGTATTATTAGTTGGTTTGACAAAGGTTTTGCAAACTATTTCATGTTACCAATAGGTAAAATTGTACCTAATAGCACTGTCAAAACCAACCAATGGAAATTTAGTTTTTATGATAGAACACGTCATACGCTTCAAAAACTATTATTTTAAGACGTGCTCGATACTTGATTATTTGGTCCTAACAAAGATCCCTGGGGCACGCCAACACATTTTAACACCTACAATTTGGTAATTTACCGATTTCTAAATGTAAAATATTCAGAGCTTTGTGGTTTAGTACCTTCTATTTGGAAAAGAAAGAAAATGCATCGCCTTAGGCATTTATCAACACTTTGAAGAGATGTTGTGAGATGTCAAACGCTTTTCATTAGTCCACACCTAGACTAAGATGCGTAGGAACAGATAAGCCGCGAGCAACTTGCACGCCTTGATATCACGCCTAGATGCCTTAGGACGAATAATGAACACGTCTGAAGCTCGCTGTAGTGACGGGTAGATGCTGATATTGCTATAGTCTGATTGTAAGTTTCTCTAAGTCATCGAGATGAACATGTTGTAGAAGTTGATAATTACAATTCTCGGAAGTAATAACAGCGAATGTATTAATAAAAAAGAAAGTTGGCGGAGTTTTGATTATTTCTGTGTTTGTAGGTACCTACAAACACAGAAATAATCAAAACTCCGCCAACTTGTTTTTTCAATACATTTCACGAAGTTGTTTACCAACAGCGCCCCCCTGTCAACGTCATTCGACCGTCAAAAGATTCATGATTGAAAGGTTTTTATGGTGTACATAATAAAAAAGTATTCTATCTATATCTCTTGTACAGTAAAGGATGTTTATTGTTAGTAGAGGAAATTCAATAACAGATTCTCATTTATTTATTGGCAAAGCTGTGTTGGGAATTCCCAATCAAGTAGTAAAATAGGGAAGATGAAAATTAATTCAAATTGAATATTATAACAATTTTAAATATGTATTTGTATTTGCAAACAGATATCCGAATAGAACCTTTCCCGAACCCAACTTTAACGAAGGTACAAAACACCGGGTCCTAATTAATGGTCGCCCGGGGCTATGCAATTGATACTTTTTGTAAGTATTTGAAATAACGAATCGCTTTCCGATTAATTATTTTCTAAAATTAGTATGAATGTAATTGGACACAATAAGGGAGATCAAACTCGCAACTAATAGCACGACCAACATCGGTAAAAGAGAGCGATAAATTATTTAATCCCTCTCAACTATCCCATGAATATCGAATGCAAATGTTTGCGATCCAATTTCGAATCGATTCCATTAATTATTATCGTGATGACAACGCTGATTAGTTAATGTTTTAGTTGTTCTAGTTGCCTGTTATTTGGCATGTAATTAAGGCAAAATTGCTACACAGCTGTTGACAAAGTCTGTAGTTTTGAATGCTTTGATTATAATTATTGCAATGGCCGCGGGCTGTCCAATTAATTTTGGCTTTTCTAATCAAATTTTAGTATTGTTCTGAATATTGCTTTTAGAAAAATATCCAGTTGAAAGGGTATAAAATGTAATTTTTTATTTACTCTTTGCATCTGACGGTTATTGTTTCTCCAGATTGCAATTTCATTTAAGTTCTTTATTGTTTTTATAGCTTTCGTCAAATCATGGCTGTTCATTACTGACTTTTAATTTAAGGTACCTAAACCTGTTTTATTTAAATTGTATGCTTATTTTACGTTACGTTATGGTTAAAAAACAATTATTTTATTTTCACAAATACCTGTCAATAAACAAAACAGCAACCAACAGTGTTCAATATCCAATTAAAATAAAATGTCATTACCACTCAATCGCAATTAAATATGTAAACCAAACAAATGCCATCTAAATTCCGATGGAACACAAAAACATTCAATCCGCTGACCACGAAACAGGATGGTTTGTATCAAAACTAGTGCAGACCGCAAAAATCAACCGGCACAGTTCGCTAACCAACCTCATCGATTCAGTACCTATGTTAATTATCAAATGTAATTGCGTCAGCCGCACTGGACAATCGTTTCAGATTTATTAGGTTTACTAATTAAATTCTATTTGTATGGACTGATTACGTTGTGGTTTTAGGAAGCTGTAGAACTGTCGCATTGATTTAGTTCCTAACTAAATCATTGTTGATAAAGTGGTTAAAATCAAAACTGCTTTGATAATTTTCAAACTCTGATAAGGAATAGTAGATTGTACAACTAAAGCATAAAATAAGCTATTTTACCCCGAGACGTTTATATCCACGCGAGCCGCAGGCGAGGGTGGATAGTTAAGTCGAGGGGTAAAATGGCTCGTTTATGCCTGAGTTATAAACTCTGCTTTTCACTTCGATTGCGAGAAAATGAAACAGGCATAAAGTATACAGTATACAATTAATCAAAAATGTTGCAAAGCATAGCTAATTCCCTCCACCACAGACAATACCGCCACGAAACTGTTTAAAAGTTTTTTTTTTAATTTCAACATTTGTCATTCGACTTGGGTACTTCATACTGCCAAGTCATAAAAACGTTTCTTTGCGTTTTTAAATAATAAATGACAACTATTTTACCTGATTTTATTAAATTAACGATAGAAAACACGGAATGATATAAATTAAAGAAAATGAAATAAATCACGACTTTAATCTGCGAAGTTTTATTGTGCGTGTGGCTGTTGGGCCTGATTACCTTAGTCTCAGAAAAAAAATTTACTTTATGCACTAGAACATAAAAAGCGATTTTATGTCGCCTAAGCACAACATAAAGACGAACTTTTAGAGAATGAGAAGTGAAAAGTAATTTTTATACCTCCAAATCGGAATGCAAGAAGCATAGGACCGGTCGATATGGCGACGCTTTGGGGAGGCCTATTTGTCCAGCAGCGGACGCCGCGTATGATGATGATGAATCTGTAGATAAGCTTATACCTAACCTAACTTGTGTTTAGTGTGTGTCTTTTAGTAAGCATGTGTTTCTCTTTGTACAATAAAGTTATTCTTTATTTATCGCACTGTGTGACCTAAGCCCGCACTTAAGTCACGGCTTTCTGTAACAAATGTAGTCCATTTTTATACAGAAAAGCGTGCCTTAAGTGCGGGTTTAGGTCACACGAGCTATAAAATAGTATACGATACGTGTGACTTATGTAGTCTATGAATGCACGACGTTTAGCACTAACTTCACGCCGACGTGCAATAATGTACTACTTAAGTCATACGTATAGTTATGTACTATTATTGCAACGTGTGACCTAAATCCGCACTTAAGTCACGCTTTTGAATGACTTAGGTAGTTCATTTTTACACAGAAAAGCGCGAATTAAGTGCGCGTTTAGGTCACACGTGCTATAAAATAGTATACGATACGTGTGACTTAAGTAGTATTAATGTTAAGTCACACGTATCGTAATGTACTATTACTTAAATCATAATGAGAACGATGTCAGTTTTTATTTAACCACAAATAAAACAAAATCTACAGATGATTCCTACAACTGTTGATAGTCATCATTGATATTTGCGCCACATCTTGCATTATCTCCAAGCAAAATAGTATATAAGGACCGAAAAATGAATATAACGTACCTATAAGACTTGTTTATAGGCTGTTCTAACCTCAAACGACGCCATCATCGTTAATCCATGGAATAACATATGATAATGGCGCCGAGAGCAATCAGTAGATTGATATCTTGTTTGTTTGTATGCTAAAGTACTTGCGCGTTTAGTGGTCAGGGGGTATTGTATAGAGCTGTTAGTTTAGTTTTGTAGGTTGTTATAATCTATACCTACGTTTAATTTGTTAGTTATGAAAATGTAAAATGTTGTAAAATTGACATCAAAAAGCAAATTATTGGATGTAATATTTTTTTTCTCCTGGTTCGAACAGATTCCACTCTTACGCCATGGGTTATAGTAATAAATGTAGAGCAACGGTGTGAATCTTTGTTTGTGTCAGACACCATTTGAGATTTGAAGGATTACAATGATTTAAAATTATTAATACAGTTTTAAAATAAATAAAAAAGCTTTCTAATACAGCGTGGTAAACTGACGCGCAAACTGTTATTATGGATTCAATACATGATTCTAAACGCCCCTGCGTTGAAATTTATCGTCGAATATTAATCTGTCAAGCTCCGCTAATGAGACACAATTGATTTTCTATTGTTTCGTCACCAATCGGCGAACCGCGCCGCTTGACCGGTTAAGCAAAAAAATGCTGTTCCGTACATTTTGATCGCGTAAGAAGGATTGCAGTTTTCTATGAAACAGCAGTTTTTTTTTATAACCAACGAAACCCCGGTTTAGAATCATCTGCTGAATTTATGGTTACAGTTTGCGCATCGACGTCCCTGCCATCCTGCATACCAGAAAAGTTACTTTTCTTAGATACTCATAACGGTTTAGTAAAATGAAGTATCGTAAAACAAACTAAGTTTCCCTAGAGTTTTAAAACACGCTACAAAGGTACCACTTGGGCATACTAAAAGTTATCTACAAAGTTTATAAAAATATGTATATTAGAGAGAAACCTTAGCAAAAGGCTGACGTGTAAAAAGGCTTTGTAAATGTAAACTTTGTAAAATTCGTAGTGTACGGAAACGTGGTCTGACGGGCGGGCTGGCGAACTATTGCGGAACTAAAGTTTCGACGTGCGCAGAATAATTGTTGCTATAAACCCGTAAATGGTTTTTTATGCACTTAGTTTTGAGCATATGAGATATTGTTTACGATATGAGTTGTAAAACTGAAACACTGAAACGCTGAATAGTTGGCGGGAACGTGGCCGTTCATAATGGGTCTCATCAGAAGACTGAAAGTCACCCAAAGGGCAAAGGGCCCTTGGGGTTTCTAATAAATGAAAAGATTCGTAGGAGAACCAAGATAACCGACATAGCCCGAAGAATTGCCAAACCTAAGTGGCAGTGGGCAGGGCACATTGCTCGCAGAACAGATGGCATATGGGGCTGAAAGGTTCTGGAGTGGCGACTGCGTAGTGGAAGACGTAGCGCTGGAAGGCCTCCCACAAGGTGAACCGATAACCTGGTGAAGGCCGCAGGAATCCGCTGGATGCGAGAGGCACAGAACCGGTCGAAGTGGCGGTGCTTGGGGGAGGTCTATGTCCAGCAGTAGACGTATTTCGGTTGAAATTTATGATGAGTTATACAATAATATACAGACGTTGATGTTATTCATTTATTTTTACCTTATGTTACAGCGGACTAAGTAAACCTAAACCGAACAACAAAAGCAACCTTTTTGGTGGTTGTTGACTTGTTGTTCATCAATGAAAAAACTTATAGTATAGGCAAACCTAAGCAAGGAATAAAAACACTAGTTTCAGCCCGCGACTTCGTGAAATTTATTGTTCTTCTGACTTTTTTCTTTTTGCTCGGCTACTAAGGGACCTAGCGTGATGCCTTTCTCAAGAATTGGGCTATCAAATTCGAAAATAATTTTTCAAATCCGATCGGTAGTGCCAGAGATCAGCGCGTTTCAACAAACCAACTCTTCAGCTTACTCTTAGATAATAAAATGTGAAACTGTATTTAGAAAAATCAAGCAAAATTTAAAAACATTACTGTTTGTTTAGATTCTTGCAATGTAAATTTGTAAAAACAAAGGTTTTTTCACAAATCTGTATTTTTTCTCTCGTGTGTTACAACATCTCTATATCGATAAATTAGTTGCCACAGAGTATTCTTCGGGGCAATCAAGATATGGTAATAGTCATCTTTGATAGTCAAACTCGTGTGCAGATGACTTCTATATACGGTCATCAGCAGAGATATCGGACCATGACGGGTGGAACCGAGATAGTAATTGTGCATTTCATGCTTATGACATTACTAAATGGTAATTATTATACTATTATAGTTAGATTGTTGTTTCTATAAATGATTGAGAATATACAGTGTGGAAGGCACATCGACGCGTAAATTGGAACCAAGTGTTGGACTGATTGATAAAAAAACGTACTGGTAATCTCCACACAATGGGTGCCTGAAGATGGACGGCGCCCGCGCTGCCGAGGCCGACCCAGAAAGAGATGGCGAGATGACCTGGACGCGTACCACGAGGGCTGGTTCGAGGTCAACGTTGAAAAGAGTTCCTGGAAGGATTTGGGGGAGGCCTTTGCCCAGCGGTGGGACAGTATAGGCTAACAAAAAAAAAAAATACTCGTCAGTGCGTGTACTCAAGATGCTTAAACCCGAGTGTACGCAGATTAGTGTCTAGCTCGAAACATGGAGTTTGAAAATATTTTGGGTGAAATTAATTATTACGATTAAATAGAGTATTGTGACGATATTTTACGGTCTTTGCGATATATCTTTGCGATTTACCAAAAAACTATAGTTTATATGTTAAGGTCGGTCAAACTGCGTTAGTCTACTGCGAAAATTGTATAGGTAAAATAGGTACCTATTACTACACCTATCAAAAAAAGTAGACAACTTCAATTCGCTGAAAATATGTACGGTCACCAAAGGAGATAAGTAGGTAACCAGGGTCGTCGGATATAGTTGAAGTTTAATAAGAAACCGCCGGTCGGCACCGGCGTGGATGTTTTTACACACATAGGTACTTAACATGTTACACGAAATAGAAAACCCACATTTTTTTCAATATACCACCTTAAGAATGAAACTCACAACATACTAAAATGTAGGGAAAGCTCCAAGACAACAATAAAACAAAACAAAACCCAGCGTATCAACATCAACCCAGATTTTGATGTCTCACCCATTAGTAAACAAGTGACAACTTGTTAGAGACGTTAAAGTTATCCTTCATTCCTTCTCGTAGAACATTAAGTAAAGCCTCAAATTTTATGTCTTATACAGATGCCAGTACTACCCAAACGAAGTACCCATTCAGCGCATACGTTGCCTTGTTTTACGGTACTTGGAATTTCTGACATTAATGTTGTAGCCTGATTGAAGTACTGGTAATTATTTAATATTCTGAGGGAATTATGGATGTTAGACCGGTTTTGTGGAACTGTGTTGTTGGTTTTGGTTTTTGTTCCGGGTATTTGGAAATTGGAAAAAAAAGAAGAAGTTAGAATTACTGCAAGGTGTTGTAGTTTGGTATAATATGGCAATACAGGGTCTTACGGAAAGGGTATATCAATACAAACGGGTTGAAGAGTGTATCTGGTCTAGAATTTCTGTATAAAATTTCAGCTCAAAAGCAGTCACTTTGAAAATGCTTAATATTTATTATTTCGGTACTTTATTAAATTGAAATCATAAAAAACGTGTCACCGCACTACGAGGGTCATTATCCAATATCTGTAGTGTGTCTGTGCGCCTAGTACACGCACATCACGCCGCCGCGCGCCAGTGCAGCGCCGTGATGTCGAAATAAAAAAATATTAAGCATTTTTAAAGTTAATTCTTTTGAGCTGAAATTTTAAACTAGGTCAACTAATCTGCCTAGCCTTTTCCCAACTATGTTGGTTCAGCTTCCAGTCTAACCGGGTGCAGCTGAACACCAGTATTTTACACGGAGCGACTACCTATGTGACCTCCACAACCCAGTTACTGGGTAATACCTACGATACTTACCCCTTGGAAAGACTGATTGCCAGATTTTCGGGCTTCTGACTACCCGTAATGACTATCAAAGCTACAAGTGATAGCCGGGACCCAACGGCTTAACGTGCTTTCCGATGCACGGAGGGGTCTCGGTATGTAAAGATGGTCACCTATCCACAGACCAACCGCGGCAAGCGTAGTTTAACCTGATCGATCGAGCTGTGCGGCTGTTTTTATTTAGCCACATTTTTTTGAGTATGAAGGCGTAACGTTTATGAATACCCCTTGTTATGGTCATCCATCCACGAACCGACCGCGGAAAGCATCGACCCGTGCGGCTGTAATTAGCCACAAGCTTCTTAAACTGAGCATGCCATGGTAAAGTTACAAAAGAGATTTTAGCATGCTCGCTGTTGCAATATAAAGTTTTGCCTGAAACAGCGCAGCGACGACATATTTTTTTACTGTGTTCTGGCCGCATCATAGTTCGGTGGACCACAAGTTACAGTTCGGTGTAGCGAATAATAAAAACCCAGCGGGTTGTGTATTAAAACTAGCTGGCTGCATATAAAAAAAAACTTACTGTTTGTAAAAAAAAAACATTCTCAGAAGTATATTTGTTTTCAAATACATTCCATTCATAGATATTTTACCCCTGACTTTGAATTACTGTCAAAATCACAGTGATCTTTATCGTCGTTGTAATAAGGTTGCTGTTGGTTGCTGCCATTAACGAGTCTGTAAAAATCATATTGATCTTTATTGTAGTTACAATAAGGTTGCTCTTGGGTTGCTGCTGTCAGAGGTAAAATAACAGTGAAAGGACTGTATGCTTGAATTATTACCGCTACGATGACTCTTTTCAGACATGGTGTGGTTAAAACAGCAATCTATACAGGCTATCTAACTACTACTACTATTGTTTATAATTAAGCGGCAAATAAAAAGCCAATAAAAGAAAATTGACGATGGAGTGACAAACATTTAAAAGAGTATGCTTAGATGGTTTTTTCATGTTGAGAGGACGAATGAAAGGTGACTAGCATAAGTACCTACAGATGCCAGCATATCAAGCTTCTACAATCTGGCAAATTTCTTTAATAGATTTTCAACTCTATCGCTAAAGCATAAGGTTCAAAGTTGATTGGGAAAACTTGACAGTTTCGGGTAGCTTGATATGTTGGCGTCTGTACTTATTTACAAGGCAGATGTGAATGGAAACGCAGTGAGGGGACGCCCTAGGAGATATAGTGACCCTATTGGTGATGTTCTTCAGATGCTTAGTACTCGCAACCGGCTTGCGTGTATGACCAAAAGTATGAACGTAAACGACGCAAAAGGAGTATGTAAAGAATGTAGCAGGTGACGTTCAGTAGTTTCTGCCTAACCCCATGGGAAGAAGGCCTGAGTTTATGTATGTGTAGCGGTATCTACAATGCCACGTGCGAACAACGCGTCATACTGACGTCACGCAAAATCCTGCATCTCGCAAGCAGAGTTTACCGCGCAACTAAAGTCCGGTCGCTAAGAAGGAAGATTCGTACATTAACCTGTTACTACCTGTCTCTGCCACTCCCGCCTAAATATAATGCGTCATGCCCTGAGGACGGCGGTCACTGCATCTGTGCGAGCGTGACGCAAGATTTAAGCAGAACTTACAGAAACAGGTAATAACAGGTTATAATGTACGAAAGTTTTCTTGCTCCGCGACCGGACTTTACCATATTACAATGGCCCGAGATGAATCATCGGGCAGTTCCCCGCCAGACATAACACCCGTCTGGTGGGAGGATCCTTCCTTTTCTATGGAGGATTAATGAACTTTACACCCTGTTAAAACCTACCTCTATATTATATATGTATGTGTAAAAAAAAATTCTCCTTCTAAGCTAAGTAATATTAACAGTTATCATTATCGTCAACTTGAGCCACAAAGACACAAACTGGGGAAACGGCTTCATCCAAAGAAACATAATAACGAGATCTCAGAAACATTACTTTGAAGAAGGCAAATTATCCTCTAAGATTACAGAATTATATTCCATTCGATCTTTTGAAATGTTAATCCTAATTCCTAACTATGATTTAATATTTCACTAATCTGATAAAGCTTACTGAATCAAAGGAATGTCTGGATTATCTAATTTTATTGCGGTTTGGTTTCGCTTTGTGTTGTTTAGTTAGTGACTAGGTTTTTAAGTTATAAATAGATCTTAATTTAGTTTTAGATTTTCAAACGTACAGTTTTATTTATTTGCTCTCTTTTAGGCAAGAATACGACGGATACGGCTGAATTCTGAAACGCAACTCAATTGTAATTGTTGTTTGTTTACTCATGGTTGAAAAATATCGAGCTGTTAATTCACTTAGTACTCATACACACGAGCGACACGCGTCAACTGCAGAGGCAAATGCGGCCGTCGGTCGACGAGTGTTGACGGCTGCAGTTAACGCGTCGACACGCGTTGCGGCAGCCGTCAAAAATTAATGCTCGGAAAGGCTGTTTCATGAAAAAGAGCCAGTAGTAGAAGAAGTATTAGTTGTTAATCCGAGAATTATAGTGCATATAGAAAGAAAGAAAAATTATTTATTTCGACTCGTATAGGAAGATCACAAACTAAACTGAACACAGTGAAAAAAAAAACTCTTATTAGGTAGAGTATTACAATTCGATTTTAATCAAACTCATCAGAGAACAATGTAACCCAACGAGCCATTAACACACAAACAAAGTACCTAAAGACCGTTTGCCTAACCAAGTTATAATCTTATTTATGCGTACCCTTTCCAAGAAAATATTTTAAAGGCCTACCTCTATCTTTTCGGCCATTACACATTCAAAGATAAATTTTCCATTAGATGGCACAAAGAAAGCGTCACACAGGTAAATAAGCGTTTGAGCGAGAGTCCGCAGAAGATCGGCGTCTTCCCCCCGTCCGAGACCCCAATAATGGCCTGTACGTCCGAAATGTGGCCTCTGAATGTACCAATTTACCCTTTCAGTGGCCCGGCCGGGTATCTCCGGGCAAAAGAGGCCATTCAATCTCCAGTATACCGGAAGGATCGCGTTATTTTTAAATGAAATGCTTAGATGACGCCCGCGTCTTTTTTTCAGGTACGTTGTGACAGCGCCGAGGTTTCATTACGTAATAACCATTGGATTATGGTTATGTTATAGGATGTTTTTGCTGTTATAATATGCGGAATTATAAGTAGATTTTCTGGCGCGGTATGAGTCTCTGAATAGGGTTTTAAAATCATACGATTATGTGGTTGGTTCTTCGATTTTTCAGGCTCAATGCTGATAGTAAACTCAAGCATTATTTCGGTTTAAGATATTGTTCTACAACCATTAAAAACGTTTATTTTTAGAACCAAAGCAGACACTCGTACAAATTATAGAGCATGAAAGCATCAAATATCACACTATCACACTTCACACTAATATTATAAAGGCGAAAGTTTGTGAGTGTGTGTGTGTGTTTATATGTTTGTTACTTCTTCACGCTCAAACGGCTAGACCAATTTTGATGAAATTTGGTATAGAGATAGCTTGAGTCCCGGAAAAGGACATAGGGTACTTTTTATCCCGATAATTCCACGGGATCGAGACTTATGCGGGTAAAACCGCGGGGCGCAGCTAGTTAATACATAAAACCGAAACCAAATAAAGTTTAATAATAAAGATGTTCCACGCCGAAAATCACAGTTAATAGAAATATTTAATAACAAAACACGATATTACTGTTCAAAATTAAACGTTAAGGGTTGCTGGGCCATCGCCGGGTGCGCCTAAAAGCCTGTCTGGGTCACTTTACCAACCTACTCAGAGCGGCTTTGCATTCCATTTACGTGAAACTACATGACTAATCGACAAACATACATTTTATCTCCGCAACCCTAATACATAGCGGGCTTGACTAAGTCAAACAAAAACAGGAACTTTGGCTAAACTTCAATGTATTTTGAACACTGAGTAAAGCACGGCCCCTGTTAGCTCGACGTGTGCTGTTAGTCTTTGAGCTTTCTTCGTATGAATATTATTTTCAGTACAGCGACCCGACATTCGTACCATCTGTTGCTGGGAAATTTTATGTTTTGTATTGCATTATTAAAAACTAAAATATACTGACATTCTGCGATATTTTTTCTGAACTTATATTTATTTTTGAGACAGATAATTTTAACGTTTGTTTCACAGGAAAATTAAGTAAATAAAATCCTTTGACAGAAGTGTAGGGGTGTGGGAGACATTTATTTTTTTAACTAGCAGCGCCCCACGGTTTCACCCGCATAAGTGTCGATCCCGTGCGAATATCGGGATAAAAGTTATCCTGTGTGTTAATCCTGGTTATAAACTATCTGTGTGTCAAATTCCATCAAAATTCGTTCAGCCGTTTGTGCGTGAAGAAGTAACAAACATCAAACACACTCACAAACTTTCGCCTTTATAATATTAGTGTGATGTACTACGTTAGTCGTGACAAATAGGCTATTGTGTACATAGGTACACAATAGCCTATTTGTTTAGCCTTTTTTTTTTGTTTTTAAAACATCGTTCTACTCAGATATGTAACTGGAGTTTTCACTTCTTTCAATCAACTTCTCTACCAGTTTACAAATTAAAAACGGACCCAATACTCGCGAGAAGCACCTTTCCTACAAGAGAGAAAATGAATGCCTGGAAAAACTTTCCTTGATCAAAAGTTCAAAAAGACTTACAAAAAAATAAACCACAGAGGCTTATTGTCGGTAAGGATTCACATCTAATTACGTTTATAGTTTTTATCGTGACAGTTCAAATCATAGGTTCAAATTAAGCAAGTTAAAAGTAAGGTGGACAGACGCCGCTAATTAAAAATTCCCACAACGACAGTATCTTTGATATTAAGCGAGTCTGGTCGGACGGAATATAAAAGATTAACTTGATGAACTGAGTCCATTGCGCTTTCTAAAAAAGTGGTCAGATGAACGAAGGGTTCCGTACCACGAAAACTATTTTCTTTACATAGTATAAAACAAAGTCGCTCCCGCTGTCTGTAGGCTTAGATCTTTTAAACTCCGCAACGGATTTCCTTGCAGTTTTCAGCAATAGATAGAGTGATTCAAGAGGAAGGTTTATATGTATAATAAATGCATATTATAGCAGAGAAAAGCCGAGAAATTCAAAGACTTGTAATGTTATGTTGTAACAAACAAATGTTGTTTACTTACATTGCAAACGCTGGCTAAACCTTACGAGATAGATCAAATTATTGTACTACGGAATTAAGCAGGGTGAAATTGAACACATGCGACTAATCGAAATGGGAGATTGTACTCGTCATTATGAACAACTTTTACTGTGGGACCAAACCTGAAATCGCGAAAAAAAATCAGCTGTTCCTACATTTTGGAGAGTTATGCGAACATAAATGTAGGGAACAGCTGATTTTTTTTTGCGATTTCAGGTTTGGTCCCATAGTAAAAGTTGTTCATAATGATGAATATAATCTCCCATTTCGATTTGTCGCATGTGTTCAATTTCACCCTGTATATCTTAAAAAAATCGATAAAAAGTCCGCAATTGTATATGTTTATCTCCTAAGGATAACCCACAGTAACCATTTTTATCTTTTACATATTACAATAATATTATGGGTTATTTACCAAGCTATTTTAAACAATACGGTATTATTCCTTATCCAATTAAATACATTATAATATACATTGTGCATTTCACGTAGATCAAAATTGCACTTTACAGCATATCACTAAAATTAATATCTTAGAAGATATCAGAGATTCAAAAAGCGGGGCGTTACGAAGTTTGCCGGGTCAGCTAGTTAATAAATAAATTATAATAATAAATATGGTGTTAACAGCCGCAAGTTTAGTGTTGTATTGTATATGTATTATAATTATTGTATGTTGGTCGTAGGTTCGAACCCAGACAGGCGCTTTACTATGTGTAAATTATTTCATCACCACTGCTCTCAGAACGGTGCAGGAAAAAATTGTGTGAAACCGACATCTCCTAGAACCAACAATTCGAAGATATGTGATAACTACGTGTGTATCTGAATTGCGGCCCACTCCCTCTCACAGAGAGGAGGCCTGTGACCCAGCAGTGGGAACATTATAGGCTAATTGTAAGATAACATCACACTAATATTAGCGAAAGTTTGTGAGTGAGTGTGTGTGTGTTTATATGTTTGTTACTTCTTCACGCTCAAACAGCTAGATCAATTTTGATAAAATTTTGATGGAGGTAGCTGACACCCTGTATTAATATATAAGCTACTTTTTGTCCCGATATTCCCACGGGATCGACATTTACGCGGGTGATACCGCGGGGCGCAGCTAGTAATAAATAAAAACTTTATTGTTCAAGAAAACATTACAATATTCTACTAGCAGCAGTAGCCTCCACACTAAGATTTCCTGTGTCGTGGAGACTAGTCTCCTTCGTCTTATAAGATTATTAGGTACAGACGCCAGCTCATCAAGCTACTGCAATCTGTCAAATTTCTTTAATAGACTTTCAACTTTATCAACATAACATTAGGTTCAACTTTGATTGGGAAACTTTGACAGTTTCGGGTAGCTTGATGTGCTGGCGTCTGTACATAGTAGCTAGGCTTGTACTATTATACATATTATAGTTTACCTTCTTATTCACTACTAGCTTCTGTTCACGACTTTGTCCGCGTGAAATTTCTTGTTTTGACTAGCTTCCCATTAGTGAACGAATTTTCGTAATCGGATCAGTATCTAGTCCCAAAGATTACCCTCTAGCGGGATTACCCGAAAGGGTTACCGCTACCCCGGAACACAAAGGTCTAAGGAAGAAACACGGATGGGTTTTAGTCAGTAAGAGTCTGACACTCCCTTCCGCTCCACCCAGAGCGGGAGGGGTCATTTGATGATTTCCCATTCAAAAAAAAAAACCCTCTATATACAAACATACCTCTTTATGACATTAGCTTAGCATGGAGGCCGAAGTAACGCTTATATTCTGTGAAAATATCAACTGGCTAACTAAGATACATCCCTGTGATAGTCAGACGGCCGGAAATACGGCTTAAGGTACGACCCGACCGCAGACAGCAGCAGCAGTCGACGTGTCGCTACGACGCTACTGGTTTGTATGTATTTCTATGGAATACCTTCCGCAGCTAGCGACACGTCACCCGACTACACGTCTCACGACCGCAGACGTCGTGTCGTCCAACCGAAGACCAGTAGTGCCACCGACCCTGGAGCAGTTGGGTTCGAAATCATGACTGCAGCGACATAACGCTGAGACGTGTCGCTACGACATGTCGCAACGTCACGTCGTCTGCGGTCGGCTACGAACTCGTACCTTCAGTAACAGTCCCGTTTTCACCCGTTGTGTACCTACGGAACCCTAGAAACCTGGAGGAAGTACGAGCAAAAACCTAACTTGTTTAGCAATGCTGTAATTGCGAGGGCCTGGCAAGATAAGCTCGTTTCTTTTTAATTTTCCTTCTGGAAATTACTTCAATTCCCCCGTTGAATAAATGAAGACTGCACTACCTACAGTACCTACTTAGCGTTTTTTTTTTTTAATTTATTTTATTACCGCGAAAGAGATCTTAGAAAGTTCTCGAGAGCTTTTAGTTCAAGGTTTGATTAACTAGACTTAAGACGGTTAGGAAAAAATCTGACTAAGTGCAACTGTGGATCGTGTTTATAGAATGGAGTTTGAGAGCGGATTGGAATTAAAAGTTTTGCCTTTTGTTACTGCTCTGAGGTTCTGTGAATATCAGTTCGTTTTTTAAATGTTAAGAGCCTCAGAGGTTAAGCAAGTTAAAAGCTTTTTTAACCGACGAAAAAACGGAGGAGGTTCTCAAGTCGACGCGTATATTTTTTTTTACTTACGATCAATTGATCACGCATAACTTTTTACCAGAGCAGTCCGATTTTGATAATTCTTTTTTTATTTGAAAGGGTTATACTCCGAAGTTGGTCCCATATACATTTTTGTGCATAGGATTTGTAGCATGGGGTTGGACTTGCAATTTCACCGCGTTATATTACATCATATTACATATTATTAGTCATATTGTTTACATCAATAATGTTCTCTTCGTTCATAGATTTCATAACGCTAAAACCTAAAAATTTATATTTATTTTTCTATTACTGTATGTTACTACATACCTACTTTATCTATGAAATATTTGCATGCCATCATTGCATAGCGGAATGTGAAATCTTATGTAAGTAACATCTTTTGTACCTACCATATTTTATGCAAATACACGATTTAGGTTTTGAAGTATATGAGGTTCTTGGTAAATAAAAATGTTAAGGTTTTTTTCGGTATCTAATTCTTACGTGTAAAAAAAAATCGATTCAGCCGTTTGGGAGCTACGATGGCGCAGACAGACACACAGATACACACGTCAAACTTATAACAGTCCTCTATTTTTGTCGGAGGTTAAAAAAAAAACACGAGATAGCTGTAACTGCCACTGCCTGTCATTGTGAAACAGAGTTGATTAAAGTAAAGTAGGCCCTTCTCAATTGTATGAGCAAACAAAGAAAGTAACAGCTGTTTTATTCGTTGATTTAACTTTTTCAGTATTAACTTTGTAATTATGTTGATTGCTTATTTTTTTCAAAGATAAGCGTAAGGGATTTCAAGATTGTTTCAAAGTAGGTAAGTCTTATTACGAGAGTAGGTCGGCTTCCATGAAATAGATCAAAGGGTAATTGCGTAACATACTATCAGTAGCAATGGCTTTCATTTTGACAATTCAACAACATTCATCGCGTTATTTATTGAGAGCAGTGGTGGCCAAGTGGTAATGGCTGCGACTTACGAATTGTAGGTCGTAGGTTCGAATCCAAACAGGCGCTTTACTTAGTGTAAATTATTTCATCACCACTGCTCTCAAAACGGTGAAGGAAAACATCGTGAGGAAACCGGCATGTCATAGAACCAAAAATTCGTAGACATGTGACATCTGCCAGCCCACACTGGGCCCGCGTGGTGGATTACGGCCCACTCCCTCACATTATAGGCTGATTATGTATCGCGTTATTTACGTTTTTAGCACACAAAGGAGATGGTGTCAAAATCTAAGTGCAATCGATACGATCAAACTTTATGCACAAGAATTCCCTAGAACTATCTAAATAAACGGACCCTAGTTGCAAAATCCTTATCCGTGGGATATGGGAGCTTTGTCAAAGTATGCAAAGAATTCATTTTTTGACTTGGGATTTTCGCAGCTGTAGTGCCAAAATAATCATGCTGTCGATTGTATTTTACCAACGACGTCATAGATGCTGTTAACGTTATTACACGTTTTTCCATGTTTCTTTCTATGTTTATTACCGTCAACCCGCTCACAAGACATTTGATTAATCCTTTCTTCGTTATTGTAAATAAAGTCAGGGAAATTGATTGCTTATCACATTGATTACCAACTTAAATTATCCGTATATTCGAATCACGACTGTCATTCTTTGATGGTTGCATAAAATGGCTATAAGGTACTTACATAACACAGAAAATTGTTGTACGAGTAGTGTGGACAATACGATAAACAAAATAAGCAGTGGAATTTTTAGAATAACTAACATTTTTTTTTGTTAATTTTATTTTCAATTTGCTTTCATTCTTCTAAAAATCACTTAATTGTATTTAGTCTAAGCCTTCTCACGCTGATCCATGTAATCCTGTCACACAGGATGACCTATTTCAGGGGTCGAGACCTCATTGATGTAACGTGTACTGACATTTTACAAAATAAAATACCATTACTATTACAATTAATTTCCCTAATTGCTCATGATTATTTTGTCATTGTTATATTCACATTACATCAGCAAAGTAGAAACGGACATCTACATTTTTGCGAAAATGCTTTTTTTACAAACTACAAGTCTGTATTAAAATTATTTCAAATTTCATAATAATTAAGAAAATCTGCCACGTAAATAAGGACAATTTTTAATTCATGTTTACTAAATCAGCTATCCTGTAAAATTGTGATTTTGTACATGTCCGTTTCTACTTTGCTGCCATCGACATAGGGCAGATTTTTCAATCGACATATAATTTTTATTCGTGGAATAAAATTGACGTCTGACAGATTTTGTATGGAAGAACTGTCAAAAATTCAAAGTTATTCCTCGGATAAAATTATCTGGCGTTGAAAAAATCAGCCCATAACAACATACAGTACCCGGCGATAAATATTGCACATCGACCTTTGGAAAGAAACAATCGGCTAATTTCGGCTTCGTAGTGCGTTATCTCTGTCGCACACTACCTATGTGATGTTAACTGACGTTTTGTCAGTCGTTGTTCAAGTGCGACAGAGTGCGGTCGCGTCCAGTTCAAAATATATATCTAGAGTTGTTAACACCCCCAAATTTAAATAATTTAAAGTTGTACTATGGCATCTTTAGGAAAAATAGGGGAACCTTTTTATTTTACCCCAACCTAAAGCAATCATTTATAGAAAAATTGGTGTATTTTATACAAAGAATAAAAAGAATTATCAAAAGAAGCAAATCATAATTGTTTTAACAGCTCCTAATAGATACCGGACTGTTTGTATTTCGTGCGACAGAGATAACGCTCTACGAAGCCGAAATTAGCCGATTGTCTCTTTCCAAAGATTGATGTGCAATATTTATCGCCGGGTACTGTAACTTAATTTACCTATGTAGGTGTTTATTACCGAAAACAAAAGAAGACATGACATTATTTAAAAAAAAACGGCCAATATTTTCACTCTAAATGATATTAAAAAAAAAAAAACAAATCATAGCAGTTGTATTATTAAACTTTGTTTCTCTTCAAACAACGTTTGTTTTTAATATTTGAAATTGATTTCCATCCGAGCAAAAAGCAACACCTGTGGTATTTGGCGTCTGTTTTTCATTAATATTCTGCTTCAAATTGAAATGTTAAAGAAATATTCGTTTATTATTTTTACAAACACTTTTATACCTTAATACTTGAATAAACCAAAAAGGTCCGTATAAAACGCGCAAGTTCGCAGTTTCAGTGGAATAGAATAGGTACTTACTATTTATTATTTTAGACACAAATTTTAAAAATACAGGTAAAAATGAATACATGCTAGTTGTTGTTACAGTTGGTTCATGATAATAATATTGTGATTTTGGCAGCCAAATATTTGCTGTTACGAGTTTTCAGCATACATCCAAGCTTAGTATTGAAAACGTTATGGAGATATAAATTATTGTGATCCATTCCGATCAAATCATATAAAGAATCAAAACCAAAATATGGATTCTAATTGCACAAAGCAATCATTAAGTCATCGTCTTGTGTGTTTATCAAATAAAGACATATTAGTAAGGAAAAGTAAGGTAGAATGTAGGTATTTCTAGCGAGACAGTGAATCACTTCCTGACTTCAGAATTCTATCTTAATCACAATCATTTATGGTCTCATGACAATCTGCCACATGTGTTGTGCAAATATTAGGAGTCCTAGGGGCCCCTTTAAAAAATAACATTTGCTTTCTAATCCCTGCCTCAATCCGGTCAAAACTACCTCTAATAATGTACCTACAAGTTTTTGACATTGTCCCGGAGATGAGAAAGCGACCAGATTTTGAACGATTTTTAATTACGGGAATTAACCTTCTTATGGTGTCATCAGTCATCACCCACATCCACACTCCCGACCAATACAAAAAATGTGTGATCTTCTTGTGTAACAATGTTTTTTTTTTGTTGTTAGAAATTAATGTTTTGATACATTTTACAGAATATCTTTATATTAAGAGTAGTCAAATGTTGTTTACATTTTGTCTCAAGCCAAGCTGAACAGGGCTATAGGTACTAGAACTCTATTCCAGATATTCTTACTTAAATGTACACTCGATATACTGAAGACAGTGTGGGTGACCCAGCAGTGGGAACATTATAGGCTGATTATGCTGTGCTATACTGAAGACATAGTAAAGAGATTTTGAGTTCAAAACAGGCAGCTATTTTTACTGCATTTTCAGAATAAACTTCGACACGTGTGCTTCCTTTTGCATCACACAGGGTTGGCAGAGGTCCAGGCAACATCAAGCCACTTCGAAGCAAAAGAACATATAAAACGCTTTTGCTAAATATACTATTTTTGTGCAGTTAAAGCGACGGATTTTTATTGCGATAAAAGTAGTTTTCACGGATACTTTTGTCGATTATTTTGCTCACAATTTTCATCGTTTTGAGAAAATTCTCGCGTTTCTGACCACTGAATAGGGAACAGTTCGAAAATAACTCGAAATATAAATACTACTGGCTACTCTTTTTCTGATAAAATTCATACTCTCCCAAGTATGAATTTTATCGGAAAAATGTAATGTGCAGATGAAAATGTGCTGCCTTTTCTGGTAAAAAATACACAACATCGGAAAATAACGTGATAGTAATTTTCATAGCAATGCTTTAAAATAAATTCGTTGAATTAAGGACTTTCGTAGTAAGCCGCAGCAGCATGCAGCTTTTCATCGGTTTTAACCGCAATTTAATTAAGTCAATCAGAAAGGCAATTGCGTAACACTAACAGTAGGAATGGCTTTCATTTTGACAGATCAACAACATTCATTGCGTTCTTTACGTTGCTGAGCAGACACATTTGTCGAACTTATGAAGCAATGGATTAGCAATATCCTTCAAAATGATTCAAATTATGATTGATAGATAATGTGTTACGCAAATACACCGCAGGTGCTTTTTCCTGGAATTGTAACAACTTGTTTTCGACAGTCAACAATTATCGGGAAAAAAACTCTGAAAATAAATTCTACATGTATTTTTACTTTGGAAGCAAAAAGGAAATCCTTTGTTACCTAGGTCAATGGAGTGGGCTTTTCAAACATAACCTCAATAACAATAGGACGTTTGTTACTTGATGAACAGGAAAAACGTAGGTAGGTATAGATAAGAAACTTTCGTACATACAATTTGGATTTTTACCAACAAGGTAATCAGGGAATTGAGGAGGGGGGGGGGGGGGGTGGAAGGAGGGTTCTAGGGATCAGACCGGAATAACTCATATTTTTCCGATTCTGAATAAAAGAAATAACCATTTCAGTAAAATCTTGTAATAAGTACACATACACGGATTTTTATCTTATGAGCTGATTTTTAACGGGCACATTTTTTTTGAAGTGAAAACTTCTTTAGCGGCGTTGCACACTTTTTGTAATGGGGAAAAAATGTTAAACTCGCGTCAGGACATCGCGTCAGGACACGTGACCGTCAGGACAGATTCCCCCCCCCCCCCCCTCTCTTTCTACGGCGGCGCCAACCGAAGTGAACCAAGTGAGACACGATAATGGTTGGATGGATGGATGGATGGATGGACGGTAACGGTGACGGTGACGGTGACGGTGACGGTGACGGGGACGGTGACGGTGTCGGTGTCGGTGACGGTGACGGTGACGGTGACGGTGTCGGTGACGGTGACGGTGACGGTGACGGTGACGGTGACGGTGACGGTGACGGTGACGGTGACGGTGACGGCGAAAAAGAATTAGTCATATTAATTCAATTCATAATTGATTTATTTCAACGTTAATATTCAAGTTTTCACTTCTGCCGGCACTCCCGGAGTGCAACCCGTCTTTTTTATATGAGTAATTTTCGCTTGCTTAGTATTAAAGTGACCGAATTCAAAATTTGTCATAAATGAGTTAGATACACCGTCATTATATTGCGGTTGGACAGCTTTTGTATCTATATATATAAAAATGAAACCCGTTTTCCGTTGTCACGACATAACATGAAAATGGCTGGACCGATTTCGATGAAATTTGGTATAGAGATAGTTTGAGTCTTGGGAAAGGACATAAGATAGTTTTTATCCCGATATTCCTACGAGATCGACATTTACGCGGGTGAAACCGTGGGGCGCAGCTAGTAGACAATACATATAGAAAATATGTCAATCGCTCAGCATAATGCTACGGCTCTAAGCGAGATGGAGCTACAGCGCTGTTTTTCAGCAACAACCGGGGTTGACGTGATGACGTCAACCGGCACGAAGAGATATATAAATAATACAACAAGAATGAAAAAAATACACATTACCTAGTTCTAAATGTTTATATAAACCATCATCATGACCATTTCAGCCGAAAGACGTCCACTGTTGGACATAGGCCACTCCCCAAGCACCTCCACTTCGGCCCGTTTTGTGCTTCTCGCATCCAACGAGTTCCTGCGGCCTTCACAAGATCGTCTGTCCACCTTGTGGGAGGCCTTCCAACGCTACGTCTTCCGGTATGCGGTCGCTACTCCAGAACCATTCGGCTCCATCGGCCATCTGTTCTGCGAGCAATGTGCCCTGTCCACTGCTACTTAAGTTTGGAAATTCTTCGGGCTATGTCAGTTACCTTGGTTCTCCTGTGGATCTCTTCAGTTCTGATTCGATCACGCAGGGAAACTCCAAGCATTGCCCTCTCCATTGCGCTTTGGGTGACTTTCAGCCTTCCAATAAGGCCCATTGTGAGTATATAAACATAATATCTATAAAATGATAACATTCCGGGCAACACTCAAGCGCCGCCGGCCTACTGTAATCCGTGCTCGCAGCTGTCATAAAACTACGCTTGTATATTTGTTGTCTGAAAAATCAACCTTAATACATCTAAAATACTCTTATACACAAGACTACATTGAGATGTAGCCTTGACTTTCTGAGGAAGGTTTGTTTGAGAGAAGGTCATCAAAGAACGAAGAGAAGTCAGAAACAGTTTCTTTACTGTTCCCATAGAATATTTCTTTGTTATTTTTGTAACCCATAGCCATATGATTCGCTTCATGGGTATATTTGTTATGTTTATGGCAGTTTCCATCTCTCCATTTAGTTAGGTCTGGACCTTGGATGTGTGAGCACGGGACTGGCATGTTTCTGGAATAAATATTAAGGTAAGTATGTGTTATTATGAAGGTTCTTATCATAATAATAATTCTTCTGCACATAAAGAGGGCAAACCACGTCAATATTGTGTCTTGTTAACGGCAAGGAATCGGAATGCCAACCGTACGGACAACATGTATTTTGACAGTTCAAACCACGTCATTGTGCGTGCATACGTTAATAGCAGATGTCGTGGTTAAATAAGGGGTTAACGTGGTTTCGAAGTAAGGAATCGTTAAGTGGTCTTAGTGAATTCTTATGTTATAGGTGCATCGGGATTGACTACAGTCAATCAATCTGCCTAGCCTTTTCCTAACTATGTTGGGGTCGGCTTCCAGTCTAACCAGGTGCAGCTGGATACCAGTATTTTACATGGACCGACTGCCCATCTGACCTCCACAGCCCAGTTACTCGGAAATACGATACCCCTTGTTAAGACAGGTTGTCAGACTTTCGGGTTTCTGACTACCCGTAACGACTGTCAAAGATCCACGAATGACAGCCGGGACCAACGGCTTAACGTACTTTCCGAGGCTCGGAGGAGTCTTGGTTTGTAAAAATGGACACCCATCCATGGACCAACCGCGGCAAGCGCAGCTTAACCTGATCGACCGACCCATGCAGCTGTTATTAGGTGACCACAAGTCATCATCTTAGTAAAGTACAGTCTCTCATTTCCTTTTATACAATAATCCTAACGCTTAACAAAGAGATTGATGATCGTATTGGTACTTTTATCTATCTCGGGTAAAGGAAGATGCAGCTACATAAATTACGCGTGAAACGAATCTCTAGCGGACTATAACAGCATCCACAGGGGAGATCTTACAGTAACTGCACTGTCGATTTAGACTTGAAGTAAAAGATGTACTGAACTACAGGGTCAAATTAAATTTGCTAGCAAAACTACAGACGTGATGGATATCGATAAAATAAAAAAGCTTTGGTGTTTTCTTTGAGGGTCAACGACCGCTTGTTGTTTTTTTACATAAAGAATGTGTTAAAAAAAAACTGTTTTTGAAGTGAAAACTTCTTTAGCGGCGTTGAACACTTTTTGTACTGGGGAAAAAATGTTAAACTCGCGTCAGGACACGTGACCGTCAGGAGAGATTTCCCCCCACCCCCCCCCCACCCCTCTTTCTACGGCGGCGCCAACCGAAGTGAACCAAGTGAGACACGATAATGGATGGGTGGATGGATAGATGGATGGACGGACGGACGGACGGTAACGGTGACGGTGACGGTGACGGTGACGGTGACGGTGACGGTGACGGTGACGGTGTCGGTGACGGTGACGGTGACGGTGACGGTGTCGGTACGGTGACGGTGACGGTGATGGTGACGGTGACGGTGACGGTGTCGGTGACGGTGACGGTGACGGTGACGGTGACGGTGTCGGTGACGGTGTCGGTGACGGTGACGGTGTCGGTGACGGTGACGGTGACGGCGACGGTGACGGTGTCGGTGACGGTGTCGGCGACGGTGACGGTGACGATGACGGTGACGGTGTGACGGTGATGACGGTGACGGAGACGGTGACTGTGTCGGTGACGGTGACGGTGACGGTGTCGGTGACGGTGTCGGTGACGGTGACGGCGACGGTGACGGTGACGGTGTGACGGTGATGACGGTGACGGTGACGGTGACGGTGACGGTGACGGTGACGGGTGACGGTGACGGTGACGGTGACGGTGATGGTGATGGAGACGGTGACGGTAACGGTGACGGTGACGGTGACGGTGTCGATGACGGTGACGGCGACGGTGACGGTGACGGTGACGGTGACGGTGACGGTGACGGTGACGGTGACGGTGACGGTGACGGTGACGGTGACGGTGACGGTGACGGTGACGGTGACGGTGACGGTGACGGTGACGGTGACGGTGACGGTGACGGTGACGGTGACGGTGACGGTGACGGTGACGGTGACGGTGACGGTGACGGTGACGGTGACGGTGACGGTGACGGTGACGGTGACGGTGACGGTGACGGTGACGGTGACGGTGACGGTGACGGTGACGGTGACGGTGACGGTGACGGTGACGGTGACGGTGACGGTGACGGTGACGGTGACGGTGGACGTGGATGTGGATGGATGGATGGACAGCTGATGGCTCGACCGTCTGTGTAGCTACACTGCTGTGTATTCGTAAAATTCGTGAATATAAAGTGTTTCAAATATGGAAATTGAACAAAGTGCATCGATTTATAAAAAAAGTGACGCAGAAATAGTGGAAAAAAATTAGTTATATTAATTCAATTCATAATTGATTTATTTCAACGTTAATATTCATGTTTTCACTTCTGCCGGCACTCCCGGAGTGCAACCCGTCTTTTTTTTTGTTTATCACGTCTGTGAAGTACTTATATATATATTTTAAATCTAATATTTCAAGTGACTACACTAAAGCGGTCGACGACCCCACATGAAAATCATCTACAATTTATTTAAGCTTTGTTTTATCATGTTCAGATACCCTTCAAGTCTGCTGAGTTTCACTACCTAATTTAATTTGACCTTGTATAAACTCTGAAGTGTACTTACCCTGGTCTAACACTCATGAAGGCCTGAGGTTGGAGGTATTTGATTCCCTCAGCGTTGTCACACGTGAACCGCGCCATGTTGGTTTTACTGATTTCATGCAGTTGACCTGTGGGGATTTAGTTTAGCGATTTAGATAGGAATTTTTTGGAGAAGAAATAGCTGGGTTTTTAGAAATTACAGTATGTTGCATTTTTTTATAACCAAACTAGCGGCTCGCCCCGGCAGGGCAATTGCGTAACACATTATCAATCGGAATCGGTTTCATTTTGACAGTTCAACAACATTCATTGCGTTATTTACGGGATGAGCAGACAAATTTTTCGAACTTATGAAGCAATGGATTAGCAATTTGCTTCAAAATGATTCTGATTCCGATTGATAGTGTGTTACGCAATTAGGGTGCAGGTTTGCATAGTTTTTACGAATCGATAAAGTAAAGGTAGAAAGTTCTTTATTATATTCCGGAATAAAGTCTCCAAATGATTGTGAAAACCGCAACGAAATCTGTAGCGCAGTTTAGAAAAATAAAGCGGTCACACAGACAGACACGAAAAGCGACTTCAATTTATAATATTACGTAAAGTTGTGCCTATATACCCTTTTTATCAAATTAGGAGCAATTTCAAAGTAGATCAGACATCATCATCATTTGCCTAGCCTTTTCCCAACTATGTTGGGGTCGGCTATCAGTGTAAGTGGATGCAGCTGAATACCAGTATTTTACATGAAGCGACTGCCTATCTGTCCTCTACAATTCAGTTTTTGGGTAATACGATACCCCTTGGTAAGATTGGTTGTCAGACTTTCGGGCTTCTGACGACTCGTAACGACTGTCAAAGATTCACGAATGACAGCCGGGACCAACTGCTTAACGAGCTTTGCGAGACACGGAGGGATTGGTATGTAAAGATGTTTACCCATCCACGGACCAACCGCGGCAAGCGTAGCTTAAACGGATGGATCGATCCGTGCGGCTGTTATTATTTAAAGCAAATTAGACATGAACCTTCATAAAATAATTGCTTAGAAAACTTACCCAAAGTAAAGCTGTGGAACTGATCACCTCTCTCATACCAGAACCTGTCAGAGTACCTGAAGATCTGGAGCTGTTTGGTCATGATGCAGAACAGCGTTGGGCCAACGTGGATGCCCTGGACATCATTCTCGCACATGATACCGGCCAACAAATCTACGTCGTCCACTTTCTCATACAGTTTCTTTAGAGCTTCCACTTTCTATAAAGAAGGTTTAGTTCAAAAGTCTAATAAAATTCAAAAGTCATCTATAATAGTTTGAGTTGGAGAAAAAAGGTTACAACTATCAATAGTAGGTAAATATGATTTTCAGTCGCTCTACTAAAGCCTCTTATAAATAACTAGCTTTTGCCCACGGTTTCGCCCGCGAAGAAATCTGTTCAGGCGTGAAAAGGTAGTCAGACAGACAGATAGATAGATAGATAAAATATTTATTTACAGAGCGACAGACATAATTACTTTCGCATTTATAATATTACTATGGAAGATTAAGTAACTTAGATCCTGTTCTGGGTAGCCTTGGGCTACTATTTTTTAATATTTTAAATGTTTTTATATTTAAATATTTAAAAATATTATTTGTATATTTAAACTGTCAGACTATAAGGTCAGAACAATTAGGATCTAGCAATGTCTCACTGGTTCATGGGAAAAAGCAAATACTTTTTGAAGTGAAACTTCTTTACGCACGCTTGACTTGGGGAGTAAGCTGGCGAACGCGTGACGTAAGCGTTACGAAAAGTGTGATCGGGCGAGGCGAACGGGAGTTGAGTGGGGGATATAAGCAAGAGAAAGCAGTGCGCGCGCACATTTTCTTTGTCTCTTCCTCTCATAGCCAAATACGTTTGAAGTTTCACCTCAGTCGTGTGGTCATAAGCACACTCTGTTTTTTTTTTCCTAAAACAATCGATGAATCTTCACATTAAACAGTACTATTTCTATGTAATGTTTGTTGTTAAATGTCTTGTGCAACCATAAATAACTAAAGCAAGCAAGTCGCGGCTTTTATAATAATGTTGCCAAGTAATACCAAAACAATTTCCTCAGGAGCTACGTGTAATGTGACATAAACAGTCTCAAAACGTTCATCTAAGACTGAAGCAGCTTTAGTTAATGTTTGGTCTTAGTAATAAGATATTACTGCAGACTTGATAAGGAACTTGATATAAGGGAATGCAATTTAATTAAAGAGGAAGCTTAAGACGAGCTTGGCGAAGACTAAGTAACAGGACTATAATCTGGGAGACTTGAGGAGACAGAAAAGCTAAATCGTCTAACTATAGTCTGTTTATTCTAAGAGGTCCGAAGTGACATACAAAAAAAAAAAACACGTTTCTTAATATGGCGTGTGACGTTATTAATACGTTAAAACTATCTTTATAAACGTACCTACAGATTTGTTCAGTTTTTGAAATTGATTGACAATCAACACGTGTCGTGATCAAACAAAATGGACTATTTCTGTAAGCAATAGACCGTTCTCAACGTGGGCGATAACGCTCCCTCGTGGGCGTTTGAGACTTTCAGGGATTTCCGAACAAATCTGTTCCTTGTAACCTTTCGAATAATCGAATAACCAATACGTCAATACTCCTCTAATATTTCTATAATGCATGGTCAGTATGAAACTACCTGTAATTGGCTAACACAACTTCTGTATCTTTGTCAATAATGAAACGTAATTTGGCTCCATTGAGTGGCGGAGTATATTCGCCTATCTGCGGTTTATGACTGGTTGAACAGTTTGATACTTGTTTGGTGGATCAAATTGGTCAGTAGGTTTAACGATTTGGTTATAGTGGAGCTGGAGGTTTGGCAGCTTATTACTTTGCCCACTATAGATTATCTCAACCGAAATGTTGTGTCTGGTGCATTAGTTGTTTAGTTCGACCTAGGTTTATTTGAAAATGGAATTTTCATGGTGGTATAAATATTTTGTTGTGCCACTTCTTCCCAGCTAAAGCACTAGGAAGTGGTGAAGGGCGGGGTTTTTTGGGGACTGTCTTATGTTCATTTTGACGGTCCAAAAGTGCTGGTGTGCAGTCTCGTTCGAATAAATGATTTTAATTTTTATATTATGATGACACCGTAACTGTAAATTTACAACATCTAGTTGATCCTGCAAAAACGCAATTAATTTTTATTCAAAGCAACAGCATATTTTACCTCAATTTCCATAACATCTATGAAATCTCTGAACTTCTTAGCTGGTTTCAATCCACACATGTGCCTATAATCGTTGTAACCCCGAACACCCATATCTCTGCCTCTTTGTATATCCAAAGCTGGTAAGTCGTGAGCTCTTTGAAGTTTCTTGCCGTAGTAATTTTCGGAAATCTAGAAACAAAGTGAATTTAAATTAAACGCACCAAAAGGGAATATTGAAATCAAATAAAAGGTCCACTACCATGACTTCATCAAGAGACTACTCAAAGATATACTAGATGCATTAAAAATGAAACTGAATTTAGTGATGATGGTACAGAAGCGTGAAGATTATCAAAATCCAAGGAAGATATTTAAGAGAGAGGAGCGGGGAAGCCGGGATGGTTAAGATGATAAAGTTAACCCAAAATTATCCAGTGTTGGTGAAACAGGCCATAAACGAGAAACAATTAAAATAATTGTGATAACGCACATCAGGATCTTGAATATCGTCAATCTTGGCAGCATACTGATGGAAAGTTCCACGGTTGAGTTCTTCCAAAATTTTACCTTTCTCCAGAAGACCAGATCTGAAGAGTGTTTCACTATAGGAAAACTCGTCTTTATAGTGATAGCCTTCGGTGTATGTCCTAAAATTGAATAACTTATTAGAACATGTGTTATTAGAACAGTAGGTACATTATAAATTTCTAATAAGAATTAGTTTTGACTCCAATATAGACGCAGGTAGGTAATGTCCATGTTGTTCGATTTTCTTAGAATAAACTAACGAATAATCCAATCAGTATAAAATATCAGATGAACTTACTTTATTCTGCCATCCAAGAATGTATGGAAGTACCTGACAGCGATATCGTACTCTGCATATACGAGGGGTACCGCTTCAGCGTCATAGGTACTCACATGCTGCACATTTTCTGATAGCAGTCCATAGTTCACCATGTTTCTATAGCCTACAAAAATTAAGGCAAAAAAGAGATGTATCATTTTATGATAAACATGTTTGTTCAAGATTAGAATTCTATTGAGATTAAATGAAATGAAATGATATTTATTTAGGTCTAAAAAAACCCTTTTATAAATCAAAAACATCTTCCGTTTTAAAACTAGTGAGTTCGTAGTTTCCTATTTGACTACTTCCTTCTAAGAATTGACTTCAACAATATTGTAACTGGTGTTCATTATAATATTATAAGAAACGGGAACCCTTGTGTTTCATTTGTTTTGTATATTTAGTAAGTTTTGATGACAAGATGTAATTAACAAAAGCTGAAGTCGAGAAGTTCAATTCATTAAAAGTTTCTGTCGAGACAGTATCCAGGAATTAAAGAAAACTTTATGAACGTTAGACTTACCTAATAAAGCAGGTAGCAACTCATACATAAAGATGTGAGAAGCTGTTCCGATGTTGATTTGCCTAGCCACCTTGAAAAGACGATCGTCTTTCCAGCAAGGATTGATCTCATGGAGAGCCTTAGCCAACCTATTGTGTTCTCTCATGAAAAAAATTGTTAAGGCTGTGGTTCTTAGGTCGAAGTTTCCTACTTCTGGAAATCCTGTGATCGAAATAAGACGTTACTAGACATACCTTTTTAATATTATTTTTGGTAAATATAGTTTAGGAGTGAAATAGTACTTAAGCCATCTTATGTAGGTTCTTATTAGAAAGTTATAATTACTCACCAAATTGATAACAGATAGGTTCAGTATCGTTATTCTGAATACAAACGTTTTCTGATACATTTGGTGCAAGCTTTGTCACCATATCCGATACCATACCGATCATAGAATTAGCCAGTATGTTAGCAATAGTATCTACTAGCATGTCGGCAGTCATATTCATCATCTTTTTCTTATTCATGTTTTTCTTCATGTTCTTGGTAAAATTCGACATTATTTTTGGCATAACATCAAACATCATGTCGTTATAATTACCGGGCATTATTTCAGGCATCATATTCGGCATGTTAGGAGCCATATTACCTAACATGTCAGATGACAAATTGGCCAATAAATCGTTCGTCATATTTGCTACCGTATAGTTTTTATTGATCATCGTCATTGTTAGTTTAATCATCATATCGTCTTTAATATTCGATATTATATTGTTTTTCATATCTTCCAACATTTCGGATGATAAATAAGGTTTATTACCCGTTATATTTGCAGGTACGTAACGGTTTTCTCTGTTCTCGAGTATCAAAAGGCCGTGTTCATATTTTCTTACTTTAGCTAGTCCTTGATAATCCACTCCGTATATTGTTGAGAGGTCAATCACTGGTGTTTGGTAGTTTATCTAAAAAAAATATGATACAGTTTAGTTGATAAATGACTTGAGTTGTTATACTTGATGTATAAAATTATTTTTTTAAACTCTGTCTAAACTAAATAACGTGAAGTAAATAGTAATACGATGTGAAATAATTTAAATAGTGATCAGCAGCCTAATTGCGGAACGCCAAATCGTCAAATGATTCTGATCAGTTGGCTTCATTTCTATCACCATTGGCTTCATTTTACGATTTTCGAATTGCGAAACTCTAGTTTATTATGAAACCAATTATGAACGTTAAGGCCCTGTGCAGAAACTAGAGTTTCGCAATTCGAAAATCGTAAAATGAAGCCAATTGTGATAGAAATGAAGCCAACTGATCAGAATCATTTGACGATTTGGCGTTCCGCAATTAGGCTGCTGGATATAATATTACAGGTAAATTTATTGAATAACAGACAAATACCAAGAAGTCTCGTAAGATTTTAAAAGGTTTTAAAAAAGCCACTCTTCTTGTGAAGATAGTGAACGATCATCAAGGGCAGGTGGTAGGTCTCTACCTCACGCTCAGGGCACCGCGCCACGTTTCATCAACGTGACTTGTGAGGACCCACATAGTGTGTGTCGAGAAGAACTTACTATAGAAATGATCCTATGAAGTACTGCAAATCGAGGGGTATTATTCACGGACAATCTTGAGAACGGCGTCTTTGGTACAGCGCCATCTAGTGATATATTTTAAAAGTTTTTTTAATGATTGATCTTGACCTCGATCCATCAATGTGGCCATGACAACCACGTGCACATAATATATTTTTAATGTTAGTCTAACAAAAGTTAATGTGTCTGTAGTTAGTTTTTAAATAATTTACTATATATTATTGCGTTATGATTTCATTTGAAAAGTCGGATTGATGAATTCCAAATTGAAAACTTTAAAAATATTTGCTTATAAATTATAAATCTTCGGTTTTTATTTCATACAGGAAACTAGAAAAACAAACGAGGTACATGCGTTTCGTCATTAATATAGTTTCATGTTATAGTCTATTATTGCCACTTAGATAACGAAAGCATACTGCGCTGTAGTCGCATTTATATCAAAGAGTTTATAAGGTTTTAAAAATAGCCACTCAGACAGCGACAGCACCCCACGCTCCCCTCTTGCGAAGGGAGTGAACGATCATCGAGGGCTGGTGGTAGGTCTACCACCGCCCGCCTCACGCTCAGGGCACCGCGCCACGTCTCATCAACGTGACTTGTGAGGACTCACATAGTGTGAAAGTCTCGAGAAGAGCTTACTATAGAAATGATCCTATGAAGTAAGTAGGCATGGGTTCGATATATCAAAACGTAACTTATATCGGATATGTGTTTATTATCATACCATATCGATATCTAAATATACATAACCGTTTTCACAAAAACTTCATCGAGCTATGGTTTATCCAAAGCACAACAACGAGAACGAACTACGAATAATATCGAATAAGTAATAACGAACAAAACGCAAACTTCACATCACGAGCGATATGACATCGACGGTTTTCATTCGCTTTGTCTCTGTCTTACCATTCAATGTTTTACTGGAGTAAAAGTGATGAAGCGAATATTACGTAACTTCGGCTAGTGATTGGTTATTTGGTTAATAATAGTGCGTGCGTAATATCTATATCCTAACGCGCTAGCAATAAGGTCTAGTTTCTATTTATGTAGTTACAACAAAGATTCCATAAGTTAGCAACTTTCCGGCGGCTACTCGATATCAAGGAGAAATTCATTCTTTAAACTTGACCTACGTTCAATAGATTTAAGGTTGAATTTATGTATTAACGGTAAAAGTGTGAGTTTGCGTTTGTCGTTAGTTTGAGTTTCGTTCGTTTCAGTTACTTGTGCAATTCGTACTACTGATATCGATATCTGAAAACGGTTTTCGATATCGATATGAAAACTGAATATCGGTTACATATCCGTTAGCAACTAAATACGAAAACGCCCATGTCTAGAAGTAAGGTCTTAATTCGAAACACAAAATTGAGGGGGGTCATTCATTTGAGGAGAATCTTGACACCGCGATTCAGAAAGTCGCGTCATCAGGACAGCGACATCTAGTAATTTTTTTCCCAATTAAAATATAGGTATTGATCATTGATTAAAATATTATTATGGGTAAAATAAATGGCAACTACTTATGCAGACAATAAAACAACAAGTTATGAAACAGCTGAAAACCTATAGAAGATAAGTCTGGGCATAATTATTATACAAAAATCGTAAAATAGCGACGGCTTCATTATATTCATTAGTTTTCATCTGAATTTCAAACATCAAATAGTACGGCGATATCAATATTAATAAACAATTTATTAATATTGATAAACAGTCAATTGACATCATTAATGAATAGGTACACTAAACGGCCCCGGAAACATTTTAAGGTGAATGCGCAGTGGTAGACCGCGAAATTCAAATTTTCTTACGTTTTTTGCAATTTGCAGGTCAGTGTCAGGTTGTATCTTGATCAAAATTTGATTCGCGACTATAATAGATATGCATTTACAGAATTATAGTCATTAGAATCATTAATATATCTCTTTAAGTTAGATTTCTACCGTTAAGAACAAATCTCGTATGGAAAAGTGTTTATGGTAGAAATCTAACTTAGAAAGATGTATTAATGATTCTGATGATTATAATTCTATGAATACGTACCTGTTATAGTCGCGAATCAAATTTTGATCAAGGTAAAACCTGACACTGACCTGAAAATTGCAAAAAACGTAAGAAAATTTGAATTTCGCGGGCTACCACTGCGCATTCACCTTAAGTTGACCTGATTACAACTACTAAAGACAGCAGTAGCGACATCTAGTGAAACATTTAAAAATGTTTAGTTCCGATAGATCCCGTTTTATCAGAGCGGCCATGACAGCTGTGTGTTTGTAAAGCGATAATATTCAATTCCAGCCCTTTTGACTTTTTTTCCATGTTAACTACATACTCATTATGTTTATATTAACACCTATGATCGGGATTTTTAATGGTGGAAGCTAATTAGTTAATGATTGTATTATTTGTATTAAATTGAATGGTTATTGTTATTTTTACCAAAGAATCGTTAATCGAAAGATCATACGGCCAGAACGGAGTGAATAGTGAGGCGACAGTTGAGAGAGATGAATAGAAGTAGACCCCAAATAAACAGGGAATACAGGGAATACAGGGATTACGGAAGGATAGCGATAATTGTGACCAAATGCCGGTTTTTTTGTGACTTGTGATTAGTGATGGGTAATTTTCCGCAAAATTTCAAAACTCGGAAATTTTATTCAATTTATTTTTCTGAAAAATTGAAAAATTGGAAAAATAATGGAAATATATATTTTTATCGAAATTATTAGTTTATAAAATATGTATAGTTCATAATAAGTTGAAATTCAAAGGATTTAATGGCTTTACATGTTGTTTAAAAAAAAAAAAACAAATGTGCAAAGTTATATTTTAATACAGATTCATGGTCAATGGTTTATTTTATACATAAACATATATAATTACGTCACTCATGATTAATCTGAATCCAAATCTGAATCATGATCATCATAAAAGAATTCGTCATCAACATTTTGTACATTATCTGCATCTACAAACAGTAAATCTTCCGCATCACAAAACTGTTTTTCTGAATTTGGGATTTGTTTTTGGGATTCTTTAACTGTATAATCTGGACTAGACCAACGTTGAGCGTACTGGCTGTACTCATCTGGTTCTGATATGTACGTATCACTTCTAGGTAAGCTGCAATTTGGAGTATCGTCTTTTCCGGCGACTTCTGAAAGCTTATTTTTTTTTCTTGGAATGTAATCAGCATTTTCAGTGAATAAATTTTCTGATTTATTACGCATATTGTCAAAATTACAGTTCATTTCAGTATCTGATTCACTATCTGAAGCTAGTATAATCTTTTCTGAAAAACAAATAAACATCGCTGTCTACTAACAATGGCAGTTTTGTGAATCAGATCAGTCAAAAACACTCATAAAATTGTATAAGTGTAACTGTACTTACACTTATACAATTTTATGAGTGTTTTTGACTGATCTGATTCACAAAACTGCATAAACATACATAAACTCACGCGAAGGCAAAGCCACCGAGTCTAAATTATATTATAATGCTACGTGTACGAGTAGTTAAACGAACGTGCGATATTAAGTAGATAGGTACCTACTAGTTTGTTGGTATTTCTGTTTAATAGTAAAATATTAGTCGGTAGGTGCTTACCTTTGGACATCGCTGTCTACTAACAATGGCAGTTTTGTGAATCAGATCAGTCAAAAACACTCATAAAATTGTATAAGTGTAAGTACAGTTACACTTATACAATTTTATGAGTGTTTTTGACTGATCTGATTCACAAAACTGCCATTGTTAGTAGACAGCGATGTTTATTTGTTTTTCAAAAAAGATTATACTAGCTTCAGATAGTGAATCAGATACTGAAATGAACTGTAATTTTGACAATATGCGTAATGAATCAGAAAATTTATTCACTGAAAATGCTGATTACATTCCAAGAAAAAAAAAAAAGCTTTCAGAAGTCGCCGGAAAAGACGATACTCCAAATTGCAGCTTACCTAGAAGTGATACGTACCTACATATCAGAACCAGATGAGTACAGCCAGTACGCTCAACGTTGGTCTAGTCCAGATTATACAGTTAAAGAATCCCAAAAACAAATCCCAAATTCAGAAAAACAGTTTTGTGATGCGGCAGTGATGACAGAACCAGAGTACAAAGCGTAAGAAAATGAGAACATTAGAATTTCAAATTTAATGTTTTGTAAATTTATCTCGCATGAACTTGACCAGTATACCGGTGTTGAACGGTATAATCTTATGCAAGAAATCATAAAAGTCTTTAAGAAAAATAATAAGTAAGTAACAGTCTTAGTAATAGGGTACGGAATCCTAAAAATGAGAAATTTTAGTATTTTGATAAAAAGTAACAAATAATTTGTTATCTTGTTTTATTTTCTGATCTTGGTCGACTTCCCATTTTTTTCCAATATTTGATAAATATTTGAAAAATTGGAAAAATATTGGAAATTTTTAATTTTTTCTTTTCTTTTCATTCCGAAATTTTTCCATTACCCATCATTACTTGTGATTAACAAATAAAAAAGGTAATCTGTTCTAAAAAAAACGCAAAAAAAAAAACTAATCGCACGACGCCACCGCGGTAGGCCAAGACGAAGATGGCGGGACGAGCTTGACTCCTACCGTAGGGCCTGGCTGGCACTCGCAAAAGACAGAATTGTGTGGAAAAGGGAGAGGGAGGCCTTTGCCCTGCAGTGGGACAATACAGGCTAGTTAGATTAGATTAGGTAGATCTGTTCTAAATATTCGTGTTTATTAGGCAGCGATTTGCTTCTTAATTATTCCACTGACCATTCAGTTTTATTGTATTTTAAACACAGCTAAAAACCTCATAGCAGCTCTATTTAGAAAATCAGTCTATGGATTTTGTATTGAAATAAAAACAGTTACTTACCTACATTTTATTTCAGAATGTGTTTATTTCCTTTAATGGACTTAAGGTATAAAAAGACAAAGAGAATCAATAATTCTAACTGTTTGGACGTTTGCTTTCGATTTCGTTATTTCCTTTTATTATAAAAAAAAAAACATCTTTATTGTGAAATATTAACTCATTTTGTCCATGATTTTGTACGTAGGTATTTGTTTTAACCTTCTTAATAATTAAGGGCTTAAAGGAATCTACTCGTAAATGGCTTTTCAGACTAATACATCTTACACAATATGTATGTAACTATGTATAGTACAAACACACGTGTCTTACAATATTTTATATTTCAACGCTCGAAAAGACAGTACCTAACACATTTCCCTAGATTTTTCCCAATACGATTAAATAAACATTGAGGTGGGCAAATTGTCTTTAAAATTTCCCCCACGCTACTATTAGCATTCCGTCCTCATGCCCCAAGTAGGATAAAGTCACATTTAAGTCACTTAATATTGAAACGTTCGTATGAAACAGGACTTCAAAGTGAGATAGATCATTTTCACACGTATCACAGAACTTATACATAACTTTGGGAGTTGTACACACGAGGACACAGCAAGATATAAGTCTCCAATATAGACTGAGCTTTCATATCAAAGAACGGCTATACAATGCAGGGTCTTCTCAAACTGGAAACAAATGGCTAGCTGTGCCGTGGTGTGTGCGAGACTTTGAGTAAAGTACTAACCTGTTCGGGAAGTATTATTTCGGGAGTACAACCGGAGTCTTGGAAAGTTTCCGCTCGAGAGAAGTTAAGACAGCGTATATCAGTCACTTTGAGATACGGGTCGTCTTCGGGCACATGTATAGGGATACACTTCGGGTCTTTATCACCTATCGGCGAACAGCAATATTGCCTGCGTTTGAGGTAGTCGACTGGAAGGTAGAACTTGGTGATTGATATTGGAGTTAAGATGAAATATGTAGTTAAACTGCTACTAAGGATGTACAGTTACCAGCTGCATGAATATAAAGAGACTGCCGGTCATATGCATGCTTATGAAGTAACTTGAAAGTATGGCACTTACCTGGTACCTGTTTTTTGTAAATTTTGACTCCCAATAATTGCAGGATCTGGGCCTAATCTGAATACATACCTATTGATTTGACAATTTTAAAAGACGCAATGATTAGGTACTTATCTAATTTAAAAAAACCACGACTTATTAAAAAAAAATCTGTCATGTTTGTTTGCTTAACTATCTCTCTTTATAAGTAAATCTTATGTTCCAACTATCTATTTTTTCCTAGTCATAGCGCCAAATAATTAAACATAGATTAACACAACAGCCAAGGGATAGGAAAATAAATCGAGGAAGACAGCTTTCCCCCATGAAGAAATAAAACGGACAGAATGTCCAAACTGGAGGAGCCACCTCGCGACCGACGACAATGGAAATTGTTAGAGAAGGCCTATCCTATACCATGAGGCACACCAAAATACCAGCGGGGCAATTGCGGAACATTATCAATCGGAATCGGTTTCATTTTGACAGTTCAACAACATTGATTGCGTTATTTACGGGTTGAGCAGACAATTTTTCGAACTTATGAACCAATGGATTTGCAATTTGCTTCAAAATGATTCTGATTCCGATTGATAGTGTGTTAAGCAATTAGGGTGCAGACATGTTTTTTTTGTAACCATTATTGTAATTTTTGCTGTCTAGTTCGTCTAGTTTCAGAATTTCGCTTTATTATCACCATTATAACACAAAAGCATCTTACGTGGTCCATCCATAATACTAATATCTCGATGTATGAACTCCAGCATATGAACAGCAGCCGCATTGAACGTGACCTTATCTTCGACGCGTCCGGTGGAGTGCAGTTCCGTTCTGACCTTCCTGGCTGAGGGAAGCGGCTTACCATGTCTGTTCATACGGATATCGCGATCTGGGGGTGAAGCCATATTGTTTTGTAGTTGCTCTAGGTTTCGATTATCTTGAGCTTGTTTAATATCCTGTCTAATATTGGAAATCATGTCTAGCGGAAGTACTGTAGATCTCAAACTCAAAGCATTTATTTCAATTAAGCCATGTACACGCACTTTTGAATTGTCAAAATTAAATAGTCGGTCAGTTAGTCAGAAAGTTGAAGTTAAATGAAATCTTATATACCTAATAACTTTTATTTTTAAAATCATTATACCGAGGATGGTTTTGTTGATTAGAGCCATCATTTAAATAGATAGGTACATGAGTACTTGATTGTACACCAAAATAGCTTTTAAATTAACTGACCGATCAGGACAGTAGACCCTGATTTGATAATTTCTCCAACTTTCATTATCATTACAGCCGAAAGACGCGCATTCTCATTAACTTGTTTGCTATTTCTTCACTTCAGTTTCATATTTTTCAGCTTGCACATATAACATTTAAAAAACTGCTGCTTTCTTACAATGAAAAAGTAATTTCGATGAAAATGATTTTAAATTGAAATTCCTTTACGCTGTTAGCTGGCACTAATGTAGAATATTTTCATATGAGCAAGCTGTGGATGTCGCATTCACAAAATACATAATAGAAATTACCTATATTTCCTATACTGAACTGCTCCAAATCGTTTTCATATAGATTTATATAGGTATATTTACTTTCCTGTAGGATATACGAGTGTCGTAAACGACGGTCACTTTTACTGAAATGTGCATCCGCCATGATGCGTTACATGAACTCTTTAATGTACAGACGCCAGCACATCATCAAGCTACTACAATGTTTCAAATTTCTTTAATAGATTTTCAACTTTATCGCTACAACATAAGGTTCAAGGTTGATTGGGAAAATTTGACAGTTTCGAGTAGCTTGATGGGCTGGATGGCGTCTGTACTAATCATTATTATTTAATTTGTTAAATAAACTGCGTTTTAAGATGACAAAACTACGGTATCAATTAGAAGTGGAAGCTTTTTCTGTGATATGTTATTGTAATGTGTAATTGTATAGGACAATATTTAGGTATGACATATTAACAAAAATTCTTTTGGACGGTTAAAAATAGTGGTGGAGCAGTTGGCCTAGTGGTAGCGGCTCCGACTTCTGAGTTGTAGGTCGTGGGTTCGAACCCAGACAGGCGCTTTACTTTGTGTAAATTATTTAATCATCACTGCTCTCAAAACGGTGAAGATAAACATAGTGAGGAAGCCGTAATGTATTACAACCAAAAATTCGAAGACATATGTGACATCTAACAACCCGCACTGGGCTCACGTGGTAGATTACAGCTCACTCCCTCTCTCCAAGAGGAGGCCTGAGTCCCAACAGTGGGATGATAATAGGCTGATTTAACTAAAGATAGTTTAATGTTTTGGCCACATTAAACAATTTCTACACATAGACATAATGCTGAAATCCTTCGCTTTGCGTTATATTTAACTGTTTTCCGGAACGATAAGATCTAAGTATAGGCTTCAGCGAGTAAACTGATTCTGATCCGACAGGTACCACTTACCGTTGGCATAGTCTGGTTTTAGGAGCCTCAGATAAGGCCCTTTGGCGGAGCCTCTCGTAGGGTACTTATAGTTGTTACACGTACCATCAACCCGGCTGCCTTCATGGGGTGTGCACGGCTTTATGTCTATTGAACATCGTCTAGAAAGATATCCAAAAATATTTGAGATTTGTAACTATAGTAAACAAGACGTGCGCCCAATGGGATTTTTCGTCGGTAAAAGTGACAAGCTTCATGGGGATTCTTCGCTTCTTCTTTAGGGGATGAATTTTCAAAAATCCTTACCAGTACGCACCTTGGTTACAAAGAGAAACTCTTGTGATAAAAAACCATGCTTCTAAACCCTGCAGTTTAGGCTATGCGGTGCGTGTATATTCAAATACTTTTTAGAACAAGATTAAGAGCAAGAATAAAAGGGAGTCATTGATGAGAGAATTCAAATTTAACATTTTGGACGTTGGGCTAATTCAAAACATTTTAGCAAGTCCTAGATCGGCGATTGCAAAGAGGTTGTGTAACATATTATATTTCTGTTACATAGTATAAAATAACCATAATTAAAGTTACATATTTAATAAGGTACGATGGGGTTGACATATCGGTATGGATATGATATACACCCATTTTCATAATAAAAAATAAAAAACTTTTGTAATGAGAATTAACAACAGTCTGAACTTCTAATCAGGAGAAGATAACTGTCATCGTTTTCGGCGAAGTCTTTATAGCCAAGTTAAGAATCTGGCCTCGTCTATTTAATGGTATTTTTATGAGATTTTGACTTTTATTCGAAAATAAAGCAGAAATAATTCACGTTTCGTTATTAGAGGAGTTTATTTATAAACGATGATTAAAGTTAAGTGACGTTTAGTGGCTAATCACAACCAGTCAAAAAGTCAGCCTCAAACAGTCGCTAATCACAACCACAGATATAGATATACCTAGATAACGCTTGCGTTATCTAGGTATATCGTGATACTTGTATCACGAACTGTATGAAAACAAACGTGTCACTTTTTGACTACCTACTATGACGTCACAAGCTCGCGCTCTCTCGCTCACGCTCACCCAGCCAACAGTACGCAGGACTGAGCGCGAAAGTGGCGGCTTATGATTTTCGATCGTAAACTGGTGCGATTTTCGGCACGCGAAGTAGGTGCTCTTGCGTTATCTAGGTTTATACATATACAGGGTGAATTTTCCAAGTGGGCGTGGATGGCCAAATTCTAAAGTATAAGGAATAGCGAAAAGTACTCAAAGGAGTCGCGGGCTCGATTTTGATGAAAACTAAAACTGCATCATTGGATTTTTGAAAAATCAATATTTCTAGCCAGGAATCGAACCTGTTAATTTTGGAAAAAAAAAACACGCTGTATTATTACACCATTCGATAGTGTCCCTAATAAGGATCAAATTCTGGGAAGTAATGACATACGGCAAACTTAAGGAAAATGTTGAATTTTAATAAACTTCTTATTTTAAAGTATTCGTACCTACATTACGTACCTTGTTCGAAATTATGCTCAATATTTTTATGAACACACCCGCCGTGCAGTAACCTTCACAACATAATGTTTTTAATTCAAATTTCTATTACGATCTTTGGAAAATATTCTAATGGAATCAATAATATTTTAATACTGAATGCAGTACAATCCTTGAGACGTCGAATCCAGCTATGTATTGAAAACAATGGTCATAATTTTGAACAATTAATCAGTTAAGGTTTAGTAGGTAGGTAACATAACCCGGGCCCGGCTAAATAATAACAGCCGCACAGGTTCAATCCATCAGGTTGCCGCACGCTTGCCGCGGTTGGTCTGTGGATGGGTGACCATCTTTACATACCGAGACCCCTCCATGCCTCGGAAAGCACGTTACGCCGTTGGTCCCGGCGGTCATTCCTGGATCTTTGACAGTCGTTACGGGTAGTTAGAAGCTCGAAGGTCTGACAACCAGTCTTACCAAGGGGTAGGGGTATCGTATTACCCAGTAACTGGGTTGTGGAGGTCAGATAGGCAGTCGCTCCATGTAAAATACTGGTATTCAGCTGCATCCGGTTAGACTGGAAGCCGACCCCAACATAGTTGGGAAATGCTAGGCAGATGATGATGAGGTAGGTAACATAAGAAAAATAAAACAAGTACCTATTTTGTTAAAAATGAGGTCTTTCCTTTAGTTTGCCGTATGTCATTACTTCCCAGAATTCGATCCTTATTAGCGACACAATCGAATGGTGGAATAATACAGCGTGTGTTTTTTTTTTCAAAATCAACAGGTTCGATTCCTGGCTAGAAATATTGATTTTTCAAAAATCCAATGATGCAGTTTTAGTTATCATCAAAATCGAGCCCGCGACTCCTTTGAGTACTTTTCGCTAGTCCTCATAGTATCGGATTTGGCCATCCACGCCCACTTGAAAAATTCACCCTGTATATCTGTGATCACAACTTATATTAAAGCAACGTTATACAGCTAATAATATAACTATTAGGAAATTTGAAACTTACTCAGTAGCGTTCTTCAGTCGAAGTTCCTTCGCTTGTGCTATCTCAATTTTCTTTCCAGTATACCTATCAAAAAGTCCAGAGTCCACTCGACAAATCGCGGTAAATATTAAAACATTAAACAAATAATACATTTTGTACCGGACGACTTAGTCCTGCCCTTTGATACAGTTTACTAAGCAATACCGGCCGGTTTTGTAATCCCGAATGTGTTTCGCAAAGTGAATCGATCCATTACCGTTTGACCGTTTCCCTTCGTGAATTAAATGAAGGATGTTGGAAAAACAGCACTATCCTCTTTCGTAAAATGTGTTGTTAGCTGTTAGTGTAATGCAAATAGTGTGATTGTCAATTTAAACTGTTGTTTGTGTCATTGCGCTTGTAGGTAACTAGAGTGCGCGCCAAAGTAAGTCTGCGCGCGGCCGAAATCAGAAATAATCGTTTGCCGCCATCTGGACGTTTACGCCAGAGGGGCAATTCTCGTAGTTTTAAGAACGTTCACAGTCATAAGGCCAAGCCAAGCCAAGGCTGACTAAGATCAGACTGTGAACGTTCTTAAAATTACGAGAATTGCCCCTCTGATTTCCCTACATTTTTGACAAGTTTTCGACATTGATGGTCGCTGAGATGAGACTGCGACTGGATTTTGAACGCTTTTAATAACGGAATTTGGCCTTCAGATGTCAAGAGAGTGTGCTGTGTTTTCTAAAGTAAATAATCGCCATCGTTAGGCCGAAAGTTATTAAAAGTGCTCGCAGAGATATAATCTTTAAGGTCAAACGTCGCGCGCAGACTTATATTGCGCGCACTCTACCTATTGTCAGAAGTTGTGAGCAGATTTGACTGTTCTGTATCTATGAGGTATATACTATCAATGTTTGAAAATGCATATACCTACTATAATACTCCCATTTTGAAAGTATTGGAACAGAAAAACAAATATGATAATCTATAGATACGTAGTGTAAAACAAAGTCGCGTTTCGTGTCTGTCTGTGTGTCGTGTCAGTACATTGAACTCTTGCGAAGCATGGGTAAGTCGTTAATTAATAAATTAGCCTAGCAGTAAAATAAAAGACTTTATCATAAGTAGGTGCATTTGTACCGATTGTCTATTGAGCCATCACGATAGCAAAAAACCAACCCAATGCATAAAACATAGTTTCAACATTCAATCAATCATCACAAATCGATATTTAAGTACCTTCCTGTATCGATTTTTTATCAAACAACTTCAAGTCAATACGTACATCCGCTTCCCCACAAAACTAAAAAAGTCAAATCAAAAAAAAAAAAAAAATAATTAAAAAAAACGGCTCAAGGTTTATTTATATTTGAAGGCGGACTCGGCGTTGTATCTCTGGGAAAAAAAGTTTTAATGAGTTTCTTTTATAGGGATGCAGGTACCGACCACCGAGTGTAATGAGAGGTCGCTCCCACCGGGGCAAACATTCCGGAGAATCAGCTAATATGGTAATATGGTGGTATGGTATGGTGGGGATATAGAATAGATGTTAATTGAAAATTTTCTTTACAAATTCTATCCTTCTATCTATTTCTATCTTCTATTCTATTCTTTTTCTTCCTTTTCTTACTGTTTCCAAATAAAGATTTTTTTCTTTTTTTCTTTCTTTAAAACCTACGAAAATAATTAATGTTAATTGAAAATTTTCTAAACAAAGTTTATCCTCCTAATTCTATTCTACTCCTAATTCTATTCTACTCTTTAATTCTATTCTACCTCCTAATTCTATTTTACTAGAATCAATTCTATTTTAAGATAATTTTTGACGTTCAAAAGTGCCTTTTATGTGCCTATTTGAAATAAATGCTTTGACTTTGACTTTGACTTTATTCTTTTTCTTCATTTTCTTACTGTGTCCAAATAAACATTTTTTTCTTTCTTTCCTTAAAACCTACAAAAATGATAAATTCATGCTTTTTCCTATAGCGTTAGGCAGAAACTACAGAATGCTACAGTCATGCTAGAATGACACAGGTACGGTCACCAAAGGAGATAAGTAACCAGCACCCTAATTACGTAACACACTGTCAATCGGAATCAGTCATTTCGAAGCCAATTGCTAATCCATCACATCACACTATATCACACTAATATTATAAAGGCGAAAGTTTGTGAGTGTGTGTGTTTATATGTTTGTTACTTCTTGACGCTCAAACCGCTGAACCGATTTAGATGAAATTTGGTATAGAGATAGCTTGAGTCCCGGGAAAGGACATAGGATACTTTTTATCCCGATATTCCCACGGGATCGGGACTTATGCGGGTGAAACCGCGGGGCGCAGCTAGTTGCTTCATAAGTTCGAAAAATTTGTCTGCTCAACGCGTAAATAACGCAATGAATGTTGTTGAACTGTCAAAATGAAACCGATTCCGATTGATAAAGTGTTACGCAATTGCCCCGCAGGTCGTCGGATATATTTTAAGTGTAGTAAGAAACCAAATTAATAGAAAACACACGGTTCATTTATCAAATTTAATTTCATTCGAAAACACAAGTACATTGGATTCTTACTACCTATATTTAAACTAATTAATATCCGACGAACGTTACCGACGACCGACCGTCGACTATATCCGTTACTTATCTCCTTTGGTGAATAGCCTTCCTATACAACACTAGCAACCGTATAAACTATTTGATAGACAGAAATAAGTATGATAACTTAGCTATAAGACATTGTCCTAGTACTGAACCTCAAGTAATTAAAATTGCTTCAAATCCGCTTCCAAAAAGGGGCACTATTCCCTTTTACTTCTCGTTAAACACTCAACGAAGTTCTGCTTGTACACAACAAAAACTAGATTCTAAAATAGATAATAATCTTTTTCGTGATCAATAAAAATACTGATTGCACTTATCATGATTGTACCGCTACTCTTTTGCACCAAAATATCGCTGGCTTGCTCAATAAAACGGACTCTGTCCAACTATGTTTAAATGAATTAGTAGATAAAAATATTGACGTGGATATTCTATGTTTCTCTGAGACGTTTGTAAGAGCAGGCGATGAATTAAATATTAATTTTAAAAATTTTAATCTTGCAAAGTCGTTCTCAAGGAAAAGGGAAAAGCGTGGAGGTGTTTGTATTCTAATAAATAAAATGTTTGATTTTAAGAACACAGAATTACCTAAGGATTTATGTATTGAAAAAATATTTGAATGTTGTGGAGTAGAGATACCGTCTTTAAAATGTATTGTTATTTGTATTTACAGAATTCCAAATTCAAACACTTATCTATTCTTTGAAAAATTAGACCTACTATTGCACAAATCACTCAAACGGAAAAAACGCATTATCATTACAGGGGACCTAAATATTGATACCTTAAAAGAAAGCAACGATACAAATAAACTTAATGATCTTATATCTAACTATGGCTTAAGACTACACATAAATAAACCAACACGTCAGCTTTCTTGCTTAGATCAGATTATAAGTAACATAGAAAATTCAACTGGAAACACTCACGAAGTTTTCCTATCAGATCACAACACTTGTCAAACATTAACATTCCCAGTTGAAGAGAGGAAACCTGCCCTAAAATACTGGTACAATGTAAACAGGGATTACTCAGATGATAACATCAAAAAATTTGTGGAAGCTATTGGGAATTTGTCATGGATTGATGTTCTCGAAAACACTGACGCAAACGATAGTTTTAATAATTTTCATGAAAACTTCTCACTATTTTATAAGTTATGTTTTCCCTTAAGAAAAACTAAAGTTTACGTTAATAATACATCACCCAAATGGATAACTAAAGGTATAAGGAAATCGTGCGCTTATAAAAGACAGCTTAAGAAAATGTGTTACATAAAAAATAAAAATAATGATGTACGGTCTAGATATTTAAAATATAATAAAATACTAAAATCCTGCGTCCTCCGCTCAAAAAAATGTTCAAACCTTAATCACATTCTAAAATCTAAAAATAAAAACAAAGCTACATGGGATATCATCAAAAATAGAACAGACACGCATAAAACATTTAATTAAATAAATGCAATAGATCACGATGGCTGTATTTTAAACAATCCGAGTCAAATAGCTAACTCTTTTAATAATTTTTTTATTGATATTGCTAATATAAAACCTCAACCTGCAAGAAATACCAGTTCATCTCAACCCAATAGGAACAGTTCCAGCATATTTTTGAACCCATGTTCTGATATCGAAGTTTTTCGTATAATAATATCTCTAAACAATAAAAAGTCAGTAGGGTATGATGAGATCTCTACGCACATACTCAAATTATGTGCCGAAATCATATCACCAATACTGTGCCACACAATAATTTATCTCTATCTGAGGGAACCTTCCCAGATAGATTAAAATTTTCAATAGTTAAGCCCCTTCATAAAAGTAAGAGTACACTAGATAAAAATAATTATAGACCTATCACTCTCATTCCAATATTCTTAAAAATTTATGAGAAAATAATGCATAATCGTCTAGTTCAGTATATAAACAAACATAAACTTATTAATGAAGAACAAAATGGGTTTCAAAAAGGTAAGTCAACAACTCTAGCAGCATTCTCATTAGTAAGGTCCATAACAGATAATATAGATAAAAAACGCTCTGTTTCAGTAATCTTTCTAGATATGAGCAAGGCTTTTGATCTCGTTAACCACAATACACTTCTAGATAAATGTGAGCGCTACGGCATTAGAGGTCCAGCGTTAGAATGGCTGAAAAGTTATCTCAGCAATAGACAACAATGTGTTGAAGTATCCCGTATTGATGATAAACTTGTTGGGATGGTATATAAATCTTTATTTAGACATAATGGGTCCGGAATGCCCCAAGGAAGCATCCTTGGGCCTCTTCTCTTTCTGTTATACATTAACGACTTGCCAAACATAACAAAACATAAGTGCGTACTATTTGCAGATGACGTGTCAGTAATAATACCGAAAAATAACAAAACGTTACATGAACAAGAAGTAAATCAAACCATCAACGATATAATTAATTGGCTAAACGAAAACAACTTAAAAATAAATTTATCTAAAACAAAATTCATTCAATTTGCAAACTACAAACAAAATCCACCAAAAATTATTTTAAATCATAATAACCAAATAATTATTAAAGAAAATACTATAAAATTTTTAGGTCTAACATTAGATGAAAACTGTAATTGGGGAATACACATTGAAAATCTGTGTAAAAAAATAAACAGATTTGTATACGCACTAAGAGAACTACGCAAAACAGCGAACGAAGAAGCTGCACTCAACGCCTATCACGGCTACGTAGCGTCTGTATTGAGGTACGGCTTACTCCTTTGGGGTAACTCATCACACATACAAAGAGCATTAATAGCGCAAAAATGCTTACGAGCAATAACTGGGGCGCCTCCATACGAGAGCTGTAAACCAATTTTTAAAAAGCTAAAGGTTCTAACTCTATCCTCTACTTACATTTTTGAAATAGCCATATTTGTCAAGAAAAACTCTCACTTCTTCTCCACAGTAGCCGAAAACAATAGATTTGCAAAAAGGGACCCCACCAAATTAAAAAACCAATTTTGTAATAGCACTCTCCACTACAGAAACAGTTACCTTATGTCCATTAAAATATATAACCATATCCCAAAAATAATAAGAGAGCTACCATTTAATATTTACAAAAAAAATCTGAAAAATTGGCTTCTCCAAAATAATTTTTACACTCTAAAAGAATTTTTTGATTATAAGGGTAAATAATTCATAATATGTATACATTTTTTTTTTGTTTTAAATAATAAGGTACCTAGATTTATTTAGTTGTAAAATAGAAATATTGTTATTGTTGTGTTTTTATTTGATATTGTATATTAATTAGAGTATAAAATATGTCCATAGGTATGAGTGTTTAAGATAGGTTTTATACCTACCCACGCGTACATTAGTACATTAATTTCACGTTGTAAATATTCGTATGCCGCTATTAGCGGCGGATGTGTTGAACTTATTCATTAATTGTACCAACCAACTTTGTACCTACCATATCCGACGAATAAATGTCTTTGTCTTTGTCTTTGAATTTACATGCTCTTTCTGCGTAGGTACAACAAGGTATCAAGTTAAGTAAGTACCTAGTATAAGTAACTATGTGTTCAAGTAAAAGCATTGTCTGCTATCAAATAAATGTAATGATGGAGAAGATCTAATAAGGTTTTTTAAACATGTCACGCTTCTTTTGAAGGTGCAATTGGAACTTTCTTGTTTATATCACACTAGCTGCGCCCCGATGCCTCGCTGTTTCACCCGCGCAAAACTCGATCCCGTGGAAATATCGGGATAATAAGTATCCTTTATCCCAGCCAAATCATGGTTTACCCATGTGTACATACAAAAAATGCAAATCTTATATATTTTTTTAATACTTATAAGTATAGATTAAATAGCTCAATAAACAATTTACAGGCGAAAAAACGAATAATAGTAACACTAAACAAAAACAATAGAATCATAAATGGTGATAACAAGCTTTTAAACTAGCTCCGTTTTATCCGTTGACTTGGAATCCGGAATAAATATAAGTTTTAATAAAATTTAATAAAAATAACAGAAGCCACGATAACTCTCAAGCAATCCACTTTATCTACTATTCAAGAAAATGTCGCACAAACTGCTGTAAATGTAGCTCAAACGTAACAGCCCTAAGTATTTTGTATTTCTTGATAACTGTAGAACTGATTTCATTAGCTTCTGAGTTTTATAATAATTTTATTATGATGTAATGTTAGATAAATTAGGTATGTGTAAACATGTTTTTTAACGTACATTAGCTACATCTCGAAGGATTATTATACTATAATCCCCATTGACATTCCCCATCATTGGGAATTTGTGATTTTTTTCATTCACAAATCCCCATTGACGGGTATTTTCAATAGGGGTTAGTGGAATATCCCATCTCGAAAATTACATTAAATGTGTTTTCCATCTGAGTATTTAGATCTTTTTTTTTCAGAAACCTTTTTTATTTGCACAGTGCCTAAGTAAATCTAGACAAATCGGCTGTGCAATTTCAAAACCTAGCAACTGCCATTTTTTTTAAATCTTTTTGTTTTTGCATATTTGACTTGGTAGATAATCTAGGAAGTCAAATATGCAAAACACCGATTAAAAAAAAAAATGGCAGTTGCTAGGTTTTGAAATTGCACAGCCGAAATGTATCTAATTACTACTATATTATAAGGATATAAATAACTTTTCAATCTGACCTAATTACTTTAATTTCCTTCTTGTTGGAAATGACGCCTGAAAAATAAACAACAACTTCCCCTACAAAGAAATTAGAAAAATGTATTGCCCGACTCTTAATAGAAAGTTGAAAGTAGGTACACAGGGGCCATTTAATTTAGATTGAAAGTCGTCGCCAGTTTTCATTCCGGCTTTTCTCTTCTGAATTTTTACCTTTGAACACTTTTCGTTTTGTTGATCTCGGTCAAATAAGATCACAAATTGGACCCCGAAAGGTCGACGAATTCAAAAGGAATTTCGTATAAATCTACGTTGAATTAAATTTAAATGGTGATAATAATTAAAATGATTATTGAAATAAGTTCCTTGGCGTACAATAGATTAATCGGTGAGTGGTCTTTAAGGGTCGCTTCGTTAAAGTTAATTGAGATCTCCCTGCGGTTGTAAGATGAAGTATTTTTTGGAAATGTATTTGGTGAATTATACGAGGGATCTATTATTGTGGGTGTAATGTAATGTAAATGAAACCCTTATAATTATAACTATATTATTATAACAAGGAAGGAAGGAATATAATTATAATTACAACAAGGAAGTACAGTTCGACACAACTTCGATGTAGCATCGGCAAAATTCGTAAAACGTTCGTAAAACGTTCGTAATTCGTATTCGTATATCTTTATTACTACTTTAGGAAAAATTGATAAATTTTTCCTAAAGTAGTAATAAAGATTGGTGATTTTGAAGGCGCAATTAGTTCGGATTTGATCGGTTTTACGAATTTTGCCGATGCTACATCTAAGTTGTGTCGAACTGTACCTTGTTTTAATTATTTATTTTTAGGGTTTCATACCCAAAGGGTGCAAATAGGACTCTGTTAGTAAGGCTCCGCTGTCTGTCCATCCGTCCGTTCGTCCGTCCGTCCGTCTGTCTTGAATTTGAACCGTTATAGGTAGACACATGAAATTTTCACAAAGTCTCTGACAGTTATAACAGCATTAGTCTCGATCCCGTGGGAATATCGGGATAAAAAGTATCCTATGTCCTTTCCCGGGACTCAAACTATCTCTATATCAAATTTCATTGAAATCGGTTCAGTGGTTTAGTCGTGAAAAGGTAACAAACAGACAGAGTTATTTTCGAATTTATAATATTAATATAGTATGGACTAGCTGCGTCACGTGGTTTCACCCGCATAAATCTCGATCCCGTGAGAATATCGGGATAAAAAGTATCCTATGTGTTTAACCAGTATGTCAGCTACCTCCATAAATTTTTTCAAAATTGGTTTAGCCGTTTGTGCGTGAAGAAGTAACAAACATACAAACACGCTCACAAACTTTCGCCTTTATAATATTAGGTAGTGTGATGGATTAGCAATATCCTTTTAAATGATAGTGTGTTACGCATTTGATTCGGTATTATTACTAACAACCTCAATATACCCAAGATGGTCGAGACAGACATCTGGTCGAGAATTCAGTACATTGTCAGGCTTATTAGCTGTGACAGACAATGCACATTCAATGACCACTCATGTGGTTGTGAGATAGACGGACCTTACTATGTGTGGTGGTCGATTGAATACTGAACTACTGTTTCTATGTGTATGTGTGTAAGACGGTAGTAGTAATCTTGTGGACATGGATGGCTTGGTAATGTGTGGTAATCACACTTCACACTAATATTATAAAGGCGAAAGTTTGTGAGTGTGTGTGTGTGTTTATATGTTTGTTACTTCTTCACGCTCAAACGGCTGGACCAATTTTTATGAAATTTGGTATAGAGATAGCTTGAGTCCCGGAAAAGGACATAGAATACTTTTTGTCCCGATATTTCCACGGGATCGAGACTTATGCGGGTGAAACCGCGGGGCGCAGCTAGTAAACATCTATGACAGTGTGTTGTAAGTCTAATATCTCTTCTTCTCCAATCGGTCTCTCATTACTGAGGATCGTGGTCACTGGATCCTTTCAAGCGTACAATCTGCCTCCATCTACTCCGGTCCAAAGTTGCCATCACCACCTGCTGAAAATTGTTTGAGGACGTAGCTTCTTTTACTTAGTCGGACCATCGTGTTGGCGACCAGCTACTTGCTCTCTTTCCTTCGGTATTGCCAACAATAACCAGCTTTTCAAGGCTGCTATCTCCCCTTCGCATTATGTGGCCGAAATAGGATAGAATACGCTGTAGGCATATTGTAGACAATCGGGTCTTGACATCGAGTCGGGAAAGGATAGACACATTTGTGCGTTTGGCTGGCCTGCATGTAAGTCTACATACATACATACATAATCAGCCTATAATGTTCCCACACAGGCCTCCTCTCTGTGAGAGGGAGTGGGCCGTAATCCACCACGCGGGCCCAGTGCGGGTTGGTGGTGTAAGTCTAATATAATCTAATCTAACTAGCCTGTATTCGCATGAGAACTTCTTGTTGAAGAGGTTTTTTGTAAAAAGGTGAAATGCTTTTTGTTTTCCTTGTAGCCGTCAAATTGATGTCCATTTTTAATGCTTTCTGTCATCGTCGACAAAAACAATTGTTTTTTTTTTATTTTTATTTTGTTTATTAAAGTTTTTTATGCATTTATGTAGAGCAGTGGTGTCCCAGTTGTAACGAACACGACTTATGAGTTGTAGGTCGTAGGTTGTTGAAATTTCAAAATGAAAGCCATTGCTACTGTTAGTGCGTTACGCAATTACCCCACAGTAGTTTGCTGCTACCGTTTTGTCTGCTTGTTATAAAAACAAAAAACACAGTGGTTACTTAACATAAAGTCCTCCAGACCGTATTTCGGCCACGGCTGCCAATCTCAACGGAGACTAGCCTTCGGCGCGGGAGATATTATATTGCACAAGAGTGCGCGCAGACACAGGTGCACTCCCTCTACTACCACGGGATACTTAAACTTAGACACGCGAATAGGTAGGTAAGGTAAACGTGGGTGAAGTCGACAGTGACCCAGAAGTCGTCAAATTGTCTTAAAACATCAATATCTTTTTCTACTAAACATTTAACTGGCCCATTTTTATGGCAACATATTTTTGGTAACATATTGCATAAACAAAATAAAACACTGAGTTTTAACTGTAATGGTGGCTGAGATATCTCACTTAAAAAGTGTGTCCCACAATTTTTTCAAGTTTAGCTGCTAAATGTCAAACTCAGCACGTAGTTTTGTGTTTTGATTTACGAACCTTCAGTGGGGTATGTGTTAGGTCTGATTGTTTGATGTATTAGTTAAGTTAATTTACTAATGATATAACTTGAAATTTAGAACACTTTTATCATAAAAGTATTTTTTTTTTAACGTGACATCTATTGGTACCTAAAAATTCCTAATTGACCCAAATCTCGTCATTTTAAGTACTATTTTGACGATTACTGGGACACGCTTAATACTTGCCTCTAAACTCGTCATATTGTAAATATTTTCAACTTTATCGCTAAAGCATAAGGTTCAAAGTTGATTGGGAAAGGACATGTCCAGTTTCTGCCCTCTGGTAATTCTGGTATAGATAAATGTTCATGATTTAAGGTTTTTCAGTAAGATTTAAAAATTTAGATTTAAATTACTATGGATTAAATAATTCAGTATTACTTGCGTAACATAATTCTCAAAAAAACAGTACTCAATCGTAGCTTCCGCTTTGCCATTTTAAACGGGAAGTACTAAAAATGTTTTTGACGTTCCATTTTATCCCGTAATTATCTTTAAATAGTGTGAGCAATAATTATAAGCCGCTTATTTTAGATGAAAGGAATATATTAACGTATTTGCGTATATAATACGACAATATTACTAAAATATTTTAGTGTACACATCAAACGTGTTTTTCTTCGGATACCCACTTCCTAACATGAAGGTAAGTATTTATTACTTTATTGACATGGCATTGACATTTATTTTTTGGTTGTCAATTCTAAGTTGCGTGTATGCGTTCCTTGCTTACTATGCGATTATTTTCTGTTATGGATATTTTCTTTAAACGACCATTGCTATTCTACACGGAGTGACATCATCTAGACACGATGACTATTGCTATACTTATAGGATTCTGATTTTCCTTTCGATTTGGATATTATGATGAGGTGCATCGCTGTGCTGCGGATTCGCAGACATATCGTGTCAAGGCTGGCGTTACCCCTGCAAGTGAGACTTGCTCTATGGTTATCAAATCAGGTTGGCCTCTATACTACGGCAGTCGTGTAAACCATGCAGGAAAGGCAGTACATTGAGCAGTTGTGTTATAATTTGAAAAATACAATGACGTCTTATTGTTCCAGCTCCCATTAGATGGATACGCAAGTGTCACGATTGTTATAATTTATTAAATACCAAAGCTGCTGACAATGAGAGATTACTAGGTCATACAATGGTCTGCCACGTCATGACGCTAGTATGGTATCTTGGCTGGGCAAGGCATCAAAATAACGTGCTAGCACCAGCTACATTTTTGGACAATGTTTTGGTGTCTCTAGAAGACGTTTATTTTTTTATCATTTTATTTAAGAATGTATCTACAATAAATTAATTTGTTTTGCAATAAATACAAACATAGTTTTATTTATTATAATCCCAATTCAGTATCATAGCTACATATAAATAATATTATGGGTATTGAAGATAGAAACCAAAATACGGAATTAAAGATGATGCCAATATAATATTATAATATTGTGACAAACAATAGGTGCTTAACATTTTTGTTACACATATAGAAATATCCAAAAAACTTTAGAATATGATCTCAGACCAACAAAATGTTTCATTAACCTCACAAAGACATACCACCAATTAGTACCTGTATTCGCTCACAGATGTCATTATACTAAACAAAGTTAAGAAAAATCCCTTGCGTATAATCCTTATTTTGACCAGTTTACGCAAGATCCTGACTCCTGAAACTTATTAATTATTAAACTATAAAATACGACGATTATAATAATATAACAATCATTACTGAACATTTTCTTTGACTGCCTAGACATTCGCCCATTGCTCCACCAGACATGCCCTTTGATAGTTTCGGGTAGCTTGATGTGCTGGCGTATTTACAAACATGTAATAAGGTTTGGGCTACATTTGACGATAAAACTGGGTTTCTCTTAAGCTATTTTCGCTTTACTCACTCATTTCTTGAGTACTTATGCGTGCTCTGCTTAGTCGTCGCGTCATTGGGTTCGCTTCACTAGCTCGGCACGAAACTGTGCTCGCGCTTCACTCGTGATAGAGCTCGCTTCGCTCGCTCTTTTCATGTGTAAGTGCGTTCAGCTCACTCGTGTTGAAGATGGGCTCGCTTCGCTTGCTGGTTTAAGAAGCTGTTAAGACTAGCATGAGAAGTAAGCCCATCTTTTGATTAAGCGCGCTCATCGTGCGATTAAGCGTGCTTTGCTTATTTGTATCTAGGAAGGGCTCGCTTCGCACGCTGTATCGTAAGCGCGCTCCACTCGCTCGGCCCGTAAAAAGTTTTCTCAGTTCTAACCGAAACTGCCTTACTGGGAAAGGTATAATAATGAGCTGTAATAAGCCTTGGCTAATATTGATGCTAGTTTTACAACAGTACCTCACTCGGATCGAGCGTGGATATTACAGTTCCAATCAAATCCTCACATACATAGAGGTGTCTTCTTACTAAGTCTGCTGCCGTTGAATCTTCCTAATATTCTCGTAATCTTCACACATCCTTGCACGATGACAGGCCGGGGCGCCGTCCATTAATAACATGGCGATTGGCGATGATTTTAGGTATTAGCCTAGCTTTTTAATTCGCTCATAAGTAGATTTTGTAGGCTTATTGTGTTTCTTATGATTTAAAACTTTCTTTCGTTGGCTTTTGATTGGGTTAATACTAGTCGAAGGCGCGGCGAATGTACAAGTATCTCCCGGGCCCCGGACTCTTGGTACTAGAAGGAACAGTGGGGTTTAAGTCGGTAGGAGTCCGACATAACCCTCAGTTCTTCCCACACAGAGGTTATCCATGAGGATTTCCCCACGAAAAAAGAAGGATCATTGCATTTCATATAAAGCAAGCTTTCACCGTATGTGATATTTTTCAGTTCTAAGCAGATTTACGGTCGATATGAGACGACATCTTTAACTTTTATTCTACTTGCTGCAGATTTTCTATCGTTTTCTGATACTGCCGTAGCTATTGTATTTGCTCGGTACTAGGCTTTTGAGGCTCATTGAATTCCTTATGATGCAAGCTTACTTTTAGTGAGATTTTTTTTATTTTTGGCCAGACTTACGGCCGATATGAGACGACATTTGAAATTATTTTGCTATTGTCAACTTCAAATGCATTTTTAACTCGGCCAATATTTCTGTTGATTCTCTTTAGGCCCTAGTAGTGCTGTGTCAATTCTTGACAATAGCACGTAGTAGCTAAACATTTTTTTGCGAATTGTAAAAAGCACGCATAGTAAAAAGGAGGGTCGGTCGCACTGCACTTGCGATGTAACGTCAAACACAAATTAGATCCTGCTTCAAATTTGGTACAATTATTACCTATATATTTTATGTTCAATCATTACCCAAGCATTCTTGTAGTTAAACGCGGCTGAAATATTACATGTTATTGTCGGTCAGACATATTGAATTTACCACAAAGTGCAACGACGTTTTCACTTCAACAGGAGACCAGTCACGTTTCATACAGAGTTGGGCACAAAACACAAAGTGACAGCGAAATAAAATTTATTATTATTTAAAATTCCTACGAAAAACATCTAGTTTCATAAATTTTAATAAAATATATTAACTACCGATTGGCGAAAATAAAAGAAAGGTGACCTTAAACAAGTATTACCTACTATGACAACAAACCTCTGCGACTATTTTTTGCATATATAGTTCTAAAATCAGTTTTTTTTAAATGTATAAAACTTTATTTTTCTACTTAAAAAAAAAACAGCTGAAGGAACGGTTGTAGAGATTCGGCGCAATAGTAAAAATGGGAGGTCTTCCCCGACCAGGGTAATAAATTTTTTTCGTTGGCCGGCCAAGTTGGGTTTTGGGCCTAATATGGCTCGATTTATTTATTTATTTATATACTTTATTGTAACCACAAAAATACACAATATAAGAAAAAAAACATTAGATACTTACCCCCTTATTCATAAAACTTATCAAACCTATTTTAGTTAAAATGGGGTTTGTCTCTTTCTTACACACAGAAATGACAACGTGACAGATAAAGACAAACGTTCTATAAACCTATTTTAGCTAAAATAGAGATAAAATAGGATTATGAATAAGGGGGTAAATATATAATGGACTGATATCCATTATTCTGATAAAAACTGGTTCTGTGATTTGGATATCTTAATTTTTTAAGCTAAAATATATTAGAATTGACCTACCTAATCTGCTAACAGCTCACAACCTTTAGTAATTTCTTGTGATTTGGTTTTCTACCTACCTTTTGTTTCTTAGACTTGCCACTCATATGAAAGACTATCACAATATGTTTTATTGTGTAATCATCTTGAACTCTATGTTCAAGGCCTGAAAGTTCATATTAGCATCAAAAATTGACGACTACTGGGTCCTTTTGATGAGTAATAGTACTAATCTGGCGAGTACTGGTACAAATCGCCCTTTTTTCACATTTGCTTAAATAAGTATTTATTATCACTAAAAATTACAAAAGTTAACAACTTATTTAGAATAACGGATAATTTTTCTATTTCGTCATGCAAAAAGTTTCATTATAAATGAAATACTTCTCACGCAGCAGTTCTTCAAAGTCAGCGAATATCAAAACCCGACGACTATTGGTACGTTTACCTTACCTACTTTGTAATGCTCTGTTAAAGACGGTGGGCTTTATAATTCTTTATTAAATAAAAGACCGGAAAATATAAATCCATAAATTTTCCGCCTGGCTAGGCCCGTCAGCAGCAATGCCTCCTCAGGGGTCTTATAATCTTTTTTTTATGAAATTTCGTATCCCTTAAGGCATGTTGACACGAGCCGACTACATTTGGACTGAGCGAATCAGTAATGAGACCCGGTTTTCCTTTTCAACTTATTGAATATCCGGCCAGAAACTCGTTTTGATAATAATTTTGTTTTGTTATGAGTGTAATTTTATAGAATACTGTATGTTTGAGCATTGAAATTGGACTTCGATTCATTTTATGCACGTTTGTACAGTTAGAGAAATTAATTGTTTATTATACATATTAACATAATACGCCAGCCAATCAATTCTGTAGAAATCTTACCGTGAAAACATAGAAGTGCGCTTCAAGTAAGCTGTCAATACTCAATAGTGTCAATCCATCAGGTGGAATACCAGCTCACTTCACCTGTTTTTAGGAGATTATTGCAGAATAAACCGGCTGCTTGCCACCTTAACGCCATTTCATACAACTGTCAGCGAGTGACGTAGGTACGGTAGTAATCGACTTGAAATAAAAACAATTTTCCTGATTTTACAAGCATTCTAAAAGGGGTAAAATATAATGATCACCAACAAAATATATTGAACACCAAAAAATTAAGTCTAAAATTACAATAGTTCTAGCTGGGTACCCCGAGGTTAGGTTTGGTTAGATTACTTTAAACCCTTTACACAGAAATAGGAGCCCCGCTAAGCGGGGTTCCGTCGACATAGCACGCAAGAGCAAGCAAATGAGAATACAAAAACCTTTACCTAGGTATTTTACAATAAAATGGTGTTTTAATTTTGGTGATCATTTACTATTTTTGGCAGTAAATGGTGTTTTTTTGATGTTACTTTTTTACTTGATCTGGTGATAAGTTGAACATAAGCCATTCTAAAATCCTTCCCAAAATTATAACCATCATTAACTACCTTTAAAATCTTCATAAATAGACACTATCATTAAATACCTTTTACATAATCAGCCTATAACGTTCCCACTGCTGGGACACAGGCCTCCTCTTGGTGAGAGGGAGTAGGCCGTAATTCACAACGCGGGCCCAGAGTAGGTTGGTAGATGTTACATGTCTTTGAAGTTTTGGTTCTAGGACATTAGGTTTTCTTATCGTAATCTATACTAATATTATAAAGAGGTAAAATTTGTTTGTAAGTTTGTATGTAGGGGGTAATCTCTGGAACTACCAGTCGGATTTGAAAAATTCTTGCATTTAATAGCCCAATTCTTGAGGAAGGCCATAGGCTATTTAACATCACGCTATGGCCCTGAGGAGCCGAGCAAAAAGAAAAAAAGTCAAAAAGAACGTTAAGTGATAGCGCGGGCGGGTGATGCGATACGACGGGATGGCTCGGGGGAAACAAGAAGTTTCACGCGAACGAAGTCGCGGGCTGAAGCTAGTATATTATATTACCACCACTACTGCTGCTCCCAACTCCTAACTACCGTTTAAATCTTCATATTAGTTTAGATTTAAAAAAAAACCAACCATTTCCACTTACCTGCAGTCTTCTATAACCGTACACCTAGTTGCAGAAAACAGACCTAATTCTCCACTACCAGACCGCAACACCGGTACAATTGAAATGTAGGTGGGTCACAGTAAGTGAGGATCATTGTATCGGAGAGAGCACTTAAGCACCGCATGTGTTTGATTAGTGAGTGTAGTGGCTGTTCCAGAAAGTAATCACTATTGTTTTGAGAGCATTTGAGAGCATGTTCGTGGCAGGATGAGGAAGTGTTCCGGTTTTTGTGGCCGCGAGTGTATTTTGAAAGGGTATTGCATTTTGGAAGAGACTTTTTTAATGGAATTTTACTTTTAATTTACAACGATATTATATTTCTATTTATATTAGGTATTTACGGTCTTAGTTTTAAGTAAGTGGGCAAAATTGCAATGTTGTTCGTCTTTTATTTTACTTTCTGTTATTAATCTTAAGTTTAAGAATTATAATTATTTTGCCAAAATTCTTTAAGTTCTAGCCTTTAGTTTTGTTATGTGTAATCACTTATTTCCGAGATTGCTGGTAAACATGTAATTGGCGACTGTGTAGTGTGTAAGACCGAGACTTGTGATTATAGTACTCGTACTTAAGAAAATGTATACATAGAAGCTGTTGGTGTACCTTAATAAATAAATAAATACAAATAAACGATTGTGGTCAATTTAAATAGTAGATGTGATATGATTTGAATAAAGTAACTAATGTCGTTCCAATAAAACTAAATCTCACATTAATAAATAATCACGTTAATAAAAAGTTTAATTTGAATTAGATACATAGTTTGTCTTTTAGGGCAGAGCATACGAGTTGTACGTCGTGGGTTCAGACCTAGTCATTCGAGTTACTTTTAGTAATTTATTTCATCACCAGTGCTCTCAAAACGTTGAAAAAAACATCGTGAGGAAACCGGCATGTCCTAGAACCATAAATTCTAATACATACACCAACCCGGTCTTGGCCCGTTTGGTGGATTACGGCCCACTCCCTCTCAAAAAGAGAGGAAGCCTGTGTCCCAGCAGTGGGAACATTATAGGCTATGTTGTGTTTTAAAATTTAAACGCCTTTGGTCCATTTAAAGAAGTAGGTACCTTTAAAGCATAATTCTGAAATAAGTTAAATGAGGTTTTCATCCATTTTAAGTACTTACATTTTCAAGGACATTAAATACTTTAACCCCAACAAAAAATGAAACAGCGACAGAATAAATGGATGTAGGTATTAGATATGCCCCTAACATAAATCTTAATCAGAGGCAGTGGGAACGGGGGCTAATCTTTAAAGCTCAAAAGAAAAACCGGGTGAGAAGAGCGTGCTAAGCCTGGCTTAATTATAATCTTAGTTGAAATGTTCTATACTGGGTTACCACCGTCAGGCGAACTGGGCGACTGCCATTAAAGGCTGGATAATTTGAAGTTTTTTATAGTAGGTGTCTGAATGATAGGGCTTGTGGCTAAATAATAATAGCCGCACGGGTCGATTGATCAGGTTAAGCTACGCTTGCCGCGGTTGGTCTGTGGATGGGTGACCATCTTCACATCGCAAGACCCCTCCGTGGTCGTCAGAAGCCCGAAAGTCTGACAACCAGTCTTACCTAGTGGTATCGTATTACCAGTAACTGGGTTGTGGAGGTCTGATAGGCAGTCGATCCATATAAAATACTGGTATTAAACTGCATCCGGTAAGAATGGAAGCCGAACCCGACATAGTTAAGAAAAGACCTAACACTGCACCGGAGAGTTTTGAGAGTAAACACTTAATTAAAACTGAATAACATGTTTACAAATGTTTTCTTTCTCTATTCCTTTTAATTAGAAGAGTGTCGCTGGTAACTGATTTAATCAATAGTACAGTCAGTGAAACAGATAAGTATTCATGCAATTAACTTGCACCTTCTTTATTCAAACACTAGAAACCCGCCCCTACTTCGCACGGTTTTTACGACTTGACAATACATATAGATTTCACTATTATATGTTATTTAAATATTCATAAACCTTCCGGAATAAATTCTCTAAATGATGTTAAAAACCATGTCAAAATCCGTTGCGTCGTTTAGTAGAACAACGCGGTCACACACAAAGACACGATTTAATAAGCGACTTTAATTTATAATTTGTATGTCTAAATAAACTTTTACATAATATAATAACTATGCATATGCTAAGTAATCTAGTTTATGACAGTATTCTTCTGTTTATGTGCGCACTTTAAAACGTTATTACCAAGAACATACCAAACTTTGACGTATTCCTCAATCTTGATTGGTCGTGGTCTTCCCTGGGATAATTTTTCGTGCTTGATCTTTGGCATGATCATCGGCAGCGGTATTCTGTAAAAATCTCACCGTGACAACTTAGGTGAAGTGGGTTGTCATTCCGGCTGATGCTAGGAATTGACAATATTGACAACTCACTTCAAGGTCACATCAACAAAGTTTCCACGGCGATATTTTTACAGAATAGATCGGCTGTTTCGGTTACCTGTGGCTTGAACAGTTTCTAAACTGTGAAAGAAACTCAATGTTATATTGTGTTCTCGTATAGGTACACATGCACACCATACATAATACACCACAACTAGTTAGAGACCGTGTTCCTGTTAGTCATATTATATAGTCAATCAAAATCAAAAGATTTAAAATAATTTATTCAAATTAGGCTAAGAATCAGCACTTTTCGAAAATCAAAATTACATAAGACAGTCCCCTAAAACGCCCGCCCTTCACCAGTTCTCTCATTGCATCTGATAGCAATCTTATAGTAACAACAATACAGATCACTGCGATGCAAAATCAGAGGTAAAATAACTCTGAAAGCATTGCAAATACTTAGTACCTACGAAAGAATATACCGTGGTTTAGGAATGTAAACCTTATTAAAGTCCGGCCGTTCCTGACACCTGTCAGTGCAACAATTCCAGTCACTCAATAAAGATCGAATTCGCAAAACACGTCTTTGTTTGTATGAAACTAATGCAGAACGCGTTCTCTCAGCGGCCGAACTGTAGTTCCAATGGCAACTGACAGGTGTCAGGAACGCATTTCCTAATTAATTGTGATGGAATAAATACTCAGTGGGAAAATGTCCGCTTGTTTGGCTTACCTACCTCTCTCTTTTGTCGACTGTACTTGCTTCGATAACATTCTCGCCAATGCGACCGACACGAGATGCACTGAAGCGTCAAATTGTCACATCGCATCGTAGGTGTAGAATACCGTAACGTTTTAATTAATTTCTAGATCAACGTGTAAATGAAAACAAATGCAAGTATAACATGCAATGTTTGCGTATTTGGTTTAGTTCAACAGTAGCTGGAAACCTTCAAAGGTTCGTCTGGAAATTAACTTTTCGTTCAACGTGTAATTGCTTTTGAACTTAAATAGTTGCTATATTACTGTCTCCCTACAACACAGAAGAATTTGTATTGTTCTTATTGTAGTTGAGTAAAAGAGTAGCCAAGGCGCAGCAATGAAAAGGGGCTAACAGTGCCGCCGACAAGAGAATGCGTTCTTGACACCTGTCAGTTTCATACAAACGAAAACGTATTTTACCAATTTGATCTTTATTAGCTTCTAGAATTGTCGCACTGGCAGGTGTCAGAACCGCATTCTCTCGACGGCGGGACTGTACAATATATTATTATTTATTTATCTTTAACCTATGTCGTTCCAATGCAAGGCAATGCTCTCCCTTTTTCTTTTTCACTCGTCTCATTCTTGAGCTAGTGTGGACCAACCCTGTCGGTAGGCATTAAATTCGTCCCGCCATCTTCTGAGTGAGATACCTGAGATTCAGGTTTATTCCTAGTTCAGGTAGAATCCAATTATTTCTTACCTACCTCTAGTTTAAAGCCCTATTTTGGAAATATTTATGTAAATCTATTATTTCAATAAATGATTTCAATTTCTGTTGGGTCCTGCATAATAACATAATGAGACTATTATGTTGTCACTGCTGGGACACAGGCCTCCTCTCGGTGAGAGGGAGTGGGCCATTCCACCACGCCGCGCGCCGGCCCAGTGCGGGCTGGTAGATGTCACATGTCTTCGAATTTTCGGTTCTAGGACATGTCGGTTTCCTCACGATATTTCCTTCACCGTTTTGTTGGACTTAGTATAAATTAGTGAAAATAAAAGCTCAGCTTACGAGAAACATACTATTTACGCCACATACATACATAATCAGCCTATAATGTTCCCACTGCTGGGGCACAGGCCTCCTCTCAGCGAGAGGGAATGGGCCGTAATCCACCACGCGGGCCCAGTGCGGGTTGGCAGATGTCACATGTCTTCGAATTTTTGGTTCTAGGACATGCCGGTTTCCTCACGATGTTTTCCTCCACCGTTTTGAGAGCAGTGGTGATGAAATAGTTTACACAAAGTAAAGCGCCTGTCTGGGTTCGAACCTACGACCTACTCCTCGTAAGTCGCGGCGGTTACCACTTGGCCACCACTGCTCTCTTACGCCACATGTACTTAAATACTTGGGGATCAAGACAATATTATTATATCATAACAATTCATTTGTTTTTTTTCCACATTTGGTTGAATCTAAATGCAACAATCATTAAAAATCTGGCCTTCTTGCTTCCGATAATTTATATTCATAGCCTCTGCAAAGATAAAGATAAGAATACTGTAACAATATTCTACAAATAAATAGTTACACAACAGCCATATATGTAGGTCAATCGCAGTGCTTCTTTCTCGATTAAATAGAATCGATGTAGCTACGTACATCATTGTACGGTTTTATCGATACTAATGCGTCTCGCTCGATTTCACGTGGTCACGGAAAAGAGTAGTCACTGTAACAGCTAGGGTTGTCTCACATATCCTGTTTACGGATACTATACGCCGTTTAGCCGAATCAATTGCCTGTTTTTGGCAATTCATTTCTGTTCGTACAAAAATATTCGGGTCGGATTTTAGGATATGTTTTTGTCTGTTTTTTTTTTGTTGTTTTTATCATTTAGCTAATCTATGTTAGTCTGCTTCTTTTGCATAGCTTTCATATCACCGTGCGTAACACCTATTTGTTTTATAATATGCTATAATCTACTTGGTATATAATAATTATTCTCATTCGTATATCTCAAAATGTGTCTGTCCATTTTTGCTTTTCAATCCGTATCTTCAATTCTTATCTTTTTTTGTTGGAGTACAAAATAAATATTTTAATTAGACCAATTTAAATCGAAATCCGTACATTGACAGCAACCCTAATAATGTCGATGCATTCGAGTGCATCGAGTCCACTTTGCACTGCACTAGTGTAAGTGCGGGTCGCTGCGGACGACGGCCGGGAAATAAGAGGATTGTCGGCTTCCCAGACCGCTATACCACATATACACATCACTAGCCATGCGTCATACACTTAGCTATAGCCTCTAAGAAGTTTTCGTTGCATTTCTGTGAAGCTCTTTGGCTAATTCCCTGGTTTAAGTTTTCACTGGTTTAAGGAGAACGGCTCTTAGCTTCGTTGTGTATTCGGCTAGCGCGAATAGTGGTAAAACTTGTTTAAGTTTTCAGTCAGCAGGTTAATTCAGGGGCAGTTCTTGCTTTGACTGTTTTCGTATTGAAAGTTGTAAAAAAAACCGAGGGTTATTCAAATTAATGAGATTGATCCAAAAAAAAAAAAATTTGCTCAACAACGTAAACAACGCAATGAATGTTGTTGAACTGTCAAAGTAAAAGCCATTGCTACTTCGACTGTATTTGCACGACATACTAACGTATGTCTTGCAAATACAGTTCTGAATTCACAGAATCATACACACTCTTAGAAGATTTCACGAAGCTCTTTGAACCCGTCCCATTTTCCTTACAAACGGAGCTTCAAGAAATCTCAAGAGTTTCCCTTCCATGAAAAATAAATTGACTTACTATCACACTGCTCGCAATCTCTAAACAAGCGTCCAGCTGAATTAACTTCAGGACTTTTATCACGAAACAAAACGGGATAACTGGAGGAGTCCAGGATCCATTCTGTTTTATTGCTTCTCAGCTGCGGTAACCAGCACCTAGGGGACCATTCATTTAATCGAACAACCTCAACATTGCGTTTATCATGCTGTTCCAGATTAAGATTTTATTAATCTTTAGAGGGAAGCAGAGGTGCTTAATCTTTTGGTTAAGTTAAGGGGTGCTCTCGTCGTTTGTTTAGAATTTTATCTTTTAGATCATATTTACAAACACAATTTACGCAAAAAAGAGACGATATGAAATCTTCTATTATATAAAATTCAAAGTCCTGACTGACTGATATCAACGCACAGCCTAAACGGCTGGCCCTTGAGACATGAAATTTGAAGGATGTGTTCTTTGTGAAGAGTAGGTATCCACTAAGAAAGAGTTTTTAGACATTCCACCCCTTAGAGGGTGAATAGGAGGAGGGTGTTTCACGCGGACGAAGTCGCGGGCAGAAGCTAGTAAATTATAATACCAAGAGTGGCGATACTTAAAATATGTAGATGAATTGACAGTTTACCTAATTATCATTAACTACTACGGCTTCTAGTGTTGTGTAATGCAATTTGTTAGACAAAATTGTTTACATCGATTTTTTTGTTTTTTCCGAAAATTTTGTTTCTGTCTCTAGTAGTTTCATTTTGGTACATACGCAATGATTGGCTTATTATCACTGGCTTGCTTAGCGCCTAGTGACTTATTCGATACACGCCAGACGACTAGTGAAGGCGCCAAGCGCGCAGTGCTGCCAGTTCTAATACCCTGATACCTACCGACTAGAGCGGCGAGAAAGTAAAATGTCACTCGGCCGAGAGAGTGATATGGCCGAGTGAGTGTTTACACGTATTTTTGAGCACACGGCGAGACAGTCAGTCGGTTCAGTTTTTTTACTTTTATAACTAAATCACGTGAGAGCAAAATTCGCGGTCAAAAGTGGCGTAGCGTACCGAGTGGTCGCCGAGTACACGTCGAGTGCGTGTTCAGATTCACCGAGTGAGCGAGCGAGACAGTGCGGGGAAGCGGAAGCGTGGGTACCTACTCGGCCTAGTAAGTATAAAGGGGTCCGAGTGACACTCTCGGCCTGTTGCTCGGCCGAGCCCTCGGCCGAGGAATCGGCAATGCACTCGCTTGCCACTGTACTCGACAGGTGTAATCAGGGTATTAGCGCCTGGAGCCTAGCGAGTCACCTTGCGAGTAGCGAAGTGAAACGAACGTCCTACAATTTTCGAGCTTGTCGCCTAGCCTGTATCGAAGGATGTTAAGTCACTACGCTCTAGGCGCTAAGCAAGCCACCCGTCAGTGCGTACGTAGCCTTAGGTATTGTAAACGATAAATCCATTTAACATTAAAACTCTCACTAATTCAGAAACACACTGTATTCAACTATAACATTTAGTAAAGAAAGGGTGACTATCACCCAACTCAAGCGGCTTTGTAAATGTTGTTTTTGTTCGAATCTCGCCGTGTACTCAAAGTATATATCTTCACACGTTTATTGTGCCAGTGTCTGTATTGTTTCAGTCTCTTCGCCTTTGCCCGAACAAAGGATACTTACTCGCTTTAGGGACGGCCGGTATTCTGACCGTGTTTCAAAGGAGTTGATCTCGAGTGTTTTGTCGGTTTTAGTTGTGTTTGTGACGTTATATAGTTACAATTGTCGAATAATTGTTATTGGCGATTATTCTTTTTCTTAGTGTGTTGACGGCAAACTAAATGCACTCGGCCTAGAATTCGGCTACGTGTTTGCCGCCATCAGCCCATCACTAGTGGTATTCAATATTTTTGTACGGTACCTACACAAGACCTGTCAATGTGGCGACGCTTTGGGAGACATGGTAATGATGATTGTGTAACGAATAAAATCAATGGAGTTTTATTTATCATCGTATCACAAAAATATAGACTCAAAATATATGTTTTAATAATATTCTTCCAAGAATCCTACTATTCTACTAATATTATAAACGCGAAAGTTTGTGAGGATGGATGGATTGATGGATGGACGTTCGTTACTCTTTCACGCAAAAACCCCTGAACAGATTTTGATGAAACTTTACAGTAATATAGCTGATTTATCAGAATAACACATAGGATACTTTTTGTCCTGATATTCCTACGGGATCGACACTCATGCGGGTGAAACCCCGGGGCGCTAGTACATATTAAACATAAGTATATCTTTCTAAAGAAACACTTCAGTAATGAACATTCGCAAGTATAAGTCAATCACAAACATCGAATCTTCCAAAAAGGTAGAAACCTACTCTAAAAATTTGCACAAGAAAAATAGTCTATTGTCCTAATTTCATTTCAAAGGGAAAACCTAGCAATAGAAATATTTAATTTCTAATAGGTTGGTGTTAATGAATACTATCTTCCTTGTCCTTAATTCGGCTGTGTCAGCTAAAGAATAAAGGTAGCTATTATTTGTCAGATTATCTAGTTGCCCTATGATTTTCGGCTGGTGTTTCAGCTCGGGCTAAAGCCCTGTAACGCCATCAATCAATGATGGCTCATTAATTAGGCCTTCAGCGGTCAGCTAGACCGCTTAGTCGGCGTGACCTATTTCTTTGGTAAATTGGCGCCTGTTCATAAGTAGGTATATATTTTATGGATTGGCTAGCATTTGTTTTGGGTTTATGCTATAGGCGAGAGTTCATTATAATGATTCCTGCGGGGTAATTGCGTGAGAGCAGTGGTGGCCCAGTGGTATCGGCCGCGACTTACGAGTTGCAGGTCGTAGGTTCGAACCCAGACAGGTGCTTTACTTTGTGTAAATTATTTCATCACCACTGCTCTCAAAACGGTGAAGGAAAACATCGTGAGGAAACCGGCATGTCCTAGACCCAAAAATTCGAAGACATGTGACATCTACCAACCTGCACTGGGCCCGCGTGGTGGATTACGGCCCACTCCCTTTCACAGAGAGGAGGCCTGTGTCCCAGCAGTGGGAACATTATAGGCTTTTTATTATTTAATTGCGTAACACACAACGCTTTTCAACAACACTCAGTGCGTTGTTTACTGGGTTGCCTTGCGACGGGTTGGGACGGCCCACCATGTCGCATCACATCAATCCTTCGCATTATGATTGAAATTTGAAAGTGTGTTACTTATTTTGGGTACTACTTAGAGTTGTTCTTATTTGAATTGATAACGTGTTCCTTCTAACAAACTCTATGTTTTATTGTTTCTGATACCCTATCTACACTGACTCAGCTGAATAGATCATCATGCATACAGGAATTTCATAATCAGCCTATAATTTTTTCACTGCTGAGACACAAGCCTCCTCTCTTTGAGAGGGTGTGCGCAGTAATCTACCACGCGGGCCCAGTGCGGGTTGGTAGATGTTACAAGTCGATATCCATGGTCCCAAGTTTTCGAATTTTTGGTTCTAGCACGTTTTCTTACGATATTTTCTTTATTTATTAATTATTCTATATTATACTTGTACTTCTTTCTTTCTACTTTTCTTATTTCTTGTTTTCCTTCACAATTTTTGAGAGAAGCGGTGATAAAGTTATTTACACAAAGTAAAGCGCTTGCCTAGCTGGGTTTAAACCCACGACTCATAAAACGGGTCTGTTACCACTGGGCAACCACTGCTCTCCAATTTCTATTATTTATTATTTTTCTCTAACTTCGAATAGGTGAAGGTCAAAATAAATGGTTTGACACGTGTCGTTCCATTAATTATTAAAGAAAATGTCCACCATAGTGACCTTTGACCCTTTGTGCACAGAGTTTAATACTTGGTTGTGTACTAAAAGCATTTATTTGACCTCAGCGACCGCCCACTCTTTCACGACATTCAAAGGGGAAGTGACCCTCTACTAAAAATTAAAGGAGAATGCCGTCAAATATAGGGCGCCCTATACCAAACGAAATGTCCGCTGTCACAACCCAACCTGGTGTATGTGGAGGAGAATTTAATGGCCTTCCTATATTGCTAACTATTTTTTACATTGATTTCCGCAATTTCTATTTATTTGCCATTTACCTACGAACTGATGAAATGATGAATGAACGATGACAATGAATGATGGAGGCATCGCTAAGGATTTTCACACAAAGACTACGTTATGGAAAAGCACCTGAACATTTTCGTTAATAAGGATTTTAATTATATTTAAATAGTTCAGATGAAACCAATGTTGAACGTAACGTCGTCCGTGATGCCGCAACAGGAAAAATGCAATAAGTCACAATAGAAACGTTTTTTTTTTTTTTTTAAAGAAAAGAAGCCCGATTAAGGTCCAAATGTAAATGTATTCCAAAATAATAATTTAGATTAATACGACGCAACACGTGACCTAAAGATTATTTAGACACATAAGAATATCTAATATTATAGTAAATAGTATTTACATAAGAATATATGTAATATTATCTATAGTAAATCGGTGTCAGTAGATATTTACAAATTATCTTTTTCATTTCATTTTTTGTTGGCAGGTAGGTACCTATATTTTTACGTAGTAGCAACATTCGGAAATGAAGCACAATGGCAGTGACATAAGAGAAAATACATTCAAAAGTAAATAAAAATACTTTTATTTTTGATGTCCGAAATCCGGGAATCTTTTTCATAGCAAATACGTAAATGTTATTTAAAAAATAGGAGTCAATTCATGAACTACATTTAGTTGTGACCCGCTCCCTTACAAGTTAGTATAGTCCCATGACATTCTCCTTTTTTTTTTCTTTGTTGTTCTGTATGTTGTTTCCCTAATATGTTGGTATTATAACGGTTTAATGCCATCATGATTCCAGTGTAAGAGAGAGACGGAGCGATAGCACCATCCTTTTTATTTCGCACTAGAATCATGATGGCATTAATACTTCGTAGTACAGCCCCTATTGTAAGAATCGTAAAGGTCACGTGATTCACCTTCTGCGATCAATGTTCAATAAGTTACGCAGAGATTGAAAGAAAAAAATAAAATTATGTTTCTTTGACACATAGGTACATAAGTATAGCAGATGCCGTAGATTGCAGCTGTACGAAAACTGTTATTGGATCCTTTCTAAATAGGACAGATATTTTGTAGTCTTCCTGCTAAGACTTTTAGAACCCGAAAATACTTATCAGGTAATAATAAAAAACGACAAATGCGAGTTGGACTCGCACACGAGATTTCCGTGCCAAAAGGAAAAAAAAACGCTGAAAAAAGCACGTTTCTTTTATGGAGATCCCTTTAATTTTTATCTCAATTTTTTTGTTAGTGGATATAAATACACACGCTGTGAAAATTTCAATTATCTACCTATTACGGTTCATGAGATACAGCCCACCGTACAGACAGACGTACGGACGGACGGCGGACGGACAGACAGCGAGCGGACAGACAGCGGAGGCTTAGTAATAGGGTCCCGATGGCACCCTTTGGGTACGGAGCCCTACAAAGGATATTATGAATCACAAGTAATTGGCAATAGTCCAAGATGTCTAGAATACAGAAAAATACTACCTATAGGCCGACAGCTTAACTGAGACGTTGCCTGAGGTAGCAGCGCGGTGCGGGAGGGGTGTGGTGACGTGAGCTCTCGCAAGCTCAGTGATTCGTCAACTTGTGACAACTATCACCCCTCCCGCACCGCGCAGCTACCTCAGGCAGCGGTCGGCCTATAATAACAGTTTCACGAGGATTTACGTCCTATTTTCAGTCACGATTTTATTCATTTTACTGAGCTTACTGAAAGATCTTTTATTTCAGCATTTCATCAAGTTTATTAACCATGAAGATTAAGTACTCGTGAGATAAAAATATTTTTGTAAACGAAAAAAAGAGTAATGTTTTGAAACAAAAATATGTGGGGTAGGTACTCCGGTCACTTTTGTCGTAAAAAAGCACAAAGCTGTAATAAAAACTAAATAATGATAAGGGACGGCCGAAAGTACCAGGGAAACAGAAGGTTGCAGGAGTTTAAAACATTTTGGATTAGGGAAATAATTCTATCCACGAAGTTGTCTCATACCGAATGACGTGCTGTAAAAATGTCATTGTTCTTATCTTCACGCCTTTATTCTCTCGGCTTTTGGGTGGCTTCAGAAAAATATGGAGGCTGTAAATAAAACTTTGTTCCCCTCTACTGCTTTCCGTTTTTGCAAAAAAGAAGTGTTGGCAAAGGAAATATAGGCAGTTATTTATCAGGGATCAACACATTTATAACATAAATAATGAGCAGATTTGGTACAATTTTCCTCCACCAGGTAGTATGGTAATAGAATTTGAAATGAATATTTATCACCATTTACCTGCAATGGAATGTGAGATACTCATTTATGGTAATAAATAAGTGTTTCAGCTATTTTATTCATAAAAAGGAAAATAATGTATTATAATAATGTGTTGAAATATTTTATGGCGGAAATATTTACCTGTGCTCTTTGTAGTCGTATCTAATTGTCGACTAATAAAACAATATTTTATGTAAGACTAGCTACCGCCCGTGGCTTCGCCCAGTTGGTACGTGGATAGCATATTTTCCAGGGATCCAGGTATCCCCATATCAAATTTCATCAAAATTGGTCCAGCCGTTTTGGAGATTAGTCGGAACAAATCGACAGACAGAGACAAAAATTTTAAAAATTGTTTTTTCGTGTACTTACTTTCATATGCATTTAGCAAAAAATTGTTATTTTGTAATTACTAAGAGACTTTAATATTATTTATTTGTAATACATAGATATTGTGTCAAATATAAATTGCCCACGCCCTCTCACCGAGAGGAGGCCTGTGTCCCAGCAGTGGGAACATATAAGCTGATTATGTATGTATTATGTCAAATAATAAAATACTTCAATAAATTAATGTTTTATTAATCGTAAAATAATACGAGAATTTCCTAAATGAAAAGGTTGTAAAAGAAACTTAACATTATTCAAATAGGATCTTAATTTTCTTCATCAATTACTTTCAATAGAGCGCAATTTCCGCTGACAACGGTGCGAAAGTAAGAGAAATGTAGGTATTTTCTCATCTTAAAGAAATATGAGAGCGCAATACATTGTAGCATCGTAAAAAGCATTATGACGTTAGGCAAATGATCGTATATTAGGTTAAATCCAAGAATGATAAGCAGTCGTATGTTATGATGTAGCTTGTATGATAAATGTGCGTGATTTATTGCATTTTACTGGTAGGCAGGTAACTAAGTACTGTATGGAAGTAACAGTGGAGGAGTAAAGGGTAAAATTAATGATGAAAAGATACTGGAATGTGGAGGTTGCTAAAATGTAAGTAAAAAAAAATCAACGAATAGTAAAAGCAAAAAAAAAAAAGCAAGCACCTATTTTTCATGACTAGAATGATTAACTTTTTCCATAATATTACATGAATAACGTTCCCAGCACTTGAACATGAAATAGTCTTTTTATGAGTTGAGTGATGTGCCTCAATTACTCATACGCATTATGATTGTCTGCAAAACATTCTTTAGTCAGTAATGGCCCGCGACAGACTAACTCTTCAAGAAAAACATAATATTGCCAACGTAATTGATAGGCTTAGTAATAGCTTTATGTTGGTTACTAGCTTTTACCCGCGGCTCCGCCCACGTGGATGTCTGAAAATATCCCACTTTAAAAAAATCCAATGATGCAATTTTAGTTTTTATCAAAATCGAGCCCGTGACTCCTTTGAGTACTTTTGGCTATTCCTCATAGTTTCGGATTTGGCCATCCACGCCCATTTGAAAAATTCACTCTGTACATATAAAGGATTATAATGAAATATCCCCATTAAAATCATTTATATATATGTCGGAGACAGTAAGTTGTCAATTAAATTTGAGGGATAGTCAACAGAATTCGTTATGATTTGTTTTCTTATTATTAATTTAAGTGATTTTACTATCAATTATTGTCTATTAATTCGGAACATAATTTATTGAGTACTCAGTGTACGCGCTAATTGATTTTAGCAACTTATTTTGATAGTTGTAACCGATGGTTTTGTTCAAAACAATTGATGACATGTTACTTTGATTTTAAAATGATTTACTTTGTGAAATCACTATTGTTTATTTAATAAAATTATTCTTGTTGAATTATTCGATTACTTTATAATGTGAGTCTTATTAGATTTAGCACATTTTAATGTTTTGTATCAAGTAAACACGATGATGTATTTCCGTACGCCATTTGGACAGAGTTGTTGTGGAACGAGTGCGTAGTGGGGACAAACCTTTATAACTGAGCGCACTCGTTTGTGCCGGACAGTCAGTCACAGTCAGTGACAGTCAGTGACAGTTAGTGAGGGTGAGTCGGTGTTCGGACTCGACTCCTGACAGAGCACTAGCTCCCGACAAACCTGTCGGTTTACTTGGGTGGCTCTGTCACTAGACGAACAGTAATCGATCCTACGATTTGTTCGCAATTACTTTGTTACTGTACATAATTATTTTACTGTGTATCTAGTTGTGTCGTGTACCTACAGTGTGTGATTAATTTGTTCGTGATATTATAATTTGATTTGAACTCCAAACGGTTTATCTATTGCGCAATAACCAACACTACCCACAGTACGCCCACAGTAATTAATCAAATATGCTTGATAATAACTAGATGCCAATAACCTGCTCCTGATCCGACATATATATTTATATATAACGTAATAGTAAATACGAAGTAAATATTCATCTCATTGTGTAGTACCTACTTAGCTCAACTGTGGCTAATGAGACACGATTGAATTACTATTATAATTAATTAAATTTTGAGTTTTCAACAGTTATAAAATTCATCAAAAACAATGTGTAAATAAAATCCGAATGTGTCCACATCCATAAGTGGATAGAGATTTTTCAATTTGCAATAATTTATTCCAATAGATGTCACTGATATTGATAGCTTTAATCAGATGAGAATGCATTGTTTAGCTAGTTTAGTTTTTCTAAAGCTGGCAAAGCTTTGGTATAAACTTTATTATTTTGAAGCAAGAAAACACTCTTCCCATCAAGTGAGCCAGTTATATCAGTTTTTTCGAAGGTAACAATTGGCTCTAACTAGCAGTACAAGTTTCCCAAGTGTCGTACTTATTCGCTTTGATCATGCTTACACGTGCGAATATTTTACTAATGACACGTGTCGTCTGTAACATACTTGAACGATAACTTTTGTACTGATTTGTTTTATAGGGTTCTGCTGTAAAACATGAAGGAAACAACGAAGATGTCTGTGTTTGATTTTTGGTACAATATAACAGTTAGAAGATAGGTAGATAGTTGTCGTGTGTGTTATTATTACACTAATATTTTTTTTATCCGCACCAAAGAATCCTTCAGTCCCATTAACACAGCCATTTTCCAAGTAACATAAAAACGAGGAACTGACAAAAACTTATACCTACGTATCTGTCATTCCTACATCAGAAACAAAATAAAACCGTGTATTCATACAAATGCGAGATATCCCTCATATTTAAAACATTATGTGCTAAAAGATTCTATTATACAGGCTCCTCTTTCACCAGATATTACTATTCTTGGAAAGCATCAAATAATAGCCAGGCAGTTCAGTGGAGCCTGTAAGAACAGTTTTCGGTGAATTTCAATGAATACGGTTGGTTCTGAGTGCTGACCTAACCCTTTCACGGCTCGGTAAAGTTTATTCGAATCTACAACTGCTTGTGGTTGATAGCTTTTTAACTGAAGTGTTACTGTTCTGAAAGTTTAGGTATTAGAGTAGTACTTAATGAATATTAATTGAATTGTTTTAGTTTTAGGTTGAACCACTTACAAGGTAACCGACATAGCCTGAACAATTGCCAAACTTAAGTGGCAGTGGGTAGGGCACATGGCTCGCAAAACAGATGGCCGATGGGGCCGAAAGGTTTTGGAGTGGCGACCGCGTACCGGAAGACGTAGCGTTGGAAGGCCTCCCACAAGGTGGACCGACGACCTTGTGAAGGCCGCAGGAACTCGTTGGATGCGAGAAGTACAAAACCGGTCGAAGTAGAGGTGCTTGGGGGAGGCCTATGTCCAACAATGGACGTCTTTCGGCTGAAATGATGAAGATGATGATGAGTTACGATGTTATTCATAATATATCTGAAAGGATGAAACACTTTAAAATCCTCATTTACATAGTCGATATTTTTGCAAATACATAATAAATACGTTTCTTTTTTCGTGGTAAAACCAGTCAATTAGGTGTTAGTAGAGCTGACTGTCTAGCGTGTACCTACTGGATCATTTAGGTGTCACCGCCAGTGAAGGCTGTTCTAATACTCAGTAACATCGCTGCCAGCAGGTTATGTTCTGAAGACCTTTGTCGAACAGTGGGTTGAGATGTTGAATAAGGGGTGCCTGCAGAAAACCTCCTCATGTGCCTGATAGCTGCTGGTCCCTTACGGATACGTTCGAGGGGAAGAAAAGTCGTCGGGCCGGTGCACCCCGGGCATGTACAATTATCTCTTTAAAAAAAAAAGGGATTGGGGTTTTTTCGAAGAGTGTATTAGCACTTTCCACCCCGGAATAAATAAAAATCTATGTTGAATATGCCCAAAGTCCGACAGCCATGTTCTATGTCATTATTTCTCATATTCTCATAATTATGATCATATTCTCATAGTTTCGCCTAGTAATTCAAGCTGCATCAACACAACAACAATGGCGTCTGCGGCGTCATCATTATCTAAGATGTCGATTACAAAGCCAGCCCGTATTATTGACAACGCGGCATAATATTATAGATACACATACTACATTACACATACTTAGCAGAAGGCTTATAATCTCTAACTTTTCGAGTAGCAATTAGTGCTATTAAGTGAATTAATTCTGCTTGATGATAATTAGGCTATCTCTAAATATCCTTTGAAGCAACCCGCTAACTGGATTATAACTACTTCATTGGTCTAGTGGTCTCAAGCTTGACTACTAAGCATGGAGTTCGATCCCCGAGTCGGGCAAAGCGATACTGGAAAAAATTAGGTGTTAAGTACTAACCACCTCTGTGGAACATTTCGTCAAATACACACGTAAGGTGGTGTTTTGTTTTGAAAAAAAAAAACATTAATCCAGATGATCTATTTATAACTCTTCGTTATCGACAATCTGACCAAAATATCGAGACCTTTGGACGCCAAATTGATAGGGTCCTCCGTCTTACGTAAATACATTCATCTGTTTAATACCAACCCTATGTCAAGTTCATTAACGTTTATTCACGTTAGATAAATAATAATATGATGAATGATAACAATGTCCATTAATCTTTGAGTTAAGCTTCGTTGACTTGATCCTTTCGGCGCCACCAGGAGCGCGTTAATTCGCTGGTAATCTAATGTCATTAGTTGATATTAGTTTTCGCGCAAGTCATGGGGTAAACTAACCTTTCTATACACACATCGACCGTATTTAATTTATAGAAATTTAAAGAAAAGATAGAAAGTAAAGTCATAAAATATACACATACTTACAACGTAGTCAAAAGCCTCGTATATAATAAGTAGGTATAAAATGTTAAATGTTGAATATCTGAACAATATTCTTACAGGTTATCACAATGTTAATTAGTAATCCTTGTATTGTGGGAAGAAGAAGGCCTTTGCCCGGCTTCATTCATACTCATTCCTAGTTCGAAATCGCCCTCTTTTTTATATGCCTATCAGCTGCCAAGATACAGTTTGTCGAAAAAGTGCTACGATGTAGAAAATGAATACTTATCACGTATTAATTTTACAATGGCAGTTATGATCTTTTTCTATACCTAGATATATTTTTTAACTAAATGACCTACTTAGATTCCGTGCACGTTATACAGGGTGGCCCAAAAGTCGTGGATCAAACGAAGTAGGGGGACAAAGGAGGTCATTTCCAACGCTTTTAAAGTGAGAAATATATTTTGGTAATGTTACAAAATTTTTGGAAAAAAATAAATTGCTCTTGAAATTTGATACTCAGAGCCCTAATAGAACTTTGTAGTGCTGATACATTATCTAGTAGTAATACAACACCGTTTGTTTTATTGTTTTATATCACATTTTTTTTTAAATTCGTCTAATTGTAAAAGAACTCGGTATACACAAATATTCATAACTTTTAGGGCAATTGAATTTGACCGTGCTGTAGAAAGATTTTTTTGTTGGAAATGACCTCCTTCATCTCCCTATTTCGTTTGATCCACGACTTTTGGACCACCCTGTATAGGAAAAAATAGAAAAAAACTTAATTCTTAAGATGTTTAATCACCGTTGATGTGATTATTCCGGAAGAATTCCAACATTTAGTATCGTGGACTATTGCGAACATGGTCATCGGATTATTGAAATTAGTGACTGAATAAGTCATACTAACACTTTTCTTACTATCAGTACTTTGGCGCCTTGTATACAGTATACAGGATTAGTTTTCAAAGACCAGCCAAAAAGGGTGTGGTACAGACCATCAAACTTAACAACTTTCTCCATGGTACCAATATCGTATTTGCGAAAAATTTATCACCTGTCCCATAGAAAACTTCAATACCTACTTGACCTAAACGTATGGGACGGCAGAATTTTTATTTTTATTACTGTCCGTATATACGGACCGGGCGCGTTTGAACTAGGGAAGGGTATGAACGAAGCCCTTTGCCCTGCAGTAAAACAAATGAAAGGGTAGGTAGTATTTTTAATGTAAATAAAACAAGGCATATTACTTACATTTAAGTTTCCTAGTTTATTTATTACTAGCTTCTGCCCGCGACTTCGTCCGCGTGAAATTTCACCCTCCCTCCTTTCACCCTCTTAGGGTTGGAATTTCGAAAAACACTTTCTTAGTGTATACCTACTCTTCACAAAGAACACACCCTCCACGTAACCTACGACAAACTTATTATTTGCGGTTGGTACAGTAATCGGGTCTAGGGATCGAACCGCAAAATTAAGTTTGTTTTTTATTGTATATACTTTTCCGGGATAAAAAGTACCCAGTGTGGTGCCCAGGATATTAATGAATAATTAAACCAAGTTTCATCGTAATCGAACCGGTAGTTTTTGCGTGATGCCTGAACAAACAGACAGACAGACAAAACTTTTTTAAATCACATTTTTGGGTTCGACGTTCGGTGTCGGTCTAGTAACACCCCCCTGCCATTTATTTTTTTGTTATTTTCAATGTACAGAATTTTCATTTCTACAGATTTATTATAAGTATAGATCAAGTAATAAAGGACTGAAACATGTTAGTAACAATATTTCTTAACATCTGTGTTAGTAAACTTAAAATCTACACACTTAACCTTACACTGCAATATAGTTCATGTGAATCCCTGCTACAAACTCAATGCAGGTGTGACGACTGTTTGTAAAAAAAAAACGATTAAAATGACAACAGAGTAAGAGGACATAGACAAAGATATATTCTACCAGCAATAACAATGATGGAAAAGTTCAAAATGTATTGGATTGACATAAGCAACCGATAAATTATGTCAATCCTATTGATAGTCGTTGTAGAAATACGTAACTAATCAAGGCCCTGGTCAGGACCCGGAACAATGAAATTCAGATGACCTGACTGACAATAATTTATTGTTCGAAATTACATGCTTACTCTGCTCGACTGTTGTTTGAAAGTGGCGCCAGTGACAGAAAAGTTGAAAGGAAATCGTTTGGCTTGGTATGGGCATGTGATGAGAAGGGACGAAACGCATGTGACTAAAAGGGTGATGAATATACATGTTGATGGATGGAGAGGGAGAGGAAGGCCGAAGAAAAGATGGATGGATTGTGTGAGGAATGATATGAAAGAGAAGGGAGTGAATGATAGCGTGACGGTTGACAGGGGAGAATGGAAGAAGAAAACGTGTTGCGCCGACCCCAAGTAACATGGGATAAGGGCAGGAAGATGATGATGACTCTGCTCGACTGTCCTCGCTGTAACCACACGTTGCTGTTCTTTTTCTAATTAAAGGCACAACACAAATCACTAGTAGGCAAAAGTATAAATTTTGAAAGAAACCCCGAGATACCAAACGATAATATTCTGACCGAGGACACGCGAGAAATGTGTCGTGTGATGACGTCTTTATCGACACTATCTATCGTACTCTCGTCCGTCGTTTGCAGGACATAAAACGTGTACATGTTTAATGGCTCATAAACTATTAGAATGACTTATCTTTAACAGCTTAACTGTCGTCGCTCTAATGGATAGTGGTTGTAGATATTTATTCATTGAGAGTCTCACATAATATTACTATTACCTATAACTTGAAGATTGTTATTCTTTGATGTCATCCGAACTGAGATCGTAACTGGATCTAGACGATATTTAGCCGCAAACAGCAACTTTATTACTTTATTTAATCATTGGTTTATTTGTTTCCTAAAGATATTGTTTGACAATATGGACAGCCCCTTTATTAGGCACTGGGTGCAGAGGCACGTGCTAACATGTGTTCAGCCTCGTTGTTATTAGTTGTCGTTAGGTTAGCTTGTAAGTTTTACTAACATAGTTTTTAAGTCGTTGTTAGATACGAATACTATATGGATTGTGTGTATTTTATGTGTGATCCGCAATAAACGATATATTATTATTATTATTTTTATACCCAGCTGTTGAAAATCGAGTTGAATGGCGTGCAATAGGAGAGGCCTATGTCCAGCTGTGGATTGGAAATGTAGGTGGTGGACATATTTTGACAAATATTTACCAAGATCATTAGAATAATTCTCTAATAAAATTAGATCGCCATGTCAGGCAAGACAGGGTGCTTACTCTTGAATTTAATTCCGATAGATCGACATTAGAATTATGACGTTTCGTACTTTTGAGTTCGGTTTAATTAAACTAAAAGGTAAAATTGGATGATTGATTTTGTAGCCCGGCCCTAATTTCCACTTAGTTCACCAAAATGGACACCCAATTTTACCTTTTAGTTTAATTAAACCGAACTCAAAAGTACGAAACGTCACAATTCTAATGTCGATCTATCGGAATAAAATTCAAGAGTAAGCACCCTGTATTTTATTCATCAAAAACCCCGAATTCAAGCATTTCAAATATCATTCACGTAGGTCAACTCATATCACAATTCATTTATTTTTATTAACAAATATTTGTCTCCAACGTCTCGTTAAACTCGACAACACTGCCTCCATATTCCTGCAAACAAACCCAGTCAACATTTTCAAGGCCCTCTCTCATGAAATCTGGTATGAAATATGCAAAAAGCGTTTCTGGGTGCCCTCGGTACAGCGTAGCCGGCGATATTATGTAATACCGGAGATACTAAGGTGACTTTATTGAATTAAGTTCCCTGCGATTTGTGTTACTGTTCTATTTTGCGGGTTTAGCGATCGTGAAGGGTTTCCGGAGCTTCTAGTTTTGATTATCTAGCTTGAGGGAATAGAATATGATGTAGTTGATAGTACCAATTCTAGTAACCTTTCGATTATAATCAACTGTAGGTTATTTGTAATTTGATGTAACTGTTTATGTAAAGTAAAAGTGCGCAATGCTGCACACCCCTTTTTTTTTTTTTTTTTTTTTACCCTATTTCAAGTGAAACAAATATTAAATTTATTTCAATGACAATTAAGTTGGTTTCAGAGTGACTAGCACTATTGACAAAGTTATAAAAATGTTTGAAGTTGTAGCGTAAACTGAACTTTATTGTGTAGGAGTTAAAGTTACACACAGCAAAAGTGTCTAGGGATCAACATATATTTTTGCAATAACTTTTCTCCTGATTGATATTAATTAAAATTTTCTTTAAGGATTCATCAAATAAAGTGTTTTCGTTTGTCACAGTAACGATAAACCAAGTCACCTTTGCATTAATAAAGAAATTTGCCATTTTCCTAATAAAGGGATTTTTGACATTTGAACCACTAACACAAAAGTTCGAAAAAAAGACTGAAATAACAGTTTTCTTTAAAATTTTATTGGGTAACTTAAACAATTAATAATCCGTGTTTCTACCGCGAACACTAACAACACAAGAACATCGGTTTGGCATACTCAAAATGAGTTCATCCAAATCACGCTGTGGAATGGCCGCCCATGTTCGTTGCAACAACAAAAAAAGGTCTTCTTGCGACTGGATACGCTCCATATTCGGCAGAGCTCTTCTCTGTAGCATATCCCATGCATGCTCAATCGGGTTCAAGTCTGGCGACTGAGCAGGCCAGGGCAGGACATTGATGTTAGCTGCGGCGAGAGTCTGTCTTACAACTCTTGCGGTGTGCGGTCGTGCATTATCATGCATTAACTGAAATAAGGGACCGATTTGCACTTGTAGAGGAACGATGACGTCTGATACAATCGTCTCAGCATAAATTTGAGCGTTGAGGTTGCCTCTGATCCAAATCAACTCAGTTCTTCCGCCGATCCAAATACCCGCCCATACCATGATGGTTCCACCACTATAAGGATGGACTTCCTGGCAGGATTTTAATCGCTGTTGGCGTCCAGGGGTTCTCCAGTGTCGTATACGTCTTGTATCCGGTCTCATACCAAAACGAGACTCATCAGAAAAGCACACGAAACGCCATTGTTCTTCTGCCCAATTTCTGTGTTTAAGAGCCCATTGATATCGAATCCTACGATTGTGCATTGCTATAGGTGGTACCCGTAGCGGTCTTCGGGAATGAAGGTTCACTTCATGCAAGCGGTTTCTGACTGTTTGGTCGCTAATTAAGTTCCCTGAAGAGTGATGAAGCCTCGCGGCTAACATCATGGCGGTTATTGTTGGAGCTCTTCGAGTTAAGATTTGAATGTATCGGTCTTGTCTCCGTGTGGTGCAGCGATACCGTCCTCCATGGCGCTCAGCCACGGTACCAGTGCTTCGGTAACGTGTCCAAAGTCGACTGATAACACTCTGACTTGTATTCAGAGCTAAAGCCACAGTACGTTGCCGGGAACCAGCTTCTATCATTCCCACGGCTCTGAGCATTTCTTCCCTGCTTAAATGACGTCGCCGCTCCATAATAACGTTGGTTTTAATCAGTAGTAGGGAAACAGTAGCACTAATAATGTCTTCAATGCGTTGTATGTTTTTATAGGGAAAATATTGACAGCTGATTTTCATCTTTTACTCGAATTTGATTCACAGTTCCTGATTCAAATTATGAAATGCACCAAAAAGGATCCATATAATAAAATCATAAATTTATTACAAAGCCACATCTCAATCTCAAGAAATCCGCATAAAAATGCTTGATCCCTAGACACTTTTGATGTGTGTATTTTAGCATTTAATTCATATTTGTTTACATTTTTGGCAAATAAATCGCGAATGCACGGTAGGTACACACATTTATAAATAGACAAGAAGTAAGGAACCGAAAAATACATACAAATCAAATGCTTATTTCTAATTAAATCTCTTTCAGTACCTAAAACTCCAATATAACAATAAGTTGCAGTTATCCTAAATAGCCAAGTAACTGCGACCAACTTGGAAGTATGCACGTTTGGTCATAGCTCTAACATTACCTAACTCATATGGTCGGGGAGCCCTGGCTCAGTTACTGTGACAAATTCAGATACCGCTCGTTCACAATTTGACGGTTTGATATGGATTATAAACTATCGAAAATTAATACGTTATATTGTAAGAAGTTTGGTATAGTTCACAATTTGTCGACAGTTTACAATCTCTTGAGATAGATTATAAACTAACGCTGTTCATAATCATACGGTGACATAGACACCGGGTGCAGGTTGTCATAATCATAAGACAAAAAAATATATAGGCGCAAAGGCCTATGATAACGATTGCACCTCGCCAAACAAGCAGTTGCAGTTGCAGTTGCCAAAGTAGTAGCAGTTATTTACTTTAAGCTAAACTGTACAGAAATGTTATTTTTCACAGCGTAATTTGCATCGTTATTACGGTCTACTAAAAAACCAGTGTCCTCTCACCCAAAATATAAAACCTCACCACTTTGCACCGCACATTGGTTTAAGAGTTCCCAATTTCCAGACACACGTTTCCCTACTTTTTATAGCTAATTTAAAAACGTCCAGCTTAATAGACAAAATGTTTTGTGTAACCAAGTGTTTCGTTTCAGCAGTTAGTTCATATTCTAGACACGAGGGGGAGCTAGGTATGCATTATTAGCCGGTTGGACTGCTTGCTTTATTATGCATGCCGTGTCTTGCGACGGGCTTTTGTCTCGTCTACCAGCATGCGGTCTTTGTCAATTAATCTTACTGTTTTTAATGTTGTTGGATTAGAGCAGTACCTATGCATTCTATTGTTTGATAATCCTCTTTCATTTTAAAATAGTAAACCAACATGTATATTGTGACTAACCCACTCAGTATCTGCCTGCATTGCTTTCTTTGTGCATTGGAGACTGGTTGTTTATGTATAAGTAAACAATTTTATTTCTCTTCTAAGGAATACTATAGCACTGGTGTGTGATCCGTCGAAGGTCCCAGAGTTCTCCAACTAATATGTTTAGAATCATACCTAGATCTATGTTGAGGATGGCCATCGCATTGCCAATGTATCACCAGGGGGTATGTATTATGAAAGATTCTACTGGATAAAAAAGCTTGAATTTAAATAACAACTACGATGCGTCAGGGAACGCAAACATCAGGTAGAACGTAATCAAATCAGACCGATCTCAAACAAAACGCAGTTTTTGTGTGCGGGCAGTTATTTGAACAATGCAAGGTAGAATGCTGTGCGAATGAATTCAACAGTGACAAAACAACCATTTGTATATATCGATGAAAAAACAAATGAACCAATGGACGCCAAATTATACATATAAATACCTAAAAGAACTGATCAAGGTTGGAGAGACAGCAATCACGATTGAACGCACAGAGGGAACGGGAGACAATCTGAAAATGATTATGATGGTACATAATTGCGTTACACGCTTTCATTGTGTCCGCTTTATTCAAATTTGCGCAAAAGCTGAATTATATTATTATATATTTTTACATCGGAAAATGTTAAGCTTTAATTTTGTTAACATCGGATACATTTTATGCTTTAATTTTGTGTAAAACTATTTGCTACGTTATAATTATGCTACGATACTGCTATAACTGGTGAATTTTCTATAAATTAAGGCGCTACCATGAAAATCCGAAATCCTCGAAAACCTACTAAGCGAGCGAAAGTGATGCAATTACTTTTGAAACGCAAAAGAAGAGTGATGACTATAATGTGCGTGCGCTCGGAATAAAACGATGTATGTGCTAAAACGAATTTACTCCTTTTTTAACCGACTTCATTAACAAAATAAATGAATTAAATTTAAAACTACTTTGAATAAATTTTGATAATGATACTTCTCCGTTTTAAAGTAAATTTCATTGAATAACTTTTAAGCCGTGCCACGCCGTGATGTCGAAAGAAGTAAAAAAATAGATAGGTATAACATTACAATTTTTTTTGTACCGAGAAAAATTAATTGCATCGTGTATTCTTTTTACATGATACTAGACCAAAGAGTCAGAAAACATATACCAAAATGTTAAATCCCTATTCCACATACTTAGCAAGTGGCACGAAATAGAAAAACCAAATTTTTTTCAAAATGTCGCCTTAATATTGTTGCGCGCCACAATTGATGGCGACATTAGCTACCACTAGCGCCATCTAGTATCGAGTAGCAGAACTTATAATTATTCGGGTCCCTTCTAGAAACTTCGATGATAGAACTTTCCAGAACTATCGACGTCTGGTCCGTCGGGTTCGGTATGTACTCGAACATTCTAGATGTTTCTACGGTAGAAGGTTCTGGAACTATCCGAGGCCTATATAAGGCCGGTGTGCCTGCGAGCCGGCGATCAGTCTTGGATAAGCGATACAAGCGAAAACATCGAAGCGATCTTCAAGTGCGACTAAAGTGATCTGTAGTGCGATTGTGTTTTGTAATTAGTGTGTTTACAGTTGTAATTGGTGTTTTTAATTAAAGTGTCTTTTTTTTGGTTTTTAAATCGGCAGTTTTTATTGTCACGAACCCCAAGCTCGTAACAATTGGTGTCAGAAGCAAGGATTATGCCGATTTTACCGAAGGACGACACGGAGGGTATCCGTACCCGGAGTCAACGCCAGCAAGAAACAGATCAGAGGCGATTCGGTGGAGCAGCGCCACAGACGTCGGAGGGCCAACTACCAATCACGGAGGCCGGCCCGTCCACAGCTGCTCCAGCATCATCAGCACCAGATTTTGCTGCTCTGATGATGATGCTGCAGGAGCAGGCCCGCCGTCAGGAGGAACAGGCCCGCCGTCAGGAGGAACAGGCCCGCCGTCAGGAGGAACAGGCCCACCGTCAGGAGGAACAGGCTCGTCGGTTGGAAGAACAGCTCCAGCGGGATAAGGAGGAGCAGGCGCGCCGCCAGGAAGAGCAGATGCTCCTTATGAAGGACCTTCACGCTTCCTTCGGGAAAGACATGAAGGAGATGAAGGATAAGGTTGCTCAACACGACAACCGCCTGTTGGAAGCTGAAACCCGAATCGACCAAATGAATAATCGGGTTGACACCGTGATGGCTGACGTGAAGAAAACCGTAATGGCTGACGTGAAGAAAACGCTGGATTACCTTAAACTTGAGGATGGAATCGCAGCCCCCGTAGCTACAACACCTTCGCTACGTGGATTTAAAGTGCCACCGTTCGACGGAACTTCTTCCTGGTCAGCCTACAAAGTTCAGTTTGAGGCTGTTATGAAGGCGAACGGGTGGAATAAGAGTCAGGCCATGACTGCCCTCACCCTAGGCCTGCGCGATCAGGCCTTAACTGTGCTGGAAGCTCTCAGCAAAGAAGTGACTTACGAGCAGCTCCTTGAGGCATTGGAGGCTCGGTATGGTGACGCTCACCTGGAACACGTGTATCGTGCGCAGCTCAAGGATCGTGTGCAACGCAGTAACGAAACCCTGCAGCAGTGGGCCCTTGAAGTGGAGAAGCTGGTTCGTAAAGCTTACCAGTCCTTGCCTGCGCTTATTGATGGGAACCTGGTGCAGGTATTTATCGACGGCATCCGCGACCTTGAAGTTAGAGCTGCTGTGAGGCTCGGTCACCACGGGACGCTTAAAGACGCCTTGGCCCATGCACTGGAGGTGGAAGCTGTGCGGCAGGATCATCGTTCCCATCGCGTCAGGGAGGTTGCAGCGGCTACAGTTCGCGACCGCAATAAAGGATACAGCCTTAGGTGCTACGGCTGTGGGGAAAGGGGCCACCTTCGATCCAGTTGCCCTAAGCGAACTGAAGAAAGAGTAGACCGAGCTCCAGAGGGTAGTGCGGCTAACAGCACCGCCCAGCACCAGCAGCAGGGAAACGAGTAATAGCCAGGACTGCGGGGCGGGTGCTGGCTGATGCTCAAAGAGCCCCAAGGATTTCGATCACTCAAACCCATGACGGAAACAGCTTAATCATCAAGGGCGAGGTCAACGGAACGCCGTGTAAGCTGACCATAGATACTGGAGCCTCTCGTACGGTCGTCAGTTCCCAACTTATAAGTCGGTTCCTTGGGGACTCCGCATACAACCGAGAACGCATTAATTTGGTAACAGCCACCGGTCAGCGTATACCCGTCCATGGAGAGAAGAAGATGGAGTTGAAGCTAGGCAACAGAATCTACCTGCATAATGTCATCGTGGCTGATATAATGGACGATTGCATCTTGGGCCTTGACTTTATGAGGAAGAATTATTGCGAGATTGACGTCAAGCAAGGTGTTTTGAAATGTGGACAAGAGGAACTTTTTATGGAAGGGGCATTACCAGGGAATGTGTACAGCCTTAAAAAGATTGTTCTTCCGCCGAGATCAGAAACGATTGTGCCGGTTAGTCTTCCTCGGAATCCTGGGCAAACTAATCGTTGTGTACTCGTGGAAAGGGTAGACAATGACCTTCCATGGAAAGTGGCACGAACTTTGGTCAGAGCCACCGACATCTCAGGGGTACGTGTGCTGAACCTTTGTGATCAGGAACAGATTATAGAAAAAGGCACACTAGTTGGTACTTGCGAGGAAGTGGATTGGTTACGTCGATGCCAATATCTATCGACTGGGACCCTCAGCAAGGATGCACAAACGAAAGTGTCCACACTTTTAGAAGACTGCCGCAGCGCTCTGTCCCAAAATGAAATGGTCAAGGCGAAGAAGATGTTACTCAAGTACGCCGATGTTTTCTCGTCAAACGATGCTGACATTGGGAAGACTGGCTTAGTTCAACACAAAATAAACACAGGAGAAGAATTGCCTATCCGTCAGCGGCCAAGGAGATTGCCGGTAGCACGTGAAAAGGAAGTGGAAACCATGATTGAAGGAATGGTGAAGGATGGTGTTATTGAACCTTCATCTAGTCCATGGTGTTCACCTGTAGTGCTGGTAAGGAAGAAGGACGGCAGCATGCGGTTTTGTGTTGACTATCGTCGTCTGAACGACGTTACGAAGAAGGACAGCTATCCTTTGCCAAGAATTGATGACACGCTGGACATGCTTACTGGAGTAAAGTGGTTTAGCACTCTAGACCTGAAAAGTGGCTACTGGCAAGTTGAAATTGATCCCAAGGACAAGGAGAAAACTGCATTCTCGACAGGAAAGGGTCTTTGGCAATTTAAAGTTATGCCGTTTGGATTGTGCAATGCTCCGGCAACGTTTGAAAGGTTGATGGAACTTGTACTTACCGGGCTAATTGGCGATGCCTGTCTGGTCTACTTGGATGACATCATCATCGTAGGCCGTACGTTTGAAGAACATCTTCAAAATCTGGAACGCGTGCTCATGAAGATCCAGAGTGCCAACCTCAAGTTAAGTCCGAAGAAGTGTTCACTATTCAAACGACAAGTTAGCTTTTTGGGGTATGTAGTGTCGGAAGAAGGTATCCGCACGGATCCAGAGAAAATCGCCGCTGTCAAGAATTGGCCAGTTCCAAAAGATAAGACGCAGGTCAGAGCATTTTTGGGTTTGTGCTCTTATTATCGGCGATTTGTTAAGAACTTTGCGGATATAGCCAAACCCCTGCACAAGCTAACCGAGGAGAAGCGACATTTCTGCTGGGATGAAAGTTGCAATATCGCATTCCAGGAGTTAAAGGACCGACTGTGCAAAACACCTATTTTGGGGTACCCTGATGCAGGCAAGGGATTTATAGTTGACACAGACGCAAGTGACATAGGACTTGGTGGTGTATTGTCTCAACGGAATGGTGATCAAGAGGTTGTAATAGCGTACTTCAGCAAGTCGTTGTCAAAGCCGGAAAGGAACTATTGTGTCACGAGACGGGAATTGCTTGCTGTGGTAAAGTCATTGCAGCATTTTAGCAAATATCTTCTGGGGCGGAAATTCCACTTACGAACTGACCATGCTGCACTGAAATGGCTATTGCAGTTCAAAAATCCAGAAGGTCAAGTTGCGAGATGGATTGAACTACTGCAGGAATACGACTTCGTGGTCGAACATCGCAGCGGAAAATCTCATGGCAACGCGGATGCATTGTCAAGAAGACCTTGTCCTGAAGACTGCAAGCATTGTACTAGGCAAGAAAGTAAAGAAGTCGTACCTGTGAGGATGCTCAAGACAGACCTCAGCAACGAGTGGAAGGAAACCCTACAACGTGCCCAGCAGGAAGATTCAGACCTCAAGCCGATTCTCCAGTGGATAAAGGCCGGTGCACCTAAGCCCACGTGGAGCGACGTCTCAGCGATGAGTTCGATCACAAAAAGCTATTGGGCCCAATGGGACAGCTTGGTGATTCAGGAAGGAGTCCTGTGCCGTAAATGGGAAAATGCTCGAGGAGACAGCTGTCATTTTCAAATGGTTGTCCCTAAAGCTAAAGTACCTGATGTTCTACAGCTGTACCATAATGGTTGTTCAGGAGGCCATTTGGGAGTTAAACGGACCCTACTGAAGATACGAGAACGGTTTTACTGGGTCCACTGTCGTGACGATGTCGAGGACTGGTGTCGCAAATGTACAAGTTGTGCGGCTGTAAAGGGACCTCAGACGCGTAGTAGAGGTGCATTGAAATTATACAATGTTGGTGCACCATGGGAGAGGATAGCCCTGGATGTTGCAGGACCATTTCCGGAAAGTGAAAGTGGTAACAAGTATTTCATGGTTGTAATGGATTACTTCACTAAGTGGCCGGAAGTCTTCGCCATTCCAAACCAAGAAGCTTCAACAGTTGCAGATAAATTGGTTCATGAAGTCTTCTGCCGTTTTGGAGTACCTTTAGAGATTCACAGTGATCAAGGAAGGAATTTTGAGTCCCAAATATTCCAGGAAACTTGTCGAGTTATGGGTACTCATAAAACGAGAACAACTTCTTACCACCCACAATCGGATGGAATGGTGGAACGATTTAATCAGACATTGGAGAGATACCTGGCGAAAGTTGTGGAAAATCGGCAACGAGATTGGGACAAGCACATACAACCGTTTTTGTTGTCATATCGAAGTGCTGTTCACGAAAGTACATCGGTGACACCAGCTTTCGCAAACTTTGGAAGGGAATTACGGCTGCCTGCAGACCTGATCACCGGAATACCACCCGACGTCCCACGCAGTATAACCGATTATGCGAATGACTTGCGGAACAAAATGAATGACATCTATGAGCACGTCAGACAATCGGGCCAGCAAATCTCTGAGAAGATGAAAACCCGTTATGACCGCAAAATGAACAATAAAGGGTTCGACGAAGGTTCACTAGTGTGGTTGCACAATCCAGTCCGCAGCAAAGGGAAATCTCCTAAGCTTCAAGCTAAATGGGACGGACCGTACCGGATTGTGACAAAGATCAATGACGTAACCTACCGGATACAGAAAGGTGCAAGAGGTACTCCTAAGATCGTCCATGTGGATCGACTGGCGCGTTATTATGGGGCCAATAATGCTCGGGACGAGCATGTCTTAGGAGGGGGCAGTGTTGCGCGCCACAATTGATGGCGACATTAGCTACCACTAGCGCCATCTAGTATCGAGTAGCAGAACTTATAATTATTCGGGTCCCTTCTAGAAACTTCGATGATAGAACTTTCCAGAACTATCGACGTCTGGTCCGTCGGGTTCGGTATGTACTCGAACATTCTAGATGTTTCTACGGTAGAAGGTTCTGGAACTATCCGAGGCCTATATAAGGCCGGTGTGCCTGCGAGCCGGCGATCAGTCTTGGATAAGCGATACAAGCGAAAACATCGAAGCGATCTTCAAGTGCGACTAAAGTGATCTGTAGTGCGATTGTGTTTTGTAATTAGTGTGTTTACAGTTGTAATTGGTGTTTTTAATTAAAGTGTCTTTTTTTTGGTTTTTAAATCGGCAGTTTTTATTGTCACGAACCCCAAGCTCGTAACAATATGGACCTCAAACTTACATAGTAGGTACCTACCCACTACCGACTCTTGTAACTTGAAAACTCGTAACCCCTAGACCAAAGTTAGTAGTGGTAGGTAATTTACAAAGTCTTTTAACCCTCAAGCGCAGCTTACCGTTTCAAGTTAACCTATTTAAAAACTAGCTTAAGACGCTTATTGTGAAAGAGGTTAAGTGGGTTACCATTCTCAGTCAGATCATGAGGGTACTTGGCTGGCGTGACAAAAGCGACCAAGCCAAGCCTTTCAGCTGGTCGCCTGCAACGAGTGTTCTTGACGGGAATGCAAGGTAATTATTTACTTCAGCGGATGCATAATTTTCAATTTACTTTTTGATGTTTCTGTGAGTGTTTAGAAAAGCTTGTGGTCTTCTTGTCCCAATAAATACTTTTTTTTTCTTTTTCATTACTCTTTGTCAAGATTGTGAAATTAAGCGTTTTATTAATAATATTTTAGTAAAAGTTTAATGAACGGCTCGCCAGCACACAAATAAACCTTGAGTGGTTTTCGTTGTGTGACCAAAATCAAATGTAAAATAGGCTAACCCCCTTATTCATAATCCTATTTTATCTCTATTTTAGCTAAAATAGATTTATACAACGTTTGTCTTTATCTGTCACGTTGACATTTCTGTGTGTAAGAAAGAGACAAACCCCATTTTAACTAAAATAGGTTTGATAAGTTTTACGAATAAGGGGGTAAGTGTTTTAGAAATAAATAGATACTTAAATATACTAACGTATGGTCTTTTTTTAAATTTGATTGCGTTTTTGTGTTAATATTTTGTCTTTGTTGGATGTAATTACTTTTTAGACGTTGGCGATACAGAATCAAATAACTGTATACCTACTAGAATTATGTTTTTTAAAATAATAGGTTATAAGAACCAATTCATGTTTGGATCACCCAAATTTAAAGTAAAAAAGAACAAAAAGCCAACGTCACGCGGTGTTCCCAGGCGGTCACCCATCCAAGTACTGACCGCGCCCGATGTTGCTTAACTTCGGTGATCGGACGAGAACCGGTGTATTCAACGTAGTATGGACGTTGGCGATAGTAACAGCGAAATTACCAAACTGTATCAATGAACAATGAGTTACGTCATATTATAGTAAGGAAATATTTTTATTAACCATAAGTACGCAAACAACACGCTTTGAAGACTAGTTACGGACACTAGCCCTTATTACCTACCTAAATTAAAAATACGACATGATAAAAAAGTTGCTGTTAGTTAGTACGAGTGTGTGTACCTAAATTCTATAGTTTGTAGACCTAAAAGGATGATCTTATCTATTTCAGTGATAACATTTTCATGAATCAGGCTAAATCTATAACTACCGAGTTAATTAACACTGAATTATAAGGAAGTGTCCACTCTCAACCATAATTTTAAAATGGCTGCCTATAAATCCATAAAACGCTGTAAAAGTAATTTATTGGGCAATTTTAGCCACAAAATATCGTAAAATGTAGCCATAGAGAACTATTGTAGAGTAAATATATGCAAAATTATGGACGTAGATAACATACATTGTGAATGGTATGCGGATCATTATACTGACAGTGAATATTGAACATAGTATATGTATGTATGCAAAGACTTACCCCCTTATTCATAAAACTTATTAAACCTATTTTAGTTAAAATGGGGTTTGTCTCTTTCTTACACACAGAAATGACAACGTGACAGATAAAGACAAACGTTCTATAAACCTATTTTAGCTAAAATAGAGATAAAATAGGATTATGAATAAGGGGGTTATTGTTTTGCAGGCAACAGAAGCAAGCTTTGTTCCTATTATTTGATGTTGTTGTCGTTTTTTACAGGTTGTGCTTCATTTGCTTTACCATGTATTTCAATAGGTAAAACTATTGCAGACTGATGATCTTACTAGGTACTTGTATGTATATGTTACCGGCAATCTGTATAATCCGGTATTCTATACAATGCCTAGGCAATGTATAGAATACCTAAAACGTTTAGGTAATGTATGAAATATTATTTATTTTATACTTTGCCTAGGCATTCTATACAGTACCGAATGCGCAGCCGGCAATGTGTGAAAAAGGCGAAAACTCCACGCGACCATTAATAAATATTTTTGAGTGTAATAATTCTTATTCTACTGCAAAAAAAAGGATTATATTAACTACCTTTTTTTTAAAGATTATTTTTAATGAGTAATTGTTAATTTTAATAAAGTTAATTTTGATCAAACATGAGCTGTTTTATTTGTCTGTCATTTTATAGGTAAGTACTATAGAGGAAATTACATTTGACCAATTTGAAAACAAAATATACGTGTCGAATTGAGAACCTCCCCCTTTATTTTCATCGGTTAAAAATCACGTTTATACGATGGACACATCTGTTAGCAAGTATTACTTTAGCGGCCGTGTGTTGTAAGCAAGGTAGTCCTTACGGTGTATAGATGTTCGTTTTTCCCATGGTACTTACATAACATTGATAAATTTAGACCATACTTTACACATTGCCGGTGAACCAGCAGGTATTCTATACAATTCCTAGGAAATGTATATATTACCTAGGCAAAGTATGTAACGGACAATAATATTCACAATATTTCATACATTGCCTGGACGCCTCAGGTATTCTATACAGTGCCTAGGTATTGTATAGAATACCTGAATTATACAGATTGCCGGTAACATATACAAATACTTATATGTATATAACACTTTTACTTTTAAATTATATAAGCTAATTATGCCCGGCATGTGTTGCAATGCCTTTTTTTAGCCTTCTCCAGCGCACTCACAACAACTTACCAGTTTCATCACAATCGGTCGAGCCATTTTAGAGTTTTTGCGAGACAAATGACGAACAGCAAACGATTTTTACAGTATGTAAGAAAGATATAAGTAGTAGTAGAGTTAGAATAAAATTTCACGCGGACGAAGTCGCGGGCAGAAGCTAGTATAATAATATGAACAAGAGGAAAACTACGGGTCCTTGTAGACATCTTTATAATATCTGTAGCGACGTCTTAAAACGTTCCTTTCGAACCATATTTCACGCCGCTTCCAAACCAGGCTTCCGTTCAATGGGCTTCCTCTTAAAAGCTCACGAAATAGGATTTCATAATATTAAAATTCTTAAAATTTTGTGGGTGTAATAAATTGCCTAGTTTTGGTCAAGCGGGTTTCTCTTAAATTTTTAAGGCGCAAGTATAAAAAACTGTAGCGGGATTGTCCGAAAGGGTTACCCGCTACCCCGGAACACAAAGGGCTAAGGAAGGAACACGGATGGGTTTTAGTCAGTAAGAGTCTGGCACTCCCTTCCGCTCCACCCAGAGCGGGATTTCCCATAAAAAAAAAAGTGTAAGAAACTATGGATTGTGTGAAAGAGGATATGGCTAGAAAGCAAAGGTTGAATACTGAGAGGAAGAAAACAAATGATGACAAATGAATTATGATAAAAAGCACTTCCTCTCTCCTTAAACATCATCATTATAATTTCTTTGCTCCTGTTTCATGTTTACTATTATATATTTATTTTTAAAAAAAGGTCAAAGGTCATCCAAAGGTTGTCTTTAAAAGATCGCTCTTAGCGATAAGACCGCCCATTTTGTCACCCATTGTAAAGTTTCTATATTTATGTCTGTAATTTATGTGGTGCACATAATAAAGAGTATTCTATTCTATTCTATGTTGCTCTGACGGTTACCATTCTAGCAAAATACGTACATAAAGGAAGAGCTTGACAGCTTTAAAATTTATACTAATAATAATACTGAAGAGTTTGTTTGTTTGAACGCACTAATCTCTGGAACTACCAGTTGGATTTAAAAAAACATTTGTTTTAGATAGGCCCGTCAATACTTGAGGAAGGCTTAACATCACACTTGGACCCTTAGAAACCGAGCAAAACGAACGCTAACAAAAAACGCTTTCGAACAATACATTATTGTCAGCCAGATCACCTGAATTTCATCGTTCCGGGTCTGACCTTAGAGCCTAGATTAGTGACAATAGCTTCCAAAGCGTTGCGTATTTCTACGACTTTCAACAGAATCGACATAAGTTTTCGGTAAAGAAAGAAAATACGTTTATTTGCAGTGAACATGACGCAAAAAAGAACATAAACACAAAAACATAAAAAAGAAGGTAAGGGAAACATGCGTCACATCCACGCAAAACGGCTATCGCTCAGCATAACGCTGCGTCCCTATGCAAGACAGAGCCCCAGCGCTGGTTTTCAGCGGCAGCTCGAGTATCGTTATCGCTGATAGTATGTCACCTTGTCTAGGCCCCCTTACTCTGTTGTCGCTTTAATCTATTTTTATCAAACAGTGTCGTAACACTTGCGTCGCTAATTAGATAAAAACTTCGTGAACTTACTGAAATTATTCTTATTAACTAGCAAAGTTACCTAAATATAAGTAATATGCTCACTTAAATGTCTCACTGATGGTGGCGCGTGTGTTGGATTTGGATCATTCGGTTCCATACAAAATGGTTGAGCTGGATGGTGCTGATCCACACGTCATGTTCGTGAACGGGCGCCGTCGGTTGAGACTGGTCATCTCTTAACTGCCAAGGCTTATTTTTAATCTTATATTTTGAATTGTTTCTTCATTTGTGTGTTTTTTTTACATTGTTTCACATATAAAAGCAACAAGTCAAAGTCAAATCATTTATTTCAAATAGGCACATAAAAGGCACTTTTGAACGTCAAAAGAATAATGTAGTCAGGATTTTGTAATATCTCCATGGAGTTTCTTGCCCGTTCTTCTCCATAGAGATCTACATTTTAGAATGGGCAACCAGCTTCAACTTTCTGACTAACTGACTGACTATTTAATTTTGACAATTCAAACGTGCCTGTACAGGGTTTAATTGAAAAAAATGCTTTGAGTTTGAGTTCATGACTTTTAAATTTATTTGCATGAAACATACTACCTACCCTTTCATTTGCTTTACTGCAAGGCAAAAGCCTTCTTCATACAAATACAAGGATTACTAGCAAACACTATGATAATCTGTTACAATATTGTTCAGTGTTCAATTTCTATGAATTTCATACGGTCGATGTGTGTATAGAAAGGTTAGTTTACCCCATGACTTGCACGAAAACTAATATCACCTAATCATATTAGCTTACCAGCGAATTAACGTGCTCCTGGTGGCGCCGAACGGATCAAGTCAACGAAGCTTAGCTCAAAGATAAATGTACATTATAATCATTCATCATATTATTAGGTCTTTACCTAACATTAATTAACTTGACGTAGGGTTGGTATTAAACAGATAAATGTACGAGTAATACGAGTATGTACGTAAGACGGAGGACACGCTATCAATTTGGCGTCAAAGGGTCTCGATATTTTAGTCAGATTGTCGATAACGACAAGTTATAAATAGATCGTCCGGATTTACCGCCTCTCGTCGGTGTTGCTCGAAATGTTACACGTGTTTAGTAAGTACTGTAGAGGCTGGCTGTGAAGCTACACCTCTTTGTGGGACAGGCTGGTTCCATTCGAACGTTCAAGCGTGTGTCATTGAATGAGAGTAGGTTTCACGTGAAAAATAGGAAGTTCTAAGTTTATGTAATTTATGTGAAAATTCCTAAAATAATATATAATGAAATCCAATAGGAGTTTCATTTAAATAAAAACGCCCCCAACGTAGCTTAGTTTTTACAGTACCTACTATTTAGATACACTCACTTTTTTCCAGTAGATAACGCTTTACCTCACTCGGGGATTGAACTGCGTGCTTACGGCCACTAGATCAATGAGGTAGTCAGTTATCCAGTTAGCGGGTTGCTCCAAAGGATATTTAGAGATAGCCTAATTATCATCAAGCAGAATTAATTCACTTAATAGCACTAATTGCTACTCGACTAGTTAGAGATTATAAGCCTTCTGCTAAGTATGTGTAATGTAGTGTGTGTCTGTAATATTACTGATAACGCGGCATGCGTTGTCAGTAATACGGGCTGGCTTTGTAATCGACGTCCCAGATAATGATGACGCCGCAGACGGCATTGTTGATATGTTGATGCAACTTGAATTACTGGGCAAAACATGATCATAATTATTTTTGATGCAATTAAAGGGACTACATGACCTAAAGCGCGGTCACTGTCGGACTGCATAGAAAAGAAAGAGAAGCACGATGACACAACCCTGGTAATTCATTGCAAAATATGAAGCAATTATTATCTATTTACAAAAAATCTATTGTTTGAACTAAAAAATTAAAACATTAGTATGTTGCTTGTAGAATAATCTGACAAAAAATCAGAACTATTGTATGTATACAGGGTGAAATTGAACACATGCGACAAATCGAAATGGGAGATTGTACTCATTATTGTGAACAACTTTTACTATGGGACCAACACTGAAATCGCGAAAAAAAAATCAGCTGTTCCCTACATTTATGTTCGCATAAGTCATAAAAATTGTAGGGAACAACAGATTTTTTTTTCGCGGTTTCAGGGTTGGTCCCATAGTAAAAGTTGTTCATAATAATGAGTACAATCTCCCACTTTGATTTGTCGCATGTGTTCAATTTCACCCTGTATTAGTATAGTTTTTATTGTAAAAATAAAGTTTTTTGAGGTATCTTCATGATTTTTTTTCTATGGTATCTAATTAGTTGTATAATGTTTTTAACACACTGTCTACCTAGCACATATCCTGAAGAATATCATATATTTTTCTGAATTTGTTTACTGTACTCGATCATATACTTTTAAGCATTATAAAAATTGCGTTTTTTGCGTTTAGGTCATGTAATCAATCCCCATATGTCAAAATAAATATGTGTAAAAGAACAATAAATTCCTCCTTTCCATTGAACATGGATGTTAGACTTTGGGCATATTCAACTCAATCCACTGTTGGGCAAGAACATAACCTGCTGGCAAGGCAACGATGTAAACAGCCTCCACTGACGGTGATGTTTAAATGATCCAGTACGTTCCGGGCAGTCAGAAAAACTGCCACCTGATTGGCTGTTTTTACCACGACACAAGTTACCTTTTCATTATGTATTTGCAAAAAGAATGCCTTACTATGTAGGTATATGAGGATTTTAAAGTGTTTCATTCTTTCAAATCAATTTTGAGTAACATCGTAAGTGGTGAAATTAAAATCAACTCAAACAACTCCGTCTATCACAGTCCACTGTTGGTCAAAGGTCTCTCCCAGGTTGCGCCACAACACCCTGTCTCTCAAAAAAACTAAAGCAATGTACCTAATTCCAATCATATTCATTAAGTACTTGCAGGAACACCTAAAGTTTTATAATTACGATTCACTTCAGTTAAAAAGCTATCAACCATAACCAGTTTTAGATTCGAATAAACTTTACCGAGCCGTGAAAGGGTTAGGTCAGAACACTAAGAACCAACCGGATTCATTGAGATTCACTGAAAACTGTTCTTACAGGCTCCACTGAACTGCCTGGCTATTATTTGTTGCTTTCCAAGAATAGTAATATCTGGTGAAAGAGGAGCCTGTATAATAGAATCTTTTAACACATAATGTTTTAAACATGAGGGATATCTCGCATTTGTATGAATACACGGTTTTATTTTGTTTCTGATGTAGGAATGACAGATACGTAGGTATAAGTTTTTGTCAGTTCCTCGTTTTTATGTTACTTGGAAAATGTCTGTGTAAATGGGACTGAAGGATTCTTTGAGTGCAGATAAAAATTCTTAGTGTAACAAAACTCTACCTTCTGACTGTTATATTGTATCTACCCATAAACAAAAAGCAAATACGGCTATCTTCCTTATTTTAAAGCATATAGGTACCCATAAACAAATCAGTACAGAAGGTAGCCTTTGTATGTTATAAACGGTACCTACGTGTCATTAGTGAAATATTCGCACGTGTAAACATGATCAATATGAATAAATACGATAGAAACTTGTATCTGCCACTTCGAGCCGATTGTTACGTTAGCGAAAACTGCTGTAATTGGCTCACTTGATGGAAAAAGTGTTTTCTTGCATTTTTTCTTGCTTCAAGAATAAGGTTTATGCCAATGCATTGCCAGCTTTAGAAATATTAAACTAGCTTAAACAATTAAACTAAAACCTAGCTTGCATTCTCATTTGATTACAGGTATAAGCATCAGTCACATCCCTAGAAATAAATTATTGAAATTTAAAAATCTACTTATAGAATCCAGTCGTTGTACTCTTTCATATACTTACCTGTAAGTGTGCATACACACGAGCGACACGCGTCAACGGCAGAGGCAACTGTAGTCGACACCCGACGAGTGTCGACGGCCCGTCGACACGCGATCGAAGCCCGCCGACGTCGCGTCGGCGGCTGCCGTCGACAATGTGCCGCTCGTGTATTTGAGTACAGTGCTCAAATATCCGACCATAATTTAACCGGTTAAGCCCCGATCGGCGACGAAACAATAGAAAATCAATTGTGTCTCATTAGCGGAGCTTGACAGATTAAACACAACGATGCAGCTGAGCAGCTGAAATAGGTACGGTAGTACTACATCCTCTCCCCATACCAGTCTGCCAAATAAAACTCTATTACAAAAACGCCCTTTACATCCCGTTTCAAATAAACTACAAGTGCGAGTAGCCATTTTCAAAATTTTCACTCATATGAATTCCTTCTGTCGCACTTTCTGCTGAATATCCTTTGTGCGCTCGCCGGCGACAATTGTGTTCAATTTGCGAGTGTATTGTGCTTGATTCATTGATTCTGTATTATACTGGGATAATTTTGGGTAACATAGCACTGTACGGCAGGTTGGGGACTGGTGACAAAACGTGATTATGTTCTTGTATATTATGCACCGAATTTTGATTAGGACATGTGATGCGGTGTATAAGTGAGGTATATGTGGACGATTGTTGTTGTATTGTTGTTGTTGGTGTTATAATAGAGAGAATTGATACAATGGAAAACCGGCGTGTCCTAGAACCAAAAATTCGAAGACATGTGATAATATCTACCAACCCACTCTGGACCCGCGTGGAAGATTATGGCCCACCCTCTCGAAGACTGGAGGCTTGTGTTCATGCAAAAATTCAAGTGCTAAGACATTGCAGTTTTAAAATCTACCTGTATTTTCATCTGTTTCATACTTTATCAAGTCTCTTCCCTTTCAAAAGACTACAATCGTTCTATAATTCCTTCAAGCCCATATTTCTGTAGATATGGCACAAAGTAGTGGGAACATTATAGGCTGATTATACATTTCATGCAATGGAAACTGTGTTTTTCTCACTCATCTGGTCAATCTTTTTGGATCGACATCGGGAAAGTCGGGTATCCTCACTATGCATGGACTTTAGTCAATCAACATAGGAACTAATGGAAAGACCGGATTCAGCCTGTGACTAACGAGCGATAGTTATCTTCATTCTTAGTGTTGGTAAGTGCAAGCGGAATAATGGCTGGAATACTTTCGTACGTAAAATATTGAAGCGCATACAGAACAACTTCTTCGATCTTCGAGGGGAAGCTCCCGTATTTTTATGACCGATCGGTCTCAATTTGTCAAACATGCCATTTTGTCATTGATTGTCGCTGAGATGAGCTTGTGACTAGATTATGAACTTTTTTAATTACGGGAATTGGCCTTTTGTTGAGGTCACATGAGAATAAAAGTACAGGGTCAAATTCAATTAGCTAAGGAAACTCCGCAGACGTGATGAGCACAGATATCTAAATATATCTAATATCACATCACACTATCACACTAATATTATAAAGGCGAAAGTTTGTGAGTGTGTGTGTGTGTGTTTATATGTTTGTTACTTCTTCACGCTCAAACGGCTGGACCAATTTTGATATAATTTTGTATGGAGATAGCTGACTCCTTGGATTAACATATAGGCTACTTTTTATCCCGATATTCTCACGGGATCGACATTTACGCGGGTGAAATCCCGAAGCGCAGCTAGTCATAATATAAAACAAAAAAAAAAAAAACAGATTTTCTCATCTCATAAGTACTTCAAATAACAACACTACCAGCGGTCGTTGAACCCCATTTTTTTTTTTGGTCAAATCTTGTTTATTTTTATTTTATCCTCTTTAGATGTCGATACCCATTAAGTCTGCAGAGTTTTGCCAGCAAATTTTGACTATATATTTTAATTCGACAAGCCCGTGGGGCCCGTGGCTAAATAATAACAATCGCACCTCACAGGTCTATCGATCAGGTTAAGCTACGCTTGCTGCGGTTGGTCTGTAGTTGGGTTATTATCTTTACATACCGAGACCCTTCCGTGCGCGGTTGGTCCCAGATGTCATTCGTGGATCTTTGATAGTTGTTATGGGTAGTCAGAAGCCCGAAAGTCTGACAACCAGGCTTGCCAAGAACTACCGTATTACCAGTAACTGGGTTGTGGAGGTCAGATAGGCAGTCGCTCCATTTAAAATATTAGTATTCAGTTGCATCCGGTTATACTGGAAGCCGTTCCCAATATAGTTGGGAAAAGACTAGGTAGATGATAATGATTTTAATTCGACAAGCTTTATAACTTTAACTCTACGAACAAAACATCCGTATGTAGCACCATAGTATACGTACGTGCGACATGAAATGCAATAGTGGATTATTAGATGGATCTGGTTCGTAATTAATACAGCAATGGCTTGAGTGCGACACTAATTATCCTTTATTTACGACTAGCCTTTGAGCCAGGCGATGCTCGTGAGGTTAGCCGAAAGTGTGCCATATTGCCCTGTTCTCCTTTTAAGTAATCCAAAGCTGAGTTATTGCCATTTGTAATCTGGGTTTAAGAGATTGCAAAATGTTCTTAGAGAGTAATTTTAGTGGGTGGTCGCTTCCGGATGAGGCAACCGGTGCCATTTGTACTTAGAGGTAGATTGAGGTGGTTTCGTGGGATACCTACGTAGCATTTATTTGAAATTTTAATCATGTGGTTCATGTTTGTTAGAGAAAACCTACATGAAGAAATAATTTTACTTTGCTAGGTCGTAAAACTCAATCCCCCTTACTAATAAACGTTGTATAGCGTCTGTATAGTTACACAACGCTTTGTCTTCTTTCGAAGTCAAATTACTGACGACTGAAAGAGAGAAATCGGTGTGTAACTAACTATTCATGATATAATACGTTTATTAGTAGGTAAGGGGGAATTACTTTATTGTACACATTGTGGTCTAATATATCTTTCTATTTTTTTAATTATTTAGTCTATTAAAAATTTTCCAAATCTGAGTTTGAGTTTTCAAAGTCGTTAGATTTAGGGCAAGCCTACAATTTCTTCATCAGTTGTGCATATTTAAGTCAGTATGGCTTAAACCGTTCACGATCATACCAAAGTCAAAGACCCTGAAGATCACATTATTTTTGGTCCATTCTCGAAATCTGAAAGTGGACTCCTGACCACGGGACTTTCAAATACATTTTCGGTGTTCTATCACCACGCCGCACCTACTCACCAATCTACATTTTGCCCTGTATATGCTTGCTCAAAACCCTCTGGGCTTTCCTACCATAACGTTCAATTCGTAAAGCAAGTGTAAAAAGTAGATTTCGATACTCCTGTTTGTTTACCAAAAAAACATGAAAGAAAATACACACTATAGATATTACTGCCAAGAAAGTGTCATCATCACACTCAATTCAATTCATAGTTTCTATGCTATTTGAATAAAAATAGGGCATACATAATCTCAACACGTATTCATGTGCCGCGGCTTAAATGTCTGAGCAAGGGTGCGTCTACATTTGGCAAATGTGTACATTGTCTTTATTAGTATGGGTTTCTGTTATTCTTATGCTGAGTAGGGAACGGAAATGGAAATGTAGGTAAGGTTTCTTGTTTCTCTTTCTATTGTTAGTATTATGGGCTGTCGTAATCTAAAAAAAAATCTCTAAGGCCTAACTTTCTTTATTCTTCATTGCACTCATTTTTTTCTAGGTGTTCGTTGGCTGCATAAAGAAATTCTTAAGATGATTGGTACGCATGTTTTAGCTACATCTAGGGGGCAATCCCCGTAATTTTAAGAACGTTCACAGTCTGATCTCAGTCTCAATCTGTCAAAAATTCTCCTAAAATTCATACATTTTTGAAAAGTTTTTGACATTTATTATCGTTGAGATGAGATTGCGACTAGACTTTGAACGTTTTTAATTACGGGAATTGGACTTCTGCATCCAAGTCTATGTTGGCATGGCAACCAAAAGACATTCACGCAGAAAAAAAGTTTAATAGAGCAAAACCTGCGACGAAACAAAATTTGTTCGCCCCTCCGCTATAAACTCCACAGATTTGCCAGTCATGTTCTTGTCTTACAAATACCATCCTAATAACACAAATCTGGTTGCGGTCTTACCCTGTTTTACGGTGGCTACTCCCAAGGACCTCCCTTTGCGACATCTGCACAGATTCTATGTAGCGACTACTTCAAACCCCTTCTGCATATTTCATTGCAAGTGTCCCAGCGCGGGGACATGTCGCCACGCGCACTGCCCGTTTATATTTTGTCCTCATATTCAAACTGAATTTATGACGCATTTAGAGATTTTTTCCAACACTTACACTGAGAAATGGCCGACCGTTTCTTGAAATATGCGATGTTCGTGAATGTTATATTTTCGCGTACCTACTATAGCCTTGTTGAAGTTTGTGAGTGACGCTGAGATTGGAATCTCAATGGAGCAAAGTGGCGTGGGCCGCTAGTAGTCGAATAAATAACTCTAAGATATGTGGATATTTTGGGGGTTACTTTTTTTCGCCTACAATTATTGGTGTTTGGGCTCCGATGAATATATTTGAAAGTTAGAATACTAATATGGCCTAATTATTTTATTGGTGATTTTCATGGCTGCTCTGATTCGCTGCTATATTCACGGTTTTGTAAAAAGTAGTCATAATCAGCCTATAATTTTCCCATTGCTGGGACACAGGCCTCCTGTGAGAGGGAGTGGACCGAAATCCATTACGCGGGCTCAATGCGGGGTGGTAGATGTCACATATCTTTGATTGTTAGGTTCTAGGACTTGCCGGTTTCCTCACGATGTTTACCTTAACCGTTTTTGAGAGCAGTTATGAAATAATTTACAGAAAGTAAAGCGCTGTTACCACTGGGCTATTACTGCTAAAAAGTAGTCGATTTACCAAATTGCTGCTCTCCTAATGACTAAATTGCGTTTTCGATTTTCAAATCTTTTCAACCCAATTTAGCGTTGTCAAATTACCCAAAACCAGTGTAACTCCACTTCTATCTTTATCCGATTGGATCTTCAAAACATTTAACCAAAAAACAACCCATAACGCGAACAATCTGGCCTTAAGTATCATTAAAAATGGGATTAATTTTTAACCTCATCGGTATTCAGCTCGAGGTGTTTTACTAAACAGGCTCCTGCATTGATAAACAGAATCGACCGCACTAATTGCCAATTACGGTAACATGAATGAAGGTACCATTTGGTCCCCAGTAAGGGTGGAATACCGACAATCAAAGGGCTCGGATTGTTTAAGAAATGGTTCAGTAGACTGGGTATGTTTACTTTTAATTAGAGGAAAATCTACTGGAAATCAGGTCAGTAAGGTTTCTTTGAGAGCAATCAACACAACCTAATCAAGATTAATTGTAATGAATCTTAATTAGGTTGGATTTAAGAGATTTTGAATACTTCATAAAAGAAAATTGGGATACTAAGTAGATAAGTATTTTTTTGCTGTGTATAAAATGTATAAGGAAAATTACTTTGAAAAGCTTAAGTGCATAAAGAAAACGTTTCCGTAAAAACATTCGAATTCTATTAACTTACCGAAATGCGGAAACAATTGAGAGAAAATCGGATACGAAAGCGCGAACCTACGCGGCTTAACACGATATAAGATTTTTATCCTTATGCTTTTCTTGAAGCCGACACTAAACCCATTACGGGACAAAGGAGTTCCGTATAAAAGATAAGACGTAAGTTGGAAGGATCGTCATCTGCGACTAATGATAATAGCTCACATAATTCCGGACAAAGGTTCGGACGTGCCGAAAACAGACTGAGAGAACGAAGATATCGCATCAATTTGACGATAAGAAATTATTCATTGGGGTGTGTTTGTGATCGTTAGTGTTGCGTTAAGTTTGAAGCGGTGAGTGTGGGTGTGTGTTGTACAGACGCCAGCACATCAACCTACCCGAAACTATCAGATTTTCCCAATCAACTTTGAACCTTATACTTTAGTGATAAAGTTGAAAATCTATTAAAGAAATTTGACAGATTGTAGTAGGTTGATGTGCTGGCGTCTGTACATGAAATTAAATCTTGTTGAATTTCGACAGTGGAATAATAATTTATACTGTCTCACTGCTGGACAAAGGTCACCGCCATTCATCTTCGCCTGCTGCTAGGTACGAGTATATATTCTTGTTGGTTTTTTTTTTCTTATAAGCTAATATTTTAATCTACGAATACATCGTTAAATCACCATGCGCAAATAATTATTGATACTCGACGTCAATTTTAGCTATTTGTACGACCAAAGTATATTTATAGTTGTTGGTAGTGGTTTGTGGTAGTGTGTGACAATCTTTGCCCATCTCTCCGGGTGCATTCGTGTTACGTGTCCGGCCCATTCATATGTACCTATATTTTATTACTAAGTTTTTATTCGTATGGAAGCAAAGTACTCATAATTTCAACGATATTATTTTACTGCTCTTTTTCTAAAATGTATGCATAATAATACTAGAAATAAATTCATTTTATCTCTTCCGCACAAACCTTGGGAAGCCATTTATAAATACTGTTCTGTTTGAATAGTAGAAAATGGAAGACTATTCAACTTCCTCGTTCCGATTATTGAATAGAAACCGAACACAATGGAACGATAGCCGTACTTCAAGATGTCTTTAATTGAACACTTGAAATTTATACAAAAAGATCTTGTTACTGGAATTTTTTCATTCCATTCGAGTAGTCACAGGTTACCTACTACTTTTATTTTTGTGCTAGCCGAGGGAGTGGGGTAAATCCACCACGCGGGCCCAGTGCGGGTTGGTAGATGTCACATGTGTTCGAATTTTAGGTTCTAGGACATGCCGGTTTCCTCACGATGTTTTCCTTCACCGTTTTGAGAGCAGTGGTGATGAAATAATTTACACAAAGTAAAGCACCTGCCTGGATTCAAACCTACGACCTATACTTAACTCGTAAGTCGCGTACGTTACCACATTTACCTTGCCCATATCCCAATTTATTTATTTCTTTATGTAGGTGCCCGAAATAAGTATTATGACTTGATGTGCTAAGTTTTATTCCAAACCGTTCAGCCATTTATGCGTGAATTATTTATGAAATCGCCATCAACATACCCTCGTTCATGTTACACACACACCATCACACATTACAATAGGTTCGTTTTCACTTTTTTTAAGATATGTCTATTGGAAGACGAAAATTTTTTTATGAAAAAATTGTACGCCATATCATTTTTATACCAGGTTTTTTTTTTAATATAGAACTTATGGATAACATTATCATGTACAAAACCCCATTATTTCACCGTAACACCATCACTGCTCAGGGCCTCATGGGAGATCTACAGTTTGGTCAAGATATATAGTTTGCTCAAGATACGAGCCGTATTCACGCAATATAGATATCGTTCCCTAGGGTCAAATGATGGTCCAATGCTATAAGCATTCGGAGGCCGTACTTCAGAGAATACCTACATCATGTTGTATTGACTGAGCAGCAGATTTTGGTTTACATAACCCCAGAGTAAATATTATTTGTCAAAATACAGCCTTACCTACCCATTCTGTTATTATTTTTATTAAAACCCTCAGCGCCAGACCCTAAGTGGCCGGTCTTTCAAGTTTTGACTAATTTGTTTTTTTTTGTACCGTTTCCCAGATCATTTATACTACCCAAAAAAATGCGTCAGGCCAGGGCTTTCATTCTTGCGTAATAAATGTAAGGAAAACGTGTTCCTAAAGGATACACAGATCATTTACTAAGTAGAAAGATGTGTATACTTTTGGATACACAATGTTCCAGACACTGTGTGACAAAAAGACACACATGGCACCGAAGGTGTTAAAAGCCTTTGTTATCCCACTGCAGGGCAAAGGCCTCCCTAATCTCTTTCCACTTCTCTCTATTTAAAGATGCTAAGGACCAGTTCTTGTTGAAGTAGTCCAGTTCATCACGCCATCTCCGTCTGGGCCTGCCGCGATGTCGCTTGCCATTAAAAGGAATCCATTGGGTCGTAATTTTGGCCTATTAGTCATCTAACATGAGGCAGATGTGTCTAGCCCAATTCCAATTTTAGTGTGGCAGCTTTCCACGTGACATCAGTTGTTTTTTTGATGGAAAAGATGTTCGTATTCCTAGCCCGGTTTGTTAGTTTGATACCCAGAATCCGTTCCATAGTCCTCTGGTAAACCTCGACCGTGGACCTCTGTCGATTTGTCAAAGACCATGTTTGACCACCCATTCTATTATTTATGTTCATTGTTTTTTATGGTTTTAGCTATAGTAAACTAAGATACTGAGTTCTATTTTCGCTTTAGTTACACTATTTGAAATTGCGTCCAAGAAGGCGTTTAACATACAAAAAGTTTTAAGCTTCACGATCTTACTCTAACGATTAGGTATATTTATGTAACTTATCGTATCTACATACAATTATAAACTACGCAACCAAGCCGCAGCGTTGCGTCGCAACCAAGCCGTTGGCGTTTCAGTACCAAACTACCTAAGTATATGAAAATATTTACAAAGCCAATTATTCCTACACACAATGCTCATAGCAATCGTTAACCGAACAGAACTCGACGTCATTTATTTTCTTTACCATTTTTATTCCTGACTTAATATACCTACCTTTTTTTATGAGCAAAAGGGTTGAATGTCCTTGAATCTAGCTTTGTGGCCGATCCTTTGATGTTTTATACGGCTATAAACATTTGTATCCCTCTTTATCTGATTCTTATGCAGATGTAATGAATCGTGGTGGAGGTATTCGAATGAGTTTGGTTCGATTTGTTTGTTGAAAGTAACTTTGTCTGTGGCTTCACTCGCATGAAAATGTTTATAATTTTCCGCCGTGAAATTATCTACATACACCTCCCTTGCCCAATTTCATAATAGTAAGGATAATATTTTAACCTTAAAAAGTATGTAGATATCGGCTAAAGATTAGAAACCATGATATTAATATATAATATTTATTAGCAACTACTGACCCCAGGCCCGCCCCTGTTTCGTACAATTTTTACGACTTGACAAAAACATCGAGGCTTCACTATTATATGTAAGTTAAATATTAATGACACACATTCTCAAAATTATCGTGAAGAACGCATTAAAATCCGCTGCGTAGTTTAGAAGAACAACACACAGACAGACACGTTAAGCTACTACTTAGTCGCTTTTCGTGTCTGTCTGTGTGTTATTTTACCTCTTAGCAAGTACCTTAAACATCTAATCTATACTTATAGAATAGCCCCCTTATTCATAATCCTATTTTATCTCTATTTTAGCTAAAATAGGTTTATAGAACGTTTGTCTTTATCTGTCACGTTGACATTTCTGTGTGTAAGAAAGAGACAAACCCCATTTTAACTAAAATAGGTTTGATAAGTTTTATGAATAAGGGGCTAAATGTTTAAGGTACTTGCTAAGAGGTAAAAATAAATGGATGCAATTTAGGGTAACAACCTTATAAAATCACAACAATAAGAATCAAGTTCAACTTTGCCAAGTCTATGCTCAGTTTTCTTCAAATTCTCATAGTCTTGTCCATGAACTTTATAACAATGTAGTTAAGAACTAGTATTACATTCTATAGCAAATTTTACCAACTAAATTTAACTTTGCCCTTATGATATACCTACATATTTTTAGCACAATATTGCTATGACGTAGCTAGGTATAGGCCGACCGCTTAACTGAGACGTTGCCTGAGGTAGCTGCGCGGTGCGGGAGGTATGATAGTTGTCACAAGTTTATGAATCACTGAGCTTTTGCATCAAGTTACCACACCCCTCCCGCACCTCGCTGCTACTTCAAGCAACATCTCAGTTAAGCGGTCGGCCTATAGGTACTAGAAGCTTTCATTTCTAGACAATAAATTGTTTGTAGGGTGGTCTTTCATTTAAATTCAATAATTGTTTGCTTCCACATAACTTATAAACCTTTTCAAAAATATGCCTATAAATAGAGCTATTCTCATATACCTATATATGTCATAATATAGTGCTCTGAATACGGCCCGAGCCGCCGACCCAAATGAAAAGGTTAAATATTATTTTGTTGTGCCCGAAAACCCCTTCAATGTTCAAGTTGCCCACTCCAGGAGATAAAAAAGCAAGTCCCTTGGGCCACTTACGTCACCCCTGAATTTTGGCGGAGACGGACGGTAAGCAATAAAGCTGAATGTTATCTCACTAATTTTTTCCCCTGCCTCCAAACCCGCCATTCGTTCGCTATAGCCGAAATCTCTCGAGCTCAACGATTATGGCGCAGGTTAACGAAAATTCGTAGACGAAAATCTTAAATTCGCAACGTCACATTCTCGTCAATCGAACGCGATGAGAGAGAGAAACGGTTTCGATAGCTGATTGGATATAACCCTAACAGAAGCGGTTAGGTCTTTAAATTTTATAGATTTAAGGCCCCTCGCCTACGGCGACTTTTTGTAGCGATGCAGTAGCGATGCTGTCGCGCGTCCGCATCGATACAATCGCGAAGCGGTCGCTAGCTGTGTGCTCTCGCCCACGGGCCCAGATTCAGTCGCGATGCAAACGCGATGCTGTCGCGCTTCTGTCGCGATTAAAACGCGATTCAGTAACGGCACAAAAATACCTGCGATCGCTACAGTTGCAAGATGGATTCCGTTGGACGTAGGACGGTTCTGAATTGCCATAATAAATGTTTCAGTGTCGAACAGAAATGAACTAAATGTTTCATTTTGCGCATGTGACGAACAACAGCACTCTCGACCTGTCTGTGTTGCACTGATGCTCGGTTCTCCACCCGACATAGTCGCGCGTTTGCATCGATACAGTCGCGATGCTGTAGCGCGTTGCAAATGCGACTAACACGCGTTAGTAGCGATATTGCTGCGCGTTTACGAAGCGCGCGACAGCATCGCTACAAAAAGTCGCCGTGGGCGAGGGGCCTAAAACATTTTTAGTTCTATAGTTCGGACTGTATCGATATGGTAGCCAATTTTATTTTATTAGCATTCCAAGTGCGGGTACTTGTGAAAGTTAATCAAGAGGGAACGTGTTTCGTGCAATTTGTAGGGCTATTCGACCCTTCATAACAGTCAACAGGGTCCTTAATGGCGCTTTCGTTAAAAAACGAGCTCGGACTAACTAAATATTTGACTCAAATATGCGACGGCTGACGTTCGAACTAATTGGTACCAAGTTTTTTTAGTAATCAATGTATAAGTTGCTATGTCACTTAAATGGTGATGAAAGTTTTATCGATCCGATATTGTGTGTAGTTTCTTTTTAGAATAAATGTTCGTACTTATTTGTTCGCCGTAGCAAACACCATTATCATGGCAAGCTGAGAAATAGTTTACCACAACCTTTACCAACCTAAAAAAGGAGGCTGGGACGGACTGGATGCGGAAGGCGGAGGAGGTTGTGGCGCAGCCTGGGAGAGGCCTATGTCCAGCAGTGAACTGCAATAAGCTGAGTTGATTGACCACATCCTTATTAAAAGTTCATTTTATTGATTTTATGATTACATTTTTTTATAATTCTTAATTTATTATATGATTTTTTTAAAAGTCGGGAACAAATGTCTTTCATGTATTTTGTGTGGGGTGTTGATAGCCGCGCCATAGTATTTTACTTTTGCAGGTATCTTCGTATCTTTTGTTAAGTTATACCTAAATTGTTCCTAATAAATTTTTATTATTCATTGTTTATTTATCATAACATTGGAAAAATAATTATATATCTTTAGTTTTTCAACATTTAAGTAAATTTTATATGATTGTACGCAATGCATAGTTTCGGAATCTATGTATGTAGGTAAAAAAAAAATATTATTCTTAGTTTCTATGTATAAAATGCTCTTTTATTTTGTAACACTAAAACACATGTCCATACTTAAAATTAAACCACTCAATTTTCAAACCTTATACCGACTCAACTTTGCTTCGAAACTGATCTTATGTTCCAAAACTTGCAAGCTTTACATCTCAAATTCCTTAGTCGAAAAACTTAGAGAACTGTATAGATATAACGAGATACGTAGTACATAAGCTCATATAGCTGAGGGGCAAAGACATATTGAGTCTAATCACCCCCCCCAGTGCGTAAGTGAATTCATTCTCCCGAGTCAGCTGGAAGAAGGCTTTCACTTTACGCCGCTCGATTTTATCTGAAAAGAAATAACTTCATTGATTTGTGAAAGTATTTTGTAAAGGCTTTAGACTTTTTCTTTTGTGTGGGAAGATTTGAACAGGTGGGGCAGAAGATCTAGGTTTATACGGTCATAAAAAGGCATCAATTCTGTAACAATTTATTTTCTTGGATCCAAAAATCTCGAATATAGCAGACTCGACGAGACTAAGTTTTCTGCCGTGTTACGGCCTTAGGTTGGGCTGTTTCATTAGAGTTCGTCGTAACTCAGCCTACCACCGTTCTCTGCTAAAATATACGATTTTCGCAAGAAACACTAGAAGGTATAGCTTGTTGTTTACTTTTCACATCCAGTTTACTCCTCTGCTCCCATCAAGCCTATGCCTGCTCTTCGTCAGTATTACACAAGACCACCGGGATCGTCCACGAGTTTTTCAATGGCGGTCCGTACCTATACGAAACAACCAATCATAAGCTAGATCATAACGCGTTTGTTAGTCGCGTTGTATACGGATCGCCACTGAAATACTATAAGTGCTGTGACATTCTGGCTACTCATTTGTTATTTAAGTTTGTAACACGTTACTTTTGAGTAGCGTTGTGGCCGATGGGCCTAAGTAATATCCAATTGCAATTTTTGAGATACGGCTAAAAGTATCTTTGCTTTCACTTACATCTACTGCACGTCAGACGATCAAAAAGTAAAAGACATTGCGGCAGGGGTAGCTCACCGTCCGATCAGGGCCAGACCCGTGCCGGACGGCGCGTACGTGTTCCACGCGCGCCTCAAGGAGATGTCAGCAAAAAGGAAGGGGCCTGTTAGGGCCGAAGCCTGCCGGGGGTGCGGGATTGTCCGAAAGGGTTACCTACCCCGGAACATAAAGGGCTAAGGACACGGATGGGTTTTAGTCAGTAAGAGTATGACACTCCCTCCCGCTCCACCCAGAGCGGGAGGGGTCATTTGATGATTTCCCATTCATAAAAAAAGGCCGAGACGGAGATGGCGGGATGAGCTGGACTCCTTTAATAAAGATTGGTCCTTGGCAGCTCAGGACAAAATGAGATAGAAAGAGAGTAAGGAGGCATTAGCCCAGTAGTAGGTAATAGCTAATAAAAAATTATTTTACTTACCCAAAGGAAAAGAATTTACAGCATCGTGCAGACAAGTTCGGATAGCAGCCACCTGTGTGGATGTCACCCTGGAATAGTAGCAAGGAACCACCACCAGTCCAGTGAACTTCATACCGCGACCAAACAGGTATATTATCGTCGATTTACCGAACTGCAACCAATCAATTTGAACTTACTATACTACGAGATTTTAGCTAGAGTTTTTGTTCTTTTGCTGTTTTTGTTTTCTTTTATTAGTTTGTTATTATTATTATTTTTTATTTGTAGCGTGAATGCTGTGTTTTTTTTTCTTCTCTTTTGTTGTGAATGCTGTGCATGTCTGTGTTCTCTGTTATTTGTAAATGTTTGTGTTGTTGATGTGCCTTAATAATAAATAACAATAACTTAATGTGCAATTGTGCATACACACGAGTGACACGCGTCGACGATAGAGGCAACGTGTGTCGACGGCAACTGTCGATGTGTCCGGCGGCTGCCGTCAACAACGTGTCGCTCGTGTATTTGAGTACGGTGAATCAATATGCGTTGACGACTGTCGCCGACACTCGTCGACGGTTGCAGTTCCCTCCTTCGTCGACTCGTGTCGCTAGTGTGTATGCAGACTACGTCTCTGATTCTATAATTTGAACAAACCAACGAGGCAGGCCAATAATCATAATCATATTGTGGTACCGTATACCTAATCACAGAGTATGAGATGTATTATTTGCCACCACGTGATACCCACAAACTAGATCGGCAACAGCATACAAAAACAACGTAGTATACCTACAGTATCATTATTAGCAGAGTTGCCAAGCCTTCTGCTGACCCAGATAGTGTTATAAGGTCACACGCCTACACCGCTATCTCTTTTATTTTGAAGTGATGATTGAATACAACTCCCGTGAGGTATCCTCACAGGAGTTGTATTTAACCTGAAAACCGCTAGTCGGTAATCCCTTAGCGGATTTGCGAGCAAATATTCACGTTCAAACATTTCACTTTGTGGATAGTTATACATATATTATCCATCTGTAAAGTCAGTTGTTCTTGTTTAAGTTAGTGTAAGTGCGTGGTATACATAATTGTTCCGGTCTAATCTTTCAAAATTGGGATTTAATTTTTAACTAGGTTTCTCCACGCTGATGTCGAAAAATATCCCACGGGAACGTACTACCGGGATTAAACGTATCCTATGTGTTAATCCAGGTTATAAACTATCTGTGTGCCAAATTTCATACAAATCCTTTCAGCCGTTTTTGCGCCAATCCGGAACATACATCCACACACACAGACAAACGAACAAAAATTCTTCGCTACTATGTATTTTATTATATGAATATACAGGGTGAATTTTCCAAGTGGGCGTGGATGGCCAAATTCTAAACTATGAGGAATAGCGAAAAGTACTCAAAGGAGTCGCGGGCTCGATTTTGATGAAAACTAAAACTGCATCATTGGATTTTTGAAAAATCAATATTTCAAGCCAGGAATCGAACCTGTTGATTTTGAAAAAAAAAAAACACACTGTATTATTACACCATTCGATAGTGTCTCTAATAAGGATCAACTTCTGGGAAGTAATAACATACGGCAAACTTAAGGAAAGTATTGAATTTTAATAAACTTCTTCTTATTTTAAAGTATTCATACCTACATTACGTACCTTGTTCGAAATGATGCTCAATATTTTTATTAACACACCCGCAGCGCAGTCACCTTCACAAAATTATGTTCTGAATTCAAATTTCTATTACGATCTTTGCAAAATATTCTAACGGAATCAGTAATATTGTAATGCTGAATACAGTACAATCCTTGAGACGTCGAATCCAGCTATGTATTGAAAACAGTGGTCATCATTTTGAACAATTAATCAGTTAAGGTTTAGTAGGTAGGTAACATAACCCGGGCTCAGCTAAATAATAACAGCCGCACAGGTCAATCCATCAGGTGAAGCTACGCTTGCCGCGGTTAGTCTGTGGATGGGTGACCATCTTTACATACCACGACCCCTCCATGCCTTGGAAAGCACGTTAAGCCGTTGATCCCGGCTGTCATTCCTGGATCTTTGATAGTCGTTACGGGTAGTCAGAAGCTCGAAGGTCTGACAACCAGTCTTACCAAGGGGAAGGGGTATCGTATTACCCCGTAACTGGGTTGTGGAGGTCAGATGGGCAGTCCCTCCATGTAAAATACTGGTATTCAGCTGCATCCGGTTAGACTGGAAGCCGACCCCAACATAGTGGGAAAAAGGCTACTAGGCAGATGATGATGAGGTAGGTAACATAATGAAAATAAAAAAAGTATTTTGTTAAAAATGAGCTTTTTTCTTTAGTTTGCCGTACGTCATTACTTCCCAGAATTCGATCCTTATTAGCGACACTATCGAATGGCGTAATAATACAGTGTGTGTGTGTTTTTTTTTAAATCAACAGGTTCGATTCCTGGCTAGAAATATTGATTTTTCAAAAATCCAATGATGCAGTTTTAGTTTTCATCAAAATCGAGCCCGCGACTCCTTTGAGTATTTTTCGCTAGTCCTCATAGTTTCGGATTTGGCCATCCACGCCCACTTGAAAAATTCACCCGGTATATACTCGTAGCTTACATCTTTAACTTTGGGTAGGATGGTTTTTAATCATTAGAGTTTTGTAATCGTACTTACGGTATTGCTGACTGTGACAGTTTGTATCACTGTGACCATCATTTTCAAAAGCATTGTCGTTGCTAAACCCGCAGTCAATAGTATTACCATCATCTGTAAAGCACCAACGTATAACTTTATGGGCAAATGTTAACCGATTAAATTTTGAATGTACAGAATTATTGAGAGACATAATAACAAACACATAATATAAAATCTTGCTTGCCATGTGTGTATGTATATTCATATTTTTAATACTATAAAATAATGATCTTGATATTGTGAAAAATGACATCGCACCCATAACATTATGGACACATTTATAGTGTTTAATTTTTTTAATATACCTACATAATAATTGAAAGATAACAACAAAAACTTTATAACATATTGCTGGCTATGTGTATTCATGTTTTGGACATTATAATCTGAATGATTAGTAGATTTATACAAACTGAAATGGTGCTCCACTCATGCAATGTAAATATGTTTAAAAACCCTAGAACATTCTAAAAGGTGCATTTCAAACTTCAATTCGCAAATAATTTCTTCGTAAAACTTACCGGCAAAGCCATAATAGAATTGAGTTGTTCGGCACACTTGTGAAGCAAATCGTAGACCCGGTGCAAAGAACTAATATCAAGCTGCGCATTGTTCGCCAGCGCTTCAACTTTATCCAACTTCCTTCTATAAATGTTCGTTCTGTTCTCCGCAGAAAACACCTTCAAAACATGGGCTTTAATTATCCGAAGTCTGGTGTAAATAGTTCGTAGAAGAACAAAGAATAAGATCTGTTCACAGTCGTGTGCTAACATCATGATATAAAAGCAGTAAACAGTTCTGTCGATGAAGTAAGTGAGAAAGAAATAGCAGCCGATGTATTCACACAAGCTGTAGATGAAACATCCAGAGAGCCAGAAGATACTCGTATAGCCAGAATCGATGACGTTCAAGTCTTTACTGATGTTCAACAACTCATCAAACTTGTCCAGATCACGAAACAGGTTGATCAACTTATTTTTGCTGGCGAACAAAGTAATTGTTATAAGCAAAAGATACTCAATGCAACACGTATACTTGAAGACGAAGTAAGTTGCAGACAAATCATCAGCATTGTACATAATGTACCAGATCAAAATCGGCATAAAAATCGTGTGGACGTAACTCAGGAGTAGAATAAAATTGTTGGGTTTCAGGAGGTATATTCTGTTGATAGCGAACACTAGTGCGGCACATGTTTGGTATTTTATTGCCTGTATAGATGAAACAGTTTTTTTCGGAACAAAATTATTTCGTTTAGGCGGTTGGAAGTTGACGGGAGTAACTTTTGAATTTCTGTTTGCACTTATTCTAGAATTTGGTAACACGTTAAACAACATGATTTAACCGGAATCAAATGGCCAGTGTCATCACTTCCAAAAGAACAATACTTATTTGTTATTATCCTAAACTGTCTTAATGGAATTAAACATCGATAAAATCTTTAATCCACATTGATTGATGTCCAACTAATTACGAAATACTTCAACAATTTGTAAAATACTTTCCAAATTGTTCGGACGGCTGAATAATTCATTAGCTAACGTTTTATCAAAATTGTTTTAATTAAAGCAATTTCATCAAACGTACCAGTAGCACCGCTTCTATTATTTGGATTCCAATCTTGAGCTAATAAGCATAATTGGACCAATTAAATTATTCTTTTTTGTTTTAGCTAAAATATTTTTAGCTTTAAAGATCATGATGTGGTTATGTATCAGGGTTCTATTGGTAAAACAAGATCTTTATAGTTTCCGGTGGGTAGTGGAAATTAAAACCAGTTATTGAAAAATCTTGCCTACTATTGAACTTATCTTCAGAACTTCGATTAAATATAAGTAAGTATATAATACGACACATGATGGGCAATAACTGAACATGTTTTTTAAATGATGTCAAAACTCAAGGATCGCTTATTAACATCCCGATGTTTGTGGATAATAATATTAATAGTATTGCTTTCATTATTCGAAATAGATGTGCATCCCTGATGACGTGGCAGCACCAACACTATTCTCAGTGTGTTCGCAGATCGATGGGGTTCCCTGATGTTGCGGAGATGGACATAATATAATCCTATATCTGTGTCTGTAACCTAACTACTAACATTAGAAGTTAAGTATAATTGGTACTAAGGACTCTGTGTGACTCCGTCTAAAACAAAAGTTTTCTATTGTATTCTATAACTACGTGTTTTGGATTTTAACTCTCAAAATTAATAATTAATACCGCCTATGATACAGGTTTATCCTAGTACAGGCATCTAACATTATTACACCTTTGTAAATAATTTCTAAGACTTTTGTAATATTTTACCAATTTTAATAGTGAATAAAAACATTATTATTATTATTTTATTGTTTTTCACAGATTCCGAAACATTTTAATCATAAATGATTTAATAAAAACTGTTCAGAGTCTTGCTTGAACTTAATCGCATTAGCGGCACTAACGTTTTTGGTCGACGATTTTCAAACAAAAAACTTCTGATTTATTTTCAAAGCATAGTCTTGATTTATGACTCTATTTTGTTGAATAGAAAAATATAATATAATAGTGGCCTAGGGGACATGTTTGACGTAATCAGAGGCTATTAGAGGCATCTATCATCTGAGTGAACGCATGACATTCTAACGTTACCATTAAATACGTGGGACATTTTTATCTCCAGACTTTTAGCTGGGTAAATATTTTACTTTATGCAATGTAGATATTTTTACAGAGTGGTTCTTTGATACAGTACATGAATATGGTAATGTCAATTACTATCGATATACACACACACTTTATAAAGAGCCGAATTAAAAAAAAAGTGACCTTTATAATAACATCATGTTTTTATAAAATATCTTGACAAAGAGAAAATATTGCAACGAAGGTCCGTAAAGCGGGTTGCGGTAGAAGTTGACTAGTAGAAATCGTCACTTCATCATCACCATCATCATCATTACAGCCAAAAGATGTCCACTGCTGGACATAGGCCTCCTCTAAGCACATCTACTTCGACCGGTTCTGTGCTTCTCGCATCCAACAGGTTCCTGAAACCTTCACAAGGTCGTCGGTCCACCTTGTGGGAGGCCTTCCAACGCTAAGTCTTTTGGTACGCAGGCGCCACTCCAGAACCTTTTGGCCCTATCGGCCATCTATTCTGCGATTCTTCGGGCAAGTCACGTAAGGAATTAAAAAGCGTTATGGCCCCATGTGACTTTCTCTCTCTACCTCTATCTCTTTCTATTATAAACGAGTATGTGCGGGCTAGTATTGCGTGAAGAACTTCGTTCCAGACGGGTGTCCCCCGACGGCACAGGTTTTTTTTTTAAGTTTTAATTTGTGTTTCTTACTATTAAATGCTTAATATTAAGCCGCGAAATAGTAATCGTAGAGCAGGTCGTCATTATAGTCTAGCTAGTCTATTCAAACTTTTGTTTCAAATTAATATTTTTTCAAGTAAGCAAATATCAACTTTATTTTAATGGTAATTAAGTTGATTTCAGAGTGACTAGCACTACTGAAAAAGTTACAAAATGACTAGCACTATTGAAAAAGTTATAAAAATATTTGAAGTTGTCGCGTAAACTGAAAGGATTAAATGTAATTTTTCCATAAACTCATATTTGTTTACATTTTTGACAAATAAATCGCGAATGCAGATTAGGTGGAACGACGATAGAGGCACGATTCAAAATCAAAATATTTTATTTCACATAAACCTACATGACCGGCACTTATGAAACGTCAGAAGCTAGGTGCACGGTTCCAATAGGTCGTTTTTAGGGTTCCGTAGCCAAATGGCAAAAAACGGAACTCTTATGGATTCGTCATGTCTGTCTGTCTGTCTGTCTGTCTGTCCGTCCGTCCGTATGTCACAGCCACTTTTTTCCGAAACTATAAGAACTATACTGTTGAAACTTGGTAAGTAGATGTATTCTGTGAACCGCAGTAAGATTTTCACACAAAAATAGAAAAAAAACAATAAATTTTGGGGTTCCCCATACTTACAACTGAAACTCCAAAAATTTTTTTTCATCAAACCTGTACGTGTGGGGTATCTATGGATAGGTCTTCAAAAATGATATTGAGGTTTCTAATATCATTTTTTTCTGAACTGAATGGTTTGCGCGAGAGACACTTCCAAAGTGGTAAAATGTGTGTCCCCCCCCCCCCTCTAACTTCTAAAATAAGAGAATGATAAAATTAAAAAAAATATATATAATGTACACTACCATGTACACTTCCACCGAAAATTGGTTTGAACGAGATCTAGTAAGTAGTTTTTTTTTAATACGTCATAAATCGAAAACCGCAATTTACCTTTCACAAAGTTACAACGAACTACAAGAACTTTTATATTATGTTACTTGCTGCTACGGAACCCTTCATGGGCGAGTCCGACTCGCACTTGGCCGCTTTTTAGGGTTCCGTAGCCAAATGGCAAAAAACGGAACCCTTATGGATTCGTCATGTCTGTCTGTCTGTCTGTCTGTCTGCCTGTCTGTCCGTCCGTCCTTATGTCACAGCCACTTTTTTCCGAAACTATAAGAACTATACTGTTGAAACTTGGTAAGTAGATGTATTCTGTGAACCGCAGTAAGATTTTCACACAAAAATAGAAAAAAAACAATAAATTTTGGGGTTCCCCATACTTACAACTGAAACTCCAAAAATTTTTTTTCATCAAACCTGTACGTGTGGGGTATCTATGGATAGGTCTTCAAAAATGATATTGAGGTTTCTAATATCATTTTTTTCTGAACTGAATAGTTTGCGCGAGAGACACTTCCAAAATGGTAAAATGTGTGTCCCCCCCTCTAACTTCTAAAATAAGAGAATAATAAAATTAAAAAAATATGTATAATGTACATTACCATGTAAACTTCCACCGAAAATTGGTTTGAACGAGATCTAGTAAGTAGTTTTTTTTTAATACGTCATAAATTTAAAAAAAATTTAAAATTTACCTTTCACAAAGTTACAACGAACTACAAGAACTTTTATATTATGTTACTTGCTGCTACGGAACCCTTCATGGGCGAGTCCGACTCGCACTTGGCCGGTTTTTTATGAATGTTGTGTGCTGTTGTTGATTATGTGTGGTTGTTGTGTGGTTTGTGTTATTTGTTATGTATGATTGGCGAGGTCTATGTTCAGCACAGAATGATTCCTCACTTCGAAACCACGTCAATTTCTTAGCTAATCACGCCAAATTCGCGTTCATTTCGCGCGGTTTCGTTCATTGTGACAGAGAGAATATTAGCTCAAGAATTCTAAAGACTGACGATGTTATTTTTTTTAAATAAAACACTAAAAGCCTTACCTTGCCTACCTTACCTAGATAAATGGCCTGCTCAACCAAATTCACAGCTCATCTATCCACAGCATATTCCTAACAAAAAAATCAAATTCTTAACAAGGGAATAAAATATGGCCTTATATTCTTCACACGCAAATAGGCAATGATTGATGATGAAGTTATTTACAAAGGGAGCATCAGTTCATAAGTAACCTTGACACCTGTGACGTCATAGGGGAAAAGATTGATTGCCCGAAAGCCAACAAAGCTCTTAAAGAGGTTATATGTTAGTGGGCTTTATTGGGCCCATGTTGGGCCAGGGATTATGGCCGACTTGGTGAAGGGACAGAACTATCTCACGACTTGTTCTTAAAGCCTACAATATGTTAAGTCGTTAGGATGTCGGAAATGTAGGTGGCCAATAAGGTTTCATTCGGGTTTGGGATGGGCTGATTATTTATTTTTCTGGTCTGAGGTAATTTCTTCTATGTAATTGTTGTGGAGATTTTCAAGTCTGTTGGATTAGTTGAGCCTTTGGTCGGGTAACAGAGTTAGGTAAGTATCTTGTTATTAGTTTGTTTGAAACAATAATTTTGACAATAAAGTGTTTACGGACATCAATATAATGGAAGATGTAACTCCAACCTGGTAAAGTGGGGCTACCTCGATGGAACGGCTGCAGGGTGTGGATATTGAGCTATGTCGCCAACTATACTTCACCTCCTATCCTGCCATCTGTGTCCCAAAACTTGCAGTCAAGGTGACCTCTGCGCTGCTACCGACGACGCCATTTAAGTGGCGAAGTTTTGGGTCAATGAGTTTTGAGAATAGTTTTGCCAGTGACACGAAGAAGAAGAGGAATGTACCTAATGGGAAAACCCCGTGCTAGATGGCGCGTCCCGTGCAGGACGGCGCGCCTCGTGCCGGACGGCGCGTATGTGTTCCACGCGCGCCTAAAAGAGATGTCAGCATAAAGGAAGGGGCCTGTTAGGGCCGAAGCCTGCCGGGGTAGCGGGATTGTCCGAAAGGGTTCCCGCTACCCCGGAACACAAAGGGCTAAGGAAGGAACACGGATGGGTTTTAGTCAGTAAGAGTCTGACACTCCCTTCCGCTCCACCCAGAGTGGGAGGGGCATTTGATGATTTCCCATCCAAAAAAAAAAATGGACATCAAAACGTGCGAAAATAATCCTCTTACGTTTTTTACCCTCTTTTCAAAACATTTTTCACGAAATTTGTAATGAACAGATTGAGCCCATTAGTGGAACCATTTCCTTGTAAGTCATTCCATACAGGAGTACTACAACAAATCTTGTTAAAATGAATATACATTACATAAGAATGAAGAACCTCAACTAACTTCTCCCCGACGCATAAACACAATTTTTGCATTAAACTTGAAAAAGATTTATCTACCGACGCATTCTTGTACAATAATGGTTAGGACGTAGGAAAAAGCGATTCCTTGTCCCGGAAAGTCTTCGTTGGATGAATAATAAGGGATGCTGAATACATTTAAATATGAATGTAGTTTATTCGAAGTATCGACGTATCGACGCTAAATGTTTGACGGACTGACGGATCGGAGTTATTCGATTTATGCGCGGAAATATTTTGCGACGGCCCGTTGGACTTTTAAAGCGCATGCATTTTTTGAGGGAAGTAGGGAATTGCATAAATTTTGATATTTTTTAGAGCAGTGGTGGCCTAGTGGTAACGGCCGCGACTTACGATTTGTAGGTAGTAGGTTCGAACCCAGACAGGCGCTTTACTTTGTGTAAAATTATTTCATCATCACTGCTCTCAAAACGGTGAAGGAAAGCATCGTGAGGAAACCGGCATGTCCTAGAACCAAAAATTTGAAGACATGTGATATCTACCAACCCGCACTGAGCCAGCGTGGTGGATCACGGCCCACTCCGTCTCACAGAGAGGAGGCCTGTGTCCCAGCAGTAGGACCATTATAGGTAGGCTGATTATGAATAATTTTGAGGAGAGTTCAAGGATATGGAAAGTGAGATCTAGCAGTGTCTTGTATGATACAGTTTTTTTTAAAATTAAAATCACATTTTCAATTTTCCTTTTAATTTGATAAAATGTATTATGTATTGTGTAAAATGAATTTGACTTTTCACAAAAATAAATCTCATGGAATTAAAGTAAATCAAAACAGCGATTAAGCTAATAGTCCTGAATCATTATAACCATGATATACTTCACAAAGTATGACAATGCAAAGATTCGTAAAAACCAAATGATTTATTATACAGAAATTCCCTTCCACGAGGAAATTATTATCTTAACGAGCTCTCATTAGCCGTGGTTAGCTTTTGTTTTGCCCGGACTACACTCTCTTTTGATATCTTTTTCTCTTTTATACCTTCGTGTTTTTTATTAATTAAATAATTATGTTATGCTAATCTTAGTTCGTCCTTCTCAAAATAATAGCCATTTGTCCTCTCAATTTAACAGTACGGGCAGAAATTTGCCCCAAAAAAAGTTCCGCTTGAAAAATTACATAGACGTCCAAATTCTATGGAGCAAGGAGACCTCTGCTCCATCTACCACAATTATATCCCACCAGAGCTTTCAAAGGTAATTTAAATAATATTATTTCGGTTTTCCTTATTTAACTTTTTGCCAGGGTGCTGGCAAGTAAGCCGTCCTCATCCGCGCATTATCCTGCATTTCCATTTTAAAACGAAACATGAAGCTGAGATTTAAGTGGGGATTTTATGTAATTCCCTTCAAAAGGTAGCTAAAACACCGTCCCACCACAAAAAACATACTGCGTCTGTAATTAAAAATGGTTTTTCGTAGTAGCGTGGGCCGCGGGAGAGAGGTTTTCCTTGTCGCTAGACAAAGAAAAAACAAAGCTCACTATAACGCACAATACCTTTGGAAGGTGTGGAAAAGCTGCACTATACAATTTCTGAAATTCACCTACCTCTGTAAAACGTTGTTGCGAAAAGAATATTTTCGCTAAGCACGTAAAAGTCGGATAATATTAGCGCACTTCCAACACAGAATAACATAATATAACCGGAGAGATCCGTTTCAGATCGCTTTGTTTACTTGTATATGAGAGGGTAAACATCATGGAAATGTTTCACATTATTAGGTTTAACGACTGGATTGTATTTTTAGTATTCTCCTTTGTTGGGACCTGCTATGTTTGTAACCCTTGTGCATACGGCGCTGGCATGTCGGGGAACAATTAAATTAATTTGCTGTTTTTCTCAGCGGTTGCCATTGTACCTAGGTACTTATTAAGGCTGTTGTATTAGAGTAAGTTATTGGTGGGAGTTTATTAGAGGGTCAATAATCCATACTAATATTATAAATTCGAAAGTAACTCTGTCTGTCTGTCTGTATGTTACCTTTTCACGCCTATACCGCTGAACCGATTTCGTTGAAATTTGGTATATTCCCGATATTCCCACGGGATTGAAACTTACGCGGATGAAACCGCGGAGCGCTGCTAGTTTGAAAATATTTTCTAGCAGTGTAGAGTTCAAAGTTGAAAATTGTTTGTAATCGTGCATGATTTTCTGTAATAGAAAACGCCAGTTTCTAGATTGTGTTATACACACTTTAGCTTTTTATTAAAAACCTCCTTCAGCTCCTTTTTCTACATAAATAATCAGGATTTCAATTGAATTCCATACAAGAAAGAAAGCAAAGGCATTCCCCCTAACACCAAACCTTTTTTTATTAAGCCAAATTTTAATGTACTAGCTTTTTGCCAGGGTTCGATGGCATGTATGTCAAAAATAATCCACAGAAACGTACTACCGGAATAAAACCTATCTTTTGCATCAATCCAGGTTATAAACTATCTTTTTGGTGCAAAATTTAAACCAAATCCGCTTGTATTATACAAACTTTCACATTTATAACGTGATGATGATGACGATGATGAATATGAATAAAATGATATAAAATAACATAATATAAAATACTGTATAACTAACATGTCGCCCACATTTTTTAAACCATACTAACCTTGAGTACCTAGCTACCGATGTCACTTATTGACAAGAGCGCGATATATCAAACGATCCCGGTTTTTATCTAAAGAAAAAAGATATCCAAATAAAAAGGCAGACATTTTCTCAGTAAATTCTGTTTCCAAGATAAACTTGATGAAGGTAATAGACACCGTTTGTCCATTATCATGTATTTATTAGGAGACGCTCTCAACAAATACTTGTAAGTCTATAGTCTTGGTTCTTCTTGGGATTTTGGGTAACTCGACGGCTAAATAAACAGTGGATTTTTGAGAATGATTTTGCTTTTGATAAATAATGGAGGCAACATTGTATATATTTTTGAATGGGTTATGCAAATCGCTTCCTTCGAGGAATCTGCTAAACTCGTTTTAGAAGTTTTCATTTGAAATTTTATCAAGGTCTATCCCAGGTAGGCTGCGCCACGATACCCTTGCCTTTGGCTTTTCGCATCCAGTCTGTCCCAGTCACCTTTTTAAGGTCGTCGGTCCATCTAGCTGGGGGGCGCCCCACACTGCTTGTCGTTACACGGTCTCCAGGACTCGTCTGTTCCACCGGCCATTCTATTCTCATTCAGCAGAGATTTTAAAGCTGAAGCAACCAAGGATTGGCAAGAATCCGACCTCCAGAGAGTTCCCATAAATACTACCAAACAAAAATAAAAACTAAACAACAACGTCTCTAGCGTAATAAAAAATCTTAACAAAAACACAAAAGAGTAGAAAATCAAGCGGCCAAATGCAAGTCGCACACGAAGGGTTCCGCACACTACTTTCAAAAATATATTTAATTTAAAAAAACGCCGAAAAAACACTATTCTTGGGACCTCATACAAGGAAGATGTTTTTTTCGGCGTTTTATTTTTTTACACTTTGTTGTTATAGCGGCCATAGTTAATACACACTGTGAAAATTTCAAGTGTCTACCAAATTACGGTTCAAAAGATACAGCCCTGTGATAGACGGACGAACAACGGAGCCTTAGTAAAAGGGTCCCATTGGTCTCCTTTGGGTACGGAACCCAAACTAGATACTCTGCCAAGAACAAGTGAACAAGAACCTTATTTCAAGTTATTTCTTGTTACGTGAGTATGGCTCCCGTAGGGGATGTGTCGGCCTAATTGTTGAGATAACCGACACTTTTCAAGTACTTAAGCTTGGGCTTTCAAGTGAGAACGTTTAGTAGAATTTCTTAGCCGAGCTTTTGTAAGGCATTTTATGTTAGAGGTTGTAATTGGAGGGATAGGTACGGAAAATTATGATGAGGTTAAAAAGGAAAGGGAATTTTAATGTTCATGCCATGTGAATAATTACGACTTTATGCGTAAACCGTGTAGATGTCGTGGCCAGATCATAGAATTGATCATTTCATGAAGGGCTCGGTCATTTCATGAAATGGTTGTGTATCATAAAATGGCCAGCTAAGATTGACCATGTCGGTTAAAGGCAACGTTTAATGATATATCATTCGACGTTTGGCCATATCATGAATTCAGGGTTCGCATAATACTAAACGACGTCAGGGGTACCCCGAGGTTCGGTTTGGTTAGGTTCCTTTAAACCCTGCAGACAGAAATAGGAGCCCTGCGCAGAAAGGCTCCGTCGACCTGACGTCGTTGGAAATAAAACGAGCATGCTAAATTTATGCTTTAGAATATTATGCTTAATCATTATTATGATTAGAGAAATTATGCGTAAGCTGTTATGCGAAAATATAATTAGGAGAAACAAAAGTATGCCACGTTATATTAGGTCTTAAAACTTTATGCAAATGGATAGGGAACCCACAGAGGAAACCGACATCAACGCCTCTACCGGCGGATATTCTAATTATTTTACGATATGATTACTAATGTTTAGCCACATCATGAAGTAGTCGTGCGATTAACTGTTCATATCGTCAAACGTTGAGTTATCATTGATCTTGCCAGACCACATCATGATGTGGCCAATAGACAGTGAAACATTTCATGAAATGCGACCATTTCATGAAGTGAACAAATCTACGAATTGGCCACGACATAGATATACCGAAAATCATTGCGGTGTTTCGCGAAAACTCGAAAAACAACGTTATGTAGAACCATTACGCGATTTTATTCCAAATCTACGAGTACTTCTGCTAGATAGCTATGTTTTTGAGTAAATAATATTATTACCTATGTAGATAGATACACAGTTTATGTTTTTTTCTTTAGTCACGTCTATAAGTCTTCTATTGCTATCTTTTTAATTAGAGTAAGTGACTGATTCGCCAGCTCATCTATAAATAAAAGTATTTTTCATAAATAGTTCCTCCAGACCGTATTTCAGTTATGGCGGCCAATCTCAACGGGGACTAGCCTTCGGAATGGGAAATATTATAGAGCACAAGTGTGTGCGCAAACACAGGAGCACTCCCTCTTCCCTCACTCTCATAGTCGATGGGACGGCAATCCGACAGGACCGCAGAGAGATCAGGTGCAGAACCAACGGCTTAACGTGCTTTCCAAGGCACACAGGGGTATCACATCGCCAACTTCCAAACTCCGGGGTGTTACTAAGAAACTCGTAATGGAAAAACCCAATAACACTTTGTCCGACCCGGGAATCGAACCCTGGACCTCACTCTCGGCAGTCGCGCTTGCGACCACGAGACCGACGGGAATGTACTTTTGTCACATCATCTATAAACATGATGTGACAAAAGTACATTCACATCATTGCCGTCGTAATTATAAAATTACGACGGCATATGAATGCGTATACCGTGTATAAATCATTAGAGGTTCCGCGAAAATACGAAAAAAAACGTTATGCAGACCCATTATGGGATTTTACTCCGTAATGGTTCTACCTACTACGACAATCATCATAACTGTAGTTTTTGAATATATAGCATTATCATGTAGGTAGGTACATATTACGGATTTTGTCCTTTAGTCAGGCTTTTAAGGTTCACATTTGTATCTTTTTAATCAGCTAACTTATTCGTCAGCTCATCTACCTAACAGACTTATTATCATGATCAAAGTATTTTCCATAAAATAGAGGTAAGTACCTAACCTACAAACACTTCCTCTTCCAAATATTTCACAAAACCTTTAACACATTTGGCAATATTTAAATACATAGACGAGTCTTTGATCGTAACCGTAGCGAATCTTCGTTAAGTGCCTTGCCCTGGAGAGTAATTAATTAAAAACAACTAAAGCTGGAGCCGCCTTCCAGAGCTAGACTGATTTCTGAAAACGAGTGAATACATTGATGTGTAGATAGATATTTACTTGGTTTGATAATAATATGCGGAATTATAGGAGCAGTGTAGGAAGGTTCATTATACAAGCATGATGTGCCTTTTTTATTCAATATAATAATAAAAGCACCCATTTGTTTCCATTCATTAGTGTTTTTTTTTGGTTTTCAGCACCACTACTCTCAAAACGCTGACAGAAAACATCGTGAGAAAAGTCTAGAACCTAAATTCGAAGACATGTGACATCTAACAACCCGCACCGGGCCTGCGTGGTAGATTACAGCCAACTCCTTCTCGAAGAGAGGAGGCCTGTGTTCCAGCAGTGAGAACATTATAGGCTGAATATAATCAGCCTATTATTCATTTGTTTCCAATGGGGAAGAGTCAAGCCATAATAATAGTGGGTACACCCATATTTGACCAGATATATGATAGGTGTTAGTAATTGACGTAGATTGGAGCGGGCTGGACGTGTCGCGTGGTGATTCTTTCTGCGATATTATCGCCACAAAACACCTGTCACACTGCATGAATGCAGACTCCGGGCTTTTTTTTTTTTTTTTTTTTTTTTTTATGGATGGGAAATCATCAAATGACCCCTCCCGCTCTGGGTGGAGCGAAGGGAGTGTCAGACTCTTACTGACTAAAACCCATCCGTGTTCCTTCCTTAGCCCTTTATGTTCCGGGGTAGCGGTAACCCTTTCGGACAATCCCGCACCCCCGGCAGGCTTCGGCCCTGGCAGGCCCCTTCCTTTCTGCTGACATCTCTTTGAGGCGCGCGTGGAACACAACGCGCCGTCCGGCACGGGCCTGGTCCTGATCGGACGGTGAGCTACCCATTACTCTCCGTCCGCAGGCCCGCGCCTACGGTGGCCGGGAGTCGTCACGCGGCTCCCGACGCCCGGAGCGTCTCCCGCGGCGGCTGGGGTGTGAGGCTCTCTCCCTCAGCCGTTCAGCCACCTCCTTCGCTAGCATGACTGCTTCGCAGAAGGAGGTGACCGCCTCCCACTCCCTCTCGCCCCGGACCATGGCTTGAACCAGGGCCGGACGCGAGAGGTCGCCGCCGCTGTCTATCGCCTCTACGAGGGCACGGCGGTGCTCCGCCCATGCGGGGCAGACCTCCACCGTATGCTCCACCGTGTCCTCTGGGCGATCCTCGCAGTGGTGACACCCGGGCGTCTCCTCCCGCCTGATGATGTGCAGGAACCTCCCAAAACATCCGTGTCCGGTGAGGACCTGCGTCAGGCGATAGGTGAGGACGCCGTGACGCCTCTCTAGCCACTCCTCAAAGAGGGGTCTTATCGCCACTATCGTGGCGTGCCCTGCGCTGGGTTGCGAAAGTCGCTCCTTCCATGCCACCATGAGATCGCGCCGGAGGTCTGTCCGCTCCGCCGCGATTTGCCGCGGAAGCGGAGTTTCCCCCCGGCTCAGTGCCTCCACGCGCCACTCATACAGGCGCGCTAGGACTATCGCCTCCAGATCCCATGGCGGCAGTCCGGCAAGGAGGCTTGCCGCCTCGCCCGAGATCGTGCGGTACCCCCGGATCAGCCTTACGGCTACCACCTTTTGAGGCGCGTTCAGATAGTGGGCGGCTCGCCGCCGCAGAGAACGCGCCCACACCGGGGCCCCGTATAGGGCCATGGACCGCACGACCCCCGCGTAAAGCCTCCGGCAGGAGGTGTTTGGCCCCCCCAGGTTAGGCAGGAGCCGCTTGAAGGCGGCCCCGGTCCTTTCCAGTTTGGGGGCCAAACGTCGGAAGTGTTCGACGAAGTTCCACCGGCTGTCGAGGACGAGACCCAGGTATCTCATCGTTGCCTGTTGTTGTACCTGTCACACTGCATGAATGCAGACTCCGGGCTGCTACTGGAAATTTTCTAAAAACACAAAAACGTTTTACCTGTGTCGAGGATTGAACTAAAGACAACCGTGTTAAACTAAAGGTTAATATATTTCTATCAGCCTACAACGTTCCCGCTGCTGGGACACAGGCTTTATCTCTGTAAGAGGGAGTGGGCCATAATCCACCACGCGGGCCCAGTGCGGGTTGCTGGGTGTCGCAAGTCTTCTCTTTTTTTTTATTCTAAGACAATCATGCCGGTTTCTTCACTCTTTCCTTTTCCGTTTTGAGAGCAGCGGTGATGAAATAAATTACACCAAGTAAAGTGCCTGCCCGGGTTCGAACCCACGACCTACGACACATAAGTAGGGATCGTTATCTCTCACACACTCTCCTGTACATCAGTATGAAAACAACACGGAGCAAAAGGTTCTACAAACAACAACATAGATCGTCTTCATTATTTATCTAGCAGTACCACCAAGTAGCACCATTGCACTTATTTTGGCATGCACCCTGTTGGCATCATGCCGAGATGGTCATAGAGTACGGTGTATATCAGCACTGGACCGAGTAATTTATTAACCTCTTTATCAGTAATATGCTCAAATAAAGGTGTATTTTTGGTAGAATCCTGAAGTGTCCAGAAGGGATTTAGATAGGGGACTAAAAGCATTTGACTCTTTCTAATGTTACGTAAACTGTTTAGAATAATTTGGTTGAGGTTTTATGATTCTAATGCGTTTTGTTAGCCTGTTATTTTGCATTTCTTTTTTTTTCTTATTTCATTACCATTCTAATTATTTTGAAGTTGAAATGCTGAAAAAATATAAACATCATAATGACGGGACCAACTCTTGTATTGAAAGATTCTACCACGTATATTTAGTACCCATTTAGTACTATTTTGTACCTGTCCTTAAATTTTTGTACCTCACACGGCATAAACGGAATTTCACGAAAACACTGGTCGGGCCATTCCGCTCAATTAGGCCGACTTTTATTTGCAAATGGTGATGACGTTTGGTGCGTGTTGATTGCAATAATAAATTAAATAAAGGTGTTATACTTTTTTAGATAGCGGCGCCATGCGTAAAAACATGTAAGAAATGTCATATAAAGTAAAAAAAGAATGCAGCTATGATATTTAATTTATTATTAGCATATATTCGCCGTTAGTGAATTTCCGCGGATTGACCCGGTGCCGCCATTATGATGCATCATAATGGCTAAACTACGACGAATTACATCATTCTGATCAAACCAGTATTTAGTACCTGATTTAGTACCTCCAAAAATCTACAGTGGGTGACGGAGATTTTAGTAGTTTCTTTGCAAAATTAATTTTTCGTTTTTGACATTTTCTACGCCTGAATAATGTAACGAGCAAAAATACTTCAAGTAAAAAGTTGCAGCTAAATTTTGTGCAGGCGCTTTATTATTAATCATATTATTTATCTTTATGTTATTAAATAATATCGGTTAGGCCAAGCAGGAAAATTATTATATACGTTCTTTAACATATTTTGTAAAGGTATTACTATAAATAATCTGTACATCCTACTTTTTAAATATGTATACCTATTTACGCGAGGGTCAGTCTGCAACATAAATATTTTACTCAAAATTTAAATATTATAACCAGAGTCAATAAAGAAAACATTTGAAGTAACCGATATTATTTAATAACATAATGATAAATAATAATAATATGATTATTATTAATCAAAAAGCGCCTGCACAAAATGTAGCAGCAACTTTTTACTTAAAGTATTTTTGCTCGTTACATTATTCAGGCGTAGAAAATTTTAAAAAACGAAAAATTAATTTTGCAAAGAAACTACTAAGATCTCCGTCACCCACTGTTGATGTTTGGAGGTACTAAATCAGGTACTAAATACTGGTTTGATCAGAATGATGTAATTCGTCGTAGTTTTGGAGTATAGGCATGGTCTCGTCATTATGATGCATCATAATGGCGGGACCAGTGTTTTCGTGAAATTCCGTTTATGCCGTGTGAGGTACAAAAATTTAAGGACAGGTACAAAATAGTACTAAATGGGTACTAAATATACGTGGTAGAATCTTTCAATTACAAGAGTTGGTCCCGCCATTATGATGTTTATGAAAAAATGGCAACGTATCTGTTCCAAATCACTACAAATACTACTTATAATAAAACAATGTCCCCCGCTATCGCCACTTCTGTCTGTCTGAACGCAATAAATTCAAAAACTATCGAACAGATTGTCTTACGGTTTTCACCGATGAATGGAGTGATTCATGAGGAAGGTTTAAGTGTATGTCGGATCAGGAGTAGGTTACAGGCGTCTCGTTATCATCAGGCATATTTGATTAACTACTGTGGGCGTACTGTGGATAGTGTTGGTTATTGCGCAATAGAAAAACCTTTTGCAGTTCAAATCAAATTATAATATCGCGAACAAATTAATCACACTAGCAAATCACACACTGTAGGTACACGACACAACTAGATACACAGTAAAATAATTATGTACAGTAACAAAGTAATTGCGAACAAATCGTAGGATCGATTACTGTTCGTATAGTGACAGAGCCACCCAAGTAAACCGACAGGTTTGTCGGGAGCTAGTGCTCTGTCAGTAGTTGAGTCCGAACACCGACTGACTCTCACCGACTGTCACTGACTGTCCGTCACTGACTGTCCAGCACAAACGAGTGCGCTCAGTTATAAAGGTTTGTCCCCACCACGCACTCGCCCCACAACAACTCTGTCCAATGACGTACGGAAATACGTCATCGTGTTTACTTGATACAAAATATTTAAATGTGCTAAATCAAATAGATTCACATTATAACTCACATAATAAATCGAATAATACAACAAGAATAATTGTCTTAAATAAACAATTGTGATTTCACAAAGTAAATCGTTTTAAAATCAAAGTAACATGTCATCAATTGGTTTGAACAAAACCATCGGTTACAATTATCAAAATGAGTTGCTAAAATCAATTAGCGTGTATACTGAGTACTCAACAAATTATGTTCCGATTTATTAGATAATAATTGATAGTAAAATCTCTTAAATTAATAATAAGAAAACCAATCATAACGAATTCTGTTGACTATCGTTCAAAGGACATGTCCAGTTTCTGCCCTCTGGTAATTCTGGTATAGATAAATGTTCATGATTTAAGGTTTTTCAGTAAGATTTAAAAATTTAGATTTAAATTACTATGGATTAATTTATTCAGTATTACTTGCGTAACATAATTCTCAAAAAAACAGTACTCAATCGTAGCTTCCGCTTTGCGATTTTAAACGGGAAGTACTAAAAATATTTTTGACGTTCCATTTTATCCCGTAATTATCTTTAAATAGTGTGAGCAATAATTATAAGCCGCTTATTTTAGATGAAAGGAATATATTAACGTATTTGCGTATATAATACGACAATATTACTAAAATATTTTAGTGTACATTTCAAACGTGTTTTTCTTCGGATTCCCACTTCCTAACATGAAGGTAAGTATTTATTACTTTTTTGACATAGCATTGACATTTATTTTTTGGTTGTCAATTCCAAGTTGCGTGTATGCGTTCCTTGTTTACTATGCGATTATTTTCTGTTATGGATATTTTCTTTAAACGACCATTGCTATTCTACACGGACTGACATCATCTAGACACGATGACTATTGCTATACTTATAGGATTCTGCTTTTCCTTTCGATTTGGATATTATGATGAGGTGCATCGCTGTGCTGCGGATTCGCAGACATATCGTGTCAAGGCTGGCGTTACCCCTGCAAGTGAGACTTGCTCGATGGTTATCAAATCAGGTAGGCCTCTATACTACGGCAGTCGCGTAAACCATGCAGGAAAGGCAGTACATTGAGCAGTTGTGTTATAATTTGAAAAACACAATGACATTTCTTATTGTTCCAGCTCCCATTAGATGGATACGCAAGTGTCACGATTGTTATAATTTATTAAATACCAAAGCTGCTGACAGTGAGAGATTACTAGGTCATACAATGGTCTGCCACGTCATGACGCTAGTATGGTATCTTGGCTGGGCAAGGCATCAAAATAACGTGCTAGCACCAGCTACATTTTTGGACAATGTTTTGGTGTCTCTAGAAGACGTTTAATTTTTTATCATTTTATTTAAGAATGTATCTACAATAAATTAATTTGTTTTGCAATAAATACATACCTACATAGTTTTATTTATTATAATCCCAATTCAGTATCAACAAGTAGCTACATATAAATAATATTATGGGTATTGAAGATAGAAACCAAAATACGGAATTAAAGATGATGCCAATGTAATATTATAATATTGTGACAAACAATAGGTGCTTAACATTTTTGTTACACAAATAGAAATATCCAAAAAACTGTAGAATATGATCTCAGGCCAACAAAATGTTTCACCTCACAAAGACATACCACCAATTAGTACCTGTATTCGCTCACAGATGTCATTATACTAAATAAAGTTAAGAAAAATCCCTAGCGTATAATCCTTATTTTGACCAGTTTACGCAAGATCCTGACTCCTGAAACTTATTAATTAATAAACTATAAAATACGACGATTATAATAATATAACAATCATTACTGAACATTTTCTTTGACTGCCTAGACATTCGCCCATTGCTCCACCAGACATGTCCTTTAATTGACAACTGTCTCCGACATGTGTAATTTATTAAGGTTTTGTATACATTGGCTAAAATATGACGATGATTCTTGGAAATGTTGGAAAAAATCATGCCGACTGGAAGCTTTAATGGAGTTATAAAAAAGCAATGTACTACGGAATTAATTGTTTACCAGGGCCCGCGTGGTGGATTACGGCCCATTCCCACTCACAGAGAGGAGGCCTGTGTCCCAGCAGTGCGAACTTTACAGGCTGTTTATGCTTATTCTTACCTGGATTAACACATAGGGTACCTTTAATCCCGATAGTACGTTCCCGTGGGATATTTTCTGAAATCTGCGGGTAAAATCTACTAATCCAAAGACCACATCGTAAAATACAAAAAATTACATATTTGATCACTTTTATGACGATGTAAAGTACGAATTCAATTAACATAAAATGCTATTCAAAATATGCTTAGCATTTCTCAACTAAGCTATTAAAATTACACCTTAATTGCATTGTCAGCGATTCAATTAAACGCTTATTGTTGGCTCAACGTAGATTTAAGGCCGTTTTCACACAATTTACTTTGACGTACAGCGATGCGGATGCTTGTCTCACTCCAGCCTTAATTGCGTGATAAACTGTAAGCCACAATATTTTACACTGATTTATGTATAACGTTAAATACAAGGGTTTAACCGCTTAGGGAAATAATTACTTACATACCAACATTATATTAAACAAGTTATTAGGGGATAGGAATTACGAAACGGCGTTTTTGTTAGGAAAAACTCGTGTCTAGCTAGATTAAGGTTGTTGTAACAGATAAGAATGTTCAGCAAAAAAGAATGTTCACAACCTAACAGCCTAGCACAAAAACTTGTATTGTATGAAAGGCTTATTAGTCGATTCGCACGAATTTACTCCCCCGAAACGGGCGTATCGTCACTTTTAAATAATATTTAAAAAAGTACACGTTTTATAATATTATAAATTAACTCTTATAATTTCTGTGGGCTAGTGTCCTTTTTTCTATACTTTATTGCATAAAATTCAAAATGTGCTAATTGCCTAATACATATTTCTGGAGTTAGCGACTCGCCCGCAAATAAATTAATTTCGTGAGAGCCGCCGATAGAAAAAATAATATTAAATAAAAGTGACCATTCACCCGTTTCGGGCGGGTAAATTCGTGCGAATCGACTAAGTAATAACCCGCATGAAATATTAACAATACAACAAGGCCATCGCTATTTTGTTCATCGAAACAATTGTTGTGTATTGTTGAATGTTTATTGTTGAAATAAAGAGCCTCAATAATCAGTTTGTTGTTAATTAATTACAGGTGCAACACGGCGGAAAACTTCCAGCGTTGTAACTGTTCAATATAATTATGTAACTACGGAATTACAGAATGGAACTCCAAAATTAATGTGAAATTCATTCATCAATGAATGGGAAATGAAAGAAAATGATAGCCTAGTGCTTTTGGTATTACCACAAGTACTACGTACAGAAAGGACACTCCCTTCCCCGCACTAACATCAGTTACCGCACCTCACCCCGCACTTCGGCGTATTCGTCGCAGTTCTTTAACAAGAGCGCTCGCAAACACAAGTACCTCACGCACACATTCACACTTAGTATATGGATCAGGATTTATTTATTTATTTATTTAAAGGGCTTTGTCGCTTAGCGACCACATCGCTCATATGGATCAGGATGTGGAGCAGTTTCCTGCTTAAGTGTTTTTATTCCAGACTGCAGCAGGGGCGGGTCGCTGCAGTCTGGAATAAAAACACTTAAGCAAAAAGTTAAGTGCCAAAAAATGTGGCATGGAAGCGCAAATAAACGCGTACGCCTTGTGCCCGTGTTCCAGCGATAAGCCCTACCTTGCCGCTTATTTGATTTACCGCCAGTCTCGGCAAACAACTCCAACTTGCGAGGATAAATTCGCCCTCGTGAGTTTTGTGACACAGGTGTCTAGAAGGCTTCTTTTCCGCTATTTCTTGTTGGATTTCTGAACAGACTTTAAGTAGGGAAGTTATTGTTTTTGGGCTTTGAAGAACCGTGTTGTGCAGAAATGATCCAATCCACAAACTGAACTAAATTAAAGTTTTTATGCCAAACATTCGAAAGTGATCTCTATTTTTATGTGCCAAAGACACATTTTACTCTGTCAACTATAGGTACATATTTTTATACCAACTCACGCCTACGAATAAAACTAAATAAATAAAGCAGAAGTAGTCAAGGCTCTTGGAACGTTATAGTAAATAATAGTTAGAATATAATAATTTTGTATTAAAGTTCCATGCGACTTGATCTTACAGTTTAAAGAAAATGTCATTTGCAAAGCATCGTGTTTGCTTTATCATATCGATAATGAGTTACGGCTACACACAGAACATCTTATTTTGTGGAGTGATTCTTGTGGAGGGCAAAATTGCAGCATCAAGTTTATTGTTTGAGATAGCTTTACATTCACACAGCAGTTTGATAAGTATTTCATTAAGATTTTTAGAGCCATGGCACACGTTCTTGCCTAATGACACAGATTTTGCAAAAATAGAGACGAAGCTAAAAGAATATGAAAGGATATGACACAGAAGACGATTACATGAATATAATGAAGAAATGTAAAACACGAAATCCTTTAAATGAAAAATGGACACTTTTTGAGCTGCAAAACCATTGAAGAAAAAATTATACACAGAAAAATGTACACAAGTAAAAAGAAAGTGAACTGGATATCTACTAAAAAAAAATCTTTTGAGAAAGAGTTTCCTTTTTATATTTTCATGTGAAGTGACCTCGAAGTGGAATCGGAATTTGAAAAGCTGGATATTAAAAAGCGGACACGGAAAAGATTTATATTTAACATCCAAAGGAATGAATTGGTGCCCTTATGGCCAGAAGCTATGGCAATGGCCCAACATAAACTTAATGATTTGAAGCCTACATTTGAGTTAATACGAGCTGACTGTCACCAATTTTATGAAATTTTAAAAGGAAGTAATCAAATTATTGATGACGTTGGGTTTACTACATGGACTTATAATAATTATAAGTCCATGATTTGGTACTATTCCAGACTTTGCTTTTGAACCGTAAGATAATAGACTTATAAAAGTAAGGTATTTCAATATATTTTATCAGAAATTTAGGATGGATCATTTTAGCAAAAATTTTAAAAGTAGTGGTTCATATAAACTTTTCATTTAGCAGAAATAATCCAGGGTTTCTTTTTTAATTTATCTATAAGTATGAAGGTCTACAAAATAAATAAAAAAATAGAAATACAAAATAGTTTATTTCTATAACAAGGTTAGTACTACATAGCTATAGCGATAGAAGTGTCCTTTTAAGCAAATAAATGCCTGTATTAGGACCCTCCACTCTTCCGCAACTTAAATTTACGTAACGTACATTCTTAAGGCCAAAGCACACACGCTACTTTTAGCATCGGCGATCGGCGATTTAGCTGCTTTTTAGAAGCTAAATGCAGCGACCAAGCATTCCACACCGCACACTTAAAAACTCCAAACGCGGCGATTCAGTCGCTTTTCAGAAGCTCGACACAGCGGCTGAACGCTACACTCCGCAAACATTCGGATGCCTGTCGCAGCGATTTAGCATCTGCGCCAGCATCGGAGCAGTCGCTAAAACGCGCGATTTCGATACCGCGTCAGAACGCAGAAAGTCGCGAAATCGCGATGCAGCATCGATCCAGCATCGGAGCAGTCGCTAAAACGCGCGATTCCCATAACGGCGTCCGAACGCAGAGAGTCGACAAAACGTGATGCAGCATCGATACAGCTGCAAAATCGCCGATCGCCGATGCTAAAAGTAGCGTGTGTGCTTTGGCCCTTATATACAAAAAATATGCCAGTATAATTTTGAGAAAATGAATTAGGACAAAAGAGAATTACAGAAGACAAATTACTTTATATCAGCTTATACCAATGAGTGTGATTTTTGTGTATATTATATGCGAGTTGGGTATGTGTGAGGTTTAAGGGTGTGTGTGTGGTGGTGTGTACGTGTACATATCGTAATGATGCAATAACCTCCTGGTGAACGATAATCATCTACAAAATTTGCATTTGTGTTTAATATGTTTTGTTCCAACCTGATTTTAAAAACTAACGAGCGTATTGATGTAACATTTTATCGAGCAAAGGCACGAGTGGTACCTGTAGGTCGAACATTTCAACAATAAACGCAAGGTTGAAGGAAATGTTACAGGTAAATGATCACTCGCCATGAGCATTACCTACATCGAACGCAGCGTCGAGCGTTCGCAGAAACTTTACATTACGTGGAAATGCTTTTGGAAACTGAGTTTGCCTGTATTGTACCATTCGTAAGAACGTTACTTTACATGGAAGTGCTCGAGAAAATTCTCTAGTGTATACTCACCTTATGATTGTTAAGTCACTGCGACAAAAAAGAACTTAATTCTTGATACCTCTATGCTGCCTCTATGCTACCAAAAAGTAAAAATCCCTGTCAAATGTTATTTTACATTGTCATTTTATACTTCTTTTACCTTACAATAGATTTTACTTTTTTTATATTTTACACTTTTTATAGCTATATATAATATTTTTATACGTTTTTCTATAAAATGGATTTTGACTACGAACATTTTTTGGTGGAGAAGATACCGCAAGCCCAAACATGTTTCCCCGGAGTGAATGTGCGGTGCGGGGCAAGACTCATCGCCGTACTGGGAATTGTAAGAACATCTATTCTTCTTTGATAATTCCGTCTTATCTAGAAGCGTAAACGACGTTAGTAGAACAAAAGGCCCGTTTTATAGCGTCCTTAGGCTGAAATCTAGGATAACAGCTAGGCGTGGCTGACGTGAGGCGTAGGCGTAGGCGGATGTAAGCGTTTTGTGCGTAAGCCTGATTTTGCTTTTGCCTTTGTTTAAAAATCCTTTAGAAAATGTTCCTTTTTGTGCCCTTCGAACTAATGCCTAGCAAATTCTTAGAAATACAACATACATTTCCAACATATTCTAACAAAAAGTAGCCTTGAGGAGTTTCAAGAGAAATTCAGTAATTTTGTCACAATTTCTGTGTCGCTCATTTGAAGCCACATAGTACCCACAAAACATTGAAATTTTGCGGTAGGTAGACGAGTGCCAATTAAAAGTTTCAATGATAAGAAAGAGATATATTTCTAAGGGTTTGTGTAACTTCTTGTGTAAGAAAATACTTTGTAATTCACATCAGTGCTTATGAACTGGTTGGTAGGGCAATGCCTATGAATGTTCAATGTTGGAGTTAAAGCATCCACCACCTCCCGACTTCGTTAAGCCCAGAAGCATTTGCCTCCCGGGCGTGATCCGCAGTGGCCTCCTAAATCGGAAACCTCTCAATCGATTGCGTACCCAAGGAGGCCGCTGTAGAAACAATTTGTCGAAGTGAGGGATTACTGACCCATCCAACACCCAATGCGGGTGCGATGCTTCTGAGCAGACCATGCCCCACTTGCTGGAGTGTCCTAAGCGTCCGTTCACCTGCACCTTGGATTACCTAAATAATGCCACTGATGCCGCACTCAACGCGGCCTCCTACTGGGTACAAACTGTATACAGTTCGACACAACTTAGATGTAGCATCGGAAAAAATCGTAAAACGTTCGTAATTCGTATTCGTAAATCTTTATTAACACTTTAGGAAAAATTGATCAATTTTTCCTAAAGTAGTAATAAAGATTGGTGATTTTGAAGGCGCACTTAGTTCGGATGGGATCGGTTTTACGAATTTTGCCGATGCTACATCTAAGTTGTGTCGAACTGTACCTGCTTATAAAAAAAACAATGACTAAGAGTACCATCGATACGAAAAGAAGAAAAAGAAGGGCAATGCCAATTATTACCTACATTTCTCTTCTTAACTAGTCGGATCAGTTTGGTGCGGTTTCCACAATTTATCAGATTATTTCTGGAGGAAGGTTATTAAAATTAACTTCTTATAATAAATTATTAAATCTCTACAGACAAGCCGGAGAATTTTATTTTGGGAAACTTGTAACTTATTTATACAGTGTTCTTGAACAATATGAAATTGAAGGCCATAAATTAGTTTCTACTGATAAACACTAAAAAAACACGAAGGATTCCGTACCGCCGTACAATATTTAACACTACATAATATAAAAAATCACGTTTGTTGTATGGGAGCCCCCCTTAATTTATTTTATTTTAATTTCATTATTTATTTTTAAAGTGAATATACAACTAAGTAGCTATTCTGTAAATATTTCAAGCGTCTACCAGTTGCCAAAATTAATATCGAGCAAAAAAAACACGTCTGTTGTATGGGAGCCCCCCTTAAATATATATTTTATTTTGTTTTTAGTGTTTGTTGTTACAGCAGCAACAGAAATACATAATTTGTGAAAATTTCAACTGTCTAGCTATCGCGGTGCTTTAGAGACGCCTGGTGACAGACAGACGGACGGACAGACAGCGAAGTCTTAGTAATAGGGTTCCGTTTTCACACTTTGGGTACGGAATCCTAAAAATAAAAACGAGAAATAAAGGTCGGTACAAAATACCTATAACGTAAATAGGATATAAACTAGTCGGAAATACAAAGTACACGATCGATTAATACAAACTAAAAATCATTTAGACGCAAAGAATTACTTTTTCATAGAGAAGCTTTCGTGATATTGCTAGTTTTAAACATATATCTCTCGCTCGCTTTCCTTGTGCTGGGACACATGGTCTCGTCTTTGTGACGAATGGGTCGTAATCCACCACGCAGGGTTTTACCTGGCTTAATAAATTATGGAAAGAAAGCCTTTATTTTATGATCATAATAGTCTTTTGTAGAAAGTTGTGGCTGTAAAAGATAGCTTAAGGCGATAAAATTTCCCCTTGTACTGTCTTACGGGGAATTAATTATTTATTTTATGTTTGGGTATGATAGTAGTAGCGATATTCGTGTAGGTAAGTCGTGAGAAAAGTTTTTAGTACGAATGTAGGCTATAAAAGTAAAGGATGACCAAAGATACGATAGATGGACTATATGAAACATGATTAAAAAAAAAAGAAAGCAAGAAGGATGCTAGAAAGGAGGTGACTACTGAGGTGACGACTAATAGAGAAGTATGGAAGAAAGACGTCACATAATTTAGGAAAAGGGCTGAATGATGAGTGGTAGCGAAAATTGGTAAAAAAAAACCGGTAGTGCATAGAATTGCCGTGGTTTTCAGTCTAATGATCCTCAATCGTACAGTCCATGCATATGATTAGCTTCTGCCCGCAACTTCGTCCACGTGATATTTCTTGTTCCTCCAACACACACCTGTCGCATCGCATCACCTACCAGCGCTATTACTTCGTTTTCACTCAGGGTCTTTACTGACTTTTTTTTGTTTTTTGCTCGGTCCTAACGTTATGTTAAATAGCCTATAGACTTCTTCAAGAATTAGGCTATCAAATGCAAATAGAGTTCAAATATATAATCAAACAGACAAACTCTTGAGCGTTATTATTAGTATAGACAGATAGATATAGATTGTGCAAATATAAAAACTCAATAATTATTAAACGTGTGGTTCAGTGAACTATTATTATTGTTCGAGCTGCAATTACGTGGTAAATAATATCAACAACGAAAGCACACAGTCTGCTGTTGACACTAATTACAATTTAAAAGACACGCAATTTACTTTAATAGTGTATTTATTTTAATACCAAGCTTGTGTATTATCAAAAACTAAATAGAAAAACGTCATCAAAATCTTCAATCCTCAACTACAATATTTATTTTAAAATAATAGTTTCTCTAGACTTTTGACTTTGGTGGCAACGACCCAGCTTTGAAACTACGTCATTATGCATAAGTTTCAAGTTTTCTAAAGTTACAAAGAGTTCTAAAGTTACAAAGTTTGCTTAGCCAGCATTGTGTTATGAATGGAAAATTGTTTTTTTTTGCTAAGTTGACCTTTGAAACTTGAATGTTATGACGTAGTTCTTGAATCTGTCTCTTTTTTTCTGTTTATCATTCTAATCCTTTTCACATTATCAGACCAAGATTATCTCTGGACTTTTTTAGAGACTGTGACCTTTGAGTTTGTTTCGGCCTTTCTTCTCCCGAGTAGTCAAAAAGGAAACGCCAACCTCATCTAGATTTAAAAATACGATTGTCATGTAAAAGTGTTTGCACAAAATCTACTTACAGAAATAAAATAATTTATTATTTATTACGTTTATGTAATTTTATTTGTATTTTTTTTTATTCATACACCCGTTATTTCAGTATTCTCCCGCTTTCTTCATGTTACATCTAATCCAGCCATTGTTTCTTTGGTTTTTAGGGTTCCGTACCCAAAGGGTAAAAACTGGACCCTATTAATAAGACTCCACTGTCCGTCTGTCTGTCGGTCTGTAACCAGGCTGTATCTCATGAACCGTGATAGCTAGATAGTTGAAATTTTCACAGATGATGTATTTCTGTTGCCGCTATAACAAAATAAAATAAATATTTCCCATACAACAAACATGATTTTTTTGCCGTTATTTGCTCGATATTAATAACGGCAACAGTTAGACGCTTAAAATATTCACAGAATATTTAGTTGTACATTCACTTTAAAAATAAATAATTAAATTAAAATAACATAAATTAAGGGGGGCTCCCATACAACAAACGTGATTTTTTATACATGTAGTGTTAAATATTGTACGGTGGTACGGAACCCTTTGCGTTTTTTTTTATCTAGTGTTATAGCAAGTCGATACCTACGTCATTTCCTTCATTCCTCTTCCTTTATACATTGTAGTATTGTAGGTATTGTATTAGTAAAATCCATAATATCTTTCTATACAAACAAAAATGAAATGATAAGGTTTGAAAACTAAAGGCTTTTACTGCCTTACCATACGCTCAAGCTGCCGGTTTGCCGGCGCATCGGACCTGGTGGTATAATCCATGGAGAAGTCTTAATATAGAAGCTTATAAACAAATATTGGCACAATTTACCCCGCTTATTAACAACTACATTTGTCACCGGGACCCCTGGTACATGACACTGACTATCCGGTAGACGTGGTCAAATAAGACAATTGAACGGGGGAGGCCTTTCCCCAGCAACGGGACAGTACAGGCTAACGGAAAAAAAATGTGTATGAACATACATAATAATATTCGGTTGGTACTTCCTCATCATTTAAAATTGTCTAAACGGTCTCTGCGAGTTAGCTTCTGCCCCTGATACGTCTTCCAAAGGTTAAGGAAATAAAATTGTCCTCTAGAACAATTTCGGTCATGGCGACTAATCTTAGCGAAGACTAACTTTCGATACGGGAGATATTCTGGTGCACATTAGTGTACACAGACACTGGTGCACTTTCTCTTTTCTCACTCTCATAGTCCGATGGGAAGGCAATCCAATATGACCGGGAGAAATCGGGTGCAGAACGAACGGCTTAACGTGCTTTCCGAGGCACAGGGGTATAACAGCGCAAACTTCCAAACTCCGAGTACTAAAAAACCCTGACGAAAAACGCAATAACCCTATGCCCGACCTGGGATTTGAACCCAGGACCCCACGTACAGCAGTCACGCTTGCGACTACGAGCAATATTCAATATTGTCGAGCAATATTGCAGTCATAAACAAACGAGTACATACTGACAGGGTGGAAAAAAAATCGTGCAACTTTCGAATAATAAAGGGCTTTGAAGGTCAATGGCATACCTGCTAGGCTCCAATTTTGAAAAAAGAAATCAAAATGGCGGACTGGTACGGATGCCAGATTCCATATAAAAATCTGCAATCCCCTTTATTTATGTTAATTTTTTCAGTTATTCGGCTTCACATGCGCAGCAATATTACTTGTAAAAGACAGAAAGAATTTGACGACCACAACGTTGATACTAGTCGGGTTTCTGTCAGTATTCGTCATTGTTACCGTCGCGTTTGTAATGGCATCTGTGATGCTGCTCCTGGCTGCTTTAGATGTGAGTATGAAATCATAATAATCGTTAAGGTTAAATGGACATTTTCAGGGATGTAACTGTCATGATTTATCTACTCTTCTTTGGTTATCATCGATTATGAGTGTCAGCGTATGAAGGGTTACCTACGTCAAGTAAATGTATGTATGTAGGTATATAAAGCTGCGGTTTCCTAAAAAAGCGCATAGCGTCCGCAATATACGCGCGAATGATGTCACTGAAACGTTATTTATGAAAGTAAGTTGCGTGTGTTATGAAAAGATTTAAATCGTTATATTTGCTCTCGTGCTAAGTAACGCGAAAAAATGTCCATACAGAGAAGAGTCATCATCATCTGCCTAGCCTTTTCCCAACTATGTTGGGGTCCGCTTTCAGTTTAACCGAATGCAGCTGAATACCAGTATTTTACATGGAGCGACTGCCTATCTGACCTTCACAACTCAGTAGGTACCTATTACCCAGAATACGATACCCCTTAGTAAGACTGGTTGTCAGACGTTGAGGCTTCTGAGTATCCGTAACGACTGTCGATGATCCACGAATGACAACCGGTAACGGCTTAACGTGCTTTCTAAGGCACAGAGGGGTCTCGCCACAGCAAGCGTAGCTTAACCTGATTGATTGACTCTCTACAATATGTACCTAACATGTTTAACGCAAGACCTTACAGACCAAGTCATGTATGTACTTTGAAAATACTACGTAACTACTGTTGAACCCTTATATTTTCAGGAGGACCCAGACCTAATGTCGTATTACATTTGGCTCAGTATAGTGTACTTGTGTGTACAGTTATTACTGGCTGTAGTAATACCGCTAGTCTTGATACTTGACGGACAGTATCCTATGGTTATTGCGCTAATATGGATGGTCATCGTCATGATTGTGGGTCTCGGTAAGTTTCATTCATTATTTTTTATTTAAAAACATTATTTTGAGATATAAGGTCCTTTGTACACACATGTTTTTCTTGCCTTGAAAAATTTGGTTTTATTTGCCGTGTTTAGGCACGGTCGTCAGTCTTGTATGGATCATACAGCGCGGTTTATACGCCGTATCGTAAAGAAACCGTGCCGTGTACAGTCACGTCTAAAAGTATGTATACACTTGGCCTTATTCAAAGGCGACTTTCTCCTTTATTTTTGAATGAAATTTTATGTTATTACGAAAATTGTATTTTCGAACCCATAGGTTTATGTTAAGTGTCGTATTTCAACGTTGCATTCGTTATTTCACGAAAAAATCGCAATTGAAAATTGCCAAGTGTATACATACTTTTAGACGTGACTGTACAAGGGGCCTAACTCTTCTTTGCAGTCAGGTAAAAAGAAAATCCCACCATAAAATTTATTCATACCTATTAAAACTCAGAGTAGGAAAAACTACATATCCGTAGGTCATGCAAATATATGTTACGTACGGGGAGCCGGAAAAATCCGCGACCCGTAGCACAAAAAGCCAATGGGTTCAGCCCCCGGATTAATCTTGCCACGGCTTTTAGCAAAAGGTTTAGGTACCCAATGGATTGTTATTGAGCATGTTTAACATCGTTTTTTTTTTCGGGCTACTTTTATAATACGATATTTTTCATTTAAAATGGCGTTCAATGATAGTAGATACTGAAAAAAGAAACAACCTTTGTATACTCCTAAAATCTCTTAAGGCTTTTTCTTAGCTCTCCCGTTAATAAAATACAAAGCGATGGTTTTATATTCATATTTAAAATTCAAAATCTTTTATCGATCTTGTAGAATGGATGGCCGAAATATCTTTTTAATTTATCAATTCAGAAATTCTTTTTGTTTTAATAAGGGATATAAAATAACAAAAATAGAATAAAGTTTTTATTTCTTTCAGGGTGGACGCATTTCATATCTGTGGTCAGTTGGTACAGGATGAGTCTTCTAAGCATAGGTGAATTTTAATATACTTACCATACATCGAACTTTTGGTTTTTTATTTAGTAGTATTTTTGAAAATACCATAATTTTGTGTTCTTGTAGTGGATATAATATATCGTTCGATAAATCAAGTAATGTGTTCTTTGTTTCGGTATTTATTCGATATTTATTTTTTATTTAAACGTGTCTGTTAGATATAGGTAGGTAAGTAAGGAAATTCAGGAACAATAAGATTATGACATGTGAGTTAAATAAAAATCTGCATATTTCCATGAAAAGAAAACCAGAGATGCAATATAGTCCAGAGACGATCAATTCTCGAACTAATAAGAACGTTCGTCTTCTAATTTCAGTCCCAGTCTGTCTAAAAACATATAACTTACCAACATAATATTTAACAAGTTTTTGACATTTGTCGCCAAGATGAGATTGCGACTCGAATTTAAAAGAAAATCAGAATAACGTTTATTTGGACACAATTCGTGAAACACAAATAACAAAACAAAATTTGAACAGGGGAATTAGATTAAGATATTACAGAAATCTGCGTCTTACCACGTACCTACTCACAGCCACGATAACTCCTACCAATGTTAAGATAAGATATACTATCGAGCGGTTACACCCCCCATTCCCGAGTCTTGACGCTCCTGACAGATAGGCACCTTCGTCAAGTGTTTATTGGCTTGAGTTGAGGCCAGAGATACGAAGCTTCAAACGAGGCCCCAAAGTAAAACATGGTTTTATTTACTTGGGATTTTTATAAAGAAGAACGTTTTTTAAAGTTTTTGAGGGAACTGTGAAAAATGTTTCGAGTGAAGTCAAGACTTTTGTACTTTCATATTTTACTAACTTCGGTAAACAATTGTTTATTTATTAAAATCTCCCTTACAACTATCATTACAGCCTAGGTATCAATACGGTCGTTTAGGTGGCAGGCTTTAGGCATCAGGTTTACTTACATTACAATACAAGCACATTTTAAAAATAACTTAAAAGGCATCTTACACTGTACGTATAGAAAACTAACGTAAGTTTCACAAAAGGAAGTCAGATTCACTCTAAAACTATTTTTTTTTCTAATGAATATATATTATTTTCTCATTTTACTGAAACAGTAGAACGATAAAATGAAAACTTGGTTATTTTGTGTTTAAAAAAAATCGCAATAGGCCAAATAATGTATTTAGGGCAAGAAAAATTGGAAAAAATCCCGGCAAATTGGTAAAATATCCCGGAAAATTGGTAAAATGGGAACAGTAAAATTGAAAGTGTTTTTTTATGGGATTCTCGTATGAACTGTACATCCGTCGGGCCAGCTATGTTTATATTAAAAATATTTTTGCTCAGTAGTTTTCTATCTAAAATTCCAAACAATGTAAGTATTATCTTGTACCAAACGCCAAGTCCACTATGGCATGTGGATTTCCAAGAATCTCGCGGGAGCTAGTCGGGGCTTATTTATTCTCTCCTGATTAAAGAGAGACCGCGTTAGGACCGAGTGTATGGTAAACAGGGTGTTTTATTTTCAACTTTATTTAGTTAAATGCTATGTAACTTTGGTTGTAGTTTGTGAGCGATTGTGTAGAAGAATTTTAGTGTCAGATTTCTTTGCAGAAAATCACGCCTGTATTTTTCAAAGGTTTAGGCAGAACTATACCTTGATTTTTTTGTGCTTGTCATTGGGGGGGATTTGCCATAATCGCAACGCTTGGCATGCGGGTTGGCGATCGCAGTATGATAGTAAATGCATGGACCGACGACCTTGTGAAGGCCGCAGGAACTCGTTGGATGCGAGAAGCACAAAACCGGTCGAAGTGGAGGTGCTTGGGGGAGGCCTATGTCCAGCAGTGGACGTCTTTCGGCTGAAATGATGATGATGATGATGATGATACCTTGATTAGTACACCCAAATTTCGCCAGTTATGTTTAAATCCCATGTCAAAATTTGTTTTTACTTAGGTATGTCAGGTTTCGTTTTACAGGTCCATAATAGGAAAACTTATATTTAGAGAAAATGAGACATGGAGATTGCTTTTCGATATTTTACGAAATTTGATACAGTAATTACCTACAGATTTCTTGATTCCTCCGGAGCAGTGGTGGCCCAGTGGTCACGGCCGCAACTTACGAGTTGTAGGTCGTACGTTCGAACCCAGTCAGGCGCTTTACTTTGTGTAAATTAAATCATCACCACTGCTATCAAAACGGTGAAAGAAAACTTCGTGAGGAAACCGGCATGTTTTAGAACCAAAAATTCGAAGACATGTGACATCTACCAACTCGCACTGGGCCCGCATGGTGTATTTCGGCCCACTCGCTCTCACAGAGAGGAGGCCTGTGTCCCAGTAGTGGGAACATTGATAAGCTGAGTATGTTGTACGTATGTATGATTCCTTATCAAGAAATCGTTAAAAAATAGAATTTTTTCAATTTCCACTCATGTAAATTCTTATGAATATTTCTATGTTTCGATAAAAATCAACTTTGGATTTTATAATTAAATCTTGGATTATTGAGAAACATTTTACAAAAAACCCATCCTTGTATAATATTATAAATGTGAAAGTTTGCATGTTTGTTACTCAATTACGTAAAAACGGCTCGACAGATTTGTATGAAATTTTGACACAGTTAGTTTATAACGTAGATTAACACATAGTATACTTTTTTATTCCGATATTCCTACGGGATCGAGACTTACTACGGGTGAAACCGCGGGGCGCTGCCAGTGATCCATTAAATATAATAATAATATTACCTCCTTATGAGATTAAAAAGGTCTTTCAAATCCCAAAATACAGTTCTAATAATGCAAGCACTAAGTATAATTAGTCTAGCCTGCAAGACTTCTAGATGATTTATAAATTTTTAATCTGTATTCATGATGCTTTTACTGTGATTTATTATTTATTCTTATAAAGCTGAAAAATAGAGGTGACCGTAGCTTTCATTAAAAGCCAGGATTCATATTTTCTGTTAACGTATTAGAAATTCTGTGTAAGACAGGGTTTTTAATGCTTTTGAGAAAAAAAGCCCGTGGCAAAGAGATTACATAAGAGGATATGTGGTCGGAGAGACTTTTGAAAAGTCCTAAGTAAAAAGTCATAATTCGAGGTTTGGCTCTCGCCTATTTCCTCCTCCATATTGGACCAATTTAAAAGATATTTCATTAACTGAATAAGAAGGATATATACATATACTGTGTTCCTATGTTTTTCTTTTTTCATGAATAATTGTCAAAGAACAATGGGTAAAGTTGTATGGGCCCCGTACCCAAAAAAAAATATGACTGTAGCATTATGAGCTATATCGGTATTCGTTGGCCTCATGGAGTAGTTTAATTAATCCTAAGACAGCATGTCTGAATTCACTTGGAGAAAAAAGATATTTAAGGAAGTTAAATTGGTTTGAGAAGACGGTACCCAGAGACAAGGTTAATTGTAGCATTACGAACTACAGTACCCGGCGATAAATATTGCACATCGATCTCTGGAAAGAGACAATCGGCTAATTTCGGCTTCGTAGAGCGTTATCTCTGTCGCACGAAATACAAACAGTCCGGTATCTATTAGGAGCTGTTAAAACAATTATGATTTGCTTCTTTTGATAATTATTTTTATTCTTTGTATAAAACACACCAATTTTTCTATATATGATTGCTTTAGGTTGGGGTAAAACAAAAAGGTTCCCCTATTTTTCCTAAAGATGCCAAGTACAACTTTAAATTATTTAAATTTGGGGGTGTTAACAACTCTAGATATATATTTTGAACTGGACTCGACCGCACTCTATCGCACTTGAACAACGACTGACAAAACGTCAGTTAACGTCACATAGGCAGTGTGCGACAGAGATAACGCACTACGAAGCCGAAATTAGCCGATTGTTTCTTTCCAAAGGTCGATGTGCAATATTTATCGCCGGGTACTGTATGTCGGTATTTGTTGACCTCATGGAGTAGTTTAATTAATCCTAAGACAGCATGTCTGAATTCACTTGGAGAAAAAAGATATTTAAGGAAGTTAAATTGGTTTTGAGAAGACGGTACCTACCCAGAGACAAGGTTAATTGTAGCATTATGAACTATGTCGGAATCTGTTGACCTCATGGAGTAGTTTAATTAATCCTAAGACAGCATGTCTGGATTCACTTGGAGAAAAAAGATATTTAAGGAAGTTAAGTTAATTATTTTTAATGACTAATATTTGAATAAAGAATTTGAGATAATGTTCAAGTTATAGAACAAAAATTGAATATTATAATATGTACTTAACAAAGTTCAAATTTTTATTGCAACCAAAAACTTATTAGGACCTTTTTGTTATAAATGGTCACTTAAAAATGAACTTAGAATACATCTATCTAAAGTAGATAACTGATTAATTGGCGACGGAATGTAATATATCTGAGATTATGAACATTGCTATATGTTAGTTTTTTATCATTTATTTGGCCTTCTTTCCATGGTGGTAGGCAGAAACTACAGAACGCCAACAACAATACTTACTTACCTTTAACCATATTATTAATATATACAGGGTGTCCCGTAAGTCGATGTCAAGCCGGAATCGGGTAATAGGCCAAGTCATAATAGTTATCAGAAAAATATAAAAAAAAAAATTATTTGTGTATTTTTAAAATTATTGGCATTTAAATGTCACTTTTTGCCCAACCAAATATTCAAAATAAATACTGTAGGTACTGAAAAAAAATGTACTATGTGAGTTTGGCAAGTAGCATTAAAACTTGGCGCATTTAATAAGCATTTAATTTATTTTTATTCCAAAGATTTATTTTTATATTTCTCTGATAACTACGAGTATTATGACTTGGCCTATTACCCGATTCTGGTTTGACGTCGACTTACGGGACACCCTGTATATCTATTCTATAAAGACTTTCCTCCCACAAGCATTTCTCAAAAAAGATGACAAAATACATAATAATATAAACACCTTATCAAGCCAAGCTTATGACATTACAATTTACCAAATAAGGAGATTTAGCGTAACGAGGAAGGTAAATATGTGCCGCCTTAGTAATAATGAAGGAAGTTGTTAGTTAAATGAGTCGTCAACGGTATCAATTCCATTCCATTTAACGATAACAATCTGTTGCGATGGCGTGCCAATAAGTTTAGGGTTGGCACGCATAGGGAGTTGACAATGTCAGCATTTATTTATTGTGTGTTTGTTTATAAAAATAATCTATACTTCTATAACATATACGGTTACTATTTCTATAATTATCTACTTTAATATTATAAAGAGGTAAAATGTAAAAAAAATGAAATGGCATAATTTTAGGAACATTAATCTAAATATTGATGAGATTATTTTTATATAAATCATATTCTTGCATGAAATTGAATATGTTCAATGTGGTGCATTTTTTAGTAAAATTGACACATTGGTCTTTCATTGTTTGAACTTAAATGAACAAACAAAAATACATTGCTGGTCTATTTTCCTATACGTGTAGGTATCTATAGCTACTTGCATAATAGGTATATTTATTTTTGTTTATTGGTAGGAGTAGCTCGAAACAAAATCTGGTCGTATTTGTGTTTCGTTACGATCTATATTTTAAAATGGGGTATCAGAAAAAGAAGTACATAGTATTTTTATATTAGCTGAGAAAGGTAAAAGCTCTTCATTTCAAGTTTACAGTAATGTGAAAAAATAGTATTCAAATAGGTTAGGTACATTTCAGCTTGTGATGGTGGCGACAACCCTATATCGGATATGTGGTTGCGTGACATTAAAGTTATTTGTTTCCATTGATATTGCTTAAGCCGTACCTACTTACTATCTCCGAATGAATAGGTAACATTTATATATATATGTAGGTAGGCATTTAAATTTAATCGCTGTGCCTACCTATCTATGTAAAGTATTACTTTGTAGAATGTTTATAATTTCCATGATGATGTTGGAATAGTTATACTAGCGTTTCTTTATTTATAAACAAAGTTAGACGATGAGCAAATAAATTTAATCGGTTGAAGGCCACTGAACGAGATAAAGTAGGTAGAAGTTTTATTGTTATTACGTCTGGGGGCGTTTAGTGTCCCGCAAAGTGTTAAGTACTGCAATTAGGTGAGAATAGTGTACAACATGCTTAATTCTTAACACATAAGTAGTTATCCTATATTTCGAGCAGTGGTAGCCCATTGGTATCGGCCTCGACTTGAAGAGTTGTAGGTCGTGGATTCGAACCCAGCCAGGCACTTTACTTCGTGTAAATAATATCGTCATCATTGCTCTCAAACCGGCGAAGGAAAACATCGTGAGGAAACCGGCATGTCCTACAACCAGAAATTCGAAGACATGTGACATCCACCAACACACACTGGGCCCGCGTGGTGGATTACACGCCCACTCGAAGAGGTGAGGCCGGTGTCCTAGCAGTGGAAACATATATGCTGATTATGCATCTTCAATATTATGAAGATATTTTAAGTACTTTCAAATTCTGTGTATTCGAGACGGAATATTTAAAATGGACCTTAACTCACCGAATACATATTAGGTATAGGTGATATTACAATGTGCAATTCAATTTAGCGAAAACAGAACAGTTTAAATATTTGTTAGTGAATGTAATCACGTTTGAGAGCAAATGTAATTTCCACATAATTGAATTTGCACAACAAATGAAACTATCCATTCTAGTATATTACGGAGTTGTTATTTCACGTCATAGGACGGAGAAAGCTTAAAACGTAACTTACGTATCACTCACTGTACATTATTGTATTCGACAAAGTAATTCCGAGTACGGCTTGAGGGAACTTAAGTACCTACTACAGTTTCTGTGTGAGGAGTACTGTGAATTAGCGGGTGCAAGGCGACAGCGGCAGCGGAGCATAAGGCTGCGGTTCCACTGAGGCGGAGCGGAGCAGAGCGGAGACGAGCTGTGCCACGTTCACCAATCATTCATTAAATTTCAAGCCATGTGATTGGTGAATCGCGGCACAGCTCGTCTCCGCTCTGCTCCGCTCCGCCTCAGTGGAACCGCAGCCTAAGGCCCTGTTCATGGCCTCGAGCGATGCGATTTGCAATGTAACATGCACGCGTGTCATCTGTTTCCGTCTGTCACCTCGCAAGTTGCGTCGGCGTGACTCGTGGAGTGCTCTAAAACTACAGTTTCTTAGAAGAGCGGTGACTGGACATAACGTCCGTAATTTACTGACACCACTGACACGTTGCTTATGTAAATAAGTTGGTGTGTTTTTCTAGAGCATTTGTGACACCATAAAGTAAAATGCCCAAAGATTTTAATCGCTAGATTTGCCCACGCTGTACTTATAATAGTCACGCGAAAAAGTGTCCATACTGAGATGAGTGAGCTCACACATTATTCAGTTTTCATGACAACCAAGTCTAGTCACTGCGTCATTGTGTGCCAGAGAGGTGTTTAAACGAAATAGAAACGCGACACTATCTTTTGACGCGGTAGGGATTTAAATCTTTGCCGCTGTCATCATTTTCATGAGAGCCGTCACTAAACTGAAACTGTTGCTTAAAAGCGCGTAGCGGATGCCGGCGGGACATAATTGGTATTTTATTAGCTAAATGGGTGTAGTTAATAAAATAGTAATTATGCCGCAACAAGCAATAGTTCGCTACTGCATAGCTCGGTTATGACTAAGTTTATGTTTAGGTTTATACGCTGGAAATGGAAAAAATGGCTCAGCGAGTCAATCTGAAGGTCAATCTCTTCAAAGACAATCAGACAGCCTCTTCAGTTTACGGACTAGAGAAACAGGTGATGGGATGGTGACTTTCTTGGCAGTTATTTTAGCAATCCATTTAGATTTATAGCTATCGCCATGCGATCGCATGAATCTTATGGTCTCGGTTGGGCTAGTTACGTATAGGTATGTGCTGTCCGCAGACCAAAGGCAGCGTAGTGACGAGGTAAAGAAAGAAAATACGGTTATTTACGGTAAAAATGACGCAGAAAAAGAACACAAAAAAAATAACAAGTTTAGGGAAAACATGCGTCACATCTACGCAAAGCGGCTATCGCTCAGCATAATGCTAAGACCCTATACGAGACAGAGCCCTGGTTTTTAGCCACAGCCGGTGTTGACGTGAGATATAGCGAGCGTTGCATCCGCTTCGCTACATCTCCTCAGGTCGCTACCTATTTATGCCTACATCTACATTAGACGACGTGTTTGCGAATAATTAAATTGTGGTTTGTAAGCTGTGTAAAGGGCGAATGACAACCCCTCAAGGAAAGGGAAGGGACCGTTGAGATTGGATCGAGATTATGTGTAGGTAAATTGTCTTAGGCGTAATGTTGTTATTTTTTTTATAATTATATATTACTCATGAATGTGATAACTTCGTTCCTACATTAAAAATATCATCAAGTTTGTAGTGATTTATTTATTCAAAGTAAATCATGTTATGGCCCCGCTGCCGCCAGATGGCGCACGGCAGGACTTACTACCGCCGTGTGAGTGTTGCCTCCACTTTTATCTATAAGCTTCTTAGCTTAGTCACCTACAGTTTATTTTAGACCCATAAATGTTTAAGCTACAACACTCTGCAACTCTACTGCGATATATCTTATTGGCATTATGTAAAGTTAGAGAAAATATTTTTTTACGCAAAGCTCATCCATCTGCCTAGCCTTTTCCCAACTATGTTGGGGTCGGCTTCCAGTCTAACCGGATGCAGCATATCTGACCTCCACAACCCAGTTACTTGGTAATACGATACCCCTTGGTAAGACTGGTTGTCAGACTTTAGGCTTCTGACGACCCGTAACGACTATGAAAGATCCACGAATGACAGCCGGGACTAACGGCTTTGCTTTCCGAGACACGGAGGAGTCTAGAATTATACCTAGTCTTGATATGGTCATCCATCCATGGACCAACCGCGACAAGTCTTAGTGTACCCAAACCTGATCTATAGACCCGTGCGGCTGTGTTAGCGCCACAAGCCCCTCAACTGTACATCAATCTATACTAATATTATAAAGAGGTAAAATTGTTTGTAAGTTTGTATGTAGGGGGTAATCTCTGGAACTACCAGTCGGATTTGAAAAATTCTGCTTGCATTTGATAGCCCAATTCTTGAGGAAGGCTATAGGCTATTTAACATCACGCTATGACCCTTAAGGCCCATTTAGATGGAGAGAGTTTCTCGAGCGTTTCTTGGCGAGAAATCGTACGCTACTATCGCAAGCAAAAATCGCCATAAAACTGTCGTATCATAATGTTTACATACAGGCAAGAACTAAATTCTCGCCTACGATTATGTCATACAAGATTCGTAAGTAATTTTTCGCTAGGCGATAAATTACTGCGACTGTTTACATAGCGAAATATATAGTATGAAGATTCTTGACTTGTCTATACATGATCTCGTATGACATTTTTTCAAATTCATACGAGTATCGTACAAATCGGTTTGAACCGTTTTTGAGTGCGAGATTTGCCATTCGAGTTCAGTGATTATTCATTTATTTATTTATTAAAACTTTATGCACAAGTAAAAAAATAATAATACTGCACAAAGGCGGACTTAATGCCTGAGGCATTTTCTACCAGTCAACCTTAGGGTGATGCAGAGACAAAAACATGGCAGGTGCAAAATACAGGAGAACGAGGACGAGGAGGAGGTGATTATTATTAGAGGTGATTAGTATGGTTCTCAAAATGACACAAAAATCATTCAGGTACTGCCGATAATGTTAAGTTCGTTGAAATTTATGCTCCAAAAGTGTTTCTTCTCGCTATCCATTTTTTTACCCAAAATCTTTTTTTTCATTTTCGTTTTATTAATTATTGTCTTAGTAGGGCAGATATACTCGTACTTAATTAAAACAGTCTCAGGCACTGCACTTATGGAAGCGACTAGCACAAAAACTCGAAATAATATTCTCGCTTTGTAGCTCTGTTTACACGGAGACAGATATATTCTATTGCGAGGCAATTGTCGGCCAAGGGGCAGGGCGACAATCGTGAATTTTTACACGAAGAGATTTTTTAATGTTCTTTCGATAATCATATCTTCGAGTCGAGAAACTCTCTCCATCTAAATGGCCCTTTAGGAGCCGAGCAAAAAGAAAAAAAGTCAAAAAGAACGTTAAGTGATAGCGCGGGCGGGTGATGCGATACGACGGGGTGGCTCGGGGGAAACAAGAAGTTTCACGCGAACAAAGTCGCGGGCTGAAGCTAGTATAATATATCTCTAACATTCACGTGAATTTGTACCAATCTACCTGTAACATCCAAACTCATGTTATTAATAATCAAGACGCCAATCCAATTGGACTACCGCATAAATTAATTTGATCAATAACTATCAGTCGTGTCCATTATTTATGCACGGACCGTCAATTTCAGTGTGTATCTCGAGCAATGTTCTTTCGGGAGCAGCCCCCAACATGATATAGTAATAACCTACATCTGTGAAACTATTTATTACTATGTACTTACTTGCAATGGAATGACAAACATATCTATTCTGCGTTAGCAACTTATTTTCCAAAAATGTAAACAAAATATGTGTTTCGAATAAGTAATAATTTTTAAACTCCTGCAAATATGTACTTGTTCGTGCTTCACTTTAAAAAATTATGACTTTTTCAATAGTACAGACCTACTAGTAATTTTTAAATCAACTTAATTACACTAACACAAAGTTGATATTACATTGTTAAAGTGGATAACGTCAATTGGAAACATGGATTTGAATTGGATTTACCTACTAAGGTGTAGAGGAAGATGTTAGAAAACTGGAAAAAGGAAAACGGCCCGTTACTTACGTATAATGGTTATTCCATGAAACTTTTCACAGAATTTTTAAAATATCCTCCGAGATTTTTAAATGAAATAATAAAATAACGTTTGGGATTGTTTCAGGAGTAGGTACAGACGCCAGCACATCAAGCTACCCGATACTGTCAAATTTTCCCAATCAACTTTGAGCCTTATGTTTTAGCAATAAAGTTGAAAATCTATTGACAGGCCTGATGGTCTAGTGGTTAGTGACCCTGACTGCTATGCCGGAGGTCGTGGGTTCGATTCCCACCCAGGACAAATGTTTGTGTGATGAGCACGATCATTTGTTCTGTGTCTGGGTGTAATTTATCTATAATATGTATGTATTTAGAAATATACTCGTATAAGTATGTTTATCAGTTGTCTAGTACCCATAACACAAGCTCTGCTTAGTTTGGGACTAGATGGCGTTGTGTGATAGTTGTGGAATATATTATTATTATTAAAGAAATTTGACAGATTGTAGTAGCTTGATGTGCTGGCGTCTGTACCTACTTACTTTTGTTAGCCTATGCTATGTCCCCTTCTTGGGCAAAGGTTTCCCCTTTTATAAATCCTTCTTGGTATACTTTTCCAAAAACCCTTGTTTTTGATATATTTCAGTTCACAAAATGCTTGAATCCGTTTTTATAGCCAAACATTTTTCAAGGAAATTCTTAATCCTCCTCAAAGGACAACATCAATCTATGCAAATCCACTGTCGAGTCGCTTGTTAAATCCATTCAAATAACCTGCATAAAAAAAAAACAAGATAAGGTAACTTTGATGGAATGTATTTCCATTATAAATTGAAAAGTTTGAAGAGTTATCGGCGCCTGCCCTGAATATTGCAAATATTTTTGTTATATAAGAAAATAATGAGATTCGTTCATAGGGATTTGAAATTACTTTGAATTTTTCTTTCTTCGATATCGACTAATATTGGAAGTTTTGTTTACGATAGTCTAGGGTTTCTTATTGAAGTTGGATTTAGGTATTTTCGTACATATTTTTAGATGATATATTAACTTAAACCTTGACTCTGAGCAAGACACTGTTTCTAACTGTATCATGATGATAGACGGCAGTCCTCATGTTAAGTGTCGTGTCCCTTGTATAATTAAATGGAGCTTATTACAATGTGATTGTATTTTTAGAGTTCTGTACCTCAAAAGAAAAAAAAACGGAACCTTTTGAGCCAGCGCGCACTAGCGACTTTTTGTTGGCCGATAGTTTAGTATAGTATAGTTTTATAGATAGTTCAGGGAATATTGCTGCTGTAGCTATATTGAAGTGCACGCATCTGGCGATTAAAAATCGGCCGATCAAACGCGTGCACATCAATATACCTCCATACTAATTTATTTAATACTTCAAGCACATAAATGTATAGAGGCGGACTTAATGCCATAGGCATTTTCTACCAGTCAACCTTTGGGTGATGCAGAGACAAACAGTGGTAGGTGCAATCATAAACATTGAGGAATAAATATTTTAAATATAAAGATACTTACGCAGAAACTTATTAAAACTATGAATATAATATATACCTAATTACACATAAATATAAGCACAAATAAATATACATAAATACATGAATATACTTACTAAAAAGAAATAAGACAAACAAAGAGAAAATATTACCGTTGTGATGATACTGCCAGCTTCTAATTCCCTGAACGATCAAACTATCGGTCAACAAAAAGTCGCTAGTACGCGCTGGCTCTTATAGGATCACTTCATTGTCCGTCCTTTTTTCTCAAGAAAACGTGGAGGTATCAAGATGAAATTAATACCAAATACGTCGGCCTGCAGTCCCTTGGAGCTGTAAAGTCAAGCTTCTAAGTCAACGTAGTACAAAAATACAGCCATTTATGCGATATATTTTGATACTCGCAAATAAATAAAAAGCTATAGGGTACTTCCCGTCGATCTAGAATCATGAAATTTGGCAATAAGCAAGGTCTCACAGCACTAGTAACGAAAAAGTCCGAAAATCGTTAATTTGTAATTTTATCACTTGAAAAAAATTGTGATTACAAACTTACGTATGCAGTTGGTGAATTGACCGCGATGTCGATGTCGCGAAGTTGATATCGATACGGGAGATCATTTTTAGGGTTCCGTAGCCAAATGGCAAAAAACGGAACCCTTATGGATTCGTCATGTCTGTCTGTCTGTCTGTCTGTCTGTCTGTCCGCCCGTCCGTATGTCACAGCCACTTTTTTCCGAAACTATAAGAACTATACTGTTGAAACTTGGTAAGTAGATGTATTCTGTGAACCGCAGTAAGATTTTCACACAAAAATAGAAAAAAAAACAATAAATTTTGGGGTTCCCCATACTTACAACTGAAACTCTAAAAATTTTTTTTCATCAAACCTGTACGTGTGGGGTATCTATGGATAGGTATTCAAAAATGATATTGAGGTTTCTAATATCATTTTTTTCTGAACTGAATAGTTTGCGCGAGAGACACTTCCAAAGTGGTAAAATGTGTGTCCCCCCCCCCTCTAACTTCTAAAATACGAGAATGATAAAATTAAAAAAATATATATAATGTACATTACCATGTAAACTTTCACCGAAAATTGGTTTGAACGAGATCTAGTAAGTAGTTTTTTTTTTAATACGTCATAAATCGTAAACCGCAATTTACCTTTCACAAAGTTACAACGAACTACAAGAACTTTTATATTATGTTACTTGCTGCTACGGAACCCTTCATGGGCGAGTCCGACTCGCACTTGGCCGGTTTTTTTCAACGACAAAGCGCGCACTTGGCCGGTTTTTTTGTATTATTCAGCTCAGCTCAGCGATACAAACACGCGACAACACAGCGGGTAAAGCCCCTTAATAACAGGTATGTATAAAACCCTTTACAAGGTTATATTTTCAATCACTCTTGTTTTCAGAATCCCATATTTAGATTATCTCCATCAAACTTGATCTGCATCACTGAACGGGTCTATTGTGAACGCTACGAATTATCGTGAATATTAATTAGGCATTGTTACTGCAATGTAATATTCTATTGATGTAGTAATACAATCTGAATTTATGCACGATTTGCTGCATCCACGTGATTGATTGGCCGTAAATCTAATAGCTTATATCTATCTATATATCTTAATGTTCTAGTCGATTGATTTGAATTTCTACCAAGAAACATGACAAGTTCATTGTTCCTCGATCCAACCTTTACCAGCTCTCATACCTTTCAAACTGTACCTAATATAGCTAAGTTCGGTATATAGGTGGTTTAGTTCGTTAGGTATTAAAGAAACCAGAACCAGCAATTTTTTAGGGAGCTTTTCTCCTCTCAAAGTTGTTAACTTCCTGAATAAAATAAAAAGTACTATAGCGGTATGAGGAACAGGGAAAAGTTGACTCATCCTCTATAGAAAAGGAAAGATCCTCCGACCTGGCAGGTGTTCTGACTGCCCGACGATTGATTTCGGGACGATGTATACCCAACTAGCACACTAGTGGAAATAGCAACCTATTTTGCAACTTTTAGCTGTACAGTAGCGCTTTAGGGGTTCAGAAAGTGGTTTTAAGTTCTACTATTGCTTCCGTAACTGCTCATAGCTGTAAATATCACTAGGGGTAGCAGAAACTGAACCAAATGCCACTCTAGGTTTTATAAGAGTTAATTTTACAACCCATTTGCCGTCTATAGCTTTAAAAGAGAGTTAAAACATGTATGTTAAAGCTTAAAGCTGCTAAAAAGCTTCTATTGCCGCTGCTGTACGCTTCAGAACTGCATAAAGACTTTAATTGCAGACTTTTTAACGGAACTGTATAAAAGATATATTTATCACTGCTCTGCCACTGAAAGTTTCTTTGCAGAAGTGATTTGTTCTTTTGCGCAGATTTAAGTAGGAATTTGATCGACTGTTTTACTAATAGCGACATTAAGGCTTCACAATAGAAGCAAGAGAGTAATGGACATTCCCTACTCATTTGGATAATTCTGCTATTTTTATTAGAGAAATCAGATTTTATAAAATATTATGTCAGTTTAAAAGAAATATGGATCTGAATGCATGGAAGTTCAAACAAAGAACTGGTGGATATCGCAAGAAAGTACGGAGTGTTTATCAGAATATGCAGAAATTAAAAAGGCAACTGTGTGTTAAGTTTTTTTTAACTCAATTACGTGAGAGTAATTTAGCTTTTATTTATAAAACTCTATTCATTTAATTTATTATTTAAGGGATTCATTGGAAACAAACAAAAATAATGCGCCAAGTTCGAGTTCAACAAACACAAGCGAGGGTCCCGTAGATTTTTTTTTTTCTCAATTACTGATAACGGGCCAGTTACAGAGGAAAAGTAACTTATAGCTTGGTGTGGCATATTATAAAAATAAAGTAAAATAACCTTCTTTGCTTAATTTATTGTTTCTTTTTTGTAGACTGGACTCGGCCAGCGAAACTGAATATAAACTAGAGTATGTCGAATGTGAAATAAAATGGATCTATCGCGAGCAAATACGAATTTGGGCGCTGAAACACAAATGTAGTCAAGTGGCTTTAAAAGACTTATTTCAAATTTTAAACCAAATTACTCCTAACGCTATGCCTAAAGATCCACGCTCACTACTTGGTACACCAAGAGAAATTACAATAAACTTCGTCGATCCAGGTGAATACTAGCAGCAGGAGTCGAATCTTCTATTTTACATAATTTTTTACTTTTTTTGTTCGGCCAGTGTAACACTCCATGTTTTTCCCACTTAGATGGACAGATGCAAAGTTCTTGTTTATTTTGTTGTTCATTATAAGTTTGAATTATTTAGAAAGGCATTCTGAAAACATGGTAAGACATAGTAAGTGTTAAACAATTGAAAGAGCGAAAAATATAGAAGCAGCTACAAATTATCATCGTATTTTAGGGTTTTCAGCGAGTTCTACGGATCTCTACACAAATAACTATTAGTGTGGTTCGATATCTGCAGTAAGTACGAAATAAAAGTGATTGTAAAGACTTGAACTGCATTAGTGGTACAGGTATTACTTGGACCTTCAGAAGAGTGAAACTTAGCGCTTTGACGCGCAGAGAGGAAGTATTAAGGTTGAAGTTGCAAGTTAAAGCTGCTTCTCATAGACGACATGTTTACAAGACAAATATGTGTCATTACTTGAGAAATTTATAGGTTTTTATCGCAATTTGTAGTAAAATATAACTAAATATAGAACCAGCAACTTACTAAATACAAATGTAGTCAAGTATGTAATTTCAATATCGTGTAGGTATGTGATATTATAATATTTATATAATAATATTTTACATATTTTACGATATTCTGAGGTAATTATTGAGGCGCGTTAAAAATACTCCAATAATATCAACTATATGCACGATAAACTGATCTGCGTTTGTAGCCACTTGCATGCAATACAAAATATAGCTCAAAGACACTATACTTCACTTATTATTTATTTGTATTCAGTAATGTCTGACTCAGGAACAACAAATGTATTTAATAAATGAGAGACAAGGTGAATGATCAGTGATCCTTTATTCGTTCAGTTAAACCTGTCATTCATTCAATCAATAAGCGCCACAAGAGCTTTAGTGTGGTGTTAATTATTAGCTGTAGCTCATGTAGCGCTTTTATGCCACTATTATGAAGTTCTAATGGAACTATAGATTGCAAAAAGTTGTGCCCCTTTGGCTCCAAAGCAGCTGCATAAGGTCTGCAGTGCACGCTCTGGCGCTTGAGCTTGGCGCCTTTGGGAATAATCGGATTAGCTCCAAAGCTCTTAAGCAGCAGTTTGTGCTAGTTGGGTAGTGTATGCTAGTCAAGCGGTAAACTCTGCTTGCGCGATGCAGGATTTTGCGTGACGTCAGTATGATGCGTAGTGTGCATGCGGCGATTTAGATGGCGCCACAGTACTACGTAAAATAAACAAAATAATGCTATAAAATATGATAAGTGATTGTTCACAATTAGCTATTCTCTCAGTGGCATTAACTGGTTATTCTTCCTATTGTGTAGATCAGTACACTAATTGCGTAATACTATCAATCTCAATCTAAATCATTTTGAAGGATATTGCTAATTCATTGCTACATATGTTCCAAAAAATATGTATGCTCAACAACGTAAATAACGCAATGAATGTTGTTAAACTGTCAAAGTGAAACCCATTGCTACTGATATTAGTCCCAATTACCCCACAGATGTGACATTTCACGAGACTCGCCTGCCCAATGTCATACCCTCTTAAGCTGAAACGTGGAACAAAGGAATTCCAAGAGACGTATATTTTGACGTTTTTACTTGATATAAAATTATTTACATAAACTGGAAAAATATTTAATATTCTCATTTTACTGCTGCATGGTGGCACATTGTCATCTTTTGGAACATTTCTTGTCATTATTGCACACTAGCAGCGCCCCGCGGTTTCACCCGCATAAGTTTCGATCCCGTGGGAATATCGAGATAAAAACTATCCTGTGTCCTTTCCCGGGACTCAAACTATCTCTATACCAAAGAACAATGTCAGATTTCAGCTCACACAACTTTTAAAACTAAATTCACACGGACACAAATTTTTTACCTACAACAATTTAAATATAAAATTCCAACTTCTAAAAAAATATTTATTTCTTTTCGAGAACTGTTCGAAAAGAAAATCATTTTAATAAGTAATCATTTTACTAATCATGTTCTTGAATTCCAGGTTTTACTTTTTTTTAAATAAAAGTGTCAGGTAGTTACCTATTCTGCCACTGTAATCGATTATTCTAAATAATTAAAGCGATTTACTCTTTAGTTTTTATTTACCACCTCACAATTGTCTTTTATTATTATTATTTTTTATCTAAATAATACGTTCATCGTGTTTATTAAAATACATTTATTATTTTTTAAAGAATATTAGAACGAAATTCAAGAAATCGATTTTCCTGATCTGTATTCGATAACTTAATCGCCTTGTAATGGCAACCACCAGTTCGCCATTAAAAAAAAAAAAAACTTGCAGTTCTGTCAAAATCGCGCGCGCTAGTTCAAACATGTTGTTGTTGTCGGTGTTTTTCTATGTGATTGTGTACGTTTGGTTCCTTCTCGAATTCATCTGCGTTTGCTTTATAGACTTATTGTGTTATATATTCATACCACACATTTTGTGACAGTGTACCATCAACTACGTTGTATTAATTGTGGTATAAATGTGTTCCGGATGGAACGGCATTTACTTGAATCTGACGATGTCCATTCATTGTTACGGCAATGGACTTCACTTTCTGAGGTAAAGTACGATTTTTATTATTAATAGAATGTCAACTGTTTTAACTAAGCTAAATGTTAATTTGCAACACAACCGTATTTTGTTGGTTTTAAATTCCAAATGTCAGTGTTGTTTGTCATTACTGTTGGTTATTTATTAAACAAACAAGTAATCCAACAAGTAGCAATGCGCCAACTGAATCAATTGTGCATCGAAATCTTTGTATTGGTTGCGGTCATTCATTGCATCGTGTAAAGTCTCACGCCTTAAATAACAGTTCAGAAAGAGAAGATGCTATCAGACGCGTGATAGAGCAACAATAACCTCCAATTTAAAATGTCTGAATAACTTCTTCTATAGAAGTTCAGTGTAAAAGTGGATATTACAGAAAAGCTTTTCACATTAAACTACACAAAAAAACGTAAGAATTTTCACTGTCCATGACAAATTAATATTGAGCCAAAGTTACTATGGACATCTGACATTGTTCTTTCATCTAAATCGGTTCAGCGGTTTAAGCGTAAAGAGGTAACAGACAGACAGACACTTTCGCCTTTATAATATTAGTGTGATAATTAGTATGGATATGCTGCTAGTCTGCAATGGTCATAATATAAAATTCCTGAAAAAATACAATAAGTACTAAAAGTACCTTCTTAATGAACTGACCGATGGACGATAAAAGTGATCCTTACGTTTTTAATTCTGAGGTATAAGTACCTACATCCTTAAAATTAATGGTATAAAATTTTGGCAATATGAGAAGTTTCAGCTTGTTAAAGCCTCAGTTAGCTGTACCTAAACGTAAATCAGCAAAAAAAAAATTTTTTTTTTTCAAGACTTCCAGTATTATAAAAATATATTAATTTCAAAAGCCCTTCGCTTGCACATCTCAGTTTACGGCGCCTAGCCGTTTACGCAGGAGTTATATCGAAAATTATTTGATTTAATTTCACATTTTACTGCGTAATAAAATTTGTACTTTGTGCTCACATCGTTGACTTCGTTATGTCGTTAATACCATTTTCTCTAGCGAAGTGAACAGAATATTTTTAATACTAGCGTAAGTGTCTTTTTATGTATAAAAGTGTCTTGTATATCGGATTTTCGAAATAATCGTTTGTAATTTGGGTTTGTTGAAAGGTCGTCTGGTTTATTATATATCATTATTAATCACTTATCATAATGGTTAATCGATTATTTTTTATGTTTGAAATATGTTTTTAATGTTGCTTTTGATTTCAAACCGAAGCTACTAAAATGCGCATGTAAACATGATTGTTTAATTTATTCATTTATCGGCCCTAAATATTGCATAAATCGAATGATCAGGCAGCGTTGACAACGTTCATACGTCTTGTCCAATCACGGGTCTTTATTGGTCGCGCCCCGCGCGCCATCTATAATGCCTCGTGCAAAAGAAAATTTTCGTTAAACGTGTAATTCGTTACAAAATAATAAAGAATTCAAAAAAAAAACTGGTTAACTTAAAAAATCTTAAGTGTGTGAACTGTTTTAGTGTGTTATAAGTGTTTTTCAAAACGCAGTAGTTCCTTTTATCGCGACAATATAGCCGTACCTAGCAATAAAACACTGCCAAAAGGTGAATCGCGATTCGTTCAAGCAGAATAAACCAGGACCAAGAGTGAGAGCTCCTAGCCAATTGCAGATGGACCACGTACCTACACCATACCTAGGTGTCCTATGGTAAGGCTTTTTCTTGCTTTGGTGGCCGACGTCTTGAGCATTGCAGTTTATTCGATTATTTTTCTCGGCTGCTCCCAAATGTGGAAGTACTTATCGTAATCCTCGCACAATGATTATCATTTATCCTATAAAACATTATCTGCTACCAATGATAAAGTTATTTTCATCAATTAGATAAACCAAATAACCACATTCAACAAACTAAAAAACAAATTAAACTCAGTTTACAGAAACAGAAACGTATTTGAACACCAAAACGTTAATTTGAAATGTTACGTATTCACTGAGTACTGTTTACTTTATCATAATTTAGATAAACATACTACGTGATTCAACACAAGACTAACTCAAAACTACATCCATTCAGTCGCAGAGAGACAACAAAGCCTGTAAAATAATTATGAGAGCACAAAGATAAAACAACGGACAAGTAGTTTAAGCACACTATTTTATCTTCCTCCATACACGGCCAGCGTTTAATTTAAAACTTTATATGTGGGACTAATCTTGCTTCTCGTGTCAAGGGACCCCTGTCTCCGCCTGTCCCATATCCAGGGTCACTGCATGGATAATGACCACGTTTTAGAATTACAATTTCACACGCACACTTACAGAATATCCCCCAGTTACGTTTGACCCCTTGCCCCCCGGATTTAATTTCTGTTGCGATTGTGAACAGCAAAGGTCGGATTTGGAAGATAGGTCTCTGATAACTGGTTACTCTATCATTTTAAAGGGCCACGGGTCAGCATTACTTATTGTCTTCGCAGGCGAATTAACGGCAATGAAAAATCCCAACGGCTAACGTAATGAGCCGAAGGACAATAGCTTTATGATGTCCTAATTTTGTTAAGAAATTATTAAGAACATTATAGCTATGTTAAGGATTTAGAAGCTTTATTCTAAATTGTAGAATGGCTAATAATTTGTCTCGAAAATTATTTCGCATAAAATTATTAATTTGCGGCTATTGTTCGTAGCACATAAAACACATAATTGCGCAGTTTCGTTCAGGATTATAATCAGCTATTAATGGTTTGGCTTGTCCCTAATTAATACATAAGAAAATTACAGTATAGCACAGTAAATTATTCAAAGTTTCTTTGGTTTATTACTTTATTATTTAAGCTATTGAAATGAACGACACATTAAATAATTTAGTCAATAATTGATGGTCTATAACTCATGGTCTAGAGTATATAAAACCTCGAAGATTATTAAGACTAATGGGCCTTTTTGTTTTATACAAAGGAAATCAATTCTGGTCGAATAGATCGCAACTACGCAACTAATAGAAAAAGGCAGATACGTCAAGATGAAATAAAATTTATTACGTTCTATAAGCCCTCGGGAAACTATTAGTTTGATTCCCACAAAAAGAAAATGGTCGCGTTATCAGAGGTACCGCACTAGGATACCCATAGAAAAGTCAGCAGAAATTCTTCGAAGAGATAACTTTACCCACCTACAAACTGTACTTTATGGATATTTGAACGAAATATACGAAGAATTGGAATGAGAGTCTATTTAATTGTGACATAGGTCTAGACATTAAGTGTGCTATTGTCTACAGATATTGTAAGCAAGTAGTGTTTCATTAATTATTTATCAAAATTACAAGAAAACAGCATAATCACAGTGAAATGGCTTGTCAACTTATAAAAAGTCTAGAGATTTTCAACTATTATCTTCTTAGCTCTCTGAAAAGAATCAATTATTTATTTTCCCAATTTTTCTAAGTTTCGCAATTTTAGGAATCACTGGCCTGGCTTGATTTCTTTTTCACAAAAGGCTGACGATGAATCATTTTGAACGGATGAATTGAACGGTATTAAATATATTTCACTTTGATCAAATATAAAGTTACTTATCTCAATGGTGTTAACTTCTAAAGCCAGATTTAGCCAAATTTTTTTACCCGCATTCTTGAAAAAATCAGTCGTTGTTTGAAAAAAAAAGGCTCTAGAATTTTTTTAGGCCCTTAAAAATCCTGCGAGTACTTGAAATATGGCGATAAGTTGGAAAGTGTGTTAGCTTAGTTTGGTACAGTCATCTATAAAATGTAACAAAATTCTAGCAAATTGTAAAGTATTTTATTTTAGCACAAAAAGGATTGAAATGGAGAAACATATAATTAAGTTTCCACATAAAAAAGGAATACTTAAGCGAAAAAAAAATATTTTAAAAACCCAAGGATTAAAAATGAATGATTAAACATGGAAATATTGGGATTTTCATGTTTGATCATTCATTTTAAATCAATTAATTTATTGCTTCGGAATCAAAATACTTTTACGACTTAAAGTATATCTCGTATAATAAGCTTTCAATGCGACCAACAAACTATAATCTCAACTTATACCGAGCGTAACAACGTTACCTCAATATTTTTGGAACTTAAGTCAATACAATATAATGTGTTTCTTAGTAATAATTCACTGTAGTGGCATTATTTATTTCTAAGATCCGTCGGTCGGCGTCTACGGGGTCGCGAGTTTCTAGGAATTCTTGATAAAAAGTTCATAAAGGCTCTTCTGACTTTTATTTTATCATCCAAAACTGTATAGTGTTTGTTACTGCTTTAGTACGGTTTATGGTTTAAGATAAATTATTGCATTCAAAAATAATACAATCATTCACTCATAAGAGGAAAAACGTAATAATTAATAAAGGCAGCGGTTTCGCTGGGTTATGAACTAAAACTAAGGTAAATAAAAAAAACAGAACAAACTTACAATTCAAACATTAATAAGACCATGTTTACGTTTGTTTTAATCCAATAAAAATAATCAAATCCGATACTTAGCGACCGTAAAAGATTTAAATCAAGTATTAAAAGCCAATTTGTAAATGCGTTCAGTTCCGCTCCGCATGATGTAAGTAAATAAAAATTGCCAATTCTGTTGGCGATTGTACGATCCAAAAAGAATTTTTCAACAAAAAACGCTACCAACCACAGCGCACGTCGTGTTTGAACGTATCTGAAACTCTTTCAACCGATTCTACCCAAGTGATGTTTTAATTATACGCCTCGACGGTTACACATTTCGGTGTGAATATGTGTTTTATTTCTCCTTGTTTCGCATTAATTACTGGGTTCACGTGCCGTCTCCGGCCCTCCCTTTTCGTGTACAAAAACGAAAAGTTCCTCTCGCATTTTATTCTGATTTAACAAGACCTCTAGATATTGGAATTCGACGGAATTCGAATTTCCCGTCTACCAACGAGCTTCGGCATTTACTGGAGATAGTTTCCTACCTTATAGAAGTGAGATAGTCTGATATACCTACTCAGCTTAGCCTATGTTTTGTCTAGTTTTTTTTTGGAGACAGAAGCATTGATCCAGAATCTGATTCGTGAAAGTAACAACTGTGATAAGAGGCTTATAAAGATAAACTTTTGATCTTATTCTGTGATAAACTCGCGCGTGGTGATATCGATTAGCAGTTGGTGAGCTAAACTCAATATGGCTATCGAGATTATGTTTATTCTAGAGCCGAGTATTTTGGGATGTCTAGGTAATATTGTTGGTGGTAATATTGTTTCCATGTAAGTATAATCTTTGATATTTAGTGTATTTTTGTAGGTTATCATTATACCAAGTAGTTGCTAATTATTATTATTAAATTGATACCTACACTATGTCTAGGTATCTCTCGTAGTATTATAACAGTTCAAAGATTTATATTAAATAAACTACCATTACTCAACGAATTCCTGATAACACAAGTTCAAATAAGTGGCAAATTCAAGCATACTTCTGAAATTAAATACACAAAGCCTTATATCTTCCTTTAGAACCTTTGTCTGAACATCGGTCATGCAGAACCTTTGAGAACAACAACCGACATAAAACAGCGTTAATATTTTAGATAAAGACTTTGCCGTGATTCAGTGCTGTATAAAATAAAAGGCCCAATTTCAACGGTTGTGTCGTAAATCAGCACAATCTCAACAACTGGGGGCCTTCTGTCATGATTCTGTCGCAACAACAAAAGGTAAGTGTCCCACACAAAAGCTATTGAATGCGGCGACGAAGCGAAGCCCCCGCGGTGTGAGAGCTGCCATGAGCGGCCCGCCATAAAACTAATTGGCTAATAACAGGGGATACAGCCAATCCACTTGTCGTAAAGTCGTGATAGAAAGTCATGCGATATGCAGATAATACGCTTGACTTGCATGAATTTCCAAAATGTATGTAAAATTAAGCGTCTAGTTATAAATGTAGGGCTGCTGCGTCGTACTTTTTCAAATAACTGTTGCTTTTGGAGCAGTGGTGGGCCAGTGGTAACGACCGCGACTTACGAGATATAGGTCGTAGGTTCTGACAGGCGCTTTACTTTGTGTAAATTATTTCATCACCACTGCTCTCAAAACGGTGAAGGAAAACATCGTGAGGAAACCGGCATGTACTAGAACCAAAAAGTCGAAGACATGTGACATCTACCAACCCGCACTGGGCCCGCGTGGTGGATTACGGTCCACTTCCTCTCACAGAGAGGAGGCCTGTGTCTCAGCAGTGAAAACGTTATAGGCTGATTATGTATGTTGCTTTTGCGTAAATAAACTACGCTGTGTTGGTTATTTCTGTCATAATAATCACTGACATCTCCCTTCCGTCCCCAAGCGTTAATTAAGCTCAGATTAGATTTACGAAACCATTATTTTTGTACTGGACTGTGTGTGTATCATTTTTGTATTATGGTTTTAGTAATTAGGTTAACCCCTCTCACAGAGAGGAGGCCTGTGTCCCAGCAGTGGGAACGTTATAGGCTGATTATGTATGTTATGTAATTAGGTTAACGTATATGTAGCATTTTGTCTCTTGGTTTACGTGTTGATGACGTGTAAGTAACAATACATTCAAATAACTTAGCTCAGCATTTCAGTCCGCTGAAAAAGTCTTTACACATTTTGGGCACCAACCTTTCTCATACAATTTTATTTTATTTACGATCACTAACTTTATCAAAACACATTTAAACGAAACGAAGTCGCGTGTTCATTAGTTGCGCAACGCGAAAGGCAGCCCCTGGCAACCCTGTCCGAAGTAAATCGAGCGTAGATGGTATCACCGGCCGGGTTGGGTCATTAAAATGAAATTTGCTTCCATATTAGCTAGCAACGATACTTATAGTATGGCAGTGCGCTGCTAACGTTGTGTGCACATACATGCACGCGCGCAATTAGGTATACTATTGCTGGCTCGATTTAAAATTTACGGAAAATTGTTAAGACGTGAGATAGCTTTAGTTAGCTCTGCATTTGACTGTGTATTGAATTTTGATTAGCACTTAAATACATATCGACGCTTGAAAGGCAAAATTGGCTAAGCGACATCGACACAGGGCTAACTTTACACGAGAAGTAATCATATAAATTCTTGTAATCATCCTACAGGCGTAATTCGTACTGTTTTTGAAATCTTATTTTATAAGATCTGAATTTATAATGAGTTTTTATTCTGAAAAGATTCCTTTAAACTGTTCTCCTGTAAAGTTAGCCCTATGTCGCTTAGTCAATTTTGCTTTTCAAGCGTCGATATTTCCCTGAATGGTAAAGCAGGGGTGTACCTATAGACTATAGTTTATCCACATTTCGCCAGTTATGTTTAAGTCACATTTAATAAGAGGAGTCTTTTACCATCAACCAAACACAGTTGCGCACTCAGGCTGGGAAATTCTTGATTGGAAAAACCTAACAACACTTTTGCTCGACTCGAGAATTGAGCACAGGACATCATGTATTGCTTACCACTGTTTGGACGTGAGCTAGCTTTGTTTGGCTTGTAATGTTTTGTTAGGATTAAGCAAAGATCCTGATATATTGGGGATTGGAATTGAAGCCATTTATTTTGAATTGATTCGTCTTACTAACGACACTCCAGGCTTCTGTTGAAAATGATACTGAAAATCTACAACAGTGATTTGAAGGTCTAATGAATTTTTATATCAATGCATTTTGAAAATAACTTTTTTCAAAAAAAAAAAACTACAAAGTGGTAAATAACTTTAATTTCGAAAGTCGGTGTCGTTTGTTCCAAATTTTCGTTTTTTGACACCGACTTCCCAAATTAAAGTTATTTATCACTTTCTAGCTTTTTTTTTTGAAGTCGGTTGTTTTTTTTTTGTAAAAAAGTTTTTATTTTTCATTCACTTTTTAGTTGTACCTACCCAACACAAATTCGATTAACACTAGTGCATTGAAGAATTGAAGACACCGACTAGAAGAATCATCAAAATTCGCATAGAAATGCGGGAGATACAGTATATTTATGCATATAACTTCATACATAATAATAATTACCTAATGTATTATACACTAAAACCTTTCTGACAGTGTGTAGATCACATTAGTGAAAGAATCATCAAAATCGGTTCATTAGTTTTTGAGAAAATCGCGGACATACAAACATACATACATACGGGTCGAATACAGAACCTCCTTTTTTGAAGTCGGTTAATGAAGTCGGTTAATAATAAAAAAATACCGCCGTGTTAAAATTGAAAACTTAGATGAAGTGAGCTTCAATTGAGCAGTCAGTCTATTCTCTAACTATTCTCTAAAAATCTCGACGTGAAAACTCAAGTGAAGTGAGCTCGAATTGATACAGTAACATTTATGGAAACCGCAACACCAATGTAAACACAGATCACAGTTTTCAATATTCAGTTATTCAAATACACGGATACATTTTCTGTTGGATTATACTGTGAAATTCTATCAAAGCTTTGATATTGCATACTGATTCCGCTCTGTGGGTGTGTAAATGAATAAACACTAATGTACCACTTCATATTATACCTGCCTATGTTGGTCTTACCACATAATAAATAATCTTACCGTCAAAGATTTTGTATGGTCAAAATCAAAGTCAAAGCATTTATTTTTCAAATACGCATATAAAAAGCACTTCTGAACGCTAAAATTTACAATGAGATAGAACTGATTATTGTCGCCTTATTTAAAAGGTATCTAGTTTTCATATGGAGAAGAAGGGACAAGAAACTCCACCAAGATTCCTTTCGATATTCTTCTGAATAGTTAGTACTTAGTTATGTACTGGCGGCATCTATGAAGATTGCTCATATTTTTTAATTGTCTTTTTCTGATTTGAGAGCAGTGGTGGCCAAGTGGTAACGACCGTGACTTACGAGATGTAGGTCGTAGGTTCGAACCCAGACAAGCGCTTTACTTTGTGTAAATTATTTCATCACCACTGCTCTCAAAACGGTGAAGGAAAACATCGTGAGGAAACCGGCATGTCCTAGAACCAAAAATTCGAAGACATGTGACATCTGCCAACCCGCACGGGGCCCGCGTGGTGGATTACGGCCCACTCTCTCCCACCGAGAGGAGGCCTGTGTCCCAGCAGTGGGAACATTATAGGCTGATTATGTGATTTGCTAGCTTGATGTAGTTTTGTCATGAGATTTTATTTAAAAAAAGGGTTTTTTCATAAGGAATTTCTCAGTAGCCTTCGGGGCTGTTGATGTTTGGAAGTTGATGGTCACATACCCCCCGTGCCTCGGAAAACACTTAAAAGATGTTGGTCCTGCGCCTAATCTCTTTCCGGTCGTGTCGGTTTGCCGTCCCACCGGGCTGAGAGTAAAGGAACAGAGAGTGCACCTGCGTTTGCGCACACACTTTTGCACTATAATATCTCCTGCGTATTGGCTAATCTCCGTTAAGATTGGCCACCGTGACCAAAATTATTTTTATTTTTAAAGAATACTTAGCATATTGACCTTTGTTGCAATAACACCATCACTTACCTAGCCTTTTCCCAACTACGTTGGGGTCGACTTCCAGTCTAACTGGATGCAGCTGAATACCAGTATCTTACATGGAGCGTCTGCCTATCTGACCTCTACAACCCAGTTACTGGGTAACACGATACCCCTTTGGTAAGACTCGTTGTCAGATTTACGGGCTTCTGACGACCAGTAACGACTGCCATCCACGAATGACAGCCGGGACCAATAACATCATTTATTGCAATAACATCTTGAAATTAAATATTAGCTACGTTTTATTTTTAGATTTTACTAGCCGTGCCCCGAGGTTTCACCCGCATAAGTGTCGATCCCATAGGAATATCGGGACAAAAAGTAGCCTATATGCTAATCCAGGGTGTCAGCTACCTCCATTCAAAATTGTATCAAAATTGGTCCAGCCCTTTAAGCGTGAAGAAGTAACAAACATATAAACACATACACACACACACTCACAAACTTTCGCCTTTATAATATTAGTGTGATAGTGTGATTCTTGCATTCAAATAGTGCGTACCTACATTAAGCGACCATTTCCTAAGAATCACCGCCTTAACTCAACACCCCACTAACCAAGACAGCCCAGGATGACAAGCATTTCCACAATGTTGTCGTTTAAATCCCCGATCAACAAGAAAACAAGGTTTTGCTTCCCCTTATCTCTTCACAGAGGGATTACCACAGACCCTAGCTAATTTGTATACAGTTCTAAGGCTGAGACTATACTGGCTTACATCACTGTGACCACGATAAACAAGATTCATTATATCATTAGTGTGCCTGATAAGACTTGTGCTTTTGCGTCCGTTGTGTATATGTTTACCCGGCCGTTAATATAGTAGGTTAATAAAAAGTTTGCTTTTGTAGAGTTTCATCGTCTGCCTATATTTACCAGCCCACTGTTGGACGTAGGCCTCTCTCAAAGATTTGAATCGCTAAATATCCTCTCACCGTAATTAGTCACGCGAAAAAGCGTCCTTATTGAGAAGAGTGAGCTCACATATTATTAAATAGCCTTTTCTTGACGATCATGTCAAGTCATTGCGTCATTGTGTTTCTGAGCTTGTTAAAACAAAACAGAAACGCGACTATCTTTTGACAAAAAAAATTAAGTCTTTGTCGTCATCATTTTCATGACAGGCGTCACATCGGCCATTAAAAAAATATATTGCTGAATGGGCCTGGTCTTGATCTCGATCACGCCTAATGGAAAGCGAGGGATGAGGTCTACGGTGGAACGAGCATGCCCAGAAGATGCCTAAGGCACTGGAACTCCCACGCATCGACGAAACCCGGCAAGCCATTAAGTGCGGCCACCGCTCTTCTACTCGTAGGAAACTGTTTACCTAAAGAATTAAAAAAAAAAAACATGTGCAGTCTCGAGCATAAATTAATGCCTTATAATAAAAATATACAACTTTGAGAAAAGACCTACATACGTATTTCATAATAGTGGGTGGGAGTATTCAGCTGTATCCGGTTAGACTGGAAGCCGACCCCAACATAGTTGGGAAAAGGCTAGGTAGATGATGACATTACGAGAAAATCGCTTTTGAATCTTGCGTAAGTGTAACACTAAGGCAAGATTTAAAATTGAGATCGATTTGTGATTTATTGAGAGTAGGTACTTACTTGGCAATAAACTGGAGCATATCGCCTAATAAACTGGACCAACAATTTGCTGGACATTGTCCTATATTGGTAAACACAATTTTAGCGGCTCTGGCCTATATTGAGGGTAACAGTGACGTCACAGTTGCTTTCATCGATCACGTTTCGGGGAACTGGGTAATGGGACATATGTAGTTTAATTATTATTAGCCTATGCATTATTAGCATACTATATTGTACTTTTGCAGCAACACATACAAGCACAGTTACCCAAAGTTACGCCAAACTTTTTTTGAAGTGAAAACTTCTTTAGGCGCGTTGGCATTTTTTGAGGAAAAAACAATTGAATTCGCGCTACTGTTACCGTAACCGACACCGCTTCGGATGTGTTCGGCTGTCCTCGGGATGTACTCGGTTTTAATGTATTTCCGATATGCCAGTGAGTCATGGCAAAGTATTCTGTTTGTATTTTGTTTATAAATGAAGATTCAAAAATTGTTCAAGTTTCCACTTCTGTCGGCACTCCCGGAGTGCCAGTTTTTTTTCGACCTGTATTTTCCTACTGCAAGGCCAAGGTCTCCTCCTTAGCTTTGCACTCTTCCCTGTGTATTGCCTTCTCCGGCCAATATCCCATAAACGCGTCTAAGTCATCACGCCAGCGTTTCCTCTGCCTCCCTCGGCAACGACGTCCGTGTTCGGCTCCCACTGCGCCAAACTAAAGTCACAAAAAAGATATGGTTAAACTGACTTATAGGTAACAGGAGTAAAGTCTAGTTTGGTGCAGTGGGAGCCAGACACGGGCGTCGTTGCTGACGGAGGCCGAGAAAGCTGGCAAAGCCAAAGCAAAGCGCTGGTTAAGGGATTACCTAAGTCAGTTTGCTCCATGTTTATTAACAAGGGTGATAATGTCGATGATATTTTTCATAACAAAGTAAAGATTTGATTTTAAATTTTCCTTCTGTTAGAACCATAAAATAGAAAAATATTTTCATGTTCAATCTGTAAAAAATATAAAAGTAATAATATATCCTTTTGGTAATGTTGCAAGGAGTTTCCTATGCCATTGACGTGTTTCATCGGAATATCAACAAATGAAACTGCGGCAGAATATTTTAAATGAAACCCCGAAACTGCATGTCCGTACTTTCGTACCAGGCTCTGATTCGTCCATTTTGTTTACAAGGTTTATCTAGATTTTTTTGGTATTCTGCACCAGAGCTGAAGTTGAAATCGTTATGGGTAGCGCAAGCCTGGTAGTTTTTTGTTCTTTATGGGAAAAAATATAAAGCAGAATACCAAAAATATTATTGCATCGAACAATAATAAGCTTGTGGATATTGTTAATTCCACATTTTTTATTGGATGTTTTGGATTATTGGTTCGTTTTCATGTATTGATCTTTTTATTTAAAAAAAGTTCAGTATCTAACGTAGTTACAGGAAAATCGGTACTATTTTTTGGCTTTGAATTTTTTGTTTGGTCTATTTTCATCATCATTATTTCAGCCGAAAGACATCCACTACAGGACATATAGGTCTCTCCAAGCACCACCATTTTGACCGGTTCTGTACTTCTCGCAACCAGCGGATTCCTACAGCCTTCACCAGGTCATCGGTCCACCTTGTGGGAGGCTTTCCAACGCTATGTCTTTCGGTACGCGGTTGGCACTCCAGAACCATTCGGACCTTGGTTCTCATACGAATCTCTTCATTTCTGATTCAATCACGTAAGGAAACCCCAAGCATAGCCCTCTCCATTGCCTTTTGGGTGACTTTCAGCCTTCTAATGATTTTGGGACCAGACTAAATATTGGTACAAAACTTTTGAAGTTACCTACTCACACTATAGTTTGATTATCATGTCCAGTCTCCAAACTTGAGTTAATTTACCTATCATTAGTTGGGATCAACCTCATCAGCAAACTATATGCGTCCCATGCTTCCCAAATATAACACAAACTTGAGTGATCCTTTATTTTCACCCATCGAACATGATGGATAACGTGCCTATCGCGTCAAATTATCGCATCCTATTTAAACAACGTTAGGACAACCCAAAACATCATTATAAGGTCCCAAGATCATGTAAGCCGGAGTTCAGGCGAAGATTTATGTGCATTACGACATATTTCCATATTGGATATATCAACAACATTGGTGCCAGCGAACCCTTTGGTGCCAACTTATTCGTTGCTGTTTGGTTTGAAATTAAATAGGAATAAATAATACGATCGAATCAAAGATTTCACTGAATCTGAATCAAATAATGTGAAATTTTTACAAACGCCGATGACACAGCATTAATAGTCTATGATACTGACTGGACAAAGGCGAAACAAAGAGCGGAATACGCTCTTTGCTTGGTAATGGAATGGCTCTCGGAAAATATTCTGACACTAAATCTGGCGAAAACCAAAATTATTCAATTCTCTCTACCAAATACCACTTCGCCGCCCCGAGATTCAGGTTTAGTTAAAGCTCACACGTGCCTGGAAGGTAAAAATGACTGCAACTCCATGTTACCTCTCCTTTTAAAACTCCTTTTAAGACGCAAAGGTTTTCCTGTCTGTGAAACTGTCAAGTGTCGAACCGCTTTCGCTGGACGCCAGTTCTTAGCTTCAAGCTCTCGACTGTACAATAGAGTCAATAAGGCATTATCCATTTATAAATGTCCAAAGTATGAAGTTAAAAGTATACATACTAAGTGGTTGCAGGAGTTGACATATGACGAAACTGAAGGTCTGATTAGAATAAGTTCTTAATTAATATTAGAATATCATCAGTTACTTACCTATTTGTACAAAGAAAATTAAAAGTACTTGCACGATGTTTTTGTATGTATAGATGTATATCACCGCACTTCGGGGAACAAATGGCTTCTAAGACACAGGCTTCTTGCCTAGTTTAGAAGTCAAATGCTGCATTCATACATTGTCTCTGCTGTACAACTAAATCCTGTCACTAAATTGTATTGTTTGGTTTTTGTGTAAGTACAAATAAACATTTATTATTATTATAATTCAATACTTTTATGGAGTTTTTCATATGTCTCGCCGTCCGTTATTGGTCACAAGAATCTAACTCTTGTGTCTTCCCAATATTTTAGCGCCATGTTTTTTTTTTTCAAGTAAAAGAACGATGACCATATTTGTATGAGACCTGTCCCCCCCCTTCAACAGAACTTTTGTATGTATTAGTAGGTTCACAAAGGTCTATAAAAAGACTAGCAACCAGTTTTAATTTCAAAATCCATGGGGTTTAAAAATAAAATAAAAATTAAAAAATCGTTTTATTGGTTTTTCCTAATTCGCTAGGCCCGTCCCCCGCCCTGCAACAGATCGTTTGTATGTGCTATCAGGTTCATAAAGATCTATAAAAAGACTAGCAACCAGTTTTAACTTCAAAATCCATGGGGCTTAGAAATAAAATGAAAATTAAAAAAAACGTTTTATTAATTTTTCTAATTCGCTAGTCCCGTCTCCCGCCCTGCAACAGGTCTTTTGTATGTGCTATCAGGTTCATAAAGATCTATGAAAAGACTAGCAACCAGTTTTAACTTCAAAATCCATGGGGCTTAGAAATAAAATGAAAATTAAAAAATCGTTTTATTCATTTTTCTAATTCGCTAGGCTCGTCCCCCGCCCTGCAACAGATCTTTTGTATGTGTTATCAGGTTCATAAAGATCTATAAAAATACTAGCAACCAGTTTTAACTCCAAAATCCATGGGGTTTAGAAATAGAATAAAAAATCGTTTTATTTATTTTGGGATAAAGTAGTGTCTTGTTGTCGCGGGCGCTATTTTGAATCCTGAACGCAACGAAGGATTCTAGGTTTGAGTTGACTCCTGAGCGAAGCGAGGGAGTTAAGACTTGAATCCTGAGTGCAGTGAGGGATTCAAGCTCGCCCAAGACGAAGACACCCGCGTCTCCGTCGTGGACGAGCATATGGCAGTTGTCCCACCGTCGGCGAGGAAGCGACTAACTGTCGGCTGTTTTCTCGCTCAAGAAACGTACAATAGATATACATTCCGTGTAAACAAAAGAGATGCATATATTAACAGTTGATCGCTGACTGTTCACACTGCCGGCGAGGACTCTCTTCACTGGTTTGTCGCTGAGCGACAAGAGCTATCAAAGATAATACTCGCCTAGCGATACTCGCTCAGCGATGGTCGCTTGGTGGTCAGAGCTCACGCCGAGAGAAACCCCTGTGAGACTAACTGCCCCGAGCGAGTGGTGCGAGTAATCGCCCGTCGCACTCGAAAACTCGCTGATAGCCCAGCGACAAAACTATCGGAACTACACACACGCTGCTCGCTGCTCGCCAACTCGTTTTCAGTTGCTAGTTCTACTCGCTAATCGTTCATCGCCGCCGGTGGGACAACTGCCTGCCTATAGGAATAGAAAAAATTGGACGAGTAACGAATGACGTTTTCTGTTTTTTAAATGGCATCTCCTAATTGATCTTGAGAGGTTTGAAAATCAAAGAATATGGTTTACTTATAAACTCTTATTTTGTGCCAAAAATATTAACATTAAAACATGATTTTTCTCGGAATATCCTGCACTTTTGAGAGATGTCGTCGTAGTAAAAATTGATCACCTTGCTAAGACGGTTTGAATGAGATACATTTTAAGTTTGTTGGTCGATGTAAGGCTTGGGGGGACGTTCTGGCAATAAACATTGAAACATGATTTTTCTCGGAATATCCCGCACTTTTGAGAGATGTCGTCATAGTAAAAAATGATCAGCTTGCTAAGGCGGTTCGAATGAGATACATTTTAAGTCTGTTGGTCAATGTAAGGGTTGGGGGGACGTTGTGACGAAATTAACACTAAAACATGATTTTCTCGGAATATCCCGCACTTTTGAGAGATATCGTCATAGTAAAAATTGATCAGCTTGCTAAGGTGGTTCGAATGAGATACATTTTAAGTCTGTTGGTCAATGTAAGGGTTGGGGGGACGTTGTGACGAAATTAACACTAAAACATGATTTTCTCGGAATATCCCGCACTTTTGAGAGATGTCGTCATAGTAAAAATTGATCAGCTTGCTAAGGCGGTTCGAATGATATACATTTTAAGTCTGTTGGTCAATGTAAGGGTTGGGGGGACGTTCTGGCAATAAACATTAAACATGATTTTCTCGGAATATCCCGCACTTTTGAGAGATGTCGTCATAGTAAAAATTGATCAGCTTGCTAAGGCGGTTCGAATGATATACATTTTAAGTCTGTTGGTCAATGTAAGGGTTGGGGGGACGTTCTGGCAATAAACATTAAACATGATTTTCTCGGAATATCCCGCACTTTTGAGAGATGTCGCCATAGTGAAAATTGATCAGCTTGCTAAGGCGGTTCGAATGAGATACATTTTAAGTCTGTTGGTCAATGTAAGGGTTGGGGGGACGTTGTGACGAAATTGACACTAAAACATGATTTTCTCGGAATATCCCGCACTTTTGAGAGATGTCGCCATAGTGAAAATTGATCAGCTTGCTAAGGCGGTTCGAATGAGATACATTTTAAGTCTGTTGGTCAATGTAAGGGTTGGGGGGACGTTGTGACGAAATTGACACTAAAACATGATTTTCTCGGAATATCCCGCACTTTTGAGAGATGTCGCCATAGTGAAAATTGATCAGCTTGCTAAGGCGGTTCGAATGAGATATATTTTAAGTCTGTTGGTCAATGTAAGGTTGGGGGGACGTTCTGACTCATCGTCCTTTCCTTTAGAATATTTTAAAAGACCTCATAGGTATTGCAATAATCTGTGTCTTGTAAGCCTATACGTTTCTGGACATTCTTCGTTAGTGGGGATTAAGTTAGGTACTTAATCCCCACTAACAAAATATGTCTAGTTGATATAGGTAAGGTAAAGTAAGGCGAACCTGACCTCTTCGACAATGATAAAGTATCTATAGATGCTTATCTTGTCAAAAGCATTTAATAATAGTCATATCTACCGGCCTACTCGTATTATTGTCCCATTGGCACGAACATTGATCACCACGCTTGCTCAAGACGGATTGGTGATATCAGCAGGCATATAATATATTAATTACTAACTGATCCGACAGACAATGTCCTGTCTAAAAGTTCACATAAAAATCCCAGCGAAAAAGAACATTCAGTTTTACCTTAATTAAATAAAAATGCCGGGAGACTTTTACAATTGTTCTTCGCGTAAAAACCCAATACAGACTATGACGAACATTTGAAAAAAAACATTGCCGAATCGGTCCAGCCATTCTAAAGTGATGCGCTTACCAACGAATGGTAATTCATTTTTATTTAAATAGATCCATTTTCTTACAATATTTTTCTTTACAAATGTCCTTGTAAAGGCCTCCAAAAGACCTTATAAAGGCAAAATATAAGCCTGTAGATAGGTACTTGATTCACAAGTACGCAAGCGACGTTAATACGGATAACCTTTCCGTTTCTCGAGCATTTCCTACTAATGAGTATATGTGAATATAAAAGGAGTACGTATATTACCCGAAGAAAATGTCAAGTGGTGGAGAAAATTTTAATAATAACGATGTTTGTTTACTTACTGGTTAAGGGGCTTGAGTATAGACAGCCTTTAAGACATGAGTGCTTAACATTTTAATTATCTTTTATTATATTCATTGGAGTTTTTGATTAGGGAGAGAGGTTGACTGAGTAAAAAGTACGACGTACAGATGAAGAAGAAAGCATACGTCACGACCTATGGCTTGACTCAAAAGAGAAACTTCAAAGCGTTATAGTCAAGAGGATGATAGATGCTGTACCTATGTGTATGTTTTAATATTGCTCAAGTACATTGCAATTGCCGTTGGACAACATTTTCAGAGAATCTAAAACAATAGTATGTTTAGTAGTGTTTACTGAAAGATTAATTCAAAACTATTATAAATACTGAAAGGTAGCCTATTGTTGTAAATTAAAATAATAAGTAAGCAAATAGTAACTAATACCTAACAATTTTTATTAATTAATAAAAATAACAAAAAATCCTAACTTATAGCTAAACTATAGCGAATAATCCTAATAATAATAATCTAACCCTACACGAATAATAATAATCCTAACTTATAGCTAAAATATAGCGTCGAAAAATTCATCCGCATCGCTGCCGACTGGTAATGTACCCAAGAGACTGGCGGCATTACCAAAAAAAATATAAATACTTAGGTATAATCTTCAAACACATTTAACAATAAAAAAGAAAGGAAATATGTTTGACAGAAACATGATGCAGAGAAAGAACAAGTTGAACACAAAAAAGAACAAGTTGGGGGAAAAAAAGCGTCACATCCACGAAAAAATCTAAATCTCTAAATTTTAACTAGGTTATTAAAAATAAAGTCTATGCCAGTAAATCTAATCGAAGTCTATAATGCAGTAGATTAACAGTATAATGACAGAACAGATCACGTAGGTCTATCAGAGTGTATCAAAGTAACCGCAAGATCAATCACGGAACAGTCGGATTCCATTACACAAATCAGTGCGTATCGGGAAAAATATCATCTATCGACACAATTCTCTCGATTCATTGCTCATGTTAGGCTGAGATTACATTTGCGAGACCTAGGAAAATATACAAACATTTCTTGTTGATTATTTCTTTCGTAATATTTCGGTTATATTGCTTTTTGGGTTTATTCTGGATCCATATCGTCTGTTATTACTTATTAGGCACACGAGACATTTTTGATGAGAGATAGGTACAAATATTTTTGTCACTATTAATATTCTATCTACAGATTATGTGTGTGTGAGCGTGAAAAGCAAGGGTTTCTCCGAATGCAAGGAAGTAAAGGGTAAAGGCGTATTCGTAACGTGGTTTTACATAGGTACAATTTTTGTGATTTCGTAAAAAGACATGCTAAGTCTCTTGTATTTTTGTGAAATTAACCTTATATTTTTGAGGATAATTATTATGTTTATAGATATTAGCAGTGACTGATACTTAGTCCGTGCACTTGGAATTTAGAAAAAAAATATGAGTCACAGGAATGGGGGTCCGTTCCTAAAGCAATATGGCAACGTACAGACGCTAGCACATCAAGCTACCCGAAACTGTAAAATTTTCCCAATCAACCTTGAACCTATTGCTTTAGCGATATAGTTGATAATTTATTAAAGAAATTGGACAGATTGTAGTAGCTTGATGTGCTGACGTCTGTAGAATGAATAGCTAAAATACAGTATTTCATAACATTATCCCCGAAGAGTTAAGCAGAGGTGTACCAAACCCACGTTACGCAGTTATATTTAAGTCCCATGTAACTGGGGGGCAGGGGAGCTTATTGATCAACTGCAGGGCACAAATCCAGACTCCGGGCTGCTACTGAGAAATATAAGTTGGAAAAACCCAATAACTCTTGGCCCGCCCGGAAAACGGACCCGGGATCTCATGCTCACCTACTAGCGCTTGCGAACTCTAGACCAAAGCGAGTATAATTCTTTTAGAAAAAAGTACTGACTTAAAGAGCAAGAATAGTTTAAATCCAGCAGTCAAAGTTTGACAGCAGAAGCTACGTCTAGCACACCATTATCGAAGCTAACCCTTACCTCACCTTTCAGAAACAATTGTAACTTTGAATCAAAATTGATGAGTCCGATAATTTTGATTCTACCATACTCTTTATTATGCACATCAAGCTACTACAATCTGTCAAATTTCTTTAATAGATTTTCAACTTTATCGCTAAAGCATAAGGTTCAAAGTTGATCGGGAAATTTTGACAGTTTCGGGACTCGAGGCGGTATTATTCGCGCGAGCCGTTTCCTGTCTGTTAATTAAAACGGTAGTTTCGGATTTTGATAATGACATACATATTATCGAGTACACAGCTATTTGAATTGGATCCCTGTTTTAGGTATTTGTAACATTAGGTAGGTACTAGACTAGTTGATAATATTCGAATAATTTGTTGTTGACTGATTTAATTTCTTATTTAATTTGAATTACTATCATACACGTAGGGAAACACCAAGCATAGCCCTCTCCACTGCCCTTTGGGTCACTTTCAGCCTTTTAATGAGGCCCATTGTGAGCGACGGGAGATTCGTCTTGCGACACTGCGGTATGTGGGCCGCGAAGATATTGCGTAGCCTCTCCACGCTCTGCCCAGCCGAGTCGAATTTGACGATTGACGGCTTTCTCGAAGTTGGACCTACCTAACTGGACATTTTGCCCTAAGTTAACATACTCGTCCACTACTTCGACTTTTGAATCAGAAATTAAGAGATCCATAGGAGAACCAAGGTAACCGACTTAACCAGAATAATTGTCAAACTTAAGTGGCAGCGGGCAGGGCACATTGCTCGCAGAACAGATAACCGCTAGGGAAAGGTTCTGGAGTAGCGACCGCGTACCGGAAGACGTAGCGTTGGACGGCCTTCTATGTACTAATGATCATAAGTCACTCTGTCCAATCACTCAACACTATTATAAAACCTTCTGTATTTTCTTATCCTATGACCAACGCCATTGAAATTGTAAACGAGATTCAAATCAAATCAGGTGATTTATTATGTAAATAGGCTCAACGACCTCGCTCTATGGGTTTATTTGATTTCGGCTCTATCCTATCTCGATGGGCGTTTACGCATCTACCCCCGTTTTGATGTCATTTGGGTGCCATGATGTAAATATACCGTATTTACGTATGTATTGTGTGAACACATTTGTGTATAACATTTTATTTTTTGAATATTGAATTGAATGGTTTTTCCAGCGTGCATATTCTTTATTTGGACTTTAAAATGAATGAAGCAAATTAATCTGTTTTCGGAACAGAAAAAATAGGTTATGTTTACTGTTATATTTTTTGACTAACCTTCCTATTTTTTAATAGATACGTGTTATAACTCATAACCTACTCGACGGACTCTAAGAGTGAGGGTAAAGAGAGTGCACCTGTGTCTGAGCACAAACTTGTGCACTATAATATTTCCCGCGCTGAAGGCTGGTCTCCGCTGAGATCGGTCGCCATGGGCGAAATTTGACATGGAGGACTATTTTTATACCTATATTTATTATCTTTCACCTTCAAAAGGGAAAAATAATCAAAATTTTAGCCGGCTAAATATGTAGCAGACGACAATCGTCATGGGATTCCAAAATGCTCCTTTGTAACCCTAATATTGAGCGACATAATAGGACATATTTCGCTCATACAAATAACTACGTCTGTCGAATAATTCGTAAGCCGTTTTCAGGCATTTTTCCAGATCCTATACAAGTGAATATCAAGGTTAGGCATCGTATTACATACAGTATTAATAAGATTAACGCGTGTTCTCGTAACAGGTGCTGCTACCTATCATCTCGAGTGTTACAAGCTTCAAAATTTATTATTAACCTGTGGGTTCCGCACGTTTTTAAGAGCCTGTGCTGAGTGTAGATTTTTTCACACACTGTCATTTGAGTATAAGTTTCTATGAATATGAAGTTAAAACTGTCTTACCGTGCTCTTTTGCTTTTAAGACTCCTTTTTCGAGGTCTTTTTGAGATGTGAATTCCTCGAATTTTCCTTCGAACAAATCGAGCCGGAAAAAAGCTACTTAGAGCTTCGTCGGATTTTCGTCCTAATAGTAGATTTGATATTCAGACCTATTTATGTATCTTTTAGGGTTTCAGTTATCAAAATGAGTCACTCTTTTGACCTCATGCCTTAAAAAGCACTTAGTAACATCACCTTTCTCACGATAACTACAATAAAATTATGAAAAATTCACATTCCGTTCCATTAACATTTTGGTGTATTCTGATTCAAATATTTTACCACCAAAATGTTACTTTGGTTGATTCCAGTAAACTGTTCTTCTATTTTGTCTCAATCGATATCTGTATAACTTAGTACATATTATGAAGCACTTTGTTTTAGATACAGTCACCAAATAAGTAACCAGTGTCGTCGGATATAGTTCAAGTTTAGTAAGAAACCGATGGAAGTTTTTAAATGAAGTTTAATTTAAAAAAGGAACTGTTTGTTTTCTATTCATTAAATAAAACTTTATCTGAAAACATCCATCGGTTTCTTACTAAACTTCAACTATATCCGACGACTCTGGTTACTTATCTCCTTTGGTGACCGTACCTATATTTAAAATAGAGTATTATAGAGCATTGACGTTGCACGTTACATGTCGTCGAAAATAAATGCTAATAAAAGCTATCGGCTCCCCAGCGTACCGTTCAGCAAATCTTTGGCTAAAATCGATTCCTTCAGTTCTCATTACATTATCAGATTATTTTCTGACTCTCATTTACATTTCTAGATAAGTAGGTAGGTAAGTACTGGTTCGTTTTAGAAAAACAAAGCTTTTACAGAAAGTAGGTGAAATAATGGTTAAGTCAGAGCTTATATTATTTTTAGCACTGTGTGATCTAAACCCGCTCTTACTCGTACGTCACGCTTTTCTGTGACTTAATTAGTCCATTTTTACACAGAAAAGCGTGAATTAAGTGCGGGTTTAGGTCACAAGAGATATAAAATACTCGTAGTATAAAATACGCATGACTTAAGTAGTCTGTTAATGCACGAACTACTCAAGTCACACATATTGTAATGTACTATTTTGATTAAGTTTTCTTTGACCGATAATATTATAGTCTATTTTTTCAATCAAAAAACTATTTTAGCGACCCATTTTCTTTTACTTTTTCAGTCGTGACCCTTAGCAATCCATACTAATTTTATAAATGCGAAAGAGTGTCTGTCTGTCTGTTACCTCTTCACGCTTAAACCGCTGAACCGATTTATATGAAATTTGGTACAGAGATAGTTTGAGTCCCGGGAAAGGACATAATATAGTTTTTATCCCTATATTCCCACAGGAAACTTATGCGGGTGAAACCGCGGGGCACTGCTAGTAGAGGAATAAGACAAAAGTAAGATAAAGCAGTCAACATTCTATTAAATATGACTGAATATTACATTTCTCAGATTGTTGATCGCACCCAAAGCTCAACCAGTTGATTCTTTCCAAGCAATAAACACGGCTTTTTCCCTACAAGCCCAGCTTTACCTATAAAATATGGCTCGGTAAAATTTTACAGCGCTTTTAACTGCCAGTTCGCCGATACGAAACCGCGGCCTCGTGTCAAAACAATGTCGGAAAGTACGGAAAAATGAAGATTACAATTTAACCCGGGTTAAAAAGTGAGTGCTATATTTTAATTGTGTTAATTAACCTCCTGCTGTATAAAAGGCAATCAGTGTTATTACGTCACGCTGTCGCATTTCAATCGGGCAAATGCACGAAGGGATTTTGCCCCCGGAACATTTTGATCTGATTTCACCGAGGCACAGGCGGATACCGCTCAGCCACCTTGTAATCAGTAAATAGGCTCAACGACTCCCACGGGGTGCGATGAGGTGTAGTAATCTCGGCTAAGAATTACCCAGCAACAAATCTTCCTTTAGTATTTAACGAGATTTAATATACATTAACATGGATAAAGATAATTTACGCAACGATCCTTCTAAAATTTTCTTAAATATATTAAAAGCCTGAGGGCTCTTAAGCAAATAATGTAACTGTTAAATTAGGATTCCAGACAGTCATATTAGCCCCAAATTGAGATAAAAGAACAACAGGCCTGTAATTTGGACTGACGAATTTGGCCTTTAAATTCGCGTATAGGCTGAATTTACATAACGATGGCGATTACATAACTCACCTTCGGTTTGCCGACGATATAGGATTTATTTCCGTTGGATCCCGTTTTTGAATCCCATTTTAATATTTTTGGCGTTGGATCCCGTCCCGCAAAACATTATTATGTATTTCCGTTGGATCCCGAATTTAAAAAATGCAAGATAATTACGTTTTATTGTCGTTGAATCCCGAAAAGTAGGTATTTCCGTTGGATCCCGAATGCTTAAAAAAATCTGAATGCGGGTACTTTCAACAGCAAAATTGTTTATAATAAAATGAGGGGTTCACTAATGTTTCACCAAAACTCCATTGACAAATTAGTTTACAACCAACGTTTCGTATACTATTTATTTCACAAACAACTCATTTTCTATATAATCTAGTCGTTTCTGGCACTCGCCGGCCGCTGCCGCGGCACCGCTCGCTTCGCTCGCTCGGCTCGTGCGTAGGGGTCACACTTTTAACCTAACCTAACCTAACATTGTTTTTTTTTAAATAATTAACCTAATCTAACTAGTTCGGTTCCGGGTACCCCACTAAAAATAATCTATTTTTATTGTTTGATAAAGGTAAATCACTTTTCTTCTGAAATGTACACATGTTGTTATAATATGGGATTCAACGGAAATAGCAAACGAGATCCATCGTTAATACCTAAAAAATGGGATTCAAAAGTGGGATCCAACGACAATAAACGCGATATAGTAGTCATGGCTGAGACTATGGAGGACCTCAGTACAATGCTCGATGACCTCAGTAGAGCCTCTGAAAGAGTGGGTCTGAAAATGAACATGGACAAAACGAAGGTCATGTCAAATGCCCATGTAACACCCACTCTCATGAAGATCGGAGACGCTACACTCGAAGTCGTGGACGAGTATGTTTACCTAGGACAAGCTGTCCAGTTAGGTAGGTCCAACTTCGAGAAAGAGGTCAATCGTCGAATTCGACTCGGCTGGGCAGCGTTCGGGAAGCTTCGCAATATCTTCTCGTCCCACATACCGCAGTGTCTCAAGACGAAAGTCTTTGACCAGTGCGTGTTGCCAGTGATGACATATGGCACTGAAACGTGGTCGCTCACAATGGGCCTTATTAGAAGGCTGAAAGTCACCCAAAGGGCAATAGAGAGGGCTATGCTTGGAGTTTCCCTGCGGAATCGAATCAGAAATGAAGAGATCCGCAGGAGAACCAAGGTAACCGACATAGCCCGAAGAATTGCCAAACTTAAGTGGCAGTGGGCAGGGCACATTGCTCGCAGAACAGATGGCCGATGGGGCCGAAAGGTTCTGGAGTGGCGACCGCGTACCAGAAGGCGTAGCGTTGGAAGGCCTCCCACAAGGTGGACCGACGACCTTGTGAAGGCCGCAGGAACTCGTTGGATGCGAGAAGCACAAAACCGGTCGAAGTGGAGGTGCTTGGGGGAGGCCTATGTTCAGCAGTGGACGTCTTTCGGCTGAAATGATGATGATGATGTTAGGCTGAATTGCCTACATAGAGATTAGTGATATCATTTGCTTGCACAAAATTGTTTTATTTTTCATTTTTAGTATAAATTGTAATTTTTCGCTCCTTAACCGGTTGAATGCCGTAATTACAGACACAATTAAAAAGCCATTGTGTCTCGCGTGGATCCACGTTTAAGCATACGAAGGGTTAACACAATTTTACTACTTTGGAAGCACCCAAGTCTTTTTCTAGAACCAATTTTACATAAATGTACATTGCAGATAATACCAAAAAATATTGCGCTCTATTACAACCACAAACAAAAAAGTTGTGACGACATTTCGACATTTAAAAAAGACATTATTTACCCACCAAAAACATTTTAATGTAAAATGTTTCCAAGACGAGACCATAATTATGGCTCTCTAGACAAATTGTTATTGCTGGCCTACACAATGTTTTGTTTCGTTGTCTGTCACTTGTTTTTCTAAAATTTGTACAGACGCCAGCACATCAAGCTATCCGAAACTGTAAATTTTTTCCAATCAACAATCAAGCGATAAAGTTGAAAATCTATTAAAGTAATTTGACAGATTGTAGTAGCTTGATGTGCTGTCGTTTGTACCTAACTAGATATACTCTGATCTTTCGTTTATTTCTATTTCTCCATTTCATCCATGCCGTTAATTGACTACCACATACTACTTTTATTGTATATTCACTGTAATACTGTTCCACTAGACAGCCGTAACTGTGTAATGTATCCCACTAAAAACCTTTTCATGTAAAAAGTTGCTGAGACGAGACCATATGCCTCGCACTGTCAAAAGTTATCAGAAGGGCAATTCTCGTAATTTAAAAGGTTCAAAATCTAGTCGCAGTTCTCATCTCGGCGACAAACAAATATCAAAAACTTGTCAAAATGTTGGGAAATCAGAGGTATTTTTGACGGATTGAGACTGAAATCAGACTGTAAACTTTCTTAAAATTACGAGAATCGCCCCTCAGATCTCATGTAGAACAAAGCTTCTAACTCTACAAGCCCAACTTCAAAAACTCTACACCTTAGCCATTTAAGGGTAGTTCTTCAGGGACAAAATTTTCGATGTCTATGGGTATATTTCTGTAACCAACTAACAAAATGGCATGTAATTTTTTTTTTGTACAGTTCAGCTTTATGCCTTATTAGGACAAATGATATTTTTTAAATAATTGCTGTCTAGGTACAAAATAAAAATATTTGAAGTTTGTTCTTCTGATTCATATAACGCGTCCGTTAACCATTTTCCGGAACAAAATGGTCGATGTCGCATTTTCCCTTTAATGGGTGCGCCAAAGTTCACCTAAATTTTCAACTCCGATAATTGGAAATCCGAAAATGTTCTTCCTAACATTTTTCATCCTAACAATCACAATTCCTAACTACTCTGTCTCTAATGTTCATAATTCCGAATCATTCAACTTCATAATGTCAGTAGCAATAAACATATATTATACTTTTATTTATTTTCCTATATTTTCTCAACATAACCATCTTTTACACTATTATTCAAAATCATATTTTTTTTGTTTAGATCGCCGACATAGGATGCAAAAACGAGCGAAGGGCACCCCGAGGTTCGGTTTGGTTAGGTTACTTTAAACCCTTTACACAGAAATAGGGGCCCAGCGAAGCGGGGCTCCGTCTACATAGGATGCAAGGGCGAGCGAAGGGCACCCCGAGGTTCGGTTTGGTTAGGTTACTTTAAACCCTTTACACAGAAATAGGGGCCCCGCGAAGCGGGGCTCCGTCGACATAGAATGCAAGGGCGAGCGAAGGGCACCCCGAGGTTCGGTTTGGTTAGGTTACTTTAAACCCTTTACACAGAAATAGGGGCCCCGCGAAGCGGGGCTCCGTCAACTTAGGATGACATAGAATGAAAAAAAAGTGTTTATCATATTAGACTAAATAGGTTTTATGTCTATTGAGTGGTATATCAAACGATTTTATATTAATTGTCTGTTCATCATCATCATCATCATCAGCCTATAATGTTCCCACTGCTGGGACACAGGCCTCCTCTCTGTGAGAGGGAGTGGGCCGTAATCTACCACGCGGGCCCAGTGCGGGTTGGTAGATGTCACATGTCTTTGACATTTGACATTTGATTCTAGGACATGCCGGTTTCCTCACGATGTTTTTCTTCACCGTTTTGAGAGCAGTGGTGATGAAATAATTTACACAAAGTAATAATTGTCTGTTATTCTTACAGATATTAGTTACATTAAAATTATATCAATCGTTTATTATATTAACTGAACATTATATCAAATAAAATTATAGGTTCAGTTGTTATATCTTGTAAATATTAGAGGTTTTGTAATGATATCATATATTACTTACCCGTATAAACTCCCAGGCCATGAAAATATTATGATAGTTATGTTTAGGGATAAAAGCGTTATGATAAAAAACAGTAGGAGTTTAAAATATTTACATTAATGATATTATTAATTACAATTTTCGGAAACATGAGTGTTATGAACATCGCCGGTAGCACTACAAATAGTATGAATCAAAACTTTAGGATGAAAAATTTTAGGAAGAGTGATCATTCGGATTACAAATCGTTAGGAAGAACAATTTCGGGTAAAGAACTTTAGTTGAGCCAATATGGACCCTTTCCCTTTAATACATCAATATAAATTATAATTATATCGAAAGGAAATGAGTTGTCCTCTTACAAAAAAAATGTGTATTGGTTATAACTACGTTAGTTTGTTTATAAATAAGTAAATAAGGAGTGTCCGGCGTATAATACTGATTAATGTGGCGTAAGCTTCACTTGACCGTACTTGGTCGGGTAATAATAATGAGAGTCTGGCTTCCCGCGCGGGGGGAAGCCAGTCGTGCAACGGACGAGCTAGAAGGTGGACCTGCTTCTGGTTGGCTTAGATCCCGGTGATACGAAGGAAAATATCTGATTCACCTGTGTTTGGTTCAGGTGGCATTATGATTACAATGCCTACTTTATAAAATTTATTTTATTGTTTTAAAACTTCAATCTGTGTTTCGTGTGATGCTTTTAGGTTATGGAATCGTGTAGAAAAATGACAATAATGAAGTCTGTATGTATGATGAGTTATGCATGATTGTAGGCAAAATTCTGATTCAACTGTGCCAGATTCGTATAGTCAAAACCCCCATATGACTAATGAAATAAATTAGATTTCTCTTCTCCAGCACGAAAGGAGTGCTTTTGTTGCATTATAATGTCCAATGTTTGACCGTGTACAAGTCAGTAGTTCTGTATTATTTATTATTATTTATTTAGCTATAACCTTTTGAATAATTAAAAAGTGATAGGAGTATAAAACTGTTCTAAATATGACACTTTTGATATGTCTTAGTCTTAGTTATGAATGAATAATTATTGTTTAGAATTATCAATCAAAACTAACGGCGTATTTATTACTTTTTATTTCTGTTTCTGATTCATCTGGGCACAAAATATTCGAACGTCGATATCTTGAAAACTACTTTATAAAAACGAGAGTTTATACAAACATATGTTATTTGGTATGTCTATTTTCATATGAACATCTGTTACAGAGCTGAAAGTGAAATTAAATTTTGGCCATATGGATCAGTCGAAGAATCAAATTTCGAAGAACTACCCTTAACCCGTCTGCCTTCCAATCAAGAGTGAACAGGCATCTTCTGGGCACGCTCGTTCCATCATAGACCTCATCTATCGCTTTCCATCGGGCGTGATGGGGGTCAAGAGCGCGCCCATTTAGCAATAAAAAAAAATATATAAATGAGGCTTGGCCGTTTCGTTACTACAAGAACTATTGTAGGTATAACAGAAAAGTAATGAACAGTAAATTTCACCTTACGCCCATGGGATGGTGGCGAAACGGCCAAGCCGCTCAATTACCTACCGTGACACTTGAGACAGGTTTTATGGGTGAAAAATAGGATAATATGACACTTCTTATCCTTAAGAAAATTGTGTCGGTCCTTCTACCAAACTGCCTGTATACTCCTATAACAATAAATGAGAATTTAAATGGGTGCTATTTTATGTTTTACTGTTATAGATAGTGCCATCCACGAATACGCGTCCCACTCTTCTTACTAATCGCTAGTGGTTTTTTTTGCCTATACTGTCCCACTGCTGGGCAAAGGCCTTCCCCAAATCCTTCCAGGAACTCTTTTCCCGTGACACCTCGAACCAGCCCTCGTGGTACGCATCCAGGTCATCTCGCCATCTCTTTCTGGGTCGGCCTCGGCGGCGCCGTCCATCTTCAGGCACCCATTGTGTGGTTATCACTAGTTAATTCCGCTAGTGTTTTAGTTTTTGATACTCACTAATTACCCACTAATAAGTAATTACTATGTACCGACAAGGTTAAAACACTAGCGGAATGTTGCACACTTGTACTGTAAGCGATTATGAAGAAGAGTGGGGCGCGTCTTCGTGGATGGCGCTATCTGTACGCACTGTTTTATAGACAAATCTTGTGTCTAGCTATATCTTAATGGCACGTTTAAAGATAGTAATAGAAAAATAGCCAAGTAATATATTAGTTTATCGCCAACGAGATACATAAACTACGAGGACTTGTTTTACGATATACTTATCTTAAATATCTTGGAAACTTTATAGTTTTATCACAAAGCAGAACCAGAAAAAGCTTGTTAAAGTTTTATCTACACTAATAGAAGTGATAAAAGAAAATAAGGTGAAAACAATTCGATACCATTGAAGCATAAGATACCCCTAAGATCACTGCCATATGGATTCGCTATTTTATATAATTTTATTAGACAAAAAGGTCACAGGGGTAGGTGACATTCCCGCCCTACTCAAATATTCGGTTGGGATCAAAGCCACAAATAATATCTAGTGGAGCATTACAACAGAGTATGATTTGGGGTTTTGCACCTACTTACCTATCTACCTAAACTACAGTCGTCATAGTTAAATGGTCTAAATTAATTTACGATTTTTACTCAGCCATATCGAGAATGTCACCCCCAGTAATGCCAACTTGTGAAAAAATACTGATATTATGTTTTGAATTTCAAATTTCGAAATCGGTGTGAATATTTTTAGTACGACTCCTTCATTGGTGTGCTGCGCACGTTTCGTTATGAAGACGAGCATGCAAAAATACTTTCCGAATTCTATGTAATATGATTTTCACATTGAAATACATACATTTCGGAGGGAGTTGAACGTGTTTATAATTTACATCATTGATTGTGACTTTACAACTGTATACCGATGAGGCTTGGGAATTAAATTAAACAAGCGTACTGGTTAGCCGGGTTCAATCCTAAGAGGTGTTTTAAATGAACGTTGTATTTTACAAAAACATTCTGTTATATTACTTTTACGACGTCTGACATTGCAACAAAAAAACTTTTATGCCTATCACGGTCTTACCTAATACAGACTAATTAATTAAACTTTAATATGAAGGTAACTAATACCTTCATATTAAAGTTTAATTAATTAGTCTGGCTGTCTGTGTGATTGAGACTGAATGTGAACGTTCTTAAAAATTACGAGAATTGCCCCTCTGTTCTCAGTCTCAATCTGTCAAAAACTACTTCTAATTTCCCTACATTTTGACAAGTTTTTGACATTTGTTTGTCGCTGACTAGATTTTGAACGTTTTAAATTACGAGAATTGGCCTTTAGATTGTGAACGTTCTTAAAATTACGAGAATTGCGCCTCTGAAGTCTTCTAGTCGTCTATTCATAATCAATTTGTACAATAATAAAAGGAGGTTGTATTAAAACAAACATAGAACAGATTTTTAACTTATTTATTCAATATGTGCACAGTTAACGAGTAGCTCTGAATTATTTATACAACTTATGACATAGTTACTCAATATTTCAGGTTACATTTTGTTTAAATACACTCTAGTGCTGACGTCTAAAATTAGCGAACTAAAATCGATTCAAAATCGGTGAGTCTGGCGTTCCGATGATTATTCTCGTCGCCGCATCGGAAAAGGTCACGGGGTAATTAGAGCAGGAGGGTTAAAGGGTAAAAAGTTTAATCAACATAATTATTCTACATTTTATAAGACATTGGTAAACGTTTCGAAATAATGCTGTGTGATTTAAAAAATAAAAAAATATGTGTAATTATTAAAATAGATTGATTAAAAAGTATTAAAATAATCTTTGAAATTTATTTAACATAAGTAATGGAATCAGTTTTCCATAAAAAAAAAAACAACAACATCGATTTTAGTTACAAATTGCTAGAGGAAAAATATTTTTTCAGTATCTTGTAGGATAGATAACCGAGAAGTATCACGCAAAATTAGATTTTGATCGAAAGTAATTTTTCGTTCCACGTGAAAATAAATTACGCGAACCGTCTGCAGGGAAATTCAAGATGGCGAAAGTTCTAATTTCAAAGCCTGGGGTATTGGAAACTGAAAATTGCTTCTCAAGTTAATGTAACTTAATATACAGCCTACATTCAACTCAATCAGTCGTACCTATTACATAACTTTGGAAGATGAAAACTTTTTTTTATTATGAGATACCACTAGTATACAATTTTGGATTTACAAAGAAAACACGATCGTTGAAAAATTAATACACTTTAAAATATCAAGGTAGAAAATAGTATCTGAAAAATACTAAGGTAATGCCTATTATAAATGAGAAAGTATTTACAAAACAAATACGAGTAGTATTTTTTTAGGCTCCATTCACACTACAGTGCCAATACGATTATTATCTCTTCTTTACGACAGGCTATAATAATAAGTACATACAATTCCACAAAATTGTATCGGAATGGAAACATATTGAGCGCAGAGTGGTATAGGCAATACAATACGAAATATATTATTTTTCTTACAACTGATGGGGTACTTATTTCTAGAACCGTTTATTCCAGTATACGAACCTATACGTCTAAATATACATACAAGATAAAAATGCTATTCAGACCATATTTACATAACTAAGAAACATTTTATACGTACATTTATCAACTTAACTCTACATGTAACCTGGAAGCACACAGAAATATAGATAGATACATTTTAATTACAAATTGTTTAATATCATACAATTATTTTTTATTGTTTTTTTTTTATAAATTATATTTTTAGCCATTTAAAATGTCTATGGTCAAACTGTTTTATTTATTTGATAGTCTAGTTCTGAATCAATTGGAATACCTATTTGTAAACATACATTATTGTGTCAATATTTACAAGTTGTCCTTTTTGTAACACGGATGATTATGGTAGCTATCCACTAGAGCATGTCTTTTAAAATTGAAATTGTGCCTAAGCTCACGAAATGGGTTCTTGCTCACTTAATTGTAACAGAATTGTTACACGCTCGTGACGTTCTAAATTAACGTTACAAATACTTTTTTTTTTCTGTATAATTTTGGCGTACAATTTTAAGATGTATAATCATTGTTTTAAGAATGGTGGAGGTGGAGAGGTGGAGCACAGATTTTACAAAAATATATTTCATTAGCGGATTTAAGCAGAAATGCTCTATTAGAAAGCGTTCGATAATTAATACTTACTTACAAAATATCACTACCGTAATTTTACATTTATACATAATTTTAACGATGCCAATTTAATATTAATACTCACTTCTCGCCTGGATGAACCCGTAATTAAAATGGAATGTCAAAGAAACAATATTGAACATTCAAGAAAATAATGTTCTTGTACATTTTACAGAATTATTTTATTTAGGCAAAGTATTCTGGGCCAAAACCTAGAATACTTTCATGTTCCCATTTCAGAGAGAAAGTTATAACACAATAGCTATTGTTCGTGTATGTAACAACACATTTCATGTTTACGTTACATGGCGGAACTTTCCGAAACATCATCAGATAAAAAAGTGCCTACGCGTCACAAAAAACAACATTCAAACATAATTATCCATGCGAATCTGGAAAAAGGTTACGTAATTTTCCAGGCAAGTATTCTGTCTGCGTACATTAAACTTAAAACCTTCATATAGCTGATAAAGCTGAATGGATGTATAACGAGCGAATTGCACAAAGATGTCGATTTTATCGCGCCTCCCCGGGGCGTGGGGCATTAAAATGAAATTTGCGCTCGTTCAAAGAAATAATCTTTACAACATATCGATATTGTAACAATACTTCGTCCGTAATGTCTTTTGCTTACTTACGTAGCTTAGTATTTTATTGTCACCCAATATGAAGCTTGTACGGCGCGCCTACATCCGCATGGTCCTCTCGTTGGCTACGTTGTCGGAGATATGTATTGTTTCTATCAACACTATACACATATATTACAGGTTTGTTCACTTTTGTTCACGTGATGTGGGTGCACGACCCATCGAGACACTTGAGTCCTGGCTCACACGTCCCACTGAATCCGCCGCAGTCTTCCCCTAACGTTCTCGCGCATACTTTACAGCATCTGGAAAAAGAAACGTGTCTTAGAAAACGTTTTGGTAAGTTTTTGTCAATCCCTAGCATTGGGTGAAATGTCAGCTCTCTTCAAGCTCACTTTATCTAAGTTTTCACGGTGAGGTTTTTACACAATAAATGTTTGCATAAGGAGTATGTAAGGATCGTTGTGTAGTGTCTGCCTACCCCATGGGAATAAGGCATGAGTTTATGTAATCTGCATTCGCGAATTATTTGCCAAAAATGTAAATAAATATGAGTTTATGGAAAAGTAACTTTAATTCCTACACAATAAAGTGCAGTTTACGCTACAACTTCAAACATTTTTATGACTTCTTCTATAGAGCTAGTCACTCTGAAATCAACTTAATTACCATTACTCTAAAGTTGATATTTGTTTAATTTGAAATAACACCAATTTGAAACATAAATTTGAATAGACTTTAAGTATGTGTTCCTTCATTTGCTTTGCTATTCGTGATATAAATTGAGAACACAGCTGTAAATAGTTGCTTCATTCACGATACTGATTACTGGTAACAGTGAGCCTGCATCATCCCACTGTTAGGCAAAGGCCTCCTCCCATTACTTCCAGCTATTCCGGATTGCTGGCATTGCAAAAATATTTAAAGTGAAACAAGTCCCAGATATTCATCGATTGCGCTCGTTTACTCGAGAATTGAGGAATTTTCGACGAAAATTAAACACATTTACTTTTATTATTATTCTCCGACAACTGTCGTTGATAATTCAGCGAATGTCCTATATTGGAATTTTTACTTATTGTGTAATTGTGTCCCAGCAGTGGGAACTTTATAGGCTGATTATGTTATGTTATGTGAAATTAAACAGATACTCTCAACAGTTGGTAGACTACTGAAATTCAGAGTAGTTAGTACTACTTGGAAAGTCCTAAGTAGGTGGATTGAGTCCGCGTGTCACTGGTCAGTTTCCCTCAGTCGTCAGTTTATTTAATTCGCCAGTTTCGTTGATTAGTCAGTTTCACTGATTCATCAGTTTTACCGAATAGACGGGTACCCACCATGAAACAGATCATGAATCAGAATTCGTAAACAATGGACTAAAAATTGGATCTCAAAGTTCAAAGGAAAATGTCGAGGACTGGTCAGGCGTTTGCAATAAAAAATCAAAAAGCAATTTTGAAGTTTGGTAACTTTAAAATTGCTTTTTGATTTTTTATTTATATTTATAAATCGTGGTGAACAAGTTTGCCGTCAGCTCCCAGTAATTGCATTAGCCGTTCGGCCGACTTCCTATTTTTGAAGTTCACGGGCAAACTTCGACTAAGTGGATCATCCCTTGCCAAAGTTACGAAAGTTTTTCGGTAAAAGCCAACGCAATTACCTGAAGATAGAGATTTTGCGTCATAGACTAATTTTTGTAGCGCAAGAAATAACATATTTGTGGTAAAGTACCTAATATATTTTTATCGTTTATTGGAAATAGTTCGACGTAGAAACGTAATTAGAGATTGTCTTTTCTAGATAAAAATATGAATGGGGAAGGGCGCGGTCGGGTAGTTATAGATCTGACGGAAAATACTGCAGTAAAACTCTGCAGTAGTATCTCGTTTCGTTATAAAATTACCTGATAAACCTTTTATAGTAGGTATTTCAGGTTTTGTCTGTTCTTTATAGATCTAACCTATGACCTATTAAAAATAGCCTATTGACCTACATCCGACGCTACAGCGAGCAAACGGCGCCCAGCTAGCAACAGTTCATTTCTTTTTCGGTGTTGTTGTTCATCAGGCAACATAAAATATTGCTAGCAATATAGGCAGTTTAGCTAAGCTACAGATAGGAACATTAATTTCTAACCCTCATATGTTAGGCTGTGTCTTCGGTAGGCAAGCCAATCACGAGCGGACCACAAAATTGCGTAGAATGGCGTGCTCGTTCGAGGCTCCTACTCTCCAAATAATTGACTCTTCCAGACAGCTATCAAAAATAACAATCCAGTAGTAACAAGACGGTAACGGTTTGGGCAAAAAATGTTGATGCAAGATTATAAGTGTTTTGCGCTATAAATATTCAAAACAAAATTAAATATTGTGTGAACACAGCATTTCATGTGGTTTACTTTTCGATTTCATGCATCGACGCTCAAACACGCCATCGTCATGTTTTTGTCATGTGATCGTCATGAAAATGGAGAAACGTGAAGAAGAACCTATTTAATTATTTGGGGAGTTAGTAAGACAATGGCTACACGAGTTTGTGCTCCGCTCATGCTTGGTTCGCCTAGCTAGCGTAGACGCAGCTTTACATTTGTGAGGGTTATAAATATGTACATGTAACTACAGCAAAAAGGAGCAGGCCTTAGAAAAGAGAGTAACTAATTAATGCAACCCTAAGTATTAATACATTTTCATAAATCCTCCTAGTTAAGTACGCTTGTATTAAGTAGTCCTGCATTTTTATTGTTTGTTACCCAGATATAAAAATGAATTTCTACTATTATGTAGGTATTTTAACTGTTCCTATTTTAGCAGTAAATATTTCTGTTTTCCACTCTGAACGAGTAGTTGCAAAAAGCTTATATCTTCATGTATTTCTGAACGGTTCCCTCTTATATTTTTCACACAAATCCCATCCCACGGTCGACCATTTTGTTTCGAACATAAGAAGGATAAAAGGGGCTGTCTAAATAAAATATACGTTTCAAACGTGTCAGTGGTTTTGCTCTTCATATTTGTAACTATTCAAAACATTTAAGAGCTCTTAATTTAAATTCAAATTCTTTAAATATTTAAATTAAATTTAAATATTTAATTTAAGATTCTGTTACTGCAAACATAATAACATTACGCATTTATACCTCGAAGGGATATGCAGAGCTCTATTCTTTGATTATATTAATTACTGCTAAATCACAAAAAAAAATGAGCTGTTTCATACATTTTGGCCGAGTAGGTATTGAACTTTTGTATGAAACAGCTGTTTTTTTTTTCGTGATTTCGGAGTTGGTCCCATAGTGAAAGTTGTTCAGTTCGATGGTCTAAAGCACCTCTTAAAGTTTTTAAGGTTAATTTTTTTACAGTTTGTATAATCAAAGGCTCTATTATAAAACATCCACATACCACATGATGTGTAATAGATTTCGAGCCTGTTGACACAAATCCGAGCTTCTACTCTTACTGAGAAATTCTTAATGGAAAATGCCAATACCTCTGCTCGTTCCGGTAATCAAACCTAAAATCCGAGGCTCAATTTATGTGTGTCCTTTACAAAATGATTACATAATACATCCGTCGCTGATAGGAAGTCCAAACCCGATATTGGACTGTTCACTCGAGTGAGTGCTTCAATCGAATGAAGCTTCATTTTTGTCACACGATCGCTGACAAAATTATTATTAGAATATTAAAAAATATATATAAATTATTATATTATTTTTATTATTCTGCTCCTTTCCTAGGCGAGTGAAAGATGCCGAGTGCCGAAATCTAACATAGTTGAATCAGTTCACTAATGAATTAACTTTACTCTGTTGACTCATTTTGTGTTCTAACGTTTCACTTCGAGTGAAAGACAATCCGAATCAAAGACAAACATTAACACATCTGACATCTGCTTAATAATAGTATATCACACGCTTTACTTTTTGCTTACGGAGAATATTTAAATGTCAAAAAGTCGTGACCAAATTAATAATGAATTGTTAAAACATACTTCATTGCCACTTAAACGAAATAATACTTACTAAACATCGCTTCAATATAATTTGCTACCATTATCATCGAATAAACTTCGTTATTCGGCCATTGTTGCACTTTATAGTAAGCACAAAATAAACGTTTTGATAGCCGAAAACTGCTGAATACATCACAGTCAATATTGATTTTGATAGCTGTTTTATTATTGTTGGATATATTATGATATTGTTCAACATAATTTTCACTTTAATGTTATACATCCCTGTGGGTAAAGAAAGAAAAGAAAATATTTTATTTGCGACACGCAAAGGAAATACAAACAATAAAAAGGAGCATTTAAAACTAAGCAAGTTACCAAAACCAAGTAACCAACCAAAAAAAAAGCCCGGTGCGAGGCTAAAAAGGCTCTTATCTCAGCATAATGCTCCGATATTTAAAAAATAAATACCGCAGCGCTGGTATCCTGACAGAGCCCGGTGTGATGCCACGGAAATTCCTCTATAAATTCCAAATCAAAATCAAAATAATCAGTTAGCCGATAATTCATCAAATTAAACATAATGATAGAAATAGAAAACTAATTTTTATCCAGGTAATACATAAGTAGGTAGACAAGTTAAACAATTTGAGGTGTCATAAGTGGCTTGATATAACCTACAGCTAGGTTACATATTCGTACGCCTAGATCTAAACAGCGATTAACTCAAAAAAAATCTATTTTCAGAAAAGATGAAAAACTGATTACCATCTTTCTGTGCACTACAGGGGTTTGCTGTATTGATCAATACTTTTCAAATGCAGATAGAACAACGATGTTATAAGTTTTTTCATCTGTTTTGTTGGTCGCTAGGTAGTGGTTAAGGAATTCGATGGTATGCATACCTCAAATCTGCCCTCGTAATAGCAAATGCAGTAATCGACATTTTTACGATTTTCTATTTTTGTCAAAAATGACATGGGGAGACTTCAAGCTATACGTAGATTTTTTTTTTTTTTTTCTATGGCTGGAACATAATGAAATTGAAAAAAATTGAAAAAAAAAAGATTGAAAAAAAACACTTAAACGCGTTTTTCTCGACACCGCCATTTTGCTAGTACTGCATTTGCTGTTATGAGGGCAGAAATATTTAGATTTTAGAGTTAGCTCTCTTTAGATCTAGGTGTGCGAATGTAGGTTGTGTTACCTATTTGTTAGTGAGCCCAAAACTAGGCAGTTAGTCGGTATCTTGGAGCTTGGGATTTGATTTCAAGAGTAGAGACGAGGGCTGTGGTGCGGAATTGTACTTGTACGTGTGAGTGTGTGCGTGTCTAATGTATACGTAAGTTTGCGTTTGCTATTCATAAAAATTACACCTTATCTGTAGATATACATTAGAAGCAAATACATTATTTATATTTAGTGTTTGTTCTCATTTTCCACGATGTTGCTTTTACTTCCTTTGATCCGGTCAGGATCTTTATATTTATTGTTCTCATTATCTTTATTAATATTTTATAATTTATATTTATTTAAACTTTTCGTACAAAAAGGTACAAAGGCGGACTATTGTATAGCATATTACTAAACTCACGCTAATGGTTCTGAAAAATCTTATAATATGCACTCCATTCATATTATTATATGCATCTTAGACAGACATTTAGAAAAAAAAAAATCAATTCTTTGTTATTTTGCAAGGAATGACGTAAAAAGTACAATATCCTCCCTAAATGTTTATCGTTCACTCACCTAATGAAATAATCTAATAATCTTTGTCATAATAAAGTACCTTTGTCATAACAGGCATTGAAATAGTCCCGGTTCACAAGACCCCGGGGTCAGACGACGCTAATTTGATTGATTATATTTTAGTCCTAATAAATTATTTGGATACCGACGGTTAATTGACAACTAATATTAATAAATAATCTAATAGTTACTTCAGGATATTGGAATAAAAATCTTTATTGTAAATTATTACGTAACATTTTTAGTATGAACTTATTGTTCAATGTAGAGGGTTGATTTTTGTTTGCCTTAATTTTTGAAGTGAAAAGTTCTTTAGGCATGTTGGGCATTTTTTGAGATGGAAAAAACTATTGAATTCGCGCCACTGTTACCTTAACCGACACCGCTTCGGATGTGTTCGGCTGTCCTCGGGATGTACTCGGTTTTAATGTATATCCGATGTGTCAGTGAGTGATGGCAAAGTATTCTGTTTGTGTTTTGTTTTCACTTCTGTCGGCACTCCCGGAGTGCCACTGTTTTTTTTTTTAAGAAAACAACGTGTAGTCTGTTTGCCGGTTTATTTGCAACTGGTCTTAGTGGACTGTAGATAGTTACTACTGAAATGTATCTATAGGCTCAAAACACACAAACACTAATCCATTTGGACACTTATGGATTTTATATATTTTTTATTGCTGAATGGCCCTGCTCTTGACCTCGATCACGCCTAATAGAAAGCTATGGATAAATTATTCTGCCATGGCATAATTTATCCGTAAATTGTAAAAGTTTCTGTATAAACAAAACGTAGGATCAATAATTTTTGCCTAACAAATAAAGAAACGGACTTAAAAGCCAGCATTAAATAATTCCATAGAAAATTGGACGCCATTGTTTCCCGAAAAATCTCAGCCCTTTTTCATAATCCTTAAACTGTTCATAATAAGAACCTCTAAAGGGTACTTATAAAATAAACTTCTTTTATAATAATTATTAAGTACTTTATTTCCACTTTGGAATTAAAAATTTAAGGAGAGCCGAACCGAAAGGGTTAAAAGTCAAAGGGACATGACTTGCTAAGAGGTTACAACGTTGAAGTTTTGAGTTCGAAAGCGTTCCCACTTGGTAACTTAGTCTTAATGAAGTCAAAACCTTTATTGGTTACCAAAAACTTTTAATTAATTCGATAAGTAGATAATCTGGAAAATCGTATTTAGCGAAACACTTTTAATTTATTGTTCGACTACAATTAAATTGTTAATGACTTACATTAAATTGGTAACAATAATATTTTAAAAGTACCTACGACCTAGAATGGTACTTGTTACATTGATACACTTGATCGAAATTAATAAATACTGTATCAGGAAAACGCTAGTAGGCTGGGAATCTGATACAGCGATCTTAGAGTTAAGACGGACAAGCCCTAATGCATAGATGAACGGACAACACTGCCTATACGGTTCCGTGACAATAGTACTTAGGTACAGTCAAAAAAAGAGATAAGTATGCAGGATCGTCGGATATAGTTGAAGTTTAGTAAGAAACCGATGGATGTAGTCGACTGAAATGTAATTTGATAAATGAGCTGTTTGTTTTCTATTAATAAAATTAAATTTTATTCGAGAACATCCATCGGTTTCTTACTAAACTTCGACGATATCCCACGATACTGCATACTTATCTCTTTTGTTGACTGTACTATAGAAATTATAGCCTAATGAATACTTTTAAAAGTAGATGGCAGAAATACGAGACAAACACTGATTTATAAAAAAAATATAATATACAAAACAAGTAGCCGTGAGATTTGTCTGACAAGCCAAGACACATGGATGAAAATGTAAAAACGTAGAACCATCTTCATATTTTTCTTTTTTTTTTCTATGTATAATGATTGTACTTATATGATAAACTGTGGTTTTATTGACTCGTCTCAGTACTGAGAGCTCGTGAAGTTCTCACAGTATCTATAATACGTTTTGTAAGACGTAAATCACTATAACCACAGTGAAAACGTCAACCGCACGCGTCGGTCGAAACGAATCCTTTCGTGCAATCCTCGCTAGCTGACCTGTGTTTTGGGCCTTAGCTACAACACAACCGCAATCGTGCCGTTCAAACTACCGTGTTACAAATGTCATTACGGTATTACTTTGTGTTGCAAGAAGGTTCAAAAATAAAGTAAGTAAGTATCGCTTACCTGCACGGATCCCAAACAACAATCCCCATTCCTGGACACCCGCTCGGCTCCAGCACCTCGCACTCCCGGGGGTTGCACACACAGTCCCACCCCCGCACCGCCCCCGCCACCACCACCACCGCCACCATCGCCAGCCAGCTGCCCTTGCTCATAGTGTTGCGCACATTTCACGAAACAGTCGCCACTACACTGTTATAGAGTCCGAGGCACATTGTTACACATTTGTGTTCGGAATTCAGGTGGAGAGACAGGTTGTACGCATTCTGTAACAATGGAAAAGGTGGAGTAAGAACACAGCATAAGCACAATCAGCCTATATTATAATGTCCTCACTGCTGGGACACAGGCCCTATCTCTGTGAGAACGAGCGGGCACGCGGGCCCAGTACGGGTTGGTGGATGACACATGTCTTCGAATTTTTATCTCTAGGACATATCGGTTTCCTCACCATGTTTTCCTTCACCGTTTTGATAGCAGTGGTGATGAAATGCCTGGCTGGGTTAGAACCTACGACCTACAACTCGTAAGACGCGGCCGTTTGCACTGGGCCACCATTGATCTTGTTGTGTTCGGTTATTAGAATATACTAATTAAATTATAATGAATACCTAATTAAATTATTATGAGATTACATACAGGCATTACAAATTACAAAAATAATATGTACCGGCCGCGGTACGACGCGTTTGCTAAATTTTATTTTGGTGTTTTGTTCCCTCTTTCGCGGAACTAAGATAGCTGTGATGGCTATTTTTTTCGATAAATCTGTTAAAAACAAACACAATCAAATTTGAGCAGAAATCGTTGAAAACCAAACTACGTTTTATAACCTTTTCAATCCAGTGGCATACCTGTACATATTGGAAAAAAATCTTGCGTCACCACTGGTACTACTAAACTTTTCTCTTAAAATGTCTGATACTTAGAAACATCATATAAAGTCAACTACTATAATTATGATCTTGTACATAATTGAGCATTATTAGTAATCAATTAAAATCGCGAAATGCAATTTTTTCACCCAACTTTACAAAAGTGCGTATATCTCGAAAAGTATATGCCGAGAACTGGACTTCAAATAGATTAAATAACATCAACGCAAAAATCTTGTGTTGGCGACAGATCTGGCAACCCGGTTGCTAGGCGACTATTATTGTTGGTTGGCTAGCGACCGGGCGGCTTGCATGTTTTTTTACCTTTTGTTAATTATTCTTGTGGTCTATATTTATTATACCCAACTGCACCTTACCTGGCTTTAATTTGGTGCTTAACATCTTGCAAAAAACTTTCATTGAAACAATTTAATTCTAAACACAAATAAGTAGGTACTTAAATTTTAGAAGCCGTTGAATTAACATATAACGAAGTAAATATTTCATTAGGCTTTTAGTACAATGAGTAACCTTATCTGAACTTATCTGAATTTATTTTGTCTGAAAAATTGTGAAGTGAATTTTTTATCCAAGTACTTAAAGTGATGAATTAATTATTCATAGAAAATAATCCGAATGTTTATTACGTTTATGATGGAACTATGAGTTACAAACATGAGGGGCCCGTGGTTAAGTAATAACAGGCACACGGGTCAATCGATCAGAGGGGCAATTCTCGTAATTTTAAGAACGTTCACTGTCTGATCTCAGTCTCAATCTGTCAAAAAATACCTCGAATTTCCCTACATTTTGACAAGTTTTTGACATTTGTTTGTCGCCGAGATGAGACTGCAACTAGATTTTGAACGTTTTAAATTACGAGAATTGGCCTTCTGGTTAAGCTACGCTTGCCGCGGTTGATCCGTGCGTTGGTCCCGGCTGTCATTTTGGCTCTTTGACAGTCGTTACGGGTAGTCATAAGCCAGAAAGTCTGTAAACCAGTCTTACCAAGGGATATCGTGTTACCCAGTAATTGGGTTGTGGAGGTCAGATAGGCAGTCGCTCCATGTAAAATACTGGTATTAAGCTGTATCTGGTTAGACTGGAAACCGACCCAAACATAGTTGGGAAAAGGCTAGCGATGGGCTAGGCAAATGATATGAGTTACAAACATGAGGCGTCTATTATCCCAGAACCTTTCTTTCTTTCCAATTCTTTATATCAACCTGTGATTCTGCAAAGACTCGCGCTAGTATCTAAATAATCTGTAACATGCGTATTTCTTAAACGAAAATACGATCGCCAATATTCTTTTCCATTTTTGTTAACAACTCGAACTTGTATTGGCTACACAAAATTTTCCAATTATCCTTCGGTAGAGAGATTCACTAGACTCGACTACATCAAGTATCACATTGCCTTGCAGATTCACACTACACATAGGTACTCTTAGCTGAGACAACTGTTGATGCAAGTACTAGTGGTCAAGTTTGCCGAACAGTTGACCAGATCAATGACATACGAGTAGTTGACGTTTACCTATAGACTGTATACTGGACTATAACACTACAGCTCTCGAGTGCATCTATAATGATAGGTAGTGAATTGTTAGTAAGCCGGTCAATCTCCGCGCGTACCCTGTGTAGTAGGATACAATAGAAAATCAATTGTGTCTCATTAGCGGAGCTTGAGAGGTCATGCTCTCGAATTCCCACACAGGATGCGGAACGAAATTTGCTCGCCATCATGACATCATCATGTCAACGCCGGCTGCCGCTGAAAACCAGCGCTGGGGTTGTGTCTCCCTTAGGCTAAGCGCGCACCGCGATGTGATTTTTTTAATCGCACGTTCGTGCGAAATAAAATCGCAAACGCTAATATAATTTTTCAAGTCATTATTTACCGCATTGCGCGAACTTTAGTATAAATATACTAAAGTTCGCGCAATGCGGTAAAATAATCGCCAATCTTTGAACAATACCAATGTATTGTTCAAAGATTGGCGATTATTTTCCGCAACGATTTCATTTCGTGGTGTGTGCTAAGCCTTGGCTTCGTAGCATTGTGCTGAGCATTGGCCGTTTTACGTCGATGTGACGCATATTTTCCTCAAACTTGTTATTTTTATGTTTGTATTTTGTTTCTACGTCATGTTAACCGCAATTTAAAAAAAAAAAACTTTCTTTTCTCGCCTCGAATGTGTTAAATAACTGATATGGAGGTGTACAAAATGGCGCAAATAGTCTCGTGACTTCCTAATCATTACACAAATGACGCGCGTAGTTGCTTCCCGCACCCTGCGTGGGGTTCACCTCAGTGTGGCCAGAGGTTTAATCATGAGCGTTTTGTCCAAAACAATGAACTTACTTTATTGTTTACTGAAGAAAAACATTAATTATTTAAAAACAAAATTAATGTTACAATGGGCGGTCTTATTGCTCGAGGCGTTTTGTGCCAGTAACAGCCTTGGAATTTAGCTAAATTATATTAAGTCAAGCTTTATGTTTGTAGGTAGTATAACAGTTCCCCTAATATCTAGAATCAACGTCAGTCTCTATAAACGATCCAATCTAACAAAACTAAATAGTCTATTTCCAGGAATCGGTTCAGAACTTCAAAGTAAACATCTTACCCGAGGGCCGCGAAACGAACGCTAATAATACGCATCTCTGATCCGCCCTTCAAAACATAGCGTAAGCGTCAGCGTTTATTTTGTGTAGCTACTTATGACATGTGCCAAATAAACATAATAACATTTATTTCTCTCTTTCTATATTTTTTTAGGTGAAATTAACGTCTAATTTGGTCTTGTGGTCGCCAGCACTACGGAGGGGATGATGTATGAAGTATGGATTTGTGCCTGGTTCATGGCAACAGGCTCGCCCTTATTACATGGGACTTAAACTTAACTGGCGCAATGGGGGCGTACTAGAGGTATCACGTCTGACTAACCCTTCGAGGATTGCAAGCGTAATACATATTATGTTATTAAATGTTTTTGACGCTTGTAGCGTAAAAAGCGGCATTTTCATGGCCCAGGCTAAAGGCTATACGTTTTGAAAGTTTCCTAACAGATGCGTATCGAAGCTATATTTCTAATTAAAACGATATAGTTCTGAAGTTCAACAATTCTGTGAGCGCCTATTAACTTCTATTTGCACTTGGGAAGTTTTAGATTGTAACTTACTGTATTATATTACGTTAGTTGGCCTTTGTAATGTATAGCTTTCAGAGATGTGCTTTGCGGAGCAATTTATAGTAGAAGTTATGAAACTAACATAACAGTGATATTATAGCTTATAGGCAAGTAAGGGGAAACCTTTGCTCAGCAGTTAAAACAAAAAATAGACAAAAATAAACTGCCTTATCTGCGAGTACCTTCTGATGTCCAAACGTGGGCCTTTATACAGACGCCAGCACATCAAGCAACTACAATCTGTCACATTTCGTTAATAGATTTTCAACTTCATTGCTAACACATAAGGTTCAAAGTTGATTGGGAAAATTTGACAGTTTTGGGTAGCTTGATGTGCTGGCGTCTGAACATACACGTTTTTCTTGCCGTGAAAAAATACGGGTTATTCGCCGTGTGTAGGCACAGTCGTCAGTGTCGTTATGGATCACTATGGAATCTTATGCATGTAGCATAAATGACAGGTAACTTGATTCTAAAATGTTCTTACTGGGAATTAAAGTATTCTTTAACCTCAATAACTTTTTCATACAAAATGTAACGTCTACCTACGCAGGGTGGCAGGTACATCGATGCGCAAACTGTTACCATGGGTTCAGGTACATGATTCTGAACAACCCTTTTTGAAGTGAAACTTCTTTAGGCGCGCTTGACTTGGGGAGTAAACTGGCGAATGCGTTACGAAAACGTGTGATCGCGAGTAGGGAAGGTACGTAAAAAATAGCTGGAAATACCTTGTGTAAAAACCCGGTCCCGGTCGCATAAATATGCGACCGGGTTTTTACACCAGGTATTTGCTTCCAAGTACGCACACCGGGTACCGACTCAAAATACTTGCAAGACTATTAAGTATCTTATACGGCTACTCGCTCAAATACGTAGGTACTCAACCGCGTCAGTTTTCGCAAATGCGATCATGCTCCTTTTGGAACAATTTCGTATGCAAGTATTTTTTACCGACTTCACAAAAAGGAGGAGGTACTATGTTCGGCTGTTTGAATGTTTTTTTTTTTGTATGTTTGTTCATCGAATACTCCGCCAATTGTCGACGGATTTTCAAAATTCTTTTTTTGTTCCAAAGTAGATAGTTTTGAGGTGGTCCCACTGTCACCAAGTTAGGATCTGATGATGGAATCTTAGAGTAATCGAGGGCAACCTTTAAATTTTATAGGCTCACTTATTGTTTTTCGCATATTTTACGAAGTATCTTGTGTATTTGCGTATGGTTGTCACCATCTCAGGTAGCTGGGCTGATGATGGAAGTTACAACTCCTTAACAGTAAGAAGTTACTCGAACAGGCAAGGACTGTTTTAGTCAATTGTTTTGATGTTTGATAGGGCATTTGCCACATTTGGTCTCATGATCATCAAGTCATGACCTGATGCTGCAGTCAGGATAGTCTGCAGAGTACCTAACTCCTCGACAACTAACAGCAGATATATCGTGTTAAGGCTCATTGAAAAGGGCTCGATGTGTGGATAAACGTACTGTTAATGAGGAACACCGAAGTACATAAAGACCTGATGCTGAAGCCAGGAGCATTAGAAAAAGTACCAACCTTGAAATTACAGCACCGTAGTCGTGTTTGGGCTCATTTTAAACAGGACTAAATTTTAAGTTCAATGCAATGTTGACAAGTCTGGCCTGATGCTGCAGCCAGGATTATCAGCATCTAGTCTAAAGACATCAGGGCAGGATTTGATGATGGGATCCTGGAGAAATCGAAGGAACTCTTCAAATATTATAGGCACACCTATAGCGATTTGGGTATTTTTTATAGTAACTCGTGCATTTGCTCTCGGAAAGCACTATTTGGTGATGTGGAACTGATGATGAAGACCACAGATGGCCACCGGAACTACTCAATAATATCTAAGTATTTCACGGGTTGCGATTCGATTACTTTAATATGGTTGCTAAGCAATTTATGCTCGTGACAATGTGAATGGTGATACGGAGCTGATGGTGGATCTGGAGAACTCCTCAACAATTAACTTCCCTGTATCGGGAAAAGCAATATTTTGTTTGTAAAAGGCGATGATCACTAGGCTATTGTAACTTAGATAAATTGTAAGCAGACCCACTAAAAAGCGTGAAATAAAAACTTTTAAGAAAAAAAAAAACCGACTTTCAAAAAAACACTACAAAGTGAAAAATATCTTTAATTTCGGAAGTCGGTGGCAAAATACTAAAATACTTATCCAAAGACACCGACTTCCGAAATTAAAGTTATTTTTCACTTTGTAGTGTTTTTTTGGAAGTCGGTCTTTTTTTTTCTTAAAAAGTTTTTTTACTTTAATGGTTTGCCAGTATTTATTTGTAAACGCGATTTTGCTCCTTATTTATTCGAAGTCATTGATCAATTTCCTATGCAAGTAGTTTTACTTCCAACGGGGCTTTTGAATACGCGATTGTATTTCTTATCTGTATGAAGTTATGGATCAGTTTTCTATGCAGATAGAAAATACTTGAAAGTATCTCGCTCCGTCGTGCCTCGACGCTCGAGTACGTAGGTACTCAAATAGTTCAACAACCGCGTTTGTTTTCGCAAATGCGATCATACTCCTTATCAGTAAGAGCACAGAATACTTAATAGTACTACGTACAGAAAGGACACTCCCTTCCTCGCCCTCATATCAGATACCGCACCTCAACCCGCACTTCGAGGTATTCGTCGCCGACTCTTTAGCAAGGGCGCTCGCGAACCGCAGCGCTGTATTGCTGACACACAATTATGCGATTTAAAAGTTTTATTTGAGTTTTAATCACGATGTTTTTTATTTATGTTCTTTCTCCAGAATTAGCTTACTGACAGGTTATATGAGTTCATACAATTTTTTTTATTTTATTTTTGTTTTTTTTTAGTTGAGAGTTTTAGTCAATTCGGTTTAATTTTATTGTAATTTATTATTGACATAATCTACTCATTTCAATGTCCTTTAATGAGTTGATTGCAATATGTGGTTAGCTAGCGACCTCTACGAATGATCATATTATTCTTGCTTGAGCAACCGGCAGCAAGTTCGTCATGCTTCCTTAGATGTCATTGCTTGCGGTAGCGTCGGGGGTCGGGTTGCCTCCTTCCCTCAAATATGGCGAGGGGGATAATGGCTGATCTTTGCGTTATGCTCGTGAACGGGTGCTGCTTGTGGTGACTGGTCGTCTTGCTGACCATGGTTTTATTGTTGTTATTAGTAGTAATAACTTGTTTATTTATTTTACTTCGATGGTCCTAGTTTATCATTTGTGACTTCAAGTGACAGCTATGTAAACAGAACCCAGCATTGCATATATATGTAAGCTGTCACGCCCTTTATACCTGGAGGCTTTTATTTGGTCAGTAAGTTTTTTTTTTTTTGGTTATATTTTTAATTTTTTTTTGCTTGAGTACGTATAGTGTTTATTGTATTTGTTGGTATATTGGCGTGGCTAGTTAACCTATGGCAAATAATTTAATTTAAGGTTCTGTGTCCTGTAATGTTAATTACTCTGCATACTTAGTATTGTATAAAATTAATTATTTTCTAACTGAACAGACAGCTGTGCTGCTGGGGAGTTTGTTCCGCCACTTCTTCTCCCCAGCGAAAGCACTAGGAAGTGGCGAAGGGCGGGCGTTTTGGGGGACTGTCTTTTGTAATTTTGACGTTCGAAAAGTGCTGATTCTCAGCCTAGTTTGAATAAATGACTTTTGATTTGATTTGATTTTGATTATTTTGATGGTTGGATATTGTGATGCTTTTCCGAATTAGTATTTACATATACTGTTTGCATGATTTCGCATTTTTAATAACATGCGATTTAATAACCCATTATTTACAGAAAAGTCATTTAAACTAAACTATTTTAGTGTTTTTATTTCATTACGATCCCGTCTATATAAATAAACAATTGAACTACTTGGTCACTTCATAATAATGCACACGTTCGGGCAGCGCCGCCGCCGACGTCGTTCGGTTTCCCGACACAAATTGCTTTCCGCGCCATTTTTTTTTACGCTACTAGATTTCACGCACACATTTGCACGTATACAAACGTCATTTGTTTATGTAGTAGTAATAGGTAATTATTTTGCGAGCGTTGTATGGAGTGTCCGAGGTGTGGTAAGAGTCTACGGAACAATTTCGTATGCAAGTATTTTTACTTTAATGGTTTGTAAAAGTATTTATTTGTAAACGCGATTGTGCTCCTTATTTATAGGAATTCACGGATCAATTTCCTATGCAAGTACTTTTTACTTCCAACAGGGCTTTTGTTTGATTACGCGATTGTAGGTACTTCTTATTTGTATGAAGTTATGGATCAGTTTTCGATGCAGATAGAAAATACTTGAAAGTATCTCGAGCCCTGGTTTTAGGCCCTGGTTTCTTAAGGTGGACGTACTTGGAAGCCCTGGTACTCGATTTTGCAAGTACGACCCATGTCTAAGGGCTACGGGCGAGGCGAACGGGAGTTGAGTGGGGGATATAAGCAAGAGAAAGCAGTGCGCGCGCACATTTTCTTTCTCTCTTCCTCTCATAGCCAAATACGTTTGAAGTTTCACTTCAGTCGTGTGGTCATAAGCACACTCGGTTTTTTTTTGGGTGGGAATTTATAGAAAGAAAGAAATAAGGCATCGGTCCTAGCGGACCCCGTCAATTATTGCTGACATCTCATTGAGGCGCGCGTGGAACACAACGTGCTGTCGATCCGGGCCTGGTCCTTACCGGACGGCGAGCTGCTCATTGTTCACCGCCCACAAGCCCGCGTCTACGGTAGCCGGGCTATTGCGGGTCCACTGCTGGACATAGGCCTCTCCCAGGCTGCGCCACAACACCCTGTCCTCCGCCTTCCGCATCCAGTCCGTCCCAGCCACATTCTTTAGGTCGACCATCCATCTAGCTGGGGGGCGTCCCACACTACGCTTGCCGATTCGCGGTCTCCACTCCAGGACTCGTCTGCTCCACCGGCCATCGGTCTTTTGACAAACATGGCCAGCCCACTGCCACTTAAGTTTGCTTACTCTGCAAGCTATGTCTATGCTATGTATGTTTCCTACCCTGCATTTCATGAATACAAAAATGTAACGCTCAAACCCAATCAAAATGTATGTAAGCAAAACACAATATTTCAGGAATCAAAATAGTCAGCAGAGTTTTTCATTTTAACTTCAAATTGTCTTCTATCTTTGGGGACGTCTGAACAAATGACCGTCTTCACCTGCAAATATTTTCACAACCTTTTTCCACGATGCCTTTTACAAAGGAAATGCTGAGAATTCCTTTGTTTTATTTTTACTTTTCCTCACAACATACGTGGAGAGAAGTCTGTGACCTTTTTAACTTTTTCTATTAATGTATATTATGTTTTCTGAGAAGAAAAATCTCTTGCGAGTGCGTTTAGTGAAATATAAAATAGTTCGTTAGGAGTGTCTGTATTAACTGAAGGTACAGTAAAACAGACGTTTTGAACTGTAAAAGAACCGTTACAAAGTTCACTGTTAAGTAATTAATTATCTAATAATTCAAAACCTGCACTAAGAACCACTACCATAATATTACTTAAGGCACAGTATAATTTAGAGGATAAATAATAATGTATGTATGATCATCACAAAATTATTATTTAGTATATAATTCCGTTGTTGCTAAATGTACCTCTCTTTTTTTGTAAACAGGAGTCATGGGTTCAAGGTGAAAATTAAAGCTTAGCAACCTGCTAGGGGCACCTGAGCGTGGTATTATAGTTTTGCGTATGTACTTACTACTACTAGCTGTAATACTGGAGACAATATTACATATAATCGGTATTTAATTATGTTGTATAATCATTTGCGAAACTAAATTGCAAATCGTATAGCGTAAAATAATTCACATCAATACGCTTGAATAATCGTCAAACGTGCTCTCTATTCAGAAATACCCTATTTAGAAATCGTTGTGATAATAGTCGTATATATCGAGTATATTACATGTTTAAATCGATACACATACTCGTAGTACTACTAAACTATCCTAAACTATAGGCGACGTTAATTTTTAGAGGCAATTTTTACAGATTGAGACTGAGATCAGACTGTGAACGTTTTTAAAATTACGAGAATTGCCCTTCTGGTTTCTGCACTCAAAAATATTTCAACAAATAAAGTAGAAGGTAGATGATACCGTTGTCGTTCCCCCATTTTTTTAGAGTTGGCACAGCATGCTCTCGTATTCTATACATCTCTATTGTACTGCTTATGGTGTTGGCTAGGTTTACGATCGCTTTACATCAGCTTACATTGAGAATGCTTTCGATAACGGTAAACCGCCACTCCGGTTTCACAGCTGTCTCTTTCTAGCCAAGTCACCATATAACCTTTTCCAAATTCGGATATTAAATACCATTCTACTACTTAACTCTTCTATACAGGGTTAAATACAGACGAGTCTATTATCAATGAAAGCAATCCATAGCTATCAGAATTGAGCCATTTGTCTGTGGTGAGCCACGATTGCCGATTCGTGTCCACTGTTTTCTCTTTGTGTTGGATTGATGGAATATATTTTGTACGTGGTAGGAGAGTTGTAGTTGCGATTTTATCTAGTGTATGTTTCCAAGTTGAAAATAAAATATAGTTTCACGTTACCAAGCGTAACAATTTATTATTTTAAGACTGTTTTTATTATTTTTTGTTTTTGAAATTTTAAAAAGGAATAAAATTGTATTATATGATAGCTCAAATAAAAGAAGATCTAAAATAGAAGTAAATATTATATGATAACCTTTAATAACAAACTCGAGTCACATACAATTTAAATCGAGTTAAATTGAAATTAATAATGAAAGGACATTAATTGGTACAGACACCCACATTGAAATAATTCAAGTATTCCAAAATGGAACCGTACCTTCTCAACTCAAGACGTCCTATATTTAGAACAATTAAAGTAATTACACGGAGGGAGCCAGGGAGAGATGAATTACTATCTCCGTCTGAAACATCTGCATAATATCACTTCAAATGGAGCATTGGCGAGTGAATCTGAATGAGCCTAAGGCTCTCAAGGCGTTCTTGGAATGCTTTGGAAGACGACAGGCGACAGATGGTATTCATCGTCCGAGTTACTGCCAAACTCGTGTACCTATAAAAGCAGAATTTATGGCTGAAACTATATCAGGAGCGATTGGGTTTATTGTTACTAGACTTTGGCAGCGTTGTGGACGTTTATGGATCAATCTGGGCCAGTGTTGCGTGTGTTTCAGCTTGCCCATTAATACTAACGTTTCAATGATTTTTTTAGACTCTCTGTAGTCGGTCCCTCATATCTGAGGATCGTGGTCAGCTTCGGAGTTGCATCTGGAGCGGATGATCCGCCTCCTCCGGTTTCTGTCCAGCGCATCTCTTACCACCGTGTAGAATTTAGAGGACGATGATTCCTTCACCTGATCGGTCCATCGTGTTGGTGAACGACCGCGCGATCGTTTGCCTTCGGTGTACCCAACCACAATCAGTTTTTTCAAACTTTCATCGCCTCTGCGTACTATGTGGCCGAAATAGGAGAGAATGCGTTGTTGACACATGGTCGACAAGCGGGTCCTTATACGAAGCTGGGTTAAGAACGATGCATTGGTGCGTTTGGCAGTCCACGGTTTTTTTAGACAGTTACTGCTTAACCAAATAATAGAGGTGTTTATGTAGGGTAGGTATGCGTATGACCAACGAGAAGTCAACTTACCTAGGACTGACCATCATGCTAGCAAAGCTCTCGCGACGCGCGTTGCCGCCCATCTGTGGTTTCTGCCACTCATGAGGAAAAGTCGTGAGTTTATGGATGTATGTGTATGTGTACTTAACTCATCATCGTCTGCCTAGTCTTTTCCCAAATATGTAGGGGTCGGCTTCCAGTCTAACCGAATGCAGCTGAATACCAGTAGGTACTTTACATGGAGCAACTGCCTATCTGACGTCCACAACCCAGTTACTGGATAATACGATACCACTTGGTAAGACTGTTTGTCAGACTTTCGGGTTTCTGACTACCCGTAACGACTGTCAAAGATCCACAAATGACAGCCGCGACCAACGGCTTAACGTGCTTTCCGAGGCACGGAGTGGTCTCGGTATGTAAAGATGGTCACCCATCCACAGACCAACCGCGGCTAGCGTAGCTTAACCTGATCGATCGACCTGTGCGGCTGTTATTATTTAGCTACGGGCCCCTCTCAGGTAAGTACTACTATGTGTACATAACTAACATACGTTATAATTGTGAGATTTCATCTCGCGGTTGTGCACACGGCGCAGATGCAGTGAGGCGTCACAGAATTAACACCTAGCCTCTAACTCGATTTACTGCGCCAGTTGTGCAATTAATCAAGTGTAGTCTTAAAAGAGGTTTACCTATGGTAGGTATAACAAACACGGCATCCTTCTTGCCTAGAATCCAGATTCAACAATGAGCCAATAAAGCTCTCGCGTAGACGTGCTACGGCGTAGCGCACACGGTGCTACGGCGTAGTGCACATGGCGCTACGATCGCCTAAATCTATAATCATCTAAATGCATTCAGCCTTGGTGTTTTAATTAATCCCACTTAAATCTAAGGCGAGTTATACGAACTAACATCGTTATACATATATACTTATGGTATTGCACACAGCGCAGATGCAGTGAGGCGTCACAGAACTAACGCCTAGCCTCTAACCTCATTTAGCGCACCGGCGTGCAATCAATCAAGTGTAGCCTTAATTATGTCGCGCTAGGTTTGAGGCTTATTAATTTAGGTTTATTATTATAATTTACACTCACTAACCCCGGAATACTAAAATTACTTTGACCCCTAAGACTTTATTAAAGTTTTCAATGTCTGAATGAAGTTCTTAAGAGGAAATGTGGCCGGAGAGACTTTTTGAAAAAGCCTAAGTAAAAAATCATAATTCGAGGTTTGGCTCTCGCCTATTTTCTCCTCCAATATTGGACATTTTTTTTTAAAGTATCATGCACATTTTTTTTATTTTTTCATTCTTATAGCATGTAAAAACAAGGACAGCAACAAAGTCTTTTTATTTTATTTTATAATAAGACTACATGACGTTCATTAATGGCCGATTCATATTATTTACGGATCATTATTGGTTAAAATTAAGACTCTTGTATCTTTACGAATAATGAAGCAAAGACCTCAGCTTTGCATAGTACACTCTCCAATATGGAAGAAGCTATCACAGATAATATAATAATTGTATTTATTCTTATATCTTAGTTATAAATATTTTCTTATTTTTTTTTCTATTATTGCACCTACTGTGTATTGTCTCTGCATCACCCTAAGGTAAACTGGTAGAAAATGTCCAAGTCCGCCTTTGTACAGTTTTTACTTGTGCATAAAGTTTTAATAAATAAATAAATAAAATAAGCTTACGAATCTATTCATATACCCAGTCCAGTTTGGCAATACAAAATGCTACCATTAGTAAGCAAAACGATTAGTTTTTGTTTATAGGAACCTAGACTTAAATGTAAAGTAAAGGTACCATAATATTAAACAACCTAAGAAGGGACATATTGAAGTGTATTTCAATATATTCCAGGTTGTTTAGTTTGCGGTATGATTAAATAGGAAATGCTCGTACGACTGAAATCAATCAAGCATTCATAGCCATCGTAACGATGTCGTTATGCGACGTCGATGCAACCACAAAATTATTCTATTAAAATAATAGTGTTATATCGACGGTGTAGTATCAATATCTAATAACTACAAAATCATGATTTTCCAGGAGGCGAAAAAAAACGTTTCATTTCTATAGTTTTTAATATTTTAATAAAAAAAAGTTACTTATATTAAACAAATAGTAGGAAACGTCGTCAAGACCTTATGTCTTTGCAAATATGAGCTATTTCATATTTTACCTACGAATATGCAATAAAGTGAAAATCGCTAAAATGTTAGTTATTAGATATTGATACTTCACCGTCGATATATAGAACTAAGATTGTAAATGTAGTATGATTAAGAATTTGGATTTGTGCTCGGTTGATGGCAATAGCCTCGCCCCCTTGTGTCTGCGCGCACACTTGTGCACTATAATATCTCCCGCGCCAAAGGCTAGTCTCCGTTGAGATTGGCCGCCGTGGCCGAAGTACGGTCTGGAGGACTTTTTTTCTACATGCGACTTAAATAAAACTGGCAAAATGTCGGTGTTCAATAATAGGGTACATTTCTGCCTTACCCTTTGGAGATTACAGGCGTGATATTAAGTTTTTGATTGCTTGTAGCATGGGAAGAAGTAAATATTTATGCTACGTCTAGAATCATGAACTGCGGGGTAATTCTGTAACACACTATGCAATGGGTTTCATTTTAACAGTTCAACAACATTCATTGCGTAAAGGAGTCTACACACCAAACCCGCCGACCCGCCGACACAGCCCGGCGGCTTGGTGTCGGCGACTTTGCTTCAAGAATCATGTCGGCGACTCGTACCCGCGCGTGCAAGTCGGCGGCATGGCCGGCGACTTGCGTACGCGCTCAGTTGCCCGCCGACACTCCAGCGATAGTGACGTGCTTGTGTTAACTAACTAAAAAAGTTGTACTGATTTCTTGCCGCCGACTAACTCACCGACACAGCCCCATGACACATGTTGGCGGGTTGGCGGGTTTGGGTCGCCGACACCAAGCCGCCGGGCTGTGTCGGCGGGTCGGCGGGTTTGGTGTGTAGACTCCTTTATTTACGTTGTTGAGCAGACACATTTTTTGAACATATGATTCTATGGATTATCAATATTCTTCAAAATCGATAGTGATAGTAAAAGATCGATAGTGTGTTACGCAATTAGGGTGCCGAATCAGGGATAAATAGGGTCCGTGCCACCATGTTTGTACATACTACAATTTCAGAGGTAATGTTTACTGTACAGCTAACTCTAAAGATTTATGCAGTACTAGCAGTGCCCCGCAGTTTCACCCGCATAAGTTTCCCTTGGGAATATCGGGATAAAAACTATCTTATGTCCTTTCCCGGGAATCAAACTATCTCTATGATCAGTTCAGCGGTTTAAGCGTGAAGACGTAACAGACGGACACACTTTCGCATTTATAATATTAGTATGGATTATCATCTATTAAGAAACTTGCTTTAGACTAGTCGAGGTAGGAGCTCGGTTTGAGTTGATTAGTGAAGCACTACTACTCGTTATAAAACCGTCTCGCTAACTAGTTTGTGGATACCTTAGAAATGGTAATAGGAAATTGTAACCACACTCGCTCTAAAACATATGTGGGTGATTAGATTTCTTGATTACGTACGTAAGTTAATTAGTGGCGAGGAGTTACGTATGTAGATACTTAATCAGGGGTTTAATTGATTTGACCTAGTTGATTTAATTTTCATTTAAGCTTGAGAAACAGTTCTCAACCAACCAAAAAAATTAAAGTCATTTATTTATGTAAATAAGGTACATAAAGATCTATAAAATATTTACATAGATCTCTCGTCTGGCTCAAATGATCGTCGGTCGCTCTGATCTCTAGTCTCTAGTCTGCCTTTTGACTTAATTGTGGAGTGGAGTTTCTTGCCGGCTCTTCTCCATAGGAAACGATCAATTGGAACATGCATGAAGTTAGTAAATTATATTAAACTAGCTGCGCATCGCGGTTTCACCCGCAGAAGTTTCGATCCCGTGGGAATATCGGGATAAAAACTACCTTCGCCGGGATGAAATCAATCTCTCTGCCAAATTTTACTGAAATCCGTTCAGTGGTTTAGGCGTGAAAAGGTAACAACAGACAGAGTTACTTTTAAATTTATAATATTATTATGGATTCAAGGAAACAATAAACACAACGTGAGTTATGGCTTCTAATGTTAAATACCTAAAATTAAATCGGAATAATAGTTTAATGAAGTCGAAGAGCACTCCAGCAGTCTCATTCACAATCAAAATAGTTCCAAAACACAATAGATTCAAACAAAGAGACAGCTCAAAGTTTAAATTAGACGCTGAAACTAAACACACTGAGCTGTATTACGCTTGCAAATGTGCTAAATTATGTGCAATGGGACATTCGAGCTGCTCGCAGCGCCGCCGCTCCGCGGAATGGCAACTGCCTGACTTATTGTTAACTTTGCTGGAGTTATGGGTAAAGTAGGTATGATGGTTTGATATTGTATTTCTGAAAGGTTAGACTTAGGTTTATTCAAATATGGAGCTACGTAGCCTTATAATTATTAAATTATTTCTTATCAGTAATTTGAAAATACCTTTGACAATTTAGAATTTATTATCTATATTAAGAACTAGATAAGTTGCTTTATTAAAGACTATGTTATTTACATTATATATAAACTAACAGACTCAAAATAATATTAACAATATGTACATTTATATAAAAAAGGGGGAAAACTGTCAACTGGAAAAGTACCCAAAAGTCTGGGAGCATTGTCACGTTGTATGACGATGCTGATTCTTTGGCCAAAAAATAGGCTAGCGCTTGGTTACGTGAAGAGTCGACCATCCGCTTGGCGATGTATCAAATACCAAGAGGGCACGCGGGCGCCATGGCCCTAGTGTGAGTTGCTAAGATACGCTGCTTAAACTAGAAGCCATTTTAATTTTAATACCTTGTAAATTTCTTTGCTAATAACTTATCACATGAGTGCAATAAAATGTTCGAGTTTAAGTTTGTATTATTTGCACAAAATTGTCTAGAATAAACTAAAAATTTTAGTGTTTCAATTTACCCACAAAAGTTGGGGATGCGGTACCGGAACAGAATATCACACATGTTCATGAATGTGACCCAGAACACAGACTGGAATCTTGAATCGGAGAAAATATGTTTGTTCAAAATCTTGAACACATATATTTCTCATAATCATGAAATTCTGTACTTGCTACGACTGCAATAAGTGAAAAAGCAATACCCTGTTGTTGTATAACACGAGTGCGAGTAAGTCATTATTTAAACCTTATAGGTATCATGGACATTAAAGACACATGAGGACAACGTAATAATATGCTTGTTATTGCATTTTCTTCTAAATAATATATTATTATGGTTATGAGTTCCGGGAATGTTCAGAGTATGTTGTCCCAAGAGTTCTCTTTGAGAGATGAACGTTTCTGAGGAATAATGTCAGCCCTAGAGAATATCGTTTCCCAGTTTTCGAAATGCATCGAGCGCCAGAAAGTTTATGCCCAGGCAAAGTAGAGGGCAATGAAGTTACACAAAAATAGGTACAGTCAACAAGCGATAATATTAAGCAATTTTCAAAGAAATTCCTTTCCTAAACAGCTGGCAACTGTCACCTTTTCAAACTGTCATTAAAATTTTCTTAATGACGTAGTTGGAAAAATAATAAGGTACAAGTAAAAATAAACCATAAGGCTGCGTTTCCACCAGAGATGAGCGAGGATGCGTAGCGAGGATTGTGTGTAAAACTAACCAATAAGAACGCTACCTTAGTTCAAAGTATGAAAATGAAGCGATGTTATTGGTTTGTTTCACATACATCCCACGCTATGCATCCTCGCACACCTCTGGTGGAAACACTGCCTAAGGCACTGCACGGGTCGATCGGCCAGATTAAGCTACGCTTGCAGCGGTCCGTGACCAGCTTTACTTACCCAGACCCCTTAGTGCCTTGGAATGCACATTAAGCTGTTGGTCCCGGCTGTCATTCGTAGATCTTTGACAGTCGTTACGAGTCGTCAGTGGCCCGAAAGTGACAACCAGTCTTACCAAGGGGTATAGTGTTACCCAGTGTGGGTTGTGGAGGTCAGATAGACAGTCGCTCCACGTGAAATACTGGTATTCAGCTGCATCCGGTTAGGCTGGAAGCCGACCCTAAAAATTTTTGGGAAAAGGCTAGGCAGATGATGACATGTTTCCAGAATCAATACTTGTAGGTCTCTCAACCAAAGAAGTATAATAGGTGAAGTTATTAGCTCTTGTAGTGACAACTTCATTAGATTGATTCTGCGGTTAGATGGAGATGGGCATATATAATAATAGCACACAGTTAATTTGCTGGTTTGACAGGGGTAACATAAACTTAATGACGCTCGTGTTCCCTTTGGGAGGTATGGTTACATAATTATAATAAGTTGAAGGTATAATATAATTAGCTGTGTCTCAATATTCAAGACTTGCCCGATTTAAGAAATATCCTCCACAATTGATACTTTAAAGTACAGATGCCAGCACATCAAGCTACCCGAAACTGTAAAATTTTCCCAATCAACTTTGAACCTTTCACAGAAGCCGTGTTTGTTAACATAACCTATGGAAGCTATTTTGCGTGAGGTGTATTACGTAAAGACTTCAGTCAGCCGGGAGACAACGTTCTTCTTATATATGCTTCGTCAATACCTTTTTTAAGTATGTAAGTTGTTTATTTTGCAAATATGGGTACAGTACATGGTGATAGTGTGACAATAGATAGGTTCAGCTATATTTTACCAATAGGCATGCAAAAGTTATAGTTGAGTTATAGTTGGACGCTAAAACTTTTCAAACGGACGCTAAAACTTTTCAAACAGCATCACAATTGTTCGTTGTTACCGAAGAAAGTTTCACATGAATGCAGTTTCAAAAGTCATTGTCAAACTAGAAAAATAAATTGAATTTCGAACCCTTTCAATTTAAAAGACTATTCAATCTCGTCAAAAAACTCTTGTTAGACATGAGAGAGAATTGTTATTGATCTCAGTGTTTTTACCAAAGAATATTCTAGACTTTCGTTTTAGTTAGCTGGAAAAGATATAGAGAGGGATTATACTAAAGGGACCTTAGAAATCTCCCATTATTTTCACTACATTGTTAAATTCCTACCGTTCATTTGTTTGTCTGCTGAAAAGGCCCTGTTCAGCTGTGTGCGTATGGCCTTTTTAAATATTTCTAAACACCTATTTATACGTTAAAGCTGACAATAGAAACATTTTGATGTCCTATGACAATTGTTACCTTTAAAAACGTTACCGAACAATTGGTTGAAATAAAAATTGGAAAAAGTTTAGTTTGTATTTATAGGCATTGTTTCTTTGTATACCGAAATGTTTCCGTTTTAATAAAGATACGCCAATAGAGAGTACTAACCTACAAACTTCAATATGTTAATAAATAGTTATTCTCAAATTGGTTCAAATATCGATAAAAGAAAAATTTCGTTTGTGTTTATAGGTATTGTTTCTTTGTCTAAATAAAATAGCTTTTGCCCGCGACTGCGCCCGCGTGAATGTCGGATATCCTCTCACGGGATACTACATAGATAAAAGTACCCCATCTCCTAACCAAAATCATGGCCTATACGTATACCTATCATCCAAATATCACAACAACATATTATATTTTTTTTGTATTATTTCATATAACTTAAGAAATGCTGTATTTCTCATATAAACTTTCACCCCCTATATCACCTCGTAAAGGATTCTTTTTGAGTCAAAAAATAGACTATGTCCTTTCCCAGGATGCCATCGATTTCCTTGCCAAATTTTGTCGAAATCTGTTCAGTGGTTTAAAGCAGAGTTACTTTTGAATTTATAATATTAGTATGGATGTTTCGATTTAAATAAAAAATACACAAATAACGAGTACTAATATACAAACTTGAATAAGTTAATAAATAAGACGTTTACATCGTTACGAGTAATAGCAAACCAACCCAAAGCAATAAAAACGTCAATAATCACCATGCATTATATACATGTACAATTCTTTCCATGACCACCCTTTATTTAGCCGAACCACCCTTTAAATTTAAATGCTGCCTCGGCTCCCAGGTAACCCGGTTTCCCTACTTTATATACAGGCGGCATTTTAAGTACATTTGGTGGTTGCGTGCGAGGATAAAGTTCACGAAAAACACACCGTTTAAGGCTATACATATTAATAAGTCTGAAGCATCGATCGTACGCCAATCACGACGACTCATGTATGTATAGTGACTGACTAGTACTTGGCCACAACTTCGTCTACGTGGATTCAGATAAGTAATAATAATTATATTCATACATGCGTCATGTTCGTGAACCGGCGCCGCCGTCATTAGGGACTGGTCATCTCTTTGCTGCCATGGCTTATTTTAATTTAATATTTGAATTGCTTTTTTTTCTCGTGTTTTCATTATGGACGCTTTTGACGTTCTGCATCGTTCTCACATGTATCATTTTTAACATGAATGATGTAACCAAGACTTTGTAACCATATTATTTTGATTTAAAAGAGGGTCCATGGAGTTTCTTGTCCGTTCTTCTCCATAGGTACCAAGGCTTTGGAAAGGCAACTAGCCTCATCTTACTGACAGACCGACCCCTTGACAATTCAAAAGTGCCTGTAATTGGTTTAATTGAAATAAATGCTTTGAGTTTGAGTTCATCATTTATTTTTCGTGTATATGTGGTGAGGCGCCCCGCGTGGCGCCGAAAAAAAGTGTTCTGGGACATTCTAGAGGACGTCGACACCTGAGTGGATAAATGCAATCATCAGTTGATTTTCACGTTCCTAAAGACTTCAATACACCCTAAACCCTTATTAGGAAAAGTTTTAAAATATCATAGAAAACATGACTTGTTACTTCATACTTTGAAGAGTAATATACAGGGTGAATTTTTCAAGTGGGCGTGGATGGCCAAATCCGAAACTATGAGGACTAGCGAAAAGTACTCAAAGGAGTCGCGGGCTCGATTTTGATGAAAACTAAAACTGCATCATTGGATTTTTGAAAAATTAATATTTCTAGCCAGGAATCGAACCTGTTGATTTTGAAAAAAAAAAACACACACTGTATTATTACACCATTCGATAGTGTCGCTAATAAGGATCGAATTCTGGGAAGTAATGACATACGGCAAACTAAAGGAAAGTGCTCATTTTTAATAAAATACTTATTTCATTGTTCTTATGTTACCTACCTCATCATCATCTGCCTAGCCTTTTCCCAACTATGTTGGGATCGGCTTCCAGTCTAACCGGATGCAGCTGAATACCAGTATTTTACACGGAGCGACTGCCTATCTGACCTCCACAATCCAGTTACTGGGTAATACGATACCCCTTCCCCTTGGGGTTAGAAGGTCGAAGGTCGAAGGTCTGACACTGATTGTCAGACTTTCGAGCTTCTGACTACCCGTAACGACTGTCAAAGATCCAGGAACGACAGCCGGGACCAACGGCTTAACGTGCTTTCCGAGGCGTGGAGGGGTCTCGGTATGTTAAGATGGTCACCCATCCACAGACCAACCGCGGCAAGTGTAGCTTAATCTGATGGATTGAACCTGTGCGGCTGTTATTATTTAGCCGGGCCCGGGTTATGTTACCTACCTACTAAACCTTAACTGATTAATTGTTCAAAATGATGACCATTGTTTTCAATACATAGCTGGATTCGATGTCTCAAGGATTGTACCTACTGCATTCAGCATTACAATATTATTGATTGCATTAGAATATTTTCCAAAGATCGTAATAGAAATTTGAATTTAGAACATAATGTTGTTAAGGTGACTGCGCTGCGGGTGTGTTAATAAAAATATTGAGCATCATTTCGAACAGGGTACGTAATGTAGGTATGAATACTTACTTTAAAATAAGAAGTTTATTAAAATTCAATATTTTTCTTAAGTTTGCCGTATGTCATTACTTCCCAGAATTTGATCCTTATTAGCGACACTATCGAATGGTGTAATAATACAGTGTGTGTTTTTTTTTCAAAATCACCAGGGTCGATTCCTGGCTAGAAATATTGATTTTTCAAAAATCCTATGATGCAGTTTTAGTTTTCATCAAAATCGAGCCCGCGACTCCTTTGAGTACTTTTCGCTATTCCTCATAGTTTACAATTTGGCCATCCACGCCCACTTGGAAAATTCACCCTGTATATTATGTAATAAACCAAGTTTCAAGTTGATTTACGCTTAATGAGATTGTTTTCTGAAAAAAACATTCTTAGGAACAACATCCATGTTTGTTTCATCAGTAGTTAAGGCTATGTGCTATCTTTAAGCCCAATCATCTAGTCACGGGACTTCATAATAAACTTGAATACCTTCGTAGATTTATACAGAAGATTTTTAACAATCAGTGTGCTATTAAATCATCTCCGTTCTTCTTTTTAGCATGTCGATTGGTTTCACATTCATCAGATCAGTTGATTTTCACATTTTTAAAAACTTCAATGCAAGGTGAATTGCCCTACACCCCTTTTAAGGAACTAGCTTCTTCTGCCAGCAGATTCGCCCGCGTGGATGTGAATTAAAACATACAAACAAATTATGGGTTTTTTATTTTTTTTTTGCGCGGAACCCTAATTCCTTTTCTAAAATATCGAAAAATAGCCTATGTTACTCCTTATAACATTAGCTATCTGCCAGTTGTGAAAGTTCCGTCAAAATCTGTTCAGTCGTTTCGGAGATTAGCCGGAACGACAGACAGACAAAAATTTAAAAACAGTTTCTTTTATTAAGTACCTTATAGTACTTTCATATGCATTTAGTTAAAAAACCTTTAATTTTATTTATTTGTATAGATTGTTTGACAAGATCTTAGAAAACAAATTACTTGTTCCGTCATACTTTGATGAGTAACATTAAGAAACCAAGTTTCGAGTTGATTTGCCTCATAAAATTTGTCTTTTGAGCCATCAAAGCCATTCTTACGAAGATACATCCAAGTTTGTATCATGGTGTATGTATATTTCAGTCCAATCAGCTAGTCCAGGGACTTCTTAATAAACATGTATGCCTATGTAGATAGACAGAAGATTTTGAACAATCAGTGTGCGTATTACCGTTGCTACACAGAATTATATGCAGAGAGTGTTACAGCTCGCTTCTTGAATAGTAATTTGGTATAAGGAAGTGGCTTGTCTCGTTGCAGCAAGAAATTGTATGGAACTATATTATGGAACTTTATTTTGGTCGCATTTCGGTTTCTGTGGCCGTAATGGTCGTCGAAAGGAGATTAAATTACGTAGTTAAACTAAATCAGCTGAGTGCAAGATGCCTTAAATAATTAATTTGTACCTAAAATAAGCCATTTGTACATGCCGAAAGGTATACCAATCAATAATAGGTACCTGCCAAATGCATGTGTACACCAGAGCAATGGTGGCGCAGTGGTAATGGCCGCGACTTGTAGGTCGAACGTTCAAACCCAGACAGGCCCTTTACTTAGTGTAAATTATTTCATCACCACTGCTCTCAAAACGGTGAAGGAAAATATCGTGAGGAAACCGGCATGTCCTAATGAATGATGAATGAATTGCACCGATCCCAGCATGGTTAAACCAGACTCGATTAATCGAATGAACCCCAAGATTCGCACTAGCTCCTGTAGCCTCATGTTCATGGTGCTACAGCGACCATTGCATATCAAGGAATAGACCGGGGGGCGCGGTAATGGTAGGGAAGACGTGCCCGAAGGATAGGTAAGGATTTAAGAGCCTACCGGATATGCATCCTAGAGCAAGCATTGGACTAGTGGAGAGATGGGTAATTATATCTATGGATGGGCATCTTTTAACGACCTTGCCGCCAGGTTGGTTAAGGTCGAGCTTCATAGTTGAGTCTTTTGGCAGGGTTCTACTGCTTTCTCGGTTCTTTTGTATGTTGCTGCTCTGCTGTGTTGTGCTAGATGTTGCTGTTTTCAGTGTTATCGTCAGAAGTTTCGCTACTATCCGTTTCCGGTTTTTTATAAATTTCACCAGCAGCAACCTTGATCTTATTTCTGTCTTCCGCTGTATCCATCCAAAAATTGATTTCCTTGTCAAAGTACTTCATGTCTTGTTTTAAATTGTCGTTCCATGTGTAAATAGGTCGGCCGACCTTCTTGGATTTGGCCTTGTACTGCATTGCTGCATGCAGCAGGTGTGGTTTGCGGCGCCTGTAGACATGTGCGAGGTAGCACATCCTGTGATTCTTGATGCGTTTGGTTACTGTTTTTCCGTCTAAGATTTCATGCATTTTCTTTTGTTTTGGTTTGTTCCTAGAGTGGTTAATCAAGTCTCTCATAATAACTCGCTCATATCTTCTGAGTCTTGACCTGTTGGCTTTAGTAAGTGCCGATACTTTCAACCCATGTATCATGCACGGTACGATCACCATTCGATACATGAGTCTGGCTAATTTCCAGTCCATATTTGAGTTATTTATGAATGGTAGTAATGATTTAGCGTTTTTCATGGCTTGTTCGCAACGTTTTTTTATAGTCCTTTTTCTGCTTAATGTAGATGTTATGTATGTACCTAAGTATTTAATTTCATCACAAGTCGATATATTTATGCCATTAAGGGTCACTTGTGTCGTTATCTGTGTAGCTATGGGGTCCCTAATTAGTATTTTTGTTTTTGTTTCGTTAATATGGAGGCCTACACTATTTAGTAAAATTTCAAGTATTAGTTTACCAGCCTTCCTCTCCTCGGTCCACAGTACCGATAAATTAACCAGGAACATTTTATCTTCCTCACTGGTCGATTTTGAAGTGCCGTTTTTGACCGATGCGTTGAACGCTTGGAAAATGGCTTGTCCCAATACGGTTTTGCCTGATAACCCGTCTTCCCAGAGACGGTGGGACGTGCCGCTCTGCAGTATTATACGGAATATCCTTGTAAACACGTCACGTAATACTGTTGAGCGTGCCCGTCTGCTGGCTGTGGGAGAATGGGAGTCAGGTTTGTGGCTTCAGGCGCTCCCGTCATCCACCATAGGCACAATGATGGATGACTCATCGTTTCGGCTCGCTACGTGTCTCCGCTTGGGTGCACCTTGTGTTGCTCCGCATCGATGTCACTGCGGTGAAGCTGTCGACAGTCTCGGACACCATGGCCTGTCCTGCTGCAGGAGCGCAGGTCGCATAGCACGGCACGCCAGCATCAACGATATTATTCGTCGAGCCCTTGTCACCGCCGGCGTACCAGCGGTGTTAGAACCAAACGGCTTGGTACGTGATGATGGGAAGAGACCAGACGGTATGACGTTGTTGCCTTGGAAGGTGGGTAGGCCTTTGGTGTGGGACGCAACATGTGTCGATACCCTTGCGCCATCTCATGTTCCTAGCACTGCGGGCTGTGCTGGCGCCGCTGCTGCAGCTGCTGAGACCCTCAAGCGGCGCAAATACTGTAACCTTATGGGCAACTACAGCTTTGAGCCGTTTGGGGTCGAAACGCTCGGGTCATGGGGCCCGAGCGCGCGTCTCCTTTTTAAGGAAATTTCTCGCCGGCTAGTCGATACTTCACGTGACCAGAGGGCTGGGTCGTTCTTTGGCCAAAGAATTAGCATTGCCATTCAACGTGGCAATGCTGCCAGTCTTCTGGGCACGTTTCCGGATGACAGCGATGCGGATGAATACTTCGACGCCTAAGTGTCCTTTGTTATTTTTATTTTTATATATTTGTATTGTAAGTTAGTTAGTCGTTTATTTTAGTATCTAGTGTATATAGTTAGTTTGTGAGTAGGTAGTCAATTGAATAAATCAATTTAGTAGGGGTTTAATATGGTATAGGATACCTTCTAACCCTTTTAGGTCATCTGTAATGATGATAAGGTCGTCCGTAAATGATAGTACTAGGGGGAGTGAAATTTCATGATCCTGGTCAAGTTTTATTAATTGGGTTTCCTCGTCGAGAGTTCTAAGGACTTCGTCGATGACCAGTGTAAACAGGCGAGGGGACAGAGGGCAACCTTGTTTGACTCCCTTTCCTTTAAAATCTGGCCACACCATTTGATGCATGTACGTTCATTCATGCATACCTTGATTATCCTGTTGGTAAGCGATTTGTTGGTTCGTTGTAATAAGATATCTCTTAGTGCATTGAGGTCGACGTTGTCAAAGGCCTTTTCTATGTCGAGGGCGAGTACATAAATTCTTTTACCTGCACGCCATTCTTCGTCTAAGACCCTTTTAAGGGTAAAGATATGGTCGTCTGTTGATCTATTGTTTAGAAAAGCCGCTTGGTAGTTGCCTAATTCCGTTATTATCTCACCTAGTTTTTTAAGTACGTAGGAGGCTTAAATTCTGTAACCCGTATTGCAAACCGATATGCGGTGATATTCATTCACATCTTTAGGGTTATTGTTTTTTGGAATTGGTACCTGTACTGTCTCCAGCCACGTGTCGGGTGCTTCATTCAGTGTCCAAGCTTTGTTCATGTGTTTGATGACGGCTTCTTTTATTATTTGGGGCATTGCTTTGTAGAGCTCGATTACCACTTGGTCAGTTCCGGGAGCTGTCCCGTTCCGCATTTTATTAATGATTCCCATTACGTCATCCGCAGTGGGTCCATCACACTGTGCTTCGGTTATCGGCTTTTTTATATTAACTGTTGGTATAGGATCGCCCTCGGATTTTTTTAATATTTGCTCCCATTTGGTCATCGGTATATAAGTAGATTTTTTTCGACGTTTTGTTTGAAGTTTGGTTCTACTGTAAAAAAAGTAAAGCATCTGAATGCGTTTTGCAGGGTGGTTTTTCCCCAGTCCATTGAGGCAGGCCCTGCATGCTTTTTGCTCTTCCTGATATTTGACCTTTTGAAGTGTTGCCCGACGTTCTTTTACTAGGTTGTGCCTATTTGGATTATCTGGTTGCCTACTTTGTAAGAATTTAGCCTTTTGTAGGTTAGCAAGAGCTATCGTCGATGGTCTCTGGAGAGAACTGGCTGAAAAATCAGAGTTTCCTGGGCAGCCGCTTTTAATATTTCCGTTATGGTATTCCAGGGTATTGTGAGGAAACCGGCATGTCCTAGAACAAAAATTCGAAGACATGTGACATCTATCAACCCGCACTGGGCCCGCATGGTAGATTATAGCCCACTCCTTCTCGAAGAGAGGAGGCCTGTGTCCCAACAGTGGGAACAATATAGGCTGATTATGATGAAAAGTATGTGTATGTGTGTATGCCATTGCTATAGTACCTGCCAAATGTTTTCTTACAGCCACAAAAAGCGTCTTTCATTCAGTATTTCTGATAGAAAGTGTAAAAGACTTTAATTTTAAATCAAGAGACCCGATCAGGTACACATAATCAGCGTATGACGTTGCTGAGACACAGGCCTCCTCTTTTCAGCAGATGTCTCATGTCTTCATATTCTTCATGTTCTAGGACATGCCGGTTCCCTCAAGATGTTTTCCTTCACCGTTATGAGAGAAGTGGTGATGAAATTATCTATATTATATTATAGTACTAGCATCACCCCGCGGTTTCACCCTCATAAGTCTCGATCCCGTGGGAATATTGGGATAAAAAATATCCTATGTCCTTTCTCGAATCTCAAACTATCTCTATACCAAATTTCATCTAAATCAGTTCAGCGGCTTAAGCGTGAAGAGGTAACAGACAGACACACTTTCGCTTTTATAATATTACTAGCTGCGCCCCGCGGTTTTACCCGCGTAAATGTCGATCCCGTGGGAATATCGGGATAAAAAGTAGCCTATTTCCTTTCCCGGAACTCAAACTATCTCTATACCAAATTTCATCTTAATCGGTTCAGCGGTTTGAGCGTGAAGAAGTAACAAACATGTAAACACACACACACACACACACACTCACAAACTTTCGCCTTTATAATATTAGTGGGACTAGCTCCGCCCCGCGGTTTCACCCGCATAAGTTTCGAGCCAGTGGGAATATCGGAATAAAACTCAAACTCAAAGCCTCTCCCATTTTCTTCCACATTTCCTTGTGCTGTGCCTTCTCCGTTCAGTCGGTTAGGAATGAGTCTAAATCGTCACGCCAGCGTTTCTTAGGCCTGCCTCGGTGTCGTCGTCATTAGTATATTAGTATGGATTAATAATTGGGTACTAGGTACAATTTAAAAAATAAATTCATCCTGTCAATTTTTACATTAGCTTCCAAAATCAGCTCTACTGTCCACATCAGTCCACATTATTCCTCTAATCTATCACTGGCCTAATGTTCAAACTAACGAGCTGACACAGTGTAAATAAACACTAAACAGCTCTGTGGCTGTGATTAGCACTTTATGACGTGCTATGAATAGTTACGAGTCTGTGACTAGGCGTAATTAACGCTTGACTTGTGTTACAAATCCGCGTTTGGCGAGTTTAAATTGAGTTTACTGTGTTCGTTCTTTACTGTGTCATTGTAATGTAAAATGACAGTCTGAATTTATCCGAATTAAGCGTGGTAACTGCAGTTTTACTAGTAAAATTACTGGTTTCTATGGAAAAGACTCACTGGTTCAAAGTCAAAGCATTTATTTCAAATAGGCACATAAAAGGCACTTTTGAACGTCAAACAGGCACTTTTGAACGTCAAAAACTTTTAATTTTTCATTTTATATACACGTACATAGGTACGGTTGCATTCGAATATTAAACATTGGTTTCGGTCGTGCTCCAGTAAAGTCGGGAAATCCCAAAATGAACACAGATTAAAATATTGGTTAAGGAGTATTTAAGGATCATAAGAGAGCAGTGGTGGCCCAGTGGTATCGGCCGCGACTTACGAGTTGTAGGTCGTAGGTTCGAACCCAGACAGACGCTTTACTTTGTGAAAATTATTTCATCACCACTGCTCTCAAAACGGTGAAGGAAAACATCGTGAGGAAACCAGCATGTCCTGGAACCAAAAATTTGAAGACATGTGACATCTACCAACCCACACTGGGCCCGCTTAGTGGATTACGGCCCATTCCCTCTCACAGAGAGGAGGCCTTGTGTCCCAGCAGTGGGAACATTATAGGCTGATTATGTTATGTTGAAGGATCATAACAGGTGAAGTTTTATAGTTCCAGCCTATCCCCATGCAAAGAAGGCGTGGGGTTATGTATGTATTTTTATTCAAATGTTAGCAATAATACATAAATACCAACTTAATTTATCTACAAATTATTTCTGCCTAACCCTCCAGAAAATACAAGCGTTACATGCTATGTTCACTAGTCTAGTCATTTAGAAACACGTCCTTTTTCAGGCCGGGAAAAGTGTGTTGTTTTTCCATTTTCCCACCCACAACGGACGTTATGCTGTCGTTGGCAGGCTGTGGGTGTAGGCGTAGGTAACAACATAACTGTGGCCAATTTCCTAGGAATTGAGGTTCGCCGTATTTTAGGTCATTTAAAAAGGTTGGAGAAATTGCTCGGCATTTCAATAGGTTTACCACCGTGTAGGTAATCTTATTGCTTTCCTTTTAGAAACAGTTTTGTAACGTATCTATAATGCTGTTTTAATTAATTGAAAAAAAAATCGTTTTATATAGATCGTTAGACTTCTGTTTTGCACAATTTTCTACTCACTATATAAACACTTCTTCTACTTTTCTGGGTCTACCGGAACTCTGGACTAACATCGAAATTTTCCGACTTTGAGGGAATAAAATAAATCTTATGTCATAAACTCGAAACAGCAGTTTTCCACGTCGTCTGGTTGATAAATATAACGATGTAGCATGTGGCGTTGACTAGTTTTATTACAAAGTCACTGAAATCACGGAAAAGGTTGAATAATAAGATAAGAGTGACACTGACTGGTGACTGTCACTCTAGCAGAGCGTCGCATCAATGGTTGCGTAGCGGCTGTCTTCTGAGGGGCAATTCTCGTAATTTTAAGAACGTTCACAGTCTGATCTTAGTCTCAATCTGTCAAAAATACCTCTAATTTCCCTAAATTTTTGACATTGATTGTCACTGAGATGACATTGCGACTAGATTTAGAATGTTCTTAATTACGGGAATTGACCTTCTGATAACAGAGATGATGTTAGTGGAGCCGCTACCACGTGCACGACGAACTGCTCCATGTTCCGGCACAATCCCATCATAATCCTCATGATATTGAAACTGTTGAACCACTAATACGATGACCACTTCTGATAAAGTCTATCCTGCGTCATTAAATGTATATAACATCCGCATCGTTTAAATATCAAATGCCAATAAAAATAATAAAATAAAACACTCCGTGACTAAACAACTAGCATGGCAAAGAAAACAAAAATGAAATACCAACTGCCAAGCCGCATATTGCCGTAAACTAAGTTTTATTTCACTCTGTAGGGTTCCGCATTAATTTCAGAAAACTTTATTATACGGAACAGCTGCTATTACACGGTTTGTGTCGTGATGTGAATAGTTATAAGCGTGGTCACTAATTGCAATGTGGTTCTGGAAAATTTCGTAATAGTAATTATGCCTAGGAAGAGGATGCCATTGATAAGAATATTGTTTACGTCGTGAATTATGAATTTATAACACAAACAGCGGTAAAACTGTGTTGTTAAGATTATTTGAAAAGGTTATGGAGCAGCTATAACTTGCAAGTCAATCACCAATCTGCGGCGTAGCGACAGATTTAAGCTACCTGCTACCCTTTTCAGACCAAATCTTCCCTAGTCTATAGAGACATGAGGAACAGGGTGTAAAGTTCACTCATACTCTAAAGAAAAGGGAGGATCTTTCGACCAGACTGGTGTTGTGTCTGGTGGGCAACTGCCCGGACGATTGATGTCGGGTCGTTGTATAATAATTGATGCTAGTTGCGCGGTAAACTCTGCTTGCGCGATGCAGGATTTTGTGTGACGTCAGTGAAATGCGTAGTTGTGGCGATTTAGATGCCGCCACAAGTCCATCGGGAGATCTAACACCCACTTCTTGAAAGTTTTAACCAATGTTTAACAGCAGATTTGTTTAGTCTTAAGTTATTTGTTGACATCAGTTAACCAAAATAAGAACCGTCCTTGGCTGTCAATCAAACCAAACACAAAAGAGGATATAATCAATTCAGTATTGTTTTAGGAACTGAATTTTACCACTAAACGTGAAACATTTTATATTCACAACAGTTGCGACTACTTTATGACGTGTCGTGAATGGTAGCAGTTTTACAAGCTCTGCAACTAAGCGCAATTAAGGCGCGTGTACACGAACAACAGAAACGGAACGCGTTCGTTACCAGCCTTAATTGTTTTAGAAACGTTGCTTTTTTCCCTCAAGCACATGCAAAGTCGTTTTAGTAATAAATAGTGGAGCAAGGTTCAGTTAGTAATTTTAGTTTGCGTGTTTGTTGAGTAATGGAGTTCTTTATGTTAGATTTCAGTTTGCCTTGTGAAAAGAACGTTGATTAGTTAGGTATGTATGTTTTTTGTAGGAGACTGGGTACGGTTGAAGCAGGGTATGGTTGAAGCAACGCTAATAGCTCGTAAACTATTAGCGGTGTGGTGAGGGGTACAAGGTGAGAGAGATGCAGCCGGCGTGTCCGGACATGAATCACAGTGACGCGTTGCACTTCGCGCTCTATGTTAGTACGTTTCCAGGGGACCCTATTATATTTTTTCGACAAAAGTAAGGCATAAGCTTGTAATATATAATTTTGACGCTAGGTATCCGAAACGAAACCATTTTGTTTATTTATCATTCACATTCTACAAAAGCACAATAAACTTTAATTCGAAACAATTCGAAAGCGCCTCTTAATTGAAACATTTAATTAATAGGAACGTTTTCTGGAAAACATTAAGTTCGTAGTTCAGATGTCAGAAAATAAACACCGTAAATATGACCCAAACACCAGAAGTGCTCCAGTTAAAGTATGCAAAGCTCCTTAAATTTAACCTCCATTATATTCTTGCTAAACTAAAACAATCTCTATTTTAACTGCAGTAAGGACTAAAATTGTGTGGCCAAACTAGCATAGTATATCGTTCCTTGGGTCGTCGGTGTAAATCGACTTAATTTGTAGCAAGTATTTCTACTTGAGAACTTGTAGGACCGGTCTTCGTATACTAAATATGTCTTCTGTACTTGTAATTATTTGGTACAGGTTTACCAAAAACTATTAGTTATCATTTTCTCGGAACTTGGGAAGGTGTCGTGTTAGTGCCTAGTAGTATTTCAGTGTAATAATTTTAATCAGAAGTATCCCAAAGTCATTATTTTCATCTTATTATCTAGATCTAAAGGCAAAGGTCTAGTGCCAAACATCCTAATTAGAACGCTACAATGACCAAAGAATATTTTGAAGAGATTGGCACAAATCAGATATGACGTAGGTACTAATTACTGAGAGATAACATGGCTGTAGGGTAGAGTGATTCGTCAACTCGTCCTACATGCCTACGGCCCAAAATAAATTTGTTTTGATTTTCTTCAAGTCGTCCCAAATGTAGGCATTTAGGACGAGTTAACGAACCACTCGTAGGGTAAAACAAGTCTGACAGCTTTGATGGTGAAGAAGTTCATACAAAATAGTAGATTAGAAACAGCTTGAGCAAATTAACACCATTAGATTCCTAAGATCCAACCATGAAAATTTTGGAAAGAAAGCCTCAAGCTTCCAAAATTAATTAAAGCCTAAATTAAAACAGAAAAGCTTCCGTTATAAATCCTGCAATCTCCAAAGGGTCATTGTCATTGTTACGTGAAACGAACCTCTTCCAAATACAATTTATCGGCCCACCGATATTGTTCGGTTACATTGAAATGAGACTATTATCCGGTTAATGGTTTTACAAAATTGTTGATAGGCAAACTTGTTTCACAATAAATAGGGGTAATTTGTTACCCGACCCCAGCTCAGCGGAGCGACCTATGAACTTGATCAACTCGCCCTTATAGCCTTGAGGCACAAAATAGATAGCCTGCAGAAGATTGACTCCGAACAACGAGCGAAAACAGGCGTACAGGCCGGCTGCGTATATTTACAGCCGCCATAACTAACCACGGGTCATTTAATAACCCCCTCTTTGTCATGGGAGTCATAGACAGCCCACAGTGCAGGGCCTGCTTGGAAAAAGTCGAGACGCCGCTCATGTACTTCTAAACTGCCAGGAGGTTGCCACATAAATGGCAAAATATTTTGACAACCCAGGTAATCTCCGTGAAATCGTCAGTAACACCAAGAAGTTGCAGGCTGAGATGGATCGAATGATCAATTTTCCCACCCGTACGCAAAATATGTACCTACTTACTTGGACGGACGTGGAGTTCCGTACACCAGCCCGATATAAAATGGAGATAATATAAAATGGACAATAATGGAGCCGGCCTTGTGTACCTACCTTTTTTTGTGCTTGAGGGTACGACAGAGTAGCAAGAGAACATCGCACGCCCCATTTACGTGAAACATTGCCTTTACAATAATTGCTTCTATTTATTTTTTCAAACAATGTCAATCACTGGAAGTTTTTAACGTAAAGTAACGTTCGAAAATACTTCCCGTTTTGGATTTAATTTTATTTTTAATTAACTTTAAGAGGCTGTTTCTTTGTTGACTTTGGAATAACAACAGAATATAACTCGTGCGGTGTTGGTCTTGTTGGGTCTTGTAGGGTCGTGTTTACAAGGCCTAAGAATAGATTGTTGTGTTAGCCCTTTTATGTTGTGAGTGAGTGTAGGCGTAGGAGTAGGGGGGTAGGGGGGGGTAACTATGTGTATTGACCATATAATTTTGTCATTGCGAATAAGTCTGTGTACACAATGGTTATAAATGTAAGTAGTTGTTAAATATGTATATAACCTGCAATTAAGAAACTTTTCAAGTAAAAGAAAATACATTTTGTTAAAAATAATTCAGTCCATTTTTTACGCAAGTAACAATAATAAGAGCTAGAATTCATTTAGGAATTGAATGTTGTGTTAATAAAAATTACATGTAGTAAAAATTTAAAATATCATTTAAAAATAGAACTAAAAAAAAGAAAGCAGTGTACTTTATGGGTTTTTTTATAGTAGCTTTTTTTTTGATAGAATAAACCCGTTTTAGAGCATTGAGGGTGGAGAAGATCACGTCGCGGGCTTAAATTGGTTTCCAAGAAATAATAATAAGGCCTAGTCGACAGAAATCACTCAATGTTCAACTCATTTCTTTCAATTAGACTGTCACTTTTCAAAGTTTATCACACTATCACACTAATGTTATAAAGGCGAAAGTTTGTGTGTGTTTATATGTTTGTTACTTCTTCACGCTCAAACAGCTGGACCAATTTTGATAAAATTTTGCATGGAGATAGCTGACACCCTGGATTAACATATAGGCTACTTTTTATCCCGATATTCCCACGGGATCGTCATTTACGCGGGTGAAACCGCAGGGCGTATTTAGTAATTTATAAAGAAAATTGAATTACCAATCATCATCGCGTTCCAACGCTTAGAAGTTACCAAACGGGGTACCTACCACCATTTCCATAGCAATACATTTGAATGAGATGCACTGCCAAAGTCTTCAAACTCCGCCCAACGTCGCAAAACTTTATAGGTAAGTGTTTCAGTAAAAGTAATTACAAGGACTGTTTCATTATGTCGCACATTTAACTAGCTTCCGACATCGTAATGCCGAACTGTTTCGTTTGCCACACTATTAATTGCGTCACAGACGTTTCTTGCCGCCACTTTGTTCAAATGTTAGGCGGTGTTCTCATCTTTGTACGCGCAAGAGCAGTTGGCGCGAATGTCTTTAAAAAACTTTCAAGTGCTTTGAATACTCTCGCAGGAAAGTTAGGAAGTTTTGTCCTGTTTAACGTTATAAAATATGGCGGGTCCTCTTGGGTGTTTACAAACAGAACTACTGGGGCACATTCCATGGTATGAGCAAGTCTTGACTAAGGGATACGAGCACGCCACGCTTGACAGAATGTGATGATACCATTGAATAATCTTAAAACCATTATAATGAACCATATTCTCACAAATAATGGATTAGGATTATGAAGGGGGTCGATGCATACATTTAAAGCCACTGTAGACGGCCCGAGTTAGAGCAAAGTTCGGAATTGGCGTGAAAAACTAGTTCGAAACCTATTCTGCGTTTGCGATTTATTTGCCAAAAATGTTGAAAAATATGAATAAATGGAAAAATAAATTTAAATCCTACACAATAAAGCTCAATTTACGCTACAACTTCAAACATTTTTATAACTTTTTCAATAGTGCTAGTCACTCCTAAATCAACTTAATTGTCATTGAAATAAAGTTAATAATTGTTTAACTTGAAATACGATGGGGGTGTGCAGCACTGCGCACTTTTACTATACAGCCCACACGATGCGTTAACGGTGCGGTGCCGCGTCGGAGCGATGCCGCAACCTCATCCTACATACAAATCACTATGTCAAGTCATACGATGCGTTGGGCCGCCGCCGTGCGGCGTCGCACCGTAGGCGCGTCGAACTTGTGACCTGCGAGACGAGGCGGTGAGGGGTGATGCGCCGCGGCGCGCCCCATGGTACACAGCGTTCTACTGCGGTGCCGCATCGCCCGTGTGGTACCCAATAGCTCGAATTAATTGCGGTGCGGTGCCGCACGCATCGTGTGGCCTCGGCCTAACGCCAGCGTTAATTGGTTACCGTTTACCCTTTTGACAAAGTAGGCTATCAATTTGTACGCGTGAGACCCACAGTCACAGTATCTAAAACCGCGAAGCCTCCGTTCTGTACGCGTTCAGAGATGTATACAGACCCTTACTTGTATACATTCTAAGTTTTAATAACTTAGCTAAGTCGAGAATAAATCTGAATTGTTTCAAGTAACGTTTTCTTAGAACTCTTGTTGATACTTAATCAGATTACGCAGTAAGGAGTTAAATTGTTGCCTGCTTGAAGGAGTTTCTAACTCTTTTGATGTTCATGGCGTGTGATGTAAAATTGATTGACTCAGTTAAAAGTTTTAATGATGTTTTGTACATCGTTGTCGGATGTACACTAATTGTAATCAGGCTTTTAATGTGAGTACTTATTAGATTTTTGTGAATGCCATTGTCTTTTTTCATTCAACGGAGTCTCGAGCACAGACCGATATCTGTATCGTGAATTATATTACCAATCACGAACTCCTTTTGAAGGAGGAAAGTTAAACCTTATCCTACTTAAACATGAGAGCGAAGTGGCGTAAGAAGCGCATGCGGAGGCTAAAGCGTAACAGGAGGAAGATGCGTGGGAGGTCCAAATAAATGCTACACAGGTGTGGAAGTTAGATTCATCTAATATTACTGCTAGTGTATCAAATAAAAACTAAAAAAAAAAGAAAATTGTCGTGTCGAATTGCCATGTTGTGTAAGTTGGGAAATGTAATCTTTATAATTATCTGTATCTTATTAATTTTTATTCGTTATCTATTCAAACAACAGAAAATAACGAGAAAAAAAACTTTTAGAACCGTTGTCACTGTTCGCTCAGCTTAGCCTCTGAACTTTGTTTTAGCGATCGATCGGAAGGCTGACAGTACTTACCTAAGTACTTACCTATTTGCCAACAAAGCTATCTGAGCCATGAGTTTATTTAAAATCCAGACAAATTATTTTTCCCCCATAATGCTGTTCTATTAGTAGCATCATACTTTTTTTTTTTTTTGCTAACCTACATATTTTGTCCCACTGCTGGGCAAAGGTTTCCCCCATCCTCCTCCAATTTTCCTTATCTTGTGCGTTCTCCGGCCAATTGGTAAGGAACGAGTCGAGGAAGAGGGTCGAATCGAGTCAAGTTTTTTTTCATACTTCTACTTTATTTAAATTTACTAAAGTAGGTACCTAAAACAAAATTATCAAAGATAAACAAAGAAATCTCAAGGGATTTATTAGAAACAATTGGTCTTACTTTAAGATTGAGCAATGGCCTCCGACGCCGCCGCCGGCATTTTGCTAAAGTAATTGAAGCTGCGATACTTACATAATTTATTCAATTAAATTGAATATTGCTTGAGAGATTGCTGAATATGAAGTTTTCTTTCGTACTAACGTTAGCAAAGCCAAGCAAGACAGCCAGATATTAAATTCATATACATTATACCTACACATTTGAAATGTGCTTAGGTTATTATTTTACCTACTTACTTATAGTGTTTTCAAAAGCGTTGTTGACTTTAAAGGGTTATTTTTTACTCATATACGACACCAAAACTTGAAAAAAAAAACAAACTGACTACTTCTAAGGAAAAGGTGACGTTTTGAATAGTAGGTTACACGAACAATTCCCATTTATAACATTAATCACACTGTTTCTAAGAAAAAGTGACAAAATAAAACCAGTCGTTATATTTGGTCGCTTTTCTGTGTGGTTATTAATCCGAAATAAATAAAAAGCCCTCCAGACCGAGTTTCGGCCATAGCATCCAATCTCAACGGAGACTAGCCATCTACGCGGGAAATATTATAGTGCACAAGTGTGTGCGCAAGTGGCCTCAGTCTTCTCTCACTCTCATAGCCCCAAGGGACGACAATCCGACACGACCGGAGAGAGATCGCTCTGATCTCTCTCTCCGGCAGGACCAACGGCTAACGGCAATCACACATAAAATATTGACAAACAGAGGCATAAGCACACGTCCGCAAGGACGTAAAAATATCGCGGCGGGATTTTATCGTACACTAGATTTTCATTACAGCCTAGCAGAACCTAAATCCAAAAAAGCAAGTTTTAGAAGCAATAAAAGTATATGATCCACTACAGTAAACAAAATCAGAAAAATATAGGTATGATATTCTTCAGGATATATGCTAGGTAGATAGTGTATTGAAAACATAATACACCTAATTTGATACGATAGAAAAAAGTCATGAAGATACCTCTAGAAACTTTCTTTTAACAACAAAAACTATACTAATATACATACAATCATTCTGATTTTTTGTCAGATTATTCTACAAGTAACATACTAAAGCACTAGTGTTTTAATTTTTTAACAAACAATAGATTTTTTGTAAATATCTATTTACAAAAAATCTATTGCTTGCTAAAAAATTAATTAAGGTAATTGCTTCATATTTTGCAATAAATTACCAGCGTTGTGTCATCGCGCTTTTCTTTCTTTTCTATGCAGTCGGACAGTGACCGCGCTTTACGTCATGTAGTCCCCTTAAGCCAAGCATTGAGAATCCAAGAGCGAACCCAGCGCGTCAAATCATTTGATTATCTGTTGGATTATCAACTCTCGGCGGCGCTAAGCAGTCCGTTGTAATCTAGTGCGCGAAAAAAAGACGCCGCGGGGGAAAAATCGCCCGTGCGTACCTGAGCTTAAATATAATCTGCAACACTTGCTCTCAACGAGAGAGTTAAAGCCGGTGACTTATTAGAGATGTGTTAGAGTATTAGCTTAACAGCAAATAGACAGACGGATCAGTGGGATTAGCATTACCACAAGTACACTGGTCCCTCCCATATGGTTTGAAGGAATGGGGGACTACGGTCGAATGATTTGTTTTTACGCGCTATGTAATCTTTACCAATGATAGGTACTTACCTATTATACGTAAAAATACGTAAATAATTGACCTATCCAACATTGATATGCACAATGTCACACTGTTAGATGACACGTGGAAGTGGGACAGCATGTCATAATAATTATGGAAAGCGAAAGAGACAAGATGATGAAAACTTGGGTAGGTAACTAGCCAAGATTTGACGCGTATAACCTGTCTAGTTGTCCAACTCTTTTTACTTCGTTACAATATCATTGATCTTTACCTACTATGAAAAAGTATGAATGCTTTTAATGCCGGACGGAATACTCAGCTTTATTTCAAAAATCAATTTTTGCCTACACAGAAAACGTCACACACCTAACATATTGAAACGTTCACCGAAACTTCAAACGATGGCCAAAATTCTAGTCTTTAAGTAGGTACTAGAAACCCGTCTATTCCATTCGTGTTCGTACACGAGCAATGTGTTTTTCATTTACGAAACTTTTTATCATGAAACATTCGTACAAAAAGTAGAAAAGTTCCTGAAAATCCACCTCTGTAATGAACTTTTTAACTTTCACAATATCGCGTAGGAATCTATCTGTATCTTTTTTATCTTTACACTGTGTATTTGTACCTGAATTTCAACAAAGCAATTTGGTAATGGTCTGAACCTTTGTAAAAAAGAGGGTTTTATCGGTTCGGACTTTTTAGGTTTTAATGTGTGGATCGCGATCATTGATTTCCGCTCAACAACGAAAAAAAAGATCAATCCGGAATACAAAAGTTTGATATATTTACTTTTTAAATAACGGCACAATACAAATACGCTTTTTAGGGTTCCGTTACCCAAAGGGTAAAAAGGGGACCCTATTAGGTACTAAGACTCCACTGTCCGTCTGTCTGTCTGTCACCAGGCTGTATCTCATGAACCGTGATAGCTAGACATTTGAAATTTTCACAGATGATGTATTTCTGTTGCCGCTATAACAAAAAACACTAAAAACAGTATAAAATTAATATTTAAGGGAGGCTCCCATACAGAGAGGGTTATTTTTAGGTATGTAGTGTTAACTCGCACATGAAGTGTTCCGTAACACCGAACAATAGTAGGCGGTGCTACGGAACCCTTCGTGTGCGATTCCGACTCGCACTTCGCCGGTTTTTAACTTATACCTTCCTGAAGACAGACGTATTTTTTTTGATAAGTTGACTTAGGGCTGATTTTTCAATCGATACATAATTATTATTCGTAGAATAAAATTGACGTCTGACAGATTTTGTATGGAAAAACTGTCAAAAATTCAAAATTATTCCTCGGATAAAATTATCTGGCGTTGGGAAAATCAGCCCTTAGTTTAAATTCTCATACATTTTGACGATGGGAAGAGGCCAGATGGAATGACCATAATGCCTTGGAAGTTGGGTAGGCCTTTGGTGTGGGATGCAACCTGTGTCGACACCCTCGCGCCATCCCATCTTCCTAGCACGGCGGGCGGTGCTGGGGCGGCTGCTGCAGGAGCAGAAAACCTCAAACGGCGCAAATATAACAACCTTATTGGGAGCTATATGTTTGAGCCGTTTGGGGTTGAAACTCTAGGGCCTTGGGGTCCGAGTGCTCATCGCATATTTCGCGATATCGCCAAGCGTTTGGTTGACTCTTCGCGTGACCAGAGGGCTGGCCTATTTTCAGCCCAAAGAATAAGCATTGCCATCCAACGTGGCAATGCTGCCAGCCTTTTGGGCACTTATCCCATTGACAGCGATGCGGACGAATTTTTCGATGCCCAATGAACTCCTGTCTTTTTTTTTATTATTATTATCATTTTTATAGGTAGGTACTAAATTTCCTTACGGTCTGTTAGGACCGATTCCTATATTGTACTGATCTTATAATGAACAAATCTTAAAATCACCTGTTCCCAAAATTACAAATTATGTGAAAAAGGAAGTTGTGGATCTAGAGCTGAACAAACCCTACATATTTAGATATTTCGAGGGTTTCGGGATCAGCCTGATGAGAGTGACCTTTTTAACTATCGTCGAGATAAAAATATATAACCGCCCTGAATTTTTAGTTTTTTAAACAAACATCCAATGTCTAAGTTTAACTAACAAGCACGAATACATTGCTTTGTTTAAAACTTGAACCATGTATATCTAACTTCTTTCAAACTCAATTTAATACGGTTGTAAATTAAGACGTGGCCCTGCTTATTATTTTTATCCTCTGAGGTTAACGACCGTCCCTAATTGACGTCACTGGCTGAAAATAAAAGGCTATTCTTTCTTAGAAGCTTAATCATACTAAAATTGTCAAGGAAAATATAATGGAAATTCTCTACGTTAATCTGTTGGATGCTAAAAGCATAGAACTGGTCGAAGTGGCGGTGTTTGGGGGAAACCTATGTCCAGCAGTGGACATCTTTCGGCTGAAATGATGACGATAACACTATCCAATACTGATTCGCCGGATTCGCCCTGCATTATCCCATGTCATAGTTTGTTTAGTTTGCAGTTTATTTTTGCGAAACTATAATTTGATTTGCCAGAGCCTGATTTCGATGTAATTGCTTGTGGCATAACATATGTAAGTTAAAGTAACAATAGTTGCACGACGCAAGTCAATAGTTGCTTCAATTTTGCTGTATGCCACAGGCAAGAAACTTGCTTCATGTAAATGGGGCTTTAGGCACGAATGTCGTCCTCCAAGTCGCGCAACTGCTTTCCCGTTTGTCAATTAACTTACGATTTCGCGTAGATACATAATACTGCTTGAAATATTCATGTTCTTCACTGACTGTTGCAATGCGAAGAATAAACAACAACGTGAATTGAATATATCATACCTATCATCATCATCATTTCAGCCGAAAGACGTCCACTGCTGGACATAGGCCTCCCACAAGCACCTCCACTTCGACCGGTTTTATGCTTCCCGCAATTTAATTGCAATAGGAATCCGCCGGATCATAAGTATACCTACATGGAATTAACAGATGCCTCCATTAATTCCTTGTAGGCATCAAATTGTAAGTGAAATGTAAGCTAATTAAGTATACGTTGGAACACAGGCTCTTGTGTAAACTGAAAATTAATCCACCTGTATTCGCATTTTGTTTGACTTCAGATTTACTGACAAATTTAAATTCCTTCCCGTTTAACGAGAGTTATTGTTGTTGTTGTAACAAGAGCTTTTTGGGTGTTGGGTGTACCAGTTTGTGATTTTTTAATTAAACTGTGCTTTAAATCAGAAAAGGTGCTACCAACTCAATTGAGCTGGGCAATCGGGTGTAAAATGTTCGAGATCAGAACGACATCAATATTATATTTTTTTAAATGATCGGACAAGCTCATGTCGGCCAACTTAGTTGATGTAGATGCACCTCGAAGATCCGGCCAATCTTGAAAACCATATGATCTTCGCACAGGACACAACAATATACAGAACATAACATAATACCAGTTTTCCCAAAAGGATTATTTATACAGAGGTGTAGATACTAACACAGTATATCCACATTTCACCAGTTACATATATTCAGGTCCCATGTTATAGAGGGCGAGCGTTTGCCATAAACCGGTCACGGATCTAGACAATATTGCACAAATTAATATGAATGTCTTGGCTTTTTGTTAAAGTAAAGTAAATTATTAATAAACTAACCCTACTTGCAAACCAAAACCCTCAAATCCTCTACCAAAATCCCTAGTCATAATCATAACGGAATTAGTCAACTCCAACATGTAATGACTCACCTAAACCGTTTACTACATTTATATGGGATTTTACATCGCTCATCACCTTTAGCTGTAAACTCAGTTTGACAGCCCTTAAAATTCGCCGATACTTTATTACCCGTCATAACTCTGAGCAATGCTTTCAATATTGATTTCAGGAATGGTTCTTAGTATTTTTTGAAGGATGATGTATTTTAAATCGATTGTTAAGTGGTTTTGTTTTAACAGAAACGGAAAGCTTTTGGTATTTCTTGGTGCAATAAACTGTAATGGCTCACAAGGCGTAGGATTCATTGTTTATTTTGGACCTCAATTGTCGCTTTCCATCAGGCGTGATCAAGGTAAAGAACGGGCCCATTCAGCAATAAAAAAGTCGAACTAATAAAAAAATTCGCAAGCAATATTTTTTGAGATGCAACATCTATCTATGCTTAGATAGTAGCTGCAGATTGTAATAATATTGCTAGAATTTATTACAGACAATAGACAATTGAATTGGTCCATGTGAAAACAGAAACAGTTGAGTTTTATCTAGTTTTTTTTTGCTGTACTCTTTTGTGAAAAGCTCTGCGTGAAAAGTGAAGTTTCATTTGAAGTTCTTATAATCAAGCGACTATAAAAAAAAGCAACAGTAAATCATATGTTACCAATTATATTTACCAAGTAAAGCCACTACTGTCTATCCGGGTATAAACAATCCTTCATTTAATTAGTATATTTATAAATAGCAGAGCTGTCGGAAAATTAAAACAATTTGCTTTACAATAGAAACTTGTTATGTAGGGAAGATGAATAAATAATTAATCGAGATTCCGATAGAATTTAATTACGAACGTACGAAGGCATTACAAATGCAAAGCACGTTTTAGATCGTTACAGATTTTATGCGATTGAGAGGAACGGAATCAGTAACATGGATACTCAATTACATACAAGTTCTTTAATGAAATGCTTCTATTTAATTAATACAAAAGCAAGTATTTAATTAAACGGGATGTCAGAAAATATTCAAAGTCAAAGTCAAAGTCAAAGCATTTATTTCAAATAGGCACATAAAAGGCACTTTTGAACGTCAAAAATTATCTTAAAATAGAATTGATTCTAGTCGCCCATTCCAAAAGGTAGTTTTCGTATGGAGAAGAACGGGCAAGAAACTCCACCGTTACTCTTTTAAAATGTTTAGGTACAATATTTTGCATGGGTACATTAATTATATAATAACATGTGAGGACGATGCACCTACAATAAAATTACTATACCACAATAGGTAAAAGAATTAAAAACGAAACCATGACATATAAATTAATTATCTGATAGATACATGGTGCTCACATATTTACAAACATGGTACAAGCAATACGATTTTAATTAAAAAACAAAATACAAGTAATAAGTCAGGGTGTGAGTAATAAATGTAAAAAAAAAGAATAAAAAAAATTACAATTAAATTAGCAACCAGTTTGATTTTGTCTAGACTCTAGATTGTCCTATGGAGCAGGACCAGCATGTTTCCAAGCGTTCTTATCTTGGATATAATCTTCTAATTTATAGTATGCTTGTTTACAAAGTGTACGTTTAATGTGAGTTTTAAATTTTCTTTCATTTAATTGCAATATATCACAAGGTATTTTATTGTAACATTTAACACAGTACCCCATAAAAGATGTATGTACTTTGGCTAATCTGAAAAATGGATGGATTCTTCAGGAACGCACTACCAGGATCAAAAGTACCCTTTGTATGTGTTAATCGAAGTATTAAACTATCTGTGTGGCAAATTTCATCCAAATCCGTTCAGCCGTTTTTGCGCCAATCCGGAACATACGTTACTCTATTATCATATTTAATTAAATATTAGTCAAAAGCTTTCTGGTTTGATTTTTGTGTGTTCCTTCTGGTCATTTAGACCTTGATCGAACGCTGAACAACCTTGTGGATACGTTTTTCTTTTGTTTTCACAAAATTAATTCTCAAATGTTTAATATTGTCGATAAACTAAGTAATTTTAGGGTATTAACCGTTTCCATTGCTTATTAACCTTGTAAGTAAAAGTCTAAACCTCCAAATCGTGAGGTTGCTAAGTAGGTTTTGATAACGTTCATCGCATGCTTCCGAGCAATTCAGTAGAAACAATTTCCTAAAACGTTACAAACTTATTTATCCTAATCTATAACCTTGGCGCTTATTTTAAAGAAGTTAAGCCAATGACGTCACACTCACCCTTTGTTACGGAAATAACAAGGAGATTTAGGCTTACAAAGGTGGGTATTTTTAGCACAAACTTTTTATCATAGAACCTTCAATCATACCCGGGATATTTTTTTAAAAATAATACATATTATAGTATTTTACATCATCATAACACAACCGGTGAGTATCTATATACTTACCTATAAACTACACTTGTGCGTGTGCAGACACAGGTGCACTCTCTCTTCCGACACTCACATAGCTCGATGGGACTGCAATCCGACACGACCGAATAGAGATGAGGCGCAGAACCAACGGCTACGGCTAATAAATCCCGCGCCGAAGGCTAGTTTCCGCTGAGATCGGCCGCCATGGCCGAAATTCGGTCTGGAGGACAGTAAACTATAGAATTTAGGTCTCCACTTTGATTATCTTGAGGAATAAGTAATAATAATAGTTACTATGAAGTTAAACTAACCAGATTCGACTATCTTGAGGGGATTACAGGACCTAAACGCAAAAAAAACGTAAGTTTTAGGAGCACTAAAAGTATATGATCGACTACAGTAAACAAAATCAGAAAAAATATATATTACATAATACAACTAATTTGATACGATAGAAACCTCTAAAAACTTTCTTTGCACAATAAAAACCATACTAATATACATACAATCATTCTGATTTTTTGTCAGATAATTCTGCAAGCAAGATACTAAAGCCTAGTGCTTTTTAAATTTTTTAGTCCAAGAGATTTTTGTAAATAGATAATTGCTTCATATTTTGCAATAAATTACAGTTCGACACAACTTAGATGTAGCATCGGCAAAATTCGTAAAACCGATCACATCCGAACTAAGTGCGCCTTCAAAATCACCAATCTTTATTACTACTTTAGGAAAAATTGATAAATTTTTCCTCAAGTAGTAATAAAGATTTACGAATACGAATTATGAATTACGAACGTTTTACGAATTTTGCCGATGCTACATCTAAGTTGTGTCGAACTGTACCAGCGTTGTGTCATCGCGCTTCTCTTTCTTTTCTATGCAGTCCGACAGTGACCGCGCTTTGTAGTCCCTTTAAGTCATCGTTCTCTTGCCCTTGTCCATATGTTTGGGTTTAGCGCAATCTGTCTTTTTCTTCCATAGTTACTTCTCTATTAGTCGTCGTCTCGGTAGTCACCCCCTTTAGGCATATCACCTCTCACCCAGATCAATATTCATACTCAAAACTTTTCTCATGACATTTTCCTCATTCTTCCGCATCATAATAATTATACCCAACCGATTTCCATACAAATCTTTACTATTGGCAGCTGGATTGGTGATTGCAGTATGTAGACAAAAAATAACCCTGCTAGCTTGAAAAAAATTACAAAACTACTGCAGGATTGAACAGGAGTCGCAATGCGTACAACCAGAAACAGGTCGATTCTTAGACTAGATTTTAATGAACTTCCGACTTTCGACTGAAAGCGAACAATCGGTTGAAACCAAGGTAAGCGTAGATAAACAACATTTAACACTAATAACGGATATCGAATACTAATCCTATAAACCCTAAACCCCGCCAAGTGCGAGTCCAACTCGCACAAGAAGGGTTCCGCACCAAAAGGCAAAAAACACCGAATAAAAATACGTTTCTTGTATGGATTAAATTTTTTACTTTATTTTATTTTTAAGCCCTATAGAAATGAAATGCTGTTCGTTGGTAAGTGTATCATTTGAGAACGGCTGGACCGGTTTGACTATTTTTAAAGTGTTTGTAATATTATAGTCCGAATCAGGTTTTTATGGAAACAAAAATTGGAAATGTTTTCCATAAAAATGTTTAATTCGGAAAATAATAATAATAATTATTTATTTATCCAGATCATAGAATCCAATATGTTAGTAATTACATACACATCTTAAACACTAGTGTTAGTACTTACATTTTGCAAATTTTGGTAATAATTACTAATAATGTCAAAATCATTAATAATACAATAATCAAATAGATAAAGAACGAAACGTTAAGCTATACCAGTTAGGTACTGTATTAGAAATTAACTAAATAGTAAGTAAAATATCGTGTCCTGTTCTTTTTCATACACTCATCACCTGCGTAGCCTTTTCCCAACTATGTTGGCGTCGGCTTCCAGTCTATGTGATGCAGCTGAATACCAGTATTTTACAAGGAGCGACTGCGTATCTGAACTCCACACAAAGCCCAATTACATGATACCCCTTGATAAGAACGCTTGTCAGGTTTTCGGGCTTCAGAATACCCATAACGAGTGCCAAAGATGTATCTAGAATGACACCCGGTAACGAGGCACGGAGGGATCTCGGTATGTAATGGATGGTTACCCATCCACGGGCCGACCTCAGTAAGCGTTGCTTAACCATGAAGATCGACCCGTGCGGCTGTTATTATAAATAGCCACGAGCTCCTCATTCTACTTCGTATCAGTACATATCAGTACCAGCCACAACTACGATACTATGTTTTAAACAGCATTTTATCACTTTTATGAAAGCGCGTGGATTATTTTCTCTTTTAAATCTATCTGAACGTGGAAAATAATTTTGTATTTACCGGTATCATGTGGATAAATATGCCACCGTAAAAATAAGTCTCTTTACAGTGATAATAACTTTACTCATTATTTGTTTGTGGCCACTCTGTTATTTTGTTTTAGCGGATAAATAACATTTTCTGAATAACCAATGAAAATATTGTTGTTTGGTTTATACATAGTGTAAATAATCAACCGTCCCATCCATTTGGGTCGAGTAGGTATTGAGGTTTTGTATGGGACCGTTGATTTTTTTTCGCGATTACGAGGTTGCTCCCATGGGCAAAGTTGTTCAGTTTGATGGTCTGTACCTTACCCTTCTGGCAGACCCTGTAGAAAAACCCTTACTCCCAAAGAAAGTTTACAGTTATTATTTAAACCGTGTAAGGTTACCTTTCGAGTAAAGTTTCCATCCTTCGACCGTCATTATCTTTAACGATACCTTACCTGACTCCTTTAAGGTAAAATATACACCTTAAGGTCTTATAAGCACCTTGAATATTATAGTATTGAAGTTAAGGTCATAAGCCCTCGTATTAGCCAAAATCTCCTACGGTTTAAGTACTTTGATCCTCTTTACCAAATATATTATGTACTTAAATTAAGTATGAGATAACCAATTTATAATAGCAAAGGCAAAAAAAAAAAACTAAGGCACTCTGCGGACTTTAGTACTATCAAAACTGTTTATTATGCCCTCTGTCAAAGCATATTAAGGGCTGCCGTGCGATTCTGTAACCGTCTCACCGTGAAAAGTTAGGCGAAGTGAGCGTGGAGTGAGCTATCAGTGTCATCCCACCTGATACTAGGGATTGACCAAGCATACATTTACAATCATAATCGAGATTTTAATAATAGATTTTATGCTAAGTCTATTGATCATTTTATATATTTTCAAAGCTAGTATTTTAGTGGTCAAAACATTAATATTTCGTGGGGTTTTACAATAAAATAGCAAAACATAAACTTAGCCAGAAACTCAATGTTGTTTTTTTTTTTCTTTTTTTCCTAGACTGACTAGTCAATACAGCCTGAGGCGCGAGCGCGTCACGCAAGTGTTCACTTCACCCGAATCACGACATTAAATGTCGAGAATCGGGTGAAGTGAACACTTCACGCCACGCTTGCGCGTTAGTCACTGTCATTATCACATAGAAGATTATTTTGATGTGGATTGCGTGAAGTGTTCACTTCACTCGATTCACGACATTTAATGTCGTGAATCGAGTGAAGTGAACACTTCACGCCGCGCTTGCGCGTTGGTCACTGTCATTATCACATTGTAGATTATTTTGATGTGGATTGCGTGAAGTGCTTGCGCGTTAGGCGCTGTCATTAATATTAAATTCAGTTTTTATTTATTTATTTCTATAATTGACGACCATGGTCGTAAGCCTGTTCGTAATCGAGTTCAGAAATTAGTTCCTATTTATTTCAACGCTTTTAGATATTATGTCTAAATCCAACCGTGTTTGTACATTTAAAAAGTCAGTTGTGTGCATTTTGTTTTCAACAATTAACCAGATTTTGTATTAACTAGTTACAGACTACTTATTTAACCTGTAACGCGTGCAAATATAACATTATTGTAGATAGATACTAAATAACTAAGATCCGTATTTTTCATGCACGGTCAAGCGGCGCGCGTCGCCCATGATTGGCGAGTGGCGACGAAACCGTAGCCAATGAGCGACGCGCGCGAAGTGATGTTGCCATGGTTACCGTGGAGTGAAATATGGAACATTCCGAATCGCACTGTAATCGATTACAACGTGCTTACACTTTGACCCCAATTATTCTGTATGGTATAAATTACCTATTATTCCCCGCATAATCTTACCATGCCGTACGGTTGTCAAGAGTGGTATTTTGACAGTTCAAACCGGTTTCGTTAAACTAACATGGCATTTTCGAAATTGTGTTTCCGGCTACAGTCGCCACCTTACCAAAGGATAAGAAATTCGTGGTGTAAAAAAACAAACAAATAAATACTATAATCTAACCGTGAGTAAATAATCAAGTGAAATAGTTTTGACTCTCAGCTGCCATAGTGGTGATTTATCTAAATGGGAACGCAAATTATTTATGTGAGAGTTGTGGGCGATGATGGCCTAATTCGGAATGATCCATATTTCACGCAGCGCACTGCGCATGCGTGTCGTCGTAGTCGTTTCGTTAGTATCAAGTGAACTTTTTTTTTGCTTTCATGCCATTGACGACCATGTACAACTCGTTTATAGAGAGTAGTATATTCCTTGGTGTAGAATGTACATAAGCCTGTACGTATTCGAGTACAGTGACAATAATTAGTTCCTAATTATTTAATGCTGTTAGAGATTTTAATGTCTAAATCCAACTGTTTTTGTACATCGAAAAAGTCAATTTAGTCAGCCTACATTTCAGACAATATAATATAATATAAGAAATCGTGCTAAGCAAGTATTCAGTGATTGGTGTAATGTTCGTTTTCATAAGTACATAATACGTAAAAGCACATATAGGTTTTTTTTTATATCATCTCTAGATAAACTACACGTACAATATACAAACCTTATACCATAAATATTTAGGCATATTATTAATCTAGTGACGATTGCTGTTAGGACACACAAATTGCATTATTCATGTATGCATGTTTTGGGCTGTCTAATTTTAGTTTTGCTGTATACTGTTTACACACTGTGTCTACGTTTCTCAGCCAACTCTCCTGTCGCAGATCTGCTGAAAGAAATTACTAAGTAAATGATGAAAGCAGTTCCTTTATATTTCTGTAGTTTACTTTATTATGTATTTACTGTGTATATAAATAAATATATTACATTTTTTAATTAGTATCACATTAAAAAAAAATTGCTAATACATTTTTTCTACTGAGTCGGCTGCTTCCTGAGATGCAACTTCTTAATGCCGGGAACGGAGGGACATTGGATGTGTGTCGGCTGCACCCCCACTGCAAAAAGCTGGAAATAATGGTAATAATTTGTTACTAAGTATTTGATTTATTTAATTCCTACACATCAGCACATCTGCAGCTAATGTATTTACTTTCAATAAGAATAGCGGTATGATTTATTAAGAACAGCGTCTGATCAAATAAAATCAATTGAATGGGCCAATATTATTACTATATATTTAGAGCACAACGAGTTTCTACATTTCTTAATTCCATGCTCCGTGCCTGTCTGTGTCCCAATTTATTTGTTCCCTATTGTGTTTATCAAAAATAGTGTGTGAAATAATGAATACTTGCCTCAGACCGCCACGCATGACACAGCCGGGAGCGATGTGATCAAATCAAATAGAGGCAGTGTTCTTTTATTGTCTTCTGTCCCTTTAATGACTTAGCAACTGCAGGGTCGATAAGGCTCATCTGCTGAAAGGTAGAATATATCAGATTAATAAAATTCACTTGCTTTTGTGTGCCTATACTTTTGTGTTTTTATTTTAAGTTATCCTATGTTGTCCCACAGCTGGGCACGGTCTCCCCCATACTTTTCCAGTTTTCCTTATGAAGCCTTCTTCGGCCAATTGGTCAGGAACGTGTCAGTGACGACGCCCGCCTTGTCTTCAGGCAACCTTTGTCATATTGAGTTGTTTCTAATTAAAAACGTGTTACTAGGATACTACATAAACCTTTATTGACTGATAACTACCTATATCTTGTAAAAATATACCACTATAATAATTATTGTAAAATCATAAGGTTTTCTTGAAGTACTTACGTAAAATTTTGTTTGACCAAAAAAAAAGGTTTATCGATTGATTGTGATGTTATTTCGTGCAAATATTATCTACAAGGACGTATAATAATATGTTATAAACGAATATTCATCCACTTAACGTCGATTTTACACAAAAACTATTAAAAGAAACAACGTAGCATCATAAAATCATAACAAAACAGCACGCACTGCAGCTGCCATTAAGAATCGTAAAGTCTATTTTTAACTTTTTTTTTCCAATATTGCCAACCCATATTTTTCGTTTTGAATCATTTAGTCGATTAGTTTATCTACCGGACCATAGACTCAAACTGTTGCACAGGATATTAGACCTTAATTTACAGTAATAATAGAGGTTGAAGCCGCGTGAATCGGGTGTCACCGATCGGTGACCGTGGGGCCTGACGGGTGCGCGCCGGTCGTCACCGATCGGTGGTGAATCTAATTATGAACAGTAACACAGGAACTGTGGAGTAGGTAGAGGAATTCATTTTTAAATTAGAAAAACTTTCACCAATAGGTACATGCCAACATTATGTCATATTACTATCACATTCACCATTATAATATCGTGCTAGCCATTGTCACTGAAAAACTAATTCAAAGTAGGTACTAAGATAAAACTTTCATTTGTTTATTTACAATTATTTATTTTGAAACTGCAAACAAAAAGTTTATTTTGTATCGGAAAGCCCCATAGACAGCAGTAGACAGCACATGTTCACCACAGATGATGAATATTAGTTAGTCATTTTTTTCTATCGATAAATAGAAAAGTCACTGACAAACTTTAATCACAGAATACTTAAAATTCAAAGTATGACGACCCACTGACCTAAGTACTAAATTCAAACAAAGAACCAACAGTGTTGTCAAAAATTTTTTGATAAAAGAGACGTTCAATAGATGTATGGGGCTTGGTACTAAAATAATTGAAAATTTAAACAGCTTTCTGAGCTTTATAGGCTGAAAGAGGGTAATTATTTTAATGTCTTATGGCGTTTTTTTTTAAACAAGTGTTGAAAAATAAAATGCTTGCATCATTACATTACAAACCGCTAGATTTACGCGGTCACCGATCGGTGACGACCGGCGCGCACCCGTCAGGCCCCACGGTCACCGATCGGTGACACCCGATTCACGCGGCTTCAACCTCTATTATTACTGATAATTAAGGTCTAATATCCTGTGCAACAGTTTGAGTCTATGGTCCGGTAGATAAACTAATCGACTAAATGATTCAAAACGAAAAATATGGGTTGGCAATATTGGAAAAAAAAAGTTAAAAATAGACTTTACGATTCTTAATGGCAGCTGCAGTGCGTGCTGTTTTGTTATGATTTTATGATGCTACGTTGTTTCTTTTAATAGTTTTTGTGTAAAATCGACGTTAAGTGGATGAATATTCGTTTATAACATATTATACGTCCTTGTAGATAATATTTGCACGAAATAACATCACAATCAATCGATAAACCTTTTTTTTTGGTCAAACAAAATTTTACGTAAGTACTTCAAGAAAACCTTATGATTTTACAATAATTATTATAGTGGTATATTTTTACAAGATATAGGTAGTTATCAGTCAATAAAGGTTTATGTAGTATCCTAGTAACACGTTTTTAATTAGAAACAACTCAATATGACAAAGGTTGCCTGAAGACAAGGCGGGCGTCGTCACTGACACGTTCCTGACCAATTGGCCGAAGAAGGCTTCATAAGGAAAACTGGAAAAGTATGGGGGAGACCGTGCCCAGCTGTGGGACAACATAGGATAACTTAAAATAAAAACACAAAAGTATAGGCACACAAAAGCAAGTGAATTTTATTAATCTGATATATTCTACCTTTCAGCAGATGAGCCTTATCGACCCTGCAGTTGCTAAGTCATTAAAGGGACAGAAGACAATAAAAGAACACTGCCTCTATTTGATTTGATCACATCGCTCCCGGCTGTGTCATGCGTGGCGGTCTGAGGCAAGTATTCATTATTTCACACACTATTTTTGATAAACACAATAGGGAACAAATAAATTGGGACACAGACAGGCACGGAGCATGGAATTAAGAAATGTAGAAACTCGTTGTGCTCTAAATATATAGTAATAATATTGGCCCATTCAATTGATTTTATTTGATCAGACGCTGTTCTTAATAAATCATACCGCTATTCTTATTGAAAGTAAATACATTAGCTGCAGATGTGCTGATGTGTAGGAATTAAATAAATCAAATACTTAGTAACAAATTATTACCATTATTTCCAGCTTTTTGCAGTGGGGGTGCAGCCGACACACATCCAATGTCCCTCCGTTCCCGGCATTAAGAAGTTGCATCTCAGGAAGCAGCCGACTCAGTAGAAAAAATGTATTAGCAATTTTCTTTAATGTGATACTAATTAAAAAATGTAATATATTTATTTATATACACAGTAAATACATAATAAAGTAAACTACATAAAGATAGAGGAACTGCTTTCATCATTTACTTAGTAATTTCTTTCAGCAGATCTGCGACAGGAGAGTTGGCTGAGAAACGTAGACACAGTGTGTAAACAGTATACAGCAAAACTAAAATTAGACAGCCCAAAACATGCGTATACATGAATAATGCAATTTGTGTGTCCTAACAGCAATCGTCACTAGATTAATAATATGCCTAAATATTTATGGTATAAGGTTTGTATATTGTACGTGTAGTTTATCTAGAGATGATATAAAAAAAAACCTATATGTGCTTTTACGTATTATGTACTTATGAAAACGAACATTACACCAATCACTGAATACTTGCTTAGCACGATTTCTTATATTATATTATATTGTCTGAAATGTAGGCTGACTAAATTGACTTTTTCGATGTACAAAAACAGTTGGATTTAGACATTAAAATCTCTAACAGCATTAAATAATTAGGAACTAATTATTGTCACTGTACTCGAATACGTACAGGCTTATGTACATTCTACATCAAGGAATATACTACTCTCTATAAACGAGTTGTACATGGTCGTCAATGGCATGAAAGCAAAAAAAAAGTTCACTTGATACTAACGAAACGACTACGACGACACGCATGCGCAGTGCGCCGCGTGAAATATGGATCATTCCGAATTAGGCCATCATCGCCCACAACTCTCACATAAATAATTTGCGTTCCCATTTAGATAAATCACCACTATGGCAGCTGAGAGTCAAAACTATTTCACTTGATTATTTATTCACGGTTAGATTATAGTATTTATTTGTTTGTTTTTTTACACCACGAATTTCTTATCCTTTGGTAAGGTGGCGACTGTAGCCGGAAGCACAATTTCGAAAATGCCACGTTAGTTTAACGAAACCGGTTTGAACTGTCAAAATACCACTCTTGACAACCGTACGGCATGGTAAGATTATGCGGGGAATAATAGGTAATTTATACCATACAGAATAATTGGGGTCAAAGTGTAAGCACGTTGTAATCGATTACAGTGCGATTCGGAATGTTCCATATTTCACTCCACGGTAACCATGGCAACATCACTTCGCGCGCGTCGCTCATTGGCTACGGTTTCGTCGCCACTCGCCAATCATGGGCGACGCGCGCCGCTTGACCGGTTAAGGTGAATGTGACATGGCAGACCGCGAAATTTAAATTTTCTTACGTTTTTTGCAATTTGCAGATCAGTGTCAGGTTGTATCTTGATCCAAATATGATTCGAGACTATAATAGACATGTATTTACAGAATCATAGTCATAGTCATTAGAATCATTAATATATCTCCTTATGTTAGATTTCTACCATAAACACTTTTCCATATGAGATTTGTTCTTAACGATAGAAATCTAACTTAAAAAGATGTAGATTAATGATGATTAATGATTGTAATTATTATTATTATTTTTGTGGTGTACAATAAAGTATATATAAATAAATAAATAATAATAATATTAATGTTTTGACCACTAAAATACTAGCTTTGAAATTATATAAAATGATCAATAGAATTAGCATAAAATCTATTATTAAAATCTCGATTATGATTGTAAATGTTTGCTTGGTCAATCCCTAGCATCAGTGGGATGACACTGACAGCTCACTTCACGCAAGTTTTCACGGTGAGATTTTTACAGAATCGACCGGCAGTATATATAAAATTCTTTTAAATGGGCAGGTAAATAATAAGTAGGTATAACAAAACAAACATGAGACACTCATCATTCGCATAGCAAATACAGTTTACATCGAAATCCGCAATATAAGTACCTACTTCATTAGTGTTCTATGACCGACCAAAGACCATTGCTCTATCGCCATATATTTGTCACCATAAGACATCGACAGCCAAATAGAGCCGGCGCTCAGCTCACTGACAGCGTGCCACGGCAGGTTGTGCTGCGGCATCCCGCGGCGTTCCGTGGCATCCTGCTAAAAGCCCGCATAGACCGGACTGCGTCCCATTAACCGAAATGACCGCAGCACAAGTTTCAATCTTATTTCAACTAGCTTAGCAATCATAATTCCTCGACACAACGTGACCCACACGTCCCGCGGGATGCAATGGCGCGCCGCGGCATTACGTGGAATGAAACGACATGACACGTCATGCCGCAGCATCCCTGGCGCGTTGCGTCATGCCGCAGCGTCCCGAGCACGTCGCGTCATTTCCCGGCATCGTGGTATCGAAATATAGTAACATGAATTCTAAACTCATTGAAATAAGATTCAAAATAACTTGATTAGTAATAAAATCCTTTGCCATGACAAAGCCTTAAAATTACTTTCTTTTTGCTGAATCTTTGGCCAAAAAATAGGCTAGTCCTCTGGTCACGTGAAGAGTCGACCAATCGCTTGGCGATTTCTCGAAAAATTAAGTAGGCACTCGGACCTTATGGCCCTAGTGTGCCCCAAACGGCTGGTACATATAAGTCGGAATAAGATTAGAGTATCTATTTGCGCTGTTTGAGGTTTTCTGCACCCGCAGTAATCGCACTAGCACAGCCAACCGTAATAGGAAGATGGGGTGGCGCAAGGTAGTCGATACATGTTGCATCACACACCAAAGGCCGACCTAACTTCTAAGGCATTATGGTCAATCTGTCTGGTCTTTTCCAATCGTCGCGAGCCATTGGGTTCTAAAACAGCTGGCAACCCAGCACTGTCAAGAGCACGCAATGGTTATAACGCATAATAATACGTCATAGGAATGACTGATGTCAATTATAAAGTTTCATACATTTTGGCTTTAACGGAGGTTTGGAATAGAACGAATTTTAAAATAAGTTGTTTTTAACCCCCGACGCAAAAACGACGGGGTGTTATAAGTTTGACGTATCTGTGTGTGTGTGTGTGTGTGTGTCATGAGTCTGTCAGAAATAGATTTATATCTTGAAAACCGGAATATGACCAGAACGTAACGTAAGGCTCTAGCAAGAGCAGCAAGTCATCTTGCTGCTCTTGCTAGAGCTTTACTCTGTATACCTGCCACTAGCACTCCGAGTAAGAGGGTATTCTCGGTAGCTGGGCTAACAGTTACGGCCAAAAGATCTCGCTTGAGCTCGATTCGGGGTATTAAAATCATATTTATTCATGATAATTATAAAATATGTAAGATGTAAGATGTGGTAGTGCGCATACAGCAAAATTTCACACCAAAAATTAAAGTCGATTTCCAGCAATTACTTTTGTCACAGATCTTTTGTGCAATGTTACTTAGTTTGATGTACGACGGCTATAAGTCTTTTTACACCCTGTATCAATAAATAGATAAAATATTTATAAAAATAGTTTTGCTGAATATATTGAAAACACCATTACACATTGGGAACTGTCTAAAATAGGTACGTTTACCTCCCTAAATTTCTGACAATGTTTTGACATTGACATGAGATTACGATTTTAAACCATTTCAAAAATTATTTTATGAATGAAAACTACAAAATTTGGAAAAAATAAAAATACGAGGCCTTATATTTTACATCTATATTTCATTTTACTTTATTACATAATTTCTTCAGAACATAAAACGTTGTCAATCGGGTCTTTTGAGCGCAAGCAAAGTGACACGGGTTCCCCGTCTGATAGCCGAAGCGGTACTGACAAATACTGAATCGGGGTCCTGTCGGGGGCCGGGCGGCAGAGCGGTTCAAGGTATGAGTGGTTATAAAGCTGGATATTGACGAACGCGAGCCGCTGTGTTATATAATAATTTATTATTAAAAGAATTAAGCTATTTTGTAAAATGCAACCACAAATTACTTTTCTCTACGTTATTGCCTTTTTTTAGATATGATTTTTTAGTAGTAAAACATTTATAAACTATGAGTAAAACAAGAAAAACATAAAAAAAATATCGATTAAGCCTGTTTTTCGGATTTTTTTTTTGATCGAGTGAAGTTTTCGATATCGTGTTTTGAACCACAAATTGTCAAAATACATAAAGTAAACTAGAACAAGTTTTTTTTTTTCGATTTAAAAAATCACGATTTCTTTGTTTATTGTTAAATCAAAGTGATGTAAAATTGGGAATACCTGGCCTTAAACTACTGTATCACAGTGTGGGGGGGGCTCCCAAGACAATCCTTCTGCCTCTGGAACGAGCGCAGAGAGCTGTCCTCAAGGTAATGACCTCGAAGCCTTTTAGATATCCCACCTCGGCTCTCTACACCGAATGTCAGGTCCTTGCTGTGAGACAGCTCTTTGTTCTGGGCACTATTTTGCGCAAACATCCCTCTGTGGTATACAATCCGAATGACGCTAAAAAGCGTAGATACTACGAAGTATGCTCAACTCGTGGATGTAGAACGGCCCATGCCCAGCGTCATTATGATATTCTGTCTAACCATTTATATAATAAAATAAATAGACTATGCACTATCGCTCCCATGTGTTTCAATGAATGTAAGACCAAGGTAACAAAGTGGCTATTGACATTGAGTTACGATAAGACTGAGGATTTGCTGCATGTATCAATCGCTTAACCTAATGTAGTTAATTAAGTAATTTATTATTATTTTTATATTTTTATTATCTTTAATTATATATAAACAGATAATAACATATTTGTGTCGTGAACGTAGGTCCTATGTAGGTTATATATTTGTACAGGATAACATGAACCCAAGTTTTCACCACATTTATCTCTTTTTAATACATATACAGAGGTACTTAAATAGGCCACGGTTATGTATTTAAATTTGTAAGTAGTTATAGTATAATACTTAATGTACTGTGCTCGTCATACAACTACAGTTTATATGTTGCAAATTATAGGCGAGGACGCTGGCACCCTAAACACAAGTTAAATCTTACTTTGGGTGCCAGAGTTCATCGACACCACTCTTTTCCTTTGCTGTAACGCTGCATAGTGTTTAGATGAGCGTTTTTGTACAACTAAAGTTAATAAAGAAACTTTTTTTTTTTTTTTTTTAAAGAGCTTTATAATTAAGTTGTAACTAAACGATGAAGTTATTTGCGAGACTTAACTAGGGGAGAGTAAATTATTGGAGGAGCTTTGATTGTGTTATCGACCGGGCCTTTTTTTTTAAGTGAACCCGTGCTGAAATAGTAACGGGTGTAAAAAGACACTTTACAAAACCGAGAGTCAGTTGTACTCTCGTTTTTATATATATCTTTTTTGTACTGGACCATACTATTGACCTTCTGGTTACGAAGATATGGAAGGTCAGTTTTTAATGTTAAAACACAACTTTAAATCCATGTACCCGTAAGCACAATGTTTTGTGTGCGTTATATTGTGCACTACCGCAAACAGAAACTTTCCACATCAACAAAATAAGTCTCCCAGCAATTATTTTTATGCAGTGTTTCTAAGCTTGATTATACAGAATGCGTAGTTGGCGGCTATGTGATGGGTTACACTTATATATTACCCTAATTTTGGGGTATTTGGGTATAGATTTTCCTGTCCTTTAGCCAGTTATTGATTAGACTCTACTATTGCCATTTCTCATTTGCCATGTTAAATTGAACACGGACAAAACAAAAGTAATGTCAAATGCCCATATAACACCCACTTTCATGAAGATCGAAGACGTTACGACGAGTATGTTTACCTAGGAAAAACTTTCCAATTGGGTAGGTCCAACTTCGAGACAGAGGTCAATCGTCGAATCCGGCTCGGCTGAGCAGCGTTCGGGAAGCTACGCAAATATCTTCTCGTCACACACACCGCAGTGTCTCAAGACGAAAGTCTTTGACCAGTGCGTGTTGCCAGTGATGACCTATGGCACTGAAACGTGTCCGTTCACAATAGGCCTTATTAGAAGGCTAAAAATCACCCAAAGGCATGATAGGCGTGATCGAATCAGAAATGAAGAGATCCGCAGGAGAACCAAGGTAACCGACATAGCCCGAAAAATCGCCAAGTGGGCAGGGCACATTGCTCGCAGAACTGATGGCCGGTGGCGCCGAAAGGTACTGAAGTGGCGACCGCGTACCGGAAGACGTTGCGTTGGAAGGTCATCCACAAGGTGGACCGACGACCTTGTGAAGACCGCAGGAACCCGTTGGATGCGAAAAGCACAGAACTGGTCGAAGTGGAGGTACTTGGGGGAGGCCTAAGTCTAGCAGTGGACGTCTTTCGGCTGAAATGATGATGATGATGATTGCCATTTCCAATAGGTTTCTTACTTTATATCTGATAACCCTGGTTACTTATCTCTTTTGGTGACTGTACATCAAAGAAAATTAATTAAGTACCTAATAAATGTTATAATCTGTATGTTTCGTGGGTCCGTAACATGCCAACGTTTAATTAACAAAGTAAATAGTCCTTTATTAGCGTAATGCACTTAGATATAAACGACTTGAGCTCAAAAATAATATGTTGACATGAAACGTAATAAATACCTACTTCCTGCTAATATTATAAATACATAATTTTTGAGGATAGATGGATGTTTGTTACTCTTTCATGCAAAAACTACTGACCAGATATTTATTAAACTTTACAGTAATTTGTACATTAGAATAACACATCATCATCATCATCATCATCATCAGCCTATAATGTTCCCACTGCTGGGACACAGGCCTCCTCTCTGTGAGAGGGAGTGGGCCGTAATCTACCACGCGGGCCCAGTGCGGGTTGGTAGATGTCACATGTCTTTGAATTTTTGATTCTAGGACATGCCGGTTTCCTCACGATGTTTTCCTTCACCGTTTTAAGAGCAGTGGTGATGAAATAATTTACACAAAGTAAAGCGCCTGTCTGGGTTCGAACCTACGACCTACAACTCGTAAGTCGCGGCCGATACCACTGGGCCACCACTGCTCTCCCTAGCATCATCATCTGCCTAGCCTAATACCAACTATGTAGGGGTCGGCTTCCAGTCTAACCGGATGCACCTGAACACCAGTATTTTACATAGAGCGACTGCCTATCTAACCTCCACAACCCAGTTACTGAGTAATACGATACGCCAATGGTAAAACTGGTTGTCAGATTTTCGGGCTTCTGACGACCCGTAACGACTGTCAAAGATCCACGAATGACTTCCGGACCAACGGCTTAACGTGCTTTCCGAGGTACGGAGGGGTCTTGGTATGTAAAGATGGTCACCCATCCACGGACCAACCGTGGCAAGCGTAGCTTAACCTGATCGATCGACCCGTGCGGCTGATATTACTTAGCCACAAGCCGCTCCATTAGAATAACACATATTACTTACCTTTTATCCCAATATTCCCACGGGATCGAGACTTGTGCGGGTGAAACCGCGGGGCGTTGCTAGTTAAACATGACTGGCGAAACGTGGCTGTACTATAGCTACAACTCTGGCTAACCCTTCGAGGAAAACTAATCAAGATGTTATGTTACGTGTGTGAAACGTAGTACATTCAAAAATGAGTTCAAGAAGTCATAAAATTTTATAAGGGATGAAGGTGACATCAAAGCGCAAACGGTTACAATAACCTATAAAAAAAAATATTATGGGGGTCTACAATCATGTACTGAATTCATGGAAACAGTGTTTGCGTCACTTCCATTCCCTGTACATGAAATACTGACCTTACTTTGCGAAAAGCCGTCGTAAAATTTTGGGAGACAGAAATGCTTGATTATTTTGTAGGGATCAAAAAGTATTAAGTACCTACAACCCAACCAACACAAGCCAACTATCACGGCACCTTATTTATTCAGAACTAATAACTAACAGTCTAAGAAAATAATCCTACCTTCTTAATAATACGGGCAAATATAAACCAGATTTTCATGAAACGTTGCAAAAGCTAAAACATGATGCAACAAGAAAACGACTACAAAATGTAGCAGTAATCCAAAAACACATAAGGTAAGTAAATACCCCTTTGTACATTATCCTTCACAGTCGAGCAGAAAGGCCGTACATACAAAGTCACGGCACTAAGAACACTCAACATTACCATCAAACAATAAGGGGCAAACTTACAAACGGTGGGTCCACCAACCTTTCTATAAGCACCCAAATATTCCCAACAATCGTTCCAAGAGCCGTTTTCTTAGTAGCTCTATCTTAACAGCCGAAACAATTAAGGAACTTACTCTCAACTATTTATTTATGTTGAAACATAATAAAAGTAGGACAACGGTCACACGGTTAAAAGCTAACCTAAATATTTTGTGCGTTAAACAGCCATTTATATACACCTACCAAAAGGTCGACGAAGACCCGTTTAATAATAAATCAAGTCAGTTATTCGGAGGCCGTAAGCAACAATGGACTGTGAGTTGCGTTTTTGACAGCGGCAAAAGGACCTATCTATGAGCGAGGAACGTTAACGTATGCGTTAATGAGGTAACCGTGGTTGGATTTACGCCGTCTTTGTGGGAGGTTTTAGCAGAGAGAGTAAGGTAATTAGAGGGATCCCATCTCCTTTGACTATTTTAGATATTGTTTTGTTTGTTGCTTATTTAAATACTGTTGCTAATTCGGTAGGTAGGTAAGTAATAGATTCTTTAGTGGACTAGGTAAAAGAAAATGGAGTTTCCTTTACGCGTTTGCCATGAAAATACCTATCATTTACGAGCACTAAATACTAGGTTCTATAAAATCCACCGGTAAAAGCATACAATCAGCTTTCAGAATCACTTTAATTCGTGACTCAGCGAGCGTTTCCTTCAGTTTTTAAACGATTTCAGAACTAATTTGACTGCAGATGACGTGGCTTAACGTGGTTTAATATCGACAGAGGTTAACGACATGGCACTATTAGAGTTCATTGCCCTCTCAAGTAATTTTGTAAGTTAAACTCTAGATGTAATATGTAGGGGCTGTAAGACAAGGCGTAGGCAGGCTTTCAGTCGCAGCTTTTGATCGAAAATTATGTGTTTGATTGAGTATATATTAATAACAATGTAATTAATATTTGGCAACTGGTATGCTACTAATTAGGCATATACACAAAGGCCCACGGTACACTGTTCTCATTACAATTTCATTCGTGCTATGATTGTTGGTAAAACATTTACCCTGTTATTCATAATCCTATTTTATCTCTATTTTAGCTAAAGTAGGTTTATAGAACGTTTGTCTTTATCTGTCACGTTGTCATTTCTGTGTGTAAGAAAGAGACAAACCCCATTTTAACTAAAATAGGTTTGATAAGTTTTATGAATAAGGGGGTAAATATACAATTAGTTATGCTACTATAGGGACTCAACTACAGTGGTGAGCTATATTACTGAATTAAACTCCGATAAGACTTATATAAGATATTATTCCGAAGTCTTTTATCATATTTTTATAATTATCTCGACTTATTACTAATACGTCAAACCTACGACTCTTTATGACACATGCTTGAACGTTCGAATGGAATATGCCTTCAAATATTAGCGGCCTGTCTCGCAAGGAGGTCAAATCCCTACACTACCATAGGGTAAGTAAACCCCGAGGAGGCCCGCAGTGGCGGGTCGGGGGTTGCGGAAGAATCGTACGTTCCCGCGACCCCCGGCGTAGGTGTGAGATGGAACACCGGGGTGGTTTTTAGTTAGTAAGAGTCTGACAGGCCCCTCCGCCCGCCCCAGGGCGGAGGACATCCATGAGGAGTTTCCACCCCAGAAACAAAAAAAAAAAGGGTAACTGAACCTGAAGTTACAATAAACCATATTAATATCTATACTTATAATAAATCTGTAAAAGTGAAAATTCTGTACATTGAAAATATCAAAAAAATAAATGGCAGGGGGTGTTACGAGGACTTGACCAACACCAAACCCAAAAATGCGATTAAAAACATTTTTGTCTGTCTGTCTGTTTGTTCAGGCATCACGCAAAAACTACCAGTTCGATTACGATGAAACTTGGTATAATTGATCTTTAATATCCTGGGCACCACACTGGGTACTTTTTATCCCGGAAAAGTATATACAATAAAAAACAAACTTAATTTTGCGGTTCGATCCCTAGACCCGATTACTGTGCCAACCGCAAATAATAAGTTTGTCGTAGGTTACGTGGAGGATATGTTCTTTGTGAAGAGTAGGTATCCACTAAGAAAGTGTTTTTCGAAATTCCAACCCTAAGAGGGTGAATGGAGGGAGGGTGAAATCTGACAGTCAGACAGTCCGAGGGACAGATCCATCGGCCTGTATGACTGTCTGTTACCTTTCACGCCTTAACAGCTGAACGAATTTGGATGAAATTTGACACACAAATCTATGACTATGTCCTTATTCAGACCATAGTTTGGATAAGTGTACAGTCACGGTAGTATACTCCCGTAAGATAATTCCCGCTGTCCACGAGAGCGAAGCCGTGGGCATAAGCTAGTTTGGAATAAGTATGTAATACTTAACAGATATACCTCTTGGCAGGACCCTTGGCCTGATCAAGTCGTGGAAGCCGTTACCACAAGATCCACAAGCTTCCATTAGGTAAATAGTCTCTTTGAAACTGAAACTATTTTTGATTCTGTCTTTGAATTAGTTTCTACCAAACGCTAATTTTCTTACGTGTATGTCCTTTGAAAGGGTTTCCGAAGCACTAGTGAAATTAATTCTTGAAATTCCATTTAATCTTCCTTCTGGCTACATATGCGGTTTTAGATAAATAGGATAACATAATAAGCATAATCAACCTGTAGGTAATGTTCCCAATATTGGGACACCGGCCTCTTTCTTTGAGAGGGAGCGGGCTATAAGCGACCATGCGGGCCCGGTGCGGATTGGTAAATGTCACATGTCTTCGATTTTTTGGTTCTAGGACACGCCGCCGGTTTCCTCACGATGTTTTCCTTCACCGTTTTTGATCATGAAATTATTTACACAAAGTAAACCGCCTGCCTGGGTTCAAACCCATGACCTACAGTCCGTAAGTTGGGGCCGTTACCACTGAACCACCGCTGCTTTAAATGCTTGGGTGCATGTAGGCGATAAAATAAAAGATATACCATATCTGTCGAGCTCCGCTAATGAGACACAATTGATTTTCTATTGTTTCATCGCCAATAGGCGACGCGTGGTGCTTGACCGGTTAAAGGTGTAATTTTAGCCCAATATTGTATCGCTGCACATTGACATGGACATTTCAGAATAACAATGTACTATGTACTACCCTTAATTTTTCTATACCATCTCCTTTTTATTCTTTCACTTTATTAGGGTGCATTCAGAAGTTGGCAACGTCGCAAAACGCAGTGAAATATTGTGCTGTTTTAATCATTTTACTGAATCATCATCTGCCTAGCCTTTTCCTAACTATGTTGGAGTCGGCTTCCATTCTAACCAGATGCAGCTGAATACCAATATTTTACATGGAGCGACTGCCTGTCTGACCTCCACAACCCAGTTACTGAGTAATACTATACCCCCTGGTAAGACTGGTTGTCAGACATTTTACTGAATGACATTATGAAATATCACAATATTAATTGCAATAAGTTTATTAATATCGTAACTCTGAATATTTCGTTTTAGGTGCAATAACTATTACAACATGATGCCAACAACTATTACAACGCCTAATTCAGTGTTATTTTTACAATTCATAATCAATATTAAGTGCACTACAAAGCGATATTTCAAAATTTCATTAAGTAAGATTGTAAATTTTTAGTCAATACAGCGAAATATTAAAATCAAAAGTCATTCATTCAAACTAGGCTGAGAATCAGCAGTTTTTGAAAGTCAAAATTACATAAGACAGTCCTCCAAAGCACCCGCCCTTCACCTCTTTCTAATGCTTTTGCTGGGAAGAAGTGGCGCAACAAACCACCCAGAACCACAGCTGTCTGTTCAGATAAAAGAAATTGATTCTATACAATAATAATTAATTAACATTACGCAACACAAAACATTAAAATAAATTATTTTCCATATGTCAGTTAGCACACGCCAATGCCGCAGCCGTCAGAAGCCCGAAAGTCTGACAACCAGTCTTACCAAGGGGTATCGTATTATCCAGTAACTGGGTGATGGAGATCAAATAGGCAGCCGCTCGATGTAAAATACTGATATTCAGCTGCATCCGGTTAGACTGGAAGCCGACCCCAATATAGTTGGGAAAAGGCTAGCCAGATGATGATGAGTTAGCACACGCCAATATACTAACAAAACAAGAATGATGTATAGTTTCGATGTCCATAGGAATATATCAAACCACGGAAATACATGACATATTCTCAACTTCATGCACATCGCTATTAAAACTCGAAAAAAAAATCCGTATTTTCGAAAATCTAGAACCGTCAGAGTTCCATTGGGAGCCGATAATAAATTGGAATATTCGAGACGGACTATTCCTGTAGGGACGGTTGTCATCAAAATCGATACATAGGTGTGTAAGACGGATAACGTGCTTATTCGAATATCTGCTGCTGGAAATTGTTTACACGTGTAGAGACTATATGGTGTCAACACATGTATCTTGTAGATATGTAGACGGAAATAATTCAATTGGGTTTGGAAAATATAATGCAGACGGTAAATCCTAACCCCCTTATTCATAAAACTTATCAAACCTATTTTAGTTAAAATGGGTTTGTCTCTTTCTTACACACAGAAATGACAACGTGACAGATAAAGACAAACGTTCTATAAACCTATTTTAGCTAAAATAGAGATAAAATAGGATTATGAATAAGAGGGTAGGTATGTATGTAGGTCAATTTTAAGGTACCACCTAAATATGTAGGCACGTATTGAATTTATTTTTTAAAGTACGTACCTACATTCACACATTGCAGTATAAAATTGATTGATATCCGTCACCTCACACTTCAGGTCTAGTTGAAAACCAGCGTCTGGCACTAGTTCACAGCTCACCATCCGATCAGGACCAGGCCCGTGCTGGACGGCGCGTATGTGTTCCACGCGCACCTCAAAAAGATGTCAGCAAAAAGGAAGGGGCCTGCCAGGGCCGAAGCCTGCCGGGGGTGCGGGATTGTCCGAAAGGGTTACCGCTACCCCGGAACATAAAGGGCTAAGGAAGGAACACGGATGGGTTTTGATTTCCCATCCATAAAAAAGGCTCTAGTTGACTGCCATTTTTGCCGAACTGGGCCTTTTTGGCGCATCCGCAAGGCACACTTTCCTGCTGATTTCTCACAACGCCATTTTACACTTTTTATTTGTTTTATTTTTTGTATTTCTTTTTTTTAATTGTCTCGTGTTGTGTGCCTTTTAGTCTGTGCTTGATATTTTCTCTTTCTTTCTTTCATAGTATATGTAATAAATGATTGAGTATTTTTGTAAAGGTGTGTCATTTGTAGGGTAGGAACAACTCACAAGTCTAATCTTCGGTCTCCCACAGTAGAAGTAATTTTACTGATAATGTCAGCTTGAATCACCTCAATGCTAGGTAAAGGCCTTCCATGGATTGTAGTTACTTAGTCTAGAGTTCTTAGTTTAGTTTATGATCTGTTAGCAACCAACGCATAGTAACAGAAACATCTAACAAATTATAAGGAATCTTTCCCGGGACTCAAACTAATGATCCTGAAACGTGTTAGTAACTCAAACTCAAAGCATTTATTTCAATTAAACCATGTACAGGCACTTTTGAATTGTCAAAATTAAATAGTCGGTCAGTTAGTCAGAAAGTTGAAGCTAGTTACCCATTTCAAAACGTAGATCTCTATGGAGAAGAACGGGTAAGAAACTTCATGGACACTCTTTTAAATCAAGAATATTACAAAATCCTGAGTACATTATTCTTCTTGCTTCTATATGTGAGAACAATTAAAAAAAAAAAAAAACACAAATGAAGAAACAACTGCTGTTAAAGTTATTCTCCGTAATAGACTGGTAACATACGTAAGACGGAAGTGCTGTTCTAAATAATATGTTCGCTTGAAATATGTAGGAATGACTTAGGTGTATTATTAGCGGATGTATAATTTATTATATGACTGCCATTAAAAACTATTGTATTATTATTAAATTTTCAAATACCTACATCAACATTATCATTCACATTTACACTTTCCCTACAGCTGGGCCTAAGCATCTCTTTGTTTGTTCCTTTCTTTACTGTATGAGTGCCATCCAGGCTCGACCCGCGATGGAAATAAAATACAGACTCACATTTAAAAAAAATCTATTCTTACCCCGGCTAAAATCATTTACCCTCGAAGTTAAACAAAAGCCGAAAACAAATAAAATTCTACGATTAATCTACAACTTGAACTCGCTCTTTTTACAAAGAAGGCAACCCCGAAAATACGGAAAAGGTTTTGGCTATAAATGTCAAGTTAGCAGAAAGTTTCCTAGCGGTCGGGCCAATGGGTAACCCTTTCTGTTTACGTAGCAGAGGTAATTGTAAAATTTGGGATGTATTCGGTGTGCCACGAACGTTAAATTAGAATCATTACAAGGGTGGGCCGCATCGCATCGACGTCTTTAAGGGTCGTTTTATTTTTATACAATGTTTTATTGACAGAAGGTACAGTCAACAAAAGAGATAAGTATGCAGGATCATCGGATACAGTTGAAGTTTAGTAAGGAACCGATAGATGTTGTCGACTGTTTAATTTGATTAAGGTGAATGCGGAGTGGTAGACCGCGAAATTTAAATTTTCTTACGTTTTTTACAATTTGTAGGTCAGTGTCAGGTTGTATCTTGATCAAAATATGATTTGCGACTATAATAGACATGTATTTACAGAATTATAGTCATTAGAATCATTAATATATCTCTTTAATTTAGATTTCTACCATAAACACTTTTCCATACGAGATTTGTTCTTGACGGTAGAAATCTAACTTAGAAAGATGTATTAATGATTTTAATTATTATAATTCTGTAAATACGTACCTGTTATAGTCGCGAATCATATTTTGATCAAGATACAACCTGACACTGACCTGAAAATTGCAAAAAAAGAAAAATTGAATTTCGCGGGCTACAACTGCGCATTCACCTTAATGAGATGTTTGTTTTCTATTAATAAAATTAAATTTTATTCGAGAACATCCATCGATTTCTTACTAAACTTCAACTCTATCCGATGATCCTGCATACTTATCTCTTTTGTTGACTGTACCTAATGGTAATCTGCTTCCTTGTAGTCAGTTTGTTTTCTGGTTACTGACGGCTTGGTTGTAAAAGCTATTTTCCTATAAGCGTCTTTGGTTAAGAAGATTACAATTTGACTGTTGTAAGCTGTTTTTGATTTAATAAGATTATATCTAGTAGAATACCCAGAGAAACAGCGGGCTAATTGCGTAACACACTATCAGTAGCATTGGGTTTTATTTTGACAGTTCAACAACATACATTGCGTCGTTTGCGCTGTTCAGCAGACACATTTTTCGAACATATGAAGTAATGGATTAGCTATATCCTTCAAAATGATTACAGATACGCAATTAGGGTGCTGGACAGACAGTGGTGCAACCATAAATGGGCCAACATTTTTTATGGTTATAGGTTGACGAAAAAAGTACGTTCGTTAGTTAACTGTCAGACAAATGTCTGCACGCTACAGGAATTGATGGACGCTACTGAAAGCGCTAAACTTGTAGCCGAATTCTGGTCCGAAACAATTTATACTGTCATCAACTCGCTAAGAAGAAGAAGAAGTTAGACAGTTGCAGGTATTTCTAACAATTATCAAACATAAACATAATTATCCGAAAAAGAACCGGAGTTACCGACATAGCTTGCAGAGTAAGCAAACTGAAGTGGCAGTGGGCTGGCCATGTCTGTCGATGGACCGACGGCTGGTGGTGCAGACGAGTCCTGGAGTGGAGACTGCGTATCGGCAGGGCGCCCCCCAGCCAGATGGACGGACGACCTAAAGAAGGTGGCTGGGGTAGACTGGATGCGGAAGGTGTAGGACAGGGTGCTGTGGCGCAGTCTGGGGGAGGCCTATGTCCAGCAGTGGACTGCGATAGGCTGATTTGATTGATCAACATAAACAATAGCCTGTTTCAAAATCTACGCAAGTTATCGTAGCTAGCGTTGTGCCCAGTTGATGGCAATAAGCTAGCCCCCTATTACATGGAACTTAACCATAGCTGGTGAAATCTTGGTGTACTATAAGTACACCTCTGCTTAACCCTCCGGGGAAACCAAGCTTACTGTTATGTTAATTATCGTTGCTCATCGAGTACAGACGCTAGCACATCAAGCTATCCGAAATTGTCAAATTTTCCCAATCAACTTTGAACCTTATGTTTTAGCGATAAAGTTGAAAATCTATTAAAGACAGATTGTATGTCTGTACATTCATATCGACTGTTATTTTCACCCAGCTCTAATATTAAGGAAGTTGACGAAACCCAATTGACCTGCAGAATTGTTTACTTACGGGGTTACGCTTTTCGCTCGCCCACACTACTGGCCAGTATAGTTCAATCTATTTTAAACTCTATTAAGAAAAGCTTAAGGTATTATATTTCTATCAACGAGAAACATAAGCTTTATTGTACTTTATTTCCAACAATAAAATAAAGGGATGACGGAAGTGTTTACTACACCCACATTTCGCCAGTTATGTTTTGTTCAGTCCCATGATAAATAAGGAGCCTATTGCCATTCAAGGGCATAAGTACGAACGGACTGATATGAGAAATTTCTTATTAAAAAAAAACAGGGGGGAGCGGTTACGGGTGCACCCCCCCCTCTCCCCCTCTGTCCGGGACGGAAAAATGTTTTTGGGTTTTTCAATGAGGAATTTCTCATAGGAGTGCCCGTTATTATACAATTATAAATTGAAGTCGCTTTTCGTGTCTGTCTGTGTGTCAGCGTTGTTTTTAGGGTTCCGTAGCCAAATGGCAAAAAACGGAACCCTTATGGAATCGTCATGTCTGTCTGTCTTTCTGTCCGTCCGTCCGTATGTCACAGCCACTTTTTTCCGAAACTATAAGAACTATACTGTTGAAACTTGGTAAGTAGATGTATTCTGTGAACCGCAGTAAGATTTTCACACAAAAATAGAAAAAAAAACAATAAACTTTGGGGTTCCCCATACTTACAACTGAAACTCCAAAAATTTTTTTTCATCAAACCTGTACGTGTGGGGTATCTATGGATAGGTCTTCAAAAATGATATTGAGGTTTCTAATATCATTTTTTTCTGAACTGAATAGTTTGCGCGAGAGACACTTCCAAAGTGGTAAAATGTGTGTCCCCCCCCCCCCTCTAACTTCTAAAATAAGAGAATGATAAAATTAAAAAAAATATATATAATGTACATTACCATGTAAACTTCCACCGAAAATTGGTTTGAACGAGATCTAGTAAATAGTTTTTTTTAATACGTCATAAATCGAAAACCGCAATTTACCTTTCACAAAGTTACAACGAACTACAAGAACTTTTATATTATGTTACTTGCTGCTACGGAACCCTTCATGGGCGAGTCCGACTCGCACTTGGCCGGTTTTTCGAAACTACGCCACGGATTTAGATGCAGTGTTCAACATCATTAGAGAATTTATGCATTTACAGAGAGAGTTGGACAGAGAGTAGGGAGGCCTTTGCCTAGCAGAAGAAAATAAACGGCAAAGAAAGAATTCATCCCCGAAACGTCTTTTTTCTAAACATGGGACTCAGATTCTCAATGCATGCTTGTTAAAAAATCTTCCCATAAATACCAATCACCAGAACAGACGAAGTTGCGGGTAAAAAGACTCCAAATGTAATCAATCCCTCACATTCATTGATTCATAAAATATGGAAATCATATCCCAACATTATATAACGGAAAGGTAATCAAACATTTTTCCACATTCGAATCATATTTACATTCCAAATATGGCAAGTAGATACCTACGTAGGTACCAACATCATAAAAATTCACACAGTATCGGATCGTTCAAAACTCAAACGTATTTATTAAGAAGGAATGAATCCACTCCCCATTTTCCTTTTTCATCAGCGCACAAAATAAAGCCGTATACAAATCAGATTACATTTCGAGTTCGTTAAACTTTCATTCGGGGAGGTGCGGCCCGATTGGAATGCTGACTATAGAGCGCAGTCTAACTGGAGACAAAATGTTCTGGATTCTATGAATGATTCGGACGTTTGTAATTTGGTTGGGTTACGAGTGTCCGGCTGAGCAGTGTTGTTAGTGAATGTACTGTATAAGGGAAGACTCGTCGTTTTGCGTTTTGATTGATTTTGTAAATTCTATTTTCGGTCTTTTATTTCCACGTTTTGACAGGTGAACGCATATTATGCGTTTTATCAAAGATTTTGTAGGTATAGTAGCCTCTAAAAGTTGGTTGACATTTTTCCACTTCAGCTGTGTGATGCCACATTATGATTTAAAATTTTAAAAAATAAACAGGTACTCCTAAGGGTTTGATATTTTGTTATGATAAGTCAAAGGAAGTTGAATCAGTCAAAACAAAACGCTATAGCAGTTCAAACATCTGGATCACTAAAATTTTAAATCAAAATGTGGTGTATTAAAACTGATGTGGAAAAATGTCAAGTAACTTTTGGAAAGCCACTGTATATATAACTAACAATACCTACAAATAGAACTGATATCGTTATATAACATCAAAAATAATTATGTATTATATAATTTCAGAATATTAAGCTGTAAAATAATGTGTAATCATTTTAAGCTCTATATGTTCCAATTTAAATAAACAACACCCAAAATATTATTTTACACATACAACAGATTAAATATTTAAACATGTTAATTATTAATTCGGTACCTGTATTTATAATCCACTACAAACAGTTTACTAAAAACCAGTCATATATTTAATTACTAATTAGCTGATTGAAAATTATGAGTTATTGAATAATGAATCATTATTATTGTTGCTCGACTAAATATATTAGATTTAATAAGTTAAATTTATAGTTTTATTCATCTGAATCGGATTTATATTTTATAGGAAAAGTTGTACAGTATGGCAGATTGAATCATCCTCTAATAGGAAAACAGGTGAGAAAACCACCATCCTATACGCGTTCGCGCAAAGTTTGCCCGTCCGTGGAATGCGCGACCCATCCCCTAACCACCTACCGCATCGCTGAGTAGCCCTCTCAGCATTGTAAGCAACGCCATCGTAAACGCGTGTCATCATTACTTATTCAGCACCTTAATATTCTTCAGTTTTCTCAAAATTTGTTAGTTTTGCTGACATTACCCCTCAGACACGTCACGTCGTCAGCGGCAAACTTAGCGCACATGTCATGTTCTATATTCCAATTCATAACTTTCTGTCCTGCGGAATCATCATCTGTCTAGCCTTTTCCGAACTATATTGAGGTTGGCTTTCAGTCTTACTGGATGCAAGCTGAATACCAGTATATTTACATAGCGACTGCCTATCTGACCTCCAAAAGTTTCCTACGGTACATTAACTGTATTTGTTGTCTGTAATTTGTAGAAGTTATAAAAGGGCCAATAAAGGAAAATACAGTATGAATGTAAAAAAAAACTGTTATGGATACCTGTCTCTTACCTAGTTTACTATACGGTTGCCAAACATGGACTTACACAAACAAAATAAAACAGAAAATAAATGTAACACAGAGAGCCATGGAAAGGAGCATCCTAAAGATCCATAAAACACATAAGATCAGGAATGTCATAATAAGACAAAAAACAAAAATAACAGATGCGCTTACGCAAGCTCTAAGGTTGAAATGGAAATGGGCAGGACACGTGTTACGTTACACAGACAACAGATGGACTAAACGGAGTACTCGCTGGCGAGGACCAATACTTGGCCAGAGAAAGGTTGGAAGACCTATTAAACGATGGGCTGATGATATTGCAAACAATGCAGGAAAAGACTGGATGATTAAAAGTGAAGACAAAGAATTATGGAAGCAGCTGGAGGAGGCCTTTACTCAAAACGAGATTCATGCCACTGAAAAAAATAACTGTACTAACAATAATTAGTTTTAAGTGAAACTACTAATACTACTAACAACATTTGAAATGTAAAAATACGGAAAGGTATGAAAATAAAGAAGGCTTTATTATTATTATTATAAAAGGGCCAAGGGACCATCGGTACTTATGTTTAAGCATGTTTTTAAATCCTAGAGAGAAAAATGTTTATTAAAATATCATGTCCTATTTATACTTTTTAATCTTAGCTCACACACTAATCCTATTACAAAAATAAGGTTATAAAAATAACAGACTTAACTCTTAGAAAATAAATTCTGTCTTATTAAAGTGTACAGAAACGATAAATAACAAGATTAACATCTAGAGTGAGTTGCAATGAACTTGTAGATAATACGCAGCATTAAATCTTAAAACAAAAGATATTGTTTGAACATTTACATCGGATAATTTTTTTACAAAATAAGAGGGAGAAGAAGAGGGGCCCGTGGCTAAATAATAACACAGGTCGATCGATGAGGTTAAGCTATGCTTGCCGCGGTTGGTCTGTGGATGGGTGACCATTTTTACATACCGAGACCCCTCCGTGCCTCGGAAAGCACGTTAAGCCGTTGGTCCCGGCTGTCTTTCGTGGATCTTTGCCAGTCATTACGGGTAGTCAGAAGCCCGAAAATCTGACAACCAGTCTTACCTAGAGATATCGTATTATCCAGTAACTGGGTTATGGAGATCAGATAGGCAGTCCCTCCATATAAAATACTGGTATTCAGCTGCACCAAAGCCGAACAGCGGGTCCAGTCGACCAATTCAAAATTTGACTTGGTCGACTGGACCCGCGGTTCCAGTTCGAGTGGGTCCGGTTGACCAAAGACCCAACATAGTTGCGAAAAGGTTTTGGCAGACGATGATATTTTTTACAGAACTGTTTTTTTTTTCAGTAGATTCGTACTTAATTTAAAGAATGCAATCGACGCTGGTCTAAAGTGTTCGGAAGTTAGAAGTATAACTTAGTTCGGTTCTAATAGAGACGATTTATAGTAAAAAGAGCTTGTCTTTATATTTTTCTCTTTTGCTGATTTGGATGTGGGTGTACTATAGGTACACCTCAGATTAACCCATCAGAAATTACAGGCGTGATGTTATGTTATTTATTTATTTTATTAAAACTGTATGCACAAGTAAAAAATACTGTACAAAGGCGGACTTAATGCCTGAGGCATTTTCTACCAGTCAACCTTAGGGTGATGCAGAGACAAAACATGGCAGGTGCAACCCCGTATGTTGCACCTGCCATAAATAGCTAGGAAGAATAAATACTAATACATAAATAGATACATACATACATATAAACAAAATGAACTGTCAGGAGAAAAATATCGGTAGAGGAGAAAACGAATCCAGCAAATCAGCCAGCAAATAATTTTAAGTTATGTTACCACAAAAAATCGCGCAAAATTTTGTTGTGTGTTTTAAATTATCAGAATCAAAAATTATTTGAACGACTTTCGCGTCTCTCCGCCTCTCCAATCTCTTCTTTGAGAAAAATAAAATGAGCACAAGAATACTTATAGGAAGGCGAAAAACTACGTTTATCAACCGTGTAAGTGACTTATCAACATACTTGTACATTCACAATCGTCAACTCCTGGCCTAAACCACAAGGAAGAAATAAATCTTTAACCCTTTTCTGACGACGCAATTTTACGTCACATAACTCACTAAGTCCTTACCTACGTAAACGTCATTTCAATTTGTACGGGGTCATGGCGAAATAATGTGGAATTCAAATAAAAAGCGTTTCTTTTTTGTAACAGAATATTTCAGGAGGAAAAGGTCGTGCTATTATTACATGTGTGGTCGCACGTCCAAAATAGAGACGACCCTTGCCTTCAAGTCTTGGAAGCCAAAAAAGATTTACCTAAAATAATTTGCGGAAAATTATAAGATTTATATCCTTTTGGAAACGTTTACGTGGAAAACACGTGGACAACACACTAGGCGCAAAACGGTACGATACAAAATAAATAAATCTCTAAACAATATTGAACACTTGCGTAGTACGTACAATACTACTGTACAATATGCGGCTAGCATAAACTTGAACTATGATAAAAGTTATAATGATTGGTTTCTACTTAAACGTTCTTAAATAATATCAACGGCATTGCTACGCCTAAATCCATATAAATGTTCCCTCAGTTTACTTGACATAATATAAGTACATTATATTAGGGACATAATTAATTAATACGTAGTTATACACTTTCTAATGCCATTGTTATCACTATGACTCTCAAGTACAAATGTAACCATAATATTTCATATAGAAATTATACCGTAGTTAAACGAAAATAGTGAAATGCTAGCTCCTTGCCTAAAGGCATAAGTTACGACTAGGTAACCCACATAGCCCAGTTTAATATACATTTCTCTTGTACTCTAGATCCCGTAATGATATGCCTCAGGGCTATGTTACAATTTATATTATATCAAATTTAGGTACTATTTTGGCATTAACAAGAATATTTCTTGTTAATGCTAAGATGGTACCTAAATTACGATAGTATTTTCAATAATCCATACCAATATTAAAGTTTAATTGTAAAATTTTTGGGAGGTGAAGAACCTAAGGGTTCGCGTCACCGACATACTAATGTTAACAATATATCTATAGCTGCTAAGTGCTAAGTGTTGCGCTTGGCCAGCAGTGAAAGCATATTAGCATAGTTTTTAGTTTTTTTTGTCATGGTTAGACTAAGAAAAAATAAAGAATAATGAAATAACTGTAGCTGTTCAAAATAATAGAGTAGCTGTCGAAGGTAAGATCATAAGCCATTGCTATAGGCTCAGTTATAGATTTTGAAAGCATTTTTCTGGTTCTGTGCTATATGTTCAAAAGAAGACACAACCAAAATATTAGAACTTTATACAGAAAAGCTTTATTTGAAATTCATTCACATGTAAAATTAACTCGACAATCCACCGAACGAAATTTTAACTTTATTTAGGCATGTGGTTAAAAACGCGGCTACATCGCGCTTGTGGCAGGCCGTTGAATATTTCAAATATGCCAAATACGTAATTTGGGGGAGAGCGGAATGTGCAACCTTTCATGTTAATATTAAAATATGTTAATCATGGCATTACCATATGGTGCCTTACCCCTGCATGTATGCAGCTGGGCTTAATGTATGTGTCAGAAGCCCGTAGTAAATTTTGGGTTGAACAATACATTTTTTTGGTAAACTTTTATGAAATGTACAAACGCAGGATTTAGTAAGTACTCTTCAATAATAAACAATGAAGAGTATTTATAAGTTTATTTAATACAAGGAAAAACGCGTAGGTTGTTGTGCGAGCTTGTTGTTAGAAAGCTTTGTAGTAGGATTAAAGCGTATTTTGTAGCTCTACGGTAAATAAAAACACATTCTCGTTTTGTTTGGGCCCGAGGTTTGTTTTTTTTTTTCTTATAAGTTCTTGTTTACAGAAGATTGCGGGGAACACCTGGATGAGACTCGCACAGACCAGGAAAGCATGGCACAAAAGGGAGGAGGTCTATACTCTGCAGTAGGTGGAACAAGATTGCCCATGATGATGACTTATACACCATACTCAAACAATAATTTAGCTTTTAATCGGAGCGACCATTGATTACACTTATGAAACTAAAACAATTCAAATGAAATCACCCCCAACTATGTTGGGGTAGGCTTCCAGTCTAACCGGATGCAGCTGAATACCAGTGTTTTACATGGAGCAATTGCCTATCTGACCTCCACAACCCAGTTACTGGGTAATAGGATACTACTTGGTAAGACTGGTGGTCAGATTTTCGGGCTTCTGACGACCCGTAAGGATTGCCAAAGATGCAAAAATGACAGCCGGGACCAACGGCTTAACGTGCTTTCCGAGACACGGACGGGTCTTGGTATGTAAAGATGGTCACCCATCCATGGACCAACCGCGGCAAGCGTTGCTTAACCTGATCGATCGACTCGTGCGGCTCTTATAACTTAGCCACAAGCCCTTCTTCAAAACAATTCAAATGAAATCATTCCACAAATGAATAACGTAGCACCTAACATTTTCACAAACGACGCCTATTTGAATACATTATAGCCGACTAAAACAAATATGGCGAATGTAACATACTTAACAGGCTAAAACAGGCTAAAAGTCTATTACACATTCATGTGATGCAAAACAGCATTCTGGGAAGCACTCATCTGAATGAAGAAATAATTGAATTTCCACGTCAAAATCAAAATCATTTACTACTTGCGAGCTGTGTTGGTAGATCACAATAGGTTTATTTTACGTTCAAAGGAATATTTTGAATGGTTTGTGATTTTGTGAGGTACTTGTTTTTAAATAAGTCGGTGTGGGGTGAAATTTTTAGACTTATTTGAGACTTTTGAATAGATTATTATATTCATATGGCAGGGAGGCATTTGGTATGGCATGCTATCCCCCATCCTCATACCAAGAGAGGTGGTTTGATGCAGTTTTCCATAAAATTGACCATGGTTACTGTAACGCCAAATAATTAACATTGAACGTTTAGAATAGGAATGTATTACTTCGATACTTGCAATATTTGCCAAGACAGGTCATTACAGAACAAATATTCACCACTGAACATTGATAGTTTACATTCTCAACACATGTCGTAAGCAAAGTGCCCGGTATATTACACGGAGATCTTATGACCATCGTAATAGCCAACTGAGGGATTATAACAGACAGCTGAATACAGTATACCGTGCACTAATAGCTTAATACAGGGAAATCTAATTTGCCTTGGAAGTGCCGCTGTCAGGCAGAACCTGGGAATATAATGGATGATGCTGGTTACGCTCTTGAGAGTAAACATCGAGTGAACTAAGTTTGTAACTTGGAAGGAAGATCAAAGAGTTTAGTGTTAGGAATCTACTTATTAAATACACAGGCGCTTTATCTTGTGTAAATAATTTCATCATCAGTGCTCTCAATATCAATCACAAAAATCAAAGTCATTTATTTGCGTATATATTTGTAAGGTACAGAATTTTTTTAAAGGCTTACATAGATCGCTTATTCTGCCTTTAATTTTGGCATGCTTTAACATACTGAGTTATTATTTTAAGAAATTAATTTGTTTAAGGGCTAATTTTTCAATAGACAAAAAACTTTTATCAGAGGAATAATGAATGACGTTTGACAGCTTTTGTACAGAAAATATGTCAAACTGTCATTTTTATTCTTCAGATAAAAGTTATATGACTATTGAAAAGTCAGCCCTAATACATGCAGTTTTTGGAAACATTTAATAAACACAACGTTAGTTATGGTCAAAACAGAAAAACTCAAAATTCAAAACGGTGGAGGAAAACATCGTAAAGAAACCGACACGTCCTAAAACCAAAAATTCGAAGACATGTGACATCTACCAACGCGCACTTGGCCCGCGTGGTGGATTACGGCCTGCTCCCTCTCGAAGAAAATAAGCCTATGTCCCAGCGATGGGAACATTATAGGCTGATTATGTATTTGACTTTTGTTGTTGACCGTAGCTACAACACTTGGATATTATTTTTATGGACAGTTCAGTTATTATTTATGTGAATAAACACTTTCATTTTTTTTTTTATAATAGTAACGTGTATTTACTTATATAGGGTCGTCAAATAGGCAGACGCTCCATGTAATGTAAGACATTGGTACTCAGCTGCATTCGGTTAGACTGGAAGCCGACCCCAACAAGGCTAGGCAGAAGTTGATGAGGGTAGGTGTATCTCAAACACAGAACACACACAACTTTATTTGAAAGATAAAATAAAGTCACCTATCAAAGCTGCTACAGCTTTGCAGGCTTTGTGCAGATATATTTTTAAATAATAATGACAAAGTCACAAGCCAAAGTCAAACCTTTGTTTTTAACATGTACCTTTTGAATGATTAAGAATAGAGTCTGTCAGATAGTCAAAAAGTCTGGTAATCGTTCTAAAGTATTGATTTATGCGGAGAAGAACAAGCAAGAAATTCGCAGGATTTTCTATTTCATAAAATGTATGTAACAGTTTAAGAGAATCCTGAGAATTTCTATTTGCTTCTGTGAATAAAAATATGTGAATACGATGTAAAAATATGTGTATGTTATGAGGGCTATATTCGTTGCTTTATTGTTACTAGGGCTTCAGCCTAAAATACAATTGTATTTGTTTTTGTTTTTCCTTTAGCGACATGTATATACCTAATACCTACTCAAAAAAGTTTAATATTATAATCACAAACTACTTCGGCTCTATCGATTCCTTTAACTCAGAATAATTTAGGAACCGAAATGTTCACGAAATGGCCCGACTCCCGATTCGTACGTGACCTTCACGCGTCACCATTTCAGTAATTTTATGCCTTAAATGTATGCTAATGTTATATAAGACGTGCTCAAGCTCATAGATGTTAATGTGAAAGAAAATTCACAATCGTCGGAATGAATTTTCTTTTGGTCGAGCACCTGGTGTGTTTTCGGTGAAATCTTGCCAAGGATTTTTTAAATCATTTTCATGTTTCATGTTCATTCTTATTTTCACGAAAAACAATGATTTTGGTCTTATATTATAACGTAAAAAACTTATTTACACACGTCGAAATACCTTTTTTTTTCGCGTTTTGGTTGTGCAGTGTTTTCGGTGAAATCTAGTTATGCATTATTGTTTAATAATGTATAATAATAATTGTAATTGGTTTTGGGCACTGTTCCTGTTGACATTGATGCTGACGAATTTTTTGATGCCCTATAATTCTTTTGCTTCTTTTTTCATATACATGTACATATATTTTAAGTCGCTTATATTATGTTGAAGGTCCTTAATTGTATCAGTCCATTTTATGTCTCTAATTCCATTTCATTTCCACGATAAACAATGTTTTTGATTTTGTATTGTAATAGGTCCAAAAATTTTAAACAACATCAATGCAAGTTATGAAGCAATAACTGAATTATTTTTAACTAGCGACCAGCCCTTGCTTCGCACGATTTTTGCGGCTTGAATAAACATCATGATTTCTTTATTAAATTTAATTTTTAGATACTAGCTGCGCCCCGCGATTTCACCCGCATTAGTCTCGATCCCGTGGGAATATCGGGATAAAAAGTATCCTATGTCCTTCCCCGGGACTCAAACTATCTCTATACCAAATTTCATCTAAATCGGTTCAGCGGTTTAAGCGTGAAGAGGTAACAGACAGACAGACACACTTTCGCATTAATAATTTATTAGTATGGATTAATGTATTATACACATGCACTTTTCGGAATATATTCTCTAAAATATTGTGAAACCCACATCAAAATCTGTTGTGCAGGTTAGAAGAACTACTATAAACTCAAACTCAAAGAATTTATTTCAAACTAGCTGCGCCCCGCGGTTTCACCCGCGTAAATGTCGATCCCGTGGGAATATTGGGATAAAAACTATCCTATGTCCTTTTCCGGGACTCAAACTATCTCCATACCAAATTTCATTTAAATCGGTTCTGTGGTATAGGCGTGAAGAAGTAACAAACATATAAACACACACACTCACAAACTTTCGCCTTTATAATATTAGTGTGATAGTGTGATAGTGTGATAAACCAATTACAGGTACTTTTGAACTGTCAAGGAGTCGGTCAGTCAGTAAGATGAAACTAGCTACCCATTCCAAGTGTAGTAGATACAGATTAGAGATTTCCAGATAAGCCATGTAACGGTACCTAATAAGAAAATCAACAGAAATCTCTTTCAGCAAACCAGCAAAAGCTACCGGTTAATATTGGCACTGTTACCGATATTAAACCAAAGTGCTATTTCATTCTGTAGTGTTTATTTTGATCGGCAATCGATTCCCACTTTTGTTTGGATCCGTGCGATCTTTCCCCTTGAAAAATGATTCGGCGAGCCAACCCGTATTGGTTCTTTGCGTTGAGCGGATTGGAGAAGTGTACAATTTCTGTGTTGCATTTTTTTATATAAAATGTGTGGCTTCAGCCAATAGTGGCTTTAGCTAATGATAAATGATTTTATTTCCGTAAGTAGGTTTGTTCAAAGACGTCAAGCATATTTTTTTAAGTTAAAAAAAAAAAATGCTTAACGTCTTTGTACAAACCATCCATCTAGTTAGATGAGGTCGGCTTTTCCTATCTGACTAATCAGAGAAGAAAGGCCGAAACAAACTCAGAGGTCACAGTCTCTTTTAAAGTCCAGGCATAATCTTGGTCAGTTAATGGTGCATTACTCAGTTCTGCATGTATTATAAAGCTTTCGAAAATAAAGAAAACAAATTAAAAACAAACATGATCAAGCTAACATCCTCGTGTATACAACAGAGTTCCTTAAACAATAAAAAGAAACAAATCGGAATATTTGTCTATATTTTATTGTCAATAAATAAAAAAGGTTACTCCTGCGAGTTTTTCTATTTCGCTTACATTGCAAGTCTATCCCGTGTCGTGGGAAATGTAAATAATATTGAATTCGTTTTATTCGATAGCGTACCGGATTTTACTCGAATCTGTTTTTGTGACGCCGAAGGCACAAGACAGATGTTGAGACGCATAACAAGGTAAATTACTTTTTATTAAAATGTGATTTGTTTAAGGTCCTTGAGTTGTGAAGGTAAAGTTAACAAAATTAATCGGAAATTGGAGCATTTGTAGATATTTATTACAGCTTTGTTGTGTTGCTATAATTCTACTATGCAAATGAAGTCTTGTCTTATAATTTAACGCATCAAAAACTGTATAATTACACTTTTTTACGGCACTTAAATTACGGGCACTTACGTTTAAGTACATAATTTGAATTACCTTACAACACAGACAGAGCTCTAAACACAACATTATTTATGCCACTCACGAGATCCTGATTAAATTAACTGCAACACGTCATCATCCGATGCCACGAGGTTTACGCTCGGAAAAGGTCCCTCTGCATTATTTACGAGACCTTAAAACCCCGCCTACTACATAGTATACCTAGTACATATACATAGTACATATTACTACCTAACACACACTAAAACACTTAAGACGGATCAACGACTATTCAGAATGATAATAAAAAGTACCTATTAGTTTAATAGCCATAAAACTTCGGATAATTAATTAGGTACCGAAACCATTAGCATATTATTATTACTCCTAATCAACTGCAGTAATTTAACAAAATACTTCAAAGAAAATTACCTTTATAAAGTTCAATACATCCGTTGTTCACAATAGGGCTGGCTCACAAAACAAACAGCACTCGGTTATATAATGAACGGTCGCGTACTAACACGTCAGGGTCGTAATTTCTCGGCGCAACACGACCACCCCCCACGGCGCACAGAAGGATACTGATACACGTCAACGTGAACGCCGGCAAGCTCGCGAAGAACAGTGTGAAATGCGCAAGTCACGCTCAGCTTAACTTATCTACCTACTTTTGAAATTCAAATTGTCATTTACTCGGTCTTATTATACATACAGTATACACGCAAAGTGGGGACCGTCGTTTGGTGAGGATAAATTTCCGCTATGCGGGTCTACGTGTTTTCAGGATTCGACCTCAAAATATCTGTAGTGAGGTTACTTTAATAAATCACTTGGTACATTTTCATTGTTAGTTTTTTGTATACGAATATTTGGGTGCTACGTAAGTCACGCTTCGGAAATGACTAGGTTTTTTTCGTAGACACGTAGAGAGTTCGTAGCGTCGTAGCCGCGTAGTAATATTTCGTAGTACCGACAGTAACTTTTTATTCGTAGCGCATGTCGAATATGTCGTAAACAAGAGTGGTAGAGACCACTGCGCTTAGACACTTTACATTCACTTGAAAAATATTTGCGACTAGCTGCGCCCCGCGGTTTCACCCGCGTAAATGTCGATCCCGTGGGAATATCGGGATAAAAACTATCCTATGTCCTTTCCCGGGACTCAAACTATCTCTATACCAAATTTCATCGAAATCGGTCCAGCCGTTTTCATGTTATGTCGTGACAACGGAAAACGGGTTTCATTTTTATATATATAGATTATTAGGTCCTTACCTATGAAATTGCCGACTTTTGATACTGGTTTTTGTGAAGGTCGATATCTTTCATTCTATTTAGAGTTCCAAATTCAAATTAATTTTATAAGAGTATGACATTTTGTTTTTAAAAATCAGTTGTTCATTTGTTTTTCCCGCCTTTCTGTAACCAAGGAAAAATTGAAATTTCGCGCTATTTTCGAAAAAGAGTTCTGTCAGGGCACCAAGGCAGCACAGACAGCACGCAGTATTAACGATGTGTGTGGACATGGTACCGCATGAGAACGCACGGTCCGTTTTTGGTTTGATCGCTTCCGTTCTGGAAATTTTGATCTCAACAATGAGCCCTGTGGAAGACTGGAGTCGAAAGTCGATAACAATTAATTGAAAGCGAAAGTGGAACAGCCTTTAACGTAAGTGATAAATCGATACTAATCCATTTACTTAAAATTGGAAACATAAAAAAGCTCGGAATGTGGGAACCGTATGAACTCACAGTAACAACAACAACAAAATCGCACCGAGGCACCGCACAACGAACTGTCTCCAAACTATAGAAGTTACGACTGGAAACTCTCCATCACCCACCATACTCACCAGACCTTGCTCCAACTAATATTATCTGGAAAAGTCATCAGTGATTTTGTAAACCTACGTTTTTTTTATTACCTAACACCACGCCTGTATACCCCAAAAGGTTAGGTAGAGGCACAGAATACTTAAATTACTACGTACAGAAAGGACACTCCCTTCCCCGCACTAACATCAGTTACCGCACCTCACCCCGCACTTCAGCATGTTCGTCACCCGTTCTTTAACAAGAGCGCTCGCAAACACAAGTACCTCACGCACACATTCATACGTATACAAACGTCATTTTTTAATGTAGTAGTAGTAGGTAATTATTTTGCGAGCGTTGTATGGAGTGTCCGGGGTGTGGTAGAGGTGTAAATCCACATTTTGACACTTATATTTAGGTCCCATGTAATAGAGGGCGAGCATATTGCCACCAACCGGGAAAAAATCTACGATGTTACTGAGAAATTCCCAAAGGAAAAACCCAATAACACTTTGCCCAACCCGGGAATCGAACCCAGGGCTCATGCTCAGCAGTAGCGTTTGCGATCACTAGACCAATGAGGCAGTCAAGGATTTATGTGTTGCCATGTATACCAAAATCGAAACCGGCGGCGTACGTGTACGACCAAATTTATGAACTTTCACGAGGCAAAAGGAGTATGTAAGGATCTAAGGATCGTAGCAAGTTAACAATACACAATATTTATGTTTGTGTTGTTGATAAATATTTCTTTCTTCAAGACTTATACCTATTTACAATTATTGTACCTTAAATTAGACTTTGTAACTTTTTTATTTAATTTTTTATTTATTAAACTTCACACACTATCTTTGCAGGATGACCCAATACAATAGTGGTTTGCAAAACACATAAAATAATTTAGCACACAAAATAACTTACTGGCAAGATACAAGAAATGTGCAACTGGGCTTAAACTAGGAGGACTCCTGTGTTATAAGCACCAGTTACTTCCGTCGCCACCGTGATCGAGCTGCCATTATAAGTGTGGTGCAGTGCAAATGTAAGTATTACAATATTTTTTTTTTTCTTTTTTTTTTTTAGCTGGCCTTCTGTTGTTTCTGTCTAAACCCCATGGGAAGAAGGCGTGAGTTTATGTATGCATGTCCATAATATAACCGAAATGTTGAATCTATGTGGCAAACAAAATGTCACATAGAAATAAATACCTAAAAATTTTGTTTTTTTTTTATTATTATTAGGCTGACGCTGTTATGAACTCCTAAGCTTTAAAAAAATCTATTTGATTAAGGACTGATTTTTCAATCGACAGATAATTATTATTCGTGGAATAAAATTGGCGTCTGACGGATTTTGTATCGACGAACTGTCAAAAATTCAAAATTATTCCTCGGATAAAATTATCCGGCGTTGGAAAAATTGGCCCTAATTCACGTATCGTATCAAGAAGGCGTGTTTTTGTAATAACGAAATCAATATTTTTAGCTTTCAATTAACTTATTCTCAACAAAAAAAACTGCTCTAAAATATAGGTAACAAAATATTTACACTAGGTATTAAATTGGTTCCCTATCCATTTGCATAAAATTTTAAGACCTAATATAACTTAGCATAATTTTGTTTGGCATAATTATATTTTCGCATAATATAATTACGCATAACAGCTTACGCATAATTTTTTTAAGCATAATTTCTCTAACCATAATAATGATTAAGCATAATATTGTAAAGCATAAATTTATTAAGCATAAAGTTCTAAAACATAACTTTTTTAAGCATAATATCCTAAAGCATAAATTTATTTACGCATAATGATATTAAAACATATTTTTATTTTTTCGCTGTAGGAAGCATGAAGCAAGCAAGCATACAGCATGCAAGCAAGCATGCAGCAAACAAACAAGCATGCAAGCAAGCATGCAGCATGCAGCATTCAAGCGCTCGCTGTTGCATCCTATGTCGACGGAGCCCCGCTTCGCGGGGCCCCTATTTCTGAGTAAAGGGTTTAAAGTAACCTAACCAAACCGAACCTCGGGGTGCCCTTCGCTCGTTCTTGCATCATATTTCGACGGAGCCCCGCTTCGCGGGGCCCCTATTTCTGTGTAAAGGGTTTAAAGTAAACTAACCAAACCGAACCTCGGGGTGCCCTTCGCTCGCTCTTGCATCCTACGTCGTCTATTGCGTTCGTTGAGTTCGGGTGCGGTAACGGTAACAGAAATAATTCGGAGTATTGAAAATCGGAATGTCGTTTTTCGGACCGCGAACCCATCGAGCATTTGATTCTTCGAATTTATGAAAATCGGAAAACAAACAAGTCGCATTTATGACTTTCGGTGAAATAAATTTCATGATTTTTAATAATAGACATATGATTCTTAGGTATTATGAAATTCGGACTTTTGAAAATCGGAACATCGAAATTCGGAATAAAATATTTCGGAGTATTTGGGTGTTCCCGTTTCAATCAGTTAACTTCTGTCTGAGGAATAACCGCCATATTTATTTCTCATAATAGAAGTTAACTGATTGACATATTTTTCTATACAAAAACTGTCAAAACATCTAATATATTCTTCAGATAAAAGTTATCTCGCGATTGAAAAATCGTTTAAGTTATATGTAACTTAAACTATTTTTCAATCGCGAGATACATTATGTGTTATGTATAAATTATATTAATTGTATGCCTAAATATTATTATGCTAATAGTCATTAGGCCTACTAACGTTATGCTAATAGTCATTAGGCCTACTAACGTTATGCGAATCAAATTTATGCCAAAACAAATTAGTCTTTAAGATGATTATGCCAACATAAAATGTATGCCTAAAAAAATTATGCCGAAGTATTATTATGCCAAAACAAATTGTGCCAAAATCGTTATGCCGAAGTATATTAGGACAAAGAACATTATGCGAAAAGAAGGGATCCCTACTAAATTAAATGACTTACTAACATATAAAAACAAAAAGACACTTAGGTTTATGTGAAAAATATAGGTTCTCAATTTTTTTGTATCAAACTCAAAGCATTTATTCCAATTAAACCATTTACAGGCACTTTTGAACTGTCAAGGAGTCGGTCAGTCAGTAATATAAAGCTAGTTGCCCATTGAAAAGCGTAGTAGGTATTCATGGATGAGATGTTCTTTAAGAACAAAATATTCATAATACTCAAACTCTTCATGAAATGCATTCAATATTCAGTACTTAAATCAACTAACTTTATTACATTAGCTGAAATACGAAGAAAATAATAAGAAAAAAAAAAACATTCGTTTCCACCGACGTCCATTCTATCGATTTACGAAGCAACCGTGCAACTTCCATCAAATATAAAGAAAACACGCCTGAAAAGTCCACGGGAAACGTATTTCGTAGATAATTTAATTTTCTTCCCGATGTTAAGGCGTTGCTACATTGAGGGTATTAGCGAATTCGGACAAAATTGGGAACTTTCTTCCCTCGAATAAGTTATTTTATATTGTTCTCCAACGTTGAAAAAAGGTTTTTATTTATTTATCGCATCAGCGAAGACTGAAATGGATTTACTACACATTTGGAAGATATTGTGTTGTTGCGATGAGTGAATTGAGTTTTTATACTCTTGACCTTATAAGTTTCGTGGGGAGTAGGTATTGAGTGTGTACTAGTCTTTACTGAGTCGGTCTCTAGTTTTTGCAATAGCTTCTACCTCGACAGAAAGAAACAAGAAAACTTACTTACGGTGGCTTTCTAGTAAAAACTTAATAAAAAATATTGTGCTTTTTCTTTTCCTCGAGTTAATTTTCTTCTTTACATTATTAATAGGAAATACATTATTTTCAGAAACGGCAGTGTTACTTACAGTAACAGTGACGGCGAACACGACAAAACCACTAAAATGGTTCTGAAAAACTTTTGATACTGTAATAGCAGAGAAAATTGCATTCTTTTTTTACAGTTTTCACAAAAAAGCCACGTAGGTTCAGCAATTTCAATAAAAAACCAAAACGGCTTCAGCGAAATCCTAAACCAAGAGATAACATTTTACGCTACACCTTTTTTTATAAAACACAAATATGACCAAAGTAATATCGATAAATGAAAACGGGGCTGCGAAAGCAATGTCCAATATTTTTTCCCGAGATAAGATACAGGCAATAATAGCATTTTGTTTATGTTGACGGCGGCCTAAGCCCGGCGGGATCGCGGGATCGACAAAGCCCCACTGGCTTACAAGAACTATCAGATATCCCACCAATATATGTTGGCCTGCCCTGCCCCCCGCACCCGATATACGTACAGACAAAAAACGGGAATAATTTTTTAATACAACAGCCCTTTTGACATCAAATCCTACATTAAATATGGATTTCCTATATGGTGTACATAATAAAGAGTATTCTATTCTATTCTATTAAATCTATGAGAAACCCCATGTGAAATCAAGATATTATTCGAAAGACTTGGCCAATTCATCCTTCCAGCAAAATTTTAATTGGTCTCCCATTTCTAAAATATGTAAAACTTGAATGGAGGTGTAATTTCATATAGGGCGTTGTTTTAGTTACAAGGGTCCTGCAAATATTTTACTGTTTATTTTGCAAAATGAGATCGTGTAAGCTGATATTACTTTGGCTTGAATTTAGTGCTGAATTGGAGAGAGTCAAATTATAGTTGAGACGGTTACCTAACATTTCACCATTGTGTCTTTTACTCTTACTACTGGAGCTAATAAATATGTCCTTGTCTGATTATCTTACTAATCACACTAATCCTATCCTACTATACATATATAATATATGTCGGATCAGGAGTAGGTTACAGGCGTCTAGTTGTCATCAGGCATATTTGATTAATTACTGTGGGCGTACTGTGGGTAGTGTTGGTTATTGCGCAATAGAAAAACCGTTTGTAGTTCAAATCAAATTATAATATCACGAACAAATTAATCACACTAGCAAATCACACACTGTAGGTACACGACACAACTAGATACACAGTAAAATAATTATGTACAGTAACAAAGTAATTGCGAACAAATCGTAGGATCGATTACTGTTCGTATAGTGACAGAGCCACCCAAGTAAACCGACAGGTTTGTCGGGAGCTAGTGCTCTGTCAGGAGTCGAGTCCGAACACCGACTGACTCTCACTGACTGTCTGTCACTGACTGTCCAGCACAAACGAGTGCGCTCAGTTATAAAGGTTTGTCCCCACCACGCACTCGCCCTACAACAACTCTGTCCAATGGCGTACGGAAATACGTCATCATGTTTACTTGATACAAAATATTAAAATGTGCTAAATCAAATATATTCACAATAAGAATAATTGTCTTAAATAAACAATTGTGGTTTCACAAAGTAAATCGTTTTAAAATCAAAGTTTCATGTCATCAATTGGTTTGAACAAAACCATCGGTTACAATTATCAAAATAAGTTGCTAAAATCAATTAGCGTGTACACTGAGTACTCAATAAATTATGTTCCAATTTATTACACAATAATGGATAGTAAAATCTCTTAAATTAATAATAAGAAAACAAATCATAACAAATTCTGTTGACTACCCACAAATGTAGTCGACAACCGTCTCCGACATATATATATTATCACACTATCACATCACATCACACTTATCACACTTATATCATAAAGGCGAAAGTTTGTGAGTGTGTGTGTTTGTGTGTGTGTTTATGTTTGTTACTTCTTCACGCTCAAATGGCTAGACCAATTTTGATAAAATTTTGTATGGAGGTAGCTGACATCCTGGATTAACATATAGGCTACTGTTTATCCCGATATTCTTACGGGATCGACATTTACGCGGGTGAAACCGCGGGGCGCAGCTCGTATATTTATATATTATAATATTATAGACGCGAAAGTTTGTGAGGATGGATGGATGGATGGATGTTTGTTGCAAAAACTACTGAATGGATTTGGATGAAAGGCACACACATAGTTTATAACCAAGATTAACACATAGGATACGTTCTATCCCGATATTCACACGGGATCAAAACTTATGCCGGTGAAACGGCGGGGCGCTACTAGTATGTAATAAAAATGTAAGTTTGTTTTTTTATTTGAACGCGGTAATCTCTGGAACTAACAGCGAAGTCGTGGGCAGAAGGTAGTTAATATTATTTAGTCACTTGTTCATTGCCAGACTCTGTCTACGTATCGAGAGGACTCGTTCTCCAAACATTTGCAGATTAATTTCAAATGGGATTTTAGGTTTTATTACCTTGGGCACGTGTATAAAATGTCAGTAAATAATAATGTAATACACGTAGTTTTCATTTCATTATACTGTTTAGTCTTGAGAGCACTTCAAAGTGCTTCTATTTCTCAGTATATTTTGTTACTTATTTTACGTAAATATTATGCTTATACCAACCTAAGTGCACTAACTCAACTAGGTTACTTAAATAAGCTTATATAAAACGTATCTTATTATCGTCTTAATTTATTTTTCCATCATTCGTCATATTTTGCCTAGCCTTTTCCCAACTATATTGGGGTCGGCTTTGTCTAACCTGATGCAGCAGAATACCAGTATTTTACATGGAGCGACTGCCTATCTGACCTCCACAACAAAGTCACTGTGTAATACGATACCCCTTTGTAATACTGGTGGTCAGACATTCGGGCTTCTGACGAACCGTAACGACTGTAAAAGATCCACGAATGACAACCGGGACCAACAGCTTAACGTTGTTTCCCAGACACGGAGAGACTCAGTATGTAATGGATGGTCACCCATCCATGGATAGATCCCAGCAAGCGCTGCCTAACCCTGAGAATCAACCCATGCAACTGTTAGTACTTAGCCACGAGCCCACGAACAAGACAGCATAGCAGCACAGACCACAGCAGCCAGCAGACCCCTCCGTGCCTCGGAAAGCACGTTAAGCTGTTGGTCCTTTTTTTTTTAATTTTTTTTTTCATTCATGGGAAATCAAGCTGTTGGTCCTGGCTGTCATTCGTGGATCTTTGACAGTTGTTACGGGTCGTCAGAAGCCCGAGAGTGTGACAACCAGCCTTACCAAGGGGTATCGTACCTATTACCCAATAATTAGGTTGTGGTGGTCAGATAGGCAGTCGCTCCATGTAAAATACTGGTATTCAGCTGCATCCGGTTAGACTGGAAGCTGAACCCAACATTATTGGGAAAAGGAAAGGCAGATGATGAGACCAAGACAGCAACATTTATATACGGCGCGTTCTACGATAGCTGACCTTTACCTGAATTTATACCTCGAAAAAATAATTTAGTCCGAAAATACTTTTGGGTCCTTAAAAATAGCCTTTAACATTCTAGCCTTTATCCTTCCATCCCAAAACCCTTGTAGACACGTAATATTCAATTTCTATATTATAGCTTTTCTACCGAAAACATTTATGTCTAGTAATAGAAATTCGACCCCTAAAGGATAACAAGGGGTAAAATATGTTTTTAGGAGGAGACATGGGGTCCGCTTGTATATTACATTAGTTTATAAACCACAAAATGAGGGAACGTAAGGTTCAATTTGCCAAATCGCGTCCCAGATAATGTAATATTCTAATGCCAGTGTTAGGAAAGTAAACACAAAAATAATGATGCGTACTTAATCGGCTTTGAGGTAATTTATTTGCGAAATCTTGTCTTGCATAGAAATTTTTATAAGCTCATGGACGTTTTTTTTTTTTTTTTGCCGCTCTTGACCTCGATCACGCCTGATGGAAAGCGATGGATGAAGTCTATGATGGAACGAGCGTGCCCAGAAGATGCCTAAGGCACTGGAACTCTCACGTATCGACGAAACACAGCAGGCTGCTTGACGCCAGACTCCAGTCAAATAAGGTGTTGGGTGTGACTGTCCAGGATGCGCCGAGCGCTCGGTTCAGTTGAGTAACTGGCGGAACAAACTGCGCTTCGCGAGGAGGCTTTTTCATGCATCCCAAAAAACTTTCGTCTTAGCTAATATTGGTTTTCTTTTTGTTACTTGTTATAAGTTTTTAGAACAAGTTCCTTATACTCTGCACACTTGGCTAATGAGAGCTAGACCTAAAAAAGTGTAACATTTTGTTAGTACCTACATAACATAAGTGTCGTGACGGTCAAAATCGTATAGGGAACTGCTAATCAATCGATTCGAAATAGCGTTATTCAAATGGCTTATAGAAAAATCATTCGATTCTGTGAAGGAGTATTTAGACTTAAGGTTAACACTGGCATGTTACTATTAAAATTTGACAAATACTTGACATTTAAAAATAACTATGATTTATGTATCAATTTTATTAGCTTCATTTATTTATTTCATGTACCTAATCAATAATCTTGCATGCTAGTTGTAGCGAATTGTTTTAGAAACTGTTAAAAAAAACCCGACCATCTGTAATGTTCTTGCAAATAAATTTCATTTCATTTCAAAATGTTACAAATTTTTCGGTCCCACTGTCATTTGCCAAGTATGTAAAAGCGAAAGGAACTTCGTACCTACCGGGTGTCCCACGACACCTCTCAGCTATGTTTTTTTTCAAACGAAGTTGGTATAAGCAATTCTGCATATTCTGCCAAAGTAGCTTCTACCCGCGACTTCGTCCGCGTGAAATTTCATCATCCCCTATTCACCCTCTGAGGGGAGGAAATTCAAAAAACCCTTTCTTAGTGGATACCTACTCTTCACAAAGAACACACCCTCCAAATTCCATATATCTAGGACCAGCAGTTTAGGCTGTGCGTTGATATATCCGTCAGTCAGGAATTTGAATTTCATAGATCTTCTTTTTATATATTTTTTTATATGCGTACTCAACATGTTCCAAGAATAATCCAAAAGATCGAGTACTTTGCGTTTTATTTCTTATTGTATTATTTATATCTCATCGTATACTGCACCGGTTGACGTCATCTCGACAACGCCGGCTGCCGTTGTAAACCAGCTCTGAAACTCTGTCTCGCATAAGGTCGTATAGTAGCATTATTTTATTTCATTAATTTATTTATTTTATAATGCTAAGCGGTGGCCGTTTTGCGTGACAACTTGTTCTTTTTTGTGTTCGTGTTCTTTCTCTGCATCATGTTTACAGCAAATAATTAATAATTTTTGGGATGCATAAAGAAGCCTCCTCGTGTAGGACAGTTTGTTCCGCCAGTTACTCAACCGAACCGAGCGCTCGGCGCATCCTGGACAGTCACACCCAACACCTTATTTGACTAGCCAATTCTTCCTTTACGGTGGTAGGGCTAACGTCCGCCTGGTTTGCGACCGTCCCACTGGAGCAGCCTGCTGTGTTTCGTTGATGCGTGGGAGTCATCCATCGCTTTCCATCAGGCGTGATCGAAGTCAAGAGAAAATATTTTTTTAAAGAAAATACTTTTTTTACAGCTGAAGGCGCCTTCAGCAATAAAAATAAAAAAGTATTTTCTTCTTTCTTTTCCTTTCACTTTTTTTCAGAACAAAGCAAAAGAAGGAGACGTATCTAACTTTGTTGCAAAGTCAAAGTTGCGTTCCGTCCCACATCAGGAGTCAGGACTGAACAAACATTTGTATGTACTGCCCACACATATTTGTTTCAAGTCCAATTGTGTGTACTTTTGATCTGTAGGAAAAACACCCACGCCACAGAGTACTTAAGTTTGGGTTGCAACTGTGAGGGACATTATGAATTTATAATGAAGTCTGTGGTAGAGACAGGGTCTAGACCGAATGTGCTCATTATAGAATCACAAAAGCATACAGTGTGGCAGGGGCATCGACGCGCAAACTATAACCACGAATTCAGCACAATATAATTCTATATCCCTACGTAGCGTAGAAATATTTCGTCAGTTATTAAAAAAAAAATGCTGTTTCATACAAAAAAAAATATCGATCAAAATGTATGGAGCAGATAATTTTAAATTTTAAGGTGTTCAGAATCGTATAGGTACCTATAGAATCCATGGTAACAGGCTGCTCGTCGGTGTTTCTGCCACCCCGTGTAAACTTGTTAAAAGTCTAATGCCCGGTTTCTGAAGAATTCTTAAACGGCGTTTAAACTTTCAATAGCTGTTGATTCGGCATAATTATCTACTTAAGCGAATTCCTTCCTTATGCTCTGTTTTTGAGATTCTTAGATAAACCCTCGATAATAATTCACTCGACTTTTAAGCTAAATTCTTCCTTAATGACGTGTTCAGAAACACGATATCGAGGCAATAATCACTATCGAATGGATAAACTCCGTTTAAAAACCTCAGAAACCGGGCATAAGACATGAAATTATTTTAAAAGTAGATGCGATTTTTGTTGACGCTGTATGATTGTGATTCTTTAAACCTGACAAGTATCACTATTATTTCCAAGTTTATTTCTGTGTCAAAAGTTGTCAATAACTGATATTAGTATTGCTATTTTTAAACTGACCCTAAACACAATAATTCATCATAATCACACCATAGCCTCAAAATATTTACATCTCATTAGAGGAATTCCAAGCTAACTTTAATATTCCAATTTCCCCCAGCTGAACAACATTTTTCCATTCGCAAGTTATCATGTAATGGCATCTGAAATTCGGTCACCGACCTAACTAATTCGGTGACGCAAATTGACGTCATTTCCGCAAAGGGCCGAAGGGGTGGTGGGAGGTTGTTTTTTGAGACGGCAACACAGCGACGTGTAGCTACATTGGCAATTTCCTGGTCGTCTTAATGTCGGTCACTTACCTTCGGGGCTTTGGCACAATATCCATTTAGTCTGACCTGTTACCTATAGATATGACTGATGATGGGAACAAATATTAATCCGGACTGTAATTACTATTAGGTACTGTATTATTTCTTTATACTGTAAAATCGATAGTCTCTTCTTATATAAATAAAAACAAAAGGCCTGACTGACTGACTGACTGACTGACTCATCAACGCCTAGCCCAAACCCTTGGACCTAGAAAGCTGAAATCTTACACAATGGTTCCCTTTATATTGTAGACAAGGAATAAGAAAGGATTTTTCGAAATTCAACCCCTAAGGGAGTTAAATAGGGGATGAAAGTTTGTATGAAAGTCCGTCAGTTTTAAAGTTAGGATCTTCAAATTTTGTATTTAGGCTGACGATTGAAAATTAATTTTTATGTGTCTCAGCGTTTTTGATAATTCCACCCCCAAATGGTTAAAAAGAGGGATGAAGTTGTGTATGAAAGTCCCTCAGTTTAAAAGTTAGGATCTTCAAATTTCGTGTTTAGGCTGACGATTGAAAATTAATTTATACGTGTCTCAGCGTTTTTGATAATTTCACCCCCAAAGGACCTGACTGAGATATCAACGCACAGCGTAAACCGCTGGTTCTAGGGACATGAATTTTGGAGGGTGTGTTCTTTGTGAAGAGTAGGTATCCAGTAAGAAGGGGTTTATGGAAATTCAACCTTTAAGGGGGTGGAAAGGGGGGATTTTGTTTGCATGAAAAATCTTATTCCTTGAGTCAATAACCTTGAAACTTGACAGGAATACTTATCTAAGTAAAGTATACAGTTTGGCATTTTTCGTTTTTCTAAACTACCCTCTAAAGAGGTATTGGGGGGTGTCAAAATTTGTATGGAAGAATTTTAACGCGCTGTCCAATTACCTCGAAACTCGGTATTATATACTTAAGACCAAAAATAAAGAATAATGTGTATCAGGGTTTTCCGAAAATCAACCCCTAACGGGGTGAAATGGGGTAGTTAATTATACAGGGGAGAATTTTAATGCGTGGCTTGATTAGCTCGAAAATTGGCATAAATAATCTTTGAGTCAAGTTATGAACACACCTTAAACAATTTTTCATAATTCCACCCATGTAGGGGTGAAAAGCGGGAATACAGTTTATATGAAAAATCTTATTCATTTGGTTAATAAACTTGAAACTTGGCACGAATATTTATGTAAGTAAACTATGAAGTTTGGCATTTTTTGTTTTCATAAACTACCCTCTAAAGGAGGATTGGGGTGGGGGTGTCAATATTTGTATGGAAGAATTTTAACGCGTGGTCCGATTACCTCGCAACTCGGTATTTATACTTAAGACCATAAATAAAGAATAAAGTGTATCAGGGTTTTTCGAAAATCTACCCTTAATGGGGTGAAAAGGGGTAGTTAATTTTACAGGGGAGGATTTTAATGCGTGGCTTGATTAGCTCGAAAATTGGCATAAATAATCTTTGAGTCAAGTTATGAACACACCTTAAACAATTTTTCATAATTCCACCCATGTAGGGGTGAAAAGCGGGAATACAGTTTATATGAAAAATCTTATTCATTTGGTTAATAAACTTGAAACTTGGCACGAATATTTATGTAAGTAAATTATGAAGTTTGGCATATTTTGTTTTCATAAACTACCCCCTAAAGGAGGATTGGGGTGGGGGTGTCAAAATTTGTATGGAAGAATTTTAACGCGTGGTCCGATTACCTCGCAACTCGGTATTTATACTTAAGACCATAAATAAAGAATAACGTGTATCAGGGTTTTTCGAAAATCTACCCTTAACGGGGTGGAAAGGGGTAGTTAATTTTACAGGGGAGGATTTTACTGCGTGGTTTGATTAACTCGAAAATTGGTATAAATAATCTTTAAGTCAAGTAATGAACACATCCCAAACGATTTTACGGAATTTTCCACCCCTGTGGGGTTAAAAAGCGGGGATACAGTTTATATGAAAAATCTTATTTATTTGGTTAATAAACATGAAACTTGGCAATATTTGGGTCAGTAAATAATAAAGAATGTCACTATTAGTTAAAAAAAACCCCTTACAGAGGATTTAGGGGGTGACAAAGTTGATAGGTTAGAAAAATACAATGTAACCTGCTGTCGGATTAACACGAAATCCGGTACTACTAAAACAAAAAGTAAAACAGGTATGTGTTTTAGGGTTTTTCAAAAATCGACTCCAACCAAGGTGGAAAAGGGTAAGTCATAAAGTTTAAGGGGTGGATATATTACTGCTTGCTTCCATTAACTCGAAAATGAGTATGGGTCTTTGAGTCAAGTTATGAACACATCACGAACGATTTTTCAAAATTTCACCCCTGTGGCACCCCCACAGCGCCCCAAACGCGGGATACAGTTTATTTGAAAAATCTGATTCCTTTGATCTATAAACTTAAAAATTGGCCCGAATACTTATTTATCTTAATAAATGATAAAGACCATACCTACATACATTTTCGAAATTTTTAGAGAAAAGTAGATACGAATTTCACGCGGACGAAGTCGCGGGCAGAAGCTAGTTTATAAATATTACAAGTGAAGAAGAACTAGTAGAGGATCGAAGAGGGGGGCGTGGAGGGGGGTTCAGGGGATTAGACCGGAATAAAGGCGGAAACAGACATACAACACGCCACGTTACGCGGCATTATAACTCGCCACGTTACGCGACATCATTCGCCACATTTTCGTCTCGTTGAGCTATTTTCGTTATTTGGCCAATAAGTAAGCGTGGAATGGCGTCGGTTGTTACAAGTGTGCAGCGGCCTTAACTCGTAAAATGGGTTGATCTCATTGACACATGACATTACTACCTATTCTTATTCAAATCTTTTTATAGGACTGCATGCAATGAGCGGGGTTCGAACTCACGGCTGCTGACGTTAAGGATAAAGGCTCCCGCAGACAGAGTAAAACAAATTCCATGAAGTTTTGAAAGAAATTGTTCTACTAGAGATTTATTTCGCGTCGGGGCTGTCTGCCTTAATGCAATATGTTGTGACATAAGTAGATTAATTCTTGGCGAATGCTAATTATTCTTACTTATGATGATCCTTCGGTACCTCCATAATTCACATAAGCTCATTGTTGTTTTTACAAACCGTTTGAATATTTTGATCGATGTGATGTAGCTTACCACTTCATTTTAAGACAATGACGTGAAACAACATTGGCAATTTCCTTGTGGTCCTGATATCCACCGCGGAACAACATCCGCTCAGTAAAGACCTTTTAAAGACGTGACGGACGACGGACGCATTGTGTTCAAAATTGCTGAAGATGATGGCACAGGTACCTATGTCAAGATATTATAAATCTCTACGAGGAAATAAGGTTTATTGGTTTAATAACGTCTGCCCGTGTAAAATGTCTTGTTTCTACCCCGTCGCATCGCATCGCCAACCCGCGCTCTTGGCATGTTTTCTGTTTTTTTTTTGTTTTTGTTTTTTGCAAAAACAATTTTTCTAATCTGACCAGAGATTAGCATGTTCAAACAAACAAACTATTCAGCGTAATTATTAGTATAGATTAAAAATAACAAACGTAACTAAATAATTATAAACACACAACACGAGTTGCTAAGGAGTTTGTTGTATTACTTCATCCTCCCAGCTTATTCATATTCATTTATTTGCGTTCCACAAGTGAAAAGATGTTAGCAAAAGGCTACAGGCGGATACAGACATTGCGAGGCATGCGCAGCGCACGGCGGTGATTCGCAATGTGTGGACGTTCGTATTCGTGGTGAGGCATGTAGAAGCACATGCCTCACCACGAATAAACACGAATATGAACTTAATATTATCAAATTATTGTTTGATACATAGCTATAACATAAAGTTAAAAAAAAAACTTAAACACTTAGGTAAGAGTGGGAGTTTCGGGTGCTGCCTTTCGTAACTTTTGACTTTCAAAAAGTGCTAGTTCTCAGTCTAAATTAAATAAATAAAAATTGAATGGAAGAGTTATTACGGAACAAAATTCTTTCCCAAAACCCAACACAGTGCTCCAATGCCTTTTTCGTACAAAAATAATTTGGCTTAAAAAACAAAAAAAAAAAGCGTAATTCTCGTTAAGTCCTGCGGAGGCTTTGTCGGCGAGACGGATGGGGCCCGTGCGACGCTGCGGTTATTATCTACTAGCTCTGACCCCGGCTATTTTTCAGACAAAATGGAGACTTTTTTGTTTAAACAAGATTACTTTTTTGTTGAAGAATAGTGATGAGTGCAGCGTTATTTGAAAATTCGAGTGGTCGAGTTAAGATATTACAAAGTAGTTCGTTAAATATGGCGATATGAAAATTGAGCGCAGGACCAGAAATCGATTACTTATTGGTACAATTTTCTATGAAAACACGGCTTTCGTAGAATCAACTGTTTAAGGTATGAGGAACAGAGTGTAAAGTTCACTCATACTCTGTAGAAAAGGGAGGATCCTCCGACCAGACGGGTGTAGTGTCTGGCGGGCAACTGCCCTATGATTCACGTCGGGGCGTCGTATATACGCTAGTTGCGCGGTAAACCAATGCTTGTGAGATGCAGGATTTTGTGTGACGTCTGTATGACGCGTAGTTCCATGTGGCGTTTGTAGATGCCGCTACATCACTCCCCTCCGGAGACCGGAGATCGATAGTAGGCTGAGTTCTTATCTTGCGATGCTTGCCAGGCTAGCTGAGGTTCCAGTGCGTCGGAACCAGTTGCCGCATAGTTCACAAAGAGTCGCAACTGTCTGCGAAGATGCCCCCAGTGAGTCGGTAAGATATACTAACTTTGTAACCCAATTACTAAGTTTCACGACAAATACTCGGAAAATCAAAAGATTAGGAACGATAGCCAATACTAAAAAGGTGACCTCTGTGTAACTAAATCACTGAATAACTAAAAGGTGGCATAACAGGAAATAATTACAAATAATCAAAAAGCTTGTTCAAAAGTGTCGGGAGCAGCGTAGTTTAATAATTAAATTAACTTTTCACATAAACTGAGCCGGGGTTGCTATCAGTAAAATATTTGACAAGCACCGGTTCCGATAAGTGGTTCAACTTTGTTCCGCTATCCGAGCCAAACTATTAAAACTTGGCAAGTGGTACGTACACACAAAATATGTGTGATAACCAAATATTGGCTAACGATAAATTTTGTGTATGTATAGTCAACAAAAGAGATAAGTATGCAGGGTCGTCGGATATAGTTGAAGTTTAGTAAGAAACCGATGGATGTTGTCGACTGAAATTTAAATTGATAAAAGAGCTGTTCGTTTTCTTTTAATAAATTTAAAGTTTATTCGAGAACATCTATCGGTTTCTTACTAAACTTCAACTATATCCGACGATCCTACAAACTTATCTCTTTTGTCGACTGTACCTACAATAGAGGAAATAGAGATAGAACAGTATTTATACAGATAGTACAAAATGTTGTACGATATTTGAAATCGACAGTATACAGTGTCAATTTGAATTAATTAGCGAAACTCTGCAGACGTGACGTGAATAAAAAACAAATTAATTTGATGAGTTTTTTTTCGGGGTCTTCACCCGCTGTTAGTAAAGTCACTTGAAATATCAGTTTAAAATATTAGTTTCTTTGTGTAAACTTTAAAGGCGTGTTGGGTATCGATACCTAAACACGATAAAATAAAAATAAAAAACACATTTTCTCAAGCTTTAAACTTTTAACAACACCACCAGCGGTCGTTGACCCCAATAAAAATCTTTTTTTAACCGACTTCAAAAAGGAGGTTCTGTATTTGACCCGTATGTATGTATGTAATTTATTTTGACCCTATTGATTTCAGATGTCGAAGAACATTTTGTACTTTCCGTTTTTGTCCTTCCTTGTTTAATTAACACGTTTATTCATATCCATTACTTAAAATAAATGCGAATTACATGCGAACATCGCATCACACTGACGTCATGCAAAATCTTATCGTATCGCGCAAGCAGAATTTACCACGCAACTAGCACATATACAACTTCGTGCAGTTGCCCGCCAGACACAACACCCGGCCCCCTTTTTCTATGGAGGATAAGTGAACTTCACGCCCTGTTCCTCATACCTCTAAAAGAGGATAATTAAAAAATAAACTAGTTACATTAAATCTAAAACATTTATCTTTCTTTATAATGTATAAACAAAGCAGTAACATTTTACCCGCTCTTCAGTAACGACACACTTAAACATAAACACGAACTTTAATAACTCACACTTAATAAAGCAGTTTTAGTTCGTTACAGTCTTTAGACAAAAATAACAGTCCGCTGCGCTCCATTTCACATAACCTACATATAGGAGTAAACTGAAAACATCGTATGTTACTCTATCGAATAAACAATAATAGGTTTATGGGTCAGAGGTGAACTGAATTTGATTATCAGTCTATCAGCCCGGACGTGTACATAGTTTGAATTTGGTCTTATGGTACGAAGTGGTTTTAGATAATAATTATTAGCTACGTAGCTCATTCCCCGTATAGCGTCACGTTTCCGAGTCGTCAGTTTGTTTTCTGTTTGCATTGATGTCAGTTATTGATTTATACAGGGTGTTACAGAAAGGGTAAATCAATACAAACGGGTTTAAGAGTGTATCTGGTCTAGAATCTCTATACAAAATTTCAGCTCAAAAGCAGTAACTTTGAAAATGCTTAATATTATTTTATTTCGATAGTTTATTAAATTGAAATCATAACAAACGTGTCACCGCACTACGAGGGTCATTATCCATTATCTGTAGTGTGTCTGTGCGCCTAGTACACGCACATCACGCCGCCGCGCGCCAGTGGAGCGCCGTGCTGTCGAAATAATAAAATATTAAGCATTTTCAAAGTTAATGCTTTTGAGCTGAAATTTTTTACAGAGATTCTAGACCAGATACATTCTTCAACCCGTTTGTATTGATATACCCTTTCTGTAACACCCTGTATAGGTTTCCTTCTACACTATCGTATCAAATTCGCGAGTAGAGTAAAGCAGGCTTTATGCTGAATGTCACTTGCTCGACATAAAACGACGATTCAAGTTTTAACCTGCTGTAATCTAAACTACAATTATAAAGCTGAAGAGTTTGTTTTTTTGTTTGAACGCACTAATCTCTTGAACTACCAGTTCGATTTGAAATTCTTTTTGCGTTTAATAGCCCAATCCTCGAGGAAAGTTTAGGACTATTTAACATCACGCTACGATCCTCAGGAGCCGAGCAAAAAGAAAAAAGTGAGAAAGAACGCTAAATGAAAAACGAGGTTCAGACGCCAGCACATCATGCTACTACAATATGTCAAATTTCTTTGATAGATTTTCAACTTTATCGCTAAAGTATAAGGTTCAAAGTTGATTGGGAAAATTTGACAGTTTCGGATAGCTTGATGTGCTGGCGTCTTTACCTAACGCCCCACAGCGGTAGGATATCATTTATAATAAGTTAAGTTATATATTTTATAATAAGTGAAGTCCCTGATACTTGTGCTAGGTGGTTATACCTGTGTTACAAGAGCCAGTGCCCTCTCTCGGGAGGAAATACTATTAGATAATTATGCAATAAGATTAACAAGTAAAAAAAATAAAATACAAAGACAAAAGTAATCTAAATTTAAAGTAATACAAAATAATAATAATAAAATTGTTAGAAAAGCCTGTAATGCTGATCGTGTGTATGCGTGTAGTGTGTGAGTACAATATTAGTAGGATAGATTACAATACGTCCTTAGGGTCAGTCCTTTGATCTTGAACTTAAGGTTAAAAAATGGGGATTATAATAATATTACAATAATGCTAGGGGCACATTACGACGTCTAGACATGTACTGGTAACATTACCTTTATGTACAATTTTGTTTAGTCCAAACAAGAATATAGTATAACAATTGTTATATTTGTCCAAAATAAGACCTTGATAATATTATTTCTCGGAATCTGTTAAAATATTTAGAGGCTGTAATTCGTAAAAGAACAGCGGGGTTATTGGGTAACATAATAAAAGTAGCAATGGCTTTCATTTTGATAGTTCAAGAACATTCATTGCGTTTTTTATATTGGTGAGCAGACAATTTTTTCAAACATTTGAAGCAATGTATTACCATTAGCCTTCAAAATGATTCAGATTGTGATTGAAAGTTAGGGTGCAGATTATTGAGAAAATAAGGCCCGTTGCAATTCAGTCAGTATTGCATAAAATTCAAAATGTGCCAATTGCCCTAATACATATTTTTGGAAGTATCCGGTCACCAATAAATTAACTTCGTGCGAGTCGCCTATAGAAAAAATATCATTTGCCTAGCCTTTTCCCAGCTATGTTGGGGTCGGCTTCCAGTCTAACCGGATGCAGCTGAATACGGTGTGACTGCCTATCTGACCTCCACACCCCACTCCTCCTCTGGATAATACGATACCCCTTGGTAAGACTGGTTGTCAGATTTTCGGGCTTCTGACGACCCGTAACGACTGTCAAAGATCCACGAATGACAGCCGGGACCAACTGCGTAACGTGCTTTCCGAGGCACGGAGGGGTCTTGGTATGTGAAGATGGTCACACATCCACGGACCAAATATACCTATAGAAAAAAACACTTAATATAATTTAAAAGTGACGATTCGCACGTTTCGAGCGAGAAACATGAAACTTTTATTTTCTCTTGACTATACTTACCTGTCAAAAAGAGTTACCTAGCATAAAGTGGATAAGACAATGTTTAATACGGAAGACGAACTAGCAGGGGATCGAGGAGAGGGGGTGGAGGGGGAGAGGGCTCAGGGGATCAGACGGGAATAAATTTCATTTCATTTATTCATAAACAATTTACATTGTGTTGAATATATTATACACATGCAATTTAAATACAAATACAAATCGTCGTGATAATCGACAAACAAGCCGACCCGCCGTGTCGCGTCGCATCGCCCGCCCGCGCTTACGCGGTGTCCTACGTGAGCGACGAATACGACGCGACGAACGTGATCAACTCAACGGCATACCTTGCTTGCGGCCTATATGACAGTGTGCGGCGAGACGCGACGTAACGCGTACTTGTTTTGAGAGCGACTAGACGCGACACCACGAACTACATATGAACTTTCCGTCTGTTCCCGTTGTCCCCATTCGGAACTCAATAAAAATAATCCCGTTGTCCCTATTGACGGTTTCCTGTTAAAATTGTACTGTACTTCTCCATGATTCGAGAAGTAATGACCAAAATCACGTAGGACATTTGTCGCGTGTAGCATCGCGTCGCATTACGTCGCGTCGTGTTGCGTCGCGTCGCGTCGTATTCGTCGCTCACGCAGGACACCGCGTTATACTTTGTTTTCGCTCAGCGTTCTTTCTGATGTTGTTTTATTTTGCTGGGCTCTTAAGGGTCGTAGCGTGGTGTGATGTTATATATAGCCTATAACCTTCCTCAAGAAATGGGCTATAAAATTAAGAATGGTAGTTCTAGAGATTAGCGAGTTAAAACTAAGAAATAAACTCTTCAGGTTTATTATACAAGTTTAGTATTATAGATCATAATGAAACCAAACCCTTGTTACGTCCTTGTTTGAAAATTACGACAAAATGTCTGTCCGGTGCTTCCGTGGCACAAACTTTGACAAATCAAATAATGCAAATGTAACGCAGTACCCATGTCACGTAGGAGCGTGTCAACCCGTGGAAGTGTGTTTAGTCGGTCCACAAGTCCCGACAAATTTATGCAGAAATGTGCAACGGCTAAGAAAGTGAAATTCTCTACGGGCTACGTGACTTCGCCGGGTACAGTCCGCCCCACAGTATTGAGTAAACACAGAAAAAATTAAACGCCACTAGCGGCGTTTAAATTAAATGTAAACAAATCTTTTAAAACGTTTGTTCAACTTTTATGAAGTGAACAAGATAGAATATTTTGTGTATTTTGCAAATGTGGTCGTAGATTTTTTTTAAATTGCGCTTAGATTATCTTTGGAAATTTTCTGGAATAGAAATATTTTAGTTTAAAGTAAAAGCAGACGGAGTAATCGCTTAAAAGCTACTTTTACTTTATTAAAAATTTTAGGTTTCATATTTCGAGGGTTTATCTACAAACAATGTTGCAGTGTTATTACTTAGAAGTTCTTAGAAAAAACTAGACATTTGTCTTCGGTAGGTACTTATTTTAAACAATAAAAGAAAATAATTATTCTTTGCCTAGTAACAAGGTACTGTGAGATACATGAATAATAATGTATTTATTTGATATTTACATAGAGACTAGGTACTTTTAGAGTCAATATGGTACTGAATTTCAGCCTACGTACATACTTTTATTCAACTTCAGTTTTCCAATAACAACTTATTGTCAACGTTTTCAACTACAGTAAAATTTTACTCGAATGATTGAGCACAAGCCCCGAGGCTTTTGTTAATTTCATAAATGGTACAGAAATTATCATTGTGTGTGGAATTTGTGAATGTCTGGGAGTCCCGACATTTATATGACATGACAAGATTACGGTTTAAAAATAGTATGATTTTAAGTTTTTATTAGCTGTGATATTTTTTCTTGTCGTAATGGAGTAATATGTCGAGGAATTTATAATCAACTTTGCGTAGAAAACTATAATTTTAATTTATATATAAGTACATTTTATTTATTCAAATACTAGCTGCGCCCCGCGGTTTCACCCGCATAAGTGTCGATCCCGTGGGAATATCGGGATAAAAACTATCCTATGTCCTTCCCCGGGACTCAAACTATCTCTACACCAAATTTTATCTAAATCGGTTCAGCGGTTTAGGCGTGAAGAAAAGACAGACAGACAGACAGAGTTACTTTCGCATTTATAACATTAGTTTGGATTGTAAGTAGATGATTCTGCAAAATGATTTTCATACTAAGTACCTAAGTTCCTAATACCTCTACAAATTGAACGCCAACCTAACCTATTGACACATTGCCACTCAAACGCCAACAAAGTAACTACAAACAGCTACCAACAATACGTTACATTTTACTACCTCCGACTGTACCGCACATTTGTCTCTTCGTGACGAGCTCGTAATTCTCTCACTGACGTTACGTAACGAGAGCCGTCTTCCGTCCAAGGACCCGTAAAATTAATTAAATGAAATGCAAAGGATTATTCTGCATAAGTTGCAGCGACGCGATAATCCTTACGCTACGTTCAAATGTATTACTCTTACGTACTAAGTTGCTTTGACAGGTGTCTTCTTGGAGTTTTGTTTTGGGACCGTTTCTGTTATTATGTTTTGATAATATTGGCATTGTCGCGAAGCTACCAGTAACATATAAACGGCTAAAGGCGCTTTATCAACAAGAAAGCTACATCATTATCATTATCATTTCAGCCGAAAGACGGTCCACTAATGGGTGTATTCGACCGATTCTGTGCTTTTCGCATCCAGCGCATTCCTGCTGTCCTCACAAGGTCATTGGGTCCACCTTGGCTTCATGATGAGTTTTCCAACGCTACGTCTTCCAAAGAGAGCTACGGGTACCTTTATAGGTTTAAGTCAAAGGTCAAGCACCGCGCGTCGCCTACATAACATACATAATCAGCCTAAAATGTTTCCACTGCCGGGACACAGGCCTCCTCTCTGTGAGAGGGAGTGGGCCATAATCCACGGCCCAGTGCGGGTTGGTAGATGTCACATGTCTTCGAATTTTTGGAACCGGAACCGAACTAGTTAGATTAGGTTAATTATTTAAAAAAAAACAATGTTAGGTTAGGTTAGGTTAAAACTGTGACCCCTACGCACGAGCCAGAAACGACTAGATTATATAGAAAATGAGTTGTTTGTGAAATAAATAGTATACGAAACGTTGGTTGTAAACTAATTTGTCAATGGAGTTTTGGTGAAACATTAGTGAACCCCTCATTTTATTATAAACAATTTTGTTGTTGAAAGTACCCACATTCAGATTTTTTTAAGCATTCGGGATCCAACGGAAATACTTTTCGGGATTCAACGACAATAAAACGTAATTATCTTGCATTTTTTAAATTCGGGATCCAACGGAAATACATAATAATGTTTTGCGGGATCCAACGCCAAAAATATTAAAATGGGATTCAAAAACGGGATCCAACGGCAATAAATCTGGTAATACGAAGGCAAAACGACGACATTATTTCTAAGAAAAACTCCTTTCAACTTATGACAGCGGCTGCATTCTAAATGCGGTCTGCAAAGTGATTTTATTCTTTTTGCGAACGCCGCCGCCGCCGCCTTGCAAGTGTGGTATTGACCTTAGAATGTTAAAATAATAGTTTTCTTTGGCCTGTTTTTACTAAATTCATTAGTATTAATTTTTTTATTTAATCATTTTATATATAATATACACATATAATCAAACAAGATACATACAGCATGCCGCTTTAATGGCGACACAAAAACACACGTATACGGTTTCTCGTTTTCGTTTTATAAACTTATTTTAATTTTATTAAACGTTATTTTTTATTTATTTAAGTACATATTTACAATTTTCTAAAATAGCGACTTGGAGCAACATGTACTTAAAGAACTGTAGCACAGGGGTCATTTGCGTGGTCACAGATCATAACATCAATGAAATTAAAACGAATAACGTACAAAGAGTAGGTGAATTGAACGAAAGAGACAGAGAGCCGTACGTCGGCCAGCGGCGCAGGCGGTTGCAGTTTTTAAATTACGAATTATTTTATGTAGTTATAATTTTTAGGATTACTGGCCACCTGCCCTACTCGTGTGTTAAATTAATGTCGCCATTGGCGCCACGTTGTATAGACAAAGAAGAAAAAAAAAGGAAAACACATATAAAGGTGATGCTTATGCTTAAAGAGATCTCTTCCAGCATATCTATACAAATTACTTAGTAATCTTGTTTTCACTGAAAGTAATTGTCACAAATCTTGTCGATTCAAGGTTGTTTCTGACAATATCCATTCAAATATAAGAAAAAACATTTAAAACACAATTCAAAAACAGTTATACAAACACAATTTGCAAACTCCCTTCATTAAGAATTAATTAACAAAACGAATATATTATAAAAGCCATTATAACAAAACACATCAAATCAGAACCCTCTCATTGAATTTGTACTCCCAGCAATATCGTAACCAATTTATTTGGGACACATGAACACAACCGTAATTTGTATTAAAACTTTTGCAAAGGACAAATGAAGGTAATTTATGGCGAACAGTTCCGAACTGTCCCGAACAGTTCCGAGTAGTTCCGAACACTGTGATGAAATGAAATATAAATGGAGAAAATTTTAAAGTTGTGTTTGTGCGTCGCTCTGTCCCTTCAGCGGATCAAGTTGAAAGGGTTTAAGTGTTCCGGTCGAAAGCATTTTAGCTTTTGGATTATGTTAGCCCCTGTATAATTTTGATGGTGAAATTCATTGTATGAGATCATCATGCGTCTAGTTTAAATGTTGTTGGAGTGCTTATTTGTTGAAGAACTTTTACAAATGGTGTACAATTTGTTTTAAAATTTTTCGTTCATGCATTTACGGCTTTTGCTACCGTTTTGTCAGTCCAATGGCTTTGTATAGGGGTGGACTGTGTTTGGTTTCATTTTATTGAAACTATCGCAGTCTGTGAAACTATAACAAAGGAAAATAAATTGTATACAAAGCACAAACGTTTAACCCGAAAACACGGACTCAATTATAAACAAGGACTATTTGCGACCAGTCCTTAAAAATAAGGATTAAAAGGTCATAAATCGTGGGCTATCAATTTGCATGCTAATACAGCGTGGCTGCTAGGGACAAGTGAGTGACAGACAAGGGCGAAACTTTACTACCGCCGCCGGGCCATATAAACGACCCCGTGGGTATTAAGACATTTTTCTTCTTTCGCCAATTATATTAAATTTAGAACCTTCAAAGAATCGTTTCAACCAGCACCTTATTAAAAAAAAAGTTGAGTGAATAAGTTACGGACCTCGTTTTGGGCTGTGGGCCAATTTATTTTATCTGGTCTTGTCTATGGATACTTAGGTTAAGTTTAGGTTTAAAACTTACCGAGCCAAATGGTCTTTGCTTTAATGTTGATAAGATTTTTAAATAGATTTGCTTAACTGTTTTAGAACGAGAAAGTACTGCTTTGAAAAAGTTTATTGAATTTAAATTGAAACAAAGCATCGAAGGTTTTGTAATGGCCGTTTTATTTAAAACGAATATTAGTCTTATTGAAGACAATATTTCACGAAAACTTTACCAATTTCTGTGCAAATGGTGCAATTATAATAACTTTCATAAAGACTCTCGAAGAGCCTTTAAGATCCAAATGAATCACAACGTATTACAAATGTTTTAATTAGCTAAATTGATATTATTTTACAAGCAGTGCTGGTACGGTCGTAAAGGTCCTAACTTACGAGTTTTATAAAGGTCGTGGAATCGAACCCGTAAAGGCGCTTACTTATGCAGTGTAATATAAGATATATTTCATTACCAATACTCAAAACACGGTAAAGAAAAACATCGTTAGGAAACTAATACATTACCAAAAACTACCAGAAACCAATAGATCACTAGACACCGTGAGGACTTGGAACTTGTAACGGTGGAGTTTCTAGCCCATCCTTCTCCAAACAACCTTTTGGAAGTGGCGACTAGAATCAATTAAATTTTCTTGTAAATTTTGACGTTTAAAAGTGCCTCTTTTGTACTTATTTGAAATAAATGATTTGACTTTAACTTGTCCTAGACCAAAAGTTCAAAGATATGACATGTGACAGCTACTAAACCGCACTGGGCTCGCGTGGTGGATTACGGCACACTCCCTCTCACAGAGGAGGTCCGAGGAGGTCCTACGCGAAACATTATAGGCTATTTATAAAAGTACCTACTATTATTCCAAACTGTGTTTAAAATCTAAATGCTAAATAATTCAGTGACAATTATAGTAGGTACTGGTACGTAAATAATTAGGAACACCCACCAAATAACTAATTAATAAACTCGTACATTTGCTTAGGCTAAAAACCTACCGAATGTGTTTGTTAATAATTATTTAGTTAGGTTAATTAGAACACATTATTTATTTATTTAGCAAAAATGTATTTATTTAGGTTAATAAATGAATAACAGAGTAAATAGATGGCGGTACGTGTAATGAGAAAACTCAGTGGTTGCGATATTGACATGGTAAGCTAAGGCTTTCTTCAGACGAAGGTTGTACAAAATAGTTCAGCCGATCAATTCTGTAATACTTTATTGTATGTTGTATTTCAAAGTAACTGCAGAAATATAGGGCAAATAGAGGACTTTGAAAATATAGCTAATAGCAATCAATTTAGGGTAGATGAGAAAAACTTTTGTGTTTTACTGTCCATTGAGGGTTGAACGTGGATTAACCCTTCGTATGCTTAAACGTGGATCCACGCGAAACACAATGGCTTTTTAATTGTGTCTGTAATTACGGCATTCAACCGGTTAAAGACATTCAAAAATAAAAGTCCATGTTCAACCAATGACGGGTTAAACAAACATTTAGGGGTTCAACATGGTCGGGAGTAAAGATTTTGGTGGTTGAACATGGACTTAATGAAAAATTTCACCGTCAAAACTTAGTGTTCATACACACAAGCAGCACGCGTCGCCAGCTGCCGTCGACAACATGTTTTTAAGTACAGTGCTCAAATACGCGAAAGCTGTCGTAGACGCGTGTCGACGGCTTCAGTTGCCTCTGCCGTTGACGTGTGCCGCTCGTCGTCGGTGATGTGAGCTTGAAGTTAGCAGGTGTCAATAATGTGTGTGGTGTTTGTGTGTGTGGTGTTTATGTGTGTGGTGTTTGTGTGTGTGGTGTTTGTGTGTGTGTTGTGGTGTGTGTCTGTCATGTGTGGATGTGGTGGTGATGTGTATGTGTGGGGTGTGTGCGTGTGTGTCATCAGGTGGAATGACAGCGCACTTCACCTAAAGATCCACGGTGAGGTTTTTAGAATAGATCGGCCTTATTTAGAGTGTAGAGCTAGAAGGCAATTACTACATTTAATTTATTTTCTCATTATCAAAACACAGTTCTGAAAACCAACTGTCTGAAACCATCAAACGATACTGAAAATATATCCAGATGAGCCTGTTTAGTGTTTCATGGTGTATTTTTTATTTTCATTTCAAGAATTACCTATTCCACTGCTGACGTACCTGCAGGCCCTTTTCAAAGGCCAGGTTTCCTTCTACCCTCCCTTATTGTCACTTTTTCTGCATCTGGTCTAAGCGCGAAAATAAACGAAACCTTGTATCCAATCACCAACATGAAAGACCTCTTCTGAATGAAGAACTCCAAAAGAAAAAGTAACGGATTCAACTTTTTCGGTTTTTGTATGTTTAGTTATCGTAGCATCTGAAGGCGCGACAAGAAATTTATGAAGTGATGCATAAAATAGTATCCCCTGAGGAACCGTCGTCGGCGTCGCTAAGTAATGTTTCTCTCACTGCGAGCTAAACGATTGCTCAAAAATAAACACTCTGTACGTTTCATGTTGCTCTTCTTTTGAACAGAAACCAAATGAATAATTTAAACATACATGTCATATATTTACGTGGAATAATCATCGCCGTCGTGTATTATCGTCTCGATTGTTTTCATTCATAATGTTTTAAATGTGATTAAAAAAATATTTTGTCTCGTGATGTTTGACAGGGAAATAATAACGGTTATCACTGGAAATCAGTTTAAATAATTACAGCGGTCATTAGATGTTACTCATATTGTACCTAGGCGTTTTTTGAGACATAGGAATGTTAGGTTCAGATATTCGTAATTAAAAGGGATATGTGGCGACACCCATCAGACCATCACCTACACTCAATTCTCAATTCTCAATTCTTTATTGCGTACCATAATGTATATAGTTGGTAGAGAAATAATTATATTAGTCACAGTTATGGACCCTGTCGGGCACAGCATAGGTAGTAGGAGAGAGGAGGAAGAACACTGGGTGTTTATTATGACAAATTTTAATACGTATTAGTTAAGTAAGTTATAGTGTTTTTTGAATTTACGAATTATAATTATTGTTTTATAAATTATACACATTTATTTATTTAGTAAATTTGTAAAAACGTTTTTTATTTTTAAATTAATTATTCATTATTGTTTTATTTACTTATTATTATTATTTTTATTTATTATGTAATTAATATTTAATATCCCTAAGGCAAGTTATATGCACTCTCACCGGGGTTGAGTATATGTGTGGGTGTGTCACACCCACACATACTCAACCTTAAATAAAACAACAAAAAAATAATAATAATAAGTATTTATTAGCACAATACAAGTTTGACACCTATTAAAATACTTATACTAGTCACTAGGGGACAGAGAAATTAACAAATAGTAATAGTGTACAAGAGACGGGTAAAGTACAGTCAATACAGAAATTGAGCCCAGACTCCTAAACTAGGAAGATCCTATATCTTTGTGTCTTTGCATAAATAGTGGACGAGCAAATTATGAGCGTACTAGCAGACTAGGATAGTCACAAACAAGAATAGACTATAAGGTACGAAATATATCTATATATAATATATACAGGGTGTTACGGAAAGGGTATATCAATACAAACGGGTTGAAGAGTGTATCTGGTCTAGAATCTCTGTACAAAATTTCAGCTCAAAAGCAGTAACTTTTTATTTCGATAGTTTATTAAATTGAAATCATAACAAACGTGTCACCGCACTACGAGGGTTATTATCCATTATCTGTAGTGTGTCTGTGCGCCTAGTACACGCACATCACGCCGCCGCGCGCCAGTGCAGCGCCGTGATGTCAAAATAAAAAAATATTAAGCATCTTCAAAGTTAATGCTTTTGAGTTTAAATTTTGTACAGAGATTCTAGACCAGATATACTCTTCAACCCGTTTGTATTGATATATCCTTTTCGTAACACCCTGTATTAAGCCACTTTTAAGTAAAGGCGCCTGTCTGGGTTCGAACCTGGGAACAATAAAGAATATTATTATTTGTATTATTCTTCTGCACTATCACTTGTAACCCTCTTTATATTAAGTAAGTTACTAGGTCTCGTATCTAATACCAGCCAAGTTGCGACTTGATCCGCCGCCGCTTTGTTTCAACGCATTTACATTTATATTACTTGGAGTTTTAAGCAATACTTGCATGTACTCACAGTACTGTACCTACCTACCCACTGTTCAAATGAAAACCTTAGTTTGTAGTGAGCGTCTCAATGTTTGTCTTGGTTTTCGAGATATATTGTGGAAGAGCTGTGAATATAAGTGTGTCACTTTAAATTTTATATCAAACTGCAGTTCCCAAAGAGACCTCATGCCTCTTGTTTTATTGATCTTATTCTAATAACAAACAAAACACACACACACACAACAAAAAACAGGGTTTCCTCTCTCCTACCCTTTTGCTGTGCCCTATAGGGTCCATAATGATCTAAATTTATAGTTACCACCTAAATAGGTACACCTTATGGTAAAGCAACAAAGATATTGAGTATTTTTCAACTAGAGTAATCAGCTTCAGCCGTTATATTTAAAATAAATACTTACATTTATAAACCAATGCCTGGTTTCTAAAATTAATCCAAATAAATACTCAATCTATCAACCAACTCAGCCTATCCTATCTCCAGCTGTGGACGGCTCTACTGCTGGACATAGGCCTCTCCCAGGCCGTGCCACAGCACCCTGTCCTCCGCCTACCGCATCCAGTTTATCCCAGCCACCTTTTTAAAGAACTCTGACTTAAAGAAGGTGGCTACAACATAAAGATGTAGGTATGGATTTGTATAGATAAAGAAATGTTTTGTCAAGTCGTAAATAGCGTACGAAGCAGGGGGCGGGTCGCTAGTTAGAAATAATAGGAACTCTATACTATTCCAATTCCGAAAATCGAACCACCTACCACGTTCCGAGCTTCAATGCTTAGCGTCAAATACACAGGCCACTACGAAATTGGATAGATCCATCAGAACTCGATCCATCAAGCTATTGTTGACTTTTTAGCGAATAACCTGATTATGCCTTCGAAACGGGACTGAAACACAAAGGTTCACGACTGAATAGTCCCTTGCGAGTTTGAACGTGCAAAGTGCTACGTAATGTGGAACATTTTCTAATATTCGTGTAGAAATCTGTCCGATAGTGCTTGGAATATCTATGTAACAATATGTTAGTATGTCAGCTGCACAGACTGAGTTCTTGTTTCATGAAAATTTACAAATACGTGTTCGGAACAGAGGGAATATTTCTGAAAAACTGTGACATTCAATTTGGGTGACCATCTTTACATACGAGACCTCTTCGTGCTTCGACAAGCACTTTAAACCCTTGGTCTCGGCTGTTATTCGTGGATCTTTGACAGTCGTTACAGGTAGTTAGAACCTCGAAAGTCTGGCAGTCTTACCAAGCGGTATCGTATTACCCAGTAACTGGATTGTGGAGGTCAGATAGGCAGTCACTTCATGTAAAATACTGGTATTCAGCTGTATCTGGTTAGACTGGAAGCCGACCCCTACATAGTTGAAAAAACGCTAGACAGATGATGATGATGTGAGATTTAATGTAGATAAACAATACAATACATACAATTAAGACTGTTAAGAGTTTCCTGATACAATTATTTCAACATTGAATGAAGCTTGACCCAAAATTGTGATGCTTTGTACAAAACAAGAAACAAAGAATTCCAAAGATAGAATAAAGAAAAACAGAAAGAAGGAAAGAAAAAGAAGGAAAAGAAATGAAGGGGGAGTGAAAGAAGAAGAAAGATACATACATTTTCTTTTTAATTTTTTTTCGTACATTTTGTTCAAGTAGGTTCTTATTTGAACTTTTGTATTAAACAGCAGATTTTTTTTTTGTGATTTAAATGTTGGTCCTATAGTGAAAGTTGTTCAGCGATGGTCTAAAGCATCTCCTAAAGTTTGTTGGGTTAATTTTGAAACACCTTATAAACAGATACTACATCAATAATTATGCCATATTATTATTATCTACCTATCTAATAGAACATGGTTGAATGTTGCTATGTAAACAGAAATAGAATCTTTCATCTGAACAAACTAACGAAAAAAAGAGAGATCAAAGTAAGGCAGTCTTGGAAGAAAAAGTACCAAAAATTCTTACGTAACATACCTATATTTATTATTCAATGTTGTACAAACTCACAAAGTAGAAAGTTAGTGAAGCAAATTAGTTGTTAAATTTCGGTTAACATCAAATGAAATATTCAAGAGAACTCTAGTACCTAGGTATATACACCAAATTGGTACCTGTTCTTTGTAGTTTTTCTTCATAATTATCATTTCTTTTTTCATATTATTTATTTGCCTACTACAAAAGGATACCACTCTACATATTTTGTCTATACTAATAATAAAACTGAAGGGTTTGTTTGTTTGTTTGAAAGCGTTAATCTCTGGAACTACAGGCCAGAATTGAAAAATTATTTTTGCATTTGGTAGCTCAATTGTTAAGGAAGGCTATATAGGCTTTAACATCACGCTAGGCTACTTAGGAACCGAGTAATAAGAAAAAAAGTCAGAAAGAACGCTAGGCGGTGTCCTGCGTGAGCGAATACTACGCGACGCGACGCAACACGACGCGATGCTACACGCGACAAATGTCCTACGTGATTTTGGTCATTACTTCTCGAATCATGGAGAAGTACAGTACAATTTTAACAGGAAACCGTCAATAGGGAGAACGGGAATACATTTTAATTATTTTTATTGAGTTCCGACAACGGGAACAGACGGAAAGTTCATATATAGTTCGTGGTGTCGCCTCTGGTCGCTCTCAAAACAAGTACGCGTTACGTTGCGTTTCGCCGCAGACTGTCATATAGGACGCAAGCAGGGTATGCCGTTGAGTTGATCGCGTTCGTCGCGTTCGCAGCGTCGCATCGCGTCGTATTCGTCGCTCACGTAGGACACCGCCTAAGAGATAACGGAGTGACAGCGCGAGCAGGCGATGCGACAGGGTAGGTCGGGGGAACAAGAAATTTCACGCATACGAAGTCGCGGGCAAAAGCTAGTTAGAGAAGCACGCCTACCCATTTATCTGCCTAAAAGTACCCACAGATTTGCTCGATTTAAGACCACCGTTATTGTCAATCGATATGCTGTGTTTTGATGGGCTTGTACCTAGCTAAGTACCAACAGCCGCACGGGTCGATCGATCAGGTTAAGCTACTCTTGCCGCGGTTGGTCCGTGGATGGGTTCTTTGTTTTGATCATTACATATCAAAACTCCTCCGTGCCTTGGAAAGCATGTTAAGCAGTTGAAATCGGCTGTTATTCGTGGATCTTTGGCAGTCGTTACGGGTCTTCAGAAGCCCGAAAGTTTAAAAACCAATTTTACCAAGGGTATCGTATTCCCAGTAACTGGGTTTTGGAGGTCAGATAGGCAGTTGCTTTACGTAAAATACTGTTATTCAGTTGCACTCGGTTAAACTGGAAGCCGACCCCAACATAGTTATGAAAAGGCGATCAATTAGACCTGTCAGCTTCATAGAGATTTGCTCGATTTTATCGATTGTTCCTGTCACCTGTTGAAATCGAGCATCACTTGATGATTTATCGATCGACGAAAACGATCAACAGTGGCGATCGACGAAAAGTACGAAGTGGATCGTCTGTTGCTTACATACACCTGAAAATTATTTATAAGATTCTATAGAAAATTAATTTGGAGCTATACCAACACGTGAAGCCAATAATAGAATTTGTTTGAAAACTGTTGAAGCTAATGAAACCTTTGTTCAACCATTGTGCTAGCTCAGTAGATATTCAAGGTTGTAATTACGAAGTTTCAACTTCCAAAAAGTCGCCCAGTTAGAGAGCCTTAAAATACATTATTGTAAAAGAAATGTATTTTGGAACACCTTATTGGTCTAATGGTCGCAAGCGCTTCTGCTAAGGAATCTGGATCATTTTGAAGGATATTTCATAATCTGTCGAGCTCCACTAATGAGACACAATTGATTTTCTAATGTTTCGTCGCCAATAAGCGACGCGCGGTGCTTGACCGGTTAATTCATCATATACACCGTGTTATTGAATTAACGCAAAACCTCTTAAGGGGTCACTGTATTCATCATTATGAACAACTTTTACTATAGGAATAAATCTGAAATCGCGAAAAAAAAATCAGCTGCTCCCTACATTTATGTTCGCATAACTCGTCAAAATGTAGGGAACAGCTGATTTTTTTTTTGCGATTTCAAGTTTATTCCCTTAGTAAAAGTTGTTCATAATGATGCGCACAATGACCCCTTAAGAGGTTTTGCGTTCATTCAATAACACCCTGTATGTTCGAAAAATGTGTCTGCTCAGCAACGTAAATAACACAGTGAATGTTGTTGAACTGTCAAAATGAAGGCCATTGCCAATGATCCTACATGTTTGGTCCCCCCATAGTATAAAATGAAGAGATAAACGAATTCTTTCGGAATATAGCTTTTTTTTGTTTGGCCGTTAGTGTGTTACATAATTACCCCGTGGGTCGGGCAAAGTATTATTGAGTTTTTCTATCCGGAATTTCTCAGTAGTAGTCCGGAGTCCGAATTTGTGCCTGGTTGATGGCATAAACATAATAGGCGAAATGTGGGTGTACTAGGCGTGATGGTATGTGTAAATGTATTTTTTTATGTTTGAGCCGTTTGGGGTTGAAACACTAGGGCCATGGCGCCCGAGCGCCCACTAAGTATTTCGAGACATCGCCAAGCGGTTGGTCGACTCTTCACGTGACCAGACGACTGGCCTATTTTTTGGCCAAAGAATCAGCATTGCCATACAACGTGGCAATGCTGCCAGCCTTTTGGCACGTTTCCTGTTGACAGCGATGCGGACGAATTTTTTGATGCCCTTTGATTATTTCCCCAAATTTTTGTATACTTGTACATATTACTTAGATATTATTTTAGCTTTTTAAATTATGTAAATATAATGTCCCGTAGTTTACTATATATTACTTACAGAAACAAAATATTAATATACTTTCATAAATCATTTTAGTCTTAACTACAATTTAAAGGGAGAGTGCATTTGAATACCTAAGTGTATTTTAAAAGTATTCTATTCTAAATTCGTCGTACAAGCTCTGAGTATCACTGATGCAGTGTGTTTCATGTAAACTTTTGCCAGCCGCTTCGCCAGCGTAGCATAAGCATATTCAGCCTTTAATGTTCCCTTTGCTGGGACACAGGTCTCCTCTCTCCGAGAGGGAATGGACTATAATCTACCACGCGGGCCCAGTGTGGGTTCGTAGATGTCACAAATGTCTTCGATTTTTTTGGTTCTAGGACATGCCGGTTCCCTCTCATTTTTTTCCTTCATCGTTTTGAGAACAATGGTGATTAAATTATTTACACAAAGTAAAGCGCCTGCCAGGGTTCGAACCTACGACCTACAACTCGTAAGTCGGGGCCGTTACCACTGGGCCACCCTGATCTACAATCGTGAATGTCATAAATTATCCCACGGGAACGTACTGCCAGGATAAAAAGTTCCTATGTTGTTGGTTATAACTCCCTGTTTGCTAAATTACATACACCTGAATCCGTTAGGCCGTCTTTGCGTGATTGAGTAACAAACATTCAAACTATCACATTTATAATACTAAGGGCGCATTCCACCAAACTTGTATACCTAGAATAAGTCTTGTCCTGAGAATAAATTTTGAATTTTGACAGTTTCTCCATACTAGAACTGTCAGACGTCAATTTTAATCCACGAATTAAATATATCTGACTTTGGTAAAATCAGCCCTAAGTAGGATTTATTTACGGAATACCAATGTTTTCGGGTAAATGAACATTTATTTACGGAATTCCAATATTTACGGGTAAATGAACATTATATTATTTTTTAAATAAAAACACTTGCGTGTACCTTGTGTGCTATCCCTACTTTTATAGCAACTTTCAACAACAGCACCACGTATACAACAGCGATTTCCGCTTCGATAGTTGCCAAATAATTCGCGAAACAGCCGTAACTAAGAATAAACCTAGCAATAAATGGATTTGCAAGAATAGTGCCCAGTTTTTCCTTTCACGCGAGTGATTGGAGTAAAACCGGGCTTCAGGTGCCTATAAAATAAAACACAGTACCGAAATGAGCCCGCTGTAATAAAGGTGAACCAAGTACCGTAAAATTAGACGTGTGTTTCTTTTGGGAACGTTAAATGTGGAATATATGCTTATATTGTGTGAAAACCTTTCGAAGGGATTTTGTGATTCTGCTAAAATTTATTTCGATCACCTGGGTTTTGTTTTTTTTTTTTCTACATTTTATGTGTGCTTAACTGTGAGTTGTAGAATTGGGGCGCCATTGGGAATTAAGACATTATTTTACGAGTATACATTGTAATGTTTAATAAGGTCACCCTTGGGAATTGGAACAGTCTTTGTTTGTTTGTTGAAATAAAACCTGTATATTTGAAATAGAATATAATATTCGCGGGACAAAATAATAGCGCAAATTTTAGCCTAGAATAAAAAGAGACGATATTTTTATAACAATAATAAAATAAGGTATCGGTAATCCTTATAAGGGCTATAAATAAACCCATTTTACATAACTGGAAAGTAGGTACGATAATACGACGTAGTACAAAATAACTTTCTGCAAAAACAACCCAAAAACATTTGTTTATCTACCAAATTGAAACCACGGTTACTTCAGAGGCTACAATAAAATTCCTTTTTCAGAGATAGATATACAAAAACTGTTAAATTCAATAAACCAACTTTTCCGTAGGTATCTTAAAAAGATAGAGGAAATTCTGCGAAGCGAAGAGGCCTTGTATCCGAGGCGGGAATATAGTTTTTTTTTTCAGGAACCCTTTTGAACGGCTATCAAATTCGGCCGGTACTCGCTATATAATATTTTGAGGGGCACGTGGCTAAATAATAACAGCCGCACAGGTCGATCGATCAGATTAAGCTACGTTTGCCGCGGTTGATCCTTGGATGGGTGACCATTTTTACATATTAAGACCCCTCCGTGCCTCAGAAAGCACGTTAAGCCGTTGATCCCAGCTGTCAATCGTAGATCTTTGGATTTTTGACAGTCGTTACGGGTCGTCAGTAGCCCGAACGTCTGACAACCAATCTTACCAAGGGGTTTCGTATTACCCAGTAACTGGGTTGTGGTGGTCAGATAGGTAGTAGCTCCATGTAAAATACTAATATTCAGCTGCATCCGGTTAGACTGGAAGCCAACCCCAACATAGTTGAAAAAAGGCTAGGCAGATGATGACTCGCTATAATTATAATATTTTATTTCATGTTTTTCGTATTGTGAATAATTTTACGTGAAATGAAACAATAACAGAAAACTATACCGGGCTCAATTACGAGTTGAAAAACTTTTCCATAAATCACATACCTACGATTTTTTTTTTTGGAAAATTACCAATTTGTTTTTAAATATTATTTTCAGATTTTCGTATTTTGCCCTGACGTCAAATCTTATGTACCCTGCCTATATAGGGCTTTAGATACTTTAATCAGCAATAACTATCTAATCTACAGTTATGATGCTGCTTTAAGTAAATAACTCAAGGAGGAAAAGTGAAGAAAAAAATTAAGGATAGATTTCGGTACCAGATAAAATGAAGCATCGTTGGATAAGGTGGAGAATGTTCCCGATCCACAAAAGTAACGGAACCGACTCGAGGGCTTCTCATCTCGGCTCGGATTGTTATTTATTCCCTCATGATTTTATTTCCATTTGCTACAGAAACAAAGGAAGCCGAGTAATAAAGTATACCAAGTGCTCGTTTCTACGTAGATTGTGAGCGGAAAAAACTAAGTTATGAGATAGTTCTTGGATTATAGACGTATTTTTTCATTAATAGTAACTTTAGAAATGTTCGTTCGATTTTTGCTATTTTTTAAATGTTCGAAGAAAATGTGCTTGTCAATTTAAGTAAATTAAATGACTAACAATGTAAATAAATACAAATCAAAAGGACACATAGGCGTCGAAGTACTCGTCCGCATCGCTGTCATCCGAAAACGTGCCCAGAAGATTGGCAGCATTGCCATGTCTAATGGCAATGTTAAATCTTTGGCCAAACAACGACTCAGCCCTCTAGTCACGTGAAGAAAATAAACTCTGTTTTATTCTTGTGATGGAAAAAGTTAATTTAACTTTCATAGCAGTGAAAACAATGTAAACAAATATTTTTATGCTGATATAAGACTCGACCTTCGTTCGTTTTTTCTCCTTTTTATTCAATTTCTACTACCAGAAATCTTCGAATGTAATTTACAAATGAATTCACTGCTTATCCATCCTTTTCTTCTGGAATAATCATAATGTTGCTAATTATTCCACAAGTGAGTCACAATTTTCTTCATCCTACTAATATTAGGTATAAATGTGAAAGATTGTATAGTGTGGTTTTTAGCGTTCGTTTGTGTGTGTTTGTTTGTTTTTGTGTTTGTTACTCAATCGCGCAAAAACGGTTGAACAGATTTGGATGAAATTTGGCACACATGTAGTTTATAACCTGGATTAATACATAGAATACTTTTTATCCCGGTAGTACGTTCCCGTGAAATAATTTCCGGGCTAAGCCGCGGGTACCTAGTAGTTACATAATTCAGAATTTCCTAGTTTACTCTATTTTTTGAATTTTGTTTTGGTTTCCTATAGGGAAATCGAATGATTGGGAATGAATGACTTTTGTTTCGGCTCATTATCTTTTATGTTCGACGGACGTGATCTTATCGGAGTTACGAAAAGGATTAGTGTATTGGGAGCAATGCAAACTAAGGAAATTATACTTATTGAGCAGTTTCTCCAAAAGGGCTGTTACGGGTATATTTAAATCTTTTAATGTTATCTATGTTCTTTCAATTTATGTTACAAAACTGTTTTTAAAGTGTTATCGCTATAACACTTTAAAAATATAATATTACGATCCCAAATAAAAATTAAAATAAGTTTTACCACTTGCATTGACATTAAAAAACACTTTCTGCTGCAGGTTAGTTCTCTTCAAGGTTTGGTTATACCAGCTTAATGCTTTGAAAATATCATAATTATCATATTTTATTATATTCAAACAACAAAACAAAATATATCGTAGAATGGAGGTTATGTGCAAAATGGTTACACAAGAAATCATTTTACATCTTCAGACAACATTACTGTAGCAAAGATACTAGGATATATCACGCTACACATTTCCAGTTTCGCTTACCTCGTATTGTATAGACTTTTCGTACAGTGAGAAATCAGCTTATACTGGAAATGTACAGCTTTATATATCACCGTGTGTACTCAAAATCACCATAATTCTTATCGAAAACAATTCAATTATACCTACATATTATTTAACCTCAAGCGGAATCGATTTAAATTACCATTGTTTAATCGATTAATTAAGTCAGTTCCCATCCGACGAAGTTAATAGCTATCAAATTACAACATTGTTTTCTACTGATTGGATATTGGCTTACATGAAATTATTTATTTATTTTCGGTTCGTTAACTGCACTGCGATGCCGATTTGCAAATAAATCAGATGGAATTAATATAATCCTGAGAATGGTGAATCGAGTGTTCAATCCGTCTTGTTTACTTTTTCGTTATTTTGACAGAACAGATTATTTTATAGTTTTGTCTTAACGTAGCATGTAGCTGCATTTACTATAATATTCGCTTAATAATAGACCTAAAGAAATTTCGGTGTACCTGTTACGGCAGTAATCAGTGGCATTCTAATCTCAGTGTAGTAAAAAAATCTCTAATTTATCTACATTTATGAAAAGTTTTTGACATTGATTGTCGCTGAGATGAGATTACGATTTGGCCACGATGGCTCACGATGTTAATAAGAATTACGAAATCACGCGGCTGGATTTCTTTTTTGGAATACCTAAGCAAACTACTCGTTCTCGTTCACAAATAGAAGTCTCATTCAATCATTGCTCCTGTAGCGATCGACGAGAGGCGATACGTTGACGTTGTTCAGTAGGTAAACGACGTTTATGGGCTTCTAGAATAAATCCTTACTAGATACTTTATTATGAGTTGCCCTGGTTGCCCTCTTTGAAACTTATATATTTGAACCGTTTGGGGTTGAAACACTAGGGCCATGGGCCCGAGTGCCCACTTAGTATTTCGAGACATCGCCAAGCGGTTGGTTTTTTTGGCCAAAGAATCAGCATTGCCATACAACGTGGCAATGCTGCCAGGCTTTTGGGCACGTTTCCTGTTGACAGCGATGCGGACGAATTTTTTGATGCCCTTTGATTATTTCCCCTCCCTTTTTATATATGTACTTGTACATTTTATTATTTTAAGATTGTTAGCTTTTTAAATTATGTAAATATTTGAATCTTTAATAAATAAAAAACCTGTCAAGTCAAAAAAAAGTAATGTTGCCCTAATTTATTATGGCACCCAGTGGAATGCCCGATTAATAAGCAGCCGACAACATCATAGGGCAACCTGCGAGATTCCATTATTATCTATATATATAACAGTATATCAACGCACAGGCTAAACTGCTGGTCCTAAAGACATGAAATTTGGAGGATGTGTTCTTTGTGAAGAGTAGGTATCCACTAAGAAAGGGATTTCGAAATTCCACCCCTAAGAGGGTGAATGGAGGGAGGTTGAAATTTCACGCGGATGAAGTCGCGGGCAGAAGCTAGTGTATGAAAAAATACCAACATTATTGGAATTGAATATGTCAGAAGTAGAAACTATAAACCAATAAAGCGATCCCCTCCTTCTTCATTATACGTACTACAATTTAATGTCGACTTCAAATTTTATTTTCTCCATTCATTTACCAGATTACAGGCGCGGGTTTCAATTAACATAAGTGAAGTACTTGAGGGCTGTTAAAGTTTTATAGCCTTAATGGAAAATTTTTGTTACAAGCTATGCCTAAGCTCTTAACTTCATGATAATAAAACCTATTTTAAATCGTCCGAAAAATTTAAGTGACTAGATGAGTCAAGTTTCAAGTTTTTGCGTAATTAAACGGCTTTTAAATACATTTTTGCTGGGCAGCTTAACATTCTAAAGTTATTAAGTTTTGAGTTAATGCCTTTACACTTTTTATAGGTCATAAAAAGTCCTAAATTACCGCTAGGTGCCATAACATAATTTTGCATTGCGTAATTTTTAATACTTTACACCTATTGCGTATATATTTTAATTGTAGATAATATGTTGCAGCCAACTGGTTTAATTAGCCGTTTAGTTAACCGCCTAGCCTTTTAACTAAACGGCGGCCGTTCAACTAACGGCTTGAATGATATTCAATTATAGTTTAGGTTGAAACTGTAACCAATCACGCGCGATCCGAATTGGTCGCAGTAACTATGGCAGGGCACCACGACCAAATGGGTTAGGTTAGGTTAGTACTGTGACCAACCGCGTGCGAGCCAAGAGAGCGAAGCGAGGCGAGCACTACTTCCAAAGGCCAGGCGGTTAACTAAACGGCTAATTGAACCAGTTGGCTGCGACAGATGCATCGTTTCCACATATAACTATGACTTTGTTTTTGTAAAGTTTAATATTCACAATCTTTCAAATTAAAGTGTCAGATTTGCCCGCGAAATTCAAATTTTTGTTTTTTTGCAATTTGCAGGTCAGTATGTTGATCTAAATATGATTCGCAGCCGTAACAAATATGTGTTTTTAAAATTATAGTCATAAAACACATCATTATAACTCTCTAAGTTCATAAAATAATTATGAACTTAGAGAGTTATAATGATGTGTTTATACCCTATTGCCCTATTGAATGACTATTTTATCAAATCATGACATTTGTGGCCAATTCTAACTCTAGGAGTTGTATTCTTCGATCAATAATAGCTATTGATCGAAGGTTGTATTGCTGATTTTAATGATTGATTATAAACCTGCAAATTGCAAAAACGTAAAAAAAAAATCGGGCTACCTTAGCTCATACCCCTTGATTAATACTCTACAACTCTGTTACTTTGTCTTTCATGGACCCTTATTTTAAAACATTATTATATTTCATCATTTCATCAAAAATTACTCGTCAAATCTAAAACACAACGGAGTACAGTACCCGGCGATAAATATTGCACATCGACCTTTGGAAAGAGACAATCGGCTAATTTCGGCTTCGTAGAGCGTTATCTCTGTCGCACGAAATACAAACAGTCCGGTATCTATGTATTAAGAGCTGCTAAAACAATTATGATTTGCTTCTTTTGATCATTCTTTTTATTCTTTGTATAAAATACACCAATTTTTCTATAAATGATAACTTCGCGTGACTGACCTCGTAAAGGTTTCCCTCTTTTTCCTAAAGATGCCATAGTACAACTTTAAATTATTTAAATTTGGGGGTGTTAACAACTCTAAATATATATTTTGAACTGGACGCGACCGCACTCTATCGCACTTGAACAACGACTGACAAAACGTCACATAGGTAGTGTGCGACCGAGATAACGCTCTACGAAGCCGAAATTAGCCGATTGTCTCTTTCCAAAGGTCGATGTGCAATATTTATCGCCGGGTACTGTACAACCCCTGTAAGAGTGGTCGAACAAACCCCAAAGATCCATTTAAGTTATCATAAGAAGTACTCTTTCTAACAAGCTTTGCGAATGGCATCAAGCGTCCGGTGGATAAGTCTCGTTAGCAACGGGATACATGGTCAGGATGTCCGGAACAAAATGGACTTGAATATTGGACCTTCTTAATATTATTATTATTGATTCTTGGATTTTGGAGCTTTGTTGAACATTTGACTAGTATTATTGTGTATTTGTTTAATAAGTTCAAATTATTTTGAGCGCGCGCGCAGTCGACGCGGATGTGAGATTGGGAGCGAGACAAACCACAAAACACTGAATATTCTTGTGCTTTGGGTGGGTACTTATCTATTTATGAACGCACGGTGATGCCTGCGGATAAAGTAAATTTTATGTTATTTAATAACAATTATTTTTTCATAGCATTGGTTGTTTATGTCGATGCTTTATATTATAAGTACTGTTTAATTTATTTTGTTACCTACATAAACATAGTACGAATCATTTAATCTGACTTGGTTTCCGTACGTCATCTTAAGGTAACCACTGAAAATCAGAGCATAACAGTTTCAATGAGCCAACCCACTCTTGGCTCATTGACAGTCTATTTTTTTTCTATCAAAAACAAAGAAATTAACAATAAAACGTATGGTTACCAAACTCCTCACCCCATCAATATAGTGTAAACTATCCTTATTCGTTCATTACAGTAGATAACTCAAACGCCGCCGCGCCGCCGTCTCCCATTACGTCGGATGCTTGCAGTTCCATCTCGCAATCTTCACAGATACGTCCCAAATTGATTGCCATAAACATTTACCACTGATATGTATCAGAGGATAGTAAATAGTTTGTGTATTTGGTACAGTTATTTATATTTTGTTTCTTTGTAACTTTGATGGACAGTATTTTCTTTTTTTGGATGGTTCCAAATTATTTCATTGTATTTTCTTCCCCAACTCTCGACCAGTAAAGCCGTTTAAAATATGACTTTTTTTTTTTTTTGGATGGGAAATCATCAAATGTCCCCTCTCGCTCTGGGTGGAGCGGAAGGGAGTGTCAGACTCTTACTGACTAAAACCCATCCGTGTTCCTTCCGTAGCCCTTTATGTTCCGGGGTAACGGTAACCCTTTCGGACAATCCCGCACCCCCGGCAGGCTTCGGCCCTGGCAGGCCCCTTCCTTTATGCTGACATCTCTTTGAGGCGCGCATGGGACACGTACGCGCCGTCCGGCACGGGCCTGGTCCTGATCGGACGGTGAGCTACCCATTACTCTATGACTGAGCTCCAAGACCTTTAAAAAGACCAAGAGATTCTACACTATAATTTTTTTAAAGTGAAAACTTCTTTAGGCGCGTTGGGCATGTTTTGAGATGGGAAAAACCATTGAATTCGCGCCACTGTTACCGTAAGCGACACCGCTTCGGATGTGTTCGGCTGTCCTCGGGATGTACTCGGTTTTAATGTATGTATATCCGATATATTATGTCAGTGAGTGATGGCAAAGTATTCTGTTTGTGTTTTGTTTTCACTTCTGTCGGCACTCCCGGAGTGCCAATTTAGTTTTTTAGGATTTTTCGAATTGCTTAATCCTAGTTTCCCTTTACAGCGGTTGTTAACCCATCACTAATTTGCAATCTTTATGAGTTAACTAAACCTTCCATTCAGTTTACTTGTTACAGAACAAATAACACGTTGGCCATATACCAGCTCAAATGGCTCGAGAATGAAGTGAAATGAGAAGGCTTCCAACATACCTACGACCCTTCACAATTTGAGCTTTAATTTGAGTACGATAAATTTCAGTGCTCATCTTATTACAGGTACGAATGACAGGTTGATTAAAACTTGCCTGGTAGTTACTTTTTTAAGGTCTGTAGTAAAATAAGGAAACTTATGTAGCTTCGTTTGCCGTGGCCAAAATGATTTTGTTGGCTTAAAGCGCCTAAGAAAAAGGAAAATAAAATGTATATCATTGGGATTTAAGAACAAAATAATAATTTTGTTCAATGTTCATCACCATTTTTTTTTAAATTGGTAGAAACATTAATGTATCCGAACCGTTGATGTATATAACTACCGATAAATTAATGTTAGTATTTTTATTAGGCCGCTATCCCACTGGCGTTTTACGAGCGTTGGCGGTTTTTTAGCAACAGGTACAATCACGCCGTCCCGCTCTGTCTGTGTGGGCGCGGGTGGGGTTTACCACTGAAACTCGCGACGTTAACGTCGCGTCTGCGCAACGTTGGCGCTGCGCAGACGTTGGAGAAGCGCCAACCCTCGTAAAACGCCAGTGGGATAGCGGCCTTAATATTCCCATTGCTTGAAGAATAGGTACAGACGCCAGCATATCAAGCTACCCGAAACTGTCAAATTTTCCCAATCAACTTTGAACCTTATAATTTATCAATAAAGTTGAAAATATATTAAATAAATTTGATAGATTGTAGTAGCTTGATGTGCTGGCGTCTGTACTTTCCTATCATACATCATGGGTTCATTGGTTAACTGTGAAGTATGCAAATTCATTGTTTATACAAGAAACAAATCACTACTACCGAAAAATTGTTAATGTAATGTTATGAGCAACTACTAAACAAAACCGTATCTGTGTTTTAAATTGCCCAACGGATTTCCTTTTCATTTAAATTTTCTTAAGATTCGCTTGAAAAATAAAATAACGGAACTGCAACACTTCCCATTTGGGAGAACATTACGTTACAAATAAAAATGTTGCTACAAAAATGAAAATGCTATTTTGTATTAAAAGGAACGCATTTAAGTCTAGACTGCCTTAACATTTGAGTAATCATAAAAATGGCAAATTAATGAGCTTAAGAGGATGTATAATGGAAATGTTTCATTGCTCTTCTAAAACTTATAAAACTTATTAACCAGAAGGTCAAAAAGGAAGCAAAACGAGAGAAGAGGTAGAAAATAAATGTGCCTCTTTTGAATTTTCCTAGCCTTTTCGAAAAGTTGATCGCAGTTACTAAGCTAGGGCATCCCGATCAAATAACTTAGGTTAGATTAGAAGTAATTATTAAAGCCTCTAAAAACTTTGGTGCTTCTAATGATGTACGTTTTTTTTTTAATAAACGCGCTTCTTTTTCAGTTTCTGGTCTTTTCTCCGCAGTACCTAACTTTACTAGGGCACCTCGACCAAATGGCTTAGTTTAGATTAGAACTGTGACCAACGACGCGCGAGCCAAGCGAGCAAAGCGAGCGGCGAGCCAATTGCGATGACCACTTTGGAAGCAGTGGCCGACGAGCGCTACTTCTAATTTGGACGTTGTTAATTGGCTACTTAGTATTTTAGGACAACAAAATATGAACAATTTAAGGCACACATAAAGAGGCACATCTATTATATCAGAGTGTACATTCTAATTAAAACATCAAATTGGGAATTATTTGTGGTACGATTGCCAATGAATAATTATTTTTTAAATCAATTCAATGGGAAATCGTACCTAAAGTAAATCATCATTTTGTATTGTTGTTTTCATTTAACAAATAAACATAGGTTGGTATATATTTGATCTGCACGCAACGCACAATTATTTAGGTAGTGCTGATACTGCGAAACGTATGTAACTATTGGGTTCGTATTTTGCTTTGCATTGTGTACAATACAATAAACAGTTTATTTTATTTTATTTTTCGTATTGCAATAATAATATTATTGACAATTTAGCTATCTTTAGTACCTTAAATAATAACTATAGAAGGCTCTTCAACTCTTCGTATAACCCATTAGAAATCCCAAGTGTACTATGTAATATTTGAATAATTTTCGACAAAATCGTGGACAGTTTTGTGGACGGCTTGTCTAAAATGTTTGTCGACAAACCCTCACCGGGTTTACAGTCGGCCGATGTCAAATCTATTGAGACAACAATACAAACCTAGCTGTATGTGTAGCTTGTGTTACCTACATTGTATGTTTTACACGTAGGTTAAGTGCTTTGCTGTTTTGAGCGCCTAGATGTTATTGTTGAAAGAGATGAAAATAAGTATGTAAATTAATTTAGTGATGGCTGACATTTTTCCCCTTAATTAGACCAATAACAGAAAGATACTTCTTCATTTTTAGGTCACCTTTTAGTTGGCTTTTAACGATGTGGTCAATAGTTGGAGATACATCATCTTCAAAATTCTTTGCTAGGAAACAGTTATAGTTAAACATTGATTTTCATTAAACCAGCGGGGTAATTGCGTCACACACTAACAGTAAGAATGGCTTTCAGTCTACCAGTTCAACAACATTCATTGCTTTATTTACTTTGTTAAGCAGACAAATTTTTCGAACATATGAAGCAATGGATTAGCAATATCAAAATTCAAAATTATTCAGATTATGATTGATAGTATGTTACGCAATTAGGGTGTCGGACTATCTAAGCCGCAAGACATAGGTATTTCCTAAGTTGCTCCGTAACAATCGTTCCTTACCAACATCAGAATAACGGTTGTGCTGAAAAACGACATTCAACAAATCCGTCCCAATTTCAGTAACGTCGAATTTTATCGTTTGCAATCCAATCCCCCCAATAGCATAATACATACGAAAGAAAGCAGGAAATGTGTGAAAAATAGCAATCTACTTAATGGCACTAAAACGCGTTACCCTCGACGTTGCTGCGATGGGGGGTGCGGGGTAACTACAACGTCTCGTGAGTGACGAAGATTTGATTGTTTCCCGAGTGATATATGTTACTCGGTTACCGCGATACCGGCTGGATGCGATCAAAGGAACCGAAACGATGAAGGGCAGTCGCTTCTGTCAAACGATACTGTGTTAAGGGGGATTTATTGTTGGGAAAATAGGGTCTGTATTGGCTAAGAATTGTCTAGTACACTGGTAATTTGGTAAAGAAAGAAAAATATACGGCTTCCCAAATCACTATTAGCTGTCAAGCTGTTACCGACTCAATATCAGCTACTTAGAAAAAGTTATATAGGTACTAATATTTTCATTGTAAATACATCCATAATCCATGATCCATATTCTCATGGTCTTCTATTTTCATCCAATTTTCTTTGATCATAGCTTTTCCTGGATATTATTGTCTCCGAAACTATGTAAAATTAACTGAATTAGCCACCAGCATTAGCTACAATTTTAAACCAACCAGTAGTCTATAAATTATTTAGGAAAGTGCCTAATTTGGCCGAGTATTAATTATCTTAGTTATATATTCAAATCTATATAAATAAAAGAAATCATTGTTAGTTACACCATTTGATTTAGAACCCAAGAACGGCTGAACCGATTCATATGATAAACTTGATATTGTAGCTTCTCTCCGTAAAGCCAATAATTTTCAGAAGTTCTGGAAGGCTACCAAAAAGTTTGATATTAAGCCTGGCCTTCCTGTGAGTGTCGGTGGTGCTGATCAGCCGGACAGCATAGCCAACATGTTTATGGATCACTTTAAAGTGGAGTCACCGCTGGGCTCTCCGTTGCGAGTGCTCGATGAAGGATGCTGTCGTGATTCTGATTTGGTTCGTTTTTCGGCCAAGCAAGTGTCAAGCACCATTAACAAAATGACGAGAGGGAAGTCCCCGGGTCACGATGGTTTAAGCATTGAGCACTTGCAACATGCCGGCCACAACGGCCCTCACTTGGCTAGAGTGCTCGCTATGTTTTACTCGCTATGTATGTGTCACTCGTACCTTCCCTGTGATCTCTTGCAAACTATTGTCGTGTCTATTGTTAAGAATAAAACTGGTGACGTTTCTGATAAGTGTAATTATCGACCCATCTCCCTGGCTACTATTATCACGAAGGTACTCGACAGTCAGCTAGACGCACGGTTGGATAGTTTTTTAAAATTACACGACGCTCAGTTTGGGTTCCGTAATGATCTTGGCACTGAAAGTGCGATTCTCGGTCTCAAACATACGGTGCAATACTACACTAATCGTCGAACACCTGTGTATGCTTGCTTTTTAGATCTCTCCCGGGCCTTTGACCTTGTATCTTACGAGATTATGTGGGAAAAGTTGCGGGAGAGAAAAGTGCCAGCGGAACTGTTGCGTATCTTCCAGTATTGGTATCACAACCAGACGAACAGTGTAAGATGGGCCGATGGGCTGTCTGTGTCGTATGGGCTGGAGTGCGGGGTGAGACAAGGAGGGATAACGTCACCAAAACTGTTTAACCTCTATATAGACGATCTAATCGTTGAGCTCAGCAGCAAGAAAATCGGATATCGCATCGATGACGTCAGTGTCAACAACATTAGCTATGCTGACGATATGGTGCTGCTGAGCCCTACGGTTAGAGCGCTTAGAGAGCTGCTTATATGTTGCGAGGGCTATGCTCGTGAGCATGGCCTAGTTTATAATGTTACGAAGTGCGAGTTCTTGGTCTTTAAGGCTGGCGGTGCTAAATGTCCTGAGTATGTGCCCCCGATTAAACTTAATGGGATAGAAATATTGCGAGTGTACCAATTCAAGTACTTGGGGCATTATGTATCCGACGGCCTTAATGACCAAGTGGACATTGAGAGGGAACGTAGGGCGCTGGCAGTCCGATGTAACATGTTGGTTCGTAGGTTTGCACGCTGTAGCAGGGCAGTCAAGATAACGCTTTTTAAAGCTTATTGCCAAGTGTTTTACACGTGCAGTCTGTGGACCAACTATACTCAGCGGCCTATCAGCGCCCTACGGGTCCAATATAATAACGGGTTCAGGATGTTGATGGGGCTGCCCCATTTCTGCAGTGCATCAGGTATGTTTGCACAAGCACACGTCGATGGCTTCCACGCCATTGTCAGACGGAAATCTGCCTCTTTGCTCTACAGAGTGCGGGGGAGCTCCAACTCCATCCTGAAAACCATAGCGTGGAGGTGCGAGTCTCCGCTATTAGGTGATGTTGTTCGAAGATGTATTTCGAACAACAGCCTTGTTTCTAAATAGATTACCAACATACTAACATAGGTATAAGTTATCTTTTTGTTTTCTTTTACTAACCCATATGGATGCTGCTTATCCGAATTAAAGATTATTTTATTTTATTTTATTATATGATATTTGATTTGTTGGTTTTGTCTGCACCCCGAATAGTAAAATAACTAGGTATTAAAACATGGGAAAATTCAAGAAAAAATTACATTGAAAATAATTCATTTTTTTAAATAACAATAATTAACAATAAAAAAAATATTAATAAATAACAATAGGTAATATTTTCTATATTTATGTCTGTAATTTGTATGGTGTACATAATAAAGAGTAGGTATTCTATTCTATAACATCCTGTATTTATTGATTCTGTGGAGAAGTTTACTGAGTCAGTCATTTATAAAAATCAATTTAATTTGGTGCTTCTGGATTCGAAAACATTGAGTGAAATCTCAAATCTAGAAGTCATTAAAGTTTTTCTTGATGAACACTGAACACAAAAGACAAAAATAACAAAGAGGTATTAACATAAATCCCTAACATTTTCTCTTGCAACGAAGTCAAACAAAGACGCAAGTTCGTAGATACATGACTAATGTATTGTATTTAGATCACTCATTTGAGTCACATACTAAACCAAGTTCAGCTAACGCAACTGAGGCAAGCTGAAGGGGTGTCAAAACTTCCCGCATGATGATAAGCGCGAACATTGTTCGGAAATTAAACTAGCATTCCGACACATTGCAAATACTCTTGCAAACTAAAAACGGTGAAACTTGTGCAGGAGTTCCGACTTGTTGAATCTTATGGAATTTTCGTCCAAGCATTGTTGAAGTTAAGTCCAGATTTTACATATCATTTCCATCGTCGGCGTCATTTTTATAGTCTTGGTTTTTGTTATAGTATGTCCATATACAGGCTGGATTTTTGAGAAGCAAGAACAGGTACCTACCTTTTAAACGCTGCAGCTACAGGAAAACGATCTTAGGAAACAGTCCTTAACTTTTTGAGAAATTTTGATCTGCATTCATCGATTTTGTATTAAATTACAGTCAGCAAGAACATGGGCCATTACACAAAAACTGTTTATGATGCCAATCGATCCAGTTTCTTATAAGGATTAAAAAAAATCTATTAGACAAACAAAGGTTTGAGTATTAGAAAAGTCAGAAACTTCAAAAAACTTTTCCCATACATTTCACAAGAAATGAGACTCCAACTTACTTTTTTATTGTGGAATCGAGTAGGCGCTACAACAAAGACTGGCCGAAAATAACAAAGAAAAGTTAAACTTTGAATTTCGAACGAATAGGCGGCATAATTTTATTTGCTTTGAAAACAATATCTAGATAGTTTGTGCTTGTGACTTCTGACATTCTGTGACAAAAATGATCTCCAAAATTTACTTTGAACGTTTAAACTTGTTAAAAGCTATTTTTAATAAGTAATTTTAGATCATTTTCACCAGCATTCAGAGAGTTTATTCCGAAAAGTTTATGCGAATAACACATTGAAATTAAACTGAAATAATAAATCCGATGGTACAGGGGCGGGTGCTAGTTTAAAATAAATTCTTGTCGGAACTGTATAAAGGTTATCACAATCCAATTAGCTCGACGTTTAAGAGCCCACATAATTATTCCATCTACTGTTAGTTTATTAATGTAGGTAACGTTGTAATTAGATTATTGAACCGACTACTAAATTATTTTATAATTTTAATCTGTTGGATTATAATTATTGTTCCACTTTGTGAATAAAGATCATTATTAGGTAATTGTTTTAGAAACATTATTTCCATTTAACTTTCAAACTATACTTAAGTAAGGTACCCACTACTACACAGAATCGAGAAAAACTTAGGGAGCTGCTACATAATTTAACGAAACAAACAAAAGAAACTTGTACATTCAGCAACGTTCAGCGCTCTACGCATTGTTGCCAGATTTACGATACGCACGATAGTCCGTCCTTTAGCCCAGGCACACGGCGCACGTACAACAACCTCAAAAACTTCCTTTCTGCAGTGCGGGAAGCCCGGCAGCCTGCTTAAAATTCCACAATTGCGCTGCGTACAATAAATTCAAGTCGAGAGACTCCCGAGCGCAGTAAATTTCGCGCTTATTTTCTACAAATTATTTCAGTTAAGCGCTTCGCTTCCTAGACAACAGTGGTTATAAAGCATAGCTTTCCGCCATTTTCTCGGTGCCAGTTATTTCGGAATTGCTCGAGTTAATCTGTTTTGATGTATGTGAGGATTGTAAACTACGCGGTTATTTATGGCGTTCGTAAATCGGTATGAAAATGACGAAAATTATTCATGTTGGGAATTACTGTTTAATTTTAATCATCCTGTTATCATTAACACCCATTGCTAATAACCGTAATGCCTTACCTTATTTATTTATACTTTCTTTTTACTTTATTGTACACCACAAAAATACATCAAACACTACAAAATATACAATGGGCGGCCTTATCGCTTTCTGCGATCTCTTCCAGGCAACCTTTGAATGGTCAATGCTTTTTCTGGACACAAAATGGGGCTGTCGTTGGTGCAAATATTATGTGCAATACACTAAAATAGATACAAAAATATATACATATCCAAAATAATAGATAGGTACACATAAAAACATACATTCTAACCCCCTTACCAATAAACGTATTATATCCGATGAATAGTTACACACCGATTTCTCTCTTTCAGTCATCAGTAATTTGACTTTCGAAAGAAGACAAAGCGTTGTGTGACTATACAGACGCTATACAATGTTTATATAACCATATATATATCATCATCTGCCTTGCCTTTTCCCAACTATGTTGGGGTCGGCTTCCAGTCTAACCGGATGCAGCTGAATACCAGTATTTTACATGGAGCGACTGCCTATCTGACCTCCACAACCCAGTTACTGGGTAATACGATACCCCTTGGTAAGACTGGTTGTCAGAGTTTCGGGCTTCTGACTACCCGTAACGACTATCAAAGACCCACGAATGAAAGCCGGGACCAACGGCTTATAAAACGTGCTTTCCGAGACACGGAAAAAGGGGTAAATATATTATAAGCAACGAAAATAAAAGAAGACTGTAGATGATTGCAGTATCGACAACAATGCCAATGCCATATAGACTTAACTGCATTTATCGATTTAAAATCCCGTGGTAGTGACTGTATGATACGGAACTATGTATATTAATACTAAATTGACGTTAAAACATGTTACTAGCGTCAATTTTGTATTAATATTATAGTTGAGGAGTAACTAACACACTTGTACAATTCCTACAAACTCTGCCACACCCAAACTAACAAACATTTGTCGCAACACACATCAACGTAAACATGTACACAAGTCCCAAATTCTCTAAGGTCTTTAACTGTAAATCTTATTACATCAATGATAAACTGCCTAACATCCAACATTAACATAACGACCAAAGTTTAAGGAGGAATTAATGTCAATATTATACATGTTTAAACGCCACAGTACGTAGAAACCTTGTATGGGATTAAGGGACTACAGCGTTGGTTACAATCCGCAACATAATGGTCGTTTCTATGGCCAATTCTTTTCTCGCCGCTGCGCTAATAGCTGGACCGAGCGGTTACCAACTGTGTACTAAGTTTTTTCTCTGTTTTCAGTCTGAAAATTTCCGCTAAATAAAATTGGCTCCACAGTTATCCTTGAACCCCAGTGGGTCTATCAGGAACTCTTTTTATTCACCGGCCAGTCCCGATGAACAAAAAGGGTTCCTGAAAGTAATTATATTTTTGAAATGATTCGGCAATTGGTTTTGTTGTTAGGTATAATACGTGTGTTTACAAAGAAGGGGCCACTCCCTCTCCCCCGATAACAGGGATCAAAGGATCAAAGGAATGGACATCAGTGACCTCCTGTTGATGCTAATTGCGCCAAAATTAGCTGACACAAGCAATCCATCATGTCAAGCGTAAGCGTAATGAGTATGGCAGCACGAATTACAGCAGACAACAGACTGCTATGTTTTCATTGTTTCTAGTAAAATTACAAGTATGCCATTTTATCATATAAAATGTCCGTACACATCTTAACCCAAAAAAAAAAAATTACCGACCCATTCCCAAAAGTATCCATCGTAGAAAAACATAAGTTGACACAATATCGGACCCTCATGTGGACATATATACGTGCCAAAGTGTCTGTCAACACGAAATGCCATCTAATCTCGACAATATTTCTCGGACCAGCCCCCTTGACCTGGCTCCGAAGTCACTTCAGAGGCTCTTGAGAGGGCTTATTTGACTCGGGATCGCTGCATTGTGACCCAGCAATAGAGGTCAGTTTGGATCCCAAGTTCTTCAATTTAATCTATGTGCATTACATTTTAGCCGACCCTTATGCTTGAGTTCGTGGAGCTGGCAACAGTATTAGGAGGTAAAAACGAAAATTAATAAAATATTTTTTTACGGAAAAACGGAACGTTCTTTGTTATTATTTTGTGTTGGCAACTACTATAACTTAAATTACTCTCGATTAAAATTAGTGTTGAAAAAAGTTCTTACTTCTTTGTGTTTAAACTTATGTAGGAAAATTACGGTTTTCCCAACATTACTTTTCAATGCAATGTGCAATGGTGAATAACATGTTCCCGACCGTTCACAGTAAACGACCAATAAATTAAAAAAAAAACCAGTACATTAAGTAGGTAATTTTTTTTTCCATAATCAGCGAAACCGTATAATATATCATATAATTTTAATCTTATACTCAAACTCAAAGCATTTATATCAATTAAACAATTTACAGAGACTTTTGAACTGTCAAGAAGTCGGTCAGTCAGAAAATATGGGCATAGTAGATACCTCTGAAGAAAAACGACTAAGAAACTCCATGAACACTCTTTTAAATTATATTGTTACAAAAATATTAGTTACGACATAAATAAATAAATTCAATTTGAAAACGATGTGAAAAGAGACGTACACATTAAAAGCGTCCAGAGTACAGCAAAGAGTAACAAAACAAACAATCCAAAAATAAAATAATTTAAAATAGGACAAGGCAGCTAAGTGATGACCAGTTCCAACTGACAGCTCCCGTTCACGAACATGACGCATGGATCAGAGAATTTAAGAACAGTCAAAGTATGGTAGTCAAATCAATACAGCCCTATTTACGGGTAGTCAAATCGTCATCAACTAGAAACATACTTCCATCAAATATTATTGAAATATTTCTCCACTCTATAACGATTAACATAAATCATTTGATACGTATTTCATAATATTGAACAGTTTTACGGTCCAAGCAACTTATGCACCTGCTTATCATTTTAATTAAAAATGTAACTCATAACATTACCGCGTTTCGGTATGAAGTAATTTCGGAATGTGCTCGGTTAAAATTGTGTTTGCTGTGTTCGCTTGGACTACGGTGGCAAATTATGTTTTTGTTTCTGGTCAAAAAACTGGTTTGTACGACTACAATAAATAAGATTTTTTTTTCAATTTTAAGTCAAGAGTCAAAGTCAAATCATTTATTTCAAATATGCACAAAAAAGACATATTTTTGGGTCTGGACCCGTGCTTCACATAGTTTCTCCACCTGGGTGAAGCACGGGGACTAGGATCCCGAGCTCGGGTCCCGTGCTCCAACTGGTGACGTTATTGTACAGTGATGCAGTAAATTGTTTTCCCTCTGAGATTCAAAAGTTGATTGTACGTCAAATTTTTCAAAAACTTAATTGATTCTATGTAGTTGCCCCTTCCAAAAGGTAGTTTCTTATGGAGAAAAATGGAAAACAAACTCCACCGTCTCTTTCAAAATGTTCACATTAAAATGTCCACCACTCTTTTTTTTATGTTTTACAATTTTTTGTATATGTTACCGGTAATCTGTATAATTCAGGTATTCTATACAATGCCTAGGCAATGTATAGAATACCTGAATTATACAGATTGCGATGCGAAGACGATGGATTTAGAATAAAATCACTATTCCACAAAAGGTAAAAATAAAGCAATGACAGGTAAATTAATTATATTATGTGATGTGTAGAATTATCCCCGTTCTTACTAAAGCATCAAATTTTCTAACTTCGTAGAAGATGAAACGAAGGAACCAGAAGAAAAGACGGACCCTCCTCCAGTGGAAAACCATACATTTGTGGCATTGATTGAGTAAATAACAATTATGATCCCTATTTTATTATTGTAAGAAACTTATTTAGTAGTGAATTGAGCAGATGAGGGAGACCAAGAATCAAGCCCAGTGACATGCAATTAGTAGTGTGGGGGGTTGTTCAGCCAAATGGCTATATGCTGATTATAGACGGAATGATGATTTCATTGATAATTACTATCTTGTAGAATGTGTATGAATAGGTGACATTCTGAAGATCAACAAAAAAAAAGTAAAGGTGTTGATACTGTTCCCAACCGAAATATTGATGACACTGCAATTTTATGGCAGAGAGATTCTGGGACAGATCTGCTACACGTGTAGGTACGAGCTACAAAAACGTTACAATATAGCCTTTCTTTAATTTAATGAAATCAGGGCTGGATCAGTAGTCCCCAAGCTCTTTGTGGAAGGGCTATGGAATTGTTCTCTACTTGGACAGCCAAGCATTGAGACTACTTGATTACTGTTTGAAAAACCTAAGTGAAGCAGTGACCGTTACCGTGTGACCATCAGGGCCGCAGTGACCGCTAGGGCCGAAGCCTGCCGGGTCAGCGGGATTGTCCGAAAGGGTTAACGCTGTCCCGGAACATAAAGGGCTAAGGAAGGAACATTGATGCGTTTTAGTCAGTAAGTATCTGACACTCCCTTCCGCTCCACCTAGAGCGGGAGGAGTCATTTGATGATTTAGTCTACTATCAGCACTAATATTAACAAAATATTTATATTAGCATGTCGATGGAAATCTAAATTGACTCGGCCTAGCTAAGTGCGTCTTCCCACAAACAATGCCCCACCTTTAAACTTGCGCCGCATGCCCTGTCACCTATGCACTTGATGATCTTATGACTGCGTCCGAGAGCGGTCTTTGCGTAGCTGAATTTTGGGCCAAACATATTTGAAATTTTGCCATCGATACGCTAAAAAGAAATAGTGTTCATAAGTTCCTTTAATATTGTGACGCCATCTACAACGCTACATGTGGACTATGCTTCACACTGACGTCACGCAAAATCTTGCATCGCGCAAGCAAAGTTTGCCGCGCGACTAGCGTATATGCAACGTCCTGACATTAATCGTTAGGCAGTAACTCACCGGACACACCCGTTTGTTTGGAGGATCTTTCCTTTTCTATAGATATTTTTACACCCTGTTCCACATATCTCTATAACTTGCAGAGGCATCAGGGTACGCAGAACACGATACCAAGTGACCCATTATTTTGTTTAACAGCACCACATTTGAAACTTCAGGGCGCAGTTGACAAAGAATTGAGAAAATCAACGTTTTAGCTGATTCGTATTCAGATTATCTTCAAGACAGTAAAATTATAACTCTATTCTTTATTTCAGAGTTCTTTTCGAAGATAAACGTAAGCGTCAATGTACTGGTACCATTGTACACAATAAGGTCGTTGTCACTGCTGCCCATTGCTTGTAAGTATCTTTTTTTTATTCATTCAAGCCTGCCACTGACTTGGGTTTGGTGTTTTTTAATACTTACTAGTCTTTTGACCTTATTTTTTCAGGCTAGAGTACTTGTGGCACAAGTCATAAGATTTCGTATTATTGTGCATTTACTCGAATTCCGCATTGTCTTCTTATGTTATGTGGTGCTGAGGAGGATTGTGTGTGTGGCGGTGGCATTATATCAGCGATAACGATGATGGAAAAGTCAAAAATACAAGAAATACAAAATTTTTTGAACGCGATTGCCACTTATCTAGGCCCTAAGGTCACTCCAAGGTGTAACCCGGAAAATGTTTTAGAAGTATATATTCACTAATCATATCCTCAATATTCCTCCTTGATATATTAATTCTTTGAATCCAGAAACATGAATTGTATAACAAAAAAATAAAAAAATTACCTCCATAATATGGGCTCTAGAACAAGCAGTCCCTTAGGAGCCGCCCTCGTCAATAAATTAACATGGGACGAATGAAACACAGAAATGATTTATATTGCTGAATTGTGTACTAATGTTTAATAATGCCTCTGTAGGCATTACCACAGAAGTACAGACAATCGATACCAGTTAGGGTATCGTTTCTTGGGATTGTTAAATGTAATTTATTTTATTTGGAATGGTTCTTAACCTAATTAAGTATCGTCCGAAGCCAATCAAGAATATCTTGACTTATAATTGTACTCAGAAGAGTCGTTCGATCTTTAACATAACAGAATTATACAGTTAGGAATTAATTTGGCCTGTAGTTGGCTGGAATGGAGGAATAGTGGTGATCAACAAAGGCATATAGATTGTAGTCCCAGCCTATTGTACTGCAGGGCAAATGCTTCTTACTATACGGAGAAGGTACTAGCATAGATCACGACACTTGCTTGAAACGGTTTGACGATTTCAGTCTTTTAGTCCAAGTTTCCTCACGATGTTTTTCTTTCACCGATATCAGTAATGTCCCAGATCAACTCAAAAGACAATTTATATTATTCAATTCTAACGTTGTTTACAGTGTAAACAACGCTAATAAGGATGCGGAAATTGAACTAGCAAGCTCTTTCGTGGTCATCGGAACGAAGAAGATGTTTGATACGGGATACGAGAACTACTTACCAATAGAGAGGATTGTAACACACCCTAGGTACAAAGGGTGGACGGCAGACCTCGCCCTGGTGTTCACCTTCGCAGCGATGACAGACAAATCGGGGCACGCCATACCGCTCGTTGAAGAGTATGTAACAACTCCCGTGGACTCGAATGTTACCATCCTCAGTTGGGGTCGCTGTGCTAATGACGAAGCAAAAGTAAGTTCTGTGGTCAGACTTTTATGAGGAATTCTTTGAACCGAATTACATTAGCCTTTGAAGTAGGACACCATGAGGACCTGTCCTAGAGCAAAAATTTTTAAACAATATGACATAGAAAGAAAATACGTTTATTTTCGGTAAACATGACGAAGAGAAAAAACACAAACATAAAAAAGAACGGGATAAACGTCTGACATCCAATAACCCGGACTAGGCATGGTGGATTATGGCCCACTAGCCCCTGTTAAAGTGAGGAGACCTGCGTCCCAGCCGTGGGAACATTATGGCTAAAGTGGACGGGTAGGCCAATACTAAGTAGTACCTGTTTGTACCTCAATTAATCAATTACCTACTTTTAAAGCAGTCTGCAGTGACCAAATGGCCAGGTGATAAAAAAAGACATTGTACTTCTTCTGAAGAGGAAAATGTGAGTACTAGAATTATAATCTCATGTTATGATGGATTAAAAGGGTGACTAAATTTATCCCAGGAATCGGACCAGTATTTCACAAGACTGCACATAAAACGGCAACAGTCCAACAGATAAGGCACGGATCGACGTGCGAGAATTCATAAGTTTGATTCGCACCCCTTGCACTATTGACGCTGCAGACGAATGGGGTGCTTGAGTATTTAAATTATCATTTTTTACGTTGATGGATGGTGTGTACCCAGTAAGTAACTGGTTTGTAGAAGCCAGATACATAATCGCTCCATGTAAAATACTGGTATTCAGCTGCATCTGGTTAGACGACTGACGATGATGACTTTTCATACCACATAATTTTGTTTATGTTGTTAGGACTCTTGCGAACAGACAAGTACTAACAAGCCGCTCAGAACGGGTTCTCCTTCCTCGCAAGAAGAACGTAGCAGTGAGGTACGTTAATTTTCATAAATATACCATCCTTGCACATTGCTTGCAGAACAGATGGCTGATGGGGCCAAAAGGTTCTGGAGTGGCGTCCGCGTACTGGAAGACGTAGCGTTGGAAGGCCTTTTTTTTTCCTTTTTTGTGTCCAGAAGTACAGCTTTCTGAATCAAGCCCTTGATCTAGCTGCCCAACGAGAGCCTCCTTAGGTGTTGGTCGAGGCTCTTGGCTATCAATCCATTGGCTGTAACGACTATCGGCACAATGATCGCCGAGTCCACATCCAACATGTCGACAACCTCGCGAACCAAGTCAAGATACTTAATTTGTTTATCTTTCTCGGCTTTCACGAGGTTCTCATCATGCGGGACAGTTATGTATGATCGATCCACCACCACTATATCAGGCTTATTGGCAACAATAGTCCTGTCAGTGATGATGGATCGATCCCCGTACAATGTGATATTAGCATTTTCGAGAACTGAGTCGGGCACATACCTATAGTACGGCACCTCCGATTCTACAAGGTTGTATTTCAAAGCAATCTGCTGATGGATTATCCTGGCTACAAAGTTGTGTCTATGCAAGTATTCTTCGTTAGCTAGACGAGAACACCCGGAGATAATATGCCTGATTGATTCCCGGCCGGTGGCATGCCCGACAGGTGTGAACCGTGCCGTCTTTCACAATATATCTCCGGTAATTGTTTGTCATCATAACTTCGTCCATAATTGCACAAACAAAACCTTTGGTTTCTCTAAAGAGATCACCGCAACGTAGCCAGGCTACGGACGCTAGTAGGTCTACATCGGGTCCATGAAGGGCCCGGAAAAAGCGTCCGTGAAGCTCCTTACTCTGCCATACCTCCATGCGATCATTAGTGTCAAGCACTACTGGTTTGCGCCAGTTCTCTTTAGCCAAGGAGAGCGGGGTGAGGCCCTTGGCCACCATGACTACATCTCGATGCATCCCCATGTCGGTTTCTTGGAAGTATTCCCTTAAACTGCATATCTCGCGATTGTGGAGGGTCTTAGCGTTTAAAAACCCTCGACCTCCACACTTTCGCGGGATATACAACCTCATTACCGATGACCGTGGGTGATGCCTTCGATTTGTAGTCAGCAGTGTACGGACCCTCCTATCCAGGGCGTCGAGTTCGGTTTGATTCCATTTGAGTATGCCAAAAGAGTACATCAAAACCGGCATGATCCAACCGTTGAAGGCGCGCACCTTGTTTCCGCCTGATAGAAGACTATTAAGTACTTTTTCAGGCGGCCAAAAAAGCGCTTCTTCAGCGATTGCTTCATGTCAGTAACATTGATGCCTAACGCTTCCGACATACCCAAATACTTCTAGGTTTCGGATGCGGAGAGGGCTCTTAGGTTTGTGGAATCCGAGAGTTGAGTTCCCACGGATTCCAGAATCTCCCCTCGTTTTACATGCATGACCGCACATTTGTCCACACCAAATTCCATCCTAATGGCGTTACTGAAAGTTTGAGTTACTTTCAGTAGCTCCATCAGTTGCAAATTGTTGGGGGCAAAGAGTTTTAGGTCATCCATGTAGAGGAGGTGCGATATAACCTGACCACCTCTCCTCAGCCGATAGCCTGGACCTGAATCCTCCAGCAGTGTGCTTAGAGGATTCAAGGCTAAGCAGAACCAAAGCGGACTCAAACTATCACCCTGAAATATGCCTCACTCGATCCTTATCGATTCGCTATTCCTCTGAATATTTCGACATCCTGAATAGCGAAGGACCGTCCTCCATTGCCCCATACACGACATCAGGAAGGTGCGCAGAGTTGTATCTACTTTATACAACTCCAACACCCTCATGAGCCATGTATGTGGCGCCGAGTCATAGGCCTTCTTATAATCTATCCAACATGTCGACAGATCCTTTCGGAAGCGACGAACCTATTGGCTAATGGCCATATCAATGAGGAGTAGCTCCTTAGTACCGCGGGACCCATTCCTACATCCATTCTGAGAGGTAGACATGATGGAGTTGGTGTCTATATGTTTGTTAATTTTAGCTCTCAAAATGGATGTAAGAACTTTATAGACCGTTGGTAAACCGTTGGTAAAAAAATCGGCCTATAATTTTTGGATTCCGCGGTGCTAACTGATTTATGGAGCAGGTGGGTAATTCCTGTCGTTAGGAACTGGGGTAGCGAACCAGATTCCAAAGCAGTTTGGAACTGAGATGCCAAGCGAGCGTGCGACCTTGAAAACCATTTTATCCAAAAGTTCTGCAGCCCGTCCGGCCCTGGAAACTTCCAGTGGGGGCAATGGACGGACTGCACGAGCTACATCTTGGGGGCAGATGGTTATAGCCCCCATTTCTGGTATTGGATCGCAGGCTCGCTCGACCTCTCGAGCCCAATCACCTTCGGTGTGACTGGCAGGCACCGACCAGATACTGCGCCAGAAGGAACACATGGCATCATCATCCGGCAGGTGCGTGTCAGCCACACCTTGGTCCGGTCGTTCCCAACCCCTATAAACCCACCTTTCATCACTCTGAAAGGTGCGATTCTGAGTGTATCGCTCTACTCCCCGCTTATACCGACGGATACGGTTCGCCCATGCATACACTTTCTGCTTCAGGAAGTCGATGCGCTCTGTGACACAGGACATATAGTCTTGAGGTTCATACTTCATTTTATTATCATTTTAACTAGCTGCGCCCCGTGGTTTCATCCGCGTAAGTGTCGATCCCGTGGGAATATCGGGACAAAAAGTAGCCTATACGTTAATCCAGGGTGTCAGCTACCACCATACAACATTTTATCAAAATTGGTCCCGCCGTTTGAGCGTGAAGAAGTAACAAACATATAAACACACCCCCACACCCTCTCACACGCATACACACTCACAAACTTTCGGCTTTATAATATTAGTGTGATAATAAATGTGCAAATGGGTTAGGACACAGGATATTTTTTATCCCGGTAGTACGATCTTATAGCATAATTTCCGGCCTCCACGTTCGCCTACATGAAAAAGCTAGTTAGAAAAAAAATAGAAACTTTAGTAACCATAATTTCCATATTGATGAGGACTTAAAGATAAAATAACAACCAGTATTATGCACGTAATACGGGTAGCGACAGTAGTACCAATTATTTTATTCGTTCTTTCAGTGCACAGCGCTATCGGGTTCCAGCGCTGCAGTTTCTGTCTATTCCGTGTACTTTAAGCTACCTCTAGGAAACTTGAATTAGTGGCATAATTTAGAGTTACCGGAAAGTAGGAGATAAAATATAGTTAAATTAGCGATGTCTAGAATCTTTGGTGGAAAAGAGGTGGAACATAATTTAAGAGACTTCTAAAATTCTAATACCTACGTCTTTTTTTTTGCTAAACACAATCGCGACAAATTGATCAACTTCTTGCAGTCTCACGAGGCTCACAACCAAGTATTTTTTTCTAAAATCGTCCAAAATTACAGGCATCTCGTTTAAGTCATCGCTCGTACCATGGGTATAAATCAGACGTAGCGATCGTGGATTTGGAAAGAGTTACACCCGCACACAATTCTCAGCGAGTAATCGGAGTTAGAAATATGCAGAGAATACCGCAGATCAAGCAACCCCTTGAGCCTCTACTCAATGTAAACATCGGGGTGAATAACAAGACCATTAATATAGAAAGTTCCCATGTGGTGACAGCCGAAGAAAACGTAAAAGTAAGTTGTTCGTTGTTTTAATTTTTCTTCTTATTAGTTAAAGTTCCATTGCACGCATGCCAAAAGTTGGTGCCTGCACAGCCCACGCGAATGTGTTATAGTATCCATCATTATATCTAAACTAATATCGATTTGTTGTGTTTCTTTTTAACGCTTTCACGCTAAAACAGCTGAACGGATTTGGATGGAAGAGGTTTAATAGTTATTTATGCAACTGTTGTAAAATAAGAAGTATTAAAACACGAATATGGGTTTATGTGTGATAATACTACCACATGAGTGTTTTAATACCTAATTATGTACAGTTGCATACAAGACTTTATCTACACCCATGGTAAGAATCCTCTATAAAAAGTTCTGAAACAGTTTTTTTGCAATATTAATATCGAACAAAAATGGCAGCCGGCGAGATACGAAGTGAATTCGAATAACCTATAAGTTCTTTTTTTTTAATTACGGCGCTGTGATAGTGAAACGCGCGTGCATAATAATGTTCTTTTTTTTAAATGAAATTAAGTACAACATTATAACACTCGTTTGGATAATACTATGGTTACTATGACACTGGTTGTTTTAATGTTGGCAATAAGCTAACTGTTTCAGAAACTTTTATAGAGGATTTATAGCATGGGTGTAGATAAAAATAATTATTATTACTTTTTATAATACTAAGTCAATAAAAAAGTTATAGCGCACAGTTCAGAAATTTAAAACTAGAATTTAAATCATAATGTTGTGGTGAAGTCGAAAAATGGCAACTGACTTTTGGAGGGCGGGTGCGCCAAAGTTCACCTAAATTTTCAACTCCGATAATTGGAAATCCGAAAATGTTCTTCCTAACATTTTTCATCCTAACAATCACAATTCCTAACTACTCTGTCTCTAATGTTCATAATTCCGAATCATTCAACTTCATAATGTCAGTAGCAATAAACATCTATTATACTTTTCTTTGTTTTCCTATATTTTCTCAACATAACCATCTTTTACACTATTATTCAAAGTCATATCTTTTTTGTTTAGATCGTCAACATAGGATGCAAAAGCGAGCAAAGGGCACCCCGAGGTTCGGTTTGGTTAGGTTACTTTAAACCCTTTACACAGAAATAGGGGCCCCACGAAGCGGGGCTCCGTCGACATAGGATGCAATGGCGAGCGAAGGGCACCGCAAGGTTCGGTTTGGTTAGGTTACTTTAAACCCTTTACACAGAAATAGGGGCCCCGCGAAGCGGGGCTCCGTCGACATAGGATGAAAAAAAAAAGTTTTTATCATATTAGACTAAATAGGTTTTATGTCTATTGAGTGGTATATCAAACGATTTAATATTAATTGTCTGTTATTCTTATAGAAATTAGTTACATTAAAATTATATCAATCGTTTATTATATTAACTGATCATTATATCAAATAAAATTATAGGTTCAGTTGTTATATCTTGTAAATATTAGAGGTTTTGTAATTATATCATATATTACTTACCCGTATAAACTCCCAGGCCATGAAAATATTATGGTAATTATGTTTAGGGATAAAAGCGTTATGATAAAAAACAGTAGGAGTTTAAAATATTTACATTAATGATATTATTAAGGCGATTATAGCCTCGAATGTCCTTGAGCGTTTGGGCGGAGCATAGGCGAACTCAGTGCCTCACCCCGCGCGCCCGCTTACCTCCCCAATGTCAAAGAGTGTCGTACTCGTACGTAGCGCATGCAGATGCGGCGGCGTGGGACGCATTTTGTCTTAGGCAGTTTTATGACGCTACCTAATGAGTGTAGATGGATCGAGAATACGTACAATATTTATGTTGTGAGTATGAATGCTATTGTACAGTAAAAATACTGCTTTCTTAGAGACAAATAAAAAAAAATAATAATATCAATAAAAAACGTTCATTCAATATACAGTTCGTTTTTTCACGTATACAGATTATAAAAAAATACAATTACAAAAAAAAAAAACTTATGACTAATACCGCTTTTAACAGTGGTAGTTTTTAGGGTTCCGTACCCAAAAGGTAAAAACGGGACCTTATTACTAAGACTCCTCTGTCCGTCTGTCTGTCTGTCACCGGGCTGTATCTCACGAACCGTGATTGCCAGAAGAATACCATTATTATAGTTTCAAACTCAAATGGGTCCCGCCTGCTTCCAACTTTTATTTAATTTAAAATGGGCTTGTTTTTAGCTTTTCAGTTAGTTTTAGCATAAGGTTGCAGTCGGGTTTTTTAAATTTTACTGCTTTTTAGTTTACAAATGTGAAAGATTTCGCAGACGATTTAGTTCTTGGTAGGTGTTTTTTACGATTTGTCACTTTGAATTAGTTTTTACCATATTATAAGTTGTATATATTTTTGTAATCACATTTTAAAACCTTTTATTTTGATACCCCACTCGATAGGTTATGAGAAAAAAAAAATTTTTGAAGAAATTATATTGCGCCAAAAATCCGCCATTTTGTATTTTTTATTTTGATATACCCAGTGTCACTCTCACAGTACATACGAATCTAACGACACCTCTCAAGCTAAAATCCATCGAGCCGTTCAGGCCGCAGAGCGTGCCAAACAATTATACATACATACATAATAATAAGTATGTGTTTTCACTTCTCATGCTCTAAAAGTCCGTCTTTATGATGTGCTTAGGCGACATAAAATCGCTTTTTATGTTCTAGTGCATAAAGTAATTTTTTTTTCTAAGACTAAAGTAATCAGGCCCAACAGCCACACGCACAATAGAACTTCGCAGATTAAAGTCGTGATTTATTTCATTTTCTTTAATTTATACTACTTCCGTGTTTTCTATCGTTAATTTAATAAAATCAGGTGAAATAGTTGTCATTTATTATTTAAAAAGGCAAAGAAACGTTTTCATTTTTTGGCAGTATGAAGTACCCAAGTCGAATGACAAATGTTGAAAATTAAAAAAAAAACTTTTAAAAAGTTTCTTGGCGGTATTATCTGTGGTGGCAGGAATTAGCTATGGATGCAACATTTTTGATTAAATATGTACTGTATACTTTATGTCTGTTTCATTTTCTCGCAATCGAAGTGTACCTAAAGCAGAGTGTATAACTCAGGCGTAAACGAGCCATTTTACCCCTCGACTTAACTATTCACTCTCGCCTGCGGCTCGGGTGGATATAAACGTCTCGGGGTAAAATAGCTTCTTTTATGCCTTAGTTGTACAATCTACTATTATGTATGTATAATTGTTTTTCGAGAGTATATATTATATACTCTCGAAAAACATAACCCTTCTTCTGGCTATCACGGTTCGTGAGATACAGCCTGGTGACAGACAGACAGACGGAGAGAGGAGTCTTAGTAATAAGGTCCCGTTTTTACCCTTTGGGTACGGAACCCTAAAAACTACCACTGTTAAGAGCGGTATTAGTCATACTCATAAGTTAGTTTTAATTTTTTTTTTGTAATTGTATTTTTTTATAAACTGTATACGTGAATAAACGAACTGTATACTGAATAAACGTATTTTATTGATATTATTATATTAGTATTCAATAGACAATAATATAGCGTCCACTCGCAAACAAACTATCACTACTACTAATACTATCAACGTCCAAGCGTAAACGAACAGTCCGAGTGTACTATCTGCGCTATTTAGTCTTTGCCACAAAAATGCAGATCGGAGCGAGCCGACATGCGACACAACCTCCCCGTGCGAACGATACAGCGAGACTGGCCGGGCGGCTGCTGCCCGCGCCCGTATAGGTAAAACCATGGTGTTATTGATTTTTTCCCACTTAAATAATAATTATTAAAAAAAACAAACTTAATTTTTATAAACCATTAAATTTGCTATAATTTGGTGAAAGAATCATCAAAATCGCTTCAGGCGTTGGAAAGTAGAAAGAAAATTCTTGCGTAAAATAAGAGGATGGATATGATTTTTTATTGTTAAAACTAACAGTAACATTAAAAAAATCAAACTTAAATTATATTTGTAAACATATGTCACATATCATATATTTTTTTAAATATATTTGGGCTATCCATTTGGGAGGAGTAGGCCTTCAAAGAGAGGTCTACTTTGAAGTTTGGCGTAACCATTCGCCTTAATTACAATTTTCGGAAACATGAGTGTTATGAACATCGCCGGTAGCACTACAAATATTATTAATGAAAACTTTAGTATGAAAATTTTTAGAAAGAGTGATCATTCGGATTACAAATCGTTAGGAAGAACAATTTCGGGTAAAGAACTTTAGTTGAGCCAATATGGACCCTTGGAGGGCACTGTATAGGTATATGCTGGCAATCATTTTCCCAGCTCTGACAGTTTATCCCCCTGACCAAAATTTAAATGAATCGTAATTCTCATAATAAAGAATTAAGTATTGTTTTCTTTTTAGGAAAATGAAAATATGACTAGAGGATTAAGACGTCATCGAAAACACCGAACATTTTCTCAAAGCTTCTCAATCGTAAACGTCGAGGTAACTTATCAAAACAATATATAGATAGTGCCATCCACGAAGACGCGCTCCTCTCTTCTTACTAATCGCTAATTAAATCCCGCTAGGGTTTTTGTTTTTTGATACATACTAATTACCCACTAATAAGTAATTACTGTGTAACTGTGTACACACTTGTACTGTAAGCGATTAGGAAGAAGAGTGGGTGCGTCTTCGTGGATGGCGCTATCTGTACATTGGCTAGTCTCCGCTGAGATTGGTCGCCATGACCAAAAGTTGGCCTGGAAGACATTTACCTACTTCAAATGGTTTAAAAGTTATTACTACACAAAGAATAATCGTCAGGTCATTTTATGAGGTCTAGCCAAACATGAAGTCTAGTCAACAAAAGAGATAAGTATGCAGGATCGTCGGATATAGTTGAAGTTTAGTAAGAAACCGATGGATGTTCTCGAATAAAATTTAATTTTGTTAATAGAAAACATACAGCTCATTTATCAAATTAAATTTCAGTCGACAACCTCCATCGGTTTCTTACTAAGCTTCAACTATATCCGACGATCCTGCATAATTATCTCTTTAGTTGACTGTACATACCTACTGTACTTAAAAAAAAACTTCCTCACAGGCATTCAATCATCAGTCTATTAGGAGTCCACTGCTGGCCATCATTGTATGGTGATCAAAATTCAATACGCAGCAATTATGATAAAAGTATTACTATATAATTTACATCATTAGTTATTACAACTCTCGAAATTATATTTGGTGCAAATTGTCCTTATTTTCAAAATAATCTTACTTACTTCCGTCAAATATAATTTAATCGTAAGTTGAATTTTATTGGCAAACTAGGCGGATTCCCTTTAATGCACGTCATTTACCAGCTATTTAACCCCACAGCAACCAGCCATCCTGCGCAGACAATCACTCCACCTAGCTAAGAAGAACCTACCTCTACAATTGTCCACTTTTTTCTCGCATTTATAATAATTATTCAACGACAAAACATCTTAACTAATTAAACTATAGTGTTGTATGAAACGCTGTCATGCTCCAATTGATTAATAAAATAAAAAAAATCAGCCACAATGGCGAATGTTTTTCAATCACGAAATGAAACTCGACGGGGCGTGATAAAAATTTATGACAATAAAACACTATACTAATTGGATCATACACTTCTACGTCGCTATAATTTGTGCTAACAATATAGTTAACACTTTATGAGATTCCGTTGTTAAATAAGAAAGCATAAGCATAATCAGCCTATAACGTTCCCACTGCTGGGACACAGACCTCCTCTCTGTGAAAAGGAGTAGGTCGTGATCCACCACGCGGGTCCAGTGCGGGTTGGTAGATGTCACGTCTTAAAATTTTTGGTTAAGTTAGAAATAAAGATAGAGGAATTTTTGACAGATTTAGATTAGAATGCAAACGTGCTTAAAAATACGGGAATTGCCTCTCAAGTATGACGTACTTTCCTAGGTTTAAATCGTAGATTCGCCCTACCGCGTCAAAAGATGGTCACGTTTCTGTTTCGTTTTGATACCTCTGACAGCCACAATGACAGTGACTCGGCTTAATCCTCATGGAAACGCCATTATTATCGTGTGAACATGAGTTCACACGATAATAATGGCGATAATAATAGTTAGTCGCGCCAAAATCCATACCGAAATGAGTGATTTATTTATTTATTTTATTTTACTATTTATGTACACAAAGTAAAATACATAGATAGGGATATGATATAATTATAATCTGTGATCTTCTCGGTATTACTTAGTAGGTACGGTGACGGCAAATCTAACGATTTAAATCTTAGAGTATGTAAAGCCACACGTGAAGGCTATTTTGCGCTCTCAATACCTACGGTCAATTATTATGATTATAAATTAAATTAAAATTTTTCAAAAATAATATGAAATCAATAAGTTTTAAAGCATTTTAGTTCGATCTTGGCACCACACAAATTATTCAAACAGTAGTCTCTACGGAACCCTACTAGAACACGACACGACGCAGGTTTATTCCCATTCTTTTTACTTAATTGCTATTTCAATTAGTAGATACGACGTGTTTCAATTGCCACTATACCTAGTGGTGTTGCGTGTTACACTTATCAAGTTGTCACTTCAATGTTAATTTGAAATATTTACCAAAAATGCACTGTTTTTATATCATTTCAGGAAATATATTTAAATCATATAGTCTTTGTTTACCTGAGTACAATCCCAAGCTTAACAGTTGATACATTAATCTGTCAAGCTCCGCTAATGAGACACAATTGAATTTCTATTGTTTCGTCGCCGATCGGCGAACCGCGACGCTTGACCGGTTAAAGATTGATTGATATTATTATTGGAAAAGCAGGCTAATATTACCTATATGACAAAGTTGCCTACTTGGATTGAATCTCCATGGAGATATGAATTCATTCGAAGCATATTGATTACCTAGTGTTTTTTGTTTGATTTTTTGATCTGGCGCACAAAATTGTAATATAACCTACCTATTGTGTTATTACATACCTACCTAAATAGTGTAATATATAAACATATTGTTGTGTCTAAGTAGGTTTTACTAAATAGTAAGACTACTTAAGAAAACATTAAAACCGATGTAATTTTTTAAGGATCAAAAGTGGCCGCAGGACCAATTGCTTGTGGAACGAAGAGGTGGACTCAATACTTCATTGGATGGGGTTCGTGGTATTTTTTTGTAATGGTGTACAATAAATTCTATCTATTTTATTGTTATCAAATTGCATCGCAATAAAAAACAGTGTTCTGGAACTGAAGACCGATGATGACTCGATGCTCCTTAGGTATACGCCAAAGGTAGGTGGACCTTTGGGGTCGCGGGCGCATAAAATGAGGACTCTGTCCGCCCACAAAGTGACCCCAGGGAAGAAGTTGGCACAGTAGTCACGTGCTGCCGTGCATATCGAGGCTCAAGAGAGGCCCCTTTACAGTCTCCCCAGGGACATCCCTGGGGAGACTGTAAAGGGGCCTCTCAACGCTTGTAAGGCACATGCCTTACAGGCGTTGCACGGGGGGGTTCCGGAATTGTTTTTTTTAAGAGGAACCGGGACCGCCCCTATGTGCTGATGGTGATCACCGGGGTGGTTTTAGTGAGGTAAAAATCCCACACTCCCCGACCTCCCTCCCCGGAGGTCGGTTGCCTTTTGAAGGTTTCCCCCAGACAAAAAAAAAAAAAATTATACGCCAAACTTAAGCAGTTACTCGCATCAGACGCTTCACTTCTTGTTCATTTTTGTCTTATATTCAGCATCTTCCACTCGAAGAGAAACATCTAAACACAAAATGAACCAAAAGTGAAATATAAATTCATTAGTGAACCGGTCCAACAATGTTGGATTTCGATACTCGGTATCTTTCACTCTCCTGGAGAATGATCGAAAAATAAAATGAAAGGAGCAGATGAACGTTCATTTGCTTTATTTCCCGTTGCCGTATGTCTTGCCTGTTCTTCTTCACAGAGATCTACATATTAGATTGAGGCAACTAGCTTCAACTATTTGACTAACTGACCGACTCTTTGACAATTCAAAAGTGCCTGTATCATGTAAGTGGTTTCATTGAAATAAATAGTTTAAGTAATTTTCTTTATGATTTTGTCGGTGTCGTGTGAACGTGAAATAAAATGTAAATGAACATTCACTCGAATGGAACCATTCCATCTGATATCAGCTTTACCAACACCTCGAAAAATATATGGGTCTTACTATAAAAACTTAAACACTTGCTCAACGTGTGTCTAATGTCAGTGTGACGTCAAAGTCCATACAATTATGTCATGTTTAAAAGGTGAAGAGACCTAAAAAAAATAAATAAAATCTATTAAAAAAAAAAAAAAAAAGCTTTAATTAATTTTTCAGTGAAAAATTTATTAAAGTTTTTTTTTTTTTTTTATTGCAGTAGCTAGACATACTATTTACTGCCTATCTGTCGGCATAGTTAGCATACAATAATACAACAACAAAAAACCGATGGAATTCATTCATTTGTGGTCTTAGCGTACAATAATGTAAAATAAGTAAAAATTAAAAAAAAAATCATCTTAGGTACTACTTAGGATATATTTGATTTTGTATTTTTTTCTGAACGGCCATAAGGTCTGCTATAAGCCATTTCAAGGTTACCCATTAATTACCGGACATCCTGTATATTTAAACTGACGTTACTACTGGTTTTACTTGTTCCGTGTTTTATTAATAAGTGTGTACAAGGATATTATTTCACATATTATATTACAGAATACTACGATGCAATCATATTATAAGAATTTGAGAAGGCAAGATAAAACGCCAGTTAATAAGGTAATAAGATTAATATTATAAATATGTAATTTTTAGCATTATTCACTTTTTCTACCAAAGACAAATTATGACGATAACGTTTTTTCTTGAGAAACGTGGTCGCTCACAATGGGCCTTATTAGAAGGCTGAAAGTCACTCAAAGGGCAATGGAGAGGGCTATGCTTGGAGTTTCCCTGCGGGATCGAATCAGAAATGAAGAGATCCACAGGAGAACCAAGGTAACCGACATAGCCCGAAGAATTGCCAAACTTAAGTGGCAGTGGGCAGGGCACATTGCTCGCAGAACAGATGGCCGATGGGGCCGAAAGGTTCTGGAGTGGCGACCGCGTACCGGAAGGCGTAGCGTTGGAAGGCCTCCCACAAGGTGGACCGACGACCTTGTGAAGGCCGCAGGAACTCGTTGGATGCGAGAAGCACAAAACCGGTCGAAGTAGAGGTGCTTGGGGGAGGCCTATGTCCAGCAGTGGACGTCTTTCGGCTGAAATGATGATGATGATGATGAACGTTTTTTCTTAAATTATTATTATTTTCACATGTTTGTCACTTAGGCCCATTGTCCACGACGCAACCAATCATATACCAGTTGCCTGCGTTAGTAAAGTTGCGTGTACGAACGGCCATAGAAATACCAGTGCTGTAACATTCTGGCTACTCATTGGTAATTTGAGTTTAACGAACCTGTCCCTTCACCTACGAGAAAACGACTAGCTATAAACGATTATCTCTCTCAAGAAACGTACAAAATATTGTAGGTCCCGTGCAAATAAAAGAGATACATAATTAATATTATTATAATCGCTGACTATTAACACCGCCGGCGAGTGCTCGTTTGTCGCAGCGACTACAACTATCAAAGAGAGTACTCTCACACTCGCTTAGCGAACAAAATACTCGCTTGGTACATCCTCATACCAGCGAGTATAATCGCTAGTTGTCGTAGTGCTCGCTCCTCGTTGCTCGCCAACTCGTTTTAGTTACTAGCTCTACTCGCTTTCTCGTTAATTGCATTGCTTTTGAGTAGCGTTGTGGTTGACGGGCTTTGGTCGTAAAAATGTCTTCTTTTTGTTTGCAGGATAACACACTAACAGTTGAAACATTCGGTTTTGTGAATGTGCAGACTTGCAAGAAGTTAGTTGAGAAGGTTTTGTCAACGCAGTACAGAATAAGTAAGTCACTGTTACTTGTATTGCAGCTAACCCTACTATATTTTAATTATAGAAATTATATAGCACTAGCTGCGCCCCGCGGTTTCACCCGCATAAGTTTCGATCCCATGGGAATATCGGGATAAAAACTATCCCATGTCCTTCCCCGGGACTTAAACTATCTCTATACCAAACTTCATCTAAATCGGTTCACAGACAGAGTTACTTTCGAATTTATAATATTATAGTATGGATGGATGGATAATCAGCATATACTGTTCCCTCTGCTGAGACACAGGCCTCCTCTCTTCGAGATGGAGTGGGCTATAATCTAACACGTGGGCCCAATGCGGGTTGGGATATGTCACATGTCTTCGAATTTTTGGTTCTAAGACATGCCTGTTTCCTCACGATGTTTTCCTTCACCGTTTTGAGAGCAGTGGTGATGAAATTATTTACAAAAAGTGAAGCACCTGTCCGGGTTTGAACCCACGACCTACAACTCGTAACTCGTAGCCGTTAGCACTGACCAACCACTGTCCTCCACTCAAAATTGAATAGTCTTTATTATTGATATTATTGACTGTCTCGTTGGTCTAGTGATCGCAAGCACTACCGCCGAGCAAGAGAACATAGATTCGATTCCCAGATCGGGAAAAGTGTTATTGGATTTTTGTGTCAGGAATTTTTCTGATGATTTTGATGTGTACCCAGTTGATGGCAATGGGCTCGCCCTCTATTACATGGGTCTTTAACATAACTGGCGAATTGTGGGCCTACTGAAGACACACCTGTGTCTAACCCTTTGGGGAGAATAGGCGTAATATTATGTTATGTATTCTCTATTTTTCTTTATCTTTTCAATTTCAAAATATGTCATATAGGTGTCGTAGGTTTGACGTCTTAAAAATAAGTCCATAATTATATATATGATAAAAAGACTCATAAAAATATATCCTAATAACTATATTTTTCCTTTATCTAAAATCCTATGTTGAAAAAAACAAGAACCCAATGGGTAGTTTCAGTGGAAGACATTGGAAAGATTAAAAAGCTGCATCGTGCACTAAAAGAGTGAAAAAAAAGTATTAATACAGGAATTTCACCCCATTTTGTATGTGTTTAACAGATACGAATGAAGTCGTCTGTTATGCAGCTGATGAGCATTATATAAGCGATGTAAGTGGTTTTTTTTTTCTGAAGCTAATAATCCGAGTTAGGTACTAGGCTGAAATGGCAGTGAGTCAGACATTTCGTCCAACTGACCGAAAACTGTTAGGTAGGACGTTCAAGATCGACGTAAACCCATTAGTATGTTAGTGTAATGTAACTCTTATCTCGGTAAAGCATATTTTAGAATGATGGCCGAGAGTTTTATCAAACTTACGGCAATTATTCTAATTTATACTTTACTTGCTGCGCCACGCGGTTTCACCCGCGTAAATGTCGATCCCGTGGGAATATCGGGATAAAAGTAGCCTATATGTTAATCCAGGGTGTCAGCTACCTCTATACAAAATTTTATCAAAATTGGTCCAGCCGTTTGAGCGTGAAGAATTAACAAACATATAAACACACACACACCCCCACACACACTCACAAACTTTCGCCTTTAGTGTGACTAAAATCAGATAATAGTGGCAGTAACTTACTAATGGTTTTTCGTGATTCAAATTTGATCGTGAATGAGCTGCTTTACACGTGGCAATCGAACTTCTTTTTATCTGACCGCAGCCCTTTGAGCATTGGCAGATAATGATTATTGTTATAGCACCTTACGTGAGCGGTAGGCATTCATTTCACAGTATATTCCACAATCATCATCGTCTGCCTAGCTTTTCCTAAATATCTTGGGGTCAACTTCCAGTCTAACCGGATGCAGCTGAATACACAGATCTGCTCATCATGTATGTACTTTACATGGAGCAACTGGGTGAATCTCCAGAAAATATTATTATTGAGTAAATTTTGTGGATTCTTGAAAACCTGCGTGTATCGCTCATATTTTTTAACAGTATTGATAGGCATGTTCAGTTTACAAGTTTTTTATTAGACTTACTGCAGATAAACAAGAATTTAAAGAAATATTATTTTTTTTTTTGTTTTACTATTGTTGAGGATAATGATTTAGTGAGAAAAATGATTTTCAAGCTTAGAAAAATGACCCAACTGCCTATATGACCTCCTCAACCCAGTTCCTAGGTATTACCACAGAATACTTAAAGTACTACGTACAGAAAGGCCACTCCCTTCCCCGCACTAACATCAGTTACCGCACCTCACCCCGCACTTCGAGGTTACCGTCGCAGTTCTTTAACAAAGAGCGCTCGCAAACACAAGTACCTCACGCACACATTCATACGTATACAAACGTCATTTTTTAATGTAGTAGTAGTAGGTAATTATTTTGCGAGCGTTGTATGGAGTGTCCGGGGTGTGGTATTACGATACCTATTAACTACCGAAATTAAAATACGCTGGTTCTGGTAGAAAAACAAAGTATATAATGAGTCAATCAAAATCAAACCAAAAGGTAGAAAACGCATAAACAAAAGGTATAAAAAGGTAAAATATCAAAAAGAAGAAAAGACTTGCACAATACCCATTGGTAAGACTAATTGTCAGAATTTTTGAGCTTCTGACAGCCCGTGACAACTTTCAAAGATCTATAAATGACAGCCGGGACCAACGGCTTAACGTGCTTTCCGAGGCACAGAGGGGACTCGGTATGTTATGGACGGTCCATCCATTCTTATCATTTCTGAGCATAAATATTTGATGCAGGACGACGCGGGAGCGCCAGCAATACGTAATGGTCGTTTGGTGGCTGTGACAGTGGGCGGGGTGGAGTGTGACGGTGACCACGTGGCTGTCGGGATGAAGATGAACTGCTTCTGCTCTTGGATAGCTGATAACTTACCGTAAGTATTATAACTTACTAAGCTATTTGATGTTCGTCAGAAACTGTAGGTGGAACGTATTAAACATATTTATTGATCTGTTCACAATTAGGCTTTCGTTTCTAAGGTTCCGTCTTTATAAGGAAACGGAACCATTATAAGATCACTTTCTTTTTTAGACTTACAATAAGTATTTGTGTTTGGTTCAGCAGTTATCATCGCAGAGACTATTATTCAGAAAAGTAGATCATCGTGTTTAACTAATTATAATATAATCAGCCTATAATGTTCTCAATGCTGAAATATAGGCCTTCTCTCTGTGAGAGGGAGTGGGCCGTAATACCCCACGCGGGCCCAGTGCGGTTTGGTAGCTGTCACATGTCTTTAAAGTTTTGGTTCTAAGACATGTCGGTTTCATCACGATGTTTTCCTTCACCGTTTGGGAGTAGTGGTGATGAAATTATTCACACAAAGTAAAGCTTTATGATCAAACCCACGACCTACAACTCGCAAGTCCTCCGGTCATTACCACTGGAACCCCACTGCTCTAACTACCGTAATCGTTATCCATGCTACCATAATCAACATTATTCCGGTCATAATTGTAACAACAGGCTACGCTTTTTCAGTAACTCGTTACTATTTCAACGAATAAATCACAGTTTACTCTTTTAACATTAACAACAGTGAGTGCAAACAAACTCAATTTCTAATGTACAAACTCATAAATATCAGAACTAATATTATTATCAACTCGTTACACATGTTTCAAAGCTGCATTCATTCCATTTTCGACTACGTTTTCAAACATAAAACTGTATAAATAAAACTAGAAATATGTATGTAACTACTCCACTTCTATAAAACAAGTTGGAAAGACCCCGGCTTCAAAATGACTGGCTATTTACCGTCATATAATTTTATTTCCGCCTTGTTTCGTGAAAAATGTCGGATAAAAGCGTGATAGTTACCGGGGAAGGTTGTCTTAGCTCGTCACATCGGATAGATCGCTTCACCGAGACTCAGTGACGTCGATCGGCATCGGGGCCCTATTTCGTTTCGATATTCGATCAGAAGCAGCGATTTTTTAAGCGGATCCTATCTTTCGGTTTTGTTAAGGCGACGTTTATTTTTGTTGGAGGAAATTTGAGGACTTTGTATGGGTGTTTTGCAATGCACGTTTCTTTTTTAAGAGAATAGTTTAAAAGTTTGAAAGTCTAGTTTTATTTGAAGTTATTTTGTTCACGTAAACTTTTCAGATTCGAATTTAGCGGCAAAAGCCGGGTCCAGACGTGTGTAACGTCTAATGTAATGTAATACGAATTCTGCGTGTGGACGGCACGACGAGCAATGCAATATGTAACGCTCGGGCTTGCGCTCGCGCTGTTCCATCGGCTGTCAGTTTTTGCGTCTTCACAAAGGTACAAAATCATTACATACAGGATTCGCGTTGAGTTTGTTAGCTGTCTGCACTATTCGCATGTTACATTACAGGTTGCATGCGTCTGTACCCGGCTTGAGAATTTCAGTACCACAGAAGTTGTTTTTGTCTCCTTCCCCTAAAACCATTGCCGAAACAAAGGCTACATAAAAATAGAAAGTGTCACAAGGTTCGACGGACGCTCGGACGTCCTCAAACCCGTCCGAGTATTCATAAAATTATCACCTCAACACAATCACCAATATTCTTAAACATTTTTGCCACTTTGTCAAGTTTTTCCTAACAAAGTAGGAACCAGCGAAGCTCTCGGTAAAGTGAAGTATAACGAGAACGCTGCTTATCAACGTGACGCTGTCAATTATGCGCTGTTTTGTTTTCAGCGCTCTCGTTTCTCCCGCTATTATGCTTAAGAATACGCTTTCAGGTCACTCTGCATAATTACAGAATGAAATTTGATGATACGACAGCTTCTTATAGTTTTAGTTTACTTTGGAACTTGCTTGGTTAGTGAAGGGCTTTTAACTTTTTAGGCGTTCTTAGCTGAAGAGACGTCGAAAATTATTATTATTGGGAGTTTCAAAAGAAGTAGTTGACTGCACATGTAGTGATTAGGTACTAACAGAATTGAAACAACGGAAATTGATTTAGACATTAATTGTTCAGACATTGTGAAAGAAACACTTAGCAAACAAAACCAAACAGTAGGTGCACAGGTAATAGGGTATACTTGAATTCATAATCTCTGATATATTACATTCCATCGCCACTAACTCATTTATCTACTTCATCGTTTTGCATTTTAATTTGAATGTTGAGTGACCATTATTTTACATTTACGAGGTCCAAAAAAATTTAGTTGCAATGAAGTTTAAACTTTATCTTATATGATATTGAATTTGTTATTCCAAAACTTGATAATTATCTCAGATTCTGATTTCAACAAAATCCTTTTATACTTTCAGAGAAGCGAATGTAGACTGGAAATGCTGTAAAGATTGCTGCATGGGCGATGAATCAAAAAATCCACAGAAACACAAACACAAAGCTTAATAAGAATAAATATAAAAAAACTTAAACAACATTTGCGTATTCTCATTTAACCCTTCGTATGCTTATAAAGCTACCATTTACTGGGTACGTCTTTCATTGACTTGAATGTGCTATGGCGGCTGAGAGTATGTCATGCTCACTCAAATGTCTCGCTGATGGTGGCGCATGTGTTGGATCATTTAGCTCCCTTCAAAATGGTTGAGCTGAATGGTGCTGATGCATGCGTCATGTTCGTGAACGTGCGCCGTCAGTAGGAACTGGTCATCTCTTTGCTGCTATGGCTTATTTTAATTTATTATCTGAATTGTTGTTTTTTTCTCATCTTTTCATTATGGACGCTTTTAACGTTCTGCATCGTTCTCACATGTATAATTTTTAACATGAATGATGTAACCAAGACTTTGTAACCACATTATTTTGATTTAAAAGAGTGTCCATGGAGTTTCTTGCCCGTTCTTCTCCATAGGTACCTACGCTTTGGAATGGGCAACTAGCTTCATTTTTTCTGACTGACTGACTTCTTGACAATTCAAAAGTGCCTGTAAATGGTTTAATTGAAATAAATGCTTTGAGTTTGAGTTTGCTTAAACGTGGATCCACGTGAGACACAATGGCTTTTTAATTGTGTCTGTAATTACGTCATTCAACCAGTTAAGCTATTCAATAAGGTAAATTGAAAGGAATGGTCGACCTCGTAATTGCGTTACCGCTTTTAATAAAAACCGTAAGTTATCACTTCACCTAAGGTTGGACTATCTAATAAACGGTAATTATACAGGGTATTTGGAAGACGGGTGCAAAGCTTTAAGGCAAAAGTAAGACAGACAATTTTATTAATCGGCATCTGTGTTCCCTCCCACATTTAACCCGTCTGCCTTCAAATCAAGAGTGAACAGGCATCTTCTGGGCACGTTCGTTCCATCATAGACCTCATCTATCGCTTTCCATCAGGCGTGATCGAGGTCAAGAGTGCGCCCATTAAGCAATAAAAAAAAAAAGAAAAGCCATTTACCTAAGCCATGGTTGTCTTAGACGAAGTCTTACCAATTAATTAAAATTTACCAGGCAAAGGTCGCGGAAATCTGCTGAATGCGAGAAGCACAAGACCGGCCGATGTGGCGACCCTTGAGAGAGACCTGTGTCCAGTAATGGACGTCTTTTGGCTGAAAATGATGATGATTATGAAGAATTGTTTTGTCATAACTTATGTATAGTGAAATTGCCGTCCCATCGGACTATGAGAATGAGGGAAGAGAGAGTGCAAGTGTGTCTGGGCACTTGTGCACTATAATATCTCCCGCGCCGAAGGTTAGTCTCCGTTGAGATTGGCCGTCATGGCTGAAATTCAGCCTGAATGACTATTATAATGAAATAATTTGAGTGAACATATATCAATTCTGATAGAGAATGCTCTATTAAAATGTGTGTAGCAAAATATGTCACAAATGAAACCTTAAATAGGTTTTTATTAGTGACACGTTTCATTTTGCTAATCTGTCTTTTTGCGAACCTGTCATTTTGCTAATCTGTCTTTTTGCGAACCTGTCATTTTGCTAATCTGTCTTTTTGCGAACCTGTCATTTTGCTAATCTGTCTTTTTGCGAACCTGTCATTTTGCTAATCTGTCTTTTTACGATTCTGATCATTTGTGACAAAATACTAACGCCTGACAATTCGCTAATCTGTCATTTTGCGTTTCTGACGTTCTTCGCTTAAACCGTTAGACCTGTTCGCTCAAGTTCATTAAATGCTTGTTTATATCACAATTTGCAGCAAAATCATGAATGAATGAATCAAGAAAGTTAGCTTTCTTCTTGCAGGGCCGGTGGACCGAGGCTGAGCTGCTGTAAAGACTGCTGCGGTGCCGGTGCAACCCAGGACCACACATTATAGGTACCTCCGAATGCGCACAAAAACAAAAGAATAAAAATAAGTATGCGCGCCATTTTTTTTCGTTTTGGAATAAAGTTTTATGAGACATAAGACAAACACACGAATCATTACTTTTCCAAACACACACGTTAAACTCAGATTCACAACGAGTCATTTTGTTGCGACAGCGGTTTGATTGCCGTAAGTACAGTAAAAGAATAAAAATGTTAAGCACCTTAAAGATAATTGCAATTTTTTTAATTAACCTATACTGTCCCACTCCTGGGCAAAGATCTCCTCCATATTTTTCCATTCATCTTTGTCTGCTGCCTCTTCCGGCAAATCAGTCAAGAACAAGTCTAGGTCGTCACGACTATGAGTATAGTCGTGAGTATACGAGGTATGCCTCGACGACGCCCATCTATAGGCCCCCACTGCCTGACGACCGTGGCCCATCTGTCCTGATGTATGCTGCAGTTGTGATGCGCGCGCTATGTGGGAAGGAGTTTTTTTGAAAATTGCTTAACATTATCAGTTCTTGACCATACCTCTGCCGAAATCTGAGTAGCATCATAGTCTATGGTAAAGGTAACATATGCCAAGCTTGATGATTACGGTAAGTTCCCAAATGATCCTAAATTTGGAACAGATAATGCTTCGGGGGCGGTTATTTTGAGACAAATGACCATCATCCCACTCGAGGAGAGGAGGCCTGTGTCCCAGCTGTGGGAACACTATAGGCTGATTATTTTGTTGTTCTTGTTGTTGACTATCATCATCTGCCAACATTCCTTCCTCCTTTCTTCCTTCTTCCTTTTTAACCGACTTCAAAAAAAGGAGGAGGTTATCAATTCGACTGTATTTTTTTTTTTTTTTTTTTATGTTTGTTACCTCATAACTTGCGACTGGGTGAACCGATTTTCATGATTCTTTTTTTATTTGAAAGCTGGTGCTTCCCGTGTGGTCCCATTGTCACCATTTTAATATCTGATGATGGGATCTTAGAGAAATCGAGGGCAACCCTCAAATTTTATAGGCTCACTTATTGTTTTTCGCATATTTTATGAAGTATCTTGTGTATTTGCGTATGGTTGTCCCCATCGCAGGTAGCTGGGCTGATGATGGAAGGTACAACTCCTTAACAGTAAGAAGTTACTCGAACAGGCAAGGGCTGTTTTTAGTAAATTGTTTTGATGTTTGATAGGGCATTTGTCACATTTGGTCTCATGATCATCAAGTCATGACCTGATGCTGCAGTCAGGATAGTCTGCAGAGTACCTAACTCCTCGACAACTAACAGCAGATATATCGTGTTTAGGCTCATTGAAAAGGGCTCGATGTGTGGATAAACGTACTGTTAATGAGGAACACCGAAGTACATAGAGACCTGATGCTGAAGCCAGGAGCATCAGAAAAAGTACAAACCTTGAAATTACAGCACAGTAGTCGTGTTTGGGCTCATTTGAAACAGGACTAAATTTTAAGTTCAATGCAATGTTGACATAAGTCTGGCCTGATGCTGCAGCCAGGATTATCAGCATCTAGTCTAAAAACATCAGGTCAGGATTTGATGATGGGATCCTGGAGAAATCGAAGGAACTCTTCAAATATTATAGGCACACCTATAGCGATTTGGGTATTTTTTATAGTAACTCGTGCACTTGCTCTCGGGAAGCACCATTTGGTGAAGTGGAACTGATGATGAAGACCACAGATGGCCTCCGGAACTACTCAATAATATATAAGTATTTCACGGGTTGCTCATATGGTTGGTTGGTATGGTTCATATGGTTGCTAAGCAATTTATGCTCGTCACAATGTGAATGGTGATATGGAGCTGATGGTGGACCTGGAGAACTCCTCAACAATTAACTTCCCTGCATCGGGAAAAGCAATAATTTGTTTGTAAAAGGCCATGAGCACTAAGCTATTGTAACTTAGATAAATTATAAGCAGACCCACTAAAAAGCGTGAAATAAAAACTTTTTAAGAAAAAAAAAACCGACTTCCAAAAAAACACTACAAAGTGAAAAATAACTTTAATTTCGGAAGTCGGTGGCAAAAAACTAAAATACAGATCCAAAGACACCGACTTCCGAAATTAAAGTTATTTTTCACTTTGTAGTGTTTTTTTGGAAGTCGGTTTTTTTTTTCTTAAAAAGTTTTTCTTCATCCTCTTCCCAACTATGTTGGGCTCGATTTTGAGCCTAACCAGATGCACAAATGACCTGATGTAATTATGTCTAGTTGTACCTACCTACTCGTAATAAATAATGCAGGTAATATGAACCCATAATAAAGCAACTAAAGCTACTCTTATTTACTTTATTGTAATAGCAGCAGTATGTTTTTCTTCACCCTTTCCCAACTATGTTGAGCTCGATTTTGAGTCTAACCAGATGCACAAATGACCTGATGTAATTATGTCTAGTTCTACCTACTCGTAATAAATAATGCAGGTAATATGAACCCATAATAAAGCAACTAAAGCTACTCTTATTAACTTTATTGTAATAGCAGCAGTATGTTTCCATCATAGCCAATTTATTCTAAGTGCTCATTAGTCATTCCGCTGCTACTATCCAAATTTAAACCATGCAAATAAGCTTACAGTGTCCCGTAATAAGATTAATAGCGACAAGCTAATCCATTCGAAATCCGATTTGTCTGTTTAACACCGAATAAAAAGCGTTTTATAAAAAATAAGTCACAAAACAATTTCGATGGGTATCGGATTAGGATTTCAGTTTTAGGGATAAAATAAGGCTGGGTTGTGGATTAATTTATGTAAAATAAAATATGAATTTAACAGTTTTTTTCTTTGTAAGCCGTATTTTACATTCAGCAAAATGAAATGTTTAACTTTCTGAAGAATCTTGATTCATAATACAAATCTATCAAGGTACTTGCAAAAAGTTTCGTTGCTCAGCTTAAATAAACCAGTGCTTCCATAACAATAATAGTATTATGGTTTATAGGTGGAACTATGTCGACGTTCAAATCTCCGTATTTGCATTCAAACATAACCATAAAATGAAAAAAAAAGCACAGAGGAAGCTGCGCAATCTTACACAAACGTCGTCATGTTAGAACGTACCTACGAGTACGTGCAAAAGTGCGAACATTGTAAATTGGTAACAATGCTTTGAAGATGTTTTGACAAATTTTATAATTCAACTATAAAAGCTTGCTGAATCTTAAGAAGGGATGAATATCAGTTGATTTTAATGTTTTTTTTTTCATTGCATGGTCTAGTGGTCGCAAGCGCTACTGCTGAGAATGAGGTCCTGGGATCGATTTATATATTCCCAGGTCGGGCAAAATGGTTTTTTATTTGGAATTTCTCAGTAGCAGGCCGGAGTCTAGATTTATGCCCGGTTGGTATTACATAAGACTTAAACATAACTGACGCAATGTGGGTGTACTATAGGTACACGTCTGCCCAACCCTTCGGAAAAATAGGGCGTGATGATTAAAAACACATCTATAATAGACCATTAGATCAACATATAATTACAAGTTACAAGTGGGATTATTATCCATATTCTTCACATTAGCACCCAAAAACATTAAGTTACTATAAAATCCCTTACCGATCCGTAAGAACCACAAAACACCACCATAACCATAAAATAAAACCCTTCAACATTCGAAACTGCGCAATTTTACACAAAATTCGCTGTTCAAAAGCACGTGTAAGAGTGCGCCGCGTCGGTAACAATATCACGTTCGACGGCAACATTCTACGTTGAGAGTATACGACGTCGACGTCGAGTCGTGAGTAAATGAGAAACGGGCGGGCTCGGGACGTTTCACATCATGATTGCTCAATACAGTTCCACTGTACCACTACTGTCAACTGTAAACGTAGGTATTGAGTATGTAGGTATTGAGTTTTATTTGATTTTGTGTTTGAAGGTTTGAAGTGATATAGGTTGACTTTATTTGGTACAGGAATCGGCAGTATTTTTGCGTTTACATTTTGGTATTTATTTTGATTTATGTCAAGGGCCGCCTTTACCACCATGATTCATCATTATCTGCCTAGTCTTTTCCCAACTATGTTGGGGTCAGCTTCCAATCTAACCGTATGCAGCTGAATACCAGTATTTTACATGGAACGACTGCCTATTCGACCTACACAACCCGGTTACTGGGTACATACTTTATTACCATGCTAATTTACAGTAAAATACTGTTAAAATGATTTGCTTTCAGCTTTTCCATTCAAAAATTATATCGTGGAATTAGTAACTTGGCATATTATGTACTAAGTACCTACTTATGTAGAATCATATTCATACAATTTAAGCACGCAATCTACTTACTCAATAAAGAGAGAAATAAAGAATAAAGTTCATTTGGACACAGTTCGTGAAACAATACAAATATTAAAATAAAAAGTGATGAAAATAAAGTTTTAACAACAACCGTGTGTGCCTCTATGTGCCAAAAAGGTTTATTTCAGCATTTATGCCAGACATGCTGTCTGACGCTGGTTTTCAAATGAACCTTTAAGGACAAGTGAAGGGCAGTAGGTACAAACAGTTTCAACATACTTATTAAATACTAATTTAATCGAAGAAATGAAAAGTTACGAAAATTTTTAATTTTTGTTTAGTCCAGAATAGTGTAAATATTCAGTAGATACCTAGTAAATACATGAAATTTTCGAGCTATTTCATACAAACCTTTACAGAAGTATGACATATCCTGTGCATCTTACAGGCTGTGACGTCAAGGGAGCTATTTCAAGTTGGTCCTCCCTATCATGTCCCGTCTAGACCGATACATGGCAGATCGATACTCGCCATACTGCGAGCCTTTTCTTCGAATGCCTTTGTACAACATGTGTACAGTCCATCAAAAACTGGTCGACAAAATCTAAGATTGAAATTCGCTTGCACACATAAAAATGATAACATTTCACTTCCAGAAATATGAATAGTAATCACGTCATGCGTTCTTAGTTTAAATTGACGTGACGGAACAGAAGGCCTATCCGTGTAATTTAAAACTTTCAACATCTAGTCAGCGACAAACAAATGTCAAAAACTTGCCAAAAATGTAGGGAAATTAGAGGTATTTTTGATCTAAGATTGAATCTTAGATCAGACTGTGAACGTTCTTAAAATTACGACTTGTGCATAAAGTTTTAATAAATGAATAAATAAACACTTTCTTGCCCGACCGTACCAGTTATGTATTTGAAAAAGCATGTGGACCCACCCATGTGGTGCACGTTGACGAGACTGACGCAAGTACCTATCTATAAGATGAGAACTTTGTGATGACAACTACGTTTTAATGCGGTATGGTGTGAATGTATTATTTAAAGTGCAAGTCGTAATAGTGCATATCTAACTGCTGGCTTAATATACTATAATATATCGGTAACCATCGTGATCGGCGTTATTATAATATATAAGTACTACGTAGGTATATTTTTAGAATTAACGTAAGACCAATTGAAAACATCCGACTCATGAAAAATTACTCCATTACAGTACATCAAACGCCCACAAGACACCCAAATAACTCTACCTGCCCTAATAAAACCTTACACGTAAGAAACGAAAACACAAGGAAAAGAACAAGCGGAAAACACCAATAAAATGTAACGGCCACGCCAAATCACCCCCATTAATACGTGCAGATATCTATAATCCCGGCTCGCTGAGCTGAATTGGTTTATTCTCTCCATCAATCTATTTCCACGTAATCAGGCTGGACCCGAGTCCACTAATTATACTGTAAATACCCGTATATTAGGTGTATCTCTCACGATCGCAGCTTAGCAGATTAGCAGACCAGCATCGATATAGGGCGATGTACACACTGGGTGTTCGTACGAAGAGTTGAGCCTCGTTGCTGTGTCCGGGCAATTGCTCTGGTAATCCGAGATCATAGCCCAGCTCACGACAATGCAGCGATTATTATCCGACCACAATGCTCTGGTATTAACCATAGTACTACCCTCTCGGTTTCGGATCCAAACGATCGATTTATCGTACATTTGCTAAGCGCCACAATGTTCTGCAATAAGAATGTGTACCGCAATGAGCATTATGAGAAGTTATTGCTTTGTTTGTGAGGCGACGTTATTGTGAATTCTATCGAGAAATACATAGAGTTGAATCGAAATTGCCCGTTCCATTTCACAATTGTGTAAGTTGAACTAAGTGAATTTAAACTTCATTTTGAACTATTTACTTAATACATTTCAGCGGGACTGAAAATATAGGAAAATGAACACTGTGTACCAAAATTTCTAGCAAAAAGAATAAATAGTTGTGAACGATTCAATAGGAAACATCTTGTAGATAAGGAAACTCTCAACAGGACCATTGCATTGGAATGGTGTTGTAGTTGTTGTTTGAAACAGGAAATTCTACTGGTAAAGACAGCAACATAAATGTAAAGTATTCGATGAGTGCCAAGCAAGGTCCTTTTAAAACCGACACTACAATTTCCATTGTATGCATCTTGCAATATCTAGTACTCTTTCCACGTAATAACTGTTTATATACATGATCAATTATTATTGTTCGAAAAACTAGTCGACATAGAACATACATAGATACATTTACAAAATCGAATCCAAATAAAATAACTACCCTATTTACCCGAAAAAAAAAAACTAAAGGCCACGCAAAACTTTAATAAATAAAATTTATAAAACCAGTTAGTGCCACAAACAAAATAAAAAAAAAATACAAGACGGTCCATCAAAACCACGCCACGTGTACACTGTACACAAAAAAAATCGACCCCAATATTAATACTCGTGCCTTCTTTATTTACGAATAAAATGTAAAGCTTGTATTCAATGCCGGCAAATAACTTGTCCAGCCTAAAGCGGTATCTACTTAAGGCGTGTTCGTAAAGCCTTCAGCTACAGGTCCTTAGAAAAATATTCAGAAGCAGGAGTCTGGCACCTTTACTTGGAACCTCAAAGGATGGTTCTGGAAAATTGTTGAATATTTTGTTAAGCATGTGAAGTGAAGTTCGCAGTAACAGGTTGAGCGTGAATTTTCTATACCATTTAGCATGAACTACTAGAAGATTTATAGATGCTAAGTAAAAACTGTAAAACGTGTTGAGGAAATAAAGATATACCTAGTGCATAGTTTAGTTTGCTGTTTATTCTAACAATTTTAGAATATAATTTTTGTTTTATTTTCCTAGTACTGAAATCATGTTGTAGAGATTTTTATTTTGTCCAACTTTATTTGTTAACTACCTACAGTACCAAGAAACAGTATTCTATTTTATTCTATTCTAAACAATGTGGGTTCGAATTAATTAAGCTTCTGCTACGCCGTAGCTGGCAAGGGGCTTCAGTGCTACGCCGTTACGCTGCCGTAGCAGATCATCAGCCCGGTAATGGTAGGCCTTGTATATTGAGTCAAATGAAAACTTTTACCCCACCTACAGAACAAATCAGAATTAAGATATCCATTAGTTAATTCATTCACAGACAAATCCATCGACTATAGCTATTCAAGAAAGCCGTAGACTTGTAGGTACTTTACTATGGTATCATCAAATTATTTTGGCCACCTCAAAACAGCGAGGAAGTTCAGAACTGTTACTGTGTAAACAAACACAAACTACATTAACATTTTATTATAATTTTCATTTTACAACGCTCGCTAAAGAAACCTTGCCTGTGCCCCGACGCAACCACTAACATTTTAAAGATTGTTACTTATATTATTACGTTGTTTTCACAGCTTAATCCCGGCGGGGTTGTATGCAAATATTAGTATCAAGTGACCGGGGTTAGCTGTAAACATCTAAGTGCACGACACGGCGAGATAAGCCAGCAACCAGCCAGCTATTTGTTGTAGAAATATGCACTGTGTATCTGACTATACTACAGCGTGGGGGAATAAATCCTCATAATAAATCCTCTTTTTTGTACGTTTGAAGCTGGTTAGCGTAATGGGTGGTTTAAAAATGGAATGTTAGTGGCGCCGGTGGCGCGGTATGTAATTTTCTAGAGTAAAAAAAGGTTTGTATAAGTTTATTTTAACTCTTTGCGGGACACTTAACGCCCCTCGACGTAATAACAATAAAACTTCTATTGTGTCTCGTTCAGGGTCCTTCAATGTGGTAATATGGACGCTATTTTGTTACTGGTAAATATTTACATAATTTCACGTTTTTGTTGCAATATTAACTGTCTGAGAATGTATAAATAGTTCGAAATGGATAGCGTTTCCAAATAAAGAGGCTACTTGATAAAAAAACTAAACCAGTCTCGAGAGATAACTAAAGATCCAAACTTCGTTATATTGAGTAATGTGAGTACCTTAGTGTACCAAAAATAGACACAGACAGGTTTTGTTGTCGAGCGTAATATTCTTCTTCTTCAGAAAACATACAAAACCTACAACTAGTCATGAACCAAACACCCATCCATGAGCTAAAACCGTATGTTAACTAAAAAGGGATCAAACGAAAAAGTTGAGGCAACTTTTTTAATCTACGTAAACGGAGCACTACAGCTCCACTGTAATACAACTAGTTGATAAACAACTCAACTAGTGATGTTTACCAACTGGTTTTAATCGGCCGCCAATAATCGAGTGCAATGCACACACGGTTTAAGGCTCTTTACTGGGTGTTCCTTGGTACGTCTGGGCACAGTTTACCCATGGCCAGGCCATTAGTTTGCGAGGATGTTTGCACTACGCCCTCTAATGGGTTCGGTGTACTTGCAATATATAGCCTGAACGGCTTTTATTGCACCCCGAGATTATTTAAACGGCCGTAGGGAGAGCCTCATAATTTGTGAGCTCTTCGCCTTGGAGCGCATTCGGTCGACCGTAACGAGATGTTGCGCTGTTATTTTAAGACGTGATTTAAATTCTGTTTGTTTTTTCATAGCGTTGGTTTATTGTAAGCTTGTTTAGGGTTTTGTTTCTTGAGATTTAAAGCGGCTGGTTCATCTTAGTGCGAAGAAAAGACTGTTCAAAGGCTCTTTTTTCTTGTGCCAGCCTCATCCAATGAGTATGAGTATTAATTTGCATGCATACACAGCCAAAATATAGACTGTTCTATAGACTTCCTATATTTTCTGCAAGTAAATGATTCTTATACAGAAAACTATCCAACTAACTACCATACTAAACTATCCAACATATTGTTTTATTGAATTTATTATTGTATATAAAATGGTGATTAAATGATGCCGTCTTAATTTATTGACATATTATTGTTCTATTATTAGTGTCAAACGAACTTATATTCTAACAAACTTTTATAAGGAGATGCAAAACCCCCCACGATTCCCACTTAAAAAACTATTAAGATAATAAGATATTTCTGTCGTTACGGTCTCTCCCGACACTAAAGCGACATGACAGTGTAAAAAAAACCAGTCAAGTGCGAGTCGGACTCGCGCACCGAGGGTTCCGTACAAAGGGGTTAGAAGATTTTTGTATGGAGGGTGGCCCTAAGGTCGGTCACCATTTTGATTTTTTTTCAGAATCGCGGTGCACAACAAAAGTTATATATTTAGATAGAGGACGCTTATACAAACAAAAAATGTTACATAACATAATATCCTAAAGCGTCAGATTTCGGAGTTATACACCGAAATATAATTCGAAAACAACAAGGATTTTTTGTTTTTTTTTCCCTCCAGGTAAGCATATTGAACTATTGAGGTAATAGAAACGTTATGAAACCTTTATGGAGAAGAAACAAATGAAGAATAGACATTTTTTAAATAAATAATTAAAAACGGCTATTTAGAGTTCGTTTTTTAATCCCAGAGACTAATCTGACATTTAAGTCTTTTGTGTTTTCGTTTTTTTTTAGTATAGAAGTTTGACATTACACTTGTCAGATTAGTCTCTGGGATTAAAAAACGAACTATAAATTGCCGTGTTTAATTATTTATTTAAAAAATGTCTATTCTTCATTTGTTTCTTCTCCATAAAGGTTTCATAACGTTTCTATTACCTCAATAGTTCAATATGCTTACCAGGAGGGAAAAAAAACAAAAAAATCCTTGTTGTTTTCGACTTATATTTCGGTGAATAACTCCGAAACCTGACGCTTTAGGATATTATGTTACATAACATTTTTTGTTTGTATAAGTTTCCTCTATCTAAATATATAACTTTTGTTGTGCACCGCGATTCTGAAAAAAAATCAAAATGGCGGCTGATTTTAGGGCCAAAACCTTCAAACCCCTTTGTAGGTATGTAACTACAATTTTACGGTTTTCGGATTTTTCCTTTACTTGTGCTACATGAAATTGCTTCTTGCCAAATTTCATGATTCAACGGGAAGTACCCTATAGGTTTTGTCTACGGAACATAAACGCCCGTATATTTTGAGTGCGTTGACTTAAAAGTTTGATTTTTTCACTGCTTCAAGGAGTTGCAGCCCTGAGTATTTAATATTAATTTCAACTTAATAACTTCACGCGTTCCTGAGACAAATGTTTTTGACAGAGGGACAGACAGACGGACAACGAAGTGATCTTATAAGGGTTCCGTTTATCCTTTTGAGGTACGGAACCCTAAAATTATCTCATATTAATACAAACTTTCCCTATTTAGCACAGCCCCGGGGCGAGCTGTGAACTCTTGCCATTAACTCGCGCTTGTATTACCATTCGCGAGACTATACTCCGAAAGATGGCGGAAGTTTTATTTAAACGTCACTGGCATACGTGCGTCGACCGCGGTGAAGATTAGCTTCTTCTACGATCTTAAATCTGTAAAAATCTGTGTGTTTACAACATTGTTGGGATGGAATTGATAACTACGATGCATTTTATTATTGATTTTTATATTTTTTATTATCCACTAGCCCGTGTGGTGGATTACGTCTCACTCCCTCTCACTGAGAGGAGCCCTGTGTCCCAGCAGTGGGAACATTCTTTGAATTATCAGCTAACTGTGTCGTGCAAATCGGTAGGTACTGCGCAATTCCCCTCTGAATTTCATAACGGACGGCCATATTTATTTAAACTCGTAAAAATATTATATCATGCAGACTGCTCAAACGTTCTGCTAAACATATGAATAAAAATGTTATTTCTTCATAAAACGTTCAGATCTTTTATATCAAAACTTGAGTTTAAATCCTGCTTCCATGAAACGATTGCCTTTTACGTATTTCTTAACACTTCCATTCTAAACTTAAAGAGTTCTTATCTAATATTTTACTACAATTTCAGCGCTCGGCTCGGGTGTTAGAATAACTTTTGAAGGAATACAAGGAAAGTCAATTATGGGAAGACGAGGCTGCCATGCTTCTTTGGAAGACACAAACAAGCCACTTGCGACTTACCATCTATCGGATAAATCCTACTTTAGCAAATTCGCGGAAAACTTTTAAGCCAACATTTTACGCCCTTTTCGTAAAAACAAAATCCTTTAAGTTATTAGCTAAGTACTGAACGGAGGATTTACGAAAGAGTAAAATTCTTGTTCATACCTGTAAAGTTAAACGAAAATATTTTTAGATGGAAGTCTGGATAAACACTCCATTGACCACTTAGTTTATATAATGTAGCTAAAAGGTAAATTAGCATAATGTTGACGCTTTATAAAAAAGGTTTTATGAATAAATTATAAGCTTCGTTTCTCCAGATTCAATTCCGATTAAAAACAATCCCCTATCGAGGTCTGCATCGGGGCTAATCTTTCTCTGCCAGTTAAAAGTAACGTTAGAACCAGATAGTTAACCCTACAATTCCCGCGGCGGACACGTTCATTCCCCATCTCGTCCCGCTGCGCGATAAAATAAATTGACCTCCGCTTTAAAGATCAGCTTAATTACTTTTCTATTAAATTCAATTGGCATGTCTGTGCATTCGAATCCATTCGTTGCTCTCTGGCTATTCTGGTCAGAATACAATTCTGGACAGCATTCCATTCTGGTCCATTGAAGCTTGTCATTAATAATTGGTAAACTGTGTTCGCTCCAATTTTATGCTCCGATAGTCTTTGTGGTCGTCGTAGAGTATTATCGTGTTCGATTTAATGAAGGCACATAATTTAGTGCGGCTCAATCACTGCAGTAAGTTTATCTTTTAATTATTATTAATTATCGTTAATTGGCATAGAAGGCCGGTTGTTAAATATGCAGGAGATCAGTTACTGGGTCTAATTATTATAATTGATATATTATTATGAGTTTTCACTATCATTGTTGAACATTTTTTCCGTTCGTCCTGGTGCCATAAAATGAGGCTCTACATTCAAGCTTACAACTTAGTTAATAGCTTATACTTCTATACCATTTCATCTTTTGAAGATAATATAATAAATCGTTTTGGCCAACACAGGATCATAGTGGGCACAAAAAAAAATTACAAAATTAAAAAATAAAATAAAACACATACAATATTAAAAGAAAGACCATAAACCATAAACATATTACATAAGTACTTCGATTGCCCAGTATGTGAACCATACAGCAATGGTTCAGGTACTGGCAATCGAACCTCTGCGCGAATGCCCTCAGGATGCCGCTGAAGCTAGCCCGAACCTTCAATGATCTTCTCTTTTTGTCGATGCAACTATCCAATTGGCTGATATACGTGGATAGGACAACCATCATAAGTGTCTTTCTTTAGACTCCAAAGTTTCTAACGCCAAGCATATTGCTTAAAATTATAATTTTAATCAAAACATTTAACTCGCCACAAAACGGCGAAATACTTGAATCATTCCAGTAAAAACAAACGCCCAAAAACATTTTCAAACCATACTGAACACCGAAAGTGTGTCGCTACACGGTAAGCATAAAAAAATCCTAAAGGTAGACAACAAACAACAAATACCTGCCGCGGCAGCAAAACAAAAGAGGAGAAGGCAAAACAAAAGGAGTCGTTCAGTAAGTCGTCCTACATGCCTACGGCCCATTTGGGACGACTTGACGAAAATCTAAATAAATTTTATTTTCGTTCTGCAAGTCGTCCCACGTTACTCTTAAAATGAGAAAATGTACAATCAGCAGCAAAAGTGTTAATGTGGAAATAATACAAAAAAAGAATTGGTTACAAAATATTTAATAATCACAACATTGTCACATATAAACAGAAAATATTAAATCATGACAAATTTACAAGAACAGTTCACAAGCACAGAATACAGTCAGAAGGCACAAATAGGAAAGAGTCACCAGCACTAGAACGATAGGCAAAGGTTTTAAACAGGAAGAATTAATTTATGCACAGCCAGAGTCACAGATTCATCGGAGTTCAAAATGAAACCAACAATAAATTTGTAAAAATTTGTTCCACATTCATTTAGTTTAGTTTTATTTGAAAAGTACTAGGGTAACAGAAGTTAGTAGGAGGTTGTATAATACGTAATGCGTACCCCATGCATAAGCCGTCTCAAATAATGTCTTTACCTTTTCTTTCGGAAAGTATAAACCATACTAACTCGTTTTAGCAACAATAAATTCTATGAAATACTAATCTTAACTACTTATCTCTAAGTAGTTTTATTGATTTATTGATACTGAAACAAAATATAAGTATTTTTGTATCTTCATTTTATTCATAGGTCTGTCCTGTCATCGTTTACTTCAAAAGTAACCACCGTAACCATTGTTTATTACCTGATAATAACCGAAAGTCATACATGTCTACTATTCTTATTAATTTCTGATAACACTTCGAACTTGTACGTTTACTTGTAAAATGAAACAATAAACTGTTGTTCTAGAAAAATATTATTTAGTAGGTAGGTCGGTACTGACTTTTTTAATATTAAATAATCTATGAACAAAACGAAAGTAAAAACTAAAAATACTTAAAAATATATTGTTATGTCTTGTCTTGCTAACTGTACTAAACGTCGATAAAGTTTAAAGTTCCATACAAAAAAAATGTGGGACGACTTGCAGAACGAAAATAAAATGTATTTTGTTTTCATCAACTCGTCCCAAAATGGGCCGTAGGCATGTGGGACGAGTTGGGGAACGACTCAACAAAAGAGGGAAGGTAAAATCAAAACGTAGCGCGTATTCTCAGTCACGCGGTAAACGAGTGTAGCATTTAAAACGTCAGGAGTCTCGAATCGCGACGCGCGCTCGTTAATCAGTCCCCGATGCATTGCCAGTGCAAAAAATCCAACGCTTATTTGCTGTTCTGAAAAGTGACTGGATTCCAAATTCGAAAAGATTTCTTGCGAACTAGAGTAGGTTACTGGCTGTTACAAATTCCGTGAATGGGATCTCAATTTTGGGATTCCGAAAACTGGTGCAGATTACATTTTGTTGTCGATGCAGGTTTTATTTATCGTCACTATACAAACGGCACGGACGGATACAAATTTGATGGACATCTTTACGTGAAATATGAAGGTAAAGCGATCGGTGCATGGTCCGGATATTGAACCGAGCTTCATTTGCTGTATCTGAAGGATGTTGGAAATTGCCAGCCACATGTGTCGGGTACTAGGAAATTACATATTTTGAGAAAATTACTTTTTTTTTTCCTCTATTCCTCTTTAACTTTGTGTAGAAAAATGTTTGAGCAAATTAAAAAAAAACAGTTTGTAGTTCTAACCTCAATAACTCAATTAACATTTACCAATCAAATAAAATCGTTTTCCAAATCAAACTTTTGCCAAGAATCGAGTCCATGTTTTTCCAATATTGAAACGCAACACCAAAAAAAAGACTAAAACCCTGTTTCACAAGCCGGCAACAATTGCTAAATAAAAACTTCGCTTCCGAACAAAGCAACAACATTTTGCCAATATAGAAATGCTCACTTATCAAACGGAAATCTCTTCGTTTTTCTAATTCTTCCAACCGAGAGAGCAACAAGCCGAACGCTTTCAAATTAAAAACACACTAGTTTGGTTAGCAGGGGCTTGGAGCCTTTGGTGTATCGCAAATTGGAGCGACACAAGCTTCGGAAAATGTTTGTACTGTCACAGTGCAAACAGCTCACACGAGGTGGATAATAAAAATGTAAATTGGCAAAGCAAAGCGCTCTGGAATAGCACGTTCAATGCACGCCGGAGCCGCTCAGTAAATCTATTCATAAATTACCGCAATACCGCTTATCTGCACGCAATATATTTGGATAGGAAAGTTTGCAAGTTTGCCGTATTAAAATAATTATGCTACGGTTTAACGTAAATTCGTGTAGATTTTATGAGCTATTTTTCAATTTTGGTTTAGAATTTTCGTTGGCTGTTTTTGGAACGTAATGTATTTTGTGGTAGTGGTTTTATACTTGTTACTTAAAAATGAACCTTACCTGCAATGTACCGTCACAAGACGAGGCTGTGATCACAACGGGTAGCCTGTTAACAATACGTAGCTCAGACAGTCTGTGTGCGAGTGTAAGCTTTGACTGGCTTGAGAAATAAAGTTACTTTACCGCAGCTTTTAGATTTCCGGACACAATACTTACTATCAAGAAGTAGGTAGGTAGGTAGTGTAATTTATTAGTTAGATGAAGACGTCACAGTATTCATTGAATTCATCAACATGAGTACATAGCTGAGTACATTTTACACATCGCCTTTGCTACAAAATTATCATCCTACATTATAAAATAAAGTCCTCCAGACCGGGTTTCGGCCATGTCGACCAATCTCAAGCAGAGACACAATTTATAGTATTATAGTGCACAAGCGTGTGCGCAGACACAGGTGCGCTCTCTATTCCCTCAGTCTCATTGTCTGATAGGACGGCAATCCGACAAGACCGCAGAGAGATCAGGCGCAGGACTAACGGCTTAACGTGCTTTCCGAGGCACACAGGTATCACACCGCCAACTTCCAAACTCCAGGCCGGGCTGTTACTAAGAAATTCCCAGTAGAAAAACCCAATAACACTTTTCCTGACCGAGGAATCGAAACCAGGACCCCACGCTCAGCAGTTGTGCTTGCGACCACGAGACCAACGAGGCAGTTAAAAGTGCCTACATTATTACCAGCACAACAAAGAAACCGCCTATGCATTTTCTTATCAAATAAAGAACCGAGTGTGCTTATGACCACACGACTGAAGTGAAACTTCAAACGTATTTGGCTATGAGAGGAAGAGAGAAAGAAAATGTGCGCGCACTGCTTTCTCTGGCTTATATCCCCCACTCAACTCCCGTTCGCCTCGCCCGATCACACTTTTCGTAACGCTTACGTCACGCGTTCGCCAGCTTACTCCCCAAGTCAAGCGTGCGTAAAGAAGTTTCACTTCAAAAAAAAACTTTCACGTTAAAAAATGCCGTAGATATCAACTTCACAACATTTTAACCAAGAAAAATAAACTAAACAGTTTCATACTCGAATGTTGCAAGAAATAAAGCAGCCGAACGACGCAACAAAGTTAATCGCGAGGTTCACAAGAAAAAGATATTGGACGAAGTTTGTTCCGCTCAATATTTGTACGGCCAGAAGTTCCGTAACTGAGCGATGTAACCTTACGAGAGGGTATTTATTTATTTAAATAGCATGGTGCTTTGACAACATTCTTTGTGATGTTTTTTGAAGTGAAACTTCTTTAAGAAGTTTCTTTTTTTTTAAGAAAAATGTGGTGTTTTTAACTTATTTTCGTCTTTAAACCAACAAGCAGCATTCCGTCCTGACTTAAGACGGAGACTTTCTCAACTTTATTTTTGGTTGCTGGGTGCAATGAAAAACACGTAGGTACGAGTATGGTGTGTTCCAAGTGGGATGCATGAGCTATGAGCATTAACAGCGACTATAGACCTACTCTCTCATACATATACTGTTTTTTTATATTTTTATGCCTACTCCACAATTTTAAAATTTGAATTGATTTAAACAAAAAGAGAATCGGCCTGGTGCCTTTCGGACTCGCACATGAAAGATCCCGTAAAATATTTAGCACTAAGTACGGTCACCAAAAGAGATAAGTTACCAAGGTCGTCGGATATAGTTCAAGTTTAGTAAGACACCGATGGATGTTTTTGAATAAAGTTTAATTTAATTAATAGAAAACAAACATTTCATAAAACAAATTAAATTTCAATTGTAAACATCCATCGGTTTCTTACTAAACTTGAAAGAAAGAAAGAAAGAAAATACATTTATTTAGCACAGACTCAAAGACACACAATACACCAGACACATACATCAAATAAAAACAAAAAGTAAACTTTAAAAAAGAAAAAAAAAGTATAAAGTCCGATATAATAAAAAAAAAAATAAAAAAATACGCAGGAAAGTGTGCCTCACGGCTGCGCTAAAAAGGGCCAGTTCAGCAAAAATGCCAGACAACTAGTGCCTGACGCTGGTTTTCAACTGGACCTGTGTGTGAGGTGACGGATGTAAATCAGTTTCATACAGCAACGTGACGTGTAAATAAAAACAAATAATAAAAATTTCAGATAAAACAATAATGAATATGTATAACTAGTGTGATATTGAAAACATTGCAAAAAAAGAAATAAATAAACAAGTAAAAAAACAAATACCTACTGATAAATAAATAAGTGAGATGGCCGCATGCTAGACCTACGCAAATAATGAAATTCTTCGAAACGAGTCAGAACAAAAAAAAAACCTGTTTTATACGATGCCTGACTTCCACGTTTCAACGCATTGCCATAATAATAATTTATTTATCCGTGCACTGTGATGTCATCGCACAATACGCTGCAAGGAGCCGAGCACGGCGGACTATTTTCGGTCAGATTTCAACTTGTGTGTGTTTTGAACTTGTCATAGCTCTTGTTTTCATAGGGATTATTAACTAAATAACGTCTATACATAAGTTAGCTAAAACAATTTTGGCGAAAGTGGAAAAGGAAATAAAAATAGATGCACAAAATAAACGAAAAATATAAGGATGAAAGGTAAGCGCTAGTTGATAATAGAAATCTTTGTGTAATGAATAAAATAATGAATTCTTGTTTAATGTGAAAATGTGAAAACTACCCACTTATAATTTCCCGCCTCCTTTCTACAGTCTCATGGCTGTCAAATCACAAAAGCTGCACAGACGTTCGCCCACTGCCAGATCTTGGTGAAGGATGAGTGAAATGGCGCCATCCCGACATCGTACGTCTCATTCGTGTGCAAGTAGGCCAGGCAACATTGGGTACGTTGACAAGCAAATGTGGTTGAGCGATGCCATAGCTGAATACAAATGTTTATTTTTATTTGTTTGTCTTGTATTCTGCAGGTTTCACATCTGCGAATGGGATGCAGCAGTGCCGCGGGTATCACAACTACAGCCACCGGGCCGAGGATACAGAGAACATCAGCTAGCTAACCGAGCCGAGAGTGAGCATGAGCAAGAGCCATTCCCAGCAATGAGTCTGTATAGTATTATAATAGGTACATACTTACATTTTCATTCAACATTCACCGACATAAACACTGACACATACTCAAACTGGTAGGTACTCATACATCATATAATTGAGACATTTAGTGTGACCATATCTAGCTCCCTTTGCGCTTCTATATACTCAAACTGGTAGGTACTCATACATCATATAATTGAGACATTTAGTGTGACCATATCTAGCTCCCTTTGCGCTTCTATGAGGTACTGCCGTAAGCGTCGTCTAAAAACGTCTATCGTGTTAATTACTCTAATCGGTGGTGGCAAGTTATTCCATACTTTGGAAGCCGCATAACGAAAACTGCCTCTAAAAGCAGCCGTACCCTGAGACTGAGTCGAGAGTTGTTGTGAGCATTGCCTTCTCCCGCATTCCCGTCTACTCGTAACCCAACTTAGCTTGTTATAAAGGTAGTCTGGTTTTTGATATTTAACCACACCGAATAGAAGGCAAGCCAAGTGTAGTTTGCGTCTGGACTTCATCTTCAGTGTAAAGTGCTTGTTTAAAAAAGGTGTTACATGGCTTCTGCGAGGAATATTGTAACAAAACCTAGCACAAGCGTTTTGTACCCTTTGGATGAGGCGGTCAGTACGAGCTAATAAGCGCGGGCCGTAAACCGTGTCAGCGTAATTCAACCTGGACAGAACCAGGGTTTCCACTAGTTGTTCCCGCAGTTTTTCCGATAAATAAGGCCTAATATTGTATAAAACCTTTAGACGATAAAAACAGTTTCTAACCGAGTCTGCGACGTGTTTTTCAAAACGTAGGTCTTTATCCATAATGACACCCAGATTCCGCGCCTCATACACTCGCTCGATTGGTTCACCCATAAGTCTTAAGTCAAATGTCACAGGTAGTCGAGCCAACTGCTGTCTTGTGCCAAATACCATATATTAGGTCCTTACATATGAAATTGGCGTTTTTCGTACTGGCCACTTTAATCACGAATTTCTCCTCTTTGGTAAGGAATTCCAAATTCAAATTTGTACAGCTATTTACTCATGTATTTGTGCTTCGATGACCGTCATTCATTTGTTTTTTTTATTCTGTTTTTTCTGTTTGCGTCACTCATTTTACAAAATGGAAAATTTAAAATATCGCATTATTTACGAGTACGAGTTCCGCCGTGGCACTAGTGCTGCGGAAACGACTCGAAGGGTGAATGATGTGTATGGCGGTCATGTTGCAAAAGAAAACACAGTTCGTTTTTGGTTCCAACGTTTTCGTTCTGGAAATTTCGACCTGCAGAACAAGCCCCGTGGACGGCCTGAGACCCAAGTTGATAATGGAGAATTGAAGGCTATTGTGGAAGCGGACCCATCGCAAACCACGTCCGAGTTAGCTGCAGGCTTCGATGTTAGTGATAAAACTGTTTTAATTCACTTGAAGCAAATTGGGAAGATTAAAAAGCTTGAAAGGTGACAACGCCAGACCACACACTGCGCAACAGACGGCTACCAAATTAGAAGAGCTTGAATTGGAATGTCTTAGACATCCTCCGTACTCCCCGGACCTTGCTCCAACAGATTACCATTTTTTTCGCAATTTGGATAACTTTTTGCAAGGGAAAAAATTCAACTCCGATGGGGCAGTCCAAATCGCCTTCAAAGATTTTATTGATTCCCGTCCGACTGGTTTTTTTAGTAAAGGGATCAATGAACTACCTATAAGATGGCAAAAGTGCATTGAAAACAATGATTCATACTTTGATTAATTAAATATATTATATTAAAAAATATTCGACTTTTTGTTCCTTCCATACAAAACGCCAATTTCATATGTAAGGACCTAATATTTCGTTTTTATTGGATTTAACGACAGGCAGTTCTCCTCTGACCAGGCGGCGATCCTTTGAAGATCATCGTTAAGATCCTTAATGGCACTATTGTACTCGTCTGGTCTAAAAGATATATAAAGCTGGACATCATCGGCGTATATATGGTACTTGCATCTCTGGAGGCACTTTACAATATCCGCACAGTACAAAATAAAGAGAATCGGGCCCAGTATGGAGCCCTGCGGGACTCCCCTGTCTACAGAAATACGTGTTGATCTAAGGGTAGTGCCATCACCCAAACGCAAGTCAACAAATTGCTCCCTATTAGTTAGATAGCTACGGAACCATTGCACAGCGCTGGCGTCGAAACCATAATAATTTAACTTGGATAGTAATAGCGGGATATTTATTGCGTCAAATGCACGGGAAAAATCGAGTAAAACCAGCAATGTGCACATTCCCCTATCTTGGGCAGATAATATATTATCAGTAACATCCAGCAAAGCAGTAGATGTACTGCGCTGCTTTCTGAAACCAGATTGTAAATCAGGTAGGACGTTATTTTGTTCCAAAAAAAGTGTTAATTGTTGGCTAACGACTTTTTCTAATACTTTGGATAGACATGGTAATATACTTATAGGGCGTAGGTCTTTTAAAGTGGATGGATTAGAATTTTTTGGCAAGGGCCTGACGGAGGCAATTTTCCATAGGTCGGGGAACGTAGACGTCACTATGGAGCAGTTTATTATGTCCGTTACTACAGTTAACGTATGCGGCAAGGTCATGTTAATCATATCCAGGGTAATGTTGTCGTAACCTTCAGCGTTACTTTTTAGGTTGGAGACAACGCGAGAGATGTCGTTCTCCTTCACTGGAATGATTGCGAAACTTTCTTCACCATGTCTATGATTTTCATAGTAGTTTATAAGTGATGTGCTTGCCACTGGGTTACCGGGGACAATTAAAAAGTTTTTATTAATTACGTCGGGATCTGTAAAGTGCGACGGTAGGTCTTGTCTGGGCTTATAGGGCGATAAGGTAGATTTTAAATTTTTCCATAATAATTTTGGGTATTTTATTTTATTATTTATGTTGTGTTTAAAGTACGCAACTTTTTCGTTGTACAATGAACTAATCACTAACCCCCTTATTCATAATCCTATTTTATCTCTATTTTAGCTAAAATAGGTTTATAGAACGTTTGTCTTTATCTGTCACGTTGACATTTCTATGTGTAAGAAAGAGACAAACCCCATTTTAACTAAAATAGGTTTGATAAGTTTTATGAATAAGGGGGTAAGTGTTTTAGCTCTTTGTAATATATTTGTTTGGAATCGGCTTTTGTTTTCTTATAACTGCTGAGTGCGTCGTCACGTAAACGCATCATAACTTTGATAGTATCTGTAATCCACGGATACGACTTTTCCTTTACAGTACACGTCTTGATCGGTGCGTGAACATCAAACAGGGAAGTTATATGGGTGTTAAAGACATGCACCATATCATTAACGTTGTCAAGCGACGAAATTATTCCAAAGTCCAAAAATAATAAATCTAAATTAAAGTTTTCCGCGCACACATTTTTAAGAGGCCGAAATTTAACCAAATATGGTTTGAACTTGTCACGTTTAATGTGAAATTCACCAGCTACAATCGAATGGCCGTTGATTGAACCTAAAGGTATTACCATTGTATTTCTTGCTGTTATGTCAGTACATAGGAGATCGATCAAGGTTTCACTGGATGATGTAAAGTGGGTAGGAGTTGTGACCAATTGTGAAAGACTGAGGCAATTCAAAAATTGCTGAATATTCTTAGTTTTTATCCCATTTGTGTCTAGCAAGTTAACATTGAAATCACCAAGTAAAATGTAGTGGTCGCAATTTCCCAGTGAAGTAATGGAATCTGTTAAGGCATCTAGGAAAAGTACAAGGTCATGCCATGGTGGTCGGTAGGCTGTACCTATAGCAATTTTTTTGCCATTAATTGAGATCGTTAACCACATTTGTTCGACCGATTCGAACCTTGGATCGATCGCACCAGTCCATGTACGCGCGCTCAAACCCTGCCGCAGATAAAAACCGACGCCCCCACCACGACCCGAGCGCACGCTCGCTGGCCGCGGCGTGTGACGCAGTCGGTAGCCCGGCACCACCGGAGCGCGCCCCTCCTCGCCCGGTCGCAACCAAGTCTCGTTAATGGCCATAACGTCAAAACAATGCCTGTCCAGTGCACCAATCAAGTTATCATGACCTGTACCCAATGAACCAGCATTTAGAAGACCAACTTTAAGGAACTTTTCTCCCCTAGTCATCATTACAATAATAATAAATAATTTCGTCATTTAACAATATCAGTGCACATTCATTAGTTTCAATTCTAATTTCAAATAGTATTATTAGTTTTAGTTTAATTGTAAATATCGAATATAATTAAATGAAAATGAAACGGAGGCAACTTCAACTATATGCGACGACCCTAGTTACTTATCTCTTTTGGTGACTGTAATTTTTGAAGTGAAAACTTCTTTAGCGGCGTTGAGCACTTTTTGTAATGGGTAAAAAATGTTAAACTCGCGTCAGGGCGTCGCGTCAGGACACGTGACCGTCAGGAGAGATTCCCCCCCCCCCCCCATCTCTTTCTACGGCGGCGCCAACCGAAGTGAACCAAGTGAGACACGACAAAGATGGCCGAAGAAAATGACATTTGACGTACAAATGTTTGAAAAGTCAGTTTCGTAAACAATAGTACTTCGAGGAGCCGCAGTTGTATTTAATTTATTTTGAACTTCTGTTTAACCAATTTAGTTTATTATTATATACCTACCTACAATACAAAATAGAAGCGACGAAAAATATAACGAAGCACATTGTAGCAACAAGAAATACTGTGGGACATTGCTGCTTTTGTGTGAAAACAATGCTTCCGTGTCGACCACGGAAGTTTACACCCTGCAGGGAGATGCTCCAGTAGGGTGTGGCTGTGAAGCTATGTTGCAAAACATGCTCCACGTCCTATCCTGCCTTATTTGTCCTACCCAAAACATGCAGTCAAAGTGACCTCTCCGCTGCCACCGACGACAACGTGGAAGTGGCAATATTTTGAGCCAACAAGATCTAAAGTAAAAGAGAAGAAATTTAGGGAGTAGTTCATTAATAAAAAGCTTGTATACAAATATCAGTTTATTTTTATAATACTTGTACGCACCGGGACTTACAGCTTAGTACGGCTGTTATTCCAAATGCATACAGTGTGGCTAAGTTTGTAACAATTGAGCCTGGTATCTATGGTTACCTCACCCTACTGATTATAAACCTACAGCAACTACTTAACACCCTAGTTATCCTAACACCCTAACCTATCATACAAGCCTACGGGAGACCTACGGGAACAGACAGAATTTGGGTAGGAATAGGGGTTTGTGTACGTCGTGCAATGTGTACACAGGAAATAGTTTTGTCATTGCCGGTCCCACAGACTCATAGAACTGGTGATGGCTAAAGGTGTCTTGGCCATAGTGAGAGGAATTATGGAAGATGAATCAAACTCTACTCCAGCTTGATGACTAATTTATTCATTTACTAATTACTAATTTATGTGGAACGAATGTATGTCGCTCTTGATGCTGACGCTGGCGTATGTAACTCTTGCCTGTTCACGGCTGAACAATACTCTAAACTCTAATTTGGCTTCTAAAACTTGTGCAAGCATAACAACATTTTTAAAATGTTTGCTTTTCATTTGCCATCTGTGCCATCTCTTCTGTAGGCCGTTTCATTTTCTGCTATTCGTAGTGAAGCACCATCTTTACTAGTCCTATTGACCTGAAATACAAAACTAATATTATAAATTCTTTCTCTTCATTATCTTATTTATACTGATTTAATTAATCAGTAGCGGCATCAAAATAACAGTCATTATTATTCTTATGGCGGGTTTTTTTTTTGTTACAATGAGTTTTGTACAGGCAAACGAAGTTCTTCGTAAAATTGTAAATTGGATAGGCACCTAATTCGAAAATCATGCCAGGCTGCCCCTGTTTAGCGTTAGTGCTTGTGTCAGTGTTTTTATTTTCTATTATGGAGACCTCTCCCTGACCAATTCTTCCAAAAAATCTAAGGATTAGAAGCAAAAGCAAGCATAAGTATAAGACATTGAGAATGTTTACAAAACATAACTTACTTTGAACACATTTTAGCTGTAACAGTAGGTACACACCTTATCCTCCTCCAACCAATATTCAATTCTTTGCCCTTTATTCATTGATATATAAAAAACCCCTTTATTGCAACTAGTCTCCGGTCTTAATTTCATTTATTTTAAATACAAAAAAAAATATTCAAAAGTTTTTTAGTTTGACACATACAATATCAAATTAATTCATTGACATATTCATTTTGTTTCCATGACGACCATGACGTTGTCGCGTCAAAACTGTTGAAACTGTAGACAATAAATTAGTTTTTCATACGTAATAATATCTATGGACACAAAAATATTCGGTTCGTAGACAGATATTCTCGTATGCCGATTTAATGTGTTGGCCAATTTGTTGGATGACTTCATTATAATGGCAACCTTTAGAAGTTGTAGGACATTCTAGTTATAGAACGTTTATGAAGCGTTTATGAAAACAAAATTTTATCGAATGTTTTAAAGGCCTATTGAGCATTTTAACTAATGAATGGTTTAAACCTTCAATAGGCTTTTTTTATGAATAAGACCGTAACCCCCTTATTCATAAAACTTATCAAACCTATTTTAGTTAAAATGGGGTTTGTCTCTTTCTTACACACAGAAATGACAACGTGACAGATAAAGACAAACGTTCTATAAACCTATTTTAGCTAAAATAGAGATAAAATAGGATTATGAATAAGGGCCAAAGTGTTTAAAATATGGAAATTGAACAAAGTGCATCTATTAATGAAAAAAACCGGCCAAGTGCGAGTCGGACTCGCCCATGAAGGGTTCTGTAGCAGCAAGTAACATAATATAAAAGTTCTTGTAATTCGTTGTAACTTTGTGAAAGGTAAATTGCGGTTTTCGATTTATGACGTATTAAAAAAAAACTACTTACTAGATCTCGTTCAAACCAATTTTCGGTGGAAGTTTACATGGTAATGTACATTATATATATATTTTTAATTTTATCATTCTCTTATTTTAGAAGTTAGAGGGGGGGGGGGGGGACACACATTTTACCACTTTGGAAGTGTCTCTCGCGCAAACTATTCAGTTCAGAAAAAAATGATATTAGAAACCTCAATATCATTTTTGAAGACCTATCCATAGATACCCCACACGTGCAGGTTTGATTTGGAGTTTCAGTTGTAAGTATGGGGAACCCCAAAATTTATTGTTTTTTTTTCTATTTTTGTGTGAAAATCTTACTGCGGTTCACAGAATACATCTACTTACCAAGTTTCAACAGTATAGTTCTTATAGTTTCGGAAAAAAGTGGCTGTGACATACGGACGGACGGACAGACAGACAGACGGACAGACAGACAGACATGACGAATCCATAAGGGTTCCGTTTTTTGCCATTTGGCTACGGAACCCTAAAAAGTGACGCAGAAATATTGAAAAAAATGAGTAATATTAATTAAATTAATAATTGATTTATTTCAACGTTAATATTCAAGTTTTCACTTCTGCCGGCACTCCCGGAGTGCAACCCGTCTTTTTTTTATTGTACTTTAGTAAAAACACGTTTCTTATATGGTTCAAAATTAAAGGGGGTACCGTTTAATTATTAACTTTTTTTATTTATCGTTTCAGCGGTCATAGTAGCACACACTCTGTGAAACTTTCCAGTGTTTACCAATTAAGGTTCAAAAGATACAGCCCTGTGACAGACGGACAGACGAACGGACGGACAGCAGAGCCTTAGCAATTAGGGTCCCGTTGGCACCCTTTGGGTTTGGAACCCTAAAAAATGCATGACGATTTTCCTTTGTTTTATTGAAGCATAATGGAACAATCGGATCATGTATTGTGTCTGGTTTGTAGTTCTCAAAAACAGGCAGAACGATGTTCATAATTAATATATTTATTGGAACAATATGCGAGCTTTTCGAAATGCTTGCATTTCACTGGCTTGAAAGTATTTAATTAAAATGAGAGTTCTGTGGGCAATGAGATTGTTGACAATATACATACAAACATTGCAGACAATGGGACCACACTTCGGTATGCGTTGCAGACAGATAAGTTAAACAATACACTGATGGGTTTTATTCATTCTTGTATCTTTTATCGGTATTTATTGTGGTTTCGTGATTGTCGATGAAAATTTACTGTTGGGAATAAATTACTTATTTTTGATAGTCAATCTACCAATGGACTATTTCCATCTGGTAGAATATATAGAGGTAAGGTAGGTAAGTCATCGCCGCATGAGGGGCCACTCTGAGATCTTCCTGTTTGCCTAATTTATCATAATTGTATATACTTATATAGCAAAAGGTAAAGAAACCTTATGTCGTCTATGACCGTACACCTGCGGCTTTCTTCTCAAATACCCTTGGTACACAAATGCGTTCCACTAAACTACATATTTAATAATGTTTCATCCTTTTCTTAAACAACGTCTGCATAATTTCACGTTGAAGTCCAAAACAAAGTATTTCTTAGAAGAGCTCTAGTCTCCTAACGACGTCTACCTAACCTATTACATGGAGGAGCAAATAATTTTAGAGTGAAGTGACGTCACTAAAGCGTAGACTCGTAAGCCTTCCACTCACCCATCACAAGAAGCTTCTCATATTTTCAGGAAAATAAGAGAGCGTGTATCTTAGCACTGGGAATTGTTATTACGTGACCGGCATTATCGTGTTGTGTCGAGACGCAACGTGGACCAATCAAACGAATCTGTTCAGGACAACGTCATATCACAAGTACTTTTGATTGGTTGATATAACTGCGTCAGACGGCGGTATAACACGGTACTATACACAATAATGTAAATACCTATAAGGCTTTATTTTCAAAACGTTGTTTGTGTCTACGTTGATAACGTTGGTTATTGCGTTGTTTATTTTTAGTGGCTGAGAAGATCCACGTGTTTCAACTTTTTGAGGCAAATCTCAAAAAGGTGAAACACGTGGAAAATTGCAGCCTTGTTGGAAACAAATTCTGAGACTCTGAGCTTCCACGTGGCTCGACCATAAATAATAAAATAACATGATGGATGGTTTCCTTCGGTTCCCTACAAAATGGTTGAGCTGGATGGTGCTGATCCATGCGTCATGTTCGTGAACGGACGCCGTCGGTTGAGACTGGTCATCTCTTAACTGCCAAGGCTTATTTTTAATATTATTTCTTGTATTGTTTCTTCATTTGTGTGTTTTTTTACATTGTTCTCACATATAGAAGCAACAAGAATAATGTACCCAGGATTTTGTAATATCTTGATTTAAAAAGAGTGTCCATGGAGTTTCTTGCCCGTTCTTCTCCATAGAGATCTACGCTTTGGAATGGGCACCTAGCTTCAACTTTCTGACCAACTGACCGACTACTTAATTTTGACAATTCAAAAGTGCCTGTAATGGTTTAATTGAAATAAATGCTTTGAGTTTTTGAGTCTTATTGTCCATTTCAAATATTTAAAGGCAATGTAATCAACAGTACCTATCTGAAGACTTAAGTATTCGGCAATAATCTTCAGAATTATAATTATGTATCAAGTCTAAAGTTCTTTCTAAATTCCAAACCCTATAAATTCCTGGAATTATGTTCTATTGAATAGGAGCACTTCATAAAACAACACCGACGTTGTTTAGCCTCTAAATTAAAACTAGATCCACCTCGGGCTTTCTATTTAGTCGATAGAATCCCAAACTTTTTGCAATATCGGTTTGATAGACGCTAAAAGCGTGCTTTGAAGTGGCATTCGCTCGGAACACCAGGTTTTAGGAAGTTCATCCTCGGAACTGAAGAACTGTGTTCATAAATGCAATATCGATTAGACTGCCAAATACTTGGACGCGGATAGGCAAAATATCGGAACAAAAATGTGCTCTGTATTGCCTTGTTTAGCTGAGTGTGTTGGAAGGTATGTCGGCGGTAACACTTTTACCTGAGCTGACCATGGCGGCCAATCTCAACGGAAACTAGCCTTCGGCATAAGAGATATTATAGGGCACAAGTATGTGCGCAGACTCAGGTACACTCTCTCTTTCCAGATTCTCAAAGTCCGATAGGTCGGCAATCCGACACGACGGGAGATTTTAGGCGCAAGACCGACGTCTTTACGTGCTTTCCGAGGAACGGGAGTATGCACACCGCCAACTTCCAAACTCAGAGCTGTTATTAAACAATTTATAAAGGAAAAACCCAATAACACTTTGCCCGACCTAGGAATCAAACCCAGGACCCCACGCTTAGTAGTCACGCTTGCGACCACGAGTCCGACGGGGCTGTCACTGGCCTGGCCATGAAGTACTTAGGTATCTAATACTGAGATGAACTCTAATACCATTAGTTAAAATATTAACAATGCTACACAACATTGAGAACTCTGAATATCAGCTTAGATTGCATTTAAATTGCTATTTCTGACAAAACTGGTACAAGGGTCATTTTTCTAAGCTTGAAAATCATTTTTCTCACTAAATCATTATCCTCAACAATAGTAAAACAAAAAAAAAAATATTTCTTTAAATTCTTGTTTATCTGCAGTAAGTCTAATAAAAAACTTGTAAACTGAACATGCCTATCAATACTGTTAAAAAATATGAGCGATACACGCAGGTTTTCAAGAATCCACAAAATTTACTCAAAAGTAATATTTTCTGGAGATTCACCCACAAATACAATGAAAGCGTGGGTAGCTGCAATACTTTGAGTATCACGCTTTTATAAAAAGGAACACCTACTCTTTTATAAACCCACGCACAATCGCATCCCGTCGAGATAAATTTTCATTGCTTTACAGACCTATTGGCTTTGTTGCCTGTCAAATTACTCAGCGCTGGACGTAAATCGACGTAATTTTAGTAGGCACGTTTTTAAACACGTCTAAACTTGTATGGAGTAGTGTCAGGCGCTGATCAATTTGACAGGACTAAACTAAAATTTATCTTCTGTCTGTCCTATTCTTAATGAAATAGACAGAAAAAGATGCACTGAACTTAAATTTAGTTTAGTTTGTGAACAAGGGAATCAGCACCAATATTAGATTTATTTATTTTATTAGGGAATTTGTAGCCATGAAGTACTTATCTAATACTGAGATGAACTCGAAAGCAATGAATTAAAATATTAACAATGCTACACAAAATTGAGAACGCTGAATAGCAGCTGAAATTGCATTTATACGTTTTCAGTTAAAAATAAATTGCTATTTCTGACATAACCGGTATAAAAACAAACACAATTTAGGCGTAGGCGTTTTAAAAAACGGTGACGCTCACTGGCATCAAACAAACCCTCAATTATCGGTTAAACATTGAGAATCACCTTATATAAAAAAAAACATCCACTCTTTTATAAGCCCACGCACAATCTCTTTCCGCCGCGATAAATTTTCGTTGCAAAATTACACACCTAGTCTCAACAGCTAATCAAAGTCACATTAAAACCAAAGTAGAATTTGGAAATTGCTTAGGCGTATTACCATTCCCCGTACGCTCGTTAAAACTAATTACTCAAAAATAACCGTTTCATATTATATTCCGAAACGATTTTTTGTTTACCTACTTTGACGAATTGTGAAGCTTTAACAGGATTAGGCAGACTAAAATTAATTAAACCAATTTGCATTGATGTGACTTTTTTATTCATGAATCATATTTTTGGGTCGTTTATTTTTTCCGTTACAGGTTGTCAAAAAATTGTGAATTTTACGTTGCTTTGTAATTAACGTTGTTTGCGCTTTTTTAAATCAGATTGGCTCGCGTTTTACCTCTAAATAATACTGTCCTACTACAAGGCTCTTCTCATATAGAAAAGGCATAAGCATTAATCACCACGCTAACTCAATCGTATCGGGCGGATTGCCGATTTCAGACTTATAACCAAACTAATCACACTAATATTATAAAGGCGAGATAAAGATTTAGATGAAATTTGGTATAGAGATAGTTTGAGTCCCGGAAAAGGACATAGGATAGTTTTTATCCCGATATTCCCACGGGATCGAAACTTATGCGGGTGAAACCGCGGGGCGCAGCGAAAGAGAAAAGATTTGAATTGTTATATGTTTGTTTGTTACGCTTTCACACTAAAACGGCTGAACAGATTTAGATGAAATTTGACACATGTGTAGCCCATGATCTGAATTGGAACATAGGATACTTTTTATCCCAATATTTTTATGGGATCAAGACTTATGCGGGTGAAACCGCAAGGTGCAGCTAGTTGATTATATGCGTACAGGAGTCTGGGTTTGACCTCTATTTCACCTGATGTTATATGAAAATGTGGGCTTCGACCTATGTATTTACTATTAACCTATAACGTCTCAATGGGCAAAGGCCTTATTTCAAATCTCACTTCTAGGTTATGCTGTGCTCTATTTTTATTCCAAAAGTTTATTCATCTTTTACGTTCTCATGAAAATTAAAAATATCCTTTATTTAAACTGCCATTTGCAGGAGCAAAATACAATTGTATAAATTAATTTCCACAGTAGCTAAAGAAAGCAGCTGAAATGGAATTCGCTGAACTGGGCCAAAAGCCGTCATAACCAAATGCGCTTCTGGTGGAAACAAGTTCATCCAATTCACGAAATCTTGCTTTTCGCTAAAGATCTGCATTGTTGTGTGAATTTTGAGCCAAAATCTAAGGAACGTCTCATCTTAACTAGAGTGCTAGAATTGCGCCACTGTATCGCAATTTTATCTAAGTACCTTTTTGGCCGTAAAGACGAAAACAAAAGACAGTCGTAAAAAAATGGTTAAAATAATCTTACCCGTCTTCATTTTTCTTTTTAATTTTTCTTGCAATACGACATAACTCATTTCGTGGTTTAAATATTAGCTAGTCAGTTTAGTTAGGTTAGTCCACAGATCACGGAATGGCCGCACCGATATGTACCAAAAATGCGTTAAGCGCACAACTTCTGTCCTTTTTTTTGCTGAATGGGCGCTCTTCATCTCGATCACACCTGATGGAAAGCTATGGATGAGATCTATGATGGAACGAGCGTGCCCAGAAGATGCCTATGGCACTGGAACTCCCACGCATCGACGAAACACAGCAGGCTGCTCGACGCCGGACTCCGGAGAGAGGATGGTCGCAAACCAGGCGGGCGGTAGCCCTACCACCGCAAGGGAAGAATTGGCCAGTCAAATAAGATGTTGGGTATGACTGTCCAGGATACGCCGAGCGCTCTGTTCAGTTGAGTAACTGGAGGAACAAACTGCGCTACACGAGGAGGCTTCTTCATGCATCCCAAAACGTGTCACGGACCGCCATTCAAAGTTGCTATATGTCATTTGTGTCGTAGTGCGGGGAAACGGTGACTCGCTTGGTTTGTACGCTGAGGTGTCTCCATGCTCTGCCCGTCTACAATATTTTTTTGTGCAGTTGTAGGTAATAAAGAGGGCTTTTTACAGGCACTAAGTTATGTGTTCAAAAATTAGGAACACTGGGCTTACTGAAACGCTCACATGCTGTTTAACAATGTGATCATTGATCGTTCAGGCTCGTTTTTTCTTCGTATGAAATCAGGCTGTTATCCAAGACCGACTTATATTAAAAACAGCTCCACATGTATGGAATGTAAATTTATTTTAAAATAAATATATTAATAATAACAATTACGATCTCAATGCTTTTTGTGTTACGAAAATATTTTTTGAAAATCACGCTTTATATCCTCTCACTGAGAGGAGGCCTGTGTCCCAGCAGTGGGAACATTATAGGCTGATTATGTATGTATGTACTCTTTATATTAAAGCTATACGATAACAGTTAGATAATCTATTTTATTTATTTTCCCTAATAAAATAATATAAAATAAAAATCTACTGAAAGCGATTCTGCGAGAAATATTATTATCCAAAAGGTTTTCTAGCAGGTTTTTAATGGTTTTACTTTGTTGTCCCGTCCATGTATCTGTCTGCCTGATTGATAGGATAAAAAACAACGTGCTAGTCAATTTTGATCCAGTTCTTGTTAGTCTAACGCGTAGGCATAAAATCTTTGCATGTTTTTGTTTTCGAAAATGCTGAACCCCGGTTTCCAAAAGCCCACTAAAGTATATTTTTACTGTCAAGTTTAGTTTAATATCGAATGATTTAATTGGCTGTTGTTATTTCGTTCAACCAATATTAGTTCACATAAGGTTTGACGGGGTCATCATCTGCCTAGCCTTTTCCCGACTATGTTGGGGTCAGCTTCCAGTCTAACTGGATGCAGCTGAATACTAGTATTTCACATGGAGCGACTGCCTATCTGACCTCCACAACCCAGTTACTGGATAATAATATACCACTTGGGAAGTAAGACTGGTTGTCAGACTTTCGGGCTTCTGACTACCCGTAACGACTGCCAAAGATCCACGAATGACTTCCGAGGCACGGAGGGGTCTCGGTATGTAAAGATGATCACCCATCCACAGAGTAACCGCGGCAAGCATAGCTTAACCTGATCGATCGATCTATGCGGCTGTTATTATTTAGCCACGGGACCTTCATAAGGTTTGACAGGGTTTGAGATAATTTTAGAAGGAAGCCTTTCAGGCGACGGTTGTATTTATTCTAATAATATCCAACATAATATAATTATGAACACATACCTTCTACTTATATATAGATAGACACAATGTAGGCACATATTCTTAGAATCCTTCCTTCTCTCTAAAAGTTACATATCACGATACTTTTATTAAATAAAGTTTTAAGCACTGTGTGACCTAAACCCGCACTTAATGACTTAAGAAACGCTTTTCTGTGACTTAAGTAGTCAATTTTTAGGGTTCCGTAGCCAAATGGCAAAAAACGGAACCCTTATGGATTCGTCATGTCTGTCTGTCTGTCTGTCTGTCTGTCCGTCCGTCCGTATGTCACAGCCGTTTTTTCCGAAACTATAAGAACTATACTGTTGAAACTTGGTAAGTAGATGTATTCTGTGAACCGCAGTAAGATTTTCACACAAAAATAGAAAAAAAACAATAAATTTTGGGGTTCCCCATACTTACAACTGAAACTCCAAAAATTTTTTTTCATCAAACCTGTACGTGTGGGGTATCTATGGATAGGTCTTCAAAAATGATATGAGGTTTCTAATATCATTTTTTTCTGAACTGAATAGTTTGCGCGAGAGACACTTCCAAAGTGGTAAAATGTGTGCCCCCCCCCCCCCTCTAACTTCTAAAATAAGAGAATGATAAAATTAAAAATATATATATAATGTACATTACCATGTAAACTTCCAGAGAAAATTGGTTTGAACGAGATCTAGTAAGTGGTTTTTTTTTAATACGTCATAAATCGAAAACCGCAATTTACCTTTCACAAAGTTACAACGAACTACAAGAACTTTTATATTATGATACTTGCTGCTACGGAACCCTTCATGGGCGAGTCCGACTCGCACTTGGCCGGTTTTTTACACAGAAAAGCGTGGCTAAAGTGCGGGTTTAGGTAGGGTAAAATAGTATACGACACTCATGACTTAAGTAAGTCTATTAATACACGGCGATAATGGACTACTTAAGTACCACGTATCCTAATGTACAGATGCCAGTACATCAAGCTACCCGAAACTGTCAAATTTCCCGATCAACCTTGAACCTTATACTTTAGCTACTATAAAGTTGAAATCTATTAAAGAAATTTGACATATTGTAGTAGCTTGATGTGCTGGCGTCTGTACTATATCTTACAACGGTATGTACAGCCACGAGCACTTATATGTCAACACTTGGAAACTTTCAATTGTGATTTTTTCGTAAAATAACGAATGCAGCGTTGAAATACGACACTTTACAAGAACCCATGGGTTCGAAAATACTATGTTAGAAATAAAATAAAATTTAATTAAAAAATAAAGGAGAAAATCGCCTTTAAATAAAGTCAAGTGTATACATACTTATGCTCGTGTCTGTACAGACGCCAGCAAATCAAGCTACTACAATCTGTCAAATTTCTTTAATAGATTTTCAACTTTATCGCTAAAACGTATTGTTCAAAGTTGATTGGGAAAATTTTACAGTTTCGGGTAGTTTGATGTGCTGGCGTCTGTACCTAACCCCGAAATAAAATAAAGAGGTTTTCTGATCTTTTATTTATCCCTTTATTTTAGGCACCAAGGCCCATATAAACACATACGATACAAAATTAATGTAACTTAAAAATACTATAAGTGCATAAAACATTATAACTTAACATAACATAACTTAACATTATAACTTTGACTGGCCATCTGTGTTCACGTCATTAAGACCTTACATTATGCCAAAATTCATCATCATCTTCCACCACGTTGTCTTCTTCCATTCTTCCCTGTCACTACTATCTGCTATGCTATCATCTACCCACTTTCTTTCATATTATTCCTCACACAATCCATCCGTCTTTTCTTTAGCCTTCCTATCCCTCTCCATCCATCAAAATTTATATTTATCACTCTTTGAGAAACCGGCACCCTAATTGCGTTACACACTATCTATCGGAATCTAAATCATTTTGAAGCTTTCTAATCCATTGCTTCATAAGTTCAAAAAATTTGTCTTTTCAACACGTATATAAAACGTAATGAATGTTGTTGAACTGACAAAATGAAACCGATTCCGATTAATAATGTGTTACGCAATTGCCCCGAGGGTGTAATTATTCTAATAATGTCCAACGTGATATAATTATAAACACATACCTACGTACCTATAAATAGACACAACAAGACCTAGTCACATATTCAGTAACTTTATCAAGATAGATGAGTCCGGCAACTGTCAATTTGGCAGCTAAACGTCAATCTGACAGCGAAGAAAGACTGGCCGGCGATCCCTTTTCAATTACTGGCACAAACTCGCCTTTTACTGAGGGTGCCCACTGACAGATATCTGGGGCTTGTTGAAAGGCGAACTACCGAAAAGAACGATAGTTGGAATGTTCGTAACATAATATTGTAAGGCAGCCATTTTATTGGCTTGTAGCTGTATCAATGGAATGTGTGTTTGGGTGTATAGTTTTTTTTTTAGTGTTTGAAATATTTAGTACTAGGGATTGGTATTGCGAATTCGTAAACCCGTCTTGGCATTCGACTATCCACTACATGGTCTAAAGTCGAGCTCGGCTTTGGCCGCTAATTTAAATGACTTTCTTGATGCTCTATGTAGCTTTAAAGCTCCAGCAATGTTATTCTCGTTTACCCGACGCTTTTAGTGATGTTGTACAGTTTCAAATCCACAGTTAACCCGTACATGTTGATAGGAATGATTGAAAACTCCACACAAAACAGTTCCGACTGGAATTCCACTCTTTGAGCTGGATTCAATAGAATCCATCAACGTATACAAACAGACCGCAAACAATTTCTCTAATCGGCATTCGCTCAAAAATGCAACAATATAAATATACCCGTCACGTTGTTATTTTACCGCCATCGGAGTTCCCTCTTACTTTTCCCTCTTTTGTAAAGCCGCTCTGAACATCCCCCGCTACCCTGCATCACAACAGTTTAACTTAATTTTCCATTTCCATACAACAACGAATGAACGTTTTGACATAAATCACGCCTAAAAAAAAGGTAAAAGTCTTTGTTCGCAACAACAAAATAATTCCGGTAACTTTGTATGCGGATAACTGAATAAAAAGGAGCAAATGAAATAATAATTATTTTGTGCGCTGAAGATGAAACGTATTTTTCCATTATTGTGTAAGATCCGATGTTCTCGATTGTTAGGGAAGTTATGAGGGAGAGAATGAATAATGCACGAGTGCCTGTGAACCTCGCCAGCACTCGACTGAAATGTCTCTATCTTGTACCAAAAGCATTAGAATTGATGTACCTTAGTAGAGATACTTCTACAGCAACATGACATGATGCTGTAGAAGTATACATTGTATACTTAGTAAGTACATACATAGTTACCTACTTGTATAAAGTATTCACAGTTTCATCCATACTAGTACTTACTAGTAGTATTATAAATTCGAAAGTAACTCTGTCTGTCTGCCTGTATGTTACCTTTTCACGCCTAAACCACTGAACCGATTTAGATGAAATTTGGTACAGAGATAGTTTGAGTCCCGGGAAAGGACATAGGATACTTTTTATCCCGATATTCCCACGGGATCGAGACTTATGCGGGTGAAACCGCGGGGCGCAGCTAATACTGTATAAAGTATTCACAGTTTCATACTCACATACCGCTGTGAATGTGAAGACGGGTGAATGAAGACATTTCGCTACCTGTACAAGTATAAGTAGCTACATACCTAATATTACAAATAAAAATATTGGTAATTGATACGTAATAATTCCCTGTACGTTTAAACGGTTAAACGTTTCTGTGATTTTTTTTTTCTATAAAAATAACTTCAAGGTGAGCATTAAATATTTTACCCAGAACTCAGTGAGCTCGGATGTATCTCGAAATTTCGACTACCGATAAAATATCAAATGGATCGAGAAATTAAAAAAAATAGCATTTAAATCAATATTATTCGTCTACTAGCCTGTGCCCGCGGCTTCGTTCGCGTGTATATTGGATTTCATGGGTTTAACTTTTGTGTGGAACCCTAATTCTTTTTGTAAAATAAAAGCCTAAGTTACTCCTTCTAACATCAGCTCAGCCACTGAAAGTCCCATCAAAATCGGTTCAGCGGTTTCGGAGATTTTTCAAAAATTGTTGTTTTGTTATACTTAAGTACCGTAAAAACTTTCATATGCATTTAGTAAAAATCTGTTATTTTGAGTTTACAACAGACACTGCAATTTTATTTGTTTGTATAGATAGGCACCTTGTTTTCCTTTGAAAGCCTTAAGACATTTTTGTTTACAAAATTAAGGAAACTTGAGAACCATGAACGACATTATCTCAATGGGCAATCTACCTACTAATATTTTCTCAATTTATATTTTCTCATTTCAAAGTATTTAAAGTATTTTCTACGGTAATGTAAATCAATCTCCTCGAAATTGTTAATCAAAATATTGTATTACGCTTCCGCATCATACGATACTTACTAAGTTCGGGAATATTTTTATGTTTTCCATTTTTAATCTGTCTGTCTGTGACCACCCTGTTCATCTAAATTACTCAATGGATTTTGATGCGATTTTCACCATCATTTAGAGAATTTATTCCGCAAGTTATGCGTACATACATAATCAGCCTATAATGTTCTCACTGCTGGGAAACAGGCCTCCTTTCAGTGAGAGGGAGTGGGCCGTAATCCACCATGCGGGCCCAGTGCGGGTTGGCAGATGTCACATGTCTTCGAATTTTTGGTTTTAGGATATGCCGGTTTCCTCACGATGTTTTCCTTCACTGTTTTGAGAGCAGTGGTGATAAAATAATTTACACAAAGTAAAGCGCATGTCTGGCTTGGAACCAACGACCTACAACTCGTAAGTCGCGGCCGTTACCATAAATTAATATTAAACTTATATATAAGAAACCTAGATGTTTTTTCAAGTCGTAAAAACGGTGCGAAGCAGGAGAGAGTAATTATTAATAAAAATTTACTCTGTCTTCCATTTTTTTTTTAAATTATTTCATTCGTGAAATAAACTTTCGATTAGTGTGCAAGAAGTGGAAAATGGCGGCGCATTGCCGTTAGTTTCACATGCAGCGCGTTGGCAGGTAAACTCGGGTAATATAAATGTAAATTCACTAAAAAGAAACGCAGCCGAGGTGCCATCCCCAATTGTGCTGGCAACTTGCAACACGGTACCCATATTTTAGCATAAAAAAATATCATTTTCAATACGTACCTACACCTTTACAAAAAGAACAAGGAGGAAAAACGAAAATATAACTTGGTTACCGTGGACTAAGAGGAAACTCCATAAGCAAAACAAAACAAAAAATCCGACCAAAAAACCATCATGTCAAAGTGATAATCTGAGTGAGGTCTTTCTTTAGATATGTTTAAAATGTTCTGCATTTAAAGCTCTGTGTTCTTTCCATCATTTACATAATTGTATAAAAATATTTTAGAAACCAAATCAAGTATAAAAATATGGTAAAAAATGAAAATGAGACGGCATGACGTCGTCAAAGCAAGAAATAAAATTAAATAACAACCGTACCTTCAGAGATTTGAACAAAAGTACTATAATTTGAATTTGAAACAAAAACAAAGCTGGGAGAAAGCTATTGCTTAAGACAGGGATCCAGTTATGAGGGTGAATCTAATAATAGAAGGGAAAATAACGTTTCAGTGCCATTTCCACTTTGATGGTAATGGAAGAAAAACAGTGAGATCGTCTGTACCTAGTCGCAGCACACAAGTTGCTGGTCAACTTATAATTTAGACATCATTTGAGAATCTCTAAGTTGATCTGGGAGTAAAGTAGGTAATAAATGTCTTACTGATGGTGGCGCGTGTGTTGGATTATTCGGTTCTCTACAAAATGTTTGAGCTGGATGGTGCTGATCCACGCGTCATGTTCGTAAACGGGCGCCGTCGGTTGAGACTGGTCATCTCTTAACTGCCAAGGCTTATTTTTAATCTTATATTTTGAATTGTTTCTTCATTTCTGTGTTTTTTTTTTACATTGTTCTCACATATAGAAGCAACAAGAATAACGTGCCTACCCAGGATTTTGTAATATCTTGATTTAAAAGAGTGTCCATGGAGTTTCTTGCCCGTTCTTCTCCATAGAGATCTACGTTTTGGAATGGGCAACTAGCTTCAACTTTCTGACCGACTATTTATTTTTGTCAATTCAAAAGTACCTATACATGGTTTAATTGAAATAAATGCTTTGAGTTTGAGTTTGAATAGGCTCGGAATTTGGAAAGTAAAAATCTCACATACATAGGTACGTGAGATTTTCTTTACACTAAAAGTTCTCAGACACAGTTGAGAAGTCTTTAACTTTTCAACTCAAATTAGTGGTAATTTGATATGAGATGTTTTTATGTGTAGGTAGTACTTACAGGGTACCCTGTAAGGTATACGTTAGAACTGTATAAGTTCTGGGCAGTTTGTAGCGCTACTTCTTCTTCCAGCTAAAAGACAAGAAATACTGAAGGGCGAGCATTTTTAACCGACTTCAAAAAAGGGTTCTGTATTCGACCCGTATGTATGTATGTATGTCCGCGATTTTCTCAAAAACTAATAGGGTACTGTCTTGTGTAATTTTGACGTTCAATATATTGAGCTGATTATAAGCCTACTTTGAATAAATTACTTTTGGTTTAGATTTCATACATAAGTCAGACTAAATCTGTTGTATATTCTAGCTTGTGAAAGTTTCCTAATCGAAAAAAAGCAATGACTAAAAATCACTTAATTTGTAGTAAACACACGTATCAGATTGTAAAGATACCTTATGTTGTCTCTAAGATAGGTAATACCAGTGACATCCCTACTTTCAATTACCAAGTTGATGGAACACAAACACCAGACTGACAAAACAAAACACGGTAAGTAAACATTCTCAAAGTTTCCTAATATCCGAGTTTGTTTTCAAAACGGCTCAAGTTGTTTAATTTTTCTTTGTTTTCTTTTGAAGCTCTACAAACTTGTGATGAGCATTTCGGACAAATTAATGATGTGGGCTTTCGTCGAAGTTAATTTGGTTCAATTTTTAAATAACGTAGATTTTTCAAGAAATTTTTTAGACTTCTTTGTTAAAACTTTTTTTTAACAATTCCTAAGTTTTCCTTTCCTGGGTTTCTTAAGTTACAACAGATTTTATGTTGAGATTGCTTGAATAGGCCTACTATTGGTTTAATTATGTTTCGATTTCGCATCACAGCTCTCAAATAATTATCAAAACTAAACAAACCCTATTAACTAAACCGATTCACTTCAGTAATTAAAGTTTACACTCCACTTACGCAAATATCCACCACACACTTAATCGATTTTATCAACAAGACGAATCACTATACCTATAACATATCAGTTTTCCTCTTCAACAAACTAATGCTCTAAACTTAGTAAAGACACATCAAACAGGTACTTAAATCCTAAGTTGGTGACTCAAAGAAACGTGACTGCAAAGTACCCTCCGCCAGAGATGTCTGAACAAGTCTTTAATTAAAACTACTAACAACTGTTTTAAAGTAACGGGTTGAATGTGCATGGAATCAGGATTATTAGCACAAAATAAATTCGTTTAAGCAAAATAAAGATTTAAAGAACAAACCAACATTTAATTGTATATTCATGCAGGTCAACAAACCTTGATTAAGCTTCATCATCATCATTTCAGCCAAAAGACGTCTACTGCTAGACATAGGCCTCCCAAACACCGTCACTTCGACCGGTTCTGTTCTTCTCGCATCCAGTGAACTCCTGCGGCCTTCACAAGGTCATCGGTCCACCTTGTGGGAAGCCTTCCAACGCTACGTCTTCCGTTACGCGGTCACCACTCCAGAACCTTTCCGCCCCATCGGCCATCCGCCATTATGATGACAACCGAAACCAACGGCTTCACGTGCTTTCCGAGGCACGGAGGGGTCTTGGTATGTAAAGATGGTTACTCATCCACGGACTGACTGCGGAAACCGTAGCTTAACCTGATCGATCGGCCCGTGCGACTTTTATTAGGTACTTAGCAACGAGTCCATATTATCTAAAAGAACAAATCATAATTAAATTATTTTACGCATGCCAAGGCTCCAAGGTCCCAAGACCAATATTATAATAGAAACAAGTTCAAGACTAAACAAGACCGAAAGACCAACTTTTATACTCAAACAAGAAATATTTCTGAACGTAGTAAAGTAATTAATTTTGGCTCACGTATGACTGGTATTATTACAACGATTAATGGCCTTCATAACTCTTTTAATTATTTTCAGAATTCCTGTAAAGCATTAAGGAATTCAGGTGCCATTTTACAGCACCCTCTCATGTGGAAAGAATTTTAATGTGAGCGAATAAGAAAATTTCTCTCTTGCAATTTGAAGCTCTCGCGTCTTTTTATTTTTATGACTGTTGCAGTGGAACTGTTTTAATTTTAATTACAAATGTTAAATGGTACTGTTTTTTAAATGTTATGCCTCGCACGCTTAAATATTTTTTTTTATTTGTGATTAGACTCATCCTTGGTTTAAGGGGCTTACAAGGACCTAAACGTAAAAAACGCAAGTTTAAGAAACAATAAAAGTATATGACCGACTACAATAAACAAAATCAGAAGAATAATTATATGACTTTCTATAGAGTTTATGCTAGGTAGATAGTGTGTTGAAAACATAATAAGTACATCTAATTTGATACGATAGAAAAAATCATTAAGGTACCTCTAAAAACTTTCTTTTTACAATGGATATTATTATGGAGCCAATCAGACAGTGTAATAAAACCATTCTGAACATATTCATAGTCCTCAAAATTACCTCGACCACAATATTAATTAAAGGATGTTTATGGATGTACGTCCTGAACATCTTAACATTTTGTAATGTTACTAAGTAATTCAATTCCTATTCTGTATTTCGCCATGGGAATTTGAGTAAGAAATTCAAATTATTGATCAGATAATAATTATTATAATGCCAAATTACAGAAAATATACGTATTTGGCGATTAGTACCTGCAGCTAAAAAAAAAACTTTTTATCAACAGAAAACAAACAGCGAAAACAAAAGCCAACTGCACAGTTATAAAATACATTTTAAAACCACACGAAAACTGGTCTTTTTACCCAAAACTAAGAGGCCACGTAAACAAACCTTCAATATTTAGGTACTAAATAAGGCTTCCATGGTCCTGAAAGCGGCTTTGTTGAAAACAGTCCAATACGAATAGATAATACATTCAAATGAATACTCGATGCAATTTAGTTCAGATTTATAGAATTCCTAAGTGATTAGAGCCACTGTTAGGGGAGTTAACATCATATTTTGAATAGATTGGTCCTTTTGGCACGGAGTTAAGCCATCTGCTTAGTGATATTTAGAACCATAATATTTCACTAGTCTATTGAATAGCCGCATTGTTCGCAGGTCAATCCCCTGATTTGATTAACTGGGACTATCTATTAAGTCTATTTATTTACGGTGGAACGATCAAGGCTTCCTTTAACCCTTAATATACAGGGTCAAATTAAATTACCTAACGAAACTCTGCAGACTCGATAGGTATAATGTAAACACGATAAAATAAAAAAGATTTGATGTTTTTTCTTAGGAGTCAACGATCGCTTGTCTATGAAGTTTACAAAAAAACTGTTTTTTTTTTTTAAGCTGATATTTCAAGTAAATGGTACACTAACAGCGGACGATGTCACCACAAAAAAAATCAGAAAACAGTGGCACTCCGGGAGTGCCGACAGAAGTGAAAACTTGAACAAATAAGTGTGTATTTTTTGAATCGTCATATACAACATTATTTTTAGTATATGCGAAACCCGAAACACGTGTCTAGTATTTTTATGTAAAGAATCTATGTACAAAATTTCAAAACTGTATCATGAATAATCACCAAGTTATAAGCTTGTTATGTTACCTGTTTGTCCGTCCAAAAACATGGTCTCCCCCACCGCGTGCCGTTAGGTACGGCGCGGCGATTGTATTGTAATTAACTGGTGATAACATTTTCCATCACACTTGCAGGCTTTGGACTGTCGTAATGGTCAAGTGTAGGTAGTTATTATAATGTACTTTATTCGTAAATAAATGCAGCCGTAAGCTACGAATAAGTAATTACTTATCTATTCGTAAGCCGTAAGTGATACAATGTAGTCAATGCGATTTGTTCAAAGTGGATGAAAAGTGTTAAACATCGCATTACTTAACCACAGCAGGCTGTAGGTACAAATAATAACTTTCTACAATTAACCATCTTGGCGTGTTTAAAAATGTTAATCATCACGGCAAAGCATTGTGTTCCACGATACTCTGATTGCTCCTCGTACCGCCGCACTGCCAGGTATACGTTATCACTGTTATCGTTGTTTCTGTGTACTGGACGTTTGTGTATGAGAAAGTCCACGTCCAGTCCAGTTACACGACACTTTTTACATACGATAGGTAAGTACACGATCAACCGAAACACAACTGTGGCCCGCGGCGGCCGCGCGCTCGCGATTATGCAGTTGGACCCACGCGACACGTGCGCGCCAACCAGTGGTACCCGGGTGACTGAGGTTGCTGCACCCCCGCCCCGCTCGCTGTGCGCCGGCGCCGCGCCATTGTGCGCGTATGGTAGATAACTACCTACTTAGTCGCTCCTCGGGGCACAGTATAATATACTCGGGGTGTCCAACTATTAACCTTTTTTAAATATTTTTGGGCCAAAATATAACATGGGGTAAAAATTATTGGAATCGATTCAGTTACTTATTCTGAACAAACTATATTCAGGTTTCGCATATACTAAAAATAATGTTGTAAACAAAACACAAACAGAATACTTTGCCATCACTCACTGACATATCGGAAATACATTAAAACCGAGTACATCCCGAGGACAGCCGAACACATCCAAATGTAGCGCGGTGTCGGTAACAGTGTCGCGAGTTCAATGGTTTTTTCCCATCTCAAAAAATTCCCTACGCGCCTAAAGAAGTTTTCCCTTCAGAAACATCAAATTATTTATTTTTTGTTTACCCATCACGTCAGCGAAGTTTCGCTAGCTAATTTAATTTGACCCTGTATATTTAGTAGTGAACCAATACCTGAAGGCATTTTGGTTTTTTTAATGTAATAAGATGGAATTTATACATAACATGAAAAAACTATGTAATAATCCAACACCACCGATAACTTCCAAGGCTCTGCCCAATGCCTTCAATTTTGTTACATAATACGGAAGTAAATAATATTTTTTTTAAGAAATAATTTCACGTACAGACGCCAGCACATCAAGCTACTACAATCTGTCAAATTTCTTTAATAGATTTTCAACTTTACCGCTACAGAATAAGGTTCAAAGTTGATTGGGAAAATTTGACAGTTTCGGGTAGCTTGATGTACAGTCGCCAGCAAAATTGCATGGGTACCTTAGTGTCTATTTTCCCGTGAACGTTTGAATTCAAGTTTTCGAAAATAAACTAGATGGCGTTGGTTTCTTCACAACTATGACTTAATTTACGAAACGTAAGTAAGGAGTTAGGAAGGTAGGATTGAGCAAGGAGTTACAAGGCTAATACATTTATCTATTACATTACATTCACCAGCATACGTAGCTTAAATGATAAAAATAATAAAAGAAACCGATAGGAATATATTTATTAAGCTAACGAGTGGGTATTTTAATAATTATTCGAATTGTTCGTTACTTCGCAAATGGAAAAAAGAGCAGATTCATCGCAGGTAAACAGGCTCGCCTTGTGGGCTCGCAAAAAAAGGCACTATACAAAATTATAGAGGTTTATTTCTTACAGTTTATTATTCAAATTTAATAGTCAGTTTATTAATTATTATAGGTATAACATTATAATATTATGAATGTATTGAGGCGATAGCTTAAGTATTCGTTTCTAAAATCGGAAAGAGGATTGAAGCTTATGTAACCTCAATAAAAACAAACAGGAACCAGGTTATTTTATTGCAAAGGTCAAACGTTTTAAATGGATACTAAATAAGTAGGCTAAAAACTACAAAATTGCACAAAAACATATCAAATGGTTAGTAGGCAACATAAACAACTAAAAACTATGTTGTTTGAACTTGAAGTGTTCATAACTTTTTAAATTATTAAAAATACGTAAGTAATAGGTTATACACACACACATAACCAGGTCTCCAGTCAATATAAATAATATTATCTAAGTAGGTATAATTATTTAGCTCGTAGCTACGTAACCACTTGTGTATCGCCTATTATTTCGACGCCACAAACATAAGCGTCCGTGTTCACAGGACTTAAAAGTTTTTTCATCTGTAAAGATGACATTACTCCAATCGAAGTTTATGTGATCCAAAGCGAACTGTAATCTTGCCCTTTTATAGTTTTCCGTGAGCAAGGGTGTCACAGCATGCCTCCGCAGTCCATTATGTAGATCACAACGGATAGTGTCAAAACTTGTGTCAAGTAAACCAGCATAGTGGTTCGTCGGCAGAAATCCATTTTCTTCATACTCCCTTATCATGGTTTGATGCTGCAATGTGTTTTATAAGTCGTAGTCTACCAGTACTTTGATGGTGTTTCAAAGAACCCTCCTCTTCAAATCGTCGTACTCAAAGAACAACTGTTTTCTCTGCAACAATAAAACAGAAATATGTAATACCCAATAATGATTATTACGTAGTATAGTAACAAAAAAATAATGCAGTTTTTAATATAAAAGTGTAAAAATAAAACTACTTACGTTTACACCGGTCTCTGGCTATTTCTGACAAGTTTTTGGCTTGATTATTCAAAGCAATTATTTGAGCTCTTGTAACGAAATCAATATTATAACTCGTGCTCATTTTGGTAAAATAAGTAATTCGCCTGATCATAAATAAAAACTGAACAAAAGGCACTCGAACAAGGTAATCGAAATGAACTTAGCGAACGATCAATTGAGCTGTCATAAATCTTCGATCTAAGTATTATTCATACCACCTACCAATTATTTATAAATCCATATTCAACCTACCCTCTCAAGTTTGAAAACTAAAACTTAGAAAATCAGATACCTACCTACTTATAAATTGATATTCAATTTTAACATAGTAGGTTAATAATTAGGAACAATTTTCTTTAAAAGAAACTATTAATTATAAATTGTTTGAATGTTTGAAGAGACAAAAAGAAACTACAAAAATATTTTATCATATATAGCAAAGCAACGCCATCTAATAACAGCATAATTAAATTTTGTTAGTCGTTAACTGGTTTTACGCTAGATGGCGTCATTTCTCGCTTCATATGATTTTGTTTCTGTACTACCCATGCACTTTTGCAGCCTATCGTACCTACTTGAAAGAAAACGTTGGATTAATAAATACCGACGGAAGTTTTATTCGAGAACACAGAAACGCAGATTGCTGAAACCTACGGGTTATGGAAATTAGCTTCAACGGATGTCAATCTAAGGCCTCATTTACGGAGACGCGGGGCGTCGCGCGGCGCGTGTGGCGTGGCGTCTCGCGGCGCGTCGGACGTTTTTTCTGTTTACGGTGGGGCGGCGCGTGCAGCGGCACGCATCATCGCACGCGTAAACACAAACTTATAGCAATATACGACCATGTTCATAGAGAAGCGAGACGGGAAGCGTGGCGGTGCCCGCCGCGGCGCCCGCGGCGGGCATCGCGGCGGCGCACGCTCGCCTCGATCAAATCGACTAGTTTTATGTTGGCGAGAGATGGGAGCGCACGTGTCGCGAATGACGAAAAATTGGAACTAGTTATTTCTGCAATACAGGAGCGACCCCAGTTGTGGATGGCTGGTCATTCAGTTGTATAAGAGCTCTTACACACGAGCGGCATGTTCCCAACGGCAGAGGTAACTGCAGCCGTCGACGCGCGCCGGCGGCAACCGTGGACGCGTCGACGGCAACCGTCGACGTGTCAACGGCAGCCGTCGACATTTCGACTTCGAAGATATAGGTCGACGGCAGCCGTCGACATTTCAACTTCGAAGATATAGGTCGACGGTTGCCGTCGACGCGTCGACGGCTGCAGTTACCTCTGCCGTTGGGAACATGCCGCTCGTGTGTAAGAGCTCTAACTGCAGCCGTCGACGCGCGTCGGCGGCAACCGTCGACGCGCGTCGGCGGCAACCGTCGACGCGTCGACGGCAACAGTCGACGTGTCAACGGCAGCCGTCGACATTTCGACTTCGAAGATATAGGTCGACGGCTGCCGTCAACGCGTCGACGGTTGCCGCCGACGCGCGTCGACGGCTGCAGTTAGAGCTCTTACACACGAGCGGCATGTTCCCAACGGCAGAGGTAACTGCAGCCGTCGACGCGCGTCGACGGCAACCGTCGACGCGTCGACGGCAACAGTCGACGCGTCAACGGCAGCCGTCGACATTTCAACTTCGAAGATATAGGTCGTCGACGCCGTCGACGCGCGTCGACGAATGCCGTCGACGCGTCGACTGTTGCCGTCGACGCGTTGACGGCAGCCGTCGACCTATATCTTCGAAGTTGAAATGTCGACGGCTGCCGTTGACGCGTCGACTGTTGCCGTCGACGCGTTGACGGCAGCCGTCGACCTATATCTTCGAAGTTGAAATGTCGACGGCTGCCGTTGACGCGTCGACTGTTGCCGTCGACGCGTCGACGGTTGCCGCCGACGCGCATCGACGGCTGCAGGTACCTCTGCCGTTGGGAACATGCTGCTCGTTTCTAAATAAGACTGACAGAAGATTCCGCCTCGGACATAGCTTCATCGAGAATTGCCGCTGCGTGCGCCGCCGCGTGGGACGCGTCGGTGCCATCCGCGGGCTCGGCCGCAAAAAACGCCCTAATTCAAACAAACGCGTCTAAAATCGCTTCTCCGTAAACGCACTCATACAACGCCATATATTTGAATTCAGTGCGGGCCGCGCCGCTCAACGCGACGCGCGACGCCCCGCGTCTCCGTAAATGAGGCCTAAGGGTTATACCAAACAATTTAAACGGGCGATTTTAGTGTTGTGAAATACGCTTTATTTTTTAACTTTACATTTTGGTCCTACGTCTACACATAAATGTTAAATTCATTCATTCACTGACAGAAAGCGCACTGTCTAAACCGCTAAGTCTAGCAGCACAAAATTAAAAAAAAAAACACTAATAAAGGAATTCCGAAAATTCATCCTCTAAAAGGGTTAAATAGGGAATGGAAGTTTGTGTGGAAGTTCGTTATTCTTGCCGATGGTTTCCATCGGGCACATGACTTGTTTTACAATAATATCTATTCACGTAGCATCATGCTTTCTGCGTAAACTAACTCTACAGTATTATAATATGACTAGTTTCTGGGCTTTACAAAATCACTATCGATATCTTCTTCATTTTTAACCGACGAAAAAACGGAGGAGGTTATCAATTCGACGCGTATATTTTTTTTTTTTTTTTTTTTTTATGTATGATCACGCATAACTTTTTACAGAGCAGTTCGATTTTGATAATTCTTTTTTTATTGGAAAGGGTATATCCCGAAGTTGGTCCCATATAAATTTGAAAACCAAATTCCAACCCTAAGGGTAGAAAAAAAAGGGATGATTGATTGTTGACTCACTGGTTGTAATGTATGACCACGCATAACTTTTTACAAATTAGTCTGATTTTGATAATTCTTTTTTTACTGAATAGGACATACCTCGAAGTTGGTCCCATATAAATTTGGAAAAAAGTATCCTACCCTAAGGGTGGGAAAATAGGGGTGATTTATTGTTCATTCACAGATTACAGCAAATAATAGTTAAAGTAGGATTATATAACAATTAATAGCTAAAGTAAGGTAGGTAGCTATTTTAAAAGTAATCAAAAATTAAGCTATAGTAATTACTAAATTATAGCCTCAAAAAATTTTAAAATAAAAACTTTTTAACAAAAAAATTAAACCTCCGAAAAAACTGAAAAGCAAAAAATAATAAACCTTTTTTATTTAACCTTAATAAATAAGTTCTTAAATTAATGTAAGTATACCTAAGTAATTTTGAGTCGGCGCCAAACAATCAATGAACAAAGATCACTAAATTACCTTAACTTTAATAAAGAAAATAACCAAATTAAATTAACAATGCAACGTGAAGTCTCCAGCGATAAACATAACATTCCAAACAAAAAATGCTTTCTCCGCACGGCTACGATATTAATTTGGTTGTTTGGCGCCGACACAAAGTTACTTAGGTATACTTACATTAATTTAAGAACTTATTTATTAAGGTTAAATAAAAAAGGTTTATTATTTTTTGCTTTTCAGATTTTTCGGAGGTTTAATTTTTTTGTTAAAAAGTTTTTATTATATTTTTAACCGACGAAAAAAAACGGAGGAGGTTCTCAATTCGACGCGTATATTTTTTTTTTTTTTTTTTTATGTATGATCACGCATAACTTTTTACAGAGCAGTCCGATTTTGATAATTCTTTTTTTATTAGAAAGGGTATACTCTGAAGTTGGTCCCATATAAATTTGGAAAAAAATTCCAACCCTAAGGGTTAGAAAACAGGGGATGATTGATTGTTCACTCACTGATCGTAATGTATGACCACGCTTAACTTTTTACAGAGTAGTCCGATTTTGATAATTCTTCTTTTGTTGGATAGGACATACTTCGAAGTTGGTCCCATGTAAATTTGGAAAAAAAAATCCTACCCTAAGGGTGGGAAAATAGGGGTGATTTATTGTTCATTCACAGATTTTAATGCTGAGCTGTGTATTACAATTAAAATAATAAAAGGCCTATCTATGTTGGTATATAAAGCCTGTTTTTTTTAAGTATTACATTATATTATTTAGTATTATATTACACAAAAAATAATAGTTAAAGTAGGATTATAACAGTTAATGTCTAAAGTAAGGTAGGTATTTTAAAAGTAATCAAACATTAAGCATGTAGTAATTAGTAAATTATAGCCTCAAAAAATTATAAAATAAAAACTTTTTAACAAAAAATTAAACCTCCGAAAAAACTGAAAAGCAAAAAATAATAAACTTTTTTTATTTAACCTTAATAAATAAGTTCTTTTAGAAGATACTCACAATGAGAGGCCCGTGGCTAAATAATAACAGCCGCACAGTTCGATCGATCAGGTTAAGCTACGCTTGCCGCGGTTGGTCTGTGGATGGGTGACCGCCCTCATTGACTCAAATCACCTTGTTTATTGTTTATTTTTTTGTTATTTTTTTTTTTAAACTAATGCAAGTATACCTAAGTAATTTTGAGTCGGCGCCAAACAATCAATGAACAAAGATTACTAAATTGCCTTAAATTTAAAGAAATAAGCAACGTGAAATCTCTAGCGATAAACATTAACATTTCAAACAAAAAATTCGCTCTCCGCACGACCACTCGCAACGATATTAATTTGCTTGTTTGGCGCCGACTCTAAATTACATAGGTATACTTGCATTAGTTTAAGAACTTATTTATTAAGGTTAAATAAAAAAAGTTTATTATTTTTTGATTTTCAGTTTTTTCGGAGGTTTAATTTTTTGTTAAAAAGTTTTAGAGACAAATATTTCGTTTTCCACCATTTTTCATTTGCGCACCTCTAACAAGCAGTGTAATAAAATAAACCAGCAATTCATATCCCAATTGATCGAAAGTCGAAAATAACTTTGGAAATTCAAGTAGAAAAAGTAATTGAACAAGTTAAGGACACAAGTAGCGCAATCGCGACTCTCAAGTCTGTAACCGCACCCTCCTTGTCCGTATTTAGGACCATTTTATATTGCTCCGAAGACGAACGTGGGATTTGCCTATCGCACGCAATCGCGGACTGTAAGCTACTTTAAGTATTTCTCTAAATCCGACCTCAGGGAATCTGCAAAATCTTTGTCCGGATCTTTTCAATGAAATTCAATTTCGTTATATGTTAGCGTTTGTTTTTTTTTCTGTTATCTGTTATAGCTTATTTGTTTCAGATATTTCCCTAACAACAGGTTTTGCTGTGGCTCTGGGTATTGTGTGTGGAATATCTTTGATAAGGCGACTTTATAATAAGATGCTGTTCGAGAGCCAAAGTGGTTCTGCGGTGGTTCGGTGTGTAGTCCAGCTGTAATGTGAATGCGATTGAAAAAATAACAATAATCTGATTTGATTCCAACGAAATTGGAGTAATTCTATCGTTTCCTACTCGTGTTGTCTTCCATTACGGTTGTGCTTTTGAAAAAGTCGTTACCCGTCTATCCCCTGAGTATTGTTTGTTTATTTTTTGGTTGGATGCTTTGGAGTCGAACAAAAACTTACATTATAGTGTTGGAAACACAAAAAAATAAAGTATTTTAAGAACAATCGAAAACGGCGCCGATCCGTGGAGATCAATGTTGGGTCTTAGGACGTTCAAGGCATTTGTATAGCTCATGCGAGTTGCTAGACCAAAATAACAGCTATTAAACACTAAACTTAAACTACATAAATAAAAATGAATCGCCGAAATGTACGTACACGCATAACTTCCGAACGACTGCACCAACTTGAATAATTATTTTTTGTTGTGTTCGGTATTGCCAGGACAAGGTTTGTATAAATATAAATTTCGGAAATTCGAAAAAAAAAAATTGCAGCCGTGCGAAGCTGGGGCGGGCCGCTAGTAAATACTAAATAATGTCATGTTGATAGAAAAAGTACGATCGCAGCTATCACTTTGCTCTAGCAAATTAAAATTCTGAGTTTAGAAGTGTCTCTTAACTTCCTAATGTCCTAATGTGTTTATTTTAAGACGCGATTCTTCAAACCTTGTGGGTATATCTTACTACTAGCTTCAGCCCGCGACTTCGTTCGCGTGAAACTTCTTGTTTCCCCGAGTCACCCCGTCGCGGTCGTATCGCATCACCCGCCCGCGCTATCACTTAACGTTCTTTTTGACTTTTATTCTTTTTGCTCGGCTCCTAAGGGTCATAGCGTGATGTTAAATAGTCTATAGCCTTCCCCAAGAATTAGGCTATCAAATGCAAGAAGAATTTTTCAAATCCGACTGGTAGTTCCAGAGATTACCCCTACATACAAACATACAAACAAATACCTCTTTATAATATTAGTATAGATAGATGTTTACTTTTATTATTTTCAGTATCATTCTTCAAGCAACCACTGGATCACCAGCCTCATTACGATATATCCAGTAAAGCACCAAAGCAAATGTAAACCGAAAGTTTTACGGTCGGCCATTTTATTGTGGCCATAAACGGCCGAGTCACTGCTTCGCGAATAAACAGGCAACGTTCAACTGGTAATTGCATATGTGAGCAATATGCGCCTTAACAGTCCCCAGGGAGACATTACACGATTAGTTGGGTGGAGTACAGCTATTGTAGTTCTTGGGACTGTTGTTAGTGATTTTGTGTTTGTTTATTGTTTTTGTTAAAGTTTTGTGAGAGGTATTTGTGGTTATGTGTATAGTAAACGGTTTTATACGAGTTTTAATATTAACTTTAATCGTCATAGGGCGGATGACACCAGAGGATATTTTGTGTATTCATAGACCAGATTTTTATTGTCATTTTTGCCTTTTTATTGCATTTTTATGTCGCACGTCTCAACCTTCATAGCCGTAATACATCATCAGTTACAAAAGGGTAAACACGAAAAGTCCTACATCATCGTCCAATATAAACGAAATTAAGTAGCATTTTTTGCGCGTCATGCTGTCATTTTCTTTATAAAAAGCGCCACTATAGGTACCATAGTCTGCTAAGGTGGCGATACATCTCATACATCAGCCGGTGTCCGGCGTCGTTCGGCGCTAGAGAGGTCGGTTAACTGCCGGCCGTACAGCACTCGACTACAAAACAGGACCCTTGTCAGAACTGATACATGGCCCCCAAAGATTAAAATGCTGTGTGCATTCGACAGCTCTGTTATACTCGTGTCAACGGTGTGTAGCACACTTTAGTTTTGTAGAAGAAAGGGGATTGGAGAATGGAATATATGTATAACTAGCCTATAATGTTCCGACTGCTGGTACTAAGGCCTCATCTCTGTTTGAGGAAGTGGGCCGTAATCCAGTGCGGGGTGGAGATGTCACATGTCTTCAAATTTTTGGTTCTAGGAAATGCCGGTTTCCTCATGATGTTACCCTTCACCGTTTTGAGAGCAGTGATAATGAAATTATTTACACAATATAAAACGCCTGTCTGCTCCTTCCGTCTTTATGCAAAAAAGATCCGACACTTTTTTCTGTCGTTTGAAATCCCCACAGCAAAATTCCAGTGTGCAAGATGAACACAGCGAAAAACCTTTTAAGTCTATAAATAAAGCCTAAATAAGAATACCTGAATATAACAATCAGCCTTTATTTTGTAACTTCCCTGAAATAACTGTGCCTTTTTTCAGGATTTAGGAGAAACAGATAAAAATTCTACTTAAGTTTTTATTAGTCTTGTAACATCCGGGCAGTAAAATATAAAACAGCGTACGAGTATGTGTGACGTCAAATCAAAACGCTTTCAGTAAACTGATGTGTTCAAATCGCTTCTTCCCCACTGCTCAACTAGATTGCTCAACTAGTTGAGCAGTTGAGCTGTAGGACATAGTTTGTATTACCGAACATGTTATGTTCTATAGCTCAACTATTTTTTGCTCAACTTAGTTGATCAGTAGGTCATCCTGTTATAAAATCGAACAATATAACCTACTGCTCAACTGCTCTTGAGGCACTGGCCACTAACGAGCCCTCACGGTGGAGGATGCTGTTGCCCAGGGTGGCGTCGTCTTCAATACCCTGCCCTGGAGTTGCATCAGGGAGGCACTCCGGTATCACCGGATCGGCCGACCTACCTCTGTCGCGTGGTTGAGGCCTATCTGACGGACAGGGTCGTCATCTACCCCGGTCATTAAGGAGAGTGGAACCGGCGAGAGATGTCCTACAGGGATCGGTCCTGGGGCCGCATCTGTGGGACATTGGGTACGACTGGGTGCTGCGCGCTGACCTCCCTAGCGGCATCAGCGTAGTTTGATACGCTGACGACACGCTGGTCCTGGCGCAAGGGAGGTCGCTCCAGGTGGCGGCTGAATTAGCGACACGCGGGGTTGCGACAGTCGTTGAAAGGATCCGGCAACTGGGACTCGAGGTGGCCTGGCTCGAGTCGACTATGAAGTATCTGAGACTTGTCCTTGACAGCCAGTGGAACTTTGTAGAGCATTTCCGTCGTTTGGCTCCCAGAATGGAGCGGGCCGAGGCTGCCTTGAAGCGGCTCCTGCCCGATCTAGGGGGTCAAAACGCCTCCTGCCAACGGCTACGCGGGGGTCGTGCGGTCCATGGCCCTTTACGGAGCACCGGTGTGGTCGCGTTCATTGAGGCGGTGACCAGCCCGGCGGTTGAACGCGTCCCAGAGGGTCATGGCCGTCCGGCTAGTACGGGGATACCGCACGGTCTCCTGGGAGGCGGCGAGCCTCCTTGCCGGATTGCCGCCATGGGATCTGGAGGCTAAAGTTCTCGCTCACATATGGGAGTGGCGAGAGGAGGCAAAACAATCTTTGCGCAGGAGACGCTCTGGGCGTCGGGAATCGATAGCCGATTCCCGCGGGGCAATTGCGTAACACATTATCAATCGGAATCGGTTTCATTTTGACAGTTCAACAACATTCATTACGTTATTTACGTGTTGTGCACTTGTGCAGACACATGTTTCGAACTTATGAAGCAATGGATTAGCAATTTGCTTCAAATTGATTCAAATTCCGATTGATAGTGTGTTACGCAATTAGGGTGCCGGCCACCGTAGGCGCGGGCTTGCAGACAGCGAGCTATGGGCAACTCGCTGTCCGGTAAGGGCCAGGCCCGAGTCGACGGCACGTTGTGTTCCACGCGCGCCTCAAAGAGATGTCAGCACTAACTGACGGGGTCCGCTAGGGCCGATGCCTGCCGGTGCCGGGGTCTTGGTGATTTGGATTTTTTATTTCTAGTCTATAAATATAGTTGCGCAGTTTTAGTTGATCAGCGGGTATTACCCACTGCTCAACTATTCATAGTTGAGCAATTACCAATTGAGCCATTGGTATTACCTACTGCTCAACTTTATGCAGTTGAGCAATCTAGTTGAGCAGTGGGGAAGAAGCGGTTCAAATGTACCTTTGTCATTTTCAATTTTATTGCCAAAGGTTTGAATGTATTCAATTGTTTCAACGACAGTTTACGAACTTGTTTGCGAATGCGACTGGTACAATTGGCGAGAAAATGTAAATAAAATAACATTTCAAACGATGATGTCATTTAAAAAAACTGGGATAAATCATACTATATGCACGGCTTACAAATGACACCTAGACCCAGATTTTTATAAATTGGCAGGCTTTACTAATACTTTTGAGTATATTCGAGAATCGAACCTAGAATAAAAGACAAATAACTATTCCTAAACTTCTAACAGGGTTTTACTGAGCTTCGTAACTTATTCATCCAAGTTTTTTTTTATTAATTTACTTGCTAAGTATAGATTTCAAAAACCTTTTGAAACTATAAAAAACTTATCTACAAATGATAAAATAAAATTTTAGAACTCTTAGAGATTTAAAATTGAATCATTTACATAAAAACAAGCTTTTATCTATTAGGGTGAGCTGGCTTTTAAAAGCCATTTAAACTTAGCCATCGTTTACTAGAACTAAAACATTTAAGGCTCAGATAACGTTATTATGACGGACAAATAGGCATTTATAATCTCTAACAAATGGATTTTCAGAGAGCATAAAACCCTAACTTATTTCGAAAATAAGGTTAAAAAGGGTCGCCCTTTGAATAGTTCCAGTGAAATTTCCATATCATTATTTAGAGTATCACAGACAACAAGCTTTCCAAAAGCTTCAATATCTCGTGAAGATATAATAAAGCAGCTAATTCCATTGTAGATGCGTAGATTCGGTTCAATTGTGGGACCACTATTGTTATGACCACAATGACTTGGATGTGTGTAGCATAAGTTCACAGAATTGGTTACAAACCTAAAACAGGTAAGTACTCCTCTATTAAAGACCAGCGAACATTCTGACTGAGTAGCCCCCTTATTCACAAACACTCGATATGCTTCCGTATCGTATCGAACATTATCTAATCATTGTTATCGTAGGAGTCTTCTCAATGCTGTTCACAAGTCCAAAACCCGAAAATTTTGTCAGTTTAAATCAAATAGACGCCCGCTATTCTTCCAACAGCTATTTACTGTTGAGGGGAAGTCAAATCAGGTTATCGAAATGTCAGGTTTTAGATACGATAGCCTGTCGTATGTTTGTGAATCAGGGCTCAGAACTCGAATAATTACCACATTATGCGAAACTCTAACAATATGATACTAAGGACTGATTTCACTAATGAAACTGAACGCGATGAGCACATTTAAACTGCGTTCCAGAGCTGTCAGTGTCAATATTACCCAACAGTTAATGATAGCTCTTGAACGTGGTTTAGATGTGCTGATCGCGTTTAGTTTCATTGGTGAAATTCGCCCTGCATAATCATAGCATAATCAGCCTATAATTATCCGACTGCCGCCGGCTGGGAAACAGGCCTCGTCTTGGTAAGTAATTCACCACGCGGGCCCAGTGTGGGTTGGTAGATGTCACATGTCTTCGAATTTTTGGTTCTAGGACATGACGGTTTCCTCACTATTTTTTACCGTTTTGAAAGCTGTGGTGATGAAATCATTTACACACAGTAAAGCGCCTGTCTGGGTTCGAACCTTAGACCTACAACTTGTAAGTCGCGGCCATTACCACTGGGCAACCACTGCTCTTGCAATAATTTTAAAACAATATTTGCTGCAAGTTTTTATTGAAAAGAGCAATAGACAATTATGCGTTAATTTTAATAATTGAACTGACCAGTGTTTATTTAAATACTTACCACGGAAAGGTAAATAATTATGCAAAAGTTAAATGAAAATGTGTTATGAAATAAAATAGTTAAACAATTGCATAGTTGTACCTGACTGTACTCATTCAAAAACAACATTTGTTTCAAATACAAATAACTGAATTTATATTTCAATTTGAAACCTATAAAATAATTGAATTATCAAAACAGTGTTTCAGGGTATTCGTAATGCTGTTTCACTATTTGCATTTTTATACATTTCAGCTCGTGTGCAGTGAAAAGGAAAATGACATTATGTACACGTTAGTTCAACAATAAATGTCAGTTAAAAAAAAACTTTAAAATAAAAAAATAAACACAATATCAATCAATCTGCCTAGCCTTTTCCCAACTAAGTTGGGGTCGGCTTCCAGCCTAATCAAATACAGCTGAAAAGTTAGACTTGGGAAGCTAGTTGTCAGACTTTTAGGCTTCTGACTTCCCGTAACTACTGCCAAAGATCTACGAATGACAGCCGGGACCAACAGCTTAACATGCTTTCCGAGGCACGGAGGGGTCTCGATATATAATGGATGGTCACCCATCCACAGGCTAACCGCGGCATGCTTAGCTTAATTTTCGATCGACTCGTGAGGCTGCTACTATTTAGCCACGAACCCTTAAAAAAAATAGAAACATTTTTGCATAAATTGCCTGTCAATACCTATTTGAGCTTATTAAAAGGGAAGGGCTGTACCAACTTTAAAATTGCTTTTCACATGTTGAGATTCACCTCGTTTATTGGCACTCATTGTAAATATTGATGGGCGTTTATACACTTTACGTGCTTAAAATACGGCACATACTTGAAGCTAATAATGTTCAAATATTGGCAAATTAAAGTGGAGTCCGATTTGATTTATGTATGTTTTTTTTTTTTTTTTTCAGTTTTATAACTTTCCATCGTGAAGTAAGTTTTCAGGGGGCCTCTCGACCATTACAAGTATGTATTTACAGAATTTTAATCATTAGCATCATTAAAATACAATTGGCCTAAAATGTCATGATATCATGAAATAGTCATTTACTTAATTGGGTAGTTTGAACTCAGGGAGGCTTAACTAGGTATGTAATATATATTTTTTACGCATACGTGTTCATTTTGTATTGTTGACTATATTATTAAATTTTAATTTATGAAGATTAAATATAATTAATCAGTAAAATAAAACACAATTCAGTTTATTACTCAACCATTTATATTACATACCTAAATGCCATCAAAATTAAGCCTGCCATTTAACTACAAATAAAATAAATAGTCTTTGAAATTTTAACGGATTAAAACAATAACTCTGCCTCTAGCTAAATTGTGAAACAGTTTATTTTAAGTCTACATCATTCAAGGAGCTGCAAAATTAATATAAGGGCATTAAACCCCTACCAGAATGGTTAAGACCTTCAATATAAATAATTATTTCCATTAATTCTCGCGAGCGAAGAAATAAAGAAAAACATTAACTATTTACTTATGGTGAAACTCACTTTAAAGTCAGAGTTTGTCCAAAAAGTAATCTCATGGGGGATTTGAGTTTTGTTTGACTAAGTGCTCATACACACGAGCGACACGCGTAAACGCGTCAGCGGCTGGCATCGACAACATGCCGCTCGTGTATTTCGTGTATTTTGTCGACGGCTGAAATTTATTTTGGGTTCTAAATGTTTTAATTTGCCTATCAAAAATGAGTTCTAAAACAAGCAAAACCTACCGCACCAGGGTTCAGCTCGCCTTAATGTTCTGTGCTCTGCCGTTGACGCGTGCCGCTCGTGTGTATGCACACTAATGCTTATCGTTTCGTTCGATGCGTTCGCGCGTTCGGTTCGGATAAGTGTGCGTTCACCTTAAAAATTAATTACTTACTTGGGGTAACTTTCTCATGAGGCGTTTACTGTAAACAATGTCTACAATCTAGAAATTAGGTACTAGTAAGTCATCTGCCTAGCCTTTTATCAACTATGTTGGGTTCGGCTTCCAGTCTAACCGGATGCAGCTTAATACCAGTGTTTTACATGGAGCGAGTGCCATCTGACCTCCAAACCCAGTTACTGGGTAATACGATAGCCCTTGGTAAGACTGGTTGTCAGACTTTTGGGCTTCTGACTATCTATAACGACTGTCAAAGATCCACAAATGACAGCCGAGACCAACGGCTTAACGTGCTTTCCGAGTCACGGAGGGGTCTCGTTATGTAAAGATGGTCACCCATCTACAGACTAACCGCGGCATGCTTAGCTTAACCCGATCAATCGACCTGTGTGGCTGTTATTATTTAGCCACGAGGTACTAGTAAGTATATTGACGAATCGTTAGCCCAGACCGCTGACACGAAAATAAACTTTAACAATTCAAAAGTGCCTCTATAAATATTTAAATTAAAACAAATGCTTTGAGTTTCAGTTTGAAACCTTAAAACTAACAGCCCCAACAACAGCAATTCAACAAAAACTAATAACAAGACACGACTAAAACTAAAACTTCGACACCTAAGGGTCAGAAAAGGACAATAAATACTAAGTATGCAATTCAGTCGCATCCTGTGCGGGCGCCTTATTCCGTCGTGTCGAGCGTTCGAGCAAACGGCTTGATGTGCGCCAAATGCGGCACATTAGGGACATTAGGTGCTCAGTGGGCAAATTAGCGGTCACACGAGACAGCTGCCGGAGACATGAGAAGCAATAATAGTGACGTCGTCGCAGATAGGACTGGATAATTGCGAGTATTGTGAGCTTGGGTTAAACAAATTGAGGATGCTGGCTGTTTTAGGCCGGTTTTCTAGAATAGAATATCGTTTATTTTCTCCAGTATTACAGCTAGTAGTATTAAGTTCATACATAAAACTATAATACCGGTAGCAAAAGGCTTAATCGTCAGCATTATGCTCAGGTGGTAGCGGGTTTTTGCGCTGGTTTTCAGCTAAACCCTTTTTAGAGCGATGTTCAAACATGATGCAGAATGTGCGGATTATCAATACTCAAATCGAGTTGATAATTAATATTCATTACTGAGCATCATTGTAGTTTAAATGCGCTTCAGTCTTATTTATGGTTTAGACAAGCTTGGCGTATTGTAAAATGTCTTACATAAATTAAACTTCAGATCGTATGAATATTGCCCTCCATCTCCTTATTGATAAAACATTATAAGCAGAAGTAGAATTCATAAAAGTCAAAATACCCATTTATCATGCTACGGCTACATTGTCGCGATAACGCGAACTTTCACGCGCTCTCTGTTCTGCAGCGAGACGTCGAGCGGTGTGCGAGAGAGACCTCGCACAGTGTAGTTAACAGGAAATGTGAAAATACTATTCAATTATATCCTTTCAGTTTGCAAACAATACGGTAACAACCAAACCAAGACACTTCAACAGAAATCTGCAATATAAAACAATAAACTGGACCAATTTTAATTCACTGCAGCCCTGTTCTCTCACTGCTCTCTAATTTGTCTGCAAATTAGGTAATAACAAAAGACGGTGGCTAGTACTCCAGTAGGCACAGTTGTGCAGTAACTAGCGTACAAGCAAGCTAACGAGTAGAACAAATGCTGCTAATGAAGCGAGCCCCGGGGACATTCCAGCGCCGTCGTGTGACGGTAATGTCATGATGCTTTGACTACAGTGAAAAGATGGTGGTGATCATGTTAACGCATCAGAGGAATTTTAAATTAATGTAGTTCTAAGAGTATTTCAAACACATCACAACCATATTTTTATTAACACCATACTATAATAAAACTTGATAATATTATCACTGTAGAAGTTAAGTGATACTAATTCAAAATCAAAATTCATTTATTCAAATTAGGCTGAGAATCCGCAGTTAAATTAAATATACCTACACTAAAGTTCGTTTTGTAAACCCAGATATGTAGAATAGTATCCCACTTTTTTGTATCGGAGTTTTACATTACATCTGTCAAATTACTGTCTAGGTTTAAAAACGAACTTTATATTAGTAGCATGGATATAATATTTTTAAAATATAGATAACAAAATACATTTTCTTTTTAATTGTGCATTTTTTTGATGGTGCCGGCGCAGGCACCATAAACATATCGCACCAAGGTTCAAAGTAGGCATTTAAATTTCTGTAGCATGTTTTATGTAAACGAAATTCTGAAAAGTTTTGACCAGGCGCGGAATGAAAGCTAAAATTACGAAAACACAAACCTGCATCCAAATGAGATTTAATTTTAAAGCACTCAGTTGCCCTGTACACATTAAATTATCTCATGAACTTCAAATTGTTTCATAAGTATATACTTTTCATTAAAAGTTAATCCTTCACTTTATGACGTGTCAGGGCACCATTATCTACAGTAATAATACTTTCCTTAGACGGTATTACCAGATACCTACCAAAAAGAATTTGAAATGTTCTAGAATTCGAAGCAAACACCAGAGGGATTTAAAAACGGAACAATTCAATACTGAACTAAATCCTTATCGAGCCCGTAATGGCAGCTAAATAATACAAAACAACATCTTTTATCTGGAATCTTAGACAATGTGAGCGTGGAAGTTCAGCAGGAAATGTATGGTGGCCATCTTTGTGGATACCAACGGACTTTTTCTGATAGTAACATAACGTAATATCACGCCTGTATTCCCCAAAGGCTCAGGCAGAGGTACACCTATAGTACGCCCCCATTTCGCCAGTTATGTTGTCCTGATTATTAACTTTTTAGCATAATAATATTCCCACTGCTGGGTCACAACCCTCCTCTCGGTGAGAGGGATTGGGCCTTAATCCACCAGGCGGACGCAGTGCGGGTTGGTAGATGTCACATGTCTAAACATGAATGTGTTTTAACTGTTTAATCTGTTTAGATAGTATAGGTACTTGCGGAGCGAAAACTTTCAGCAATTTTCAAATGCATTCCTTGTCTCACAATGTTCACGTGTCACCTTTCCAAACTTAAAGTTTTTCGTTAATAAGGATGATAGTACCTACGTTGTTAAAAAAAAATGACAATAATGTGAACTGTCAAAAATAAATTAAGTTAAAAAATACCTAAAGGTGCTTTACCTTTTTGTTATTCGTCAATAGGTACCCCATCAATATATTTAGATAAAAAAATATTATGCGAGTGACTCATAGTGGTAGATATATGTGTCACACCAAAGTTAGTACAAAAAAACATATAAGTAGTTCTCATTAATATGATGTAAAAACATTTTTTCGTCTGGTAATTTGACAAAGTAGGTTCTCGGCTACTGAAACGATGCCTAAAGTTGTACTTCCTTTGCGAACCCAAAGTCAAATGACGCGTAAAAAAATGCCGAAAGCAAAATTGTAAGTACATTATTTCAGGGTTGGAAATTACCTAGGTTTACTTTGAGATAGGTGAAGTCACTCAGGCATATTAAAAAACTATTAGTCTCGTGTATTTTGTTCAGTGTCTGCAAACACATACCTAATTACTTTCAAATATTAGATAAGTACTTATACCTCAGTAACTAGGTATGTCCGAAATTAAAAAATATCGTTCGAAACTTCAGGAGAAAATCGCATCTAAATTTTGACATGATTATATAAAACATTGTTTTCCACGTGACTGTACTTAACACAGAGGTTTTTTTTCTTTTTTTATAAAGACGTTCCATTTTTAACAATAAAATAAAATCAAATTCTACAGGGTGTTACAGAAAGGGTATATCAATACAAACGGGTTGAAGAGTATATCTGGTCTAAAATCTCTGTACAAAATTTCAGCTCAAAAGCATTAACTTTGAAAATGCCTAATATTTTTTTATTTCGACATCACGGCGCTGCACTGGCGCGCGGCGGCGTGGTGTGCATGTACTAGGCGCACAGACACACACAGATAATGGATAATGACCCTCGTAGTGCGGTGACACGTTTGTTATGCGAAATAAAAAAATATTAAGCATTTTCAAAGTTACTGCTTTTGAGCTGAAATTTTGTACAGAGATTCTAGACCATATACACTCTTCAACCCGTTTGTATTGATATACCCTTTCCGTAACACCCTGTATAGAGTTCAAAATCCTTAGAGTGTTCCTATTCCGCAAAAACAAAACCTTAAAAGACCATTTTTGTTAAGTCCTACATTATTCTGCAACATGAAATTAATTCAGCCTATGAATTAATTTCGTACTTATATCCCGGTCTCGCAAAAAACATGGCGACCGCACAAACGTCATTACCACACTGCAGCCGTGAGATAATGGAATGAAACTACTTAGCCCCCTCATGCTCTTTCAAATTTCCGACGGTATACGGAGTTTATGTGTTAACATATGTGCAGGCGCCTGTTTCTCCGGGAAACATGGTGATACCTTTATTGCCTGTTCATCTCCTTTGAAGTTCTTTACAAGGATGCAGTTGTAGGTTGTTTTATTTACTTGAGTTGTTTAGTGTTGGGTGGGTTTTACAGGATGAAAATTATGGTATTTCTATTATGTCAACGTCAATGTACATCGAAAGGGGGATTACTTATACATAGAATAGAATACTCTTTATTATGTACACAAATACGCCTGTCTTCGTGGTTAGCGCGGAAAATTTTTGGCTATTCTATTAAATAAAAAACTCGATTTTAAGATTTTTGGACATACTTAATAAATAATAAAAAAAAATGAAATAAAAATAAAATTCGTTTATTTCGTTCGTTTGTTTCGTGTTTTCGTTTTTGTTTGTTTATTCGTTTTTTTTGTTTTTTTACAGTGTTGTTCTGGGTGTGCGATATTCTTAACCCGTCTAGCTCCGCTAATGAGACACAAATTGATTTCCTATTGTATCGTGCTACATAGGGTACGCGCGGAGTTTGACCGGTATGGTATATACAGGCTCAAATTAAATTAGGCAGCGAAACTCTGCAGACGTGATGGGTATCGATATCTGAACACTATTAAATAAAAAAAATACGGGTTGCACTCCGGGAGTGCCGGCAGAAGTGAAAACTTGAATATTAACGTTGAAATAAATCAATTATTAATAATTTTATGTTTTAGAACCCAACGGCCTGGCACGCGACGATGGAAAGAGACCAGACGGAATGACCATAATGCCCTGGAAGTTAGGCAGACCTTTGGTGTGGGATGCAACATGTGTCGACACCCTTGCGCCATCCCATCTTCCTAACACGGTGGGCTGTGCTGGGGCGGCTGCTGCAGGTGCAGAAAACCTCAAACGGCGAAAATATTGCAACCTGATTGGGACTTATATGTTCGAGCCGTTTGGGGTTGAAACACTAGGGCCATGGGGTCCGAGTGCCCACTTGGTATTTCGGGATATCGCCAAGCGGTTAGTCGACTCTTCACGTGACCAGAGGGCTGGCCTATATCTTGGTCAAAGAATTAGCATTGCCATACAACGTGGCAATGCTGCCAGCCTTTTGGGCACTGTTCCTGTTGACAGCGATGCGGACGAATTATTTGATGCCCTATGGCTATTTTGTTTATTTTTTCGTACATATTATTATAGTTTGTATGTCAGCTTATATTATGTAAATATTTATTAAAAGAAACGCATCTTTTATTTAAAAAAAAAATAAAAACAAAAAACTAGATTTTTTTTGGGGTTTATGACCGCTGGATGTTTTTTTTTACTTGAAGTATGAGACGAAAAAATCTGTTTTCTGTAGTTTTGTCGTGTTGAGACATCGATATTCGTCACGTTTGTGAAGTTTACACAATAAAAAGCAGATTTTTAAACTGATATGTCTAGCGGAATTGTCCGAAAGGGTTACCGCTACCCCGGAACACAAAGGGATAAGGAAGGAACACGGATGGGTTTAGTCAGTAAGAGTCTGACACTCCCTTCCGCTCCACCCAGAGTGGGAGGGGTCGTTTGATAATCTCCAATCCAAAAAAAAAGTGAGTACACTAACTGCGGTCGGTGACCCCACGAAATAAATCGTAATTTTTTTTGTTTTCTCGTGTTTAGATATCGAGAGCCAATTTAATTTAACCCTGTATAGGGGATTAGGTACTTTTTATTCTCATCATTATTATATCGTGTCAAGACTAAGTTTCCAACAAAAAAATAAGACTTAAAATGCAAACAATAGAAGTCCAGAAATTCACTGCAGAAACTAGATCGCAGATATGAAGACTTTTAGCATAATTCCACGCCAGAGACACAAAATTAATTATCTGCCAAAAGTCACAAAACGAAACAAACTTTCCCTTGACCTATTATTACCTACAACTTTGAAAGAAAAATCTTTATAATGCAAATTACCTTTCAAACCGTACAGGATGAAGATATTCAGACCAAATTTAGCATATTCTGCGACACAAAATTAATAACCTACCAGTGGTCACAAATCTGAATAAGCTCTATTTTGACCTTGAAACTTACATTTACTTACAACTCTGAAAGAACAATATTATAATGCAAATTACCTTTCAAACCGTACAATACAAACCAACTCTAGTCGGTCAATCAGGCCACGAGCCTTAGTTCTCTCCAGGGCTATATATTATTCAGTCAAGGTAGTTCCCGCGCCTGCTTAAGTAAAGAGCTCAAACACTCATGTTATTGAAATTTGACCTACTTACTAACCCCTTTTAGCGCTGAAAACCGAAACAATATTAATTTTGTCGACAGTTCTTTGGGACAATAGTTTGGAAAGGAAAATTAGTTCGGTCTTTAAAGCGTGATTTTCGCTTTATTGAGAATAGGTCAGGAATTACTTTGAAAATGCTTATCATATAAGTACCTACCATAATATCACTACGCATGCATAATCAGCCTATAATGTTCCCACTGCTGGGACACAGGCCTCCTCTCTGTGAGAGGGAGTAGACCGTAATTCACAACGCGGGCCCAGTGCGGGTTGGTAGATGTCACATGTCTTCGAATTTTTGGTTCTAGGACAGTCAGTTGTTACCTCACGATGTTTTCCTTCACCGTTTTAAGAGCAATGGTGATTAAATAATTTACACAAAGTAAAGTGCCCGTCAGGGTTCGAACCTACGACCTACAACTCGTAAGTCGCGGCCGTTTCCACTGGGCCACCACTGCTCTCCACTGAAAATACTAAATTACTATACCCAACTTTTTTAAAGACAACTTTTTCCTCTATTAAAGTGTCTATCCCTGCACAGTGTGCAAGTTCTAATATTTATTAGGAAGAATGAAAGCTTTGTCTCTTCGTAAATATCAGTTCATCATAGCTTATTTTGGGAGAAATCATCTTATCTCATCATCAGAGTATTTTCATTCAAATAGCCAGTTAGACCAGTCTAAAATCAAATAGTCTGTTAATGCACATACATAATAAACCGGTCATATACAACATAAAGGCCTATTCAAACCTTAGCGGTATTCGCTACCGTCTGCGGTAGAGAAAACCGAGTGGGTATGCGGTAATATTACTGTTCACACCAAAGCGGATTTCGCTATTCTTGTGGGTAGAATACCAAGTTCGAGTTTCGCTCAGGAAGGTAATGAAGTTTTTTTAGAAGAAGGTAAACCTATGCGGTACTATGGCACCAATTATTTTGCTCTAGCCGCGGAACTTGATACTAAATCCCTGAGCGAAACCCGCGCGGTATTTACCTCTACCCACAGCGGCAGCGAATACCGCTTAGGTTTGAATAAGCTTTAGACTTTAATTAAAATTATAAAGTACCCTCACAAGGAGAAAATTCATAAAGTTTTCAGACCTCGTAATTACTTTTAAAATCTGGCACCACACCCGCCAAAGAAATGATAAGCGGGCCATTGCTCCCCATTGTCCTGCCGCAGTGACTTCACGGCTCCTGCTTCAACGTACAAAAGACCGGCAAACATAATTGTGCCTCAATTAAAATACGCCCGCATTACGCACACATACATCTACCTACAGCCAGGGTTAGCAAAACAAAAAAAAACGGCTTATTAGTTGATTCGTACGAATATAGTCGCCCGAAACTGGGGAATCGTCACTTTTAAATAATAATATTATTATTGAAGTGAAAACTTCTTTAGGCGCGTTCGGCATTTTTTGAGATGGGAAAAAACCATTGATTCGCGCCACTGTTACCGTAACCGACACCGCTTCGGGTATGTTCAGCTGTGCTCGGGATGTACCTACTCGGTTTTAATGTATATCCGATATGTCAGTGAGTGATGGCAAAGCATTCTGTTTGTGTTTTCACTTCTGTCGGCACTCCCGGAGTGTTTTTTTTTTCTATAGTCGACTCGCACGAACTGACACATTTTGAATTCTAGGCTAGTTAATCACGTTTTATAATATTGAACTCTTATCAGTTCTGTGCGCTGGTGTGCTTTTTTCTATACTGTATTAAATCCTTAAAAAAATAATATAATTTAAAAGTTCGGGCGAGTAAATTCGTGCGAATCTACTATAACCCAAAAAACCTTGCCTTTGAAATTGTGAGGTTCTGAACAAAAGAAAATACCAGCCGTCTTGAATGTGCAATGTCAATTCAGTAACGCCAGGATTGACTCCTCAAAATGTTGAATTAATGATGTCTACTTCCAAAACTAAAGCAAAAAAAGAAACTCAAATAAGAAAGGTAGCTTCAAAAAATTACAATCAAGAATTTGGTTGAAGTTAGATATTGAGTTGAAAATTCGGTTCATCGAATATTTGAATCAGCATCATCCGGCAGCCCTATCTTTGTCCTTTACCGCCGCAATTTAATGACAGACAGTTTTATAAGCGGCGCATAATTTTAGCTCGTCTGTTCAGGTCTTAAAATCGCGAAATCTTTGTAATAAAACCAATAATGACGTGACATCAAACAAATCGTGGTCTCACCTAATCTTACGACCACTTTAAGACGTCTGAAAATTTCATTCTGGCGATGGCACTAAAATAGCTAGGCATTTTTATACGTCGTAAGAAAAACGATCCTGTTTTTCTCCCTTTTATGAAAACTGTGGAAAATTCAAGAGGAACGATCTTGTAACTAAATTCAATACTCAATTTTGTAAAGAGCACACGGCGGTGTATGAATATAGAATATGAATTTCCCGTAACACAAAGGAAGGTGGTCAAAATACATTTGAATAGCGTTCTCCTAGACGTGAATTTTGTGACCACTAGCACAGCCTGTGAACTCTTATAAAATAACATTTAATTGAACAAGAACCGAATTATAGAATAATAATTTATTAAAACAGTCAACTCAGAATGGCGTGAGCTCTGTCGGGGTCGTAAACTCACAGTAACCACAACTGTCACGTTCAAAAAGCGTTTTCGACGTCGAAAATAGAAATTAACTCGACGGTCATTCACATAAAGCTGGGCACGTATTCTGGAATCAATACGCGGTGTCGAGGCTCGTCGTGATTCCCCATTATTGGGCACATTCTTGGGAATATTGTCACGTTGTCGACGTCGTACTGGCAAATGGCCTATTCCGTGCATTCCCTTGAGCGAGCGCGGACAACATTATCAACGTTTGTTAACAGCTTTTGCGCACGATAGTGCTGAAGTTAAGGCATCTAGGGATCGATTCTACAAACCGCGTTCTACTTACAAGAACCGTCAAGAACAAAAGACGTATTAGATTTTAGGGTCCGTTCACGGCCACAAGCGACGCGACTTGCGGCATGCGACACTTGCGCGCGTCTCTGTTTCCAAATCGCACCAAGTCTCGTCACGGAGATTCGCTAAACAACTTCTTTCATTTGTTTCCTTTGCAGTCGCTGTCGCAAGACGCATGTCGCTTGAGCGTGTAGCTCGTGGCCACGGGGTTAGACTTTACGCGACACTCCTTTTGTCTAAACTTTCTTTGGTACTACAGAGCATTGAAATGAAACAGCATCATTTCGTATCGCCCGTCTGACTGTTATGTCAGCGGGGGTTTGTTTTATCTGCAACATTCAGAATATAACATTTCAAATCGATTTTAGTTGTCACTTTGGATGCTCTTAGGTCTTGGAACAACACCCTCGAGACGAGTTCATCTTTCAAATGTATTTTAAAAGCGCATTGAAAATTGGTGGCTTTGTGAAGACAAGATAATATTTTCATAGAACTACGTAAATAAATCTAATTGCCTTTTGTTTTCCTGTCTTGCGAGTGTTGTTAAAAGTGTTTTGACCTTAGTAAACACGATCCACCTGCCTGCGCTGTCAGTGATGGTATTGGTTCACCACTAATTATACACGGTCAAATTAAATTAGCGTTTTAATTAATTACTCCGCAGACGAGATGGATATCGATATCTAAACATTAAATTAATTTGATGACTTTCTTTGTGGGTTTTAGGGTTCCGTACCTCATAAGGAAAAAACGTTACCCTTATAGGATCACTCGTGTGTCTGTCTGTCCGTCTGTCACAGCTAATTTGCTCCGAATCTACTGGCCTGATTAAATTGTTTGGTACATATATAAATATCTGTGACCCAAACACGGACGTGTAACGTAAATAAATTAATTTTGAATATGGGTGTCACTTTTGGGGGGCAAACTACAAAATTAAAAACAAAAGTTTTGCAAAATACATTATATTATGTGACATATCAAATGAAAGGGCTTTGGAAAATCATTCCTCTTATAATATTAAGGAATCTTCGTTCTGAAACACTTTTAAAGGCGATTAAAATCCAGTTATTTTTAGAGTTCCGTACCCAAAGGATGCCAACGGAACCCTTTTGCCGCTATAACAACAACTAATAAAAATAAAATAAAGTAAAAAATGGAGGGTACAAAAAACGTGTTTTTACATGTAGTGTTAAATATTGTACGGTGGTACGGAACCGCTCGTGTGCGAGTCCGACTCGCATTTGGCCGGTTTTTTGTTTACTATTAATTTAATTTAATCCATTTATTTCAGACTAAACATTTGTCCATACTTATTAGTAACAAAGGTTTTATAATTATATTAGTCTATACTAAACCCAAATTCATATAAATGCCTAGCTTTAAAATAGTCTCTAAGACTAAAAATATTAAATTAATTAGTTTAGTGACCCTAGGCAGGGAGATACTTGTAACTTCTATGATTTTACTAAAACCCAGTTTAAAGTCACCTACAGTACCGTCAAGAATCCATTGTTAATGCTGCACTGAAGGACATTGGCACACGTAGTGACAAGCATTCGAAGAACGTAGTTTCCGAACACCGCTACCACTGCGAATAGGGTTGGCAAATCCGATGTAAGGATTTGTCAAATAGTAGTGCAGAATTCGGACTAGTTTCATACTAAAACTGTCGAAGTCACGCTGAAGAGTTCTACTTCTACTTCTAAAAAACCTTTAGAAAGTAGGAATTTGATTTAGTTTTTATCACTAAAACTGTTGATAGGAATGACACCTACCGGACTCCTATTTGGTGCAACCATGTCACACACCGACGAGTAGTGATCGATCGTCATAAATGTCATATGAGGTGTCTATGGGTCAATTTATCTTTTTAATCTTTGTTGTTTTTCTCACCTTTTTTGATGTTTTTTTTTTAATGCCTGTATTGTGTCTTTTGTTGCACTAAATAAACGTTTTATCTATCTTGTCTATCTGTCATTATGGTTAGCACATACAGTCTGCTGATTAACATACATAAATTCACACCTTCTTCCCATGGGGATAGGCAGTACTACAGAACGCCACCTGCTACGATCATTACATACTCCTCGTCCTTTGCTGATTCGTAGTTAATAGATAATAATAATTTTTTGTTAATTCAAAGTCAAACATTTTTTTTTTTAGTTTCGTAATTTGTATTTTCATAGTGCCACAGAGACAGGCCAACAAGGATGTTAGGTCAACCCTATTGAAGAACCAGTGGCAAGCCAAGCAGTGAGTGTATTTGTCTTGATCGCACTCACTTGCTTTGCGATACCTTGATATTAACAACCTATGATATTGAGGTAATGGAATGAAATAGATTTTAGATAGGAACTCACGTTTAAATTAAACACAGTTTTTGTTTTCTAAAATACGAATTCCGGCTCCTTCGGAGTTAGATATAATCATCGTTATTAATATAATCATCGTTATCAATATAAAACCCCGATAAACCACTATGTTTTATTTATCTTACCAGCTTTTCAACAACGTAAGTACTATAGAGTCTAGCGAGTCTCCTTGCGAGTAGCAAAGTGAAACGAAAGTTCTAGAATTTTCGCAACCGGCCACACTGAGCGCTAGTTGCTAGCCCCTGTTACTAATAAACGTTGTATAGCGTCTATATAGTTACACAACGCATTGCCTTCTTCTTACGAAAGTCAAATTACTGACGACTGAAAGAGAGAAATCGGTGTGTAACTATTCATCTGATATAATACGTTTACTAGTAAGAGGTGTTAGAGTGTAAATATTGTCTGTAAACGTTACTGAACTATAGTGCTTTTACTTAGAAATGTTACCATCTGTATCTAATACTTTTAGTTTGACAGCTGTGAGAGAGGGATAGCGGAAAACAGAAGATGAACTAGGGGAGACACCCCCCCCCCCCTACGGGGGGGGTTCAGGGATCAGACCAGAACAACTTGGAATAACGCTTAACCAAAGTTCGTGCTAAGTAACATTTAGGTATATATCTCAGTCTTAGACATAAATGATTTAAACCTTCTAGTTCTACAAGTACCATCTAAACTAGACTCATGTCTCTTCCTCACTGCAAAGTCAAAGTAAAACAAAGTGTCTACGTCAGCACAAACACGTTTTAAGTGACACTTAACCCCTGAGACCATCACGTGGCATTCAAACACGCTTTGTGCTCTGAATTAAAGACAAAGCTTCGTCACGCTGCGAGCCAGGACACGTGTATGCACAATGGAATCCTTGTTTTTTACACATATTTATATGAGGTTCGTATACGTCAAAATATCCGAAATACCTACTTCGAAGGATGCTTAAAGTTTTTTAAATTAATATAGTTAAGTATTTTATTAAATTAATATGATGCTTTTGTTTGTGAAAAGAAAATAAATTATTTGAATTAGAATGCCGTAGTAGAGCTGCTGGAGAAAGGTTTCGTCCGAGAAAGTTATACTAAATCCATCATCAAAATATTGCTGCAGGCAAGAGGTCTGTACATAATTTATGTGTTTTTAATTAAAATTTGAAAACCTGGCATGCCTCTTATTTCTTTGGCACCATCACAAGGAGCTGTGCTCTTTGAATTAATTTCTGATTAATACAAATTAGTTAAGTAAATAAAGTCCAACTCCAAAAATGCAATATGGAAAAATTTACTAACAAAACATGTTACTAAACGTGTAGGATTTGTGTAGGTACAGTCAACAATAAAGATAAGTATGCAGGGTCGTTGAATATAGTTGAAGTTTAGTAACCTTTTACTTAGGTATAATTATATTTCGATTAAGAACAGCCCATTTTATATTAATTAAAAACTAAAATACTCGGCATTAACCCAACTTTCACTGATAAACAAAGAAAAGCCTAAATAATCATTTATTAACCCCAACTTTAGTCTATATCTCGCAAGCATTCATCTCACTACATAATCATTTATTAACCCCAACTTTAGTCTATATCTCGCAAGCATTCATCTCACTACATAGGTAATTCAAAGTGATATTTAACGCAATTTAATTACAACCAGCATTCAAATTATAATGCCTTTGCCATCAATTATAAACAAGATAAACAGAATTGCAAATCATTTACAATACTCAAGTTGACGCGAACTAACTAGACTAAAATGTTGTTTTCAAAACTAATTCAATTCGAACGACCGCTTTTATTTCATAATTATTTTGCGAAACATTTAGTCCTAATGAGACTAAACTGAAACACTGTTGCCTCGAGAGAATAATTTTGTTTCAACCATTAACGAAATATTCCTTTTGACACTAACTAGCCTAATATTGCCTCGAGGCTGAATGCGGTGCGCTGCGGGTCGAATATCACAATTCTTTAATAAAAGAGATTTTGTGTTCATACTGTTGCATCAAATGTCAAGCTCGAAATAACTAGCGATTAAACGAACTTACCTGTAAGTGAAGTTCTATTGACATTATGTCATTATGCCTCGTCCGAAGAGATAATTATGGAACACTAGGTTCCATAAAAGGTCGCCACATAAGCTCTTAGTTTTTCAAAGGGGATTACTCTCCTTTAGACTTTTTTAAGCCAGATAGATGCCTTATTCTCACTGTCAGCGTCATTTCATAATTTAGTGCTCCGCCATTATTGTGCACATAATATAATGATATTGCCTTGCCTTGAGGTTGAATGCGGTGAATTAAAAGGTCGTGAATTCAAATCGGAACAATAAAGACACAACATTGGTGGCCTTACTGGCCATCAATTTTATGTTTTGTCGCCATCAAATCTGCATAAAAACTTTTTCTTTGAATTTTAATGTGTTAGTTCCTTATTCCTGACATGAAATTGCACGGTGGATCGATTTAGGAGTACAGGGGGGTAACTATATAGTTTCTTCTTTATAAAACGATGAAATATTCCTTTTGAAACTATATAGCATAAGTAATTGAGGCTGAATGCGGTGCGCAGCGGGTTGAATTCACAATCCTTTAATAAAAGATATTTTGTGTTCATACTGATGCATAAAATGTCAAGCTCGAAGTAATATCCCTTTGTCTTTGAATATTCTTGTTGAATAAGGTTTCTTTTTATATTGAAACAATAAAAGACGGTCTCAACCCCTGCTGTTCTTGTTAATTAAATTAAAACAGATGTCAAGAAAGTAATATGAATTTATACTGTCTTAGTTGATTTATTTAATATTCTAGTTTCACTGTGATACATACAATTTTACTAAAAAGAACAATTCAATAACAATTTAATCATTCTAATTATTACAATAAATGGTAATAATTACAATTGGTTATTGTACTCGAACCCAGAGAGGTGCTTTACTTTGTCTAATAATTTAATTACCACTGCTCCCAAAACGGTGAAGGAAAACGTCGTGAGGAAACCGGCATGTCCTAGAACCAAAAATTCGAACACATGTGACATCTACCAACCCGCACTGGGTCCGTGTGGGGAACTACGGCCCTCTCTCTCACCGAGAGGAGGCTAGAGTCCCAACAGTGGGAACATTATAGGCTGACTAAGCTTGTTTTCGACTTCGTTTGCAATCAACCCCCTAACTGAAAAGCTCAGTGTTGAGATTTCTAAATTGTGTTTTAGTGGACCATGATATCTATATTGCATCATGACTATGGCTACATTAATTTATTACAACATCAAAAAATTCTTACTCTACAATAAAGGTAAATTACAAAGGTACATTTTCAAACATCAAATTATTTTTTTCCAGCTTTAAACATTATTAGACAAAGTGGACAGTCCCTTTTATAAGAAACTGGGTTCGGAGGCGCGTGCCATTGTGTGTTGGGCGGCTTGGGCCACGTCTTTTTTAGTTGTATTAGTTTGTAAAAGTTTACTAACATAATTTTTAAGTCATTGTTACTAACATTATATGCATTATATGTACGTACTTATATGTGTAGTCCGAAATAGAGAATTTATTATTATTATTATTTAAAGTCAGCAAAATTTTTAATGATATCATCTGTGTTGTAATCAATTTTCAATTCGATATACTATAGCCAAATTTGTCAATCTATCTTGAGTCATAGTTAACCGTAAGTAGGTTTTTTATTTCGAGATGGTTCGATTACGCATTGTATGTATTGTGTAGGTATAAGGGATTGGGTTGCGCCCCCTAAGACCTTGCACAGGGTGCCACGCACCCCTTTCACCCCCGGCCCTGACTTCATACTAGGTTCCAAATAACAAAATATCTTTCGAAACCTACTCTCCTAAATCCTTAACAATATACTAGAACACCAAACTTCGACCGAACATTCCCGTCTTACAAGTAAACAGTGGCGGCCACTCAATAAATCAGATCAGCAAGTATTACAAACTCGCCTTACTCTAAAATCACCGATAACAACACAAAGCAACTATTTCGGAGTCCCGGACTCCGGACTCCCTTACACCGGGACTCTCGTCTTTATGTCCGGGACAGGCGCGCATTGTTTCGCCACTCAAATCATTGTTAAGTAACTGCTATGCTTGAATACCGATTTAGTGGGGCTTGCTTGCTTGCATATTTAGTTGGAGTGGTCTGGCTTTGCATTTTGAAACTATTCAGCATCTGGATTATTAGTTTAATGTAGTAAATAAATAAAAGTCCTCCAGACCGTATTTCGGCCACGGCGGCCAATACAAACAGAGACTAGCCTTCGGCGCGGGAGACATTAAAGTGCACAAGTGTGCGCGCAGACACAGGTGCGGAGTGCACCTGTGTCTCTTTCCTCACTCTCATAGTCCGATTGGACGGCTATCCGACACGACCGGAGGTTTTGCTTTCCGAGGTACGGGTTGTATTACACCACCAACTTCCATACTCCGGGGCTCCGGGCTGTTACTAAGAAATTCCTAATAGAAAAACTCAATAACACTTTGCCCGACCCGGGAATCAAACCCAGGACCAAAAATGTTAAGTAGGTATGTAGTGTAGCAAAATAAAAATGAAAATTCACCACTATAACACGTATAATAATAATTTATTGATATTTTTTTAAATCATCAAATAAAATTACCACTCCTTTGCGTCGCGCAGTCGGGTAAAAAATAAACTAAAATTAAACACCTATCATTAAATTCTGTTTCACATAATTTGGCCTAAATGAAAAAAACTACGGTACGAGAAAACTTAAGGTACGGTCACCAAAGGAGATAAGTATAAACTAGGGTCGTCGGTATATGAGGTTTAGTAAGAAACCGATGGATGTTTTCGAATAATATTGAATAAAATTAATAGAAAACAGACAATTCATTTATCAAATTAAACATTCTAAAATATCCATCGGTTTCTTACTAAACTTCAACTATATCCGACGACCCTGGTTACTTATCTCTTTTGGTGATTGTACACATCGGATGAAATATCTTTGTTACGCATGTTGTTTCCGAACTAGGGAATCGATTGCAATCGATTTTAGGTTCGTGACTAACTACATTACGTAAACTTTCAAATGAATATTATCTTATAGAGACAAACGCAGGTGGCAAACGCAGAGGTCACGCTGTAATACCTACGTTAAAACTTTTGTACGATAGTAATATTAGTATTTATTTGAGAGCCCGTGAGGCTTAACCCTATTTTCCACTCGTGTGAACTTTACCTATACCTACCGAGTAAGAGCGATGTTTGTTTTTAAACTAAATGTAGGTATTATGTTTTCCCCAGGGATGTGCCTTGGGCGTTGCATGGGGGGGTTCCGGAATTGGTATTTTAAGAGGAACCGGGACCACCACTATGTGCTGATGGTGATTACCGGGCAGTGGCGTGCATTGGTTTTTAGAATAGGTAGGCACTAGGCCGGGTCTAGTCTAGGCAAACGCGGTTACTAATCAGAAAAAAAAAGTGAGGTCAAAAGTTATTTGAGTAGGCAGGCATGCCTACTTAAGGGTGATAAATTGCGAAGGTCGAAAGTCATGGTATTACGCGTGAGACGTACGTATTTTTAATTTTTTCGTATTAACTTGAACGAGTATATGTTATGTATGTAACTTGAACGAGTAAAGACCAATGACAATGTGGGAATAGTACGGGAGCCGAGTAGGCCGTCCGGCGACTGCCTACTGCCGCGCGAGTTTGTATGAAGATTTTGTTTTTTGCTAGGTATGATAATTTAGTGAGTTTCTTAATTGTGGGGCACACACACTAAAATGTAATTGACAGGCTTATGTTTATATATCGAGGTAGGCACTGCTTTTATGCCTATATGCAATGCTCGCCACTGTTACCGGGGTGGTTTTAGTGTGTAGTTTTCAACTTACAAAATAACTTATCTAACCTTACATACCTAACTAACTACATTTAATAAAACTCTTGCGAATTCACTCAAAGAGCACGAAAAATAAAAGACAGAAGTGAAAACTTGAACAATTACGTGTGTATTTTTTGAATCGTGATAATTATAAACAAAACACAAACAGAATACTTCTTTGCCATCACTCACTGACATATAATATCGGAAATACATTAAAATCGAGTACATCCCGAGGACAGCCGAACGCATCCAAAGCGGTGTCGGTTACTGTAACAGTGGCGCGAATTCAATGGTTTTTTCCCGTCTCAAAAAATGCCCAACGCGCCTAAAGATGTTTTCACTTCTAATATCCAGGCTCTGATGGACTTCGTTCACCACACATCATGTCTTTCTTCCATACTTCTCTATTAAAAGTCATCTCGGTCGTCACGTCCTTTTTAGCCTTACATTACAAATTCAATAAGTAAAACATTCCTTGCATAAATTTTTTTTTCATGGCGTTTTCATATTTCGTCCTAAAACAAAGGGATGGCGTTTCGCTCATAAAAATGTATTTTACATTGTAATAACAACGGAGGTTGCCGATGTTTTGCCTTTCCGGGACACGCGATTGGCGGGAAATGCTGACATTTTCCCGGACGCGTAACATGCGACGGACCTGGCAGGGTTACTACGATACTTGCCTTTTTATACGGATTTAATTTAAAAAATAACTTTACGCGATAAATTATTGCTAAAATAAGTTTGTGTTTGTAACGTTTTTGAGGGTAATCTGCAAGACTAACATCAAAGAAATTTTGCAAATTAAGTAGGTACCTTATATTTAAATCATTAAAGCAATCTTTTCGCTTTACACAATTAGGTAGGTTCCTACCGAGTCGAAACTTTTTGACAGCTTAAGTACATCTAAATCCGCTGATCTACACTATAATCATTTACAACAATTTGAGCTCATACACACGAGCGACACACGTCAATGGCAGAGGCAATTGTAGCCATCGACAACAAGCCCTAGCCGCTGGTGTATTTATGCACCGTACTCATATATAGGTAGCTGTCGACGCACCAGCGGCTGCCGTCGACATCGTGCCGCCAGTTGACGCCTGTCGCTCGTGTGTGTGCACACTTACCAACACAGTTTATTAAAACGGGCCCTTTTTGCAAGCAAAAAAATAAAGGGTTGTAATTGTTTACAACCCTTTATTTTTTCACAACAGCCGTGGAAAGTTTCAGGAAGTCACGGGGCCATTCATCTTCTTTTAAACAACACCGAATAAATATTATTGTTGAACATTTTGTGAGAAAAATAATTTGTCAAGTGTACACCTTCCTTGTTATCTTATTTATTAATTAAACAATTTCGTAGCAACGATCGACTTCAAACGACATTTATGTTTTTTTTTATTATTATTACGGTTTCGCACGCTTGGAGGTCAGAAATTATTCCACGGGCACGTACTAACGCGATAAAAAGTATCTTATGTCCTAACCTAGGTAATGGTATTTCCGTATATATTATCCATCAAAATTCGTGGCTTGAAAAGGTGTCAGACAGACAGTTTTACTTAGATTTCCGACTTTATAGTCATGCACGGTCCGAGGGGGGGGGGGGGTCGTGGGGGTCATGACCCCCCCCAAAATCATTCAAGCTGTCAAGAGTCTGAATGATTTACTTGCCTTACTAAACTTAAAACTGTACATGAGCCACGAAAACCCCGATAGGCATATTCAAAAACATTAAGAACATCGGCAGACATGGGGACTGCCGACTGAAGTAAAAACTTAAAACTATGAAATGACAGTGGGTTTTCTAACGCGCCTAAAAATATTTTTCTTTAAAAGCGAGCGAATCAAACTCGGGATATTGGGCACCCCGCTCGTACGTAAGGTTGAAAGGCTTAGGTAAGGCCAGATTCCAAAACCTAAACTGCTGTAAAACGAGTTTAAGCTTTTCGTCATAATTCGATAAAGTAAGTTCTCTTTTTGTATGATGGGTAAAAGAAAACAGAGACTATTCAAGGTGGGGTGCTAAAATTTTGAGGCTCGCTACGGTCGTTCTTGCAATTGAAATTGGTTCTTGAGCTTTTCTTCAAAAGTCGACAAAGCAAGTAATTCCTAGTCTTTTTGGAATGATCGAAATTCGAAAGAAAATCGAACCAAGAGTGTGCAAAATTTTCGAGCTCGCTTCGCTCGCTCTTGCATTTTAGTTTCTTCTAACTGCTTGAGCTTGCCTGCACAAGTCGACAATATAACCCCTATTTCTACTTAAAAATATAAAACAAAACCTAATTAAATAGAGGCGGGTTGTAAAAATTTTTATAGTAAGTATGAGTATGGATTTCGCATTTTCTTGTTTGCTTTCCATGTGTATTAGGATGCAGAAAGAAGCTAGGGATCGCTTGATACAGGTACCTCAGAGCTTCATTAAACCAAAAATATTTGAACACTCTAGACTTTAGTCATTACTTCCTCTTGTTGAGTCATAACTTCTACGTCTACATTTCTCATTTCCGTGGTTTCGAAATAAGAGCCCTAAATCGTAAATTCATATCCAAATATACCCAAGGCTTTGACAAACTTATTCCGAATAAAACGACTCCTAATGCCATAATGAAACTAGAAGAGGGTTTCACGGTCACCGAACACATCTTCTGCGGGTTATTCTCTTACCCTTTGGGCTTTCATCGAGAATGAAACTTCTATATGATTTCCTTTACTACACTAGTTGCATCATCGCACCTCGCTCGTTTTCTATTTGGTAATCTGTGAGAAAGACTAAGGTGAGATTTTCCATTTAGACAAACTAGAGGAACTGACGAACTTGAGAGCAGTGGTGGCCTAGTAACAATGGGCGCGACTTACGAATATTCGGTCGTAGATTCGAACCCAGACAGGCGCTTTACTTTGTGTAAATTATTTCATCACCACGCTCTCAAAACGGTGAAAGTAAACACCGGAAGGAACCGGCATGTCCTAGTACCAAAAATTCGAAGGCATGTGACATCTACCAACTCGCAGTGGACCCGCGTGGTGGATTACAGCCCATTCCCTCTCACCGAGAGGAGGCCTGTGACCCAGCAGTGACAACATTATAGGCTGATTATGTAAGCCCAATTCTGCTTATTATTGATGACTCTGAAGAAATCATAGCCCAAGAAATACAAAAGAAAAAACTACAAATCTGGTACAATTAAAATCAGTGGAAATCATTTTATTAAAAGTTTCCATTCAGTAACTAACGTACAAAAGTTATATCTAAAAATATTTCTGAATCACAATTTTATAATGCCAAGATGAAAACGTCTTGAGAGCATAAAGCGGCCAGGGGCGCAGAAGCACAGCCTATTCAAATCCTCGCGGGTCGGCCATATGCTTCCTGAGCCCCGGATAATCCCGAAGACATCTGCGGCCATCCGCAAACCCAATTTAATGCCTCACGAAATCTTCACAAAATAAATGGAAAGTATCCTTCTTACAATACTCAAATGTAGGCACTCATAAAATGGACGACAAAATAATGTTTACGCTGGGAATGTTAAATTTGTATGGAATGTGGTTAGATTAGAATGTGGTTTGTTTGAGACAATGGATCGTTTCCTTGCCGTCTTTTCTCGAGAGCTTAAGGAAAGGAAATGCAGAAAAGTAGAATACAAAATATGACATTATCTGCCAAATTCATTTACACCAGCAGACATCTTCGCGATCGGCACAAAAAATTCTAGCAAGCTCTAACTTTCCTGACTCTCTATTAAATTACTAAGTAAGAAGAATAATATTATTAACTGCAAACTTACCTATTCACAGAATCCCAATCTAATCTGTTGTTTAAAAGGGGTCTCTAAAAACTGGAAGTAAGTATTAAATTAAATTTTTGAAGCGTGGAAGCGTATCATGCAAGCGACCTGAGCGGCGCCCAGGCAAATCCATTCCGTGAGGATTTCCGCAGCGACGGTACTCAGCGAGACTTATGTACGCGAAAAATTTAATTTAAAAAATAACTCCCGCAGTGTTTGTTGCTTTATACATTATTATTTGAGTAAAAGCACTTGAAAAGTGATCTATTGATGCAACTAAGCAGTGAGCCTTTGAAACAATAAAGTGTAGACCTTCCCAATAAAAAACTTTTCTAACAGAGTTGATCGTTTAACTTTTCGGGTAGGTAATAGAAAAACTTCCAATATACCCTCCAGATAAAATAAACGTACCTATCAGCTTATTTAGCGACGAAAATGTAGCGGGAATTAGATGGCACATTGTTGCCAGGCTCCTCGAGCACGTTATGGAAGGGTATCATACGAAATGTGAGACGTCACCCTCATTAATATGATAACAACGTGATAGGTAACACGCCCCAATGTACCCAAGACGTAACACAATAAGGGTATTTTCCACGCGAGATGCCTCCAAATTCTTCATTTGTCCCCAATACTCTGGACTAAATTGATAACGGTACTCCGACTTAACTAGCAATGAAGGAAAATTGGATTAAGGTCTCAACAGACCTTACGCTTCAAAGAACCTTTTTATTTTTCTAAAATGAAGCACTGACCATTTCAACGCGACTAGATAAATGTAAAAAACCCTATTTTCCGATGAGGTTACCTAATAAGATTTAGTGAAAACACGTTTTCCATTTCTAGATATCTCTCAAAAAATTGTGTGTTTTTTCATAACTTTTAGGTTGGAAAGTTGAAGCAAAGATCACCAGCATCTCAGCTGGACTACCGCAAACTTTGCTTGATTGAATTGGCCGCCTCTTCACCCCCACCCCTCAATTCAATCTGCCACGGTTCTCTTGTCGACTTTTAAAATAATTACTAAAAAATCTCATTAATGTGCTTGAGTAAATTGTAGCAATCTATAAATAACTGAACGAATAATTAACTTAATCTTATAAGAGATTTTTAACGATTAGGATAATCAGATAGTCTATAGGATCTTTCTTTTATTGTTGAATGGGCCCGCTCTTGACCTCTATAGTCTATAGGGTTATCGTATTAATTAGCTAGACATTTAGTCACGATGAAATTGATGACACAAAAGGCAGCATAATGCATAATCAGCCCAGGCGCAGTGCGAGTCAGTAGATATCACGACCATAACTATTTAGTAATCTGTGTCACGACTTCGAATGTTTTGGTTCTAGGACATGCCAGTTTCCTCACGATGTTTTCCTTCACCATTTTGAGAGCAATGATGATGAAATAATTTACACAAAGTGAAGCGTCTGGGTTCGAACCTACGACTTACAACTTCTAAGTAAGTCGCGGTCGTTACCACCACTGAGTCACCACTGCTCTAAAAGGCAGGCCATATGATTATTCCGAACAAATAGGTACCTAATAAATAATAATCATCAAAATTAAAAAAGAGGGTAGCCAGCCTAGATTGTAATCCGTTTCAAGGTGATCTTTAATATTTGCTGAAATTTGTCATCACTTATCACAAAAATGCCCTTTTACCTAATCAAATTTGGGCAAAGGACACGCTTAAAAAATATACTAGACCGTCGTAAAGCCCCAACAATACAGTTCAAATATCCCTCGAGTAACCAATGAACGACAAAGTTGCTTACTTTCTGAAAACTCACAAGTTTTCTACCGTTTCTTTTGAGATACACTTAAAGTGGGGGCAACACGTACACGACTAGCGTTTTGTTCCACATCTCACGAGCTTTGCCGAAGTATTTCTAATATGAGCTCTGGCTGTCCTAATGATAGTTTATAACTATTCTATTCTGGTAACATCGTAACGAACTATTGTTGGTAATAGTGTAGATAAAGTTAGTTTAGAGTTTAGATCAAAAGTTTAATAATACAATTGATAAGCCTGCGTAGACTGTAATGAAGACTAATATCATTTTGCCTACTGATATAAGATTATTATACATTTTCCTTGCAATATTGAAGCGAAAAATTGCAAGATACAAGTGACTAATCACATAATAGCTCAGGTTCAACATCAATTACTTTAAACTAACCCAAAAATGCATACCTATTTCAATTTCAACCCATACTCGCAATACATTTCAAATTCAACCCCGTAACACATTCCTATGTAAATAGAATTACTTTTTTGTCACACAAAACGCGTTATAAACACGGTGGCCGAGTCTTTTCACACCGCGCTATCGCCATTTTTCTTACTCCATAATACTTAGGATGATTTATTTTTCGTCCAGAAATTTATTATTCTCATTACAGTACCAAATTTTGTTGGAGCACGTGACGCTTGAGACGTGGGGCACACCGGCGGGAAATTAATTTAGAGCTTCTTTTAGATAACGCCCCATGGAGTATAAACAATTAAAGTAAATAATTTTGAATAATTGGTCCTTCACACCATTGGTCTTTTTGATCGGAAGTGCCAACTTGAGGTCCGGGGTTTAATTTTCAGGTTGAGAAAAGTTTTTCTAGTTTGGATGGAAACGTTTTAGTAACAGAATAAGGTTAAAAAAAAGCTAAATACATTGTGACGGAGCTGGAACAAATGTCGTCACTGCTATTGTAGTACCAAGACTTGTACTGCCGAATTGGTAAAATAATTATATTTGTCAAAGACAGAAATTATACACACAAAGAACACCGAAACCTGCACATTTCCATTAATTAACGTATAACATTATATACCTACAAAAACTTTTTAACAAAAAAAATCGACTTCCAAAAAAAACACTGCAAAGTGAAAGGTAACTTTTATTTCGGAAGTCGGCGTTTTTGGATCTGTATTTTAGTTTTATGCCACCGACTTCCGAAATTAAAGTTATTTTTCACTGTGTAGTGTTTTTTTTTGAAGTCGGTTTTTTTTCTTACAAACTTTTTATTTCTCGCTTTTTAGTCTGTTTATAATTTATTTGAGTTACAATAGTCTAATGTCAACCTGTTCATCGCCTTTACAAAATATTGCTTTTCCCGGTGCAGGGACGTTAATTGTTGAGGAGTTCTCCTGGTATTTCACCGTCAGCTCCATTTCACCATTCGCATTGTGACGAGTATAAATTGCTTAGCAACCATATTAAAGTAATCGAATCGCAACCCGTGAAATACTTATTATTGAGTAGTTCCAGTGGCTATCTGTGGTCATCATCAGTTCCACTTCATCAAATGGTGCTTTCCGAGAGCAAATGCACGAGTTACTATAAAAAATACCCAACTCGTTATTGGTGTGACTATAATATTTGAAGAGTTCCTTCGATTTCTCCAGGATCCCAATATCAGATCCTGGCCTGATGATAATGAGACCACCTGGAAAGTATACTCTTTCAAACAAAAAAAGAATTTTTCAAATCGGTCTAGCCGTCTACGAATAATCGGGGGATATACATAAAAAAAAGGTTCCGACGAATCGAAAACCTCCTCCTTTTATTGAATTCGGTTAAAATTGGTTGCTTACATTAGGACACAAGGTACTAGTCTAGGGGACCACTCAAAGCCGAGCCACTGAATAAACACAGATGAATAAACTGGTAAAATGTGTTAGCTTTGAAACTACGTTATTTTCAGTGAAAAGGACGAGATGAATCCGGAGCAAGCTGATGTGTGTACAGTCCATGATATTGACTTTCTGTCTGTTGCATGAGGATATGGATAAACTCGGGTATTAAATTTTAAAGGCAAAATGATAATATAGAATAGTATGAAAGGTTTATCCTTAAATAGCCTTGTGATTACATTAACGTAATACATAGAAGCGATTCCCGTTGGATGCGAGAAGCACAGAACCGATCGAAGTGGAGGTGCTTTGGGGAGGCATTTATGTCCAGCAGTGGACGTCTTTCGGCTGAAATGATGATGATGATGAAAACATAGAAGATCTGCGAGTTGTGAGATCTAGTTTGAAATAAACTCTACAACTACATAATTTTATTAAGTTTTGTTAGTATTTAGAAATAACAAATTTTTCATCAGAGGATTTTACAATCCTTTGAAGTAACTCCTAAAAATACCTAATAGCTTCAAGCTTCATAATTACCTATTTCATGGTCCACCCAGTCTGATACACAATATTGACGTCTCAACTCTGCCACTGCAATATTTACTACCCCAGCCTGCTGCTACCTAGAAACTTTAATGAAACACCACAGCTTATAATAAAACGTTTGTTTTTATTCCGCAGACATGCAATAACGCGCAAAACTTTTCAAAATGAATAGAAACAGCTTGGGTAACTTTGCGCAGTAAGATGAGCACTCCAGTACGGCGCACGTTTGCAAAAATGTAATTTAAAAATAGCTCATGCAACAGTATACTGTATACACCGGCAAATTGTGAATTATTCGGACAGAGTTTTGAATATTTCGACAATAACGCTAGCAAACTGTATTTTTGGAGTACAGAGGCCTGAATAAAAGTCTATTGCTTTCTGCTACCTCTTTAAACAATTTAAACCCACTATATGTACCCTGCGCTCTGGGTCTCTTTAGGGATTTCCATAAGGCTTGGTCGTTAGCTGTCATTAATAAAATAGGCTTTTCCGCTTAGCTGTGTGTTTAAAAAAAAAGGTATCCCAAATTGCCTTTAACGACCCGTGATGATGAGAAAGGCCGAAGTTACAAGCAGACTACCAACAGCCCCTAATTCTGAATTTTCAAAACAATTATGTTAAGTCCTTTCTCGTTCGTCAAACCAGAGGAGCATTACCAACTACCACACAGCTTATATAAACATTCATTAGGCTAAGAGAATATTCCAGAGTGAATAATATTATACAGAACGTTCGACAATCCTAGAAGTAGAAGTCAGATTATACACGTAATACGTCTATGTATATTCCGAGGTACTCTCGGGTATATTGCAGGTAGCGGTACACGTGCTGGAAGTATCTATTACGTGTCTGGTGTTGCTAGCATTATTGTGTATATCTTATACGGCTGCGGGATGAAATTGTACTGCTATCTGTTAGACAGAGTTGATATCTGCAGGTGCTTTATTTAGATCTTTATTGTTGGTTGTATGAATTTAAGTTTTGAGTATGAATATCGATGACTATAAGAGTAGGGGAAGACCAAAGAAACAATGGATAGACTGATTGAAAGATGATATGGTTACAGGGGGGTTGACTACCGAAATTGCGACTAATAGAGAAGTATGGAAGAAAAAGATGTGTTGCGTCGACCCCAAATAAATTGGATACGGGCAGGAGAATGATGTACTCGTATTTTAGTTGTATGTATTTTCTTGTCATATGTAAGTTGTAGGTATGCATTTTCTTGTCCAAATTGACGGGTTTCGATTTCAAAATCTGCCTAGGTCATTGAACACAACGGTCATTCAACGGTGAAATTGGGCTCTTTTGTCTCTCACTGAAGTGCAGCAATAACAAACCTTGGCATGTATGTGTCTTCGTGCTGCGATGGTAAACCATCGCAGCACGAAGACACCATTTTTGTTTCAGCTTGTTAAAAATTATCCTCGAGTTTTAAACATCTTTTACGAATCCACACGGGACAGAAGTAAAAGAAATATAATTGCCATCCAATTACAAATTCCGTAATGTTGATATTCGACTGAAGATATTAAACTCTTAAAATCCTGCATACCGCGTATGTTAACTTGAACACCGTTTCCTTTGATACTTTCCGCAAATGTAATTACAATATTATGTTTGCAAATGTCGACTGTCGCAACATTTGGGATTATTTTGAAAGCAAAATAATGACGTATGCCTCAGGGTACTGTTTCATCCATTAGTGAAACATATTAAAAGCTGAATTGAAATTCGATGCAGCTTGTTATTCCTGTTAATGACTATCAGCGAATTTGCTTTTGGTCGCATGACAGATTAATTATTTGCGTAATCCGTCGATGCTGACATAGAAAACTGATTTATTAACAACGTTGTAAATGAAAACGCACTGGTTTGCTGGTTTCTGATTGGTTGGCGACTGACAAGCCTGTGTTGTGCCGCTGAAGTAATCAATCAACATTAAATAATTTATTAACATTCATTTGCGTTCTGTTTGAATATTAATTTGGCGAATGACACGGAAACAAGGTCCATTGTTGTGTAGTTTGTAAACGGCTTTGCGGAATGTTTCAGTTATTTCAAAATAAAATCTTGTATCTATCTATATCTTACTACTTATCTAATAAAATCAAATATAATATTTAATAATAATATTATTTAATAATATTAATATATTTATCATAATATTTTTCAAAATTATTTTTTTTTTATTTCTTTGTAGGACTTATTTTCCGTACCCTGGGGAAATAATTTAATATGAAACATTAATATCCTCTTGCGAAAATAGAGAGTATTCGAATTCGCGAAGTAATATCAATGATTTTTTTTATATAAGTAGCCTAAAAGAACAAAATATCGTTATATTGATGATTGATGCCTTATAACTCCTTTATTGGTATCGAATCTTAGTTTGGGTGCGTGGGAAACAGGAAACAGACCGATCCCAAAGAAATCTAATATCATGGACGAAAAAAATACTGACATAATATACTGTAGCAATATAACTTTTCAATTCATACTTAATGTATTTTCTGAGTTAGTTTTCAGGTTAAGCTACCCTTGCCGCGGTCGGTCCATGGATGGGTGACCATATTTACATACCGACACCCCTCTGTGCCTCGGAAAGCACGTTAAGCTGTCGTTGGACCCGTCTATATTTCGTGGATCTTTGACAGTCGTTACGGGTCGTCAAAAGCCCAAAGGTCTGACAACCAGTCTTACCAAGAGGTATCGTATTACCCAGTAAATGGGTTGTGGAAGACAGATAGGCAGTCGCTTCATGTAAAATACTGGTAGGTACTCAGCTGCATTCGGATAGACTGGAAGCCGGCCCCAACATAGTTGGGATAAGGCCAGACAGATGATGATACTTTCTGAGTTAATCTTGCACATTGCCTACTGAAGTCGGTGAAGGCAAACATCGTGAGGAAACCAGAGGGGTAATTCTCGTAATTTTAAGAACGTTCACATTCGGTTCTCAGTCTCCATCTATCAAAAATACAGCTAATTTCCCTACATTTTGACAAGTTTTTGACATTTGTTTGTCGCCGAGATGAGACTGCGACTAGATTTTGAACGTTTTGAATTACGAGAATGTAAAAATAAATCTGAAATCGCCAACCCGTGATCAATGCTTGTGCCTTCTATGTATGAAAAGAAACCGCTGCCCTGTAGTGAGACAATACGGTATTATTATTATACATAGCTATAAAAGACCAACTGTAATAACCTTCCTTAATAATTAGACAGTCTAATCTGTGTTCACGATTTATTTGCCAAAAAAGTAAACAAATATGAATGAATGGAAAAATAACTTTAATTCCTACACAATAAAGTTCAGTTTAAGCTACAGCTTCAAAAATTTTTATAACTTTTTCAATAGTGCTAGTCACTCTGAAATCAACTTTACTATCATTGAAAAAAGTTTATATTTGTTTAACTTGAAATAGGGGGTGTGCAGCACTGCACACTTTTACTATACCTATGTAGCAAGTCCTCATATTTGCTTCTATTTGACAATTTAATGAAAGCTAAATAAACCTTACGTTTGCGTTATTTAAGAATTCCTTAGTTTAAAAAGAAAGTGTTTTAATTTTAAGGCCAGGATACTCAGAATCGACCTATTTTTGATTCAACATTAAACAATCAAATATTCTTAGTTTCGATGTGATAAAATTATATGTTGTAGTTTAATAAACATTCTTGATTATTCTATGGTTCAAAACACGATATTTGCAACTTCACTCGATCATAAAAAATCGCAAACATATCGAAAACAGGGAAGTTTTTGATCGTTTTTCAAGTCGTACTTGAAGTAGACTAAACTTTTACTCTCAAAAAATATGTCGAAAAATAGGCAATGATGTTTAGAAGAATATTCTACGGTTAATTTTTCACAAAACAGATTTTTATTGTTTTAACAAGATATAATATAATAAAGCGGCCCGCGCGCTTCGCTTTAGTAGCCCGCCAGGCGTTCCCGAGGTAGGACCTGTGTCGCTTTAGCTGGCTCGCTGCGTTCCCCGATAATCGATCGAAATATACGTTATATTATTGTTATTTTCCGTGCTTGTATATTATTTTCAAAAATGAGTCTGTAAAATATTGTTGTAGGTTCTAGTATTAATAATTAAACTAAAAGTTGTAATATAGTTGTAACATATAGTCACAGTAGAAAGATAAACAGTACGGAAACTAAGAATGATTTACTGTTATAATCGATATCGAATAATGGCCCGTGCGATCATGCACCGACGTGAATTTATTTGTAAATCAAAGATGGCGGCTGCTAACATTTTTTTCGTCATGGGTGTCGTAGGTAGTTAAAGAGGTTGCCAAAATCGTTAGTGAGGTCAAAATGTAAATCCAAGATGGCGGCTGTGAAATTTTTCTATTTATTTGTCATGGGTGTCGTTTTCATAGTTTTCGAGGGTGCTATAGCCGATAGTGAGGTCAAAATCTAAATCCAAGATGGCGGCTGTGAAATTTTTCCATTTATTTGTCATGGGTGTCGTTTTCGTGGGTGCTAAAACCGATAGTGAGGTTAAAATCTAAATCCAAGATGGCGGCTGTGAAATTTTTCCATTTTTTTGTCATGGGTGTCGTTTTCATAGTTTTCGAGGGTGCTAAAGCCTATAGTGAGTTCAAAATGCGCGTCGCTCGACCGATGCCTAGTTTAACCCTGCACCTTACCGTTTCAACTCGAGAATGGGTGTAATAGTAATTATAGAAAACAATATTAAAAAAAAAAAATCTCTATTATTCGTAATTATTAAATTATTTACTGAAAAATACTTTCGCCTGGTACATGTTCGAAATGAGAACACACACACACACACTACACACACACACTGTAAAATTTAATTACATTAAATTTTACAGTGTAAAATATTCTCATTCTAATAAATAGTTTTTTTTAAATAAATTATCGGGAAACAAGGACAAAGTACTATAAAAGAGATTTTGTCAAGTTCTTTGTAAATTGAAAGAGCTATTTTGCAGTTATGTTCTCTTTTAAAACAAGAACGAAAAATTACATCCAATACGCTTGACGCATTTTCAAAAAGATGGACGGTCCGTGGTCTCTGTTTTATATATTAGTACAACTTGTATTGCGTTTTATTTGGTCTATAAAAAAATATTAATAAAGTCCGCAATGGTCTGCGGATCATCACCACAATGTTTACCATCTATATTAATTTGATTGATTTCGCTTTTTGGCACATTACACATTGTTTTACTAATAACGTTCCAAGTAGCCCTACATTTGTTTTGAGCTGTATGGATAAAGTAATTATTCTGAGACTTTTTTGTCAGTTTTATAACACGTTGTTATCTACTCGCAAAATTTTTAAAATTGGTTTTGTTTATGATATTTTGATTCTTACGATACTTCCATAATAATTGCTGTTTACCCATGCAGAATTTTATTGTTCCTGTTGTCAACAATTGTTGGCAGGTAAATAAAATGAATAAATAATTAGTCATTATTATTCATTATGTTGTTATACTTATATTTCCCTAAAAACTAAACATCTGAAATATTAACATGAATTCCGTAAAACAAAGTTAACTGTTCCTACTGTTACAATTTTATACTGTGACGCAAAATTTTTGCACTCCGGGGTCAGCGAGTTCATTTGAACTGCGCGTCCGCGGGACTTGCCACGCGGGGAAGGTGGTAACGTTAAATGCCTACTGCGCTCGAATATCCTGGCCTTAATTACCCACTACTCAGTCAAAACAAAAGGCACGTAGGTGTTACGTAGTCCGGAGCTCAAGTGGTCTTACATTACGTATGCTAAACTCAATGCACAAATATAAATTGTACGGTAAGAGGCGAGCTCGCCTAATCCCTAGAATTTAAAGCAGATCCCTTTCAATTTATACTTTGTAACTCTGAAATACATTGAAAATACTTATTACAACATAAAAACAATATTTCGTATTTAATTAATTGATTTCCAAATTAGCCTTAGCAGAAATTAATCAGACAAAAGTTTTCACGTTTCTGCGTAATCAGGAACCGTTCAGGAATTAATGAATTGTTGAACAAGATTTAATAAAATAATGAAGTGATATTTCGAATATATAAACGGAAATGATCGTAGGCAGCATACAGTACAGACAGACTAAAAATATGTAACTACTAGCTTATGCTAGCGACTTCGCCCGCGTGAATGTCAAAAAATTCTCCACAGGAACGTACTACCCAGGATTAAAAGTTCTGTGTGTTTATCTTGGTAATAAACTATCTGTGTGCCAAATTTCATCAAAATCCATTCACCCGTATTTGCGTGATTGAGTAACAAAAATCCAAACATAAAAATTTTCACATTTATAATATTAGTAGGATTGTGCGCTTTTATAATTATTTCTAACGCGACGATAAATACATATGTACTGGTAATTTTGCGGAAAAGTACTTCAAAAAAATCAGATTAACGTTAGTTTAACTTTTGTATAAAAGAACTAGCAACATTAACAAATTGTCCTCAATCCCGTAATCGCTCGGAGTCATTAAGTCCATATGTTAGCGGTTAGGGAGCCAACCCCCCGTGATTTTTCTTCGCACCTTCGGTCCCCATGGCTCGCGAGTGTCCCGTTTGGACTTCTAAGGGTTGATGGCCATTATAAAGGGATGGGTATAAGTGACCGTGGAGGGTTATGTATGAAAACATGGGAAGACGCTTTTAAATGTCCGTCCTCGATAACGTTATCATCGTCACCGCAAATAAACGTATTTTCTTTCTTTCTTTCACCCCCAGCCCGATTTCACCCACTGCTGGGCATAGGCCTCTCTTTTCATAAACCAGTCTTCCCGCCCCTGTGCCAGCTTCATCCAGCATCCTAATTGCGTAACACACTATCAATCTCAATCATTTTGAAGGATATTTCTAATCCATTGCTTCATATGTTCGAAAAATATATCAGCTCAACAACGTAAATAACGCAATGTACGTTGTTGAACTGTCAAAATGTGACTGTTGCTACTGATAGTGTGTTATGCAATTACCCCGCAAATTCTACCAGCGATAACGTCATAACGTGCACGTATTCCATACACTTTTAAGGCCTGCGCAGACGAGGGACTTTTGTCCGCGGAGAAATTGTCCGCAAAGATAGAATGTATGGAAATCCTAGCAGTCTTCTTGCCCTTCGTGTGCGTTATTGCATAGATTTCCATACGTTCTATCGCCGCGGAAAAAAAGTCCGCGGACAAAAATCCGTCGTCTGCGCAAGCTATTATGGACGTGGACGTCCTCGGTAATATCGTCACATTGGATATTATAAAAGTGCACAATAGTAACGTATGTTGCTGTCTCTCTGTATGTTGCCCACGATCATTTCCATTGTCAAATTAAAATGTTGTTTAATAGAATTCCTGTGATAAAAGCGCACATATTCACAAAGATGCTGCGCTCACAAAGCTGAAAGCTTTCAGCAAACACAAATACCTACATAAAAACGGCTATTAAACCGAACTGAATTAGGTCCCTGATTGCCAAACGCGACAAAGCCTGCAGTTGAAATCGGCGCATGGCGCATAGACACGTAATGCAGAAATATGAGCTGTATATGGCCGATTGGATCGCCGCAAATTTCCCTCGAGGATCCCTCAGTAACCGCTCGCACTGAATTTGTTTGCTCACTTATCTTAACGCGACAGTTTTCGGATATTTGTTATTAACAATATGCCTACTTATGGAAGAATTTACATAATCACCCCCTTACTAATAAACGTTGTATAGCGTCTGTATAACTATACAACGCTTTGTCTTCTTCTTTCGAAAGTCAAATTACTGACGACTGAAACAGAGAAATTGGTGTGTAACTATTCATCTGATATAATACGTTTACGGTCAGCCTATAATGTTCCCACGTAACATGAAGACGTAGCGTTGGAAGGCCTCCCACAAGGTGGACCGACGACCTTGTGAAGGCCGCAGGAACTCGTTGAATGCGAGAAGCACAAAACCGGTCCAGCAGGTCCAGCAGTAGACGTCTTTCGTCTGAAATAATGTTGATGATGAATATTCCCACTGCTGGGACACAGGCCTCCTCTTTTCGAGAGGGAGTGGGCTGTAATCTTCCACGCGGGCCCAGTGCGGGTTGGTAGATGTTACTTATCTTCGAATTTTTGGTTCCAGGACATGCCGTTTCCTCACGATGTTTTCCTTCACAATTTGAGCGTGTTATGTTATAGTATTTAGAGACCTAATGCTGATAGTATTTATAGACTGTTTGTTAGTCTAGTGGTCGCAAGCACTACTGCTGAGCATGACGTCCAGTGGGGCAATTGCGTAACAATCAATCGGAATCGGTTTCATTTTGACAGTTCAACAACACTCCTTGCGTCATTTACGTGTTGATCAGACAAATTTTTCGAACTTATGAAGCAATGGATTAGTAATTTGCTTCAAAATTATTCAGATTCCGATTGATAGTGTGTTACGCAATTAGGGTACTGGGTTTAATTCCCAGGTCGGGCAGTGTTATTGTGTTTTTCCACCTGGATATTTTCAGTGGCAGCCCGAAGTCTGGAAGGGTGCCCAGTTGATAGCAATAGACTCGCCCCCTATTACATGGGACTTAAAAATATCTGGTGGAATGTGGGTGTACCTACTAGTGTACACCCCTGCCTAACCTTTCAAAGTCAAAGCATTTATTTCAAATAGGCACTTCATAAAAGGCACTTTTGAACGTCAAAAATTATCTTAAAATAGAATTGATTCTAGTCGCCCATTCCAAAAGGTAGTCGTTTCGAGTACACAAAGCGTGATGTTAAGTTATTATTAATGCTTGGAAATTTACATGGATATAAGAAGAGGAGATACAATTCATACATTTTATGGGTCTTCTACCAAAGATTGAATTATTATATGGATTATACGAGAAAAGATACAGCTAGAAAGGGAATACCTACTGAATCTATGTCTTATGGAGACTGTTGGAACCTTTGATATCGTGCTTGGAGAAGGTTGTAAATAAAATTCCAGTCTGGTATACAGTCTACTAATTAGCACAGTGACGTGTCTTACATAATCTATTCAGAACACAAGTTGTTGCAACAGCGCTAGGAAGACGACTGTCGGCCACACTGTATGTGCGGGGAACATTGCAATTAGCATTATTGTTAACTGTAGGTAGTTCCTACAGAGACGTATTGAAGAAGAGATATGTTCGCACACTTCGCACTAATCCCAAATGAAATTAAATATATTCTAAACTAACTTTTAGGCATAATTCATCATCCTGCTACCCCAACTACCTGAAGGCCAGTTCTCGTACCTAATTAAAAAACTATCAAATTCGCTGTGTCGCAAAAGCGTCAAAAGGTTTTCTGCTAAACCAAAAAACTGAGTAAAACGTGACGTTTTCTGCAATGAAATTGCGACTACACCGAAAATAAAAATTTACCAAAACGGTATTCTGATAAAGTTTCGTTTTGTTACGTTTAATACTATTATATATTCTGTGGTTTTGTGAAGGACAATACTATTCCCGTAGGTACATATAAAAACGTCAAAAATGACATCAGTTTTGCTTACGTAAGCATGAATCAGATTATGCCAAAAAGTTAGTTCCCAAAAGAATTGTGTCATCACTACGCTAAGCAATAGCATACGCATAGCATAATCAACCTATATAATCCAACTGCTGGGACATAGGCCTCCTCACTTTTTGAGAGGAAGAGGGCCATAATCCACAACGCGGGCCCCCGGGTTGGTAGATGTCACATGTCTTCGAATTTTTGGTTCTAGGACATGCCGGTTTTCTCACGATGTTTTCCTTCATCGTTTTGAGAGCAATGGTGATGAAATGATTTACACAAAGTAAAGCGCCTCTCTGGGTTCGAACCCACGACCTACAAGTCGAGGCCGTTACCACAGAGCCACCATTGCGCTAAGCAATAAAACCGACAAAAACAATCGGTCTGTATGACTGATGAATTTTCATAGCAATAACAACAAATGTCACATAAAACCATATGTACGTTTGTGAGCTATAATTTTCTACATTCGAGAGTTCCTTTGAACAAAAGCCACTACAGGAAAATCAAAGCCGAAATCCGTGCCATAGAGAACTTTAGTTTCACCTGGCTTTACTGTCAAAACAATATGGCTGTTCTTTTGTTTTTGTTTATCTTCCCGTACTACATCATAAGGAAAAAGTGGTAGGCGTATTTCTGAAAGGAACCTGTCTCACTGCCGCGGCACGGACGAGAAAGCGACTAGCTATCGACTATTTTCTCGCTCAAGAAACGTACAATAGATAAAGAGATATGAAAGTGATATGATATGAATGATGATAGAGTGCGAATGGTAGATGCGAGTGTGTGATGAGATATGTATAAGTGATATGATATTCTCTAGAATATGAATACTTGTTCTAACTGCCGTGGCGAGAACTCTCTCTCCACTAGTTTGTCGCAGCGACAAAAACCACTTATTCGGTGACCCTCACTTGGCGAGCAGAACACTCGCTGCGTGACTAGGCAGTCAAGCAGCTCGTAGCACTCACACACTCGCTCATAGCCCGGCGATAAAATTTTCCGAACTACAGGCTTGCTGCTCGTTGCTTGCCAACTAATTTCTAGTTGGTAGCTAGTGAGTCTGTACTCGCTTCTCGCTACTCGTCGGCGAGGCGGGACAGGTGCCTTATAAGTCGCGTTTTTGTCCAACGTTTTTTACCACTAATGACATCATTTTAGGGTAGTTTTGTTCATTTACTACTTTTTTCCTGTTTGTATTGTCATTGTTAAGTTTAATAAAGTTTCGTGTTTATCTTTCGAGAGGATATTGCTTTAGCTGGAGGAGTTCCGTTTTGAAGGATTATTAGTCGATTCGCACGAATTCACTCGGCCGAAAAGGGGAATCGTCACTTTTAAATAATATTATTTTCCACTAGGCGACGATTCACCCGTTTCGGGCGAGTAAATTCGAGTGACGATTCACACGATTCGCTACTAACAACTACTCGCCCGAAACGGCTTCTTTGTCGATACTAAGAAGCCGTTTTCAAATATCCCTAATACTTAAGGTTTTAGTATCGATTAGGCCACAATACATTAAAACTTTCGTTATACGAAAATCTATTCAAAATTATCTTCTGATCATCAATTAGGTACTTATTTATTTACTAATTCAGTTTTCTAATCATTATCTAAATTACTACGAATTCTTCGATAGTTATGGCTCTATTCAGAAATATTTCACTTGAAACTATTATATAAATACACCGTAATAACGCTACAATCTAACAAAGTATTAAGTTATTAACTCAACCAACCGTTCCATAGAACCGACGTTTTAACAAAACGTCGAACGAATAGTTGATTTTTTGAACAACACAGACAAATTACAGAGCAAATTCCAACCAGAGCTGAATCCGCGATACTGCAGCGTTCGAGCAAAGAGTTTAATTTGTAATCGTTAGGAACTTTGTGAATACGGGGCGAAGTTAGCTGGCATCCGTTATTATACACTATCACTTACTTACCTACCCATACCGTTCTGTAAGGCCGGGGATACAATACGATTGTAGGAAAATTATGACTTAGTTTATGAATAATATTGTAAAATTTTGAGTTCGAGAATTGAGCCCAATAAATTAATTGTACAGGGTGTTACGGAAAGGGTATATCAATACAAACGGGTTGAAGAGTGTATCTGGTCTAGAATCTCTGTACAAAATTTCAGCTCAAAAGCAGTAACTTTGAAAATGCTTAATATTTTTTTATTTCGATAGTTTATTAAATTGAAATCATAAAAAACGTGTCACCGCACTACGAGGGTCATTATCCATTATCTGTAGTGTGTCTGTGCGCCTAGTACACGCACATCACGACGCCGCGCGCCAGTGCAGCGCCGTGATGTCGAAATAAAAAAATATTAAGCATTTTCAAAGTTAATGCTTTTGAGCTGAAATTTTGTACAGAGATTCTAGACCAGATACACTCTTCAACTCGTTTGTATTGATATACCCTTTCCGTAACACCCTGTATAGACTGTAACATATAAGCACTTTTTAGTGTTCCGTACACAAAGGGTGTCAACAGGACGGGGACCTATCACTAAGACTCCGCTGTACGTTCGTCCGTCTGTCCATCCGCCCGTCCGTCTGTCTGTCACAGGGCTGTATAATTTCAACCATTATAGGTAGTTTTCATGGCGTATGTACTACTATGATCGCTATAACAACAAATAAATGATATTATATGTTACATATTGTACTGTGGTACGGAACCCTTCGTGTGCGAGTTTGACTCGCACTTGGCCGGTTTTTTTTAATATACCTATGTTTCTCATAATTTATTTTATTTCTACGAACTAAACACATACACAGCATTCACCCGTAATCTTCGGCATAATTATAGATCTCTACTTAGATTATAGATGTATCTAAATTATAGGAAAGCTTGGCACTATAAATTAGCGATTTTACTCTGTAACGTTAGTCAATTCTCATTAACATAAGGTTTTGTTTATTTGTATAGATATTTACATAATATAAGCTAACATATAAACTATAATAATATGTACAATTATATGAAAAAATAAACAAAATAATCATAGACACATTTTTAGAAGTTGAATACTTCACATAAGGTATCCAACTTTTAAAAGTGTGTCTATTTCAATACACCTACGAGAAGCATACCTTCAGCAAAATCATGAAAACTCTTTTTTCAAAACGAAAAATAAATAACAATCCACAACACTGTACTCAGCTAAAATGCCTCGATGGATACCTGCAAAAGGAAACAACAACTGCAATACAAACATGAAAACAACTCTCCTTCGATTGAAACGAACCACTCCATCGAACTAACTTTAAAATAAACAAAACATTGCTACAAAAAGCTTTACTGAAGTATGTACCAAAAGTTGTATTGTCAATGTTCATTACTTGTCTATTCATCTCATCTGCCTAGCCTTTTCCCAACTATGTTGGGGTCGGCTTCCAGTCTAACCGGATGCAGCTGAATACCAGTATTTTACATGGAGCGACTGCCTATCTGACCTTCACAACCCAGTTACTCGTATACCCATTACTTGTCTAATATGGTAAACAAATACGATGTACAGGCGCCAGCACATCAAGCTGCTACAATCCGTCACATTTCTTTAATAAATTTACAACTTTATGGCTTAAGCATAAGGTTCAAAGTTGATTGGAAATATTTTGCAGTTTCGTGTAACTTGACGTGCTGGCGCGTGGCGTCTGTGCCTAAAGTCAGGAAAATTCTTGTTTAACTACCACTATAAATTGTGCGTATATTCAAATCACAACTGTCATTCTTTGACAGTTGTATGAAATGGCTATAACACGGCAATTTATTTATTTAAACGTTTCGCACAAAAAGGTACAAAGGCGGACTTAATGCCTTAAGCATTCTCTACCAGTCAACCAAGGGTGGTGAAGAGAGAGGGTGGAAAATGTAACTATCAAGCAATTTGCTCACTTAAATGTCTCACTGATGGTGGCGCGTGTGTTGGATCATTCGGTTCCCTACAAAATGGTTGAGCTGGATGGTGCTGATCCATGCGTCATGTTCGTGAACGGACGCCGTCGGTTGAGACTGGTCATCTCTTAACTGCCAAGGCTTATTTTTAATCTTATTTCTTGTATTGTTTCTTCATTTGTGTGTTTTTTTTACATTGTTCTCACAATTAGAAGCAACAAGAATAATGTACCCAGGATTTTGTAATATCTTGATTTAAAAAGAGTGTCCATGGAGTTTCTTGCCCGTTCTTCTCCATAGAGATCTACGCTTTGGAATGGGCACCTAGCTTCAACTTTCTGACCAACTGACCGACTACTTAATTTTGACAATTCAAAAGTGCCTGTAATGGTTTAATTGAAATAAATGCTTTGAGTTTGAGATTTGAAACCTTACTTTAGAAGGGTTTCAAATTGCTTGATAGTTACATTTTCCCTGACTGTACCACCATTCATACTAATAGAAGCAGTGTGTTGATGATGCGACAAAATGTGATTTTCATTATTTGACATGTTTGTTTACATTAAAATAAAAACATAGTATAGCTTATAATTTTCAAGTATTTTCATCGTAGCGTCTAAAACTACGAACAAAAACCGCTTGTTTTAATCCATTCCCAAAATGGTGGGTCTCATTAAATAGTAACGTTGATTTTAGTTCAATTCGACTTCGCTTGGCAGACGGAAACTCTGTTATGTGCTAAAATGTATTTAGTTACAGGAAGAGAATTAAATGCATGTCTATGTTTAAAAGTTTTGCAACTCCGAGAGATTACGGCGAATAAAGTTGTGCTGTATTTAGCTTGGTAGCTAACAAGATAAAAGGCAGATCTACAAATTAGTAGTGTAGTTTATTTGTGGTAGTAAAATATTCTCTGTTTCAACTATACAAACTATCTGTGGTTTAAGAAAGAAAAAGGAAAATTTCTTTTACTTTTCTCGTGAAATTGATTGATACTAATTAGATGCTTTGTCATCTTTTTCTTTATCTATACAGATTGTAAAATATAGTCGATTTTCGTGTCTGCCTGTGTGACTGCAATGTTCTTCTAAACTAGTACGCGACGGATTTTGATGCGGTTTCCGCCATCATTTATTTCGGGTGGTTTTTGTTAATATTTAACTCAGTTACAGCACAGCAGCGCAGCAGATATTTTTTGTATTTATTTTCTTTTTTGCGTCATTTTCACCGCAAATAAACGTATTTTCTTTCTTTCTTTCACATACATATCGATGTTTTGACAACATGTCGCTACATCAGTCGACAGCAAGCTAGCCGGGCCACTAGTTATCTGATAAACAAGACATCAAAATTACGTAAGCTATTAACACTAACGAAGATCTGGCTTTGTAAATGGCATCTATTTCATTTTATTCAGCACATTTTTAACAAATGAACATCGAAAACTGCACTAATCTCTTTTTCAGTATTATAACCATAATGTTGCCTTTATTTATAACACAAAAGTTCAGATAGTAGCAAAATCAAAGCACTACCACAGATAAAATATAATACTAGCGTAACGTAACTAATACTTGACACTGACTTTACTTTACTTTCACAGACAATAACAAAAAATACGCAACAAAATAATGGAAGTTTGCCAATAAACCTATGATAGTTGACGGCCTATCAATCATCGTGCCACCGGTGTCACTGCCTATTGATGCGGTAGCCATCCACGCTCAGCCTGACAGGTAATCACCGGGAAGGTAATACGGTAACAACGTGTGTATGAGCCTTTAAAAAGTCGAAGGCAATATGAAGAGGATAAATATTGGTAAAGGGTTGTTTTTTTGAAGTGTGTTTGAATTCTTTGAAGTGTGAACGAATCATGAAGGAACTAAAGACTTTTATACAGTAGGCAACTTTTGGACCACCTAAATCTTAAAGTCACCATTTCTGTGAGAGCGCAAACTATCTCTATTTTATTGATTTATTATATTTATATTTTATTATATTCTATCTTCATTTTTTGTTTTTATCTGATGTATGTATGGTGTAATGTATGTCTCTTAGTCTATGCTTAATAAGTGTATTTTCTATCGCTAGTAAATTATTGCTAATTAGTTATATTAATATTGCAAATTGAAATCCCAACCCCAACTACGAGAAGGCCTATATTAATCACATTCCTAGCCACTCAGCTGCCTCTTAGTATCTATTATGTTCTCAATATAACCCATTATAACCGTAATCACAGCCACTATACGACAACGATTAATCACATTAAGGAACCTCCCTGTTCTACTCTACGCTCCTTCTTGGTACCATTTAGTCACGCAAAACGCCAACTTTGTATTGTTAAGTTAAATTAATGCGAATAACGGCAGAAAGCAATATTAATTGCCACCGCGTTTGGCCAAATATTCGCGTTTAGGCAGTGGACTGCAGCGCCATCTCGCGGTAATTACGGCATTAATACTGGAAACTTTACCATGTGGATATAGCCATCTTGATGTATTTACACGTACTGTATTACCGTACGTATACGGGTATTATTGGGACAACGATACGCTGTTTAGACGTCAATAGTATAAGCTGACTTCTTATTGTACGAAAAACCTATATCAAAATCGAGCCCGTGACTCCTTTGAGTACTTTTCGCTATTCCTCATGGTTTCGGATTTGGCCATCCACGCCCACTTGGAAAATTCACCCTGTATATACAATGCGAGGTCAGCCAAAACTGGCAATATATAGCTTGATATGTCATCACTTTAGGTATAGATATGGAGAAATATTTCATGGTAATTTTCTTCCTCATTCACAAACCGATTCAGTAAGTTTTCTCAGGATTATTTTCGCTTTAGGTACTGTATTTTTGCTGTTTATAGGGTTTTCACGTGTTTTTCAAAACCACAGTCTATGATTTTTGTACTGTTTTTAGTCGCCTCATAAACTTGCTATTATTGTTCCACGTGACTGAAGAAAATCTAGACAACATCGTTTCTCAAACTTTTGTTTTACAAAATCCAAGATCAATTTAAAAAATAAATCTTCCTAAAACACCGTAAACATTATTAACAGCCACGTCTGTGAGCCGCAAGTCGTCGGCCATATTATTATTATCAAGATTCATGTTTATAGCTTTGTCTTTGTGGTTGGCCATTTTCTTTGAGTCATGGCTTTTAAAGTTCATATCAAGAGCTGCAAAGTTCTTATCTGTTCCTAGGTTTGAACTCGTTTGTTCCAGGTTCAAGAATTCAAGATTATTATCGGGGAAAACTCGTCTTAACTTCAACTTTCAACCCTTTGCAAATTTTGTCCCTTTGTTCAATATTTATTGGAGTTCTTTCTCTTGTTTCTATAGGTTTTCTGCAGAGGAAATCAAATAGTTTTATTAAATTTTTTTTTGATTACACTATTGTATTAATTTATTAACGAGTGTTCTATTAATGCTCGTATAGATATGAAATTCGTCGTTCATTATTTAAAAATAAACATAATCTCCTCATTAAATATTCATGAAAACCATTGCACCAGCAATGCTGTACTCTGATTAGCCATACCAAATGACAAACGCTAATGGCCATGTGAACCATTAAATTTTAGGCAAAATTTTCATTTTCCTAAATTACCAATTTTGATGTAATTCCAATCGCCATCGGCCTACAGTGTATAACTCACAAAATTACCATTATCAACACAAATGTACACAACTCAACGCTTAACTGTGCAATCGAACGAAATCACTCCGATACATCGATATAATGAGCAACAAATCGTTCAATAGAAAGCCCTCCTCCATTAGTGGTTACTAAATGGCGTACCAAAATTAATAAAACCTTTACAGATACCTCATTAGTTTAATTAAACGGCGATCATTACCGAGGGGTAAAAGAATAAGGCTCTAATTTGGTCGGTGGCACACTATAGCCATCTCGAGCACGTCCCTACAAATTGATACAGACTACGTGAGCCACTCAATTCGATGACGCTCATTTTGGGTTCCTTACACAGAATGACTAAAGAGAATCTAAGAGGAAAGTGATAAAGAAGTATTGTTGTCAAACGACATTTGCCCTCATGTGCATTACTTATGGCGCTGATGAGAATAATAAACAATGTCGAGTAGTTGGTGAGGATACCGTTGGGGTTTCCGGTAATTATTCGGGCGTTTGCAGTCTTGAAGTAAGCTACTCGTACCTACCTTGTTTTCTTAATATTTTGCTGATATAACTATGTTTCCCAGAAAACTTTCAGGCGCGGGTCTGACAAAATATGGTTGTAATTGCCTATCCAAACCTCAATTATGCCAAAGTTGTATTTAAAATTATTAATGATGTTTCGTTATAAAGTGGATTATACAAAAGTTTGCAAAAGACAAGACCGATGAAATTAGCATTACAAGTAATATGCGTAGCGCAGGGAGACCTTGCCAGAGGGCACAGTGCGCGGGGAGGGGGGGGCTCGTCGATCGTCAGACATCGCATCGTTAAAAGCCGCTTGTCCCGTCGTTTGTTGCGAGTTTTCACAAGTTCGACAGAAAATGGGCGCCGACGCTCCCACCAGCTTCACAATTTACTTTTTCATCTCTCACGAAGGGCTCTTGTTGTTATTTGACATTAGGCACGCTTTCACGAAACAAGCTTTTAACCCTGTCGCGTTTGAGGACGCTTAACGTCATTAAGTAGACAATAGGCGAACTCCGAACACCCTCATCGGAATTTTTCACATTACACAAAATTGTTTCGGACGTTTTGTGTTTCCTAAAGGGGTCAGGTACCGCTATTATTGTAACTTTATTTCTGCACGACGCTCCACTCATATAATTTCAGTTCGAGACAGTTGAAGTGGACAGTGATTATGTAGCTAGACCTTCGGAAAAAGGTCTTCAGGTCGGAAACACCTATTATAATACCCAATCCACTTGAGTGGACGCAATTTTGCGGAACCTCTATCAAGTGTAGTGTGTACAGATTGCATATGTGGGTCACGTATTATTCAATAAACCCAAAATTAATACTAAGTACGTGAGCTGCGTTGGTGAATGGCACTTTTCCGTTATTTTGCTCTAATAAAGACAGTGGTCGAGCGCGCCCAACTATTAACTAAACTTCAGCAAAACTCGCTCCTGTCATTCGGGGAGATAATTTATCGAAGTATAATTATTTAATTTCTGGCGAAGTCTTGCAATTTGGTCGGAAAGTTTCTCAGGCGGCACGTTATAATTATTTAACCGCTATAATTAATAAGGCGCTAGAATTTGGGAACAGCCGGACGAATTGAGCGAGTCGTCATTGCTGCGCGGGCTGCCGGCGGCGGCGCGCGGTGTGAATTTGCACGCGATTCACGTCCTTTATTAATTTTCAACGAAATAGAATCAAATTAGAGAAATTGTTTGCCGAGACTAAGTTTCAATTATGGTTGGATCCCTGTCTTTAATTATAAGTTGATTCTTTTATTTAATTTGTATCTTGATTTGGGATCTTGAAAGTGTTTTATGGGGATTTATCAACCAGTATTGATTGATTATAGCGATGAACTATGAGAAAAGTCATGTTTGTCACCTTGATAGTGCAAGCAAGGAAGATAGATTGCCTTAGACCGGGGATGCACAGACCGCGGCCCGCGGGCCGCATGCGGCCCCCCGGCATTAGGTATGCCAATGGCCCGCCAGCAAAAATATTTCCTCGTACATTTGAAGGAAAAACTTTTTCGGTATTGAATAATAATGAAACAAAAAATCGAAAATTAACCGCGTTGCAAGTGAAAGTTTGGAAGCAATTTTATGTGTAGCTACAAGTAAATTTGAGCCAAATGTTAAAAAGATTGTAAGCACAATGCAGTGCCACGCATCAAACTAGCACCTATATTTTTTTTTTATTAAACTTTTGGCTACTTTTGTGTTTTTAATTTGTGCTGGTGGCCCGACATTAGTTCATCATTTGCCCAAGTGGCCCATGGTCTCAATAAGTCTGTGCATCCCTGCCTTAGACCATCCCAATAATGATCATTAATCTAAACTAATATTATTAAGAGAAACGATTTGATTTTTTGTGTTTTGTTTGTTTGTTTGTATTTTTTTTTTCACTTTCATGCTAAGGCGGCTGAACGGATTTTTATGAAATTTGGTATATGGGTAGACCAAGACCCGGTATTCCAGGTCAGAAAAAGTATTTCATTTGATTTAATAATAAAAAATATTTTTTTATCCCGACATTCCCACGGGATCAAGACTTACCTATGCGGGTGAAACCGCGGGGGGCAGCTAGTTAATCATAAATTCAGTAACAAAAACCATACAAAACGCAGACTTTCAAAATTTTGAAACCATAAGCATCATTTTGCGAGACTCAAACTTGACTAACTTGATGATCCCTACTCCAATTTATCGAGAAACCAACGTGGTCCTACTAGTAGAACTACGCGGTCGAACCACGGGCAATAAACGAAAAAATGTAGGTACTGATAAGTGGATGGGGGAGGAAATCGATGCTGACAGCCTCTGGGAAACATCTCGGGGGATAGAATTACGGGGGTCTGGCAGACAGCGAGCCACTCCCGATATTATCCTACCCAAACTGATTGTGGCTAACAACACGTACCTAGGTAGATATCTACCAATCTTTACCAAGGTTTTGGAGGAGAATTTCCGCTTATTGCGAGCCGAATTGAAAATATTTGAGAAAATACACCCGACCGTGGAATGGAAAATGCGGAATAGAATTTTCGCTGTGGGTTTAATCTAGGATATTTTATTTTCTGAATATTCTAGAATTTACATTTATCCCGCCATCTGAAAATGAATTATACTATTTGGAGGAAAATTGTCTATTTACAGAGACTGTTTAGTAGTAGGTACTTGGTCTTTTTCTTTACGATATTCAGAGTTGATGGGACTCTGGTCACTTTGTAATGCGCACACAATAAACAGAAAATCCGTAAACAGACACAGGTTTAACCGACCACCTTGTTAAAATCCATGCAAAGTACAGTCGCGAACAAAATTTTCAATTCCGCTCAAATCAAATAGTGCTCGCGTTCATTCCGCTTAACTCTGTGAAAGTGCTCAACGAGCTCTCTAAACTTTATAACATTGTCTTAGAGTCTGAATGCATAAGCGAACAGTTCCGAATGCCCGTGTACTAAACATAATTTTCTTCTATAGTACAAGTTTGTGCATAAGTGTACGTACACAAAATAACGCCTGCAATTGTTTTAGACGATCGTAGTTGTAAATACATTGTTATGACTTGTTGTAGATGGCTGTTTGCTTACAATGTTACTTTAGGATCAGTTGTATGGGTGCCAAACCGGTTGTTACAGATAGTTTATTGCCGAACCGGATCGGTCGACATCTGGGTTTTCGACACTAAAATGTTAAATTGAATTTGTTGAGATCTATCATTGTAAACCTAAGACAATATTTTTGGTAATAGTATTCCGACGCAATTTCACCAGTCAATTTATCCGTGAAGTAACTAAGCAGGAGATGCAGACTGTGATAGATTTTTTTTTCTCTAGACTACATATGTTGTGTCCCATTGCTGGGCAAAGGTCTCCCCTTTTTCCTTCCATACCTCTCTATTTTTGTGCTCTGATTGATCGATTGATCATGTTTGTGGGGTCAACTTGGCCAAGCTGACCCCGCAAACATGATTTGTTCGTCACCTTCGCCGCGGTCTACCTTGACGGCGATGTCTTCTAACAGGCGTAAGTGACGATCTTTGCCCAACAATCTGTGATAGTTTGCGTTGAGTTTGCTGGTGCTGTATTTCTCCACTAGCTTTTGACCGCGTTTACGCCCGCGTGGTTTTCGGAAACTATCCCACAGGAACGTATTACCGCCGGGGATTAAAAGTACTATTTATGTTAATCCAGGTTATAAACTATCTGTGTGCCAAATTTCATCTAAATCCGTTCAGCCTTTTTTGCGCCAATCCGGAACATACATCCAGGCAAACGGACAAAAAATCTTCGTTACTATTTCAGTATATGTACCTACAGATGTCACACCCATTCCCAATACGAAGACAAAAAAGAAGAAGGCATCCTGCAAAATAAAACGACTCCCAAACGCTATTAATTTCACAATTTTATTCAATCCAACATTTTACACTTTACAAAGTTGTTCATACATCGTCGAAATAATATTTAGCAAATAATGTTCTATATTGCTACAAGCTACTATACATTGTTTGACTAGTGAGTTTATAACAGTTATATACTTATATGCTTATGTTATATACTTTGTTTTATTCTACCGGCTCCATATTGTTGTCTCCCCTAGGACTCTCGGTACTGAAACAAATATGTTTAATATGAGAGCATTCTCAAGTTGATGTACAAAGGGATGACATTTTTGACGTAGATACATAATTAGATAGGATTAAGTACGTAATATACATAAGAAGAAAACGTTTTTCAATATTAGCTGTGCAGATGCCTACTTGTAATAATGTTGGACGTGGCTGTACACACGGCGACACATCAAGATTTTCCAGTTTTCGCTGACCTCGCATTGTATAGGTTTTTCGTACAATCAGAAGTCAGCTTATACTGGTTATGTATAGCTTGATGTGTAGCCGTGCGTACATGCCTACATGCCTAAGTTAGGTATTGTTTTTGTTTTGATAATTGTATTAGTCGTTTTGCTCAAAATTCTATTTTTTTTTTTCATAAAAGTTAATTGTAGTTTTAACTAACCTTTTATGCGACAAAACGTGCTCATAAGAGCTTCCATACAGTAAAATAATTGCGGTTTAGTTCCTAATTTAACTTGATACTTAGCTAACGGGCACAACTAACCACTTTCACCATCATAGCAAAGAGCTTTATCATTCATCATTATAATTATAATTAACATCTGTGCATAGAATTTTACATTAATTTGTAAATATACTAGCTTATGCCCGTGACTTCGTCCGCATCAAATTTCTACCCACCCCGTCGCATCGCATCGCCCGTCTGCTCTATTACTTCGTTGTCGCTTAGCGTTTTTTCTGACTTTTTTACTCTTTGCACGGCCACTTATGATCTTAGACATAACCAGCCTATAATGTTCCCACTGCTGGGACACAGGCCTCCTCTCGTTGAGAGGGAGTGGGCCGTAATCCACCACGCGGGCCCAGTGCGGGTTGGCAGATGTCACATGTCTTCGAATTTTTGGTTATAGGACATGCCGGTTTCCTCACGATGTTTTCCTTCACCGTTTTGAGAGCAATGGTGATGAAATAAATTACACAAAGTAAAGTGCCTGTCTGGGTTCGAACCTACCTACGACCTACAACTCGTAAGTCGCGACTGTTACCTCTGGGCCACCACTGCTCTTATGATCTTAGCGTGATGTTAAATAGCCTATTGCCTTCCTCAAAAAAAAAAGCTATCAAATCCAAAAAGTTTTTTTTTAATCCGTGTGCAGGTAGTTCCAGAGATTGGCCGAACAAACTCGTCAGCTTTATTACTATGTAGTATAGATAGATATAGATGTCTTCTAAAATGCTAAATTCTAACTAAGTCCACACATCCGCACTGCAAGCATTGTGAAGTCACTCAAGTTACTCTAAAATAAATTCTAAGAAAGCAGACTCACAAAAGCGCTCAACCAACACAGAATGAGGAAAAAAGTCTGAATTACCTATCACCACCGTCCCCTTTTGCCGTACGGACAATAGTGTCCCTCTTCCCTGCAATGTACACGATAACATGAATTGAGTAAAACTCCTGAATTATAAATAACTTCGGAAAAATCTTTGCAACGTGAGGAAGTTTTAACATTTTCCTTTTAGTAGCTGCTTTGGCTTTCTTTGGCTCTATTCTTCACTTCCTTTGCCGCGACAGTAAGTGTTGCACACAAAAGGTTAAAATGTTAAAATGACGACTTATTATAATCTTCTTAGGAAACTAGCCAATGCTAAAGAATTGAAAGCAACTTCCAGTGTATGAAATAGAAGAGAACGGTTACTGATATAGGGATGATAATGTTGTTTGGGCGTGTGTAATCGCTATGGTAAAGTCATAAAATAGAGGAAAAAAATATGGTTTACGATTCCGAATAACACATAACATCACGCCTTTATTCCCGCAAAGGTGAGGCAAAGGTGACCTGTAGTACACCCAAATTTCGCCAGTTAATCAGAATCAAGAAATGAAAAATACGCCCCTGATTTTAAGTACCTAAGTACAAGATTAATGTCAATCAATCATGTTCTCTCAGGTCCACACTAACTTATACTCTAGCGAATATAACGAAGGCCTATATCTAGCTATCGTACACCCTATTAACCCAAATGCAAGACGTCATAACAATATCAATAAAGCGAACTATGGTGGCTTACCACATATAAGTAACAAAAACTCTTGACTGTTCAGGTTCACGTCACCAGAGGGCTGGCCGATTTTTAACAGTGAGTAAACAGTGGGTTGTTATAAGTTTTACATGTGTATCTGTGTGGCAGTCTGCGCCATCATAGCTCCCAAACGGCTGAACCAATTTTGATATTTTTTTTTTAAAGGTTTCTTAGTCGAGGGTTTTCTTAGCTATAATTCAAGAAAATCGGTTCAGCCATTTTTAGGTCAAACAGCCAGCTTTGCCATCTAACGTGGCAACGCGGCCAGCCTTTTGGGCACTTTTCCCACTGACAGCAATGCGGACGAATTTTATGAAGCCCAATGAGCTCTTCATTGTTTTTTCCTTTATATACTTGTACTTAACATCTATTAGTGTTAGATTGTATAAGATTGTATTTAAGATATCTTAATAAAAAAAGTTCTCCAATAAAACAAACATTACACAAAATTAAATACCCCAGCTAAGCACCAAAACCTAAAGACATAGATATTCCGCAGACGAAGCTAGCTGGCTTACTAGTGACTTGTTGAGTGCGATAACAATGCAGCCGCGTCCTCCGTGTGGAAGTTAGTCGTGCGACTGTGCACTGTGCAGCAATGCCAGAATGTTACAAACATACCCATATACCGCAGTGGTATCTCAAATGTGTTTAGAGCTTGTACTGGTTCACCAGTCAACTAGGTACCTAGTTGACTGGTGAACCAGTACCTAGATGGTTGCTTTGTCCAAATGTTAAGAGGAGGAAAATGAACGTGACAGTTTTTGCCAGCTAATTTTCAGAGCTTGTGAGAATAAAATGGCTGCATGCTATGCGGAACTGTCAGATCAATAGGTGTCTGGTGTATTCATTGTCCACTTTGCAATGGTGTCTACGAATTGAAGTACAGTATACCAATCAAGAATGATCGGTATCACAAGAGGTTGGTCCAATTTCTACACGTGATTATAACGGAATTGACTTTTCAGTTCTATAGTTTATTTTGCATATTTACATAATTTAAAAAGCTAACAATCTTAAAATAATAATATGTACAAGTATATAAAATTCTATTCAGTTCTATTCAATGTAAATTGGTATTTCAAACTAAGATTCCTTTTCCAGAAAATTATCTACTCCTACCGATTTAGATACATGATGAATTGGTAAATAATAAATAATCTTACGCATAGTACGGATGTTTGCCTTGCATGATGAGTGAGATAGCAGTTTTAGTGTCGCGCTTGCCTAGTGTATCGGCGGCCCACAGCTCCTTACTTAACATGTGATCTGAAATCAAGAGAAACGTCCTAAAATTAACAACTGTAGATATCATAACATCACGGACGTTTCCTCGAAAGGTTGGGCAGAGGTGTACAGTCACGTCTAAAAGTATGTATACACTTGGCTTTATTCAAAGGCGATTTTCTCCTTTATTTTTGAATGAAATTTTATGTTATTACGAAAATAGTATTTTCGAACCCATAGGTTTATGTTAAGTGTCGTATTTCAACGTTGCATTCGTTATTTCACGAAAAAATCGCATTTGCAAATTGCCAAGTGTATACATACTTTTAGACGTGACTGTACTTGCAGTCAAACTCAAACTCAAAGCATTTATTTCAATTAAACCATTTACAGGCACTTTTGTATCGTCAAAAAGTAGTACGGACATTTCGAAAGTTATGTTCAAAATACTTTGGTACCTAACAATGTAGTTTTGATTAGTCTAAGCAAAGAAGAATGGGCGGTTTCGTCCCAAGTGTTGTAACATGTTTCTACCTATATCATATGGAAGATCTCGGTGAGTGTTATTTTTTTCGGAAAAGTTTGAGCACAGAACGAATATACCTACAGGGTCAAATTATGTTTGATAGCGAAACTCAGCAGACATGATGGGCTTTTCAATATATAGTTGTATTCTAATAATAGTTTTAAAATCGTGGCTTGAATCTTGCATGAGACTTTTAATAAACACCTATTCTCTTTAGTATTCTAAAGACTGCAAGCTGAACCAACCCCTAAAAATGCAACCAACAATTCCCACTAAGGTGGAAAATGTAGAAAATAGCAAGGGTGGAAAAGAAACGGTTATATAAAACAAATAAAACTCACGGGACCTAAAGCCAACACTTATAAATGGAGCAAATAAACGCTGACTCGAGCTGCAGCGCTTTTCTAACACATTTCAAATAAAACGGTTGTAAGTATAACGTCCAAACCGTTACCGCGTGATTATTGCGCATTATTTCTCAAGTACAGGTGATGGAAAATAATAGGTTGACGTGTTTTATTTCGATTTTAAGGCTCATATTATAAAACCTCGCTCAAGACTCAAGCATTCACGCTGTCAATGCATTTCGAATTACCCATAATACGACGGAAATTACGTCGCGTAACATTTATTGCACGCGAATTTTCTGTCGCGTAATTTTCAGCAAGCTCTGTGCTTTGGATCGTATTTCATTTTTGGAGTTCTCAGTTCGGTAAAATATTTCATAAAGGAGAAATCGAATGCAAACGCCCTGTACCTGCGCTTTGGTTCAATTCATATTCTGTTTTTGAAGTTGTAACAGATCGACATTCAGCTCTGCAGTGTATATTGAGACCATTTTTGCCTCTACCCTCATCTTGATTATTTTAGTAACACTATTTGTAGATTATTTCCTTTATTCAATTAAATACCATATAAATTATATTTTTAAATATTAGAATATAAAAACAAATTATTATTATGGTTAAAACGCCGTAAGTAGGTAAAGTGGGTGCTCATTTTAATTTGTAATAATCTGTAATGATATCGTACTATCTCATATTTAATTAATTTTCTATTCGTTTTCAAGTTTTAGTTGAAGCAACGGTTATAAAAATCACAGAACAGACTTCTTTTATCTGTTTTCTGTGATAAAAATCATGAAAAATGAATTTCATTTCAATCTCATTATTTAATTGGAATTTATTGTTTCAAGACGGTATTATTATTTATCTCAAAAAGAGGTCGAGTTCAGTCACTCCATCGGCTGGGGCTTTGGCAGTAAAGATGTTGTAATTTAAAAATATTAAGTTCGGAAAATGTTTCATAAAATATTGTAAGAAATGTCTTGTAATTTACTGTTCGTACCATCCAACGGCTTTCTTCATTTTTCCTTCTGGTATTTGGTCTTCCTTACATCGATATATAAGTCGATATCATACGAAATATTACGGACAAAAAGGTCTAAGAAAAATTATATTTTGTTCACACACACACACACACACACACACCTACCACATCACATCACGGCTCTTATGACCTCAAGATAATGATACTCGTATGATGAAGTAACTTTTCAATATGGTTAGCTTTACTTACAACTTCTAAACTGGAGCTGTGGCAAAATAAACCAAATCATAACCCTGGACTGGAAATCTGAGGGCATTTTAAGGAAAAACCTATTTTTTTTTTTATAGAAAAAAAAAACTTACTCTTGAAGGCATTCCCCGTTCTCTTCCTGTACTCCTGTTCGACTGCAGGCAGGAGACCGGGGTATAGCGACAGGGGAGTGCGGTAGAAGTCTGGAAAACCAAAGAAACATACTGTTTACACACATTATTACATAACTAGCAACCCGCCTCTGCTTCGCACGGTTTTTACGACAAAACATCTAAGTTGATTTCTTTATTATGTTCAAGTTTAATATACCTATATGATACAGATAAACCTTCCTGAATAAATCATCTAAATGATGGCGAAATCCGCACACAAATCCGCTGCGTAGTTTAGAGTGACAACGCGGTCACACATAGACACACGAATGGCGACTTTAATTTTATAATATGTATGTATATATTTTCTATATGTATGTATTTATTTCCTTCTTCTAATATGTATCTTCTTCTAATATGTAATATGTTCTTCTAATATGTATGTATTTATTTCCTTCTTCAGAAAACGTGAGCACAGGAAGTGGACCTGGCAGAGCCCGGATGGTGCAACTAAAAATGAGATTGACTTCATTATGTCGACGAAGAAGCAAATATTCAATGATGTCTCTGTGATCAACGCGGTGAAAACCGGAAGTGATCACCGCATGGTAAGAGGCACATTGAACTTAAATATAAAGCTGGAAAGGTCTCGACTAATGAGGTCTACGCTCCGCCCAGCGCCGATCCAAGTTCAAAACCCCGAGAGCTTTCAGCTCGAACTTCAGAATCGTTTCGAGTGCCTGGGGAGCTCCGTGGACGAATATAACGATGGGTTCGTGGAAGCTGTCCATACGGTCGGGTCTAAGATCTTCAAGACCCGTCGTACGAATACGAAAAAGAAGCTCTCTGATCCTACTTTGCGGCTCATGAAGGAGAGGCGCGAGATGATCCTGCAGTCTTCAGATGATGTTCTAAAGTACCGGCGGCTCAACAGACAGATCTCTAAGTCCTTGAAAAGCGACCTTCGCCGCTTCAATACAGATCGTATTGAGGAAGCGATAGAGCAAAATAGAGGCTCCAAGGTTTTTGCTAGAGATCTGTCTATTGGGCAGAGCCAGCTTATGAAACTGAAGACTGATGATGGCAGGATCGTATCCGCCAAACCTGAGCTGTTGAGAGAGATCGAGAGGTTCTATGGACAGTTATACACGTCAACAAGCAACCCCGTTACGAATCTGGCAAACGACCCAAGAGCTAGATTGACCCGACACTATACCGAAGACATCCCGGACGTCAGCCTGTACGAGATTAGGATGGCTCTGAAGCAGCTTAAAAACAACAAGGCACCGGGTGATGACGGAATTACGGCCGAGCTCCTGAAGGCCGGCGGAAAACCCGTTCTTAAGGCCCTTCAGAGGCTGTTTGATTCCGTCATACTCGAGGGTAAAACACCACAGGCATGGAACAGAGGTGTGGTGATACTTTTCTTTAAGAAGGGTGACAATGCCCTTCTTAAGAATTATAGGCCCATCTCACTTCTGAGCCATGTCTACAAGCTGTTTTCGAGAGTCATCACGAACCGTCTCGCGCGCAGGTTTGACGACTTCCAGCCTCCCGAACAAGCCGGATTCCGTAAAAGCTTTAGCACCGTAGACCACATACATACGCTGCGACAGGTTATACAGAAGACCGAAGAGTATAACCTGCCTCTCTGCTTAGCGTTTGTGGACTACGAGAAAGCCTTTGATTCGATCGAGACATGGGCTGTACTGCAGTCTCTTCAACGGTGCCAGATCGACTATCGGTACATCGAGGTGCTGAAGTGTCTGTACGAAAACGCCACTATGTCAGTTCGACTCCAGGACCAGACCTCGAAACCTATCCTTCTGCAGCGAGGTGTGAGACAGGGAGACGTTATCTCTCCGAAACTGTTCACCGCTGCTCTGGAGGATGTCTTTAAGGTTCTGGACTGGAAAGGAGCTGGCATTAACATCAATGGCGAGTACATAACTCACCTTCGGTTTGCCGACGATATAGTAGTCATGGCTGAGACTATGGAGGACCTCAGTACAATGCTCGATGACCTCAGTAGAGCCTCTGAAAGAGTGGGTCTGAAAATGAACATGGACAAAACGAAGGTCATGTCAAATGCCCATGTAACACCCACTCTCATGAAGATCGGAGACGCTACACTCGAAGTCGTGGACGAGTATATTTACCTAGGACAAACTGTCCAGTTAGGTAGGTCCAACTTCGAGAAAGAGGTCAATCGTCGAATCCGACTCGGCTGGGCAGCGTTCGGGAAGCTACGCAATATCTTCTCGTCCCACATACCGCAGTGTCTCAAGACGAAAGTCTTTGACCAGTGCGTGTTGCCAGTGATGACATATGGCACTGAAACGTGGTCGCTCACAATGGGCCTTATTAGAAGGCTGAAAGTCACCCAAAGGGCAATGGAGAGGGCTATGCTTGGAGTTTCCCTGCGGGATCGAATCAGAAATGAAGAGATCCGCAGGAGAACCAAGGTAACCGACATAGCCCGAAGAATTGCCAAACTTAAGTGGCAGTGGGCAGGGCACATTGCTCGCAGAACAGATGGCCGATGGGGCCGAAAGGTTCTGGAGTGGCGACCGCGTACCGGAAGGCGTAGCGTTGGAAGGCCTCCCACAAGGTGGACCGACGACCTTGTGAAGGCCGCAGGAACTCGTTGGATGCGAGAAGCACAAAACCGGTCGAAGTGGAGGTGCTTGGGGGAGGCCTATGTCCAGCAGTGGACGTCTTTCGGCTGAAATGATGATGATGATGATGATGTATATATTATGTCTACTCTTGGGGGCTTAAGCTTAATCATATTAAAATATAATCATCGCTCAATCTGTGTGGTTCTTTCCTCAAAATACCATTTCAGATACCAATCTACATGGCCGAGATCTTCACATGATCTGACCAAGATTTTGTCTGGACTTTAAAAGAGACTGTGACCTCTGAGTTTCTTTCTTTTCAGAAAAGTCAGATAGGAAACGCTTATTGATTTATAAAAGTATTTGTACAAACCTACTTACAGAAAATAAATCATTTATAATATTATTTTATTTTAGAAAATGTTCGAGCTCGTTCAGTTTTTCAGATACTTAAATATACATTTAATTACTCTACATTTAATTATTCACTGACCACTCATGTGTACACAGCCCTATATACATATATGGTAATATTTAGTGGTCCGTAGTGAACCACATAATTACCAAGAGGGGTTATTTAAAATACTTATCCAAATAATATACACGATACCTTTATTTTAATTGACGACTCAAGGGAGTAGTTTACCCTAGTAAGCTCGAAATAAATTAACAAAGTAGCGGTAGGCAAGTTTTAACACAAATAATATTGGGATGGGATGGGATGTTATGTTTTCATTAAATTATGTCGGCTAGTAAGGTTCTGCAATGCATGTAAGGTAATTTGCTCCTTTTGTAGCATTCATTAATTTTAAATTAACATAACGGCTTAGAAGCTCCTTCGCAAAGAAAAGCAGCAAAAGCTTGTTTTGTTTATCATTGTTGTATGAATCATAATTGCTTTTTTTTTCATATAGAGATTTTTTTTCATATACCTACTATATATAAGATAATACTTACATAGCATGCGCTCCCCAGCCGCGGGTCCTTCAGCCATGACGTCATCCGTTCGAGCGCGCAAATAATCTGAAAATAAAAAACAATTTTTGACTATCACAGGTAGATACAAAAAGAAAAAGATCGCCGAATAGATATATATGCTACAATGTCCTCTTTGATCCCATTTCCATATAAATTAAGGAACGCTACACATACCTATTTATTTGACATCCTACTTTATTTAGGCCAAGACGAAGGTGGAGGGATGAACTTGACTCCTACCTAAAGGACAGGCCTGCAATGGCAGAGGGCGGAAAAGCGAGAGAGAGGTCTTTGTCTAGCAGTGTGACATTATGGCTAAATAGATAGATAGATCCTACTTTATTTAGCAACTAGCTTCAGCCCGCAACTTCGTTCGCGTGAAACTTCTTGTTTCCCCCGAGCCACCCTGTCGTATCGCATCACCCGCCCGCGCTATCACTTAACGTTCTTTTTTACTTTTTTTATTTTTGCTCGGCTCCTAAGGGTCATAGCGTGATGTTAAATAGCCTATAGCCTTCCTCAATCAAGAATTGGGCTATCAAATGCAAGAAGAATTTTTCAAATCCGACTAGTAGTTCCAGAGATTACCCCCTACATACAAACTTACAAACAAAACCTCTTTATAATATTAGTATAGACTATCTCGGTACTCCGTCCATGCTAATAGAGCAGCACTAAGTTCAAAATTGGCCAAGACGTTGACAACCATATTGTCAGGTCGTTAGTTCACAATTTGTTCAACACACCAGCGAACTCCGTAAATACCAAAACTCAAAACCTTAAGCACAGATAACCTTAAGTAACTATTGTGTTCAACCAGGTTAACCCACCAACAGCTACCGAGGCACTTGTGAATTGTAAACCTCGTCACAAGATGAAAACATACTTTAATTATGACAGGCACTTCATAAAAATAAAAACTTTTATTTTATGTAGAACACATTCATAATGAGATGACGTTGGCACAAAATAAAAAAAAACCCTTTTCACGCTTTCGGCGACGCAGGAATGAAGATATTTTTTCTAATAATAATGAATTATATTATTTTTTTATTTCAAATTCCGTTTCTCATAACGAAGCTGAAAGGCTGTCTTTGAATCATAATAAACCTTCCATCTTTTATTTTCACCGTCGAACGATGAAAGCTTAAAATGAAGCGGCCCGTAAAGAATTATCCTTCGTTATACCTACTTAATTAAAATTGACCCACCTACATAGGCAACAATTTATCTGTAATGTTAATAAATAATCATTTTGTTTTCTTGTGTGACTAAAATGGAAGAAAATAGGGAAACATCTTCAAATTATGTGTCCGTATTTAGATGAAAGTAAGTAGGTAAATTATTTATGTGCCCCAAATCATATAAAATACGACAAAGAGCCCCAAGTTTTATTACGGCCGCGAAAAACCCGCAAAAAGAACAAGACTAATGATCGAGAACGTACCTTTATAGAAATTGAACCCGTCTTTGCCGACGTCTGAGCATTTCGCGCAAGGGGCCACAGCCAGCAGAGCCAGAATTGATATAAATGTTTCCCGCATTTTTGTGGCCGTTTATTAAGACTAATGAGCTAGCAGGACATAGGATCGCGGAATTCGCGGACGGTGGGGATTTATAGCCGGTATGGCGGCCACTGCCGGGTTAACCCGCGCATCCCCTTTTTATAATTTCTATCCGATATGGAAGGGGTGAGTATGCGTAGGTTGGCAGAGGTAGGAGGTTCGATTCTGCGTCGGACATAAATGTTTTCGATTGTAATGGGTTTTCCACTGACCTGTATTGTACATTGTTTAATAGAGGTCAGTGGGGTTTTCCGTTTCTGCGTTGACAGGGTTACTTTAGTAGGTAGGTACAGTCCGGCCATTGAGAGAATGAATGAATGCATTCCTGACACCTGTCAGTGCGACAATTCTAGCAGCTCACAAAGATCAAATTTGCAAAACACGTATTCGTTTTGTATGAAACTGACAGGTGTCAAGATCACATTCTCTCGACAGCTTTAATTGAAATAATACATATTGCTTAGCAAAATTTTACTTTGGTCCACATGTCCACTGTATATCTACTAGGTGGCAATAATTTAGACATCTGCACTTGCTTCTATGGGAGTAACAAGGAAGAGGTAAAGATTAACCCAATACTGAACGTCCTGCTTTTCATGCATTGCTAGTAATATCCGTACCTATAAATAAACTTGTCGACTTTTAAGCATTTATAGGAGATTGGCTGGAGAAGACAACGTACCTATTGCCCCCCTTAGGTCAAAAGCTGGGTACGTCCATGCTTGCTTCTATTGTAATTTTATGTATGTTATGTATTAGAATCCCAAACCAAACCCACATTATTGTAAGTCAAATAAAAATACTTAAGCACCTAATATCATAACGAAAGACTTTACAGGTATTATGCATTCAATAAAGTTACTCAATCGAAATAACTGTTATCTGAATAAAATCGCAGAAACGGTAAAAAGGTACAATCTGACAGAGTGAAGCTACTTGGAAAAAAAACGTCGGGATTGTATGAAACTGGCAATGAAGTGTCGTAAAAAGGGCCAGTCCCTGCCACATCATGCAGCCGAGATAATGCTGCCCAGTGTCCCGGCTTCCCGGGACTTTTCGATACTTACCTGATTTATGTCCCGGGTTTAGTTTACCCAGCGAATGATACAGGTGTTTTGTTACAATAAAGATATGTGACGTCTGTTTTTTATCTTTAGTGTTGGCTCAAGAAAATACTAAAACCAAATATTCGTCTTTACAACTTTGACGGCTAATACCTAGGCATGCATGGAAGAAGACATAGGTACGTGGACTCCAAATAAATTAAGATAAGGGCAGGAGGATGATGATTATGACGTCATGTTTTGCAATAAAGCTGAGTAGCCATTCATTAGTGACTGACATCCAATCGTTTACCTAAAATCTAAACATTGGACTATTTTGCAACACTGCAAGGGAGCGCAGCATTTTAGGCGTTAAACGAACTGACAGAGTACGAAACACCACGCTGCGCTCCAAAACGGGGATCCCAGATGTAGGCAAAAAGGGTACCAAGCTGAAATGGGATTGGGCGGGTCTCGTCGGCCGCACGCACAGTGACCGCTGGGCAACAGTCTCCGCACGGTGGGTGCCTGAGGATGGAAGGCGCCACCGAGGCCAGCCCAGGAAGAGGTGGCGAGACGGCCTAGACGCGTACCGCAAGGGTTGGATCGAGGTGGCTTTAGAAAAGGATGCCTGGAAGGATTTGGGGGAAGTCTTTGCTCAGCATTGGGATAGTACAGGTTAAGTTAAAATAAAATGCAACACTGCAGCCGGCAGCTGACATAGCCCAGTTTATACACTAGGTACTTAGAAAGAAGTTTCCCGTTGTTTCGAGCACGGTCTAATCCTAAAGGACCCGTCGAAAAGTACAAATAAGTACCCACTTAAATCCACAATTATGACGTGATAAAATATTCAGGTCCCGTTTCAGTCCCGGTCCCGGGCCCCTGTAGTTAACAGCACTAGCCCCGCACGACGGGGCGCCCGCCGCGGCAGCCACAACCTTATGCAAATGACGTTCCAGACAGACCCGAGATATTCTTATATAAACGTGATTGTTGCGATTCTAATGGCTTCCTCTGCTACTGATGGATATCAAGGCTTTGCTTACGTAAAAGGTTATGGATATATAAATAAATGGTTTCTTTCAGAAATGTCAATTTATGTTGGGTTTTATTGTTTTCGATAGGTATTTGTATGGAAGGTATTGTTTGCGTAGCAAAATGACCATGAACCATGACCTATCTAGTTTTTGGGTAGTCTGTACATATTGTACCTGCCTAGGTTATTACACTGATTTTATGCAGAAATACTCTTGAAGATATCCGGAATCTCTTGTAATGCGGTGTCCTAAAAGAAACATCACCATGTTGCGCCGACCACAAATAAATTGGGGTAACGTATTCCAATTTCTTTGGGGTCGGTCATGATGATGATTCTTCGAGTGAGAGTTACTCTGAGCTGAGCTCCTCAAGTTCTGAGTTGAGCTACACGATTACTGCCAAATGCTTGCACTGACTGGAGTGGTCCACCCACTCAAATCTGTGTGGTACTTTACTCACAAGACCATTTCTTTCGACATCAATCTACATGGTCTTCACATGATCTGACCAAGATTATGTCTGGACTTTAAAAGAGACCTCTGAGTTTGTCTTTCTTCTCAGAGTAATCAGACAGGAAACGCCGACTTCAACTAGTTTTGTTTTTGTTTAAATAATATGTGGTGTAAAAGTGACTCCGATATCCTATCTACAGACAGAATCAACAATTTCATTATTTTTCTTGCACACTTCTCTTTTAATCGTCAACTCGGTAGTCACTCCTTTTCTAGCCTTAACGTTAGGTGTCCTAAAAGAATATTAGAGAAAATAATATCAAACGGAACACACAATGCTTGCTGTGAACAATTTTCTGACACAGTGAATCTCGAGTCGTATCTGAAGGAGATCTTATACCTACAGCCACATTCTTTCTATCTAGAAAACTAGCACAGTCCTTGCTAATTCGCAATGTCTTGATTCTCCGCTGGCCTTGCAGAAATAAATGCGCGAGTCCTAACAAGGTTGGCACATTCTCCAGTTAAAAAGACGCTGCGCGAAATCTGTCTAGTTTTCTATACCAATACGTAGGTACGGTCGAATAAGCTATTTGGTATACAGGCTAAAATATTCATCTTTCCACTACACAGCCAATATTTAGTTTTATTTTGTGCGTTATAACTTTTCAGTTTATGGCATCCTTAATTAAATAGAGTGGTATAAAAGAATTGACTAACTCAGCACACCATTGTGTAAAAGTAGTTGCAAGTTAGCTGCCTGTATACCAAATAGCTTGTTCGACCGTACCAAGAATTATATTTGAAAACTAGCTGCTGCCCGCGACGTCGTCTGCCTGAAGGCTCTACAGCACCAAAAATACCTAAGATGCCAGTGTCGCTATAGCATTATAAGTAAACAACTTTTCAAATAGCATTAAAATATAAGTTTTTTTTTGCAAGCGAAGCAAGTGAAGAGAGTTATATGGGAGTCCTGCTGAGTTCAGTGTGGTGTGGGGGATGTGACTGAAGGAAATAGAGAAAACAATGCAGGAATACATTCCAGGACACAAAAGAGTAAAAATACGTACAAAGGCATCATACCTTAAAACACTTCCCTATAAACAACGTTGGTAGTTATGCTGCCAGGAGCCAAAATGTAAAGAGAGTCAGGACTGGTGACGCGGGAGCAAGCGACGTACAGTTGTCCGTGTGAGAAGCAACTCGTCCTGAGGTCGACACCCGCTGCCCTCAGTGTCTGCCTCTATTGATGGTTATCGCGAAGCAAACACTCACGGGGAACTGTACGCGCTTGAACTGGAACGGGAAGATATGAGGTATGAGGGGAATGCGTGGTATAAATACTGCCTCGCCAACGCCACAACCCGTAAGAATTTCCGCCTCAATGGTGTGTCTGTAGAGCGAAATGACTTTAGGGTGGGTCCCGTTACACAACTTCAGAGGAGATAGGTTCCGAAGAAGCATAATCGGGACACCGACCTTCAGCTTGATGGTATGCGCTGGAAGTCCACTTGCTGACAGGGAGTTCAGAAATTCCACGGGATAATGTGTGGCGTCATCTTGCTCGACAACAGTGTTTATCGAGGTGTAGACCACTTCATTCTCCTCAATTTCCGAGAGAATGCATTCGTTAATTGCTGCAGCCTGATCATTTTTGGACGTCAAAATGGCCCGCTCACACACCCAAGAATTCTGCAGGTGCAGTATACGACTGATGTCCCCGTACACACAGCAAATGAGTTCTTCTAAGCTGGATACCACTCTACCGAGAGACTCTGGAAGCACCACCTGTCCACCTCTCTCTTCTGGTAGAGTGCCTTCGCCAAGATTTAGAAGGACATTGGAGAATTCTTGAGCACGTGCATTGCCGCCGAGCCGAGCTCTCATATTAATGGTCAAGCGCAGCGTACGAACTCGTGACCACAACGAAGATAGTTTCAAAGAAGCATTCACCTCGTCAGCCCTCGATCCCCGTGTCACCACGGGAAGCGTTTGCCGGAAATCGCCACTGAACAGAACAGCTGTGATACGACGCATCAAATGTTCGTTCCTGCGGATGTCTTGCAAGATTCCGTCCACGGCCTCAACTGCCTTCCTATTGGCCATCGTACACTCATCCCATACGATCAAAGAGCAATCCTTGAGCACGTGTCCCTTATCGCTGTTACGTGACACACCACAAACAGGCGTTTCGGCGCTCTCTAAATCGATAGGAATTTTAAACATGGCATGTGCTGTCTTGCCACTCGGAAGCAGTGTGGCAGCGATTCCCGACGACGCTACAGCAATAGCAATTTTGCCTTGCCTGCTGACCTCTGCAAGTATGCAAGTGGTAACAAATGTTTTTCCTGTTCCACCAGACGCATTCCAAGAAAAACATTTGACCCTGGTTTTTTCCCAACGCTTTCAAGGACGGTGTCATAAATTTGTTTTTGCTCTGAAGAGAACAAAGCGACATGGTCATTTCGCCCGGATCGTAATTTGTCTCAGCGTTATACTCCCGATTTACACGGTCTTGATGCGGTGATCATTGGGGAGCTGGTAACCCATATTCGATCAGTGGATTGCCGCCGATAGAAATGACCACATCTTGAAGTGAACTGAGACAGGTGTTCAGCACGCGTTCATCAGTTACTCCGACTTCGTCTCCAGTAGAAACAACTTTTTTGTAATACTTAACACCGCATTTTTTTTTTACTGTCGTCCTCAACTCTGCTCAACATTTTAAGGATTTTGTTGGAACTTGAATTGGTCAAAACGAACTATACGATACAACTTTTATGAAGAAAATGCACATTGCCATCTATGAATTTTAAGAATTACTAACTACTAACCTCGCCAACATGATCAAATTTAAATTATTAATTTCCAAAAAGTGTCAACATGTAACTTGATTTGATTTTTATGAAAACTCATAGATGGCGCTGCTTCAAAATTTTCTTTATACTACTAAAATTCATTAAACTATGTTTTTTCTGCCCAAGTTACTTAAATGGCGTAGTTTTTATAGTGTAAAGCTAGATAATAGCATGGCTTACTGAAAAACAACATTTAAATATGCGTCGTTAGATTACACGCTGTCACAGAATGCGTAAGAAAAATAAATATTCACAGCTCCTCCCCCATAGGTGATAGCGTGATAATATGTAGCCTATATGTTGACCCGACCTCTTAGTAATATTCATGCAAAATTTGAAGTAAATCCATGCAGTACTTTTTGAGTTTATCCCGGACATACAGACAAACAGACAAACAGACAAAAATTCTAAAAACTATATTTTTGGCTTCGATATCGATTGTAGATCACGCCCCAAGTATTCTTTTAAAAAAATATTCAATGTACCGTTTTGACTTTCCTACGATTTTATTATATGTATATAGATTGGTCAAGCGCCATACTTACACATTACCGTAAAACAGTTTTCTGCGAAAAGCTGTTTTTCCGAGAAAAACTAATAACAGAGAGGTTGTTATTTGTCGTATTATCAGTTTGCTATTTTACCGAGAAATGGAATGCGGATTATTGTTGTAGTATCAGATGGAGGGGCCTTGCCAATCGGATTAATTGCTCAGAATTGCTGTACGAGTTGAAGCTTCTAATTGACGCGGCCAGTACCTGGAATGATGGAGCACTGTTCACGAGTTCAATGACTCGGGCATCACGTCATAACTTTTTTTTTAATCTTTATCTACTAGTTTATAGAGGGTTTGATCAGTATGACCAGCGGCTTTCATTTTGACAGGTCAACAACATTCATTCCGTTATTTACGTTGTTGAGCTGACAAAGGGGTTAGAAGGTTTTGGCCCTAAAATCAGCCGCCATTTTGATTTTTTTTCAGAATCGCGGTGCACCACAAAAGTTATATATTTAGATAGAGGACACTTATACAAACAAAAAATGTCATATAACATAATATCCTAAAGCGTCAGGTTTCAGAGTTATTCACCAAAATGTAAGTCGAAAACAACAAGGAATTTTTTGTTTTTTTTTCCTCTAGGTAAGCATATTGAACTATTGAGGTAATAGAAACGTTATAAAACCTTTATGGAGAAGAAACAAAAGAAGAATAGACATTTTTTAAATAAATAATTAAACACCGCAATTTATAGTTCGTTTTTTTAATCCCAGATACTAATCTGACAAGTGTAATGTCAAACTTCTATACCAAAAAAAACGAAAACACAAAAGACTTAAATGCAGTGCCGGATTAACCCCTAAGCAAATTAAGCAATTGCTTAGGGCATCATGTCTCGGGGGGCACCATAATCTAGGCGCGGTCCCAGGGAGGGTCATGGGGATCATGACCCCCAAAAATCATTCAAGCTGTCGAGAGCCTGAATGATTTTCTTACTTGTCTTCACAGGCGTGGATTGCTTAGGGCATCAAGTAGTCTTAATCCGGCACTGCTTAAACGTCAGATTAGTCTCTGGGATTAAAAAACGAACTATAAATTGCCGTGTTTAATTATTTATTTAAAAAATGGACATCTTCATTTGTTTCATCTCTATAAAGGTTTTATAACGCTTCTATTACCTCAATAGTTCAATATGCTTACCTGTAGGGAAAAAAAACAAAAAAATCCTTGTTGTTTTCGACTTATATTTCGGTGAATAACTCCGAAACCTGACGCTTTAGGATATTATGTTATATAACATTTTTTGTTTGTATAAGTGTCCTCTATCTAAATATATAACTTTTGTTGTGCACCGCGATTCTGAAAAAAAATCAAAATGGCGGCCGACCTTAGGGCCACCCTCCATACAAAAATCTTCAAACCCCTTTTACGAACGTATGAAGCAATGGATTAGCAATATCCTTCAAAATGAGTCAGATTGTGATTGAAAGTGTTACGCAATTAGGGTGCAGGTCATTCTATCTACGCTTAATACCTACCTAATTTTTATTTGTCTGTCCTTGACAAGGGAAAACTTTATACCCTGAATGTTGCACGAATGTCTATGACAGTCGTTAACCTTTTAACCGCCCGACTTCATATCAGTTGTCGTGCACGAACCGCCCGAAAAAAAAAAACCTGATACAATACAGCGTAATTAAATAAAAAAGCAGATTAAACGAGCTGTGGTATTTGGTCGTAAATATACGACCCTCGCGAAATGGACACTATAATATATGTCGGATTAATCCGGCGTAAGCGGTTAAAAGGATAAAGGCTGTTAAATTTTCAAAAATAAAGCTTGATCGAAGCTTATGCAAAACTACTACGAAAACATCTTCCTCCAGATTACCTAGTGCAGCTAAGACCACCCCTTATGTCTCAAGACCTGAAACTTCGCCTCCTCACCGTGTCAGACCCAATTACGGTTAAATTGAATAATGCAAACTAATCTCCCGGTGACCCAGACTTTAGCAATCTGTTCGATCCACTTTGTAACCCGAGCTAAGTAAACTAGTTTTCTTTCCCTATTCTCCTTTCTTTTTGCTTCGCTGTAATCGAATTATTTAATTTTGTATTAGATATCGAGCGTACGACGGACCTCTACGGCGATGTCGTTTGGCTAATGGTGATTGAAGGATGCTACATTGACCTGTAACAATGAACAAAGCCTTCGTGTCAACAAAAGCCATTTTCATATTTTAACATCTTTTGTCAAAATGGTCTTTGAAAACAGCCATCTTTTAACAACAAATACTTTTAAAAAGGGCTTTTTGAAATGCAAAACGAAACGAAAATGGCCGGATTTCTGACGACACTTCAAGCGGGGGCTTTCAGCAAATGAGCGACGGCCTGCAGCGCTCCGAGCCACGCGGACAAAGGAGCCCTTCTCGCGTCCTCAGGTCTTACCACCGACCAGCGAGCCCTGACCCGCCGGGCTGCAAAAACTACTCATAAACAACAACTCACGAGCTAAGGCCACGGCTCTATTTAAATAAGTTGGTAGTACGGTAAAAATCTCTGGCGTTCCGTTGCACATTTCAGTTGGAAGCACTGTACCTTGTAATTGTACCTACCTCTACCTATTTGCAGTTTCTTTTTCACTGCACGAAGTTTTAACGCATTTTCTTTTATTGCTGTTGTTAGGTTTAGTCGTTTGCGTATTACCAACTATAACACGCGACGTTGTGTGTCGCTGTATACTTTTAAACGCTCCCGCGTGCGCAATAACAGTTATTATATATGTACCTAGTTGAATTTTCTTAGCGGACATGCTATTCGACTATTTGGTATAAAATTGTCGTTGAGTTACTGCATTGACCACTACCGTGGGTATCGTAAAAGCGGCTTTAGAATTATAAATAGGTACTTATGCGGTGGTCCGTAGCTACAAATTGTACCCTAGATGCCCAGTGTTTAAACCTAGTTTATAAACAAGTTGAAAACTTCTCGATCAGCAAGCGGCCTAAAACTGTTAGTAACCGTTATTACGAACCTACAGATGTAAAGCTCGAAACCATGTCTAGTTAATGAGTTTTAGACAGTTCACAAAGGCTTCTAGGAACTAGTAATAAATTAGAATTCCCAATATCGCTAATCGCGGCATCGTCCTGGAGTCCAAAACAATTATTTATTTCAAGCCCCATTATGTAGATGCTGCCTAGTTTGGGGACCGCTGTTCAAATAACTATGTTAAATATTCCAGTTAGGTAATAGTAAGCATACATTGTAATTTTTTTTTTTCAATTTATTTTGTAACAACCAATAATTAAAAAAATCTTATTCTGCAGGTACAGATTATGTTATATACTTATCTTAACCAGACATTTGTGAACGTTGAAAGCTCAGTCATAGCCTAATGATTGTGACAGCTTTACACCTGCAGGCACCGGACTCTTGAGGAAGCCTGAGCTATACTCGTATACTTAGAAGAGTTAATGCTCGTTTAGATGAGCTACTATAATAATCTCCCTGTTTCTAAACTTTGACTTTGACACAAATGTCACAAGAAACCACCATTACAGTACCTATAACATCCTACCGTACCTACCCAAAGATTATTTAGGTAGATTAAAGAATATGACGATGCTGCAAGTGGCGCCTAAGTATCGCTCTAGCAGAGCATCGATGGTTGCGTGGCGGCATCTTCTAATGACGGGTGATGTCAGGGTAGCTGCTGTGGTACCACGTCGACGAAGAACTGCTAAATATATTCCGTCACAATCCTGATGATATTCAAGCTGCTGAACCACTAACACGATGATAACTTCTGGTAAAGGTACCTAATCCTCCGCAGTATTTTTTTATTGCTATATAAGGGCCTGGTCTTGACCTCGATCACGCCTGATGGAAAGCGATGGATGAGGTCTATGATGGAACGAGCGTGCCCAGAAGATGCCTGTTTACTTTTACTTTGAAGGCAGACGGGTTAAATGTGTGAGGGAACACAGATGCCGCGGCAGAGAGATCCACACTTTGGCTGTGCGCATAATGATCGTGGAGATATCAACCAAGTGTGGATAGTACGCTGCAGTACGTCTGGTTGTCCGGTGGTAAAATGGCGATGGTGGGATCAGGTCGTGAAGCTCCTGCGCTCTCCGAAGTACAGTCTGTAGAAGACCGATAGGAAAGCAACATTACACCGATGAGCTAGGCTGTGAAGCGTAGCTACCAACGTCTCGTCGCCTATAAGTCTCTTAGCTCTGCGTTCCACCGACTCATGTGCAGCAAGCTGGATGGCTGCAAGTTAAATAAAATACTAGTAATAGGTACTACCTAAATCGTAGCCACACTAAACGTCAAAATTCACCGTGACGGAGGTACGACGGAACCTCTAACTCGCGTTTACAGACAAACAAATTAATTAGTATCTAGATACTGTCGGCGGTCGTTAGTCGTGACGTCACTCATTACGGAACAACAATGATTTATGTCCCCTCGGCCAGCTTGTGATCTGTCCCCCATTGTACCCTTTGACGAGGTCGTGTCATCATTTGTACGCCAACTTTGTCGGAACAAATTGTTAGCTGGTGATTGATTAGATTAGGGTTCTTTGAGAGTTATTTTTCAATTTTGTTAGTTATCAATTGTTAACTGTTTTTGGACAGTTTTAAAGTCGGTTAATCTTGGATGAATATTTTGCCTAGGCGATTTACAATAAATTGTAAGTAACTTTTTGTAGGTAGGTACTTACTTGGAAGGAACCTACCCAACATACCTGCGAAGGTAGTTTATGATGATAGGTATGTGGCTTACTTACAACTTTATAACTACCTAGCAAATATAACGACACAAAGGGTACTTACCTACCTTTATTAAACCAGAAAACTTTTGATTGTACCACGTAACAAAATACCTACGCACCCATAAGCTTTTCTTTTTTATCGACACATTAACAAGTTTCATTAAAAATCAAAACCACTGATATAACTTTTAGAAAAATACGGTTTGTGCTAAAATGTATGTATTATACCACGTAGCCATAAACAAAATAATGTCTTTTTTGCCATCCATAATCTTTTTAGAAATAGCATAGCAGTTACGCGTGCATAAAATTTTAATGAAGACTAGCAAAATCTTACTTATTGATTAGGTATTTTTCTTCTTCGAAGTCTAGTTGCCCACTTGTTTTAGTTAAAGGTAGATGTTAGTTTTTATAAACGGGAGAGAGCGTTGCTGTAGTACGACTTAGGCGCTGGGACGTCTAACGCAACCTTACCCTACTTACAACACTCATGATGATAGGTACTAAGTGGCTTATTTACAACTACTTATGTAATAAAAATTGCGACATAAAGGGTACGTACGAAGTACCTACGTACCTTAATTAAACCAGAAAACTTTTGATTGTTCGGTTGTTCCACATTACAACATAGGTAGTACCACCCACCTAAAAGCTTTCAGTTTTATCGATATATAAACAAGTTCGAAATCGCTTGTTTCCCATTTCCCGCTGAACCGTCCAACTATGCATTTATCGGCACGTAGGTACGTAATCTCGCATCGAGCAACGCGCTTGTCGTGACAAATGACGCGCGACGTGACGCAAACGGATCCGTTGTGACAGCGACTCGGCGACGTCACGCGAATTCGATACGACACGCGCGTAATCGAATTTCGGCTGAGTGAAATCTCTTATTTATTGCCAGTGCCACAGTTGCCACCTATGACAATTTTTCTAGAGATTTCTGTTGCAATATTCATAATGGAATATTCTGAGGTGCCATCGATGCATCAATCATGCATGGCTGATATGTAGATATAGCTGATAGATAGACACAATTCGATTAGGTATTACTTAAATTAAAAATATTGAATTGCACCTGAACCCAATAGGAGTCACTTAATGGAATAAGAAAAAACTGTGTAGGAGTTACAGGGAGGGGGTGTTGACTTATGCAGATTTTTACGAATAGTTTTAGACTCAGCTGGAGTTTAGGTATAAATAAGAAGATATAGGTAACTATAGGTACCTGTTTACCTACCTAACTCAAACCTATCAGTCACCATAGACAAGTGTGTATTTTTTCTGTTCGTAGTGGTCGTTTTCAGGTGACCACTGAAAATCCACAGCATAGCGCTGATTTTCAGTCCCCCATAGTAGGTACAGCGTCATGCTGAGTGGAAGCCTCCTTGTCACAGTCACGACTTTTTCATTTACAGATCTGTTTTTTTTTATTCCAGTTGACTTATCTTTTTTATATGCAGCACGTGTTTCCGTGACAACTAGGTAGGTACCTAATTTACCTAAACCTATTTTTCCTTCTTATATTTCTAGCTGCGCCCCGCGGTTTCACCCGCGTAAATGTCGATCCCGTGAGAATATCGGGATAAAAAGTAGCCTATATGTTAATCCACTCCAGGGTATCAGCTACCTCCGTACAAAATTTTATAAAAATTGGTCCAGCCGTTTGAGCGTAAAGAAGTAACAAACATATAAACACACACACACACACAAACTTTCTCCTTTATAATATTAGTGTGATTAGGTATAATCTTGAGTTGGCATTAAAGTGAAACCGCAGATGTGATTGAATCATCATTCCAAGCAGATACCTAAGTACCTACCTACTTAACATCCCGCCCAAACGAGCATAAGATAAATTACTTACTTTTATAAAAATCTAATAAAAAATTAATTGAAGAGATCCGATTAGAATTTAGCTGACGTTCCCTAATTGGATGGCACGAAAGGACGAGTGCAAATTATTGATGCGGTTTTTTTTTCTTAAAGCCAACGATGTTTTATGTTTACAAAAAAGGTCATTAGGCTGTAGATAGGATATCAACATTGGGGTTGAGTCCGACGACGTTTTGCAGACGCACTGTCTACGAATGACAGATTAGCCTAGTTTAGCAGTGGTGCAGGTGGCCCAGTTGTAACCTGCGCTGCGACTTACCGAGTTGTACCTAGGTCGTGGGTTCGAAACTAATCAAGCAATTTGTGTAAATTATTTCATCACCACTGCTCTCAAAACGGTGAAGGAAAACATCGTGATGGCCGGCGGCATGTTCTAAAACGAAAAAATTTGAAGACTTGTGGGTGATGTGGGCCTGCGTAGTGGATTATGGTTCACACTCACAGGGAGGACGCCTGTGTCCCAGCAGTGGGAACACTATTGGCTGTTTATGCTTATACTAGGTAAGTAAGTAGGTGATCCAGCCTTTTATTAACTGTCCACAGATGCTACATAAAATACCGACTACAGTCGTAGCTATAAAACCACATTTTATTTCTTAGCCAACAACCCAGCAACTTTGAAAGTACCTACCTAAGTAGCCGCGTTATCTGGACCTAACTTCGCTAAAATAAGAGTCGCTTGTCGTCCGAACTTATGTCCCGTTCTTTATAGTTTCAATATAGTCCTAATTCCCACAATCAGTATGTGTCCTAGCGTCTAAGTCACAATCCGGTTTGTCAGAGTCCATTTGGCCCGTCCTAACTGTAACAAATGCACCATATCTGTCCAACTTATTAAAGTTTACGCCCCGGAGACGTGACCCACGTGTCGAACAACTAAGTCTGTTGTGTATTGCAACTGGGGGTAATGTACGCTAACCTTAATGTGATTGTAAATCTTGTTTTAATGGTGGCAACGTGGTACCTTGTTGGTACCTATGGGGAACTGCGTTTTGATTTATAGGTTTGGTTTGGCTTCTAAAAGATCTTCCCACACCGAATTAACTCGACAACACTTTAGCATCGTCTGATCTTTCGGTTCAGCATCAATATGCGTCCAATATGCTCGGCGTTCAATAGACGATCTTGCGTAGCCATTGAGTAGATATGCAACGCGACGTCAACTATCCGACCGACTATCACACTAATATTATAAAGGCGAAAGTTTGTGAGTGTGTGTGTGTGTGTGTGTGGGTGTGTGTGTTTATACGTTTGTTACTTCTTCACGCACTAACGGCTGGACCAATTTTGATAAAATGTTGTATGGAGGTAACTGACACCCTGGATTAACATATAGGCTATTTTTTATCCCGATATTCCCACGAGATCAACATTTACGCGGGTGAAACCGCGGGGCGCAGCTAGTATAATATATATTTGACTCGCTTTGACGCGTTGGTGTCAAGTTGTTTGGCCTCAAAGGTACATGGTATCTAATAGGTATGTAAGTAGGAACATTCAGCGACAAAAGTTGATTCATACTTCAGTTTTTTAATCTTAATTATTGAGCTACATATTTAATTAAAATCGGAACAGAAATAATATTATACTTTTACTCATAGCTTTTATATGAAATGCTGAAATTCAACGTAACGAATAATTTTGTGTGAATTCAGATGTGTAAAAGTAAACAGGGTTTGTTACTCTTAAATGTCTTTTTCTCTAACTGTTGCGAATCGAACTCATCACAGTATAGCATATCACCTTTTTTCGGAACATTAATTGTATTCTAAATTCTAGTATTACTGTCAGGTTTGACACTTGTGACTATTTTGCTTCTTCATGGTTTCGCTATTGAATGTACGAGTATAATAAACTGTGGCTACTTACCAGCGCGTTTTAGTTACGATCAGTCTTACTAACTCTCACCCTGTTCCCTCTTGGGCAAACGAAGAGAAAAGTAATTCGGTTCTTTCGTCGTCATAACGATAGTTAATTAATTAAACACAAAAACTTTTGTACATACTTATATTCCATACAAAATATCGATTTTAATTTTAAGTCATTTGAAAATTACATAAATACTACACCTACGTTATAAATACAAGGACATCTGGCATCGTAAAAGAATACCAGACTCTTCAATACTTTACATTACAAGACAATACGATAAAATAAAAACACAATTTCAATAAAAATAAAAACAATACAATTTCATCATAAACTGGGATATTTATAAAAAAAAAAATATTTTTAACATCATTTGGATTTGGAACTAAACATTATAAAAAGTTCGAGCATATAATAATATTTTTCTCAAAGACTAGTTTTCTATACTGTAAAGACATAACCAAACTTATTTGAATTGTGGCAACTTAAGTATAAAAGAATATAAAATTCGGCACTTAAAGAAAGTAATGTAAAAAACTTAATTAAGATCATTAAAGTAATCGATTACAGATTCAAAAAATAAACGTATTAAGTCTTAATCTATGCAGTTAAATACTTTTAAGCGGTTAGTAAAATGCACCCGAAAACCTCTATCTAAATTGATTTATTTTAAGGGGACGCGCTAGGTAGCCCGCGAAATTAAAATCTTTTTACTTTTTTTGCAATTTGCAGGTCAGTGTCACGATGCGCGAGCATAACAAATATGATTTTACAGAATTATAATCATTAAAATTATTATTATAATTTATAACCCTCTAAGTTCATATAATCCTATTGAATTACTATTTCATGAAATACCAATCAATACGATTATTATGTAATATTTTGCTCCTGACACTGACCTGCAAATTGCACAAAACGTAAGAAAATTTGAATTTCGCGGGCTACCTGGCGCCTCCCCCTTAAATACAAACAAATACTTTGTCGCAGTCAATAAGGCAGTGTTATTTATGGCTAATAAATATACATTTTATCAAACAATTCGAGATATATTTCTATGTAGTTATAGGCACATAACACTTTAACGTGTCGACTGTAGTAACGTAAGGAATGACGATTCTGAGTGAGATTATTACAGTATACCTTCTAATGTCAGCGCAATGAGGAACACGTACTTAAATATCTATAAAATCAGCGTTAATTCCTACCCTAATAAAAACTAGAACCATAATCAACATAGACTTTTGTAATACATAATGTCTAATTATAATTTGTGCATAAAACCTCAAAAGAGGTCTTTAACAAATACCAAAGCGATTTATACTTTTTTTTTTAAACACGCAATACTTTTGGATAATGATTAAGTAAAAATCATTTTATAATGTATAATAATAATAATTTTGTTTTCTAAATGAGTATTACTTATCACTAATTTGAGTTTATAATAAAATATTTCATCTTAACACGGTACGATTTAGGCAGAGCATCGACAGGCGGCGGTCTTATGTCGGTGGAAAGGTACTAAACCGAATTACAGTATAAAAAGTTGCCATGATAATATTATGCAAGTACACAGCACTAAATTGTTAATTTAAAAAAAAAAAACTATATTTACCGGTAGCATTACTGGACGAAATAGAGAGAAAATGTAATTCTAGATCGCTACTGCCGCCGCTTGTTCTGGAACTCTGTTCTAAAAATATTGTCAGCCATTATTCTCCTGCTGCAAAACACACAACCCTAACACGGCGCCTACAACTGTCAAGCACACAATGACGTCACCTACTTCAGTAACGAGCTGCGCTATAGAACAGGATTGCCACTGATGCCAACACCATTACATTTAAAAATAAAAATGAAACTTTTATAAGTGACCAGTGTTCAGATATGTACCTACAACAATTCCGGATTTTTAGCACGAAAACAAAAGCGCGCGGGAATTGGATGGAATTTACAGTGCTCGGTATTTTCTGGTCACATTTTGTGTAACAACCCTTAATATCTGTAAGGAATATAACAATTAAATAGCTTCACTTTCATGAACAAACTTGTTAACCTTCTAATACTTATATATTCCAATACTAAATTCATCTCACAGCTCCCGTTAAGGCTAATTGGCCAATTTCAACACATCACTTTAAAGTGGAGTTAGCTTCAAAAATATAATTGTTTAATGACATCCTAAATTAGACGACAAATAATTGAGTATTTGAGACATAAGACGCTACAAGGTTATTGTGGGTTGTGACGCGTGGCCAAAATCGGAACTAACGTCGCCATCTTGTTTTGTCAATACAATTTCTGTGACACAATTCCCCGCCCCCCTGTCAACGTCATTCGAGCGCCAAAAGATCCTTGTAGCAGTATGTAGTAGTGTGTAGTGCATCATTGTCCAAATCACAGTGATTTTTATTCTTATTCAAGAAGGTTTTTGCTGTAGGGTTGCTGCCAATGACAAGTCTATAAAAATCATTGTGATCTTTATTATCGTTACAGAAGGTTGCTGTTAGAGGTAAAATAACCTGTGAACTGCTGTAGTTTATTGTGGCGCCTTTTGTAAAATGTCACTTGAAATGTATTCAAAAAACAAGATGGCGGCGTTCGTACCGATTTTGGCACCAAAATAACATTGGAGCGCTATACGATGACACGATGTAATATAAACCCCTTTATGAATAAACTACGTTTAACAAGAAACTGCCTATGCTGAAATAAATAACTGCTTAACTTTACAATAACTTAAACAGCTGCCATATTCCGAAGGTAACTCCACTTTACAAGGACATACGCATTGGATAATTCTATCAACAAGTATCAACATGTCATAATGTTATTTACAAAGACAGAGATTCAAGAGTATCCAAGAATGGTCGGAGGTAAAGATGACAGAGTGCCAGTGGGAGGAAAACACGGAGTACTAAGTAAATGGAGTGCTACGAGTACGAGAATATGCCTTGGAGCTGATTCGATACGTCATTAGAAGACAATGCACTAAGATTTCAATATGAAATGAAAGACCACGTATTGTTGCTTAGGGAAACAAACATTTTAGCGCAACTTTGAGATAGCAAAGGGCGTGGCGAAACAGCATTTACTTTGGGATAATCGTCTACGACTATGACTACATGGTGTCAAAGGACGTCAATTTGCAACTGTCGATGTACGTCTGTGCGAATGCTTTAAATAAGTACTCCATTTCCTTACTCCTCTGTGTTTTAGTAGTTTTGAAAGTTATCCTCAGAAAGCCTAGGGACAGTAAGATGAGCACTTGTGGTGTATATAAATAATCTGCACGACATAAACATTAAACTATTATGCAAATAAATGCATGTTTTATTTTAGTTGATGTGCGAAAGTTTCAGTATTTAATTTGTAGTGACAATGGGGTAGTACGGATGTTATTATAAAACAAGACAGAACAACGTGACATAGTAGGGTATGATGAAGATTTGTGATATTTTAACAATAGCGTTTATTTCATCATCCGGCTAGTCTGTTCCTCGCTGTTTTGAAGTTAGCTTTCTGCCTTACCATATTAGATTCAGTTTTAGTTACATAGAAATACTGTCATCTATCTAACACAACCGAACAATGACGATTGTTCGTCCTTTATGCAACGGCTTTTGATTTTGCTTGAAATAATAGAGTACAGTGACGATATTATATGCGTTAACAGACGGACAAAATATGGTTTCACGGCAATTGTTTTACCTTTGTACACAGTAAAATTTTTGTTACGTAACTTCCCCATTATCATAAGAAAAAAAGTTTATAAAAATTTTGAAGGCATGCAAACTTAAAGTTTACACGACAAACTTTCTTTAAAGGAGTGTCATAGTTCATGTAAGTTGAGCACATCAACTCCTATACAGTCCCCTTCGGTCGTACTGTGTGCGTGTGTGTGTGTGCGTGCATGTGTGCGGGCGTGGTCGCGCGGCGCGTGCGCGTCACACGGCTGCAGGAGAAGCTGATTGTCAGTGCCACTTCGCCTTCTGCGCGAAGATGTCAGCTCGGAGATTCTGGGCGAAGCAAATGCCTAGGATCTGTGGGGAATGATGGATCAGATTAGCGAGTATGTGGACAATAAAAATAAACTTTATGATATCTAAATTATACTTTTCAAATGTGCTACTAATGTAGCTTTTACTTCTACGCTCTGCCTCACGCAAAATTTCAACACGAAAATAGATACTCGGCGTTGGCTTAGAGTTTGTTAATTTTGTGTTTAAGAAGTCGTATTATTCGGTTACTTCGCTACTTTATTTCTTACTTTTCGTGAAACAGGGTACCTAATGCATACTTTAAAAGCTTGACAAAAGCACAACACATTAAAAAACAACAAATACATATCAAAAGTGCATCTACAAACAAAAACTTACTTGTGCAAAAGCAGTACAAACAGCGGACGTGGCAACTATCAACAGGTTGTGGTCGAACCACTCTTCAGCGGCCTCTAAACAGCCCTTGTCATATATTATCTTTGTTCTATCATAATTCTAGAACAAAAAGAAACGAAAAACATCAACGGGAGGCAACTACATGCTAGATATACTACTTAGTACATTTCTTGGAACTAGACATAAGATTTTCGGGGTTGGCCAGGTGGGCCTGTCTTTTTTGCAAATACGCTTTAACACAAATTATGCTCAATAGAATACTTTTGTGAGTTGGGCCGCGCAAGCCCTCCTCATTTCTAATAATCGAAATCGACTGAATAATTCAAGGCTATGTCTTGCTGCAAGGAATGTACTAAGTTAACATACGCAGGTAAGTCATAGCGAAAATTATGATGTGCAGTACTACCAATTTTACAATTACAAACAAATTATGTATTAGGAAAATGAAATAAAAATGCCAAAAAGGGTCATTACGAAAAATAATTATGTGAATTATCAAAAAAAACCAAAAGCAAAATAAATAAATCGGGTATATTTTATTATTCATTTTGTTTTCGGATTTTTCGACGCGTTATTTATTTATTTACATTTTCCCACATACCAAAATACGGCTCAACAAATACAATGCCAGTGTCAACCAATAGACTTGTAACCTTAAGCGCTAGGGGGCCGAGCAGCAGAGCGGCCACTGGCGCGAAGTGTCTCAGGAGCCAGTCCTCGCCCGCCGCCATACAGCCGCGCTCGTGTATCACTCGCTCGCTCAGTTGCTAGTACAAGTAGCAAGTCAAAAACCATTCTACCTAGTACTCCTAACATTTTATCCGATCAAATCGGATTGGTGTCAATTTGTCAAACAATAGAATCTTTGATTCTATACTAGGTAGGTATACTCGATGATTTTGGAAGAAACATTTTTGAAAAGAGGTTGTTGCCTGGACCAAAATGCGCTTTGAAAACTAAGTAAACATTCCTAGCAAGTCGACTCACTTTTTGCACGGTGGTCGTTGTGGTGCCGACATGGCACTGGCACTGAATCGTGGCGGGAAATAGCGATTCATAAACAGCTAGTATGGTCAGGATCCGATTTCATAAAAATATCATTCGGATGCCATATTTCCTACTCTTCAATTTCGCTGTACCCAATAGGTCGTGCCGACGCAAGATAATCAGAAACATTAAATTTTCAACCATAAGAATACATTTATATTAGACAGTCATAAAGCAGTAGGTACTCACATAAGTAGGTTTTCTAACATCGTAACCGCACTGCTTGTTCCTGATGATGTCCTGCGGCTTGTTCCTGCAGCAGCTGAAGGGAACGCCGCACGCTTCCCGCGAGCCGACCGCGCCGCTCGAACAGTTGAAGTAAGCGTTACGGTCCCAATCCCGTGGGCCTTCCACACCGCAGCATTGTAACTGGAAATTGAGAAATTAAGCCGCCGTTAGACAAATTAATATTTTTCCGTACCCACTATGGCTGGATAGAAAAAAAAACGAATATAATTTCTGCTTTTAAAGTCCAGACAGACACAGTGTCTTGGTTCTTGGTAAGATCGTGTGAGGACTAAGCAGATTAGTCTCTGAAATGGTCTTTTGAAGAAATAACCACACAGATCTGAGTGGACATGTCCAGTCAGTGCATGCATTTGCCAGTAATCGTGCAGCTCAACCCAGGACGTGGAAGAAGGATCTCCAATACAATTTTCAAGTCTCTAAGTAGTCTTTAAGCAATTGAATAACGAAAGGGGTTTAATGGAAACCCATTAAATTGTTGTCTTTGTGGCGTCAGGTCCATTGAATATTTTCTTTAGATTAGACACGTACATTCAACAAAACAACAAAGTCAACACCGGTTTTGTTGCTGTGGCTCAATGGGGCCAGCTAGATAGAAACATATCATCATTGTCGACCTACAAAATAATTATAAAGTAAGATCAATAATTTCTCGACTAAACTGCTTTCAGAATGTGAACTCTCGACACGTTTTTGTGTAGTTTTATTTGCGGTCAATAACCTCCTTAGTTTCCTTTTGTTAATCCAAGTTTATGGTTTCATGTTTTTTAATGATAAGCAAATCGCCTGTTCATAGCAATTCCAACGAATCAGTATGGTATGAGTAATAATTCCTATTAATACATTATTTACCTGTACCTAATAAACTGTCCAACACACATGAGGTAAACGAAACAAATAATACCTACCTATCATAAAAAGTGCAAATGTTATCCTATAAAATGGGTATAAAAAAAATGGGTATCATTTAAGCTATCACCAATTTAATTAGTTTTGTGTTTCTTAAATAATAGGGTTTGTCCTCCAAATAGTAGATCTGTCACCAAAATGTAGTCACCAAACAATGCAAGTGACCTAACCAAACCGAACCTCGGGGTGCCCTTCGCTCGCTCTTGCATCCTATGTCGACGGAGCCCCGCTTCGCGGGGCCCCTATTTCTGTGTAAAGGGTTTAAAGTAACCTAACCAAACCGAACCTCGGGGTGCCCTTCGCTCGTTCTTGCATCCTATGTCGACGGAGCCCCGCTATCTGAGAACGAAAATATTTCGTGGCGATAGATCTATTTATTAGGTGATACAAATATTTCGTGGCGATAGATCTATTTATTAAGTGATACAACTTGATGACAAATATAAATTTTGGTGATAGAAAATATAGTTCCCAAATAAAATCTGCTGTTTCCTACAAAAATGCAACACGTACGAGGTCAAAATGCATGGAACAGCTAATTTTTACGAAAGTTCTTTAACACGGCTTGCAGTAGGAGTAAACGAGCAGAAATCGGCACGTAACGAGAAAGAATTATGCCCCCTCCATGCGACTATCTCCGGGAGAAAGATAGTTTTCATGAAAATCTAAGATTAAAATGTATATCCAAGATGGCGACAGCGAAAATTTACAATGTTTAATAATGGGCGTCGTTTTGTGAGTATCGCGTAAGAAACTTCGTTCCTGACGGGGGTCCCCAGACGGCGCACCTTTTTTTTTTAATAAATCGTCGAAAATTTTTAACACAGGGGGTCCAGATTCGTGTACTGAATCCATGGTAAGAGGTTGCTATAATTGATTAATAATTGTACTCACCCAGTCTTCTTGTATCCAATCAATTAAGTTCTGTTGATCTGGGTCTTCTCTATAATGTGTGATGAATGTTTGGAAGCCAGTCGTTGCTTGTTGTTTTATCTATAAAAGGCAAGAATCTCTTTAATAACCAAGTAATTTAAATGTTTCACAGAACTTGAAATAAAAAAAAATAATTAAAGGATAGAAGTATTTTCACATTTACCAGAAAATAGTGAAAATGTCTGATATAGTGATATTCAGTGATAAAAGAACTATGTTTAGGACACTCTGGGTACTCTGGGATCTTCTACTAAGTATAGTCGACCTCGTGTGTCAATAAGTTGCTGTTGGGTTGCTTGCCGCCATAGACAAGTCTGTCAAAATCATTGTGATCTTTATTCTAGTCAGAATAAGGTTGCTGCTGTCAGAGGTAAAATAATTGTGAACGGACTGTATGGTTGAAACTATCTGACTGTTACATAGACAAATATACCTTGTCGTTTTATGACGTACAAGTGACATTCAACCTTAGGGTCTTAAGCAATTACGACGTCGACTATGCAACGAAAATTTTAAAGAAAACTTTCTACTTTCTTCCAGAATTAATTATTTTTTACATGACTCGGTACTACAACTTACCCAGTCTTTAAATACAAAGAAAAGGATGCCTGTCGTCATCTCCGCCAACAGCAATAAAGCAAGGAAAACAGCGTACTGAAACCAACGGGGAAGTACATTAATAAAACAGATTAGATTACGAATAAATCTATACTAATGTTATAAAGAGGTAAAATTTGTTTGTAAGTTTGTATGTAGGGGGTAATCTCTGGAACTACCAGTCGGATTTGAAAAATTCTTCTTGCATTTGATAGCCCAATTCTTGAGGAAGGCTATAGGCTATTTAACATCACGCTATGGCTCTTAGGAGCCGAGCAAAAAGAAAAAAAGTCAAAAAGAACGTTAAGTGATAGCGCGGGCGGGTGATGCGATACGACGGGGTAGCTCGGGGGAAACAAGAAGTTTCACGCGAACGAAGTCGCGGGCTGAAGCTAGTCAAATATAAATGTAATTGGGTTTTTCATCTGCCATGTTTTTTTTGAGCATTAAATGCCCGATTTAGTTAGGTTAGTCATGCCATACTTATGAGTCAAAGTAACCGTTGTTGGACATCAATCCGTGATACCTACGGAGTTATTTTCACCATATCTCAGAGGACTAAATACCTACGTCCTATCTTGGGCGGCGAATGCTGTTTGTTTTTATATCGTATCGTATAGTCGTCTTTGTACTCTATTCAATCTCCTCTGATAGTAAGCGACGAATCTGTATCGACTTATGTGTCAAAACTTCCGTTATTTAGCCTCAATTCGTAACACCTACGGGTTTTTTTTTCAGAGCCATATCTCAGAGGACTAAACTACCTACGTCCTATTTTCTTCGGCGAAAATCGTGCTTTTTTATAGGCTCGTCTTTGATCTCTATCTCCCCTGATGGTAAGCGATGAAGCGATGTCAATGGCGGTGGATGCTTGCATAGAACTAAGTAACCTATTCACTTGACATTTGAAGACTCCCATTAAAGTAAGCTATCAGAAAACTAGTCTCCGGCAATAAGTTTCACTCTCTAGCGGTTCGCACAATGAATGTGTTGCCAAAACGTTTGACATTTATTATGATACTAGCTTCTCCCCGCGACTTCGTCCGCGTGGAATTTAAAAATTATCAGTTAATCCCATAATTAAGGTTGTTGAATAAGTAAAAAAAAACGCTTAAGTGTAGAGTTCAAACATTTGAAACTAGAATTTTAAATCATAATGTGGCATTACAACTGAAGTGGAAAAATGTCAACTGACTTTTGGAGGGCACTGTATATAATTCAACCATTCTTAATAGACTAAATACATCAAATTCACTGACTGACTGATACATCAACGCACAGCCTAAACCGCTGGTCCTAGAGACATGAATTTTGGAGGGTGTGTTCTTTGTAAAGAATAGATATCCATTAAGAAAGGGTTTTTCGAAATTCCACCCCTAAGAGGGTGAAATATCAAGCGGACGAAGTCGCGGGCAGGAGCTAGTAATCTATAAACGTCCAAGTATCCATATCACATGGTTACAATATCCCACGTTCATTTCATTTTATATTGTCTAAGATAATCGAGCAGCATGGTAACAAATGCCTTTGTTCTGCAATCTAAGTGAAGGTTCATTAAATCTCAACAAGCCATACATGCGAGCATAATGATGATAATCAAATTCCGATTTACTCTAATGCAGACTTGGAGTGAGTAGTTAGAAAATGGAGTATCTAAATTATGTGAAGACATACAAAAAGAGGTAGGTACTTAATGAACAGTAATTTATTAATACGCATAGAAGTTTTCGCTCCGAATGAGCTCAAAATCGTTTTTTTGCTCTAATTGCAAGGCGTAGATATACGGTATAGTAAGCGCCACGAAAGATGGACTTTTATCATAAACTTTATTATTTCGTAATAAATATTATAATATTGTTAAGAATTTTTATCTAAATGTCATCGATAAATCCCTGAATATCTTATACACATTATGGGTAACTATTTCGTACACGACTTACCTGCGCAAACTCCCTACTACCATAGAATACTTAAAGTACTACGTACAGAAAGGACACTCCCTTCCCCGCAATAAAATCAGTTACCGCACCTCACCCCGCACTTCGGCGTATTCGTCGCAGTTCTTTAACAAGAGCGCTCGCAAACACAAGTACCTCACGCACACATTCATACGTATACAAACGTCATTTTTTAATGTAGTAGTAGTAGGTAATTATTTTGCGAGCGTTGTATGGAGTGTCCGGGGTGTGCTACTACTGAGCTTGTCAAGTCTCATCTTTCGTGGCGCGTATTGTACGCCTAGTTTCGTTTCGGTGCGAATAATAATATCGTTTGCTATGGTCAAAGTGTGTGATGGCCCGACAGGCTTCTGCAAAAACACTTTTTATCGTGACCATGACATATCTATCACCCAATGAAACACGTGCTTTCACTACAACCATACAAAATTGATAAGTCGCGGCTCGCACGCACTGATAAGCGATGAGAAATTCTCAATAAAGGTGTTCGAACATGTCTTCTATTAAACATGCTACTCGCACGAGACGGTGGCACTCGCAATAAAAGTGTATTCGAACCTTGGCATTCCTTTGAGGTTTAATATATTCACCCTTCATTTAACGTACCTATTCGCCCTCCATTCTTTAATTACTCTGTGGCTGGAACTATACAACTATAACAATAGAAATACTCACGCATGCTAGCAGGCACGTGTTCTCACGAAGTGCGCCGACGCAGCCCGTGAACCCGATAATAAACGTAATTGTGCCTGCAATCACATTATCAACCAATAAATACCATGATACTGTAAAATATAAGTCAGTGGGTACAATCACAATAACGCAGGATACCTACTACAAAAGTCTGTTAACTGGTATAGTCAACTGCACACCATTGATAACAATTTAACATTTACAGCGCCCCCATGTCGTAGCAGTAAAGCGAATTTTCGTAGTGAAAGTGTTATCCCTGTTAAGAGGATAACTACAAGCATGTAACTCCATAGGCTTTTATTACGCTCATATAGGCTTTAGGCAAATATAGCTAGCTGCATGACCTTCTGACATAATTCGACAGTTGTCTTTTACAACATCCAAGGTCCAAGGTTGGAAATGTAGTTTCCTTTTTGCCCCAGGGCCAACTAATAGATAGAAAATTAATATACAGCGAGCCGTTTTGGCGACATTATTCTAAAATAGCATCTTGGAGCAACCTGTAATTAAATAACTGTAGAGCAGGGGTCATTTGCCGGGGTCACGAATCATAACATTGCATCATGAAATTAAAACGACTAACGTGCAAAGAGTACGCGAATTGAAGGAAAGAGAGAGAGCCCTATGTCGTGTCGGTGAGCGGCGCAGGCGGTAGTTTTCAAATTACGAATTATTTTATTTTGTTATAATTTTACAGCCTCTCGAACATAGGAGGCCTGTGTTCCAGCAGTGGGAACATTATACTTACTGCAGGACAATACATTATCAATCGGAATCGGTTTCATATTGACAATTCAACAACATTAATTGCATTACTTACATGTTGAGCGGACACATTTTTCGAACATATGAAGAAATTTAAAAAAAATTGCAATTGCTTCAAAATGATTCAGTTTCCGATTGATAGTGTTTTACGTAATCAGGGTGCTGGCCACTAGCCCTACCCGTGTGTTAAATTAATGTCGCCATTGTAGCAGCATGTTGTACATGACATACATTTTTTTTTTTTAATTTTATGTGCCAAGCCTTCTGCTTTATATGACTTTGTGAAGAAGACCCCTTTGTGTTCTCCACACCCATTGGTCATCATAATATACTGCTAACTATACTAACATCTGTGTGACTGCTGGTAATAAAACTACTTTAAACAATCAAAGACTGGGTCATGTTTACAGTAAGGAGTGAATGTAGCAACATTTAGAGCAGTTTTAAACCAGAATAACTAGGCTGGCTATTTTAGGCAGGCCACCCTAATTAGAACATAATGTTAGTGTATGAGTACAGTAGATGCAGAAAAAAAAAATTACCCCAACTCTTTGGTTCATCATCCTTTCGAAATAGAACATAAGGTGAATGTGACATGGTAGACCGCGAAATTTAAATTTTCTTAAGTTTTTTGCAATTTGCAGATCAGTGTCAGGTTGTATCTTGATCCAAATATGATTCGCGACTATAATAGACATGTATTTACAGAATTATAGTCATTAGAATCATTAATATATCTCTTTAAGTTAGATTTCTACCACTAACACTTTTCCATACGAGATTTGTTCTTAACGGTAGAAATCTAACTTAGAAAGATGTATTAATGATTCTAATTATTATAATTCTGTAAATACGTACCGGTTATAGTCGCGAATCATATTTTGATCAAGATACAACCTGACACTGACCTGAAAATTGCAAAAAACGTAAGAAAAATTGAATTTCGCGGGCTACAACTGCGCATTCACCATAAGTAATTATATTTTCATGTCTTTGGATAACTGAAATGTTTTGTTTTACACTAGACCAAGTTTTATTTGATTCACAAACATGTATCAAAATTGACTACAACTTATATCAAAGTTATATCCATGCTAGACACAATGACTTTTTAATTGTTTCCATAATTGCAGCATTCAAGTGGTTAAATACTTTTTATTTCAAATCTGCAGTCATAATATTCAAGATAAAATAAATTCGCCTCGTATCTAGTAAGCAATGTTGTTTACTCACCCACACATATTAAGATAAACGCTGGATCCAATGCAATATTAGTGAGCCTCGACAAATTGTTGAATGTGTCCTTTTCTGTCCATGCCCACACTCCAACAGCTAACACAATCAGACCAAGGAACTGTAATGGAAGAATTTACGGTATTAGTAAATAGACGAATCTTCTTCAAACATCTTTGGCCCAAAATATAGCTGCGCAAACTCCGCTCACTGACGCAGTCATACAGACTGAAAACAAACAAATAATAACAAGTAAATAGAATAATGGGTCTCTCATCTCTCTTTGCCTGTTTTTACAGTTCAGATTCCTTTTCTAAGCCTACGTTACCTGTTTGCCTGTCTGTATGTTAGTCTCTCTGTCCCAGGCCTGTGTATTTGTCTAATGTCTGAGTCAATGGTTCATTTAGTTATGTTCACAATGATATAACTGATAATATGAGTAGTAATAAATCCCAAATTAAAGAAACTGTAATCTCAGTTTATCATTACCTATGCTATTTCCTTCTTTTTTATACAAAATTAGCATTTCATTTGATAGTATAATTATAGTACACCCATACGCAAAATACGCGCATTGACGTGGAGTTGTGGACACCAGCCCATATTACCTTTTCATTTGATAGTACTCATTAGTCCTATCCTGTTGTGATAACATTGGGGATTTCCTTGTTTTTATAAATAAATGTACTAATTTACTAATAAATGCACTGGTTATAAATATTTCAATTTTACCTAGGCTTGGATTAACAGGTAAAAAGATGAGGATAAAAAAAGACAGACAGAATCAATAGCTACTGTTTTGTTTTATTAAATATTATTTCACTCATAATACATAAACTTTCTGACTTTATAAATCTATGCAAGTAATAATATAATGTAAACAAAAGGTAATATTATGTTTCTAAGACCGTGCTTATAGATTCCTACACTAACTGTGCTAAAGATGAAAGAATGAATACTCATTATTATGACCCAATGATCATGAAATATATGAAGTGTTTAGCAACAAACTCATGCAACAATCCATTTTCTCAAAATACAAACTTCACTTAGTTTGGGAGTTGGTAGATCATCTTTTATGTGCTGCTGTACAACCAACAAACATCTTAACAAATTGTACTACATGATTAAGTTTTTGTTGTACTTTGAGAGAGAAATAAATTTATTTAATATTTATTCAAGACAATTATTGTGGCTTCATTTATTGTGGCAATGGATACTGATAAAGACTTTAAACCTAAAAATCCTATGTTCAACATGAGTTAAAAAAAGACAATTCTTTAAGTACAAATTGATAAGATAGGAAAATGTTTGTGTTCTTATGAATGAGTAAACCAACTTACAACTTTTTTGTTGAAACTTGTTTGCGAATTCAAGGCTACTGTAATAATAGTTTCTTAGAATTAAATCTATAGCATATTGGCAGGATGCAGACAGTTATAGTACCTACTGTTATAGCAATTTTATGTAGGTGCCTCTAAACAAGTCTAAGGTGACCCCAATTGCCAGTCAATTTGCACAGGTGAGATGAAATCAATACCCACTCAGACATTACGAGTAATACGAGTGCAGTGCATCTCATTCACAAACTATTGCATCTCTAAAATACCACACAGTTAATGACCATATTAAAAACCTTGACAAGCAAGATATCTGCGAATGTCAATCCCGTAATTAATATGCAAATTGTAAAACTAGATAGGTACAATAAGGTCTTCACTTACCCAGAACAAAACATTCACACCAAAAATAACATATTTCAAACAACAGCTGACTTCGCTGGTGTCGCGTCGATATTTCCTTATACCGGGCATTTTAAGTATCACATAATCCTGTCACTGTATATAAATAATTAAAAGTAGGACTGAACACTACATTTAAGAAATTAGAACTAAAATCTAATAAACTTAGCAACTAGGCCAAACATCGGCCAAATCAACGAGAGCGAGTGGAGTGAACGACCGTCAAACAAAAGAAAGGAAGAACTATATGGATAAATTATAAAATCCTTTGCAGCCTTCTTGCAAACGTCAAAGTTATAATGCTATTCATATGTTAGAACGGGACAAACGATGAAATGGAACAATACGAATGGTACACTCTGTTTTGGTCGCATTATAATACATTGGGACGACGTTCCAATACTCGCAGAAATGAAACAAATGAAGTTGACAACCTGAATATTTAGTTTTTGAGAAGGTTTAGACTATGCACTTATTATATTACCTATAAGTTGTAGGGAATATAATAAATCCATGGTTTAGACTTCTAAAATATTTTAAGAATGAATCCCAAAATCATAGTAGGGTTCAGTTTGTGGTGACAATTATGTGATCTAAACTTTCAATAAGTATTTTGACCAAGGTTTTGAAGGTGTTAGTTAGAAACTTTGTTTTTAAATTCACTCTCTTTCAGAAGATTCGATAACTATGTATTTCAGTCATTTTTAATACTTGAGTGTGGTGCGGTACCTACTTAAGAACAACTTATTTCTAATTGACCAGGGGCCGTATTCTCTATGACACAATTAACGAAACCAACCGCGTGAAATGAACGGGAGATTGGCGTGATTAGCTAAGGAATTGACGTGCTTTCGAAGAAAAGAATCATTGAGTGGTCATAGTGAATAACGGCCCAGTATTGGCCGGATTGGCAGGTGTTGGGTCCCAAAACCAACACTCCCTACCTACCACTCTTAGACTGGGCTTTCCAACAGTTGGGAAGCATGGAGCGCAGCCCAGTGAGCATTATAGTCTATTGAGAATCATTAGTGTGTCAAGTTTTTAGTACTCTCCGTATTGTAGGTACCTACTTATACTAGGTAACTCTGTCTGGATGTGATCTTTTAAGCTTCTGTTCTGTGTCACTACAATCTGTTTGCTGGTAGGTAATAGTAGGCAAGGTACAGTAGCATTGTTTTAAGATATTATAGACCGATAGTCCGATACCTACCTAATTACACATTTAACTAACTACCTACTTGTATTGTCATTCAATTTATTATTATTGGATTGAATTCGGGTGCACGATTAGGTACCTACCTACCGGCTCGTTTGGGCTAGGTACTGAAGTAATATGACAGTGTCAAAAACTCATAATCAATATCTATGACTTCCTAAAGACTGCATGTTATATAAGTAGGAAGGTAGGTATCCCAATTCATTACCTACATTCTGTTTTAAATCTTGCTTTCTGTCCTGTCTGCTTCCAGCTATGGCATAACACTACAGCTTGGCGGAGCGAGTAAGAGCACAAACTGAAAGACGTAGCGCGTGTGCCGGTGATGAGCAAAATATCCGGCGCGGCCGGCGCGGCAACCCTACTCCTTAGCCTAAAGGTTAACCTTAAGGCTTCACCTAAAGGCTTGCCTTAGGAAAATTAGATAGGCACTTAGAAATTACTACACAGTGGGCATGGACACCTATAATATTTCCAGTAGTTTCTCCTGTAGGTAGTATCGGGGCATTTATAGAAAAATATCTCGCTCTAGCTTACACATCAACCAGGAATAACGACCAACTTAAATTAAATAAAAATGTTTTGTCCGTGCGGGAACTGAAACCGCGAATCGAACCGCAGCAGTAAACCGCTCAGCCACTGCTACAGCGATATCATCGTTGCGTACAGATTTCAAACTTCTCTGTTTCCCTCGAAGACCCCAAAGAAAAGTAGCTGAAGCCGCAGAGAGTTCTGGTGCTGTTGGGCAAATTCATAAGAAAGAAAAATATTTATTTGACACAGTGGCGTAGGTACCTAATCTTAATCTGTCGAGCTCTCTAATGAGACACAATAATTGATTTTCTATTGTTTCGTCGCCAATTGGCGACGCGCGGTGCTTGACCGGAAAAAAAAGGATTATGGGTGCCTTATGGCCGTGCCAAATAGTTTCATTTTGACATTTAAAGAAGTCCCATATCTATTCAGTAGGACTCCCGATTGTCGACAGGTTCAGAAGGTTAAAGGACATAATAATTAACATCAGCTAAGTTTATAAAAGGTTTCCGTGTCAGGTTTAGGTACAGACGCCAGCACATCAAGCTACCCGAAGCTGTCAAATTTTTCCAATTAACTTTGAACCTTATAATTTGGCGATAAAGTTGAAAATCTATTAATGAAATTTGACAGATTGTAGTGCTGGCATCTGTAAAATAGAAACAATAGGTAGATACTATTATAATTATTTATTTGTATATACATATTTTGTTTGAACTATCTAAAATGCTTATGCAGCACACCTGATTCCATCTGCCGTGTGCTGAACTATCCAATCGATGTAGTTACTGACTTTCGTGTAAACACCTGAAATAAACAGATCTATGAGAAACTAGTTAAGAAAATCATTATTATTTTGTCAGCTTCATACTTAGGTAGGTATAAGGGGTAGCAGGAACATCGACGCGCAGCCTGTGACCATGGATTCAGTCTACGATTTAAAATTTTTCGCTAGTTAATTAACAAAAAAAAATTTCAACAGCCCTTGGTTCAGAATCATGTACTGAATCCATGGTTTCAGTTTGGGCGTCGATGGATGCCATCCTGTATACAGGGTTATTAGAAAAACACCAACCACCTCTTAAGAGGTCATTGTACTCATCATTATGAACAACTTTTACTATGGGACCAAACCAGAACCTGTTCCCTACATTTTGACGAGTTATAGGTACGAACATAATGTAGGGAACAGCTGATTTTTTTTTCGCGATTCTGGTGTGGTCCCATGACCTCTTAAGAGGTTGTTGGCGTTTTTCCAATAACCCTGTATAACTCATCATCATCATTGTAGTGTAGGTACCTATTATATAAACACTTTCTCATTCACACAAGTGGGGTAGCTGCTGTCTCTTATGTCATCTGTCAGTCACGAGGAATGGCGGGAAACAGACAAAATGAAGCAGGCTATATACGATGGCGCTTGTTGTGGTACGAGTAGTGAGCCAGTGAAGGGATATCAGTACACTATCACACCAATATTATAAAGGCGAAAGTTTGTGAGTGTGTGTGTGCGTGTTTATATGTTTGTTAGTACTTCACGCTCAAACGGCTTGACCAATTTTGATAAAATTTTGTATGGGGGTAGCTGACACGCTGGATTAACATATAGGCTACTTTTTATCCTGATATTCCCACGGGATCGACATTTACGCGGGTGAAACCGCGGGGCGCAGCTAGTTCAACATAAATACGGAATCAACAGGATTCTACAATAATCATTTGCAGCCTTGTTCTACTGACTGCTGGGAATAGTCAAATCAGTAGATCGGAAGCTTTACTGAGCTTTACTCGATGTTTACGGAAGTAAACATCGAAATAAACCTGTGATAAAAGATGCAACTTCAATCGAAGATCACTTTGAGAAACCAAAAGTGTTTGAACGGCAGATCTCGCTTAGATACTCCAGTGCACAGCGGGGTAATTGCGTAACACACTAAGTACCTATCAGTAACAATGGCTTTCATTTTGAGAGTTCAACAACATTCATTGCGTTATTTAGGTAAGTTGTTGAGCAAACACATTTATCCTTCAAAATGATTCAGATTGAGATTCCTACACAATACCTAAGGGTGCAGGTTATGGAGGAACTGCAGTGTTACTGCAGGTTAAGGTCTTGCTCATTAATTAATATTAACCAACTCTTAATTGATTATATTTCCAGCTTGGTACCTACCTTTTATTGATCATATTCCCAATTTGGTAAGCACATACATGGCTATAATAGCAGTCTGGATGATGACGTCATTAAAAAATTAGGCCATGCAAAATCGTCATCCGACTTTCTACATCTTGTAGGCTAAGTTAGGCACATATTCTGGATTATTCCGTTCAACATGAAATTAATGGCAGGTGGAAGTTCGAACCTTAACCCTGGATGAATGAACCATAAATCTGGATGATGTTACTTTATTAAAAAAACATACGAAATTCATTTAGATAAATCGTTTTCTTAGTTCGGTTAAATGACGAAGTCGGAGAAAACTGCGACGTCGTATAAAATATTGGTACAAAGGTATTCAAATAACGGCTTTAAGATTAGTTTTGCTATTGTTTTCCAACAACTTATTGTTCCAGCTTAATTCCATCACTATGCAGATAAATGGGGTTTTTCTGATTTATCTTGAATCTGCAGGAGTATTTAAAATGGCTGTAAGTAACGTGTTACCATGACGTAATTTAATGTAAATTGTTTGGGTGGCGCACAAGCGTGACGCGACACACACTGCATGCATGTGATCGAAAAAATCTACAGCTGATAGGCGTCGCGAGCGCAGAAAATATTTCAGGGAGTTAGGACTTGATTTAAAAAAATATGTGTTATTTATGTTATTTGGGCACGCCACGATAGTGGGGGCACGCCACGAAAGTGGGGGCACGCCACGAAAGTGGGGGCACGCCACGATAGTGGCGATAAGACCCCTCTGAGGAGTGGCTAGAGAGGCGTCACGGCGTTCTCACCTACCGCCTGACGCAGGTCCTCACCGGACACGGATGTTTCGGGAGGTTCCTGCACATCATCAGGCGGGAGGATACACACGGGTGTCACCATTGCGAGGATCGCCCAGAGGACACGGTGGAGCATACGGTCGAGGTCTGCCCCACTCGGGCGGAGCACCCCCGTGTCCTCGTAGACGCGATTGGCAGCGGCGGCGACCTCTCGCGTCTGGCACTGGTTCAAGCCATGGTGCGGAGCGAAAGGGAGTGGGAAGCAGGCACCTCCTTCGCTACCATGACCCTCAGCCGAGGGAGAGAGCCTCACGTCCCAGCCGCCGCGGGAGACGCTCCGGGCATCGGGAACCGCGTGACGACTCCCGGCCACCGTAGGCGCGGGCCTGCGGACGGACAGTAATGGGAAGCTCACCGTCCGATCAGGACCAGGCCCTTGCCGGACGGCGCGTACGTGTTTCACGCGTGCCCCAAAGAGATGTCAGCATAAAGGAAGGGGCCTGTTAGGGCCGAAGCTTGCCGGGGTTGCGGGATTGTCCGAAAGGGTTACCGCTACCCCGGAACATAAAGGGCTAAGGAAGGAACACGGGTGGGTTTTAGTCAGTAAGAGTCTGACACTTCCTTCCGCTCCACCCAGAGCGGGAGGGGTCATTTGATGACTTCCCATCCACAAAAAAAAAGGTACAATCATCAATTTAGATTTGCAAGGCCGAATGTTGGTTCGTGGAACTCTCGTATATTCCTAGGTAGGTATTCAGTACATTATGCAACTAAGTATAAGATTAGGTAACCTTTAAAATGTTACATAAGCACAATTCTGAAAATGGGCGATGGAACCATAGGATTCGTGAATTTTCTACGCATGACCGATGAACCATGCGGTGATCCTCACAATAACTTTAACTAAATTACGAATAAATATTATTTAATCAGCCTAGGGTTCTCTACGATTTTTGGCACGGTCTACTAAATAAGTAGGTACACCACCCAGACCTACATGTAACTCATATGGTATATTTAGCCAACCCAGAAACCGCGCTAATGAAAAAGGAAGAATTCCTTCTTCCCTCGTGAACTCCTGCGACTAGTGAGGCAAAAACAAGACAGTAGAAACTTACCAGGATACCTGGGATCCGCGCATCCGATGCCCCAAGACACGACTCCTGCATACAAAACAGACAGTCGCATTAAACAGGGTCAAGGTTTGATTGACTGTTACTTGTAAGCCTCGTGCATGCAAATTCATTCATTACATCCTCTCAATCCTCTCATTAATTACTTTCTTTTTATTATTTGAAACCCAGCCGGATGCAGCTGAGTGCTGCGAGTAAGTTAATCAACAAAATTGCAGTCACTTATCAATTAAACGTCAAAGTCATAATCGTAATTCAGAAATGAACCAATTTACAACGGATTCTGTAGGAGGCGTGTCGAAATTGTTTAGAATAGGTACCTACGTAATTAAGATGACATCAAGACACAGCCATCAAGCAAAAGATTACCCTCGAGGGTAAGTTGCACGTAGTCTCAAGTAAGGTCCGGCCGCGCTAAATTTGCCAAAGATGTAAACAAAAAAGGCCGCTCGAAATTTAATAAAATGGATAAGTATACAAAAACATGTATTTTAAGTAATGTTTGTTTTCGTTTAGTTAGCTCGGAGATTTAGACGTACATTCACAGCGTGTTTGTATTGTATGTACACTTGATGACAACAAGTAAAGCGCGCGTCGCTTCGTGAGATAAAAATACTGTACCTATACTAAAATAATAATAGGTATTGAAGCGATTAATTTAAGCGGTGAAAGTTTTATTACCTGCTTGGACATATTTTCCTTCAGGCTGAAAGACTAATAACGGGCCACCACTGTCACCCTGAAAAATAAAACATTTTAGTTAATAGTACTTAAGTATAGTAAATAGGGTATTTTCCTGGGTAAAAAAATAATAATTAGATTTAGTCCGTCAGTTAGATTATCGAAAAATAATGGACCCTTATTTTTTCTTTTGTCAATCAAACAAAAAATGACAAAGATAAAGCGCGTCAAAATTTGGGAGTGGGGGTCGTGACGTCACGCCGTGCTAAAAAGTGTCGCACGGCGTGACGTTACGCGGAACCTTAACGGGCGATATCTTCATCATTTTTTATATAATTGACAAAAGAAAAAATAAGGGTCCAATATTTTTTGATAATCTAACTGACGGACTAATTAAAATTTTTTAGGAAACTAGCCTATTGTCCCACAACATAAAATAAAAAAAAAACTGAGCATGGGTTTCCCCACACAATATCCAATAAGGTACATAGCTGCATTTACACATTCTACAATTAAATACAAAGTCGGGTCGGTACATGACATCAAAATAAAATTCATGTTCATCCGCTAAATGTCGATCATTCGGTAGAGCAGTAGGTACCTCCTTACATAACATTGTTTTTGTAGGTAAACCCATTGTAGTACCAGCACCCTAATTGCGTAACACACTATCAATCGGAGTCTGAATCATTTTGAAGCAAATTGCTAATCCATTACTTCATAAGTTCGAAATATTTGTCAGCTCAACACGTAAATAACGCAATGAATGTTGTTCAACTGTCAAAATGAAACCGATTCCGATTGATAATGTGTTACGCAATTGCCCCGCTGATGTTGGAATCTACTAGATACCTACATAAATTGTATGCATACTTGTGAGGTAGGTATTGAATCCCACTGATTAAACGGATTTTTAGAAAGTTTTATACAGCAGCTACTTAGGTATGTCAATAATATGTGTTACCTACTAAAAATATATACCTAATCAAGTCATCAATATTACCTTATCATGAAAATCTAGTAGTAGGCGCGTAGGTACGTAACAATACACGCAAACGAAACTATATTTCTAAATTAAAATTGAGGAGACGGCATAAAAGAGCGAAGTCTTCCGCTGTAGCCATCAAGTGATCGAGTCACGTCTTTTCCCACTAAGTGAATAAAAATTACTATCAAACACTTTCCTAATTACAGAGAATCTTAGATTAACAATAAAATTAACATTCAAAACACAAGAGACTCGTAATTCTATTCAAGTTACCTGGCAACCATCCTTTCCTTTCGAGAAAGCGCACATCATTGATGGCTTGAGGTGCTGCGACAGTTGCGAATTCATGCAGTCTTCATACGAAAGAATTCGAAGACTAGCTTTTAGTAAAACCTTTGATGAAGACTTTTCTACTCCGATTCGTCCCCATCCCACAATCGTTCCTATTCTATTTGTAAAATCTTCACCTAAAAGCATTTAATAGATCTTTATTGTAATTAGAAGATGATGATTGTTAGATAATTAAATTGTAGTTACATAAAGTAAGTACGTCGAGTCGACTGCATTAGCAACCCAAATAAAATTAAATAGAATGCACCAAAGAGTTTTAATTATCAATTCGAATTTCTTTTTTCTGGTCTGTGCTGTTTAGTTTAATAGTGCGTATATAAAAATATTGTTTTTGTTGTAGGTAAGTAATTTTATAAGTACGTTAAAAACGACTCCAAATAAAATTGATAACTTAGAAAAATAAAGTGCACATATATCTACCAATTAATCATGGCACGTTATTTACAAAAATTGGGTTCGATGCCATTTAAAAATAAAAATAGTTTTGTTTTTTATTTTGTATATGGCCAACACCAGAATTTTTTGGGCTCATTTGGCCAGTGATGCAGATTAATGATTGATTTCTGTAAGTAGGTTTGTACAAACAATTTACACGTCAATCATATTTTTAAAAACTAGACGAGGTCGGCAATGCCAATGGAGTCAGAAGAAGGTTTTATTTATTTAATCATTTAGAAATTCCTGTACATATAGTATATAGTACATACTAATTCCATAGAAATTTCAATATTCATTCACTATCTTTGTCTTATCTGTAGGATTTTTTTTCACTGTTAATTTGAACTCTAACTGTGAAACAAATTAACAAGCTGTTAAGAAAGCCTATACATGTAGAAACAGACCATTGTTTACTTGTTTTACCGAATAACAAACGGTGATTAGCATTAAATACATTATGAATAGTTGGAAAGCTTGTTTGGCACGAAGAAAATGTTCTGCTCCAAAGATAGTTCCCTTGTTTTTTAGAAGGATGAGAAACGCGAGAAAAAGGTTTAGGAGAACGAATAGAGAGAGAGAGAATAGAGAGAGAGAGAAATCCATATAGACATCGTTATGAAGTTTTAAATTGTTTAACAAACCTGGTTGTGGCAAACATATAGGGACAATATTTTCATTAAATGCGACTGGTTGGTTCAACGTCGCTATGGCGATATCATTTTCATCTCTAACCGCAGTTGACGTAAACAACTCGTGAATCACCACGTTGGAAATATTTCGCTTCTCTACATTTTTTAAATTGTCCATATTGTCCAATCCAATTAACACTTCCATTGTAATGAAATTATCCCTGAAATCAAAAATAATATATTATACGAGGTCCAAAATATTCATTTTAAGATTTATTGAACCAATGCTACCATAGAAATGTCATATAAGTATCTATGAATGCTACAAATGTTACCTTATAATTAACTTAACGTCGGTCTGCAATTAGCTGTTAGCGATCATCATTTGGATCTTTACGGCGCGGCGGTCCCCAAACTAGGCGGCGCCTATCTTGGGGACCAGAGTTATAATACATAGTGCTATTTACCACTGCAGTTTATGTATGAGTAGGTAGGTAATTGCAAACGATTATATAAAACTAAATTAAATTTTGAGATCAAAGTGAAAATTAAACTTAAATCGTAAATTATTAAAAACAGAAATACTTAGAGATTAAATTGCACTGAACAAAGCCTAAAAAAAATTGGAAATTAGCCCTCGTTGAGTATCCACGGGCGATTTTTTAACGCCATGATTTTTAAACGAGCACTGGATTTTCAACGCACGCCTTTTTAGCGCCGAGAGATGAAAATCCACCAGTGCATTTTTTGACACTCTGGGATATACAGACGCCAGCACATCAAGCTACTACTATTTTTCAAAGGGGTTAGAAGGTTTTGGCCCTAAAATCAGCCGCCATTTTGATTTTTTTTCAGAATCGCGGTGCACCACAAAAGTTATATATTTAGATAGAGGACACTTATACAAACAAAAAATGTTACATAACATAATATCCTAAAGCGTCAGGTTTCAGAGTTATTCACCAAAATGTAAGTCGAAAACAACAAGGAATTTTTTGTTTTTTTTTCCTCTAGGTAAGCATATTGAACTATTGAGGTAATATAAACGTTATAAAACCTTTATGGAGAAGAAACAAAAGAAGAATAGACATTTTTTAAATAAATAATTAAATACCGCAATTTATAGTTCGTTTTTTAATCCCAGATACTAATCTGACAAGTGTAATGTCAAACTTCTATACCAAAAAAAACGAAAACACAAAAGACTTAAATGCAGTGCCGGATTAACCCCTAAGCAAATTAAGAAATTGCTTAGGGCATCACGTCTCGGGGGGCACCATAAACTAGGCGCGGTCCCAGGGAGGGTCATGGGGATCATGACCCCCAAAATCATTCAAGCTGTCGAGAGCCTGAATGATTTTCTTACTTTTCTTCACAGGCGTGGATTGCTTAGGGCATCAAGTAGTCTTAATCCGGCACTGCTTAAATGTCAGATTAGTCTCTGGGATTAAAAAACGAACTATAAATTGCCGTGTTTAATTATTTATTTAAAAAATGTCTATTCTTCATTTGTTTCTTCTCCATAAAGGTTTCATAACGTTTCTATTACCTCAATAGTTCAATATGCTTACCTGGAGGGGAAAAAAAAACAAATAAATCCTTGTTGTTTTCGAATTATATTTCGGTGAATAACTCCGAAACCTGACGCTTTAGGACATTATGTTATATAACATTTTTTGTTTGTATAAGCGTCCTCTATCTAAATATATAACTTTTGTTGTGCACCGCGATTCTGAAAAAAAATCAAAATGGCGACCGACCTTAGGGCCACCCTCCATACAAAAATCTTCTAACCCCTTTCTTTAGTAGATTTTCAACTTTATCGCTGAAGCACAAGGTTCAAAGTTGATTGGGATTTGACAGTTTCGGGTAGCTTGATATGCTGGCGTCTGTACCTACTCTATTGGATCTTCTATGCTCGGTTCAACAACAAGAGTTTAAAATCCAGAGCGTGATAAAAAATCGCACGTGTGCACCTGGGCTTAAGGTACTTACATAAAGACGCGGGTTCCCGATAAAGACAAGCCGGCACCGATGGGTGCGGGTAAAATAGCCCCGTATAACTCATGCGCTCACCCATAAAAAAAAAGTAAAACATTGTGACCGTTTATTTCCATAGATTAACTTGCAGCAATCTGTACTGGAAAACCCGCTGCTTTATGCACAGCGCCGAATTTTACATAACTTGAACCTCATTTTTTCTTAATTAGCCTATTATCAATCGTTATTCATACTCATTCTTTCGATTCACATGAAACTTTTTTTTTTCTTTTATTGTGGATGGGAAATCATCAAATGACTTTTCCCGCACATCACACTTTCCCATACAATGACAAACGACCCTCACAGAGCTCCTTGGCGTATAAGTTAAGTATTGACTTTATTGACTTGATGCTTCTTGTGTTCTTGTTGCTTGTTGTTGGTCGTAAGCGCTACTGAGGTTTTGGGTTCGATTCCCGGGTCAAGCAAAGTGTTATTGGGCATTTCCATCTGGAATTTTTCAGTAGCAGCCCAGAGTCTGGATTTGTGCCCGGTTCAGGCTTAGTCACTATGACATGGAACTCAAACATAACTGGCGAAATGTGGGTACACATTACTACACATACTATTAATACACCTCTGCCCAACCCTTTGGGGAATACAATCGTGATATTATTATAAACATACTCCGTTTATTATAACATTAGAAAAAAGAGGCTCGCAGGAGCAGGAGTACGAAACCTTTTCAAGTTAAGGTGAATGGGTAGTTGTAGCCCGCGAAATTCAATTTTTTTACGTTTTTTGAATTTTCAGGTCAGTGTCAGCCTATAATGTTTCCACTGCTGGGACACAGGCCTCCTCTCGGTGAGAGGGAAACCGACCGATAACCGGTATGTATTTACAGAATTATAATAATTAGAATCATTAATACATCTTTCTCAGTTAGATTTCTACCGTTAAGAACAAATCTCGTATGGAAAAGTGTTTGTGGTACATTAAGTTCAAACAATTTTAATAAATAATGTATGTGCTTTTTTTTTGTAAGTAACAATGTATGGCGTACAATAAAGCTTATTCTATCTATCTACTCGTCACGATGCTTGGATAGGCACATGAAATGACTTAATTTTTAGTAACAATTATTTTATTAAAAACAACTGCCACAACTAATGAAGGGAATAGGGAACATTTTAGATTTGGTAGAGTTATAGTGACATGAAAAACGTTCCCGGTACTGTCCGCCCCTGCTTCTTTTAGATTTTAAAGATTGACACGACAATATTTAATGTAAAAACTAAATAATATTAAATGAAAGCCTTGTAATTTCAGAAGGTAGATAGGTTAAATAAGTACAATTAAATGTGACTGCTGTTATTTAAATTGATTATATTTAACTCCACATCAATCTTGACTGCAATAATGTTTGTTGTACTTTTATTACAAAGTGTGCCCCTTAAAGAGCCTTTTTAACTTCTGTCTAATGCTATAGTAAATGGAGTATAGGTGTTATTTGCAGTGACTATGCTTACCATTTAAAACAATGTCCTGCACTTAGCACGTGCTTGTTGGTGATCATCGCTCCACCACAGTGCATGCGGTCATTCTTCAGGATAGCCACGGTCCACGGAAAGGAATGTGGCGCAGCTCTCCTACCTCCCACTATCCTCATTGATACCACACTGTCTGAAGGCTTGCCACATTCTGCCCCGATTACAAAAACATTATGCCTGAAGATTATTATTCTATACAACATACATAATCAGACTGCAATGTTCCCACTGCTGGGACACAGGCCTCCTCTCTGAGAGGGAGTGGGCTGTCCACCACGTTGACCCATTGCGGGTTGGTGGATGTCACATGTTTTCGAATTTTTAGTTCTAGGACATGCCGGTTTATCACGATGTTTTCCTTCACTGTTTTGAGAGCAGTGGTGATGAAATTAAATACTCAATGTAAAGTGCCTGCCTGGGTTCGAACTGATGACCTACAACTCGCCTACGTCGGGGCCGACACTACTGTGTTAACATTGCTCTCTTCTAATAAAATGTAATGCTACCTTATTATATAAATGTTACCGATACGTCGGCGTCGTTTTAGTAGGTCGGTCTTTAGATTTTTATGAAAAAATAAGGTAAGAGCTACCTCTTACCTTATATTTTTATAACAATCTTCATACTATAGTATCTACATACTATAGTAATTAAATTTGCCTTCAAAATAAGCTAATAATTTAACCTCTTTTTTATGCAATGGTTAAATAAAAAAGACTGCATCACTGTCAAAATTGCTGTGATCTTTATACCCATCATTATAAGGTTGCTGTTGACTTGCTGCTGTCAGAGGTACTCGTAAAATAAAGGTATGATTCCGATCTCGGCAGCACGCAGCAGTGCTGCTGCAGCACTGTTGGTCCCCATATATTCTCTATAGGAATGTCGCGCAGCATTGCTGCCGTGCTCGGAATGTAATCTCATATAAACCTATAGAAAATGTATGAGAACCAGTAGTGCTGCGACCGCACTGCCGCGGCAGCACTGCTGCGTGCTGCCGAGATCGGAAGCATACCTTAACTTTGGAAGGACTGTAGTTTTCTGTACCTGATTCAAAGTCAGAGTAAAAAACAGATGATTCATTAACAATAAATTAAAAAACATCAATTAGGTAAGTATCTATAAATTTATGTTGATTCATACTCCACCCCTTGTCCTATTTCATTTAGGAATTGATCTTAATGTTGATTTCCTCTAAAATATCGCATTGACAGTTCTTTGTTTACATTTTTGCTCTTCGATTAAAATTCGAAGTAGGCATACCTAGTAAGCACAGCATTTCAATGTGTTAGGTTAGAAAATCTAACGCAGTACATTTATATTGAAGACACATTTTCATTGTTTGTTTCTTGTTCATCATAAGAATTATCCACTAGTACTGTTAACTTATGGCTGAAATCCTGATTTACATGAAATCTTTACCCTTGTAAATATCCTATAGGTAAATAATTTTTTTCACAGTCAAATGAAATACTTATTTCACAGATATCTCTGAATTTAGTCATACGAGTTAACTTTAAAAGATAGATAAGTGCACTTATAAAACTATAAGTAAGGACTTACGAGTATATCTGTTTAGATATACTTATAGTTTTGTGTGTTTTAATCTAAATAACAAAATGCAACAAAAGTAAAGGAATAATAAATTTATTTCAAATGTTTCTAAATAGGCTGTATCATGTTGATCTATATTCTAGATTAACCCAAAAATAAGAGAAAGGTAAGTGGTGTGTAGGTTTCTTTCGGCATTTTAACTTCAATGGGACATCTACTAATTTCGACCAGAGCAGTCAGTGCGCAAAATGACTTCGAAAAGATAGAGCAGACTCAACTGGGAGTAGCGCCCCACTTGCCAACAGAACCATCTCATCTGCTCATAGTCTGAAAGACTGGTCGCATAATAAAACCGGATAAAATAATAAAATGTATCGATCTACCTACGTGGCAAGTCGTAGAAATCATATGTAGAAGAAGGAATGTGGAGCAAATAAAACGTCACAGTAAACATTTAACAAACGTAGTCTCAAGGGGAATTGTTATTATTTTAGTATTGCTTGCTATCTACATAGCAGTTTTATGCTTGTTTGTACGTAAAACCATCACAATTGTGAAACTAACTAATAATAATCGCTCTGTACAAACACCAACTTAAAGAAAGGCCCTGTGAATGAATGTAGTATTGCCATTAGGGTATTAATTTCTATGTAAACCAGAAGGTAATGCAAACTAGAATTAAAACTTTTTGTTGTTCATTTGTGAAGTGTAGTAGTTATCTAGTTATATTGCGTTTACATACATTCTGCCGCAGCTACAGCGAGAATTTGGCTCAGAGAAAGTCCATTAATTACAAAATGGGCATCAGGTAAGTCGACAAGATCATTCGGACGTTAACTGTTCCGTCACAATCGGAACGGGTTCCAGTGACACGTTTCGCGGGCGTCGCCGTCGCTCCTGTGAATAGCAACGGTGAGCAGCGCGTGTGTTGCACATTCAAGTGAGCCGACTGTACCGAACACGTGCACAGTCCACATATCGAACCCTACGTAGTACAACATTCAGAAACACTAACATACGGTACGAATTACGTTTCAAAAAGCAAACTAAGCAAAAATGTGTCTTCGATAACAAAATTCTTTGAACAACACGAAATCAATTCCGCTAATTTAATTTAAGGCTGGACTAATTTCAGATTTCGTCTCAGTTTTTCATATTAGTTCCGATGATATCGACGTTAACGTTTTTCCACTCATTAAGGTAGAACGAAAGTATTTATTTTTTATTTCGCTCACGTTTTGGGTAATTCCAATCTCATTACGGTATAATAGTTATCAAGTCACTTACGACAGTCAGAGCCGCGCACCAGCACCACCTAAAACATGATCACTTTGTGATATCGCGTGTACAGTAATTACGTCGCTAATTATGAATAATTATACAGACCTGACCGAGCCCGATTAACACGTAAATAGTGCTTAATATTGTGAACATTTCAGTATGTATGTTGGACACTGCACTCACTCATAGCCCCTACCACCGCACTGTTTTCTGCAACCGATGCTTGCTTATTTACGCTCTACACGGATTTAAAACGCAGAAATTATCCACGCGATAATATCCTTGTAAATTTAACACGCTGAAGGTTATAAATTTTATCGTGAACATTAGAACTATAATTTCCAAATGTCATAATTAAATCAAATAGCTACCCATTAGAAGCTTTTGGTTTGGCCCACAAGAGTTTATAATAATATGAACAGAGCGTTCTATTCCCTCCTTACTATTTCGGTAATATGTTTCTTGGGTCGTAAACTTGTCAAATCGTAATTCACGATTCAATTTGTTTCTGTAGCCAATTTAACTATTTTCTTATCGCCAAACCGATAATTTCTCCCAGAACTAACAATGAAATTTTTTTCATAATAAAACTTTATGCATCAAAAACGAATTTAAATCAAATCGCGTTAAATTGTTTCAACAACTAATTAGGCAAAGATTATAATTTGTTGGTTAAATAATACTACCTATATTTTTCCATTTTTATTGTCCATACTATGTTACAAAATGGTGACTTCTTATGACTATGCACAGGTAGACCCGCTTTCCGTCTGCTGCTTGATCCAGGGAATGTATTTTGACACGATTGTGTAGACACCTGAATACATAATTTAAATCATTGAAAAAAAAATATAACGAAGTTAACAAGTAGGTATATTATTATTTTTATCAGCCGTTTGTGTCCCACTGCAGAGCAAAGACCTCCCTTCCAGTCATCCCTATCTATTGCTGTATGAGCCGATCTTTTAGAAAAGAGTCAGGTTAGAAAAAGTATAACTTTTTTAAATAATTTTACCTGGATAATCTGGCTTGGCGCAGTCTATGCCCCAAGATACAATGCCTAGAACAGATATTTTCATATTATGATCCAGTCTTTTTGGTTTTCGTTTACCTACACATGATAGCGTGAATGCAAACGCGATACAGATTCAAAAAGAATAAGTTATAGACGAGTTCGCAAAACTCACCGACTTGATACCATTTTCTGTTGCCAGTTGTTTTGTGAGTAGAAAACAATGGTCCACCGCTGTCTCCCTAGAATGAATGTAAAACAAGTTAGTGGACAGCACAGCCTCCAGCAACCTGAAAGCGTTGCTCTTGATCTTTACTCGTAAATAGTAAAGTAAGTAAAATGATTGATTACCTGACAGGCATCTTTTCCAAGACTGTAAGCGCACATCATGGACTCACTGACCAAATTTTCCTTATAAATCTTTGACTTTTTACATGTGTCGCTGTCAACAATTTTTACTTTGGTTTCGAGTAAATATCTCGATGATGTCAATGCACCTTGCCTCGTTTTGCCCCAGCCGGCCACGGTCAAAGGCACATTTCTAAAATCCATTGCTGGAAGTAAAAGCAAATAATTTAAAAGTGAATCCTGGTTTTAGTAGTAAAAAAAGTAAAGGGTAAGTCGGCGCTAGAGATTTCCTGATTGAATTGTAAAACTCTATTTTGACGAGCTCTTCGCGATGTCGTAAAATAATGTCAGAATTGCTTAATCAGAGAACGTAAAACCACGCTCGCTTTTGATAGCTTTGGCGACGAACTTACTCGGTTCTGGCAAGCATATTGGCCGAACTTTCTCTGTGTACTTTTTTTTAATGAATGGGACATCATAAATGACCCCTCCCGCTCTAGATGGAGCGGAAGGGAGTGTCAGACTCTTACTGACTAAAACCCATCCGTGTACCTTCCTTAGAGCCAGTCCACACGGCGCATTGCGTCGTCGCAACCCAAATATTTTGACGCATAGCCGGCCACACAGGCGCTGCGTCGTCGCAGCGTTACTACGACGCAGTCTTAACGTTCGGTCGACGCAGCGGTGACGCACAGTTGCGGCAAGTATTTTTGTAAAAACATCGCAGTCAGTCTATAGGAAAGCATGGATCGGAAAAGACGCACAAGCAACTGAGCGCTGCCTCTCCGTCGTCGCAATGATTACACCCCCTCCCGCTTCGTCTCGGGGGCTGCTGTCCGTCATGTGTGCGTTGCGACGACGCAGCGCGCCGTGTGAACACCTTGGTTATTTGTATGTAAAACAACGCAACGGCAGCGCTGCGTCGACGCAACGCTGACGCAACGCGCCGTGTGGACTCGCACAGCCGTTAATGTTCCGGGGTAGCGGTAACCCTTTCGGACAATCCCGCACCCCCGGCAGGCTTCGGCCCTGACAGGTCCCTTCCTTTATGCTGAAATTTCTTTGAGGCGCGCGTGAAACACGAACGTACCCTCCGGCACGGGTCTGGTCCTGATCGGACGGTGAGCTACCCATTACTCTCCGTCCGCAGGCCCGCGCCTACGGTGGCCGGGAGTCGTCACACGGCTTCCGACGCCCGGAGCGTCTCTCCCGCGCCCGCTTTTGATAGCTTTGGCGACGAACTTACTCGGTCCTGGCAAGCATATTGGCCGAACTTTCTCTGTGAACTTGATTTTCTGTTTAAGAGTAAGGATTGCGATGTCGTTGATGTCCCGAACGGCGTTGGACGTGAAGTGAGGATGTTTGACACCGTTGGCGAGACGTAGCTTTGTGTATGACGTGTCCAAGCGGTCGTGCATGCCCACGTACACCGTCAGTTCACTGAAACGGACGCTAAAAATACACAACATTAATAGTAAACCAAGGAAAAATAAATAAAAATGTCCATTTTTGTTTATACACTTAATGTATCCTCTAACGGAGTTTTAAAAAATTCTAACCCAAAAGTAATGCAATGTCCCGCTGAGAGTATGTGCATGTTGGTGATGATTGCTCCCCCGCAGTGCAGCTTCGGCCCCAGCATGAGGGAGACCAGCCAGGGGTACGCGTGGGGCTGCACTGTGGTGCCGCCCACAATGCGCCGGTTGCTCCCGGCGATACCGCACTCTAGGAAAACGCAAACATTATGAACAGCCCTACTACTTTAAGACCCATTTAAAGAAGTCAGGCTTCTGACCCTCCCGCTTATTTAAAACATCGCGATCGTTCCGTTTATTTCAATCGTTTGAAGATGACAGAGACAGAATTATGCTTTTAATATATTTAGCGTTAAACGCATATAGTAATTTATGGTGCAAGCAGAAAATGTTTCAAAACTTACCACATGATGTATTTAAGTTATCTGCGTGTGCCTTGAAACAAAAAAAAATATCAGAAAATAATGAAACAATGCTAAGATTTACTTGAAACGTATCTACGTATGTATTATGAATTTCAGTTGAGCGCGTCACAAAGGAAAAAATATTATTACAACGTTTCAGGCGCTTATCAGATTTTTTAATACTTTTTTTAATAAAGAGGTTTTCGTATTATTTACATTTAGTTATGTAGATGTAAATCAAAAGTTAAGTACTCACCCAACTGATCACAAGAGAAAGTACGCACAATATCTGTATCATTTTATGGGCGTACTTAGCCCCAGGTTAACAGTCGTCAAGAATTCCATCATCATCGGCATTGCTGGAATGATTTCTTTGCCAATAAATTGTAATAGAAGTACATAAGATTTTAATTAAATTTCTGTTTGGATATCGAAGCTCAATCGTGCGTAGATTATGGTCAGGACTTGATTGAGTTTTTCTTTTTTTTCATTATATAGACGATACAACGAAGTTGCAGAATAAAACATTAAAATTAAACATTGGTATGCATTTACATTACAACAGTCAACGACTTCAAAATTTGAATATTTTTATTCCGGTTCCAATTAAAAAGTACGTAATTACGTTTAAAAATAAAGGGCCCAAATAAAAAGGAAATCATCCTTTTTATTTGTGATCTTTCTAAGTTAGATTTGTTCCATAAGAACAAATCTCTTATGGAAAAGTTCTTAGGGAACTTTAACTTAAAGATAATGATATTAATGATTCTAATGACTATAATTCTGTAAATACTCTATTATAGTCGCGAATCATATTTTGATCAAGATACAACCTGATACTGACCTGCAAATTGCAAAAAACGTAACAAAATTTGAATTTTGCGGTCTACCACAGCGCATTCACCTTAAATTGTCCGTGGTCCCTCCCGATTATTGCCGATTCTCACTGAACTAATGAATATTTCTCTATGCCAATACCTAGTACTTTCTAATTCCATACTAAATAAACTACAATTTGACATACGACAACACTACGATCAGTCTAAACATTATTTTGTGTTTATTATATATTTTCTATAAGAAGGTTGTAGGTATAGCGGTTTCGTCAGTGCTTTTATGCTGCGCGCGTTTTTTCCTCGCAAGTGTGTTGAAAAACGTCGTATGAAACGCGTGTGCATTGATTATTATACCCGAGGCGGTATTATTCGCGCGAGCCGCAGGCGATCCCGATAAGGAAGCCGAGAGTATAATGATGAACATAGCACACATGTATCATAATGTACTATTATTTCCCCACCACTTATGGAAACCTAGTTTTCTACAAATAAAGTTACACATTCACAATTATATAACTACTTAGTAACCATAATAACATTAACCCGCACCCTAATTGCGTAACATACTATCAAGCAAAATCTGAATTATTTTAAGGATATTGCTAATACATCCTAATATCCTACTTCCTAGGGTGTCAGTCGCCTCGAGGGTAGCCAGTACTCGCCAAGCTGGTCTAATTTGGCGTTCATTCAGATGTATCTCACCCGTGTGGGGGATAAACTGGTAATGTGAACAAGTAATCCTACTTCCTACTATCCTATCCTACTATCCTATCCTACTATCCTATCCTACTATCCTATCCTACTTCCTACTATACTATCCTACTAATATTATAAATATGAATGTTTATGAGGATGTTTGTTATTCTTTCACGCAAAAACTACTGAACGGATTTTGATGAAACTTTGCAGTAATATAACTTATACGCCAGAATAACATAGAATAATTATTATCCTGATATTCCTACGGGATCGACACTTATGAAAAATCTATCTGCTCAACAACGTAAATAACGCAATGAATGTTGTTGAATTGTCAAAATGGAAAGTGGGTTACGCAAGCACCCCGTCGGTGACAGAAGTGCTGTTCTCCTAGGTAGGTTATAGATTATACCTGTACTAAGGAGTAGGATTGAAATGTAGCATACAAAGTTACATAATTTATGCTACAATATAGTATGCTAGCGATAAATGCAACGGTAACTCTGTTTGTTAACTACGTTTTTACGCCTAAACCACTGAACTGATCGTTATGAAATGGGACCTGTAGAAGGTCATGGGCTACTTCTCATATTGTATCATCATCATCATGAGCCTATAATGTTCCCACTGCTGGGACACAGGCCTCCTCTCTGTGAGAGGGAGTGGGCCGTAATCCACCACGCGGGCCCAGTGCGGGTTGGTAGACCCGATATTAGCGTCTTATTATATAATATTGTATATTAGCGTCAAAAAAAAATGCATGCAGCTATAGTTGCGGGCGGGCCGCAGCTAGTTAGGATATATTTTTACAAAGCCATACCATACATATTAATATTGTTGTACAGCTTTGTGTTCTAGTGATCGTTGGACGTTGCTTGAAAGAGTTGTTCTGTAATGTCATCAGGAGCTCATCTGGTTTCTTTTATTTGTTAACTTAATTGGCAACCAAACCATGCCAGCAGGATATGCTACTCTCGACTTGGTAGAGGGCGATTTTTTCTAAACTTGGGGCGCTGATCTAGTAAGGGAAGAAATACCTGATAGACACACAATAGTGGCCTGAAATAGAATAACGGGTAACCAAATTGGTTAGTAAAATTATCTGGACGAAGATAGCTTGATTATTATCAATAATTTGATTTTATATCTTGGAAAACTCTAAATACGTTCTTCTTTTCACAAGAACTACTCAAGGGAAATTCCAGATTATTTCAAAAACTTAGCCACCCTGTATTTGATGCGCATGTATCTAATAAAGGGTCAATACAATATCGTTAAAATAATAAAAGTTCATTCTCCTTGAAAACAATGCACTTATTAAAATACAAAAAGCCCTTGAGCAAACCGCTTATAAATGTAGGCTCTTCATAATATTCTTTTAGTAAAAATAATAACCGACTACTGTCAAGTAAATAAAAATGACTGCCAGTGATAACCCCCGAAAGATTTTAAAAGCAAATAAAATAAGGAATTGTAGCCAGAATGTTCACGAAAATATTAACAAAGCAGACAGCATTCTGGTTACAAAATATATAGGAACGGATTACTCATACAAGCATCAAATAGTTTGGAAAAATGCAATAGGATTTCTTATACTACATCTGCTTGCATTGTGGGGTTTTGCTTTTATATTTACGGGGGTAGTTTCATGGAAAACCAGTTTATGGGGTAAGTGAAAATACGTTTTGTTATATTTTTCTTGTGAATCTTTTGTGGCATTATTTTTATGTTGAATATTTCAGCGCTGTGTGTGCTCTACATTGGCTCGGAAGGTGTTACTATTGGAGCTCACAGATATTACACCCACAGATCGTTCAAAGCCACGCCCCTTTTGAGAGCGATAATGATAGCTACACAGACTGTAGCTGGACAGGTAAGTAAACTAATCGTTTGAACAGTTTTTCATAAAAGAATGTGTGTTTCCATCAGGCGTGATGGAGGTAAAAAGCGGGCCCACTCAGCAAAAAGAAAAGATATCAAAGTAAAATCTTAGAGTTCAGAATAAAACAAGTATCCAGGTACTTATAGTCATAGATATGACAGTCAGACGTGATTTTACAATCTTGATGAATATAGCTTCAAATCATCAACAAAACTCAAGCCGTTTGCCGTGCTGTGCAGTTTTATAAAACCACGAAAATTATGAAACCAGATGTTTGCGGTTAATCTTCTACAGCAGTGGCGTTTCGTAATCTGTAATTTTATTTTTGTTGTTCACTGTCGTTACGTAACACCAAAAGATAACCTTTCATGGTATTTATATTGTAATAACTAACTATACAAAAACAAAAGGACACGTCGAAGTACTCGCGACATCGCTGTCATCCGGAAACGTGTACAGAAGACTGGCATATTGTAATATAAACATTGATTTGTTTTCGTTGGATCCCACTTTTGAATCCTAGTTTAATATTTTTGGCGTTGGATCCCACAAAACATTATTATGTATTTCCGTTAGATCCCAAATTTAAAAAATGCAAGAGAATTACAGATTTAGCTCTGCAAACATAAAACTAAATACTGCTGGACCTTTATTCCAAATGCAAAAAGGCGTATGATCGTAATATAATTTTGTTTTGATATAATTTCATAGACAAATAGTCTAGCGTTTGCTCAGCGCATTAGTCGCACTCTTATTACTTAAATCACAACAGTAATGAAATTAGTCCCATCTGTCTGTCACAGGATTTCGTTCAAACGTAGAACGTTACTACAGGTTACAACAACAAATCTATATTGATGTATGTTGCCGTTATCCTTACTGTAACAAATAATTTTCACAGAATTCTATGTTCATCTGGTGTCGCGACCACCGGCTGCACCATCGCTACTCGGATACTGATGGCGACCCTCACAACTCTAAGCGTGGCTTCTTCTTCTGCCACATGGGATGGCTCATGCACAAGAAGCACCCCTACGTTATCGAGCTTGGCAGACGGATCGACTTGAGCGACTTGAAAGCTGACTGGATGGTCATGTTTCAGAAAAAGTATTTTGTTGTTGTATTTTATTTCGTTCTACAGTTAATTCAAACTGTATGTTTCAGCATTTATTGAGTAACATTAATATGTGATGCACCAGTTCTAATATAATATATGGCTGTCGAAATTATGCTCCAATGGGTAAAGTCTTCCCGTTTTGTCGATATAAACTTTATTCCTTCCAATTCTATCGTACAATCTGGGTCGAAAAACATTGTTTTACTGTTTTAATTTTGACTAGACTTCACAGTGACTATCTGGCCCCTTTATTGTGAAACAATCACATTATAAGTAACTGCGGTGCTCTTTTACCTACACGAGAATGTCGGTATGATTTCCAAGAACGGTTAAAAGCTATTGCTTTATCAAATAGCATCAAACTAGATTCCCTTTTGTTTCAGATACTACTACGTTTTATATCTGACGTTGGCAATATTCCTCCCAGTGTGGGTACCAGTTTATTACTTCGGGGAGACCTTGTGGGACTCGCTGCTAGTTAGTTACTTCGCTCGTTACGTGTGTGAACTACACGGCACTTGGACTGTCAACAGCATTGCGCATCTTTATGGGACACGGCCTTATGATCAGTAAGTTGTGGGTTCTGGTATAATCACCATCGCATTTACAAATCTATATAAAAAAATTATCATCATCAAGCTAGTCCTTTTTTTTTGTTTTGTGGATGGGAAATCATCAAATGACCTCTCCCGCTCTGGGTGGAGCGAAAGATGTATCAGACTCTTACTGACTAAAACTCACCCGTGTTCCTTCCTTAGCCCTTTATGTTCCGGGGTAGCGGTAACCCTTTCGGACAATCCCGCTCCCCCGGCAGGCTTCGGCCCTAACAGGCCCTTTCCTTTATGCTGACATCTCTTTGAGGCGCGCGTGAAACACATACGCGCCGTCCGGCACGGGCCTGGTCCTTGCGCTGGCCGCATCCAGAAAATTTCTGCGATCTTCACTATGTCGTCGGTGTACCATGTGAAGGGCTTATCCACGCAGAGTTTTTCGGTATGCGGTCACCACTCAAAAACTCCCAAGAACCTGATCAACCATCAGTTTTAAGATCATGCCTCATAAAGATTAAAATATTTGCAGCAACTATTTACTTTCCACAGAAACCTGCAACCTGTTGAATCCTGGTTTGTGTCCTTGTTGAGTTTGGGAGAAGGATGGCACAACTACCACCATGCGTTTCCATGGGACTACAAGGCTGCAGAACTGACCGTGCATTTTAACCTGTCGGCGAGTATCATTAGATTCTTTGAAAGGATGGGATTGGCTTATGATTTAAAATCTGCATCTCTAGATATGGTAAGATGGAAACTGTTTTCAAGCGGATTTCTAATAAAGTGAACTATGTATTTTTTTTTTATATGATACTTTTCTCCACAAAGGTAACAAGTAGGATAAAAAGGACAGGTGATGGCAGTCACTACAAGCTGGGTACCGAAAAGGCGCGTGCGGCGGTGACCGCTTGGGGACCGCTGCACCCACTCAACCCTACCTACAACACCACGCTCAAGGCACCTGATGCTATACTTAAACCTGAAGGACTGCCACTGTACCACGAAAACGACTTCCTTAATGGTGACATTAAAAAAAGAACAAACAATTTTGGATAAGCTATAAACCTTCGTGCTATCAATACGTAATATAACTCTGTAGCCGCGAATTTTAGTCATGTTATTTAAAAAAATATTTTAATAATAAAAAAGGCAATTGAAACTGATTTATTTAGCCAGAATTTAATTTATGCAGCCAGGTTACTTATTGTGAAGCGCAATAGTAGGGTAAAATTGGGGGACCTGGATCAAGGAAATCCAGGTCACCCCAATTTTATCATTCATTTCATCAACATTCAAATATTATTTCATACTTTCTATTCTAATTGATTATTTTTATATTCATTAAACTCAATCATTTACACATGTGCTTAGTTTCGAGTATCTAATATTATTTTAGCTAGCAAAAATTTGATACTTGATCTGCTCAATGCAACTATGATCTCGTGAATGGACGAGCATTGTTGCTACGTGATATTTATAACACACTGTTATGACTAATAGATTTTTTTTCAATGAACATTATTTGCTGAATGACATTAAAATAATGAGAATATACTTAGATTCTTACGGATGATTTAATTTTACAGCTTTTGAAATGAAACTACATTATTGTAATGAATAAGCAAGTATTTATTAGTTCATATAATTACAAATTAAATAAACAATATAATTACAATTAATTAAACAAAATAATTAGGAATTAACAGATGCCGTAGGTGATCTAGGTGCTTGTAGGTGAGGTCCGTTTTTCTTTTTACAAGGATTGATAAAAAGTATTGTTTAAATATGGTAGCATGTCTTTGACACGTAAGTAGATGTTATCAGTGTAAATGTTCTTAACAACATGCTGAACACATATTTCAGCACTGCACTGGCACATAGAATTACTTTCAAATTGGTTTGCATCGTAAATTTCGATCCGTATAACTTTAGTGCCACCGGTCGAGACCGTTTTGTAAAAACTTATCAACTCCTTATTATTAGTTGTATTTGGAACACATGGGGTTCGTTGTCGTTCTTCCTCATCCAAATAATTTACGACTTTATCAATCACGTCAGGTTCTATCATTAACGGAGGTGAAGTTGGTGAATAAACCCAACTCGGTATCTGAAACAGAATACATACATTATTTTTTATTTTCACTGGTTTAACACATTCTATATAATTATTATTATTATAATTAAAAGTAAAATATTTTGTAAAATTAGGTACTTACAGACATTGTAGAATATAACAGTAGCACACTAAAGGAATGGAAGAACTGAAGTGAATTTGTTTCTTATTTTATCCCGATTTATATATAAAATATTTTGTTGCTGATAGAGTTCAAAATAACGTAATGCTGAGTTGAATATATTTATGACTAGGAATTGCCCGCGGCTATGCTCAAAAAAATATTGTTTTTAGCAGTAAAAAGTCATAGTTAACACAAAAGAAACATCTAAGTAATCTGCTGTAATGTGGAAGCAAACCATGGGGAATTTGTTAGTATGTATCATCAAAATTAAGGTGGTCACTGGTCAACCGTACTTATTAATTTATTATACACGTATAATGTAATACAATAAAATATGATTAAAATAAAGTGTAGCAAACAATGTGCCCTTACCCTAATGAATCTATATTTGGATAAAATGCTGACAGAGTTCTACTATTACTTGATGCTAAAAGTAAGTCACTATATTGATTATGGTGTCGGTTGATTTGTTTGTTTGTTGAAGTTTTTTATTGTATGAAAAAATGCAGGTACGATAAGTAATTAGAATGAGTGAAGCCATGGTATTTGCATAGTATAACATAATCAATAACTAATATATTTTTTTTGGATTGGTTAATATGATATCTTGTTTTGCAATATAAGCATTACATCTTCTCGATGACATATTTGGTAGTACAACGTCATAATTTTGCTGTATATAAAGTGCATCGATGCCAGACAAAATCACAAACTGCTCTCCCGAGGGAAACAATCATCACCTTCAACCTTCAACGCTATCGCATCTACGCTTCAACCAGAATCCAGAATCTTCAAAATGTAAGTAGATCATAATTAATATTTTATTTATTATATGTGTATAAATGTGTCATCACAAGGTTTATTCTATGAATGAGTGAATGATCGAATGTATGTATGAATGAATGAATGAATGATTGAATGAATGCATGTATGTATGAATGAATTAATGAATAATTGAATGATTGCATATATTAATGAATGAATGAATGCACAAATTATTGAATAAATAATTGAATGAACTTATAAATGAATTATTGAATGTAGGACAGAACGAACGTATAGATTGAATGAATGCATAAAAGAATGAATGATACAAAATATTTTCTTCCTATCCGACCATAAATAAATCCCACCATTAATTTATTTTTGTATTCAGGTTAATATAATATTTCAAATAATATTGTTTCAGGTCCAAGCCAACTTCATCTACGTTGCCTCAGCTGTTTTCTTCGGATGAAGAGTCAGAAATTGAGACGCAGACAAAGCAGAAATCGACTTATTCTTCGACCCGACTCGAAAAATCGACAGCAAACAAGCGGCCCAAAACCGATCGAATCGATGGATCTAAGACGCACGGATCTAAGAAGCCTAGGATACAACCGGTGCCGTTAACCAACAACAAGCTAACTGCACGGGACCTATTCGGTAGTGAGAGCGATGAAGAGGATTCGTCTGTGAAGCCGTCCACATCAACTGGTAAAACACCGTCTCCTCTTCATTCTTATTTTACTAAGAGGGTTAACAAAGGCTATGCCAGAAAAATAAGTGAGACAAAGCAGGGGCCGTATTACGTAGAAGTAAAAGTTTACAATTGTGATGAAATCGCAGACATACCACCAGTAAATAGGTGGCGCCATTCAATAGTTACAATTAAAAGAAAAGTTGATACGGACACGGAGATGTGGCGCCATCTAAAAGGATTTACGTCCTCAGTTGAACAAGATTTTCGTAATTGTCCAACTACCCTTATAAATTCTTACTATTAGTACTTACTATGTATTCTTGCTAGTTTTTATACAAATATATGTAAAACATTTAATCATTACAGAATAATACCTATACATACATTATATTATAAGTAATCTTTATAATATCTAAATACTTGTACCTAAATAGCCAATTGATAAATAAAATATTATGCTATTTAAATCTAATGTATTATTTCACAGTTATACAGTCCAGAGATCGCAGAACACCATTAACAAGACCTCGTAGTAAAATTGTGAAGTGTACCAAATGTGAAACTGAAATACCACGAAACCAATATGCATATCATAAGAGAACTAATATACACAAGACAAATAGCTTATTGAGTACTGAATTCAAAAATGTTTTTATTGTGGCAACAGCATTTAAAAATAGAATAGTAACTTTTCGTCTGAACTTAGCTCAGGATGACGAGCACCTCACTCGTGAGGCGATCCCGAGTAATAGTCAGACATGTATACCTCAGGATGACGAGCACCTCACTCGTGAGGCGATCCCGAGTAATAGTCAGACATGTATACCTCAGGATGACGAGCACCTCACTCGTGAGGCGATCCCGAGTAATAGTCAGACATGTATACCTCAGGATGACGAGCACCTCACTCGTGAGGCGATCCCGAGTAATATTCAGACATGTATACCTCAGGATGACGAGCACCTCACTCGTGAGGCGATCCCGAGTAATATTCAGACATGTATACCACAGGATGACGAGCACCTCACTCCTGAGGCGATCCTGAATTCTGTACATCCAGATATTGATAAATTAATAACTATGATATTGAAAAAGTATGATTGCATAAAAGTAAATTTTGAGCTTTTTGCTAAGTTTCTTCTGCTAAAATCTGACGACGAACAAGTAGAACTGAAATCATTTAACACTAAGTATGATATTATCTATAAAAATACTGATATACACGAGTTCTTTTTGAATAAAATACATGTACTTATGCGCAAAATGTCTGAATTTGAACATGTACAGTCAGGTTGGACATATCTTTCGCTAAGTCATATTGAGATTAACATATGTAAATATTGCCCCATGAGAGGCGGCACGTACATAGAGTTGCCCTCAGTAATAAAAAATACTAAAAGTTGTTTGAATTTACGTAATGATGACGAGTATTGTTTCTTATGGTGCGTCGTAGCCGCATTATTTCCTCGTGAAAATAATGTGTGCAGAACGACATCCTATCCTCATTATAGCCAAGTTCTCAATATTCAAGGAATGTTATTTCCTCTTTCACAGAATGACATCCAACTTTTTGAACGGTTAAATCCTACAATAAGCGTTACCATTTATGGGCTAGATAGCAAATACGTTGTTACTGGCCCGTTATACATGACGAATAAGAAAAAAGAAAAACACGTTAATTTATTATACTTTGAACGGAATGGTAAAGGACATTACTGTTTGATAAAAGATCTTATACGATTAGTGCGACGCCAGGTTACTCATCATCATGGCAAAGTTTTTTTATGCGAATCATGTTTACAATTTTTTACGAATGAAAAGAAATATGTTTCTCACACTTGTTCTAAAATACTAACTATACTACCGGAAAAAGATACCATATTGAAATTTAAACATTATGAAAGAAAACTAAAAATTAATTTTATTATTTATGCTGATTTTGAGAGTTTGCTAATAAATTGCAATGAAAATAGTTCTAAAAATACTAAGACACTAAAAATGCATCAACCTTCAAGTTTTGCATATTACATATGTTGTTGTCACGACAGCAAACTTAACAAGTTTGTCACGTACAGAGGCATAGATTGCGTCGAAGTCTTTATTAAACGTTTAGTAAAAGATGTAAAGCGGATAAACAAAGTTTTGTCTACTCATTTATCAATGAAAACTTTAACTTATAATCAAGAACGAGAATATCGAAATACAACTAAGTGTCATATATGTAATCAGTCATTGTCTGGAGATAAAGTTCGAGATCATGATCATATTACTTCCGAGTATAGAGGGGCAGCGCACTCACATTGTAATTTGATGTATAAAGTGTGTCCATTCATACCGGTAGTATTTCATAATCTAAGTGGTTATGATTCGCATATATTTATAAGAGAGTTGGCTAAGTATGAAGGCTCAATTAAAATAATACCAAAAACTAAAGAAAAATATCTTACAATAACTAAGCTAATTGAGACAAAAAAAGGTACTCGTTCAGTACAGATTAAGTTTATTGATTCATTTCATTTTCTTAGCTCAAGCTTAGATTCTTTAAGTAAAAGCTTGTCAGAAAAAGACTTTGTTCATTTGTCAAGAGAATTTACGGATAAAACTAAACTTAATTTATTACGTAAGAAAGGTATTTATCCATATGATTATATGGACGACTGGTCAAAATTTGATGAAAATCAACTACCCTCAAAGTCCAGTTTTTATAATAGTTTAACTATGGAATCTCTATCAGATGACGAATATGCTCACGCCCAAGATATTTGGAACAATTTTGAGATAACAACGCTTGGCGAATACAGTGATTTGTATTTGAAATGCGATGTTTTGCTGTTATGCGACATATTTGAAAAATTTAGAGAGACAAGTTTACATTTTTACAAATTGGATCCTGCTCACTATGTGACTTCACCTAGTTTGAGCTGGGATGCTATGCTTCTGTACACTAACGCTGAATTAGAGCTCATTAGTGACTTAGAAATGTATACATTTATTGAAAAAGGTATACGAGGGGGCTTGGCACAATGTTTCCTCCGTCATGCTAAGGCAAATAATAAGTATTTACCTCATTATAATCATTTAAAACCCTCGAGTTATTTGACATATTTAGATTGCAATAATCTTTATGGTTATGCAATGACTAAAAAATTGCCTGTTTCGGAGTTCAGATTTTTAACTCAAGATGAAATTGACAACTTTAATGTATTGCATGTTTCAGATGACAGTCCGTATGGTTTTATTTTAGAAGTAGATTTATATTACCCGGATTGTATTCATGATCAGCATAAAGACTTACCATTTGCTGCAGAGAAATTTGTACCCCTAGGAGCGAAATCAGCTAAGTTGATTGCTAATCTGTATGATAAATCAAATTATGTTATTCATTACGTACATTTAAAACAATGCATAAAAAATGGTTTGGTGTTAAAAAAAATTCATCGCATACTAACCTTTAGACAAGATGATTTCTTAAAGAAATATATAGATCTTAATACCAATCGGCGTATGGAATCTAAAACTTCTTTTGAAAAAGATTTTTTTAAACTTTTAAATAATGCGATATTTGGCAAAACTATAGAAAATAAAAGGAAACAAGTTGAGATAAAACTGGTAACCAAATGGGATGATAAGAAAAACTTCACGAATAAGAAACTTTGTGCACAGAAATTGATTTCAAAACCTAATTTAAAAAGTGTGTCAATATTCGCAGAGGATTTTGTAGCTATACAATTGAATCGTGAAAAAATAATATTAGACCGACCAATTTACATCGGATTTACAGTTCTGGAGTACGCCAAAGAACATCTATATCAGTTTCATTATGATTTTATAAAACAGAAATATGGAGATAAAGTTGAATTATGTTATACAGATACTGATAGTTTACTTTACTTAATTCATACAGATGACTTTTATCGTGATATGTACGATAATTTAACATATTTTGATACTAGCAATTTTTCAATAGATAATCAATATAACATACCAAGAATTAACTCAAAAATCCCTGGCCTATTTAAGGACGAAATGGGGGGTGATGTAATTACAGAATTTACAGGTTTACGAGCAAAACTGTATTGCATTAGCAGTTTAAACACACGGATAACAAAAGCGAAAGGTTTGTCTAAATCTGTTACTAAGCATTTAAAACAAAGTAATTACAACGATTCTTTGATATTAGATAAAAGTCAATCTTTTAAAATGAATATTATAAGATCTATCAAGCATATATTGTACTCACAACAAGTTAGTAAGCAAGTACTAAATAGAAACGATGACAAAGTTCAGATACTTTCAGATCAAATTCACACTTTGCCTTGGGGATTTTATGATGCGATGATCTAAACCAATGTTCGTTTCACTTTTTATTCAACTTATTACGTTTAAATTGAGCACCAATTAAATATAATCCACATCTTGAGAGCCACTGTTCTAAATTATATTCATTTGAAGTATATGATTTAAAATACTAAAATAAGAATAAATTAATGTATTATAAAGAAATGATGTATGATAATTATTTTAGAATAAGTTATGTACTATTATTTGAACTTATAATAAAATGATATGTCTAAAACAATGGACTTTTATTCAAACGTATTCAACTTCCTAAACGTCATCATCAAGTTCACGCTTGTTGTATGATGAGGTTCATGTAGTAACGACTATATAAGTGTATGTTAAGCGGTAATTAGATTAATATGCACTATGAAGTTGATCAAACAACCCATATCTCTCAATGTTAATAATATAAGATTAAGTGACTCTGTTCACCGCATCAGACATAGCGCTTTATTGCCAAATACCATTCGTTGTATAATATGCGGTCCATCAAGCTGTGGTAAAACGAATGTTATGATTAGTTTACTGCTGCATGAAAATGGGCTCAAATTTAAAAATCTGTATCTTTACTCTAAAACTTCTTTTCAACCAAAATACCGTTTCTTGACCGAAGTATTAAAAAGAGTGCCACAGATAAACTTTTACGAGTTCAATGATGATAAAGATGTCATTTCTCCGAGTGAAGCTTTAACAAATTCTGTTTTTATTTTTGATGATGTTGCGTGTGAAAATCAAATAAATATCCGCAATTATTTCTGTATGGGTAGGCATAAGCAAATAGACTGTTTCTATTTATCTCAAACCTATTCTAAAATTCCGAAGCAATTGTTACGTGATAATGTTAATTTTCTTATTATATTTAAACAAGATGATGTGAATTTAAAACATATTTATGAAGAGCATGTTAGTTCTGATTTACAATGGAAAGAGTTCAGAAACATTTGTCGAACTGTTTGGAGTAAACCTTATAATTTTCTACTTATTAATAAGGAATCGTCATTAAATAACGGAAGGTACAGACAGAACTTTGATATGTTTTTTAAATTCGACTGACTGTTTATAAGTATATATAAGTAATTAACATGCAAAATAAAATTCAGTATAATTTGTACTATAGCTGGACGCAGTTGTTATAATATAAAATGGAAAAAAACATTAAAATAGAATTAATGAAGTCTGTAGACTCCATAAAGAATAAAATAAAACAAATGAAGGATCAGGAACACTCAATGAACTTGTCACTCGATAAAATGCTAAAACCTGTCACAGACCCCCTTAAAACTCTAGTTGATTCGAATATAACTATGGAAAAAATAAAACATTTAGAAAATACAACACTTACTAATTCTGGAGGTATTGAATTGGATGAAATGGATACTAGCTCATCTACAAAGTTTGTGGACTGTTACGAACCAAAACCTAATTCTACACAATTGGTTAAAGAGTCTCCTGAAATGGTATTGCCAGATGATTTAGAGATATCATTAGAGGGTCAGGATATCTATGATATTTATGACGGTGTAAATATACCGTTTGGAATAAGAAGTGAAAACCAAACTTTATTGATGGGGAATTCAGTAGTAACATTTTCTAAAATTGACGGTTTGAATAATGAAAATGTCATTTTGATTAAAATCGGTGATAAATCCTACAATTTAACTCCTGGGCTGAAAGAACTTTTACTTCGAAAAAAACCTGATTTAAAAGTAATATCCAACAAAGATAAACTTGTTTACAAGGATATATTGTATTATACAAATGTTCATAAGAGAGACTTCAATCCTAGAGGTCAAATAAAAGGTGATAAAGGAATAAAATATCGTGAAATAATCAGACCATTGTTTTCCGAAACATCAAACGATAATATTCACACTAAACTTGGGGGATACTTGCCAATGTTAAAGAAATATAAAAAAAATACTGACCTGGTATATTGGGATGACCCAAACGAATTAGTTGAGAGATTAAAACTATTAGTTGCTTCAAAAGATGCTGGCAATACGAACCATGATAATGAAATACTATCGATAATTGAAGAATTAAAAGAAGCTAACATAATTAAAGAATAAATAGTAGCAATAACATAATTTTCATTCAGTATCATTTCTGGATTCACTACAAATGTTTATATACTGAGTTTTGAATATGAGTAAAGCTGATGTGGTAAACGAAATTCATAAAAATGCGAGGGTAAACTTTCCACGAAGACATGTTATTATGAAAGATATAGATGACCTTTGGCAAGCAGACTTAATTGATATGCAATCAATTTCCAAAGAAAATAAAAATTACAGATTTATTCTTACTGTTATTGATACATTTTCGAAATACGCTTGGACCTTTCCTTTGAAAAATAAGACAAAAGATGTTGTATGCAACTCTTTCAAGATTTTGTTGGATAAAGGGCGTGTCCCCCAAAATCTACAAACGGATAATGGAACAGAATTTTATAATAATAAATTCCAAAAACTTATGAAATCTTATTGTATAAACCATTATTCAACTTTCTCAACAAAAAAGGCATCAATAGTTGAGCGTTTTATCAGAACATTAAAATCTAAACTATATAAGGAATTCAGTTTAAAAGGTGACTATAATTGGATAGATAATACCCTCAATAATGTTATCTATAAATACAATCACACCTATCATCGGACAATTAATGAAATCCCGGCAAACGTGGACAATACTAATAAAACACGCATATTAGGGAGATATTTCAGGTTGATAAAAACCGATACTACAAAAAGCAAGTTTAAAGTGGGTGATTATGTACGTATCAGTAAATACAAAGGAACATTTGAAAAGGGGTATACTCCCAACTGGTCGACAGAAATATTTAAAATTAGAAACATACAAAATACAACTCCTATTACCTACTTAATTGAAGATGCAATCAGAGGCCAACCCATTTTAGGTGCATTTTATGTGCAAGAGCTGCAAAAGACGAAACATCCCAATTTATATCTAGTCGAGAAAGTTCTTAGAAGTAAAGGAAATAGAGTTTTAGTAAAATGGTTAGGTTTGTCTTCATCTGAAAACAGTTGGATTGATAAATCGAATATTTATTAAATGTTCAACTCATGATACATCAGTCTTATGATGGGTATTGGAGAGAGCAGTATTCTCAATTGGCTTATAAATAATTTACCAATTGAATTACATTTACCAGGATACAATTATTGTGGGCCTGGCACTAAATTAATTAAAAGGCTTACTCGTGGGGATAAAGGTGTTAATAAATTAGACGAATATTGTAAACAACACGACATTGCCTATCACAAGTCTTCAAACTTAAAGGATCGCCACAAGGCTGATTTAGTTTTGTTAAATATGGCTAAAGAGCGAGCACTTGCCTCAGATGCGAGTGTAGGGGAAAAATTGGCAGCGTGCTTAGTAAGCAGCGCTATGTCAACAAAAGTTAAAACTGGGTTTGGCCTAAAAAAAAAAAATAGCAAAAAGTGTTCTCCTAAAATTAAACCTGGAAAAGGGTTGAAAAATAAATTTAAAAATGTTATTAACAAAACGAAGAGACAGATGGAAAAATTAAAACCGAAATGCAAGAAAATGGCAATCGAATTAGCTATGGCCGCTGTCAGAGAATTAGCTGATGATTCGTCTATAAAACTTCCTCGTGTAATTCCTATACCAAAAACTGGTGGAGTATTGCCTTTGATTCCAATTTTTGCGGGATTATCGGCCGCAGGGGCACTAGCAGGCGGTGCAGCTGGTATTGCTAAAACCATAAATGAATTCAAGATGGCTAAAAAGTTATTGACTGAATCGAAGAGACACAACGAAAAGATGGAAGCTCTGTGCATCGGAAAAGGACTACACCTTAAACCACATAAAGCTGGGCTTGGAATTTTTGTATCGAAAGAAAAAAACTAAGATATCGGCTACCCAAACGAGCCTTGAGTAATTTAGACATTTTGAAGTATGGAAATAATATTCCCTATTTCAGAGGTGTCTTTATGAGAGATAAGCTCCCTAAACACCCTTTTAAAAAAGAATGTGGAGTTATAAATTTAGATAGCTCTAAAAATCCTGGTTCTCATTGGGTAGCCTATGCAAAATGCAACGATTATATTGAGTATTTTGATAGTTACGGAAATCTTAAGCCTCCAAAGGAATTTATTAAATACTTGGGATCCAAAATTAACTATAATTATGATAATCTTCAGCGTGATCACCCTTTTAATTGCGGACATCTTTGTTTAAACTTTTTGAAGAATTTTTGGTGTAGTGAAGGAATAAAATAAACAGGATCTTCCGAAAGAGGCCAGTATTGAAGCATGTCTGCTACGGTTACCATCTCTGGAAATAAATCGGAATTGGTTTCATACTTTCAACCACCACTGCATTTGTCAGATCAATACGAGTGCGGTTTGATATATTTTTCAGTATTAAAATCAAGACCAAATATTCCCATTATTAACAGAGGTCTGTCTGTAATCAGAATCGAATGTGATCTTGTTCACGGTTCGTACTGCAACGGATTACCAACTCATTTTATTCATGAATTTGTGTCTGATACTACTCCAGGTCATCAGTGCATGGAAATACCACAAAATGTTATTTACTTTCCAGTAAATAAAAATATAATTTCATCGGTATCTGTTAAGATTGTAGATCAATTTGGTCACTGTATTAACTTTGGAGAGGAACAAGTTCAGTTACGTCTTCATTTAAGAAAAACAAAATGATAGTGTATTATAAAAACACCCAAGGGAATGAAAAACGTCTTAGTTCTTCTGCGATTGCTAAGGTGCAAAGACGTAAGAAAAAAGTTAAGAAATTGACTAAAGCAAATAAAGATTTTCTTAAAGCCCTAGGGTTTAAAGTATGAATATACTACAGATTACTGAATTACCGCACTACGACACTTCGATTGAAAGTTATGAAGTCCATTCATACAATCCCTACAATAACAGCTTTAGAGAAAACGATGAAATCAGAATTCCCATCCACCAGCAAGACATATACGTGCTACCATCAGCCAGTTCAATTTACGTCGAAGGACAAGCGAAGCTCTTCGGTAAAGATGGGAATCCAATCAAGAAAACTGTTACGTTCACTAATAACCCTGTTATGTATTTGTTTCAAGACATCAGATACGAAATGAATGGTATTGAAATAGACCGCATAAAAAATTCTGGAATAACATCAACAATAAAATCATACATCTCATTAAATGAAGCAGAAAATAAAGTTGCTGCCCTATGGGGTTGGAGTTTAAAGGGATTTCAAAGTGATGGGCGTTTTAGTGCTGTGATACCATTAAATAAGGTTTTAGGGTTTGCAGAAGATTACAATAAAATAGTGATAAATTGCAAACATGAACTTATATTGAACAGAAGTAACAGTAACTTAAATAGCGTTATCCTTACTGATGATATTGTTCATTTTCAAATAGATATACAAAGAGTCCAGTGGAGGGTGCCACACATAAAAGTATCAGACCGAGAACGACTGACACTTTTAAAACATTTAGAAAGAGATAAACCTATTCAGATGGCGTTCAGAAATTGGGATTTATATGAGTATCCGTTACTGCCTAAAACCACAAAGCATTCTTGGTCAGTTAAAACTGCTTCACAGTTGGAAAAACCCAGATATGTAATTTTTTGTTTACAAACCAATCGAAAAAATAATAAAACTAAAGACAGTTCAGTATTCGATCATTGTGAAGTAACAAACCTTACGCTCTTTTTGAATTCACAATATTATCCATATGAACCTTTAGGCTTAAAGTTTTCTGAGAACAAATATAGTATATTATACGAAATGTTTGTGAAATTTCGTCAGTCGTATTACAACTGTCCAGTAGACCCGTTGCTTGACCTAAAAGAGTTCAAAGAAAAAGCCCCTCTCTTTATCTTAGACTGCTCAAGACAAAATGATAGCCTAAAAACAGGTCCAGTGGACGTGAGGTTGGAAATTGAATGTTCTACAGAAATACCAGATAATACGACTGCATATTGTTTGATTATAAACGATCGACTTGTGGAATACAAACCTCTCAGCAACATTGTGCGCAGGTTATCATGATTGCTATTGTGGATGTTCAAGGCTTCAAAACAGAAACAAATGAATTTATAATAAAAGAAATCGCTATATTGTATAATAAAACATTACAAGTGTTTTTAATTAAGCCACCATTTTCATTTGGAAAATTAACGAAACAAGAAAAAAAACAAGTTAGTTGGATTGAACGTAACAGAAAGATACACTGGCGATGGCGTGAAGGATTTGTACCCTATTCTAATTATCAGAATTTGGTTATAGATATTTTAAGAGATAAATGTATCTACGTCAAAGGTTCAGAAAAAGTGTTGTGGTTAAAGCATATTTTAGAAAATAGTAATTGTAATGTATTCAATTTAGAAGATAAAGGTTGTCCTAGTTTGATAAGTTTATACGATGAATATAAATATTCTCAAGATTTATATAACTGTATTTATCATGACTCTGTATGTGCTTTAAAAAATGTATTGTGTTTAAATAAGTGGTGCTTTGATAATAAAATTTTAAAATAAATATTTTCTTGTTTTCTTTCTTTATTTAGTTAAAACACATCTTAGCGTTTTTTATCCCCACCTCTGTCCGGTCTTTATAAGTTGTTGACAACAGCGGGACGATATCATTATACGTTTATAATTGAATAAGAAGTAAATAGAACATGTCTCAAAATGAATACAAACCTCGATATGACATGTATAACACGTTTAAAATGCGTGAATTTTCATTTAATTATTACTGGAGGACGTTTAATAAAAAGAAAAGATTAGTGAGGGAAATGGCTGACGCAGGATTTTTTTATTATGGAAATAGTATAAATGATATTGCAGCATGTTTCTCATGTGGAGGTGTTATCGAAGATTGGGAGATTTATGATGATCCTTGGATGCAACATGCTATACATTATCCTGAGTGTTTTTATTTGAACGCTGTGAAAGGAAAGGAGTATATAATTAAATACGCATATCTCCATCACAGCATTAAACTTTTAGCATTGTAGTGTGATGGTTCGATCTTAATCAACGCTTGCTTCATCATGAGAGAATAAATTAATATTATTCACATTATGCTCCATTCATCGAAATTTGATTTGGAGGGCATTTCTAAACTTATTTTCAAGAATGCTAGTGGTGAGATTCTATTTAGTCAAGACATAGCTGACCAGAAAATAATTAACACCAGTTCATCAAAACTTCAGGATAATACAAACAACACAGAGCAAAACTCAGCAAATTCCACCTTTGAAAATATGCAATATCTTACACTCAAGAGTTGTCACAATGAGTTCCTTACATTTGCTCGAGTTGGCAACGCACATCCTGGTCCTGAAAAATCCTCATTAGAAGTCGTTTCATGTGAATGAAAAGAGCAGTCAGTGTAGTTGATAGAGCAGTTAATCATCAACACTTATAGCGACAACATGTATCAGTTTATACAACCATCATATACTCCATCGATTCCACTCTTGCATTTTGAACTTTGCAAGTATATGTATCAAGTTTCCAGCTCCACGATTCCATATATTAAAACATATTTGAAGCCATCAAATCAAATCAATGGATTACTGGAAGAGTGCATTGATATTGCTAATAGGATAACATTAAGTAAAGACGAGTGGGGCATGATATTTATGGAAAACGCCTCTGACATATCAGGATTCTTCACATCTGGTTCAATTCCTTTACCAAAGCAGCAGCCGCAACGAGAACGACAAGTGATCAAGTATATAAACCTGCCTGAACATGAAGAAGGAAGCAAAAAATTCGTCACAATTGACATTGGAACCAAATCGATCGTCATCTGTTGTGAAGAGTGGTGGTGTCTGAATCATTTACTGAATTGCCTTGATTCACGTTTACGTCACTTAACTAGGGTAAAGGGTTACTATGAGAACCGTATTAATTTCTTTAGAAAACGATTCAAGCTCGCCCAACCGAAATCAATGTCTGAAGCCTATGCAATTATGGAAAATGTCTATGATGAAATGTCAACAGTGGATCAAGAAATCAAATGTTTTGTAATCGATTATTTATTCTTCTCATGCTTTTTATGAATAATGATAATAAAATGTGTTACTTAGTTGACAGCATACTTTGTTTCTTTTTTCACGATACCAACCACAAACCAACCACAAAAAGTAAAAAAATATTATAAATTGATTATTCAAATCATTCAGTTCCTAATACAAAATAACACTAGATCAGTCTTTCGAATAGAATGTTGAATAGAAAGTATGAAATAATATTTGAATGATGAAATGAATAGTAAAATTGGGGTGACCTGGATCTCCCTGATCCAGGTCCCCCAATTTTACCCTACTCGCAATCGTCCATGTTTTCCGTTTATACAAATTAAGAATCAAAGGAATTTTACAATTACAATTTTACAATTTTAGTATTTATCTGTTATTCTCTATAGCCAGCATCTATCTCCTTCATTCTTTTTATTTAAATTAATATTATGGCATAAAGTCATCAAAAATAATGTATAGATTAATTACGTTGAAATCAATCTAACTAAACTAAGCAATGTCAAACATATCTACTCGTAACTAATTAGCATACAAGAACAAGAGTTCAAGTTCTATCTATTGCAACAGTGAATACAATGATACATCAACAGTGCCTAAGGTTTGATACGAGTATATTTTGTTAAAAGGGTTTGTATTTTGAGAGGAGTATCATAGTGATAGAGTATCAGGAAAGTAAGTACTAAGGTCACTGAGCTGTAAAACCAGTGCTCACTTTTAGGAATACATAACGAAAACGAGATGGAAGATTTACAAGAAAAAAATAAACACATATCGCTCACCTAGCAGTATAATGGCACATTTACAAAAAAGCGAAATCGAGTTTTTACGGCCTTATATAAAGCGGTAAAACGGCACGGTGTTAGTTTTCCTATTTGTTGAGAGAGGGCGTAAAATGTAAAATGAAGTCATAACTTCGTTTCAAACATTTGTAAAATCTTTGACCCTCATTTGTGTAAAATAAGAAAAAAGTAGATGTGTCATTATCAGTGATCGGAATAGGTAGAGCTATTTAGGTTCATTGACCGCAAATATTGATGTTAATATGGATATTCCACGGGATTCCGACTGATACTACGGGATTTTTGTCATATAAATTCGCTTCACTAACATCAACAGATGTTGAACGCTCGTTTTCCACATATAAATGGGTGTTAGATGTAAAAAGAAATAGATTAAAATTAGATAATTTAGAAAAAATAATGGTGATTTATTTTAACTCTGGTCATACTCAGTCTTCTAGTGAAGCTGAAGACGAACCAGACCAATGATATTTTTTGTTTAAATAAGTGAATTATTGTTGAAGCGTATTGATTATTTTAATTAAGATTTTATTGTAAATACAAATTTTTCTATTTGATAATGTTTTGATTTTACTGAGGAACAAATAATTTGTATGGTAATATGTTTTTGTACAACTTCAGAATAAAAATGTTTAAATGATTGTTGATTCTTGAATAAGAAATTGGTGCCGATTCCCTTGTACACCGAACTAAACTATCACTAAAATTCCTTACTTTTTGCTATGAAAATCTTACAGCTATTCTGCATAAAAAATTCTCTAAATTTAAAAATAATTTTGACACAAAAATCGAATTTGACAATCGCGACTCGTCGACACGTGGTACTTATTTTCCCTACCCAGTGAATTGTTTTTTAGAGCCGCAGGCGCGGAAGGGGGCAGCCTTGACGTGTTTTTTAAGGAATTTTTCACTTTTTGTATGGAAAATATGAAAAATTATTACCTACATGTTGAGTTTTAGGAGTTTATGGGTTTTATAAAGGGGGTCGAAAATTTCATTATTTTTGCGATAGGACGCACCATTTTCGAGATATAAGCAAAAGAAAAAAAAGATACAGACAGTACTGTTTTTGCACCTGAAGTCGAGGTGTTGGTGTGAATTTCTATTCATGACAACTGATTTTATTCCACACCTTTTTAATCGCGATTAAAAATAGATATAGTTCGATTTAGTTAGACAATCAAAATTTTAGGTGAAAAGCGTGAAATTCAGAATAGCAAAATTGCTATCTTCAATAGATTAATAACACAGTGCCATCTAAGTGCTGTCAAACTAAAATATTATAGTTAAGTTGCGTCACTTTAGTCAATTTCAGAATGGGAAATTGTCGCTTGACAGGAATAAATTAAATTTTAGTGATTTTTAGTCTAGTTTAGAGGCATTTGTGACAAGAAAATCGGCACCATTGTTACGTAAAAAAATATATGTGGTTTAATGAATCAAGTTTATCTAATTATTATACTATCTTTAATTCCGTCCTTCTTATTTTTACCCGTCAGAAAGGAAGTGTAATCTTTCATTAGTCCCGAAGGCGTGAATAGTTTTTATGATTTTACTACTTAAAAACCAAATCCCGGGACTCGTGGAATATCCATATTATTCTAACCAACCAATTATTCTTAGCAAGTACAAAAAATTAAATTAAAAATTTAAAAAACCCCCGACTCAAACAAAAGCCTCTAAAAAGTAAAATAATAATATAAGTATATTAGCCCTTTAAGTTTAATATAAGTTGCAGGAAATATTTTGATCCAAGCGTCCTCACGTCGGGGGACGGCTAATGAAAATTGGAAGTTAACAGCAGTTATGTTTCTACAATAGCTACATTCATTATTGCTGGGTTTAAGCCTCATCTGTTTAGCGTTTTCATTAGCCGTCCCCCGACATGAGGACGCTTGGATCAAAATATTTCCTGCAACTTATATTAAACTTAAAGGGCTAATATACTTATATTATTATTTTACTTTTTAGAGGCTTTTGTTTGAGTCGGGGGTTTTTTAAATTTTTAATTTAATTTTTATTTCTTGCTTTTTAAACTTTATAATATTATATTAATAGTTAACATACTATACGATCCACATGTGATTAGCCGAAATCTGCGCAGCTGTACGTATTTTTTTACCACAGTGAAGCGAAGCTAGTTAGGTACTCGTGGTCGTTGGCGTTCATTCCATACTAACGTATTCCTCTGTGAATTCGCCATTTCTGGTGGCGGCCATCTTAGATTTGAAATTTGTAATATTGTATAGTATTCTACTAGTCAAGCTCTTTCATTTGATATCCATATTGAGGGAATTATGAAAAAAAAAAATATAATTCGCCATTTTGTGGTGGCGGCCATCTTGGTTTTGAAATTTATCATAGTGTTTGGTATTCTACTTGTCAAGCCCTTTCATTTGATACCCATATTGAGGGAGTTGTGAAAAAATATGTAATCCGCCATTTTCTGGCGGCGTCGCCGCCGCCAGAAAATGGCGGATTACATATTTTTTCTTGGACCGATTTTGTTCAAACATAGCTAAGAACACTCGCGACTAATTCACCTTTCAAACAAAAAAAAACAAAATCAAAATCGGTTCATCCGTTCGGGAGCTACGATGCCACAGACAGACACACACACACACACACACACACACACAGACACGTCAAACTTATAACACCCCGTCGTTTTTGCGTCGGGGGTTAATAAAACAGCTCTACCTATTCCGATCTATGGTCATTATACTGCTAGGTGAGCGATATAGGAACAAATTACTCATACAAGCATCAAGTAGTTTGGCTCAATGCAATATGATTTCTGATCCTACATTTGCTTGGACTGTGGGGATTGATAGTGGTACTGTCCGGAGGGATTGGAATTAAAACTATAGTATGGAGTAAGTAAAGCAACGAATTTGTTTTTCTTTATTCTACACATCCAATTACTAAACTTATAATCTTTTTCAGATGTGTTTGTTTGTAGGTTACATTGCGGCAGAAGGCATAACTACCGGGGCCCACAGATACTACACTCATAGGACATTCAAAGCTACACCGCTTCGTGTTGCACCCACTCAGCCCTAGCTACAACACCACGCCCAGGCACCTGACACTATACTCAAACCTGAAGGACTACCATTGTTCCATAAAAAAGATGTTCTGACGTGAATTCATTAGATCGGTCGAATCCCTTTAAACGTGAAACTTTCGGACTACCGTGACGCGCTAGAATATGTATATTTTGGTTTGAACCATGAGGAAGAAAGTTCAAACTAAGTACTAGTTATTGTAGTTCGGCCAAGTGCGAGTCGGACTCGCCCATGAAGGGTTCCGTAGCAGCAAGTAACATAATATAAAAGTTCTTGTAGTTCGTTGTAACTTTGTGAAAGGTAAATTGCGGTTTTCGATTTATGACGTATTAAAAAAAAACTACTTACTAGATCTCGTTCAAACCAATTTTCGGTGGAAGTTTACATGGTAATGTACATTATATATTTTTTTTTAATTTTATCATTCTCTTATTTTAGAAGTTAGAGGGGGGGGGACACACATTTTACCACTTTGAAAGTGTCTCTCGCGCAAACTATTCAGTTCAGAAAAAAATGATATTAAAAACCTCAATATCATTTTTGAAGACCTATCCATAGATACCCCATACGTACAGGTTTGATGAAAAAAAATTTTTGTAGTTTCAGTTGTAAGTATGGGGAACCCCAAAATTTATTGTTTTTTTTCTATTTTCGTGTGAAAATCTTACTGCGGTTCACAGAATACATCTACTTACCAAGTTTCAACAGTATAGTTCTTATAGTTTCGGAAAAAAGTGGCTGTGACATACGGACGGACGGACAGACAGACAGACATGACGAATCCATAAGGGTTCCGTTTTTTGCCATTTGGCTACGGAACCCTAACAATACCTACCGAACATTTCGAAATATAATAATTATTCAAACTTAAACACTACCTACTTATTTAACAATAGAACCCCAAAAGTACCTACCAAATTGGTTCATTAGTATTTATAGGTCATTATCACGGCCAGTGAATTGTTAATCCAGAGCTATTTTGCATGAGTTAGTTTAATATTCAAGGTTTCAGAAAGTGCATCTATCATGGTTTATAGTCTCCTTTTCTCAATTTACAGCATTCCAACTTTGGGCAGGCACTATTTACAAAAAAAACAGACAAAGATACTAAATTGGTGTTCAAATTTTTGAGCATGTAAACCACATCGAACTATCAACCACTATGATGTTAGTTTTAAAATATGTATAACGGTAGTTAAAAATCATTTTTATTATTTTGTGTGCAACTAGCCCCTCAACCACACAAGTAGATATAGTAAATAGTGGTATGGTAGGTAGGTGTGCGTTTAATAAGGAAGGCGATATAGATGATGTGACACTATCTATGTTGGATACATCGAAGTATGTTTCGGAGTGATCCAAGTTGTGACGTAAAGTTTCTATATGATCCAAATGAATAGTTCACGATAGAGATCTATTGTTCACAAGAATTTTGCTTAGTAAGGAAATAAAGACCACTCATATTAACATTCAGAAAACGTATGTTATCAAATGGAATAAAATTATTTAAACTTAAACGCGACTATTTATTTAACAATAGAAACAGAACCTAATTATTAGTGTTTAGGTCATTAACACAGTCATCGAACATCAATTTGTTTATTATTCAGATTATTCAGAGGGTTAGTCAACTTTTCTCAGCCTATTACACTAGACATGAGCTACTTGGCCGATGGAGTAAAGCTGTGACCGAATGGAGGCCAAGGTTCGGCAAAAGAAACCAGGGCCGTCCAAAAGCGCGCTGGGGTGACGATATCGTCAAAGTGGCGGGGAACACCTGGATGAGAGACGCATGAAACCGGGAAATATGGCAGACCAAAGGAGAGACCTATACCCAACAGTGGGTAATTCCGGGTTGAAATGATGATGGGCTACTTGTACATATATACTAAAATAATCCAAGTAACTGTGAAAGTACCTCCAGCTAAGACATTCTCTAAATTGAGCTAGACTTAAACAGCGGGCTCAATCGCGATATAGTCCCCAAATCTATATACCCAATTACCCATATACAAAATAGTCTTCTTTGGATGCAACAGTTAGTGAAAATACAACCATAAATTATTATTTTTTATTTAATGTAAATCATCTTTACAGAAAAAGTAACTTACACATGAAATGCACATCATCAGACTTTGACAGTTGATACGGGTAGTCAGAAAGGTCGAAAGTCTGACAACCAGTCTTACCTTTAGGGTATCGAGTTATCCATTCAGAAACTTGTCAAAGTCAAAGCATTTATTTCAAATAGGCACATAAAAGGCACTTTTGAACGTCAAAAATTATCTTATAAAATAGAATTGATTCTAGTCTTGGATGTGGAGGTCAGATAGGTAGTCGCAACCTGTAAAATAGACAGGAAGCAGACCAGTAATTGGAAAGAGGCTAGGCTGACGATGGCACACAATGCATTATCATCATCGCCTCGTCCTGCAAATGCAAGCGTTTGCACACAAAAATAACGAAAAGCCACACACATCAGAGTAATAACAAAATAAATACACAGAATGGCTATTTCAGGGGTTTTCAAGGGTCCATGTTAGGTAAAATACCAATGCAAAATTGACAGATTCTATGTTTTCCTTCCTTACCTTGGTTCTACAATTCGGTTTAGATCTAGTACACTAGTATTTAAATAAATCTAGTACACCAACTACTGTGTCTACTATACCAACACTACTCATTATCCGCCATGAACAGTTTTTGGGGTACTTTGTTTTTTTGTGTTCGACAATACAAACTAGAACTAACATCTAACAACTGATAGACAGCATCGATCAATGAGATCTGACCCAACTTATCCTCCACAAATACAAACGAGACAACAATATAAACAATGTTGACAATACCCCATTTAGCATACAAAGCCGAGTTCAAGTTCGTTCAATTGCTTAAACATTAATTATTCTGAGCAAGGTTTAAACTATTCCTTTTATAAGCAGACTCATACTCTGAATTAACCAGTTGTAAACTGATGAGCTAGAAGCGAGTGTGTAGCAAAGATCCAAAAATGACAGCTGCAAACTTGGAAGTCAAAACTCTTGCTTCAAATACAAGCAGTGTAACAAGCTCAAAAAATGAAAATAATAACTCAACTAAAGCAGAATCAATTTCTATACCTAAAGTAATTGGGACAGATTATTCTTACAAGCATACAATTGTTTGGAAAAATGCCATTGGGTTCTTGATACTGCATATTTTTGCTCTTTGGGGAATCGGTCTTATTATCACGGGCTATGTTAAATGGCAGACTATATTATGGAGTAAGTTATAAATTGCATTATATTATTATATTTTCTTTGCGTATGTTATGTTTCTAATAAAACTTGTTTTATTTCAGTTATCTTCGTCGATCTCCTGGCTTCTGAAGGTGTCACAATCGGGGCGCATCGTTTTTACACACATAAATCTTTCAAAGCAAATGCTTTTCTGAGAGTTGTATTTTTACTTTTCCAGACAATCGCTGGACAGGTAATCAAATCAAGTTCAACATACATAAAACATGTATGACGTCACCCGTCATTCAGGTTCTAAATAATTATTAATTTGCAGAATTCCATGTTCATCTGGTGTCGCGACCACCGTCTGCATCATCGCTACTCGGATACGGACGCTGATCCTCACAACTCCAAACGTGGCTTCTTCTTTTGCCACATCGGATGGCTCATGCACAAGAAGCACCCTTACGTAATCGAGCTCGGCAGACGGATCGACTTGAGCGACCTGAAAGCCGACTGGATGGTGATGTTCCAAAAGAAGTAAATTCAATTTTTCATTAACCATTTCTTCTTTTAGCAGTTTGTCTGTAGTTCAGTTCAGTTCAGTAATATCTTTACTATTTCCATTTCAGATATTATTATCAATTATACTTTATATTAGCCTTTTTACTGCCTGTGTGGGTGCCTGTGCATTTCTTCGGCGAGCCTTTATTTCAAACTATCTTAACTTGTTACTTCGCTCGCTACGCGATACAACTAAACGGGACTTGGCTCGTCAATAGTGCTGCTCATCTCTATGGGACTCGGCCTTACGACCAGTAAGTATGCCTTCATAGGTAGATTTAACACTACCAAAAATTATTGTGTAGATATCAATGAGCTGTTTGTTTATTTCCTTCTTTGTAACGTTTCAGAAAATTGCAGCCAGTGGAATCATGGTTCGTGTCAATGATAAGTTTGGGCGAGGGCTGGCACAACTACCACCACGCGTTCCCCTGGGACTACAAGGCAGCTGAACTGACCATGCATTTCAACCAATCCGCGAGTATCATCCGATTTTTCGAGAGGATGGGACTGGCTTATGACTTGAAAACTGCGTCCCCTGAAGTGGTAAGTTACTTTAAAGACTTTGATAAAACATACATATTATTTAACCTCGCCTCTCCTGCCTGACTGCCTCGTTGGTCTAGTGGTCGCCAGCAGTACTGCTGGACATGAGGTCCTGGGTTCGATTACTAGCTCAGGCAAAGTGTTATTGGATTTTTCATCAGGAATTTCTCAGTAGCAGCCAGGTCTCTGGATTTGTGCCCGGTTGATGTCAATATAAGGCTCGCTTCCTATTACATAGGACTTGAACATACCAGGTGAAATGCGGGTGTACTACAGGTACACCTACACCGGAGTATTACCGTTTGAGCACCTATTTTTAGAGTACCTATAGAGCACCACAGGTACACCTCTCCTGTACACCTCTGTCTGTCGAACCCTTCAGGCATGATGTTATATTATATATGAATAATTGCATTCAAAGGCGATTTTTCTAATCATATTTGTAATGCACAGGTCAGGAATAGGATAATTAGAACAGGCGATGGCAGTCACTACGAGCTTGGCAACGAGGAGGCGCGTGCGGCGGTGACCGCGTTTGGACCGCTACACCCACTCAACCCTACCTACAACACCACGCTCAAGGCACCTGATGCTATACTCAAACCTGAAGGACTCCCACTGAACCATGAAAAAGATATACTTGACTTCGATGTTATGCAAAGAAACTCGAGACGAAGTTAAATCGATTTTGTAATTTTATGCCAATTGAATTTGTACAGTTAATTTAGAATGATGATTAATTTAATTTTATCTAGTTACCTATAAGTAATTAATATTTCTTTAGGTTTGAGATAGCCTAGCCTAGCTAGCTTTTGTACCTTTTATGTTGCATGAAGTTTAGCAAATAATTAGCGTTGATTTTAATTGTAACAGCATTAATAATCCTAAGAAACAAAGAAAGAAAAAATAAAGGTCGTTTAATAAAATGCTATTGTATTTTTTTTTCAATGAGTCACTGTCATGTGAATAGTAACTTGGTCCTAATGGAAACAGTGAGTAACTGAATTTCAACAATAAAGCCTGTTTAGCCTGAGACATAGACAATATTTCAGTAAGGATGAGAGTACATTTCCTAAAGTGAATACTAAAATATTTATTTATAGGTTTCCTGTTGGACTAATTAGGCAAATAAATAAATTATAAACTGCTAAATATGTAAGTCGTTTTAAATGGCTACTTTACTAATGAATGCCCTCAATCTAAAAGTATAAAAATCCAATGACTTAAAACGGGATTGACGCAGAATGTGCACTACGCAAATTGTGCACTTCGTAAAATGTGCACTTCGCGAATGGATTATGGTAAAAAAAAATTCATGCGATTTAAATTGCAATCCAATTTAAATTTTCATTTATTGCGGATTGTCTAGAATTGATTATGCGCTGTATTGCTCGTACAAAATCTTAGAATTGGAACTCATCGTCAAATTAATGTGTGCAATATGAAAAAATAGAATAAGATATAACCATAGAATTACTTCCGAAAGCCATTAGGGTTTTTTGATACGAGTAGCTATTCCTACACTGATCTGTGAAAATTTGTTGTGAAAAGCTAAACATTATCGTATAAAGTGCCGCTTTATTGGCGACATTAATTTAACACACGTATTCAATTTTTCATTTTATGAACATTATATTTTGATTTCATTAAACGTATTTATTTTTTTACAATTTTCTAAAATGGCATCTTGGAGCAACTTGTACTTAAAGAGCTGTACCGCAGGGGTAATTTGCCGGGGTCACGGGTCATAACATCAATCAGCATCAAAGAAATTAAAAGCAAAGTGTAGGCGAATTGAAGGAAAGAGAGAGAGCTCTATCTTGGCACAGGCGCGGTAGTTTTCAAATTACGAATTATTTTATGTTGTTATAGTTTTTATGATTACTGGCCACTAACCTATATTTAGGTACTGAAAAACGTTTTTGTTTTTTATAAAAAAAAAAAAAAAAATAATTTGCAATAAAAACCAATAAAATTAATTTACAATAAATACTAGATACATAATTACAACACTTTCATAAAAGTATTACAAATTGTAAGTAAAAAACATATTCATTCAATCAATACAAAAGCATCCAATGTTAGCGATGTTTCTTATCCAGTCCAGATACTTGGTGACCCGGGTGTAAACACCTGGGTAGCCGGGACGACCGCAACCGATGCCCCAGGAAACTACGCCTGCAAAATTCAAAATTATTTTTCAACCATCAAGGCACATTTAAAACAAATGAAGAGCGTTCCACGAGACATAAGAAACAAATGAATAGATAATTAATAATTTATTTATTTTCACTTCAAGGCACAAACATCGGTGCAGCCCTGGCTCTTACACTAGAAGTTCCTGTATCTGTATCCTCTCAATTTAGAGGGAATATTATGATGCCAAGCATTTGCTAAAATAATGGAGGTAATTAAAATTCTGCAATAAAATGAAAGGAAACAAAAGGCAACTTGATGCATCTTTTTTTATCTGTTATTTTGTACAACGCAATCTGCCAGGAAGCTGATATCGACATTTTCAATACTAGTGTTGCTAAAGTGAAGAAAATTTTATCTAATTGCTTCTTCGAGCCCAAATAGCATCTTTTTCTGTTCTATCTTATATATTTATAGTCTATTATCAATTGACTGTTTCATAGGTTATATAATAATATATACTATATTATACTATTATATATAATATGCTAAGCGTGGAAACTTGTAATTGGCCTTATTTTATTTGATCTTTTACTTACTGTATCTGTTTAGCTGTAAGTTTTCCTAAAAATAAAATAAAATAAATAAATCTGCATACTACGTCGGGATAAACTATTTTCTATGTATCGAGAGCTTTCTTCAGAATGAATAGTAGAGATACTAACCTAATTGCTCATGTCGTTTGTCACTCCTTTCAGCTGAAAGAGGACCACCACTGTCGCCCTGTAAAATAAAACATCATCAGACCCTATTAAAATAACGTAGACCTAAATTGCATTTTCATTCCGGTCGGGATACAAATGATTAAAGAAATAATCTTATCTCCAAAAATTCCATCTTTTTTATATAACCGACCTGGCAAGTATCCTTATTCCCTGTATCAGGGTAACCAGCGCAGAGCATGCCGTCACCAATCATGTTCGGTGTGTACTTGGCCTTCTTGCACGCCTCATTGCTTAGGACTGGCAGTTCCACTTCTTGGAGATAGCACGAGTGGTTTTTACCCTCGGCTACCGTTCCCCAACCAGCGGCTATTGCCTTGACTCCAGTGAATTCCTTATCTGTGGAATAATTGAAGTCGTATTATCATAAGAGTGAGTCATGGAGACCGGCTATCTCTCCAAACAAACGAAATCTAAATTTGTGAAAACTGTTCACTGGGTATTGATTGCTAACTATGGAATGGTTGGCCATTCTCTACTTGAATAAGTATGAAACTTCACAGATATGCTGTGGACCGACTGTTTTAACTTTTTCTAGCTTTTTCATTATAATATCAATAGGACAAACCATTATGTAGCTTGCGGGTCAAATTAGAATGCATGATTCATCTATTCATAATAAATATTGTTTATGGCGGATGGATAGTGAATGTAATTCTCAGATATGTTATGAGTATGTTAAATATATGGGTGGAGGTAAAATACAAAAAAAATAACAAAAGGTTTATGATCATGACCAAATCAATGACCATGGGGATTTCCGAACCCTAAAATGCTGATTGATTGATGTGTTGTGACTAATGGACACAAGATCGTTGCTGTTTACCAAACACACTTCAGAATTTCGGGCAGCTTATCTAATTAAATGTCGACACCCCTGTTGGAACGGGCGCGTTTAATGTGGCAGCAATCGGACTAGAGGTGGAAAGACTGGAAAGAGAGTAGGGAGGCCTTTGCCCAGCAGTGGGTCATTAACCTTTTGAACGCCAGAGTATAAACGTATCGCCGTACCCCTGACGCCAGGCCACTTTAACAAAACAACACACACACACACTTAAAACAACAAATTTCTCGATATTGGTGGTTTATTTATATTAGTTTCATGCAATACAATATAGACGGAAGCTTAAACTTTTAAATTATATAAATAAAAACACACAAAGTAATGATGAAATTGTTTATTTCATAATATGGTGCGACCCATGCGACGTGTATTTTGTCATATATTTGTGACGTTGGCGTTCAGGGTAAGATTTCGTTTGTCACATATAGGTATGTGACAATGGCGTTCAAAAGGTTAATTGCAAAAAAAAAAACAACTGAGAACATTTATTTCATAATGGGAGGAGGTACATTGGATTCTACAAGAGCAATAAACATAAGACTGTTATAAAAGAAAGAAGATTTTTTTGGCGCATTTGTCACCGAAACACGTGCATCTAATAAAATAATATTAAGTACTTAAAATTATTATATTTCAAACAAAACAAAAGCTATAATCATAAGCCCGAAACAGAAATAGTCGGCAGCTGCACGTCGTGACTGTGACGAAAACGCTTGATTGGATTGACTTGACTCAGCATGATGCTAAGCTTTACTAAAATAATCATACTACCGTCATTTCTCGGCAAGCAGACGGGCTTCACGCTGTCCGTAACCCGTACTGGCTTATTCAGCTTCAGTACCGCGATATCGTCTCTGAAGTTGGTGAAAGTGAAGTTATGGGCGACCACCTGGACGACGAAGCGGGTTATCGGCCGATGCGTAGTGTTACAGCGGTTGTGCTCGCCTAGGGTGACTTTGATCATGAACCACATGAATCTGGAATAGCAATGGAAGATAGATTAGTAAAACTCCTGTAGGCGTAGCATTACCAACCCTAAGGAGGTAACACAAGACAACATACATTGTAGAACTTTAAACCATGGTTGGTTTAAAGTTCTACAATGTATGTTGTCTTGTATGGCATCAATCGTTTCCAGTTTTTCATGTTGAATCAGAAATACAATTGACTGCAGCAAATATGGAACATGTGTTAGACTTGGGAACGGGATGGATTATGAATAGAATAGAATAGAATACTCTTTATTATGTACACCATATAAATTACAGACATAAATATAGAAAACTTTACAATGGGTGACACAATGGGCGGTCTTATCGCTAAGAGCGATCTTTTAAAGACAACCTTTGGATGGATTAAAAACGGGAAGGACAGACAAATACTGTAGGTAGTCTGTGGTGTACCATTTACACAATACAATAAATACATACATAAAGTACTATTAATCTATATAAATATATACTAACGACTATACGTCTATCGACTGAGTCATTTCAAATCTACAGAAAAGATATAGAAAAAGTGATCTTCATGTCAAGTCGAATTAGTATCACAATGAACACATCACAGAGATAAAATGCATCAATCCAGTCACTAAAAGAAAAAATCTTATAACAGCCCATATTCCTCATACTTACGTCTTAACACAATGTGCGGCAGTGAGCACATATCTGTCGTTGATGAGCGAGCCCCCGCAGTAGAACTTGTTGTGGTAGGACAGTCGAGCCACCCAGGGGAACTCGTTGACTGCTGTCTCCACCCCGCCAACTATTCGAGAGGCTTCGTTGCGTTCACCACAACCTGCGGAGGTAATTGCAATGCAACAGCTATACAGGGTTATGTTAATTTGCTATCTAAATTCCGCAGGCGCGTGGGTATCGATATGAAAACATGATAAAACCACATTTTAATTAATTTGATTTTTCTTGTGGAGTTATCGACCGCAGTTATTGCAATAACTTGAAGTATCAGTTTTTTTTTTATAAGCTTCACAGATGTGATGGGCATATCAATATCTAAACACGATAAAACATATTAAGAAAACAGTTTTAACAACACTAGTAGCAGTCATGGATCTCCCAAAAAAACATTATACATAACACATTAACATTTTTTTATAAATGTGTTTCAATTTCAATTTAAAATAACTCTGTACGTACTGGAAAATTGAGTTCTAAGTGGTTAAATCACTCAATAAATATAAGATGAGAAGATAATACTATCGGGATAATATGGAGGAACAACACAGCTTTAAAAAAATATAGTCACTTACGTAATACCAACTGTGTGGCTGTAATATTTATGGGTGATATTTTCCTGATTCGATATTATGTTTTCATTTCGGAAAAAGTTATTTTTAATTATAATTATTATATTAAAACTATTTTAATTCGAGCTATTTCCCACCCCCTCGACTAATAATTCTTCAGAACAAGAAGCTCAATAAATTAGCTCTCGTGACTCGAAAACTTGTTAAGATTTCAAAACTCGAAACTGTAGCAGAAAACTTTTTTTATAAGTATAAAAGGCGAATTTGGTAATGGCCATACAGCAGTTTGCAACGTTAAGCGCGCTCGCACAAAACATACTTTTTGTAGGCACTACAATCGGTCAGATTATTTCGCCCTTTGTTATTTAGATCGACTTTTTGTAGGACGTGCGTTCTATTTTTCTCCTACAAAAAATCGGTCACCGTTTCGCGGACGTGGGCGAGCAGCCTAAATCAAACCTTTACCTTGTGGCAAAAGATATCCTAGATTAGGTTTGTGTTTAAGCCCGTCTTAATTATTACTATAAGTTCGGTAGATACTTACGACAGTTACATTTTCGTCCAAACTCCTCAGCATCAGGCATGCGTTCTGTTGTAGTATCAGTGTCATTCTCTGCTCCCACCTTGAATTATTTTATTTTTACCTCAAAATGTTTATAATAGCCATTTAAAACTAATTTCTGTGACCAAAAATGTCTCAAATTTTGTCGATTTTGTTCGAAAAACTTTGTACCATTACGTTTATTAATTTTATTTCGTACAAGTACCTACTCATTAAGAACTTTTTTAATCATCGTAATATGCAATTGTTATGACTGTATCGGAAGAACCGTAAGTAAGCATTCAATCAGGTTTTGCAAGTTTTTTATCCTCGTAATGATGACCTAGTATCACAAAAATGTTTGTTCTAGACTTACCACATACGTCGTGCACACACAAATTATTATCACTGATATTAACTTCCACATATCGGCGAAATGAATAATTTGATTTAAGAAATATTTTTAATTTGTATTTCGCACAGGTATTCGTAAAACCAGGCTAGACGTGCAGATCCCACAACGGGATGCTGTAGACAGGAATGGGGACGTTGCACTCCATCGAACCAGCGCCATAAACTTGAACTTGTACCATTCAGTGTATACCAAGACATCTACATCATACAGGTATAGAGATTTAATCTAAGGAAACTGTTCTAAAGTCAAATTCTTCTACTTATACATTGCGCGTTCCCATCAAGAACACTTACCAAGCAGTCTTTGTAAAGCTGCAATGGATTCGGAAACTGCTGACGTATTCCTTAATCTGATATTGTAATAACACTTCCCTATAAACATTGTAGCAATACCGCTAAGTAAAAAGACAAATAAACCGTTACTTGCGCACACGCATTGTAGTAAAAGATGAGGTCATGACGACATTACCACACCTCTGACAAAAAGAAACAAAAAATAATAATCTGAGTCAACGAAGAACCGTTGCTATTATTCAAATAAATAATTTAATAGTAATAATCATAAACGAATATTTAATGAAGTGGAAGAAGCTAATTTACAACCGTAACGGATTATTATTTATTAGGTAGAAAATAATATAAAAAACTGCATGGTGCAAAAAAATAAAATTTATTGCGTTTCGCTGTCACAATCGCTGACAGTAAGTAATAGCGAGGTGTGAGATGAAGTCATTACTTTGTACAGTGATACCCGGAATTAAGCAATTTCTTCAGGGGGAAGTTCATATAGTCCTATTGAATGGCTATTTCATTGAAATATGAATCAATAGGGTTATAATATGAACTTAGAGGTTTGTATTAATGATTATAATTCTGTAAATACATACTTGTTAAGTTCGCAAATCATATTTTGTTCAACATACAACCTGACACTGACCTGAAATTGCAAAAAACGTAAGAAAATTTGAAGTTCTCAGGCCACCTAGCGCATCCCCCTTAAGTAGGTACGTCTTTTCTTTCTCCCATATTCACGATTTCTTTTGCTAATTATAAATGCGTTGTTAAAAATTGTCATAGCTATGACCATAGAGTCACAAAACACTGTTCTCTATCACTGTTCTCTGTCCTGTTCTGTACCCTTAGGCACATATGCCTTAGGTGTCGGCCTTTCGTGATCTTTACAGAGTAGCAGGGACACAACTGTTACCATGGATTCAAAACATAATTAGTGCAAATTATTCGTCGGTTAATAAAAAAAAAATTCTGTTCCATACATTTTGACCGCGTAGGTATTGCACTATAATTTTATTAATATGCTTCGATTATTGTTACAATGAATAGAAAGTCGAATATATGTATAGTGAACCCATATGTCACTTTACCAAAAACGATGTATCTATATTCTGGCAAATAAATCATTCATTCACTTTTATATGAAACAGCAGATTTTTTTTTTTTTCATAACCGACGATAATTGTCTACGCTACGTCTAGAATCATAATTATGCTGAATTCATGGTTACAGATTGCTCATCGATATCCCTCCCACCCTGTATAGTTTTCTATAGCCTTATTATTGCGTAACCCGTATGACTAATCAAAATACCTAAAATAAGACGACTCACATGGCACTGTGGCAAAGCACCTTGAGTTCTGTGCTTTACCGTGAGTTCGACCCCAGCATCAAAACAAAAAATCACGTGATCTTTAGATGATTTTTGGTAAATGTGTTTTAACAACACAGGTTAGTATGTTTATGTGTAAAACGTTAAATTATCTCAGTATTTGCAGTAACAGCCTTCTTGGGTGTTGTCTCTAATCCAGTCTAGGTACTTAGTAACTCTTGTGTATACTCCTGGATAGCCTTTCCTAGCGCATCCATATCCCCATGACACTACTCCTGAAATTAAAATTTATCGATTAGTATTAAGGCAATACTTGGGACGAAAAGCCAAATGAACAACATTTTATAGATCTTTATCGTATATAGACACAATCTCTTTCAACAGATATTAAAACTTTTGATTGGGAACCGTTTCTTATGCATATGTAGTTACATTTTGATGTACTATTATTTACTATATAATACTATTTTGTAAATAGTTAGCTATCTATACATACAATAAATTATTTACCTATTAGGTCATACATGTGCTCTTCGTTTTCTGCAATCAATGGACCTCCACTGTCACCCTGCAAATTGCCAATTGAAACATATTATCTCAACCTCTCAACTGTGGGAACATCAAAGTTCGATTTATAACAATAGCAAAAGTAATTGAAAACATTACCTACTATTCATTAGTCACAGTTCAGTTGTATTTATTTTATGTGTGCCAGATATAAAAGGCGTGTGAGACGAATCTTTAACATGTAACAACAGCTACCAAAAGGATCGAAAACCGTTCCTCAAACTTACTGTACAAGCATCCTTATGCGCAGTCTCAGGGAATCCCGCGCACATCATAACCTCCTTGATCTGGGAAGCATTGTAGTTGGTGTTACGACAGGCCTCGTTGCTCAACACGGGCAGCTCAGCCTCCAACACGGTGCACGACCACTTGCCTGTCTCGACCATTGCTCCCCAACCAGCGACTACTGCTGTTGTACCATTATAGAGGTTATCTGAAATAAAAAAAGGAGCATAAGAGTTCAACTTGAAAGTGATAAATGTGGGATTTTTTAAATATTTCTTGGGTCTAGGGAGAATACAAATTCTCTGTTGTTACCTCAGAGTGACCCGCCACTTTGTACCGTAGGAGATTTAGGCACAAGAACAACCGAATTCCAACGAACAATACTTTTTATACCAAAAAAAGAATAGTCGAAAAAATAAACCCGGCCATTACAGTCAAAATTTTATATCATACCTAATTTATTTACTCGTCATTCAATTATTACACGTTATAAAACTGGGGTCCACAATGACACATAATCGTAAAAGTCTTCGAAAAAGAAGTTGTAAAAAGAGGAAAAGTTTTCGTGGACATAAATGTGTCTTAAAAATGTTGCGTACAGTATTAAGCTATAAATGGTTTTGAACCTTTAAATTATTTGCAATAAAACAGGGCTCGTGAAGTATACCGGTTTCTTCAGATTTATTAGAATCTGAAGCCCGTAGCGATTATTATCTTTATTTTTTCGCGGGAACCACGTCCCTTCCGATTAGCCGGTATTTACTTTATGATATTCAATACAGGTAAGGGACTTTAATGGAGGCAAGCAATTTGCGTTATTTCTGTTTTGGTATCAGTTTCAAAAACAGTAGCATTTAATTGTTTTCTGCTGATGCATGCTGTCCGTGTTTTCCTTATTGATGTAACAAAATTCTTCATGATGATAACATTGTGAGTTTAATATTTCGTTATCTTTTCATCCTTCCACCATACATGCACTTACCGTCACTCTTCGGCAGACACACAGGTCTGATGGCATGATTATATTCAACGGGCTTGTTCAGCTTCAACAGCGTGATGTCGTTGCTAAGGTCACGCAGTGAGAAGCTATGCGCTATCATCTTCACCACGTAACGAGTCTCCGGGGATTGTGTTTTGTCGCACCGGTCGTGTTCACCCAACTTGACTCGAAACAAGAACCACATGAACCTGAAATGAAAAGTATAGATGGTAAATTAAACCAATAAATCTTGCAAATCTTGTTAATGTTGAAAAAATGTAGAGTGAATTTCAACAACTATGATTTTTTACCTAATTTTTTACCTAATAGACTTTTGTCCGATTACTAAAAAAAAAACTTACTTTCGTTTTTACCGGGAAAACAAAACAGGCTGGCTCACATCTGTCAGTGCTGCGCGTGAGTGCCTGGCTCTACGAAGTGAACGATGGTAGTTTCGTCCTTCTGGGTTTATTCTATACGAGTGATTTCATTTCTCCCACCAAAATTTAAAATTTCGCGCGGACACCCTTTTTTAATTTTAAAGTATTGCACTAAATATAAAAGTAAAACTGTCATCAGATAGAAAAACTAATAGTGAATTTAAATAAAATTAGTAATATCTAGTTAATTAGTGCAGTTTCGCTTAAGCGGTGATAATTCTCAGAAAAACCGATTGTGGACGCGCCACCAAAATTAGAATTATACGAAATATTTTTTTTTATAACTTCTAAATTGTTTCCTACCAAAATATTTCTAAAAATTACACTTGAGAAATTCACTCGGTACAAAGAAACATAAAATCGTTTAAGACAATGACGGTAAAGCAGAAGATCACTATTTGATCTTCATCAGTTAGATACTTAAAGGAGACCCCAAAACGCCCTTCACCGATCGTTAGTGTTTTAAGTGGGAATAATTAGAAGTGACGCAACAACTCTCCAGTAGATGTCTAGAACTTCTTTACTATAGATTAGCTAGTCAGAAAAATACTTATAGATTGACGCTGCTTGCGGCTTTTTTATACATGTATTCATAATTTGAGATCTCCAAAGTCTTACCCTTTCACACAGTGCGCGGCAGAGATGACGAATCTATCATTGATGAGCGAGACAGCACATCCGAAGGCCTTCTCATAGACCAGGCGGCCCAGCCAGGGAAACGCGTTCACGTTGGAGTCCAGGCCACCAACCACCCGTGGCTCCTCGTTGCGTTCTCCACAACCTCGCAGAGGAAAGCTTACGTCATTTTTTGTCACCATTTAAAAAAATAGTCCGTCAGGCCCTATTTTATTTAATTATGATATACCTGTTATGCGCTAACACTTTGCAAGTTTTGCGACTACGTTACGATGACATAGATAATATTTACATTTCAACGAAGCTAACCATTTTGCAAACAACATTCAGATCAGTTCATGGGTATAGAACTCTGTCCTTTTTTGTTGTCTGCTTTACTTGGTTGTTTAACAAAATAAATAACTTGAGTCAGGTTTTTTTCTGGATTTCAGGACCGGAAGATTCAGCAATTCTGGACCATTGTTAAAATTATTGTTCTAATAATCTACATTAGATATCATAATATGCGGATGTGTCAGAAATGAATTACGATCGAAATACATAGGTACCATGGTGATGTGATCTTGGAACACACCTGCACATCGGTTCATCAACGTCCATTGAACTCGCGGTTAAGGTTTACATCTCGTTTACAGTCTGAAGTACTCTCTTGAGACGTAACGACTTAGTCAAACACGAAACAAATACATTGTACATACTTTGTGTATTTACCTTAAATTTTTTTACACCTTAAAGAATATTATGGTTCCAAGGGATTCTGAAGTATTTATACTGTTCATTTTGATATGAAAGAAAAACATACCTAAGGTTTTAGTAAACATTTGATTTCTTTAAAGTTTCGTGTGTTTTACCAAAATGAAGGATTTTTTTTTATGTTCTACTCTTCTTCACAGGCAAGGGGTCGTGAACTGTTATTGATATAATATACTCGTATTTATTTTATTTTTAAATGACGCACTAAACCTGAATGATTGGCACTATATTCTATGATGTAGACACGAAGGAGGTAAATCTAATCCTACTTCCTACTATCCTAATTCCTACTAATATTATAAACCCGAAAGTTTGTGAGGATGGATGGATGTTTGTTCCTCTTTCACGCAAAAACCACTAAACGGATTTGGATGAAATTTGGCACACATATAGTTTATAACCAGGATTAACACATTGGATACTTTTATCCCGATATTCCCACAGGATCGAAACTTATGCGGGTGAAACCGCGAGGCACTGCTAGTACGCAATAAGGAAAATCAAAATGAAAATTATGGACTACTTTATGACATAGGACTAGATTTTATTCCATACTCGACTAAAATAATTGTTATTAATTGCCAATAAAATGTATCTAGCTACTCTCTCTCACAGAAAGGAGGTCTGTGTCCCAGCAGTGGGAAACATTGCAGGCTGATTATATTGCCTGCTCAGTATCAAAACGAACGAAATTATGTGATTTTTTTTCAAGTTTTTTCCAAAAAGATTTCGTAGACGTACGCAAGCTATGGCGAAAATTAAGAATTCTATTATTCATAAGAAACAGTTTCAAGACGCGGAGCACTGTACTGAAACACCGTGAAATCAGACATTCTTTTTTATGTATATGAACGGCTCTTTGTAGGTGTTCATGAAAGAATAAAACAATGGCGCAGGAATTCCAATTCGCTCCAGTTTTACGCGAAAAATCTTTACTTGGTGTTTGGGACGTATGCTGTTCCGGTTAAATTTACTTAATAGGACTCTAGTGCGGACTAAATACAGATGGTTTCATAGGTTTTCAGTTGTAGGTACACGCAGACTTTGAAGCGAACTAAAGTTTTACTAATGAAACACAGTTACTTTTTCTATTGTTAGCGAACATAATAAGCTTGTCTAACAGACGAGGGGTAATAGAAGATTGGCTGGAGACGGCAAGTGGAAATCTGTGGGGAAAACCTTTGCCCAGGTGTAAGACAATACAGGATGAAAGAAAAACACGCACAATATTTACAAATTAACATAACGTAAAACGTTATAGGTAGAATAGGTACTCGGTAAAAAAAATACGAAAAGTTTTACATGGTCACTTTTGGTACACCGTTTGGCCTAGAGTTATATGATGTTTTAACTTATCAAAGGTTCACAAAATATGCCCTGATTCTGCTGATCTATTCTGTAAAAATCGTGAAGTGAGCTGTCAATAAATAGTGTCAATAGGATGGAATGACTTCTCACTTGAAGTGAGAAACTTAAAAGCTTGAAACTAAGTTTTTACGGCAAGATTATTAGAAAACAGATTGGCTGATGTAAGGAAAAGAAAATTTTCTGAGGAGAATTTGTGGTTCGAGAATAGATTGTCGTAACTTACCACAATCTTCACATGGTAGTAACTCTCTTTTAACAATGCGTGTTGATCCGTGGATAGAATCTTCAGAAATCCTGAGGTCATCCTGTCGACAGAATAAGATGTACCTACACATTTAGTTCACAAAAATCAGGTTGATTATGCACAAGCCATGTCTACGATGGGATTTCCCATTGGCAACATCTCAAGGAGCAGTAGTGGCCCGATGGTATCGGCCGTGACTTACGAGGTCATAGGTTCGTTCCCAGACAGGCGCTTTACTTTGTGTAAATTATTCATCACCACTGCTCTCAAAACGGTGAAGGAAAATATTATGAGGAAACCGGCATGTCCTACAACAAAAAATTCGAAGACATGTGACATCTACCAACCCGCACTGGACCCGCGTGGTGGATTACGGCCCACTCGTTCTCACAGAGAGTCCCAGCAGTGGGAATATTATAGGCTGATTATGCTACGCTTATGCTAACATCTCAGGTGCATCATGAGTGGTGAAAACGAGTGTTCAAAAAACGATGATACTTAAGCAGTAACTTTTACTTAAAAACAGAAGCCTATAAATACCAATTTCCAAAATGAAAAACTTCTAAACTAACTCTCATCCCCTATTTAAACGTTTTTTAAGGGTTGAGTTTACAATAAACAATGCTACAACTAACCTTTACGAATAAACAGAATGCCTACTTTCGCTACAAAAGGAACTATTTTGCAAAATTTAGTAAAACGACAAGCTACAATAAATCATTAAGATTCGATCACCTTTCGACTAAGTGTGACTATTTTTTGTCATCATAGCCGCTATCGCTATTAGACTGCCTGATTTAACAGATCGCTATTATAATAAAAACAGGTGGAATGGTATTTTAATGAACCATTCTGCATCAAGAAATGCATAGATAAAAATATATAAAACCGGCCAAGTGCGAGTCGGACTTGCACACGAAGGGGTCCGTACCACCGTACAATATTTAACACTACATAATATAAAAAAATCACGTTTTTTGTATGGGAGCCCCCTTAATTTTTTTTTTTTTAATTTCATTATTTATTTTTAAAGTGAATATACAACTAAGTAGCTATTCTGTAAATATTTCAAGCGTCTACCTGTTGCCGTTATTAATATCGAGCAAAAAACGGCAAAAAGATCACGTCTGTTGTATGGGAGCCCCCTTAAATATTTATTTTATTTTGTTTTTAGTAGTTGTTGTTATAGTGGCAACAGAAATACATAATTTCAACTGTCTAGCTATCGCTGTTCTTGAGATACAGCCTGGTGACAAACAGACGGACGGACGGACGGACAGACAGCGAAGTCTTAGTAATAGGGTTCCGTTTTCACCCTTTGGGTACGGAACCCTAAAAAATGAAACTACGAGATAGGGAAAATTTTAATTGGTCTAATAAACTTAAATAACATAATTGTAAGTTCTGAACCTTCCCCAATAAATTATACATAGGTATAAAATACGTAAATATAATGTAGAATGAATCACTTTATTTCTACTTAGCATGCGTAACCGCGTATGATAGCAGGTACATTATGTAAATCAAGACATTCAAGACATCAATATGTTGCCTATTTAAAAAAAAGTCGCTCACTGTAGCGTGGGGGGTAACACCGTTTGGAAGTCGAAGATAAATATTGTCAACTACTGTTATTCAACCTACCTTATTTAGACTGAGCGTAGAACTGCTGGCCAGCGCACATAGAAAACAGAAGATGTAACACCACCACATTTCTTTAATTATTTAAATTAATTTTAATCAAACAACACACAACTTAATTCCGCAACTTTTATTGAACTCTCTTTAGAAAGTAGCATGTGCTTAGGGTTCAATGTTTTTGATACACTAAGTCATGTCTTCGATCTCGACGCACTTTATGGGTACAGAGACTTTAAAATGTTGCAGCGACGCATCCGAATTTAAATCAACAATTCAAGTTTTGAAGCTCGTACTAATGTTTTGGACAGCTGTCCGCTACTCCCCGCTAGCCATGTTGGAGTAGCGAGTCTTCCGAAAAATTGTTATAATACATTTGACTTTCTGGTTAATATTCTAATGATGAGATGCGTCATTTTAGCGTTCCGAGGGCTGTGCGAAAGAACGCTTTATTTGGCAATGACCTCCGCGGTCATTCACACCGCGGGAGCGGTAGACGTTTAACATGTGATCGTTTTGAGTCTTATTAACTGCACGACAAGGGCGTAATTACCTGAAAAATTTTTAAATGCAATTATGTCGCAATACAAACCAATCAATATCTGGTTACGTTCCCTTCGCATCGATATTATTGCATACAATTATGTGAACCTTTAAAGAGTGCCGAATCTTAATTACGGCGACGAAATTAAATGACCCCCGAATAAATTATATTGCCTAATTATGTATTTGTTTAAAACGTATATGTTGTAAGTCTGCTGTGTCGTTGACACAAGGCAGTAAGGTCTTGCATCTTACGCCATCACTGATAAGACCATTTTATGTAGTTTTTCAAAGATACCAGAAGGCCAATTCTTGTAATTTAAAACGTTCAAAATCTAGTCGCAGTCTCATCTCAGCGACAAACAAATGTCAAAAACTTGTCAAAATGTAGGGAAATTAAGTAGAGGTATTTTTGACAGATTGAGACTGAGATCAGACTGTGAACGTTCTTAAAATTACGAGAATTGCCCCTCTGAGCGAAACAACTACACGAAGTCACAAAAGTGATAAATGAACACAATTTAAATACACGAAAAATTGGATGTAGGATAGAAATAGATGATGAAAAGAGCGAAATATAAGTTATCCTTCATTATTTTAATAATTTGACGAATTACAAAAGTCGTCTGTGGACAGCCACAAACTTTTTTTCTAATAAAAGACATCAACGCTCAAACCGGGATATCAATGCTCAAACCGGGATATCAATGCTCAAACCGGGATATCAATGCTCAAACCGGGATATCAATGCTCAAACCGGGATATCAATGCTCAAACTGGAGTATATCAATGCTCAAACCCCCTAAGGCTGGCCGCATCCGTCCGGTTTCCTGATTCGGTTGCCGAATCAGGAATTCAGATTCGGAGACCCTGAATGCACGCATTTCATACAAAATCTTCTCTTTAGCGCACACGTTCTTATATTTTCCGTCAGAGTTTCCAAACGGATAATATAAGAACGCGTCTCCGAATCTGAATTCCTGATTCGGTTTCCGAATCAGGAAACCGGACGTACGCGGCCGGCCTAATATTGTTTTACGACTGACATTTGTCTAGTTCACTTGGTGGAGTATTATTTTAGTCATTTTTCATTTAGGTGCAGACGTTTCTTGATATTTTTTGCGAGTGACCTCCTCGAACGAATTTTTTGTCCAACTACTACTTGACAGCCAAACCAGCAAACATCACAGTTTAAACAAATACTTAGAGCCTCATAACCGTACTTTAATATTGGTTTAGCTACGGTAGGACAACGCAGCGTCCTCCTGACCTGGTGCGGTCTGTTCCTGACCTAATAGATAGACTCGGAGTGAAAGTCATTTAGCTGAAAGCTTTTTTTAAACGTTAGGGTCTAGACTTCTAGAGAAGTGGTAATCGCTTTTAAAGTGTTTCGTATTTCTACAACGATTTTCAACAGGATTGCCATAAGGTTTTCGGTAGTATCTATATGTCAATCCCATACATTCTTAACTTTTCCATCGTCGTTATCGCTGATGGAATGTCACCATGTCTTGGCCCTCTTGTCAGTAATCTGAATGAATTGTAGAACGAGTATGGCAAGAAATAGCAGATATGTTTGTTGATAAATTTGTGCATAAATCATCACTTTTAAAAACAGAAGAAGAAAGTGCGCTGTCCTTCCTAAGAAACTCAACATTGAGAGTAGAAAGTGAGATGACTTTCAATATGACGACACCACAGGAAATAACAAAAATTGTACGTAAGATGGCAAACAAAGCGTCTTGTGGACACGATGACGTGCCAATATCGGTGATCAGAGATAATATAGAAATATTAGCGTATCCCTTATCTGAGTTCATTAATAAATGTATTGAAGAATCTGTATTTCCCGAACAACTTAAATTGGCAAAGGTGGTTCCGCTACACAAAAAGGGTACAAGAACGGATCCCAAAAACTACCGGCCAATATCCTTACTACCAATTTTATCAAAAATTTTCGAAAAGATAATGAAAGCTAGATTAATGACCCACTTACATTTAAATAGAATACTAAATTATAAGCAATTTGGATACCAAAAGGGGATAGGCACCTCAGATGCAATAGATAATCTTGTTAATGACATTATTAATAAATTGAATGACAAAATTAAGGTAGCTGGCTTATTTATTGATTTAAGTTCTGCGTTTGATACAGTAGATCACGAGCTACTTCTGGCTAAACTAGAGCATTATGGTATTAGAGGAAAAGCGTTAAAACTTATGACATCTTATTTAAAAAACCGTAGAATGTACGTAGAAATAAAGGACATTAACTCAAACAATTGTGACGGAAAGTGTGTGAACGAAGTAATATATAAGTCAAAAATGACCAACATAAGCCGCGGAGTGCCTCAAGGCTCAATCTTAGGACCAATATTATATTTAATTTTTACAAATGATTTATTAAATTTTATGAATAATGCCCAACCCGACGCAGGACTTGTAATGTTTGCAGACGAAACAAATGCCATACTCGGGTCGCCAAACTTAAATGAGTTGACAGAAAATGTAAATAAGTGTTTAAAGAATCTTTCTGTTTGGTTTACAGCAAATAATTTAATAATAAACCCAAGCAAAACCAATGTAATGTTGTTTAAAACAACGTCACGCAACAAAGATAGTATAGATGTCAAGCTTAAAAAGGAAAATATTGGACTGGTGAACGAAGTTAAATTTTTAGGAGTTTATATAGATTCCCTATTAAATTGGAAAAAGAAGCTCACCGCCATTGATTCCTCAATATCTTCAGCTTGTTACGCGCTAAGAAGCCTCAGGGACGATATTAATCTTAAGCAACTTAAATCTATATATTATGCATTAGTAGAATCCAGATTACGATACAGCATTATGTTTTGGGGGAGCAGTTACGGGTATAATTGCCAAAGAGCATTCATTTTACAGAAACGTGCATTAAGAACGATTGTCAGAATCCCACAACAAGAGTCATGTAAAGAATATTTTAAAAAATTAGGTATTTTAACAGTGCCAAGTTTATATGTTTTAGTACTACTTAGCCACTTTGCGAAATACATACACGAGCACGAATCACAGGAAGAACGTGAACTTAGAGAGAAAACTAGAAGAAACGTTATAAAAAATAAAATTGCGCCGAAACTTAATATTGCTGAACATTGCTCTAAATACCAAGCAGTAGAATTATTTAATAAGTTGCCTACGGACTTAAGATCATTGATTTACAAAGGTACACTATTCAAAGCCAAACTTAAAGCATTCCTGTTGAATAAATGTTTATATTGTATATCTGAATTAGTGACAAATGATGGTGAATAGTTTTTATATTTAGTAATTTACCTTTTTGACATTAAATGTACAGACGCCAGCACATCAACCTACACCTAACTGTCACAATTTTCCCAATCAACTTTGAACCTTATGCTTCAGTGACAAAGTTGAAAATCTATTAAAGAAATTTGACAGATTGTAGTAGGTTGATGTGCTGGCGTCTGTACATTCAAGACATTGTTCGATTTTTTTGCACTTTAGAGAATAGATTTATAAGAATTTGACATGATAATATTTACAATAATTTATATAATTACTATTTACAATCTATTGACATATTAATTTATCATATAAGTTATTGATTTTATTTTTAGTGAAATTTACTGTTTGATATTCATAATTTATTGTTTTTAGCTGTAGAATATTAATTAATGTACTACAAAATTCAAACACAATGTGAATTGTTATATGAATAAATAAATAAAAATAAATTTTGTTCAATAAAATCAAAAAGCCTGCCCAAGCCCTGGAGGCTGCAGGCACCTACGTTGGAAAGATTTCAGTTGTGAAATTAATAAAACCAGCTGATTTGTGTACTATTCCTTGGACACTGCCAGTTTTGTTTACAGGAATTAAAAAACCATTAATATTTTTTACAACTGTTGTTTAAACATTAGGGAGGTTATTATGCTCAGTTGGTTAATTTTTCGGCGGTTGATAAACTAGTGTAAAACATGAACAGTAATAAAAAGAAAATTTGTCGATTATTTCATCCTACAAAGTCAGTACAAAAAAAATAATCAAGAAGTGTAATAAATGAACCAGTACTACCAGTAAAAATGTTTGATTTGGGCAGTTAGATAAATAGTTCGGCAGTTCATAGGTTAGGTTGGAAATGTGACAACCACGCGCGAGCCGAATTGGTCACAATAATTACTAGCCTATATAGTTAGGTCACCTCGACCAAATGGGTTAGGTTAGGTTAGAACTCTAACCAACAGCTACTTCCAAGTTAGATTTGTTACCGATTTGTTAACTGCCCACACGTAACTGCCTGTTCGGTAATTTTACTGCCTAATTATTTATTTAATTACCCGTTTAAATATTTGTTATGGCTCAATTTTATTTAGTTTCGGCTCGGTTTTTACTGCCTAACATGTTAATAAACATACGTTTTATATTTTTTTATTTACCAAACTACAATAAACAACTACCGCTTTAAATCTTTAAATCAGTGCCCTTTAAAACTAAATAGGGCTATAATGGCGCCGATTCTCTTGTTCACAAACTAAACTAAATTTAAGTTCAGTGCATCGTTTTCTTTCTATTTCATTAAGAAAGGGACAGGAGACAAATATTAGTTTAGTCCTGTTAAATAAGTCAGTGCGTGATGTAAATTGACGTATTTTTAATAGCCAATTTTTTAATCACGTCTAAATTGTCTATGGAGTATCTTAATTTGACAGGACTAAACTAATATCTATCTCCTGTCCTTTTCTTAATGAAATAGAAAGAAAAAGATGCACTGAACTTAAATTTAGTTTAGTTTGTGAACAAGAGAATCGGCGCCAATATCGATTTTTTTTAGGAATCAGAATGTTTTGGATGAATTGAAGCCAGCAATTAGCTGAAAAGAGATTGGCGGCGTGAATGGAAAGCCGAAGTCCGCAGTATGGGTAGTGCCAGAATGAGAAATGTGAGAATAAGTCCGAAGCCGAAGTATGGATAGCATTTAGAATGAGTATATAAGACGAATTTCGAAGTATGGATAGCATACGAAGTCCGGCCATCGCCGGTGATCGAGGAGTTGTGTGGAAGGGCATGAAAAGTGGAGGAATGAGGGAAATGTGGAAAGGGGGGATAGAGGAAAACCAAAGGAACTATGAATGGATTATATATGTGAAAGATGAAAGAAGCTATTAAATGGGATGGAAACTGAGGCGACGCGCGACGGATAATTGAAATGTATGCAACAACCCTAGTTATTCTGACCCCAAATAGTTTTGGATAACAGGACCAGCCAGGACGGTGATGACTCAGTCATAAATCTAGATTTAAAGCTTCGTAAGTACCTATACTCTAACTACTAGTTCACTGGAGTAAACTGATACATACGTGCTACCTGCCACTTTATAAGGTAACTAGCTTCAGCCCGCGACTTCGTTCGCGTGAAATTTCTTGTTTCCCCCGAGCCACCCCGTCGTATCGCACCACCCGCCCGGACTTTTTTTCTTTTCGCTCGGCTCCTAAGAGACATAGCGTGATGTTAAATAGCCTATAGCATTCCTCAAGAATTGGGCTATCAAATTTAAAAAGAATTTTTCAAATCCGACTGGTAGTTCCAGAGATTACCCCCTACATACAAACTTACAAACATACAAACTTACAAACTTACAAACTTTACCTCTTTATAATATTAGTATAGATAAATTATGACCATGTTGCTTGTCATGATCATGAAGTGTGTTGTGTCGTTTCTTTTTTAGTATACCCACTGTTTACTCAATAATTGTGACTTATAAAACTGAAATGTGAGTGTACAAGCTTTGCACGCATGCAGGACGCTTGAAACTGGCGCCTGCGTATTTGGTCACGTAACTCATGCGCCGACAAGCAACTCTGCCAGTTTGAGTATAGACATACGTATTACCGAAGTCTTTGCTAAATGTCTGCTGAACTGACGATTGGGATAATTAAACACAAAATAATATTGATTCGAGGTACTTTATTGGCTCAAAATTCGTACAAAATTAAAATATAAGACATCTTACTAATACCTATACCTGAAGGTATAGTTAAATATTTATGGCAATACTTTGACACTATTAGACCATGATAATTTCCTGGACAAGTATGTATATTAAATACTCTTACTAATCGATATTTTTGTACATTTCAGAAGAAGTTATCGACACAATTTAATACCTAAATAAGTTATAATAAATACATCTTTTCGCTTATTTAATTTTTCAATAAATACGAATCTAAATAATTAATCATGTAATTTTCTCCAAATATTTGGTTATAAATTACTTACAATAATTACACACTAAAGTAAAATAAGGCTACACGATAATATAACTAAATTGTAACGCCATCTACCGTGATACTGGCACGACAGGATACTTACTTTCATCGAATTCAACAAAGATGGCGCCAGTTAACCTATCCTAAAATCGCAGGAAATAAATGCATAATAATTTTACACCAGTGATGAGCACTGATATTAAGTTTTTTTTTTTATAATCTAATCGGTGCAGTAGCAGCCATCTTGAGTGTTCTCGCGTATCCAGTCAATGTAGTTAGTGACACGGGCGTACACACCTGGGTAGCCTGCTCTTGCGCAACCGTTGCCCCATGACACGACGCCTGCAAAAAACATTGTCTTTAGAAAGTTACAAACTATGCTAAAATTAAAATACATAAAACATTAGGCGGCGAAGATATTAACACCTTTGTTCTAATGTGTTTTCACTAGAAAACAAGAAACAGAGGATGATTGATGAGTAGGTATTTTCTCTACTTTCAATTCATAATTTAGTTTTTTAGAATACTCCGTGCTTTTTAATTTTCGCGGAAACTGAAAGCAATCTGCAGTTTATTTAAAACAGTTTAGAAATGCAGCGTACCAATAACTATCTAGGTAGTATAATGTGTGTGGGATAACCGCCTATCAATGTTACGTAAATACCATAGGTTGTGGGAGAAGGGTCACCAGTGTGATAATACCACTCCTTGGTCATCAGTCAGCACTCTTTATAAGAGTGCTCCCAGATCCATAACTTTTTTAAGGCTAACTAAGTATGTCTGTGGTAACACTTTGACCTCGAGCTGGCCTAGCATAGTACGGAGTTTCAGTAGAATAAGAGGCCAGCTTACGCTGATTTGTTACCATTGACGTGCGGTCTATTATACCTATGACGTACAATTGTTACATTCCGGTATTGTCTTTATAGCTAGGCTGACCCAACGGGACAGCACATTAGGCATATATTAGAATATATCTGTATTCATTACCGATCAGTTCGTAGCGTTTGTCGTACTTTCTCTCAGCTATCAGTGGACCACCGCTGTCACCCTGAAATAAAAACATTTCTTGTTAAGTTAACGTTAACTTTAAAACATCGTGAGGAAACCCGCATGGCTTAGAACCAAAATTTTGAAGACATGTGACATCTACCAACCCGCGCTCGGCCCGTGTGGTAGATTACAGATTACAGCCCACTACCTCTCGAAGAGAGAAGGCCTGTGACCCAGCAGTGGGAACATTATAGGCTGATTATGTTATGTAAGTTAACGTTTGCCTTCAGGTATTAGCTGGTAAAATAATTTTGCGTTCGCAGGGTCGTTATGGGGGACGTGCGGACGTGGGACTGGCCGCACTTGGTGGTATGGCGGGCTGTAACCAGTCCGGAGTGCGTCGAATATACGAGCATCTCCCGGGCGCGGACTTATGTTAGTGGAAAGAAGTTGGTGTTTAAGTCGGTAGGAATCCGACATAACCGTCCTTTCTCCCCAGATGGAGGGTATCCATGAAGATTTCTCAACATAAAAAACGGATCTTCGACCGTAGGATCCAACACCATCCTAATTCTGAGACGGAGCTGGGCTACTCCCTAACTATCCTACTAGCTGCTGCAGCAGATAGTGCAGGAAGCTCTCCTCCCACGTCTAATCAGCCCTGTAGCCCTGTGCCCTGGGCTATCTAATACCCTCGATAAACATCCCACTAAAAGCAGCAGCGTCCTCATACATACACGTGTTAGTGTTCACATTAGGATTTCACTCTTTCGATAGTCATCAGCAATTCAGCATAAGCCTATTTCCGTTACCATAATTTTGGAAAAAAAAAAAAGTATATATTTTCAAAATTATCCAGTTGTCCTAAATCAGGCGAATTTAAAGTAGTCCGTCAAGAAAGAAATGAAAGAAAATACATTAATTAGGCACAGACTGAAACAAAACAACAACAACACCACAACAAACATAACTTTCAACTCAAAAAAAACTTGAATCACACCACCAGCATTATTGTTTGTTTCATTACATCGATTAATAGTAGAAAGCATTGAATCGAAAGTAATGACAAATAGTTGAGTACATTAGCAAAACAAATTAAGGCATCCAAGAAGCTGACAAAAAAATCAGTCAAGAATGCCTAAAAAGTTTCTCTTGGCTGACTTTTATTTTTAAGAAGCATCAAGTCTCGTAGTGGCCAATGAAAAACGAAGTATTTGTGAATTTAATTAATTGTTGTAAATGTATTGTATTTATTTGTGCACAATCTATTACCTTAAGTATACTGTTTCATTACAATATAATATAAGGCCGCCAGTAACAGTCACAATACCCCCTGTACTGGTTGATACTGTAATAAGGTAATAATTGATAAAGTCATACCTACATACATATTATGAAAAATTCTAAATATCAAATGATTATTCACATACCTATAACATAAACTAACAAAAACAGTAAGCAATGATGTAGATTCTCTATTATAGAATCACCTAACGTCTTATTAATCGATACTGCTGTACCCAATATTTGTTTATGGTTTTAGTACCTACTAGCAACGCCGCGCCCCGCGGTTTCACCTGAATAAGTCTCGATCCCGTGGGAATATCGGGATAAAAAGTATCCTGTGCTGGTCATGGTCTACCGTGAAAGCGTGATAAACATACAAAAACTCAAATCATTTCTCTTTATAATATTAGTTTAGACAAGCTGCCATACAAACTATTATCCCCTATTATTATTATGTCTGTAATTTATATGGTGTACATAATAAAGAGTATTCTATTCTATTCTATTCTATTCTTTAAACCGCTTAGGGAATGAATTTTCAAAAAAATTTCCTTAGTGCTCACTTTCGCTATACAAGGAACTCTTGTGTAAAATTGCATGCTTCTAGACTCAGCCGTTTAGAGGCTTTGCATTGTATGTCAGTGAATGAATGAATTGATTTAAGATTCTTAATTAGCTACTCGTAAGTAGACAATCGGTGTGCCCGCTGGTATACTCTATCGGTAAATATGACGAACTACCATACAAACTTTCATCCCCTATTAAAGCTCATATGTTCATTTTTTTTTTTGTTTAATTCCTTCCTTAGTGCTCATAAAAATAAGCATACGCATAATCAGCATATAATGCTCCCATTACCACTGCACAAGCGTCCTCTCTTCGAGAGGGAGTGGGCTGTAATCAACCACGCGAGCCCCGTGCGGTTGGTAACGACCCCGACATACGAGTTGTAGCTCGTGGCTACGAAGCCAGGCTTTACTTTGTGTAAATTATTTCAACACCAAGCTCCAAGCTCTCAAAACGGTAAAAGAAAACATCCTGAGAAAACCGGCATGTCCTAGAAACAAAACTTCGAAGACACGTGACATCCACCAACCCGCACTGGGCCTGCGTTGTAGATTACAGCACGCTCCCTCTCGAAGAGAGGAGGCCTGTGTCCCAGCAGTGGGAACATTGTAGGCTGATTATGCTGTTAGTTAGTACGAGTACTTAAAACAATCACCGTACCTGACAAGAGTCCTTCTGCCCTGTCTTCGGGAATCCAGCGCACAGCATGTTATCGGTGATCATCGAGGCGGTATACTTGGTGTTGCGGCACTCCTGGTTGCTGATGACTGGTACTTCCACCTCCTGCAGGGTACACGACACCTTGCCTTCTTCAGTGAGGGTACCCCAACCTGATGCGACCGCTTTTACGCCAACGTATAGGTTCTCTGTTGAATGAAATGATAACTTGATGTGATTCTTATATCCACTGTGTCCTCAAGTAATGATAACAAACGCTACAAGTACCAACTACAAGAGGACTAAGTAATTAAACTCAGTCAAGATGAACATGATAAGACAATATTCGATTTGCTCGCTTATAAAGAAAGTCGAACGTATTGTCAAGTCACTTGACAAAGGCAAAGATAACTGTGAACTTTTATCTAGACTGGACTAGTAAGTGAGGAAAAACTTACTATCATTAGTAGGCAAACAGATAGGCTTGATGGCCTCCGAGATGGGCACTCTCTCGTTCAGTCTGAGCAGAGCTATATCGTTATCAAAGTTGGTGAGTGTGAACTTGTTGGCGATGGCGCGCAGCACAAAGCGACTCTCCGGCCGCACCGTGGCATTGCAGCGGTTGTGCTCCCCGAAGGTCACCTTGATCATGAACCACATGAACCTGGAATATTAGAATATAATAGATATATAAATATTATAGATAGCTTCAGGTCCTAAGCAAAAGGAATGTGTATTACCGCGAATTCGGAGCAATGATGCAAACAATTCCGTTCATTGGAACTGAGAACGCCATCTGCAAGGCCCGCAACAGAGGCAGCGCGCGGTAGCGTGTTGGCAGTTTTGAGTTGTTTGGCATAAGTTAGCTGTTAGAAGATGATCTGATCTGAAGTATTTCTCCTTACGTTCGATGACCTTATATGGGCCTCTGTATGGATGCTGCAGAGGTTTGCGGACGGTGTCATCGCGTACAAACACGTGGCTGCATGTCTGTAGGTCGCTGTGCACGAACATACATCGCTTTGCGTGGATGTGACGCATATTTTCCCCCAACTCGTAAATTTTTGTGTTTGTGTTCTTTTTCTGTGCCATGTTTACCGCTAATAAAAGAATTTTCTTCTTTTTTTTCTATCAACTTTATGAAGAGATGTTATGACTTAAAAAATCACCGTAATTGGTGTCATAATTTCAGAAAAGGCACTAAGCCGCACCCTTTCTCTTGTGTGCTATTTTCCTAAGCCTTGTTCTTACAAGCAAAGTTTGGTTGTGGTAGTAGATAAACATGTCTTACTCACGTCGCACTACAAAAGTCGTTTGCTCGAAATTCTTAACGAAAAAAAGTAGTTTAAATCTAGATAGCCGCACCTGCAGCTCACAAAAACAAACTCATAAATTAACAGCAAATGAGGATCCTATGCTTTTAGTCTAAAAACAAGGATGACTCAGTAATCCCAAGATTAAAAATCTCACTCATGCAAATATTTATGAGGCATTTTGATTGTTTTCATCCCATGCTCCGCAGCTTCCTAGATGTTAACATTAATATTATTATTAATGTTAACATCTAGGAACCTATATATTACCTAAATATTATAACAATAATATTTAGGTAATATTTTGTTTTTTTATAAAAGGCATCTATAAGGTTGTCGTCTGCTTAACCGGGCTTGCCTGTCGATGCCTCAATAAACTAAGGCCTCCAGCCAGGGCTTGAAAACTTAAAAACTAAGCGACTACACGCTAAGGGTACCCCCTGTGGGCTACGGACCTCGAGGCGGGACTTAGGGCGTCGCTGGGAGAGGGCAGCAAGGGACATGCCTCAGATATTCATATTCATTTATTGTATTCCATATTGTAAAAAGATGTTACACAACTTGCTTGAATATTTATAATACTAGCTGTGCCTGTAACTTCGTTCGCATGCATATCAGAAAACAAATTGGATTTCATGGATTTTAATGTTTTTGCGAGCAACTTTAATTCTCTTTGTAGAATAAAAGTAGTCCTTATAAGTTATAACATCAGTTATCTGCCAGTGAAAGTCCCGTCAAAATCGGTCCAGCCGTATCGAAGATTAGCCGGAACAAACAGACAAACAAATTTTTAAAATGGTTTTTTTGTTTTAAGTACCGTATATTTTCATATGCATTTGGTAAAAAGCTGTTATTTTGACATTTGGCACAGATACTTCAATTTTATTTCTTTGTATAGTTGCTGTGGAGCGGTGCCTTGAATAAATACTTAAGGTGCCGCTCCACAGCAGCCAACAACTAAACTACGCACATGTACAGACGCCAGCACATCAACCTACTACGATCTGTCAAATTTCTTTAATAGATTTTCAACTTTATCACTAAAGCATAAGGTTCAAAGTTGATTGGGAAAATGTGACAGTTTCGGGTAGGTTGATGTGCTGGCGTCTGTACTTAGCTTCGCTTTGTATGTGTGCTAAGTAGGAATGCGTGGCTTGCAAATAAATGAACCTTATGGTTAACGTGGCAAAACTCTCCGTGTACATCCTACGTATCAGTGGACGATCGACTTTATTCTGACTCAGTTCTGTGCAAAATGATTACCTTTTCTAACACTAAAAAAAATGTTCATCAACTTTCCCAACGGATTGGAAATTCCACAATAAAATTGTAGTTTCTGTTTCCGTGACAGATAATAAATTCGCTCGGTGTGCATCTATTGTGTAATAGTAATAATTGATTGTTTATTTTCGACGTCAATTGTTCCTCGCGACACTAACCAAGTCAAGTTTATGTCGACATTGAGCGAAAGTGACACTCAGTGTTTCGGTGGGCCACGGTCATGAATACTATTAATGTCCCTCATTTACGCTTTCACTTGCGTACATTAGTCCTCGCTACTGTCAAACAATACCTAGTCATGAGCCGAGACTTAAGGAAGTGGACACCTTTGAACCCTCCGAAATTGCGCATTTACGGCCTGTCCAAAAATGAGCTGTGTACCTGAGATTAACCTGTCGACCAAAACAAAAAGCTCTACTCTTCACAAAGCGCCTAAAATGGTCATTTGTCGGGGATAATGAACTTTAAGTTTGGAGCCTGCTCCTGGGCCGGTTTCAAGGTGAACGTACTTATCGATACTGATTGGTATTCACAATTTCGTACCACGAATTTATTTTGGACTTGTTTGCCAATTCTTAGGTTATCGGACTCGTATACTGATGATTAACGATGTCATTTTGCAGTTTGATCCGTCGGTATTAGTCATCATTAAACATATTGAGAGCAATCAGAATTTTGGACGTACATTAGTGAATTTGCATTTTCATTCGTATTTAGACTCAGAACATCGAAAAAAAAATTATGGCACCGTATATTGAATAGTGATTTGTCCTAGTATCATTCATCATCGTTATATAGTCATTAACCTACTTCTAATTATGTCAATAGCTTTTAAATAATTCCATTGTAACTAATATTTACGCCGCCCCGCTTCGATTAGCCTTAATTATATAGAACCTTTACTATACCTAGTTTATAGATAAAAATTTAGATATTTAATAAACCTATGAAATATGAAGTAGGTGTAGAAGGTTGTGTTCCGAGTCAACATCCTGCCAAGTGCTTCGTTAAACAAACACTTAACAAACAAACATGTTCACGCTTCTGTGCCATCTTGAGACACTTCGCAAATAAAAAATGATTTATTTCTATAAACAGCTAGGCACATAGAAAAGTAGGATTATGGAAAAATACCCATTATTTCTAAAATAATAACACAAAAGGTCTGAATAATAATTCCATTTAAAATTCCTTTTTATTAGGACACGATTTATTTTCAAAATTAAAAAATATATTGATGGAAGATTATTGTTTGTTTTTGTATGCCAATGAATTTAGCCATTATGGACCTTCTTAGATGACGTGTAGTTGAATCGTCGCATAATAAAAAGCCAAAAATCTTTCCAAACACTGCGTCAATAATACTATTGGAACAATAGATCAAAAGTTTAAATGGATAAATGACCGTTAAATTCTTATGTATCTGTATGTAAATAAGAAATCAGTGTCTCATCTATAGCTATCTCCTAATTTATTTGGATTTCCAGATTACATTTCAAGTACAGTTTTAAACAAATTAAAGGCGTTTTAGAATCTATAATAAAGTATTTCAAAATAACCAATAACTTCGATAGAAATGAACGCAACCAAAGCTCAGCACGTAGTTTCCAAAAGAGATTACCAAACGAGAGAACAAGACCTACGTTGTGTTCAAGTTAGCTTCAAACTCGTTTTAGGGTTCCGAGGTACCGACCAGTAAAAGTGGCCACATCAAAGCTTTTGCCAATTATATCAGAAGTTTCATATAATAGGGGGGCAAGCCTATTGTCATTAACACTAGAGTTTCTTCAAATGTTCTCACCCTTTAACGCAATGCGCGGCTGTGAGCACATATCTGTCATTAATGAGCATGCCTCCGCAGTAGAACCGCTTGAAGTAGGACAGGCGAGCCATCCAAGGGAACTCGTTGATGCCAGCCTCCTCGCCACCAACGATACGGGACACTTCATTCCTTTCACCGCATTCTGGAATCATGGTTAAGGGAAAATTAGAGCATCTATCGTATATTAATGGTTCCAGCCTCGTCACCAACCGGATATAGGACACCTCGTTAATTAAGGAAAAAATAACGCTTATCCCTTGAATAACCAAGCAGGCCGTCTGTATAATGAAAGTGTCTATTGTAGCCAAAGTGTGGAACTCTCTGTTAGCGTTTGTGTTCTCTTCCACACTTAATCCGTCTGCCTTCAAAGCAGCAGGGGCACGCTCGTTCCATCACAGACTTCATCCATCGCTTTCCATCAGGCGTGATCGAGGTCAAGAAACATTCAGCAATAAAATAAAATATATTTTAAAAATTATTTTAAAAAACTGAGATTCGGTGAATTTTACATTTTTGACTAGCCTTTCAAAAGACCTAAAATACACTGCTACATACAGTATACAAAGCCTTTCTCGTAATAGAGGACACTCTCTCGTAAATGGTCATAAAACCCTGACGAGTTCGCGGATTGCCGCTAATTGTACCTAATTTCTTTTGTTTGGAAGGCAAAGCATATAATGTGTAACAGCCAATAAAAAACAGCGAAGTCTTGTATTTCCCCCCTAGTGAAAATATTGACTGAAAAAAAAGAAAGAAAATACATTTATTTAGCACAGACTAAAAGACACACAATACACTAGATACATACATCAAAAAAACCAAAAAATTAATTAAAAATAAAGGTCAAGCTGACCGCACATTAGCATTTCCAATGCTTTGACACGTGTATTTCTTTGATATATTCAAAAGTTTAAAATTAAAATCTGGGTAGGTACCTACACGTTAATCTCTTTAACTTTTCGATATTAAACATACTTAATCCGTGGAGTAGGTAATAAAAGACTGCAAGCGCAACAAGTACCTACTGATAAAATATATGAAAGGCTTTTGCATTTAAAGTTAAGTTTTGAATCTTTTGCAACTTCTTCATTCTTATTCAATTATACAGGGTGTTACGGAAAGGGTATATCAATACAAACGGGTTGAAGAGTGTATCTGGTCTAGAATCTCTGTACAAAATTTCAGCTCAAAAGCAGTAACTTTGAAAATGCTTAATATTTTTTTTATTTCGATAGTTTATTAAATTGAAATCATAACAAACGTGTCACCGTACTACGAGGGTCATTATCCATTATCTGTAGTGTGTCTGTGCGCCTAGTACATGCACATCACGCCGCCGCGCGCCAGTGCAGCGCCGTAATGTCGAAATAAAAAAATATTAAGCATTTTCATAGTTAAGACCAGGCACTCTAAAATAATTTCTACGCATGAGAGAGAGAGATGAGAGACCGGTTAGACCGCTATGGTGAAAGACGCTAACGTAGCCGTAATAAGGTTGAATACCGCGTGCGCTCTTTGATCGCGTTCGAGCTCGAAACTAAATGTCGTAAGTCTCAATTCTTATTTTGTTTATAACTAAAGTAATAATTGATCTAGAGAAAAAATATCTTGTGGCTGGATAGTAAACTATATTTTCTTACTGTTAACATTTATTTTAGACATAAAGGCCAAGCAATCTTGAAAAAAAAAGTAATAATCTTTAAAAAAGACATGATTTTTGAATAAAATATGAATCGAGCGAAAATGTTACAATTACGTAACTGTCTTGTACATGGAAAGAAAAAGATCCAATGAATCATATACTAAAGTTCCATTTTGATTGTATGTGTGACTGTTTCAGAATATTAATGCAAATTAACGTAAAATTTAGGGAGCCTCCTCTTAATGCTTTTGAGCTGAAATTTTGTACAGAGATTCTAGACCAGATACACTCTTCAACCCGTTTGTATTGATAGATATACCCTTTCCGTAACACCCTGTATACACAAAATACTGAAACTTGTGAATTTATAACCAATCCTACAAGTGCATGAATCAATTGTCCTGAAAACATCGCCTTAGTAGGTAAGCGCAGCAGGGGCGCTCTCGCACAAGACAAATAACTCCTTTTTATTTATTTATGTGACCATGAACAACATAAACCAGGTATTAAATCCATCACCTGGATAAAAGGACATCAAGATGTAAGGGGAATTAATGATGCATGTATTATCTACGATGTACAGCAGTAAGTATAGATTTTTTTCAACCGCTGCTCTGTAAAAAAACATATACGGATGATGGGGTTATACTAACTGCAAGAGCACGTGGTCCTCGGCAGGTTGGCTTCCATCATCGGTGGCCGGTTGCCCCACAAGCCACCGAAGATGTTCTTCGAGTACATATCTCTTGCGTCCCGGACCACATCTCCCTGTGGCAAACAAATACAAGTCTCATAATAGGTCAGAGACATCAAGTAGAAGGTTGAAACGATAGCAAATAGATACAAGAGTTTGACCGAATGATGGCCAAGGTTAGGCCAAAGAATCCAGTCCGTCCATGAGGGCGTTGAGTTGAGGATATCATCAAAGTCGTAGAAAACACCTGGATGAAGGGCGCACGAAACCGGGAAATACATGGCAGAAGAAAAGGCAGGCCTTTATCCAGCAGTGGGTGATTGAGGATTACCTTTCCAAGGTTCCTGTTCAACCGTAATTTCGACCACATCGTGTTCTTTCATCGTTATTTCAGGAACAACATTATGCTTTTTGAGCGCGGTTTCTATGACTTACCGATAGGTAGTTATTGGTTATTATTATTATTTAAGCATGTATTCTCCATATACCTAATAGAATATTTAGCAATCCATAATCTATCTATACATATACCTACTCGGGGAAGTTCCGTTTAAATGACAGATTGCGTTGCAACGAATCGTGTATCATCGAATCGATAATCTACAAAAGTTCAATACTTATACTGTAAATTGTCATCAGTACCTACCTAAGGAGTAATAGTTGTTGCAGAATGCATAACTTTCTGTATATAGTCGTTAGTGCGTTTATCGTCCGGTTAAGTACCGACGGAGTTTCATCCAGATTTATATAGAAACGCTCATACAATATGCAATCATCATCAGCAGTACTCATACGAGTATTTAGTTCTGTCTGACTTATTTTAAAGACATCATCAGCCTTTAATGTTCCCACTGCTAGGACACAGGCTTCCTGTGAGATCCAACACGCGGAATCCACCAGATAATCCAACACGCAGGCCCAGTACCTACGGGGTAGTGGATGTCACAAGACATTAAAATTTTCTTCGATTTTTTTTGTTTTTTTTTTCTAGGACATACCAGTTTCCTCGCAATGTTTTCCTTCACCGTTTTGAGAGCAGTGGTGATGAAAATAATTACACAAAGCAAAGTGCCTGCCTGAATTAGACCCCGCGACACATTGCTATTTTTAAAGGTATTTGGCCAAAAGTCACATTTGGCAAACAATTTGGTTTGCAAAGTGAATAATCAGCCTATATTGTTCGCACTGCTGCTACTCAGGCTTCTCTGTGCAGAGGAACGGTGGTAAACGTAATCCGCAACGTGGGCCCTGTCCGGGTTGGAATCCGAAGTCAAATTTCGAATGAAGCTGGCTATCTTTCTAAGACCCTATTAACCTATTAGGATATTCTCGAGTGAGAAATGAGAGTGTAGAGTTCAAACCACGTTTCCAGCACCTCATTTCAACGCTAATTAAGAAAAACGAATGGCAGGTCGTTTAACTTGACATTGTACAACTTACTTAAAACTTTCAGTTGCGTGATAATTTCACTTTGTCAAATGCTCATGTTGCGCACAATGAGCATTTGACTTAAATTTATTTTTTTCCAAAACATCAAATGTTATTGCCATAGTATGTGTTATTATGTGCTTTGCTTGAAATTCTAGTCCCTAACCATGGTTTTCAGGACCACATAGGTACGATTTTATATGAAGTCAAAAGTGCCTTTAAGTTTGCTTTATCGTGTTAATGTCGGTTTTATATTTCACCTAGTGCTTTAATTAATAACAGTAGTTTGCGAATATCGGATATCTAAATAATCATCTAAAAACCAGCCCAACACACCTTCAACCATGAGTTTTACTGTTGTAAACAAACAATTTCGCAACAGGTTTTAGGTATAATGAAGCATTTTCTATTGGTGTCACGTCTAGAATTGCCAAAATCTTGCCGATCTCGTAGTTATTAATAAAAAACTGAGAAAGCATGTGAATGCGAATTAATTAAATTTCGCCACGAACTGACCCAGCAAGACGGTTTTATGGAACATTATTTTGGTCGCTAATTGATCGCCATCTGATATCAAAGGATTAAACACGCACAGGACCTTTTATGAAAAAGATCGAAACGAAAGTAAAAAATGCTACCAACCTCAGAGCAAGTGAAAGTCAGAGTCACAACCACTAAAATAAATAAACACTTCCACATTCTGATTCTGGTTTTAAAAAATAAACAAAAAAAAAGTAAAAATACTAAATTCGAATTCAGATTTTGGCGCTCGACAGGCGCATGGTACTGGTAGGTGAACTTGTCGCGCGCGCTCACTACACACACTGAGATGCGTTGCGTCCACAACCGTGTTCTAACAACGGACGTGTTTGGATACGTCAATTCGTACCCCACTAGTCCAATAGCATTTTATGCTCATTTTACACGATAGGAAACAAATCAGGTGCAATGTCAGAACGATTATACAAAATGACCGTTATATGACACAGGAGCACCTCGAGTAGCTTATGGGCGGTTCTAATTTCAGAGCACCTAAGTACTTACTTTGTGAAAAATCAACGCAGTAGTTTGAAAAAGTTGCCATAATATACAGATCGTAAGTATATCCTGGACAGCCGGGTCAGTCACCTTTGGATAGTTTCGTCACAAGGTGTCTTGATAGATCTTATTTAAGTGCAAATTGAATTCATTACCCTACAAAAAAAAACCTTAGATACGTCTATTATAAGGATACTTGACGTAATGTATCTACCTACGGACTGCATCACGATACACTGTAGCTTTATTAAACTGTGACTGTAGGTAAGTTATTTACCAAAGCTTTTTGTGATGTCACGTTACCTTGTTATTACTAAGGCCTCTTAGCTATAAAAATTAAACGCGCGAAGCTTTTCAATTAGACCACCAGATGCGGTTTGCCATCGGATTTTATGACAAACTGGCAATATTTCTATTGCAATAGACAGACGATGCCTTAATATTTAGAACTATAAGAATAAAGGGCTCATATACCTAGCTGTTTAGCGTGAGACTCATGAGATTTATTTATTAAAGCTTTATGCACAATTAAAAAAATATAGTACAAAGGTCCTAATGCCTGATGCATTTTCTACCAATCCGTTTATGAGATTCTTATTTGTTATAGAATATACACACATCAACACGGTCTAGGGATATTTCATACTCAATTAAATAACTCGAAAAGTACTGGCCGCATTGGAATCTTTTATACACCGATTTGTTTGTAATTTATCTCAGACTAATTCCAAATTTAAATTTTTGAAATTTTTTTTGTTTCGGTGGCAAAAAATGTCTTGATGTATAGGAGAGGGAATTTTCATTTGTGCGAAATTTAGAAAACAATACGAATTACGTTTAGTTACAGTTTTTTTTCATTTTTAAACGAAAGATAAAGTTAAAATTGAGGTATTGTAGCCATGCAACGCCGACATTTGACGAGGGCGGAGATGTTATGAGCTGTGGTAATGCTGGAAGCTGGATCTGTTCAGCGTAATGTTGCTGAGGCCATAGGGACCCATCAAAATGTAATTTCAAGATTGTGGACACGCTATCGTGCCACAGGTGAAGTAGCGGAGAGGCACCGGGGGCCAAGTCGCATCACTACCCCCAGACAAGACCGATTTTTGCAAATTACTGCGCGAGCACAACCAAATGCAACGGCGACTCAATTGGTCCAAAGGCTGCGAGTGGAACACCAAGTGCTTGTGAGTGACCAAACTGTAAGAAGGCGACTGCATGAAAGCAATCTACGCTCTCGTAGACCACTCCGGGTCCCACCTTTACGGAGAGGCAATCGTGGACGACGATTAGAATGGGTTCGGAACCACGTGGACTGGGGCCGTGAGCAATGGTCCAATGTGCTGTTCACGGATGAATCCAGGTTCGGCTTCCATCCAGATTCACGAAGGACGCGTGTTTGGCGAGTTCCTGGACGATGGAGCCGTCTCCAGAACCCTCAGGAAGTTCACCCATACCAAGGAGGAACAATTATAGTTTGGGCAGGAATTCGTCTTGGAGGACGGATGGATCTCGTTTGGGTGCGGGGCAATATGACGGCAGAAAGATACGTCCAACAGGTGCTGGGGCCCGTAATCTTGCCCCACAGAACACAAATGGGGCAAGATTTCCTGCTCATGCACGACAATGCCCGGGCACACACGGCGAGAACGGTAGCAGCTTGGTTACATACACATAATGTTAGGGCCTTAGACTGGCCTGCTCAATCGCCAGATCTAAATCCCATTGAGCATGCGTGGGATATGCTGCAAAGAAGAGCTCTGAAGGAAGTTCCTGAAAATCTGGCTACAGAAGATCAACTTTTTGCGCACCTCAGAAGGACATGGGACAATATTCCGCAGCAAGACATTGACAACCTTGTTCTGAGCATGCCGAATCGTTGCCGATGTGTTATGAACATCATGGGCGCTTTCTCAGACTACTAACTTCAAGTTTATAAACACAAATTAAATGATTTTTCTATTTTTTTCAGTTTTTACTCACAAATTAAAAGTTCATTCATATACGATTTCCGTCTATGCTTCATTTTTTTTCCATAAAATCCTGAAATTTTAATCTAAGTACCTTAACCATTATTAAAAAATGGTAGAATATTAAATAACGTATCTTTTAAATATATACATGTCATATAAATAATTAACACATTGATAGTAATTCGCTTTTTTAAAAATATCCCTAGACCGTGTTGATGTGTGTATTATTTCATACTACTGTCAGATGTCTGTATGACAACGCGAGAGTTTTTACCAACATACTTAAACCTACTGTTTTATCTAAAGTCTAGACAGTAAATCTAAGCCATCATTCCTGAGAATGTAAAAGCAAATTCTTCAGGTCAAGTTCAGAATTAATTCTGGCTGCGAAACGGGATCAAGAAACATGTCTGCCAAAAAGAGTGTGTTCGACTAATGCGCATTTATGTATTCTATACTTGAAATCGACTAGATAGCTGACCAATTACTAATGCAAAGAATAACGGTACCAATATTTATCACTGGAGCAGCTTTTTGCATGAATGATTCAAGCCAGAAAGAGAATTTAATTACGGACTGGCGCCATGCTATAATTACAACAACTCCGCAAAAAGTCTTGAATTGTCAGTGAAATTGAATTCTGTGTTGTCTGAAAGCTGTAAGAAGTAGCAATGGATTGCGGATTTCGTTTGAAGAAAATATAGCCTACCTTCAAAATATACACACATTAAATTATACTAAACCTATCCTGGACTTTGGCTTTGCCAAGAAGCAGCCTAACGATGAAAGGGCTCTAGACCCTAAAAATGCTGGGCGTAGAACTACCCTCTAAGATCGAACTTGGTTCATTAAAGGATCAATAGTTCTGCGTTTCTTCTGACTTAAAAGACGTAGGATTCATCTCTCGATGTTCTCAAGAAGGTCGTTGCGTTGCGGGTGATAAAGGAGATGGAGTGATGTGCGATCGTTTCGGCGGCGACCGGTTGGCGCCGCGGCGAAAGTGTCACTTTCGAACCACGTCACAATGGCTCGCTGTCTTTTTGCACATTCACTAGCACTGTGTACATCTAAAGAGCCTTAATTATGTCAATGAGTGCGGTTTTACCTCTAAAAGTTCGTGTCTATTATGGAGAACACTAGCCCATAAAGACTTTTAGGAGATCCTTTTGAACTTGTTGCTAAGACGCTAAGTACAAATTGGTAAGATTTTGATATCTCTCTCTGCAGTATATACCCGTGTCTCATGCATACTGTATAAGTAAGTAACTACTTAGCCATTGTGTCGTGGACACGTAACTAGAATAAGGCTATCCGTTACCAGAAATCAGTGCAAAATAAAACAATCTTGATTACACTCAATCGGAAACCCAAATGCATCTTTGTTTCATCTCTTTTCCTGTAGTTGATTTGAGTTTATGACGCACTGGGTTTATTTATTTGGGTTCAAAACAAATTAGCAATATTATCTGTTAAATTGGGCTTGGTAATTATTTTTTGCATCTGAAATGCTTCCATACCTACTTTGAGGTACAAATTCCCAAAAAAAAGCTTGTGGTTTTCCTTAATACACTTTATACAACCCGATCCAATCACATAAATATCACGACTTAGGTAGCAATAAAACCTTGAACCCTATACTTAAAGGCTTATGATAAAAATAAAGTCATAAAGAAACTTTTTTAATCTGTTTAATGTATAAGAGCACCTCTATAACAAATCACGGGTAGTTTACATCTTTGAAAAAACAAAAATCACATTATAACAAAGTTAATTTAATTAGTAAGTAATTAGAGATAATTTGTATTTAAAAGATTTTTTTTTATTGTCATACAATAAGGATTTATTAAATAAATCTAAAATAAATAACTATCGTTACATTGATAACAATTTTATCGTGATAGGGATCACAGACGTAGCCTAAAGAGCATTGATTACTAAGCTAGCGTTAAGTCTAAAACGTGCTACACCTACATCGCTAATCGCGAGTTTTAACGGCTAAGTTAGGATTAAGTTAACGGATGGTTCTGCGTAGTTAAAACAGATGGCGTTGCTGAAATCATGTGTATGAGTTTAGGTTAGGTATGAGGAGATATTTTATTGTCTTGTTTTAGCCTATACTGTCCCACTGCTGGGCAAAGGCCTCCCCCAAGTACTTCCAGGAACTCCTTTCCTGCGCCACCTCGAACCAGCCCTCGCGGTACGCGTCCAAGTCATCTCGCCACCAGATCAGACCTTTGAGAAAAACTTTAAATAATCCAGACAAAAAAAGAGGCAAACGGGATTTGGCGCCACGCCAAAAGCCAATGTAGCGGTAACACGTCGTCAATACACAACTAAATAAATTCTTTTACGAACAAAATACATTCATCTCCTTTGGTTTTATCCTTTCACTGTAAACTTGGCACATTCCACATTACGTCACGGAGTCACGTGCTGTCTTTTTAACGACGTTTAAACGTGCATGCGAAAGTTTTGAGCAAAACTGATAAGTGCACAAAAAGAAACGAGATTTATGTTCCAAAAGAAACTAAATTATGCGACAAATAAATTAATATTATGTACAAAAAACGTAATGAACACTTAGGCAGTTAACAACGTCTTAAATTCTAATGGTAATCTGCACCACCGGCCTGTCCGAAGTAATTTAACTTACGGTTAGTTAAACGAGGTTTAAAAGTAATTAAAAATAACAGTATTAAAACTAATTGTCATGACTTTGTCACACAAGGCGATATTTTAAAAATACATCGAGTAGCACGCGATGAATTAAATATCTACTTATTTATTTAAAATAACCATTAATTTATAGTGTAATAAAAACAGAAAGATCAATAAATAATTATGAATATCAAGTCATGTACGAAATTAAAATAATATATCGAAATTATTGTAAAGAGAAATCAAAATTAATTACGAGAGGCAAAAAAACCGTGGATTTTCCGTTTAGATTAATTTGTTCTGACCACCAAATGGCTATTTAACGAGTTTCAAGAATTCTAGATGAAGTTAAAAAGCAGTTCTACTTTTGAGGTTTTAAAATCAATTGAGTAGGTACAAAGACTCAATCAAGTGACATTGTTTACACTGGCCATGGAAAATTCACCTGCATACAATCTAATATTACATCAATTTTGAAATTTTATTCTCACCATCATCATGAGAAATAAATTACACAACTTCTTATAATTAGTCAGTAGGATAAGTATTTTTTTTTTTGTTTTATTCGAATTACTTCTTAAAATCTATGGTGCCAAATTCATCGTACATTTTTTTCTACCATTTTACAGTTTCTAAATATTCATCGGATAAGTTCTATCGTATTTCACAAGTTCGCAACTCGCATCTAAACTAAGAGTATTATTTCAGATTTGACTCTTGACTCTAAATCATATGAAATGTTAGGTACTCATTTACATTTGAACATATTTTTTAACTTGGCACTACAATTATAACATTGAAATATATTATTTACATGTATCTATCTAGTTAATTAAGTTAATATAACTGCTCAAACTTATAACTTAGTTGTCGATAAAAAGATCTTGTAAATTCTTTGTTCATATTGCTCTACTTTTATGTATGTACAAACATTATTATCTACCAAGAACCTTAAATAGTTACTCAAACTCAATTTAAATAATAATTCGGAAAAGTGAAAAAAAAAATTGTCGTTTTCTAGGTCTAGGTAACTAGTTGCCACAAAGGCAGGTATCCCGCAAGTTAGCTTTAAGCCATGGTAGGTATTTTGTGATCCTTGTATAGACACCTGGGTAGCCTGGTCGACCGCAACCCACACCCCATGAAACGATACCTGCAAAAAAAACATATTATTTTTAAAGAGAGTAAGTATGTTACAATCGCAGAAGATTGGGTTCTGTAGTTTCTGCCTACCCCATAGGAAAATTATGTCATTTTAGGTATTTGTAGTGGATTCAAAATCGATAAACTTGAAACGAATTGTAGGTATACTAGCGCCATCTATGTCGATCGCGGAATTCAAGTACACTGTCATACTCATACCGATATGTAGACACTGTACAAAAGATGGCACTGCCACGCTAAAATTAAAGCCGAGCAGCATACAAAACTACGTTGGTTTCCCCTTAAGGCTTATGTTTTCAACTTTTTCAGGTTTACGTGATAAATCTCTCTGATGGGACAGGTACCCAATGCTGGTTCCATATTCATACGCAGGACGGGTCTTGTTGTATGGGTTTTCACTTTAAACATTGCAATAAAATTTTTGAATTTGAGTAGTCAGATATTTTTGGACCGTCGCATTTTGTTATTTAGTTATTGGTAGAATACTTACCAACGATCTGGAATTTGTCTCCCTGTTGTAAGAGAAGAGGACCACCGCTATCACCCTGGCACGAATCCGTCGATGCTCTGCCAGCACATAACTGTAAACAAAACAATTAATTGATTAGACAATGCTTAGTACATTCCTGATATTTTCTGATTTTCAACTGAAAGGACACGACGGCCTGCTCCTTCCAAAAATGGTTGGGCAAGTAGACATTTGCATTAAATACCCACCTACATTAAATAACTTAACTTCAGTTCTCATAAACACCATTCATTACGGGCTTTTTAACTTAAACTTACCATGTTGTTAGTAATTCGCGAGGCCCTGTACTTCATCCCTCGGCACTGGTTGAGCGTGAGGATGGGCACTCGCACCTCCTGCACGATTGCAGGCAGCTGTCCTCCCTCGGATGTTCGGCCCCAACCAACCACAACACCCTCTTTGCCAGATGGATCTATGCCTGGACCAAAAATAATGTGGTTAATACGGGGTCGAACCCGTGCTTCACCTAGTTTCTCCACCTGGGTGAAGCACGGAGACTACGGCCCCGTGATCGGGTCCCGTGCTCCAACTGATGACGTTATTGTACAGTGATGCAGTAAATTGTCTTCCCTATATGATTCAAAAGATCTAAACAATTATTTAATGGCAGTGAATTTATAATATGTATGTATGCATGAGGGTGTGTGTGTGTGTATAATAACACTAATTAGTTTAATTAAAATTATTATTTTCATATATTCAATTTCATCTGATTGGCCTCTTCCCAACTATATTGGGGTCGGCATCCTAAATAAACGGATGTAATTGAATAATAATAATAATAATAACCCCATCGCCATATCTCTACATTGACGTCGTGGTGGGGCTTGCGCGCTCCGAACTCTAGGCTTGTGCCGGAAGAGTTTACTTTGCCGGAACAGGTCTAGGGTGAGGAGTCAGACCAAAAGAGATACAGAAACCCGCAGAGCAGCATGTGGCGAGCTGTTGGGCAGTAGCGACCCCACGGACCCTATCTCCCGGGAGAAGTCTTGTTCCTCACCTCTGGCTTGCCTTTATTGGCCGGCTGGAGTAAACAATGACGAGGAACAAAGCTCCCACCTCATTCTTGCCTTTATTGGCCGGCTTGAGTGGAGATTCGCAAGAGCAAACGTCCTCGAAGGAAGGAAGTATTCCAGTAAGATGCTGGTAGGGATCTTGACCGTACTTCTGGGTTTGTCCTTAATAGCCGTGGAATACCTCTCTACTCCTCTAAAGTATCTCAGGACATGTTGCCCCCTGGTCGCTGCGTCACTATGTGCTGGCAACCGACTGAACTTAACATGTTAACTTCAACTGAAGTTAATATCGCAAAAGTGAAGGAAATAGTGACTGAAAATCCTCATTCAAATTTGAGAGAGGTAGCCGCTGAACTTTCTGTGAACCTAGAAACGCATCGAAAATTTACGAATCAGAAAAATTAAAGGATTTTGGGTAAATTCCCAAAATTCAGTCTGAATGAGTTACCTAACTGTCAAAACAACCTGAGAAAGTTTAGTAACTGGATAGTAATCTGGCAAGACTGTAAGTGAAAATGGAGACAAGACAAGAAAAATAATCATTTTCCACTACGCCAGCAGACAGAATGTTTTACGTTTCCAAAGACCCATCGTGTGGTTAAAATATTTCAATATTACAGCATAACTTACCGGTAGGCGGCAAACAAACAGGTTTGATGATTCTGGAGAAGTTGACTGGTTTGCGCAGCTTAAGAAGTGCAATGTCATTGTTATAGGAGTCAGGGTCGAAGCTACGATGGCGTACGATGGAGGTTACGGCGCGCATGATGGCCGCGCTCTCTGTCGTGATGGTCTGGTCGTGGTCGCCCAGGATCACGCGGATCTTTGAACGCTTCAGTCTGGAACATGGAAAAAGAAGAATTGTACATGTTTCACACTAGAACAAAATAAAGAAGAAAAGAAAGGAATAAAATATATGTAAGAAACGAAGTGCATGTTCCAGTCTTCAGATAGGTAGAATCCAGTATGTAAATAATTTAAAAATAGAACGGATTTCAACGAAATTAAATACCAGATAAGTTATCCGGATATGGTGTAACAGGCCATAAAGACAGATTAACAGAAAGCCAAATTGTTAGTTATTATGATTCTGCTGTTGCATCATTGTTAACTTTCATTATTTTACCCACTGTTTTCTGAATAGATACGAAGTTATATCAACATTTTTATTAATATTATAAGATTATGATCATTTGTCATTCATATTATTTTACGACTTTCCTCTTTCGACATTTAACAAAACGCATAAAACAATGTTAATTTATGAATTTGTGAACGTCGTGCCTGAAAATGATTTTACCTACAACTTTTTTCGCATTATTATGACATTTAAATTAGGCGCGTAAATCAGGTAAAAAATCATACCACGACAAATTCAAATGATAAATTAATATTTCTTTCATGAATGACTGCGTTATTTTACATAGATGCAGTTAACACTATATGGAAATGTGTCGTAAATTAACGCACTTCACATTTTACAAGACAGATTTATGAAAATGCAAAATCAATTATTCATGTTTCAGGAGCAGTATTTGAACTACCTTTTAACGAACTCACGTTACATATTACATAGGTACGATGTGGTGGAAGAATGATTCAGTATTATAACACGAATATGCGAAATATGAGGCGGAAAAACATGAGCAAATAGGCCTACTATGAATTAGCGCAATGCAACATTGCGTGTAGCTGCATGAACGCACGCGTTGTTCGACGTAGCAACGATATAACAATGTTGTATAACAATTTATATTAGTTGCGTCTCATCTACCGTTTCTTATTAAAATCAGCTGTTGCGAATAGGTACCTACATGACGTTTTAACTAAAAGGGTGATGAACATAATATCATTTATATAGTGTACCTACATAATAAAGAGTATTCTATTCTATCCATTTTAATATTATAAATTCAAAAGTAACTCTATATGTCTGTCTGTCAGTCTGTATGTTACCTTTTCACGCCTAAGCCGCTGAACCGATTTAGATGAAATTTGGTATATAGTTTGAGTCCCAGGAAAGAACATAGGCTACTTTTTATCCCTATATTCCCACGGGATCGAGACTTATGCGGGTGAAACCGCGGGGCGCAGCTAGTTCAAACATAAATGGAGAAGGAGAGGAGGGGTACAAATATAGATAAAGAAAACGGATGAATTGTTTGAATCCAAGAAAAAAAACATTTTGGTTCCAACCCCAATTAGTATAGGACAAGGGCAGGCAGACGAAAAAGATGATGTTACACTAGTAATCCATCATAAGCTATGTGGAACAAATAGTCCTCGATGAGTGGATAAATATAAGCACTTATTAAATACAAATTGCTTAAATTATACATGCAATAATTGTTACACCAAAGCCAATGCCTAATGAGCACTTCACAGCAAGTGCACTTTACGTAGGTACAGCCACGCGTAAACGAATATTGAATTTAATAAACAATACTTTTATTTTATACAGTAGGTACACTTTAGCAACTTTGTGAGTAAAGAAATAAATGGATTGCTGCTGACGGACAGATGGACATTACTTTTCTATGTTTATCCGAAAGAGATAATAATCAAAGAAGTCACTAAGACTTTTACAGATACCAAGATACCAATCAACACAAACAATGTGCAACATTTATTCTAGTCCATTGTAGGTAACGTTGTAGGTTACTCTAAAATAAAACTCCAATCTCTAAGATTATCATTTGCCTCATGTATGAAACAAAACGATTAAACAACAAAGTTTCTCCCTTAAAGAAACATAGAACGTGAACGTTTCGATTTCTAAACAGTAATTGGCTGCAACGAACCTATCATTTCGATTGCATATCTGCTAACTTCCTGGTTAAACTGGAAGCCGACCTCAACAAGTCAGTAATAAACATAGTGCATGCAGCATACTTCGCTACAAAGGAAATGGCAATGTCAATACCTACAGCAAATATTATGTACCTATAGGAAGTCGTCGTCTTTGGACGGACCAAAGACGACGACTCCATTCCAGTCTTATTTTTTTTTAACAAAAAAAATTGATCTTCTCTCACCCATTTCGAAACCAATATAACTTGATGATCAAAATCTAGAATACATATTCCTGGTAATCTACATCTTGTGAATTAAAAATGATCTTCAGGGTACTGACATTTGACGCAGACAAAACCACACATGCGGATGCGTTAGAGAGGATTGAAAGGGTCATGCATTATGGCTATATGATAAAGATGAAATACTTACTTCCTGACACAATGAGCAGCTGTGAGCACATACTCCTTGGTGAGGAGTGAGGCTCCGCAGTGGAACTGGCCGTCGTACACGATCCTCGCCATCCAAGGGTACCGGTTGGCGCCTGCCGGCCTCCCGCCAACGATGCGGTTCTCCTGATTCGACCCGCCGCACTCTAGAAAGTGAACGCAGTTTGTTGAACCAACGTCATTGCTAGTACTTGCTACAGATTTCCTGTTAGCTGTGTGGCTGTATCATTGCCGACTGATGGTTTGTTTATCTTTTCGAATACAGATTGTGATTGTTTTGCATTTGTTTTTTTTTATTCAGGAAGACTGTCTTTTATCTTTGTCTTCTTTCATATACTTTTTACTTGATCCAATAAACAAACAACACAAACATCGATGATGATGTATGTGGTTTTTAATTTATAAAATGGGGACTTTATGGTATTTTAAGCACTAACTTAAATTCTATTGTACTTACAAAATGAATACTATGTAGGTAGGTACTATACAAGGAATGATATTCTACAACAACTTACAAATAGTTATCAACGAATCCATCGATTAGGTTTATAATCATTAGTGCCACATTATGGTCGGTCAGCATAACCAAGTGTAAATTGAGACAAGCGTGAAGTTAATGCTACGTGGTGCAATTAAGTTAATTACAACAAGCGATACTTAAACTGTAATTTACGACTACATATTATCTAGCTATTTACCTTACATTGATATTCTAGGGGAATTACTTAAAGTATTCGTATCGAAAATTTTTCAAGAACCAGAAGAAGAAGAAGAATTTTTGAAGACCTTATTGTCTTCTGAAAAGTAGTAGGTACCTATCATAACTTTGATATTCGAACTAGATAGTAAATTATAATGATTGGATAAGTTGTGCCTACTCAGAATGGGCCCAAAGAGTTGAAATTCGTCTTTTAGTTTGTGAACTAGAATGCAGCACTCAGCAGCGGAGGTCTACGACCTGCTATATTCCAATCCAAACATTCAGCAATTTGTCTTTAAAAGCAATTCTGTTCCCGTCTGTACGTTGACAGGAACGGGAAATAATAGTGTATAAATAACGAGTTATAGCAGTTAATAGCGAGTTGGTCGCGATCCGGCGCAGCGCGGGCGCAGATCGAGTCCATTACACTTTCACTGTGATGAACGGCGGTTCAACGCTCAGAGCTACCCACAACTTGCGCAGAACAGCTGTTTACGTGTTAACACTAACACTAATGCCTCTAATGAACATTATTTATCTTTGCACTTGTGCCTATAGGAAGTAAGGTAGTTGAGCTCATAGCAACTGCTCATGTAACGTAGTTATGAATGATGGCTTTTATATTATTATTATGTAAGCTTTTATACAAATATTTCTTATTATCGAACCTCTTTGCCTCATCGACCATTGAATCATAAACTTTTCCTCCCACATATTGTTTTATAACTAGAGGAGTCATAAAAATTGATGGCTTGGTCATAAATAAGATTTTCCAAGCGTTATATTTTCTAATTATAAAATGGAATACCTAGTTACTTAGTAATATGCAGTGCCTTTTTCGATTTCGCCAATTCATTATCATTAGATAGCAGTATAGTAAGACGCGACTTAAGAGTTGGTATCTAGTTAGCGCAATTGTTTGCGAACGTTTTCAATATATCTCTTATCGAACCAGATTTCTTCTCCGTTGATTAGATAGATAGTTTATCGTTAAAATTAATTATGTTCCATTAGTCTATGTTAATTAAGCACATTTTTTCATTCTTGTTAACGAATTCACACTTTTACTGTTCAAAATGTGTGATGGGTACGGCTGGACTTCATTACAGTCACCTACATCATAGTAATTAACGAATAAGTATGTACCTGCTGCTCTTAATTGAAAGTAAAATAAAAGTAAGGGTATTAATTGTACATTTTATCACACTAATATTATAAAGGCGAAAGTTTGTAAGTGTGTGTGTGTGTGTGTCGGACTGCTAGACCGATTTAGATGAAATTTGGTATAGAGATAGTTTGAGTCCCAGAAAAGGACATAGGCTACTTTTTATCCCGATATTCCCACGGGATCGACACTTATGCGGGTGAAACCGCGGGGCGCAGCTAGTCACACATACCTAAAGCATTTGATGTTATAGGGACTTCTATATACATAGTTGACTCAACTAATACAAATATTAAAAGAGACACCGACAATATCATATCAGATGAAGATGTGAAGTTTCGGTAGGTAAATATGTTTCTAGGATTAATAAACAAAAGTAATATTCAAGGGTTAAAACATAAATAATAATTAAAGTTAAGGTAACAAGAAACCAAATATAAAGATAGAAAAAGAAAATAAAATGGTTACGTGCACAGGAAATTTTAACAACATTGGATAGTTTCTAGAAGTATTATTACAGGAATTGTTATTTTGGAGTTACAACGAAACTAATCTAAGTAAATTAAATACAACGTTAAATAAAGAAAATACATATCGGCGAGAAATTTTAAACTAAGGAACCGCTTTAAATTTTATTGGTCATGCATTAATTAATCCTGATATTTAGCCAGATAGATCAAAACTGAAAGACACACAACTTATAGGCTTGGAAAAAGGTTAAAACGATTATAAAATAATTGATGATGATGATGAGCAAATTACAATTACTTATCGCCAACGTGCAAACTACAAGGTAGATACACAGGTGCTGTCTACTTCTACAGGTGAACATACATACAAATCACGTGCTGTACACAGATGCAACTTACCCATCTTTCTAGGGAGTGGGTTTGCCCTGCCGCACTCTAAAACGTGAACGTGGTCGAAGATCATTAGAATTGCATGAACATTGTAAGGGCACAGGCTTACGATCGAATTTTGAACATTCAGCAGATTTCTCGACTATGAAAATTGTACAATCTTTGGCTGAAACAATGCAATGATTTCAAATGTTTGCTGGCTCTTGATCACCAACCGATTTTGTTCGATCGTCAGCTCGGCCCCTTATAGTGGCTAATAGGATTTGCAGTGCTAACTAGAAGACTAAGATTGGAAAACTAGAAACTGTAACTGCTAACTAGTGTGCTGGACTATTCTAATCAATTATACCTGCTCTACTTCAAGTGTACTCGCAATTCGCATAAACTTATGAAATTATTTCAGGTTGACTTGTTATATTTATGCGATATAAAAGAAGTTTCTCTCTAAAAGTTTGAAGTTTTGGTCAAACTTTTCGAGATTTCAAACGTTTTTAATTCCAAAGCAAAGTCGGTTCCATTTCTGGTTACGAAAGATATGAATCGGTCGTAATTTTCAAATAATATTCTAAAATATTATTGATGGAGATTAAAATAATGATGATGAAGTTACATAATAAGAAACCTTAATCCTCGATAAAACCAGATTTATAAAATGTTTGATGAATAAAATTTTCCTATATAAAAGTGAACTGTGGGATTTACGTGATATTTACAGGTTTATTGGATCTTTCGACATACCACAGGAGCACTCCTTGACCTGGTTGTCTTCGTCATCATCTTCGACGCTCTGCTCCTCCAGGATCGGCACCTCCAGCCCGAATATGGCATCGAAGAGGAACCGCTGTGTTCTGTTACCTGATGACACCTGAAAATATTGTCGAAATGTTCTTTACTTCACATTTTTCAAGGTTTTTGCAGGGGGACAAACCGTTTAAGGTTTGCTATAGACTATCCTCCTTACTAATAAACATTGTATAGCGTCTGTATAGTACATACGATTATGAATTAAAATGGAAATGAAAATAAATTCAATTATTATTACACTTTGTCTTCTTCTTTCGAACGTCAAATTACTGACGACTGAAATAGAGAAATCGGTGTGTAACTATTCATTTGATATAATATGTTTATTAGTAAGGGAGTAGATATAGGTATTAAATTTAAGAATTTGACCGTAAGACTTGTCGGAATTTGCATACATCCTACCTACTTATAATATTATAATTATTATAAAACGGCTGGCTCGCAAAATGAAGGACCTATATTGAGGGCTTAACACATTTATTGCGCTAAGATTGATCGATAGCATGCTAAACGGAAGAACTCGTTTAGTGTTGACAAAGATTGACGAGAGAGTAATGAATTGAAGAGTAACTTCTCAACCAATCACGTTTCTAGCTAGCGTGTCGTTACATAATGTATGTACCTAACTTTTAAGTCGTCAGTCATCATTGCATGTCAGCTGCAGTCGGAAGTAGGTAATCGTGCTAAATTTCATAAAGGTTCATGTAAATTGGTGTGTTGACTTTTATACATATTATGTAATAACAAAACTGGTATCTGATGGATCCGTCGGAAATGCACTTACATAAGTTTTGTTTACCATTTTAATGTTGGCAGCGCGGTTTACTTTCGCAGGTAGGTAGGTATCGCGCACGCCATGATGGTTGCGCAATGCCCGATGTTAATTGGCGACTAATGTCAATGTTGCTTTCACAGTCTTAACAGCCGTGTTCCGGTACGTTATTATCCTTTTTTATTCCATTTTAATTTCAGACTCACTTAAACTTTCGCTGATCTCACGACTGACGATGACGGGTAATTCGTAGTACATTATGAAATCGTTAGTTCGAATGTAACTGTATTTGAATGCTTCACTGAATATATAATGCCTAACATATTGATTTGAAAAAAAATCAATGCACATTTGATACCTACTTAAAAGCTTTTAAGAGTTCATACCAAATCTGTCCGTCGTCTTTCGTAATGTTACTAAAATGGAAATGAATTTGGTTTTAACAAAGTTGCATATGTACTGGGAATTCCGACTACCTTATACAGTATCCGACTTCTACAGAACTGTGTCATTTGCCAAACATGACAACCTACCTACGAATAGCAGACAGCTGCACGTCGTCGCCAACTGATGGATGCGCACAGGGCCGTAGCTAGGGGGGGGCATTGTGGGGCAATGCCCTACCTTGAAATCACAATGCCCTACCTTAAAAATACCAAAAACTAAGATAAATTATTATAATTAAATTGTTTGTTCATAGTATGAGATAAAAAAAAAAATGTAGCGATAGGTATAGGATAGGATAGCACTGTAGTGTGCGAATCTACGTTTTCAACTTTAACTGCAATCAATAGGCCTCAAAGGCTGTCAATGGGTCACGAGAGAACCCAGTAATATATATGTCAATGCTGGTATGGCGTTTCAGGCCTTTGAAAAAAAAAGAACAAAATCAGTTGATCTGAACGAAGTTCGTCTTCGCATTTTTAATAACATGGTGAATTGTAGAATTCAGCTGTTTTAATTTTTTTTTTATTATTATGTTAATTATTATAATAAGTTTGCAGAAACAATATGATCTAAATGGTAATTTTCTGTCGTATCTATTTACTCGTATCACCCCACCCAACAATTATTTATTACCTCACTCTTACTCAGACGTGGATCTCTACATCCAAATCTGGAAGTTCAACCATCTTTTTCGCTTGTTCTTCATCATTGAGGATTTAATAGTTCTTAGATCCATGCTCATGCTCTGTCACAGAAATTATTCGTCTACGAATAGCTATTGAATTTACATCACTGTCCTAGAGGTCAATGATATACATGGTGATTGGTTTAGGAGCCCGTGATTCGAGGGCAGATGAATTATGATAAATTTTTTACTTTCGCCCTACCTGTAACCAATGCTGCCCTACCTCAAATTCGACTCTAGCTACAGCCCTGGATGCGCAATGATACTTTCCCTCTGGTGACCCACTCATGTAATGTTGTGACGAAACGTATACTGCATGTTGTTTGTCGCTAGTTAGCTAACAATATATCGTGACATAATAACTACTTATGAGGCTAAGGTTGTCCTCGCCATGTGGACACTATCACTTACACGGTCATCTGTGCCACTGGGTAGGAAGTTAGGTATTGTTTGTATTGAATATCGAGAGCTGCGATTGATTATAAATAGAGCAAAGTCACTAGAAGAATTTCAATGGAAAACAGCCATAATGGAGCGGATATTCTGAGGTCAGATGGTTGGTACCTAGTTGGTTTGAATTTTATTCTTAAGGGAAACTCTCAACATTTTCAAACAAACACAGACAATTACAAATCGATGAACATACCGAAATGAAAATCTAAAAGATTAAAAGCAAGTTCACGATAGCGTCTACATCATTGAAATAAATAGCCGTAACATTGTTGATAAAACACCAATTATATCTATTAAATAACCGAATAATGTCAAGGTCTCGATTGAAAATAAATAAAATCTAGAAATCACTACATATTCGCCTGAAAGACTGTTCCGTGACCCTATTAGTTATGAATAGGTGTCGTAATTGGCCATGGCTGCGATTACTGGTCCACTTGACGTCTGAAGTTCAATGTCGGGTAGCGTGGACTGTGGACAATGGAACTGAGACAATGACACGTTGCCTAATGCTGCACGCCAAGTTGAACAAGATACTGATAGTAGCCAAGAAGTAGCCGGTGGGCATGTACCCGGTGATACACACTGCTAAGCCCAGCTTGAATATGTACCTAAGTAGTTTAGCACACAGGAGATAATGATAAGAAACACAAGCGGTAAATATTGAGTTTAATTGGAATCAATTGGAGAAAATGTGTAGTCGTCAAGCCAATGGTGGTTATTTTCCGGGATAAAAATATACAATGTACCTCATGCAGCATACTCGGAACCTTGCATATATGTTTCTTTGTGTTTGACTGGGTCTGTATGCTAATTATTGAGTTTACAATTAATTTCTTTAAGGGGATCAGAGTTTCTATTTATATCATTTTTACGAAACTGATCTACAGTAGGTAAACCGTATTCAATTTCTTTTTCATTTACAATATCTACTGAAATGCCTTTCCTTTTTGCATAACAATTGCCGTTCAAAGCCCTCAGAGCTATCTATTATGCTTAGAGAGACTGCACTAACGTAAGGTCGTTGTACATCTTGAAGGCACGGCCATTTGATATCAAAGGTCTCAACGCCATGAATAGCTATATTATCAAAGAGCGTCATAATAATCGGTTTTCTCCGGTTAACTCCGTGGATTGGCGCTTTAATAAACAACTTTATACCTAGCTGCTATTTTAAAACCAATAAGAAAATAACAATGCAACAAAACGACAAGCGTAAAAACTATTTCGAATTCAATTTATTACATGCCATTGAAAATAAAATGGTGCATAGAATGTTATCTAAACCAAAACAACTGACGCTTGACAATATCAAAGTCAACGAAGTAGGTGGTTACGGCTGATTGGCGTCATTTTCACCGCACTCGCTTTTATTGTGTTATACCCGTGAATTCGTAAGGTCAGCAAGTAAACTACTTTCCAAAGTATGATTGCGAGGCGCCTTTCACGAGGTAATTGTTGTGGTGCTCTCGTTTTTGTTATCCGTAGCCGTTTATCAAATGTAAGAAAGTAAGTAGCTACGGCGATATATTTCGAACGAGCTGGATTTATAAGCCGGCGGTAAATAATAAGGAAAATAGAAATACCTTCAGCCATTGTATCGGTATTAGTACCTAACTGTAGCTTAGACAATGCCTTTTTTGAAATTATGATTCCGATTTATGGTGATTATAGCTAAGAACTTATTTGTGGCAGAAGTATGTTCTTACAGTACCTAGGTAAGTAGGTATGTACTTGCTAGATATAATATGACATAAGTCGTTATCAGAACAATGTAAATCAGAGAAATTGACACAATCCAAACCAAGGACTGCGGGGTACTAATTGCGTAACACACTATCAGTAGCAATGGCTTTCATTTTGACAGTTCAACAAGATTAATTACGTTATTTACGTTGTTGAGCGGACAAAGCAATATCCCTCGAAATTGATCAGATTGAGATTAATAGCGTGTTTTGCATTTAGAGTGCTGGTCCAATGCGATGCGTAGGTAATTCTCAACACAACACGTCGATGGCAGCAAAGTAGAAACGGACATGTACAAAATCACAATTTTACAGGATAGCTGATTTAGTAAAAATTAATTAAGTAAAAATTGTCCTTCTTTACGTGGCACATTTTCTTAATTATTATGAAATTTGAAATAACTTTAATACATACCTACTTGTAGATAGGGTTGAAATAAGCTCATTTTTGTAAAAAAAGCATGGTCGCAAAAATGTAGATGTCCGTTTCTACTTTGCTGCCATCGACGTAAGAATACGATTGTGATGCAGCTATTATTTTTTATACCTACACAGGCATTAAGTAAAGCACTTATGTTTCTAAAGCTGTAATAGGTACTTTTCATTGACAAAGTAGAAAGCTAGGTATTATCAATAGTTATTAGCTTCACACAAAAAATAATAATGTTGAATGAAACCCAAATTCAAAAGCCCGGAAAAAGCCTCGATACAGGTGTAGCTCAGGTTTTGGCTTGGCTTGGCTTAGTTCAGGGATTTAGGAAGCCCAAATTAAGGACTCCTTTATAGGTTGGTACTTCTTCGACAAGCTAACAACGGTAAATTGCAGAAATTGGGATGAAAATACGAAAATCCAGCATCTTTACCTTTGGCCTTTGATTCATCAAATAGGTAAGTAATGGTGTAATAATTCCTAGGATGAACCGACTTTGAAAATAAAAAAGCATTGTAGGTATTCCATTTCCGCCCAAGAACGTCCAAAAAGGTGAGTTTGGAATCATGATTCATGAGGATACCAAAGTCTTTCTGTCTGCGATTTTCCATAGGGAAACCGTAGACAGTTCAAGGTGCCTAATATAATATTGCAGGATCTTAATTTATATTTATTATTAGGGAGGTAATGGACATGTCCAGAGGATATTAAAAACGTCTTCTAATAAGGGTCGTCATGGTCTTGATCTATTCAATTACCTAACCACTATTACTAGCATCCTTTAGGACCAAGGTATCTATAGGTACCCAACACTGGATCACCTTTTAAGATTTATCTTATGTTTTGGATAACACAGGCTTAGGTACTCGTACATCCAAGCGCATAGCAACAACAGTATCTTCCGGAATAGGTACATATGAACCACGGCGAACTTACCATTTTTTTATATCATTCCCTAAAGTAGGTAGCTGTGCTATAGCTTGAACTTAAAACACAGTCTTATGTAACAACGTACCTTGTATTAAAATCAGGCTGACCCCTATTATGCACCTAATAACAACAATATGTTAAGTTTATGTAAGACACAAAACCAATAATACTAGAAAAATAACATAGCAGTATCAAAAATATCTACATAAGTATTAATCTACCTAGTGTAGATAGATACCCAAAACAATCCATGACATTTGAAGATTTAATTCCTATAGCAATCCTAAAATGGATAGTTTCTGATTGCACATTCATATCCCGTCTATTCGCAGCTAGTGTTTCGTCAAGATACACACATCAAAAGTGTCTAGGGATCAAGCATTTTTATGCGGATTTCTTGAGATTGAGATGTGGCTTTGTAATAAATTTATGATTTTATAAATTTATATGGATCCTTTTTGGTGCATTTCATAATTTGAATCAGGAACTGTGAATCAAATTCGAGTAAAAGATGAAAATCACCTGTCAATATTTTCCCTATAAAAACATACAACGCATTGAAGACATTATTAGTGCTACTGTTTCCCTACTACTGATTAAAACCAACGTTATTATGGAGCGGCGACGTCATTTAAGCAGGGAAGAAATGCTCAGAGCCGTGGGAATGATAGAAGCTGGTTCCCGGCAACGTACTGTGGCTTTAGCTCTGAATACAAGTCAGAGTGTTATCAGTCGACTTTGGACACGTTACCGAAGCACTGGTACCGTGGCTGAGCGCCATGGAGGACGGTATCGCTGCACCACACGGAGACAAGACCGATACATTCAAATCTTAACTCGAAGAGCTCCAACAATAACCGCCATGATGTTAGCCGTGAGGCTTCATCACTCTTCAGGGAACTTAATTAGCGACCAAACAGTCAGAAACCGCTTGCATGAAGTGAACCTTCATTCCCGAAGACCGCTACGGGTACCACCTATAGCAATGCACAATCGTAGGATTCGATATCAATGGGCTCTTGAACACAGAAATTGGGCAGAAGAACAATGGCGTTTCGTGTGCTTTTCTGATGAGTCTCGTTTTGGTATGAGACCGGATACAAGACGTATACGACACTGGAGAACCCCTGGACGCCAACAGCGATTAAAATCCTGCCAGGAAGTCCATCCTTATAGTGGTGGAACCATCATGGTATGGGCGGGTATTTGGATCGGCGGAAGAACTGAGTTGATTTGGATCAGAGGCAACCTCAACGCTCAAATTTATGCTGAGACGATTGTATCAGACGTCATCGTTCCTCTACAAGTGCAAATCGGTCCCTTATTTCAGTTAATGCATGATAATGCACGACCGCACACCGCAAGAGTTGTAAGACAGACTCTCGCCGCAGCTAACATCAATGTCCTGCCCTGGCCTGCTCAGTCGCCAGACTTGAACCCGATTGAGCATGCATGGGATATGCTACAGAGAAGAGCTCTGCCGAATATGGAGGGTATCCAGTCGCAAGAAGACCTTTTTTTGTTGTTGCAACGAACATGGGCTGCCATTCCACAGCGTGATTTGGATGAACTCATTTTGAGTATGCCAAACCGATGTTCTTGTGTTGTTAGTGTTCGCGGTAGAAACACGGATTATTAATTGTTTAAGTTACCCAATAAAATTTTAAAGAAAACTGTTATTTCAGTCTTTTTTTCGAACTTTTGTGTTAGTGGTTCAAATGTCAAAAATCCCTTTATTAGGAAAATGGCAAATTTCTTTATTAATGCAAAGGTGACTTGGTTTATCGTTACTGTGACAAACGAAAACACTTTATTTGATGAATCCTTAAAGAAAATTTTAATTAATATCAATCAGGAGAAAAGTTATTGCAAAAATATATGTTGATCCCTAGACACTTTTGATGTGTGTACTTAGTCATACTCATTCATAGCAAATTATCACAATCGATTTTGAAACCAACAAAACTCGAAACGTCATGTAAATATATCGTATTGGGATTTTAAATAAAACCCCTATTACACTACACGATATTTAAGTGACGTGTTTTTTTAATAGGCACTCATCCTTCTCTTCTCCTTATTACACCATCCGGATTTAGGGAAAGGGTCCCTGAATAAGGTTTTTAGCTGATACACAAAACATAAACTCAAGTCTTTTCCATGGGGGTTGGGCAGAAACCACAGAACGTCACCTGCTACGACCCTTAAATACCTACTTACTTACCTAGATAGGTACCTACTCCTTTTGCCAAAATGCAGAAACTTTTAAAAGGTGTTTAAGGTGAAATGAGGCCTTATCTGTCATATCATAGCTTTGAAAGCCTTTGGACTATCAAAAACCACTTTAGTTGTCAATTATTTTCAACTTAGCTAAGTAGGTATAACATTAGGTAAGTATAGCTATTAGCATTGTTCTCTAGAACATCTTTGGAAATCGGTACCCAAATTATCGAATTAAATATTATATAAGTACAATAAAGACGAGAGAGACGTAATCAGCGAAAGTAGTGCATATCCGCGTCATTACCTTAGCCGAAAGGTTTTACCTTTTACTTAATTACGTACAAAAAAGAAGCACTAGTGAGTCATTGGGAGTTGGCTAGTGGCTATCATCAAAACATAAGAGACCATTCAATTTTCATCACAATCATTAAGAAACTGAATTTGTTTATCGTCTTATAGGTACTTACAAAAGATTGAGAATGTCTAGTTTTAATGTTTCGGAAAAGCACAAGATTATATCGATTTTTTTATACTTAGACTAGCTTCTGCCCGCGACCTCGTCCGCGAGAAATTCACTCTCTTAGGGGTGGAATTTCAAAAATCCTTTCTCAGTGGATACCTACTCTTCACAAAGAACACACCCTCCAAATTTCATGTCTCAAAGACCAGCGATTTAGACTGTGCGTCGATATATCAGTCAGTCAGGACTTTGAATTTCATAGTCCTACTTACCTACACAATTATCATATTTTATTTTAAGCATATTATTTTATCAAGTGACCTACTTGGACAAAGGCAGGGATCTTTAAATGATTAAGAAGCTGCACCCGAATTGTGGAACTCACTCAATCACAATCTGAATAATTTTGAACGATATTACTTACTTACATACTTATATTTGCTTTTTATGTTCGGAAAAATGTATTTTCTCAACAACGTAAATAACGCAATGAATGTTGTTGAACTGTCAAAATGAAAGTCATTGCCGAATTACATCGCTGGTTCAACTAACCCGCTTCTTGATCATTTTTGTCAAAAAAGGACTTCTACCTATCCTTCTTATGAAAGTAATACCTACAAGGAAAACTTGAAAATTCAGGCTGTTTCTTCTGACATAAGTTATGTTATAATCCTTATAATACTTGATTGTTAACTTATAACTGTGTCAATCGGTCGGCAATGACAGTGATTATGCGGTCTCATGCTGACCATGCCACAATAACACCTGTTTTATAGCCTTCATGGAACCAACACAGTACTGTAGGTAACTTTTATTATCTACGTAGATACGTAATCGATTTTATAATGTTGATGACACCGGTCGACACTAAGATTTTCTGTATATATAACTATAAAAATTTTGTTCATATGTTGTAATACATCGGTAACATTTTCACTATGAAAAATAATAGAAAAACCATTGGTATAGACACAGTACCTTAAGCGAGGAACACACGAAACAAAGGTAAAATATAGGATCGTGCCATTGGTGTATTAAAATTAGGGATCATGCCGATCATGTGCCTCACTGTCGCGCCAAATAACTTCATTTCAGCAATAATGCCAGACAGATGCTGTCTGATGCTGATTTTCAAATACTTAAAGTAAATAAATGCACGGAAGACCTCTATTTAGGAACGTAAGCTACAGAATATAACTGACCTAAAAGCATTTAGGTAAATAAAAAAATAACTACCTAACTCCCAAAAAAAATAACACTGAACAAGTAGCTTAGGTAGTTTTAGATCGGTTTTCGCGGTTAATTTGAATGTAACGCTTGCAGTTGCGGATGAACAAGTTAGAAAATACTCGAAATATCCGGAAATAAATGTTAAATAAACCGTGAAAAACACGGTAAAAGTAGCAGAAGTAGGTAGCTTCATTTCAATGTTTTTTGCGTATTGATTTCTTTATTACCTGCTTAACTCAACTGGCTGACATTAGATAGGTAAGGAATAGTTACCCACAGGAAAATAACGCATCACATCACACATAGGTAAATACCTACCTACATAAAACATCTTTGAACAACTACTTACATATTTCATGAACTCTGCCACTTCGACGAATCGTAGGTATTGATTCGATGAAGGGGGCGAAACTTCGTGGAATTTTAAATTGCCCGCCCAAGGTTTTGCAGGAGACAGGTTTGTTCAAGAAAATACCTCAACGTTGATATGGTAGGTAGGTAGCTACTTAAATGAGCTGACGGGAACAGACTGCTTCATTCACTGATCTTAAATTCAAATAAACGAATATTCACCCTATTATTTACTTTCAGAAACTTAATTTACCTACGTGAATACAGATACCTACCTAAGTATCTACAAGCTTTGATGAAAATGTAGATTTTTACAGCAAACAAGAAATGTAAGAAGCACACAACTAATGAAAGTAAAAGTGCATTCAAAGTCAATGCACCGAAGCACATGCAGCTGTGACCGATACCGCGTCCACAGTCTGATAGTGTCGTTACTATGATAGTCAGCCTCTACTCACATGGTTGTGAAGGGTAGCAGCATCCGGCGAACTTATCTCCCTGGCATCGTACGAGTTTAATACAAGGACCACGTAAGTAATAGTCACAATACTCCATTGGCACATTGTAGTGGGTATCCGGGGTCGAGAGCTCGTTATCATTGGTGCGCACCACTATTTATTTGCGCGTCATCTCCGCGCTCAGCGCGTTCACTGGCAAATTCGGCGTCAGCGATTCAATGGCATTATTTCGCAAACGGACTGCCCATGAAAAGCCGGCCGAGTGTCGGCCGCGGCCGCGCGGTTTCCACCGAGTGCTTCGAGCAGGGGTCTTCGGCCACCACCAACCGTACTTTCTCTCCGCGCCAAAAACCTATTGCCGAGATCCAGCCCCCACTCGCGCCCTCCCCGAGCTGCACCAATGCTACAACACACGTGCACTTTGGTACTGCCAATCTTAGGCGAGGCTTTTAAAACAGCACCTTACATATCTACTTTATTAATAGACACCTTAGTGATTTATCTAAGTCAGTGACATCCTGGTAAGCATGTATATTCTATAGGGCCTAAATGCTATTCATATCTTACTTAATGTAAGGTTAATGTCCTATAACTATATCATAGGTAAATAATTTAAATCTACACAAGACCCCTGCTAACTAGTCTTCCAACACGTGTGATACCAAGAACTTAAGTCTTATCTAAGTACATGGTAGGCAATTATGAAGTTACATAGGTAATACCTATGTAACTTCTGTGCGTGAAGTGTTGCAGGTTTCTTAGGTACCGACTGATCTAATTCTGTAGGTACCCCACAGAATTAGAACAAATATATAATAATACCCACTAAACTAACGTCCCTTACTGGTAGAAACACGTTAGGTACTTACTCTGACTTTTCATTTTCAACAATCATCCGCATTACCAAACAACAAAAAGCGCGAGACAATTAAAATAAAAAAGTTACGTCTGTGGGAATCAGCGGCGGATAACGCTGGATTTTCCACACTGATAAAATGAAAGTGAAATCAACGGTCGCGCCGTTTCCGCACCGCGAGCGTGCCTTCCACCGACACGTAATCGTGATGTTTATACAACCACTCGAAGACTACGGGACGTCATGAACTTTCAATCCGTATCTATCCAGTGCACTTACATGTCTACCTATTACATAAAAAAACAAATTGTAGGTACACGCTCTTCTAATGTAACGGCTGAGTAATTTCCCTTTTGCTGTCTTTGACATCATTAGAGCTCTTTTGTGACGTCTCAACGTCTAGCTCAAGAAAAGCTTTTGAAAATCCGTCAATGCTACTCTTTCTAGATGAGAGTCCTCATGTTTGAAAGTGGCGGACCAATGGATTTCGGCCTCGCTGCCCGCTTTAGGCCCTGGGATCGTCATAAGTGTTCGGTCGTGTCGTCCCCGTACCTATAATACAAATTTCCGGCTGATAAACAACATAGGCATACCCTACATACCTACTCAGATCAAATAAAAAACCAAGGCAGAGGGCTGTCAACAGTAAAATGAAGCCGGTTTCATAAACATGTGTGCACTTAGTGAGGTGTAGTTTGATTGTAAATGTGTGCGTGTGAGCGTGTATGCACAGAGGGAGGTGTAGTTTTGGCATGCTTCACTGTATTTTTCACAGGCTTGCAGCGCTGTCTTGATTTTTTTATTTGGTCTGAGCCTATATAAAGCTGTTTTATATAAATTACGATCTGTAGTGGTTTTCCTTGCTTTCCGTCGAGCTAGAGAAATGTTATTTTGGTATAGGTACATCCATCATTTAGTAAAAAGCGGTTATTTTAATATTACAAACAGACACTCCAATTTTATTTATTTGTATAGAGTATAGATAATATTATGTTAAATGTATTGTTATATTTAATAAAATGGTAAAAATGTAGTATAATAGGTATACAATATAATAATTGAAATATATAAATTTTAAAATGAATGTAAGTACCTAATGTAAATTGAAGAGTGGGAAATAAATGTATGGGGTCTGGGCCCACCCTTCAATAGTAACATTTGATATAGGTACCGTTGGATAGGGCTTTAGTTACTAATAAAACTATGGTCAAATGTTCGTACAGACACATCAAGCTACTACAATCTGTCTTTCTTTAATAGATTTTCAACTTTATCGCTAAAGCATAAAGTTCAGTTGATAGGGGACAGGCAGTTTCGGGTATCTTGATGTGCTGGCGTCTGTACATTCGGAGATACGACGTCTTAAAGTCGTCTCAGTCTAACATAATTTCTTTATGGATATTTATAAGGTAGAATATTGTGTTATAGCGTTTCCTCCTACTTGGTTTCGATCAATTAGTATATTAATATACCTACACAAAAGTTTTTTTTAACCTTGCCGCACACTAGGAATTTCTCCTGTAGTGTGGGTGCGTTTACAAACATTTAAACTCACATATATACAAACAGCCAGACCCGGAAAAGCTACTTGTAGGTCATACAAATATTTGTTCCGTGCGGGAATCCAACCCGCGACACGCAGCGCAGCAGTAAATTGCTTAACCACTGCGCCAACCGTGCCGCCCGGTTTGAGTCTGGACACAGAACAACTAATAGTATTTGTCTGGGTAATGTTTATCTTATAATGAAGTAAACTACGATCATTAATTAACTTTCCTCAAGAATTGGGCTAGGTATTTTAAGAATTTTTCAAATCAGACTGTTACTACATACTTACAAACAAACACCTCTTTATAATATTAGATTTAGTACCTATAGATATAGATGAAACAGGTAGGTAAGTACTTACAACAAACACCCGGTAACTATCCGGTATGCAGTCGGAAAAAGAATATAACCCAGGTGAATATCCGGCGAACACGGGATTTAAAAACTAATATGTACGAAAATTTCTTTTTACGCACTTCTTTACAACCGAGGACCGCGACCACATACGAGACGCATCTCCAAGCTATGTATCTTCCGCCGCAGGTGGCCGCAGTGTGGGGCGCTCGTGGCTTGCTTGTCAATAAACCATTCGCTCGCTTCACTCATTGAACAACGATGCTATTCAGTCTTGATCGTTCGTAGTACCCTTATATCCGGCTTACAAGATGGCCGAATTTACAGTACCTATCCGGCTTTGCAACTAATAGAATAAAGTAGGTACACAATCGGGGATCATGCCACCATTCAACGACCCTTGTGAATGTGGAGTGGAAAATAATGGGACTTATTTAACTCGTACCCATCTGATCATTCAAGCCTCGCTCAGATTTGGCTAGTTTGCAAAGGATTTCTAGAATCAGATCAATTAGTAGATCAGAAGAATAAACTAAATACAACGGAAGGATCTTCGTACCTTTTAAATGTTTATGAGAGTAAAGCGGAAAAGAGCCCTCGAAAAAAATATAAGACTTGAGGCGTTGCTCAATTATGTTTTGTCAGATGATCAGATCTGATAATAGAACCTCCCACTTCATGGGCTCGCTCAGATTTAGGGGATAGATCGCTCGTGTCCGGCTTCTAGGTTGGCCTAAGGGCTGTTCGAACCAGATACGATCCCGAGCCTACATAAGTTTCTCATCATCATAATTTCAGCTGAAAGACGTCCACTGCTGGAAGGCCTCCATAAGTTTCTAAATATGTATATTTGAAGGGCCGCTGAAACAATACCTTTTTTAAGAAAAAGCAAATAGCTTAACTTTCATTATTAAACGATTTTTTTAGGATTTGTGGTTGATAAAAAATATTAGGTGTCTGGGACACCTTTGAAGTCTGTAAATGTTTTAATAATTAATGGATCTAATAAAATTATCCAAGCTACGACATTGCTTTCTGCTCCTGGATGCAGAGACCAGAGACTCACCCATATATCCGTGGACTCACCAGTTTCCATTTATAAAAAGTACTCTTTGCCAGAGAGGGAGCACACCACAGACAATTCACATTATTTCTTGGACCATAGACTAACTACATCTATTACAGTCACTGATTTTTAAGACTTCAAAAAAGGAGGTTCTGTATTCGACCCGTATGTATGTATGTTTGTTTGTATGTCCGCGATTTTCTCAAAAACTAATGAACCGATTTTAAAACTAATAATTCTTTCACTAAAGTGATCTACATACTTTCAGGAAGGTTTTAGTATATAATACATTAGGTAATTATTCTTATGTACGAAGTAATATGCATAAACGTACTGCATCTCCGGCATTTCTATGCGGAATTTTGATGATTCTTTTAGTCGGTGTCTTCAACTCTTCAGTGCAGTAGTGTTAATTGAATTTGTGTGGGGTAGGTACCTACAACTAAAAACTGAAAACTAAAAACTTTTACAAACAAAAAAAAACACTACAGTGACATAACATAAATTTCGGAAGTCGGTGTCAAAAAACGAAAATGCAGAACCAACGACACAGACTTCCGAAATTAGTTATTTATCACTTTGTTGTGTTTTTTTTGAAGTCGGTTGTCTTTTTGTAAAAAAGTTTTTTATTGAAAATTCGAGAAGTTTTGTTTATCAATGTTTTTGGCTATTATGGTCGATGCACCTTTAACCTTTTACACATTGTTTCCGTGCCCCTACCGTGTCGTATTTCTGCGACAAACATGCGTGTGTTCCTTTTTCATCCTATTAACTGCGTGGTACAATTAAAACCTTTATTAGAAGATTCTTTTAACCTTTTATCCGCCGGACTTTATATCAGTTGTCGTGCCCCCAGCGCCAAACAAAAAAAAAAAAAGGAAAAATATATACCGATGAAACGAGCTGTGATGATGTAATAATAACACAGATTAAACGAGCTGTGTTATTTTGTCGTATATACAGGGTGTTACGGAAAGGGTATATCAATACAAACGGGTTGAAGAGTGTATCTGGTCTAGAATCTCTGTACAAAATTTCAGCTGAAAAGCAGTAACTTTGAAAATGCTTAATATTTTTTTTATTTCGATAGTTTATTAAATTGAAATCATAACAAACGTGTCACCGCACTACGAGGGTCATTATCCATTATCTGTAGTGTGTCTGTGCGCCTAGTACACGCACATCACGCCGCCGCGCGCCAGTGCAGCGCCGTGATGTCGAAATAAAAACATATTAAGCATTTTCAGTTACTGCTTTTGAGCTGAAATTTTGTACAGAGATTCTAGACCAGATACACTCTTCAACCCGTTTGTATTGATATACCCTTTCTGTATACGACTGGCGGAATGGACACGAAAATATTTGTCGGATTAATCCGACGTAAGCGGTTAAAAGGTTAAGTGTCGATGACGAAACACCTTTCAAGAGGGCATCGATGCGAATTTCTATAAGACGTCTCAATCAATGCACATCTCCATTAAAATGGCAAAGGTGCAGCAAATCATAATAGCCAAAAAACAGATTACCTAAAAATATTTTCATAGGTAACGTCTTAAGGTGAATGTGCCATGGTAGACCGCGAAATTTAAATTTTCTTACGTTTTTTGCAATTTGCAGATCAGTGTCAGGATGTATCTTGATCCAAATATGATTCGCGACTATAATAGACATGTATTTACAGAATCATAGTCATTAGAATAATTAATATATCTCTTTAAGTTAGATTTCTACCGTACGGTAGAAATCTAACTTAGAAAGATGTATTAATGATTCTAATTATTATAATTCTGTAAATACTTACCGGTTATAGTCGCGAATCATATTTTGATCAAGATACAACCTGACACTGACCTGAAAACTGCAAAAAAAACGTAAGAAAAATTGAATTTCGCGGGCTACAACTACCCATTCACCTTAATGTCGCGGGCCGCACAAACTCAACGCGCACGGGCAGAGCCCTGACCTAGGTTTTCTACTAACAGGCCAGTAGAATACCTGCTGAAACTACATCAAGGATCTCCCTATGTGAAGGTCCGCTCCACAGATGATCTTTCCGGGATGGCAGCTGTATGAATGGCCGGAAGATACCTACAAAGTAGAATAGTATGCGAATGCCCAACCGCGGTCAGATAAAGTGAATAACTTTATCGAAACCAATTTATTCCAGGTTGTCTTTCGGAAGAATAGAAAAAAAACAAACAGGTATTTTGATCAATCTTTATTTTTTTAAACATGATTATGCAAAGCCGTCGACGTTATAATAAAAATGTTTGCTAACTTATCAAACAACTTACCTGCGAGGAAAGGAACTTCGCAGATCGTTTAGACCCCGATGCCCCCGAAGTACATCATGGAAATAAAATTAACAGATTAGAAATGAAAAGTTAATATGGAATGCCTGCAATCTATCTCAAGATGAAACAAAACTTGAAAAAAAATAAAATTGATCACAGGTAACTGAAATAAAAATAAAATTGAACACAGGAAAAAAAAAAGACTAAGGGCTACTGGAAGTTGAAACGAGTTGTTGAAAATATACTTTGCAATTCTTTTGTGCTAATCGAAGTTGTGGGATAAGAGTGTGGCTTGTTTAGTCTTACTAAAGACCCACATTATTCATTTCAGTTTCCTCAATCAAAGAAGAATGCGATATAATTTTATACTGAGATAATTGGAATGAGTTTGTAGTAGGTATTTATGAAACCATAGAAATAACTTCTTTGCAAGATTATCTGATAAGTCATTAGAAATCTAAATAGATAACTAGCGGTGTACAATTTGTTGACAGGACACCTATGCTCAATGCCTTGAAATCTAACCAAATGATCTGAACTAATTTTATGGTGACAAGTACTGCAATGTATATAATCACGAATGGATAGATAACAAATACTCACAAATAAATGCCTGCCTATTCACAAAAAAATAATACGAAAATGGACACCTAAATAACTACATACCTTTCTAAATACATTACCTACTCGTGCTTAGTTTGATCTTGCTCGGAAATAGCCGTATCATTGACATCTATCGCGTTCAATGTACACTTGTGTACGAGGTCTACGACTTCTACATGCCGTTAGATAACGGTAATACCGTTACATACATAACACCATACAATTTATTACTGTTTGAAGAAGCACAACAGTTTCAATAATAACATCTTCCCTTTCGAATGTAGACAGTAAACTAATCATTTGCAGACAGTAAACTAATCATTCATTGCAAGTTCTAGGGTCAAAATAAGTAGGTAGGTAAAATGTACAACAATAACTCTAGGTAAGACATAAAAATTGTTTATTTATTCATCTACATCATTATCTATAATTAAGTAAGTCAGCATAACTATTAGTAAGGTTACTTACTTCATAGTATTTGCACAACTTGTGTAGTGCTGACGAAAAAAAAAAAAAAATGAGGAATATGTACAGATCTAAAGAAACAACCCTACTATTTTTGTATTAAAGTTTATTTATACATTATATTAGCCTAAAAGTCCATAATTCTAAACCTAATAATCATATAACAGCTATTTGAGAACTTAATACTGAGTAAGGTCAGAAAATTAAAATTATCATGATTCTTCATAATCTATGTCAACTAAACTCTGATCTCGTTCACCTAGCGTCTATATGAGGGATTCTTACAGAATTATCCTAAATTGTACTTAATTCGTAAAAAACGTAAATAATTCTCATTTTTACATTTCTATATCCTTAAAAGTATGTCACGAAAAGTACCTAGGTACTACAATAAATAGAAGACCATCTTACAATTCAGTACACATATAAAAGTATTCTAATCATATGCTTCTAAAAGTTAAAAAGAGTCAAGAGCTCCAGCTACAATTCTATTGGTTTTCCTGACGCCTTCTCCTAGGTGGTCTCGCGGGCGGACCATGAGGTGTGTATCTAGTGCTCCGGAGCGTACTGCCTACACTAGCGGTTAACACTGCTTTACTAGTGTACTTAGCACGAAACCTAGAGATTGAAAAAACCTTTAATCAGACATATAACAGTTACAAACTAATAATACAGGCTACCTTCATAGCATTAATCATTGGAACTAACAGTACTATTCATTACTAAATATCTGTAGCTATCATTTCCTATGCTTAATTAATGCTATGTAGTGCTCAATCATAAACCTAAGGTCAATAGAGAATTCAACAAAAATCCACACAACTTCCTGCTATAGGTGATAATGGGAATCTTTACTAAGAACAGTTCATGAATTCTTGTGGTGTGAGATGGATAGTGATTGTGACCGTGAGAAATCTATACTTACGTAGTTTAGAAACGCCCCCCTCTGCCCTGGCCCCCGCCGTAGTTGTTGCCGCCGCCGCCACCACCGCCGCTACCGTAACCGCCACCGCCGCCGCCGCCACCACCCTGGTTCATGTTGTAGGGCGCGGCGCGGTTGTTACCGCCGTACTGTTGGTTCCTAGTGGGCCCGCCACTGTAAGCCTGCTGGCTATAGTTGCCAAAGTCCTGGTTGCCCCAGCCCCCGCGGCCGTTTCCACCGCCCCCGTAACCCCCGCCGCCGCCACCGCCCTGGTTGCCTCCCCAACCACCTCCTTGGTTGTTATCCCAAGGATTGGAATTGTTCCATCCACCTTGGTTACCACCGCCATAGCCACCTGTAAATTAAGATTAAATACCATCCTCAAGTTAGTCACTCAAAATAATTCAACAGTGAAAGGAGGACCAGTTGATAATAAGTATACATACCACCATTACCCCAGTTGTCATTCCTGCCACCTGGACCTTGTCTTCCTCCTCCTCTTTGTTCAGCACCATCCTTAGGCAGGGCTTTCTTGACATCCAGTTGTTTACCATTGATTTTGTGTGGGCCATTCACTGTAAAAATATTAAATAATTAGCAAATCATTGTAACAAAGAAAATATGTAATTTATATTGAGAAAAAATGTATATTGACTTGCGTACCATAATCTACCACTAAAACGGCAGTCAGGTATAGCTAAAATCAATAGTTAATATCCACAATTAGAGAAGCCAAACTCTGCTACTAACAGTTCAGATCTGGGGCAAAATTGTGGGAATGAATGTATAATAAATTTGTGCAGTAAAACAATACTTACAGCATACTTTGTCAACAGGGTCATAATCGTCAAACTCCACAAAACCAAAGCCACGCTTCTTTCCTGTGCTCTTATCAGTGACGATGCTGACATTCTGGACATTGCCATAGCTTGAGAAGTACTCTCGGAGTTGTTCATCATCATGGTCATCTTTGATGCCACCAATGAACAGTTTCTTTACAGTAGCACCAGCTTCAGGGTTTTTAATGTCTTGCCTTGCTACAGCACGCTTGGTTTCCACAACACTGTTGGAAAAGATATCACAGGTAAGTACTTAGAATTGTTAAATACTTCTAACACGAAACAAGTTAATAGAAAGGCTAAGTAATGTCGACCCCACAGAAAATGCCATGTGAACAATATTGCACGCGACATTCACCAAGCAGCGTCTTATGTTCTCTGCAGCTTAAAACGATATGAAAGAGAAGTTTCGGTTGGAGTGTAGCCTTAGGGGCGCTATGGCGCGAGGACTTAGAAAAATTTCGTTAAAAATTTCTTTTTTTTTTTTTCGGAAATTTCTCAATTTTTCTGCAATATCGGGTTGACCTTGACCGTAGGAACCATTTAACCTCTGAGACACATGGTCCTACGACGCACCGTTTTCGAATTATGGGCCTCCGAATTTTATTTAATTTTTATAAAACGCTCTATATTTCCAAAACGGCGGCTCGGATGAGATTGTTTTCGGGAAAGAAATTGTTGCTCTACTCAAAAGCCATGAGGTCACGTAAAAAAATTAGCAAAAACTCGAAAAAAAAAAAATACATCAAAAATTTTCTAAGTGTCGGTCGTCTTTTCAGCTAGAGTATTCTTAGGGGCAGAGGACTTAGTCAAATTTTCGGAGATTTTTTTTTTTATAGATTTCGACCATTTTTATTGCAGCGATTGATTAAGCTCACCCATAGAAACCATTTAGGGTCTGAGAAGCATGGCCCTACGACGCACCGTTTCCGAGTTATGAGCCTTTTACTTTTTTTTATTTTATATAAAACGATGTATATTTCCAAAATGGTAGCTCGGATGAGATTGTTTTCGGAAAAGAAATTGTTGCTCTACTCAAAAGCCATGAGGTCGTGTGAAAAAATTAGCAAAAACTTCGAAAAAAAAAATACATCAAAAGTTTTCTAAGTGTCGGTCGTCGTTTCAGCTAGAGTATTCTTAGGGGCAGAGGACTTAGTCAAATTTTCGGAGATTTTTTTTTTTTATTGAATTCGACCATTTTTATTGCAGCGACTGATTAAACATGTCCATAGAAACCATTTAGGGTCTGAGAAGCATGGCCCTACGAGGCACCGTTTCCGATTTATGAGCCTTTTACTTTTAATAATTTTATATAAAACGATGTATATTTCCAAAATGGTAGCTCGGATGAGATTGTTTTCGGAAAAGAAATTGTTGCTCTACTCAAAAGCCATGAGGTCGTGTGAAAAAATTAGCAAAAACTTCGAAAAAAAAAATACATCAAAAGTTTTCTAAGTGTCGGTCGTCGTTTCAGCTAGAGTATTCTTAGGGGCAGAGGACTTAGTCAAATTTTTGATGTATTTTTTTTTTTCGAGTTTTTGCTAATTTTTTTACGTGACCTCATGGCTTTTGAGTAGAGCAACAATTTCTTTCCCGAAAACAATCTCATCCGAGCTACCATTTTGGAAATATACATCGATTTATATAAAATAAAAAAAAGTAAAAGGCTCATAACTCGGAAACGGTGCGTCGTAGGGCCATGCTTCTCAGACCCTAAATGGTTTCTATGGATGAGCTTAATCAATCGCTGCAATAAAAATGGTCGAAATCTAAAAAAAAAAAATTTTTCGAAAAATTGACTAAGTCCCAAAAATTTTTTTTTAACAAAATTTTTTTTTTTTGGTTTTCTTTGCTGCTCATAGTGCCCCTAAGCGTATACTCCAACTCCTACACTCCGCCCCTAAGACGACCCACTGACCGAAGTTTCAAGCTTTCATATAGCTGGGCTGCAGTAAGGATAAAGAATTCAGTAAATAACTTACCGGCCATCGATGCGATGCGGCCTGTTGTTCTGCGCATCGTCAACCATGTGCGCTTTAGAGTAAGTAATGAAACCAAAGCCACGCGACCTCTTGGTCTTGGGATCTTTCATAACGACGACATCCACAATTTCTCCCCATTTCTCAAAATGTGACTTCAACGACTCGTCAGTGGTTCTGTAGTTGAGACCACCGATGAAGATCTTCCGGTGCACCTCGGGCTCATCCTGAAAGTAGGACGCGGCGTCAACAAAATGGCGGACAGCGTGAATTCGGGGACAACATGGAATAAATCGATTTTCACAAAGAATTTACCCCTCGAAACTTGTAAGTGAACGAATACTATTATTTAACCGTTTATAAAGAAGGTAAAACATGAAACAAGACTATCAAAAGTGGACAAAACGGCACACAAGGTTAAAATATAAATCGATAAAAATACTTACAAAACCGTCGTCGCCACCGTTTTGCTGCGGCCTCATGTTGAATTATTCTTCTTTACACACAATTATATCAATTAATTAAATAAACGACAATAACTTATTTTTTGAACGCGCAATCAGACCGGCAATGCAACATAAGCAACACAACCGTTCTCTACCGAAGCCACGCCAAAAAGGAGGATAGGGAAACAACGACAACCAAAAGCAACGAACGATGAAATTACGACGCGCGACGCCAACGTCACGCCAGTGTCAATCTGAACCTCAGTCTTTTGAGACTTCCATGGATAGTCAACTGAATGTATTCACGCCGTTTCAAGTTTTCAAAGGAATAAGATCCCTCCATTTTACCCCCTTAAAGGTTGATTTTCCAAAAACTCCTTCTTAGTGCTCGCCTACATAATTTTTTTATTGCTGAACGGGCACGCTCTTGACCTCGATCTCGCCTGATCGAAAGCGATGGATGAGGTCTATGATGAAACGAGCCTGCCCAGAAGATGCATAAGGCACTGGAACTCCCACGCATCGACGAAACACAGCAGGCTGCTTGACGCCGGACTCCGGTGGGAGGGTGGTCGCAAACCAGGCAGGCTTTACGGCCTGGCCATGAACTCACTGCTATCAGCGGCAGCTTAGCGCGTAAAAGCGTAAAAACAAATATACCAAAATGATATATGAACCATGCCACGACGCACCACTCGCAGCGTCAACGCTAGACAAAAGAAACCGCGCCGCTTGCCGCTAAGCCAAAAGTCGAGGCCAGGTGGTTAGCCCTACGTCTACCACCGCAAGGGAAGAATTGGGCAGTCAAATAAGGTGTTGGCTGTGACTGTCCAGGATGCGCCGAGCGCTCGGTTCAGTTGAGCAACTGGCGGAACAAACTGCGCTACACGAGGAGGCTTCTTCATGCATCCCAAATTAAAATTAAATTTAAATTAATTAAAATTGTTACTAGATGGACTCTTGTCTGAAATAAAGCTTTATATTCTATTCTTTGTAGTTTCTCGGCTGGGCGTTGCTATGTCAGTCAGACAGTCAGTCGATCAGACAGTTAGTCAGACAGTTTTTTCTTTTTTAACCGACTTCAAAAAAGTTAGTTCTGTATGCGACCCGTGTGTATGTTTGTATGTCCGCGATACATTTTAGGTAAAATATTCTAATGTACGAAGTTATATTCATAAATAGTACATTAATGCATATAACTTCGTGCATCTCCAGCATTTATATGCGAATTTTGACGATTCTTGTCGGTGTCTTCAATCTTCAATGCACCTTAGCTTGGCATCGTCCGCTTGGCTGCAATTTATTCTATATCTATGTATTGTTTTTAATGAATAAAATATGCCTCAGGGCCCCTTAAATAAATTCGATTAACTCTTTGCTTAGGTAGTTTTGAGTTAGCTTCAATAATAGTATTTTTTGCCATTAAGTTTATATTGATGATGTTTCAAAATTTTTCTTTCATAATTATTTAGACCCATAGGTATTATTGGAACGTGCGATTAGCAGTCAAAAGGCATGGACTTATAGTATTATAAGTCCATGTCAAAATATATTATAATTTCTAATGTCATATTAATTAATCATGCGAAAAAGAAGTCGTTTGTCCAAACTATCCAAACTAATCCAAACTATCCAAATTTCCAAACTAATATTATAAATGCGAAAGTAACTCTGTCTGTCTGTCTGTCTTTTCTTCACGCCTAAACTACTGAACCGATTTCGATGAAATTTGGTATAGAGATAGTTTGAGTCCCGGGGAAGGACATAGGATAGTTTTTATCTCGATATTCCCACGGGATCGACACTTATGCGGGTGAAACCGCGGGGCGCAGCTAGTTTACAATAAAAACTTTTTTACAAAAGAAACTGGAAACAACCGATATAAAAAAAAAAAACTAGGTACTAAAGTGAAAAATAACACTAGGTACTTACTAAAGACAACCGGCGCGCAGGTTGTCGCCGATCGGTGTACGTGTAAGGCAGGCCGCATACGTCCGGTTTCCTGATTCGGAATTCAGTTTCGGAATTCAGATTCGGAAACCTGAATGCACGCATTTCATACAAAATGTTCTCTCCAGCGCACACGTACTTAAATGTTCCGTTCTGAAACCCGGACGGAAAATTTAAGTACGTGTGCGCTGGAGAGAACATTTTGTATGAAATGCGTGCATTCGGGGTCTCCGAATCTGAATTCCGAAACTGAATTCCGAATCAGGAAACCGGACGTATGCGGCCTGCCTAAGGCTGGGCGCAAACGTCCGGTTTCCTGATTCGGAATTCAGTTTCGGAATTCAGATTCGGAAACCTGAATGCAAGCATTTCCTACAAAATGTTCTCACTAGCGCACACGTGCTTAGGCAGGCCGCATACGTCCGGTTTCCTGATTCGGAATTCAGTTTCGGAATTCAGATTCGGAAACCTGAATGCAAGCATTTCATACAAAATGTTCTCACTAGCGCACACGTGCTTAAATTTTCCGTTCTGAAACCCGGAAGGAAAATTTAAGTACGTGTGCGCTGGAGAGAACATTTTGTATGAAATGCGTGCATTCGGGGTCTCCGAATCTGAATTCCGAATCAGGAAACCGGACGTATGCGGCCTGCCTTAAATTTTCCGTTCTGAAACCCTGACGGAAAATTTAAGTACGTGTGCGCTGGAGAGAACATTTTGTATGAAATGCGTGCATTCGGGGTCTCCGAATCTGAATTCCGAAACTGAATTCCGAATCAGGAAACCGGACGTTTGCGCCCCAGTCGGTTAAAAACAGGTGTTGTTTTTGTGAAAAAATCGGGTTTGATACGGTTTGATGTTTGATTCATCAAGAAGCTTTTTAAAAACACCTTTCTTGTCTATGTTTAATGACGTGACATTTTATGATTTGACATTTAATTTTAGAGTTTGACAGGTTTTTTTTTCCTTTCATTCCATTCAGCATTTCAATTTTGTTTAGTACATTTTGATTTTGCGGTATCGTAAATTTCTGCATTTACTTGAAATTGGCATGCAAATACATACCGATACTTATTAACAAACAATATTTTATCATTTTTGTTGAAAAAACTGTAGGTTTAAATTGTGGCAGAAGCAATGAAACCTAGCGGAGGTGGTGATGACTACGTAAGTAATTTTTGAGAGAGGAATTTGATTGTTTGATTGTCTTTAGTGATTGTGATTATCTTTAAATTTTATTTATTTATGCAATGTAGAAGTAAGACGACCCACTGACCGTATACTTTTGTAACTTACTTTTACAATTTAAAACAAAAGGACACATTTCAAAAAAATATTCTGACGTGAACACCGTGGCAAGGCTTCGGTTATTACCAGTTTCTTTTTTGTGTAGTCGTTCGCAGTAAAACTCGAACATTCTATAATTCTAATCTAATCGGCCCTGCTTTTGTGAAAGTTTAAGTGAAAAGTCACTTTTGCTGAACCAACCTTCATGATTCTCTAAAATTCAGTAGTATTTCTAAAATAAAAACAAGTTGTAAAGTTATCCAAGAAGGACCCTTTTTGTATCATGAATTTCTAGCAAATAATAAAAAAGAAAAGAAGGCAGAATATCTTACATCTATAATTCCAACAATAATAGTATTATATTTCCCACAAAAAAACAAGGTCACTTTTTGTGTGAGACTGCTTATTTGATCTAAAGATTTTAATCTGGTGATAAATTAGAGAATTTATTCTGGTAGGTTTACGTATAGCCTTCATTTCAGCCAAAAGATGTCTGAAAAGACTGTCCAGCAGTCTCTTCAGACATCTTTTTTTCATTTAATATACATTAATGTTTGACTTGGATAAAGTATAGAAATCGCAATGTTATGACATGTCACCACATCAGTAGATAATACCTGTACAAATCATGGGCAAGTCACTAGTTTACTGATAAAAATACCTATGAGACATTCATTACAAATATTCAACTGCAAACAGGCATTTGTAGGACAAAACAATGAATTATTTTAGGAATGCCATTCATCACTAAGGCATTACAATGGCATTCCTACTCAATCAGTTGATTGTGTAGCCTTGTTTTATAAAAAAAAAAGTCACATGCTAATGTCAACTGCATTTTTAATTATAGGAAGAACCGGAGCATTTACGGAAGTTATTCATTGGGGGCCTTGACTTCAGAACTAATGATTCGTCACTGAAGGAGTTCTATGAACAATGGGGCGAAATAGTAGACGTTGTAGTTATGAAAGACCCTCAGACGAAACGGTCAAGGGGCTTTGGATTCATCACTTATTCCCGGGCACATATGGTGGATGACGCACAGAAAAATAGACCACATAAAATAGATGGAAGGTAATATAACAAGTTAGATAATTATGGTGACTATTTTGAATTTCCAAATTCATTAATTTTTAAAACAATTGGTTTACCTAATGTAAATACATTAGTCAATGAATTCTAAACAATCCTTGCAGAGTGGTTGAACCAAAACGAGCTGTGCCTAGAGAAGAAATAAAGAGACCAGATGCTGCAGCTACAGTTAAGAAACTCTTTGTTGGAGGATTGAAACAAGATATAGAGGAAGAAGATTTAAAGGAGTATTTTAGCTCTTATGGGAGCATTGTTTCTGTGAGCTTAGTGACTGAAAAGGATACAGGGAAAAAGAGAGGTTTTGGATTTGTGGAGTTTGATGACTATGACCCGGTTGACAGGATATGCTGTGAGTTTATACATGGTTTAAATTACAATACTAACTTAACCAATTCATTACGGCACCCAGTTTCGAAAACTTCTAGCTGTGGCGGTGAACAATTATTAATTGATTTAAAAATGGCACGCCTCTCGTGTCCTATGCCACATGTTAAAAATATTGATGACACAATTGTTGTGCCACCCGCAACAATTTCGTTAAATGAACTATGAAACCTTTAAGTAAATTCTCATGCTGTTTCACAATTCTGATCAATTTATGTTAACAACTAGAATCTGCTTCTTAAATAAATGTTTGTTCCAAGTGCATCCTAACCACAAAGTGAAAGGGCACCGCTTGGATGTTAAGAAAGCCCTATCTAAGTCTGAGATGGCGGCCGGAGGGCCCGGTGGCGGCAGCGGAGGCGGCGGGGGTCGGCGGGGCGGAGGGCGCGGCGGGGGCGGCGGCAGCTGGGGCAACAGGCAGAACCAGGACTGGGGTAACTCAGGTACACCATACTTTTCTAACTACACTAACATGAAAATCGGTTTATGAAACCACAAACTATTTTGACTCTGGCTTGTGAAGTGAAGCATAGACAAGAAAAACTGATTTGGTTTTGTTGTCTAGTTGTGTACCATAACAACACACATTTTGTGTCTGAATCATTTTAATAATCTTGTTTTGATTCTAAAGTACACTTATAAAATTATGTATGTTTCAATTCACTTGTCTGATATAGCCTACTTTAGATTAAGGTGACATTAATTTGATATGGATGACTGAAATAAAATAATCATTTGTTTTGAAAACCAGATGGCGGCGGCTACAATTCAGGATATGGACAAGGTGGATGGAGCAACCAAAATCCATGGGACTCAAGCAATTCTGGAGGAAATTGGAGCAACCAGGGATATGGGGACCAAGGGGGCTGGAGTCAGCCGAATAGCAATTTTGGTGGCGGATACCAGCAGGGATATGGTGGTGGGCCGATGAGACCAAACTACAATACGTCCAGACCTCAGCCTTATAATAATTCAAGTTAGTACACTTTTCGAATGGCTTTCTTTCTTTGAATTGAAAAAGCCTCAAACTCATTGTCTCACAAAAAATACTACAGTAAAACTGCCACCAAAATACACTTATGTTTGCCACTATATCTATATTTACAAAATTATTACTGGTATGTCCTGCGAGTTCAAAATTTACGCTTTTTGGCTGTGTCAAAATTGTTGAAAAGTTCAAAGTTACTAAAGTATTGAGAAGCTGATGGGTTCGAAGGTGGCGGCGGCGGTGGCTACGGCACCGCGGGCGGCGGCAACGGTGGTGCTAACGCGGCCGCCGGCTACAACAACATGGCTAACCAGGCGCAGGCAACCAGTCAGCGCCGCTTCTAGACCAGCGCAGTCCTCTTGTGAGTACATCCCCCTTTTCTTACTACATCACTATGACATTTAACTCCTGCATTTAACTTACTTGATTCCAAATCTTATTATCGAATTTTTGTGAAAGAGCATATTGGCGCCTCCTACAAGTCATGCGTGCTTCGCATACCGCCTGCGAGCGTCTGATCGCTTAGTACTTTTTCATTGCATGCACGTAACGTTCGTCTCATCGGCGTGCAAAACATGCGTGACTTGATAAGGCCCTGCAGGTGTCCCTATATTAATCGACGCGGTATCCTCTAACACTTCACTCATCTGTCATACATAACTTACATACTGCAGGCTATAATAAGGATGCGATCGATTTAGACATCGGTCGAATCGTAACATTGCGGCGATTAGTTCGAGGGACACCTTTATTCAAAATTTAAACACTCCAAATTTCATTTGTTAAAATAACTAATTTGATTCAACATTTATTAACTTTACAACAGTATTATACATTTTCTTTTGTATTAATGTCAGTGCCAATTTGATGGATTTGACATTTTGAACGTGTATGGTGTATACTTACGAAGGTATTTTTTAACACGTAGGTCTCAAGTTGCGCTTAGTTGAAGCTAGGCAGGCAGACGGTAGAGTAGTCACGGGAGGTAGGCCAGGAGGTCAGCTAGCTAGTGAGGGACAAGCGGACTTAGTGAAGCGACTGCATTACATAGTCATTTTACAAATTTATTTTTCTCCTTCAATTAAGGTTTGTTCACAATAAGGTACTGTGTAGGCACTAGATTCATTTTTTTTTCTATTATTGTTAGTCGTTTAGCACGTAAATCACAGTTTTTACAATTCAATTACCACTTTTTAATTACTTTCCGCACGGCTATGTGTTAGTCAGGTTATGCAATTTTAAATTAAAATCTCTCCATGTCCAATTGGATGATACTGTAAAAGCTGTGGCATAAGATTAATATTTGCGTTTTTAGTCATAAGTGAGGAGATTTATATTATTTCTGTTAATAATTTCATGTTTTTTGTAGATTATAATTTTATTTTCAATAATATCGTCCATGATTAGATAGAGATAGCTATAACATTCCAAAATAATTATACTATTGAATGGCAGTGTTGTGTTACAGTGAAATTTTATGACTGTGTACTTGAGAGCACCAATTGTGTAAAAAAAAGTATTGCAAATTTAATTATCTTGGTGTTAGAAATAGGAAATGAACTCAATGAATTTGTTATAAAGCATTTCAAAAATGTCTCTCGGTTGGCAATGTAGCGTGAACAATCAAATTGAATATGTGACACTTCCAAAATATAATTATAGGTATTCTATCTAATTCAACAATATGAATTGTATAAGCATTAAAAGTAAATATTATAATCATTTATGTCTTAAAGATATGTGTTATCTTTCTAAAGTTAAGTTGTTTTAATGTAGAGTTATGATTGTTTTTATTTGTGTGCATACAATTAAATAAACACTATTTTCCATGGACTGTTCTACACGTGCGCGAGCCTTCCACCGTGGAATAGGCCATGGTAAGTCGACTCTATCCAAATAAAACCACTGAAAATCTAATACATTTTTTATTTTAACATCCCTTTTCCCTTTATTGTATTCTATATAGTTTTATTTACACTACTCTAAATTACATAATTATTAATTAAGGAATATATTCTTTCAACTAATTAGGAACATTTCACGAATTTATTTCATATGTTTAGATTAATTTCATCCCACAATAGATTGTGTCATCTATTTGAGAATGAGATAGATATTACAGATTTATTCAACACAAAGCGAAAATAACACGAACATATAACATCATTCACATTTAATTCAGCGTAAAATGGTTTTTAAATAAAAATAATTTTTGGCATGTCTGTGGATGCTATCAAAAGCAATCGCACTAAAATAACAATATAATGACCTGAAAGTAGGTCGTTCACATAAAATTGTTTATTAAATCTATTGGGCCGCGGCCAGATATGGTTTACAGTTACACTGGCAACTGTTGTTTGTAAATTATACTTTTTATTTTCTTTGTTTTTGTATGTTAAAGCCAGGAATTTTCATATTATAGACCAACAAACTGAATATCATACATAACATAGTATATTATTTTGCACCACTGACAACCCCATGTTTTTATATCCACGTAGGTAATCACTGTCCATTCCAAGGTTGCCTGGAAGAGATCGCAGAAAGCGATAAGGCCGCCCATTGTATGTCTATTAATAATCGTTTTTTTTTGTTATGTTTTTTCTGGTGTACAATAAAGTATATATAAAAATAAATAAATAACAACGTTCAAATTCCTTTGCAACCAAAAACTTAGGATCTTTTTGTTAAAATGGTCACTCAAAAATTAACATGAATACATTTCACTTAAGTAGAATAAGTGGCGATGGAATGTAACTATCTGATTCTATCTGAGATTAATAACAATGCTTTAGGTACTGCTACATTAGCATTGGATATAAGCACATCGGCCATTCATCCCAGTAAAGTTTTACAACATTTAAATTCCGTGCTATTCTCTCTAACAAGTGAAACAAAACAACTGCAACGTTTCGCATCACTGGGCGGCAAGTTCAATGACCTCTGTAAAAGTTCGTTGCTGGAACCCAGACTTGTCAGATTAGAACCGATACATGTGAACCATATCTAAAAAGGCCCTAATTATACACTACTTACAACTAAGTATATAGATATTTATTTGTCGTTTATTGTCGGTGGGTGCTGCACTGGTAGGCAGGGACACGGGGGCGGAGCGCAGTATGAAGGAGACAGCATGGTAGGGAACAAGCCTGATGCAGCCGCTAAGTGTCTGTAGACAGAGATAAATAGTACATAAATATACTTAACGTTTATTCAACTGATGAAAATAGTAATGTTCTATTACGGGTTCTGGAATAGCATCATGCCACTCATACTGCCACATCAAATACCTACATAGTGGTACCTATGAAACTACTAAGCGCGTTTCGTTATACTTGTCTATTATTCGTACATTTATATGAATGCCAGTTTTATGGTGTACCTACATAATAAAGAGTAAGTACCTACCTATTCAATCTTATTGTAGCGCAGTTTTACAAGTGGCAGAAAGTATGTTAGGCTAGCGATGCATAAGAAACCGTAGATGCATTCATTGACCTTTAAATATTTTTTACAAAAAAAAAAACAACCGACTTCAAAAAAAAACACTGCAAAATGATAAATAACTTTAATTTCGGAAGTCGGTGTCGTTGGTTCCGCATATTAGTTTTTTGACACTGACTTCCGAAATTAAAGTTATTTATCATTTTGTAGTGTTTTTGTGTTTTTTTTTGTAAAATATTTTTTATTTTTCACTTTTTAGTTGTACCTACCCAACAGAAATTCAATTAACACTAGTGCATTGAAGTGTTGAAGACACCGTCTAGAACAATCATCAAAATTCGCATAGAAATGCCGGAGATGCAGTACATTTATGCATATAACTTCGTACATAAGAATAATTATTAATTATTATTATTTATTATTATTATATACTAAAGCCTTCCTGAAAGTATGTAGATCACATTAATGAAAGAATTAACAAAATCGGTTCGTTAGTTTTTGAGAAAATCGCGAACATACAAACATACATACATACGGGGCGAATACAGAACCTCCTTTTTTGAAGTCGGTTAAAAAGATCAAGTACCGTAAAACGGGGCTACTTTGAACAGGCCGATCACAACGCTATGACGCGTTCCCCACACCCCGCGCCTCGCGCAATATTACTCGAGTTCACGCACACTTGCTGAGCACACGTGAAAACCGATTTTGGCGCTCTGTCAAAGTAGCTACAAAATCTGTCAAAGTAACCCTGGAAGTCAAATTAGCCCCGTTTTGCGGTACGTCGTCTATGGAGTTTACCTAGGTTTTATGGCAAGTCCGCATACAGTGTGACCGATGTATGAAAGTGGACGTACCAAATGGACCTATGTCCTGGTTGTAGGACGTGGCGTTCTGTAGTTATTGCACACACATGAGTATCGCATCGGAATCGGTATACATATATGTATTACGCACTAACTCTGCCCATTAGGAAAAGGTGTGAATTTATGTGTAGGTACCTATTCGTCGATTTCCGCGTTCAACTTCACGTTTATCGGTTCACAACAACAACTTATCTCGTTGCTTAGTCATTTTAGGTACTGATAGCTACAGTCAACGACAAAAGTTTTACACGTTTTTTAAATCTAAATTATTGCGCGGAATAGAAGTAAAATAGAAATAATGGTAACGCTTATCTATTATAATGAATTGATGTAATGAAATATATAATTATTACGTCAATTTAGATGATGTGTGTGAGTAGCAGTGGTAATCAACTTTTGTCGCTGACTGTACCTACTGTGTTCAATATTGTTCACTCGGTAATTTTGGCCAATCTTGGTTTAAAAGTAGAATTTTACGGAAGATCGAAACAATATTTTTGTCATATTTTCCTGAATACATACAGACCTGAGGTCTCCAAAATAGACTTCCAGAGAGATATTTTAAAACAGCAGTGCTTCGTGCAAAGTTTGGAAAATAATGCAATATTCTGCCATTCAATGGCATGGCTAAGGATGACTGCCGTGGAAAGAATAACAGTCAGGGATTTCTCACGTTCCAATAAGAAAGTTAATAATTCCGTGGGAAAGGGCACACACACACAGGCGATATTATGGCAGTGCATTTAGTATCGATTTTATCTTTATGGACTGGAAATCCACGAGCCTATGAGAGCCTTGCATCCTGCAGACTTGAGGCGTTAGTGGGTTTGATGTTCGCAAGCATTTGGGTGGATGCCACGGTTAAACATTTAAAAAGAGGACAACCTAAGGAGTTTCTTGCCCATTCTTCTCCATACAAAATTACCTTTTGTAAGCGGCAACTATAATCAAGTCAATCTTGACATTAAAAAGTGCCTCATGTGCCCAATGTGTGTGTAAATTAAGTATTTGATATTGCCATTTGGGCAAGCCGTGTGATGAATGAGTACAATAAGAATGCAGTAGGCTTAGGTACCTACTTATAAGTTACTGTACAGACTATTGCACCCAGCACGTCTCGACCCCTTGAGAATATCTGGATAAAAAGTATCTTATGCCCTAATCCAGCCAATCCAGGTCTTGGTTCACCCATGTGGAAAAATTCATCCAAGCGTTAAAGTACAAACATAAAAAAAATCAAATCTTTTCTCTTTATACTTAATATTAATTTAGCATAAACTGTATACTAGACAAACAGTAACCCCCTTACTAATACGTATTATATCAGATGAATAGTTACACACCGATTTTTTTCTTTCAGTCGTCTTTAATTTGACTTTCGAAAGAAGAATACAAAGCGTTGTGTAAATATACAGACGCTATACAACGTTTATTAGTAAGGGGGTAAGTATAAAAACAGCTGACAAAAATCATTCCGAGGTCATTGTTTTTCTGTGAGTAGAATTAATTACCCGTGTATAAAATGTTCACCTCATTAGTAGCAACCTATTGTTATACCTTCTTATTAATAAACGTATAGCGTCTGTATAGTTACACGACGCTTTGTCTTCTTCTTTCGAAAATCAAATTACTGACGACTGAAAGAGAGAAATCGGTATGTAACATTCACCTGATATACCTAATACGTTTATTAGTAAGGGGGTTATTGTAGACCTAACAACATAAAAGATAAAGTAGGTTTTGTCAAAACTAAATAGGTGTAGTGTTTGGGGGAGACCTATGCCCGTGGAATGTCTCGGCTGAAATAATGAAATAGGTGTAGGTAAGTAGATAGTTAGGTACCTGTATTGTTGATCAAGTTGTGCTTTTTCAATCCTTTTGTCTTTAGCTCTTCGATTTTGAAACCAAATCTTGACTTGTGTTTCGCTGAGCGACAGAGCGGATGCTAATTCACATCTGAAATAGAATGCTTCAGTTAAAATTCTTGGATATTGCAATCACCACCCCATCACTCATACAAGTCCAATTTTGAAAATGTTTAATTAATCTTCACGTGATTACGTCACGCTACGCCCGTTGCCGAACTTCCTCCCTACCCCCCTGACCTTGCATACGGTACCTTCTCGCTCTAGCCACGTATTCGCCCCTCGCATACTCTAGCTCCAGCCGAAGAGTCTGGTGTGCTGAGAAGGTGGTGCGCTGTCGACGAGGCCGACTCTCCTTGCGTCGTCTGCGAGCCACTGCCAAAAACAAAAGTTAACCGTCATCAACATTAGCCCCCGATTTTCAAGCATTTGGGAATTTGGTATCATCTTGAAGACGACTCAAAGGTGTGCGGAGTAGACAAATCCTGTGTCTACCTGGCTCCACAGCCCAACTGGCGGCAATACTTTCTAGTTTCAAATAACTAGCCCTGCCCAGTAGTTTTATTCAGGGCATTTACATCAATAGTTACTTAGTCATTTATTGAAGTTACCTACTCAAAACCACCAAGCCGTATTAAAAAAACTTGAAAGTTTCCCACGCGAATACTAAAACCTAACAAAAAACTCACCAACCAAACCAAGTAAGGATTCCTTGCAATTCCTGTATGCCCAGTGCCGGTATCTACTTAACGTTTGAGGCATGAGAAAACTACGCTTGTAAGAGCTCCGATTCCGCACCATATTGTCCCGGAAGTGTCTCGGTGTGAAACCCTGTCCGCGCCACAAGGGTGAATCACGATTATTTAATAGTTCATAATTTTGCTATCCGATATTGTTTACAAATTATCCCGACATTGATATAGTTGGGGTTCCGCATATAAGCTTTTTAATTAATTAAACGGGGTAGCTTGCTACGGGAAACATGGTCGGTACTTACCATTTTTACATTTCTATGGTCGGTACCTATTTAATTAAAAAAATCTAGTATTTACCTAAGTAAGTGACTAAGTGTCTTCATTTGTGCCCGTCAAGATGGGGGGGACCAAGTTTTAGATCTCAAATCAGCCTTCATAAAAGTTTACTACAGACTGCAAAATCTACTATAGGTACCTATGCAATAGTTCTAGCTACCTCAACGTACCTATACGTAGTTATTTAACAAACCCCTTGGGGATTCTGAGGGACCAGATGGATAGACTGGTCTAAGGAGTATCCTACCTATATTATTATTACTGTACCTATTACAATACCTTAAATCTACTTTAGAAATATGTCCTTAACATGAATCGTTTGAGGAATATCGACTATTGTTTAACGTGGTAAATACTTAATGGATGTTACAGGCATGTTAGACACATTCCGCCATAATTATACAATACGAGCATGCAAATTATTTAAAAGATAAGTTTCAGTTAGGTTCGTTTAGGGTTTAGGTACGTGATTTTTTTACATTTTAGGTACACTCGTAAATGGTAGTTTTCAATCATGAAATTTAACCGATCGCGATTGTCTATAAATAACACTCCAGTTTTGAGGAATCATTGTACTAAAATTCGCAAAGGCTTCACCCACAGGACAGAACCCTGGTGTTTAAATAGAGCGTGCGATGCGACATCGTCGGGATTGAAGCGCTTCGCAGGCGAGAAGCGACATATGGCGAGGATTGGTGTCCGTTACAATAATGTCCGGTCAATTAGTGATTGATTCACGAGCCGATGCTCACTGCCTTCCGTATCCTGTGATTTTTAATCAGTTTAGTACGTGGTTTGATGAGTAGGTAAAGTATAACTTACTGAATTGCGAATGCATGGGGATCAAGAGTGCATTGAAGGAATCACCTTAATTAGCCATAATAGGGTCGGCTACGGATCCAAAGTTGATCCTAAAATGTAACTGTCGACTTTCAGTAGATAGGTAGGTAGACATACTAACTGAAAGATAAGGAAATTTTTATTAAACTAGCTGATTAGACGCCTCACCTGTATGATCTTTCGGTTATGTAAAACGGCAATTCTCGACATTCACCAAGGTCGCCAGGTTATAGGTAATGATGGTGACTGACTAAGGTATCTACCTATGTATAATTACCCACAAACCAAGTACCTAAGTTATTGTAGGACAAGTACGTAGGATTTAGTACCTAGATAGCTGGCGTAAAATATAGAGATAAATTAATTGGATTGTTTATTTCTCGTTTAGGCATTCTTTATTACCTAATACAACCACATCTTAGCCTTTACAACTCAACTAAAACAATTTCTGTTAGCGAAAATACCCACATTATTATTTCTATAAGGAGAAATAAAAGTTCGCATGATCCGTCTCGTTAGGCGCGAGCCGCGGATGCGTGCCAGATTGTTCTCATTTCGCTTGTTTCTATTGAACGTACTATACTATTGTTTGAATTGTATCATTATTGTAGTAGATACCTACGTTCGAAAGGACCTAATGAGGGATATCAAATACAGTTTCGTGCCGATTTTGGATAAAAATGTTGAGCACCTGCATTATTCTGTAGACAAAAAACGGCCAGCGGGATAATTGCGTATAACAGACTATCAGTAGCAATGGCTATCATTTTGACAGTTCAACAACATTCATTGCGTTATTTAGGTACTGTTATTGACATTGTTGAGCAGACTTTTTCGAACATATGAAACATTAGCAATATCCTTCAAAAAAAAAATCCTTCAGATTGTGATTGATAGTGTGTGTTACGCAATTAGGGTGCAGATGGTGGCTAAAGTTGAAAAATACGGAAAAATAAATCGTGGCGGCGTAAATCTCCTGAGAAAAATTAAAAATCAACTTGGCGCTCAAAATATGCAAAACATCTTTGACCCGCAGGCGTTACTAAAGGTGAGGAAAGGTACCTACAGTAGGCCGCGCGTAAGTAGGTATTAACAAAACCAGTAGGTGAGCAGCACCCTAATTGCCTAACACACTATCAATCGGAATCAGAATCATTTTGAAGCAAATTGCTAATCCATTGCTTCATAAGTTCGAAAAGTTAGTCTGCTCAACACGTAAATAACGCAATGAATGTTGTTGAACTGTCAAAATGAAACCGATTCCGATTGATAATGTGTTACGCAATTGCCCTGCTGGTTTCTTATTCTATTGAAACTCCTTTATTGGCAAGCCAACTCAAAGTTAAAGTGTTACCACAGACGTACGGTCAACTGTAGATAAGTATGTACAATATCGAACGCGACGGCAGCGGTGTTGCGGTTGACAGTTTAATAAACGCAGGCGACTTCGCGATTCCGAAAGCAACGAATCTACGACGGCGCTGTCAAAAAGGTTGGTCAAGCTCATGAGCAGTCAGTAGTGTCCTCCCAGTTTACTGCTAATGACAATAGGTATATTTACTTAATTGGAAGCTCTACGTTTACCATTTAATCCGTCACCTAAGGTCCGGCCGCGCTATATTTGCCAAAGATGTAAACAACAATGGCCGCTCGAAATTGAATAAAATCTAGTTAGCTCGGAGATTTAGACGAAAACAAACATACCTTAAAATAAATGGTCTTGTACTTATATCGATTTTATCATCAAATTCGAGCGGCCATTGATGTTTACATCTTTGGCAAATTTAGCGCGGCCGGACCTTAGGTATCTAGTGTTCAAGTGATTTCCCTTTTAACAGTCTATAGAGGCGGTCATTAGGTCATGTCGTAGGTAAACGTTTACCCTGATTATTATAACAAAAGCCAATAATCAAAATCAAGTGCACGCAATCTACTAATAACAAGATTGGTTCAATTAGATAAGTAGATACTGCGAGAGAAAAGGGTGGATGTCCCTGAGAGTCGTCAGCTGTTCTCCCTTGCCGTGAGCACCGTATGTATGTAATTGGACCACAATGGAGGTATTATCTGACTGAGCATTGTCACATTAAATCGTCATGCGCTTAATCGAGTCGAAAGTGAGTGTTGTTAGCGGTTGGGGAGCTTAGCTTGATTTGTGTTACGTTTTTTTTTTTTTTTTAATTTAGATGAGTTTAATAAGGGAACAAGAGATGTAGAGAGAAGCTTGTAGTTGAAAGTGACCTAGTTAATTAAATTAGGTATAAAAGTTTAAACTATACAGCTAAATGATCCGTTCGCTTTATGATTCCATCTAATTATTTTGACTGAGTATCATCCTCCTACTTATCTCCAACGTAGTGATGATACTTTGAATAGCTACCTATACCTAGGTAAAATAAAATAAAATAAAATTATTAATTGCAAAATAGATAACTGAGACATTTTTGTGTAGGTACATTAGAAAATATAACCTCAATTTCAGTTGATCAGTAAGTATCTGAGTGTTTAGTGTACACTCAGATACCTACTGATCATAGATTTATCTTTACTACAAAAATACCATTGTTGTAAGCGATTAAAAAAATGATTGTGTTCAATCAACAATGCTAACAATAGGCCGGCCGTGTTAGGGTTGCTCCCCTTAATATTCATTAAGTACCAAGATCCCCTAATTACAGCTTCATTCGACCATTCACCAGAGGGCATTTAGAAATGGAAGTGCCACACCTGACTTGTTCGTGTTTTGTTTTCGATGCCTCTCGCCAGATATTGATATTACGAAATCTTCGCTTCACTGCATTTCAATTGAGCACAATACTCGTAGATACAGAAAACTCGTAGTGAAATCCTCTTCTTATTATTGCCAACTGGCTCTTTCCCGTTTGGGAGAAGTAGTGATGTGGAAAAGAAATACTCAGTCTGTTGGATTTTTGATATTATATTGGCTACTACTTACATTCTGGTCAGTTAACTACATTTTGTAGAGCGGCAAACAGTCTTGCCTGAAAAAGTAGATAAATACCTAACATTGGAACCCCTTTGTGATATTATAATTTGAAAGAAAAAAACAACTATCTATTAAGAATAGAAAGAAAAGATTAAGATTAGAATAGAAAGACTATAAGAATCGGCTAGATAAGATACTACCAATTATCAGGATCTTCAAAATTTTGTTTTATCTATGTGGCTAAGAGACGTAGCACTAAACTGCTACGCGTCGTAGACGACGTCGTAGCACACATAGCTACAAACGTTGCGTAGCGTTGTAAGATCTAGGCATAACACCACCATTGGCTAATCTGAAAATTTCTCATTATAATAATAAGAAGCATAACAATTGAAATTGAAACGGAGCCGTGTTTATTCAACAATCGATTGTCGAATTTGTAACAGGCTGTTAAGCTTTACTCAACATAATCCTCGATGAAACCGCACTTCGGTCAAATGCGATGTGAAACGAGAACGATATAAATTGCGACTAATATAAATCGAATTGCTATGTTGCCGGGGAACGCAGGCCGTGCACGTGTGAGCTCCCACGAGCCCATCGATGTACGCTAAACACGTTACTGCACAATGAAGATTTGAGTGTGTCCATGTTTGATAAAAAATTGGGTTTGGTTTACTATCATTTGTTAGGGGTCCGTCTGCATATCAATCTGGGACAAATAGGTTGGGCAATTTGCCTGAATACTTTGATTACCTACTTACCCGTGATTATAAATGACAATGCTCGAGACCCTAGTCGGTGATTAGTGAACATAATGATGTTCACTGTCGCTGAGTCCTGGGTTAGGCAAGTGATTTCATAGAATACGTAGGTAGCTACGTATTCTATGAAATCACTTGCCTAGCCTTGTTATCTATTCAAGAGTAGCTACATTGAATAGATAACACGGCTATGATTTGATACTACATAATTATTAAAATTTTACCAAGCTCGCAGACTGTTCCCTATGTTGTACAACGATCCTTTAGACATAATATAAGCATAATCAGCCTATACATATAATGTCCAGCCTATACCTAGGTACTGCTGGGACAAGGGCATCCTCTCTTTGAGAGGGAGTGGACAGTAATCCACCACGCGGGCCCAGTGCGGGTTGGTCGAAGTCACATGTCTTCGAATTTTGAGTTGTAATACATGCCGGTTTCCTCACGATGCTTTCCTTCACCGTTTTTGAGAGCAGGGGAGAAAACCCTTTAGATTGATCTTCAACATATTTTAGAGAAATATTTTCTCTAAAATATGTCCGGCATGTCCTAGAACCAAAAATTCAAAGACATGTGACATCTACCAACCCGCACTGGGCCCGCGTGGTAGATTACGGCCCACTCTCTCTCACAGAGAGGAGGCCTGTGTCCCAGCAGTGGGAACATTATAGGCTGATGATGATGATTTTTTCTAAAAATATTTCTCTAAAATATGTTGAAATTTTGTAGAGTTGAAGGAGGATTGCCGGTTCCGGCAATCCTTTACGCTGAACGTGCTGAAACCGAGTGTCCCAACTGCGCAAACAAAGGTCCATACAATTATCAATACCTACTAAAGCTTTCATAGTGCAAGGTTTGGAATCAGACAGACAGGTATTGCCGTTATTACCTCATTCAATTAAACGAAATAATGTTCTGTATTAATAGTAGGTACCTATGGTCCGTATCAAAATTTCATTCCCACAATATACTTAAGCATTGTTTACCCAGTTTTCATTAATTAAACGCTGAAAAACCTAAACAAAAACAAATTATAACGTTTGTATAATCAGTTTCATGGACTGTTATTTCGAAATAGTTATTAGAGCTGAACAATGGATTTTATAGCGTAGCGGAACAGTGCCGACAATTTTAACGAGAGAGCGGGTTCGAATGGGTGCCGGCACGCCTCTATTGGGGGGTAGCGAGACGTGGTGTGGTAATCGCATCATGGCAGTGCCGACGAGCGAGCCGTCACTACACCCCCCACCCCCCACAGACCCCCCTCCAACACAGACTCTTCACCAAAGCTTTTTCAGCGACGCGACAAACCATTATGATTCTATTTTCATGGCAATAAGACTCCCCACAGAAAAAGATTTTCATACTAATAAGCTTAAACGTAAATTAGAACAGCCATTGTTGTTGAGGTATTTAAATGAAGATTTTATTGTAGCTGTAACGTCGTTGTAATTCTAGTGAAATACTTTGAATATTTTTATTTATCAGCAGCAGTAATTATTTAAGTAGGCTGTTGCGATGAATTTTATGAATAACTATAGATACCTGCCCTGAGCTGCATCATCTTCAGTTTAGTTTTTGACTGCGTGTCATCATCTGCCTAGCCTTTTTCCAACTATGTTGGGGTCGGCTTCCAGTCTAACCGGATGCATCTAAATACGGGTTAAGTAGATGCGGTTGAATAATATTTCATGTTGAACCATTGCCTAAGCCCCAAATCTGATTTGGGCCTGCCGCACGCCGATCCGGATCCTCAAAAATTAGAATTGGATGTCAGGCCAGGCTTATGGGCTTCAGGATAACCGATCATGTTCTACCTACGTATAGGTAGACTGTCAATTAATTCCGATCTATGGGTATCTAGGTTAGGTATCCCAAGTTATGGCCATGCCGGGGCCTTTAAAACGAATTTGCGATTGGTCTGAGTCTGCTACTCTATACATGATAATATCTAATTTATTAGATAAATGCTTTATGTACGGTCACCAAAGGAGGTAAGTAACCAGGGTCGTCGGATATAGTTGAAGTTTAGTAAGAAACCGATGGATGTTTTCGAATAAAATTTAATTTAATTAGTAAAAAACTAACAGTTTATTATTTGTCAAATTAAATTTAATTCAATAATATCCATCGGTTTTTTATTAAACTTAAACTATATCCGATAACCGGTTTCTTATCTCTTTTGGTAACTGTACCTACCTACAATATACCTAACAATAATATATTACACAGAGGTAGGCGATTTTTGAGGGGTGACTTTAAACATACGATTTTAAACTAAAATAGGTACGAGTTTGTCGAATTTTTCAAGACGTGACATCAAGACTACCGAAGTGGTGACTAAGGGACCAATGTTGGAGACTAGTGTTGCAACAGAACTCTGCTTCCGCTTCCGCAACTGCAGAAGTTCCGCATGTTTTTTCACTTCCGTTTCTGCTTCTGGTTCCGCAAACTTTATAACAGAACTCTGAACGGAAGCGGGGAGAAAGCGATGAGGAGCGGTGCAGCAGACGCGACGGCGGCACGGCGCGGGCGGTTGCGGGGGCCGCGCGTGGACGAATGACACGAGCGGAGCCAGGGTTGCCAGAAGTGATTTTTTATTTTTCCCCAGATTTGAAATAATTTTTCTCCAAAATGATACAAATTTTCTAAGTTTTACCCAAAGGCAAAAAGTTTGCAATTTTAACCATTACGGAACCATTTTTGATGACAAATTTTTAATGAAGTAAATTTGTCATCAAATTATTTTAATTGAATTAATAAAGTCTACCTACTATGTCGATGTCGGTAATTATGTCGATGTTATCATCAACATAATTATAAAAGGGCATGGGCATGGCACGCTCTTTGATTGAAACTAAATGGACATTAGTACTGTAGTAAGCAGATTTTATTAATTAGCCATCAAGCTAATTATTTCCACTATAAAAATCAGTTTGGACTTCAAGCTTCTACTTACTAAAGTAATGTACCATGATGCATGCACATCGTTTTCTTTGGTGTCTATGTATAGAGGTACACACGACGACATATTATTTTATCAAACTATGGCATAATACTCGATTCAATTAATAAGCCCAAGCTATACATTTCCAGTTTTAGCTGACCTCGCATTGTATAGGCTTTCGCACAGTTAGAAATCAGTTTATACTGGAAATGTATAGCTTGATATGTCGTCGTGTGTACTCTCATGGAATAATTACTATCGCCAATGTATTTCTGACTAACTATAAAAAATACCCAAAATTCTCCATGATTTTTTTCCTCTCTCCAAACATTTCTCCAAATATTTCAATTCTCCAAAATTTCTCCAGGAGCCAAATTTTTACCCAAAATTGCGAAAAAAATACCCAATCTGGTAACCCTGAGCGGAGCGTTGAGCCGTGAGCGTCCAGGCGCGCGTGCTGCCGATAATTACCGAATCCCTTCCGCGTATTTTGGGAGGGAGGGGCGCGCGGTAAACAAACGACAAACGTGTCACAACGAGTTCGTTCGTTTATTTAATTATTGTTTTTAGTTCACTATGCGCATCTCCGCGCCCCGTGACTTTGAGTAGTGACATTTTCAGTTGTTTTTTCTTCTGTTATTGTTTGCTTGATACCTAGTTGTATTTAGTGCAATAAGAGTGCAATTATGAAACCAAAAACAAGTCCCATTTGGAACTATTTTGATGAAATCGGCGACTCGAGTGCCAAATGCAAACTTTGTGAAAAAGTGTATTCGCGAAAAATAGACTACTAAAATAGAAATTTAATAAAAAAAAAGTTTTAAATGTACAATTGTGCTTTTTTTTCATAGTGTTAACGCTTCCGTTTCCGCTTCCGTTTCCGTTTTCGCTTCCGTTAAGATTTACTTTTGACATCTGTTTCCGTTTCTGCTTCCGTTATGCCAGTTCCGTTGCATCACTATTGGAGACCTAATTGTGTGGTGCATAACATCTACCTATGCCGACAAATATTTGAACACCTACATGTAATGGAGACGGCGTGCTATTTAGCTTAGCAATCTTTACGTAATTATACCTGAGCTGAGTTATTGTTTATGTTATTCACCAACCCGCTCTGGGCCTGCGCGGTGGATTAAGTATAGCCCTCACAGAGAGGAGGCCCGTGTCCCAGCAGTGGGAACATTATAGGCTGATTATGTTTTATGGTTTTTCGTGGGATACTAAATAATCCACAAATATTGCAATGGGATCGTTGGGATTGCTCGTTCCAGATAGGAGGTTACGGTTGGGACCGAGGGAGGAACTTTTTAAAGTTCCAGCAACCCGTACAAACTTATTAAAGTTTGCACCAGTGATTCGTGCAGTAAGAATACTAAATAGTGTCTCTCGGCGTTTGGACATATTTTCTTGCTCTTTGGCGGAATTCCAGAGGGTGACACTTGATATGTTGTCCACTGTGTAACTTGTGCTTTTACCCAGACCCGTTACTTGGGGCTGGACAATTAGCAATCCATGACTACTTTTGTTAGCTTGGGTTTTACTTGTAAATACAATTGTATGTGTGGTAATGAATAAATAAATAAATAAATTATTATAGGAATGTTTGTTTCTTTGATTTGATCTGAAAGACAATTCCCGTAATTAAAAACGTTCAAAATCTAGTCGCAATCTCATCTTAGCGACAATGAATGTCAATTTGTCAAAAATGCAGGGAAATTAGAGTACACTATTGACAGATTAAGACTGTGAACGTTCTTAAAATTACGAGAATTGCCCCTCTGATTAAAAATACGTTGGTGGTACATACATAGGTACCTTTACATAAAGTAGGTTCTATGAAATAATCTAACTGAAAAATATTTTTATTACTACAGCAGACCAACACGGTAAGAAAGAAAATATAAGAATTCTTTGAGAACTTTGAAAAAATATGTTTACATTGAATCCATAAAGATGATGTCCGGCAAAGAGTTGTGTGAAAGGATTAGGGAAGGAGGTTCTACGGCGCAAAAGGCTTATCTATGGACACCCTCCATTATATTCAAATATTTTTCTAGTGATATTTTATTTTTACGAGTAAGCTCTGGAAGGAAAAAAGATATCTTTGATCTCTGTTCTTCTGAAGGAGTACAGCATTGAAAAAGGGCGCTGTTTATTTTAATTTTATCTTTTGATATTTTGCTTCAGAGAGAATGTAAATTAACAAAAAAAAGGTTATCTAAGTAAGTAATCAGCGAATTAACGGTAAAATAAGTATTTTTATGAATTGGAAAACTAAAACCATGCTGGGATTTGTATCGTAAACCACGATACAAATCCCAGCATGATTTTAGTTTTGATAAAAAAGTTTATAAAAAAATAAAAATAGGTAAGTAAGTCTACACGGGTCTTTTTCGAACACCCAGTCTTTATTTTTATGATCACACTAATATTATAAAGGCGACAGTTTGTGAGTGTGTGTGTGTGTTTATATGTTGTATGGAGGTAGCTGACACCCTGAATTAGCAAATAGGCTGCTTTTTATCCCGATATTCCCACGGGATCGACACTTACGCGAGTGAAACCGCGGGGCGCAGCTAGTATGAACATAAATACTAATAATGATTCTAGTATATCAACAGAATTTATCAAAAATTAAACAAATTGTGCTTTATGGATACTTCGTAGCTTCGTAGCACGCCGTAGACCCCGCGTAGACCGTGCTACGAATGAGGATTATGGAAATAATTATTTTATTTCATCTGCGCTCTTTATTAGAGCAGTGGTGGCCTAGTGGTATCCACCGCGACTTGCGACTTGCAGGCCATATGTACGAACCCATACAGGCGCTTTACTTTGTGTAAATTATTTCATCACCACTGCTCTCAAAACGGCGAAGAAAAACATCGTGAGGAAACCGGCATGTCCTAGAACCAAAATTCGAAGACACGTGACATCTATCAACCCGCACTGGGCCCGCGTGGTGGATTACGGCCCACTCCCTCTCACCGAACAGATCCCTTTGTGTGAGAGAGAGTGTGTAGTGGGAACATTGCTTTATTAGAGCTAGAATTAATATTTTAGAGCACTGTAAATGCTATGAACCCACCCACTCAGCACCCACTGTTCAACAAGATTAAAAACCCAGGCCTCCAGAAAATCGAGGCATCCTCACCAATTTTAACACGTTTGAAAAATATAAATAGTTCAGCTTTATAGGAAATCATTTGAACTGTTATTCATACCTATTTGTGTGACGGTCCCTTTATTCAACTCGTGCCAACATCTCCCGCGAATATATGTTGTTGTTAGCACGGTGGTTTATACTTAATTAAACGAAAACAATCTGCCTAGCCTTTTCCCAACTGTGTTGGAGTCTGCTTCCAGTCTAACCGGATGCAGATGAATATCAGTATTTTACACGTAGCGACTAGGTCTGATATCTCCACAGCCCAGTAACTGGGTAGTACGATACCCCTTGGTAAGACAAGTTGTCAGACTTTTGGGCTTCTGTCTAACGACTGTCAAAGATCCACGAATGACAGCCGGGACCAACGGCTTAACATGCTTTCCGAGGCACGGAACGGAGGGGTCTCGATATGTAATGGATGGTCACCCATCCACGAACCAACTGCGGTGAGTGTAGCTTAAATTGGAATTTAATTGTGGTTTAAAAAAAATGTTGGTGGTGGTATAAATTTTCCTGACGTGAAATTATTAAACCAACCTTGCCTGCAATATTGTAAATTAAATATTGCATAACTACTAATACATATAATCAATTGTTCCAGACAGTTGTGCTACTGCGGAGTTTGTTGCGCCAGTTCTTTTTCCCATCTAAAGCACTAGGAAATAGATGGGTGGGCATTATGGGGGACTATCTTATATAGGTAACTTCGACGTTCAAAAAGTCACTCACACAAAGCCAAAGTCATTCACAGCCTTATTTGAATAAACGACTTTGATTTTAATATTAGGTATATGCTTTGCCTGTAATTCAAGATTGTAGACATACCTTCTGGCTGACATATACGTAAGTATGTATGTATATGTAGGTACTCGTTCACTCCATCCATTCTATTGGCATTTTTTTCTATGGCTTAGGGGAGACTGCGCTGATTGCCGAACTTTTCACTTATTGGGGTATATTTCTTGTTTTAATATTTATATGTCTAAAAATTACTTTATTTGATAGTGATTTTGTAAACCTAATAAAGTATTTAACATCTAAATAATAATTTATCATAGTTACCTATGTTGTTATTTATTATTTTTTGCAGAACAAGAAATCTTAATTAAACTTTATCAATAAATATTTGAATGAACACATTGGTTGAATAAGTGTGAAATCATGAGAAAGGATAAGTAAGAAAACAATCGTACTATTCAATAAGCCTCAAGAAACTAAACCAATTTTAACCTATTCCAAAACTAGAACATTCACAACAAAAACATTTAGGTACTTACTTGTTTATTTAAGTACAACACACACAAACGCTTTTGCCATCGCTTTTACGCTTTTTAACATCTCTTGGTGTTTCAGTACCTATAAGTCAAGTTGCACCGCAAAAAGTTTTTCAGCCAGCCCCAAACGGTTTTTTCCTCTTTGATTACCCGGCTAACCCAAACACTGACTTCAATTTAAAAATAACTCTGTAGTATTATGGTCCACGACTCTAAAATAAACTCTCGAATTACTAGTAGTTCACAACAAATCTGTTGGCTTCAAAACAAAAAGCATAGGTACTTACGATAATAAAACACTTTCTAGGATTATAAATCACAAACCACCACTAGCTATAAAACGACACGCGACTGCGTAAATCAAATATCTTGCTTAATATAAGCACACGGGGTTGTCGACATGTGAGACGTGGACTCTGTAATTATTGCACCGGTGATCGTTACGGTTAATGGCCCAATAGCGGAGCGAAGACCCTCAACTAACACCTCAGGAGGCTCTCATTGCGCGGCTGGGTCAAGGGCTTGATTCAAAAAGCAGTATTTGCTCCTGACCACGGCACATATAGTGAGGAGGTTCCTCTGTCTAGACCCCTGATCACCGGTAGATGGGCTACTAATTTGTATTAGAAAGGAAGTTATGTTATGTACTCACATACCTACATTTAAATTTAACTTCCTTGACCAACGTAAAGGAAGTTTTTAAATGTAGGTATGTGGCTTGACAACTCAAGCAGACGAATTTTTCAAACATGTGAAGCATTGGATTAGGAATATCCTTCAAAATTCTTTGGATTGTTAAAGAAAGTGTGTTACAAAACTGGGATGCAGACCTACCTTCTCTTGGCGTTCGCACTACCTAGTCGGTAAATGCCACGGAATATGTATGTAGGTACCTCAAAGAGGTGTAGATAAGTAGGTAAATGCAAACAGATACAAGGGAATTAAATAATGAAATAAACTTTCATGATTTTCTAGATACAGGTACTTACCTGTGTACTTATCGGTTATGAACAAAAAAGTTGTTAGGTACTTACCTAATAATTTTTTTGTTCATAACCGATTTGTTGGCTTAGGTACGGCTATTCTACCGTAGTACCGATAAACTTACATAAATAGTTCACGGCCTAATATGATATCAATACTATACCTCGTACCTAGGTACCTGTTGTTGTTTTAGCAGTTCAGTAACTGCTAAAACAACAACTTGTAAAAGATGTAACTTAGGTACCTAAGTAAGTTTGCTTTCTCGTTAACGTTGTTGGGACAACGAATTAAAATGGAAGAAATATTTGGGGAAAAATGAACTCACAGAAAGCAGCAAGACCAGCACCAAAAGCCAGCTGTTGGTGCGGCAGCAGCATCGGGCGAGGACACAGTGGCAGCGGCGGCGGCGCCGGCCACAGCTGGGATTCCCTCGTCTGTACCTCCGGGGAGCCCTCACTCTCGCCTATCTCCACGTCCGAGGACGAGTCGCTCTCGAACCCCGGAACCCCTCGAACCACGTTCTCCACCGCACTCGGCCTCTTAGGCTCCTCCAGGTGACCGTATATCCGCGCAAAGAATTTCCGCGGAGAAGACGGCCGCGGTGCTTGAAGCGTTTGCACAATTTTCGCGTCTGTCTGACCATTCTCCTCGACTTTCTCACTCATCGTGTTAATTACCGTACTACACACGTGCTGTCCGACTATGGGAGATTGGTCAATTGACAGCGTCAGGTGCATACTGACATCCCCGAGGAACTCCGCCCCGCCCCCTGCTCGCTCCCTCTTCATTCCGTACGGGAATACAGGGGAAAGGGTGAGTGACGACCAATAGGGATGCTTGATTTTTATAAACCCGACCCTCTAGGCGGGATTACAAGTGAGACAAAGTTATTCCTTGTCCCAACTTGGTATTTTTAAACAAATGAGTTAATTACAGAGAATCTTTTAAGTATTATTTTCAATCGACCGATAATTTTTATTCGTTGAATAAAATTGACGTCTGACAGTCTTTTTATGAAAGAACTGTCAAAAATTCAAAATTATTCCCCCGATAAAGTTATCTGGCGTTGGAAAAATCAGCCTTAAGTTATGGAGCGCTATACAACATAGGTACGAGTATCTCGTCAATGAGGAGTTAGTACTGACATATTTTTAAAGTTGGTAGGTATTACCTAGGTAGGTAAGAATTAATGCTTAAGTAACTTAGCCTACCATACAATACACCCACCTTGTTCCTGGGTGATATGTGACAAGATTTTTTTTACATTATCCCACTCTGCCCACTCTAAGATTTACCGGGATCTTTGCACATGGTTTCCGATGAAATCCTTTATCTTGGTTACACCTTCTTTTGAACTGATCGATGGACCCGCGCCCAACTATAGGTAGGTATCTAAATAGCCACAGTGTACGTGTAATTCCTATAGCAAGCTATAATAATATATAAGTAGGTAGTATAGGCTGAATGTGTGTTTCAGTATTTTTCTTAAAAAAGAACACGTCACACACCCACACGCTACGAAACTTTTTACATGCGAGTCAAGTGACGTTTGAAATGAAATGTTATGGACGAAGTCGATTCGGGATTCTCATTGATTCTGATTGAATTCAATGTATAAATATTTAGTGAACTGCAATATAATGCAACGAAATGCTGCGGTACTAACCATTTTGTGCATAATGTTGTGCCTTACTTTCAACTACACTTTTCCGCTGCACAGGGAGGGCTTAGACGGGCTCGTAGCTGTTTACGACAATCGTAAGTATTTTCCATTTTCCTTAAGTAGTTACAGCAATTTTCAGTAGAATCTGGGTTTATGAGCTGTAAAGCAATAAAACATTGGAATATCGGCTCAAGGCTCAAATAGCAATTTCTTGGAGTCATGTTACTACCTAAGTAGGTACCAGTTTTTGTAGACTTGTAAACCAAGTATAAAATACTAGTTGTTGCCCGCAATATCGTCTGCAATCGAGGATGAAAAGTAGCCTATGACCTCCTTCCTTCCTGCCTAACCTTTTGCCAAATTTCATCCAAATCCGTTCACCCATTTTAGCGTGAAAGCGTAACAAACAAACTTACCTTTGCATTTATAATATTAGTTATATTATATTCCATTAAGTACTTCCTAGTGCGAATAGTCAGCTCTTTCCTTTGATTTTGTGGATATTTGAAAAGAAAAATTAGGTACCGATACCTACCAACCCAAATGAAATTTCTACACAAATTAATTCTATTTACAGGTTCACGGATTTGTGCCAAGAGCGATCACCACGATAATCACGAAAAGTTGGTCAAAGACGCATTTAAACAGGACATTCCTAGACGCGCTCAGGCACATAGGCACGATAAGAATTATCTAAGTGCAGAAGATCTTCTTCAGTATGAACAACTCGTGATAATGAAAAAATATCCCTATCTAGACCTGAAGGAGATGGAATTAAAGTATAATAGTCCTTCTGATAAAAATACGAGACAAAGTGGCAAGTATGACGCTGGAAGTGCCTTTAAAGGCGATCCTAGTTTTTGCGGATCTTTTGAAGATGCACCAAATGTTGAAATTATTAATAGAGGTCTCTCTGGATTTGCAATACCATCTAAAATAATTAAAAACTCTAAATTGCTGGAGACCAAATTGAAAGTCAACAATTTGAAGGGTCATGTCGACAGTGAATTGAGCTCCTCGTGCATCGAAAAGCCGTCGTGATGACATTGTGGATTATGAAGAAAAAAATAGAATAAAAGTAAATACAGTCCAATATGGCTCTAACCAACTGAACGTGGATAGTGGCGCCACTTACAATTTTACCAAGAAATATGACCTCTATTTCGTTCGTTCTATACTTTGTCACTCGCCACGTTTAATTTATAAGTATCTATGTCCGACTGTAGTTACTATATATAAATACCTATACATATAGTTTTATTTTATGTAAAGGCAATGAAACACAAAGGTACGATCAGTACGAATGTAACTTCTGCTTGCCTACTCTTCGCGGAATACAAGCATGTCATGTAATGTCATGTCATAGGGATATTAACATAAAATAACCCTGTATACCCCAAAGACTTAGGCAGAGGTGTATAGGTACTCTGGTATTATAATTATGTACTCTGGTACACGAGAGGAGACTATAATATTCCCAGCAGTGGGAACATTATAGGCTGATTATGTATGTATAGGTACACCTGTATAGTACACCCACATTTCGCCAGTTATTTTTTAAGTCTATTGCCATTAACCGGTCACAAATTTTAACTCTGTTCTGCTACTGAGACATTACATATGAAAAACCAAATAATGCTTTGCCCGACCCGTGAATCGAATCCATGACCTCATGTTCAACAGCAGCGCTTGCAACAGCTAGACCAACGAGACAGTTATTAAGGATATTACTAATATGATGATGTACAAGACATACAATTTATTGTTAAGTGTTTTGGTCGGGTACCTATAGTTAGCATGAGGCTTTCGAAATTTCTAACAACTAAATATACCCGAGTTGAAGTATCTTAATTGGGTATATTTAGGACCTAGCGTTGCGTGATTATGTACTAAGTACTAAATATAACCCGGCCGAGTAATGCCAGACTGTATATTACCACAGACATCCATAGTCATGCCAGCCCCGGATCTACGATTTTTTCGAACCGGGGCAAAACCTTGATAGTGGCGCCCCCTCCCGTCAGTGTTTGAGAAAAATTGTTAAAACTGCTAATGAGTAAGGAAGCATTTTTGTGACCATTTCGCACCTTCGGTGCAATAAAGTCACAACAGCTCATTTTTTAATTTTACAGGAGAGGACTTAAAAGTATAGGCATGGTTCAGAGACAATTTGGCATACCTACTTACCTCAATTTTGCAGTTTTGGCTATTTGTAACTTAGTTGCAACGAAGATGCGATTTGTTAAAATAATAATCCTTTAATAAATTTAAACTTTTTATTATCTAATAACTATAACTTTCATTTCACCCATTGTAAAGTTTCTATATTTATGTCTGTAATTTATATGTTGTAGGTACATAATAAAGAGTATTCTATTCTATTCTATTTGTGACATAAAACAGAAACACAGAAAAAAATAAATAACCAGGAAAAACTACAACTTTTCACGGCGTGCTTTCTTTTCTGCGAAAAAATCTATTAGCTTCTCAAAGTCCGTCGCATAGGCAGTTTTGTTTTCAATGGCTAGGATCGTGAGGCCAGATAGACGATCCTTACTCATTATAGAACGTAGATAAGTTTTAATTATTTTCAGTTTGCTGAAACTTCGGTCACAGCTTGCAGATGTTGTTGGTAATGTCCAATAAATTCTTAAAGCTATACTAACATTGGGAAACGCTTCTTGCATGTCATGCTTGTACAGATGTTGTAACAGGTCGAAGGCATTCGATTACTTGATAAAAACCTATGAGATTGTAGGAAAAGAGGCTTCATTTGTTCGATATTTCGAATTCTTGTCTCAAGGATTTGGCGCCCGCGTGAAACTGCCGCCCGGGTATAAAGTATAGGTACAGACGCCAGCACATCAAGCTACCCCAATCTGTCAAATTTCTTTGATAGATTTTCAACTTTACTTCAAAGTAATAAGGTGCATATTCAATTGGGAAAATTTGACAGATTGGGGTAGCTTGATGTGCTGGCCTCTGTACATTATGCTCGTCATTTCCAAAGCAAACTAGGTACGTACGAGTTCAGAGCAAAGATCTAAAGTGCTAAATACAAGGTGTTTTTTTTGATATCCCATAACTCTAGGGGGTCATTGTACTCATCATTATGAACAACTTTTACTATGGGGTCAAACCTGAAATCGCGAAAAAAAAAATCAGCTGTTCCCTACATTTATGTTCGCATAACTCGTCAAAATGTAGGGAATAGCTGATTTTTTTTTCGCGATTTCAGATTTGGTCCCATAGTAAAAGTTATTCATAATGATGAGTACCCCCTAGAGTTATGGGATATCTAAAAAAACACGTTGTATATTTTTAATATTCTGTACATTCATCTATCTCGACATAGTAAAACGCAACGAGAACTTAGGATGCAAGAGCGAGCGAAGCGAGCTCAACACTTGGGGCACCCCAACTCGGACAGGTTATGTTCGAAGGGGATAATGGGGGCTCACTCAAGTGAGCGGACAAAGCGAGCAAACGAGCTCCCGTCATCTTTAAACCCTGTAGATAGAAATAGAGGCCCCGCAAAGCGGGGCTCCGTCGACTACGTCTTATTATTATTGCTTGTAAACCAACTTAGACCCGCCACGTCATATTCCCCACCCTAAATAGGCACTCGCACTATGCACCAATCTCGCCATTATTTAGTAATTATTCATTTTAAACAGGTGCTACTAAATATACCGCAAAACGGGGCTACTTTGACTTCCAGGGTTACTTTGACAGATGTTGGAACTACTTTAACAGAGCGACAAAATCGGTTTTCACGTGTGCTCAGCAAGTGTGCGTGACCTCGAGTAATATTGCGCGAGGCGCGGGGTGTGGGGAACGGGTCATAGCGTTGTGATCGGCCTTGTCAAAGTAGCCCCGCCTGTTCAAAGTAGCCCCGTTTTACTGTACCCGAGCAGAGGTGTCTTGGTAAGATACAGAGGCCATCACATCAAGCTACCGCAATCTGTCAAATTTTTCCAATTGAATATGAACCTTATTGCTTTGTGGTAAAGTTGAAAATTATTAAAGAAATTTGACAGATTGGGGTAGCTTGATGACTTGATGTGCTGGCGTCTGTACATTTAGCGGTAGTCACTCGAAAATGTGATCTAATTATACCCGACGTCAGCCAAGTCTGTGACGTCACTGGCGTCCCCACAACGACCAGACGCCAGCACATCAACCAACTACAATCTGTCAAATTTCTTTAATAGATTTTCAACTTTATCAATAAACCATAAGGTTCAAAGTTGATTGGGCAAATTTCACAGTTTCGGGTAGGTTGATGTGGTGGCGTCTGTACATTTAGTAAAGACCAATGATATTATAAGTAAAAAGGATCATTGGTAAAGACGCATCTCCTTCAGCAATTCCAGTATTCGTTAAATTGGAAACTTGCCTTTTTTATTGTGATACTCTCTTGTTGGCAGAAATATAGGTAGTTTCAAGAAGAGGGTTCATTGAGTTTCTTGCCCAAAAGGCTTGCGGTTCGGGCTTTTTTTTAATAGGATTCTAATAGTAAATAATTACGAGAAAATACCATTTCACAAACAATTGATGATTTCCGAACGTTAGAATATGTGTCATTGCAGCTGCTGTCAGTGTCAGAATATCACTACACATAGGGAGCGTTCCGAGTTGGGATGTAATCGATTTAAGCGTGCTTATTAAACCCGTACCGAATTACCGCCCGACTACGACTTTTGGCTTAGCGGCAAGCGGCGCGGTGTCTTTGTCAAATGCACTGCTAGCATTCACGCTGCGAGCGGTGCGTCGTGGCATGGTTCATACATTTTCGTATATTTGTTCTTACCACTCCTCGCCCCACGCTAAGCTGCCGCTGATAGCGGCATGGTCGTGGCCAGGCAATTAGCGTGAGCGCCATAACGATGTCCCGAGAAACGTCATAGATGACGTCATGACAAGCGCCATCCTTGCGATAACGCCGACCATGCCTTCTAATAATATCACCGTGAGCACTGTCAAAAATGAGAGTGTGGGGGTGTGTGTGTGTGTGTGTTTAGTGTGTGTTTTGTTTTGGGTTGCATCATATCTTTAAACTAACGTGGCATTTTCGAAATTGTGCTTCTGGCTGACAGACGTCACCTAAACAAAGAAAAAGAAGAAATGTGATGTTTATACAAAGGAATACTGCTGAAATATCGTTTTGACATTGTGTGAGCATTGTGAGCGCGTTCACGAGCGTTCTGAATTGTTGATAGCCCTCAGCTGCCATAATCGTAATATCTAAATCGGAACCTTCGATCAATAATACTCGGAACGTATGTGAGATGATGTGAGTGCTGTGAGAGATTATAGCTAATTCGGAATGCGGCCATGCTGTCAAATGAATGTGCCGGATTTGACGTTTTGTTGATTTGATTACATCTTTCAAAAGTTCAATTTCAATTTCTTCTTGTTGAACCAATAATTATTTTCAATTCCATGTCGTCACAGAACATTCATGTCGTTTAATGGGGTCACCTCGACGAATGGACAGTGATAACGTGGATAATTAGAGTTTAGTTACTTTATCAATAGTAGGTACTCATCATTTCGATTGAGACTGATAAGTGTTTCTATTTTTAATTTAAAGTTTTTTTGCTTACCTACTATAGCATTACAGATAGATGGTAAGTACCTACTACCCCTTTAACTATGCAATAAACTATAAATAGTAAAATACCTATACTGCTAAACAAAATATACTGTTTTTAAACTTTTGTTTTTGATAACTTATTGTTTTTGTACCAGCATTTAATCGGTAATTTGTAATTTTATATTGAAGCAATGGTTGGTGTTTTCTCCAAAAATTTTCTATCAATAGCAATGTGGTATCCTTACAGAGCAATGGAGTTACAGTGCAAAGTTCAAAATTATGACTGGGGCAAATTGGGTCTTGATAGTACAGTAGCTAAACTACTGTCAAGTGCTCATCCAGACATAGCTATTGACGAATCAAAACCATATGCAGAGCTGTGGATGGGCACCCATCCCAACGGACCTTCAATCATCATTGATAGAGGTGTACTGCTCTCTGAGTATATCAAAGACAATTTGGATGCCATAGGACCTGAAGTGAAGAAAAAGTTTGGTGTTGGAGTACCTTTCTTGTTCAAAATATTGTCTATTAGAAAGGCCTTATCTATTCAAGCTCACCCTAAAAAGGTATTTTTTATCTTTTATCTAATGAATTTTATTTTTTTAATGCTGTTAGTTGTTCTGCTTGCATTGGTAAAGAAATAAAATATCTGATAGTTGAAGTGTAGATAATGAAAAATACACTACATTGTAGTTCCATCATAAGCTGTAAAACATTTGTCTAAACAATGATAAAGCAACATTTTGAATTTTATTATCTACAGTCAAAACATGTGTGGCCTTCATTTTTAACCACAACATGATTATAGTTTCAAATATACCATTATTTCTAAAACAAGTAAAATATATTTATAGATCAGCCCCCTTATTCATAATCCTATTTTATCTCTATTTTAGCTAAAATAGGTTTATAGAACGTTTGTCTTTATCTGTCACGTTGTCATTTCTGTGTGTAAGAAAGAGACAAACCCCATTTTAACTAAAATAGGTTTGATAAGTTTTATGAATAAGGTGGTTAGTATTAAAATACTGGTATTTAGCTGCTTTCGGTTAGACTACAAACACAATTACACAGTTGGGTAAAGGCTAGGTAGATGATGAGATTATTAAAAAGATTTATTTAATATAATTACAGGACCATGCTGAGGAGCTCCATAAGAATTTTCCAGATATGTACAAGGATCCAAACCATAAGCCGGAACTTGCCATTGCTCTCACACCGTTTGAGGCTCTCTGTGGCTTCAGGCCACTTGGAGAGATCCAGGACTTTCTTAAAAGTATGCATTTGTCTTGAGTATGAACAGTACTTAATTTGAAAACATAACACCTGGCTTGATAAAATTAAATAGTAAATTGGCATGGTGTTGGTAACAATTAAAAAAAATGAAACAATAGAGTTACTTGTTTTGGTATCTGGTTTACTTACAAATATTAATGAATATGTCTGGATATTTATTCAAATGGTACATTCCTGGACTCCTAAATCAAGCCACTGTGCATTTTGTTCCATTTTAAATTTTATTAAGCTGAATACCAGTAGGTATTCAGCTGCATCCGGTTAGACTGGAATCTGACCCCAACTGAGTTGGGAAAAGGCTATGCAAATTTTTTATGGTTCAATGTTTGTTCATCTGGTACACTCCCGGACTCCTAAATCAAGCTACTGTACATTTCATTAAGGCCTAAAATATCAAAATAATGATGTGTCAATGAAACAGTTTCTATATAGTTATGATGCCGACATACTGGCCATCAGTTTGGTGTCGTCATTGTACGAGATTTGAATTCACAACCATTTAAAAAGCTATACTTACACTTTTATACAAAAAGTGCAGGGTGGCTCAATTTAGGAGTGTATTTAAAAATACTGTTGGTTAATAAATGTCTGAGACCATTATTACATATTATCTCCTGAATGAGCCTTTGTCATTTTATTATCGTCATAAAAACATGCACACAGCAAGCTCCATAGCAATGCAGTACTAAATAATGTTTTTTTTTTAATTACTTTCCAGAGTTGCCAGAAGTAACCAGTTTCTTATCTAAGGAGAGTGTAGACAGTCTGTTGTCACATCAGGAACAAGGGGACAGTCAGACTGTTCTTAAACCAGTGTTCCATTCTCTGATGACCAGCGACAAGGCTGTGGTAGCTAGTACCTTGAAGAACTTGCTGGATAGACTCGAGAAAGAAGGTAATGGCTTCAGTACCTCATAAATTATTGTAAAATGTGTCATATTAAACCAGCCCATAATTTTTTTTTTGTAATTGCTAGACCCCTCATTCATTGCTACAAAGAAAGAACAGTACTGCCGTAGTCACTTGCATAGTGAATGGGCCATAATGCTGCACTGTCCTTATTCACACAACATTCAAAATATTTTGGCTGGATTGCCAGCAATAATAACTCAATCAAACAAATTCTATAAAGTTATGTACCTCAGTAAAACTTAATTTGATCTAGGCCCTATAAGTTACTATTTAAGCTAACATCTATTGTGCTAAAATAAACTCTTCTAACATTATTCAGATGGAGCAACACAGTCGTCCCTACTCTACCCACTGCTACAACGGCTGCATGCCGACTTCCCCGGCGACGTGGGCTGCTTGTCTCCATACTTCATGAACTACATGCTGCTCAGACCGGGACAAGCCATTTTCCTAAAGCCTAACTTGCCACATGCTTATTTGAGTGGAGGTATGTGAATTGTACTTTTTTTTGTAATTGTGGCAATTTTTTAAATATATTCTTTCTGCAGAACTCACTGTAAATTAATTATGTTAGAAGAGACTCAAGTATTAGCAAAAAAAAAATTGTTTTAAACAGTAAAGAAAGAAAGAAAGTATTTATTTAGCACATAGGCACACAACATCTTTCTCATGAATCTTACTTTGCTTACATAAATTCTTTAGAAATAAGCATCACTTTTGTACCTTTTTTTCTGTTTATTAATTTTTTCTTGTCTGATTATATATGTGTGTACATAAATGATTAAATAAATAAATAAAATCAATGTCATTCATCTTCACTCACACAACATGTTGTGATAAATATCATGCATAAATTGCATGTAATTAATCCATAATAAAAACTACTAAGTATCATTATCAATGTAAAGCTCCACAGTTATGATAACAAGCATACTTATTGACATGAATACAACTGATGATTGTTTAATTATCACTTATCCATGGATTAATGAAATGTACTTCAGACCATATTATCAGATTATTTTTCTTATCATCTCATAATATTATGAGGATATTAATCTAAGCGTTGCCATAATGAATACTGGCTACAGGTACACTTATATCACTGCAAATAGTCTTACCCCAAATCTAAAGTTCAATGCTAACATCCCTCAAAAAACGGCGGGTAAAAATCGGTCACCAAGAAAAACGGGTTGTTCTGCATTCTAGATACCTGTAATAAACCTAGGAAAGAAGTAGCTTGAAGTTTTTTTTTAAATATTGATGTAATGAATTAAATATTCGCCTTTTAAGCAAGTATTACTTTTAAATCTTATTTTGTTCTCAACTTTTAATTTTACTGGCCTTACCTAAATTCTACCTTTCTCTATCCAGATTGCGTGGAATGCATGGCCTGCTCCGACAACGTTGTGCGAGCGGGCCTGACTCCCAAGCACATTGATGTACCGACCCTGGTCGAAATGCTTGACTACAGCAGCTATGCGCAAGACCAGCTGCTGTTCAACCCTCAGCTTGAAGACGGCAACTCTTGTATCTGGAGACCACCTGTACCGGATTTTGCTGTTGTTAGGATAAAGGTATAATGAGAAAATAATGTGTCAATCTTAAACTCAAAGCATTTATTTCAAATAAACCAGGCACTTTTGAATTGTCAAGGGGTTGCTCAGTCAGAAAGATGAAACTAGTAAGTTGCTCATCCAAAGCATAGTTGGTACCTATGGAGTAGAACGGGCAAGAAACTCCACAGACACTCTTTTAAATCATAAAATTGTTACAAAATATTGGTTACATCATTCATGTTGAAATTATACATGTGAGAGTGATGTAGAAAGACGCGCACGTTAAAAGCGTCCATAATAAAAAATTAAAAAACAATTCAGAAATTTAAATAAGTTGTGGCAGCTGAGAGATGACCAGTCTCTCCTGACTGCGCCCGTTCACGAATATGACTTATGGATCAGTACCATTCAGCTAAAACATTTTGAACCTTTATTCCCGGTCGTCCCCGCCCCGTCGTCCCCACTGAGCACGACTGGGAAAAATCCGTGAAATCTCTTATTGAAATCCCCGTTATTGCATTTTGACTCTCGGCTAAAGCGGAACAAGTGGGAAATAAAAAGCTCCAATCGTCACCAAAGGGGAGGAACGAAACTTTTTTTCCCACTCGTGCCCAGTGGGGACGACGGGGCGGGGACGACCGGGAATAAAGGATTTTGAAGGGAACTTAATGATCTAACACACGACACCAAGAGCAAGACATTTGTGTGAACATGACAAGCTCTCAGCCGCCAGGGCACATTCAATTCAATGAAAGACATGTAAATATGAAAGTAAATGGTAGTTTTATACTTTAGGTACTTAGTGCTTATATGTATGCTATGCAATTATACAATACTGAGAAATTGAATTTATACAATGCAAAGATATCTTTTTCAATCTTCAGCAGCTCCAACAATATTTTTAAATGCTAATTAATTAATTTATGCCCGCTTGTGGAGCAGGACCAGGGTTGAGTCAAGCATTTTTGTCAGCGATGTAGTCCCCCAACTTATAACATGCTTGGCTACTAGCGTAGAAATTATGCGACTGTTATAAAAAATAAAACATGCTGATTCATAAAAAAACTGCAATACCCACGAGGTCAAAATGTATGGAACAGCAAATTTTTTACTAATAACCCATGAAAAATTTTAATTCAGGGGTTCTAGAATCAAATACTGGTAACAGGTTGCGCGTCGATGTTCTTGCCACCCTGTATACTCGAGTATTCTTGTACGCAAAAATATAATCTGAAGTTTGGTGCTTTGGCTGCTTTTATGGCTTAAAACATACAAACATCATTGCTTTCGATACATACACAATCCTAATGTTGCTGAACCAAGACCCCATAATATTAACCCCTTTTTTTTATGGATGGGAAATCATCAAATGACCCCTCCCGCTCTGGGTGGAGCGGAAGGGAGTGTCAGACTCTTGCTGACTAAAACCCATCCGTGTTCCTTCCTTAGCCCTTTATGTTCCGGGGTAGCGGTAACCCTTTCGGACAATCCCGCACCCCCGGCAGGCATAATATTAACCCCTGCAGAGACAAGTTTTAAACGAACATTGTCATTTGAAAACAACCTACTTAGCACCTACCACTGTTTGTCTCTGCATAACCCAAAGATTGACTGGTAGAAAATGCCTATGGCATTAAGTCCGCCTCTGTGTATTTGTTTGCTTAAAGTATTAAATAAATAAATCTAAACCAAACCCAACTCTTCAGGTGGAAAGCGGAGACTCCTACAACACACAGAATCGTCCCAGTCCAAGCCTGATTATCATCACATCAGGGAAAGGCGAGGCTTGTGACACGGAACCAATACCTGCCAAACCTGGAACCGTCATCTTCTTGAAGGCAAGCAGACAGTTGACCCTCACTCCGTCTGAGGGCAACCATCTTGAAGTATACCAGGCTATATGCAATGTATGATAGTTTCAAGTGGATTTTAGTATTAGTAAACCTGTGAGGCTAGTTTGCACGTTAACAGTATTTAGTCCAAGTTTTCTTGCTGCTATTATTTGTATTGAATTTAACACATTACCAGTATGGAACTCGAAGTTATGGTTTCAGTCTTATATTACTGGAATACTAGTTGCTGAACTGCCTGTTTAGTCTGTCCAAGTTGTGTTTTGTTTGTACCTATCAATATACACAAGCAGTTAACTGAAAACGTGTAAATGGGGGCTGTGAATACTTAGATTTAGATTTTCTAATTTTTCTACTTAAGGATAAGCAAAAAAGTTCCTTAGTTAGACTTTGTTATACTTTGAATAATTGATTATGATTATATTAAAGCAATTTTTGTTAAAGAGTTTTTTGTATTTATGCTTATTAATGGCTTTTGTTACACAATTATGTAGAGTTAAAATAATGCTAGAGATTATTTTGTAGTATTTTTAGTTTATTCAAAAGTATTAGTTAAATCTTTGATTATGTGCTTTAGCGTTCTGTAGTTTTTGCCTGCTCTCATGCATAAGGCGCTTTATTCAGTTTAGTTAGCTAAAAAAAATATGTTGAAATATGTTAAAATTCGGATTGTTACTTAAGTGAAAGTGTTCCTATATAAAAGTGCCTTTTATCAGTAAATGGTTATTTTAAAATTATATTTTTTGTTTTGTATCCAATGCAATTTCTTTGTGGCCAAAAGAAAGTCAAAAAGTCTTTCTGTCTCCGATTTAAAGGGCTAAAGTTACCTATTTAATTAATCCGGAATTCACATTACTTAACTGCAAGCCACCCGACTATAACTTAAAATAAAACAATAATTATGGGATTTCGGCAAGAAAAAATAGTAAACAACCGAATAGAACAATTGAATGAACCAGGGCCTAGTTTGAGTGGGTAATTGGCCCATAGTTGGTAACCCTGTGAAATAGTGAACTCATTTCACGGTGACCAACCTCTTGTCAACCATTACCCAATGCACGATGATGCTGTATTGATAAATCGTTGCAAATTATTATCGATAGGCAATAATGGTACTTTCCACAAAAAATCTATCTATCTACCTACTGATTTAAGGGGAACGCCGCGAAATTAAAATTTTCTTACGTTTCTTCCAATTAGCAGGTAATATTAATCAATAGGATTTTATGAATTTAGAGGGTTGTGTTGATGACTTTAATGATTATAATTCTGTAAATACATACTTTTTACGCTCGCGAATCATATTTTGTTCAACATACAACCTGACCTGGCGCTTCCCCCTCAAGTTAACATCATCAGCCTATAAGGAGCGCAGACCTGTGGTAGCCCAGTGGTGGCGGCTCCGACGTAGGTACCAAGCCAGAGTAGGTCAGGCAAGCATTGTACTTTGTGTAATTTATTTCATCACCTTTGCTATCAAAACGGTGAAGGAAAAAATTGTGAGGAAACCGTCATGTCCTGGAACCAAAAATTTGAAGACATTTATCATCCACCAACCCGTTTGGCCTGCGTGGTGAATTACAGCTTACTCGCTCTTACAGAGAGGAAGCCTGTGTCTCAGCAACGTTTGAACATTATATACTGATTACGCATTAGCCTACAACAGTCCACTGGGTATATATAGCGTTCTCCAATCGCACGCCTTGATTTAAAAATGATCAAAGCAAATGTTCGGCTCCTGTTTTAACAGATAATAATAGTGCATTTCTAAGAGTTCAATTCCAAAATGGAACTGCACTTACCAACATATGTCGCCGTTTCGACAGAGGCATTTATCGACACACCGTTAGCGTTCAAGTAGCTATATTAAAACGTTCGATCTAGTTCTAATCGCTTGACTGGAATTCCTTCGACGGATATACCCGTCAGAAAGAGGTGTCGTTGTAACATTTCTGAGCCAACCTGTAACTTTTTACCGGGTATGTCATTATGAAGGATCTTGCAACAACACTTATATCGCCACTTGTATGGTTAGAGAATGCGATTAACAGATAGCAGACGTATATGGCATAGCTGGTAAATTGATAATAAAGTACCGATCTGATAAATGATTTAATTTATCGTGTGGTGGAGCGGGGAATAGAAAGGAGACTGACTCAACTGACTGAAATCTACAGAGATGCTTGTAGGTATATGTCAACTCATGTTGCGACATTTCACAGCTGGTACGGATGACTGAGAATCAATTTACTGTTCTTTATAACAATGAATACCTTAACAACAATTGTATTTCTTAAGCACGAGGTAGGTACCTACTTATTAAGCAAAAACTGCATGTCCATTTATACAGGGTTATTGGATAAACACCAACAACCTCTTAAAAGGTCATTGTACTCATCATTATGAACAACTTTTACTATGGGACCAAACCTGAAATCGCGAAAAAAAATCAGCTGTTCCCTACATTTATGTTCATATAACTCGTAAAAATGTAGGGAACAGCTGATTTTTTTTCGCGATTTCAGGTTTGGTCCCATAGTAAAAGTTGTTCATAATGATGAGTACAATGACCTCTTAAGAGGTTGTTGGTGTTTTCCCAATAACCCTGCATACCGAATTATAATCATAGCATAGAATGAATTTGCTACCGGTTTATGCCCTTAAAACATACGTAATGTAGGTACCTCCGTACGTTCTATGTACGTCTAAAAGTACCCATTACCCAATAAAAGACACAAGTGCCTCGCGTTTATGCTAGTTCTAGTGTTACAAAACTGGCCGTAACTTAACATTGGACTGACTGACACTAAATAAATGCAGGTGGAATTTCTACACGCATACGGACAAGCATTTAAATAAACGCAAATGGTTTACCATGTTAATCTTTTCGATTGGATACCCCAGAATGTTTATTAGTGTTACAAAAACGAACCTACAAGATCCTACGTAGGTATGACCTGTCACCTATGTTTCTTTGGACACTGCAAGACGAGCTGTACTGCTGGGGAGTTTGTTGCGCCACTTCGTCTTTCCAGTAAAAGCACTAAGGAAGTCGTGAAGGGCGGTCGCTTTAAGGGACTGTCTTGTGTAATTTTGACGTTCTAAAAGTGCTGATTCCCAGCCTAATTTGAGCAATCAACTTTTAATTTTGATTTTGAGGACGATCTCGAAGGTTTTATTTCATCAGAATTCAGATTCACTCGATCGATGTCCAGTGAACCACTGTAGGTAAACTGAACATATTTATTCATCTATTGAAAGTACCTAAAGCGATTGGACTAGGACTGGCATTATACAGCAGTCTCAAAATATGATGCGACTTAGGTATCGGCGAAAATTGTAGCCTACCTAATGTAGTCTAACTAGCCTGTATTGTACCACTACAGGGCAACGGCCTCCCTCTCCCTTTTCCACACAATTCTGTCTTTGCGAGTGCCGGCCAGTCCTTTCGGTATGAGTCAAGCTCGGCCTGCCGCGATGTCGTCGTAGCCTACCTAAATCATAAAATTTTTCAAATACATCTAAGTATATATGTCGGAGTTATGCCCGAACATACTTAAAAAAATTATAAACATCCAAATTGAGAACCTCCTCCATTTTTTGGTGTAGTCGGTTGAAAAAAAGCGTATTTGTACTTATAAGCTTTCTATAGGTAGGCCTATCTAGTCTTACGAAAGACGCGATGCCCTAAACAACTAACAATTACCTAACTGCTTATCATTTAGATATCTATCTTAGCCGAGCCCATGATTATTCAACAATTTATTCGTCTAATTATCTCTATCTATGAAATCTTTGCGGAAAATTCGCATTCGTTTCAACCAAAAGTAGGCCGCGCCACCATAATTAATAGGACAGTTTCACAAGATCTTTCTTCATTGTAATTCGCATAGATTGTCTTGGACATAACGTAACTACTTAAATGATGCTTGAGACATCTCAGTTGTTGAACTTTATTAAATTGCCAGTCTCGTGATTAAATGTAACTTGTGAGTTTTTTTATGCATAATGAATAGCTTGTTTTATTTTTACTTTCAAATTGGCGTGGTACTGGCATGGTGTTGTGGTTGATTGAGCGTAGCGTCCTTCGTCCGTTCATCCCCAGATCGGGTAGTGATAGGGTTTTTCTTTAGGATTTTTTCAGTGGCATCTAGGTGCTTGGATTTGTGTCCGCAATGGCAAATGGCAATAGGTGTGGTAATGTGGGTGTACCAACTATAGGAATACCAAACCGACCTGAAGGTACATATTTATCTGCTCATCCTTTCAGAGTTACAGGCATGATGTTAAGTATACATGATACTACCCAATTTTCATAGCAGTGTGGTTTTTAGGGTTCCGTACCGAAAGGGTACCAGCCCTATTACTAAGCCTCCGCTGTCCGTCCATCCGTCCATTTGTCTGTCAGCGGGCCGTATCACATGAATCGTTCTATGTAGATAGTGATATTTTCAGTGTGTATTTTGATAGCCGCTTTAACAACAATTAATAAAAATTAAATTAAATTAAAAATTAAAGGGGATCTCCATACCAGAATTTCCATGTAAAATTTTTTTTTGGCGTTTGTTGGCTTGTGGGGCGGATCCTTCGTTTGCGAGTCCAACTCGCACTTAGTTGGTTTTTTTACATCATAAAAAAAAAAATATATATATATATTCATGTCAAGAAAATAAATGTCACAACAAGCTAGAATAAGGACTGTTTAAAGACATGTTTACTAGTTATGATGAAGCAATCAGTCTGTTCTGACTTGCGTCATGAACGCACCTGCGGAATCGATGCGAGCGGTCCGGTTGACCCCCAGCCTATGCTGCTGGGTTAATTGCAATATCATAACAATTTGCTACCTGTAAGTAGTAGAGTGCATTCTACATAGTCAAGGGTTCCAAAATTTTACCTATATGCTTTATAAACTCTGACATGCTAGGATGGTCGATAAACACTTCAGATTTTTAAATCCTATTTTTTTTAATTTATAAATCGGAACATAAGTAAAAGGATATTAACTCATAGCTATAAACACAGCTACTATATGGAAAACCAAAAAGCAGTTTATCGAATCGTTTTGTGTCAATTTTGATGATGTGTAGAAGTGACAGTGACTTTTGTTACAGACTGTAACTAAAGGGTAGGACTCCTGCTGTCAAGACAACGCCTTCTCATACACAACACCTGCCGGTCGATTCTGTAAAAAAGTGAAGTGAGCTTTCATTCTACTTGATACTTTGGATTGGATTGACACTACTTGATACTTTAGATTTAACTGACAGTTTACATGAAGTAAGCTGTCAACTGTGTTATTCCAAGTGTCCACGGTGAGATTTTAACAGACTGGATCAGCAGTACAGGTTTCTATCATAAGTGTCACTAATAGGAGAATTATAAAACCTAGGTACACTGGTTGTGAAATACCTAGTTACAGAAAAATTATAGGTACGGGAGGCGAGTATGTGAACTTTTGACCAGTGTCCAATATGGCCACGAATTGTATTTTTTTTTTCTGGACATGTTTTTAAAGTTATTGTAAGACCCAAATAGGTTTAATCCGCTTCGGAATCAAACCTTGAAATTCTTTGTTATCCAATAACCTCCATTGCTGCATCTATCTATTTAAACTTGAAACATCCACACGTAAGATAGATCAAGATATATTTCTTAGTAATAAGAATGGTAACAAGCGATAAAATATCTGATACTTACTTACATCATGTTCTCTGACTTATTTGTATACCTACCTACAGTTATTTGTAAATCTATTGAGATAAGATTTATAGACCTTGCCAAATTAGGTTTAATTCATTATTAGCTATTGTATTGGTTTGCATTGATTCATTCCACTAACCATTATTTGTAATTCACCGGGGTCAGAATGATTTTGGCGATGCCATTGATCAACTCTTACAAACTTCACTTGGCTTGAGTTATTAGTGTTTTTTTATTGGTCGGAATTTTTTAAGATCAAGTAGGTACCTATCTATAGTATCGATAGCTATTTACCTATTCGGTATTATAAGAAATGTATGTGCATTTTGGTAGACTATGGGAGAAGATTTTGCCCAGCAGAGGCCTGAAACTCTAATGCTACCTCGAGTCTAAACTGCTATCATAAAATTATAAAGTAAGTAGCACTTGGAAACTGAACTGGACCAACGCCATCTTACTACAAAGTGCTAAAAGACAATGTTAACAAGTTACCGCAAACGTAAACCCCATAAGTTAAGTGAGAACGTTAAATTAACCGCGGCATGTGGGGTTATTGAGCGCTGACACTATTTACGAGAAGCACATACGAGCGAGGCGAGCCACGCGCCTGCGTTTACGCATGAATATTAGAAGGTCTATCCATTGGCGTAGCTAGGGATTTTGTTTAGGGGGGCAGCCGTCCTGCTAATCTAACCATAGTCAGTTAATGAGAGCCCAACTCTACAAACCATACGAGTACATCTTACCTAACTTGACCTATAAGGATTCCGTTTTTTCCTTTTGAGGTACGGAACCCTAATAAAAAGCGACTAAATAGTAAGTACTTTAATACTGTCGATTTTTCTAGGGTGGGCAAAGAAGTTTCTATAGAGTGGACATTGCCCACCCTTGCAAGCTATGCCCATGGGTCTATCTACTCGTTTGTACAAAACCCCAGCTTTATGGGCCACTTAATTAGCTTAGCCAATACCTAAACAGGATCTATGGAACGAGAATTGGTCGCAAAATCTAGAGGTAAACGATGCAGTGCAAAGGCAGTGGACTATATCCACAATATTATATTTATATGTAGGATTAATCAGCACAGAAACAGAACTCCAATCCTTTGCATAGTTACAGGAAGCATGTCGGCATCAGTGTTCAGAACTCAATTTTACTTCAACAACTGATTAGCTTAGCCGTACCTACTTCTTTCTAAGATAGTAAGTTTCCTCTTTTGACGGAATCCTAAGTTCAGAAGGTCAGCAGGTAACTAACGCTGAAGTACCTACTCTTAGCTCCAGTGGCGTAGCGTGCCTTGGTGGGGCCCCGTATAAACATTAATGTTTGGGGGCCCTTAGGAAGGGTAAAGATTTCTCAGAAAAGAAAAAAAATGTTTGCATAAAATTAAAAGAAATTATTTATTCACCATAATATCTATCTGTCACTTTTCCAAAAAAATTACAAACAATTCAAATTAACTTGCCTTTTTTCGGCAAACTGATTTATTAAATCATTTATAGCTGATTTGCTTTGTTGACTTTTGGCAATAGTGAAAAAAAAAATACGCACGTTGGGGGCCCCCGTGGCCCGGGGGCCCCGTATAATTGATACGGCAGATACGGCGGTAGCTACGCCCCTGCTTAGCTCAATGATGTGAGTCCTTTCTACTTGTTGCTAGGAGTGGTCCTTCTGTTTAGTCTTGCATTTCACCGTGCGCACACATATCCGGCCAACCTGTCTCACATGTCGTAAGCATTAATGGAGTTTAATACCTGTACGTATAATTATCTAATTGATTATCTGTTTTCAAACCGCGGCCAATCAGTGTCTTTAACTTTGATAATCTCAATCAGTTTATTAACATGAACAGAAAACATGTTATTTTATTGTGCAATATTGGATTGACATGCCAATGAGAGGCTTGAGGCGTAACTGGTGTAAGGCGTATGAAAGAGCAAAATGTACTGCTGTAAATAATTACAGATTATGAAGAAGTCTTTCATTGCCCTCATATTTTCTCTTGATCTTCCATAGTCTTATTGGACAGCTACATAGCAGAGATCAGTGAGAATATCTTATAGATATTGAAATTTTTAAGCTATAAAAACACCTACCAGAAATATTTAAGTTATCTACGAGCTTAAAGCTCAAGAGTTTTCAAAGCAATCCTGCCTCGCTACCTTTCAAAGTTTTTCTACCACATTTCCTGTAACTGTACCTACCGTCAATATTCCTAGAACTGTACCGTAATGCCTGTCACCACTCGCAAGGTGTTACATTGGAATGCGGCCGACCCATCAATCAATGGTGCCCGGCCTTAGGGAACAATCCACGACTCTAGTTATCTCTCATTACGATCGCTACATTTGCGACATACATACGTGTTGGCGAGCCTTATCCGATCTCACTTTATTATTGCACACGATATTTGCAGGCAAACAATATTGTTATGTAGGTATTGAACTTATTTAAATTTTGTTTATCAGATCTTTTTGGCAGTCGTTACTTGGATGAATGTATTGGGTAGACTTGGGCCGTATGTGGGCAGGCTGAGTTAGCTGGCTTGGATGGCTATAGGTAGGTACCCAGGTAGAACTCATATGGCATAGGAATGCCTGTAGAAATTATGCGTAATAGTAGCCATGTTCTGAACTGTGAATACTTGTAAAATCTTAAAGAATGTTAGCAGAATGGCTGTCAGCCTTTCAGACGAAAGACGTCCACTGCTGGACATCCTCCCCCATGACTGTCACTTCGACCGGTTCTATGCTTCTCGCATCCAGCAGACTCCTGTGACCTTCACCAGGTCATCGGTCCTTCTTTTGGTATGCCTACCAACGCTACGTCTTCCGGTACGCGGTCGCCACTCCAAAACCTTTGGGCCGCATCGGCCATCTGTTCTGCGAGCAATGTGCCCTGCCCACTACCACTTTATTTTGGCAATTCTTCGGGCTATGTCGGTTACCTTGGTTCTGCTACGGATTTCTTTTATCATTTCTGATGGCTGTACTGTAAAACTAATTTTTAAGTTAACCTAATTTTTAATGGTAAGATAGGCAGCAACAGCACATCAACCGTATGGGCCTCACATTCCTAGGGAGTGCCTACACAAAGTATTTATTTTGAGACTAGCCTGTATTGTCTGTTAAACCTAATGGCCTGTCCAGATGATTAAAACTTCTTCTTAGCGTGTCGATGGCAATCTATATATATACCTATAGTCAGCCTATAATTTGGCTACGAGCTTGGCACCGCCAGTAGCGTCCATCAACTCTTGTAGCGTGCAGACAACAGGACACGCTGTACACGAATCACGATATTACGAGTACGTGTTCCATTGTTTGTGGGACAGCACCACATTTACACTCCTAAAACTAACAATGAATTAGAAGAAATTTAACGGTAGATGTAATCAGAAACAGATCTGCGGACAAACTAAAAGTTAGTTAAGTAAAAAAGTTTTGACTAAAACTGATCAAAACACGAAATAGTTTACCTCGAAAATGTCCCACCCTTGGACACCGTACATTCTCTTTGCTATGAATTAATGATACATAAGCCACATATATTACATCATATGTTTTTGAGGCAGAAACTGTACTATTCCGGTTATATGCCGCGTGAGTTGAAGTGAACCTTATTAACGTACACTCTAGTGATTAATTGCAGCTTCGCGAATGGTTTAATAATGGCGCATACGTATTTGAATGTCGTGACGTACTTAGTTTCTGTGTCTATGGTACCTGTTCAATGGCTGATGACTTCCTAGTTGCATTCCATACAGTGGGAAAGTTATGTAGTTTACGTACTTCCCTGTACGAATTTAGCTCACTAATAAATAAAATGTAATTTGATTATCGGATGAACGATTCCGCCTACTCAATGATTTGGAAAGCAATGCTTACCGGCCTACGTAGACCTGAACTTTACTGATCGCGATGACTATCTCCCGAAATAAGTAGGTAGGTTAAACTAAATTCTAGATTATTAAATTGATAACTATTGGAATGATAAATAATAGATGAGATGGGCGTGGCTGAGGAGCAAGTTCACTGGCGTACTTACAGAGGGACGGCAATCCGACACGACCGGAGAGAGATGGTGCAGGACATGTTATCCGAGTCACGGGGGTATCACACCGCCAACTTTGAAACTCCGAGCTGTTACTTAGAAATTCCTAATAGAAAAACCCAATAACACTTTGCCCGACCGCGCGGGGAATCGAACGCAAGCACGCTCAGCAGTCGCGCTGGCTACCACGAGACCAATGGGACACTTACAATAGAAGAGGTAATGTCAAGCATCGCACTGCTAATTGCATTGCTGATGATGGCGTCCTTTTTAAACGTCATTCATTTCTGATTCTTCTTTAATAATAACATTAAAATATTAATATGCTATCCAGTCCGTAAAAATAGGTCTTCTGAAACTCCCAACATGTCAATTTAAGAATGAATTAGGGTCAGCTCTTTGATTATTTACATGGTCAGCTGTTTCATGCAGACCGATACAATCTATCAATATTGTACATGAATATTGCAGATCTCGTTACAGACAAGGGCAATGCAAGAAGATCATTATCACTGATTGCTCAACCCCCAAGGACTTGAAACAATTAATTATATCGAACCGTCTCGTGTGGACAGTTGTAAACTTGACATAGTGTTATGATGACATACTCTCAGGCCGGTTGAGTACCATGTCACACTACATCGCCGGTTCTGATCCGTGACGCAATGTAATTGAAGGCTTTACTGATATGTAAGGCATGATATTACAAATTGTAATACCCGGTTGACATGTCCAATCCTATTATACAGATACAGTACCAACAAACGCAAGATTTTTGACAAATCTTCTTGTACTTTTAGAATATTATAAATCAGCTACTGACTTGGCAACTGACTGATGGACAAAAGCATGATCAGCCAATAATGTTCCCACTGCTGGGACCCAGGCCTCCTCTCGGTGAGAGGGAGTGGGCCCTAATTCATCACGCGGGCCCAGTTAGAGTTGGTATATGTCACATATCTTCGAATGTTTGGTTATAAGACATTTCCGTTTTCCTCACGATGTTTTCTTCACCGTTTTGAGAACAGTGGTGATGAAATAATTTACACAATGGAAGCACCTGTCTGGGTTCGAATCTACGACATACAACTCGTGAGCCGTGACCATTACCTCTGGGCCACAACTGTACCACAAATGTTGTTGATGGAACTAAAAATAAAAACTGGTGCACTGTGACAGTGCATTTACCGGTGCACCAATAAACGATTTTATGGAACCCTAACCGGTACGGTGGTCAAACGGAAAGTTGATATTTTAAGCGAGCGAAGTCGCTGGTAAAAGGTAGAAGTTAAAATAAAATGCGATTAGTCAGAGCGCAATAAATTATACTCTACGAATTTCACTTTAATTAAGCAAGTCAATATTTCCAAAACAAGTCGTAATCCAATCGCTCGGTGCTTAACCTCTCTGCTCGACAAAATTTTGACATATGACACACCAGCTGACTCGACGGAGTGTTGCGAATTACGTCATGATAATCAGGAATTTACTTTAACTTTCAGCATTCGAATTTATTAAGAAAAATGTGTTACCGCGCCTATTTTGTAAAATAAGTTTGTGGCAAATATCTTTAACTATATACTGAGGTCGGTAAAACCGCGTCATTCTACTGCGAAAGTTGTATAAAATAGATATTACTACACCTATCCAAAAGGTAGACACCTTAAAATCGCTGCAAATATGTACATAAATCACCTAATCTCTTGATGAAAATATGCAAAAGGGAAAAATAAAGATATTGTCATTCTCTCTGCATTCTTACTTTTACCATTTTTCATACATAAACTACATAAAAAACATGATCAAATCTTGATAAAAATTACTAAAAATTGTGTTGCGACGTGACACTTCTTAGTGCTGACCATCCAACCAATTTTCTTATTCCGATTCAAAAATGTCATAAAGCCTAATCGATAATCGGTATTTAAAAAAAAATAAAAAAATGGTAGGACTGAATAAAAACTCTTTGGTATATTTTATCATGAATTAATATTTTTTTTAAATATAATCATTTTAATAACTACATACACGTACAGTGTGGATAGGGGTGTAACTTTTTATGGTTCCCTACGTCCGAATGAAAAAACGGAACCCTTATAGGATCACTCGTCTGTCTGTCTGTAGGTCTGTTACAATCGATTTGTTTCGAATCTACTGGGCCGATTAAGTTGAAATTTGGTAGGTACACATATCATTCTGTGACTCAAATACGGACGTGTAACATGAATACATTAATTTTGAATATGGGGTCACTTTTTGGGGTCACATTAGATAAAAAAAAATAGTAGATTGTTATACGAAGGTCGAAAGGAATCTATTCCCATACGAGGTATTTAGACTATGATCCGAGTAGGAATTGATGACTTTCACCCTTAAACACTCTACTTTTCATTTCGAATATAAGGAAAGTACAAAATAGTGGTTTTTCTAAAATATTTATTGATATAACATGAATAGTAGGTACTTATTTAAAATTAATTGACATGTTAGAACAATTATTTGTGTGCTATTTTAAATATGGAACACACCGCGTCACTGCCGAGGGCCGTCCCGCTTGATAGGTATTTTTTACACACTGGCTGTTTATACACTCACAAGACCGCAACATTTTTCTTAATTATGTAAAAAATTCGTAGCTGACTACTTAACCAATTTAGTTCTATTTTTAAATTCATTCCCGACCTAGAGAGGGATGCAATTACTATGAGTCTTTCCCGCCTTAAGGTGGGAAGCAACGTCTTCCACCCGCTATTCGGATCAAACAAATACTACTTTCCGAGTATGAGAAATGAAAAAGCTTTGCTTACTGTAAGTACCGTGTGATATATTAAATGAAAGGGTTTGTCGTGAGGGTCATAAACATATTTTTTAATAACTAAAAAAAAGTTATTTATTATTCTATTAAATAGAAACAATATATCTGAAACCACAGCCTAAAATAAAAAAAAACTACAAAATATAGTTCTGTGATTATTCTAGATTCCAAGAGATCCTATCAGACGTCTGGTCTTCAAATAATATAGCAAATCTCTCATTCTATACTGCGTACATACTTACATTTGGTCACAGTCAAAATATGTTCGGGACGTTATATTCAATTTAAAGTTGGTATTTTAAATGTTATGCTTAAAACACTTGTTATAAGAAGTCGGTTAAAAATAAGATTTTTGGCATTTTCAATCTCAATAGTAAGAAATGCTCAAGATGTTATTCCCCATAAGAAAACAGTAGGACTTTTCTTTTCTGGCTGGCAGTTTAATTTTTGAGTAGGTACCTTATGAATGATGGGTTTATGAAAAACAAACTTATTTTTGCAGTCGATCAAATTAATGATGATGTACATTGTGCATGCGTGAATATTCAACCCTAACGGAACCTTTGACTGTGCGTGGTCCGACATAAATATGTAAAGTTTTTTTTTTTAATTTCGTTGGGAAACTACCACAAAAACAAACAATTACTATTACTCAAGTAAACTAATAGAAACAAAAACTACCAAGCTCATGAAACTAACAACACATATTAAAATGTAAAGTGATTGCGGAATACGCAATTTGTACAATTAATTTATCATCATTCCCAAACTTCTGCTCAGCCTACCTAAAAAATGTATACTGGGCATTCTGTAGCAAACTATTAGAAAAGTATCAAAAATAAATACTTAATTGTAAAATAAATAAAAATAATTTTATACGGCGAGCGCATTCGAAGATAAATTCAAATATAGAAACAATTCGGCGCGAAATTCAATAAATGACTATGGTCTAAGGTCCTCAGTGTTATTGACTCAGTTCAATTGAATGTCCAAAAAACTATTAAAATTACATTAGAAAAGCATAAATCATTATTATAAACAATGCTTATTGTATTTAATGCTTAAAATAATTTTATTTCAATTTCTGAGTATCGATTTCCGATATTCGACATATTAATTACCCGAGTCAATCGAAATTAAAAAAAAAAATCGTTTTGCATAATCGCTTTCGCACATCATTACGATAAAAAAAAACAATCATGGACGGCGATTTTGAACACAAATTCAGTAGTGGTAATGAATAATACGTGTTATTCGACCTGTGTTTCAATATTACGTTAAGATTTGGGCATTTTCGTGTTGTTAATAACATTTACAATAATATTTGTTACATTTTAAATCTTATCTACTTGTGTGTGTGTGATATTTGTGAAAAGTAAAATGTAAACACGCACTATTGGCGCGAAACTTCGACATTAGATATCAAAAAACTTCATTACCACTACTTATTTTAACTTGAACAATGGATGTATTCGTCAAATAATTAAATTATGTATTATTCACTGCCCCTGTGGTGGAGTTTGGATGTTCGAAATCCCCAATTTTTATGTTTTTTAGCCTCGACCACCACTGTCAACAAAATGGCGACTATCGCATTTACAGACTTGAATTTTATAAAGGTAAAGTAATAAGCTTGCGCGCTAAATATGAAATATTTAATGGCGTTAACATATGAGTTTTTTATCCAACTCTCTTAATTAACGCACATTCATAAGATTTGATGGGTAGCTTAATAAATATTTACATAATCAATGTAGGGTGTCGTATGTCGTAATTCTTGGGTCCTAAAGGGGTCATTACCGAGCCGGCGGAGGTTTGTGTGTTCGGGTCCTAAAGGGGGCGCTACCGAACTATACGGTTAAAACGTGTTTGACCAAAAGCTGGTAAACATAAAATATGTTTCCCACGTCGTAATTTGCACACCCTTAAGTATGTTTCTGGAACACTTTATTTGCTTGACACATTTTTGTAGGGATACGGTAGATATTCATATGGAAATAAATCTTGAACGCTTGTCATCCATTAATAATATTACGTTTCCTAACCAAGTAAAACGCAATCAGGGTTAGTGATAGCCCGTAGTGCAACTGGTTAAGGAACACTGCTATAATCCTCGTTTTGGGAGACCCTAATGTATGTGACAATGTTTTAAATATTACTCTAAAAGTTTTTTTTTTTTATTTATTTATTAATAACCAACTTATATTGACAGTTTGCACCACACATACAGTTTATTGGTCAATGTTAGTAATTAGACATGTCATACAATCATAAAATTAGGTTAAATCACATAGTAAAAAGATGAAATGAAATAAAGTGAAACAAAATTGGTCAAAACTAGATAAAAATTAGATAAAGTTAGACAAAATTAGATAGAAATTAGGATAAATTGGAATAGAATTATTAATAACATATAACTATTTTATATAAATTTAATTAATATAAATAAGTTAATATAACATTAATTTATTTATTTACTCCGAGGAGATTGTACTGGGAGTGGCAATGGACTCCAGGTATCGAGTGGCAGTGTTCAGGAAACTCAGTTCAGTACTCGCGAAGACATCTGAGGACTCGTCATATAACAGAATGTTGTTGATATGGGTGAGGGCTAGGTATAATGGACTGGTCTTAAGGGTTATGGTATCGGTTTGAGGTATTTTGAATAGAGGACGCCGGCGAGGGCGAAGTGTGTGTCTAATTTCTAGTGGGATGTTAAAGGAGATGTACTGCAGTAAAGAGGAATTGAAATGGGTACCACGAATTAGGCGGATGAAATATTTAAAAGTACATCTTGCACCTTTAGCCGTCCGTCCGTCATAATGGAAATATGACACGGATAAACAGTGTAGATACTATTTCTATTACTGACGACTATTACGCTCTGCCTTTGAATTCAATCCAATAAATACAAATCATGAAGTAATAGCAAACGAGCGTTTCAACGTAGGTACTGCCAGGACAAAAAGTATCTTTGTGTACCTGTTACCTTCATCGAAATCCCGTGAAAGTTAACAGACATACAGACCGACAGACAGTGTTACTTTCAAATTTATAATATTAGTATCGATTACAGATATTCCTAACTGGAAATTGTAAATAAGCTGGTCTTGCGCACTTTGCGCAGGTAACCATTTTATAAAATTGCAATGCTTCTCCGATAGTCCTATACTAGCTTCGAATACGTTTAGGTATAGAGCTTATAAGATACGGCTTAAAATCTTTTAGGTCAGCACTAAGGAGGCTGTATATCGCTACTTTTCGATTGCTCAACCCACGTCTAGACCACGTTAGTTATTGTCGCCCAGCCACTCGCTAAAGAAACATTCAGTTTTGATTTATGAAGATGCACACTGAACGTACTTTTAGACAAAAGTAAAACAATCTTGCTAGTGGCATTGGTAATTATTTTAAAGATTTTTAAAGTTAATTATTAACTTAGAACTGCTCTCGTAACGCATTGTGGCGCAATTTATCAGTTGTGCTATTTATGTAGCAGACCATATCACCAAAGTTGGGAACCTAAATAAGGCCAAAAAACATACAAATCTACTCAAGGTTGTCGCTTTGAAGTCAAACGGTAGATTTTATCCCTTAGGCAGTGTTAAATAGATTTTATCAAATGAACAAATCTGTTGCGTGCGCGGCCATGGCGGGACCACAATTTTGACAGATGCGATTATGAACCACTCATGCGCCGATCTTATCAAGATGGCTGTACCTAAAGGGAATAATATAATTAAATAATACCTATTGGTCACGCCCATACACGAACTTGGTTCAATTTTATTACCTACTTATAAGAAAATATGTGAAATTGTTACCAATTAATTCTATGAAAAGTAGGTACAGCTGATTTGTTTAATTAGAAGTTTATCGGGTAAATAATAATAAATCCACAAGTACATTAGTCTTGTTTGCAGTAAATTGCCAATTATATTGGGAGTAAGAGCCTGTGTGTGACATGTCTACCTACAGTTGCACAATTGTAGTATGTGGACATTTAACAGACATTAGACATGTAACATGGGGCGTGCAGACATAAACTTGTCTCTCGAATTATCTATTATGTTTGATTGGAATCAAACTTTGCTGTGGTAATTCGAAAGGCTAACTGTGACATGCACCTACACGGTTCAGAAAACTGACTTTTATTATACTTGTCATAATGTGTGAGACATGCCAATACTACTGTATGGATTATCCTAAAAAAATGCCTAAATGTTACATGTTCGTAGTACCTACTTACTCGTCAAAGAACAATGTCAGATGTCCATAGTAACTTTGGCTCAAAATTAATTTGTCATGGACAGTGAAAATTCTTACGTTTTTTTGTGTAGTTTAATGTCAAAAGCTTTTCTGTAATATCCACTTTTACACTGAACTTCTAAAGAAGAAGTTATTCAGACATTTTAAATTGGAGGTTATTGTTGCTCTATCACGCGTCTGATAGCATCTTCTCTTTCTGAATTGTTATTTAAGGCGTGAGACTTTACACGATGCAATGAATGACCGCAACCAATACAAAGATTTCGATGCACAATTGATTCAGTTGGCGCATATTGCTACTTGTTTGATTACTTGTTTGTTTAATAAATAACCAACAGTACACTGACATTTGGAATCTAAAACCAACAAAATACGGTTGTGTTGCAAATTAACATTTAGCTTAGTTAAAACAGTAGACATTCTATTAATAAAAATCGTACTTTACCTCAGAAAGTGAAGTCCATTGCCGTAACAATGAATGGACATCGTCAGATTCAACTAAATGCCGTTCCATCCGGAACACATTTATACCACAATTAATACAACGTAGTTGATGGTACATTGTCAGAAAATGTGTGGTATGAATATAACACAATAAGTCTATAACGCAAACGCAGATGAATTCGAGAAGGAAACAAACGTACACATAGAAAAACACCGACAACAACATGTTTGAACTGGCGCGCGCAATTTTGACAGAACTGCAAAAGTTTTTTTTTTTTTTTTAATGGCGAACTGCTGGTTGCCATTACAAGGCGATTAAGTTATCGAATACAGATCAGGAAAATCGATTCCTTGAATTTCGTTCTTATATTCTTTAAAAATAATAAATGTATTTTAATAAACACGACGAACGTATTATTTAGATAAAAAATAATAATAATAAAAGACAATTGTGAGGTGGTAAATAAAAACTAAAGAGTAAATCGCTTTAATTATTTAGAATAATCGATTACAGTGGCAGAACAGGTAACTGCCTGACACTTTTTTATTTAAAAAAAAAGTAAAACCTGGAATTCAAGAACATGATTAGTAAAATGATTACTTATTAAAATGATTTTCTTTTCGAACAGTTCTCGAAAAGAAATAAATATTTTTTTAGAAGTTGGAATTTTATATTTAAATTGTTGTAGGTAAAAACTTCGTGTCCGTGTGAATTTAGTTTTAAAAGTTGTGTAAGCCGAAATCTGACATTGTTATTTGATTCGATTTGGGCCAAAAACTTACAATCTAGTGAAGTTTACATGACTAAAGTAGAGATTTTAAGAACTGCTACCTACTGATTTTCGCGGAACATATTATGTTGCGTTTAGGTGAATCCATGGTATGCCCTAGACACAAAAATATTTCGGACCACCATAACTGGGCCAGCCTGTATAAACCTAGTGGTTTTGATGTCGGTGTCCAACTCGCAATGAGGTTAAAATAGCACGGCCACAGATTTGTCCAACATAGACCCCGACAATTAATCATCTTTTAAACCGGAACAACACACAATCATACCCAAATACATTAATAATAACCATACGTGAGGGTCACACAGCAATCAATCAATACATTTGTTAAAGCACGCGAGAACAATTTTTCAAAGCTCGCACATTACTATTGTATCTGGTCATTAATATGGTAGGATATATTGTCTTATTAGGCAATTAGTCAGGCTAAGGCCATGCGCTTGGGCATACCGTGACCCGGCCACTTACGAAATGCTCCGACCGCCTACGAGCCGCGCCCTCGGTGACAATCCAGCACACACATGTGAAGCCAATGATCTATGAACTAATTGTTTATAAGAGTATAAGTAATGTACCTAACTGTCGATATATCCTTTCGAATGCCATATCTACGTCATTGGTAAGAAAGTCTGTCTACGATGGATAGAATTCTTGCCCAGAGTCAGCATATTTATCTTATTTTCTGTTGCTTCCTGTGATTTCTGTAGTGTATACGAACGTTGGTAAATCGAAATAAATATCTATGTTCTTAGGTAAGCCATTTGCGTGCAAAATCTGGCTGAAATGAGTTAAATTCTGATTGCAGTCCACAGTCATACTATCCTCAGCAGTAATAAAACATCTATTTGATCAAAATGTTTCGATTGCATGGCTCATTGCAATACGTACCTAGGTACATTTTAGGTAGAGTAAAAGTATTTTTCTTAAAATTGTATTATTACCGATTATTAGTCTAGTGTATGCCTTCAAGTTTAGTAAAAACCTTTTAAGTACGTAGGTATAAGCCAAGGAATACCACTAAAACCGGCCAAGAGCGAGTCGGACTCGCCACAAAGGGTTCCGTACCACAAAGCAAAAAACCCCAAAAAAGCACGTTTATTTTATAAAGACCCCCTTAATTTTTTACTTTAGTTTATTCTTATTATTTGTTGTTTTAGCGGTAAGAGAAATACATATACACTCTGAAAATTTCAACTTTCTATCTATTACGGTGCATGAAATACAGCCCGCTGACAGACAGACGGACGGACGGACGGACGCGGAGGTTTAGTAATAGGTTCCCATTGGTTTATTGGTATATTGGCGTGGCTAGCTGACATATGGCAAATAGTTTAATTTAATGTTCTGTGTCTCGTAATGTTAATTACTTTGCATACCTACTATTGTATAGAAGCAAGTTTTTCAAACTGAACTGAAGGGCGCCACTTCTTCTTCCCAGCGAAAGTACTACGAAGCGGTGAAGGGCGGGCGTTTTGGGGACTGTCTTATGAAATTTTGACGTTCGAAAAGTGCTCATTTTCAGCCTAATTTGAATAAATGACTTTTGATTTGATTTGATCTTGATTTGACCCGTTGGGTACGGAACCCTAAAAATAAACATATAGGTACGTACGTACAACTAGCCTTGATGGATCGGAAATGGTTTATTTTGGTCATCAGACGTTAAATATGATAAATTTTTATTTCAATGTAGGCACATATCATTATTACTCAATGTAGGCACTCCAAATATGGCGCTGTTTACCAATAAAAGATCAATAACCAGATCAAAGTGAATAATTAACAATATTTTTAAAGCTGTTTTGATGACCTTTTAAATTTTTTGTAAGGTCTAGACCGCAAAACCTTTTTTGGTGTAATCAATAAAAACGTACGACAGCTATGCGGAAATTAACAAAGTTGACCCAAATTAAGGGTATGAAACATTGCACTTTGTTTTGTATATTTACGGATACGTGAGAATTAAGACAAGGTTACTCATGATATCTTGATTCGTAAACCGTAAGCTTATTTCTTACCATCCAATGATGGACAGAGAATCAAATTGCGTAAATGTAGGTCACAATGAATTGACATAACATGATGTGCAGACAACAGATATTATATTTCCCGTGTGCTAATGTTACACAATATACCTCTTCGTAATTAAGTCACAAGAATATTTGATTTAGTCCGTACCTAATGCTTAGACGAAAGTTTCACGAAGGCTTGTTACTCGTTTTGTTTTGCAATTGTTGCGGAATTTAGAAAGAAAATTATTGTCCAATCAGGATTGTTTCTCAATGACATTGGTAAAATTTAATGTTTAATCGACGAATTATAGCGAAGCGTAGATTCGCAGTTGGAAGGCAACTGAAAGGCTGGTCGATGCCATCCCCCCTCGCGCTCATCGCGGGTGCGCTCGCGCCGACCTTCGCAGTCATATGACTCCGGAGCTTCGTATTGATCTACTTTTCAAGTGCTCGCAGGCAGTACGCAATTATATGCCCTTCAACAGGCACTCTAATCGCTGCGAAGCATCTCTCCACGACGCTCGATGCAGATAAGAATGTACCTTACACGAAACTAGTGATTCGGTGTCAACAGCTTTTGTTGGTTACTGCAAGAGTCACTGAGTTCTTTTATTTTTAATCGTAAACGTTATGAAATGGAACGTTTCACGGTTAGGTAAAAGGCATCTTTTGCGGTCGGTCATAATGTTGGCATTTAGATGAGAGAAATCCGGTAAGTTAAAGAGCTATAATCACTTACTTCCCTAAAAGTTCTGACATTTATTAAACTGACATTGAACACACTTTAATAACCTTTATTATACTTTTAATTCACAATATCTTAGAAGCAATAAGGCGAGATATGATCTTAAACAGAATCTTTGGATTGGACTAGACATTCGTTTGTGTACGTAGAAGATACTTATCTAGCGAACTTGGGTAATATACGTGGATAATTGGAACATTTTATATTTCGTTAGTTTTGACGTGTAACATTACGTGCGCTCGGTTGCATGTCCAATTGATATTCACTATAAATCATTTGTTTAACAAGTCTGCTCACTATGTAAATGTCATGACGTGTAGGTGTGAATAATATGTGTGACAATGCAGATCGTAGATTGTCCAACTATGACTACTTCATTACGATTGTAAGTTCTTTCTTTATTAGCACACAATGGACCACCGTTGCGCTACCCCGTCGTTTAGTTTTGTTTCTTTAATTTCACTTTCTAACATCGAGTAATCTTTCCAGTAATCCGGATAAAATCCATATTAAATTCCAAAGTAACTCTGTCTGCATGTTACGTACTTATTCAAACCTAAACGGATTTCGATAAAATTTGCCAAAGAGATAGATGGCATCTTGGAGAACGACATAGGCTACTATCTACTTTTTGTCTCAAAATTAACACTCCTATAGGGGATCAAAGTTTATATGGGAAACTAAGGGAAACATGTCTGAAGGTACTGATATGAAAATTCAGGATTAAGAAATACAAAATTACGTGTTTCAGCTTTTTTTTAAATCATCCCAAAAGGGGGTAAGATAGGGATGATTTTAAAATTCACATGTATATAATATTAAACTTTTTGTGTACTTACCTCTTTTAAAGCGATTTAAAGGATTGGAAATATAGTCTGTCTGTTATCTTTGATGCTTTAACGGTTGAATGGAATTGAATAAAAGGCATAATGTATAAATAGGCCAGGAATGGGTTAGGACATAGGATATCAAATCAAATCAAAGTTATTTATTCAAATTAGGCTGAGAATCAGCAGTTTTCGAATGTCAAAATTGCATAAGACAGTCCCTCAAAACGCCCGCCCTTCACCACTTCCTAGTGCTTTCGCTGGGAAGAAGAAGTGGCGCAACAAACTCCGCAACATCACAGCTGTCTGATACTTTTTTATCCCGGTAGTACGTTCCCGTAGGATAACACCTGACATTCACTAAAGCTATAGTATTAAATATTTCAGTGGCGTGCATTGCATATAGGCATATAAGCAGTGCCTACCTCGATATATCAACATAAGCCTGTCAATTACATTTTAGTGTGTGTGCTCCACAATTAAGAAACCTACTAAATTATCATACCTAACAAAAAACAAAATCTTTCATACCAACACGCGCGGCAGTAGGCAGTCGCCAGACGGCCTACTTGGCTCTCGTACTATTCGCACATTGTCATTGGTCTTTACTCGTTCAAGTTAATACGACAAAATTAAAAATACGTACGTGTCACGCGTAATACCACGACGTTCGACCTTCGCAATTTATCACCCTTAAGTAGGCATGCCTACTCAAATAACCACACTTTTGACCTCACTTTTTTTGTGATTAGTGACCGTGTTTGCCTAGACTAGACCCGGCCTAATCCCTACCTATTCTGAAAACAATACACGCCACTGAAATATTTGTAACAACTTGAGTTCGCACCAAGCACCTTTATAAAATTACCAGAACCTTCGCGCAGCATTTTTAGGCAATTTCATTACATTAACAAACTGTCAAAAGCTGTGATAGATTGCTTGTTCATTACCAACTAACCGTTTTGTGTCCATTCAAGGATTGGCATGAAAATGGCAGCTAATTCTTACAAATAGCCACCAATCAGTGTTACATTAGATCAAAACAAATCTAGCGGGTTTAAACAAATAATTTGATACGATTCGCAATAAATCGTGAGGTTTTAAAATATTATATCACTGTTATTTGCACAATGATTTACTTTCCATTTCACGGTTGTATGACTGTTTGCACCTAAGTAAAGATCCTAAGTGATTGTTTTTTGTGCTTGTTCGGTTTATTCAGGTCAGTAAACCGAAGCTAATGTTTGACTGAATCATTTTTCCTCTTGCTGAAACTTCTCATCTCCTTTAGATTTGACGATACGGATACGAGTAGGTCTGTTGCGACTGGTCCTGATGATACCTGGTCCCTAATTCACTATGAGCACTCAATGATTCCTTACTTCGAAACCATCCGTCAATTCCTTAGCTAATCATGCCAATCTCGCGTTCATTTGGGGACGTATTCTCTATGAACAAACTATAATAATTATATATATATTACTATATATTTAATATTTGCTTGCTAGTGTCCATTTAATATAAATCGTTTGAATGTCCAGTCGTAAATTAAAGTTATCTTCTATTAAGGATATAATCAGAATAGTCGTGATGATCACATTAGCAATTTGTCCAGCCAGCTTGCATCCAAGGCCGACTAGGATTTATGGTATTAGATCGTGGGATGATTCTAAATTGTAATAATCCCAATTTATATAATACTTAATAAATGGTAAATGACCATATCTACTATATAATAAAGTAGGTAGTAATGAGTTCGTTAGTATTTAAAGAGGCAATTCCTGGAATACCACGTGATTTGAAATTCATGATTTGGTTCAATTTAAATACTTATTTAAATTATGCGCTCATCATTTGTGATGATGATTCCACAACTAAAACGTATATAACTACAGAAAATAAGGAAACAATCAGAGTGTCTACTATACATAGATATAGATTTTTATATTTAGTAGTTAGTTATGAAAACATCTTTTCGCGACAGTAAATTTTCATTATTTAGAAATGGTCCACAAAAACTGCTCCTTAATTGAATTAGTTGTACAAAATAATTTATGTCCTCTTTTATTTATTGTTACAATGTACCAATGTCACAGGTCAATAGATCAATACATAGACATCAGCAATAGCAATTTCACGAGAATCAGCATTTCATCAACGGCTAAGTAATGCACTTTCAAACTGTGCCAAAATATCTGCCACAAAGTGCAACCAAGCTTACATCATTTGTATCCGATAATTCCGTAACTAATTCAGCACAAATAGACCATATAGCCGTTGCATCAATTGAAAAGAAAAACTGGGTAAATCGAATTTTATTCCTTTGCAAAAACCACCACCCACCACGGACTATGAGAGTGAGGGAAGTGAGAGTGCACCTGTGTCGGTGCAAACACTTCTGCACTATTATATCTCTCGTGCCGAAGGCTAGTCTAGTCTAGTAGATTGGCCGCCATGGCTGAAATACGGTCTGGATGGAGGACTATAACTATTACCAAGGGCCAGAAATGTGTAGTCATACTTAAGGGTGTCGTACATACTCATCATCTGCCTGCCATCAAAACTTCAATACCTACTACGAAATAATCAGCATACATTATGTATGTGTATGGAATTTCTTGACCACATATTTCTGATACACGCTGTGGATATATACCGTTCGTTCGTGTATCTAAAGCTTATAACTTCCTGAAACCTGTAAAGAGTTCAATGGCAGTAGGTGTGATCTCATTTATCGGCAAGGCAAAATCCGGCCGCTCAGGTTTTTAACATTGACCGTTTTGTTACTATCCAAATTCGTCGATGGCGTTAATTTAATAAAGTCATTTACAAAGGACCTAAAAAGGTTTGTGTAAATAAAGTAATTGCTTTTCATCTACTCGTGTATAACGCTCGGTAGGTAAACATCAAAAGCAACAAGCTTCTACGCCATAAATACGTATGTGAACTATCAGATGTACGAAATCTTAAAATCAAAATCAAAAATCAAAAGTCATTTATTCAAACTAGGCTGAGAATCAGCACTTTTCGAACGTCAAAATTACAAAAGACAGTCCCCCAAAACGCCCGCCCTTCGCCACTTCCTAGTGCTTTCGCTGGGGAGAAGAAGTGGCGGAACAAACTCCCCAGCAGCACAGCTGTCTGTTCAGTTAGAAAATAATTAATTTTATACAATACTATGTATGCAAAGTAATTAACATTACAGGACACAGAACCTTAAATTAAATTATTTGCCATAGGTTAACTAGCCACGCCAATATACCAACAAATACAATAAACACTATACGTACTCAAGCAAAAAAAAATTAAAAATATAACCAAAAAAAAAAGTTACTGACCAATTAAAAGCCTCCAGGTATAAAGGGCGTGACAGCTTACATATATATGCAATGCTGGGTTCTGTTTACATAGATGTCACTTGAAGTCACAAATGATAAACTAGGACCATCGAAGTAAAATAAATAAACAAGTTATTACTACTAATAACAACAATAAAACCATGGTCAGCAAGACGACCAGTCACCACAAGCAGCACCCGTTCACGAGCATAACGCAAAGATCAGCCATTACCCCCCTCGCCATATTTGAGGGAAGGAGGCAACCCGACCCCCGACGCTACCGCAAGCAATGACATTTAAGGGAGCATGACGAACTTGCTGCCGGTTGCTCAAGCAAGAATAATAATATGATCATTCGTAGAGGTCGCTAGCTAACCACATATTGCAATCAACTCATTAAAAGACATTGAAAGGAGTAGATTATGTCAATAATAAATTACAATAAAATTAAACCGAATTGACTAAAACTCTCAACTAAAAAAAACAAAAAATAAAATAAAAACAATTATATAAACTCATATAACCTGTCAGTAAGCTAATTCTGGAGAAAGAACATAATAATTGTCTTGAGTTAATCAGGGCGACCAACTATTCTTATCGTTAATGGATGCATATCAGATTTTCTTGCACAATATAAAATAAATTGTTTCATTCCGCTTATTTTTGCTTCAAAGGTTTCGTTCTCAGTAAACGAATACAATTCTGCCAAATAAATGTCATTTGAGTTTGAAGTTTGTGACATACTCTCTCTGTCAAGATATCGCTCATCCAATAGAACAACGACGTAATTAAGAAAATGTCGAAAATTAGTTTTGAATGTCATAAGTTCACGTTTCGAAAGTTCTATCTATGACAAAAACGACAGAATTCTAGTTACGGTGGTTTTCGATAGAGTGAGTGACTATCGTTAGGGAATTGGCGTATTTTTCAAAATGTCACACGGAAACTAAAAATAAACACTATTTTTTTAGTATTTTTATGATCATGTTTGTATCTTACATTATCTAGGTATCTTTGTTTTTTTTTTTGTAACTCATAAAAAAGAACATTTGATACTTCTTATTATACGTTTATAAAATTAAATGTAAACTGATTTATACAAATAAAACTAAATTGAATAATTTGTGGTTTGAATTCATGATTTATTCCCATTTCAAAACCTAATTTATGTCATAATTGTTATATTTTATTTATAAAATGGCATAAGTGTACGTCAGGTTTGTTTTATTTGGATTTTTTTAACATTTTCTTGAGTTTTCTCATAAAGTTATTACAAATTATTATTGATAGTAAAGTAACATACATAAAAATATTAAATATTTTAGTATAATCATTGGAAATATCATATTTTCAATTTCAAACTTTTAAAACGTTCTCCTGAAAAATAGCTAAAACGTAATCCACCACCGACGTGAAACCATTGTATCGCCGCTCTCTGGATTAAAATCTTGATTAATCAAAGTATTGAGTTTACTTTTCGCCATAAAACCATCATTTTGAAGGCCATGGTATAATATTTTATTTACCTTCTCCACACTGACTTAAAAAATAAGATGGTCTTTATATCCTCATTGCCCGTTGCAGCACGCTGTCTGGGACCACAGGACTGGTTCACCAGATCTACAAGGTCTGAGTCTTAGAATAATACGAGTACGAGTAGGAGCTGTATTCTATAGGACACAATGATCGAAACCGCGTGAAATGAACGTGAAGTTGGCGTGATTAGCTAAGGAATTGACGTGGTTACGAAGTAACGAATCATTGAGTGGTCATAGTGAATTATAAGGGCCCTGCGTAGATTGAACTCTGAATTTACCAGCAGGGTAATTACGTAACGCACTAACAGTAGAAATGGCTTTCATTTTGACAATTCAACAACAATAATTGCGTTATTTACGAAGTTTTTGAGCAGACAAATTTTTCGAACGTATGAAACGACGATCAAGCCATGCAATCCGATGCAATCATCATCATCTGCCTAGCCTTTTCCCAACTATGTCTAGGTCGGTTTCTAGTCTAACCAGATGCAGCTGAATACCAGGACTTATTTATCATATACCATGGATTAGCAATATCTTTCAAAATGATTCAGATTATAATTAATGATAGTGTGTTACGCAATTTGGGTACGGACCGCTCTTGCTCTCTCGCAAAGGTTTTCTGGAGAGGATATTTGATATTTGTTTTTTTCCGCATACTTGACCACAAAAAACAGCGCCTAAAATGTGTAACATTGCTTAATTTAATTTCCTATAGGAATATTTATCCTAGCATCAAGGCCTACTTACTGCAAACATAGAAACAACATTCTGTAGTTACATTCATTCAATATCAGCCGCTCTAATTCCACCTACATTTACATATAAACAAAAGTAATCAACGTACTTATCCGCAAGATATATAACATACAACATGTTAACTAAATTGTATCAGTCATTAAGACACGCCTTAGTTGTAACTCACAGAAGTAGGTAACGAGTGTCTAAACCGAGCACCATATGTAAGGAATTACGAGTAACTTAGATACGAGTACAGTTTTGATTTACGAAACTGGTCCGACTTAGTATGTATCGCAAATGAATCTGATTCTGATTGGGTCTTTGTGTAACAATACAGGACAAGCAATAAACAATGACATCGATTTTGAAAAGAAAAATACGGATAAAAAAAAAACCTAATATATTGTTCAAAGGAAATAATTCATGTTTAATCGGAGTATGATTAAGAAGAATCACAATGTATTGGAAAATCGAACCTAGTAGATACTTAGTAGGTTTTTTTTTCTGAATATGTAAAAATCATTTTCATATTAGGTCCAGCTAAATGATGCAAACTGAAAATCGAAGGTCGCTCTATCTCTATGTTCTATGTTATGTTTGGTTTCCGCACTTAGTCCTTCAAATGGACCATTGTGCGTGCTCGCTCTATCTCTTTAAAGGTAGGTAGTTTGAAATATATTTTGACATTTAAAAGCTAATTCCCATAAGTATAACCCAATTTATATCAGGCCTAATTTTATTCCAAACATTTTTTAAACCGGTGTAGATGTCAAAACAACAGCTGCAAAATATGTCGTACAATATCATATCATACAGGATTATTTTGTAGAACTGACATTCGCGCGTAGGCTGCAGTCAGAATGCGAGTAAACTTGTTTTAGAAAAACCAATCACATCGAGCCATAATTTCGCAATTAACTTAATCAGGTGTACCGATAAATTATAAACAGACATGAATTTACAGACACATGCGCAATACGATAAAAACTGTATTTTCATTTACCTACTAATATTATATATCTTACGCGAAGGCCGCATACCGACCGACTATAAAACTTGCATAGTTTATATCCGAAACGGATGTAATGACAGTTAAAACAAGACCTCTATGTAATCTACTTGAACATTAACATATGCGACTCACGAATGTATCCGAATTATTCAGGTATTTGTATATTCGTCAGTGGGACGTGATGTTACCAAAGATGTCTTTACGAGGGCACAGGTTACATGCGCATGCTTCATGGTCCATGTATCTAGCTTACTAAAACTGTCGGTGTTTATTTTGTGTGGACAAAGGGGTGCAGACAATGGACGTTGCTTTTGGTGTTTCGCAGTGGAACGACGCCGGCGCCGCGGGAGGCTCGACGATCATCTTGCATAACGGCCATCCGTCTCGAGCCAGTATTTGTTCATGACGCGTTTCGCCACTCAGACATGCTCTTACCCAAACTGATTGCGGAAAATGATCCAATAAAGTGAGTCAAACCGGAAAAAGAGATCGTCCACCGCATGTACCTTTCTATACCTAAAATGACAAATGTATGAAGTAATTTCTTGTTAATAAAGCCGAATGGTGTACCTGGTTTAGCTAGTTATTATTTAATAACGTAGGTGCAGCTCATCCGGTTGCAGTTAAGTTATAACCGAGTACGAGAGGATGTATAAATATTAATATTATTGCTTATCTTAAATCCAATTTTGACTTTACAAATTCAACAATGACTTTTTTTTTATAAAGAAAGAAAAATATTTTATTCGGTACACGCACAGGAAATACAAACAGTAAAATAAAACATACAATCATCCGAACATAGTACCTCCTCCTTTTTGTGAAGTCGGTAAAAAAGGAGCAAACATAGGTATAGATAAACTCTTCAATCAAATAGTAGCCTATGTCCAGCAGTGGGTGGAGTCGAGCTGTGGATGATGATAAAACTATACTTAATACCTACGACATCTCTTCTTTACCGTGTCGATGAGACGAATGTTTATTCAATTTTTTTCGCCCAAAACTTCGCTACTTCCACGGCATCGTCGCTATGGCTTGCAAAGTGAGGCTATACATACCTCGACGCTACGGCAGCAGGGTGTAGATGTGGACGTTGTCTAAAACTAACGTCATCTAAAATGTATTATGATAATAACTCAACTGGCTTATGTATTATAATAACATACAAGAAAACTGACGTGAGGTCTTAACCATATCGATGCAAATCACAAAACGTTCCTAATATTTATTACCGATATAATATTCGCACTTGACACCACCAATCAAACAAGCTGACACATATAGCCACAAGCTTAATTGGTTTACAAATAAACTTTAATTAAACACATTTAGGCATCATATTGACAAAATTATGCAACCATTAAATACAACAACTCAACAAGCTTGGCTTTGAAAACGATTAGACAGTGTGCACACTAGAAACAAAACAGTTTTGTCTGTAATAGATGGAACGGAACGGCTTATTAGTCGATTCGCACGAATTTACTCCAATTCGTCCTAGTCGCATATAGAAAAAATAATATTATTTAAAAGTGAAGATTCGCACTTTTCAGTCAAGTACCTAAATTCGTGCGAATCGACTAATAAGCCAACGGAACAGCTTTGTCTTGTGCCAAAACAGATTGTTTCAGTGCATTTTCACAACTCTGGCTATGAGACCGTTACTACGTCTGTTGTGTGTGGTGCTGTGGGCGCCAGCTATCACTGTATTCTTAGAGGGAGAAGTCGTGTGCCCGATAGGGTTCCCCATCGACATTAACGAAGATCTTTCTTACAAATTATTTCCCCTAATTTACCCATTTTAGTAGATGAATTTTCAAAAAACCTTCCTTAATGCTCGTTAATTATAAGAAACTCTTCCGCATATTTTCAAGCTTATAGACCTCTAGCAGTTTAGTCTGTGCGTTGTCTCTCTGTGAAATTAAAATTTTTATTGAATAGAAGAAGATAGTTTATCAAACAAACCTGACTCAGACTGCACACAGCCTTAGACCACAGCTTAGACGTTTACCTACTCGTAAATTAATTACTTATACATAATATTTGCCTTCATAAATGTAGGTAGATAACCTATGTAATAAATATTTACAATCTGTTTAAAAACATAATCGTGATTAGCTTGTAAGGAGATCTAATTATCCACTCGTCGACACATGTTTGTCATAAAACACATTCTGCTGTACTTATTTGTCGGCGGCAGCTCTATACTGGACGATAACGAATTGTATTTTAATTGATTAGAGTTAGAAGATTGTCGATCGCATCAATTATTCAGCAATTGGTTTTATTCACACTTAATACAGCCATAGTGGGTATTCTAGCATAAATTATATCTTTTAATACAGCTAATGCCTAGAACGTGTAAATCTGATAAACTAATTCGTCCCATGAACTTAGTTGACAGTTTAATATCGTTGCTAAAATTTGTACCACACAAAAACATTTATGACACAGATAAATTAGTGAGAATTCCTTATTTGACCCAAGAATTTGTACCTACAAGTTAATTATAATTTCCAAATATCGTATGAGCCAGAAGGTCAGTTTAGCTAGGTACGATTGAATTCTAAGTATAGCTCCAGTATAAAGTAGAGCTCATGTACATTGAATTGAAGTACAAAAAGTTTTTATTACCCGTTAATAATGAATGGATCCAAGAAACGTATAAAATAAAATGGTCCATTTAATGAAAGATTTTACTGACGTTATAGCAATTAACCCGCTTATGCAATAAAAATGTACATTTTCACACTGCAGATACTCAAAAAGGATTTTTGTAAGTTCATTATGAAATTATACATAATTAAAAGAGTGTTCATGCAGTAAGTTCAATATTTACTTACAAAATATTATGAAAATGTGATGCAACAAGCACGTCTGAATAAGTAATAAACAAGAAAATATGCGCTGTGCTTATTCATACAACCATATTTAGTGCTTATTTCTACCTAGATATTCAGGTCACATGAATTTTTAACTGCCTACGACACCTTATAGGCTATAAAATTTAGTGAAGTTTGACATGAACCATGTAGCCATAGATTTATAATGTAATAAGTGGTTAAGGTGGACACTAATTGGCTCAAAATAGTTTGGAAGAAGGCCAATGTCATCGACAGTTGATCACAACCTGCCACTTGTAACGAATTTGAGCCGCACCTATATGATTTAGATGTAATCATTTTTTACGACAGCTAATTGACAGGATGTATTAATAGGATGCTAAATACGTTTAATTTTTGTTAATTTCGAACAATGTCGACCAATATGCTTATAGCAAGTACCTAGGTATGTTAAAATTCAAATAATGTCTTCATTAATCAAGACAACCAAACATAGTATAAAGATTGTAGTACAAGAATTCACATCAACAGTCCTTATGGGGTTAAGTGGACTTAACTAAGACAAATAATACATTACATGAAGCTTTAGAGAACTTTTTGAAGTCTTTTACAATAGGTAGATATAAATTGGGACCTAATTCTGCTCTCTTGAATATAATAAGTCCTTCAGACCGTATTTCGGCCATGGCAGCCAATCTCAACGGAGACTAGCCATCGGCGCGGGAGATACCTATGTATTATAATGCACTGCACTAGTGTGCGTGCAGGCACAGGTGCACTCTCTCTTCTTCTCTCTTATAGTCCGATGGGACGGCGCGTAATCCGACACGACCGGAGAGAGTTCAGGTGCAAGACCAACGACTTATCGTGCTTTCCGAAGCATGGGGGTATCACACCGCTAACTTCCAAACTCCGCGCTGTTACTAAGAAATTCCTAATGGAAAAACCCATTAACACTTTATCCAACCTGGGAATCGAACCCAGGACCCTACGCTTAGCAGTCGCACTTGCGACCACGAGTCCAACGAGGCGGGGCAGGGCTCTTGAATATAAGTTCACTTTGAAAAGAGAGAACATAAAATAAACTATTTGTATTCTGTGTGGGGCTCCCAATGAAAAGTAAGTAAGCTGTTTAGCATTCGATGCAAGCTGCTCAAGCCAACTAATACTGCAGCCAACCTTGCACTACAGACTTAAAAATAAAATATTGTTTGGACATGTGACGTAATCTGCATTTTCCTTATATTGGTAAACCAAGGGGCCAAAAGGGGCAACGATTGTGAAATTATTTAGTTCTACGAAAGTAGAAGACTGGACCAAGGTGTTTATCTAGCGGGACGGGGACACCTCATTCTTTGTACCTACCTTATGTTAAAAGAGAAGATGCCTGAAAAGAGTAAAAACGGAAATCATCCTCTGCTGTAGACTTGTTTATATAGCTGTTTCTGTATTATATATTTGTTACACAGTTACCTACACAGGTAGGTTGCAGCTGATTCTGGTAGCCGTTCTGTTGTTATCACTGAGTGGAAAACATGGATGCCTATAACTGAATGTCCTGTATGTTTTCATGCCATTCCAGCAGTACCTATACCTATTTTTTTTCGATCTTACATCAATTTCAGAATAAACTGATAGCCTGGGGGCCGACATGCAACTACGAGTATCAGGATAATAAACGTTAAAGCTTCCGTCAAGCTGATAACATGCAACTTTTATTATTCACTAGCTGACCCGGCGAACTTCGTACCGCCTCAGATTTTTTTTTTGTTTTTATTTTCCATGTTTTAATATTTAGGGACCCTCACGGGCGTACCCAGAATACCCTACCAAAGTTTCATCAGAATCTGACCAATAAATAATAAATGTTTTATTTCTCCCACAAAGTACAATTACAGTATAGAGGCGTTACAAAAATTGGAGGTACTAGGACTTGTGGGAGTCAGGAATCCAAACTAGGATACCCTATGCTATCACAAACAGTTGTAGCACGAATGGTTTCGGAACGTATAGAGGACAAACATACGAACATTAATTTTTATTTATATAGATTATCGACATTAGTGGTCTGATTAAACGATTGATTAATGATAGCTGGGAGACTCGCGGGCAGTCCCGGGGCGGGATTGCGACACCGATACCACGGATCAACTCAACACTCTAATAAGAGATCGACCTCGAACTACATTGCCGATTTGAGTCGTGTATGAGCTATTTGAATTACACATGCGAGCTTTCAATGAAGGTTGTAACTTGTAGTACATAGATGTGGGGGGCGGACGAACACCTCACACACAGCCTCACATTACACGCTGCGGTCGATAAGCAGTCGTGACCGGGAGCGGCTATCATCAGCATTTTATTGCAAACAGTTTATTATAACACGATATATCGATAGCAAATCGAATATTTCGTAATAATAACGAACTATATTGAAAAACAATGATATGCAACCCTGATGAAGACATCAATACATTGGAACACATCTCTTGTTACAATACCATTGTAGTCACAATGCTTGTTCTGAGTTGTCAAGGTTGTTACAGCAGTGTCTCAGCTTGTAATACATGACAGCCTCAATGGCAGCAGTCTAATCTGTCGCCGTTGACGAATTGATCAAATGAGTAACGAGAACGACGAAGCTAATAATAAAGCGAATATAGAATTGACCGACATGTCAGAGACCGTTACGTCAATCAATGCAAAATTGATATTGATTTTGAGGTTAGGCGTTTATCGTAGCCAGCCGTAAGCGTATGACAAAACAAAAAAAACCATAGATCACTAAACTCGTTGCATATTAAAACGACAAGGTCGATCAAGCGCTAACAATCTACATTTATGTTACAAATGTAAATATTTATTTATTGTTACAACTTTAAAGCGTGAACCTTAACGTCGGAACAGCTCATGAATGAAATGATTGATGGATGATGATGACTGTTCCATTGTTTGTCAAATTATTATCCGTTGACTTCTGTTTTACGCAACGAAGCATTTTGTTGGTGTTGTAACATTTAGGTACTGTTGGTCAGCACATTGCTCATCGTCAACTAATGATTACTTTCTTTGACTTTTTGTACTTTCATTTTCGTTGGTTAATTTCAATGGATGCTCAAGTTATAATTGGCCCTGTCCATAAGTATAGCCAATTAGATGAACAAATAGGGCCATTGAAATCACAAAATTAAATATATAACAGACTTAGGTACTTAACGAATTGCAGTCCTCCCACAAAATTATTCAAAACTAACTGCGCCCCGCGGTTTCACCCGCATAAGTGTCGATCCCGTGGGAATATCGGGATAAAAACTATCCTATATCCTTCCCCGGGACTCAAACTATCTCTATACCAAATTTCATTTCATCTAAATCGTAAAAGGTAACATACAGACAGAGTTGCTTTCGAATTTATAATATTATATACAGGGTGTCCCTGGAAGTATGGATCAAATCGAATAGGGACGTGGGCAAGGTCATTTATAAACGTATTAGCAAAAAAAAAAAAAATACTAAAAAAAAGAGAAGAAAGATCGAATTCGTGAAAACTATCAGGGCTATCAATTTTTTTTTTTTAGATAGCCCTGATAGTATTTTTTTATGATTAATTTCTTTGAACACTAAGCGAAGTGATTGAAAAAAAAAATTTAAATCGGTCATAACTTTTGAACCGTAAAAAAATTTACTGACATTCTCAGGGTTAAAAAGTTTGGAAATGACCTTGCCCACGCCCCTATTCGATTTGATCCATACTTCCAGGGACACCCTGTATAGTATGGATTAGACCCAGTTTCATGAGTTTGTATGCGAAAGATGCAGTAAAGTTTGAAACACTAATAATGTTCATCATTGTGTGAATAACTGACGTTCTCATGACGTAGTTCCTATTAGCCGGAGTCACATGATGCGATGCAACTCACTCGTTACGACAAGGCCTTTCCTTTGTGAATGGATGGCCGCTCCTTTCCCTCGCGAGTGCTCTTCAAATCATAGCTGAGGCGTTGTTATCGAGTTAGTAATCATTTGATAGCTGACACGCCTATTATTTCACAAGGTATGGAGGTAAGGAGGCTACAGAGCTGAGCTTAATAATATGGTCAGGTCTTTATATGGTGTAAATTAGATGCATTGTTCTGAGTTCACATTAATTTAAAATCGATCATTTAAATCAATTTTAACTCACAGTCTGTTTTCTAACTATTTTTACAAGCTTTATATTAACTTGCTTCGTTCGTATTTAATCTTTTCATAGTCTGAAAGGCTCTTTGACAGACTTAATTCCAATCCCAGATGTTTTCTTCTTTCAACTTTTCCTTAAACAACCTTTCTTTATACATAAACTCATAGTTGTTCCTAAGATTTTATAGCAAGTTCTAAACTTCAACTGACTGCAGCTGAAGTCTCGGACTTGTTATAAGATCTTTTGATTGACAGCCTACTTTATATTCGCACAGCCAGATAAAATCTATTAACTGTTATCAAAGCAATATACATGTTCTTAATGAAACAATGATTCGTTGCATCATTTAGTTATAAAGTCCAGTGAAACTAGCTTCCAGACACGTAATAGGTATTAAAGCAAAAAAAAAAATGAAATTAAGATGACAGCTATAAGTACCAACTTTGAGACGAGTAGATATTACAATGCAGACTCAGTTGTGACATGGCGTGCAAAATATACGAATAATTGCAACTTTTGTGTGTAACAACTAAGAAAACGAAACAGAAAATAAAACTAAAATTGCATCGTAATAAAGTAGGGATCATAATAACGTTACTGAAAATATACTATTGCAATGTTCTTGCACATCTTATTATATTTTAGACATGTACCTACTTAGTAAGAGCTAATTATTTACAAATTTATGATCTTAACCTACGTTTTCGACAAGCGTTTGACGTATATAATTAAAGCACAGACCGTAAAATATTTATAAAACAATTAATTACAAGTTACATGCAGATATATGCAAATAATATCTAAATTATCTGCAATAACATCAAAAAGGAAAACGTCTTATGCAAAGTTTGAACATCACATTAGACACAAAAACGGATAGAAATATGCAACTAAATAAATAAATACTTAACACTGACTTGCCTTCATGCCATGTTAAAAACACATCAACTTTAAATAGCAAAAACATAAATATTGATTTTAACTGGTTAATTTGCATAGTTAAAACATTTAACAAAAAATTGTTTCTAGTCATAGACCACACATAAGCCTTATTTTTACGTAAAAATAATTTCATAATACTCTTCCTCCGTTATTAATAAACCAGATTGACAATCACCAAGTCACCTGACATTTAATGTAGTCCACTTACTCACTCCCACTCATCTAATTATTTCCATTGTTATAATAGTTGTACAATCGTTGGCTATTTTTGCACAGGCCAAAGAGACGTCCTCCTAAGGCTGCGTAACCAGCGCAGCGTAACAAAGAACAAGTCAGTAACTATATATGTGGTTATATTTTATTTGTTTTAACTTAATCATAAAGCCTGACATTTAATTCTATTGCTAACGCATTAGTTATGAGTACTACAGTATTCGACTTCTTCCTTATCTACCTCAAACCGAAAGATAACAATATAACCGAAAGTGAGTTCTTGAGCATAAAAAATTTATACAGTGGCGTCCAAAAGTTAGCTGACAATTTTCCACTTTAGCTGTGATGCCACATTATGATTTTATTTTTCTCTTTACCACAGTAAAGTAAAGTTAGTACCTATTGACGACAAGATCTATCGATACCTAACCATTGGTTTCAACTTTGGGCAACATGTTTAAAATTTCGGCCAAGATTCTAGGAAAGAGTTGCATTGTCTTTTCTTAAAATCTATGTTAGTACAACAATTAAGCACACATCTGATCAATAATATAAAGAAAGGCTAGATTTAGTATGGTTACAGACAAAAACAATGCAACTATAAAAATTGTTAAACAAAAAAAAACGACTTCCAAAAAAACACTACAAAGTGAAAAATAAAAATGGCATAAAGACCATAAAATATCTCAAATGCCAATAACGCGGCAGATTTTCACTGGGAAACTGTTCTTGCCTGCAAATACAACCTTCAAAAAGAGTCCAGGTTTGAAATAATCCATTGTATTTTTAGGTTTCATAATAAATTTGGTCTGACATGGTTCCAGACATCTCCCGCCGCCGCTGCTTAGACTGCCCCGTTGGTCACGTGGTCGCAAGCGCGACTGTTGAGCATGGCGTCCTGGATTCGATTCTCAGGTCGGGCAAAGTGTAATTGGGTTTTTCCATTAGGAATTTCTTAATAACAGCCCGGAGTATGGAAGTTAGTGGTGTGATACCCCCATGCCTCGTTGGTCCTGCGCCTGATCTTTCTCCGGTCGTGTCAGATTGCCGTCCCATCGGTCTATGAGAGTAAGGGAAGAGAGAGCGCACCTGTGTCGGCACTATAACATCTCCCGCTCCGATGGCTAGTCTCCGTTGGGATTGGCCGCCATGGACTATTATTATTATACTTAGAGGTCCTGAGAAGGCAAAATCCGGCACAGCATGCTTACTTCATTAATTTCCAGGTATCTTAACAAAGGTTATAATTGTCCTAGATCTGCAAGGGCTAATAATGAGAGACAATGCTCGTAATATATGCATAATGAGCACGCGAGCACGTCGATGTGAGCATACCGAATGTGAACCGTAATTAAACCACATTGTTTGAATTATGACCGATTTTATCAGGCTGGCAACATGCAAACATGCCAGAATTTAATGTTTGTCTATTACTTGGGCCTTCAATTTTAATAGTAGGTAGATAGGTATGTTGCAGAACAATCACTGATCTACCTGCGTAATGTGGTTATGCCAAAATGCTTGATTGAGTATTGACTTTATGGGGCATTGTTCCAATCTTTGAAATATTTCGGTTTCATAAGATTTGTAGTGTGTTTTAGTCACTAATAAATGACTGTTGCCAAAAAATAGCTTAGCTAAATGAACATTATTATGTAGAACATAAAAAAAAAAACAAAAATGTCGATTTTAGTATGCTGTGTATTGCAAGACAATTTACAGATTACTTCCAATTAGTTATTCCGTTTAGCACTATTTTGATCATCCAGTCGGGTCCAATTAGTTATGTTCTGAAAAACAATATTTCGTAACAATAGTTTCTGAAACAATGTTACGTTTAGTTTAAGATCAACTTACCTACCTAAACTGCCAAAGAAAGTGTGAACTTGTTACAATGGTAACCATTGATTTAGAAGAATGGCAGCTTTTTGTATGATGCGTGTTATAATAGCGAGCAGAGCGGATGTAGTAAGCGGTTGCGAATCTTCAATTCTTCATATAATCGCCGCGATCGCGCGCCGGCGCATCTAGCGATCACATGACTTGACGTAACTTTAAGTTCATTAAACATTACAAATTCATTAGAATTAGAATAAGTCGGACTCAAATGCAATAAAATTTAAAACGTAGCTTGTGTGCAAGATGTCATAAAACCGGCCAAGTGCGAGTCGGACTCGCCCATGAAGGGTTCCGTAGCAGCAAGTAACATAATATAAAAGTTCTTGTAGTTCGTTGTAACTTTGTGAAAGGTAAATTGCGGTTTTCGATTTATGACGTATTAAAAAAAAACTACTTACTAGATCTCGTTCAAACCAATTTTCGGTGGAAGTTTACATGGTAATGTAAATTATATATATTTTTTTAATTTTATCATTCTCTTATTTTAGAAGTTAGAGGGGGGGGGGGGGACACATTTTACCACTTTGGAAGTGTCTCTCGCGCAAACTATTCAGTTCAGAAAAAAATGATATTAGAAACCTCAATATCATTTTTGAAGACCTATCCATAGATACCCCACACGTACAGGTTTGATGAAAAAAAATTTTTGGAGTTTCAGTTGTAAGTATGGGGAACCCCAAAATTTATTGTTTTTATTCTATTTTTGTGTGAAAATCTTACTGCGGTTCACAGAATACATCTACTTACCAAGTTTCAACAGTATAGTTCTTATAGTTTCGGAAAAAAGTGGCTGTGACATACGGACGGACGGACAGACAGACATGACGAATCCATAAGGGTTCCGTTTTTTGCCATTTGGCTACGGAACCCTAAAAAAGAGGAAAAAAACATTGGATTATTTACAAACACGTTGTCGTTGCAAGCAAGCCAACTTTAGATTAGAATTTATAATTTACAAAAAAACATGACCAGTGTTAGAACTACTTTTTATGTTGCAAGTTTGATGCGAAATTTTTACCGATAGATTTCGGAAAAGGGTCAGATGATGGTCTTTCATCTTGTAGAACGTTTTAGTAACATAAATCGTTTAAAAACAGATTATACAGACAACTATGAGACCTATGTACCTAACTATGAACACACCCCGGACACTCCATACAACGCTCGCAAAATAATTACCTACTACTACTACATTAAAAAATGACGTTTGTATACGTATGAATGTGTGCGTGAGGTACCTACTTGTGTTTGCGAGCGCTCTTGTTAAAGAACTGCGACGAATACGCTGAAGTGCGGGATGAGGTGCGGTAACTGATGTTAGTGCGGGGAAGGGAGTGTCCTTTCTGTACGTAGTACTTTAAGTATTCTGTGCTATGAATGTAATCCATGCGTCATAGTATAATAGTCCTCCAGACGGAATTTCGTTCATGGCAGCCAATCTCAACGGAGACTAGCCATTTACGTGGGAGATATTATAGTATACAAGTGTGTGCGTCAGTATGTGTATGTCATAAAATAAGCGAGTGCATAATGACCGCCTGTCGTCCGCAAGACAATATTGAAAAGGTCAATATAAGCACCGTTTAGGCTATTCATTTGCGCTTCACTAAGGATAACCTGTCTACAACGAGTAACAGTATAAGAACTCAAATATCCCAATTAGAATATTAGCTGATAAGTATCATACAATATCATTATGAATTAAATTTTGTTAATGTAAACATTGTAAACAAATCTTAGTAAATAAGTCACAATAGTTTATCTATACTAACCCCCTTACTAATAAACTTATTATATTAGATGAATAGTTACACACCGATTTCTCTCTTTCTGTCGTCAGTAATTTGACTTTTGAAAGAAGAAGACAAAGCGTTGTGTAACTATACAGATGTTATACAACGTTTATTAGTAAGGAGGTAATAATAAAGCTGAAAAGTTTGTTTGTCTTTTCGTTTGTTTGAACGCGCTAATCTCAGGAATTACCAGTCGGATTTGGAGAATTCATTTTTCATCTGATAGCCCAATTCTTGAGGAAGGCTTATGGCTATTAAATATTACGTTGGGACTCTTAAGAGCCGAGCAAAAAGAAAAAAAAGAAGAAAGAACCCTAAGCGAAAACGAAGTAATAGCGCATGGCAAAAGCAAATCAAGGCTTTACTACGAATTAATGATGACGGAGATAAAAAATTAACTAATTCTAAAACACCGAAAGTGATTTAAAAAACACAAAGAATGAAAGAAGATGACAGTAACACAATTTCGCTTTCGCAGACGTAGGTAGTGTCAACGAAGACCGCAATAAGAACGAGGACCGCAAGATACAAATAAGGTGCTTTCTATACCTATAGACAGCTCACACGGGTGTTCTAAAATAACTGCAACCGTAAATAACTATTCATCAATAATATCGTGTCGGTGCTTCCCGAAGAGGTATTAGACAGAGAGATTTAACCGCATTTCACCAGTTATGTCCAAATGATGTCATCATCATCTGCCTAGCCTTTTCCCAACTATGTTGGCTTCTAGACTAACCGGATGCACCTGAATACCAGTATTTTACATGGAGCGACTGCCTACCTGACCTCCACAACCCAGTTACTGGGTACTATGATACCCCTTGGTAAGACTGGTTGTCAGACTTTCGGGCTTCTGGCGACCCGTAACGACTGTCAAAGATCCACGAATGACAGCCGGGACCAACGGCTTAACGTGCTTTCAGAGGCACGGAAAATGCCAAAATATGCCCAAATGATGTATTTTGTAAAAATCTCACCTTGAAACATAGGTGATGTGAGATTGAAATGAGCGGTCATTCAACCTGATGCTAGGGTTTGACACTATTGAAGCTCACTCCTAGCTCACTTCATCTAAGTTTTCATGGTGAGATTTTACAGAATAGCACTACAAGTCGTATGTAACAGGGGGCAAAACTACATAATATATCCCGACTCCGTTTTTTAATTGTAAAGTTCTTGTAGATAAACAATGTCCGTCCCGAGGATCGAACCAAGGACCCGGGGGTCTGCTACCACAGGCCTCCTCCCTGTGAGAGGGAGTGGGCCGTAATCCACCAAGCGGGCCCAGTGCGGGTTGGTGGATGTCACATTTCTTTGAACTTTTGATTTTAGGACATGCTGGTTTCCTCACGATGTTTTCCTTCGCCGTTTTGAGAGCAGTGGTGATGAAATTATTTGCATAAAGTTAAGCGCCTGTCTAGGTTCGAACCCACGACCTACACCTCGTAAGTCGGGGTCGTTACCACTGGCCTACCACCGCCCAATAGAACAAGAAAGCAGTCGGTAATTAACAACATATTCATTTATAATTGAAGTGTGAGATAGAAGATGTGGTTTAATTATACGCTTTTCATAAACCAATAAAACTTTCACGCAATCAATTTTTATTGAAGATACTTTTGATGAATCTAATTTTGTTGATGCACCAGTATATTATTGCTTTTTGCTAAAAGCAAAAAAATGTAATCGGATCGACTTTTATTACTTATTGCTATAAGTAGGTAATAAAAGTCGATCCGATTACATTTAAAGCTTAATCTGGCAATATTTCTGGTATCCAACAAACTAATAAAACTGGAAAGCAGTGTCTCTCTTGAATAATGTGGAGCCAAGCTCGAAGGGCTGAATGCAGATTATCCATGATATACATCCTAATTGCGTAACAATTAGGGTGGGAATCATAGTAGGAATCATATTGAAGGATATTGCTAATCCATTGCTTCATATGCTCAAAAAATGTGTCTGCTCAACAACGTAAATAACGCAATGAATGTTGTTGAACTGTCAAAATGAAACCCATCGCTACTGACAGTGTGTTACGCAATTGCCCCGGTGATTCGAAATAGTCTGCGCTCTCTTCTCAGCTTACATAGATCGGTTGTATTCAAGGACTACGTGGTTTTCTTATGTATGATAATATGTATGATGATTCATACATAAGGCTAATGTTGTGACCATGCTGGCCTAACCACACATCTTGTGACAAACAACCGACATATTTACTCATTCCTGTAACAAAAATCGTCTCATTATTTCTCCTCCTTCAAAAAATAAAAACAAGTGTTTACCTATGCAGGGTCAAATGAAATTACCTAGAGAAACTCCGCACAGACGTGATATCTGTTCTGTGGTATCGATATCTAAACACGATACAACAAGAAAATATTCTCTCATGATAAAAGTTTCTTGGGTCAACGACCTTAGATAGTGTAGTTACTCGTAATATCAGTTTAAGAAATCAGTTTTATAGTGTAAATTTCACAGACGTGATGCAAAAAACAGATTTTTAACCACTCACACTTCAAGTACCCGCGGTCATTGACCCCAAAAAATTATCATCAATTCTTTTTTTTTTTTGTTTATCATATTTATATATCGATACCCATCACGTCTGCTAGCTAATTTAATTTGAACCTATATAACTATTTGATAGTTCACAATTCCAATTGCCCGTATATCGGTAAGACAAGCCCGACATTTTTGCTTTCTAACATTCTACATCAATACGATATTAAATATCAGACACTTATTGTAACATAACATTATATATCCATCTATATGGCAGCCAACGTATCTACAAACTACATTATATATGTATGAATTATTAGAGAGGGCGTATGCCGAAGCACGTGATTTTGTGAAAGTCACAAATTCGCATACATAACAGAGAAATCTTTTAATGCACACTGTTTAGTATAGAAATGACGGAATGTGTATCTTACTATTGCATTGCTTATTAGCTCTACCGGATTATATCTTCGCCTAAATAATTAATAAAAGCCTATCATGCTTGCCCTTATCTTCCTTGAAAATAATAATTGTCACACGGTAATTATACAGGGTCCATTAAAATAGATGGACAACTTTTAACACAGCGCTCAGTACGTCTAACCAAAGACATCCAAGCAAAAAAAAAAAAAACACAGATTAAAGTGATTTTATTTTGACCTAAAATAATAAATAATATTAGTGTATTTTCGTTAGCTGATTATTTTTCTTGTAAGTATCTAATGCGTTTTTCTTATATATTTTTTTACCATCGTCCTTATTTTGTTGGTCTGAATGATGTCTAAAAGTTTGTCCATCTATTTTAATGGGACCTTATACATGTTATGGGCATACGATAAGAGAGCAGAAGGAAAAATGGACAAGACTAATAAGTGAATGGTACCCACGAGACAGCAAAAGAAACAGAGGTAGAGAGACTGAGAGATGGAAAGATGACATCAGGAAAACAGCAGGTCCAACATGGACTCGTATAGCAAAAGACAGGACAGAATGGAAATCTTTAGAGGTCTTTGTCCAAACACAAGCTGTACCAAATTAACGACAGTTTGCAGATATTCATTTTCATTGTTAAGAACAGCAATAAAGGCTTCTTATTTTATTGTTTACTAGCTGCGCCCCGCGGTTTCACCCGCGTTAATGTCGATCTTGTGGGAATATCGGGATAAAAAGTAGCCTATATGTTAATCCAGAGTGTCAGCTACCTCCATACAAAATTTTATTAAAATTGGTCCAGCCGTTTGAGCGTGAAGAAGTAACAAACATATAAACACACACACTCACAAACTTTCGCCTTTATAATATTACTGTGATACTGTGATTAATTATATTATGATAAATAAATGTTATTAAAAATACACACATTTCCGCTTTTTATGCTAGACCGACCTCAAATAAATGAGTCAAGAAAATGATCATGATACTAGGCGATAATGTTGAGTTCGTTATAAGACGACGATGTATGTATTCTGTTAAACTAATCTCATACATGTGAATACAGACTTAGTGATCTTGTGAGAATAAAGATTCTTCAAACCTAACAAGGCACATCGGCGGATGAACGTTAGTCATTTCGTAAGTGACACAAATAACAGCGAACCGATTATTTTGGCGCAACTGTTAAGGACTCGAGTTGAATAAAAACTGTTTGAACAAAGTTGCATCTACGGTTACGAAAACATCGGGCGTTGCATGCTCGATTCTCGTTGTATAAATAAATCGAGTCACTGATCATTGGTGGCGTAATCGATTCCATGGTAGGAGACAAATTATTCGATCCGCTCACATAACTATCAGCTCATTGTTATCATCCACTTAACAAGATTATGGATGTGTTGAGAAACTGTGGTCATTGATCCATAAGTTAATGCTGTGTGCCCAACAGACGTTCGCATTTCAGAATCCATAATACGGCATGAAATTAATTCAACTAAGATATCGATTTAAAAATGATTACTAAGTCTATAGTGCTCGTAATCAAATGTTTGGCAACCGATCCAGTAGTTTATGGTTCGATTTTAAAAAATAAAATAATGTCGAATACACGACGAATATTTCAGTTACTTACACAAGTCATAGTTAGTTTCTGCTCGTGATTCAGTGGGGTTGTTTCGAAGAGTCTTTGGTCAACTGGACCCACTCGAACTGGACCCGCGGGTCCAGTTGACCAAAGGAAAAATTTTCTATATTTTTATTGGTCAACTGGACCCACTGTCAAAATTAGACAAACATCTTTTGTTTTAAGCTACCCGTGGATACAGTCGAAACAAAAAGACAATGGCACGAATCTGGTACAGAATCTACGAGTACCTCAAAATCTAAAGATAAAGATAAAAGATAAAGATAATTTATTTGTGAAACATGCGTTTACATAACATTTTTCTGTTAGTAGATTTCGAATCTTATTTTTAATTTGTTTTGTTGTCATGATGGCTTTATATGACTGTGGTATTTTGTTGTATATTTTCGGGGCCATACAAAAAAAGCTTTTCAAATTCAAATTCAAAATGATTTATTCGGGACAACTAGATCCACCGGTTAGTATACAATAACTTAGAAACTATTATTAGTACTTAAAATACAATAACAAAGAACAACACACATCCATCAATAAACATCACAACACAATTCACAAAAAAAAAAAAAAACACAAGGCACCTGTGCTGAGACACCCCGCCCCGACAAGATAACCAGCAGGGAGATACCTCCCTACAAGATCATCAGACGAACGAAATGCCTCAACACAGGTGCACGCACATCTTCAGCTATAGTTTTCAGAATGCTGTTGTGACTCCCCCGCACCCTCCTCATAAGAGACACGACTTTTTTCCGAATGACGGCATAAAAACCGTCAGTGTGAGCCTGTGCGAACATTTCGGAGGCACTGCAGAAACGAGGAAGTCCCAACATCATCCTGAAAATATTATTGTATTGGACGCGCAGTGTGTCCAGGGATTTTTTGGTATAACTAACCCATAGACTACCCGTGTACAGACCCTGACAATACGCTTTAAATAGTGTGATCTTGACTTGGTCCGTACAGCGGGCGAATCTACGGGCCAGCATGTTGCCACGGACTGACAGAGCCCTGCGCTCCCTCTCTATGTCAACATCATCCTTAAGGCCGTCGGTAAGGTAATGTCCAAGGTACTTAAACTGCGACACCCTATCCAAGTTAACACCATTCAAAGTAATATACCCAAAATATTATACCGTAGCGTAGAAGTGATGCCACCAATCCATGAAAGGCCATCACTAAAGCATCTGGGTTAACTTCTGAGGACAGTTTGTACAAGACATACGTGACTGAGCTCAGTTTTTTGTTTATATATTCAATGTGCGCTTTCCAGTTCAGTTTTGCGTCTATCATTACACCAAGAAATTTTGTGTCGTCGACTTTATTTAATACTGTGTCATTGTAGAGGGCTTTAATGTCAATATCACCATGTACCCGTTGACTAAAGTAAGATTAGGGTCATGTGGTAGTCAATAGCATCAGGCAGGTCATTAATATATAGGATAAATAATAGAAATCCAAGCACGCTCCCTTCTGGGACAAAGTAAATAGGCGTTCGCTCGCCAGATATGTAAATTGGTGGTGAGGTCAAACTGAAAATCCAAGATGGCGGATGTGAAAAATGTTGAAAACGATGGTGAGGTCAAACTGAAAATCCAAGATGGTGGATGTGAAAATGTTCAAATTTTTCATCATGGGTGTTGATTTCTTGGTTTTCTAGGGTGCTAAAACCGATGGTAAGGTCAAACTGAAAATCCAAGATGGCGGATGTGAAAAATGTTCAAATTTTTCATCATGGGTGTTGATTTCTTGGTTTTCTAGGGTACTGAAACCGATGGTGAGGTCAAACTGAAAATCCACATTTGGTGGATGTGAAAAATTTTCAAATTTTTCATCATGGGTGTTGATTTCTTGGTTTTCGAGGGTGCTGAAACTGATGTGAGGTCAAACTGAAAATCCGAGATGGCGGATGTGAAAAATGTTCAAATTTTTCATCATGGGTGTTGATTTCTTGGTTTTCTAGGGTACTGAAACCGATGGTGAGGTCAAACTGAAAATCCACATTTGGTGGATGTGAAAAATTTTCAAATTTTTCATCATGGGTGTTGATTTCTTGGTTTTCTAGGGTGCTGAAACTGATGTGAGGTCAAACTGAAAATCCGAGATGGCGGATGTGAAAAATGTTCAAATTTTTCATCATGGGTGTTGATTTCTTGGTTTTCTAAGGTGCTAAAACCGATGGTGAGGTCAAACTGAAAATCCAAGATGGCGGATGTGAAAAATGTTCAAATTTTTCATCATGGGTGTTGATTTCTTGGTTTTCTAGGGTGCTGAAACTGATGTGAGGTCAAACTGAAAATCCGAGATGGCGGATGTGAAAAATGTTCAAATTTTTCATCATGGGTGTTGATTTCTTGGTTTTCTAGGGTGCTAAAACCGATGGTGAGGTCAAACTGAAAATCCAAGATGGCGGATGTGAAAAATGTTCAAATTTTTCATCATGGGTGTTGATTTCTTGGTTTTCTAGGGTACTGAAACCGATGGTGAGGTCAAACTGAAAATCCAAGATGGTGGATGTGAAAAATTTTCAAATTTTTCATCATGGGTGTTGATTTTTTGGTTTTCTAGGGTGCTGAAACTGATGTGAGGTCAAACTGAAAATCCGAGATGGCGGATGTGAAAAATGTTCAAATTTTTCATCATGAGTGTCGATTTTAGCACCATCGGTGAGTTAAGAGGTATGACCCAACTGCTTCGCCGGGAGTTCTTAAATGATCCTAGAGAAATAATTGAAATATAACAAATCCACCCCAGCATGGGAGCATAGCAAACTAATGTGGAAAAGGGTTGCAGGTTGCAGAGAGATAGTATTTTAGGGCCCCCTGTATTGATCTATTAATGAAGTTGTATTATAGCTAAAAAAAAACATATTATCATTTAAAATGGTCGATTTTTGAAATAAAGTTTAACCGGGATCACGAAATCGTAATAAAAAGAAAATGTTTTGATAATGCACTCAATTGATTCAATTCCCGATAAGGTCGTCAGTGTAATAAATACGTGTATTGAAGCGTATTTAACGATTTTATATAATAAAAAAAAAAACAAATTATAATTATACCTAATTACAGTTGTTCGAGGTGGTAACCAAAACTATTTTTATTAAGTAGAAAAATTTACCATTAACGCTGCAGTAGGTCCTCCTGTATTTAATCCCATTTTTAAGTTTGCTTACTCTCGCGTAAAGTAGTTTAAAAATCAACGTGAAACGTATTGCAGTTTTTGGTTTCTTGTCAGTTTGGACTCTAGTGTTGTTACTCTGTAATTAACGGTCAGGCACTCGATTGGCTCGATCACAGAACATAATTATATACCCATCCCGATTATGTAGTTCGAAAACTCAATTCAAGTTGAATCTAAAATATCATGTACTACCTCCCTCCAGTACCTACCTTAAATTCAAACCTAGCAACAGTGTGTTTGAAAAGCACACAAAAAAAATTAAAGGAAAGAATAATAGCAAGATCCAGAATAAAGCAAACGTTCTATATTGGTACCTAAGTATTTCAGTCAGTATCACATGAAATATATAATATCTATTCCCTGGTTTATTACCGACTAGTACTACTACATCAAGTGGCAAATCGAGAGAAAATAAACTCGAGGCTTTATTTTATTTAGAGTAACGAGTTACATATAATCAAGCCGCAGCACTATCTGACACTATTAAAAAGATAAGTGTCAAGACTGTCATGTCAAGTGACAACATTTCATTAATTTATTTATTCCGTTTCTTTCGAATTGCATGAAATTGATATTTCTGTTTTCCTGTGTGTAATTGAAGGATTTTAATGAACATGGAATCTTCAAGACGGTACAGCATGTACTCCAGAAGAATGTTGTGTTAATTGTTCAGTAAGATTTCAACTAAACTGTTCGCGTTGGCTGTTGTGCACATGTAAGAGCTCTTGGACATGGTATCAAGATGAGAAGTGGAGCGACCTGCATAATTTTAGATGAAATACTATTTACTTTTATGTCGTCAGACGTTGAAATTGATATCCTACATAAAGTTATAAAAATAATTTGAAAATTATGTGATTTTTGATTTCATGAACCGTTATTCCTACTATTTATTACTGAACAGTGCACTATTTTACTAAATTATAAAACCGAGGCCAAACTTCTCACTAAACAAGAGTTTTTTTAGTGTGTTTTAGGGTATGATGGTATTTCTCAGCTAAGACATCTAGGGAACATAAACATGCGGCTTTTAAGCCTCTGTGGCACTGAATTAAATTGTGCAATGAGTGGCGTGGGTCATCCTGTAGCTTCGCCCTCTCGATGCAGCTGGGTATAGCCCTGCGAATTTCTGGAGGCGCGATGTGAGTCAGTGGATACAACATTCGCAACGGGGTCGGTTTTAAGCAACCAGTAATAATCATTAATGTCTTATTTAGAGCTGTATCCACTAAATTATCGTGGGCTGATCGGTTCCATACTGGACAGGCCTGCGGAGAAACAAAGCGCCATTCCAGTTGTTCGCAGGACTTGAGCAGATGCCACCCATCTGGTGGAAGTTAGGCGACGGAGTAAGTGATTTCTGGTAGGTATGCACTTTCTGTTTGACATTTTCGCAGTTTCTCCGGAAGTTAGGGGACCTATCCACTCCTCGGGGTAGGTCTTAAGTAAGTATTCCTTGAGCCACCTGCTCCAAAAAATCTTAGAGAGGCGAAGAGCCTTTTTCCACTTTTTTCTTAACGAAAAAACTCCGTCGTCCAGAGAGGTAGGTAATTGCTGATTTGATGAGCTGCCTATTAAAAAATGAAAAGGTGTGAGGCTTTTATATTCACAGCTGCAACATACATATATGTCATTACCATGGACGATATTCTTCCTACGATACGTCGGTGCGGGCTGGAGGCCAATTCTCAAGCATCTCGCATTCGTTATTGTCGTTCGATTCGAACTTTTCTCTCGAAACAATCAAGCCGAGCTATTTTCGCAGGAAAGACACGCGACATGCCTTAGTTTACATGCGACATATTTATGTAAAAGGAATTTTGTCACCTGATTATCATATTATGATATACCTATTATTATTGTATTACAACAGGGCCATCAAGCATAATGGGGTTTTCGAAAGCATTTCAAACAATAAAGATTTCAAACGATATTTTATTTTTTTCAATATAAAACATAACTAACACAAACAATACATTATAATAATCACTAGTGTATATGAATGGTCGGCGTCATGAGTCGCGCGCTGTCCGCGAGCTTAGGAATCGGCGGACCATTTCACCTCTCGCCCAATATCTTCATGAACTTGAATGCGGCAATTTGAACACAAATAAATTTGAATTAATGATGTGACGATACTCCTAATGCGACCCTCAGGGTAAAAATTGATTTCGCAAGGATTTCCCAACAATCATTTAGGATTTTGTAAAGTAATGTAGCCGGGTCACGTATAGCCACGTCATTGGAACAACATGCAGCAGGACGGTCCAGTTGGTTCAGTACCGCACTCTTTACGACAACCACAATTCCTCTTCTTCTTTTCCGTCTTGATAAACCTTGATGTTATTGTGGTAGTCATTAGCTTACATATAACATTTGCAGTAATTCTGTTTTATTTTATTACTTAATTTATGTAGATAACCAATGTAAACAAACTACAATTTTGACTTTAATTTGATGTGACAAATATAATTGACATTGACAAATCAGCAACGGCCATGCATTCCGTTGTTACAAATACTAAGGAGGACTTATTTTAATGATAATAGTAAAATAAAAAAGAAAGAATAAATTAGAAAGCTACATTATCACAGAATAACATAGGCTATAATTTATTTTTTTCTGCACTAATATTATAAAGAGGAATAAAATTCTATTACATATTATATTAGTAATTGATATCTTCCGGACCTCACTACGGCATCTCAAAATCCTGTAACGTTGTTTTAGCTCATTACAGACAGTAAGTAAGTAAAAATAAGTAAATAAAAATTAAGTGTACCTAATTGAATAATATTATGTATATTTTAAGTCATAGAAATAAAACTAAAAGATTCGGCTTTACTCCTTAACTGTACTAATGATGAAATTTGACAGCGGGTCCAGTCGACCAATTCAAAATTTGACTTGGTCGACTGGACCCGCGGTTCCAGTTCGAGTGGGTCCAGTTGACCAAAGACCCGTTTCGAAGTCACGATTATTCAATAAATCTACATACATTTTGCAAATGAAAATGCTGTTTGAACTGAAATATGGTCTTATTAGTAGTACCCTATGCATATTTAATAAGAACCCTTTTTATATTTACACTGAACGGCTCTACAGTTAAAGTATTTCTAACAAAAAAATCTAAATTGATTCAAAACCCCCTTATAAAATATATTCAAAATATACACGTCGTTGCATCTTACGCATACTATAAACAATATATTATGTACTACTGAATATCAGATAATCATGGCACATACGCTCCTCTCACAATTTGTAATGATACGTGCTCAGAGACTTGTTCATCAGCAATTTACGCGTTGATAATACCATGCTGTTGATATTTTTTTTACGTACCTACCATATGTTGCCAGCAAAAGTGTGTACAATCACGACCATAAATACCTTCTGGGTAGGCAGATACTCGTTAAGATAACCGCAATACCACTGCGGTTTCAAAATACAGTCCGTAGGTGTGTGAGATATGAAATATGTTAGTTCTAGTAGGTGTAACATAATTGGGTAATTTAGTACTATACTCACAGATCATCATCATCATCTGCCTAGCCTTTTCCCAACTATGTTGGGGTCGGCTTCCAGTCTGACCGGATGCAGCTGAATACCAGTATTTTACATGGAACGACTGCCTATCTGACCTCCACAACCCAGTTACTGTTACTATACTCACAGATAATTAATATAAATCAATAGCAGCCTGCCAAACATGGACAATGCTCAAAAAGACAAAAAATGGACACCGTCTCGGGACATTGACTTTATAAATGCATTTTGTGTTGGTAAATTCCGGTTTTTAATTATGGATACAAAAGGAAATCAATTCGTCAATCTACGCTAATAAAGTCGCTTCTAGTTATATAAATTACAGATTTAAGTCACGATTTTCAACATTTGATATAAATCATAGGGTACCCTATCCATTTGCATAACATTTTAAGACCTAATATAACTTGGCATACTTTTGTTTCTCCTTATTATATTTTCGCATAAAATTATTTACGAATAACAGCTTACGTGTAATCTTTTTAAGCATAAATTCTGTAATCATAATAATGATTAGGCATAACATTCTAAAGCATAAATTTAGCATGCTCGTTTTATTTCTAACGAACGTCAGGTCCGACGGTGCGCGGGGCTCCTATTTCTGTCTGCAGGGTTTAAAGGAACCTAACCAAACCAAACCTCGGGGTGCCCCTAACGTCGTTTAGTATTATGCGAATTAAATTAAAATTTATGCCAAAACAAATTAGCCTTGAAGATATGCCAAAAAAAATTGGCAAAGTATTATTATGGAAAAACAAATTATACCAAAATAGTTATGCCAAAGTATATTAAGAAAAAGAATATTATTCGAAAAGAAGGGATTCCAAATCATAGCATGGCAATGTCTTGAGAGCGATCGTATCTGGGCGAATTCGTAAAATAAATATAATTTAGTCATACAATCTTGTACTACGCCTGATGTACTGACGTATTGTTTTGACTCATTTCAAGAGAAAGTATTCACAGTACGGACTAACGTATAATAATTATTAGCAAACTCAGCATTTTTTCCAAGCTTTATGTGTAACATGAAGACTATTTTATTGATGTTCCTTTTTAGGTAGCTTCTCTGAAAGGTAGCCAAAAGTAAAATAAATTTTAATATCTCTATGCGTCTGTATTCCCCAAAGAGGTATCTATAGCCGTTGGTATAAGTGCTCGAATTTCACCAAGTATGTCGTCCTACGTAATATTTACGCGAGCCTACTGCATATCCACACGGACTACTATTAATTTCAACTTTGACTGCCGACTCTGGGGTCGTCCGCCGCGACTAGAGGCAGTCAAAAGATATTCATGTCATAAAAAATCATAAATACCCTTTAATTTATAATAAATAATTTATTTCTAATAACTTCTGAAGAATGTGAAACTTCTAATTCTAAAAATATTTCGCAAAACTTAATAGTAACCATGATTGATGAGTGATGAGTCAATGTTACCGATAATTATGTAGATGCAGTCATACGTACCGCGTACGTGTAGTATCTCAAGTAAAACCACTTTCATTGGATCACGTGAACTTGTTGCCTCATCTCCGACACACCCTCTAAATAGCAGCAACTATACCTAAATGTCATAGCACACGTATCAACTCGGAAAGGGATCGACACCGTATCAACTCGAGCCGTTCAGTATTCTTTGTATGAAACTCCCTATTGCAACGCACACTAATCGGAATCGTAACGTAATCGCCTCGCCTCGGGACAAGCTCACGAACGTGGTCAACTTGCAGTTCCCGCGCTTACGGCTCGTCGTCCCCGCGCTTACGTCTCTCCGTACGCGAGCTTACGTCTCTTTGTCCACCCTAGCTCCTCTCACCTCTCTCTTGCCTGCCTGCAGCACCATCAACCAGCGGTCGGCGAGCCGTAAGCGCGGCGTCGCCTAGCCGTAGCCGAGTCGACGTATCGGAGCTTCTGATCCGCTTTGACGTCTGTTTGACGTTGAGGCGAAAGGCGATACGGTGATGATCCCTTTCCGAGTTGATATATGTGCTATGACCTTTCAGGTCATAGCACACATACATACCGGGTTTTTTGAAAAATATTTTTAATATATCTTGCGCTATAAAGTTTAGACCTAATTATCATAATCAATACCGCCTTGTTTGGCTTTAGATAATTATTTCTGTTGCATTTCGTGTGGCTATTAACATAATATTTGAACATTAAGAACTCTTAAAAAATGCAGTCTTTTAATATATATATTGGCCAATTCACTTCTAAATAATCCACCCAAAACGTGGGTGGATAACTGCTGTCATCTGAATTTACATAATTCCACATTAAACCTAATTCTAACATTCCGACCTCGCAGCGGAAGATGAGCATACTTGAGACCACAATCCCCGAACATTTGCCTCCTATAGTTGGCTAAATACGAATTTATCAATATCAAATGTGATGTTGTATCGCCATACAAAGATTTCTACAAGAAATTGGAATGTAAAGAATAGATACTCATTGGCATTGGTATAAAATTGTTATTGGTTATTGATTTGATTTAATTTGAATTAATTTTATTTGTTCTTATTTGGTTTTATCTGATTTAATTTGATTTATTTTATATGTTTTCTATTCATTTGTTTGGCAATTGGTATTATTTACCTGAAATAAATAAATAAATAAATTTATTATTGGCTAATTAAACTATCCGTCTAACCCTTCAGAGAATACACACCAGACGGGCAATTCTCGTAATTTTAAAAACGTTCAGTCTGTCTCAGTCTCAATCTGTCAAAAATACCTCTAATTTCCCTAGATTTTGACAAGTTTTTGACATTTGTTTGTCGCCGAGATGAGATTGCAACTAGATTTTGAACGTTTTAAATTACGAGGATAGGCCTTCTGATATGATATTGTTTTAAATACACTTTCTCATACATTTTCTATCGTATCTTCAGGAATCACAAAGAATTACAGTACCTACGAGTAGGTATAGGTATTATATTTTCAAAGTGCATCGACTTATCACCGAAGCAAAAACTTATCTATATAAAATATATGTAAATAAAATTGAATCGCCGAAATGTCTGTACGCGCATAACTTCCGAACGACTGCACCAAAGTGGGTAATTATTTTTTTGTTGTGTTCGTTATTGCCAGGAAAAGGTGTGTATGAAAGAAAATTTGGGAAATTTGAAGAAAAATAGTACCCCTGCGAAGCTGGGGCGGGACGCTAGTGAGATATAATGGACGCGGCTTTCTCACAATAGTGTGAATTGATCGACGTTAAAAATATCTAAGTAAACTGAGTAGTTGGCATGTTCAGAACGGTATATTATGACCATAATACGAGTAGAGTAAAATGCAAATAACACATTCCAACGCAAACGGCTTCTGCCTAGTTTAACTACCTTTTTTTGTGGATGGGTAATCATCAAATGACCTCCCCCCCCCCCTCTGGGTGTAGCGGATGGGAGTGTCAGACTCTTACTGACTTCCGTGTTCCTTCCTTAGCCCTTTATGTTCCGGGGTAGCGGTAACCCTTCCGGACAATCCCGCACCCCTGGCAGGTAGTTTAACTACCTTACGTTAGTTTTTTGTTAGTATTGTTTTCATGTCGTTACCAATATCGAAAATTGTTGTATTATTGTTTTATTACTAACTATACTTATCATGCATTATAAAAGTAAAGTCTAAGGCCGTTGTCACCAGAATAAGCGCAAGCGCTTTACCACTAGTTATGGTTGCCATTGCAAAATGAATTGGCACAATAACCCAAATTAGGCCTCAAAACAGTTCACACCCAACACTAATCTACCATGTACTATAACAGATGCACCGTGAAGTCTCACTATATTTAGCATAGTCTTACTATCAGTAAACTTAGTCTGCCGTCGTCCTTCTGGCACGAGGGCGCGTCACGAGTTTCAAGCGACTTTCATTATACAGGCTTCGACGCGGCGACGGAGGCACACGACTACAGTGTCAAACTCGCCGCACCGACGCAAGCACGCGTACCAAACTACCTCCTTTAAAATAAATAGCTACCCTCAAAAAGTTTGAAGTTATGAACATAACTTAAACTGGACTTAGTGCTCGTCTTTGTGCCTAATGGTATAAGTGTTAAGTGTCGGACTATTATTTGGACAGTGAGGGGACATGATGATAATAACGAGGTAATTTGACTTTTCATATTATAATATTTGACGTAAATATTTTGGGTACTTTATTCATTTATTTGATTTCTATGTAGCCCATAAATGTTTTTCTTACTTATGATGATGTTTATAATCCAGTGCAACTATAATATTCAGCGTGAACTTAAAATTAATATTAGTACTGTAAGGATTTAAGCGACATCCTGAAAAGGTTTCTTCGCACCTTTTCGTTGATGTCTTTTGTATGGATCGTAGCAGCTACGAACCGGCGCGCTACGAACAATGGCGTAGCGAGTAATTGTAGAGCTTTTTAGCATACTACCAATGAATATGCGTAAAGTTGTAGACTTGCGGATGTTTAGTAAAGCTGAATTACAATACTACTGTGTATATTCTTAAGACGGTACCGACCGCGCAATGGCGCCATCATCGTTTGTTTGGATATTTCTTTTATTTTAGAATGAAAATTCAGAAAATATGCATGTTACGTTGTGCTCTTCGAGATTATACGTTATTATTATTACAAACGGTAGTTTATTTAGTTTTATTATAATCCTTTAAAACGGAAAATAGTGACAACTATTTTCCGTTTTAAGGATTATAATAAAACTTAACAATGTAAAGCTACCGTAACATGCTTATTTTCTGCATTTTCATTCTAAAATAAAAGAAATATCCAAACAAACGATGAGGGCGCCACTGCGGTGTCGTCCTAAGCGGGCGACACGAACTGTAGATAATGCGATTACTTAATTCACGCATCGTATCGGCTTATAATCTAATATTGCGTTTGGGGTATAAATATGTATTGATTATTCATTGAATAATTCAAACGCCATAATTTAACAATAGAAGGTCAATTCTTGTAATTTAAAACTTTAAAACATCTAGTCGCAGTTTCATCTCGGCGACAAACCAATGACAAAAACTTGCCAAAAATGTAGGGTGATTAGTGGGTATTTTTGACAGATTGAGACTGAGATCAGACTGTGAACGTTCTTAAAATTACGAGAATTTCCCCCTCGCCCAAGATTTAGGCCCTTTGGTAAAATTTCATAATTTTAGCTATAAAAACTAAATGAAACAATTGTGCATACATACTATTGTTTTTTTTTTTTTTTCGATGAATAGTATTTTTTATTCAGCAGTTATTGATTTAGTACTTGGTTTTCATATAGGTACCTAATGTTCTTTTCAGTTTTTAAGGCATAGGTACTGTATGACGATTATGCTAATGGACAGGATTTAAAAATGGCACAATTAAGATATTAAGATAAAAATTATAATAAGGAACATTAATATTTAGTAAACTTGAGCCGTTTGACCTCTTGGCATAATTATTTAAGAAGGTTCGATATCTTTGTGTTCTGAACTTAGATACGTTTGCATATATCTGCATAGGTATGCATATGCATACCTATAATACATTGTAATATTAACATAAATAACGTATGAATTAAAATTAATTAATTAAAACACAATTTTAATTACTAATGCGGTAACGATCCCTTATACATTTTTATCATAATTATAACTTGGTTAAGACTGCGTCATGGAACTGAGTTGTGGAGGTCAGATAGGCAGTCGCTCCATGTAAAATACTGGTATTCAGCTGCATCCGGTTAGACTGGAAGCCGACCCCAACATAGTTGGGAAAAGGCTAGGCAGATGATGAGTTAAGACTGCCTCGTTGGCTTAGTGGCCGCAAGCAATACTGCTGAGCATGAGGTCTTGGGTTTGATTCCCAGGTCAGGCAAAGTGTTATTAGGTTTTTCCATCTGGAATTTATCAGTAGTAGCCTGGAGTCTGGATTTGTGTCCGGTTGATGGCAATAGGCTCGCCCCCTATTACATGGGACTTAAACATAACTGGCGAAATGTGGGTGTACTATAGGTACACGCCTGCCTAGCCCTTCGGGGAGTAAAGACGTGACGGTATGCTATAACTTAGTTAAAACTTAGTTAACTTAGTTAAAATTTCTTTGATATTTTTCTCTATGATATTGTTCCAAGTTCTAGTAATTTTAATAACTATGTACATTTGCTTTGAAAAAAATACATTATATCATTTATAATAACATGAACGAAAATGATATAATAATATTGCTATCCTATAGACAATCCAATGTAAGATTTTATAAAATTACATATATTAAAAAAAAAAAACTATAAAATCATACACGTTTGCATGCCTTACGTCCTTACGATATCATACACGAGAGTTCAACATTAAATCGCAACCTTCTTTCATCTTAAAACACCTTGAAACAAGTAGTACAACAACAATCAATGAAATAAATATCCAACAAGAGTGATAATTACATCACTTTATCACTCACAAAGTAATATTTCATCATTAATTCCTGATTCAATTTAAACTGGGCTAGCCTTTTTCCCCTTTTTAAGGCATTATTACTAACTTGTTATATCTAGCCAACAGTAGCGGTAACCAAGGAATCCATATGGTCGTATTCCATTACAACTGTCACTTAATTCAGTGAGGCACCGCTTAATCCCTATTATGTAATTTACAGCGCCTGCGCAATAAAAAGTGCTGGTAAGCTGTAAATTGCTAGTCCATTTTTTATGTTGTAACTTATCGGGGCAAATAAAGAACACTAAGTAAAAGGCAATACAATATGTATTTGACTGTAGTTGCTTATATAATGAAGTACCTTAAAAAAATCTAATTTTCTAAATTAAAGTTCAGTTTAATCAAACGAACCTGGGCGCATATTTTAGTGCAAAATGCAGGTACGACAGTGGTGTCTCTTTCCTCCAAATTGCGAAGTTTGGTAGGAAAGGACATCACCCATTCTGGGATATTTTTCTTTTTTTGGCAACCATCAATAATAATTACATATTTTTAATGTACTCATATATCTCATAATTTTTATTAATTAAAGCGTCAAAGTCGAGAACAATTTGGATTCGGAGATATATATATATATATACTAGCAGCGCCTTGCGGTTTTACCCGCATAAGTGTCGACCCCTAGGACGGAATAAAAACTATCCTACTATCCTGGGATTCAAACTATCTCTATATCAAATTTCATCTAAATCGGTTCAGCGGTTTAAGCGTGAAGAGGTAACAAACAGACACACACACTTTCGCATTTATAACATTAGTATGGATTTTGAGGCGGATCGAAAGATAAGATCGTTGTATATCTTTCTTCTCAAATTCATTACAGCGTTGTCGCCATACAAATAAATGTTTTACCACTGCGACCATTCAAATAAAATGTAATTCATCCTGGCCGCTGAATTTTTTTTTATCCCAAGTTGCCGAAAAAAATGGGTGATCTCCTTTACTATCTACAAACGATTAATGTCAAGAATTAAACCCGAAACAGGTATACATGGAAGTAACTCTCCGAAGAGAGTAACTAAGGAGTTGTTGCGTATTCTTCTCCATACAAAACTACCTGGCAAATGGAACCAATCATTTTCTTGTAAATTTTTACGTTCAAAAGCCTTTTAACCCTTCGTATCGAACTTGCACTTGCAACGCAAGACACAATGTCTTTTCTATTGTTTTTATAATTAGGGCATTCAACCGGTTAATGGCCTATAGAAAATAAATTTACACAAATACTTTGAAGATCCTTATCATCTGGACACCACAAGAAACAACAACAAGTGGTTATAAGACAAAAATATTTACCAAAAATATTCAAATCTTCCTAAAGATCAACGCTTGCTTAAACTCGACCACACACAAATGTAGGTATAGGTACAGTTATTGTTAAGCAGGTGAAACCAGCGCGCCACGTGCGTGAACTGGTCTCATCAATAATAAGATTAGCTTGTGGTACCGTTACCAGACGCAAACGCGAAGGCAGACGCCTTAAAAGTACGTCATTATGAACCGTGAACCGTGGTCCATGGGAAAATGAAAGTGTTCCAGTACTTATAAGGATAGGAAGACGGTAGTTATACAATATCTTTTAAGATTAACAGCTGTACTCATGGTTTATAAAGGGCGTTGCTTTCATTTTCCGGGATTAAAATTAAAAACCGGCCAAGTACGAGTCGGATTCGCTGGTACGGAACCCTTCGAATGGCAAAAAAGGTAAAAAAAACGCCCAAAAAACACGTTTCTTGTATGGGACATATAAAAAAAAGGTTTAAAATTAAAGGGGGTCTCTTTAATTGTAACATTTTTTATATTTTTATTTGTTTTTAATAATACATACTCCTTGTAAATTTTAACTGTCAACGTTTCATGAGATGCAGCCCGCTGGCAGTCAGACGGACTAACGGCACTCTGTGCTGACGGTCAGTGGAGGCGTAGTAATAGAGTTCCGTTGACACCCTTTGGTTACGGAACCCTCAAAAGTGCTATGTATGGGATAGATCTAAAGCTTGATTTACACAGTGCGATTTAGTTGACCATGGCATACAATAAGTTTAAGCAACAATAAAAGCTGCACTATTTAAACAGTGTGTAGGCAATACAAGTCGTTTGTTGGTTCAATTGTATAGGAAAGGAACTTGCATCGTGTGTATGGGACTTCACTTTAGGGTAACCAGTTACTTTTCTCAGAATATAGAGTACCTTAAGCATTCAAGAGGTATCGATTTATTTATCTTCTCAAACAACGAGAAATCGATAACTCTAAAACGTAGCAAGGAGTGAAGGAGATAGTATTAATATGACTTAACTGGAAGAACTTAGCTATTCTTAAAAGTGCAATTGAAATATAAATGTCAGGTTATGTAAACGAAATACTTTCAATTTAGCTTCTAAGTGAAAAGGAAGTCAAGCGAAATAAATCATACACCTACTATCTCCTTTGAAAACGAAAGCAGACACAACACAACACACACAACACCGATTATGTGACTCAACAACAACAACAAAAAAACCGGTCAAGTGCGAGTCGGACTCACGCACTGAGGGCTCCGTACAAATATTTAGGTATGTAAATAATTTTAAAATTATTTTTTTGTGATGTAACTACATATTTACGGTTTTCGGATTTATTCCTTTACTTACGCTACATGACATTGCTTCTTGCCGAATTTCATGATTCTAGGTCAACGGGAAGTACCCTATAGGTTTTGATTGCGGAACATATACGCCCGTATCTTTTAATTGCGTTGACTTTGAAATTTAATTTTTTTACTGCTTCAAGGGATTGCAGCCTTGAGTATTTGATATTAATTTCAACTTGATAACTCCACGCGTTCCTGAGAAAAATGATCTTGACTGACGGACAGACGGACAACGAAGTGACCTTATAAGGGTTCCTTTTCCTTTTGAGCTACGGAGCCCTAAAAACAATTTAAACAAACCTGAGTGACATATGAATTCGCGGCCATTAATAATAAAACAATGTTCATTTAAATAATAACTGTAATTATGCCTTCTATGATTAATGCTGTGCAGAATCACGGAGAACATAACGTCATCAACGAACTACGTTTCGTTATAACTACGCTTGGTTAAAAAGGTACGGTTTGTCGAAAGCGAAAGCTTAGCCAAGATTTGATAGATTACATTATACTTGTTACGTTTAGTGCTGTATGAGTAATGATGGTCGAGAATGTTGTTCTCGTTTATTATATATACCGTGTAGGTTGATATCGTGAATATTTAACTCGACATTTAAACTGCACTTGTTAGATTCTATCATAGCTTTAGGAGAGGTCATATTATTATTATGTCAGACCTCGATTGACCTGAGTTTTTAGTTCAGTTTTCTGAAAAGCTTTGATTAGAAAACGCAATTTTATCACTTATGTGCTTTTATCTATGGGGAGTTTGTTGCGCCACTTCTTCTTCCCACCTAAAGCACTACGAAGTGGTGACGGGTGGGCGTTTCGAGGGACTATCTTATGTAATTTTGACGTACAAAAGGTGTTGATTCTCAGCCTAATAATAGTCTAAACCAAAAAAAAATCAGTGGCACTCCGGGAGTGCCGACAGAAGTGAAAACAAAACACAAACAGAATATTTTGCCATCACTCACTGACATATCGGATATACAGTAAAACCGAGTACATCCCGAGGACAGCCGAACACATCCAAAGCGGTGACTGTTACGGTAACAGTGGCGCGAATTCAATGTTTTGTTCCCATCTCGAAAAATGCCCAGCGCGCCTAAAGAAGTTTTCACACTTGTTTTGTTTGTATGCGTATAAATTATAGTGACATCAAAATGACCTTATAACTTAATTGGTACCTAATTAGAAATTACTGTGTGTTTACTTGATTAAAAAGTGCCTTATCAATAAATAAATAAATTAACTAACCCGTCTTTCAAGGTATTTCACAACTTTACGAAAACCGTAGTAAATATTTTGAACGTCCATTTACGTTATAGTAAGTTTTGCATAATCGCTGACTCCAAGGTTAAGGTCTTAAGAAACAGAAACGCAGCCTACGAATAAGTGATCACAGAGCGCAGCATATTAATTTTGTAAATCACTTCACAATGTCTTTTCAAATATTGTTAAACTTCAACTTGTTTATAAAAGTAGGTATACTTGAGAATTTTATGTAGAGAAACTTGTTCGTCTTTTAACGAAATTGGAAAACAGCATTGTGTCAGAAGTTGTCCCTAACTGTAAATAAATAAACCGTGTTATAAATAATATGTTTTATAGAAAACGTTTATATTAACAATAAAAATATCGTTCAGAAAAAAAATAGATAAGTACTGGTGCCAATTCCCTTGTTCACAAACTAAACTAAATTTAAGTACAGGTGTGGCAAGCGTATTTTTAAAAATCTTTAAATGCAGTTTTGTTTCTTTTAAAAATAAAGGAATATTTCCTTTTAGTAAAATTTGAAAATTTGAAAATCCAGGTACGCTTCGAAAATTCCACCCTGTATAGCTTCTGTATCGTCAGGTAAAACTTGAATTAGTCAAAAACTAAAAAGATTATTTGTTGTGCCCGCATAAGCTTTATTAACCGAAAATTCGAAGACATAGTGACTTCCACCAACCCACACTGGGCCCGCGTGGTGGATTACGGCCCACTCCCTCTCACCAAGAGGAGATCTGTGTCCCAGCAGTGGGAACATTAGGCTGATTATGGTCATTGGTCATGCTGACCTTTATTAATGGTACCTATAGAAATATGTATGCACATTTATTTAACTTTTTGTTATTAATCTTAAGTTTAAGAAGTATTTTGACATATTTTTTTTAAAGTTCTAGCCTTTAGCTTTGTTATTATTATGTGTGATCATCACTTATTTCCAAGATTGCTGGTAAACCTGTAATTGGCGACTGTGTAAGACCGAGACTTTTGTGATTAGTACTTAAGATAATTTATACATAGAATCTGTCGGTAATCTTAATAAATAAATATAAAAATATAATATATCGGTAAACATACCAAAGTGATGTAACAGACTGGGTTCAAGTAATATATAATTGGATGATCGGAAGAGTGACCGGTTCGGAGTTGCGAATTCGTTACTTTCTAATGAACTATAATCTACAACATCTTCTCTAACGGTTTGTAAAAAAAAAAATAAGTTTTAATATAACGTAATATGTTCTTGCTAATCTTGTTAAGAAAGATGTTATTAACAGTTATTACTTCGGTGTGTATTTTTTAAACGTTGGTTTAGTAGTGTTATAAGTAAATAATGACTGTGATCAGACATGGTCATTATTGTTTGAGTATAATAGTGTGGTGATCATCTTAATTGTAAAAAATTCAGTCATGTCTGTCTGTCTATTTTATTGAAATTCTTCTTATACATAGTTGGTTAGATGATAATGCTTAGTGATTTTCCCCTTTATTTGTAAAGGTTGCTTAAAGTAAACAGACGTTTTAACTTTAAACGGCAAAACATTATGGTTAAACAGTCGCTAATTGTTAGTAAGGCGCAAGAAATACTAAAGAAAAAAAAAATAATGGCACTCCGGGAGTGCAGACAGAAGTGAAAAGTGTGTATTTTTAAAAGCATAGTAATTTTATAAATATGTTTGAAAGTCATTTTTCCCAAAGAAAATGTATATACCGCGCGTTGATGTCTTTATAATGGCCAAAACTTAAAATAGAGGTGTCGGTAACGGTAACAGTGTCGCGAGTTCAATGGTTTTTTCCCATGTCAAAAAATGCCTAACACACCTAAAGAAGTTTTCACTTCAATAGCTAAGTATTAATGTAACTAGAAAATGTAAGTAAATGTTGATTACAAACTAAGCAATGTGAAATAAAAGCTTTATGTATATAACGCATAAAGAGCAATATACCAAAGATACTTTACCATTGAAACATACTTAGATAATAAAGTCCTTTCATACATACCGCTAGTGAAGGGTGAGGGGTCGATGACGTAAGCCGCGCATCGCGATGACCACCGCTTGCGCAACACGGGAACGGTAACACGCGGAGAAAAGTGCGCGATTTATATTCGACTTTTTTCACATTCATGACTTGTTACGCAATGATGCAGACACTCCTAACGGTATGAAATATAAAACAAGTATCTTGTTTACTAAGTTATGTAAGATTTCAGGAAGCATTTGTTGTTTTTAGATGCTGTGGCCAATAAATTGGCTTTTTAATTTAAATCACTGGCCTTTTAAAATGAAATAAAATGCTCGTGCAAGTGCATAGTTTCAAACTAATTCAAATACGGATTTGATTCGATGCGAAGCCAAATAACAGTTCTTTTTAAGAAACATGTACTAACGACTGCATTTAGTCGGCACAGTTAATCTCACAATTGAACCTTACAGCAATAAAGATCGGGTTAAGTAACGCTAGGGTGAAATACATAGAATTCTAGTGCACAAAGCAATTATTTATTCTTTTTCCTCTCTTTTGAAGGAAGATCTCAGAACTGCAACTATTTGGAAATATCCATATAGGTACAGTTCTCTGGTCTTCTTTCCTCAAGAGGCGTTCCACCAAGAAAAGCTGAACGCTTCCCCAATAACTGCTTCTCTCGGCACACATCTTTTCTGTATGCAACATTGTGTAAATTACAAACCAACCCAACTTTACCGAAACACAAAAGGTTATATGCAAGTCACGTAACCATACCCATAAACTTCAATGGAGTATTCTCAAATTGTTTATTTTCTATAAATGTTTGCTTGCGAAGCACTCGTCATGTCGGTCACGCAAGATGTGCGGGCGCTGATTCCGCGGTCACTGGGGCAGCCATGTTGCGTAACAGTGCCGAGACAAAAACAACTAAAACATTTTTCCGGCTTTTATTTTTATTAGGTTCAATGATTTTGTTGCAAAAACTATGGTGGAAATGTTAACGAAATCTTCTCAGTTAATTTAATCTCAGCGCGCTATGGCGGAGCGAGCTATGCTCAGAGTCTCTTTGAAAGATAAAATCAGGAATTAAATTATCCGGAAAAGAACCGGAGTTACCAACATAGCTTGCAGAGTAAGCAAACTGAATTGGCAGTGGGCTGGCCATGTCTGTCAAAGGACCGATGGCCGGTGGAGCAGACGAGTCCTGGAGTGGAGACCGCGTACCGGCAAGCGGAGTGTGGGACGATCCCCAGCTAGATTGACGGACAACCTAAACAAGGTGGCTGGGGTAGACTGGATGCGGGAGGCTGAAGACAGTATGGGGGAGACCTATGTCCAGCAGTGGACTGCGATAGGCTGAGTTGAACTTTAATCTATTTAAATAATGATAAACCACTCTGATTTGAGTGTTTGCTTTAATTAAATAAAGTGCCCAATATAGCTATTTTTTTAACTGCCGTTTTGTGACGAATGTAACCAACCTAACCTAACATACGATGAATTCAATCATACTGGCCCTAGTAAATATTAAGTCAAGACAGCCAACACATAACATATCCATCTATGTAACCTACTTTGTATAGTATGCAAACGTAACTGTATAGTCTATGGTCCGTACTCAAACGCCATTACGAACGTTTGCAAAGTGCTTTTATTGTACGACAAACAACATAATTTGTCAGACGTCTCAACTGCGCACAATCTATGCAAAATAGAGCAATTAAGTGTCTTAATCAAGGACAAGTATCTATATACATATAATAAAATCGTAGGAAAGTCAAAACGGTACATTGAATATTTTTTTAAAAGAATACTTGGGGCGTGATCTACAATCGATATCGAAGCCAAAAATATAGTTTTTAGAATTTTTGTCTGTTTGTCTGTTTGTCTGTATGTCCGGGATAAACTCAAAAAGTACTGCATGGATTTACTTCAAATTTTGCATGAATATTACTAAGAGGTCGGGTCAACATATAGGCTACATATTATCACGCTATCACCTATGGGGGAGGAGCTGTGAATATTTATTTTTCTTACGCATTCTGTGACAGCGTGTAATCTAACGACGCATATTTAAATGTTGTTTTTCAGTAAGCCATGCTATTATCTAGCTTTACACTATAAAAACTACGCCATTTAAGTAACTTGGGCAGAAAAAACATAGTTTAATGAATTTTAGTAGTATAAAGAAAATTTTGAAGCAGCGCCATCTATGAGTTTTCATAAAAATCAAATCAAGTTACATGTTGACACTTTTTGGAAATTAATAATTTAAATTTGATCATGTTGGCGAGGTTAGTAGTTAGTAATTCTTAAAATTCATAGATGGCAATGTGCATTTTCTTCATAAAAGTTGTATCGTATAGTTCGTTTTGACCAATTCAAGTTCCAACAAAATCCTTAAAATGTTGAGCAGAGTTGAGGACGACAATAAAAAAAAAATGCGGTGTTAAGTATTACAAAAAAGTTATGTTTCTACTGGAGACGAAGTCGGAGTAACTGATGAACGCGTGCTGAACACCTGTCTCAGTTCACTTCAAGATGTGGTCATTTCTATCGGCGGCAATCCACTGATCGAATATGGGTTACCAGCTCCCCAATGATCACCGCATCAAGACCGTGTAAATCGGGAGTATAACGCTGAGACAAATTACGATCCGGGCGAAATGACCATGTCGCTTTGTTCTCTTCAGAGCAAAAACAAATTTATGACACCGTCCTTGAAAGCGTTGGGAAAAAACCAGGGTCAAATGTTTTTCTTGGAATGCGTCTGGTGGAACAGGAAAAACATTTGTTACCACTTGCATACTTGCAGAGGTCAGCAGGCAAGGCAAAATTGCTATTGCTGTAGCGTCGTCGGGAATCGCTGCCACACTGCTTCCGAGTGGCAAGACAGCACATGCCATGTTTAAAATTCCTATCGATTTAGAGAGCGCCGAAACGCCTGTTTGTGGTGTGTCACGTAACAGCGATAAGGGACACGTGCTCAAGGATTGCTCTTTGATCGTATGGGATGAGTGTACGATGGCCAATAGGAAGGCAGTTGAGGCCGTGGACGGAATCTTGCAAGACATCCGCAGGAACGAACATTTGATGCGTCGTATCACAGCTGTTCTGTTCAGTGGCGATTTCCGGCAAACGCTTCCCGTGGTGACACGGGGATCGAGGGCTGACGAGGTGAATGCTTCGTTGAAACTATCTTCGTTGTGGTCACGAGTTCGTACGCTGCGCTTGACCATTAATATGAGAGCTCGGCTCGGCGGCAATGCACGTGCTCAAGAATTCTCCAATGTCCTTCTAAATCTTGGCGAAGGCACTCTACCAGAAGAGAGAGGTGGACAGGTGGTGCTTCCAGAGTCTCTCGGTAGAGTGGTATCCAGCTTAGAAGAACTCATTTGCTGTGTGTACGGGGACATCAGTCGTATACTGCACCTGCAGAATTCTTGGGTGTGTGAGCGGGCCATTTTGACGTCCAAAAATGATCAGGCTGCAGCAATTAACGAATGCATTCTCTCGGAAATTGAGGAGAATGAAGTGGTCTACACCTCGATAAACACTGTTGTCGAGCAAGATGACGCCACACATTATCCCGTGGAATTTCTGAACTCCCTGTCAGCAAGTGGACTTCCAGCGCATACCATCAAGCTGAAGGTCGGTGTCCCGATTATGTTTCTTCGGAACCTATCTCCTCTGAAGTTGTGTAACGGGACCCACCCTAAAGTCATTTCGCTCTACAGACACACCATTGAGGCGGAAATTCTTACGGGTTGTGGCGTTGGCGAGGCAGTATTTATACCACGCATTCCCCTCATACCTCATATCTTCCCGTTCCAGTTCAAGCGCGTACAGTTCCCCGTGAGTGTTTGCTTCGCGATAACCATCAATAGAGGCAGACACTGAGGGCAGCGGGTGTCGACCTCAGGACGAGTTGCTTCTCACACGGACAACTGTACGTCGCTTGCTCCCGCGTCACCAGTCCTGACTCTCTTTACATTTTGGCTCCTGGCAGCATAACTACCAACGTTGTTTATAGGGAAGTGTTTTAAGGTATGATGCCTTTGTACGTATTTTTACTCTTTTGTGTCCTGGAATGTATTCCTGCATTGTTTTCTCTATTTCCTTCAGTCACATCCCCCACACCACACTGAACTCAGCAGGACTCCCATATAACTCTCTTCACTTGCTTCGCTTGCAAAAAAAACTTATATTTTAATGCTATTTTAAAAGTTGTTTACTTATAATGCTATAGCGACACTGGCATCTTAGGTATTTTTGGTGCTGTAGAGCCTTCAGGCAGACGACGTCGCGGGCAGCAGCTAGTCAATAATAATTACCAATATTCCCGGTGAGGGGATTACTTACTGATGGCATTTAGTGAGGCGAGGCCGTCGAGTAGTCCGAGTCACGACGGACATGACAAACGGAAATGTTACGTTTTTACAAATGAGTACACATTTACAGTGTCCTTTGACTAATAGCCAATTTACTTTGTAATTTTATTTTAGCAGTTAAACAGTTCGTTATAACCTATAGGTAATCGTTTCAATGTAGGATTGCAAGCGTGGAGTACAAAATTTAGTGCGGAACTGCGCAGGATTGTCACTATGAGCGTTGAAAGAGTCCATTTTGCTACAAATAAAATACACAACATACATAGGTATAATACAAAAATAAAAGCATTTCTAAAGTAACAGTTCATAACTTCATTTCTGATATACCACGTAGCCCTGAAGCATCTGCCGTATGTTGATGGATGACTACTAGAATCATATTAACATATTAATAAATTAGACGGGTAAAAAGTGCTTTGAGTGTATTTCCGTCTATACCGTTTGGCTATTATCGTATCTATCGATTAAAATGATTTTCCATTACCAATAAGATGGATCAATTAACATGCACTGTTAGATAAAATAAACATTAAACATCTTATAACCATAAATACCGCCGCGAGGCAGAAAGCCGAAAGAAAGTCGTGGATCACTTCAAGAAATAACGGTATCCTCAAATAATTGGCCATGTTTGTGAATACACGTAGGTAATTAATTTAAAAGCCGTAGATATTACATTTATTTCACAGAAAGTTTTATGCGAACCGTTATGTCCGATGGGCGATGGATAGTTCTCACCTTTCGAGTCTATAGATTTCAGGCGAGACAAATATTGCAGGAAAACTGAGTGCTTCGTTATTTATGGCAAAGTGGTATAACTGGTGCGTCCTGCTTCTATACACATAATAAAAGTCATTATTTGTCATTATTAAAGTCGCTTTTCATGTCTGTCTGTGTGACCGCGTAATTCTTGTCTTTTCTCTCCGCAACGGATTTTGATGCGGGTTTCACCATCGTTTAGCGAATTAATCCGGGAAGGTAAAACTAACAAATAATATAGAAATCTGTATTTTCTCAAGTTATAAAAACCGTGCGAAGCAGGGGCAGATCGCTGGTGCTCGACGTCGTCGTCGAGCACTCTCAAACTCAACATATCGAAACTAAACGATAATTGTTCTCTTTTTAATTAATATAAGAAACCTTTGTACAGCAGGATTGCTAGAGGTGTCATCACACCTTTTTTTGCGTCTTGCAGTTAACTTAAGGCTTTTAATTAAGTATCCTTGATTGTATCTGGACCATTATTATTTATTAATATAGCTCGAACGGTTTTAAGCATATTGTACTTAGGTAGTCTCAATACCGCATAAGTGTAACGCATAAATATTAATTATAGGTATTTGCAAGGCTTGGCTTCGAATTTGAAAGGATATCAAAACTAGTACACCGAAACAGCGGTGTCTTAACATGTGTTACAAAGTTTTAAGATCATAATTATATTCTTTATGCTAGTCTAGACAAGAGGCATACATAAAACATGAAAGGCAGCTTTTAACTACGCCTAGACAGTGTTAAGTCTACCTTTCATATTATTTTTCTCGCGCCAATTGCTAAGCCATAAAATAATATTATTTTATGATTGCAGAAACTTAATTTATAAATATAATTACTGGCCTCCTTGAAGGAATTCTATTGATATCTGTGTCAGGAATGTCTTACGTTTCGTAATTAACTAGCATTTAGTTTTGGATAATTATTTTAACTAGTTTTTGACGTCAGCTAAAGTTTACCTGCGAGCTTGTTAGGCCAGATCTATGAATTATTTCATTATTGCTTCACTTGAACATATTATAACGTCTTTATTTCGAAATATAAATACCTACAGCCTAGTATTCGAGCAATGCTCTAGTTAAACTTGCAAAATAATAACTAAAATTTATGAAACACATTACACATGCTCATTTGGTCTTTTTGGCAAACGAGCATGCGTATTGGATCACTTGCAAAACGGCTGCATCACGGCCAAATAAAAAACCTTCAATCATAATTAACTATGATGACATGAGTGTGAAACGTAATCATTAGATTTGATGCTGTAATGCCCTCTGCGAATTCAATTCTGATAAAATTGCTTTTGAAAGCTACCAGCCTATCTAGACTTGCGTGAATAGTAGTATACTATAGGCATGAGGAACAGGATGTAAAGTTCACTCAACCTCCATAGAAAAGGGAGGATACTCCGACCAGACGGGTGTTGTGTCTGGCGGGCAGCTGCCCGATGATTCACGTCGGGCCGTTGTTGCTTTGCTAGTTGCGCGGTAAATTCTGCTTGCGAGATGCAGGATTTTGCGTGACTTCAGTGGGGTTGTAGATACTGCTACAGTAGTATGTTTGTTTCTACTGTTTATTAATTAAATTAATCCTACTTTCTCCTCCTAAACGCGAAAGGTTGTGAGGATGGATGGGTAGATGGATGGATGTTTGTTACTCTTTCATGCAAAAACTACTGAACGGATTGGAATTAGATTTGGCGTACAGATTGTTTATAACCAGGATTAACACATAGGATACTTTTTATCCCGAAATTCCCACAGGATCAAAACTTATTCGGGTAAAACCGCGGGGCGCAGCTAGTTAGTAATAAAATACCTAAAAAAACAATCATTCCTCGTTGCACATAAATGGTCCCAAAAATTGTGATTATGCAAAGCACAACCCTAAACGCAGTAACTTAACTGGAGGCGTCAAGAGTCATCATTATTCACATCGTATGAATTACCGGCATGTCGAGACATTGGGTGGTCATCTCGTCATTGACGAGCTTTCACTACCAGCATGGCTGACACTCCATTACTCTGTAGCAGTAACAAGATGCAATAATAATGAAGTAGACATATTAATCTACACAACCCCAAATGTTGTCTAGACGTAGTTACTTCACTAAAGGTATCAAGAGTCATCATTAGTCACATCGCGTAGACTACCGGCACGTCGATATATTGGGTGGTCACCTCGTCAGTGAGCTTTCACCACCAGCATGACTGCCAATCCATTACTCTGTAACAAGTTGCTAAGGGCCAGGGCTTATGAAGTAGAAGATATTTTAATGTACACAGCCCTAAACGTTGTGGCTTTACTAGAGGTGTCAAGAGTCATCATTAGTCACATCACGTGGACTACCGGCATGTCGATACATTCATTCATTCGATACGGTCACCTCGTCAATGCTCGAGCTTTCACTACACACCTGGCTGACACTTCATTACATTGACAGAAGTAACTAAAAAGCAATGTAGTGGTAATTTTAATAGACTTATCAAGTGACGGAAACTATTAAGCACCTACGGTTTATGTTGTACGTAGGTACAACATAAACCATTCATTCGTTGATCTTGAAAGAGATGTTCTAAACTCGTTTACTGTCCACGAAGCAGATACTGCAGTTAAGCAATCGCCCTAAAACACGTGTTGTTCTTGGGATAGAACGGTTTTATGAAGCTTAAAAGTGCGATATACATACATTTATAATAATTTTGCTCGATTTTATTTGAACACCTATTCAATAACCTTTACTTCAATCAGCATCCAAAGCTTGGATTCATAGCAGAGGAAAAAATAACCTACCACAAGCATTTGTTCTTTCAATACCGAATACCAATAAAAACAGCAAACGCTGATCGAAGTACTCATAACGTGGCCCAACAGCCGAGAAAATCTTTCATCACGTAATTGGAATTTTCCTAAGAAATATTTAACGTGTTATTAAGTATGTATTTTAGTGTGGTAACTTATAAGGCACAAGGACGTACACTATGTCTAAACGTTAGACAGCTCGTTATAGACTTATAATCAATATGCGCTGCAATCGGTTTTTGTCGTATGAACCATCGATATAAGAAAAAAAAATAGACGTAGGAAGTAGGAACGTCTTTCCTTATATCGAATTTAATTATGGACGCCAAATACTTTCAAGAAAACTTTGGAACTTAAAATTGTTTTTTTTATAAATTCCTAACAACTTTTTAACATGCGAACTCAAAGAGTGTCAGTGTTAATTTCTAGCTTCTTTATACAGTCAATTTTAATAACATTTATAAACTACGTTTCTCGTTATAATTAGTTACCTAGATAGATGGCTAACTACCGTATAATTATCTAAAATGAATCACACAAGGTGAGATGCGGCTTGGTACACTTGGAGACGGTTAAATTGACCCAGTTTCAGGTGACGGCACAAGCGCCTGGCGTCTTCGTAAAATACGATGCAACTATAAATAAATAATTGTAAATCGAAACCGATTCTATTCAATTACGTTTTCAGAAATAGATTTCTTTGTAATTAAATTGATTTTTATTACGATTGATTCTGTACAAGCGTAAAAATAGCAAAGAAATTGACAAGAAATCAATGTGACCGCTGTATTAATGGCAGCTAGAAATCTGTTGGGTAAATTTATGTAAACTTTTACTCTTACAAAATGAAAAATGAAAGAATACCTACCTACATCTCGTGCTCTGAACCGATATGAAAGTTTCAGTCCCCCGAAATGACGCCAATCATTCTAGTCCAGCAAACACATACCTACCTAAATAAAAATAAGCCTTGCTGCCCGAAGAAAGCTCTTTTAAAATTGTTTTGAGTCTAAACAATTTTCCACCTTCTCCATAAGCTTATCAAAACCTAATCAACCATTTTCTTCTTCCAGGACGTTGATAGCAGTGCTATGCTGGGCGTACGCAGCAGCGCTGTCACCTCACGGTCCTGCGCACGGCGCGGGCGACAACAGTGACTGCGCCCTCTACCTCAACGGACCAGGCCGCACCTCGGCCTACGACTACAGCATCAACCTGCTCAAGGGCAACTTGTAAGTACTCTGGATTACTGCAAGAGTTTAATACTTTTCACTTAACGTAACGCAATACGCAGGTACTTGTTTTTTTCAATCAGTTTCTTAATTGTTGCTTGTAATCTTATTAGCAAGTCGGTTGTGGGTGTCGTTAAAAGCGACACCTTCAGGTCTTATATGTTAAAAAGACTGAAGAGCTTTTGACGTCATGGGTATATGTCTTGTGCTGGATACCTACTGAATGTGTTCACATTGTTATGTACTCACTTATACGGAACGCCTTTGCGAAATAGGACTTGAAAACTAGTGCAAGATTTAAGACAAAACTTATACCGTTGCCTTTAGGCGAATGTAGTTTCCAATCGTTTGGTATTGCAACAACAATCATACAATCAACGTAGATCATTAATTCATAACCTACATATGCACCATAATAATTCAATTCCGTATTATACAGTATATTTCTCAATGTATATTAACATTAACGATGATAGATAGATCTATTAGGCCATTTAAGTAAGCTGCTGTATGTATAAAAGCATTTACGTATACAGACATACGCGGGGACAGGTTAAATTGGTCTAAAATTACCATTCCCACCATATATAATGTATTGGCTTAATTTAAACGACAACTTAAGCGTATTTCAATCAGACTCTGAAATGTAGGTACTTGTCGGTAAAATTGCGGGCATGCGATTTATTTCCTGTTTATGTTAAATTCAGTTGATATTAACGAAGTGGATTACAAAACCTGTTAGACAATAATGTTCACATAAGGTGTTGGGACCAAAGTCATGTGCAATGAAACACCTAGAAGCATAAAAGTAGACGGGGAGATAATACAACATGTCCAGGAATACCTTTACTTGGGTCAAGTAGTCTCTTTCCAGGCGAGGCAAGACAAAGAAATCTCGAGACGAACGGAAAACGCCTGGAAGAGCTACTGGTCCTTGAAGGAACTATTTAAGGGTGAGTTGCCTATGGAACTGAAACGCAGGCTCATGGACATGTGTATTCTTCCCGTCTTAACCTATGGTGCACAAACTTGGTCTTTGACTAACATCCAGAAGTCCAAACTCAAGGTCTGCCAACGAGCAATGGAGCGCAGTATACTAGGCGTTAAATTAACGGATCGTGTTCGAAACACAATACTGCGCTCCAAAACAAAGATAGCTGACGTGGCTCAAAAGGCTGCTCAACTTAAATGGGACTGGGCAGGACATGTCTGCCGCATGCCGGACAAACTGTGGGCCCAAATAGCGCAGAATTGGTGCCCTGAGACAGTGAGGCGGGGTCGCGGCAGACCACGCAGGAGATGGCGGGACGAGCTGGATAGGTTCCGTCAAAACTGGAGGGAGGACGCGCGGGCTCGCGAAAAATGGAAGGAGTGGAGGGAGGCCTTTGCCCAGGAGTGGGACAGCGCAGGCTAGATAAAAAAAAAAAAAAAAGGTGTTGGGACCTTATTGAGGGTCATCTAAAAAGCATTGCCGGAAAGTAAAATTACGTTTTTGGTAAATATTTTGAAAATAAATAATCGATAAGATTTTTTCTTCTGTCGTATGGGCACGAATTATACAATCTCAGCTCAAACCAGTGATCATATTTGATAACAGGATTGGTTGTGAGCTGTATAGTTAATAAGCTTCTTCTTATATTGTCGACTAGCTTTTGACCGCGGCATCGCCCGCGTGGATATTGAAAAGTATCCTACGGGACGTTCTACCGGGATTAAAAGTACACTATATATTAATTCAGGATATAAACTATCTGTGTACCAAGTTTCATCCAAATCCTTTCAGCCATTTTTGCGCCAATCCGGAAAATACATCCAGACAAACAGACAAAAATACGTTCCTAAAGTAATTTAACACCCAGGAGGTGACCATGCCAATCTCTTTGATGGTGGTAAAGATAAAACCAACCAGATTGATAGATCGGCACAGACCTTTAGATATCCATCTGTATCAAATTACATTGAGAATGTTCAATTTCACTGTCACTCGTCCCATTGAACATGCTTCGAATGTCACGCTTTCGCAACCACTATACTTGCACGAATAGGTACCTTCACATCAAGATCTATTGCACGATCTTTTGTATCATGTGCATTTTCCAATGGCACTAAGCTCCGAAAGTAGCGAGTGAAGGTTGCTGCTCATAAAGTATGGAACAATGGCAATTTGTGAATGACGAGATTTGTTTATTTGGTGTCAATACAAACGACTACACGCGGTCAGCTTTCAGCCTCTGCAATTTTTTTGAACTGTAATGACCGATATTCGCACAACATACAGTAGCATTTAAAAAAAGAGCCACTATACATAAAACATAGAAAACCGGATAAGTTACATTTAAATAGATGAGATGAAAAGTATTATTTATACAGGTTTATTGGAAAAACACCAACAACCTCTTAAGAGGTCATTGTACTCATCATTATGAACAACTTTTACTATGGGACCAAACCTGAAATCGCGATAATAAAATCAGCTGTTCCCTACATTTTGACGTGTTTACGATCATAAATGTAGGGAACAGCAGATTTTTTTTGTGATTTCAGTTTTGTTCCTATAGTAAAAGTTGTTCATAATGATGAGTACAATGACCTCTTAAGAGTTTGTTGGTGTTTTTCTAATAACCCTGTATAGCGAAATTAATGGATATATAGAAGTCCTAATCCACGCCCCTCTTTGTTAATCTCACAACTACAAGAACTGCCTTCAGTCATTATCAGCTTTCCTTTTCGGTAAATCTACACAAAAACATCCCAAAATGAATAACTGGCTGTCGTCAGCCCTACAGCAGCCGGCCGGTACAATCTACAATGTCACCTGCGCGGGAGTCTCTAACTGTCGCCGTTACGTCACGCGTCGGCGCAAACTTGACACACTTCCGCGACACACTTGACACTCACTTATCTTTCTCTGCGATATGTGATAAATGAGCCGACAAACGTTGTTCGATCAACTGAAAATTATTAGCAGTGTCAATGACCTGCGCGGGAGTGTATTTGTGGATCTAACAAAACCTTAATATCATGAGCTTAACGAAAGCTTAATATCATGAGCTTTTTTAAGAATTTGATTAGATTTTTACCGACTTTTTGCATTTTTAGCGACTATAGCTGTTCCCCGTAGGGCTTCGACTATATGTATATTTGCCCCAGCTAACTTTCATTACACCAAAATTAGTTATATGTAGTTGATATATGTGATGTGTTGATGTGCTGGTATGATAACAGTAACAGTTAGACAGACAAACTCATTTCCACATTCAGTGGTTACAAAAAACTGTTGAAAGTAAGCAATATGAACAATTGTGGCATTTTCGCTCACTTTCTTTCTATATTCACTTCCGAACAGTAAATTACATAGAGGAACTATCAGCTCTATAATTAAAAGAAAATGCTTTTGTTCCTCGTACACCGCTCGCTCACCGGAGTGACCTCTGATGTCGTAACGCAACATTATAACACAGGTCTCAATGCTTTTGATTGCTTTCATCTCCACCAAGCGTAGCATTAGCTAACTGACGGATCACATTCACTTTCAACATCCTTTCGCTTAATTTGTTTGTACGTTTAGTACGATTACGCTGTAAAACCGACAATGTATCTCATTCGTAGCGAATTACAGCCCGATTCAAACTTTATGGTGACTCTGAAGCTACTACTACTAGCTAGTGGTACTCGCTGCGCAGTACCTCACCCCTCACCCCCGCTGACAGGTGAATTTATTACTGCGCAGCGACTCGCCTCATGTCCCCAAATCCCAGCCGCCATAAAACTTGAATTAGGCAGTAATGTTGATACGTCACGGAGTAAATAAATAATGGAGAACAAACTTCATCATCATCATCAACTTCACAATGTAACAATGACCCTGTCTGCCTTCAAAAGCCTTTTGTATGAACATAAATAATGTGAGTAAGATATAAAAGCTTTAATTTGGTTTCTTATTCAATCTGCATTCGTTTCGCGTTGAATTACTTCATCAGTTTTCGTGTCCAAACCTGGCTGTGTGAAATTAAATGATTCACGATGATAGCCTTCACTTCATTGCTATTTGTCGAGATAGCAATTCGAAGAATGACTTGATTTAATTAAAAAACATAAATGTTTTTACTGCGCAGCGACTAGCCTCATATCCCCAAATCCCAGCCGCCATAAAGCTTGAATTAGGCAGTAATGTTGATACGTCACGGAGTAAATAAATAATGGAGAACAAACTTCATCATCATCATCAACTTCACAATGTAACAATGACCCTGTCTGCCTTCAAAAGCCTTTTGTATGAACATAAATAATGTAAGTAAGACATAAAAGCTTTAATTTGTTTTCTTATCCAATCTGCATTCGTTTCGCATTGAATAACTTCGTCAGTTTTCGTGTCCAAACCTGGCTGTGTGAAATTAAATGATTCAAGATGATAGCCTTCACTTCATTGCTATTTGTCGAGATAGCAATTCGAAGAATGACTTAATTTAATTAAAAAACATAAATGTTTTTTCAATCTTTAAATACGTCTCTTTTTATGTCTGAATTTTGCCGTAAGAATTTATTATCTCATTACCTACCTACATTACATTTTAAACTGAAATTATCACATAAAGTAAATGGAGGCTTCGTCAATCAGGCACAAACGCTTTGATCACTAGCAAACATTGTTCACGACCTGTGTGTCCGTATAACGGTGCGGCCAGTTCCCGGTACCGTCTGATTCTATGCCGGTACCCTCTCGTTTGCCTAGCTCTCGGTCACTCCTCTCCTCCTATTGACAATATTGAGGCAAAACGGTAAACCACTCGCGAACCCATCATAATTACTGCTAAATGAAACGGCAATCAAAATACCGATGATGTTTACGAGACGAAGATTTTAACGATAAGTTCTTAGAACTGTGTGAGTAAGTGATCTTACGTACTACCGGTTGGCTTACCTCTCACTGTTTTCAAAGTCAGCCAATTGGCATAGAATTTCTTGAAAAAAATAAAACTTCGTCTTTATGTCTACAGACATAACCAAACGGGTGGGTTTGGAAGAAAGTAGATATAGAATAGACTTGACAGCTCTTAGCCCGAGGCTAGATACAAATTGAATGTTCTTAGACGGTTTGGTGCCAAAGAAATCGCGATTTAAAATTATTATTTTCGGATTTTATTCACTTTCTAGAATGTTGACGACCGTTTAGTTTACCATAAAATTGTAATAGGATAAAAGGTATTTTATACAAGAGGCGTAACGGTTTGGTCTACAATAATTAAACACATTTATTTATTATTAGTACGAAAATAGCTGCAGATCTCCAATTTATCAGTTTGAGGGTACCTACACTTGGGAGCAAATAAATCGAGCCACTTGCTTTTTTTTTCACGTATAATGGTTATTATTTTTGGTATTATGGAACATATCAATTCGAAACATATATCGCCTAAGAGCTTATTTAATAACCTTTACAATGAGGTTAAATTATTGAATGATAACCTTATTTAATGATAAATTATTGGCCCTGCTAGAAAAACGGTAATTTTGATAGAAAATTGAAGGGTTAAAACAGTCCAGAAAATCTATCGAAATCAAGGCGCGGAGGGGTAATACAAGATATTAAGAATAAGTTTATACCATAATTTTGTTTTTTTTCTGGACTGTTTTAACCCTACAATTTTCTATCAAAATTACCGTTTTTCTTTCAGAGCCAATAATTTATCATTAAATAAGGTTATCATCAATAATTTACCCTCATTGTAAAGGTTATTAAATAAGCTCTTAGGCGATATATGTTTCGAATTGATAAGTTCCATAAAACAAAAAATGATAACCATTATACGTGAAAAAAGGAAGTGGCTCGATTTATTTGCTCCCAAGTGTATATAGATGAAACTTGGGTGTCGTTGTACAAGATGTTTGTTATTCTAACCTAAACAAAGTCGAACTATGCAAGAAAATATTTACATCACATTATTACAAAAATCCACAAGCAAACGCTCATTCATTCATCCATCAGGTTAAGAAAACACATTAGGCTACACAGACGTTAAACAACCGCTATGCAAACATCTTTTATTTTCGCATGTCACGCAAAAGTAGCGTAATCGCAGACAGAAGCCTGTTGCAATTATAACGCCTCGTAGCCACGTAGAAAGGCTTGATGGTGAGAATCGAAGACGCTCGGTAAAGTGTATCGTGGACGTGGGAACGGACGTTTGCTAACCGCTGTCAATACTTATGTGTTAACGTGTCGGCATTGCTACACGTTGTAAAACAACTATGTACCTAATTAAACGATTGTCGAGATTAGGAGATTAGGTTTTTTACGTGTGGTCTTTAGTTGCGATTAGAGCCATGTTTTTGCAGATATGCTCGTAATAAGACATTAAGGGATTGTAGCGATGAGAATAGGCAGTAGCCGTACTTCAAAGTTGCTTAATGCATACACAAGGAAAAGCACATATCAGTGTGATTAGGCCTCTAATTCGGTTCTCAAGCATAGTGAGGTAGGAATTTTAAATCCTTTTCCTACTCCTTACTGCTACTATTGGAGAAATTTTTCCTCTTGAAATTATCTGAAAGAGGCTTTATATCATTACTAGCTGCTCCCCGCGGTTTCACCCGCATAAGTCTCGATCCCGTAGGAATATCGGCTTAAAAAGTACCCCATGTCCTTTCCCGGGACTCAAACTATCTCTATACTAAATTTCATCTAAATCGGTTCAGCGGTTTAGGCGTAAAAAGGTAACATTGAGACAGACAGACAGAGTTACTTTCGAATTTATAATATTAGTATGGAAGTATGGATTATGCAAAATTCGAAGACGGACATTTAGAAGATGCAGTGATTTATTTATAATATCAAAGGGGCAATTCTCGTAATTTTAAGAACGTTCACAGTCTGATTTCAGTCTCAATCTGTCAAAAATACCTCTAATTTCCCTACATTTTGACAAGTTTTTGACATTTGTTTGTCGCCGAGATGAGACCGACTAGATTTTGAACGTTTTAAATTACGAGAATTGGCCTTCTGCTCTCTCCGAGAAGAAAAACAAAAGTCAATCGCCTAACAGTCTAGAAACTTTTCCAATATTAGTCACGTGAGTTTTTATAATAACTCAATGAAAGTTATTTTCTAATACATACAATAACAATTTTTTAGATGTAACAGTTTGGTAATATCGCATATTTATGTAAAAATATTCAGTCATGTGACTCTGAACCGGAACAAAACCCAAATGATTTAATAAAAATTTAGGAATACAATCTGTATTTATAGTTATAGTAAGAATATACTGGTTCCGTATAATAAAATAGATTTATTATACAAGAAATCGATATCAGTTGAAAGTTTAAACAAGGAAATGCAAAATTAGGATAAATTGGAATATAATTATTAATAATTTATTTATTTACTCCAAGGAGATTGTACAATGAGTGGCAATGGACTCCAGGTATCGAGGTATCGATATTTAATTGTTTTGTTTACACCTCCTTTCAACACACAACTTGTTGAAGCTAAAATTTATGCTTTCATTAAGATATTTACTATTTTATTCGCTACCAGAGCAATTTAAACCTATTTACTGTTAATAATAGGCTTAATTTCCCACAAGCTCGTTCACGTAACAAGCCATTTGTTTCTCTATCTGGAAAGGTAATGAGTGCTCCGCTATCGGTCGTGCCATCTCCTAGAGATGTTACCAAATGTTAGAATCACGTGAAAACACTTAAAACTTGTTGAATAACAACGATTACTATCACGTTGGTTGTTATGTAACCGACGGCCTTAGACGTTTAACTTGCCATCAAATGTAGGCCACGAGGCCAATTGCGAATAAATACGTATCTTAGTTCTCATATTGGGTGAGTTACTGTTATTAATTATGTGGAATATGCGTTGTGAATGCGTACTTGCAGCATCTTTAATTTGAGATTAAAGTACAGTACCTACAAATGGAAGTACTTTGGAACTGTTATGAGAGACGTAACCAGCTCTTAAGTCTTAAGAAATCTTCCCCAAACATGAACATAATAAAATTCAAAAGACCTTTTTTATAGTATTGAACTACATCGTTTTTGCCAAAAATATACAAGACCTACCAACACAGACTGTTGGTAGGTCTTGTATATTTCAGAAACACTTGAAAGCGAAACATTCGAGTACCTACATTCGAAGATTACATCAACGTTCGACAAATATGACCCGGCCACTGCCAATAAATGCCACAAATATTTATTTTACAATTAAATTATAGAAACATACCCACGAGTGCACAGAGTAATAAAGTTTATGGCGCAAAGTAATTAAACATGTTTTGTATTTGTTCCAGCGGATACGAAGGACAGGCCAATTGCATCACATATGAAGCTATCAATCAAGCCTATCTTGAAGCCAGAAACAGAATCTGTAAGTTTTTTAAGCGTTGATTTCCGCAGTTTCTTTTAAATGTTTCCTTTTTCGACAATCCACGAAAGTATTTGTGAGATGTTGTTGGATAACCGATGGACGAGCCCACCAGCAAAGTTTCTTAAATTTAACCTTTTTCGGTGCTCAAAATGTATGTAATACGAAGTCACAAGTTGTGACATAAAAAGTAATAAAATTACTCGTGAGCGCAAACACGCAAGTCACATTACTATGTCATCAAGTGCGTGAACCGGAAGACATCGCGAGTTCGCGACTCGTTATATTATTATCATCATACACAGGACTTTCGATTTATCTTAATGCAGCAACATTTTGTAATAATACATAACATTACTGTTTACATCATGTCAAAAATAAATGCTATATCATCCTTTGTACAAAAGTGTTCTTTTAACTTTGGCAATTCTAATGTGACAGGGGCATACGTTTAACCTTACGTTAACGTTAGTATTAAGCAAGAACAAACGAATAAGACATTTTCTTAAGACACTTCCTCTTTCCTTAAACATCATCATTATATTTTCTTTGCTCCTGTTTCATAATTATGATTTTATACATAGGTATTTATATAGATTAGTATAACATGCTTTATGTATGTATTTATTGTATTATGTAAATGGTACACCACACCTACAGTATTTTCTCTCCTTCCCCTTTTAATCCATCCAAAGGTTGTCTTTAAAAAATCGATCTTAGCGATAAGACCTCCCATTGTGTCACCCTTTATAAATTTTCTACATTTATATCTATGATTTATATGGTCTACATAGTAAAGAGTATTCTACTATATTCTTTTCTTCAATAAGTGCAAACAAAATAATTCATAAAGATTGATATTCAATTGTCTCCACAGTGGTCTCGCAACCAAAAGGAGACTGGAAGGCTGAGCACTTCGCGAGTGTCGGCGAGCTGATACTCGACATATCCATCAACCTGGCCCGAAGGTAAGCTAAAATTACACTGACATTAAGATTCATTTCAGTGATATATTCAAGCCCGAAACTACTTTCTACATCCGTCTCGACGACTCCTTAATGTCAACAAAGGTAAACTAGGCAGGATTTATTGAATACATTACGACCTTTTAGGATAATGCATACAACGTCGTGGATTGGATTTAATTACGATTTGCAATGAACTTTCGTTCGACATTCACCTACTGAACTCTTATCATTACGAGGGGTTACGACATGATCTCATTATCCCTTGAACGAGTTTTAATTGGAAACAAAAAAGAAACAAACATGATCATCCAAGGCTGGTCTTCTTTCAAATCCGTTCTTTTGTCTTCTCTGACAATTTATTCATGGCCAGCGTCCACTCACGATGCGGAAAGATACCAAAGAGTCTATTGTGGCATGCTGCAAATAATCAACTAACATTTATTCTTCAGCTGTCATAGACCTAATTCTAGTCGACCCCGTATCGAATCGCAATCTACTCGAGTGACACACGATGAAGGAGCCGTAAAATGATCGTTTAATTTGAAACCTCAACCGCAACAATGTGTACATTCGCAAAACATATCGACTTTAGTTTGTCATTGAGTCATAAAACATGAAATAGGCGTAAGGAAGTAAGAATTTATAATTGAACTAATTCCTTGAACAACCAATCTATCCTTATTCAGTTTAAATGTCAAAATGGCAAGTATGAAATCAACACTACATATGCACGCACAAATCGATTCTTTCAATTATTTGGCGTACTTGTAGGTATGTACCGTAGGTGGTCATTGAAATGGTGTTAAACCTAAACCTTGATCTTACGGTTGTCGCCTACGAGGTATACTGACCTTTGTAGTGAATGTCCTGTGCAAATGTCCATCTCGACTCATTAGCGGTAACCGGAGCAATGGCTGAATCACCGGCAGTCGTGAATACGTCATCGTTGGCGCGGAAGAGAGCGAGAGTGGTCTGCGCCGGCGCTGCTTCTTTGTACTCCGATATGCGATGGCCGTTCACTTCCTAGTCTGATAGTAAAGGGCGATTATCGAATAGAGATTGGTGATTGCAATCGATCATCATTACTCGTTTGAAAGGTGATTTGTATTGTAAAGCTCTCAATTGCTTTGGTGTCCGGCTAATCCATATTAATTGGCCACTCACTTAATATATATTCAATAGTAACTGAATACTTATCTACTGAATAGACTATCGACCATTAGTCCATTACACACGTCACATGATGTAACTGAAATTTTAATCAAGAATATAAGGAATGCAAGGTTGCATTTGGAAAAAAATATATGTATTTGTAATACGAGTAGACTAAAATAATAACTATAAAGAGTGTTCCTAACACCTACTATTACAACAAAAAAAAACTATTTTTTATTTGGCATGCTGCCCATCGTAATTAAAATTGCAATTTTATGCTTATTCCAAAATTTAAACTATTGTTTTATTTGGTGTAACACCAATTTATAATGCAAATCTGCTGTATAATTTGTTGTAAGTAACGGATTTAACATATTTTTTTACAAGTTTTAATTGTTACGACATCCGCGATGCTTATATGCAAATGTAAATTAGTACATCTAATACAAGGTCGGATGATTGGACATACAGAAAGATATAATCCGACTGCAATGTACATATATGTTTCTTGAAGTAGGAGGTATACGTAGTTTGCGAAACTGGGCGTTGAAATCGCCGTTTTGATTTTGATTAATGTTGTTCTTATAGTCGTATATTAACTAACACCAAGGTTGCTTGTTTTAGTGGCAGGTAATACTGTAACATATCATACTTAAGTATACCTAAACCTACACGCAACACTACCTAGTGTTGCGTGTAATTGACCAAGTGGGTGGTGATTTACATACAAAGATGTAACTGCAGTTTTTTATTTATACGACTTACGTTTTAAATTTGTAAAATTCTGTAAGATTTTTCGATAGACTTGGCTTAATAAGTACCGTAGGTAAGTCCTTCAAATATTATTTAAATAATTTAAATCTCATTTCACGTTCATACCTAGAAATATAGTTATCGTTACGTACCTATCATCTTGAAGGTCGCTGAACAAAGAATTTAATTCCACGTCTGTCTCTGTTTTGATTGACGTATCTAGGTCGATATTAGATACTCGCATTGTTTCAATGTAACTTGTACTTCTCAAACGGCTACTGAATGATCGATATATGTAGATAAGTATTTAATTACTTATATACATTTTTAACAGAACGGCATCAGGTTCAGATTCTTGTACTGAATCCATGGTCACAGGTTGCGCGTCCCTACTCCCCTATAAAGGAATTGGACATTCCTATTTTATAGTTGTTACTTTTAAATCTTTCTTTTAGGAAGTGTTGTCACTGTTACTTTCTAGTGCTCTAACAATAAATTCATTGTAAAGAATGAAAGTCGCAACAAAACAAAAACAAGCTATAACTTTATTAACAGAATTGTACCTATCTTCTGCACAATGCCAATAGGTAGAAATTTAGAAATAGATGGAGAGGCAAAAAAATAAGTTACCTACAACAAACAACAAAGTTTGGTATTGTATTTTTTTGTAACAAAAGGTAAGATGGCAATTATAATTTCTTGGCAAATGCGATTGTGTTATATAACCAATAACTTGGTTGGTCTACTCCTAAGTATTATGATTACTATCTACGGCGCCATGTCCTCATAATACAGAGGTGAAGTGTTAAATGCTGTTAAAGCTACGGCCATACAGATAACGCGTTTAAAATCGATTTAAAGTCGGCTTTAACATTAACGGTATAATTTGGGACCCCCGTAGGTAAGAATGTAAGATTACCAACCTACGACAAATTACTATCCATTTTCATTGACACTAAGCGACACGTCATAAATGAATGTCTTAGTTTTAAGAAGTCAGCGTCAAATCCCAACATTAATTAATTTAGACAAAAAAGTACTTAGAGACAGTATTAAAACTATTTACAAAACCTAAACAATCACGGAATATGTAGGTACAATAGCAACAGCCTAATTTACACAAAGAATACTTACGATAGTATCACTATAGGTACTATTCTAAGTATTTTAACTTCACTCAGTTGGCATTTGGCGCCGATGCGACGGATAAGTAAAGTGAAGTGAATAAAATATTATTTTTCACTTTTGAGTTCATGTATTTTTGTTTCATGTAATTTTAGGTAAATCAGTATTTTTCATATCCTTTTTTCCATTTGTTTATTTTATGTTTGTTTTCTTTTTTTCATGCATATTTTTTTCTTTTTAAACCTACTAAGCGCTCGGTTATGACAGCTAAACTTAAGTTTAGATAGGCAGATGAAAGAAAACAGTGGTGGGTGTAAAACTATTTTTATTATAGTGTTCTATTATGGAGATTTTAAAGCCATTGTATGCATATTGCTATCATAAAAATGGCATAAATACGATTATTTATGTAATTTTCTGTCATGAAACTTTCCAGCAATGTTATGTAACATTATAGAATTGTATCTATTATTTTGTGAATCTATATTTTACCCATAGGCTATGTGTAACTTTGGAAAATAAAACTGTTCATTGCTCTCCATTTATTGTTAAAGTTCGAGCTAAATCGTGCATAATCGCATATCTTTCGCAATCTGAAGGCCAATATTAATAACAGTACTTATCATTGCAAACTTTTGTTATAAATGTGCAACCTTGAAAGTTGCCATTGATTTTTAAAAACTTTGTGAGTGTAGTATAAAAAAAAAAAAACAATAATCTATCATTAATTATCGTAATATAACATGCTTACCTTTAAATAAACTCACACTCTGCCGTAAAATACCATAGACTCAAAGAAATGCACAGCATGTGTTTTAAAAGGAATGCCTGCAAAGGACATTGGGCAAAAATGTATGGGACTTGGTCCAAATGTCTATCACTAACGAAAACTATGTCACTAAATAGTCTAGGTATTAATGAAATTAGGAGTAACTGTGACGAAGACACACATATAATAAATCGGTCAGAGAAAATTTGTTGCTTAATAAAAACCCTAAAACACAATAATATTAGCTTAAACGACTTGATTGGTTTTAACAAAGGAGGTGGGAGATTTGTCTTGACACAACATATTGTCCGACGGCAGGGCAAAGGTCTTTTCTCATACAGAAAGAAAAGAAAGAAAGAAATAGCGTTACAGAGAAGATAAAAGCATTGATCACCACGCTTGCACTAGACTTGGATTTGCGACTTTGATATGTATATTAACCAAGTATAAGTCCAGTTTTTTCCACAATATTTTCCTTTACCGATGTCAGTAATGTCCAAGATAAACTGAGAAAGTCCATTTGAATTAAATAAGTTATACCTATTTGTACTAATCCGGATTCGACACGAGTGACGCTGGCCATCATCATCATTTGCCTAGCCCTTTTCCCAACTATGTTGGGGTCGGCTTCCAGTCTAACCGGATGCAGCAGAATACTAGTATTTTACATGGTGTGACTACCTATCTGACCTTCACAACCCAGTTACTGGGTAATACGATATCCCTTGGTAAGACTGATTGTCAGACTTTCGGGCTACTGACGACCCGTAACGATTGTCAAAGATCCACGAATGACAGCCGGGACCAACGGCTTAGCGTGCTTCCCGAGGCCAAAATTATTTCTCATTTGTCGACTGTACAATACATTGCATGAAGAAAGGTCTTGCTAATACCTTATCTAATAGCCTAATACAATTAAAATCAATTGGTACGAAATCTTCGTGCGAAACTCTATGGCATATTGCTCGGTTGACCTAGAGCACATTGTCTTACATTTAATTCGATTAAAAACTTGTACATGGGTGCCTTGAACTACATGTGGATAATATTTGACCTTTATTAATATATGGTGCAACATACTTGTTATACATGTATCGTCTGTAGGTACGCACACCCATCTTAATTTTCTGAAAAGGTGCTTTAATTTTCACTTGTTTAAAAAAATCGCTTGAGTTATTAAATGTCTGACATCATTATTTTAACTACATTGCATTATAATAAATAAAACTATTTTTTTTTGTTTGGATTATAAGCAGACGTGTCCACTGCTTTTAAATATGAACACTGAATCGTACATACACTTGCACTACGAAAATCGCCCTTGCTGCTAAAACAGAAAGGACGTTTTTATAAGGGTGCTGGCTGTCCCTGTCAGTGTCAAATTTTTAACACTGCTATGCGGTTGACTATATGCATTTTTCCTTCAAGAATTTTTCTTGTGTTGGCCATAAGGCTTTGAGTATGGAGAAATGTCCTCCGAGTACACTCGACAAATCGATACATTTATCATCTAAAACGACCCAATTACACATTTCAATGGAATTCAAATGATCTCATACCATTTAAAATGTCAAATGCCCCAATTAATCCGACAACCAACATCGTAATTGGTGTACTCAAATAAATCTTTGAACAAACTCTCGTTATGTCTGTAATAAACCTTGGCATTTGAATATCCGTTACCGAATCCATTGGAATTATCGTTTGTGAAGTGTATCAATCAATTACTTGAACATTATTTTTATGTTACTTATTTTGTTAGCAATAAACGCTTATTGCTTCCTATGCCGCGTTATTTTCGTTTTTAATCGGTATTCAACATGCCACATTATTAAGATTTGAAGATTCCAATGTTCTACTTATTTTTCTTTACCTTTTGTCTGCTATTTTATCTCATATATTAATTTTTATTAACATACTAATATATAAGGTGTAAAAAAATTAACCTTAAAAACTTTAAGAGGTGCTTTAGACCATCGAACTGAACAACTTTCACTATGGGACCAACTCTGAAATCACGAAAAAAAAATGAGCTGTTTCATACATTTTGGCCGAGTAGGTATTGAACTTTTGTATGAAACAGCTGATTTTTTTTTCGTGATTTCGGAGTTGGTCCCATAGTGAATGTTGTTCAGTTCGATGGTCTTAAGCACCTCTTAAAGTTTTTAAGGTTAATTTTTTTACACTTTGTATATCGTCTTCACATGACCAAGATTATGCCCGGACTTTAAAAGAGACTTTGACCCCTAGGTTTGTTTCGCCATTTCTTCTCAGAGGTAGTCTGATAGGAATTGACTCCATCTATGTAGCTTATGTTTTTTTTTATAATTATGATTCGTAAAAGTTATTTCGATATCCTATTTACAGAATAAAAAAAAAAACATTTTATTTCATTTCTAGTTGATCAGATTTTCAAAGTCAAAGTCAAAGTCAAAGCATTTATTTCAAATAGGCACAAAAAAGGCACTTTTGAACGTCAAAAATGATCTTAAAATAGAATTGATTCTAGTCGCCCATTCCAAAAGGTAGTTTTCGTATGGAGAAGAATGGGCAAGAAACTCCACCGTTACTCTTTTAAAATGTTTTAGGTACAATATTTTGCATGGGTACATTAATTATATAATAACATGTGAGGACGATGCACCTACAATAAAATTACTATACCACAATAGGTAAAAGAATTAAAAACGAAACCATGACATAAATTAATTATCTGATAGATACATGGTGCTCACATATTTACAAACATGGTACAAGCAAAACGATTTTTATATATAAAAAAAAAAAAAAAAATACAAGTAATAAGTCAGGGTGTGAGTAATGAATGTAAAAACTAATAAAAAAAAAATTACAATTAAATTAACAACCAGTTTGATTTTGTCTAGACTCTAGATTGTCCTATGGAGCAGGACCAGCATGTTTCCAAGCGTTCTTATCTTGGATATAATCTTCTAATTTATACACCCCCCCATTAGAAGTAATTGATGCTTCTTTTGCATTAAAACTACTACTTTATGTTTCGCTCTTGCTAAATAAGTCCGAATATTTAATATCGAAAAATTCTATATTATGAATTAATATGCTAAGGTAGGCCTTCATCAGCTATTACCATAATATGCTCCGTGAACTTCCTAATACACCTAGACCGTTATAAGGAAATTGGCAAATAAAACACTAATTTTATGATTGAATTTTAAATATTTCACGGAATCTAGCGTTAGGTAGTTTTCGAAATTACTGATAAACGAATTCAGTTCAATCTTTTCAAATTGGCTGTGAATATAATTTAGCTCTATGCTCTATCTGTTTGAATTGACTGGGAAGAAAATTACTTATGTATTTTATCTCTGTTTTATGCATTTCATAAAGATATATTTGGATCTAATACTTATGGTAGGGGAGCCCAGAGGGTTTTTGAGCAAGCATATTCAGGGCGAGAAGTTGATAGCTGAGTAGGTCTGGCATGAGGAGAGAACACCGAAAATATATTTAATAAGTTTCTGATAGGAGACCCCTGGTCAGGAGACCACTTTCAGATTTCAAAAAAGGGCCGAAATTAAAGTGATCTTCAGAGGCGTTGGTTTTGGCATGATCGGGTCTGGCCTAACCCATAATGACTTAAATAGGCAAATCTGACGGAGAAATTGTGGGCTTTCCCCAAATCTGACGACTTTGAAAACTCAGATTTGGGCCATTTCTAAAAGGATATTCAGGGCGAATGAAAGTTATTCTATGCAATAGTGTTACGTGTCCTGATAGTGAATATATAAATATCTGACGGGATGATGGAGCCTTTTGGCAAATATGAGGAAATTTCATCAATTCAGAAAATTACCCAAAAGTGGCCATAATTTTGCATTTATCCCTAAATCAAGGAACCTAGTAGCTTCGATTGCTGTTTGCATTGGAAGGTGACACGTTTGTGAAGATTTCTCCATATTCAGAAGTTTGAAAAAACTAAACAATAGAACGTAATGATTAAAAGTTAGTAGCAAAATTAAAACATCGACGGAGTACACCATAAACAAAGTTGATTATTTCAATATTTTACTATGACAGTAAGAAAACCAATTATTTCAAAAACATCCTCATCTTATGGGCTATCTAACGAACTAGCAACATTCTAAAAAATATTGAGAGATGCCCGTCAATTGTTTGTTAAAGCTGGCAAAGGTGGAAAGCCATACTTACTAAAATTAACGAAAACATTAAAGTAACGACTTGTTTACGTCGTAATACTTTTCTATTCGAGGTTTTATTGTAACTACGAACCTCTGCGCTCGATATCGTTACTTATATCGCCTCCAATTCTCAGTGATAGTTCGTTATGAGAGTTTTGTTAAATAAGTCCCAACACTTCTGCTGAGGCCGCCAGCTGCTAGTTAACTAGATTAAATGACAGATCATGAGATACAAATTTATTTCTAACCGATTTCTAAAAGAGAGAGGTTATTAGTTCGTCTGTATATACAGGATGAATGTTTCAAGTCATCATGTGGATGACCAAATCCGAAACTATAGGTAATACCGAAAAATTCTTAAAGAAGTCACGGGGTAGATTTTGACGAATACTAAAACTGCATCATTAAATTTTTGAAAAATCAATTGCTCTAGCCAGGAATCGAACTCGTAGATTTTGAAAAAAAAAACACTGCCTGTTTTATTGCAAACCCTCCGACGGTGTCATTAGTAAGGATCAAATTCTGGAAAGAAATGATACACGCCAAAGTAAAGGAAAGTGGATATTTTTAAGATTAACTAAAATCAGATAAACACATTGATTAATTATGGTTTAACAATGAATTCAAAATATAATTTATTATATTAAAAACATAAGTTAACGGCCAAATAACTACTGCTACAGCGCAAACGAATAAATCACTTACATTCTAGATACTTAAAAACTGTTACTATCTTAAAATAATTGCTTTTTGTTAAAATGCGCCCTTTACTGTACTTTGTCGTATATCATTTCTTTCCAGAATTTGATCCTTATTAGCGACACCATCGGGGGGTATACGACAAAGTAAAGTAAAGGGCGCATTTTTAACAGAAAACAATTATTTTAAGATAGTAACAGTTTTTAAGTATCTAGAATGTAAGTGATTTGCTCGTTTGCACTGTAGCAGTAGTTATTTGGCCGTTAACTTATGTTTTTAATATAATAAATTATATTTTGAATTCATTGTTAAACCATAATTAATCAATTTGTTTATCTGATTTTAGTTAATCTTAAAAATATCCACTTTCCTTTACTTTGGCGTGTATCATTTCTTTCCAGAATTTGATCCTTACCAATGACACCGTCGGAGGGTGCAATAAAACAGGCAGTGTTTTTTTTTTCAAAATCTACGAGTTCGATTCCTGGCTAGAGCAATTGATTTTTCAAAAATTTAATGATGCTGTTTTAGTATTCGTCAAAATCTACCCCGTGACTTCTTTAAGAATTTTTCGGTATTACCTATAGTTTCGGATTTGGTGATCCACATGATGACTTGAAACATTCATCCTGTATATACAGACGAACTAATAACCTCTCTCTTTTAGAAATCGGTTAGAAATAAATTTGTATCTCATGATCTGTCATTTAATCTAGTTAACTAGCAGCTGGCGGCCTAAGCAGAAGTGTTGGGACTTATTTAACAAAACTCTCACAACGAACTATCAGTGAGAATTAGAGGCGATATAAGTAACGATATCGAGCGCAGAGGTTCGTAGTTACAATAAAACCTCGAATAGAAAAGTATTACGACGTAAACAAGTCGTTACTTTAATGTTTTCGTTAATTTTAGTAAGTATGGCTTTCCACCTTTGCCAGCTTTAACAAACAATTGACGGGCATCTCTCAATATTTTTTAGAACGTTGCTAGTTCGTTAGATAGCCCATAAGATGAGGATGTTTTTGAAATAATTGGTTTTCCTACTGTCATAGTAAAATATTGAAATAATCAACTTTGTTTATGGTGTACTCCAACGATGTTTTAATTTTGCTACTTAACTTTTAATAATTACGTTCAAGTGTTAAGTATTTTCAAACTTCTGAATATGGAGAAATCTTCACAAACGTGTCACCTTCCAATGCAAATAGCAATCGAAGCTACTAGGTTCCTTGATTTAGGGATAAATGCAAAATTATGGCCACTTTTGGGTAATTTTCTGAATTGATGAAATTTCCTCATATTTGCCAAAAGGCTCCATCATCCCGTCAGATATTTATATATTCACTATCAGGACACGTAACACTATTGCATAGAATAACTTTCATTCGCTCTGAATATCCTTTTAGAAATGGCCCAAATCTGAGTTTTCAAAGTCGTCAGATTTGGGGAAAGCCCACAATTTCTCCGTCAGATTTGCCTATTTAAGTCATTATGGGTTAGGCCAGACCCGATCATGCCAAAACCAACGCCTCTGAAGATCACTTTAATTTCGTCCCTTTTTTGAAATCTGAAAGTGGTCTCCTGACCAGGGGTCTCCTATCAGAAACTTTTTAAATATATTTTCGGTGTTCTCTCCTCATGCCAGACCTACTCAGCTATCAACTTCTCGCCCTGAATATGCTTGCTCAAAAACCCTCTGGGCTCCCCTACCATTACCTAAGTCGTATTCAAGTTGGAAAGTGGTATTCTCAGAATTTTTTATTTTTATTCATCTAGTATATTTTGTTATGTTCTTCCGCAGAGATTGAATTTGGAACACGATATATCAGCATCAGTTTTGAACCAAAACCCTGACAACATATACACGAACATTTCAAAAGTAATCTAAGATCTAAACTTTCTTATTCTTCCCCAGATATGGTCTGACCTACGAAGAGATCGAGAAGGGTCTGCCACTCATCGACACGTCTCGCACCCTCATCCGTGAAGTATGTCCTCCGGTTTTCTCCCACGTGGAGTGCCGAGCCGGCAAGTACCGACGATTCGACGGACTCTGCAACAACCTGCAGAACCCGACCTGGGGTGCTACTATGGCTCCCTTCCAAAGGTAACTTGCTTTAAACTACCAATGAGTAAAGAAGAATACGTCATCAGCTTATTTGCAGTAGAGCTGGTGCTTTGGCTAAGCACCTTGCTGTGTTGCTTGGTATGGGTTCCAGTATAATTACGGACACGTTTTTGGAACACTATTCCATCATTAGAATTTACTCAAGCCGTGGTCAAAATATTAGCCAGTCTGCAGCCCAGGGTGCGCCTTCTATAAAGGGGTTATTAAACTTAGATATCCGTTTCGCACTCATGCCTTTAACGGAACCAAGCGGTAGCAGTTCGATAGCCTGTAATACCTACCATATGAGTCATAAATCCTCAAATGGTTGGACACCCTAAACTGGTTATAAACAATGATTGGGAACTGTATTCTGGATATTGAATAAACCTCACACCAAGATCAAAACTGCGTTGAGAATATAACTCAAACAAATTATGACGAGTTAGTAACTCCGATTACAATCTAAATTATTCGGTAAAATGTGAACGACATGTTAATTGTCCAAGTTTCTAAAGTGGTGCCTGATCAGATAAATCTCTAGAATAAAACAAAATCAAGATTCAAGTCATATTCACGTTTCTGGCTTGACTAGAAAGTGAAATTCGCAGTGCAAAGCCCCTTGCGAGCAGGTGTATAAAATACCCGCTTACATATGGAACTTGTGTGTCATGTGTTTCCTCTTTTCAGATTAATAGGGCCGCTTTTCGCTGACGGCATCAACTCACCGCGTATTGCTCATCATGGTAAGGACCTGCCGCTTTCCCGTGTGGTGTCCCGCACCATGCACCCTGATGAAGGCTTCCACGACCACGCTGGCACCGTCATGGTCATCGCTTGGGGACAGTTCATGGATCACGATTACACGCTAACTGGAACTCCACTTGGTGAGTTTAATGTCAGAACCAGTTCATTAAACAATTGAATTGAAATTAATGCTAGACGTTTCAGACTTTACAACAAAGGATAACAAAAATCTTGGACATCTTTTATGCTGAGATAACATTCCATTATTCTGAAGATGAACTTAATGCCTGTAATCAGGCTAAACGCAAAAAATGCTCGAAATCCTGCGTGAATTTAGTACACATACCGTCTTGTGTTTTATTGTCTTTTCTTACCAATAGACCCTGTGAACCGCAATGACCCCGAGGAGTGCTGCAAGCGCCCCCTTCACCTGAAGCATCCCTACTGCAATGAAATCCGCATCCCTGATGATGACTACTTCTACCGTCTGTTTGGAGTCAAGTGCATCGACTTCGTGCGAGGTTTCCCATCGCCAAGACCCGGCTGCCGTCTGGGTAAGATTCTTTTGTAAATTATATGTAGAAATATCAATTCAGCTCCCCAAAAATCAAATTATTATTTGGACATAGCTAAGGTCAAATGCATTTCAGAATCATATATGCGATTTAGGTACTTACATTTTCTTTTGAATTGCTCCCGTAATTTTGTCTCTGTCATCAAACGCGTTAACAGGCAAATCCAATTTGTCCAAATCATGGCCATTGTTCTCAAAATGCAAATCATATTAAATTTCATACAAGTTTGCTCTCATTGTGGTTGTTTTACATCACACAATAGAACTGCAGACACTTGAAACTCACCAAGAACATTATTCTATTTACCTTCAGCTAATTTAAGTGAACCAATCTAAATAAATTTTCTCAGTTAAGGAAATAAACCAGATTTCACTTTCATTTCACGATTACGCTTTTAAGGAAACCGCATACAAAGTGTGCTATTAAGTCAAATTATGTCCGAACCGGTAAAGCACGTATACAGACATAAAGTGACCTCACCGGCCATTGTTGTTCGTGAACATTTAATGTTAGATCTGATGATAATCTTGAAATCTCGTCATCTGCCTACGGACAGGGAAAGTGTTGATCATTACGTTCTATTCGTATATTGCGCAATGTAGTGCAGTACGTTGTCTGTCCATTCGTGTTTGGCATTCAGAGATAAGTGTAGGTATTGTGTCTTTAGGCTAAGTAGAGAGCGAGCACCAGAACTATCATTAGGGTGCGCCTTATCAATGGATTGGTAAACGCAAAGAGAATGTTATAATATATTCCGTATATTAATCGGCTTGTAACTTTTAGAGTATCGCTATTAACTCGAAACAATAAATTAAATCTAATATAAAAAGAAGAATGACTATTAAACCAGTTTGCGCTCTAAAACTGATTGAGATCTTTGTAACTCATATCTTATAAAAGTCGGTTATAGGACCGGATCACATTTTGCGAGCGCCACGGGGCGCCGCTTTCACGATAAATAAAACAAATGAAGCATACATCATCGCATTATTTTCATACTAAAAGACACTTGACTAAATTGCAATACCTCTCTGTTGCAAACATCGATTGCATATATTGCAAAATTAATTTTATGATAATTTTATATGTTTAACGACGCCATGCAATAAATTTGTTACTTACCGCATAATATACAGATATTATGGGGAGACTGGGCAAATCTGGCGCACTATCTGAAGGTTGACCACTTTACTTGATGGATAGTAGACCCACATAATAAATTGATTGTCCGTAATTACATAGATAAGACCCCATAGCCAATCACGACATGGTAGACATGTGACATGATCCGTTTGTTATAAAATAATATTTGTATTTAATGATTGTTAATTTATGTTTTAGGATCAAGAGTTCCTTTCAACACTCTGACGGGAACCATAGATGGAAACACAGTTTATGGTGTAACTGAGAAATTCGCCAGGTAAAGTATTTTGTCAATTTGTTTATAATAGCTATATCTTTACTGATGAGCAGTTGTGGCCCAATGGTGTCGGGGCCGACTTCCGAGTTTTAGGTCGTGAGATCGAAGTTTCGAACCCAGGCTGGCACTTCAATTTGTATATTTAACTTCATCACCACTGCTCTCAAAATGGTGAAGGAAAACATCGCGTGGGAACCGGCATGTCCTAGAATCAAAAATTCAAAGACATGTGACATCCACCAACCCACACTGGGCACGGGTGGTGGATTATGGAATACTCCCTCTCACAGAGAGGAGGCCTGTGTCCCAGCAGTGGGAACAGTATAGGCTGATTATGTATATCTTTACTAAACTGCACAATCATGAACGTCAATGACAATTGGCCGATGACCGCAATCTGTAAATATTTAACTGCTATCGGAAATGGAAGAGGAAATTCTTGGCCAATAGCAACTTTCGATTTTCAGCATTTATTTAAAGTAGTCTATAAAAATATTGTGACATCTAGAATTGCACATTGCAACACATTTCTACACCGTGTGAAACTTTTTATTAACATTGCCATAATTTGGTAAATTACAGGAAACTACGAACTGGTTTCGGTGGTCTGTTGCGTATGAACCCAGTGTTCAAAGAGTATGGTCTCAAGGACTTGCTGCCTCTCAAACTTGACATCCCTGATGAAGGATGCACCAGACCCAACAAAAACATGTATTGCTTCGAAGCTGGTAAGAATCTTGTTATTTGACTCTCTAGGTTTAACTTTTAGGCGATCATTCGAGCTTGTAGTTTTTTACATGTCGTCATCAGCATCATTCTCCTGCCATACATCTTAGGTATTAGCAGTCATCCCACTTCCTTCACTCCCTTCACTTCCTTCTTAGCCATATAATTCTTCGCATAATCCATCCATCTTTTCTTTGATCTGTCGGCTTTTAATGATCATTTACATTCTTACGACCATTTTGCTTACTAAACTTTTCTGGTCATATGCTCCCGAGTATATGATCAGAAAAGTGTTCTCTTGTTCAAAGATTGCTTTCTCATAACAATGAGCATGTTATACATTATCATCATCTTATTCTTTCTTTTCAAGGTGAAATCCGTGTGAACGAGCAGTTAGTTCTAACTGTGATGCACACTCTGATGGCCCGTGAACACAACAGAGTTGCCAACGGTCTAGCCGAGGTCAATCCTCACTGGGACGACGAGACTCTCTTCCAAGAAGCGAGACGCATCAACATTGCCGAGATCCAACACATTACTTACAATGAATTCTTGCCCATCCTACTCGGCAAGGACGTTATGGAGAAGTTCGGTTTAGTGCTCGAGAAAGAGGTAAGAATCTTTGAAATTACAAAAAATATTATCCCAGGATTTCCCAAAAACTTGACGAATTGCGACTATGAAAGGTGATTTCTAAATAAACTGAGAAATTCGTTATAATCTTGTAAATTTTCTATCGATCGATGTTGTTCATCGATCACAGTGATGTAACAGTTTCACAGCTAGGTAATTGAACTTGTGTCATCTCGCGATGCTCTACTTAGCAGTTGCAGCGACTGATTGATCGATTTGTTTCAGGGTTACTGGGACGGATACGATCCAGAAGTGAACCCTGACGTCATCGCGTCGTTTGCTTCAGCTGCTTACCGATTTGGCCATTCATTGTTGCCTACTGCTGTTGAAAGATGGTCCAAAGCACACAAATTCATCGGTAAGCTACTACTGTTACTCTTTAAATTAACTTTACCTAATCATTGTCGTAATAACAATATTTAGATCATTATAAAAAAAGACGGGTTGCACTCCTGGAGTGCCGGCAGAAGTGAAAACTTGAATATAAACGTTGAAATAAATCAATTATTAATTCACGTCACGTCACGTCGCGTCACGTCACGGCACGTCACGTCACGTCGCGTCACGTCACGTCACGTCACGTCACGTCACGTCACGTCACGTCCGTCCGTCCGTCCGTCCGTCCGTCCGTCCGTCCGTCCGTCCGTCCGTCCATTCATCCATCCATCCATCCATCCATCCATCCATCCATCCATCCATCCATCCATCCATCCATCCATCCATCCATCCATCCATCCATCCATCGATCCATCCATCGATCCATCGATCCATCCATCCATTGTCGTGTGTCACTTGGTTCACTTCGGTTGGCGCCGCCGTAGAAAGAGGGGGGGGGGGGGGAATCTCTCCTGACGGTCACGTGTCCTGACGCGAGTTTAACATTTTTTACCCATAACAAAAAGTGTGCAACGCCGCTAAAGAAGTTTTCACTTCAAAAATTCATAAATTCATATGTTGCTATTTTCAGCATCCAAGAGACTTTCGGACCTCATCCGTAGACCATACGACTTGTACAGAGCTGGTGTTCTCGACGAATACGTCATGGGTCTAATGAACCAGGTTGCCCAGGCCATGGACGACTCTATCACCCAGGAAGTAACCAACCATCTCTTCAAGAAGGTCGGCGCCCGATTTGGAATGGACTTGGTGTCATTTAACATGCAAAGAGGTCGCGAGTTCGGTATTCCCGGCTACATGGAGTTCAGAAAGTTCTGTGGTCTTCCTAGTGCAGAAACCTTCCAAGATCTGTTCGGATCTATGCCCAACGCCACTGTACAGAAATACGAGACTATCTTCGATCATCCAATTGATGTGGATCTTTGGTCTGGTGGCGTGTCTGAGCGACCTCTGCCTGGTTCTATGTTGGGGCCCACTTTCGCTTGCATCATTGCTACTCAGTTCTCTTACTCAAGACGAGGTGACAGATTCTGGTAAGTTAATCTTTCATATCAGTTGCTCTTCTCTAATTCTAATCCCATACTCTATAGTTGCTTATCGAATTGTTTTTCTCTCTCAGGTTCGAGCTGCCCAACCAACCGTCATCGTTCACACCTGAGCAGATGACTGAGATCAGGAAGTCACGTCTAGCACGTGTCATTTGTGATAACACGGACATCATCGACACTGTCCAACTATACCCCATGGTCTTGCCTGACCATGAATTGTAAGTATTCTCATTTTTTGTAAATGGATGGACAAATCTTTGTTTTAGATGTTTACCAGTTCCAAATGCTATTACAGTTTGAATAGATCTTTCGCAATAGGTTTGCGCAAATATTGCATCAGCCATTTCGGGCCGTCCACTTTCCTAAATATAATTCAGTTTTAACTTACCATTTCTTTTCCTCCTCTTTCAGAAACCCACGTGTACCATGCAGAAGCGGTGTCATTCCCTCAATGGACTTCAGCAAGTGGGCCGAGCCCGCGCCGTTCCGTGGCGCCGCGAAACAATTTGTGAGTAGCTTCACATACGACCCGTATTTGGGCAAGAAGTAGTCGCACCAGCACCTAGCTCCTAGTGTATTCACATAGAGTAATGATATAGTCAACGGTGTAACTGTACGTTGTTCAAGCTAAATGACCTTTCGTAAAGCTTTGATCCTGGACTCGACATTACAATCATAGGGAGCCTGACTAAACAGGCCGGAAATAAAAAAGATGCAATCGTTCGAATTACAATTCAAGTTCATCCTCATTTATGGGTCTAAACTCGCGTAAGGTCTACGCACAAAGGTTGCTTAGCTTGAATTTTTAACATTGACCACATCGTAATTTTATACTGTTTCCATGTTATGGTCTTCTCTGTATAATTTAGAGGTCCTTGTTAAAATGTATCCTAGACAGTTATAGTGTATCATAGAATTATACACGAAGCGCAACGATAGCTTCAGTTAGATCGCTACCAATGTATAAAATAAAATGTCTGATTAAATCAAAGTTGTCTAATTTAAGTTATCGTAGTGTACTTTCAAGTCATCTGTTAAATATAAACCCTTTTACATTTGGTTGTTGATTTCCTCATCAAGAAATGAAGATCGACTTATTCCAAATGTGCCAAAATAGTGTCGAAGTGCAATCAATCGATCAAGCATGTTAGTTTTAAGAAAAAACTATTTATAAATAGAATAGGAAATTTGTACAAAAACGTAAAGAATGGCTTAGTCGAAGCTAAAGTGCTTTTAATTGCCATATAATTAAGTAATGGTAGTTTTGATCTAAAATACCTATTCACATTTTATTTTTTAGTTAATGAAGCACCTGTAGTAGTAGAAGTCAATTTATGCCTGCTGGAGGCTGGTAGTTTAGTATGTAAACTTTGGCCCCTGATATAGTCAATATCTGAATGCATTGATAATTTAATTACCTACCTACATAAAGCCAATTTGGACGACAGCATAGGCTAAATAAAATTAACCGTACACCTATGTTTAACGAAAAGTCATTCCATTTCTCTCAATCGTTTGAGGTTGATAGAGACGGAAATATATTTTAAAATGGTTTAATGCTAATTATATTTAGTACTGTCGTGCAAGTTGTCCTTGAATTCACTCTCATTGTTCAATCCAATTATAACGTCTAATTTTCTTAGTATTATCAATCCTCCAGTAGATATCATCAGATTATCACCGTAGTTAGTAAGTAAAGCAACTTAAAAATATAAGTAGACTTGATTCATGCTTATTAATATTTGGTTAGAGTTTTAGTTTGTATGTTCAGTTCGAGGACTTCGAAGTCCCGAATAACATTAAAAAAAATTGCAACATAAAATGTCATATTAAAATGAACCTACTGAACATAGAAACTTTGTACATGGATGTTGTTATTTAGACCACCATCTGTGATGTCATGAAGATAAGTGCTATTGTATTTAAAATGACTAAAGACAGCATTTATTGGAGTTAACTCAGAATCAATTTAAACTGGTATAGACGAGGACACTACGGTATTATTTTTAAAACGATAAGTATCGAAAACAAAAATCAACAGCACATTAAAATTCATAAAATCTCATTAGCATTTATCTTCATCGAACCCGGTGTTAATGTATGTACCTAAACAGATTTGTTATTTTTTTATTTATTTTTAGTTCAAGTAATGTGTAATTTGTAACTAATTATGCACGGTTAATTTGTAGTAGATTGTGTAAATACAAGTATGTTGTAATAAATGTTAGAATATAGCACTGGTTTTATTGAACACAGTCTTTATAGATATCGAAAATACATATACCTACAGTGGTAAGTAGATTTCTTGTTATCAATTGCAGATAATATCATAGAGACGTAAACAGAACAAATAAATGTAACTAATGTTTATCCCTATTTATTTCTCAGATGACCAATGCTACAACAGTTGAAAATAACAGCACGAGCCACGATCAAATAAGTAAAGGACCATGTAATCAAACCGCAAATTCAGTTAACGGAACACAAAATTGTGTCGTAAATACACTACAAACACAGAATAACCACTGTTCTAATAATACCAATAACAACGCTACCACTACCGATTGCGAAACCATCACCGCAACCGAGAATAATAGTACAAATAATACAAAAGATAATCAAGATGTCGATAAAAATACTGTATTAAAATATGTGTATAAGAAAGGTGATAAGGCGGAAATACCCATAAAGGATAAAGGTCATTTCAAGAACAGCTTACGGCGAAAACGATCAACTAACGGAATACATCACAAAAGTCCACTGCCAAGCAAGTTTCAAAAACCCGTAATTGTCAATTATGAAACTGTGCATGGATCGGGAGAAGTTTTGGCACCTCTGCGAAATAACGGACACAACATTTTGGGAGCCAACCTAGCTGATTTTAACATTGAGACTGTTCATCTGAATCCTGGTGTTAAAAAAGATGAACATATAGCTCCTAATCTCAAGACAGACTCCAGTGAAATTGAAAGCCTCAATGAAGCAAACAATGAAAGAGGAGATAAACAAAATGATAGTAATGAGAATTCCAGTAGCGAGAGTGAAGAGAGCGGTGAACGCAGAGACTACAAGAATGGAAAACCTCAACGTGAAAACGAAAATAGTGATGAACGTGGAGACTATCGAAATAGAAAACCCAGCCGTGAAGATCAAGACAGCGCTGAACGTGGTGACTACAAGTCATCAAAATCTGCCAATGACAGAGATGACAGTGGTGACTATCGATATAGAAAACCCAGCCGTGAAGATCAAGACAGCGCTGAACGTGGTGACTACAAGTCATCAAAATCTGCCAATGACAGAGATGACAGTGGTGAACGCGAAGATTATCAAAACAAAAAGTCTAACCGTGAAAATTATGATAGTTTAGAACATGCTGATTATAAAAATAGACAATCTAATCTCAAAGAAGATAATAGTGCTGAACGTGGTGCCTATAAAAATAGTGACTCCAGCCTTGAAAGGGGTGAGAGTGGAGAAAGCAGTTCTTATAAAAAGAGTGAATCTAGCCGCGGGCACGACGACAGCAGGGAACGTGGAGACTATAAAAGCGCTGAAAGTAATGAAAATAATCCCAGAACTAGCTCTAGGTATTCGCAAAATAAAAATAGCAAAGAAAGTTCCGAAAGTAATGAAAGTAGAAAACCTGGTCCCAATAGCTCTGAAAGTAAGGAGAGTATAGAAACAGATGACAGAAAGAACCTCGATTCTTCAAACCAAAGTAGCGATAAAAGTAACGAAAGTATTGAAAGAAGGACACCGCAAGGAAAATACAAAACTAATCCAAATACTGACGATGACAAAAACTCACCAGTTCCCTTACGAGATGTCGACTTAGGCGACTTTAACTCTGAGCGAGTACACGTAAACAATGATGGAAAAGTAGAACCACAAAAAGATAATCTCGAGTATGCAGATCCCAAAACTGCAGTGGAAATATTGCCACTTTCCACAGCTGTACCTGGCCCAGAAATAAAAAACCATGGGGCACCGAATTCTTTACCAGATGTAAACAGTTTAGCAAGTCCAGAACTTCAGAGCAATGGTAACCAACTAATTCACATAGATGATGGAGAAGTTAGACCTGTCGTTGAAATCAATCCCGAAAGTGATAACGATGAAGAAAATACAAAATCCAATGTCAGTGATGAAGTTGAAAGTTTGGAATCAATTTTGGGTGTAAAAGAACCAGAAAACTTCGATGACAGTAGTCAAAACGACAAAGTTGTCGAACAAAAAGAAGTTCAAAATGGAGATGTAAAACAAGAATTTGAAAGAGTTCCTGTAAATTATAATCATGCCAAGAAAACTGAAAATAAAGACAGCCCTTCCACTGAAGCTCCTAAAGTAGACACTGAAGTGACACCAAAGGATGGCACACTTGATATATTTGCACCTGAAAATGTCAAATATGATGAACATTTAAAAATTAAATTCGATGACATAGCGATAAAATTACCAGACATAAAATTACCAGACGACATTTTAGCTTACACCAGAGACAGTTCTCCGTATAGTTATGACGACGACAAAAAGGAAACACAACCAGATGCCCCAAGTTACAGACCAAGTTATTATTATGATCACGACGACAAAGAAAACTTGCGTAAAAATAAAAAGGATGACGACGATTCTGACGATGATGATTATCGCGCACCTGATACTGGGTATTACGGATACTATGATGAGGATGACAGCGAGAAAAAACAAAACTATAAAAACAAGAACGCTGAAGCAGAGAGTGATGACGAGGAAGCAGAGAATGATGAAGAGGAAGATTTGTACGAAAAATTTGTAAGAGAAAGATTTGGGAAACAAGGCACCTTTGAAAAAAGGTCTGAAAAATTAGAAGCGGCGTCGCCAACAAATCCTGAATTATATAAAACTATTAAAAATATTCTAAAAAAGACTGCAGATATCGACGAACAAGCTAAGAAAAGTGGCGATCCTAATGCAGGTTACATGTGGACGCTAGAATATGGAGAGAAGCTGTAGTGTAATGAAACGCAGACAAACTGGCGGCAAAAACGACGCAACCAAACGAATGAGACATTGCCTGTATCGTATCTGGAAGCGATTCAACGTATTTTTGAACCCCTATTTTATTTACAAGAGGATTAATATTATCTCACTAGATAATATTTTCATAGGCTGATAGTGTATAAGTTAGTTAAAAAATATGTTTTTCAATGTACCGCGTTCAATCCAATTATTTCCTATCACACAAATGGCTTCAATGCACAGAACTTATATTTCTTGATTCTTCTTATTTATAACACGCTTTTTTATAATAATGAAACAATACCATGGGTACATTTTGTCCAAATATAAACGGAGGCCAACGCAAAGTAGTTTTAGAGATGAATGTTGTACTATAAATCGAACATTTGAACGATTTTGTATCTGTGAACGCACTCGTGGTAAAGTCCACCTTTTCACCTAAGTATCCCATCCTAGCATAAAACGAACACAAATTATAAATAGGATCTCATATTATAATGATATTGACGTTATGTTGTAAATACACATTTTATTTAAATAAAATATGTTTAGTAAACTGTAATACATAGTTTTAATATTCTTGGTTCCCATTTAAAAATAACAGCAGCATAATAAATAGAATTGACAACATTTCATATTTTTAACCTGCATGTATTACTACGTTATATAAAAGTAAATTCAAATCTAGGGCACCCATATTTTTTCGTTTTTCGAAATTATGTACTTTTCATTCATAATTTTAACTTTGAAATTCGGTGTATTCTAAAAAGACGTAAGTGCCAGATGACGTCAGCCTTACGGTAGAATGGCGATATTACCTTTGCTTTATTGTGACCCGTCAAAAAAACTGTTAGATGTCACTTGTCTCAGTCGTTGTTTTGGTTCCTTCATTGGCGTATATTTTTCATTGGGATCCATTTTATTGGCGAAATATCAATCAAAAATTGATAATATTAACAGCAAGCAGCGTGTCGAGTTGATAGGAAAAAATATTGTTGATTCAATTCAGTTTTTTCGTTGTTTTCTAGTTACACTTCTTAGGTGACATTGACATGTCTTGTTTGATGTAATGTTTTCAATCAAAGACATTGGAATGCGCAAAGGTAACTACTTCATTCCGCCGTTTATGTGACGTCATCACATGTTTTTTGATTTTTATTTTTTTTCTCAGAAATTTAGAATTAAAAAAATAAAATAAAAATATATTTATACTCAGGATACGAAAATAAAGAAATAGAATTTTTGTTTTAAGGTCGTGTCAGGTTTGAAATGTTGTCACGAATCATCCTACGGTTCGTGGTTCATGGTGCCTACTATTTTCAGTATATTATAGTGTACCCTGTGCTATTGTAAGTGTAAAGCTCCGGCCAAACTGAAGTAAACCCCGCGCGGGATGCGGGACGAAAATTGCCAAGCTGCGCGCCCGGCACGCCGATTGTGTCAACTAACTTTTAACATACTAGGTACATTTATAATAGAACATATTTGTAAGTAGGTACCGTACATTAGTAGTTAGCAGTATTATTACGTACTATAAAACTAATTTGCATGCCCTAAACAGGCAAGATCAAAATTAAGATCGCTAACAGTTACAGATCGACGAAGTGGTTCAATTTTATTATTAGATTGTTACATCTGACAAAACCTGTATTTTCAGCAAATATATTATTCTTGTAAGAGGTGTAAACTGGCGCGAATAGTCACGTGGCTTCCTAATCATTAGCTTGTAGGTCGTAGGTTCGGTGTTTTCCCGTTCGTCCCACTGACTTCGTCCCCGTCGTGGGACGAACGGGAATTTACAAAAATAATATTAAATTTGTTCCCGATTGTCCCATTCAGGATTTTAAAGGGACGAATGGGAATATGTTCTTAGATTAGTGCCATTCGTCCCACTAAATAATTTTGTGCGTAAAATGTTTAATCGTTGTTTCGTAGTATACTTTCAAAGAAGAACGGGCAAATATGTATAAATATGTATGAAGCCTGGTACTCGGCCCAATAGCTATAATATACTATGTATCATTGGAAAGGTCTTTTTACAAGGATTAATGATAACCGAGTCGCTTGTCTCCATTTGCTGTCGGAACGGAGTTATTTTGTATTAAGTATTTAATTTACGAGTACTTTTTTTGTTTTTCTTTTATTATGTTAAGATAATGGTGATATTATATAGTTGTCTTGTACAGAATAATGTGTGTTTTGCTTAATAGGTACTAAAATGAATAAAAACTCAGGAATAAAAAATAAAAAAAATAACAAAAGTAAGAAACGTTATTTTTTTAAATTATTGTCAATACTGACATTGCTGAGGAACGCTGCAGGAGCAGTGAAGCCTTCATGTCTGGCATATCCTAGATACCACACGATTGAAACTATATGAGCACAAGTGCCGACTGTTCGTCGTACGGTCAAACACGTGCAGTAATCATTGCATAAAATGTTATGGATATTGGTTTCGTTTTCATTAACATTTTTTTTTATCAGTAAATAACAATAATAAGTTCTTGACCGTACGTGACGCGACTGTATGCGTCCGCGTAAAAGCCAAGCATCTTCTTTTATGTCATATTCATTTAAATCCTGGAGTGCGCTTTCTCTATACATTTCTAAAATGTATAGTCCATTTGATAAATGCTCGTTGCAGTAGGATCGGGCTAGCTTCAGTTGATAGGTGCCCAAACAAAGTAAAATAATCTGTTCTTCCGTCAGTAGTGGGAAGTCCTGTATCCGTGACTTTCTATTCTTTGAAAATCCGCTCTTCAGCTATTCAAACGTTTTCTTTCTACATAATCATAAAGTAGATTCGGGGAACCTATTTTCTCTCTGATTATGTTTAGGAAGACCTCTGAGTGTATGTGGAAGTTATTTAACATAGCTGCGGCGATTTTAAAATCAATGAACATTTTTGGTAACCTTTAACTCTAATAGTATACACATAAAGTCAACTTTTAAGTACTGAGTACCATTCTTGATGTTCGGTATTTAATATGTTAAAACATGCTGTTGGTATCTAGCACGATGTAGGCCTCGCCGACACATCACACAGTTGCGATGTTCTTCCATAACGATGATCCAAATCGATAAGCACAACAATAGTCCTCAACACTAGTCAAGATAAACGTTTATAGCGGGTAATAATGTCCAAAAGAGGCGCCGGGGTCAGTGATGAAAACGGTAGTAACACAATACATTTCTCGTTTTAAATAATGTTGTTTAACATTTTTATTTTTCGTATCTTCAATCAAGATAGGTATGTAATATTATCGTATTTGCAATTATGATATCAACTAAAACTGGAACTTTGGGGGCTTCCCGTGGTTTTCGGACAAGGATTTAGGACAAGTCGCCATAGTAAATATTTTTCCTGATGAGAAGACCTATCCAATGACACCACAATGATTGCTATTGGAGCGAGTACCAAAATGCCCATTCTCCTTTAATATTAATTATTTTTGTAAATTCCCGTTCGTCTCACGACGGGGACTTCTCGCCATCAAACGTAAATGTTTGGCGAGTTTAGAATTAAGGCGAATGGGTAGTTGTAGCCCGCGAAATTCAATTTTTCTTACGTTTTTTGCAATTTTCAGGTCAGTGTCAGGTTGTATCTTGATCAAAATATGATTCGCGACAATAACAGGTACGTATTTACAGATTTATAATAATTAGAATCATTAATACATCTTTCTAAGTTAGATTTCTACCGTTAAGAACAAATCTCGTATGGAAAAGTGTTGGTGGTAGAAATCTAACTTAAACAGATGTATTAATGATTCTGATGATTATAATTCTGTGAATACGTACCTGTTATAGTCGCGAATCAAATTTTCATCAAGATACAACCTGACACTGACCTGAAAATTGCAAAAAACGTAAGAAAAATTGAATTTCGCGGGCTACAACTACCCATTCACCTTAAGTAATACCTCTGTATTACAGTATCATTAAATAAAAACAAAAAAAAAAGTCGGTGGGACGAACGGGAATACCTACATGAAAATAATTAATAAATTATTCCCGTTCGTCCCATCAATAAAATTAGTGGGACGATCGGGAAAAAAAATTACGAATTCCCGTTCGTCCCACGACGGGGACGAAGTCGGTGGGACGAACGGAAATACACCGTAGGTTCGAACCCACACAAGCGCTTTACTTCGTGTAAATTATTTTCATTAACACTCATCGATCACTAATCTTTTTAGTGATCGATGATACCACTGTTCTAAAAACCGGTAAAGGCAAACATCGTGAGGAAACCGGCATATTATCCTAATTGTCCTAGAACCAGAAATTCCAAGACATGTGACATCTACCAACCCGCATCACCCGCGTGGTAGATCACTGACGGCCCACTCCTTCTCACCGAGAGGAAGCCTGTGTCCAAGCAGTGGGAACATTATAGGCTGATTATGTATGTAGGCAAGTCTCGCATCCCGCGTGGGATTCGTCTCAGTGTGGCTAGAGCTTAAATCCGGATCGGGATTTTACTGATATTTTGGCGTTTAGTGCGCTGCTCCGAACAGTTTCGAAAGTTGAGGTTCAACCATATAATTTTACAATATTTTTAATGAATGTTTATTGCATAAATTATCTTTTTAGAAAAAGTTCATAATATAATTTGTAAGGCTCAATGTTAGTGTAACTAAACGTAGGATATCATGACATTAATGAGACTTCTTGAGTATTAATGTTCTGTGATGAGACTTGTCAAATGAATGAATGTCAGAAACATAACCTCATTTTTCTCTTTAGTCACAAAAGTACATTTTGTGAAGCAATCGTGATTTTAAAAAGCAGTATTTTATTAATTAAAAAGCAAATTCTAACGATCAGATACAGAGTAAAGAAAACTTATTGTCAAAATGTCTGAAGAAATCCAAAGGAAGATGCAGAAGGAGCTGGAACTGTTGAGTGGTATACAAAAAGAATACCGTAAGGCGGTCGCACAGAAACAACAATTAGATAGTCAGCTAAATGAAAACAAAGCCGTAAAAGAAGAGTTAGTTCTGTTAAAAAAAGACTCTGAAGTATATAAACTGATTGGACCCGTTTTAGTCAAGCAAGACCTAGATGAAGCTACTCAAAATGTAACAAAGCGAATGGAGTACATCAGTAAAGAGATCAAAAGAGCAGATGATCACATATCCGCGTTAGAGAACAAACAGGAAGCTTTACAAGAAAATCTGAATAAACTAAAGAATGATCTTAACAAACTCAAAATGAAGGCTTGAGGAAACTTCTTCATGCACCTCCAGGAAACGCTTCAGTTTGCAATTATTAATAATTATTACTTTTGCATTGTGTATTTAACTAATTATACTTTTAATAACTATCACCGTTTTTTAATACATTTATCCCATAAATTAATATAAATACCATTCTCATTTGGCCAGTTCAGTTGTAGATTACAAGTACCTTTTGTTAGAAACTGCACTATCTTGCATAATCAGCCTATACTGTTCCCACTGCTGGGACACAGGCCGCCTTTCTGTGAGAGGAAGTGGGCCATAATCCACCATGCGGTTGGTGGATGTCACATGTCTTCTATGTGCCTCACAATGTTTCCCTTCACCTTTTTTGTAGAGCACCCAAAGCCTCAAAAAAAAAAATGAATACCTGATAGAATACAGTGTAATTAAATAAAAAAGCAGATTAAGCGAGCTGTGGTATTTGGTCGTAAATATTTATACAACCAGACCCTGGCAAAATGGACACGAAAATATTTGTTGGATTAATTTGGCGTAAGCAGTTAAAACAACATTCTGTCTCAACACCTTCAAACGACTGACAGAAACAGAACTATGTTTTGAATTTCTTTAGCGCTAAACATGTTTCATAATGTGATGCAAGCAGGCCTTAGGGGGCAATTTATTAATACCTACATGATTGTAATAAAAAAATGCATATATACTACCTGTCTGTAAGAAAAGTCAATTCTACTCAGCTATTACAATGTATAATCCAAAGAAGTCTTTTTCTTCATCATTTATCTATAATTATAATAAAAATAAAATGCTGTTTGTTGGTCAGCACATCATTTGAGAAAGGCTAGACCGATTTGGCTACTTTTTGTTTAAAAATGTTTGTCATAGTCCAAATCAGGTTTTTACAGAAAGCAAAAATAACTAGAGATGAAATGGATATCCGGTATCCGGCCTATTCGGCGGCCTGAATGCTATCCGGCCAAATACCGGATAACTTAGCGCCTATCCGGCTGAATTCTGGATTAAAAAAAAAAAAATTTTTAGGTGATTCATCGCTTTATTTATCACTTAAGAAATACAATCAGCAATCACAATATAATTCTACAACTTAGAAAATGAATTACCTAGTACTCATACTGCACTAAGCATCCATACTGGCAAGTTATGGTGAAAGAATACTAATTTCTCTGCATTAAGAGGTAGCAAGCGGTTTCGTTTGTCTTCGTTAATAAGGCCAGCTTCAGAAAAAGCCTTTCGCTGTACACACTGCTGCAAGGTGCTGAAAGGTAGATTTTGACAAACTTTCTTAATTTCGGATATGGCCGGATATTCGGCGGCCGAACATCCGGCTACAAGGTTGGCCGTAAATCCGGTATCCGGCTAAACTGCTATCCGTTTCATCTCTAAAAATAATATTTAAATGATACCTTTCGCCTGATAAACTTTCTAAGGAAAAACCTAAATGAAAATAAAGCAAAAACTAGATTGAAAATATTCTAAAATTCCGGAAAAACTGTATAAGATTTTTACATTTGGACCAAACAATGTCTGTTGGGTTAGCTAGTTCAAAATAGAATCATACAATAGTTACGTCACTTCATGACATAATCACTAGAGCAAAACTACAAGATATGAAAAGTTAATCTTATTTTATAGGTAATTTTTTTTTTTTCTAATAACCACTCCTATGTTATTAACAAAGAGGTGTTCGCCATAAAAGATGAAACTGACTGATAGTTTTTTAACTCTGTTCTTAATTTCTGAATGAAACATGCATTTTATGGGTTCATTTACTACTAAAGAACAACAGCCAAATTTTTTCCCTTCCTATGTTATGGGTGTAAAAGAGATGAATAAAGGTGTAGGTACATAATTAAAACAAGAATATTTTATACATTAATCTTTATTATTTGTATATCTTCTAAAAGTAATACAGATGGCACTTCATTCCTGTTGCACCCAATAATACTAGATATAAATATATTTCTATCTCCACAATCATTTTAATCTAAAAATAATTGTTTTGTATAAGACCATAGAGCGCCATTTTCGTTTACAATTATCACATTTTAATTATTAGGACTAACTTACTTACACTCTGTTCTTACTTTTTAAGGAAAAACCTAAAATTTTGCATTGGAATAACATGAAAATAAATTATTAAGTAATGAAGATATGGTTTACTGATAAATCATAAAGTTTAAATAAACATAAACTTAAATATAGACATAGAAATAGTGAAAATAAAGCACTGGAATGCTTAGTAAAAACTATCATATCCCTTCCTAAGCTATTTGGTCCCAAAGTGAAGGAACATCCAAGTCTTAAATCACTATACGTAAGCATAAAGTGACTATCTATTACCAAATCTTTAACAACAAATATTACTATCAGACTATCAGCCCATGTAGAGACTACATCCCAAAACTTGTATACTTACTAATTAATCCATAAGACTACACATCAATGTAAACTGTACTTTGTATTGTATATATATAAAATAGTTAATATCAAAAATATTATATTGGAATTTTTATGTAAATGGAATAAAATATAAGTCTTTCCTACCAAAAATACACAGTAGAACACTACCATCTTTTCACCTAGCTGGATTATCTTAACTTTTCTAAGATTTAATATCAGGTGTCCCTTTACTTGATTCTGCTCTGAACACATGGCACGCTACAAAATGGCATCTCCTGTTTGACGACAAAACGTCCGCTTAGTAAACTTTTCCCGCACATTCGACCAGAGCATATGAAACATTCAGCATGCCAGTGCATATTGCCCCACGAGACTCCTTGTTGCTCCGGTCCAATAACCCCACTGCAGGCGCGACAGCGTTCTGCGTAGAACTGATCGTAACACTGCAAACATATTGGGAGACCAGTCTTATCATCTGGAACGTACTTCTTGCCGCCAAGCGGCGCGTCGCAGTGATAGCAACAGAAATGTTGCACATGGAATGCCCTTCCTTCCGCAGCTGTGTAAGGACGCGTAAATATCAGTTCATCACATCCTGCGCAACGCGGGATCTCCAACACATCAGCCAAATCTCTGGCGCAGTAAATCTCGTCTTTGTAGAAGAAGTACACGAGGTCAGCCAGCAACTCGTTACATTTGCTGCATGTGAAACATTGAGGGTGCCAAATAGCTTCGTGTCCAGCCCTCTCAGCTTTCACGGCGACTTCGCCCGCGAACATCGACTTAGTACAACGCTGGCACGGCACTCCCTCATTATAAAGCTTCCTGTTGAACTCCACCTCAGCAGGATTCAGCGACATGTCTGCAAGCTGGTCAATAATCTGCTCAGGATTTTCGCCATAGTTATGTGCAAGAGCTTGGTAGTCAGCATTTTCGCCAACTGGAGGCATGTTATCAAGAGGTTGGTTGTTCCAATCTGTGCCAGGAGGAGGTGGCACAGAGCCAGGAGATGGTGGTACACCGCCAGGATATGTGCTGTAGTTCGGCAGTGGCGGAGGTGGCAGGTCATCCTCAGAGTGACTTCTGAGATAGTCCCTCAAAGGCACGGTCTGTTGAGGTTCCACCCGATTAATAGGCTTTGTCACAGTGGAGTATTGAGGATTAATCTTTGTCGAGCAAAGAGTGCCACTGTGTTCAGGAGTTACTGGCTCATGTTTCCAGCTCCATATCTCCCCATTTGGAGCGAATATAGTTCCCTTCTGTATTCTGCTGTCCATCAGTTTAGCTGTGCCCATAACATTGTTATTGCTGTTAGACCACAAGTCTGGCATAATTTGAGCTCCAAGCGACTTGCTGGAGAACTCGTTAGTTTCGTCCTTGAACTGGGGATTGTTATTGTATTCCTCGCGGAAGAGTTTGATTGGTTGCAGATAAACATCATGTTCAACCGGCATGTGCAGGTCCTCTAAGTTTTTGAACAGTTTATCGTAGACAGGGCCATGTTCAACCGCACTCTTGATCCTGTCGGATTCAATACGCATGACATGAAGTTTGTCTTTCACGATGCGACTTAGAATAGGACTGGACTTATAATCTGGAAGATTGGCTGCGCTGCTTACAACATTTCCTTGATTATCTAAAACCAACTTCTTATCTGAAGCATTCTTCGGAACAATATTGTACTTGACTCCTCTGGATATGTTGGATAGTTTCAGCGGCAGGGCGTAGGACTTGGGGGCAGAATGTATTTTGCTGCTTTCCACTGAGAAGACATCTCCATTTTGTAGAGGTCCTACTCTGACGACATTACCCATACCCACGACATGGTCTTTGATGCGTGTGATATATTCCTGGAACATAATTTTTTTTTTCGTTAGTCAGTTTTACTTAGTTATAAACTTATAACATAGGTACATATTGCGCGTAACATTCTATTTAAAGGGTAAGTAAGGCGCACTATCACTACCGTTATCACCGGCAGACTGACCTAAATTAAGTGACGTAATTCTGTGTGCAACATATTCTAACATGTATGTCCCTTACACATAGGGAAACAAATACCACTGATGCAAACAGGTTTTGTGGTTACCCTTATTGTGTAACATGATCATGATGGTCAGAATTCTGCAAGCGCTGGTAGTGTTTAGGTTATTATAAACTAAGGAACAATTTTGGGTTGTTCCAGGGGATATACCATATAGGTAATTAATTTAATGCTTCAAGCCACCAGTGTACAGAGGCGGACTCTGGATACCTATGGGCTGCTTAATGCCATAGGCATTTTCTACTAGTCAACCTATGGGTGATGCAGAGACAAACAGTGTAGGTCTGCCTTGCTGACTACACATAGCTTCAGCATGACTGCAAAATTTTATAAGTATTTATAAAACCGTCTATGAAGATGTTTCAATAAAACCAGCATCTTTGGGTAACGAAAAATGCTATGCTGGTCTATAAATCTGGTTCAGTAAAAACCTAAGTGAATATCGGTACTTACAGTATGTTCAGACTTCTCAAAGTCGCTGGCGTGTTGCCGTACGGCCGGCGCGACGTCGTGCGGAGGCAGCTGCGTCCGGAGCTGAGCGCGCCAGCGTCGGGCCGCATCCGAACCGGATACTGGCGCCAAGGGGCCCAGGCATGACATATACTCTGATACCTGGTGACAATGAATAATATGATTATTATATTTAAATATTCAGAATCTGAGATGATTACAAAGTTTTGGGTCATTTGGAGAAACATCGACGTAAGTAAATGTATTTTTTCCCAAAAATGAGTTAAATATGACAAAGCACTTAGAAAGCGTATTTACGTTAGGAAAGCAAAATATAAAAAAAAGTAGCAGTTACGTCGATGTTTTTCCAAATGAGCGAAATGACATTTATGACAAAGTTAAAATTATTTTAGGACTTTTTTGTTAAAAATGGTCACACAAACATCAACTTAAAATAGGTATGCGTATATTTTTGAAGCTCGTGGGCTAGACCCCGAGTTTAAACAATATACATCTCGCAGCCAACTGGTTAAATTAGCCGTTTAGTTAACCGCCTGGCCTTTGGAAGTAGTGCTCGCCTCGCTTCGCTCTCTCGGCTCGCACGCGGTTGATGTTCTCACCTACCCTAACTCATTTGGTTGGGGTGCCCTGGCTTAGTTACTGCGACCAATTCGGCTCGCGCGTGATTGGTTACAGCCTTCCAAACTAAACTATAATTGAATATCATTCAGGCCGTTAGTTGAACGGCCGCCGTTTAGTTAAAAGGCTAGGCGGTTAACTAAACGGCTAATTTAACCAGATGGCAGTGCGACATACACATAAATGGTCGCAACTATGAGTACTGAGCTTGGGGAATTGAGTGTGAGTTCAAGTAGACAAGGCATTCAAGGCAAAATGATCCTAAGGTGTTGCCTTAGGAAAATTCTTAGTCACAGTCCAGTCTCGATTTTTACTCCCTCAATGACGTGGTAGGCTCATCCCGTTCCAAGGAACACCACCAGCTTCATCTCCGTTTCAACCGCGCGGCCACCTCATAATATTTGTTGAAACTTTGCCAGGAATTAGTGCTAATTTGTTACTTTACACACCTCTTTTCGTGAATTTGGAAGTTGGTTAAAAACATGCCTTTGCACTAATGTAATCATGGTCATCCTACTCTCATACGGTTTCATACTACTGTTTTTTTTACAAATATCTTCTAAAATATGAATACTGCAGTTATATTCGCCATATTTATCCAAACTAGGTTACGTTACCCGTCGATTAGTACTCTAACTAAGATTAAACCTACTTTTAATAACGAGATAAACGCCATTGTATTTTAGGCATATTGCCGTCCGAGCGGCCAACTAAAATCGACTCTAACAAATTATTGAACCTACTTTCTAGTATTTTTTTCAGTTTATTCGCTGTAACAAATTAATAACTAATTGTCCATACACATTAGCTTCTATTAATTTGATATTTACGGTGACATACCTACCTACTCATAACCTGAAAACTAAATATCGCATAACTTTTTATTTATTTACGTTTTGGTGTTTTTTATTTTTGTAACAAATTGAACAAATTAAGACCTTTCTTTTGATGCATCATTCGTCTATCTGCATTATATGGTTTCTAAGTAATCACGGGCGGTAACTACGGCAAGTGGCGATTATAGCGGCCAACTATTCTTTGTCATAGCGTCTTAGTTTTTCTTGTAACAAATTCACGAAAAGAGGTGTGTAAAGTAACAAATTAGCACTAATTCCTGGCAAAGTTTCATCAAATATTATGAGGTGGCCGCGCGGTTGAAACGGAGATCCAGCTTCAACCATAATAGGAGTAATAGGGAATACAGTGAGGTTTGATGATGTATTATTTAGAAGCATGCAAAGGTTAACCTAGTTTTACTATTACAAGTATATGTAGACTGGTAGATAATTTATATGATATGAATTATCAAGAATCAAGATCAAAATAGTTAATTCGATATTTTGCAACATTAGTGTCCTATCTATTATAGTTCTTCTATCTTATCACTAATTATTATCAAATTCACAATTTAGCTATTATTCTAATTAGGTACATTATTGTGGATAAGTGTCACTTACCAACTCTGTGGAAGCATTTGGAGGCACCCAATCAAGTTTGACCGGCTTGTCAGTTACTCCGCGAATTTTGATCAGGGGCACTGAAAAATTAAAAAAAAATATTTTAAAAGTTATGAGTACAAAATTATTTAATGGAATTTTACCCCACAATTGCTCACTTTAACCAATAATAGCTCAATGTTGTTTGGCTCACACAATATCATATAGTAGGGCTATCCTAAAGCTCTATACAGAGTGTTCTAATTTCCATAAAAAACCATTTATAAGTATGTTATTAAACAAAAATACTCACTTGAAGCCTTCTTAGGTCTGGCAGTGCCCAGTAGCTCAAACTGAGCCCATCCTGTTAGGTCATCATCTTGAACATCATGGACATCTTTACTGCAGTGGCATGATCGGCACACCTTCCTCCAGAAGTGTAGGTCCAAGCCAGGACATGATGGTCCTGAATAGACATATTGGAATATAAATAAAGTTTTATATGAAGAAAACTGGATATCCTTAGGGGAGGAATTCAATACAAGGTTTTTACCAGGACTAAACCAAAAAAGTCTAGCAAAAAAAGGTTTATATTATAAAGTGTCTGATATGATTTAGAGTTTAACTAATTTTTTACTTAATTTGGCAAAGAGGAAGCTTGATTATTTTAGTACCTATAGTAGATTACAGGGTACTTTTAATGTGGGTGGGCAGTGCATTGTCATAAGCTACCAAAAACATTATACAGAAATATATATCAGTGATAAATATTATAACCCTTACATGGAAACGGCATGACACACACATTTCACAAACAGATTAAACTGCACTTCCTAGAACTATTTTAATTTGTTAAGGAATTTAACAAATAAACTAATTTGTACTTATTATCAATTAACACAGGAATAATAGGATACATTTAGTGTTAGTCATTAGGGATATTTCCTAACCAAGTAATACTACGGCAAATGAATCACCCAGGAAAATTATTAATAAATTCACTGTAGTTTCCGGGAATATTACTACAAAAATACTACAAACTATTATGACAAATGGACAGTTATTTTATAACAATAGAAAACTGCGAGAGGTGAATCAGGAGTGAAATAATTAAATAAGCTTAAACTTCATATGGTAAAGATTAATCATTAATATAAGGCTTCCCAGAAATAATAATATATTCATTCATAAAATTCCAGAGTGAATAATAAACCAAAAACATTTTACTGAATGTTCATGAATACTTGCTATTAGACCATTCATACGATAACGATTGCATTGTTGTTAATGACGTCATTCATACCGTTTATAGCTTGAATGTTCTCATATGATATGCAAATTTTATTCTAATAACCATCCCAACTTTATGAAACTAAAAAATATATAGAAAGAACTTAATCTAATCAACACTGACTGAATGGTCTTATTATTATTTACCGCAAGAGTTGCACGGTGCACCGGCACCGCTATCATGACCTAGCCGAGCTTTGCTTAACTTCTCTCTTTGACTTTCTAGCTTAGAAAGCCATGCCGGTGCTTCTGGAGTCTCCACACACGACCCACTTATCTGAAAGGGACATATTTTATGTTATCAATGATTTAACACAAAGTACAAAAGTTAGTTCGTCGCGTAAACACACAAAGCCAAAGTTTCAAACTTTACAAATTACCTTTTTATCCGGAAACTTAGACATCGCACTTTATGAAAACTTTCTTATTGTATTACATGAATATACTAGATTGTGAAGTTGTGATTAATATTTAAATAAAACATAAACTCAAAGCAATTTTAGTAAGGAAACGAGATAAATAAAAGTACTTTGCGAACTTATAGATAAAAAAATATCATGCATAATATCATGACATCATGACGTTCGTGACAGCACCAGGGTAGGGCTGTACTGTATGATAGTAAAATTATCGATATTTTTTTACTAGAAAATAATTATTCATCTACGAATATATCGCAAGTTAAAAATGATTATAATTATTATTGAAGATCTTTAGGTGGCCTACCCAATTGTTATTGTTCGTCGAGTCATTGAGCTCCTTAAGTTCTGAGTTAAGCTACACGATTGTTGAGCTACATGCGTGCACTACTAATCTGTGTTGCTCTTTCCTCAAAAGACCATATCAGACAATTAATCATTTAAATAATTACATAATTAGGATACTTAGTTTTCCAAGAAGTATGTAAGACGAATAGCGACACTAAATAATGCATATAAATGAACGCAACATCATCCGTCAACTCAGTTCATTTTTAATCTGTATTCCTTCCATAATGTCCCCATCCATCTTTCAATGCGTTTCCTATTCTAATTCGATGTAAAATTTTGAAAAACTTGTTCCTTCTATAAATAGTTTGTCAGTGCTTCGATTCTTTGTTGTCCATATAGTGTTTGTAATTCAAAGGGAGTGACAAAAACTTTTTATACGGTAATATTGACTGATTGTTTTCAACATACGTTTTGGTTTTACAATGAGTCATAGGTTTGCCTTTATTTATCAATAATATTCTCTTCCATAGATGTCATCAGGAAGGCCGATCAAATGCGTGGTCGTCGGCGACGGTACTGTCGGTAAAACTTGTATGTTAATATCCTACACCACAGACAGTTTTCCAGGAGAATATGTGCCTACAGTGTAAGTTGTGTTCACAATATACTGAGAACTGTAAATATTGTTTGAATGGAAGTAGCAAGTGCTTGTAAAGTTGGAATGTTTCACATAGTGTTATGGTGAATGTAATGATTGCAGATTCGACAATTATTCTGCGCCTATGGTTGTGGATGGAGTAGCAGTGTCTCTAGGACTGTGGGATACTGCAGGGCAGGAGGATTATGACAGACTTAGACCGTTAAGTTATCCACAAACAGATGTCTTCCTTATATGCTTCAGTGTGACAAGGTATGTAGTCATTTACAATCTATTTCTCCATCTGGATGTACAGTACAAACACAGTGTTAAATGCTTTTAATTACTGTACAAATTAACATTAATCAGGCTGTCTTAGTTAGCCACAGTAGGTTTATAAAGACAGCTTTACTCTGCGCTTCACCATCATGAACACAAGTTCTTAACTGGTTTCATCCAGTTCTTGCCTATGATTGTCCTCACTCCCACTTAATCTAGTAACCCCACACTATTTGTGTATTTATCCTGTTAATGTTCAAAGCTAAACAGACTTATTTGCTCTTCAAATATAAACAAAAAAAAATGTAATGCACAAATGCACAGTAGTTCTCTTTTTAGCGTGTCCTTTGGGACACAAGGCCTCCTATAGGCTATTCTACTCTTTCTTTTGCCCTTACTATGCTCTAAATATAACTAGAAAAACACCAAAAAGTATCTACATAAAATATCTTTGTCCATATTGAGTTACTTATGAAATCATTTACTATTTTTAGCCCATCATCTTATGAAAATGTGACTTCAAAGTGGTACCCTGAAATAAAGCACCACTGTCCCGATGCACCCATAATATTGGTTGGTGAGTAACAACAATTAAACATTTTAAAACATGATTTTAAACAGGTATTTTAAGTTAATTACGAGTATTTTAACACTAATGATTACCTTGATTATTATAAATTTACCTATCTTTGATTAACATTATCCTGTTTGACACATCATATTATAATATTAGTTTATAATAAGGCTGCGTTAAGTTATTTATATGGTTTATTTATCGACGCCTTAGAGTGAAAACCTCTTAAGTGTAAAAGAAGCAATTTTTCAGGAGGAAGATAAAACTGCGTGCTGTAAAATTTTTGTACGGCGTCTTTTATGTTTTTTTGTTATTTACCGTCATAGGTGGCGCTACAAGTATTAAATGAACAATTTAGTGAGACCAGGGATGTGCGTCACGAGGTTTTCTTCCTCGAAACGCAATAAAAAAAAATATGAGAAAAAATGCATTCCTGAGGTTTTCACTCTAAGGTGATGTTATATCGTATGCATGTCAAGCAATACATTTCCTGTATAAGCTAACTTCTCATTGTACAAAAAGCCTGTACAATGCAATTTCAGCTAAAACTGGAAATGTATAGCTCAATATGCTGTTTTGTGTACTTACAAGGTAAAATAAAAATTAAATAAAATGTAAAATAAAAAGTAATGTCACAAAGCAAACTCCTTAAAACAACCTATGGATGAACTGAAAGATAGAATACATAATTATATTGGGCAGTACAGGTGCTTATTCATTTAATAAAAACCTCTTTGTTTCAAATTACAGGTACAAAGATTGATTTGAGGGATGACCGTGAAACACTCAGTTTGCTGTCTGAACAAGGAATGTCACCCTTGAAGAGAGAACAAGGACAAAAGCTGGCAAACAAAATTAGAGCTGTAAAATATATGGAATGCTCTGCATTGACTCAGCGTGGACTCAAACAGGTATTTTAAATTTATTCAACATTATTTTATATTTCGTGTTGTTTGGCTGCATATAAATGATATAATTATACATAATACCGTCTTAAGATATGACATAACAAGTAGTTTTTAGACAAAGGATTCATTCATGTACACAAACCACCACCACATATCCATTGTGTCATGTGTGTGTGTGTAGCCTACCATGCACACAAAAAGCAGATTATTATCTCTGCTATAAGTGCTGTTGGTATTTCAAAACAAGCTGCATAGATAAGTGCCCTACATAATATATACTACTGGAAAACACTTTGTTGCAACTCAAGTAGAAACTTGAATGTCATTCATTGCTGTGAATACCTTTATGTTTTACAAAACACAAATGATTCAGCTGATCATCAGTCTATAAAGGACTGTTTTATACTGAGTTACCTAACAATGTTATCCTTTACACTGAATAGCCATAATCTTTTGGCCTGTGGAATTAATTGAGGAAGCTATTCTAGATTAAAAACTGGATCCTGAAATATGAAAGAACATTGATCTGTTCACTATCTTTTAGTTAAACTCTCTGACTGGCATCAACTGGCCCAACAGCGAAAACAGTAGCTTTCTAGTCCTTGAGACCCCTAATTGTTCAATTACCCACCTTTGTACTGCGTTCATTGTGTTGAATGGCTTAGACAGTTTAATAATGTCAGGAATGATTAATCAAAGGTTTTAGATCTGGTTAATCTGAATGCATCGGTCCCCGATCTAAAGTAGCCCTCCACAGTACACTACCCGGCGAGTCCACTCACATCTGCCTTGTATTGGTCGCCTTTCACTCATCCCCTCAACATGGCCAAATTATCTAAACATAGGTACTCATTCAATACATCACAATCACTACATCTTCCTTTAAACCGCGATGTTGCCTTGTCACACCATTCCTCAGGTTATCATTCCTAGTTATACCACACATGCTTCGCAAGGAATGCGATTCATTTTTATGTATTTTTTATTTATATGTACTCGATACTGTATAATCTGTGGTTACCCGTAATTGAGTGTCCATTACAGGAAAATACTATTACACTAATAATACTACTACTATAATACTATACTATTATACTGCATATTATACTGCACACGTTTTCATATTGTAGAAGATTATTGTAATGTGTGATACCTTACACATTACAATCGTCGTTGGTAATCGTTAAATAATGAATATCATCATGGCTTTCCATCAGAGATCAAGAGTGGACCTATTCAGCAATAAAAACATGTATTTATTAAGAACTAGCTGACCCGGCGAACTTCGTACCGCTTCAGAATCAAAAAAGCCTTATCTTAATTTTCTTTTTTTCTTTGTGAATTTTCCCCATGTGTAATAGTTACTCTAATATTCGGGGTGGAGACAAATCCAACAAACCAAAGGTCATAAAAATTGGTCCCGTGGTTCTTGAGTTATAAATGGTGTAACTAACCTGACTTTCTTTTATATAAATACATTAAAATGAACTACATACATAAATAATAATTTCTACATAATCAATACCGAAAATATAATTCTTAACTATAAAATGAATATTAAACTTATATCAGGGTATTTAATTAGGGCCTGTGCCTACTTGGATACTCTGAAACAGGCCCCTAGACCATACTGGCCTAACCTAGTTTCTCATAGTACTTAGTACAATATAATAACATTTTCTTTTCATTGTTACACAGGTGTTTGATGAAGCTGTGCGCGCAGTATTAAGACCTGAACCTCAGAAGAGACATCAGAGGAAGTGTTTAATTATGTAAATAAGAAAATCTCCATGACATATTCAACAATTATACATGCAGAAAACTCTCGACGACAGTAATAATGTGTTTCTATACCAGTATGCTCTTCCAAGATAGCACTAATTTTTTTTATTGATAATGTTGAACAAAATTACAGTCATTGCATGCTAATAAGTGCCATAAAACACATTCTTCATACTGCATAGTGATACCTTATAAATGTTAACTATCCGGATCATCATCACACAACTATTTTAGTTATATTTTCTGCTTATATTTAAGCATATGAAAATGCCAAAGATTTTATAAATAGATGTAAGACTCAGTATATTATTTAGTATGTTTTTGTAAAGAAATCTTCAATGGTTAGAAACAAATTGTTACTGTTATGTAAAATGACTATAATGTTATTTTTGTATATGCAACTGGACCTCAATATTCGAAGTTTTGAAATATATTCTTATGCAACTTGTGAATAACGACTGACCGTAGATGCTAGTTTTTAACATACTCAATTTAAACTTGAATTAGTTGCAGATGTTAAAGCATTTATTATCCAGTGAATGACGTATATTTGTTAAGCGGTATTTTATTTAGATATATATATTATTAATATCCATGCTTATAATGAGTAGGTTTGCTTTATTCTGGTTGTATAAAGTGTTATTAATTGATGCTGATTTCTCATAAGCTAACAATTTCTAAAGGCAATAACTTGCGACATTTTTATAGCCATTTATTACGTACGTAATATAAATCTGACAAATACTTATACCGTATCGGCAGCTGACATGACTGTTGTAAGCTTTAGTGGTGGTGAAATTTAGTCTTATCGCCATTATTTTACTGATTCTTTTAAATTCTCTATTATTACTAATTTAATTATTTTATTTCGAATAATGTTTGTGATTAGATACAAAGTGTGTTTATAGTGATTTATTAGGGCGAAATATTTTTGTATGTGGAAATCTTAGATTTAAGGAATATAATGCATTTAAAAAATACTAATTTCGCAACGAAAGTCAAGCACAACAACTTACATAGTGTCTCAAGCATTCTCGAACAAGGAAGTGTGTACCTAAAAGTTGGTGTTTGTCGACCCTCAAGTACTCATAAATGAGGATAAAAAGTGGGATTGCACAGGGAAGGAAACTGCGTGTGTGTTGATGATAAATGCACCTTCAATTATTGATATTATTTTGTAGACTGCTTTGATTTACATGTAAAGCTTAAAAAATAATTCGTGTATATACCTATTTATGTAAGAGCTAAATGAAACTTGTGTATTATGCACTTCATAAATTATTGAACTTTATAACTAGTTTTTTATTCAACAAGGAATCCTACCATTTTTTATATTACTTTTTTTTTTTGTTAGCCTATACTGTCCCACTACTGGGCAAAGACCTCCACCAAATCCTTCTAGGAACTCTTCCCGCGCCACCTCGAACCAGCCCTCATGGTACGCGTCCAGGTCATCTCGCATCTCTTTAGGTATGGGCTAACGTAAATAAATTTATTTCAGATAAAGTACTACGCTAAATATCAAAGAGCAGTGGAGGGCAGCATTCTGGGCGTTAAAATAAAATTTGAAACCTAACTGCTAGTCACACTAATATTAAGTTTGTGTGTCTGTGTTTATATGTGTGTTACTTCTTCACGCTCAAACGGCTAGACTAATTTTGTATGGAGGTAGCTAACACCCTGGATTAACATATATATTCCCACGGGATCGCTATTTACGCGTGTGAAGCCGCGGGGCGCAGCTAGCATTAAATAAAACTTACGTAACATTAATGTTTAAGCTTGAGACTTACCTTAGAGTGCCAGATGGACGTGACCTTGCATCCGATTTTGTTAAAATATCCGTTCTATCACCTTCACTTGAAAGGTACTTAAGGTAATCTAAGTCATGGTCTGAAAACAATCGAGTTGCCCTATCCAAGTCATGCCATACCTACTTTAAAACGGGCTATCACTACCCTGGGTGCTGCACCCATATCATTGTGAACTTTAGAACGGGCTATAATAATTAAATGCGTTTATAAAATTTTGTGTCCGTGCTGTTGACCACTGAGGAGTTCCTTCTTTTAGAGCCAATCCTGGTTGTAGAGTAAATTGATTCTGCGCTCCAAAACGGGGATCTTAAGTGAGTAAAAAGGCTGCCAAGCTAAAATGGGATTGGGAGGGTCACGTCAGTCGCGTGCAGTGATCGCTGGGCAACTGCAGGCAACTGTTTTCACACGGTGGGTGCCTGAGGTCCCCGAGAATGAACAGCTTCGCCGAAGCAGGCCCACGAAGAGGTATCGAGACTTCCTAGACGCGCACCGCAAGGGCTGGTTCGAGATGGCGCAGGAAAAATTTGGAGGACTTAGCCCAGTCGTGGGACAGTCTCGGATAAAGACGCGACTCCTTCGATAACATTGATTGATGAAGCGAATGAATGGTTGTGAATAGCTTTGCTAGTCCTGTCCTGAGAGCAATGGGTTTCATTTTGACAGTTCAAAAGCATTCATTGCATTATTTACGTTGTTGAGCAGATACACATTTTTCGAACATACCTAATGAAGCAATCAGATTCTATATCTGTGGAAGCAATGGATTAGCAATATCTTTCAAATTGAGATTGGTAGTGTGTTACGCAATTAGGGCGCTGATTCAGTGATAATTATGACTGAATAGTAAATTTTTTACGAGTCATGCTCTAAATAAAATACTCGCTATTATATACTTTATTTATTTCATATAACACGTTTACATGTCACTGAAACATTGATTATAAACATATACCGTAAAATGAGGCTACTTTGCTCCGGTTTTTGCTCCAAATTTTGAAAAGTGTGACTGACGTAAAATGCTTCTTTGTTATGGCTTTTGAGAATATTTCCACAACTTATATAACATTCTGGCTCTAATATTTCAATGACAAAAATAGTTGTTTACTTTGATTTTCATTCATTTTTTTAATTTTAATAATGGAGCAATGTTACCCACCCTTTCGGAAACATTGCTCCTACATTTAACTTGTACTAAAACAGGCACATTTTTGAGACAGTGGCAAAGTTAAACTGCCTCAGCTGTTACTAATCTCCAAAAATAATAATAAGGAAGCAATTTTTTATTTCTCGTCTTATTGATATGGTTTGAACAAATTAAAGGAACTTTTCTATTTATATTTTATTATTTATCGGATGCGTTCAAAAATATTTCAATTTCCTTGGACTTTTAGAGATTTGATCGAAATTAGAGATTTGGAGCATATTTAACTTCACGGAGCAAAGTAGCCTCATTTTACCGGTACCTACACACGGATCAACATTTAAATATGAATAGGTTTTACCAGAGCGCTTAGCACAAGTTGCAAATATAGAAATCTCTTTAAGAATTATATTGATAGGTTCATATTCATTATTGTAAGTAAAGTATGTCATGGAATACATTAAATCGCTATTAAGAAATCAATTTTACTGTGACTAGACAACTATGTTTTATCGTATAAAATATTAACATCGATTCTCTTTTAGAACTAGGATTATAAAAATTGTAAAGATGTCATAGGTACATAAATGATACTTAGATCGTAATGAACTGAATTGCGCACATTAAAAAGTCATAAAAATCATTACATAATTAGTCACAATTCTGCACATGAATAAAGCCCAAAAGAATACAATAGTATCTATGTCTAAATAACATACACTTATAAAATAAAGAAAATATTAAATGCAACTGATAGGAAACCTATAGCAGGTAAATAATGTAAATTAGTCATGACAAATGAGGAACATCCTCAGAATCAAAAGCACACTGCTACAGTTCCAATAATGTTATTATGAGATCTTTTTATACATTTTCAATCTCTATTAAAATATTTAAAAGTACACATTTAACACATCTATAAAACATCAAATTCTAAATTACACATAAAATACTGATTATAAACTGTGATATAAATGATTTAAATCCCCTTAATGAAAGCAATACCTATTTCTAAGAAAATATTTCCAGATAGGTAGTAGACACAACAGGACCACTAGATAGTCTGAACAAACAGTTTCCTTGAAAATTATTTAAGTAGACAAAATAATTTACTTAATTATAGTTAATTGGTATCTTATGACACTAAGCTCTATAGATTGCACATTCTTTTTTGGATCTACTTCATACAATAGTTAACAATCAGAAATTAGAAGCTTTTTTGACACTTGATATTGAAAGAACATTATTTACTATTTATTTAAAAATCCTTTGATGGACTGGAAAACATGGATAATATAATTATTGTGCATCTTATATACAGCATTTTACAATATACTGTTTTATCTACTAACAATAATCAGTTTGTTTTTGTGTTTTTTATCATTTTTGTGATACAGATAAAACAATTGCTTAAATCTTAAACATCTATATAATGAAAACATTAAATAGTATAATATTGGGATCTATGTATCTAACAAACTGGACACAAAGTTATTTTGAAACAAATTGATAGACAGAATCATAACTATAAAACATTATAACCCACCAATAGGAAAATTCTTATCTAAATAACATTTACTTGTAGCATACAATGGGTATAGTATATATTTTTGTGTCTTATTTCACAAAAAAAACCTTTGAGTATACATTTTAGAAAAGCTTGCCATTTCAAGCGTCTACAAATTTACCTTAGCCTTCAGCGGCTGGTAAATAATCATCTTCCTGATATCACATAGCTCTATACGGCCCTTGTGATTTTAAGTACTGAATTACAACTGATGGCCCAGATGCTACTACATCTGATGGAATGGCAGTCAATGGGCAATTCTCAATGCTCATTATCTGTAGGTTCACACATAGAGCCAGCTCAAATGGCAGATTGCTTAAGTTGAGGTTATCATTCACATATAATGCCTCTAAATTTTCCAATGTGCCAATTTCCTCAGGAACATATTGCAGGTTGTTTTCACCAACACTGAGGGTTGTCAGATTAGTCAGATGGCCGATAGAGCGAGGCAGAGACTGAATCTGATTGGATTGTACTATCAGTTTCTGTAACTCATGCAAGAATCCAATTTCATTTGGCAAAACTTCTAACTTGTTTTCCTCCAGGTCCAAGACCCTCAGCTTCCTCAGGCTTCCAATACTGGGTGGTATGCGCTTCAAGCAATTGTTAGACAATATCAGCACTTCCAAGTTTTGCAGGCATTGTATGTCATCAGGTAATTTTCCCAACTGATTTGTTCCCAAGTTGAGTTCCACCATATTGACCCAAGTTCCAATATCCAGTGGAAGAGATGTGAGCAGGTTTTCTTTCATGTTTAGTTTTGTTAAATTCCTTGCCCTGGAGAATATCCCATATGGAATTTTATCAATTTGATTATGTTCCAGGTTTATAGAGAAGACATTTGTGAACTGGGCTGGACCACCAGATGGGTAGCTGCAAAATGAGTTACGAGAAAGAGTGATGGTTGTCAGTTCATTCAAACTGGCTAAGAGACCATCAGGGAGCTGAGATATTGAGTTACCTTCAACATTAAATTCATCCATATGCTTGCAGTTACTGAGTGTAGCTGGGATAGCCGTCAGCCTGTTGTATCTGAGGCCAAGACGAGTTATAGCTTGAAGGTTGCCAATAGTCTCTGGAATATCTAGCAGTTCATTATGCTGCAGGTCTAGTGTTGATAAGTTAACACAATTTCCGATCTCTTCAGGCAAGTGCTCCAAGTGATTATGTGAAACATCAAATGTTACTAAGTTCACCAGTTTGCCAATTCCAGATGATAATTCTTTAATTTTATTTTCTCTCAGGCTTAACATTGTCAAATTAGTCAGATGTGATATTCCATTACCAACAACTCTGATTCTATTGAATCTTAAAAATAATGTTGTTAGTGATGTCAGTTGATACACCACATCCGGTATGTCATTGAGCTTGTTGTGTCGCAGATCTAACACTTTTAAGCTCCTCAGGTTGGCGAGGGACTGTGGTAAACCTGTTAATGAATTTTCATTCAATGCTAACGTTTGCAGATTCACCAGGCATCCAAACTCAGTAGGCAATGCTGCAAGCTTATTTCCATACAAATAAAATTCCACTAAGTGTGTTAGATCTCGGACATTCGGTGGGAGACATGTTATGGAAGATTTGCTCAAATCCAGGCGCCTAAATCCTTCGTCACGGCATCTTTGGAATTCTTTGATGATATCTAAGTCAGCCTGTATGGGTTTATTTTTCTTGGCAGTTGGTTTCGGCTTATTGGACTCCGGGTGCTTGACTGTCACGACTTTTGGTCGTGCGCCCTCAGCGTTGGTCAGCGACGCAGTAGATAACTTTTTTTCTCTCATGTTTTGATGTTTTTCCTTCGGGCTTACGGTACCGGCAGAATCCGATGCTTCAGGATTTTCTTTTTCTTTCGATGAATTGTCGTTATTCATACCGTTCTTTTCTTATCGTCGACAATAAGTTTTAAATGTTACCTTCTCTGGATTATTTACTAAAACGCACTTGACATGATTTTGTCATCTCACCGTAATAGACACAAATCAATACCTTTCAAGGCTTTCAGTGGTATGAAATGAACGACTTCCTGCATACATCCACAATAACACGAGCTTATAAACAGCACTTTTCCCTAATAATAAAACTGTAAATTGAATTCTTGGCTTATATTTCCACAAAATCACTCAATGCGCACAAAAATAATGATTTTCTCGAAAACAGACCCAAGTCACGCAAAAATGGAATCACAGAGTACTTTTTGATAGAATGGAATGGAATTCCGTCACACAGATTTCATTTCATGCAGGGTTAAAAAGACAAAGTCGATAAAACCACCAAAAAAAAAAGAATCGATAAAATTATTAGTCGAATAATAAATAATAACGGGACTCGGTTAGTTGCCTTCGATCGGCCTTTTGTATGTGTAAAAAACTTAGAGCATATTTTAACCTATATATGCTGCCCTTGTATTCTATTAAAACGAGGTATATGGCGAAAATCGGATTAATCTGTCAAGCTCCGCTAATGAGACACAATTGATTTACTATTGTTTGTGACGCGCGCCGCTTGACCGGTTAAGGAGGGTACTCACCGCGAGTATTCGCATCGCAACAAGTTCCCGATGCGAATGCTCGCTGCTTTTGCGAATATTCGTTGCGTGAACTATTGTAATGTAGCGAAAATTCATTCACGAAACGAACAGTTTAGTGAGTATGTGAATCCGAACACAAGAAAAACCAATTCTTACACATTGATATACAGGATGGTCCAAATAGTGACGTCAATAAATTTTTTTTAGATTCCTCACACCGGGGGGTATCCAAAAATACCCCATGTATGTTCCGCGATTTTTTGTAGTTTTCGAGTTATAATTTTTTTTAGAGATTTTTTAATGTATTCTGCCAGCGAGGTTTCAAAAATTCGTATCTTTTTATGTAGTAAGTATTTTGCATTAAATTTTTTTGTGTAATGATTGCCTTGAATGTTGTTTTAATAAAAAAATTAATTCAGCTTCCTGAAATTACTTAAAGTTACTTAAAAAAGGCTTTACATTTAGAACTTTAGTTTTCAGTAGGGTTCACTCAAACATTCAACTTCAATTTAAAAATACAAAAAGGACTTTTCGTAGCTTCAGACTAAATTTTAAAAATTTGCAGGGTCCTATACTATCTAAATCATCCAAAAAAAATAGTACTTTATTAGACTTTTTTTTTAGTAATCGGCCTTCGAAGGTGGATGGGCCAAAAATCATTGAAACACAAGCATAAAAATATCTTTTTTGTACTTTTTATCATTCTGATGGCAAATTGAACTTAGAAATGTAATTTGAAATTAATTTTGATTGAAATTTTTGAAAAATAACTGTAGCTCATGATTTTTGGTCTCACCACTGATTAAAAATGTGAGCATTTGTGAAAATTGCTGCTTGTGAAATTACACGATTTTGGATAAGAAATAAAAGGCACAAATTACTGAAAAATCATTATTATTATTATTATGATTACAGATTTATTATTATTTATTACAATAAATTTTCGAAATACCTTCCTCCAACCTGAATACATAAACGACAACGTCTTAAAAAGTTATCTTTTAATTGTCTGAAGCTACTCGAATATTCTTGTTTTATTTTTCTTTCCGCTTCTGTAAGTTTTTGTCTAAATTCTGTTTCATTGTTGCTTTCCGTCGCGTACAGCAGCTCCTTGTAAAATCCCCAAATAAAAAAATCGATTGGAGGATTTGGAGGAAGATATTTTGAAAATTTATTGTAATAAATAATAATAAATCTGTAATAATAATAATGATTTTTCAGTAATTTGTGCCTTTTATTTCTTATCCAAAATCGTGTAATTTCACAAGCAGCAATTTTCACAAATGCTCACATTTTTAATCAGTGGTGAGACCAAAAATCATGAGCTACAGTTATTTTTCAAAAATTTCAATTAAAATTAATTTCAAATTACATTTCTAAGTTCAATTTGCCATCAGCATGATAAAAAGTACAAAAAAGAAATTTTTATGCTTTAAACGTGTTTCAATGATTTTTGGCCCATCCACCTTCGAAGGCCGATTACTAAAAAAAAAGTCTAATAAAGTACTATTTTTTTTGGATGATTTAGATAGTATAGGACCCTGCAAATTTTTTAAATTTAGTTCTAAGCTACGAAAAGTCCTTTTTGTATTTTTAAATTGAAGTTGAATGTTTGAGTGAATCCTACTAAAAACTAAAGTTCTAAATGTAAAGCCTTTTTTGGGTAACTTTAAGTAATTTCAGGAAGCTGAATTATTTTTTTTTATTAAAACAACATTTAAGGCAATCACGTCACAAAAAAAAAATGAAAAATACCTACTACATAAAAAGATACGAATTTTTGAAACCTCGCTGGCAGAATACATTAAAAAATCTCTAAAAAAAATTATAACTCGAAAACTACAAAAAATCGCGGAACATACATGGCGTATTTTTGGATAACCCCCGGTGTGAGGAATCTAAAAAAAATTTATTGACGTCACTATTTGGACCACCCTGTATAAAAAACCTTTTATATATCAATGTGTGTGTGGGTTTTTATATATCAATGTTCTTACAGCTGCAGCGCTCACGAACGAATGTCGAAAATAGAATGCTATATCGATCGAAGTGACGTCAACTTGCGAAATATGCTTGCCTACGAGCGAGTACTGCTGCATGCCGATGCCGGCGCGGCGGCGCAGTATTTTGCTGCGCCGGATTAAGCTTGGATACGGTTTAGGACTAGGAATTAATTTTTAACTAATGCTAGTTACACACGCAGCGCTTCCGACCGCTGGTGATTTCAAAATCTAACGCCCACACTCCACACACAAATTTTGGCAGCAGAGGGGCAATTCTCGTAAATTTAAGAACGTTCACAGTCTGATCTTAGTCTCAATCTGTCAAAAATACCTCTAATTTCCCTACATTTTTGACAAGTTTTTGACATTTGTTTGTCGCGGAAATGAGACCACGCGACTAGATTTTGAACGTTTTAAATTACGAGAATAGGCCTTCAGATTGGTAGCTAGCAAAATCTGATTTTGAAATCGTCAGCGAGTCGCCGGCAGTTACTAAAGTCGCTGCGTGTATCCTAGCATTAGGAACAATTTGTAGTTTTAGAAATTACAGTAGTTGCGTGTATCCTAGCATTAGGAACAATTTATAGTTTTTGATATTGCAGTAGTTCATATCGATGATTCACTCGCTCACAAAACTATGATTGTATTGTCTATTGATACTAAATTATTAATCTGTGGTTTTTATGTTTGCGTTGCTTGCGTTCATTTAGTATTTGTCTCTGACTTGTCTGTCAACAGCGTCAAATCACCAACTATCAACCTAATCAACCTAACATTAATTATTATTATTGGGAAAGACAGGTTAGATTCTCTAACTTACTGAGGCTTTTTCTGTGTAATTACCGCAGTGTACGAAACGATATCAACCATGGATAAGAGCAAAGAAAAGGAGGAACAGAGTATCATGGATAAATCCATGAGATCTGTCTTCGGTAAGATGAAAGCAAAACAACATTGTCATATCTCTTACAATCGTAATTTATCAACAGAAATGATTATAATATATTTATGTTTCTATTTTAGTGGGTAATATACCTTACGAGGCTACAGAAGAGAAGCTGAAAGATATATTCAGTGAAGTAGGTCCTGTGCTTTCATTCAAACTGGTATTTGATAGGGAGACCGGCAAACCGAAAGGCTATGGATTCTGTGAATATAAGGATCAGGAGACTGCCCTCAGCGCTATGCGAAACCTTAACGGGTATGAAATCGGAGGGCGATCCCTTCGCGTCGACAATGCTTGTACCGAGAAGTCTAGGATGGAAATGCAAGCATTGATGCAGGGACCTCAGGTAACCAATCAACCACCCAGTTTATGTAGTGTGCTACTTTACAGCGAGGCAAATTCAGTAAAGTTATTTGAAATCAGAAAAGCCTTATTTGTCGAAGTATCAGAAGGTATAAAAATACTAAAGCACTTTCAACTTAATTAAATATTACTAGTAAAGTTTGAATGAAGTGCAAAGATAACATTATTCTAATCACCCATAAACTATTAAGATTGAATTACTTGTATAAACAAAGTAAATCATTCCACAAGGACTGCAATGAACTCAATCTTAAAAACTGCACCTTCTTGTTCAGATTAGCAAAGGGTGTGCAATGTTAAGATAATCCGTTTATCAAATATTTCAGATAGAGAATCCATATGGAGAACCAGTTGAGCCTGAGAAAGCTCCGGAGGCTATAAGCAAAGCGGTAGCCACCCTACCACCAGAGCAGATGTTTGAACTGATGAAACAAATGAAGCTGTGTATTCAGGTATAAATATTGTAACCTTCCTTCTACTCTCTTAAGATCACAATGTGGAAGAATAGCCTGTGTCCTATTCCGTAGCGTAGCTATTGGAGGGCTAGGCGATGCCGTGCACCAGGGCCCCCAAGCCCAGGAGACCCATCGGCCCCTGACCAGCAAACCTCTCGAACTGACCTACCAAAAAATTTCTTCCACCTACAGAACATAAAATTATATAATAAATTCTTTCTGTCATGTTATGTAAGTTCTTGTGCTTAGCTACTTCAACCAATCGGCTGTTATGCAACCGATTTATGAATACTACTAGCTTAGGCGTGAATTATACAGAGACTGCGTAAGGTGAAGGCGCGGCGCAGGCATGATGCCGCTTCAAAACATTTTCATACAAAATGTACGAAGGCGCCGCCCGCCGGCGCGCCGCTTGAGTGTATTTCACGACACATCGCAAATAAAACCTAACCAGTTTAGATAGAGCCCCAACGTTTTTTCGCACCGGGGCCCCTGGTCATAGCTACGCCACACCTATTAACAATATTATCTTCGAAAAGAATCTGATGAAAGTGTAAACAAATCCTATTCAGGTTATATTCTTATGAAATCACTCACTAAAGGGAATGAGTTACAATTGGTAACACAGTCATCAGGTACGTTTTCTGATTCATTTGTTTACATTTCCATCACATACTTTTGGAACAGATCACAGGCAGCAAGGTGGCGGCAGAGCTAACTGTCTAGTGAAAAGCTGCTTCGCAAGTGTCACTGACATTGGAAGCTTAAACTTATTCTGTGCATAAACTAGCTTGCACCCTTTGCTTCGCCTGCCAATGTCGATAAATAGTAGCCTATGTCCTTCCCCAGGTATCAATGTATCCCCATACCCATCAAAATTGGACCAGCCATTTTGGAGATTAGTAGGAACAAACAGACAGACAAAAATAAAAAATAAAATGTTGTTTTGTTATAAGTAATGTATATAATTTTATATGCATTTAGTAAATAGCTATTATTTTGACATTACAAGCGGACACTTCAATTTTATTTATTTATATAGATGTAACATAATGCAATTGAAAAATAGTACATTATGATACATATGATTAAAGTAATCCATTATTGCACAGCGTACATTAATAGACTACTTAAGTCACACATATCATATACTATTTTAAAGCACTGTGTGACCTAAACCCGCACTTAAGTCACACTTTTCTGTGTAAAAAAAGTGTGACTTAAGTGCGGGTTTAGGTCACACAGTGCTATAAGCAATATTTTATTAAATGACTTACACTTAGGGCAGTCTTTAATCCAAAGTTACCAAATCAAAACAGAATTCTATTGTGCCTGTTATTAATTATTAAGAAACTTGAAAAAAGGAGGAGTTCTCAATTTGTTGTAGTCTTTTTTATATAATATACAAAGAAAAAAAAAATTTAATACTTACTAAATTATATTACATTCTTTTTATTGTTTGGTGGCCCAGTGGTATCGACCGCGACTTACGAGTTGTAGGTCGTAGGTTCAAACCCGGACAGGCATTTTACTTTGTGTATTTAATTTCATCACCACTGCTCTCAAAACAGAGAAGGAAAACATTGTGAGGAAACCAGCATGTCCTAGAACCTAAAATTCGAAGACGTGTGATATCAACCAACTCGCACTGGGCCCGCGTGGTGCATTGCGGCCTACTCCCTCTCATCGAGCGGAGGCCTGTGCCCCAGCAGTGGGAACATTATAGGCTGATTATGTATGTATATATGTTATTTTTACAGAACAATCCAAATGAAGCCAGGAACATGATGTTACAAAATCCACAACTGGCCTATGCATTACTACAGGCTCAAGTAATTATGAGGATTGTGGACCCAGCCACTGCAGTTGTAAGTAATATGATCACCCATTTGAAACATTACAAGTCCAAACCATTTGGAAACCTATTAATTTCGATATTTTATTAAGAACTATCTTTGAGCTTTGATACAACATTCTATATAGCACATTATATACAAGAGGCAGAAAAATATAAAAACCAAAAACACCATTTTGGTATAAAACAACTGTGTGAAAAATAATTTACCAAGGTTCGGACTTGCTTGTGGTGAAGAACACAGTTTGCGGTATTTGAAATACCTAAATATAAACCCCCTTATTCATAATCCTATTTTATCTCTATTTTAGCTAAAATAGGTTTATAGAACGTTTGTCTTTATCTGTCACGTTGTCATTTCTGTGTGTAAGAAAGAGACAAACCCCATTTTAACTAAAATAGGTTTGATAAGTTTTATGAATAAGGGGGAAAATCTTTTGCTGTGGGGGCTCCTGTTGTGGATCCTGTGGACCCTGTTATAGCCCCTATTGTTGTGCATCTTGTGGATGGTCCACAAGATGCACAACACTCGTATAATGCTTATTGTAATAAAATGAACGCTACTTTTTTACCAGTGTGAAAGCTTTGTCATGGTTACAATAATGAAAATGTGAATTAATTGGACCCATATACATATAAATTAGAGCAGTGGTGGCCCAGTGGTAACGGCCGCCACTTACGAGTTGTCGTTGTCGTGAGTTCGATACCAGACAGGCGCTTTACTTTGTGTAAATTACTTCATCACCAATGCTTTCAAAACGGTGAAGGAAAACATCGTGAGGAAACGGGCATGTCTTAGAACCAAAAAATCGAAGACATGTGACATCTACCAACACGCACTGGGTCCGCGTGGTGGATTACGGCCTCTCACAGAGAGGAGGCCTGTGTCCGAGCAGTGGGCAACCTTATAGGCTGATTATGCTTCACATCTGAATAGCAAAGAAAATGTACAACTAATTTATAACTTTTATGAATATTGTAGAGTATGTTACATCCAAGTAACCCACTGCCGCCACTGATTCAGCCGGGAGGAGAAAAGGTTCTATCTTCAAACCATTATATGCCAAACAATCCACCACCGCGTGGTAAGTAATTTTTCTCTGTTGTAATAAGGTTAAAAAATCTTGATACCAAATGGAAGATCGCAAATGATCAATTAGAATTCGTCATGGTGGTATATTGTAAATCTATAAATATAAAATAAAGTCGCTTTTCGTGTCTGTGTATGTGACTGCGTTGTTTAGACTTTAGAAGAACAACTCAGTCACATAGACAGACACGAAAAGCAACTTTTTCACGAAAACCACGCAACGGATTTTGATGCAGTTTTCACCATCATTTAGATAATTAATTCCGGAAGCTTTATTTGTATAATAAATTAATATATTATCTATATAAATGAAACAAAGTCGGGTTAGTTACACCATTTATAAATCAAGAAAGGCTGGACCGATTTTTATGATCTTTGATTTGTTGGATTTGTCTTCGCCTTGGATAGCAGAAAATCTTGGCAAAAAAAAATTAAGATAATTCATTTTCTGATACATTTTGTATGGAACGGCTAGTAAGCAGAAAATGAATTATACCGCCTCAGAATCTACTGATTTTTGAAGATCACCGGGTTTAACTAGTTATTATTATTATAAATGTCCATGTTTTGTCAAGTCGTAAAAACCGTACGAATTGGGGATGGGTCGCTAGTATCTAAATATTTAATTAATCTCATTATTTTATTTCTCTAGAACCACCACCACAAATGACCCCACTGCTTGCTGCGCCCGTGCCGCCACCAGCTCAATATACGCGTAAGTTTTGTCCCTGTTTATTTTCCATACATTTTGACTTATTTCTCGACTTTCGAAGAAGTTCCAGAACCTCCAGACTAGGATAGACATTAGGAAAGCATACTTAGCCCTCATACACACGGGTGGGTTATTCATCGCGTATTGGACTCTCGATATTAGGCTGGGCATGGCATGGAGAATCCAACAGATCGCATCCCAGCGCATCAGAGAAGCGCATTTTCAACTCTCGGCGCTAAGTATTGCGTTGAAAATCCAGTGCGATATTATTTTTAACCGATTTCATTCATTTCTGAGAGCAGTGGTGGCCAAGTGGTAACGGCCGCGACTTACGAGGTGTAGGTCGTAGGTTCGAACCCAGACAGGCGCTTTACTTCTTGTAAATTATTTCATCACCACTGCTCTCAGAACGGTGAAGGAAAACATCGTGAGGAAACCGGCATGTCCTAGAACCCAAAATTCGAAGACGTGACATCTGCCAATCCGCACTGGGCCCGCGTGGTGGATTACGGCCCACTTCCTATCGCCGAGAGGAGGCCTATGTCCCAGCAATGGGAACATTTTAGGCTGATGATGTGATTCATTTCTGTGGTAAATTTTTTGACTTTCATGAAGTTGTGCAGTTACGTTTCGTTGATTAAGCCCAGGCTGAAGTTATACTCAAGCATGCGCGGCTACTTCAGGTGCAGTATCCATAATTTGACACGCCTCCAGAACATCTGGAAAAAGCGTGCTATCAGTTATAAAACTAAAGCGCGGTTGGTCAGATCATTAGTTTTCCCGATTTTCCTCTATGGAGTTGAAACGTGGACAATTCGAGCAAGAGAAAGACAGAGGATAGGCATCTATCCTCTGTCTTTCTCTTGCTCGAATTGTCCACGTTTCAACCGTTTGCACCACATTTCGAATGCATATTCGAAATGTGGTGCTGGAGGCGGATGCTCCGAATACCATGGACAGCCAAACGCACAAATGTGTCTATCCTTTCCCAACTCGATGTCAAGACCCGATTGTCTACAGTATGCCTACAGCGTATCTGTCCTATTTCGGCCACATAATGCGAAGGGGAGATAGCAGCCTTGAAAAGCTGGTTATTGTTGGCAATACCGAAGGAAAGAGAGCGAGAGGCCGGTCGCCAACACGATGGTCCGACCATGTAAAAGAAGCTACGTCCTCAAGCAATTTTCAGCAGGTGGTGATGGCAACTTTGGACCGGAGTAGATGGAGGCAGATTGTCCGTTTGAAAGGATCCAGTGACCACGATCCTCAGCAATGAGGGACCGATTGCAGAAGAAGATCCATAATTTGAACGTCAAATTTGTAGCAATAGTGATACCAAAATGATGGCCAGTAATTCAGCTTCAAAACACGTTGGCTCGATTTAGGAGTGTATTGTATTTTAATTTATGATTTATATCCGCAGCTCGTCCCGCTCAGGGCGACGTGGACCTGCGCGGGCGCGGGCCGAGCGCAGCGCTGCTGGACCAGGACATGCGCAGCCTGCCGCCCGTGACACCGCACCCCGTGCCGCCACCGCAGCACCACGGGCAGGACTCGTATGTACATCTTGTTTACACACACATATATAAGCCAAGGTCACAAAACGTGGGGGAGAGGTAATAAATAACAGTTAAAAAAAAAGTGGCACTCCGGGAGTGCCGACAGAAGTGAAAACTTGAACAATTACGTGTATATAATATTTTTTTAAACAAAACACAAACAGAATACTTTGCCATCACTCACTGACATATCGGAAACACATTAAAACCGAATACATCCCGAGGACAGCCGAACACATCCGAAGCGGTGTCGGTTACGGTAACAGTGGCGCGGTTTCAATGGTTTTTTTCCATCTCAAAAAATGCCCAACGCCCCTAAAGAAGTTTTCATTTCAATAATAATAATAGTTAATTTGGAATCAGCGATCATCGTGCCGATAGTCGTGACAGCTAATGGATTAATGCCAAGAGCCTCGATCAACAGCTGAGGAGGCTCTCGTTGGGCAGCTGGATCAAGGGCTTGATTCAGAATGCGGTACTTCTGGACACGGCTCGCATTGTCAGGTTCCTCTCTGGAGTCCTGACCGCCGATAGCTTGGAGCCTGTTCCCCATACTGGTGGGACTACAATTTTTAATTTTTTAAAATGTTTTAGCTGGACTCTATACTGGTTCGGGACACAGGTCCCGAACCCTAGAGGATACCATACATACAGATGTACGGTAGTCTCTAGGCCACACAATGGGGGTGACACGAGATTTTCGAAATACTCGCACAGGAAGAACACAAACTAAATAGACACAATCATAGAAAAATGATAAAAAAAAAGTATATTTAAAAAAAATACAAAATCCTGTACGAGGTTAAAAGACTGATGTTGCGATATTTAAAAATAGATGTCAACGTGTTGGTATTCTTATGGGGCTTGCTGTGTGTGATGCTACGGGCAGATACAGTTAAATAAAATAGAAATATGTATGTGAAATGTTAGCAGATACTAAATTGTTATCCGTTTACTAAATCACCGTCTGTCCTACTCGCACGTTTTATGACCACATCCACCACGAGTTTTGGCGCTCAACAAAACTGTGGCCCCAGCTATAATGCACGGAAGTCACGGAACAGAATACTACGTAAATCAGATAAATGATTCTCGTTTAAGAAGGGCACGAACAAATAGACCGGAGACCTTGCATTTTACATGATAAACTTTGTTAGTCTAGAAAAATAAGTAACCTTGTTTCAAATTAATTAGATATTGTACATATTGCTGATGTTACGATTTTTCTCTCAAGTATTGCTTCCCCAGTGGAGAAACCAACAGAACAGACGTAAGTGGCATTATGATGTAATTTCTTTAGTTTTTGTTCTGGCTTGGATGTTATGTTGTATACCTTATCCTAAGTTTTATTGTTCTAAAGTATCGTTTTTTATTAACGCATAATATTATTTTCACTTCTCATGCTCTAAAAGTCCGTCTTTATGTTGTGCTTAGGCGACATAAAATCGCTTTTTATGTTCTAGTGCATAAAGTAAATTTTTTTTCTAAGACTAAAGTAATCAGGCCCAACAGCCACACGCACAATAAAACTTCGCAGATTAAAGTCGTGATTTATTTCATTTTCTTTAATTTATACCAATTCCGTGTTTTCTATAGTTAATTTAATAAAATCAGGTAAAATAGTTGTCATTTATTATTTAAAAAGGCAAAGAAACGTTTCATTTTTTGGCAGTAGGGCTTTCAATACCGGTATCCCCGTATTGGCTAATACCGGTATTGAAAGCCCAATACCGGTATCCCCGTATTGGCTAATACCGGTATTGAAAGCCCTATTTGGCAGTATGAAGTACCCAAGTCGAATGACAAATGTTGAAAATTAAAAAAAAAAAACTTTTAAAAAGTTTCGTGGCGGTATTATCTGTGGTGGCAGGAATTAGCTATGGATGCAACATTTTTGATTAATTATGTACTGTATACTTTATGCCTGTGTCATTTTCTCGCAATCGAAGTGAAAAGCAGAGTGTATAACTCAGGCATAAACGAGCCATTTTACCCCTCGACTTAACTATTCACCCTCGCCTGCGGCTCGGGTGGATATAAACGTCTCGGGGTAAAATAGCTTCTTTTATGCCTTAGTTGTACAATCTACTATTATTTCATAGTTTTAATTCCTAAACCGGCAAGAGCTGGCGTTTTTGGGGACTGTATTATGTAATTTTGACGTTCGAAAAGTGCTGATTCTCGGCCTAATTTGAATAAATGACTTGATTTTGGCATGTCCTAGAACCAAAAATCCGAAGACACGTGACATCTACCAACACGCACTGGGCCCGCGTGTTAGATTACAGCCCACTCTCTCACGATGAGAGGAGACCGGTGTCCCGGCAGTGGGAACATTATAGGCTGATTATGCATAGTGTCAATTCCACTGCTCTTGTCACCTATCCTTAGCACAGTTTTTATACAGTTATATCTAAATGTATTTTTAGTCAAAATCAAGGTGTCACCTGGCAATCAAATGGTTGATAATGGCTAATCGCCTCATTTAATCGTAATGAGTCCCCATCAAGAAATGATTAAGAGCCTATACTACCTCAAATGGCTTAGCGTGATCCTCCGTTATGTCGAAAATACTGCACCATTAATTTTTATTTGAAATAAATATATGGTAAAGTTGAGGATTAATGCTAAGTCTTATGTTAGACGAAAACACGATTCCATAAAATTTTCTCGATAGAAAATAAATCCAAAGTTACCTCTAACCCGAACAATAAACCGCTGGTATTCAAAAAATACTTCATATTAGATCATGAAACTTTACATACTAACTGAACTTACTTTAAAGCAGGTCTTATGTTATTTACTTTTTTATTATTACCATTATTTTCACTGTAAAAAGCAAATACCTAAACTATTGGCGCTGCCTGCCGCCCAGCACCGCGCTCTGTCTCGCTCTCACTCAGTCAGCGAGCAGTATCGTATGAGCGAGATAGAGAGTGAATTTTAGCTGAGGTAGTATAGGCTCTTAATCATGAAAAGATTAGAACTAATTGTGGATCTGATAACACTGTCATCCACACTACTGTCATTGCACCATAAAAATATTCGTAAATAAATTCAAGAGATCTTTTCATATTTGTTGTATGTAACAGTGGCTTCCCTCGAGACCCGCGGCTAGCCATGCAGACGCAGTCGTTCAACTCGGACCCGCGCGTGCGGTCCAACGACCCGCGAACACAGCAGAAGATTCAACAGCGTATGTATATTTTATGCTATTATAAATATAATTATGCAATGCAACATCAAATGTAACACAAGGCGGGTTTCAATGTTACATTTCATTGCATATATTTTGACGGCATGTTCGTTCCAACGTAGGTATGTTACATTACATGTTTCGTTCCCACCATTAGGTTATTTAATTACATACCGAAGATGCCTCATTTTGATACCTTGCGGTCGCGGTGCAAAGGCATGCTATTAGACACGTGCGTGTGCGTGCGTGTCTATCAGCATGCATTTGTATTACATGGAGGTGACGTCGAGGTAGCAACCTAAACCACAACCGCGAGGTACTGCAGTGAGGCATCTTCGTCATGTAATTACCCTTAGGGAGCAACTAAACCGCGGTCGATCGATGATCTCGCGGCATATTTTAATTAATTAACTAATTGCTTTCTTATTGATTCGTGTATGACGCAAACGTGTAATGTAAATATAGATATATTAAGCATTTGTTTTAAAAGCTATTAAATAAGGGGTCAAATGTATTTTACAATTTATTATTTATCTGCTGCTAAAGTTCAAAGATAAAACTTGTGGTTTATGTACCTAACATATTTTTAAAAGTGAATCAAGCTTCCAAAATGATAGTAAATAATGTTTAAAATTGACGCCAATCAAGTCTTGAGACAGTTACCTCGTTAGGAAATCACAGTAGGAACCAAAATAAATATACAAAAAAACTTGCATTTTACTAGTTGGTTTGCAGATTTGGCCTCCCTTCAAAACCTAATAAATGTATCAAGGAAACTAGTTTATGCCAAGGAAGGTCTAGTCACATCAGGTTTCTAAAAACAAAGTGATCAAGCACCATTTATTTTCAGAACAAATGCCGCCTGGTATGCCGAGCGCGGCGCAGGCTAGGACTATCCAGGGTATTCCTTCAGGTGCTTCGGATCAAGAGAAGGTCAGTTTAATAATTATCTCCAGTCCAGTCTTCTGGTGATAATAGGTGTCTCACGAAAAGGAACTGGGTACTACACCCACGAGCAGTTAACTAGCGCTCATTCTCCTACTTATTAGCGACCGAATGTTGGACGGTTCTCGCCGACACATAGCATTTACCTCTAGTCTCGTCTCTTAGATGAGAGGGTAGTTCCCACATAGTACCTATGTGTAATGAATACTCCCACATTTCAGTTGAAAATACGCACTTGCGAAAAATTGTTTGTAACGTCCCGTCAAATAGTTTCTAGGCCAAGAGCTAGTAACCTGGAAACTACCAATATTTTATTTTCGATATTAAAATCAGTAGTTTACCTACTGTTATCTAAAAAGAAAACAATGAGCGGTATTTTTATGTTTCCTGCATCAAGGAAAAACCAGTGTCGATAAGGTCCTTGTTTTAATAAAAGAATAATAACTGTGCCCACATTTTTAAAGTGAATGTTTAAATCTTTTTTTGTCTGTCACAGGCCGCTCTCATTATGCAAGTACTGCAACTTTCGGACGAGCAAATCGCATTACTGCCGCCGGAACAACGAGCCAGTATTCTGATGCTCAAGGAACAAATCGCCAAGAGCACTCAGCAGCGTTAACGTATTTGTTAAGATATTCTTAGTATAAGATTGTGTATTGCAATTTTGAGAGGATGGATGAATTTGACGTATATGTTTAGTTCCATTTTTTTTCCAGTTTTAGATGTGATTGAGTATACAGTCATATCATTCAATTTAATGATCCAATTTGTGGTTGGTTAATGTATTTTAAAGTAATTTGATCATTTAAAGACAATCAATTTAAATGCCACTTTGAGTGCACATGCACTAATCGAGAGATTAGTGCGTGATCTTAATCTCGTAGATATACCGTAAGCCTTAAAAGTGATATCTTACTTAGCCTTAATTACTTTGTCATACTTATCGTCAAAAATTGGGTGAAATAAAATATATTTCATAAAAAATCTGTGTTTATTATTTTTAGATTGCCTAACTTGAAATCCAGCTTATCCGGAGCATTATAATCTCTTATGTAAGAAAAATAATTACTTTAAGTATTATAATGCGTTGTGTTTAGTCACGTACCTACTTGGGTCAAATCAATCGGCCTCTTATCGCGTACGTGATGTTTTTATCGTAATAATATAATTAATTTTGTGATTAATATGATTTTCGTTAGCTGTCTAGTAAGCCATTCTGTAGCTTGCTGTTGGTCAGTGCACGTTAGGTAGGCATTTTTCTATACACACTCTTTAAAAACCAGAAAAAAAAACATTTTCATTCAAATGTTCCAGCGAAATCAAACTAATATTTACTGTAGCAAAATCGAAGTTTTAATTATATGCTAATATTAATATTCTCAGTCCCAAAATAAGTAAAATTAATTTAAATAAGTACCAAGTAATTAAAATAATTATTTATTTTAGTTTCAAAGTGCAAGTTGCAACTACGTTAGGTAGTCGTCGCGTGCCCGTCACTTGGACTATAATGAGAATCTTAAACGTCAAACACCTGTCTAACTGCTGAATCACTTCATGTTATTCATGTTAGTTGTTAGACAATAAATGCACGAATGACTTTCTTCATTTTGTGCGTACTTACGACGCATTGACCTCTTAAAAATATTGCTTTAGATAAGGTACGCCAATTCATTATACTTTTTATTTATCAGTAGGTTTCCTTTTCGGAGCTTAATATCCCAGGGTTGATACCTATTTCGTGTGTTTATCTGCACACTCATTCAGTCGCGGTTCGGCGACGATAGAAAACGAACGTATCAACTAGTTTCGTATGTATTAGTTGTAATTTACGCATATTCCGCCTACTTTAGCTATAAATAAACATACATTACGTTACCCGTGACTTGTGTTTTTGGCACTGTATTCAAATATTACATTGACGTGAATATATTCAGTTTTACTTTTTATAAAGTCGGAATTGCTCGAGATATTTTCTTTAAAAATATTTTCTTTTGTTATTCCTGTGCTTGTGTTAAACTTGTAAAATATTTTCTTGTAGGACAGCAAAATGAAGTGGGAAGTTATTTTATTAGCTTGCTTGTGTTTTTTTAATTCCTACGCGGAGTGCAAGTGGAAACATGAGCGTCGGGGAAACGATTGGCGGGAAAATGCCAATGAGGTGACCACAAAGGCCCACTATAGGCAAGACCCCCCTGACCACACCAAGCTAATTCCTATGGCCAGATACGTGTTGCACAATGCAGGTAAAAAATGCTATTTATCTAAAGCTTTACTAAGTACTTAAATAAAACATCACGACTGTACCTACTAACTGGAGAGTTCAGTAGAAAGATAGCATGATACCTACCTTTTCCCTTAACACTCTCCCTGTCGATAATATATAAAACTTTTAAGTTCAGGAGGCCATGGGGGTCGCCGGCGGGTCCCAAAGTTTCTGCTTGTGAACGCCGTGAGTCAAAAGTCAAAATTATTACAAGAGGCCGTGGGATACGCCGGCGGGTCCAGAAAAAACTGTGCTTCGGCCTGCTGAAACAAAATTTTTGTGGGTCGCCGGCGATCCCCATGGCAGGGAGTGTGTATGAATGTTATATTGTGCACGGGAAATGCGGGTGAAACCGCGGGGCGCTGCTAGTTAAAAATATATATGCGTATATCATTGATATGTTATTGTCTCCTTTCTTTTTTCCTCCTTGTAATATATCAATGGCGTAGGTATATTCTCCGAATTATATTGTTAACTAGCTACTTACTCTGTGCCTGTACCTACTTGGATTCGGCAACGCTCCAGACGGCAGAAGGGGTGTTTCTTGAGGCGATCCTAGCATGTTTCGCAGTGGACGTCTTTCTGATGATAATGAATGAGGATGATACCTACTATAAACTTATTTGCATATTAGGTGACCTCTGTAACTCAGGATGAAGTTTTAAGTTAGTTTAGTTAGTTAGTTCTTCCTGCCCTTGTTCCTTGAGGTCGTCATTTTATTTCTTGCATTTAGTCGTCAACGAATCACTGGTGGATATGATTTGGAAGAAAAAGATTTTTCTTTTAGGTAATGTCATCCATCCATCTTTTCTTTTGGCTTCCTTAAGTAGTAGTTCGTACCTATTGTACCTAAGCTATAGAAAAAATCGTCCATGAAAATAGCGGTAAGTATACTTACCTACTTATGTAAATTACAATTAGGTAGCAATACCTATTGAAATTCATCATAATACCTACCAAGCAAATGATTACGTGTAGTTTGTCTCGTACTTAGATACATAAGTATACTTACATAATTTACTTCGTGCATTTGTTTATATTCAACAGACTGGGCGTCATTGGCCACGATATCAATTCAGCCAGCCATCGAAGGGTTCCCGTTCTCGAACGTCAAATCAATAGTGGATGGCTCCCTTGCTAACTCCACTGGCGTGCCTTACTTCTACATGTCACCGCTGGACTTCAGTGCTCGCGATTTATCGGTAGGTACCTGTTTGATTAACATCATCAACCTTGATAGAAACCCTTTCTATGCCAAATAGTCGATCTGCGCGAGACATAAGATTGTGGTATTCCACTGGGACTAACACTCTCCCTGCCACGGGGACCGCCGGCGACCCCCAAAAAATTTTGTTCAGCTGGCCAAAGCACATTTTTTTATACTTTTGTCACATTTTCCATAACAGCACGCCAGTAGTTGTAAAAACTATTTGAATTCGGGAGGTCAGGGCGGATCCCACGGCGTCCTGAAAGATTTTTTTTGGACCTGCCAGCGTATCCCACGGCCTCTTGTAATAATTTTGACTTTTGACTCACGGCGTTCACAAGCAGAAACTTTGGGACCCGCCGGCGACCTCCATGGCCTCCTGAACTTAAAAAGTTTAATATATTGTCGGCAGGGAGAGTGTTAACTGCACGACTCTGACGCACCCTGAATAGTAGGCCCCTCTACCACGTTGCTGACTGACGCAGAACGCAGATACAGGACATTAGTCTGGTATTCACGTTTGTCAAACACTGGATGGTCGTCATCAAAGTCTCTCTGAGGAACTGAAGATTGCCAAGTGCAAAGAACATTCTGGCAGCGCGGCGTTAAAGAATGTCCCTGCCGATCTAATTAGCCAAATATCGATAAAACAATGGCGATAATAAGAACTATTTTATCCTCCTAGCTTATCAGCTGCAGGACCTCCAATTAATCATAATTAACTTGCTTTATTAAAAACCCAATTAAAACAAATTCGTTATCAACAGAAAAACAGCCGCGCTACAGTTCTCGTGTCGCTCGAAGAAACCAGATACTGCGAGAATCAAAAGATTGACCCTGAAGACCCACGATGCACCAGGCTGATGCTGTCAGGAAAGATGAAGAAGGTATGTATTTATGCAACAGTTTATTCTTAATTCACGGCTGGTCGATGATCCTGGTCATGGGGCCATATTTGACCCGAATTAGGTCTAAGTCTGCTATAGGGTGTAAACTGGAAAAGTGACAAGTTGGGATTCCATGAGTATCCCTCCGGTTTTGGTCGTCAGTACATGCATCCTAGTCCTAGTGATAGGGCGTAAACGTCCGGAATTCCTTTTTGAATTTCCTAGACACACACCATTCTGATTTTTTTCCGGTATTGAATGATTTAGACTAATCTTAATAGCTCGTCCTTGAGAGGTTAAAGCTTGCGATTGTCGAGCGATGGTTGGTTAGAGCCAAGGTAGTTCTGAATTTCCTGATCATTCACTTGTTGAGTCAGAAAGGCATTCCGGAGGCCTACGCCGAGTATATCAGTGTCTTATTTATTGTTATGACAATATATCTCTAAAGTTAGGTAAATAATCTATGTTTGGCGTTTGTTAAACGTATTTTGATCTCTAATAAATAGAAATTGTCTGAGGTAGCTACACGAATTTATCTGTTCTAAAATTAACCTTGACTAATAGAAGACCGAACCGGTCACCGATCTAAATCTAACGACCGGAAAGCGCTTTCCCTCGGTAAACAGCCAACTTTACCAGCTTACTGATAAAGCTTATAAAAGTATTTTACTAATATAAATACCACACAAGTGTTGGCTTATCGATATCGATAATCTCTTATTTTTAGTTAGATAAGCTTTTAAGTGCTGTTTTATCGAAACAACAGCATCTATTACGTACCTACTTGACAATGATTGTTTTGTTTCCATAATGATGTTATTATCTCTTTAGGTTAAAGAGCATACACCAGAGTATGCGTTCGCAAAGGCAGCTTTGTTTGAAAGACATCCGTCTATGGCTGACTTCCCTCCGGGTATGTATTTTAATCTAGCTCATTTAGAACTAGAAATGAATGATGGTCTGTCTAAATTTTTTACTGCTTCGGTTGTTTTGGGGTTTTGTTTGTTAGGGCGATTCTCCACTAAACTATGGATTTCTTCCAATGACGATTGAGTTTGCATTCAGAAGTAACACATCACGCTTGTATTCGCCGAAAAGTTAGCCAGAAGTTTATAGTACCTGCTACCTACACCTGCATTTCCCCAGTTTTTATATAGGATCAGACTTGAACCGAGTAGTGGAGGATCACCCATTTTTTAAACTTTACTTACAGTTCCACTTTTTAAAACAACTCCTCATCCTATACCAAATAAATAATTTCGCATATCTGTGAAAAAATACACATCACTCCCATTTTCAGATCACAACTGGTTCGTAGCTAAGCTGAAGATCGCTCAAATAGCAATGATTGACTGGTTCGGAGGCGCCAAGTACATCCCGGTCCGCGATTACCTAGCATACAACTACACTGGTACAGAAATGTTGCAGTACCACAATCAACGTTTACATAAAGCTGTTTTACCTTAAATAAATAGGGAAGATATAGAAGCTTCACACACTAAGGCCCTTCGTACACGGCACGGTTTCTTTACGGTACGGCGTATAAACCGCGCCGTAGAAAAAACGTGTCCGTCAACAAGCTTCCATAGTGATCCATCCATATATCACCGACGATCGTGCCTACACACAGCGTATAAACCGCAAACATGTCTATCAACAAGCTTCCATAGTGATCCATACAAAACTGACGATTGTGCCTACACACGGCGTATAAACCGCGCCGTAGAAAAAACGAGTCCGTCAACTTGCTTCCATAGTGATCCGTACAACACTGACGACCGTGCCTACACAGTACACACGGCGAATAACCCGTAATTTTTCACGGCAAGAAAAACGTGTGTGCACAAAGGGCCTAATAAGCGCGGCAGACGACGTGCTTTTGTTTTTATTAGTAGATCAAGTAAGAAGCATAATTGTTGTGGGTGTGTGAAGATATTTAAAGTTGCCTAAAATATAGTTTGTAGGTAATAAAAATAAGTAGGTGTACTCGTATATATACCTATAGACGACCATAGCTAGACTGCTTTCTACTGATGAAAAGAATCCAATTCTTTTGGATAAGTAGTAAATTTTTGTTGTAAAATTTTCTCATCAGCAGACTGTTAGTGACCAGTGCACTTTTAATTTTTTGATAAGAGTAAAGTAAACATTGTAATATTATGTAATGATAAAGTAGTAATAACAAACCTGTGATACGAGTATAAGCGAAGAAAACAATACTATTTTTATTGTATACATAAATATTATATCATAAACATAAAAAAACATGTTATTATACCTAAATAAAAACATAACGGTAACAATAAATAGTTTTATTTTCAGGATTATGTACATTTTTACACAAAAATGCTTTTTTTTTGGAATGATTTTTAGAGATATTCAACTCAGTCCCATATTATTTTATTATAAAAAGATTACTATTATTACATATTATAAACAAAAAGTAAAATAATTAAAAAGGATATCGACGACATGGTTAAATTTAATAACAAGGCAATCCATACCTAATATTATAAATTCGAGAGCAATTCTGTCTGTCTGTATGTTACCTTTTCACGCCTAAACCCAACCACTAAACGATTTCGATAAAATTTGGCAAGGAGACAGATGGCATCCTGAGGAAAGACAAAGGCTAATATTTGTCTAAAAAAATATAGGGGATGAAACTTTGTATGGGAAACCCAGCATTTCTGAAATTATGAATATTCATGCTTTTTGTAACAAATAAAGAAATGTGTTTAATTTTTGTGAAATCATCCCCCAAGGGGATAACATGGGATGATTTTAAAAAACATTAAAATTTTTGTATACCTACCTCTTTTTAAGCGATCTATACAAATACAAAATGTTTATATTTGCTGATCTATGGGATTGGAAATATAATCTGTCAGTTACTTTTCAAGCCTTAACGGCTAAACGGAATGGAATGAAAGGCATATGGATAGGCCGTGAACTGGACATAGAATACTTTTTTATATCTCGGTAGCACGATCCCGTGGGATAATTTCCGACGTTCACGCGGGCAGAAGCTAGTCGTATATATATTTCCTGGTTGGTTTTTTTTCTATACGTTTCCAATATTATAGTCGTAATTAGCCATTTTTGCACATTTCCGCTAATTAGTAATGAGGTCTAATGACCTCATTACTAATTAGCGGAAATTAGTAAGTTTTACCGGAAGTTTACTAATGTAAACTTCCGGTAAAACTTACTATAGGTAAGTACTTATAAAATGAACCACGCGTCTCTTGGATATAATAACTAAAAGATTAAAATATGTTAGTAAATAATATTTACGAAAGTTGCAGTACTTACCTAGTTAAATAAACTTAAATATTCTCTGACGTGGAGTCATTCCTAATGAAGATAAAACCCATTTAGAAAAACTTAATAAATTCCGAAATAGTTTATTTATGTTATAGCTGTTTCATTCTTGACGACGCGACGCGAGAAAACTAAGTAAGTATTTAATTGACCACCTTTGAGTCATTTTATAATTAAAAAAAAAAACAATCCAAATTATATTATTGCTAATAATACAGAGCACCATATTACCTATAAATATTAAATAGAAATAACATAACTAGATTAATTGACCACTAGCCTCTTTCTGCAACAAATAAAGAAAAGTCATGCGTGTATGACCAACATGACGTATGAAAGTAAACGAAGCAAAAAGAGTACTATGTAAAGCGTATACAGAAAGAAAGCTGGCAGCCTACCAGCGTTTATAGGAACCGGTCCACGCAGGTAACCGACGCAGGCATTTATATGAACAAGCGCCGAACGTCGCCGACAAGTTCTGACAATCTTCGACACGCGCCGATCCGCGCTGGCGCCGCCCGCCATTTAAAATTAATGATCAATCTGCTTGCTTTATGTAAAGATATGATTCCGATCTCGGCAGCACGCAGCAGTGCTGCCGCGGCAGTGCGGTCGCAGCACTACTGGTCCTCATACATTTTCTATGGGTTCATATGAGATTACATTCCGAGCACGGCAGCAATGCTGCGCAACATTCCTATAGAGAATATATGGGGACCAGCAGTGCTGCGGCAGCAGTGCTGCGGCAGGACTGCTGCGTGCTGCCGAGATCGGAATCATACATACTAGGTTTACTGATTGAGTATGTGATTGTCGGAGAACGAGGAGGACTGACCTACCGTGATACAGTTTTTACTAGTACGGAGGTCAGTGTGAATTACTCTCTAACAACCATATACGTTAGTCATTCGTTATGAGATCTTATGTTATTCTTATTTATCTTTATTTTTTTATATATACTTTAACTGTTACCAGAAAGGACCAGCGCCGATAAGCGCTGGTCCTTTCTGCGCCGGCTACCAGCTTTCTTTCTGTATACGGCCTAAGGATCGTAGCAGATGGCGTTCTATAGTTTCTACTACCTACTCCCATGGGAGAGAAGGCGTGAGTTTATGCATGGATTTATACAAAAGGATGTTTTAGTGGAGATGATTATCTGACTGTCTATTCATAAGCTCAGGCCTGTAATGCCCTAAGGGTAGCTTGAGACGCACCACCCACATTTCGCAAGTTATTTTAGTGCTTGTCTGTTTATCCAATCAATTAACAAAGTTCTGTATATACAGGGTCCCATTAAAATAGATGGACAAATTTTAACACAGCGCTCTGTACGTCTAACCAAAGATAACCGAGCAAAAAAAAAACTGATTAAAGTGATTTTATTTTGATCTAAAAGAATAAATTGTATTTTCGTTAGCTGATTATTTTTCTTGTAAGTATCTAATCCATTTTTCTTATATATTTTTTTACCATCGTGGTTATTTTGGTAGTCTGAATGTTTTTTAAAAGTTTGTCCATCTATTTTAATGGGACCATATATATATTTAAATCTGCAGTCAATTGTTTTATTTATTGCAAAATATCGTCAACAATCTACCTATACACAACCTAATAAAATGGCATAAAGGCCATGTCACACGCACTTGCATAGTTTGTCAAATCGTAAAACGTTTTGCAAACCATATGTATATATGTCGGTAAGGGGTCCTACCGTTACTGTATACCTAGTATTGTGCTGCATCAATTACCGTAACGCTTCTCTCCAGTTATCGTGTTCCAACCAATTAGAGTAGCTGAACCTTGCCGTGGCAGTGAACGCAGGAGGCGATTGGTCGCGGCATGTTGCCGCTGCTGCTGTAAGCGTGGTGGACTAATGCGTTCACTGGTTCTTCGCTCACCTTCCTGACGTCTATAGGCGCCGCCATTATCTGTTAGAAGAAATTTGATGATCTTATTAGAACTATAGAAGATGTATACAGAAGGCGAAAACAAATTATTACCAACAGCAAGGCAACGCGACGTGACGGTGAGCCGCAAAAAAACTGCATCGGTTTGCTTGCGGTGCAGCAAAACTTGCGTTTCATATAAAGCCTAAACATGTTTTATGAACACAGAGACAAGTTATTATTACAATTATAATATTTAATATTAGTATATAAAACAAAATTATTACAATACTCATTATTGTATTTGTTTGATTTGCATAATATCCAAGCTAAGATTAATGTGTTGAGGTCATATCATCACAAATTGTACTTACATTTTCAGCATTCTTTTCTCCTTCAGTGATAGTATTTAAGTTATTCAAATGGCTAATATCCTGCTTTTCGACGGAACTGCTGATATTTTCCGATAGTTTCAAGTTGACTGATGTCATATCTAGTATGTTTGTCGAATGCGGAATGGTCGCGTTAAAGTTGAGGTTACCAATAGGACGGTTGTACATCTTACTGTTGCCCGTATATTCAGTTATTGCGATATTTTCAAGCCACTTTTCGTGAAGACTGTACAAGTTCTTATAAGTACATAGCATCATGTCTCGCGCCCTGCACCGCTCGTCAAGTAATTGTTTTATTGCTTGTTGTAAATTTTCAGTCTTTTCGTTTAATAACTTCTTACATTGAGCTAGCTCTTCTACCATTAAGCTGAAAACAAAGTCATTAGTTTACCATTCATTTATGTATGAGTCAACAACATGTTTTAAAATTCTTTATGCATCGTCAAAACAAAGTGGGGTAAACAAGTTTATTTTACACTAGCTGTGCTCGCGACTTCGTTCGCGTGCATGACGGAAAACGTTTTTTTTTTTTGCGAGGTACCGTAATTATGTTTCTAAAATAAAAGTAGCCTAAGTTACTCCTTATTACATCAGCTATCTACCAGTGAAAGTCCCGTCAAAATCGGTGCAGCCGTTTCAGAGATTAGCCAGAACAAACAGACAGACAGACAAAAATTGTATAAAATGTTATTTTGGTATATGTGCCGTGTATACACATGGATGTACCATACATATGTATTAAAATGACCGCTTTTTACTAAATGCATATGGATGCATTTAGTAAAAAGCGGTTATTTCAATATTAAAAACATACACTCCAATTTTATTTATTTGTAGGTATAGATAAACATTAATTCAATTAATTGTCTTATATTAATTTTAAATGTATTACTTTACCTGCTTGCAAGGAATTTACTTCTCCATACTTCACACTGCCCAGCTAGCCATTCAGTTTGTTCCTAAAAAACAAATCAATATTACAAGGGGCTTGGACTTTTGGATACCAGACATGAACATGAACTTTATACATTGCTAATACCTAATAACACATTTTTCCTCATCCAGTGGAGAACTTTGCCATGCAATGGAACAGTTATGGGAAAAGAAATAATAAAAAGATAATTCTATACCACAATCATGTTTTGTTTATATGTGCAGTCAAGCTACACTTTTGGATCTCTCAAACTAAACCCTAAATCCTGGTAAACAAAATGCAAGATGCTGGATCTTGCATTTTGTTAACCTCAAGTCTTCAGAAATTTAATTATTATAACATACAATGAGGAAAATGTTGTGAGGAATGCTTTGAGTATGAATGTGTATGGCTATAAGAGTAGAGCAAGACCAAAGAAACAATGGATGGACTGTGTGAAAGATGATATGGCTAGAAACAGGGTTACTTCTGAGATGACTCCTAGTATCTCTGCTAGTTGTCATTTTTTAATTACCCACATATTTGTTACTGTTGTAATTATTTTGCTATGGAAGAGCGGGGTCTCCTAACACAGGCAAAAATTGCTTAAAAGGAGCCCCCAAACACAACCACTCATTGTAAAAATAAAAAGAAGAAGTATGGAAGGAAAATACAAGTTGTGCCGACCCCAAATAATTGCATAAGGGCAAGAGAATGATGATGAACTTTTATAACATACCTGATGAGTAGACAAATGTTGTGCAGAACTTAGCAAAGCACTCGCCAAATGCTTTTTATCTTCATTCAGAGATTGTACCTGTGTTTCAAGGTCCTCACCCATTGATGCCACCAGCATTGTTTTAAGTTCTTTGTTGACCTGCAGATAACACCATATTTTAAAATCATACTATGATGTAATTTTGTCACTGATATAGTAGTAAGGAATTAAGGGACCGGCGAACTATGCATGCTAATGCGTTGTTCATACAAACGTAATACCAAAATAATTTGTAAATCAAACATATTCTTAAGGTAGTGTGTATTTATTCCAATTGGATTACAGAATATCTAGGTTCCCAAATATACACACATCAAAAGTGTCTAGGGATCAAGCATTTTTATGCGGATTTCTTGAGATTGAGATGTGGCTTTGTAATAAATTTATGATTTTATAAATTTATATGGATCCTTTTTGGTGCATTTCATAATTTGAATCAGGAACTGTGAATCAAATTCGAGTAAAAGATGAAAATCAGCTGTCAATATTTTCCCTATAAAAACATACAACGCATTGAAGACATTATTAGTGCTACTGTTTCCCTACTACTGATTAAAACCAACGTCATTATGGAGCGGCGACGTCATTTAAGCAGGGAAGAAATGCTCAGAGCCGTGGGAATGATAGAAGCTGGTTCCCGGCAACGTACTGTGGCTTTAGCTCTGAATACAAGTCAGAGTGTTATCAGTCGACTTTGGACACGTTACCGAAGCACTGGTACCGTGGCTGAGCGCCATGGAGGACGGTATCGCTGCACCACACGGAGACAAGACCGATACATTCAAATCTTAACTCGAAGAGCTCCAACAATAACCGCCATGATGTTAGCCGTGAGGCTTCATCACTCTTCAGGGAACTTAATTAGCGACCAAACAGTCAGAAACCGCTTGCATGAAGTGAACCTTCATTCCCGAAGACCGCTACGGGTACCACCTATAGCAATGCACAATCGTAGGATTCGATATCAATGGGCTCTTGAACACAGAAATTGGGCAGAAGAACAATGGCGTTTCGTGTGCTTTTCTGATGAGTCTCGTTTTGGTATGAGACCGGATACAAGACGTATACGACACTGGAGAACCCCTGGACGCCAACAGCGAATAAAATCCTGCCAGGAAGTCCATCCTTATAGTGGTGGAACCATCATGGTATGGGCGGGTATTTGGATCGGCGGAAGAACAGAGTTGATTTGGATCAGAGGCAACCTCAACGCTCAAATTTATGCTGAGACGATTGTATCAGACGTCATCGTTCCTCTACAAGTGCAAATCGGTCCCTTATTTCAGTTAATGCATGATAATGCACGACCGCACACCGCAAGAGTTGTAAGACAGACTCTCGCCGCAGCTAACATCAATGTCCTGCCCTGGCCTGCTAAGTCGCCAGACTTGAACCCGATTGAGCATGCATGGGATATGCTACAGAGAAGAGCTCTGCCGAATATGGAGGGTATCCAGTCGCAAGAAGACCTTTTTTTGTTGTTGCAACGAACATGGGCTGCCATTCCACAGCGTGATTTGGATGAACTCATTTTGAGTATGCCAAACCGATGTTCTTGTGTTGTTAGTGTTCGCGGTAGAAACACGGATTATTAATTGTTTAAGTCACCCAATAAAATTTTAAAGAAAACTGTTATTTCAGTCTTTTTTTCGAACTTTTGTGTTAGTGGTTCAAATGTCAAAAATCCCTTTATTAGGAAAATGGCAAATTTCTTTATTAATGCAAAGGTGACTTGGTTTATCGTTACTGTGACAAACGAAAACACTTTATTTGATGAATCCTTAAAGAAAATTTTAATTAATATCAATCAGGAGAAAAGTTATTGCAAAAATATATGTTGATCCCTAGACACTTTTGATGTGTGTATATATTAAAAGGACTCTGCTGTAAAGATGAGATATGAGGAATTTCAAATTTCTATAAAAAACTTATTTTTGTCATAACACTTCTTTAAATCAGTTTCCATTCAAAATATATATTTGGGAACCTAGATATTCTGTAATCTAATCGAAATAAATACACAATACAATATGTTTGATTTACAAATTATTTTGGTATTACGTTTGTATTAACAACACATGCTCATGCTCTGCCGGCCTCTCAAGTTTAAAGTACCTACTCAATTAACTCTTGATTAAACTATTGGAGCTTGTCATGTTTTATAATCATTCCGATAAGATGCCTGCATGACTATTATTGTAATTTATAAACAGCACACTATAGTACAGGGCAGTGGTCTACAGTTACATTTAACCCTTTATAGGACAGCAACTACGCAAAATATGCGCATTGACATGGAGTTGCAGACACCACCCTGTATTACCTATTAGGGCATCAACAAAATTAGTACAGCAACTATAACCACACAACTAGTTTAACTTTAGAACTATTTTTAATTGATAAAATTAAACTTTAGAGTTAGTAGTCAACTACAAATTTTGTTTCTGCCCTATATAGGTTTAAAATATTCACTTACCCAAAATGTTTAGAATCAGAATTGCTACAAAATTTTTGTTTTGAAGTTTTTGTCTTGAAAAGTAGAACGTAACAAGGGTAAGAAGACTTATTTTAAATTCTATCCTAAAATAATTCCCTTTTATTTATCCACACAGACACAGCAGTATAAATAGATTTCATAAGCAAAACAATTCATTGTTATGTATGATATTAGAAATCTATATATATAAAAATGAAACCCGTTTTCCGTTGTCACGACATAACATGAAAACGGCTGGACCGATTCCGATGAAATTTGGTATAGAGATAGTTTGAGTCCCGGGAAAGGACATATGATAGTTTTTATCCCGATATTCCCACGGGATCGACATTTACGCGAGTGAAACCGCGGGGCGCAGCTAGTTAAATATAAATATTCATACCTGAACTTGTTGCTTTAACTGTTCTTTTAGAGATTCATTTTCATGTGTCAAGCTATCAATCTTTGTCTTCATCTCAACTACCTCAGGACTGGGTCTATCAACATTGGGACCAGACTTATCACTTGTGGAGTTCAGTTTTGGACGAGGTTTGAATTCATTCAAGTTTGTACTCATTTGAGACATCTGAGTTATCAAGGTGTTAATATCCATGTTGTTCTTAGACTTTTTCAAGTCTTTTGTAACAAGTTTAGGTGTGATTGGCATTACAGCAGCAGGATAGGGCTCGTAAGGCACAAACTTGGTTGTCTTGCCACTTAATGACCTCCTCTTCTCTGATCTGAACACTTTTGTAGCGTACACTTGCACTAAACGAGCGGGTAACAAACTATCTTTTCTAGTTGGGCTAACTGTAATCTTAGAATCCACATTTTGAACCCTTTCTGACGTGTTTTCGTCCGATTCCATTCCATCGCCCGCCGTTCTCGTTTTACTCATTATTTCTACAATAGAATAGTTAATTACGTTATTATAATTATCAGATAAAGATAATAGATAAACAATCAGTAAGATACATAAATTATTATTTTAATGTACACGAACGCAGTAAGAAATAGGTTGACTAAAGGATGTGCATACTTGGGTTATAAGTATATAATTTATCCATATCTACGAGAAAGAAAGTCAGTAAAATCAGATCATATAATCACAAATACAGCATCTACCAAGTTTCTAGTAAATTATAATATTATCCTTTTACGTTTTGTTTTTTTATGTTAAGGTTCGCAAAATATCTTGATTCATTTACTGACTGTCAGTGTCAGTGTCAGCTGTATTTAAAGTTTACATGCTCTGTGGGCTCTGTGCCTGTCAATATACATAGACAAAAAGAAAGATACTCTATTCCACAAGAAACGGAGAAAAATATTTTTTTTTTTGTATTTTAGTATGCTCATACATAATAAATACCTACATGAAAAACAAACTGTCAATAGGTTTTATATGTGCCTGGTTTTCTACTATTGGCCAATGCCGTGTCCCTTCCCGGGAAGGGACACGGCACCCACATCTGGCGAATGTGCAGCTCGCGAGCCGTTTGCGAGCTGCGCGCGTGCATTTTTGTTCGTGCGCCGCCCGCGCGCGCCTTTATACGAGCCTTGCATGAGTTGCGCTAAAGAGGCGCACCAAACCATTGCCGTGACTGCACACGCGCAGCTCGCAAACGGCTCGCGAGCTACACATTCGCGGCACATTCGCCAGATATGGACGCACCCTAAGGGTTAATTTGTGGTTGGATCCAGACTGGGTCTAAGATTTTCGGTTTGTTACTCGCAGAGTTAAATCTGTATCAACTAAAATCTTCTTAGGGGGCGTCCATTAATTACGTAAGTTGATTTTGGCGATTTTTGGACCCCCCCTCCCACCTTAGTGAGATATCGTGAGATTTGGCTCGACCCCTCTCTCTCTAATCTCAGGTGAGATTGTTCAAAATGCGTATTTTCAGTCTAAATATGTTAGTCAAGGACTCAAGGCTTCATTGCGTTGATTTATTAAAAAAAAAACAATTTGTTTAATTATTTTTCTTTAAGAAAAGAGGATTTATTCTATTCATAATAAGTTATGGAACATCTAAAGCCTTGCTAGTCTCGTTGTCAAAAATTGCTTATAAACGCATTTTAGCACTAAAACGTTCTTTAAACCTACTATAAAGTTATGAAACCCAGACCTCTACTATAACAGTACTAAGTAGTAGTAGTAGTAAGGAAAAAAATGGCCGACTCTTCAAGTCTTCATCAGCTGATTAATAAGAATATGACATTTGCCGTACAAATGTAACATTGTGAAAAGTCACTTTCGTAAAATTTGTTAAATTAATAGAATATGAAAAATATACATTGAAAGAACACAGTATTTTTAATATGTAATTATGTGACAATTTTGAAATCAACAGTATCCTAGCAACCATACATAAGTACCAAAGACATTAGGTCTGCCATAGATACTTCACATCCTCGGAACTTTTTAAAAGAATATTATGGCAATATATTCTTTAATCCTAATGCTGAACTTAAATTATGCAGCCTGGGGCCGAACAGTGGTTTGGTTAACATATCAGCCAACTGCTGCTCCGAAGGAACATGCGTTACGTCGAAGTCTCCGTTGCTAACACATTCTCTTACAAAAAAATGTTTCAGCTTTATGTGTTTGGTGCGCCTGTGATATTCATATTTTGGGTTGTGCGCAAGTTTTACAGCCGATTCATTGTCCAGGTTCAGTACTGGTTTCTCAATTTTAATCAAGTTGTTAATAAGGCGATTCAACCATAAAATTTCTTGTGCAGTTTCACTTGCTGCTATAATCTCCGCTTCAGTCGAAGAGATGGAGACTGTCGTTTGTTTCTGGCTTCTCCAGCTAATAGCAGCTCCAGAGAATAAGCACACCATTCCAGATGTCGACCTTCCAGTAGTTAGATCTCCTGCATGATCTGCGTCGCTGTAGCAGACTAAGCGCGGAGGCGACTTTTCCTTATAGGTTAGCCCATTCTGTTGGGTCCCTTTCAAGTACCGGAAGATGCGTTTTACCAGCATGACATCTTTCTTAGTGGGTGCTCCGAGGTTTCGAGATGCGACACCCAGAGCATATGAAATATCAGGCCTTGTGCCTACTGATAAATATGCCAAAGCACCCACGGCTTGTCTATATGGGAAATTTGCACTGACATCTTCTTCCTCTGCCGTCTCATTTTCTTTGATGATTGGCGTTGGTGCTGGTTTGCAATTGGACATTCTATATTTTTCTAAAACTTTCTTTGTGTAGGCCTTTTGACATAGCGAAATGGTCTTGTCCTTACGGACATTAATTTCCATTCCTAGGAAGTATGACGCAGGTTTCGTAGTTATCTTAAACCGTGTTTTCAGTTCCTTGATAAATTCGTCTCCTGCTCTGGTCGTATTATATGCTACTAGTCCGTCGTCAACATAAAGACCAATAAAGACTTTAGATTGTCCTCTGATTCGAACATATAAGCATGGATCCGCTTCACTCTGTTGGAAATCAGAATTTCTTAAGAATTCGGTAATGCAGGTATTCCAGCATCGTGGTGCTTGTTTCAGCCCATAGAGGCTGCGTTTCAGCTTGCATACTCGTTTGGTGCCATCCTGATAGCCATCAGGCTGTTTCATGTAAATATCTTCCTTTACTGTGCCGTTTAGAAAGGCGGTTGAAACATCGAACTGATGTAGTTTTAGATTTTCTCGAGCAGCTATAGCAAGCAATGCTCGAACGGTGCTCAGACGGACTACTGGACTGAACGTTTTATCGTAATCAACTTCAGGTTTCTGGGAGCAACCTTTAATAACCATTCTGGCTTTATACCTATCGACGGTACCATCAGGATTCATTTTTATTTTATACACCCATTTGCAAGGGAGGGCTTTTCGTCCTTTGGGTAAATCAACCAGATCCCAGGTTTGGTTTTCATGCAGTGTGGTTATTTCACTGTGCATGGCATCTTTCCATTTTGCTTTGTAAGGAGATTCCATCGCTTCTTTGAAGGTCTCAGGCTCTTTAGGCTTGTGAAGATTTTCGATTTCTTCAGCTGCTGCCAAAATAAAATCATCATAGCGCTTAGGAGCTGTGATATTTGACCTGTCTCTCAAAGACCTCGTCTGAACGGTCGCATTTTCATCAACACCAGCAACAGGTTCATCATCATTGACAGCGGTAAAAGATCCGGAAAGAGATTCGTATTCACTTTCATTATTAACCAGCGTTTCATCTTGATCATCTCCGTCAAAATCACTATCATGTTGCTGATCATCTGCTTCATAATTGTCAAGCTTAATATCCACTCGCTTGCGTGTTGTTTTCTGAGATAACGTTTTATTAGGTTGTTCTTGTGGAAACTCTAAATCGGTGAGCAGTCTGGATACTGCATTTTTATTCGATTCATCGTAGAACATAGTCTTCAATACCCTAATATCTTTTGAAATTACGATGCTGTTCTTCGAGGGTATGAATATCCTGAAAGCTTTAGATGTTTCAGAGTATCCCGCAAACATGCCAGGAATTGCCTTTGGTGCAAATTTGTGACCGTTAGTGCCTTTCATTAGAACGTAGGTCTTGCAACCGAACACGTATAAATGATTAATACATGGCTTCCTTCCAACCCATCTCTCGAATGGCGTTTGGTTCTGAACGGCGCTGTTTATACTCCTGTTTGATAGGTAGTTTGCAGTGAATACTGCTTCGCCCCAGAATTTTAATGGTGCCTGTGCATCAATCATTATTGCTCTCGCTTTCTCCACAAGAGTACGATTCTTTCGTTCAGCAACTCCGTTTTGGTTCGGGGTATAGGGTGCGGTGAGACGTCTTTGTATCCCGCAACGTTTCAGATAAGCGTTGAACTCTTTGTTCACATACTCTGTACCATTATCTGATTGTAAGAATTTGATTTTGACCCCAGTGTGCGTTTCCGCTAACTCCTTGAACTCTTTAAACTTTTGTAATACTTCGTTCTTGCTTTTAATCATGTAAACTCGACTGTATCGGCTATAGTCATCTATAAAAGTAACGAAGTACTTGTTTCCGCTTACTGTAGGCGTTCTGATTGGTCCACATACATCGCTATGAACTATTTCTAAGCGTTCTGTTGTTCGTTGAGTGGTTTTCTCACAGGGGGCAGGTACTCGATGGAGTTTTGCCTGTATGCAGATTTCACACTCTGTCAAGGTTTCAGAAGCATCAAAGTTCAAGCCAAGCAAATTCTCGTTTTTGAGTGCACGTTTCATATCTTTGGCGTTCATGTGACCAAGTTTTCTGTGCCAGTCGTCTATGTTTGATAAATTCGATTTCTTTTTAGCAATTGGAATCGAAACAGTGTCATCATTATGATTGGCCAGATTGTTGCGCTCATGTTTATTTGGTTTTATGTAATAAAGACCATCTCCTTGTTTAAATGCGGTGAGAGTTATTCCATCTTTTGGATTGTTGACCATCGCTTTAGTTTTTGTGAAGAGGACAGAACAGCCAGCATCTGTCATCTTACTGACAGACAACAAGTTGGTGCACAGACTAGGTACGTATAGGGTGTCTTGTAGCTGTGTAAGGGCTGTGCCATTACCATTTTTTGTTACAAAGGAGACTGTACCTTTTCCTTTAATCTCTGCAGTTCGTTCTTTAGTTGCAAAGTTCAGTTTTCCGGATGTTCTATCTATAGTCTTAAATAAGTCTCGTTGATAAGTCATGTGAGACGTACAACCGCTATCCAAAACCCAAATGCAGTTTTCAGAGTTTTTGTTATGTGTAAGGAGGCACTGCATAGCAAAATTGGTCTTATGAGAACCGTCAGTGTGTTTATTAGGCTTCTCATTGTTTTTCTTCCAGCAATATGTACAGATTTTGTGAGTCTTGCGTTTGAAGATTTTACCACTACGTTTGCAAATTTTACAGGTTGTGTACAAGGCTTCTTCTTGAAAAGAGGATTCAGGTTCGTCGTTATTAGTCATGTTTTGGCTATGACGTGCTTCACATTCTTCTATTATTTTAGTTTGAAGCTCCTCTGGCTTCGGAAGAGTGTCTCGCGATTCTATAGCGACTCTGAAGTTCTCGAATTCCTTTGAGAGACTGTACAACATCATGATTGTTAGCAAGTCCTCGTTAATACCTACGTCCATGTCTGCCAATTTGTCAACTGTATCCATAAACTTGTTTAGATGAGTTCTTACATCGTGCCCTTCTAATTTTGTTAGGATCAGTTGCTTTAATAGGGATGCCTTTCGCGCAGGTCCCTTACTGGCGTACGTGTCTTTCAATTTTGTCCATAATGCTTTAGCAGTGGTGCAATTTTTAATTTGTTTAAGCTCAGAAGGAGCGATTATAAGTATGAGTTCAGATCTCGCCTGTCTATCGCCTTCTTTATCAACCACTTCAGTATCTGTCTCGATGTATTTCCATAATTTGTGTCGTACAAGTACAGCTTCAGCCTGTATAACCCAAGTGTCGTAGTTCTCTCTAGTTAGAGGGTCAATTTTAGTGCTCGACATTTCGGAAAGGTTGAAACTTACTATTATGTACACGCTCTGCTACCATGTTAAATTAATAGAATATGAAAAATATACATTGAAAGAACACAGTATTTTTAATATATAATTATGTGACAATTTTGAAATCAACAGTATCCTAGCAACCATACATAAGTACCAAAGACATTAGGTCTGCCATAGATACTTCACATAATCGTACTTCGAGGAGCTACTTTACAGTCTTAACTAATATCTATGACCACGATAAATATTATTGTGTAGAATTTAGTGATATTTTAATAGAAAAACACGTTTTGATCAATTCAACCCAGTTTTCTCGCAATTTTAGTTTATTGCGGAAAAAAAACGTGATACTTGACAGGAAGGAAGGACCCCCCTCTCCCACACGTGAGATTGGGTGAGAATCGGCTTGACCCCCTCCCCTAAATGCCTCACGTAATTAATGGATGCCCCCTTACTGGAACTATTGCGTGATTCGCACGATTTATAGTGGGTATGAGTAGCAATGACATGCATTGGTATTTACTATCTTACAATCGCACTATTCAAAGTTTAGTAGCAAAAGGTATAAAATGATAACAATTATTATTTTAATAAAATCATTCATTTATTGTAATAAATTAAAGTATCTACGATGGCATAAACCATTTATTAAGGCTTCAATGTAGCATCTAGTTCCCCACTAGATTGAAGCTCCTTGATGATGTCTAAGCCTCCAACTAGTTCACCTTTAACATAAAGTTGGGGGTAGGTAGGCCAGTCTGAATATTCCTTAAGGCCTTGACGTACTTCTTCATCAGACAGTATATCAAAAGTATCGTAGGGCACCCTAGAAAACAAGACAAGTCATCATTATTATTATATAAGAGGCAGAACAGAAAACAATCAAGAGCAATATTATCCAAAACAATTATATTACACATATGGCATAAGAGTGTGCCATTGTATTGCTAGTTTAATATTACAATATACAGCATTATGAGTCACATTAACTTTTCCATTAAATGGTGTATAATTGTAGTGGCTCATAGATAGTAATAGGAAAACATCTATCTACTTTTCTTACTATCCTGTCCCTCATTATTCCTTAACCCTTTGAACGCCAGAGTATAAACGTATCGCCCGCCGTACCCCTGACGCCAGGCAACTTTAATGTAGTTTTAAATAATAGGAAAAAGAAACACAGAAAACTTAATTTAGTATATTTATTTTGTTTTAAAAAAATGTCATTTTCTTGTCGTCTACAGACGACGGTGGCGTGTTGGGCACGTTTTCATTTGTCGGCTATACACGACCGTGGCGTTCAAAAGGTTGATTAAATAAATAAATAATACATGATATCTATACTATACTCATACTCAGAATATATATAAATAAAACAAAGTCTGGTTAGTTACACCATTTATAACTCAAGAAAGGCTGGACTGATTCTTATGATCTTTGATTTGTCTCTGCCCCGAATAGCAGAATAACTATTAAAACATGGGAAAAATTCACAAAAATAAAATAGATTCTGAGGAAGTACGAAGTTCTCAGGGTGAGCTAGTTTACAGTATAACACACTCCATCAAATATACTAATAATCCTTACCCAGTTCCATCAAGGATTTGAATTAAAGTTCTGCTGAAACCACATCTAGGTTGCTCTCGGTTGCCTTTCATGAACACCATAACATCATGTCTATTTATCAAGGCTTTCAGTCTGTCTTCTAGGTTCACAGGAGTTAGGACCCCCAGGGCAGTCTTATTTGTGCTATGGGCCTTCACTTTGGAAGATATTTGTGCAGCATCAGCACCATCTACTCTGTCTAGCTGCATACCATTCTTGAACAAAATTACTGTTGGTACGGAATCAATCTGGAAATCAAACATTATTTAGTCAGCAACTTATTTCCATTTGTATTCTCAGACACATTAAATATTTTTTAAGGAAGTGCTTATATTATTAACTCAACTGTTCCATGTATAATTTATGTTATCATTCTAATTTGCATTTGTGTATTTTTTAAATTTAATAGTGAGAATTATTATTACCTTAAACTGCAATGAGATTTCAGATAACTTTTCAGCATCACATAAAGCTATTTTGCTACCACTGGATTGTACTTCAGGTAGCTTCACCAGTTCCTTTAACACCTCTGTGACCTGCTTGCATTGTTCTGCCCATTCAGCAGAAAAATGAACTACTGTTAGCACAGGTGTCCTGAAAATACAAGTATTTTTTTGATAATCATTGGACTTGGAACACAAAACTTCCAGATAACAGTTCAGTAGGGTAATTGCTGTTATCTCATTTTTATCAGTGTTTTGTTTAGATGGATAATCTAGTTATATCAGAATAAACAAAGCATGTCACATTGAAACCATGAGGTAGGCATGGTGAAATTAATAGCATTTTGTTGTCTTTGGTGACCTTAGGAAAAGGTAGGAAACACATAATAATTATTGCTGAAAACAATTATTTACAGATATTTTAGCTTTACAAAGATAGATAACAATTTATTGCCTTTGCAAAATGGGAGCTGTAAATAGACTTTATTCTTAATTTTTGTGAAGTTTTAATTTACTTCGTAAGTAAACTACATTTTTAATAAATACTGCAGAAGTTGTAGAATGTTCGAAATGAAAAACAAAAGATAAGTCACTAAAGTTTCCACTGAAAGTACTAAAACACCTTTTGATAAATTGTAATGGATAATTTAATTGAAAATCATTTTCTCACCTAATAAAATTTTGAAAATTCTCGATTGTATCCAAATTGGTGACAGACATGACGAGGTTGGATTGGGGTTAAGTTTCACCTTAGAACAAATAATAAATTGAAACTGATGCTATATATTTAATTTAAGCGGCACTTTTATGAAACGTGACACGACTACGTTACTTCCTGCTATTACATCTACACTCTACACAAATTCCAAACAAAATGATCTAGAAGTTCACTGTCTCCCTCCGGTCTCGAGAAATTGTCAAATTATTTTTATTGAACACTCAATGAAGCTAGATAGTGTTGTTACCAAAATTAACTAAACAAACTGTAGATGAATTAAAAATCGACTATGCATGCCAAAAGAAAAATCTGTAATAAAAGCAAGGAACTTATAGGTAAAGCTGGAAACCACACTCTGAATTAAAAACTGAGGGCGAAAAAAATGACCTTGAAATTGCTTTTTATCCATACGTCTCTTTCTAAGTAGGGTGTCCACAATTTTTTTAGCCAGGACTTTCCGTTTTGGGTTTTTGCGAGGGAGTATCAGCTGTTTTTTTGATTCCTTGGTTTTTTGGCAATTGTTAGAAAAAATAAAAAAACCGGCAAAGTGCGTGTCGGGCCACGCACATGTAGGGTTCCGTAGTTGCTGAATAAGTTTAAGTATAATAGGACATACATAATATGTATTTTATTTTTTATACCATCAATCAATTATTTGCTATCGTCATTACAGGTAAGTATAACGTTGATATTATTAATTTAGAGATCTCTGTAATGGGTCTCATGGCATACAATCATCATTGTAAACACCTACTTACTGCGAATAAATTATTTGATTTGCTTTTTATTTATTATCATATCAGCCGTAGCAGCCTGCATCCTTTTTAAACATATATGTTTCAGTCAAAACCCATTTTCAGCTATAACGTTTTCTCTAGTGTAAACTAGTTTTTATTGAAGGCACAGATAACCTTCTCTAGATTCCGCATGTGGAAAATTTTGATAAATAGCGAGTTCACCAAAATGCCTTTAGTAAAGACTAGTTATAACTAGAGAAAACAAAGTAGATTTTTTCGGTAACAAAGAAGCAGACTATATTCTTGTTCTTCGTGAAGTAAGGAATGAAGGAAAATCGTAAGTTTTAATTAAACCCCGACCATACTTTAATTTTACCTAGGCAAGGACTAGTTTGCATTTTTATTATCTTCTGTCAATCATTCTACACGTGCAGTCTTTACTTTAGACATACAGCGACCTGCGTGTCCAATACAATAACGCGTTTAGGATACTGTTGGGGCTGTCGTGGCGTTGTAGTGCGTCTGCTATTTTTGCGGAGACGCGCACTGACGATTTTTACGCCATTATAAGAAAAAGGACGGCCTCTTTAGCCGGCCGGTTACGCTCCGCCACCAATAGTCTCCTGAGCGTGTTCTCAGATCGATAGGACTCTCCTCTGCTGCGCCACTGGGTGAGGATCCATACCAATAGATAAAATATTGAATACTTTTTGTCTCCTTATTACTAACACTAGTTATTAAGTTATCTGGTTGCTACTAACTCTATGGACTCATGTCTGAAATAAAGAAATTGAATTGAATTGAATTAAATTAGATTTTATTCTGTGGTTTTTATGTACAGACGCCAGCACATCAACCTACTACAATCTGTCAAATTTCTTTAATAGATTTTCTACTTTATCACCAAAGCATAAGGTTCAAAGTTGATTGGGAAAATTTGTAAGTTTCGGGTAGGTTGATGTGCTGGTGTCTGTACGTCATATTTTAGTAGGTACTCTTTAGGGTCCGGACAATTTAAAGTGAGGTCGGAGTTTAATAATTAAACAATAAAATAAAACAATAACATTTCAATCAGTTTTATTTAAAAATAATTACTAGAATTTAAACATGATTAAATATTATAGTTTTGTGCAATTTCTGACGCTTTGAGCGAATGGCACCTAACTTTTTATCCATTACATTTTTTAAATAGCTTCTAAGCCGGATGGACAAGAACGAGTTAGAAATTAATTTTACAATTTTTGATTCATGCAAATCAGTACAATTCACGGTATCATCTGTGGGGTGGCAAAACATTTGCCGCAATTTGGGTGTGAAGTGTTGGTTAACCAAATTTATCATTTTGTTCTTAATGTTGAAGGAAGTCAATTTATCCATATTTGACATATTTTTAAATACTTTATCAGCATACACTACTATAGAGTACGCTTCAGTAGAGGGAAAACATAACTTCCCTCTATTTACAAATACCGTAAAGGACTGGTACCTATTAACATTCAGGTTATAGAAGTGATCAGATTGTGAGTTTTCAGGTGCGATCAACATATTTTTACAGTCGTCACAGTTTTGTCTCTTTATAATTTGTTTGACTATATATCCTGTCATATAATAAAGAATATTTTTTTGATATTCTGTGACTGTTGTTGTCGACTCTAATTCTAAAGCATATATTTGGTTTTCCATTTCTTGAGTGTAATCATCACTGTCATCGTCAGCTGTGGAGTCAATAAGAGATACGTTTTTTTGACCATAATCAAAAACGTGTGTCGCCTCAAAAGTATGATCAACGCTATTAGCGTTTATTGATGGTTGAATGGAATTTTTAAACAGTAATTTTCGCATTCTGTATCTAAACTCCAAAGGGCTGGGGTTATTGTGAGTTCGTCCACGTGCTCGAATACAGGAAAAAAAAATCTCTAAATTGTCCTGAACAACCAAAAAAACAACCCAAGTTTTCGTAAGCTTTAACATTTGATGGAGCGCCATCACAGGTCATTGATCGCACAGTTATGCCAATATCATCTAGCATAATAACTGCTGTTTTGAGCAATTCTGCCAATAGATCACTGGACAAAGAATTTTTTATTAGGAAATATGCGATCGGGCATTTAAAGTATGTGGTGTATGATACTATTTGGAAGACTAAAGCTTCGGTGGCGAGTTCTTCTGAGTTAGAGACTGAAATTTCACCTAAGTCGACATACCCAAAAACTTTATCTAATTTTTGATCATAGGCAAGATCTTGTCTTAATGCCATCCCATCAAATATTAGCGCTACGTTTTTTAGAAAAGGTTTTTCTTGCGTTTCCAATTGGACTTTTAAATATTCTAATACCTCCGTCAGAAATCCCACGTTACAATTAAATGTTGATAGAGAACGCCTTAATGTTTCTACATGAGGCAAAGCCACATATTTTCTGAGAAAGTCGTATGCTTTTGCAGAATAGAAATGCAGAGTTAAAGCAAATGATTTTACCTCGTCACTATACCTCACAATATGCGGTGAACTCTTTGAAGGTTTTTTAAATTCTTTGCAAATATTTGCAAAATTCCCTTGAATAATATTATCAATTTCACTGTTACTAGCATAAGATTTCACTATTTTCATTAGTGATTTCAATGTTTTGACTGATTTGTTCAGCCTCCGAACTTTTTCAACCCAAAATTTATTCCTTTTTTGAAGATCTTTTTCCCTTGATGTTTTAATTTTTGCCTGTACACTTTTATCCACACCAAACTTGATGGGCGAGGTGCTTTGGTTGTTGACCTAGTAACAAAAATTATAAAATTAGCATTAATTGAATGAAACTACCGAACCCTAATAAACTAGAGTCGTTCTAACTAGCCCTTGATTGGCTTGAGAATATTCTGTAAATATTAAAATGAATAGGGTCTGCATAACCTTAAGCAAGATGGCATGCGACCACGGTTATCCTCTGAATAGCCTTATGTTACCAGTTGCCTCCCAGGTGGCAACGCCTCCAGCGGCAACTGTGAAAAAAGAGTGCCAGTTGCCACCGGAGGCAACTGGGAATGAATCGCCCCCAATTGTGATCGCTGTACATTGCTGGCTTCCTAATATAGGTGTTTGTGCGAGTAAATAATGCAGACTATTCAAGAAGTCTTCAAACGGTGGATTGGACCATATTGAGGTGAATATCCAACTACTTCGTACCTAAAATCGGTATGTGAAAAATAAAACCTTATTCCCTAGATTTTGCCCCTAATTGCCCTAAATTTACAGTGGGACACCACTTACCCAGGCAGACTCTTCAGAATTCCTATAGGTAGGTAAGATATTTGTTTGTGTTTAACTTACCTGTTTACTTTTTTTTATATCTTGCTGAGGTGTGTCCAATATTTCAAGTAAGCGAGGTTTTTTAGAAGGACATATATTTTCAATTTCATTTGTCGTGTCACGCAGAGGTATCGACTCCTGTAAGTCGGGAATGTTACATTAGTGATAACATATCAGAAGCTCAATTTAATTATAATATCACGATAGATTATAATCAACATAATGATAAAATAGGACTGCACTGCCTTATTACGTTTACCAAGGAATTGAGCAGCATCTGTGTCTTACTTACATAAATACAAAAGGAATGCTTACATGATGTGATGTAGAAGGCATATTTCCCATTTCCATCTCATAATTTAGACTGGTAGGTTGTATTGTCCTAGCTACTGTTTGCTCCTACAAATCAAGTTAAAAAATTATAATTATTATGTACAGAAAAAGGGGCAAAGTAATTAAAAATTAAATCATGATATACATATGCTTATAAACAGAAGAATGCTTTATATTCACAATTACATTTCATAAGCAGTTAAATTACCTCATCCGACATTAAATGCACATTACATTCTTCATAAATAGGGGTTACACCAAACAAAAGTCTCTTTCCAGAACTGTCATAATCAGTATCCTTAAAGTGAAGACTACATATCCTTGCATTTTGAGAAAAAGCTCGCCTTAGTGGAACAATTGATAACCATTTGTTCCTTTCAGTTGTGTCAGAGGGAAACCTAAAAACAATATCAATTATTTTATTCAGTTTAAACAGTCAAACAAACGGCATTTCCATGAACATTGATAGAAATCGTGTGTGACTCGTGAAGCGAGCGACGAAATCGGAACATTGTAGGTGGAAGACATCTGAAATATGGTCACCCTATTTGATATCGTTCCACTTGCACAAAATGAGTCAAAACGAGTGTTAAAGCGAATTATTCGTACTACTAAGTAAACGAGGAGTCAAATGTTTAACATACAACTGTTAAGAATCGAGAATTTTAAAGAAATAATGTAAGAAAACTGAATTTTGTTCAATAAAATGTTTTCATTATTTCACAATGAGATATCGTACTTACTTGTGAAAAATCACATCACATGCCGGATACCACTCACTTCTGCAATCGCGCACAATACATTTTAAAACCATTTTGCTATTGTTTTCGTTAATAGCCTGTTGCGAAGCGAAGCCAAAACATCTACCGTCAACGATTTGACACATTCGATTAGTGTTGCCATTTGCGATTTTAGATATTCCATGATTTATGGTAAACACTTATTGTAATTTGTTTACACAAAACTCATTTGAGTAGTCCATGAGTATACCCTTTTTATTAAAACATCAATATACTTTTAAATTTAAATCTTGGATAAATTATTTTCAATTCTAGAATGTTTGTGCCGTTCGTCAAATTAATTAATGTGGCCTAAGTGGGGGTTTGGTTTTTTGCACCGGCATACTTGTGGGGAGACCTAGAAAGAGACAGATAGGAAACGAACACTTTTCAAAGGTTACTTGGGGTCACGAATCTTGCCCTCAAACATATGAACGAAGTGTGGTTTCCAGCTTTACCTATAAGTTCCTTGAATAAAAGATTTTAGGTTTACGTAGAAAAAAAAACGAGTGTGCTTATGACTAATGCTTATGACCTTGGCTATAAGAGGAAGAGAGAAAGAAAATGTGCGTGCGCACTGCTTTCTCTTGCTTATATCCCCCACTCAACTCCCGTTCGCCTCGCCCGATCACACTTTTCGTAACGCTTACGTCACGCGTTCGCCAGCTTACTCCCCAAGTCGAGCGTGCGTAAAGAAGTTTCATTTCAAAAAAGTAACGCCAAGTCCATCTGTTTGTCTGCCTGCCTGTCTGTCTGTATACAGTGTAACTTAGATGAGTTGAGGTACCTATAGACGGACCACTAAAAAGCTGTAATTTGGCATGGTTACACTTACACATAGCAATAGTAGCAGATTTAGGCAAAAGCGGTAATTACACAATTTAATGACTAATTCATGAAATCATAACATTTGTTCTAACCAGTAAGGAATAAGGGGGCTGCAGAGACCAGAACCCGGGAGTCGGGACCGAAAACCCGCTTCTTTATGTAAGCACCCAAAGTCATATGACAGATATTTTCGATGACAACGAAGCAATGATATTCTTATAATATCATTGCAACGAAGTATCACATTCTTTGGTGCACATAAACTTACGTGCTTTGTGGCATATTTTGAAACCGATGCAGCATCCCAGTTTTTAGCGTCGCATGTTTTCGCCAGATAGTTTTGGTGATCCTTCGTTGTCACATATTTGTGCTCACACAGCACACTGGTTCTTCCTTCCACAAATTGAAATAATCTGCCAAGAATCAAATATTATTGCCATGCTGCCCATAGTAATATATTCGAGTACATCCTTAATCTAATTTGACACTGACAGTTTGTCAAGTTTATGTCAAAATAAAAATTAGAACTGTCTTTTTTGCTGTGGCAAATATTTGAGGTTACCTCCTGCGAATATTATGCTGAGAAACCTTGCATTTACTTAAATTAGTCACTATTCTTACTAAGCTAGGTCTGAAATATCAACTTTATTAACAATGGCTACTGTATCAAGTGCACCAGCGCCGGGAATGCATCAAATCGATTTATCCAAGCTCAATTTACAGCAGTTGGCCCAACTCAAACAGCAATTGGATCAAGTAAGTTAAAAATATACAATGGCAAATGAACGCCTACGAGATATGTCTTAATTTGGTTATCTTTTACTTCTTATTTAGTTATTTCGTTATGTAATATCCAATTTAGTGTCGTCTGACATACTTAGGTTATATGCCTAATTACAATTTGTTTCGCTTTGAAACATTTTTCATTTAAACGTTTTTTCAGGAAATGACTGTATTTCAAGACTCTTTACAAACATTGAAGGTAGCTCAAGGAAAGTTTATGGAATCAGGAGAATGTGTTGAGAAAATGACTCCTGAGTGTAAAGGCAAAAGCATACTGGTACCGTTGACTGGATCTATGTACATCCCTGGCGAAATATCAGATACTGAGCATGTACTCATTGATATAGGAACTGGATATTATGCACAGAAAGTAAGTTGTTTAAGAAGTCCTGATTTTATATAATTAGTTACTTGTGGAATAGACACATAATTTTTTGTGCAAAAGTTTTCTCCTCCATACAGCAATATTATTTCTGTTTATCCTATGCCATTATTTAGTTACGATTCCTTTTGTTTGGTTAACCCTTAACCGCCTGACTTCATATCAGTTGTTGTGCCCCCAGCACCCAAGAAAAACGAAATATAAATACCTACCTGATAGAATACCGTAATTAAATAAAAAAACAGATTAAACAAGCTGTGATATTTGGTCGTAAATGTACAACCCTGGCGAAATGGACATGAAAATATTTCTCGGATTAATCCGGTGTAAGCGATTAAAACGTTAAGAAACTAATGCCTATTCTTCAAGCTGAAATTTATGTTCATTTGCTGTTTTATGTGTTCAGTAAGCTCATTTTCCCCGTGTTTTAAACAGTCTTTGTCTTTTCAGGATATTCCTGGTGCGAAGGACTACTTCCAGAGGAAAGTGGCTTTTGTAACGGAACAAATGGACAAAATAAAAATGTTAGGCTTAGAGAAATCAAAGGTTCACAAAGCTATTTGCATGATGATTGAAATGAAGCTGCAAGCCCAGATGCAAGCAGCGAAACCATCAACTTCGTAAAAATACTTTAATACTTTTTAAGTAACAGTTGCTTTACTACATTTTATGGTCTTGTGACAAGGCTTTACTGGAGTATGCATTAGAATCTTGGTATCCACACTACACAGTACTATACAGGGATGTTCTGATCACAAATTTTATATGGAATATTTAATATTCTCCAGGAAATAGGAAATTTTGAGAACTATATACCTCTCCTAGACTACTATTTCATGGAATTTCATTGTAAAATGTAACCTAGTTGTATGAAAACAACCAGATTCTAATGTCATTATTTCAATTTTACTGTTGCAAATAATAATGCATTTCTGTTTCTGAATAATTGATATTTATAAAAAGTGTGTAACAATGTTTAGTTGAATGATCACAACTTTGTTAATCTCTCTCTACTTCACATGATCTAGTTTGATAATAAATTAATATCAGTATTCTCTATCTATTTTACTCAAACATTATTTAATAATAATTTATCACCCTACTCAGACTCTGTGGTTCCTTACTACTATTTCTTAGTGAATCCAGTTTTGAATACTTTTTATAATGGTCCTGGATTAGTAAAAGCCAGCACCCTAATTGCATAGCACACTATCAATCGGAATCTGAATCATTTTGAAGCAAATTGCTAATCCATTGCTTTATAAGTTCAAAAAAGTTGTTTGCTCAACATGTAAATAACGCAATGAATGTTGTTGAACTGTCAAAATGAAACTGATTCCCATTGACAATGTTTTATGCAATTGTATTACTGTGTTGTGTTTGTTAGCTAAAAATGATTGATTAAGTCCAAATCAAAACTCTTTGTGATTTGACATTGTCCTGAACAGATTTGTTTGATTGGTGTATCCCAAGTCACGACACAACAGCACAGTAATGTGTCTGTGGCTTAATTTTTTATTCATGTAGACTACTCCATGGTTAAAGCACTTGAATCACGAAAGAGCAAAAGGGCTTGAAATCTTGTGAGAATTCATTCTTCGCACACTATAGTATACAGGGTTATTGGTAAAACACCAACAACCTCAAGAGGTCACTGTACTCATCATTATGAGCAACTTTTACTAAGGGACCAAACCCGAAATTTTGAAAAAAAAACAGCTGTTCCCTACATTTATGTTCGTATAACTCTTCAAAATGTAGGGAACAGCTGATTTTTTACGCAATTTCAGGTTTGGTCCCATAGTAAAAGTTGTTCATAATGATGTGTACAATGACCTCTTATGGGGTTGTTGGTGTTTTTTCAATAACCCTGTACATTAAATAATAAGCCTATTATTATCCCACTGCAGGGTAATAGGTCTTCTCATACAGTGAAGGCACAAGCATTGATTGAACATTATAATATACTGGCTCTAAATTTGTCTCTCTATGAGATGTGGCGCTGTATAGAGGAAAAAAATTACCAGTGCATATACTGCAGCCATGAATTCAGCATATTATTATGATTCTAGACTATGTAGTATAGAAATTATTCGCTGGTTATAAAAAATCATAAGTACTTGTTCCATACATTTTGACCATGTGTAGGTAATAGGTAATACGGGCTGGTGTCCGCAACTCCACGTCAATGCGCGTATTTTGCGGACGGGCATGTGTAGGTATTGTACTTTTCTATGGAGCAGCGAGCAGCTGATTTTTTTCATGATTATTTCTATGCTATAAGTATTTGTCTACAGGGTGTTACGGAAAGGGTATATCAATACAAACGAGTTGAAGAGTGTATCTGGTCTAGAATCTCTGTACAAAATTTCAGCTCAAAAGCATTAACTTTGAAAATGCTTAATATTTTTTTATTTCGACATCACGGCGCTGCACTGGCGCGCGGCGGCGTGATGTGCGTGTACTAGGCGCACAGACACACTACAGATAATGGATAATGACCCTCGTAGTGCGGTGACACGTTTGTTATGATTTCAATTTAATAAATTATCAAAATAAAAACATATTAAGCATTTTCAAAGTTACTGCTTTTGAGCTGAAATTTTGTACAGAGATTCTAGACCAGATACACTCTTCAACCCGTTTGTATTGATATACCCTTTCCTTAACACCCTGTATAAGTAATCATGCTGAATTCATGGTTACAGTTTGTGCACTGGTCACAAATGTTTCCTGTGTACCATAGAAAAGAATAGCATTGCTTGCAAGATTGTTTTATAAATTACTAGCTATGCCCCACGGTTTCACCCACGTTAGTTTGAGGAAAAAACCGACTAAAATCACACTAATAAAGGCGAAAGTTTGTGAGTGTGTGTGTGTTTATATGTTTGTTACTTCTTCACGCTCAAACGGCTGGACCAATTTTGATGAAATTTGGTATAGAGATAGCTTGAGTCCCGGAAAAGGACATAGGGTACTTTTTATCCCGATATTCCCACGGGATCGAGACTTATGCGGGTAAAACCGCGGTGCGCAGCTAGTAGTAAAATATATTCCATTACTTTAGGAGTATTACTTAAATCCTCATGACCGGGCCACCTTGCGGAGTTATTTTAAAACTATGACATCTAAGATATTCATTGCAAACAAGAGAAGTCAAGGGCAATTTTGTTCAAAATTAAATACTTTTGATGAATAACGTATTTTTAAGATAAGTATTACTTAATATCATGTTTATAAAAACACCTTCGCAAATAATGCATTATTTTAGAACGATTACTTACCATAAAAAAGGCTATAGTGAGTCAACCTTAAAAGATAGACATAATGCTGTCGCGGACTTCTTTTAAAGGGGAACAATCCCGTCATACATGATTTTTGCCATTGACACAGCGTACGCAACGGAAGCTCTCAAAAGGAATAATTTTTCCCGTTTTTGCAACATTTTTCATTGATGCTCCGCTCCTATTGGTCGTAGCGTGAAATTATATAGCCTATAGCCTTCCTCGATAAATGGACTATCCAACACAAAAATAATTTTTCAATTCGAACCAGTAAGTAGTTCCTGAGATTAGCGCGTTCAACCAAACAAACAAACTCTTCAGCTTTATAATATTAGTATAGATTTAGGGCGGACAGGATAGTGGATTCATGGGAAATTGGTGAAATAATCTTTGGGCAGTAGGAGTAAAAGTAGAAAACATGTGACACCAAATGATTTATTTTTTTAATAGGCCAAAATGATAGAGCTGATGATATCTACAATAATAATGACTTACAATAAACTACCTATCTTAGAATGTATCTACAGTATGTCTTATAGTCACAAAACAATATTAACTAAATAAGGCAACGACTATTCCTTAAGTTTGTAAACAATTTCTATTAATAAGTGTCGTAAAATGATTTTTTATTCAAATACCTCTTACCATGAACACGTGAAAAGGTGTTTGGATACAAGATAAACTTTTTAAATATTATTTTTGTAGAAATTTACATTGATACCAGTTTTAATTACAATTTATTTAAACGTTATATCAACAGTAGACATTTATTGGTAATCCGCGTATGTATCAAACAATGGCTTGTAGATTGGAAAAAACTGCTATATTATCTCATTTACAATAACTTTTAACATATTTTCTCGAATAGGTGTTTTTGCAACTGGGCATTTCTTTAAATATCTGTAATCAATTTCAATATCTAGGTATTCTTTATTCTGTACGCATCAGAGTAAAAATTTAGTTTAATTATCTATTACAATAATTAAGAGATAAGTATTTATTTACAATTTATTACATTATCATTTCTTATAGCAACTATAATATAATATAACAAACTTAATTGAATTAGGATTAGCCGTGAATAGCAATCTTATATGTCATCGCCTTGGGCGAACACTCGAGTGTCAACACCGTAACCCTTATATATTATAAACGTTCCATACACAGTATTAAATAGGTAAGTAAGCTTACACGAACAGATCACTCGCCTGCTCGGCGAAGTCCTTATCTCAAATGGTGTAATATTCTGGTGCGAAGTCATTAGCGAGATTGCTGAGGAAGTGGAAGTCTGAGGAGGAGTTGGAGTTGTCTCCGGCAGGCGCGGCGTGCGTGGCCTCGTAGAACTGCTGGAAGGAGCCGTAGCCGTCGGCGCACTCGGCGCCGCTGTAGGCCTCGCCCGCCGCGCCTGCCGCGCCCGGCTGCGCGCCCGCTGCCGCGTACCCAGCTGCCTGCTGCGAGTAAGCATTCCCATCATAGTAATTCTTCGAATAGTCCGTCCCGTGTGCGGTTTTTTGTCCGTCAGCAGCATAGTAGTTGTGTCCGTGATCATGTTGCGCACTTTCGTGATAGTGGTACCCATAGTGGCTGTTTGCATACCCCATATGTTCCCCACTGTAACTCTGCGATTGGTCATATCCCGGGTGCCCATAGGCTACCTGATCTTTACCATACGCGGGATATCCATAGTTTTGATACATTTCGTGAGGGTATGCTTGCCTTGAGGCTACGCCGTTTGTCGCTCTTGTGGAGGGGGATCCCTCCTGTCGTGTAAGCTGCTGATTTCGCACATATCCATGTTGTTCAGCGGCAGGATGGATTGCGGTTCCGTATCCTTCATAGTTTCTATTACCTTGGGGGTATTGCGCGAGCTTTCCAATGAACTGTTTGGAATCCATTCGGAAGTCTGGGTGCGGCACGAACTGTCCAGGTGGCGCGTTACCTCTGATGACGTAGGGGGGCATCGCGTTGGGTACGGCTTGCGGGTGTGGCGGGCCCGGCGCGGCGTTTGGAGGCGATGGTCTAGGATAGTGGCCCAGTGGACTCGGATGCATACTCGATGGAGTGCCTGGCGTCGAAGACGGTGTCAAGTTGACTGATGAGAATTTTCCATTATCCGAAAGACCAACTACTGGGCCAAGTCCGTCTTTAGAGGAAGACGGCGACACCTTACATGTGGCATCCAATGAAGGAGACCGCTTCCTCGATTCTTGTTTGATTCTCTTGGTCAAGTTCCTAGGAGCGACGGTCATCGCTGTGAGGGGAGGGTGTCCGTCTCGTGAGTCGTCTTCGGCGAGTTTGTCCAGAGAGGACGAGGAAGCCACACTGGAGGCTCCATCGCTCGCAAAGCTATTGTTATTGGTGGCACTCGGAGTATTATTATTCCGTGTGCGTGACGCTAGCTCTGGTAGATCATCAGCAGGAGAACAAAGTGCACCGGGCGGTAACTCACAACCCTGGCAACTCTTCTTGCCGGATAGCGGACCGTCGTCGTCCAAAAATTTGTCTAGCCCGGTCTTAGAGCTCTTGCCACCTTCTGATGTGGTGGAGTCCTTGTCGTCACCATCTTCTGTCTTGCTGAGTGTTTGTCTCTTGTGCTTCATACGCCTATTTTGGAACCAGACCTTTACCTGTAACAAGAGTTGAAAATTTGTATCTAGATTCTTTATGCATAGGCGTAGTAAAGCGGAGGCGGGTATGTGGCTGATTTTATGGGCAGTCAATAACAAAAAAATACTAGAGGATGTTTCGGGCAAAATAAAAAAACCCTTTATAGACCAAAATAAACAATTGTGAAAGCAAAAAGCCAACGTCACGCGGTGTTCCCAGGCGGTCACCCATCCAAGTACTGACCGCGCCCGATGTTGCTTAACTTCGGTGATCGGACGAGAACCGGTGTATTCAACGTAGTGTGGACGTTGGCGATAGCTCATTTATAATTACCAAACTATCGGAACTATACGCATGACGTTATGATCTATCACCTATTGGCGGTGAACCTTCGGTAAGTAAACTAAAAAAATAATAATATAGATGTAGGTAGTATCTATATTGCAAGTTTTGATGAGATGTTTTGAATATTTTGTTGGAAGGGATGGATGAGATTATATTCTTTGTATTTCCATACGTACCTGTCTCTCAGTAAGATCTAATGAAGCTGCGATCTCAATTCTTCTCGGTCGGCACAGGTACTTGTTGAAATGAAACTCTTTCTCCAATTCCAGCAGTTGCGTGTTCGTGTAAGCAGTGCGTAGTCGTCGGGGCAGTCCATTCTCTGTAATAAAAACGATAGAACTTAATCAATGCTTGAAAGAGTGCTTTAAATCTATTCCATTAATGGTTTCAGCTTTAACTTTGTTTTGTAAAATATGGACGGCCGATTTCAAATTAATGTTATAGAATGCTATTCCTGGAAGCTTTCAATAACATGGCTGTGAGGCGGGCCGGGCTCGCGGGTACGCTTTCCTTTAATGTAATAACTTGATCGCATGTCAGAACACCGCCCTTGACGCCATTGTGTCGAAACGGTGTTCTTTTTATTTTACCACAAAATACGAATTGGAATTCGAAATTCAAATTACAAAAGGGCGGCGAATAATGGGGCGATCGCGTTCGCGTGATGGCTCGGCCGCGGGGCTCGCGATGTCATCTGTGCACTTGTTGTGGCTCTTATGTTCTAAGCGATAAGGGTTATTATATGGTGTTGGTTTTGTTGATAAGGTGGGGTGGGTTCGTGTTTGATTGACGTGTTCGTCAGGTCTCGCCATTGCTATTGGACAAGGGCAGCTGTCAATCAAATGGTAGGTAACGCAGCCCCTGGTTCCGCTTGGTTGCACTGAAGTAAATGCTGCTTTTAATTTGTACAAATAAAGCTTACCCTTATTTACTTACCTACCTATGTACCTCCTTAACAACAGTACCTTGTACATGTTCAATTCTTAAGAATAATAATAGGTGGTTAGGTGGTGTTAGCAGTTTCTCTAAACTCAGTGCAAGTGTAATTAATTCACCTAACGTACATAAGTTCGAATACTTGGTCAACATTCCAAAATTATCGGTTTACTGAACCCGAAACTCGATAGCCCTTGGTCATCCGACAAAATTATCATGTCTTAGTATAGAGGGGTACGAAAGTGTTTACCTGTGTTACATTTATGTGAAGTACTGAGGTTATACCATTTACCCATCGTCTACGGTTTTTGTAAGTGCTACCTTGTGAGTTAGTAACCCTATGGTTAGGTATGCCATTTTTCGGTCTATGTAGTTGATGGATATTGCAAACCAGACGAGGTTTATCTTTGTTTTTTTTTAATAGCCTTCTCTGTCCAATTCCTGGGCAAATGTCTCACTGCTCTCCTTTATTTATTTGTAAAAATATAAGTACCTATAGTATAGTTTTAGATTGGGAATCTTTCAGTATCTAGGTACTTGTCATGATGAAAACTAGCTACCCATCGTATAAACACACAGTCAATAGATACCATAATTAAAAAGAATCCCGACATCCAGTCACCAACTTGTGTGCACGCATATACCAGGATGAATGTGCGAAAGATGCAAGTTAGTAAGTTTTTGCTCCACGGCATAATAAGCACGATTATGCGGGCTCGAGAGTTCGTATAATGTTCGCATTATCTCCGTGTACACTTCCGAACCACTGAACAACCATTTTTGATGTGGTTGTGGTCTTCCCCTTATACGTTGCTATTCTGAATATGAATGAATACTTATTTGGTGGAATTCAGTCGTTGGTGTTAAATACTTAGATAGATGATTGATTTTGGTGATCAAATTGTGTCTCAAGTGTACGGTACAGCGATGTATTTTTTTTTTTTCAGGAATTTGGTCGCTCCGGCACCACCATCAACCCGCACTGGGCCCGCATGGTGGATTATGGCCCTCTCCCTCTTCCAGTGCGTAGGCCCGTGTCCCAGCATTGGGGACATTCTACGCTGATTATGCTTATGTTCACTTGTGAGTGGCGAAAAGGATCGATCGTGTCTATTACTTCTTTTTATATGCATATTCATAGCGTTACTATATTCCAAATTAATAAATATCGAGTGCGGGGCAGTGGTCCAACTGCTCTGTCCAACTAGTTGGACCATGGGTCTTTACTAGGGGCAGTTGTCCAACTTTAAAAATAGTTGGACCACACCACCTTTTGTGAGTTCCGTGGTCCAATTCGTTAAAAATATAACTTGCCAACTCTAAAAACCTCAACTGCATCTTTATGTGTGTATGGTACCTACCGGTTTACGGTTATATTGAACCTCTTTGCAGTAAAATAATAAAATTAAAGTCGGGTGACTATTTTTAAACATTTTTTTTAATGTTTTACAACATTCAACGAAATTTATCTAAAGCATGACCTACAGTAATATCACCTGAAATCAGTTGTAGCTGAATTTCTCGTATATAACCATCATTCTCAATTTGGACTTTACGTCATTTGTGTGCGGTTTCACTTGATAAAGTTGTAAAATTTTCTAAAACATTTAATAGACATAACATTGTAACATTTTTTGCATTCATGCGCCGATTTAGTTTTGCATGCGAGCTTTCTGAAATGTTATTAGTCCTATGCATCTGGCTAAATACTCTTATAAGCTGAGAAAATTCATCAAAATTTCCTTTAATCCAATAACGCTCTATACCTATATTGAATCAGTTTGTTAGCTTTAACACCACTTTCTCTTTTATGTAATCCCAGCCTTATACAAATTTATCACTCTGCAATAGTGGAAAAACTAAAGCGATTTGACAAACAATACCAAAGACAGGACATTTGGGTAGGCCGCATAAACTACTCATACTGCCAAACCATAATTAAAACGGAAACAATGACCCACATAGTCCTCACCTTCACAATAATTAAAATAATATAATACTTTACACAGTAAATGTACATGTCATTATTTAAGTAAATAGATTTTAGATTTAGTTTTTGAGATACCTAATTTTTTTGCTTTTCTCCGGTACCATACACACATAAAGATACAGTTGAGGTTTTTAGAGTTGGCAAGTTATATTTTTAACGAATTGGACCACGGAACTCACAAAAGGTGGTGTGGTCCAACTATTTTTAAAGTTGGACAACTGCCCCTAGTAAAGACCCATGGTCCAACTAGTTGGACAGAGCAGTTGGACCACTGCCCCGCACTCTAAATATCTAAGCAAGAACATCAATAACAGGTAGCTCAATCAATCACGGTGAATTACTTCGATTTTATTTTCGCATACTCCCACGATCCCGTGTGGGCAATCTAAAAGGTCGGGCGGTATTAAATTATGAAGGAATGTAAATATTTCTTTATTGCACACCCCTGTCTTGTCTACAGCGTGTAGGTAACAAATGATTGCGAAGTAGGTTGTTTAACCCTCCGGCCGCGGACAGGGTATGTTGGTCCCAAGATTTACTGCGGATTAGGGGTCACTACATCGGTCAAGTCAAGAGTCCGCTTGTCCGCACTTAATTTGATAATATCTGTACCCTGTGTTGGAATTGAATTATTACTTTGTAATTGTGGTTTAACTTTTTTTAAGGAACAGTAAAGTCGAAATTAACTAATTTAGGGATGTCTTCCTTTGTCTTAGAACTTTTGAGCAGGCATGATCCACTGTACCTTTCTCTAAGACTCCTTGAAGTAAGAAGTACTCTGTAATTTATCTAAAACCCAATAGTTTTTGGCAATTCAAAAACAGGTAGCCGTAAACCCAAGCATTTGATCCCCGACGTGTAAATGTAATGTAACAAGCAGTTGTAAACAATTTGCGGAGTTGCCGAGAGCACTCCCTCGGGCAACTTTAAATAATTAATCAAGAGCCGGTAAAGGATTAATGCGGTGGCCAGTTGGTGGTTGGATGCCATTAGAGATCGTTCGATGCCCCTACGAGGGCCGGAGAGACTAAATGCTGCGGTCACATTATTTGTGTCAGAGGCGCGAGGAATCGAGGGTTAGAACTGCTTAATTGGTTTTCTTAACATGTGGATGTGACATGGAATTGCTGTAAAATATTTTGATAAGCTGGGTGAAGTTTTTGGTGGGTTCCCATCGTCTGAGCTTACCTTGTTACAAGATTAGGTTTTTTGAAAAACGGCTGAAATTAAATAGCAGAAACATCAAAATATCTATCCTAAATCAGATTTTGCGAGACTGTTCTCGTATTACAATAAAGTAAACACAAGTTTGACAATAAAGTGAGTGCAGACGCAAGTCGCGTGCCATACACTGGCGGTGATGATAAAGTGCCAAACATTTATTTTGAATGTTGCTGCTGCAACGGAAAACTTCCACGAGGGGCTCCACGAATTATTACGTTATGAGGTGTGAAAGGCATAAATGTAAAAATTCAATATTTCAAACGAAAAAAAGCAAAATTCTTCCACAATTTTTTGCCAGTAACAATGTCGTTTGGCGCGTTATGGGGAAAAAGTGATCCGGTGTGATATTTTGTTTACTTGCAAGATTTAACATTCTGTATTGACACATAAAGTGCTCGAGTTTTACTTCGATGATTGACACTCGATTAAGTATTAGAATTACGAAAGAAACGAGCACGATCAATGTCGATGATACTTAGCTGGTATCGAATACTAATAAGATCTCGAGCTTCAAAGTTTGTCTTCTGTCAAAATAAACGGTAAGCAATCGAGTCTGTTATCAATTTGTACTTGAGTGTGTCAGTGTCGCAACAATCGATCATGTTGTGGCGGATTTGTATTTTTCCGATTAGCCGGCTATATCGGGTCCCTGTTTGACATTGTCGCATCAATTATAAGCGTGGATTACGCCGAGACAGATCTAAGACGGTTCAATTTCGTTTCAGTGCGGGGAAGAAGCGGGGCTCCGTGAAGGGTGATATCAGGAAGTGACTCGAGATTGCCTTATCAGGGCTTGATGAAGGCCTGATGTTCCCCATTATGCATGCTTCGGAAAGATCCGCTCGTGTTTCGAGGTTCTGGGGTTTTGCGAAAAGTTTTTTTAAAGCTGTAGCGATTTTCCGAAGTTCTAACTAAATAACTAAGTAGGGTACGTTGAGAGATGTCCTAATATGGAGTTATGTTTTGTCAATAAGTTAATTTATACCCTCTACGCCGTAGCGTGTAGCGTAGTGCTACGCCGCCGGCCCGTACCTATTTCGGTAATTAAAGTGGTATTGACAAGCAGGTACTTCCACCCTTTTATGAAAGTTTTCGTTCACATTAAGTTTGTTGGAAACGTAACGAGTGTCGGATTGTGCTGGGTCCCAAATCCATTTGGGTGATACAGAAGGTTATTAAAAGTTGTCGCAGAGACAGGCGGCGCGAGTTTGGAGTACTTTGACAGCTCGTCCCCGGGGAATGCGGTTCGATTCCGACGACTAGGAAATTTCATTAATCCCTTTATTAAGAAGTTCTATTTTCCTAATCGTTTGTTTTAAGTTTTGAGACTGTTTGACGTACCTAGCTAGGTATGAAGTTGTACCTCTACTTTGAAGTATTTTAGATTGGATTAATCAAAGTTACCTACCTCCCAATGACCTATGTATTTATGATTTATCTACAACATTTCGCACGGTTGAAAAATGCTGCCCCCATAAAGACCAAACACAAACATCCTGCGACATTTTTCCGTGACTTACTGCGACATTTACTATCTTTATTAGCAGGTCGATAATAAACTCTACGGAATATGCAAAGCGTTTTAAGACTGGTGGTATTTAATTGCCCTTGAAAGGGGCGACAAAAAATAAACGATGGTGGGGTATAAATAACGGTGCACTTTTCATAATCGCAATTGTCGCCGGGAGAATATTTAGTGCGCCGTAAAACCGGGCCGATTGCGATCCTTGGGGATGCCTGGGGTAGGTTAATAGTTGAGGGGAAGGAGTACTGTAATGAGATGCAAGTGCAAGACCTTATCAACTCCTTAAAAATGACAGGTGGGTTGGGTGGGATGTCTTGTTAGATGGGGTGGCGAACTGGCGAAGTGTTCGTGGACGGCATTTGATTGCAAACGTATTTAAAATGAGCGCAAAATTGACATTAGATTTTGGTTTAGTGTAACTTATATTGCCTACTTACTACTAATATGGAATACAAAGTGGCAATGCTGCCAGCCTTTTGGGTATCTACTTTTCCTGTTGACAACGATACGGCAGAATTTTTTGATGCCCTATGATTCTTTCCTTTTTATATACTTGTAGATATTACTATTATTATTTGAAGACTTTTAAAATACTTGTATTAATTAAATTAAAGTAATTCAAAAGAAAACTTGTCAATAGGTACCTATTTTACTTAATCTAATCAACATAAGATGGCCGTAGATAAAGAAAGCCCAGAAAAAGAAAAGCTCAATGCTTGAAATTATTCGCTTACGTTCTCACTTAATTCGTATTTTCCATAAACAGTTTAGAAACAAAGACAGCGGTTTATAGGAAGTTAAAACCCACAAAGAAGCGGGTAAGGCAGGCGGCGGGGAATAAATTTTATTTATCAAATAAAAAGGATGGTCCGCTCGTTTTTCACAGCGCTACAGACATTATCGCTTCTTTTAATTATTATCCCGCCGATATTTATGCGAAGTACACTATGCCTCCTCTTGTACTTGTGCCCGATGCGTAAAGCAAAAAATTAGGGTTCCGTAGTACCGTTATAAATCCCACCCTTAAATGGTGCGACTATTAAAAGTAGATTTTCGGCGGGAGCCCTCCATACGATTTTGGAAAATAATTTAAACGTAGTTTTGGTACTTGTTATGATTGATATTTTACCATACGCGCTGCAGATAAAGTGTATAATTTTACATTAATTTGCATAACTTATTATGGAAATAAAATTCCATGGATGAAATAAGAGATTGAGGGTAATAAAGTCAGGTTTTTATTAAATCCTTTCATCACAATCGATTGAAAGCTTCATTGCGAATCATTTAGGTCAGTACCTACTTTGTTTTTATATGCTGTAAGTTTACTATAAATGTTGCGTCATTTCCAACTATTAAGTGCCTTATTGCATGTCTATATGTACCTACACATAATTATAAAAAAATAAACGAACGTTTTAATTCTGGTAGGGCGGCGCCCTAGCCACGCGGCCTTAAGGAAATGAAGGAAAAAAGCGGCGGAAGCTGCGGCCCCGTCCCCTCCGCGCTTCCTCCGGTTCCCCGCAGACACCTTGCGGCTTTTTAAATGGAAATTTATTGTTAAACACTTCGTCAGACGGAGAGCCGAACGCTTAACAATATGCCTAGTCGGCCTCGCTGCGTTCACAGCCCTTTGTTTGATTATGCTGACCTCACAGCAAAGTTAGCTTTTGATTCGCCGCGATACAACTATGTGGCTCATTAAGAAGTCATGTTTACAGGGAAACCTTGGAATATTCCGTGAATTTGGAAGTTTTGACTTGGGTAATTTTTTAACTCAAAAAATAGTATTTGTTAAAACGAGTTTTATCGCAACAGGGTAAGTGAACTCGTTCAAAAGTCGCAACTCTTGCCGAGTTCATAAAATTCACTCCAACCGAAAAGCTGGTCGCGTTCCCCACAATTGAAAAGCGCGGGGGAGCTCCGGCGAGCAGATAGGGCACTTACTGTAAAAGTTAAAGCTAATTGCCCTTAAGACATATTTTTAATTTCATTGCCCATTCCTTCTTTCTTAGTGTTTGTCGGAGTTCACTAACTCTTGGTCCCGACGAGATTGCAAGGGTAGCTGTAATTGCCATTTTTACGAGATAAGGTCACAACTTTGAATGTCGAACATATTTTATGTTGCATTCTGGGTGGATTTTTGAGTTGAACGAAATATTTATATCACATTTAAGAATTTTAAAGCGAATGTTGAGGAGCAGTAACAAATAAATTCCTGCTAGATTGCTGCAATCAAAACGTAAATGGTTTGGTTCTAGACGTAACGTGATAAGACTAGTTTTTAAAAGAAAGTTTATTTGGTCCTTTTATCCTAGACAGACAAATTAGTTACGACGATTACATCGATTTATATATGCGTCTCAGCCTGATACTTTATCCCAAAAAAAAAACCTGTAAGAAGTCGAAGAGAATTAGATTAATGGATTGCCAAAAGACTACCTCGTACAACTTCTTATGTCCACTATCTTTATACTGCTCCCTTGTTCGTAGGTACTAGTTGCGAGTACGACATGACATTCTAGAATCTAAAAGGACTCACATGAGTAAAGTTAAAATTTACGAAACAGAGCATGCATAGGAATTCTTTTGTAGCAACCTACTCATATTTTTTTACTTGCAGTCTGGTCCTCAATTCCCAGAGGAGCAGTCCACAAGAGCACGTGGCATAATACCACAAAGCGGTGGCCAGTAGCCGCTCTCCTTTGTACCCGTCTTACCATTCATTCAATCTGTCATTCCGTTTTCATAAATGAATCATTCTTCATTTGAATTTGGAGGTTTTTTCTTGGCCGCTGACCTGCCCACCGCGGGGGTCGCCGCAATGACTGATGATATTTTAATGGTTTATTTTTCTTTAACATTTTTATCACTAACTATTGTAGTTGCTAGCTAGCGGCGTGTGTGGGTCTACAAAGAGATTTTATTCTTGAATTTCAATTTTTATCTTACTGCTTCGTTGGCGGGAGATGTTCTATGTTCTATGGACGGGTCTACGGATACGACTATCTTCGGATTTTCATTGATCTCATTGAAGTTTTATTCACGTTTCTCTCGGTTAAAAGCAAGCCTTAGCCTAAAGCTACGGTTTCCTAAAAGCGGTGACTGTCACATGCGGCCGTAATGTCTAAATACAGAGCGTTTTTTGACATCTTAATGTCAAATAGGTACTGGTGAAAATGACAGATTTTCATGACGTCCGTTATAGATATGACGGAAACGCGTTAGAATCCCCAATTAAGCCTTAGTTGGTGATTCTAATCAAAAGCACAATATCATAAAGTACCTGAACACAATGTGCGCTTTTATAATATCTAACATGACAAAGTTATCGTGGACGTCCACGTCTGCGTCACGGCATCACATTATCACAGTAAAGTAAAATGTATGGAAATATATGAAAACGCTATTAAATTTCTATCCACGATAACGTTATAACGTGCACGTATTTCCATACATATAATATCGTCACGTTAGATTTTTTAAAAGCGCAAATTCACAACTACAACATTAACAATAATTATACTTACAGAAAAAGATGCACACCTAAGTTAGAAAGAAAAGAAAGAAAATAGGTTTATAGTTAGTTTGCATTAACATTTTAGATTAAAATTAGTATCTATCTAACGGATTCCTTATCCTAAGGGACTTAAAGACCATTAAAGACGTAACATTTCAATAAACAAAACAATGACTTGAACCGGTAGCGTGACACAGAAGCAACAGAAGTCAGCTGTCAATAGATGTCGCTGACAGCGCTGATGAATGAGCGCGACCGTTACCGTGCGTCTGCGCAGTCGGGCCGGTCATCATTAGCTGTGTTTACACACTGTGTGGAGAAGAACAGAAGGTTGACACCTAACAACGACTAGTGTTTAATAGCTTGCAGTTAGCCGCGAATAACAATTAACAAACGAACAAATCAAGTTTTTATTTGCCAACATTTACTACCATAATCATTCAGACTCTTACTTAATAGGACTTAGGCCTTGCTTACAAGTAATAGGTAGGGAGGTAATAGACATCATACAGGATATATGCGGCGATACACCCGGTGGCCCCGGCTTCGTTGATTCAGCAATCAACTGGGCCATCGGGGGCAGTCCCTAAGCAGGACATGCGGCAAGATGGTTGCCCCACAACATTTGTCGGGGAGAGGAAAACTGTATGTTGTAAGCTGAATCTTTGGCTAGGAGTGATCGAAATGGCTGGTTATGCGCTCCTCATGCCTTGTCGACCTTCTGTGTTCTATCTGCTCTGTGTTCAACGGAGGCAGATATTAAAAGAAACAATCCGACCGCTGTCCGAGACAACAGAACGGAAGTCTACAAGCGTCGGCATTCAACGTTTTATCTATTTTTTTTTCCCTTATATTGTCTTTGTGGGTAATTGTTGAAAAATATTTTTAGTGGTTATGGCAAATAATTGTGCTATGGGGATAGATAAAATTATGGCAATAAAGTCTTGACATTTCTTTAAAAGCGTGTGATTTTCCTAGATTCCGATTGCATTAGAGATTTGGAATCTATTGTGAACAACAGTAGGTAGGTATGATAAGAGCATACCTACATGAGAAAGATTCTACGTATTCTAGTGAATAAGTATTGATAGTTGGACGCTGGATCATCAGAATAAGTTTTCAAGCTTTTAATGGCGATTTAGGCAGTATCTAAAAAGAGGATTACCTTTAGGTGCCTAATTTTTGAAGTGAAAACTTCTTTAGCGGCGTTGAACACTTTTTGTAATGGGTAAAAAATGTTAAACTCGCGTCAGGGCATCGCGTCAGGACACGTGACCGTCAGGAGAGATTTCCCCCCCCCCTCTCTTTCTACGGCGGCGCCAACCGAAGTGAACCAAGTTTAGTGACACACGACAATGGATGGATGGATGGATGGATGGATGGATGGATGGATGGAGTGGAAGTGGAAGTGGAAGTTGAAATGGAAGTGGAAGCGGAAGTGGAAGCGGAAGTGGAAGAGGAAATGGAAGTCGAAGTCGGAGTCGAAGTCAAAGTCAAAGTCAAAGTCGAAGTCAAAGTCAAAGTCGAAGTCGATGTCGACGTCGAAGTCAAAGTCAGTCATAGTCAAAGTCGAAGTCGAAGTCGACGTCGAAGTCAAAGTCAAAGTCAAAGTCGAAGTCGGAGTCGAAGTCAAAGTCGAAGTCGAAGTCGAAGTCGGAGTCGAAGTCAAAGTCAAAGTCGAAGTCGAAGTCGAAGTCGAAGTCGACGTCGAAGTCGAAGTCGAAGTCAAAGTCAAAGTCGAAGTCAAAGTCAAAGTCGAAGTCGAAGTTGAAGTCGAAGTCGAAGTCGAAGTCGAAGTGGAAGTGGAAGTGGACGTGGACACTGCTGTGTATTCGTAACATTCGTGTATATAAAGTGTTTAAAATATGGAAATTGAACAAAGTGCATCTATTAATGAAAAAAGGGACGCAGAAATAGTGAAAAAAAATGAGTTATATTAATTCAATTAATAATTGATTTATTTCAACGTCAAGTTTTCACTTCTGCCGGCACTCCCGGAGTGCAACCCGTCTTTTTTTTTTTAACAAATGACTTTTATAACATAAATATTTTTAATTATACTATTAGGTACAGACGCCAGCATTTCAAGCTATTACAGTGTACAATCTGTCAAATTTCTTTAACAGATTTTCAACTTTATAGCTGAAGCATAAGGTTCAAAGTTTATTGGGAAAATTTGACAGTTTCGGGTAGCTTGATGTGCTGGCGTCTGTACAACGCAATTTTGGCATTTAAGTAATTTAATTGACTATGCTGCTAGTTTCATGGACTTATTATATTAGCTACAATATAATAAGTCCATGGCCAGTTTTCGGGCATTTTTCCTATTGATAGCGATGCGGACGATTTTTTTGATGCCAAATGAGCTATTATCCTTTTATTATACTTGCTTGATACAGTAGATACATACGACGTTATTTTAGTGTTTGCTTTTAAATTGTAATTAAGATATATAAATGAGTAGCTAAAATAAACATAGATAATTGTCAGTGTTTAAATAAAAAATTAGTAAATAAACTGAAATGTTTGCATGTCACAATAACTACTTATGACTAAGTCTCACTGATTTTTAAGACTAATACTGTACCAACACTTATAGCAAATACTTAAATCGATTTTATTTCAGGATCACCGATTTTAGGAGTTGTATAAACTAAAGCAAAAGCGCCAGAAACATCCATAAACTCTGTATCTAACTAAAGTGTGCAGCGGTAAACTGTGGCGAACTAATGACAGGCTTTGATTAATTGATTTTCATTATTCTACACTTTGTAACTAAATTATTCAGCTTTACCGTTACGTCTTCATTCATACGCCACACTCACTGCCAACTGTCCACCGTCAAAGAGACGTGGATAAAAATAACGAGAAATAAAATTATTTAATTTTAAACGTTTTGACATTTGTCTACACACAAGAGAACTATATCCGATCTTTTGTTTTTTTCTAGATGGCGGTTATTTTTGCGTCTGTCAAGCGAGTTGTCGATAGACGCGTCAGTGAGGACTTTCCGGACGACGAATTGTTCTGGCGCGGGCGCAGTGTCACCTACACACATCAATGACATTAAATGTGTGTGGTGGTAATATTTGCAAGATACAGAGGTATCTTTATGAATCGGTATGATTTCAGAGCTATGTTCCTCCTATCATACATTGGTAAAGGCCTGTCACGAAAGCTTACACCGTAGTGCTGACGTAGGCGATTGATAGACAGATCAGATTTATATGGATAAACCGTTTATCATACATTTGTTTTCATTTAATGCAACTGACAATTCCAATGTCATGAATCATGATTGTTTAGCTATTTGTGTCTTATCCCATACGTATCTACAGTCGACCCTGCTGGATCTCTACATTAAGAGTCCGATGGCGTGTCTAGTCGCATTACTTTAATAACGCATTTTCTCAATTGACACCTACGATTTACGCAGAAAACAGAAATTGTTTCATCGCCATTGAGGTATTTTTTTTTCAACTCAGCCTATCGCAGTCCACTGCTGGACGTAGGCCTCTCACAGGCTGCGCCACAACACTGTCCTCTGCCTTTCGCACCCAGTCTGTCCCAGTCACCCTTTTAAGGTCGTCGGTGCATCAGGCCGGGGCGGACTCACACTAAACCAAACCAACTGTCGATGCGCGGTCTCCTCCCTAGGACTCGTCTGCTCCAGCGGCAATCGATCCTTCGACAAACATGGCCAGCCCACTGCTACTTCAGCTTGCTCAATCTGCAAGCTATAAGTATCGGTAACGTCAGTTCTTTTCCGGATAATTTCATTCCTGATTTTATCCTTCAAAGAAACTCCGAGCTTAGATCAAATCCATAGTGCATTTTTTTACATTAGGTACATCTATTTTTATAAATGTGTCCATGTTGTTAACACATGAACTTACAGACTGATATCGCAGTGACATATTGTTTTTATTTGTTTGGATGCGAAGGGCTAAAAACACACTCGGCACGACTTGTCTGCCATCGCAGGCGCAGTGTCGGACGGCGCGACGATTGATGCGCGGGCGACGCGTCCTGCTGTCACAAACACACACATAACACGATATTCCAACATTCGAAAGACCAACATTTTATTCAATTCGATGGAAATACGTCAGATACGTCAGCGTTGCTACGACGTTTTGTGTCAAAAATAACATGCGTGGTAGCAGTTTTTTGATTGTTTGACACTTAAGGCGGATTATCTGTTACCAAACTGAACATGATATTCTGAAATTCTTACTGAAAGAAATGAAATGTCATTTTATGTAATTTATTTACATTTGATGGCAAGCGTTGTTGCGACATTTTCTGACAAAAATGAAATGCGTTGTAGCAGTTTTTCTTGGCGTTTCTTAACTGTTAACGGTTGACTGTTAGTACCTAAGCATAAGCAAATTCCCTACAGAGATCTTAGACAAATATTATTGTATTTTATCCGAAAACATAAGTATACCTAATGAAAGACCTATATACAAAATGTAACATAATTAACGTAAGACCTCATACACCCCAACTAGAGTATTGAGTTAAAAGCATAATACAGTGACCAAAACTTATTTTTTTAAAAGTTAACTGGTATAATAAAGAAAATCGTGTTGATCCCAGCATTACTTTATGCATTTAAAATTGAGTCTTATTGCCTTCAAATAAGATTTAGTTTTCTTTGGCTCAATCGGCGCGCGGCGGTCAGTATGGCAAAATACATAATTTTTGAAAAAAAAAATACCTAAGTATATCAAAAGTTACTGAAACCGATCCAGTAGTTAATTATGAAGAAAGTACTTTCAGGACTTGCGATAATTCTGTTACACCTTGTATTTATACACCTTTTTTTTTATGTAATGACTTCCAACTACCATTGATATGCCAACATTGCCAACCAAACATGTTGTAAGTAACTAAAGGTGTTACATAACAATGACAGTATTCAATATCCATTGCCTCAATAAACATAGAGGCCTATAGGTACGCCTATACATTATATAGCCTCAATGTGCTACGAAAACTTTTTATTGCAGCAAATAATAGGATTCATATTCACAGTTCGGTCGTATTCGTAAAGTTTGGCGTGGTCGCGCCTGTGCGCAGTGACAAAGTTTCCAACATTCGGTTATAATGCGACTAACTCGTGCTGTGTGTGAGGGCAGCATGTTTTTTTCTATATCTTTTGTAGATAACATTTCTCACTATGGAGTATCCATTACAATATACCTAAGATAAAGAAAAAATGTTGATGATAGGTGCGTTACAAGTTGGTTCACAGATAAAAGTACATTAAAGTACAGACCCACCAAATATTTTTATTAGTTATGATTTTGTTACGACTTGTCCGGTCTTTGAACTTTTCAGATTTACACTTAAAATATTAATAAGATTGTCTGATAGGTACTAAAATAGATAGCTCAACAAAGCTCCAAAAGTAGCTACTATTTTACAAACTTATCACGTTATCGTAGTACAAAATCTGTAGTTTATAATGGCAAAAGTTAGGCAACTATTAAGTGGTGGCAGAACATTTAAGTGGCCATCAAACCGTGCTTAGATGGCAATAAGTTAGTATCAAACTTGTTTCGGGACAGGCTTCATTAAGGGGACAACGGGGCAATGCATGGCCTGACGTACGGTGGTCAAGTCGGCCCAACTCGGCCCGTTAGATGCAAGTGTCGCACATTGAGTGGACGCGGGCTAACTGGACCAACTTTCCTCTTGAATATTCCTCTCGCGCCGCCTCTACTTGTTTATGGAGGCAGTTTCGCCCCCGTTTTTGTGGTCTCGCAAGTTAGTGCGAATGGCCAGTTGAGTGTCGTCCCCTAAGATTTAGATACCGAATTGTGGGATGAGGCTTAATAGTCTGTAACTGAAATATAAATCTATATACTAATAATAAAGCTGAAGAATTTGTTTGAACGCGCTAATTTGAAAAAATCATTTTAAATTTTTTGAGGAAGGCTATAGGCTATTTAATATCACGCTAGCACCCTTAGGAGCCGAGCAAGAAGAAAAAAGTCTGAGAGAACGCTAAGCGAAAAACGAAGTAATAGCGCGGTATGCGGCAGGCGATGCGATGCAACGGGGTGGGTTGGGGGAACAAAAAACTTCACGCAGACGAAGTCGTGGGCAGAAGCTAGTATTTTTATAAACCTATAAATTGGTAGGTATATTCTTTAAATAGCTGAAGTTTGTTATTAGCCATAAGAAAATCGGATATCTAGAAAATGAGGAATCGTGACTTGTACCTTTAACTCTCAACAGTTAGGTAAGTAAATGCCAATAAAAAACAACAATGCACTATATTTTTCTGCCATCATTTATTCAATAATCAACGTCAATTCAACGGATTAACACATTATTGCCACACTTAACTAAGATTACGACGTGAGCATTGTGTTTGTAAAGACAATATTTGTTAGGCAAACATTGGGGGTCGAAGGGCGCTAGTTGTCCATAACATCGAGCGGCGATGGGGAGGTAAGTGCAAGTCACTCATATCAATATCAGGCCGCTCGGGGGCATTGGGGGCATCGCCTCGTTTTGTTTCACCACTTTTTGCGTAACTTGTGGAGTTGTGGCTCCGTTTTAAACTTCGTAACAAGAGTTATCGTTACAAACTGATGTGCTCTTCTGGGATAAGGGTAGTTTATTTTGGGTTTTGGTAATGGTTTAGTGATCGAATTGTGACTTTGTGAATGACTTTTGAATGCAGTATTATTTTAACACTAGCTTCTGCCCGCGATTTCGACGCGTGAAATTTCACCCTCCCCCATTCACCATCCTACGGGTGGAATTTCGAAAAACCCTTTCTTAGTGGAAATTTGGAGGGTGTGTTCTTTGTGAAGAGTAGGTATCTTCACAAAGAACACACCCTCCAAATTTCAAGTCTCTAGGACCAGCGGTTTAGGCTGTGCGTTGTCAGTCAGTCAGGACTTTGAATTTTATAAATAAAGATAACTGGCGACATGTGGGTTAATTACAGGTAAACCTCTGCCTAACTCGGCCCTACTCGGTGATTATAGGCGTGATGTTATATTACTATTTAAGCCTATGTAGAAAATCAATTACCTATGTCCACTGGCGGAGTAGCAAGTTTAACTTCAAAGATTCATTTTCAGCCAGTACCTAACAAATCTCATACTCAGTAAAAGTCTTTAAAAAAATCTCAACTAGCCAGTACTCTCCTCAAACTTATACCTATCTACCGTGATTACAAAGAAAAAGATATTTCACATCAACTTTCACCTCGATATTAGTGGAGTAATGACGTCGGATGGCATACAAACGGTACACAGCGCGGCCGGTGCAGCTCTCGAGTTTTTTCCTCTATTTGTCGTAATGGCGGGTAGGTGAAGACAGAGGGGCGGGGGGAGGGACCTTCCTGCACTACTTCTACTTGTGTAAAGTTCCCGCTTTGACGGTAGGCATCCGATTGCGGTGACGGAGCACCACATTTGCATTGCATCATTGTTGGTATGGTTGGCAAAAATGTCTGTGAGTGAGAGGAATAGTTTTTGTCAGTGATTCAGTGTAGGAATGTGTAACTTTTTTTACTTTATTTATTTTGGTATATTATTTAGTAATCTCAAGTTTCGGAACATAAAAATAATAAATGTAAGTATCGAATAATAGTTAAACAAAATGTTAATCAATGATATTATCATTCCAAAAGTCTGAAGAAAAACTAGGTATTTTGTCGTTTCAGGTATGTGGCATTTTCAATGTGTAGTAGGTACTCTACATAGCTGATACTACCCGGACAGTCTGTGCCGATTCTTTTCAGCGTCAGTCATTTTTTAAGTAGAAAAACTTCCAAAATAAATGTTACTGAAGTTATAAACTTAGCACAGAATTAATTTAAAAAATCTCAAAAAAGTAATATTGTTAGTACAATTTTGCATGCTGTCTTTACTTAGCTCACAGTGATTTGGCGCTTTTGACCCCAACCTACTCTAATGCTTCTGTCTGTTTGCAAAATAAAAATCAAACGTGGTCTTATTTCTCTGTATTGAATTATTATGGCGTCATGCTTACGAAATAATTATTTGTCAGAAGTTTTATTGAATGTTTATATCCTTCAGAATGTTAAAATTAAACAAAAGTGTCCATTCATTTAATAAAAAACGAAGTTACATTGGTATATTAATGCGTATAATTTCAGTTAACATTTACTGCAGTTGTTAAAAATAACAAACACAACAAATAAGTAGATTTTAAAATAAATCACCAGATTAACGTCTTCCATATTTTCTTTTTATGACTTATGTCTGCGAGTGCCAGCTTTTAATTTCGCCCAGTGAACGACTTCGATTTTCCTGCAGTTTAAAAAAGTAACTTATCAGTTAAAAAGAGCGGGACAGCTTTATTACGTTTCTGAAGTAAGAAAGAGACGAAAGAGTGCACAAGAGGGAACGAAAAATAAAACAGGGGAAGAAAGTTAAGCGTCCGTGACTTTTCAAGATTTTTTCGGCGTTTATTTTTTAAACTTTACGCCCGGCGCAGTTCTGTAGCGAGTATATAAAAGCGAGCGTTTTCCGATTTGTCTTTTGTTTTCCTCTTTTATTTATTTCGTTCCATTTCTTTTTATAGACGCTACGGGAACTCGAGGAATAGGTTTGCTTTATGTAGGTATGTTTCGTATATTACATTTCAGCGAAGAGAACGGTGATTACTATACGGTCAGTGAAATGCAGGATTTTGTAATAATAATAATAATAAATCATTTATTTGCATAAAACATGGTATAAAAATGGTGTTAAATAAAATAAAAAGTACAAACATGTTTTGCTATGTTATAGCATGCAAAATTTTTTGGCAAATAATCTGTAACAATAAGGAAACTTATCAACATTTACTATCCATAAACTCCTTTAAACTATAATAACTACGTTCACTTAACCACTTATACAATTTAAGCTTTAGCAACCTTATACATAGAGACTTAAAGAGGTTTGGCATGTGGTTATAAATACGCACACACATTGCTAGGCAGTTTCTATTGTACTTGGTTATTCTTGGCAAATCATGAAGAACCAATTTATAGGGATCTCGTCTGTTGCGAGGGCATACATCATTTGCTGTCTTGAAAAGATTTTTATTCCTAGCCACGAATATACATGTCTCATAAATATATAGAGAGGGCAACGGTAGCAAGTCAAGTTTTTTAAATATAGGTCGACACGAGTCGTCCGGTTGTAGTCCATACATAGCTCTAATGCACTTTTTTTGGGCCACAAATGCTCTATTCAGATCGACACTGTTACCCCACATCACAAGGCCATAGCGTAGCAATGATTCCACGTATGCATGGTACGATGTTACTGCAGTTTTGATGTTAGTAACATTTTTAAGTTGTTTGAGCGCATATACAAACTTATTAATCCTAGTGCTTACATTATCTACGTGTTCTTTCCAGTTGATATCTTTGTCTATTATAACGCCTAAAAACCTTGTATGTGTAACCTGTTTAATTTTATTAATATTCAGACTGACATTGTTATTATAATTATTCGATTGATTGAACTGAATATAGACAGATTTTTCAAGATTGACTTTTAAACAGTTTATGTTAAGCCAATTCAGTAGTGTATCTATTGTGTTATTAATTTCAAGCTCATGATCTGCAATGGTATTTTTCTTTTTATCTGATGTCACTATGATGGATATGTCGTCGGCAAATAATAATAATTTATGTTTGGTTATGTTTGTGATGTCATTTATGTATATAAGAAATAAAATTGGGCCTAATACGCTTCCTTGCGGAACGCCGTATTTATTATGCCTATACTCTGATGTGTAGGGTGTCATATCTTTATTTTTGTTGATTTTATTGATAACGACACATTGTTGCCTGTTACTTAAATAGGATGCTATCCACTGGAGAGCAGGTCCTCTAATCCCAATTGACTCTAATTTATCTATTAATATGTCATGTGATACTACATCAAAGGCTTTTGATAAATCAAAGAAGAGCCCAGTAGTTAGATTATTATTGTTGACATTTGTAAGTATTGACTTTATAAGAGAGAAGACGGCTAATGAAGTGGATTTGTTTTTTTGGAATCCAAATTGTTCGTTACTTATTATATGAAATTTGTTGCAGAAATCAATAAGTCTTTTATACATGCATTTATCATATATTTTAGACAGGATTGGTATTAAGGTAATAGGCCTGTAATTACTGATTTCAGACTTATCTCCCTTTTTGAATATTGGCTTTATGATCGAAAGTTTTAGATTCTCAGGAAAAATTCCGACTGAGAATGACAAATTTATTAAGTGAGTCAAAATACCACTCAGTTCATAGCAACCAGCTTTTATGATTTTGGTGCTTATTTCATCATAGCCCTCCGATCTGGTATTGGACAGAGACATTATTTCCTGTCGAACCTCACTTTCCAGCATTGGTTTGAGGAAAATCGAGTTGACACAAGTATTTTTCTCAAAGCTTTGTCCAGGACGTAGTTGCGTAGGTATATGCGTTGAATTTACATAATGGTTGTTGAATGCAGAAGCCATTTCTGCAGGATCCGTAATTACACTATCATTTAATTTTATGGTTTCTATGTTGTCTTTGAGGCTTCTATTATTTATTTCGTTTTTAATGACAGTCCAAGTGGCTTTACATTTGTTATCATGTGCATTAATATATTTTATGTTCGCGTTCTTTTTTGAGCCATAAATACATTTTTTTAGAAGATAAGAATAATTTGTATACTTAGTTTTATTAAATGAATTTTTATTTTGGTAATATTGGTAGCGTAGTTCCCTTTTGGTTTTACAACTTCGTCTAAGTCCTTTGCTTATCCACTTTTGCCTGTTTGCATTATTAGAGTTTATCTTTACTCTTACCTTGGGGAAGCAGAGGTTGTAGAATAGGCACAAGATTTCATGAAACTTAATGAATGCGAAATTTGCATCAGTGGTACTATAAATGTCAGACCAAGAGAGGTTTTGCATGCATTCTTTGAATTTCCGGATATTGTCTAAGTCGAAATCTCTTTTGCGAATATAGTATATTGTTGCTTTATGTGGTTTATATTTAGTAGGAAAGCTTAATATTTGTGCAGTGTCATGATCTGAAAGATGTAAAGGTAGAACGGTTGCAGTTGCATCGGGAATGTTGCTTAGGATGTGGTCAATACACGATAGTTTACGTGTGGGCACATTGATGTGAATTTTCAAGTTATTACTGTTGGCCAAGTCTTGTAACTCATTTGTGATATTGCCTTTCTTTAGTGTATTTATGTTGAAGTCGCCAGCTACAACAATTTTTATTTTGTATTTATATTTAATTTGCAAATAGTTTAAAAGTTGGTGTAATTTTGTTAAGAATTGATTCGGATCAGATTGAGGTGTTCTATAGACACATAAGATTACTAATTTACTACACATTAGCTCCAAACCACAGACTTCAAAGGTATTTTGTATAGCATAGTTTTTTACGTATGTTAACTCCTTATAATTGAATCCTTTTCTGACTAATATACAAGTGCCGCCCCTTTGTTTTTCTCTACAGAAGTAGGCACCCATTTCGTAGTCATATATTTTAACATAATTTTCATTGCCTTTTTTTATAAATGTTTCAGATAGACATATTATATCTGGATCATTATTTGTTTCTTTTAATTCCTGAATTGTAATTTCTAGTAGTTCTTGTTTGGAAAGGATACTTGCAATATTTTGGTGAAAAATTGTGAAATGGCGCGTTTTATTGATTTGGGACTGAGTCACGAAAAAATGACTCGCGTGTCTTTGATACCGAGAAGTAATAGGGTATAGTACCTTTTTGAGGCATAGCATTGGAAACCGGAGTGTAGCATTCAGAACGCTTTGTGCTATGAAGACGTCTTTCTACTTTGAAATAGTAGGGAATTGTCCCTTTTTTAGGTTCCTGTAAGGCAATGTTTGATTTGAAACTTGATTTGCTATCCGCTAGTCTCTTTCGAATTTCGCTTGGATTTAGGTATTTATTACTGTAATCAGCACAATCTATATGGTAGTTTATAGACTTACAAATATCATATACGTTTGAGGATGATTGTTTGATAAATTGACATCTTTTATACTTACTACATACGTTTTTTACAGAGTAGTTTAGCTTGTTGACATTCAGGTACACGTTACTAAGGACGTTTAGTACAATGATAGTGTTATTTTTAAATTTATCTAATATAATTTCAAGCTGAGATAAAACTAAGTTTAGGTTACGGTCATTTTCACCAATGCAAATTACGAGTTTATCATCTGTTGACAGTTTGAGATTCATACAGTTTGCAACTATTTTGTTGCACGATGCATGTGGCCTCGTTTCAGCGACGACTCTGTACCTTTCATACTGACTGTTGGTTCTTGAATGTGAGATGGCTGCTCCCAGCCCAACGCAACGTTGTGATCCGAAGATAAGTATCCTCTTATTGGGTGTGATATTTAACCCGTGTTTGGCAGTGCAAGTCTGAGTACTGGCGATGTTCACAGGCTTCTGCTTCAATTCGTGTGTGACTGTTTCATGAACATTGTTGCTACGTTGCATTAATATTCCAATACGCTCTGTGAGGGTAAGAATTTCTTGTTCTGCGATCTGTAACTGCTGTTGTAGGGTTAGAATTTCCTGTTTCAAGCGTAGAACGAGGTCACTGGTTTCGGCTTTCAATGAAGTTGACAATGGAGTGGACGGTGTAGAACTCAGGTAATTTTGTTGTGGCAGAGCTTGCTTCTTTCCCTTAGCGCTTGAACTTGAACTTCCAAATATGGAGGGGGAATGGCACAAGGATTTCAAAGTGGAGTTTTCCGTAGTTAACTTGACTATTTGTTGATGTAGACCAGTGTTTTCTAGCAGTAAATTTCCCAGTTCATCTTCCGTTTTTTCAAGTTTAAGTGTGAGTTGAGCAATTGTGTCCTTCATTTCCGAGGTCGTTATTAGGTCGGTAATAGTTCTATCATCACTCTTTGATAGTCTGTTGGGAGTAGAGAAAGACTCATCAGATGTTTCGCAGTCGGTAAGTATATGAGAGTCGACTAATTTAGTACTATTTTGAACTGGAGATGGACATTTCAGTCGCATGTACGGGGACGTAAATGGCTCATATTCTGAATTTGCTTGTGTATTTTGTGCTTGTTCCGTAGGCGACGGGGTTTTTAAACAAGTTTGCTGCTTCTTTCGCAAGGTGATGTTGGACGTATCGTCTATTTTAGCGTAGTTCTTATTTCTGATGCACATCTTACATCTCCATTTTTTCTTTGCTTCTATGTCCTTGAGCCGATATGTCGCTTCTGGGTATCCGTCGCAATCAAATTCATATCTTTTATCACAGGCAGAGCACAGAGCTGTACTTTTTATGTCTACTTTTTTTTTACATTTATGGCATGTTACTGGCATACATGCCATACATGTTAATTCAATATGGCGCTCCAAAACCCCTTTACTACCATGTCTTTTTTCTGACGTTCTCACGCTAAAATTAAAATAGTCCGACAGCAAATGAAATCTATATTAGAAACAGTAATAGGTTCATAAGCAATTTTGAAAGTAAACTTCCGAACCCCCTAATTACTGTAGAAAGACCAAAGGTAAATAGTACGCAGGCGCTGTTCGATCATCCATCACTGATAGAGAGCCGCTCTTTGTGGCCACCGACCAATTACTGGCATGAAAATTAAATTCACGAAATCTAATTAAGAACAAATTGTTTTATTTATTATGATGCGTCGGGGTCATTTGTTCTTGTCGCGGTGTGCGCGGCGCGGCGCCCGGGGCGGGTCCAGGCTGTCCCGAGCGCCCATCAAACGAAGTCCGAGTTTTTTGGACGATCGAGTGATGCGTCGGAGACAGTCAACGCCACTGGGTGATGTAATGAAATGGCTTGGGACCTTGAACTCGTTGAACTAAGACAAGTGTGTATGTGCGTTTTACGGAAGCAAAGTATCAGCCGTAAATGGCATATTGAGTTTCCTAAAAAGTTGGCTTTATAGCTCGTCTTTGTCGTTTATACCTTCCTGTGTGACAGTCTCTTTCTCACGCTTGTGAGCAAGTAAAGTATACATATCTACATATACAGGGTGGCAGGGACATCGTAAAACTGTAAAAATGAATTCAGCACATGATTCTAGACCCCCTTGTGTAGAAATTTATCGTCGGTTATCAAAAAAAAATCTGCTGTTTCATAGACTTGCAAGTGTTAGATGTATGGAACAGCTAGTATTTTTTTTAATTTCCGACGAAAAATTTCAACGTAGTGGTTTTAGAGCGTCGATGTTCCTGCCACCCAATCAAAAATATGGCACGTCGAGTACAAAAAGTTTGAATTCCTGAGTGTCTCTGACACTCATATCTGTGACTACGTGACTAGGGTTACCATACGTCTGGATTTGTCCGAACATGTCCGGATATTTGTCTCCCCGTTCGGACTTAGTTTGGACTACTCAATTTAAGGGTTTTTTTTAAATAAGTAGAAAATGCTAAATGATTTCTGGAAAAAGAAAGAATAAAAAGTAATAATATGTCCGGACTCTTTTGCAAACGTGGAGCTGTTAGTTAGGGCTTTCAAGTTTCGAAATGGAAACCCTACCAGTGACAGTCCCTTCCTAATGCTCTGTGCCGTATTTACGCCCTAGTAGTACTTAACTGTATAATACCTATGACTATAAATATGACTTTTCATGTAGGTACATGAAAAGTCAAATTTTACTATCTATTATCATAATTCCGCAGTTCCCTATGGGTCGGTATGCCGTATGTAGTGGCGGAGGTTCGGCCAGTAATGCCCTCATTTGTTATGTTTGCAAAATGGCCGTATTACTGCCCGTCGACAGCCGACACAAAGACTGACAACGTTTTATTGTGAGAGTGCCTACAAATGGATCGTATATATTCTTTATCTGGCCCCGTGCGGCTACATCGTCTTTTCGTAACTTCTGAAATATTGATAGGTGTCCTTTGCTACAAGGTTTTATAGCCTGATTCCTTATTTGTTTTTAAGTTACTTTCCATTTATTTTTATATCCATTTTTTTTATATAAATGGTCCATTAATTTGAACTTAAAAAGACCATTTCGTATATTGTTTATTGATTGTAAGTGGTGCTTAGTCAAAGGCCTTGGTCAAGCTATTAAAAAAATTGGTAGTTTAAATATAGGTTTGTAATAAAGGTAGTCTTTTCACATTAATTTTCGATGTTTCGAATAATAAAAAATGTATTATCAAATAAAAAAGTAAATCCAGTGTTTTTTATAGTACATAAAATAAAAGTTATCCGTTTTGATTGACCACTGTATTAAAATGGCGCGGTAACAAAATTCACTTTAGAAATGCTTTCAAAAGAGTTTCGAAATCTGCAAACGGTGTTACACATTCACATGAGTAACTACAACAAACGCGATATCGCTCAGGTGATACATCATCCGCTCGGAAGTGCCGGGTCAGCACCGGCCCAGATCCTGAGATATCGCTGACCCACTGATCACCCTGTATCAACAAGGTCGTGGACCTAAGGGCCCCCGGTAACAAACGAATTACTTATTACGAAGAATCATGTCATAAAAATGCTACTAGCAAAAACTGCCCCGTCCCACTACAATGACCTAATTCAGCATGAAATTATACTAAGATTGAAACAGTGGCCCCCCGGCCGATGTCGTATTCACGTTCTGCTCTGGACAGTTCATTTTTAATAATAAATGAGACGAAATCAAGACATGACGAATAAATGAATCCAGAACTTGACGAATAAATGAATATGGAATATGATAAATGGAAGGCTCGGATCCCTCGCGAAGATTTTTTCTTTGGCTCCGGCCGAACGGAAGACGCTGGCTTTTTCCTTTTGTAGCGGGACAAGTTAAGCGTTTTTTGGACGGCCGAGGCTGGGCGGTGTGATATTTATCATTTGATATAAAAGTCGGATCTCCAATTGTGTTCTTACTTTGATTTCGGCCACTGGATTTCGAATTAAATAGTGAGTTGGCTCGATTAATCGTCTGTGGTTTCTCACGCGTCATTAAACTTATGAATGTAATATTTTAGTTTTGAAGTTGTGTCGAAAGCTGAAACATGGGCTGCAGACGCGTGATCCGAACGACCTCGTTGCTCTGCGACGGGAGACGTGTCGATTTAATCCGGCGCGCGTAATCCGCGACTGCACTAGTCACTGCCACGTGGTTCTATGATAAAGTACCCAAGCAGATTATGCAAATTCTTCAAATTCAATCTCTGTCCCTCTCTCACCCATGTTATATGTATGTAGCTCTCCTTTTCTCGCGACATTACGTTCACCCCACTGACGCGCGCGATGTCTGATGGATGATGCGTTATTCCAATAACAATTTGGATATCGTATGTTGAATATTTGAAAGTCAGAAATGTGTTTTATATGAATGGATACTGCTGTTCGGATGCGTTTTCTCGTTTAATAATATATCACGTTGTTGAAGTTTAACACTTTGTCTATGTATGTGCATAGGTAAGGTAAGCTGACAGTTTAAGAAGAAGAAGAAAAGTGTAAAATTACTTGTAAATCTTGTAATACATGTTTACCATTATTCAACTTCAACAAATGCAATTTCCTCAGAATAGTGGCTGTGGTGTGCAGTAATCAAGCATGGGCGATCGGTAAGTAGATGAGGTGAGCATGTTAGTTCTCAGTAATCGTGTGAGTCCGTGCGAACGGGCATTTTATACCTGTCACACATTCACTGCTAAATGAACGGTCGATGCTATCGGTTTTTATTATCTACAACTAATATTCACTCGCTTCCTTCAATCTTTTAACATGATTACTTTATCAAATGGATTACGTTTCTTAATTGAATTTTGTACGAGCTTTACTTAGTAGTTTTAGACTTTAGTGGGATGACGTAAGGAAAATTTACCTACTCACAATACAATACATAATCAACATAAATATCTATATCCCGACAACATGATCAAATCTCTGATTAGTAAACCAAGCCTCATACCTGTGACTGCAGATCAAATTGCTTTTCTCATGAACGGGGGAATAAAATGTGCTGCTGTTCTAGCTACGTGAAATAGGAAACCTTAAGTCAGACCCACCCTTATCGAACTAAAACCAACGCTGTTGAGCGAACATGTAAAATTCAACACATGTGCTAAACACTGGGTTGACTGTCCATCGAGATTTGACACAGGGTCAGTGAGTCAGCATTACCACCGAGTTTGGGCCGCGAGTTCAACACATGCACGGAACATGACTGGCAGGAAACTCTGACAGGCATTTTTTAATTGCTTGTAGCTTAGACAATTCAATGCTACTGGTAACGACTCAATTCGACGTGTGTTGTGTAGTTCTAATTCCATGTCGAAAACTACAAATCTTGTGTTTTTTCGTACACAAAATCGTATTGAGTCATCGTTGTACGTAATTTTGGTCTTTATACTCATTGCTTGGCTTCGCATTCCGAATAAAATATAACTGTTATAAACCAGAATAATCATCTAAAGCCTCTGATATTAAAGTAAAACGTCAGCCATAAAAACAAAAAAATAAACCCCATTTTCCGAAAAACCATTAGGCAGTTAAATAAAATCATCCTAATTAGGAATGTAACCGCTTTTCGTAATATTTCCCTAGCATAGGCTACCTTTGTTTTGCGAAAGCGTCGTGAACCCCGCAGCGGACCGCAAGAGTGGCGGTCAGAAAAGAAAATAGTGCACGTCGGAATAATAACTAAAAAAAAACAAACCTTGGTGGTTTGTCTGTGTGTGTAACAGGAGTGTGGGTAGGCAGCCTGCTAAACGCAATATAAAGTGTGGTTGTCGTGCCATGTGTAGGTATAGGTAGATATTCCCTCTCCCCGCGCGGTCATTAGTACCGCGGGCCCCGCGCCCGCCAGGAGAAAGTATGATTTTACTCCTATAAAGCCGTATTTCTACTCCATACAGGAATTCGAATACGCGTGGAGAAGTTCCCGGGTTCCGAGAAGGACATGTGGCGGTTGCTTGTACATAATATCCAAGTTTAAACAATCTCAATATGGCGGGTGTGCGTTAATTTTCTCGTTGTTTGATGTTAACTTACAGGCGGTGGATTTGAACAATGTTTTAAAACAATTTGCATTGGGAAAATGTTTCATGGGATGTACCGTTTGTTTACAGTATAGATCTATTTACATGTGATTTTCACGACTATAATCAGCCGAATTTTCAGCCTTATCACAGCGATACCTCAGGTGAACATTGTCATGTTCATTTATAAAACACGGAAGCTTTTACTGGATTGTCAAAGCCCACAACAATAAAAAAAAATGAACGGTAACATTCATTTAATTATGAGCCAGTAATTCATAGAGCGTCCTTCCCTTCGTAATTAGAAGCTATATATATATGTTACAGTATAATATGAAATATATGTATTTATTTAAGTGGAAAACTCACATTTGGTGGTGTGGGTTGTCCCAGCTGTGCAATTAGTGGGACCACGTGTCCCGGGGGGAACAACCGCGTCTACGGAAAAAAGGTACGCCGTCGCTGACCAAATTATTGTGAGGTCCCATTGTAGATTATAGGTTTCAACAACTGTACCATGTACACGATAATTACTGTAATAGCAGGTACCTACATTCAATTTTCGACATGTAGATAATAATATGTTAGATTATAGTGTTTTAGTGTCGTTGTTTTGTGTAAAGTTTTTACTTGTGGTTTCTGCTGTGTGAGGTTCTCAAGGCTTTTTAGTGAGTTTGTGTCATCTCTTATTAGGAAAGTGAATAAGTATTTGCAAATAATCGAGTACCTATGTTTTCCTGATTAATTTTGACCTACAAAATCACTCAAGACCTAAGTTAGTGTAGATTTGTAAAATGGCCGCACTGTCGCATTGGGTAGGTACATAGACCTTTTATGATAGTTGTAAGGGATCGGGACTGGCATTCTTTTATTTATTTATTTAAAGCTTTAAATAAATAAATAAAAGAATCCCAGTTCCACAAATATATTTTTATTTATTTTTTATTGCAAGAACGTGTTCACAAACAATTAACGATCAACCATTATTCCAAATTCAACTCGAATCATACACACTGACGTCACAGCCTCACACAACACGCCAGCCTGGCAATCGCTATCATAGAAGGCGAGAGGAGCGCGGGAGTCACCGAGAAGCGAGGGTCGTTGCCATATCGATTCTCGATTTACACCCGCTGCACCCGAACTAGGTCAAGTGCTGAGGATCACGCTGATCTGATCCTGCACGCAGCCTCATGTATACTGTTTTATAGTATATTTGTATTGAAAGGCTATTGGTGGATAGTAATAGGGAGTAAGAACGGGGCAAGGAAGATTTTGGTGAAGAAACAAGTGAAGGACGTTTGTTTGGGATTTTCGCAGGTAACTGGCAATTATTTATGAATAAGAACTAACTCAGGATTCAAGGTTATATTCTCAGACCTAATAAAAGAAGTAATAAATAAGAAAATTTATTTAATTTCATGAAAACTGAATACACTTTTCGTATCAAATCTTCACTTTAACTTGCTCTATCTATCTATAATGGTTAAATTATAGATAGAGGAAGCATAGAATTAGTTTGTTTATTCTTTGTTTGTTGTTACAAAACTCAAATTATAGACGCTACGCTACGCATTAGGTGTCCAAAGTTGATTTCTCAAATAGAGTGATTAGTGATAAGATTTGGTTTGAGTTATAGATACACTTTGCGTGTGTCGGCGTAAATAGAAAAGTTATCGATACTGAAATGAGGAGTTTCCCAGTTTTCATTAGGGTGCGATCGGGGCAGTTAGAGCCCTTTTATTATCTGCTCGCCTCTAAATTGCCGAAAAGAAATTCCTCCCCAGGAAAAAAGGGGAACCGGGGACAAAACCTTGTCCTCAACTTAGCTACCAATGGCACACCGTTATTTAAAAATCGAACACGATAAGAGACGAAATGTTTTTATTTTTTTAAATGGAAAGAATTTATGTTCGCCTTAAAAGTAAATATTGCAATCGATGGCAGTTTACAATGGCGGAGCTTCGATAAGGAGTTTTTATTAGATTTAGGGACAGTTAGGTTTCGGACTGTGCGTGCCTAATGTAGCATTCGATTTTCGGTAATGGTCAGCTGATAAGCAAATGACGTCATTATTGAGTCGGCCTTAGTTGTATCGTTTGCGTTCCACTTCACTTTCGCGAAATGAGAGTCGTCTCGGGACCAATAAAAATATCTCGTTATTGGTTGACTAAAAATAAAATTTTAGTGTTTCTTTGGTAGTAAAGTGTGAATTTAATTAAATTACATTGTTGTATCGAAAGAGATAATCAGATGGCTGTCGTCGAGCTATACATTAGAGCGGCCGGGGGTGAATCCGACTCAGTGTGATACACCCCCGGCGCACTGATAAAGAATTGAGGGTATTAAACGATTACAAATGCTTCGCGGTTCAATAAACAACCCACTGGAGAAAACCAGCGTCTTAGACGAATTACTTACTGGCTAACGTTTTCCCGACTTCTTTAAAATAAGCGAGGATTTTTTACTGTTTCTAGTGTCAATGTTGTGTCTATTTATCTTTATTATGCATGAGTTAGCGGAGGGAAATAGTCGATTATGGCAGTAGAAGACAATGGGTGTAGTTATGCAATATGGATAATTTTAATGCGTTATTGCTTGTCGACCTTAGCTGATAACATTATGCCATGAGCAGAACCATTCAGTAATAGAAAACTATATTACAACAATGAACGACATCCTTGGAAAATAACATTACAAAAGGCCTTAATTCAATTAACCTGCAGAGTGATTATTAGTAAAGAGACATGAATTCGCTTAATATGCATAATATGGCTCTATTCGGAATATCAATTGTCAAGGATCACATCATCACACGTTTACAACTAACACAACGGAAACCCTTCTAAGAAGGCGACACGGTAACTACCGCATTCAAAAGTAAGAAGTGAGGCGACAAAACTGTTCAGATAAGGGACACCTTCATCCACTCTTATTTATGTAGCCCAGCATCCGATTGAGAGCTCGACGAAAGAGGCCGGGCATTTACACGAGAACACTTATCTACCCTCCGACCCTACATTTATTTCCGTCGAACTTCCCACAGGCTGATTGTGCGTACCTCTGCCTAAGACCCTGGCTCTTTCAAAACAGCGAATAGTGTTCGAATTTTTGAAATTGCGAAAATAAATACGTTCTCGATTTCAAACTTTCGCAACTTTAATGTCTTTGGTAAATAAAATGAATGTATAAAAGAGGATAGAGAACAATAAAATCGAAACAGGGAAATATTTAAGGAGATATTTTTGAGCGGGAGTTCCGTAAAGTTAAATGAGTTTGTTGGCACCGGGTAATCGCGTCTTTGTTGGGTTACTGGATCTGATAAAAATTGTCGATACGCTCCGCTTGATTTTGATATTTATTTATTTTAATAATGTTAATTTTAGATACTTTAGTAAAGATAATAAAGTAGAAACATTACGTATTTCCTATTGAAAGTTAAGTACGGTCAGCATCAAAAGTTGATTAACACTTCAGTTTTTTTAATCTTAGTTATTGAGCAAAATTTTTGTTCAAAATTGCAGCAGAAGAATTTTTTTTAGAATATATATTCTTGTCTATTATATGCAAAGCTAAAAATCAGTTTATTGAAAAAAGTTGTTGTCAATTTAATAACATGTAAAAATGATAGTGTTAATCGACTTTTGATGCTGACTGTACCTAGGTATGGATGTAAGAAAACTCTTGTTTGAAACCACAATGAATTCCCCACGTCTGAAATATTTCAATGCAAAGAAAAGTAATACGTCCTGAGAATCTAATAATCTTAAGTGTATTGTATGTTGAACATAACATTTGAAACCCCTAGCTTTTTTCACGACGATTTTTACACTTCCGTGTTTCCATAGATAAGCAAATACGGGGACGCGTGTGATGGATATTAAGGGCACACCTTACATCATTTGCGTTATTACCCACCGCTCGTACCCCGTGCGGGGCAGAGGGGGCGGAGGGGCCACAAGACGCGCTCCTTATATCTAGATGTACACCCCCCTTAATATGCTAAAATCAAATTAGTTCCAAAGCGGAGTGATTCCCTCGCAATCGATCGACACTCTCAATATTACGAGCTGAGGGTGGTGGGACCCGCTTTATTTGAATAGCATGCGTGTTCCGCTTAATTAAACATTGCATTTTTTAACTATAACGTGAGATGTAGGTAATAGTGCGATCATGCGATGTTATCGGGACGAGTTGGAGTTGGTTCAAAGCGTCAATTTCCTGCGGGATTCTTGTGAGCGTTTATCTTGGCGGGGATCGGCGCGTCAGCGGTAAGTCGCGGGTTTCATTAGCAGGGTCTTAGCAAATTAACACCCTCGTGACGAGACGGACGAGGCTCGGGAACCCGCCGACGTCGCTCGTCCACTTACAGGCTACCCTCACGTTAACGCCATACTTAATGGTTATTTTGGAACTATAGGTATCTTCATGGTGACATTTATCTTGGGTTCGTCTTTAATTGTATTTTGGATGATATTTTATTTTTGTGTTTTTGGAAACTATTCCAAAAGGCCGGTATTGTTTGTAAACAAGACTGGTGACGATTGCTAAACCAATAGAAATCTTATTAATCAAAATTAGTTGTTTAAGCTACTGAGAGATTTTGAATGATATTAAATTTTGGAAGTAACTATAATGCTCTATGATTACAGTAATACTTACTAGATTTTGACCTCTAGCGAAAGACCGTTGATTGATAAAACTTTACGTCAAACTGGGCAGGTATTCCAGTATTTGATTCAAGCCTATAGGTAGATATAGCCTTACTATATCAAAGAACCCCACCTTCTACAACATACGTCGTACACTCACGAACAAAACTCTAACAGCAGCATACACAGCTACACTCGCCCCAAGAGATGTAGTTGTTTATGCAGCGACGCTCCTGCGGCTAAACGTAGCTCTGACGGTGAGTAATGACGGATGCACTAATAGTTGTGTCGCAGTCGCCAGCGCCAGCGCCATATATCATGCGAGGGTAATGGGGGGAAAACGTCCTATCACCCTCGGACGTGATAAGGTCAAGAATCGTTTGTCCTGACAGATATTTTAGCGGATTTCTCCGAATTTTCGCTTTATTGACTGTGATGTGTGGGTGAAAACGTGTGAGTGTTTTTCTTGGGGACTGATGTTTGTTAGTAATTTTATCATGTTTGATCAAATAGTTAGTTATATGAGCTTATAAAAATCATTATTGGATCTGATAATTTCATATAATACTTCCTGACAACAATCCATTATTCAGCATCATCATAAAAAAGTAGTTCTCATTCAAAAATAATATCACGTCCATCTTCACTTCATTTACACAGAGCGCATAGTGAACAAAATTGATGCAATAAAGTATTAAACACGAACAGCATTAAAATAACGACACGCATCATATAAATGACATTCGTGTCTAAACAAGTCAGCGGTCACATTAGCATTAGCATAAATAAAGCACTTTTGTGTGCGTTCATACTTCATGAATTTACCATACAAGAGAGCTTTTTTGAATATGAATGATAAGGATTTACTGCGTTGTCATGTCGGGATGTGCGTGAAGTGTCGCAGTGTGAGCGCGCACAGGGATCTCCCTCGGCTACGGCGTAGCGCCGCTACGAGCTACGTCTCAAGATTAATACATCGTAGAGCCCGTGTTAGTGGTGCAACAATTTGTCTCTATAAATGTTGACTCAGCGAGCGGTTGGCTTGCGGTCTCGTCGCGCGATTAGCCCCGCTAAATTTATTGTTTAATTTCAAAGGCGTTATTAATAACTCGCGAGGTGATTAAACGGATTTCGCGCCTTAGCTTTAAGATGTTCGCCTTTGATTTATACGTTAGAGCTTAATATGCGGTGTCGAGGCTTTGTCGAGATATGTGGCGGCGTGAATATTTTATATCGCCACTTGACGGCTAACTAATAATTTACTGTCTAGCTGTACTACAGTTATGAAATTTAAGTACCTATATATTTCGTGTACATGTATTTCTTGTAACAATAAATCTAAAAAGTCAGTCACAGTTACTTTGAATGTGACGAATTGGTATCGTGATTGTACTTAGTTTAACCTGTCAAGCTCACAGCTTTCATTTATCATACGATACAGCAGTCTGGGTTCCAATTCGAGTTGTATGAACTTAGCTACAGATATATACAGTTACTGTTTTATCAATAAGCACTTATGCTATGGAGTACAGAAACTTAGTTAATTACCCGCGACCAAGCAAACTCGTGTCCGGAAACCGGACAACACGATACGTCGGGCGTCGCACCCTCGTCTCAGCCATGCTCCTGTTTGTCGACAGCCGCGGCGCGACCAACAAAACAACATCACACGACACACATGCCAATCTCAACCCTAAACTGACTACGAAGAGTTTAGTTTAGGAAGTCTGAGTAAACAGAGTTTCGGCGTTTTAAATTAGCACACGAAGCAAAGATGATCTAGCAACGTTATCCAAATATGTGCCTCAAGTTTTAGTGCATATTGTCGAGAATGTTTTGTGGCCGGCAACAATAGTTGCCGACCGCGATACCACGGTTTATGCGTGTAAGATGATGCTTGTTTGGAACTCTCGCTGATATGATAAATCAGTTTAGAACCACCAAACAGCTCACTCGAGACTCATAGAGGGGTGCGAAATGCCAAACAATCTTGTGTTTAATGAACAAATTGATTATGCAGAATTGTTTACATTGTGGTGTGAATACCGGGTTGTAGGAAATCGTTATGTTTTAATCAACATTGTGGATACATTTTTCATTGCGACTCCGATCAATATCTACGATATGTGTGGTCATTCACACGGACCGACATTAAAGAGTACAGTCGTATTAATTATTCGGCGCCTTGAACACGAAACTATATATCGAAACAAAGCATACGATTCAATAGAAAAAGATGTTCATAGAAGCTTGAAATCCTCATAGAAAGCGAGGGTGAGAACAAATGAAGATCAAACAACATAGAAGACGTAACCGGTCCAAAAACAACAATTTCATCGCAGTGTCCATTCAAAGTCTTACTACCAGAAAAGTGCTGAGCAATATCTCCGTCTTGCACCCACGACCGCCCACGCAGATCCTCTGTCTCTCTCACCAATAACCTAATAGGATTACAGTGGACCGTGGCAGGTAAGTGTCTCTAATTGCTGTAAAAATCGGCGCCGACAACACGCCACAAAGAGGCGCCCAGTGTGCGACCGCCCTTAGTGAGAGTGATTTATTGATTGGCGCGTTCTTTATGTCGGCTTAGGATTATGTTTTGTTTGTTTGTTTGTTAGTTACTCAGCGGCTCCCGTTTCATTTGTAGTCGGGTTTTTATTTGATATTCTGTGGTTTTGATGTGGTGTTAATTGTACTGAAATGAAATATTGTGCCAGAATAATACAGTGTGGCAGAATTTTTCACAGCTATGAAAACGCTTTATAGAATCGTGGAACTCTCTGTATTTTCGAATAAACGAACATATAGCCAGAGCAAGAGTAACAGCAGCAAAAAAAAGTGGCACTCCAGGAGTGCCGACAGAAGTGAAAACTTGAACAATTACGTGTGTATTTTTTGAATCGTCATATAAACAAAACACAAACAGAATACTTTGCCATCACTCACTGACATAGTCGGAAATTCATGAAAACCGAGTACATCCCGAGGACAGCCGAACACATCCGAATGTAGCGCGGTGTCGGTTACGGTAACAGTGCCGCGAGTTCAATGGTTTTTTTCCCATCTCAAAAATACCCATCGCGCCTAAAGAAGTTTTCACGTCAAAAAACTGCTATGAAATATTAATTAACCAGCACATAAATCCATGAATCACATTGAGGCCATCGATTTAAACAGTCAAATAAATCCTAAAACATATCGCATTAACGTTTTAACCTTTGGGTGTCGGGTGTATTATTTGGAATCGGCTATAAAGGCACAAAGGGCCAGTTGTCGCCGCATTGATTTATGTCGCTGCGATGATAGCCGGTGGCAGCGAAAGTGTTACGGCCAGCGTAAATCATAGCCGGGAATGTATTGACAGCCAATGAATACGGTTGTTATAGCCGAAATTATTGTATTTTTGTTTTAGTTTCACGCTTGGTTTGTGTTTATGATTTATTAATGGCTTATTAGTTTTTGAAGGGTTGTATAGAGAAAAATTGTTTCGCAAAGAAAATTGGTCAGAAGAACCTTGAACTGGGAACTCTAACTTTTAGGCTTGTTAAACGTAAATTATACACGTAGAGTTAATATTCACCTTGAGGTCTAGAAAACCTTTCGGATGTGAATACTCCCATTTCTCTTTTCATATCTGTGAATCCGGCTTTTTAATACTACGGTACCTATAAGAAAATAACCTTTTATTATAAGTATTTACTGAGTCTTCTTTGATTATTTTACAATTAGTAGGCAGTATGTAGGTACCGTGCTAGTTAGGCTTATAGTAAATTATTTAAAGTACCTAACTAATGATAAAATTACACATAGAAACAAGCCACAAATGATTGCTGCTTAAGCGGCAACAATCATTTGGCTCTAAAGGAGAACCTTAACCTAATAATAAGTAACTGGAATTTAATAAAACATAATAGGCGAGAGGTACCTTAAGTGGTGACCAAGAATGGCCCGCCTTTCGGATATCATTCTAACCTAAAATTTACGATCATTTTTCACATAAATCAAAGCGGGCCGACCTAAAGATTTATTGCTATATTTGCGAGATGTGGTCAACTGTGCTAGATAAAAGACTACCTGAGTTTTGGCGTTTGTTCCGACCGTAGCTAATTTACACAATTTACGACTTATTTTTGCATTGAAATTGAAAGTGGCGCTGTTTTTGCACACCTTGCGCATTTGAGGGTTGAAGACCTGTTGTGATGGAAAGTGTTTACAATGTATGTACTTTCGATTATTTATGTGGAGTTTGTTTCTGTACAATAAAAAATAATTTAATATTTCCTACTTGTCTATGAAAAAAAAAATACCCCGAGCTTTAACAAAGATTCGATTGAACTTTTTGGAATAAATGTTCGAATAATTTTATCGTATGACTTCTGGCACATAATGAGCCTACTTTAAAAAGATTGCTCTCAAAAAATATTGTCTTGTTTGAATTTCCTGCATATCTAATTTAAAAAATAAAAATCAAGCCTAACAAAAAATGTTAGTTAGCGGTAAGCAGGCAGAATGACAAAGTTCCCATGCCATCATCATTACGTGTAATAGGTTCGTATTACAGTGAATATTTCAGCTGCTTATTTACAGAACGCGATACGTCGCACGCGATTCTGTTAGGGACCAAGTCTGTGTTTTTATTTGCAGTTTCAGAACTTGGGTAAAGGTAGGTTGGGTCCTAGGTATAATAAAATATTTTGGATTTCGTTTTAGATTTTTCCCAATCGGAAATCTTCCAGAGTTCAAAATAATTTTACTGATACCTACCTACCAAATAATAGGTACCAATACATTGTCTCAGAAGTAAGTATCTTTTAGATGCTATGTTTTTAATTTTGTAACCAACTTTAGAAGCTGTGTCACTTCACTTTTGCAATCATATTTTTGTAGAGCTGCCGTAGTCTTGATACTCATGATATTTCACGCATCTCGCGTCTTGATCTCATCCTTCACATTCCGCGAACCCTTCAAAAAACCTTGGTTACATTTAATAAAACCTTTTGTTACTCAAAAGTCATTACAGTGAACAAGGAACGTGAAATCGCGAGTGCCTCTCACGTCACTCACGATCGTCTGAACAAATTGAGACAGTGCAGAAATAACGCGGCATTGTATTAAAGAATCGGAATGATCGATCGTGTCAGGGCGTTCATTTTAATTTCGATCTCCGAGATCGGCCCGGGGCGTGGTTGTGCGAACAATTTGTTTCATGTCCCTAATACGTATATCTATCTCCAGATTCTATTGAGAATTGTCTTTTATTCAACGTGTTCGTGGTCGCTGCTTCGCAGTTCCGTTTATGTTTTTGCAAGACAACGTTGGCGAACAATAGAAATGTTTAAGTTTCTAGCAAAATCTTTTGTGTTTATAAATCCTTGAAATATTCGCCGCAAATAAGTAGGTTTCCAAAAATAATTACAGAGTTTTCAGCGATGTTTTTTGTTGCTTTTTATTGTCGCTGCGGTCGTTTTACATAACTGTTCTTTTGTGTCTAAATATATTCTCAGAACAGTAAAGAAAAAATCAGGAAACGGTATTGAAAATGCCGGATATGCGGCATTTGGAAATAGACGCGGAGTCGGGATGAGTCGAAGTTGGTGAAGGCAATATCTAAGTTTAGGCGCACGGCGCACAGGCGCGTTCGGTGGCGGCGCGGCGCGGCGGTGCATCGCGCGGGCGTGCATCGCTCGATAGCGCTGACAGTGACGGATTACCCCGGTAGCGCCGGTTCACGGCCGGCTCTGCAGCCCTTGTGTGCTAGGGTTGCCGACAGATCTCGGTGTGACGAAAGATGTGACATTTTGGTCGATATAAATATTTGGGAGTATTGTGAACGAAATACGATTTTGGGTAAATTTCTTGTAAATACTTAAACGAATTTACCATACAAACAGACAATGCTTTCTAGTTTAAATCCTAAAATGAAGCACAATGGACAATGAAGTGCCAGTCAAGAAGTCAGAGCTTGTAAGTTGGTCATTTGTAGCAAAGGTTGATGGGCAAGGGAAAATTAGAGTTTCTTTCAGAGAGGAAAAACAGTTTATGTGTTTTCCGCAAAACATTCGTATTTAAGTATCGAGTATTTGAAAGTTAGAGACTAATAAGATGTGTGAGTAAAATGTGGATATTAAAGTTGCAGACTTTGACAACCCTACATGTTTGTGCAAACTTATATTTGGAGTGGTATCATCAGGGTGCCTATAAGCAAGTTTGTGTATAATAATATCTGCAATAATATAACAGCGTACTGTTGTACTTTGTCATTCTTGTGATACTTATTTATATTAGAGCCGAATCCCTTGTTCACAAACAAAACTAAATTTAAGTTCAATGCATCTTTTTCTTTCTATTTCATTAAGAATATAAATTTGAGTTTGGTCCTGTCAAATTAATCAGCGCCTGACATTACTCCATAGAAGTTTAAACGTGATTAAAAACTTGCTTACTAAAATTACGTCAATTTACGTCAGGCGCTGATTAATTTGACTCCTACTAAACTAAAATTTATCTTCTGTCCTTTTCTTAATGAAATAGAAAGAAAAAGATGCACTGAACTTAAGTTTAGTTTAGTTTGTGAACAAGTGAATCGGCACCATTATCTAGACAATACTTCTAGAATGTTGATGCTCTTTTCTTGATATCTATAATTTTTTGTAATGTGCGTTTTATTTGGGACTATTTTTCTTTCTTTCCTTTTCTTCTTCGTTACTGATACATTATACACATTACTATCTAGCCTCTTAGCTAGTAAGTAATTTAAATATAACTCAAACTGCTAAGTAACAATAACATTAAGAAATTCTCTAATAACATCTTTCTTATTCACTTTATATAAACGGGAAGACACTTTTTCTTTTCCTATGTGATACGTTTTTCGTGTAGGTATGAGCTGTTAGCACTTGATTCCGATCTATTGGCAGAGGAAGACAAAAGTTTTAATATTATAGTCTTGGTCAGGTGCCAGACTCATATATACCTATTTGTATCAAAGATCATTTGGCTCAGACACTATATTGTGTGATACTGGCTGAACCACATGCTCACTCTACATTGTAGAGTATTGGAAGACCAAGACCAAGAGTGCTATACTGAAGGAGCAACATCCACCTGCTAAGACCCTGACGTGATCGCTAGGTGTGATGAAATATGGCACACGGTTAATAAGTAGGTACATAGTGAAAGTTTGGATACTACAGGCATATCTAATCATTATTACCTAAAGCTACGAACACTAATAGACAGCGAAAATGCTCCAAAACAGCATTAAATTAACCAAAAAGTTCAGAATCTGATCCTTAATGTTTTACTTCCATCCTAAAACAACAACAAAATCAGAAGCAACAGCGCCGATTTCTTAACCGCTCTTCCGAACTAATTCCTCAAGAACCACTTAGCAAAGAAGTAGCGTCCATAAAACGATGTTAACGCGTGCGTTTTGTCGGCGGGACCCCCCGTCGAGCCCCGCGGGAGATCGCTCCTGTACACCACGCGTTAATCGCCTCAAATATGAAAATATTATCTATTACACGTTGTAAAACTGCTCAACTTTTATATAAATAGTCCACAAAAAACTGGGAAGGTCGCAAATGTGAACGACCGAGACGAAAGTGTAGAATCATCGCGTCTGATTGGTCTTGAGATGTATAGAAAGGTGAACGTGTAATCAGTTCATATTGCAACGGTTTCTAGAATTGGAGGTGTCGGTAACCAACACCAGTGGCTGTACGCTGTAATCCTCTTTTTGTCCAGACAGACATAATTTCAAAGATTGTGTGTATGTGGCCGTTTTTTGTTTCGACGATTTACAATTTCGTGATTCGGATACGGATTATGACATGATGAAGGCAATTTTTTGCAAGTTTTATATGAAATATTTAAAATTGTACGATATTGACTTGACCTTATATAAATATACACCCCGATTCAAGTCTATACATTTTTCGGGCACATATCCATAAGAACTTGCATATAAAATATATATATATATTTAAATATGTTGTCGTAATACCTCGCTAATTGTATCAATATTTTCCCAAGCTAAAGGTCGGTTCAGATGTGTCGCAATTTGTATCGCATCCTCATGATGTATCGCTCACCAGGTGAGGGTCGGTTCACACGACGGATGGTGATGGATCATCCACCGCTCATTGTTCTCCCTAACACTCGTTTTGTCCCAGAGACAAATTTGGGGTCAGTCCGTCTTTTATCTATCGTTTAATTGTACAAAAAAAAGAATGTCTCTATCAGACTTGAACAAAAAAATATGACGTATTTTGTTTCTATGTCTAAAAATCTTTTTGATCAGTCTGTAGGATAATCCTATTCGCCGAAGTTTATTGGGTTTGGATTTTTGGTAATAAAAGAATTGCCAGGATATATACAGGGTGGCAGGGACATCGACGCGCAACCTGTTACCATGGATTTAGTAAATAATTCTGAAACATGTGGGTTGAAATTTTACGTAGGTTTGTTAAAAACAAAATTTACTGTTGCATACATTTTGACCACGTAGGTATTTCACTTTTCTATGAAACAGCACATTTTTTTTTGATAACCTACAAAACATAATTTACTCTAATCATGTGCTGAATTCATATTTACAGTTTGCACATCGATGCCCCTCCCTGCCACCCTGTATACATATGTATGTAGCTAGCTTATGCAGACATTGCGAACCATGCGCAGCGCACGGCGCTCATCGCATGATTCGCAATGTGTGGAAGTTCATATTCGTGGTGAGGCATGTGCACATGCCTCACCACGAATATGACGCCTTTAGGCTGACTGTCTGTACGTTTTATCACAACCGTAGAGAGACCAATAAAATCGGTAATGGTGACAGGTCCCCCCACTCCGTTCTTTGAAATATTTACCTACAAGCTTGTCAGCATGTAAAAATTATGTTCTAAAATGTTCTCACTTATAATTTGTGGTTATAGTGCATGTCGGGTATTCCGTTCCGTTACACGGCATGTTGGAGCGGGTCGGTGGCTCGGATAATACGTCTGCCGACGCGTAGCGATACCACTCCCACACCACGACCAACTACAGTTACAGACACAAAACGTCGGCGTCGTCGTGCCACACAATTCAATATATTTCGGAGTAATTTGATGTTCATTAAAGAAACTCTGGGACCGTGAACCAGAATACAATGGTTGAATAGCCATTTGTTGTTGCCGTTGAAAGGCACAATAATAATTCCGAAGTTGTTATTCACGCGGCAGTTAGGCGCACTTACGACACGAAAATGTCCGCGTTTGATGGAGGAGCCATTTTCTTATTGGTGGCCGCTACGTGATGGTGGGGCTTGATAAATGTTTTTGACCGCTATTCGCAGTTTCGAAAACTTAATACTTATTGCTTAGTTCTATTTCTACAGAATTGTTCACGTACCTTGTTGACTGCTTTTTCTTGTAGTTTTTTTCTCCTTCATCCAAGGGTACTCGGGCACGTTGAGGCCGCCTCCAGGAGACGGCAAGTCAGGCGCGTAGCCCGGGGGAGTGTGTTGAGGACTGAGTTCTCCGCCTCCTAGTTGAGGTAAAGCGGTCATAAACTCAGCCATGGAAGGTTGGCTGTTGATGAAGCCAGTCTCGGTGCAGGTCTCGAGCATGGGGTGCGGCGCGCCGGCGGTGGTGACGGCGGCCAGCCAGAAGCCGTTGCCGCCGTGCTCCATGCGCGGGTGCTCCTGCCCCGGCGCCGGCCCCATCGGCGGCGTGTTCCTCGTCTTCACGGCGAAGTCCTCCTCCATCTCATCGCGCACCCCCATGCCAACTCTCGTGTGTTGCTTCCCTCTGATGGTGGGGAACTCTTCGCATTTTATCTTGCGCACCAGCGGGTTAGTGTCGAGCGGCAAGGCAGCGGTGTTGCATATCTCTTGCATCGCTGTGTGTGTGCCACGCTGCCCAACGCCTGATCATTCGCGTGACGTGTTCGGCTTACGTTTGGCCGCATGCGTCATTTTTGGTCACACATCAGGTTTATTTAAAACGGAGGTTTTTGTTTATGATTGCTGCACTGGATGTTGACAGTAGCAGCATGTTATCTGGAAAAAGATGATTTGTTGTTAAAATACCTTTTAACATGATTGAAATAAGATTAGGAGATGTATTTTTGCATCCAGAATATGTTTTAGACTAGTTACAGTTCCAGTACCCACAAAGTTCGACCATTTTAGAGTCTACTTTATGACAATATTATACTGAGCAGTATTTACAAAGATTGATGAGATTTTCTTAAGGATGTCACAGAGAGAAAAGTAGAAAGGTGCACAAAACTCGATGTACGGTCGCCAAAGGAGATAAGTAACCAGGGTCGTCGGATATAGTTGAAGTTTAGTAAGAAACCTATGGATGCTGTCGACTGAAATTAAATTTGATAAATGAGCTGTTAGTTTTCTATTACTAAAATTAAATTTTATTCGAGAACATCCATCGGTTTCTTACTAAAACTCAACTATATCTGACGATCCTGCAAACTTATCTCTTTTGTTGACTGTACCTGTCAAAGTTATTTGTCCAATCAAGAGAACTAAGAGCACAATAATCCACAGCGATGCCTCATTGTCCTCAATTTGACGCAAATAGAGAGGCGCCAAATTAAACGTTACGGGAGAAGGCTGTCTCGCGGTTATTTCGCAATTATCCGCGGACATTCGGCATTACGCGCCTTTGTCGAATAATTTGTACGTAAAGCCGTGATGAACCCGCGAATAATGAGCGAACCAAATTGTTTATTGTAAGTAATTTAGAAGCCTCATGAACTGATGCACGTGACCGACGACAATGAAGCTATTACATTTTATGAACACCGCTGAAAATTATGAAAATATAATGCCCAGATGTAGATAGAATGGAAATTACATAATCGTATATGTTTATTTATAGCGTAATTCGTAGCGGTGTCATTGATATGTTACCCTAAGTATATGTTATTATTGTGCTGTTACATAACTCTAAAAGAAGTCAGTATCAAATGCGATACAGTAATTAATGTAGGATTCCACAAAGCACAGCTTAGTTTACTGTCATGTGAAATGTCTAATAGATTATAAAAAGATCCTCTTTAGCACGTGTGAGATACTTGACGTCTTGACGTTCAAAAGATTAACAAGCGGTACTTTTACCTACGTGTAGCTACGCACCACTATGGCACCGCTAAAGGGAGGTCGAGGTTGCGGACGTGTGGCGTCACTTTTATAGCGCACATGTTGTGGGCCACCACCAGCCCCAACCGAACGAGATGTAAACTCGAAAATGTTCGCAACGCCGATCGCGTTGTTGGCTCAGCGTCAATTAAAATTCAAACCGCGTTCGAAATACGATTTTTTCCACTGGAATTTGCGGTGCGGCCCGGAGAAATGGCGGGAACGCGCCTTTTTGTTTTATTTTTTTTTTTTTTGAAAATGGAACGGCTGGCGGTTAAACCTATTTTAATGCGTATGGGTTGCTGTGTGTTTTGAATTAAAAATTTTGTGTCTGTTCTATGTGCGCGCGGATGGACAATGAAATGTAATTTCCTTTTCGAGAATGCTGTTTTTATTTGTACGTGTGTAGGAAATTGTACGTGGTGGTGACTGTGCTACATATCTAGATTATTTTTCTGACACAGTTTTGTTTTAATTAAGAGTTTACGCGTAAGTTTAGGGACGTTTTTTATAAACCCCGAAATAAACCACAAAAGTTAAATCTATTTCTCCTCTTCTAAACTCAATTTACGATTCCCGCAACTAACTCTTTCACTAAACCAGGGCTTTTAAGAAGGCAAAGGAAATTTTAAAAGTCCCCTTTCCCCTTGTTTCCCAGCAGGGTTCCGCAGGTTTTACGCCGCGTTTCACTTTACCGGCACCCTCAAGGCCCCCTTAAAAAAGCATAAAACGTGAACAGAGCCTACTTATGAATTTGTTTATGGCCCCATTTTTAGAAGCCGTCGACTTCAAAATCTGGGAGCTTACGAAATAACAATATTCCTAATTTAATGCCTCTAAATCTTTATTGATACGAGCAGTTTATGTTGGTTATCAAAATAGGTGACTTTGGTAACCCCTTCTTGAGTATTTGTTTTCACCTGGCTGTGTAATGAGCTCTAATTTTCAGTCATGAACTACTTAGCCCTTGCTTTATAATCACTAATAGCTTTTGATCAGTCACTTCCATTACATTTTATTTCAGCGATGAGAAGCGAGGCGTGCCGTTATATTTATTTATATAAAGAGTTTTTAACCATTAGCTTATCGTAGGATATGTTTGATGATAAATCAGTGATTGCTAGCCTTTTTAGGTATCATAGCAGTGGCCCTTGCAAACAAAAAAATCACTGTGCAATTTAAAAACTCATCCAAAACTACAATTACTTATTAATTTACATCTACAATGTAGGCTACAACAAAGAGCCGTGTAATAAAAGCAAGGGATAAGTAGCTATTATCGTCAATTTAGTTATTTATACATGGTGTAGAGTAAATAAGCCAACATCTGCGTGTCGGCGTCCAAACTAGTGGTTAGGGTCCAATTTGCTGGCCGTAACGATTTCCTCTTCGGGGAATCGAATGGCGTGCGTCCGCCCACCTACATACGTACATACATACGTAGAAATGTGTATAGTACAGTACGAGGCTTTCGATGTGGTTCAATGTACGGTATGCTTGAAGAAAGCTGCAATTATTGTTGGTTTAGCATGTTTGAGGTTATGAAAGACGGTATGTAATTCTGGTATCCGTGTATAAGCACAATGGAGTAAATAGGTTTGTTATCTACGAGAAATCATTAAAAAAAGTACTGTGAGAGTAATAGTGATTGCAACGAAAACCTAGGTAGAGGTAATTGGTCATGACCAATGCAACAACCAACAACTGGTAACAAGAAAAGGGAAGACACTAAAGATTGTGCTCTTTATCATAAAGCTCCTGAAACTGAACCGGCAGTTAAGATAATACCTACAGGAACATCGACGCGCAAACTGTAACCATGAATTCAGCACATGAAAAAAAAAAACAGTGGCACTCCGGGAGTGCCGACAGAAGTGAACACAAAACACAAACAGAATACTTTGCCATCACTCACTGACATATCGGATATACATTAAAACCGAGTACATCCCGAGGACAGCCGAACACATCCGAAGCGGTGTCGTTACGGTAACAGTGGCGCGAATTCAATGGTTTTTTCCCATCTCAAAAAATGCCCAACGCACCTAAAGAAGTTTTCACTTCAAAAAACAAAATAACAGGTTGCGCGTCCTCCTGCCACCTTGTATAATTTTTATTCATTTTCGAAAGAGACAGACTTTTTGTTCTCGGAATATCGAGAACGAATTCAGGCTAGGTTAGTGCTTCATAGGTAGTTAGAACAACATGCAGCTTAATAAAAACAGAAACAAACAGGAACGGCATCTCAACAATGTCCAGTCCACGGACAACAAAACAAGTACATGCGGCCGTTATTGCTCATTATTAGCCAGTTCTCAGGCAACACGCACGTACAATCAGCGGCAACAATTGACCGCCTGCTTGCTTATTTGTCAATCTGTATTATTGGTCGGTTCTGTCATTTGTAAGTCTGTATCTAGTACTTTAGTAGGAATGCAGCCAGCCTCGGCTAAGTGGTTAGGGCTTGAGACAATTGAAGCTAAAAATAACTAGGTATGGTCAAAGCAATATTTCGTTCTTTTGTGATGGATTTTAGTTTGAAAGTATGAGGTACCAAACCTACATTCCATAATCATTATGACATTAAAAGAAAACGAGTCTCTACGAGTGAGTTCTGCACAGTAAGCCTACTAAAAGGACAATATTTGTTTTGAAATTGACGTTTGAAGATGGTTTGTGCTAAGATGCATGAGCTTTTTGCCTGGTTGCCAACTAACTTGTGGCTAACAACATAGCATAATCAGCCTATAATGTTTCTAATGCTAGGACACAGGCCTCTCTGTGAGAGGCAGTGGGCCTTAATCCACTACGCGGGCCCAGTGCAGGTTGCTGGATGTGACATGTCTTCGATTTTTTGGTTCTAGGTCATCACTGGCACTGTATGCACGGTGACTCGCATCGCAATGTTACTATAGAATAGAATATTCATTTATTTGCTCAGAATCTAGGTATTTACAATAAGATTATAATAAGAATCTTTGTATATTTGACTATTTTGGCATGCAAACATTGATGCAGTTCATCATCAAACATACAAACATGTATTATGTTTTTACATGTTCATGATTTTACCTAGGCTGGTAAAATACTACTAATTTTGGCTAGGAGATCCGAAAACGTTAAATCAAAACATCGAAAGCGAACTCGACTCATGAGTGTGGTTTGTAAAATGGCTCGAAGCTAGCATGTGATAATAATTCTTAAGTGGCTAGAATATAAAACATACAAAATAACCCGATGCAAAACAAACAGTGTTCGCTAATAAGCTAAAAAAACATGTAATTTGCAAACGGAAGCTTTATAATTACAACGTCATTTAGACAAGTTATTATGTGTAGACGCAAAATTCTGTGAAGCATAGCGTTAACTATGATACTGGGAACAACGTGTGAAAAGACTTGCTGAGGACATGACATACAATGAGAATATTCAAGCATGTTTGGGAATGTACGAAGAAAATGAGTGCGTAGGTACTATTTGACAAATTATTGAGTAAAGAGGGAGAAATGTAGAGTTTTGCGCATGGTAGAACAATACCAAATAGACAAAGCAGAAACAGAGGGGCACAATGTGTAGATGACACTGACTGTGACATACAGACACTAACTAATGAAATAATGAAGAAGTAAGGGAGAAATAATGTGAGAAGAAACGAGCAAAGAATGCAAAGAACAAGAAGTGCGAGAAGAATGCAAGGGATGATGACCGCGTATCGGCAAGCGTCGTGTGAGAAGAAGAACCTTAAGGAGATGGCTGGGGCAGACTGGATGTGGAAGGCGGAGATCAGGGTGTTATGGCGTAGCCTAGGAGATGCCTATGCTTGCAGTAGGCTGAGTTGATTGATGTGCCGACCAAGCCAACTCACACAGAAACTAGTTAAGACAACTATTACTCTATAAAAATCCCGTCATATCGTTGACATTCACTTCCAAGAAAAACATAGTAATTTAACATACGACACCGGGTGAAACTACTCGTAAGAAAACTAAAAGGTAGTGGTACACCACCATTAGAAATTTACCTATTTCATGTGGTATTAACTTTCTATTTCCATCCGACCTGACCATGGCTAATAAGCAGGGGAATAATTATTTTTTTGCAGGCCCACAGAGTATACTAGTTATGTTATGTACCTACTTGAGAGCGTGAGCTGAGGTACAAAAAGTGGTTGACATGAAAACCGACTTCACAACTGCAATTTCTTAGTAAATAGTCGCGTTTCCCTAGGCTGGGTCACAAATATTTTTTACCATTAGCAGCGCCCCGCAGTTTCACTCGTATAAGTTTCGATCCCGTTGGAATATCGGGATAAAAACTATCCTATGTCCTTTCCCGGGACTCAAACTATCTGTATACCAAATTTCATCTAAATCAGCTCAGCGGTTTAGGCTTGAAGAGGTAACAGACAGACACGCTTTTGCATTTATAATACTAGCAGCGCCCCGCGGTTTCCCCCGCATAAGTTTCGATCCCGTGGGAATATCGGGATAAAAACTATCCTATGTCTTTTCCTGGGACTCAAACTATCAGTATACCAAATTTCATCTCAATCGGCTCAGCGGTTTAGGCTTGAAGAGGTAACAGACAGACACACTTTCGCATTTATAATATTACTAGCTGCGCCCCGCGGTTTCTCCCGAGTAAATGTCGATCCCGTGGGAATATCGAGATAAAAAGTAGTCTATATGTTAATCCAGAGTGTCAGCTGCCTCCATACAAAATTTTATCAAAATTAGCCCAGCCGTTTGAGCGTGAAGAAGTAACAAACATATAAACACACCCCCACACACTCCCACACACACACACACACACACACACACTCACAAACTTTCGCCTTTATAATATTAGTGTGATAAAGTATGGATTATATTATAGTATGGATTTACCATACAACAATTTGTTTTACATATATTTCAATTGAAAAAAAAACGAAAAGGTGAGAAGAGGTAAGTATCTTACTATTTAACCTGACGATGACTTTGATTTGCTTCAATAGAATCAGCACAATTCGTATCTCAAGTTTCAATCCAAATGATTCACATAAGTACTTATACCTAGCAGTATAACAGTTCAGTAGTAACAAACTGGATGCAAGATAAATGTTTTATAAGTTGGCATAGCAGCATAATCTGTTAGAAATATAATGCACCTGCGTTCATTAACTTGTGTCCTAAGTAATAAATAAAGAATTTCAAGGTTGACATTGCTTATGTCATTTTAGATACATCTAACTGTACCTACTATACATTCAGTAAGAACAGTATCAATCGATCTAATTAACATTAGATTATCATCTAATAACTAATTAATTGTGGTTTTCATTGCGAAACTGACACTTATGCCTTTATGCTTTTGTTACAGTACAAATATGAGGCATTTTTATAAGCTCATTAGTACTAATTTTAGGATAAGATGAATCGTAATACAATCCATGACCATATAATTCAGAATTAATTATTTAATGCAACCTGAGACACTTTAGTCAATTGATATTAATTTGCTTCGGTATTTATTTATTTAAAACTAGCGGCCCGCCTCAGCTTCGCACGGATGCAATTTTTTTTTTAGAATTTCCGAAATTTTCTTTCATACAAACCTTGTCCTGGCTATATCGAACGCAACAAAAAAAGAATTATCCAATTTGGTGCAGTCGTTCGGAAGTTATGCGCGTACAGACATTTCGGCGATTCATTTTTATTTATATAGATACCTAGATAGATAAGTACACCAACAATACTGTCACTTAAAATTCAAATTAATTGACATCTAAAATTAGCATTTTAGTAACCATGCATGACATATGACATGACAAAGGAGAAAAACCCCTTAGGGCCAGACCTGACCAACACAAAAAAAAATACCAAGAAAAATCAAAAACTAGAAGGCTTTACTGCCAAACCCATGATCCAAATATTAGGTAATAAATAAAGTTTAACAAGGCCAATATGAGGGTGTATTGTGACAAAGTGTGTGGAGTTGGTGTGGCGGAAGGTATGCATCATAATTCTGCTCGTAAACGTCGGAGGAACATCAGCGGGACCGGGAGAGGCTGTGATTCGTGATGGATCGCGGGAGGGAAACTGTGATACATTGGAAAACTGCTGTGGGAAAATTATATGAGGTTGTGATTAATATCGTAGGTATAGGATACGGATTTTGGTTTGTCCGAATGTATGTTTGTTACTTAATCATGACGTAAGGACTAAACTGATTTTATACTCTACGGGTAGAAGTGATGTTCTAAAAAATGCCATTCGGAAAAATGGCAAACTTTTCATCATCATTTCAGCCGAAAGACCTGCTAGACATAGGCCTCAAACCTTTCTTATTAGAACCTAAATTCAAGCCTGGAGCTTGGATTTAGGTATATTCTTTGATTGGCATTGACACTAGATAAAAGCACCATTTTTTGCTGTTGTAATTATGGTGTTCTTCAAAATAACAATATAAGATGTACCTACTCTACGAACACTATCTAAGCTTACCTGTTTTAGAATAAGGGTGCTTGATAATTTTAAACTGACATCTCTATGATAAGACTCTTTCAATAAAATGACTAAACTAGAAGGAAGAAGATATCACAGGTCTTCATAATTGAGCTTAGAGTCCGAGGAATTTTGGGGTCCCCGTCGGCGGTCCTGATTTGCGTGATGGATTGTTCTCTTATACGAAATGCTGTTGCCAGGATGATCTTGACATTGTTAACGTATAATCAGAGTGACAAGTTTTAAGAATACTGTTACTTAGAAATTGTAACGCTATTTGAATTGTCAAATGTCCATCGTCCATGACGCTAATCAGAAGTAACCAGCTACAAATTTAAATCAACAATGAGTAGCCAGAATGTCACAGCACTTTTTTTTTATTTTTTTATGTATGGGAAATCATCAAATGACCCCTCCCGCTCTGGGTGGAGCGAAGGGAGTGTCAGACTCTTACTGACTAAAACCCATCCGTGTTCCTTCCTTAGCCCTTTATGTTCCGGGGTAGCGGTAACCCTTTCGGACAATCCCGCACCCCCGGCAGGCTTCAATGTCACAGCACTGGCATTTCAATGGCGGTCCGTGCACGAGCAGGCCTAAGACTGGGACCAAGGTGGCCTAAGAAAAGAGTACTTGGAAGGATTTGGGGGAGGTCTTAACCCAGGCTAAAAAAACCTTTTGAAAAATCGTAATTCAGATAAGTATTGAAATAGTTTACAAAGGTAAATGAGTCTATATTTGGCGCCAGTGTAATGTATTTTTAGAGATGACTAAGTATTTACGAGAATACTTGGTAGTGTTAAGGTCGATGTCCTTTTAATTACTGTGTACAGAACATAAGATATTGAAATGTGGGTACGTCATATATATTTGAGTCAGTTTCATATACTTAGTTACGTTTGTGGCGTAACGATTGTGTTTTACAAGCATAATAATTAGATATATTATGAAGTTTTCGTACGGTCCAAATGAGCTTTTCAATATAGGTAGGTATGTAGTGGGTACTGTTTCAGTAACGAATACATGAAAAAAATTTGAATTGTTTTTTTCATTGCAATAAAAAGTGCAATGAAAAAAAAAAAAAATGAAATTTTCATAAACTTAAACATAAAAATCGATCTGCATAAAACCCGAATTCAGCCTAAGTAGGAGGAACACAATAAGTTCCAAGAGATGATTTAGACTAAAAAGAAATTGTAACTATTTTGGAACCATGGCGAAACACAGATGTAACGGAAGTATATACATTCCCAGACATATGACAAAATCTATGCAACACAAAATCAAACTTTACTCAAAGATATTTGCTTCACATTTTTTTTTCATATACCTAATTTTGTTTATGTGTGTGTATAAGAGCTCCAAACTATGCATAACCATATTATTAATGTTTATAAAAACAACAACAAAACCAGCTTTCCATCTACATCAGATTACACTAAACTTTTGTATTACTCTCCTAATTATTTTAAGAGTTGTCGGAAGAGTTTCCATCGAGATGGAACCGGTGATGGATCACGGAAGGGGTGTGCGTCAACCCTCGGTTATTACTTAACATTGGTATACACTTACAAGTACTGTCTTTGCTCTTTGTGCTGTTGTGGGAAAGTGTGGTGGAGTTCATGGATTGATGTTTGGTTTTCTTTTCACGAAGTTGGTAAAAATTGGTCAGAATTAAAAGGAATATTGAAGTTGACATTCATAGAACTATACAACGTGGAGACGGCAATACGACAATAAATTATTAAGCTTCATATATCTAATGACTTTCCCAGTCTGCATACAAAAATTCAATCAAATATTATAGGTATATCCGGTGGTTTAGTCACTAATAGCTGGTCGGCTGATCGGCAAAATTCGTAGCTGGCCCATTACTAGGTACTGTTTAGTTTGTTCGAAAGAACACTTTTTTAAATGTTAATGTTAGGATTTATTATAATGGTTTTAAAATTCTCCTATGTAGTAGTATTTCCAGTGTTTTCATTTATTGTCTTATTAGCAGCGACCCGCGGTTTCACCCGCATAAGTTTCGATCCCGTGGGAATATCGGAATAAAAACTATCCTATGTGCTTTCGCGGGACTCTGTCTCTATTCCTCTAAATTGGTTCAACTGTTTAAGCGTGAAGAGGTAACAGACAGACAGACACACTTTCGAATTTATAATATTAGTATGGATTGTCTTCTCCAGATTGTATAATCCATTTGAAATGAAATATTTTCCATGGGGGGTAAAAAAAGAGTAAGAAGAGACCGTCCTACTATTAAATATATTCTTTAACTAGTTTAATTGATTTCTGTACATCACACCAATTAATAAAAAATAAAAAACATGTCGCTGTCATTTGTCACTCATGCACACATTTCGTCTAATAAAATCGTTACTTAATACTGAAAGCATAAATCCATACTCTCTTATACACAAATTGACACATGAATGTCTTATCCTTAGCTTTATGAACTTACTTTACTTGTGGCTTGGTCCTTTATAAAATCATACCTACTCTCTAAATAGTTTCATACATGAGTGTCTTATCATTAACCCTATGAACATACTTAACTGGCTTTGGTCCTTTATAAAACCAGCGAGAAACAAGAGCAACTCCACAATTTTCTTCAGCATGACAACACATGGTAGCCACTCTTGTTTATGTTTCAATATAAATTCGGGACACGCACTAACAGTTGGGAGGCTTGTTATGAACATTATATTAGCTGTTTTATTGAGGTTATGTCGTGAATATGACAAAGATTAAGTATCTAAACAATTTGTTAGAATTGTTGGTTGGTTGAAATATGTAGATACAAGGTTTTACGTATTGGTAAGTAAACCTTTACTACAATGGTAACCCCAAAAATAATTTATATGAACATGGACAAAATGAAGGTCCCCATGTAAATCCCTCACGAAGATCGGAGACTATACACTCGAAGTCTTGTACGATTATGTTTACCTAGGTCAAACTGGGTAGGTATGTCCTACTTCGATAAAGAAGTCAGTTGTCGAATCCGATTCGGCTGGGCAGCATTAGGGAAGCTACTTAATATCTTCTCGTCTCATCTTCAGTGTCTCAAGACAAAATTCTTTGATCAGTGCGTGTTGCCACCTATAGCACTAAAATGTGATCGCTCAGAATGGGCTTTATAAGAAGGCTGAAAGTCACACAAAGAGCATTGGATAGGGCTATGCCTAGAGTTTCCCTACGTGATCGAATCAGAAATGAAGATATCCGTAGTAGAACCAAGGTAACCGACATAGCTCGAAGAATTGCCAAACTTAAGTGGCAGTGGGCTGGGCACATTGCTCGCAAAACAGATGGCCGATGAGGCCAAAAGGTTCTGGAGTGGCGACCGCGTACCGGGAGACGTAGCGTTGGAAAGCCTCCCATAAGATGGACTGATGACCTGGTGAAGGCCGTAGGAATCCTCTGGATGCAAGAAGCACAGAGCCGGTCGAAATGGCGGTGCTTGAGGGCGGCCTATGTACAGTAGTGGACGTCTTTCGGCTGAAATGATGACGATGATAGACAAAAGGACCAAAATATGAATATCTATGCAGCAACTTGTATGTTGTAATTGTAGGTCCAGAGGCTTATCTATATGGTCCAGCAATGGACTGTAATATAATAATAAAGTTAATGTAGGCATTATGTTTTGAGATTTATAAAGAACTCTGCATTGTATGAAATGTAGGTTGTCCAGTTTAGAATTCTCTAGGCAATCTTAAAGATGAAACAATCAATAAAAAAGTCGATGACAAACGGAGGGTTTAGAATCTTGTGCTAAATACATACTAACAAGGTGCGCGTCGATGCCCTGCCATCTTTAATAATAGAGATTTTCAGGTACCTAGCAAGTTAAGGGTAATTTGATAGATTAGTTATTCCAGAAGTGCTTTACATAACATACATAATCAGCCTATAATGTTCCCACTGCTGAGACGCAGGTCTCCTCTCGGTGAGAGGGAGTGGGCCGTAGCGTTAGTAGTCTACCACGCGGGTCCAGAGCGGGTTGGCAGATGTCACATATCTTTGAATTTTTGGTTCTAGGACATGCCGGTTTCCTCACGAAGAACTGCTTTAGTATCGTTCTAAATATGACTGTTCGACCTATCTACGAAATCATAAGGGCTAGAGGTTTGATTGTATCAAAAAAAAAAAAAAAAAAAACAGGTTCACACTCATTGCCATAAACAAAAAAGTTTAACTGTAATACAAAAAGAATATAGAAAGAGCTGATATTTTGGTCCTTATGGATTTTAACATTGAATACGCACTAAAACATAGGTACAAAGAGCAAAACCACATAAGGTATCACAGTATTTCTAAGCTAGCTTTTACTACGACAAAGAAACCGGTGTGATAATTTCTAACGGACAAGTGCAACACAAATATCTGTACCAACTAAATAGATTCTATGAAGGTAGCCGTTCTTTTTTACTTACATGTTATCACAGGATAATACATGAAAAACGTATTCCCATTTGATCTTTTTGGTCCTAATGCTTTGAAAACCAAACAAATGCACACAAAGGAACGGACACAAAAATACACCACAACTTAAACAAAACACACAATTCCTTACTAATCTCACGCTTGTATGCAGCCCACAAACCACATATATACTTCATAAAACTTGGAATATATTCACACGTCGGCTTTGTAAGGCGTACCGAGTAGCGACGGCGGAGTGGGCGTGTCAGCACTACGACCGCCCAGAGGACCGCCCTATAGCATCGCCTAGATACAAAGCCTTGGAATATTCTGCAGAATTATACCTAGCATAGGTAGAAATTAGTTTTGAATAGATTAGGTATGCTATTGGTTTATAGGCTTCGAAAACATATGAAAATAAAGATAGATTTTTTGTTGATGTAGATTTGTTTTTGATTTGCTTGCTTTCAATGGATATTCGTTGATGTATTTGATACCTAAGGAAAGACACAAATAAGCTTTATTACCAAGACAAAGACAAAAGTAACTATAATCATTTATATCGCGTGTGTAACATACATGAATTTTTTATACCTCCAAGTATTTTATTCTTTATAGAAACTTCTTCGTCTTAACGGTATAGGTATAGCAATATCTGAGTCTTTCAGTTCTAAAATTCTTACAGCAATATTACCTCTCTCAACTAGGTTTGTACGTAAAGAAATGAGATCAATAAAACATCATAGAGGAACATTATAAGTAAACGAACTTGCTAAACAAACAGTTGGTATGCAGGACCAAAACCAGGATTTTCAAAAATGACTTGTGAACCTTATTACCTTTGTTCTCAGATTATTTAATTAAATTCTGATAGGAAATTTCTAAGACGCAGCGAGTAAGCACGATGATAAACAACTCATTTTATTTTCTTACGGCAAAAGGCCTTTGACTTTCAGTAAGTAAATTACAGTCTGCTAAGAGATAACGACATTTTCAAGGAACAATAATACTTAAAATAAAGTAGTATTCTTCCGATCTTCTGAAGGTACAAGTCCTGACGCATTTACCCATTTATGTGTAGTACACACATATCTATACTAATAATGTTATACTTAAAGAGGTAAAGTTCGTAAGTTTTTATGTAGGGGGTAATCTTGGAAACTACAATTACTTACCTACTAAAATTCTTTTAGTAATGGGAAGCTCCAGTATTAACGATATTTTATGTTAAAACAAGACATTTCAGGCGGACGAAGACGCGGGTAAAAGCTAGTAAAAAACAAAGAACAAACGCGATGCGCATATTAATAAATAATAATATTTTCCAAAACAATTGCCTACTACGGCGTAGACCTTTGCTACGAAAAAGCGTAGAGGTCAATTGCCAAGAAATAATTAATGAATTATTAAGTTGTTTATGCAAGTTTTATTAAAAATAATAAATTCCGTTACAAGTCCACGTTATTGTTAGTATTACTAGTCCTTAAAAACCTATTTATTTTTAATTTGATAAAGATCTGAACATAATAAAAAAGGGTTTATTTAATGTAGGTACAGCTGGTGTGTTTGTGTTAATCATAATATTCATTAATCAATTTATATGGAAGCTAGTAATGTTTTAATTATGTATACGATGTATTGAATAAATAAATAAGTAGCTATAATATAAATTAGGTACACCATGGTCTTAAAATAATAATGTGTCAGTACAAGTATCTATATAAAAAGGAGGGGAATCATAGGTGCATCTTTAATATTAATAAACAAAATAATAAGAGTCATAAGTAACAGCAAAACGAGTTAAAATACATATCCTCATCATTCTTCAGTACTTCACACAAATATTATAAAGGCGAATGTTTGTGAGTGTGTTTGTATGTTTGCTACTTCTTCACGCACAAACGGCTAGACGGATTTGGATGATATTTGGCACAGGATACTTTATATCTCGATATTCTCACGGTATCGAAACTTATGCCGGTGAAACCGCGGGGCGCTGCTAGTATTTGAATAAATTAAAAGAAAAGGTAGACAGACTAAAAGAGTTACAACCTTATCTAAGTAAGAGTACCTTAACATATACTTAAACCAATGAATAAATATGTCATATACAAGTACAACATACATACATATATGAAATCACGCCATCTTCCCGTGAGGATAGGCAGAAACTACGAACGCCACCTGCTATATAAATACTCCTTTTGCTTTTGCTAAGTACGGGGTGATACTGAAAGCATGATATCAGGTACTTATTCACTGAAATACTACGATTCTGAATACCTTCATACTTAAGTGGCAACAACTTACTCTAATAGCACGTATTTTATTATAGGTAGGTAGGTATCTATTTGATACCTGTTCCGGTTTACATAGGTATTTTAAACTGTAGGTTGTTTTTCAGCACTAATGTAACTTTGGGATGGTACTTCCATGCAAATTATTTACCAATAACTACATAAGTAATGTTAAAAGTTACTTACACCTCAACACGACGTAAGACCACTGGGTACAATCAACACAAAAATCTTAGTCATTATCCAACAAACACAAAACACTGCACTACACTTTAACTTGAGTATTATTATGTATTCACAGTACACAGTTCTCTTCGTCCATAAAACACTAGGTACGAACAGTCAGCAAAAAAATGATTCAGTAGAAAATTGTTATCAGCGTTACTATCGGAATGTCAGTGTGGCGTGGCGACTGTCAACTGTCTACTAAACGAATCGTCACTGCGTGCTCACCGCCATGCCCACTTCCATACAACATTCATTTACTATACAACGTGTATCACAAAACTGCACATACCAATTACTGTCTTATCCAGACGGCACAGGGCTTCAAATTATTCTGCACTCTTTCGTCTGTTACGTTAATATTAATAAGAAGCTCTTCTATAAAATATATTTGCTGTACTGCTCGCACAAGAGCACAAAGTAATGTTTCGTCTCTATCATTCCATGTTTGGAATGTTAGTTTTGAAAATAGAGGATTGTTTTTAATTTGAGGAATAATTTTTTGGGGTATTTCAGGCAAAATATTTAGTTTTCTAGCTTGTATGATACTTCGATTTTGGTTCTTGCGAGTACAAATACGATTTTTGGAATGAATAAAAGTTGTTGTAGGAGCGCATCACCTACCGGCCGACTAGCGCCATCTCATTTACTCTCATATTTCTTGTTTGTTTCACGTCCCGCGATTGGGCCAATAGCATTTACGGAGCAACCCACCTTACGGCATATAAACTAGCGCGGAATATTGTACTCTATCGCTTGTGAATAAAGTTTAACTTTTTACCATTTAATTCCGAGTTACCGGCGTTTGTCACGCAAGAGTTCTAATTTTAAATCAAGTGTAGGCGGAGCCCTCGTGTCGGAGCTTTTATATTGAAAAACAAAATGTCTTTAACGAAAACCTGTTTTGAGAAACTTAAGCCTTTTATGTACGGAAGTTTTAAGTTTAGCGTTGGGAGAGAGATAGAACCTTTTGGTCCGGGGCCGTGCGGAGCTAGTCCCGCTGAAATAAAGTAAAAAACTTTAGTAACCGGCTTGTCGGTATTTTCCTTTTGTTTGATTTTTGTTTTGTGAACGGGACATAGCATGAGAAATGCAATGCAACAATATGGCGTCGTATACTCGTATTCATCTTTACTGTACGAATGCAATTTTCATGGATTATTGAGCTTTGTGAAAGATGAATACAGATAACGATACGTATTATTCCATATTCCGATGCAGTGTGTATGAATATTGATTTCTCCTATTCTATGATGCTCTGTATTGTCTTATCTTTATCCTCAGTGCCTGATATCTGGTGGGTGCAAGTAGTGGGAAGGCACAAGAGGTTCGTCTGGCGTCTGTTCGGCGGGTGAACTCATTACGGTTGTCGGTCAAGGCCTCGAGGTCGCAGCGGTGGGTGGCCGCCTTAATTACACCCTACGATTTAGGACTTCTTTCTCGTGCATTGTTGCTCGAATGCGGTCTCTAGCCACATTCTTGTGGCTAGAGACGTGTGACTATCAAGATGGGCTTGTTTTTCTGAGTTACACAACTTTCTGTTTGAGCAATGTTCGTGAGGGAATAATATTTCTTGAGTAAGTAAAAATGGACTTTGACGTTGGACTACGGTTTACTTTTCTTAGTCAAAACTCTAGCAAATTTTAAAGACCAAAGACTGGTATTTGCTTGCCTGCAGGTGGCAGGAACAACGACGCGCAAACTGCAACCATATAAGTATCTATTCAGTAGGTACATGATTCTGAACCCCCTGCGTTCAAATCTTTTGCAGATTATTAAAAAAAAAAAAAAATGCTGTTCCATAAATATTCCCCGTGTAGGTAGGTAGGTATTGCACTTTTCTATGAAACAGTTAAATTTTTTTTTGGATAACCAATCAAAAATTTCTATTTGCTAGGGGGTCTCGTATCATATCCTGAATTCATGGTTACTGTTTGCGAATCGATGTCCCTGCCACTCTGAAAAATTTGTTAAAAAATATACTTCTCCTAAATCCATTTTTCCAAAGTGAAATTGTAGGTAGGTGGACCAAAGGAAGGAAGGACCAAAGGACCAATGGTTTGGTCCTGTGGTACGTAGACTATAAAACGCAGATGCACTCTTTTCCCATTTACGTACACATTTTTCTTTATTAACCCTCCTACAGCACCATGTTTTATATGGTCGCTTACCATATAAAATTAATGTGTAGGTACACCCACCAGAGCCTTCAGGCACTGGCTTTGTGTATCGTTGAATATTCACGAGGAGACTTAAAAGGAATAATTAAATGACGTTAAAAACTTATTTAAATATTCCACGGAGCTACGATCCGTGGTCATCAGCTATTCAAAACCTGTTTTACTCATTAGTTGTGAACGTATATTTGCTATTAAGTATTATATCTAGTTACTGTGAAAGAATCCTTTTTACGGTAAGTATGACTATGGCTGGGTAGACAGCTGCTGGTGGCTCATAACGACATCACTTATAAAATAAACGTAATAAAAAATTCAAAGTCAAATAATTTATTTCAAATAGGCACATAAAAATCACTTTTGAACGTCAAACTATTCACGAAAATAGAATTGATTCTATTCGCCCCATCCAATAGGTAGTTTCGTATGGAGAAGAATAAGTAAGAAACTTCACCGTTACTCTTTTTTTATTTTTATAATATTTTTTGTTATTTGGAAATATAGGTATGTGAAGACGATGCACCTAGAATAAAATTATTATACCACAATAATAAAAATAATTAAAAATGAAGCAATGACAGATAAATTAATTATGTGATAGATACATGCTGCTCTGTTAACTGTCCTATCTTTCTAATATCATAAGCGGCCTGAGCTTAGCCGCCTCGCAAAAGTGGTGAAGTATCTAAGTAAGTCCCAATTGTAATTTCTCCTCTAGCGTGATTCCTAGGAAAACCGTTTCATTACTAAATTCCAATTTTTGTCCATTCAATATGTTGTCATTTTCGCTGACATTAGACAATTTCAATCAAAGGTAAGGATCGCATTAAAATCTTCCGAGCAGTTCGATTGAAGTTCAAGTTCTATTGAACCTACAGTGGGAGACCAGCCAGACCCAAACAACGAAAAATTTTACTGAATTGAGAATATAAGTATTACTGATTTCTAGCAGTCGAATCCTTTATTCTTCCTATCACGAGAGTTCTCGTTTACATTTTGCTTTAAGTGTTTCTATACAAAAACTGCCAAATATTTTGAAACATTTTACAGCTTGAGATTGTCAGTCCCGGGCTTTACTTTCCATTTATGTGCGAGATCTTATAATTTCCTTGTCCTTTTGCATAATCAGCCTATAATGTTCCCCCTGCTTTGACACAGGTTTTGTCCTTTGGCCAAAATAAAATCCATAATAAATCAAAACTTTTCTTCACTATCAGATACAGGAAAAAAAGGAGGCAAAAGGAGTATATAAGGATCGTAGCAGGTGGCGTTTTGTAGTTTCTGCCAGACTCCAAGGGAAGAAGGCGGTAGTTTATGCATATAATTATATGTATAAAAGAAACTCTGTCAGATATATGCAAGTACTTAAATCTAGAATGAACTAGAATCAATTTCTTGTAAATTCTGACGTTCAAAAGTGCCTTTTTATGTTGCAATTAAAAGTAAATGATTTCAAAAACACGCAAACACGACTAATAAAATGAAAAATCTGTTGCAAATAATCATCAATACTTAGTATCCACACAACACTATGAAATCCACAAAGGAGTACAATCATTCTGTACCTACTAAGTAAGTAAAGCAAGAACACTGTACTTAAGTGAAAAAACGCATCAATAACGTAGAACGTTTATAGTAATTGTAAGTTAGTGTTAGATCGTGATCGGTGTGTGTCAATGATTGATGTGAGTATCGCGATACACGGTTAATTAGAGTGTATCAAACGTTAATATGCTGTAATTATAAACGTAATGTGGGATTGTGAAGAAGTAATAGCTGGCGTTGATTTGGTAACAACAATAAGAAGTATTATGAGGAAAAAAAACCGTAAACTATTCCTGAATATTTACCCAGCGGGGAATTGCGTAACACACTAGCAATAGGAATGGTTTTCATTTTGAAAGTTCAACAATTTTCATTGAGTAGACAAGTTTTTCGAATACATCAGTTTGCTATGGATTAGCAATATCCTACAAAATGATTCAGATAATAATATAATTGATAGAGTGTTACGCAATTAGGGTGCAGTAGGTACAGACGCCAGCACATCAAGCTACTACCTACAATCTGTCAAATTTCTTTAATAGATTTTCAACTTTATCGCTAAATTATGAGGTTCAAAATTGATTGGGAAAATTTGACAGTTTCGGGTAGCTTGATGTGTTGGCGTCTGTACCTATAAAGTTGGTACAGAAAATTTCATTGGACATAACATCGTATTTTGCGCTTGGCAAGCAGAACACTGTTCGTTCCTCTGCGCTCTGGTACCTAGAATAGAATACTCTTTATTATGTACACCATATAGGTAAATTACAGACATAAATATACAACTACTGTACCTACTTGTTTTCTTCTCTGTAAGTCTTTGTCCTGACCTAGGACATCAATTTTTCTCACTATGACTAAGCAAGTACTTACTACTGGATCGGGCTGTGATTCACATCTAATATTGTAGTAGGAAAAGTGGTCTATTTTAACAGGTAACAGATCACAAAAAAAATAATGTGCGTCAAGTCTTATCTCCACCTTTCCCTAGAAAGATTGTTTGTTGTTTTGCACGATCTTTTCCTCATTCATTTCCAGCATTTGCTCAGTGGTTTTCAGGGAATTGGCACGTTTTAGGATTTGTTGTAAGTTCTTCGAAGCTACTATTATTAATAGAGCCGATGATAGGAATATCTAAATTCTGGGAACATTTTGTAGTTCCCACAAACACGATAAACAATTTCACACTCATAGACAACGGTTTATGCTCACTGATGCAAAAACAAAAATAGAAGACATCCAACCCGTCAAGTGATAAGGTATAATTTAGCCTCATATTACGTGACATGTGCACGGGAGGGTTGGCTGTCATTAGTGTCAGATGCTCTCGGTCGGGGCGACCGTCTGTCAAGCGTTGACGAGGCTGCAGTCAACGGGTTACGTCTTGCTTGCACTGAGTCAAGGTGAACGGTTTCGTTGACATCAATTTCAGATAAGAGTTTGCTCTGGTTTTATTCAGTTTCACGGGTTTATTTTGCCATCTTCCTTTTGGTGTGTTCATGGCCATTTAAATTGCTGTGTCAGCCTAGAACTCGGCTAGGAGTGGTTAGATATAAGTATAATTCGCCTGTATGCTCTATCTAAGACTATTCTTATATTACGTATATCTAAGTATTGAGAACACAAAGTTGATAATACGTTTAAAAAAGTAAGCAATAAAGAACGTTCTACATACACGCAAGACACAACGTCAAGAGTTCAAGATCAAAGCCAATATTTGGGGACCAGTTGGCGCAACTTGCGCAACACGTTTTTTTTCTTCCAAAGATCAAAGTTAGAAAAGTAAAATCCGTTGTAACAATATTAAATACTAAATCGCATCAACCATCCAACGAAATGTTTTTTCTTAGCTTAAATCTATAAATTCACGCAAGCATATCTCTAAAACTAAACCTGAAATAACGGTACATTTATTAAATTCTCAGATCCGTTGTTTCTCCGTCTAATTAGTCCGGGTTTCCTGTACATTTGCTGCCACCTGTCGTGGCGTGCCACTGACGTACCTAGCGCCTACCTCTCGAATTAATTACCGCGATCGATTAATACCCGCCAAGCCAAAACTTAATTATGGGGAGAAATTATTTCGCGCGTTTTTGTGGTGCGTGAGCGGTTATTTTGGTGAATTTGAAATTAGAACAATAATTAAATAGTTGAGATGATAATTTGTAGTTTTAGAAATAGTTCAGCTTTTTAATACAATTCCATGTAAAACGTTCAAAGTCTAGTTGCAGTCTCATCTCGGCGACAAACAAATATCAAAAACTTGTCAAATATGTAGGGAAATTAGAGATACCTACCTATTTTTGACAGATTGAGACTGGGATCAAACTGTGAACGTTCTTAAAGTTTATTTTATTTTTATTATTGCTGAATGGGCCCGCTCTACGGGTTAAGTTACGAGAATTGCTCCTCTGATTTCCCATCCACATAAACTGGCGTCTTCTTGCACTTTCATTATCATTATCCTTCTTAGCAGGTGTATGGGTATTTGTAGCACAGGATACAGGTGTATACCTACCTGACATCTACCTAATAACCACTGAATCGCCCGAACGCCCGAACCCGCACTGAACATCCGTTGCTGACTATAAATTCTATTTTGTTCCTTTTTTCCATCAGCGTCCTTAACTAATTGTCATCAAGCCTGTCCAACATTTAACACCAGTACTACAAGAGCCACACGTCTTTCCCAACATATTTCTTCGTTATTGTCAGATTTTAAATGGTTACAATGTATCAACAGTCTCCCGGGGCAGTTCAGTGCACCTCGCCACCGCTTTTTGTGGCGTCGAGCTCACCCGCTTATTTGCCATCATTAATCATTATTTCGGACCAGCGATGGACCGCCGTATGCTTCACAATTTGAGAAAATAACCCTTTTTTGTGTTTTAAGTAAGTTGGTTTGCAATAACATCGGGTCCTCAGAGCGTGGCGATCGCATGCCGTGCACATTATTTAAATTACGTACCGAGAAGCTTGGCTATATGGGTGTATCATGTGCTGTTTTATGGGTACACGTGTATTTTATAACCGAAGTTACAGAATCAGTGCGAATTTAGTGTTTGCCAGTGCGAATTTGGTTTAAGTTTGTAACATTTGATGTATCAGGTCCTGTTTTTACTTCCGTTGTGTTGATTGAATTGCTCTGCCTTGAGCCGCTAATGGCTTGCATCCGTTTCATTGGTTCAAGGATGACATTAGTGAAACTCTCATCCGTCCGTTTTTGCATTGTTTTGTGAGAAGCAGGTAACTATAATAAGGTTTAGCTGGTGTTTCACTTTTGAGAGTATGTTGATGATGGGTACAAATGATGCATAATTGGTTAGGCGAATGGTAAGCATTCGTTGACATTTGCCCATTTCTATGACGTAGATGTTTGAGCATGTTTAGCAGTACCTACATTTTGACAAGTTCAAGAATGTTTGTTAATCTTGGATTTAGTTGGGGCAATGTCAATCGAGCCAGTGCACTTTCGTTGTAGAGCTATAAGATTACAAAAAAGTCTAAATAAAAAAGACTTTAATGGATAAATTCTAAAAAAGTAGACCTAGTTTTAGTACTCATGCATATGAAATTTCTTGAAAGTGTACCTGCTTTCATTGACGTAATATTTCATTGTGCATGCGACTGCGATGCGTGCGCGCAGATACGCTCATATTAGTTATTGTTCGTATGATAGTATCAATGTTGTTAGCCGCAATGTTCTCGTAGCGATTGTGTTCAGATACACAAATTGTTGTTTATGCACAATTTTAATTAAAATCGCTGGTTTTTTAAATGTGTCACTTTAATTGGAGTTGTGTTTGCTAAGGTGAGTGCAGTTAAAAGTTATTAATTTGCAGTTTCACCGTCTTACCTACTACTAATTGCTTTCTCTTGGAGTGTAGGTACGGTCAAAAAATAGCCGAGAAGGTTTGGTTATACAAATTGTCAGTTTTAGAACTTGAGTGTTGGGTTACATCGTGGCTTAAATATTTTGTCTTATTTTACCTTTTTCACTATCTGTTCAAGGATTGGCATTGAAGGAATATCTTATCTACCTACGGCTTTCATGAAAATGATTAGGTATTTCGTTACTCAAATCCAAGTTTCCATTGTGATGAAATTCATCTGAATTTGAAACATATTCAGTACTTATTCGAATACGATTTAAGTGTAGTCAGTAACACACATTGAACTACAATCTGAATAATTTTGAAGAGTATTGCTAATCCATTGTTTCATATGTTCGAAGTCCAATGAATGTTGTTGTACTGTCAAAATGAAAACCATTCCTACTGTTAAACAAATACCCCGCTGTTCAGATGGATCAGTAAGAAATTCTTTACCTATATTTTTAGAAATCTAAAATATACAGGGATATTTTTTTATCACTATGCAAATTTTTACAGGGTGTTCTTTCTACCCATGAATATGAACAACTTTGATTATGGGACCAACTCTGAAATCACGAAAAAAAAATCAGCTGTTTCATACAAAAGTTCCATACCTACTTGACCAAAATGTATGAAACAGCTGATTTTTTTTTCGTGATTTCAGAGTTGGTCCCATAGTGAAAGTTGTTCATATTTATGGGTAGATAAAAAAATATCCCTGTATAATATCTACCTCTATAAGAAGTTAACGCTACAGAAAATCAATTAAGATAAGGAAAGAAAGTAAAGCATTGCAGTTCACGCTTGCATTACGAATGTTTCTTCGAAATCGTAAAAGCAATCACACAATCTAGCCATATTGCTTTCAGTATCTGATGAATTCATGCCACTGAATAAAAATAATGAATATGCAAATACACTATGAATCATTCGTAATATACAAATCCGAACACCATAAGGCACAGTTTGTTCTTCTTTTTATTATTACTAGTTTATTGAAGGAAGAAAACTCCCGAAAAAGACGCTAGGGGAAGTTACTGGAATAAAAAGGGAAGGGTTCAACATACGAGGATTTGATGGCTTATCGTATGAGTAAGAACGCTGGGCTTTCATTTTAAGTACAATTTTATCATTTATCTAGCAGATCTATTCTGTAAAAATCTTACCGTGAAAACTATGGTGAAGTTAGCTGTCAATAGTGTCAATCCCTGGCATCAGGTGGAATGAATAGGCCGGCAGATGACGATTGTATTATTTAAATACAGCGGGGTAATTGCGTAACACACCAACAGTAGCAATGGCTTTCACTTTGTCAGTTCAAGAACATCCATTGCGTTATTTACGTTGTTAAGCAGACAAATTTTTCGAACATATGAAGCAATGGATTAGCAATAAGTATTCTTCAAAATGATTCAGATTGAGAATGAAAGTGCTGTGTAATAATAAGGGTGTTGGTACCAAAAACAATACACCTGGTCCCAAGCGATAGAGAAACATGTAGAAGATACAAGGATTATATCAACTACAGATTTTAGCATGTCTAAAGGAACAAAGTACTGGAGCGAAACATTATTTCTTAACCTGTACCTTCACCAGCTCCCTCTCGTCTTCTGCACCTTCATTCTATGCAATTTATTTATTTCATCATCAAAATGTTACTTTTAGAAGTATCTATGGTATGGTTTATTTGAATTTAAAAACTTAATTAACAAAAATAACAAAATTAAAAACTAACTTAACTAAAACTATATAAAAACTAAAATATAGCGTCGAAAAATTCATCCGCATCGCTGTCGACTGGTAATGTACCCAAGAGACTGGCGGCATTGCCACGTTGTATGGCAATGCTTAGCCTTTGGCCAAGGTAAAAGCCAGCCCTTGGGTCACGGGAAGTGTCAACCAGCCGTTTTGAAATTTCTGTAAAAAGACCATGAGCACTCGGACCCCACGGCAAGAGGGTTTCAACCCCAAACGGCTCGAAAATATAATTTCCGATAAGGTTATTATATTTTCGCCGCTTGAGGTTTTCCGCAGCCGCAGCAGCAGCGCCAGCACAGCATGCCGATCCAGGAAGATGGGATGGCGCAAGAGTATCGACACAAGTTGCGTCCCACACTAAAGGTCTACCCACCTTCCAAGGAAATAGAGACATACCGTCCGGTCTCTTGCCATCGTCGCGTACCAAGCCATTGGGTTCTAATACAGCTGGAACGCCGACGGTAACAAGAGCTCGTCGGATGATGTCATTAATGTTTGCGTGGCGCGCTAAGCGACCCGCACTTCGGCTGCAAGACAGGCCGTGGTGTCCGAGGCTGTTGACATCTTCGCCACAGTGACAGCGATGAGGGGAACAGCAAGGAGTGCCTAGTCGCAGGGAAGCAGCGAGGCGAAACGTAGTGTCGTCGAACAAAGTGCCTATGTTCGACGAAGGTAGTGCATGAAGCCAAAGTCCCGACTCCCATCTACCCACAGCCAGCAGGCGCGCACGTTCCGCAGGAGTAGCAGACGAGTCAAGTAAATTGTTCTGTACTACTCTGCAGAGCGGCTCATCCCACCGTCTCTGGGAAGATGGATTGTCGGGTGGATCTGTATTCGGGCAAGCGAGTCTCCAGGCATCCATAGCCTCGGTGAAACACGGCACATCAAAATTAATCAGTGTGGAGGCTAAGATTTTCCTGATTAATTTATCAGTGCCGTGGACCGAGGATATGAAAGCCGGTAAACTAATACTAGAAATTTTGCGGACGCCGAGGCCCCCCATACGAATGGGAAGAGTAGCTTGTGCCCAAGCTCGGTCGTCCATGGCCACATTTAAAATAGATGTTAATGTATGCCTGATAATTTGGTCCATTTGGTCTAAAAGGTGAGTGTGCTTCCATAAATGTGAAGCGCGAAGAAAATATGTTAATTTAGGGCCGAAACAGCAGTAGCGGATTAAAGTTATGGCCGAATGCATATTAATTTCTAACAATCTTTCCGAAACGTCATTGAAATTTTGAATTTTTTCCTGAATAAAAACGGGAAAGGAATTGTCAAAGATTGGAGACCCAAGAAGACGAAGAGAGCTTTTTTCAATAATTTTGATTTCTGGAGCTATTGCGTTAAATTTGGGAAGTGTCAAGTGTCTGTCAGTACTGTCCGCTAGGTATAGTTCACATTTCGAAAGATTGAGATCAAGGCCAATGGAATGAAGTTCGTTTTTTAAAAATTGAAGGTCGTGTAGTACAGTTTCTGCATCGCCTCCCAAGGTTCCATCATCGAGATACCAAACGTTAAATTTGGAATTTAGCTGTCGAATAATTGGGTGGATGGCTAAACTAAAAATCACTGGACCGAGGGGGTCACCTTGTTGACAGCCAACAGCAGATTCCAAAAGGTTGTCCCGATACAGTAATTTAGAAGGGTTTCTGTAACATTGCCAAATGAAACTATAAATTTGTGGTATTTCTTTTCTAGTTTCTGTCAGCAAGGTGTCCCTATTAACAGAATTGAAGGCATTCTTTATGTCAACCTTCATCATTTATGTGTACACAAATTTTGTGTAGACAAGAAAAATAGGTACAATGGTGATGCTTATTTCTAAAGAAATCTCTTCCAGCATACCTGCGATAGGAAAGTAGATAAAGAGATGTAGACAGCGTGTGTAAGAGTACAAGAGAAAATAAAATACATGACATCAAAAACAATACACTTAATAAAATAATATGAGAATATACTTACATACATACAAATAAACATTATCTGCGTTCACGATTTAATCGCTAAAATTGTAAACAAACATGAATTAATGGAAAAATAACTTTAATTCCTACAAAATAAAGTTCAGTTTACGCTAAACTTCAAACATTTTTATAACTTTTTCAATAGTGCTAGTCACTGAAATCAACTGAATTACCATTAAATTAAATTGACATTTGTTTAACTTGAAATAACATCAATTGCCATAACATTGAATAGACCTAACATACATATTTTTAAAATAAATATCACTATCCCTATTCTACCCTGCCTACCCTATTTCCCTACTACATCTATTCTATTCTACGAAAACTTGCGTGTACCGGTAGCACGTCGCAGTATATTTTCATAAAGATGCAGATGCGGCGCAGGTGCGATATGTATGGAAACGAACAGCATCTTTACGGCCCGTACATTTGGACAGCTCTTCGTTCGACTGGCGCAATAAACTCGCGGTATTGCATGTACTACGAAGATGAAGTATCTTTGGTGAATTTAATCTGGATGCTTGTCGCAGTATTATTGAATAATCCTTTGTTTGACAATTTTATTTTTATATTCGACTAAATTATTAAACACTATCTGCGCCCCGCGGTTTTACCCGCATAAGTCTCGATCCCGATCTATGTCCTTTCCCGGGACTCAAGCTATCTCTGTACCAAATTTCATCAAAAATGGTCCAGCCGTTTGAGCGTGAAGAAGTAACAAACATATAAACACACACACACACTCACAAACTTTCGCCTTTATAATATTAGTGTGATAAAAAAAAAGTTTTATGCCAGTAGTCCGCATTTTTTCTGCCATACTGGAAATGTTACGTAGTTGACCATTATTGATTATAATGGCAACATTACATTCTCTGAATTCTTCAAAACACTCTTACCACATTAACAAAACCGGACAATATCTTTGCTTTCTTCGTAAGACACTACCACGAAGGTCACCACCTCCATTTTTATTGAACAATGCGATCCATCTTATCTAAGATGACTATAGGCTGTAAAGGCGCCAATTTTAAGATATTGTTTGCTTCGATATAGTCAATAGGTACTGTACCGTAGATCACGATATCTTCGTAAGATAAAGATACTCACTCAAATCCCTACACTAACCTCCACGTCTACCTCTGTCGATCAAATCTCGAAGGTGTACAACTCACGTATAGTTGCAGGGTGCTGCAAGCGTCGCGGATGGCGCGGGGCGGGGGGCGCGCGGTAACAGATGCGCTGCATTGCCGCCGCGCCAACTCCTGGTGGCGGGTAGGGGCGGACTTGGGTTGGCAAAATATATTATGCTATTTTAGAAAAGCAAGACAAGATACCTACTCTAATTCCAAGTGGGTACAGGCCATGAATTTCAGAAGCTCAGTAATGTTCTGTAAGAATGCCATAATGATTTACCAGATAGTGCTCTCATCCCTTATTCGTGCTCTGCAGTCTCTCATGATCAGTTTGGGCAATTTCCCAGTCAAACAGTCTTACATCGAAGGATCGTATGGTTAGGCAAACTTCAGTTTTTGGTAAGCCTTTACAGCATTCATAGTTCTCTGCAATGTCGGTCAGGACAAGGTGGACACGAGGTACCGGTTCAGCAGACAAATACGCTACAGTTTCATATCATATCGATGCAAAGCATTCATAATAAGCCACGATACAAATACTCTTTAAAAACAAGTTAGTTAATACTTTGTTGTATATTAATTAAATAATAACGAACAAGGATTAACAAAATAAAAATAAAATAATCATACGGGCAATAACTTCCGTTCTTGCATCCCAAATCCGTCCCTGCAACAAAACGCGAGGGAGCGTCGATGACAAAATACAAATTTTATTTTATTAAATTCAAAAAAAGCCTCCAATGATTGATAGGAGCGCGCCCTCTCCCGTTGCATAACTCTTGCTACTCAATAAAATGGATCATTGATTTCTCTGGAATACTCTTCTTTAACGTGTGTAGGTACTGTGTACTACTGGCGTATGTCACAGTTCCGTATTGCGCAGTGTAGCGGAACTCAGGAAGGGTTGTGATTTGTTGTATACCTATGTAAGCATTTTCTGCAGTTTGCTGTGGATATATTTTTACTAGGTAGGTAGGTATAAACTAAAATTTGTGGAAACGAAGTAAACATGTTGCTAGGATTCCAATACCGTAGGTACGCAAAATACGCGCATTGACGTGGAGTTGCGGACACCAGCCCGTATTACCTATTACCTAAGGATTTCAATAATCAGTTTGAAGCACTTTCTTATTCGCAAAATCCAGGAGAATCAATCATATTTACATAATATAAGCTAACATATAAACTATAATAATATGTATAATTATATGAAAAAATAAACAAGATAATCATAGGGCATCAAAGAATTCGTCCGCATCGCTGTCAACAGGAACAGTGCCCAAAAGGCTGGCAGCATTGCTACGTTGTATTGCAATGCTAATTCTTTGGCCAAGAAATAGGCCAGCCCTCTGGTCACGTGAAGAGTAGACTAACCGCTTGGCTATATCTCGAAAAACCAAGTGGGCACTCGGACCCCATGGCCCTAGTGTTTCAACCCCAAACTATCAATCTGAATCGTTTTGAAGGATATTGCTAATCCATTGCTTCATATGTTCGAGAGTCTGCTCAACAACGTAAATAACGCAAGGAAAACATTCCATAACATTCCGTAACAGTTGAACTGTCAAAATGAAAGCCATTCCTACTGTTAGTGTGCAGTATGTTACGCAATTACCCCGCTGGTTCTCGTCATCTGCTGAGGTAGTTGCATTTCTGGAGTATTTTTTTTTTGGATAGTCCTTTCTCAGGCTTCTAAAACGGGCGAAGAGTGACGAGACCCTTACTTAAAAAAAAAACTATCTTAAGGTTCGATACTAAAGCTATTTTACACATGATTGATGATAAACTTATTCTGAAGCGAATAGCCAACTTATTTCATACGCCGTACTCCGAAGCTGCAGTAATTATTTACTTATTTACCGATTTGCGTACCCACTAATTTACGATACGGGCATAAACATCTCGGTAACCGGTATAAGGGCTGGTACGCACTTGCGATCAGACTTTAATACGGTGAGCGGAGATATATCAGAAACAAGTGGTCGCGAGCTGTTTACAAGAACGCGACATAATGGCCTCCGTGTAAAATATCGGAGTGTTCTATACGGGACCCTCGTGTCACCCCTGTCTTTTATGGAGTAGGTAAGTAGGTACTTTTGTAGTGCCTTTTACGAGTTTATGAGATAGGTTTGAGATAAGATTTTTACGGTGTTTTTAATAGGAGTTGATTTTTTAGTTATTTCAGGAATACTGGATATGTGTTTATGTGAGTCAAGTCCGTTATGTTAAGATTGATTATCTAGCTTTACATACCCAATAAAAAGTCACAGTTCCTAGCGTTTATCATGAATTCATGAGCGACTGGGTCTCCTTCATTCAGTACACATTTGGTCCTTCAGATCATTGTCCTTTGAACATGCTTAACAACTTCTGTATCTAAGTTACTGGCTGGTCGTCGTTGTTAATGGTGTCCTTTAATAACACTATAATCAGCCTATAATGTTCTCACTGCTGGGACACAGGGCTCCTCTCTGTGAGAGAGAGGGGGCTGTAATCTACCACGCGGTCCCAGTGCGGGTTGGTAGATGTCACATGCCTTCGAATTTATAGTTCTAGGACATGCCGGTTTCTACACGATATTTTAACTTAGAGAAGAGAGACTTTAACTTAGTTAATATTATTGGTATTTTGACTTAAAAATTATAAAGCCTCATTTATAATATAACAGGTCACAAGCAGAACTCAACCCGCAGTCCGGGTCGGCGCCATGCTCCGGGGCAGCGGCCGCTTACCCAGGGTTGCTACACACAGTTAATTTAAAATTCTCACTCGGATAAATAAGGAGGGTAACGTTTGCGTTTTATAGCCTACAATGTGCGAATGCAATGTTTGTGACGCTCCTTTGCGGTTGTGGACGTATTTTAATATCGTTAATTAGGTGTTACGAGCGTCGAGTGCTCGTAAACGTTTTGTATTTTGGATAATGTGAACATGAAATTTTGGGTGTACGTGAAAAGATCTAATAGGAGTAAATCTGTTTAGAATTTTATGTTTTGTTAGAATTTTGATTATGTGGCTGTGCCTGATAAAAATTAGGTTGAAAATTTTAAATACTAATAATATGAAGTTCCTGATAGAACTACCTAAGTACATTTATATTTTAAAGAGGAAGACTTGTTTTTAAATTGCAGGCGTTTTTCAGCTACTGGAATTAAAATGGGCAACTACGTTATTTAAATAATATTAAGTTATGCTATTATAATGAAATGAAAAATGACCAAACCAACATACCAGGAACGGTTCTCTTTGGAATGTAATAACTACTTAATTCAACTTTCAACAGTACCTAGATGAATATCCCACTCATTTTCTCATTTTCGTTGGGCAAGAATTATCCAATACTTTATTAAAATTTATAGTCAATCAGTAATTAACTCAGCCTATCGCAGTCCACTGCTGGACATAGGCCTCTTCCAGGCTGCGCCACAACACCCTGTCCTCCGCCATCCGCATCCAGTCCGTCCTAACAAACTTCGGTCCATCTAGCCTCTGGGCGTCCTAAGTCTCCACGCCAGGACTCGTCTGCTCTCTATCGGCCGTCGGTCCTTCGACAAACATGGCCTGCCCACTGCCACTTCAGGGCCCAAATTCACTATGACTACTTAACGATTCCCGCCAATATCGCGTTCATTTCGCGCAGTTTCGTTCATTGTGTCATAAAAAATAAGGTCCCATCTTGCTAACATATGCTCAAATATGGTGTTTGAATGTAAATGTGCAACAGTAACTTCAAACACTTGATTCTTGATTCTTGACACTGATACCGTAAGAACTTCGCCGAAGAAAAATTCTCATTCGTTCTAATTCTGGAAATAGCGATGTATCTAATTTACTTAGTACAGAAAACAAAAAACCAAGACACGGCGGCAAACAAAGGCGGCGTTACGAAATGGAGCAAAACTTTCTTACTAATTAATTTAATCCCTTCGAGCCCTACCCCATTACCCTAATTGAACTGCGGTGTACATGTCAATTCTTTGCTCTTGTTCTAACAAACTAAACTTCTAATTCCAACCTTAAAATATAAGAAATAGAGTCTGTTTCAGATCGTGTACGTCGTTGTAAAGTTAGCACCATGTTAATGATATGAGGGGCATACTTTGTAACGTTTTGCATAAGTGTCCAATTCCTATAAGCTTCTTAAAATATTGTCTTTCAAATGACACTTCGAAGGTCGTCTATACCGGTTTCCATTAAAAGAAATCGATCACAAATTGAGTTATTGACGTCAGAAAATAAAGAAATAATAAAAGAAAATTATAAACAAACTTCATTATCTGAGTAAAAGCAAATAAGAATGTAGGTGGAAAAGTGGCATAATTATGATAACTTATTTTTCTGGTTATTTACACAAAGTTTTTTTATGACTAAATCATTATTTGTGTTTGTTGTACCTTTCTAATATAAGATTACACTTACCCATCCCTATATTTACCTACTTCGAAGAAAACCAGAGTGCCATAGGTAATTACCTATTCGAAAATATTGGGTGTAATTTCGCCTTATGATGTTTCAATAAATATTTCAGGAAAAAAATAATAAAAATATTCTTACTTTCGTTATAAAGCGCGGATAAAAGGACCAAGCTGCTGAAAGCGAGACTAAGATGAAAATAATTATAGAAAAGGAATTTTCATGTTTCACAATTTTTGAAGACTGCTTCATTATGTAGGTAAATACATATAAAAGGAGTTCTAGCGTAATAAATTCTATTTCTAATTTTATGGTTTAATTGTATTTAGACAGTGAATTGAGTGATCAGCGTGCATCAATAGCGGACCCCCTGTAAACACGCATTTTGTTCAAGGTGCCGCTGTAAAGATAACTGACAGTAAGTCCAATCGACATTTTATTGTAAACGTAGAGTCCCTCTCACGAAAGAAGTCTCGCAAACGTGGCGGCACATGCATGCGACGGAATCATAAATCTTTATTTATTTACTTAATTAAACAGTATATTACAGACATTGATTAATAAAATGCAAAAAAAAAAATAGAGAAAATGTCTGAGGCAGGATGGTTGTTGTAGGAATGTAGCTAACTATATAATAATAATTAGTTCCACTGTTTGCCGTGGGACTTGGCTCGAGAGACGTACTCTAGGCTGGCCTACTTTATTTCAAAGTTATGCAAATTAATCAGTGAAGTCTATACGCTAACGTTATGGAGAAGTTATCGTACTCTTATTGACGTATATAATGGCACGTTAAAATTATCGATAGCGGGTAAATACTGTATAGAGTGCACAGGCTAGTGGGATATGTCATTGTTGCTAGAGGGCATGTTCTTGTGTGACCAAACTTAAGAGTCTTATAAAACTTAATATACTGATTGTTGTCATTACAACCATTTAGAAAGAAGCCTTGAATCAGCAACAGACAGAACAATCCTTAACATTCTTTATCATCATGATTCCGGGCTAAAAAAAGGAAAAAAGGGAGTCGTATAGGTAATGGCTCCCTTTTTTTTCTGTCATAATTCCCGATTCAAGCAACCCTCATCCAGGTGTTTCCCTCGACTTTGTCGATAGAATCACCCCAACATGCTTTTGGATGGCCCTGGTTTCTTTGGCCTTAACTCCATCGGCCATCTCCCCGTCTAACTAGATGTCCTGCCCTACTCCACTTGTGGCGCATCGCTCTAGCATTCTTATGCTTGAAATTTATGGATATACTCAATTTAATTTATTATTCCGAGCTGTTTTTCGATGTCACGGTCCGAATTGACCAGGTCTTCTTCTATTTAACTGTACAGTGGTATTATTGACAAACACGTCTGCTGACACGCACATCCTTTTCATAGCCACCGCCATTGCTGTACACAAAGGACCTTCTAAATTCGGTCGCTTAAACTTTAGACTATTCACTAAAGATATTGTGTAAGCGCTCTGTAGTGAATAATGTTATTATGCTAACAATTTTAAAAGCATTGGAAGTTTAAATAGCTGTAATGGTTAAGTTGGGACGAAGAGCTTCTAAATTAGGTCAGCCAGTGGAAGCTTTTTAGGATATTGTTTTTAACTAAACATTTTCTTTGAATGTTAAAGGTTTTAACGATATCAAAACCCTATACGCTGCTAGGTGAGTTAAGTTACCATAAAGGTAAGCTGCTGGGCTCCTTTAATAAAGATTGGTCCTTGGGAGCTCAGGACAGAGAGAGGTAGGAAGAGAGTAGTGAGGTCTTTGCCTAACAATTGGACATTAATGGCTAATAAAAAAATAATAAAAAAAGGTTAGGTTGACTCTATGTGTATGTAGGTAGTATTAAGACCACAGCAGGTGCTTACGGGGTTGTCGTAAAATGCATGAATTCATTAAAAGCTTGCAGCATTCATTTATTTTAAAATCAAACCTTAATGATTCCTCCAATAAACAGTTGTATAAACACTACTTGTATTAATTTTATTGTATGTTCCAGATACTCATTCTTTTTTTCAATTCTTCAAGTCTTGATTACTCCGTATCGAATGTGTTTATATTAGGTATATAGGTAAACACATTATATCCATACTAATATTATAAATTCGAAAGTAACTCTGTCTGTCTGTACGTTACCTTTTCACGCCTAAACCGCTGGACTGATTTCGATGAAATTTGGTATTGAGATAGTTTGAGTCCCGGGAAAGGACAGAGGATACTTTTTATCCCGATATTCCCACGGGATCGAGACTTATGCGGGTGAAACCGCGGGGCGCAGCTAGTACCTTATGTATCTTGTATTATATTACATTCAATTAATTCGTTTGATATCGTTTTTTTGTCCACAAATATTAATTTAATGGCTTTAATTACCAAACGAAGTAGCGCTCCAAGGACTAATAAAATAATTGTGTTAAAATACCGTCAGATATAAGTTTGAACCATGACAAAAGTTCCGTGAAATGGGGTAAAACTAATTCGGGCCCGGTCAGTGCAAGCTCGCCATGTGTCCCGGGTTCGATTCCCGGGGGTGTTCGTCTGTAATGTCACGCCTATTATTCACCGATATATCTTCCGTTCCCGTCAATATTTTCATTTTCGTAGATTTCTGTCCATTTGGGAGTTCATTACGTCCCTCTGTGTGCGTTTGTATTTCATCCTGATGTGTTATTTGTACCGAACTTGCTTGTTCAACGAGGGCTTTATACTTGTCGTGTACCCACCAATGTGAACTTTTGTCATAAATTTTAGGAGGAACATAATAATTATTTTGTCGTACCTTGTAGTGATAAAAGAGAATGTAGAAAAGACATCCGAAGTATCAGATACACGTTCCACTCTCCAATTTCATAAGAATAGGTACCATTAGCTGGAATAATTATCATATTAAATAAGTACCTGTTATCTACAAATAATCAATTACCAAAATTACCAAGAATATTTCATGACCCTAACTAAACCAATCTGTGTACCCTACGTCCATAAACCAACCCAATTTCTAGACTAACATGATTGAAGATATAGGTTATGGTTCCGTCATCGTCGATATTTGTAACGAGGCTGGGCCATGCATCACCAGCTTGGAGGGTATCCGACAATCTTATAAAGTACCCGGACCATCACACGTCAAGGCCCGTACCGACCGGCCATCCTTTATTCAAATAAACCCTATTTTTATGGAAAACCTGCCCTTTCCACATCAATATCAATTTCCCAGCGATTGTTGCAGAAATAAAGGGATGACCCTTCGGGGACGCAGGTTATCTGCCCAACTATATTAGAGGAGCTTTTAAAAGGCAGTTTTTTCCACTGTATTATGTTTTATCGAGGATTTTTCGGTATCCTTTTCTTTATTAAAATGTGTAGGTGACTGTAACCTCTAAACAGTTTGAGATAAAACAAAAACGTTGTTATCGTATCACTAATCGATTTATACAGTGGGTTTTTACGCAGCGTATAATTTGTACACAAATAGACAACAAGGATAAAGCGAATGACAACAAATTTAAACATATCTGACTAGATTAACATACCCAATATCTAATTCAGTAATAATTGATAGAGCTGAAATATACGCTACTACAGAATCATAAGCCTATAACGTCATAACATATTACCACCTCCACCTATAAACATTTAATACCTCCTCATGAACCCGTAATTTACTTACTCCTGGTACATAATACACATGATCGATGTGCTTTTATTTTAATACACGTCAACCAATAAATCTATACATATAATAAAATCGTAGGAAAGTGAAAACGGTACATTGAATATTTTTTTAAAAGAATACTTGGGGCGTGATCTACAATCGATATCGAAGCCAAAAATATAGTTTTTAGAATTTTTGTCTGTTTGTCTGTATGTCCGGGATAAACTCAAAAAGTACTGCATGGATTTACTTCAAATTTTGCATGAATATTACTAAGAGGTCGGGTCAACATATAGGCTACATATTATCACGCTATCACCTGTGGGGGAGGAGCTGTGAATCTTTATTTTTCTTACGCATTCTATGACAGCGTGTAATCTAACGACGCATATTTAAATGTTGTTTTTCAGTAAGCCATGCTATTATCTAGCTTTACACTATAAAAACTACGCCATTTAAGTAACTTGGGCAGAAAAAACATAGTTTAATTAATTTTAGTAGTATAAAGAAAATTTTGAAGCAGCGCCATCTATGAGATTTCATAAAAATCAAATCAAGTTACATGTTGACACTTTTTAAAAAATTAATCATTTAAATTTGATCATGTTGGCGAGGTTAGTAGTTAGTTATTCTTAAAATTCATAGATGGCAATGTGCATTTTCTTCATAAAAGTTGTATCGTATAGTTCGTTTTGACAAATTCAAGTTCCAACAAACAGAGTTGAGGACGACAATTAAAAAAAAATGCGGTGTTAAGTATTACAAAAAAGTTATGTTTCTACTGGAGACGAAGTCGGAGTAACTGATGAACGCGTGCTGAACACCTGTCTCAGTTCACTTCAAGATGTGGTCATTTCTATCGGCGGCAATCCACTGATCGAATATGGGTTACCAGCTCCCCAATCATCACCGCATCAAGACCGTGTAAATCGGGAGTATAACGCTGAGACAAATTACGATCCGGGCGAAATGACCATGTCGTTTTGTTCTCTTCAGAGCAAAAACAAATTTATGACACCGTCCTTGAAAGCGTTGGGAAAAAACCAGGGTCAAATGTTTTTCTTGGAATGCGTCTGGTGGAACAGGAAAAACATTTGTTACCACTTGCATACTTGCAGAGGTCAGCAGGCAAGGCAAAATTGCTATTGCTGTAGCGTCGTCGAGAATCGCTGCCACACTGCTTCCGAGTGGCAAGACAGCACATGCCATGTTTAAAATTCCTATCGATTTAGAGAGCGCCGTAACGCCTGTTTGTGGTGTGTCACGTAACAGCGCTAAGGGACACGTGCTCAAGGATTGCTCTTTGATCGTATGGGATGAGTGTACGATGGCCAATAGGAAGGCAGTTGAGGCCGTGGACGGAACCCTGCAGGACATCCGCAGGAACGAACATTTGATGTGTCGTATCACAGCTGTTCTGTTCAGTGGCGATTTCCGGCAAACGCTTCCCGTGGTGACACGGGGATCGAGGGCTGACGAGGTGAATGCTTCGTTGAAACTATCTTCGTTGTGGTCACGAGTTCGTACGCTGCGCTTGACCATTAATATGAGAGCTCGGCTCGGCGGCAATGCACGTGCTCAAGAATTCTCCAATGTCCTTCTAAATCTTGGCGAAGGCACTCTACCAGAAGAGAGAGGTGGACAGGTGGCGCTTCCAGAGTCTCTCGGTAGAGTGGTATCCAGCTTAGAAGAACTCATTTGCTGTGTGTACGGGGACATCAGTCGTATACTGCACCTGCAGAATTCTTGGGTGTGTGAGCGGGCCATTTTGACGTCCAAAAATGATCAGGCTGCAGCAATTAACGAATGCATTCTCTCGGAAATTGAGGGGAATGAAGTGGTCTACACCTCGATAAACACTGTTGTCGAGCAAGATGACGCCACACATTATCCCGTGGAATTTCTGAACTCCCTGTCAGCAAGTGGACTTCCAGCGCATACCATTAAGCTGAAGGTCGGTGTCCCGATGATGCTTCTTCGGAACCTATCTCCTCTGAAGTTGTGTAACGGGACCCACCCTAAAGTCATTTCGCTCTACAGACACACCATTGAGGCGGAAATTCTTACGGGTTGTGGCGTTGGCGAGGCAGTATTTATACCACGCATTCCCCTCATACCTCATATCTTCCCGTTCCAGTTTAAGCGTGTACAGTTCCCCGTGAGTGTTTGCTTCGCGATAACCATCAATAGAGGCAGACACTGAGGGCAGCGGGTGTCAACCTCAGGACGAGTTGCTTCTCACACGGACAACTGTACGTCGCTTGCTCCCGCATCACCAGTCCTGACTCTCTTTACATTTTGGCTCCTGGCAGCATAACTACCAACGTTGTTTATAGGGAAGTGTTTTAAGGTATGATGCCTTTGTACGTATTTTTACTCTTTTGTGTCCTGGAATGTATTCCTGCATTGTTTTCTCTATTTCCTTCAGTCACATCCCCCACACCACACTGAACTCAGCAGGACTCCCATATAACTCTTTTCACTTGCTTCGCTTGCAAAAAAAACTTATATTTTAATGCTATTTTAAAAGTTGTTTACTTATAATGCTATAGCGACACTGGCATCTGAGGTATTTTTGGTGCTGTAGAGCCTTCAGGCAGACGACGTCGCGGGCAGCAGCTAGTACCACATAACAGCGAATGACGCGACCATTTACCAAATGATAGGTGAACAGGCCTGAGAACATGCAGCAGTTGTTCTCCACTGTGATTACAGACGATTACCCCGTCACCAAACTCGTATTCGGTCCCCACTTAATATAATAAGCATCGCTGAATCGAAATCGATGCTATTACATGTCTGGTCCCATTTATAATCAGTACACTGAGTCCCGAAGCGATCGTGCCGCCTTAGGGCCGCTGTAATCGGTCAATTATCTATAATTTTCTACCATCAGTCTTTACCCGAAGCGGGCTAGATTCCTGCCAGCCCTAGTGTAATGGTGCGTCCGGTTATCGATCTAATTGGTAAATTATGTATAGCCCCTCGGGAGACCAAGAGGAAATGCTCGGGAATATAAATAGAAAAAGACTAATCGCAGTTCTAATTCTGAATAAGTAGGTTTACAAAGGACCAAGTTATGGTCACTAGGAATTAAAACAAACTGTCGAAATAGGTGAAATATTTCTTCTAATATCAGGAGGTTCTTCTGAATAAGCAATGTTTAAATTTGCTCGTGTATGCTTTTCCAAAAACACATTTGCATAGACTTTGCATTCAGCTGCGCCATAGTTATTTCACCACTGAAAATTTTAAACATTATTCTAAAGTTTCGAATCCTTAAAAAGTGTATTTTATGTATACTCGTTGTAACATGTAAAACAAAAACAGGTTATAGTTGAAACCGAGCCGCGGTGAACATTCGATCCGCCCCCAGCGGCTGCATGCGGCCGCGTCGATTTTTTGTCTTTTTTTTAGACCAACCTTAATAAACTTTTTCCTATTGGCCGCAAGGAAATTATAAATTTTTTGTCTGAGACGAAATAAAATTTATAGCAGGTGGAATGCTAGTGATTATTTGTGTTATCGATTGGAATTGAGTATCGATCGCAGCGATTGGTCGACTCGAGTCCAATAGGATTGGAGATCGATATGTGCGAGATAATTGATATGATTATTTGAGTTGAATTGTAATTCTTACTTGGTTGTGGGGAGTTTCGTGTAGAACTAGTTTATCACGATATCTGAACAGTGGTTTTTGTTGGTAGGGATATATTTTAGGTTGTGCTGCCAAACGCGATCTCGCGTGACGGTGAGGCGTGGCATGCGATTACAATTAAAACATTGTTCGGTGCTAGGTCGTTCCAACCTAAAGAACGATCCTATCCGAAATTCGATCAAAAATCTTTGTTCATTACCTGAACTTGCGTTTGCCATATTAAATGTATAAGGTTGGGAATTTCTTTTTTAAATCATTAAAAGTTGGTACTGTTTAATTCCACTGCTACGGAACTTGATCATTATCTGTGTTGTTTGATCGAGAGATAACTTGTATACGTGCTGGGGGATTTTATCGTTTTTTGTATACCAGCTAAAATAAAGGTCACTTAAAAACATGTACAAATAATCAGCTTTCTGGTTCACCCGTAACTTACATCATTGTTCTATCATATGCATACTACTTAGTTAATGTCCGAGTACGGATAAAGGACATCATAGCCGTGCGCCGGTTTGTTAATTTTGTTAGAAACATATTAATGACGTCATTAGTATACGTCACCACAAATGGGATTCGTGACAAAATATTGACACGACACGGAACGGACGAGTATGTAATAAAAACATGAATTAAATGATATTGTAACAAAAAGGTGGACTGTCAAGCAACGCATTTGTCTAGAGACCGTCACTAATTTCATTAATACGCTGTGTAGAACTTTAGGGTTCTGTAGTCCTATTATATACTCCACTAAGATTACATCCTTGACATTTCTTATAAGAAACACCAGTCGGTAACATACTGAATTATTTAATTACAAAACCACGAGAACGAAAATCTACCATAGAATATTTAATTCGACAATTTGTGCGGAACCAAGCACCAAAATATTTTTTTCGGTAACACGGATGTATCGTCACGCGTGTATAAATTCGTTACGATTTCTTGTCGACCATTTATTTCGTAACGCGTTCAATAATAAATGTTATACGATGAATGAAATGATGAGACATTTGCATATAATTTCATTTTTCATGGCTTTTTTTAATACAATGTGTGAAATATTTAGTGCCTCAAAAAACTAGTGATTTTGGTGACACGGGTTTAATATCACACTGGGGGATGTAGTGTATCCTTCTCCGAAAACCTAATTCTTACGACGTTTAGATTTACCTTCAGGGATGTCACGTCAAACATTAGGTCCACCACGTAGTAAGTATGCGTTAGTCTCCTATTGGGACCTAAACTTACCAAGTATGATATACATGTATGTATGTATGTATTCCTTACATTATTAGCAATATGACATCCAGACTGTAAAGGCAGGTTATGATAGAGTAAATCTGAAAATTCAATTCGAATAGAATGACAGTTAAAATTTCAGTAAACAAGATGTAGATGACAGTCTGCATACAAAAATTCAATCTAATAAATCCAATAGTTTAGTTAGTATAGCTAGTCGAAGATTGGCAATATCCATAGTCGTAGGTATTTAGTTTGTTTGAAAAACCACGTTTTCAATATCGATGTTAGGATTTATTTGATACAGTTCTACCGGAATCTCATGGCATAAAAAAATGGCAATGTTAATCCATATGAAAATCAATATATTTTTTTTATGCCATGAGATTCTGGTATACTTATAGTTTCAATTGTTCACTAAATAATTATATAAATATCATAATTATATTTAATTTATTGTTGTTTTGCCGTCTCCACGTTGTTTATAAAATATGAGAACTATGTACACTTTACTCCGATAGTAAGACTATTCATTCAACTCAAACCCCCTGAAATGGTGCCAATTCTTATTGGAACTTATATGATCGAGCCGACATCCGAGTGCCCAGTTGCCCACTTAGTTTTTCGAGACATTGCCAGGCGGTTATGTCGAGTCTTCGCGTGACCAGAGGGCTAGTCTATTTTTTATGCATGCTTTTGCGGTTCCATTTAACTGATGAAAAAATCGACAGGTGAAATGCAGCAATTACGTTTGGATAAAGTGTTTCTATTTTAGCTGCGATAGATTACTGTTATAATTAGGTCAGGTGTAAACATGGGCAATACGGGCATCATTTATTATCTTGTAAGTTTATATGAGACACTCCCCTATAATGTGAACACAGAAAGATGCGAAATTAAAAACCTTTTGTTTTGGTTCTTATATCTTATAGCAAGCGTACCTATGTTATTTCTCGTAGGTTTTATAGGTTTTGCTTACAAAATTGATTCTTTGGCTTTTACTTAATAACCCCTTTATTCCTAAAAGTTGCTTGTTTAACCATACATTTTTGACGTTTAAACGTCACTTAACTTTAATCATCACACTAATATTATAAAGGCGAAAGTTTGTGAGTGTGTGTGTGTGTGTTTATATGTTTGTTACTTCTTCACGCTCAAACCACCGAACCGATTTAGATGAAATTTGGTATAGAGATACTTTGAGTCCCGGGAAAGGATATAGGCTACTTTTTATCCCGATATTACCACGGGATCGAAAATTACCTATGCGGGTGAAACCGCCGGGCGCAGCTAGTCGTTTATAAATAAACCCCTTAACCTATAATCCCTTAAACGTATAACATCCAAAACATCCTTAGCTAAGCATTCAATTATTTCATCTATACAGGGTGGCATGGACATCGACATGCAACCTGTTATCATGGATTCCCTGGATTGTACCTGGTATATACCTTGTCGTTTATCCAATAGTATTTTTTTCGCTTAACAATAAAATAGACTGGGCCCATCGCGCTCCTTCATAACATACATAATCAGCCTATAATGTTCCCACTGCTGGGACACAGGCCTCTTCTCAGTGAGAGGGAGTGGGCCGTAATCCACCAAGCGGGCCCAGTACGGGTTGGCAGATGTCATATGTCTTCGAATTTTTGGTTCTATAGGACATGCCGGTTTCCTCACGATGTTTTCCTTCACCGTTTTGAGAGCAGTGGTGATGAAAGAATTTACACAAAGTAAAGCGCCTGACTGAATTCGAACCTACGACCTACAACTCGTAAGTCCCGGCCGTTACCACTTGGCCACCACTGCTCTCGCGCATCGCGCTCCTGCTAGTTTTTTTTTTTTCAGATACACACAGGCACAATATTTTTCTGCCTATCGCTTTTCTGCAGTTTCTAGAATTACACCAATCCCACCTCAGTCTGAAGTCACACTGTGTAGCTACAATCGTAAAGGGTGATACGATGACGTATGCCTCTCATCAATACGCGTCGCGCGTCGGAGCATTAACCCGCGCCTAATGAGGTCGGACAGCGTTTAAGGGCTTGTAATAGTTCAGCTGAAATTCAGATTTTGCCCCCACTTCCCCGCGCTATGTATCATTCTATCCCACTCGCACTGACATACTGATTCAGTTAGGGTGAACCGAACTATTGTTGGAAGGATGTCAAGAAATAAAATGATTAAACTTAACATTAATTTATTACATTCACATTGTATGTTCAGTATATATAAAATTCTTTTAAATGGGCAGGTAAATAATAAGTAGGTATAACAAAACAAACATGAGACACTCATCATTCGCATAGCAAATACAGTTTACATCGAAATCCGCAATATACCTACTGCATTAGTGTTCTATGACCGACCAAAGACCATTGCTCTACCGCCATATATTTGTCACCATAAGACATCGACAGCCAAATACGAGCCGACGCTCAGCTCACTGACAGCGTGCCACGGCAGGTTGTGCTGCGGCATCCCGAGGCGTTCCGTGGCATCCTGCTGAAAGCCCGCACAGACCGGACTGCATCCCATTAACCGAAATGATCGCAGCACAAGTTTCAATCTTATTTCAACTAGCTTAGCAATCATAATTCCTCGACACAACGTGACCCACACGTCCCGCGGGATGCAATGGCGCGCCGCGGCATTACGTGGAATGAAACGGCATGACACGTCATGCCTCAGCATCCCTCGGCGCGTCGCGTCATGCCGCAGCGTCCCGCGGCACGTCGCGTCATTTCCCGGCATCGTGGTATCGAAATAAAGTAACATGAATTCTAAACTCATTGAAATAAGATTCAAAATAACTTGATTAGTAATAAAATCCTTTGCCATGACAAAGCCTTAAAATTACTTTCTTTTTGCTGAATCTTTGGCCAAAAAATAGGCTAGTCTTTTGGTCACGTGAAGAGTCGACCAATCGCTTGGCGATTTCTCGAAAAATTAAGTAGGCACTCGGACCTTATGGCCCTAGTGTATCAGCCCCAAACGGCTGGTACATATAAGTCGGAATAAGATTAGAGTATCTATTTGCGCTGTTTGAGGTTTTCTGCACCCGCAGTAATCGCACTAGCACAGCCAACCGTAATAGGAAGATGGGGCGGCGCAAGGTAGTCGATACATGTTGCATCACACACCAAAGGCCAACCTAACTTCTAAGGCATTATGGTCAATCTGTCTGGTCTTTTCCAATCGTCGCGAGCCATTGGGTTCTAAAACAGCTGGTAACCCAGCACTGTCAAGAGCACGCAATGGTTATAACGCATAATAATACGTCATCGGAATGACTGATGTCAATTATAAAGTTTCATACATTTTGGCTTTACCGGAGGTTTAGAATAGAACGAATTTTAAAATAAGTTGTTATTAATGAAAACATTTAAATTAAAAAAAAAGGAATCAAGAGGAGGAGAATGACGAAAGCAAGAACATTTATGTGAATTCCCTTAAATCCCTAATTTCCACATTCCGTGTATGTCTGGGATCACATAACTCTGGCAACATGTATGATGGATGAGTAAAAATTTGTTAATTTAGGTCTCATGAATTTTGCCCAATAATGATCGTCTTTCTGTATAATTTCAGTTTTGATATGATTTTTACATCCCGACCATACGGCAAAAATACATGTTTTTCTACCAGTTATGTGTAGTTGTCCCTGCACCTGAATGTACCAAGGATGTTTCAAATTTATGGAAAGTCCATCTTTCGTTTTCCTCCAAAACCTTATTTTTTTTAATCTATTGCATCGTCCAACGAAGTCCTGAATGCAGAAATTGGACACTTTATTTCTACTATTGTGTCTTCTCCCTGCACAACTCCGTCCGGACTCCGGAGTTGCACCTAGAAAAGGTAACTCTTTATCAATAAAAAGACCACAAGGCTCTATTTTTTTAATATTAAATTTGATGCTAGTTGTTCCATGGCAGTTGTTTCACTTTCTATTCCATGTTTTATGGACGGCACATTACATACATTTTTTGGATATATAAGATTTTTAACTAAAAATTACTTTAATTTCGGAAGTCGGTGGCAAAAAAGTAATATACAATTTAAATCCAAAGACACCGACATCCGAAATTAATGTTATTATTCACTTTGTAGTATTTTTGGGAGTCGGTTTTTTTTGTTAAAAATTTTTTGAAGTGAAACTTCTTTAGGCGCGCTTGACTTGGGGAGTAAACTGGCGAACGCGTTACGGAAACGTGTGATCGGGCGAGTAGGGAAGGTACGTATTTATGCGACCGGGTTTTTAAACCAGGTATTTGCTTCCAAGTACGCACACAAGTACGTAGGTACTCAAATAGTTCAACAACCGCGTTTGTTTTCGCAAATGCAATCATGCTCCTTATCAGTAAGAGCACAGAATACTTAATAGTACTACGTACAGAAAGGACACTCCCTTCCTCGACCTCATCAGATACCGCACCTCACCCCGCACTTCGAGGTATTCGTTGCCGACTCTTTAGCAAGGGCGCTCGCGAACCACAGCGCTGTATTGCTGATACGAACACACAATTATGCGATTTAAAAGTTTTATTTGAGTTTTAATCACGATGGTTGGATATTGTGATGCTTTTCCGAATTCGTATTTACATAAACTGTTTGTAAGATTTCGCATTTTTAATAACATGCAATTTAATAACCGATTATTTACAGATGAGTCATTTAAACTAAACTATTTTAGTGTTTTTATTTCCACCCGACTATATAAATAAACAATTGAACTACATGGTCACTTCATAATAATGCAGACGTTCGGGCAGCGCCACCGCCGTCGTCGTTCGGTTCCCCGACACAAATAGCTTTCCGCGCCAATTTTTTTTACGCTACTAGATTTCAAGCACACATTTGCACGTATAAAAACGTAATTTGTTTATGTAGTAGTAATAGGTAATTATTTTGCGAGCATTGTATGGAGTGTCCGAGGTGTGGTAAGAGTCTATGGAACAATTTCGTATGCAAGTATTTTTACTTTAATGGTTTGTAAAAGTATTTTATTTTTAATTATAATTAAAAATATACCATTAATTTTCTGATGCCAATCTGCATTCAGTGATGGATTATTTTTTATTAAATAGTTTTTGTAAATAGATAATAGCTTCATATTTGCAATAAATTACCACCGTTGTGTCATCGCGCTTCTCTTTCTTTTCCTACCGAGCCTACGGTCCTGCATGCGGCAGCAGCGGGCAGCATTATATAATGTTTATTTCCTTCAAAGGAACTATCTAGTCTCAGTAGTTCCTTCAGCTTTTGCAAAGGAACTACTGATCAAAAAGTTCTCAGTAGTTCCTTCAAAGGAACTGCTAAAGGAACTATCTAGTCTCAGTAGTTCCTTCAGCTTTTACAAAGGGACTACTGATCAAAAAGTTCTCAGTAGTTCTTTCAAAGGAACTGCTAAAGGAAATATCTAGTCTCAGTAGTTCCTTCAGCTTTTGCAAAGGAACTACTGAGCCAAAAATTCTCAGTAGTTCCTTCAAAGGAACTACGCGAAGGAACTAGTGAGCATAAACGATATTTTTTTACGAAAACAAGTTTTGATATTATAACACAACTTTAAATACCTCCAGGACCCCTGTACAGTTACATGCGGGTGCAAAATTTGCTGTTTGTGGTAGTGCGCAAACAGCAAATTTTCACACCAAAAATTAATGTCGATTTCCAGCAATTACTTTTGTCACAGATCTTTTGTGCAATGTTACTTAGTTTGATGTACGACGGCTATAAGTCTTTTTACACCCTGTATCAATAAATAGATAAAATTATTTATAAAAATAGTTTTGCTGAATATTTTGAAAACACCATTACACATTGGGAACTGTCTAAAATAGGTACGTTTACCTCCCTAAATTTCTGACAATGTTTTGACATTGACATGAGATTACGATTTTAAACCATTTCAAAAATTATTTTATGAATGAAAACTACAAAATTTGGAAAAAATAAAAATACGAGGCCTTATATTTTACATCTATATTTCATTTTACTTTATTACATAATTTCTTCAGAACATAAAACGTTGTCAATCGGGTCTTTTGAGCGCAAGCAAAGTGACACGGGTTCCCCGTCTGATAGCCGAAGCGGTACTGACAAATACTGAATCGGGGTCCTGTCGGGGGCCGGGCGGCAGAGCGGTTCAAGGTATGAGTGGTTATAAAGCTGGATATTTCGGATCTCATCTTTTTACGTTAAATTTAACGATTAAAAAAATAAAAACGAACCTATGACACCTGCTTTATGCATAGTTCGATTAGCTTGCAAATTTTCATGGCCTAATTTGAAAATTTTCATTGAATATTCTCCTTTTATTTTGCGGTTTAGAGGTAACTTTGAGACTTCTTTGTATCGAGAAAATTGAATGCAATCGTGTTTTCGCAACCGATGACACCTCGCAGTAGTCCTCATCTTTATCGTATATTAATTTCAAAGTGAAAACTGCAGAACTGTTGGAACTACAGCCGTTAATGCTAAGGCAATTTTCGCAATCTGAGCTAGTACCGGTCCTTAATAGAATTAAACGCTAGCCGCGGAAGGGTTAGTATGCGACGGTGAGACCATTTGTTACTACAGTGCCCCGCGGTGAGGCTCGAGGTTTTGATGACGCTATTTCCTATAGTGTGTGATGCGTTAAATTTGACGTGTCATATGAAATTTTAGTCATCAATTTTACTTTATTCAAAACCAGCGCGCCTCGCAAGATTTTTACGAGTTGACAAAACATCGAGATTTTTTATTGTATGTATGTAAGTTTAATATTAATGTTTTAAACACATAAACCTTATGGAATAAATCCTCTAAATGATGGAGAAAACCGCGTCAAAATCTGTTGCGTAGTTTAGAACAACAACGCGGTCACACAGACAGACTATAGATACTGATATGTATAGATTATCTACTACTCAGCTGCCAAGTCGTAAAAGCTAGGTTATCTAGATCGAAAGCAGAACGATACCTAGACACATATTCTAGTTATTGTAACGTTGCTACTCATTAAACCAACATATTTTCAGAGTAGAACGACATCAAGGATATAAGGGAGCTGCGTTCACATCTGCTTCCTGTAAGAATTGAAAATATGAGATTTTGAAAACAGAACTCAGAATAAACTATCTTTGACAAAGACGTGACGTGAGCTAAAGTTAAAAGCTTTCCTTTAAAAATCTTAATCCACTTTCTATAAAGAACCCTATTCATTCTATTGTTATCGACTACCAACGACTACTAAAACAATTTGTACGCGATTGTATCTACCCAACCATGCACCTTTAAAACCTCAACGCTTCATGCGTTTGTGCAATAACACCAAAGATTTCCCAGCTCACCTCTGGACTGTATTATTCGTGACTAGTAGAGTGGTCAGGCGGGCGGGGGGCTGTTGAGGTCAGACGAGGCGCAAGGCGTTGTGGCCACTAAGTAAACATCATCAGTAGACCCACCACCAAACAAAGACCTAAGTTGTCACTCGTGTTAATGAAATGTCAGATTCAAAACTGGACTTACTGCAATTGCGTTTTACATGTGAAAAAATTGTCCTTTTGCCATCAATATATAATAATAATAATAATAACATTTAATTCAGAACAAAGTCCATATTACACAACAGACACATTTTACAAACACATCAAAAATAAAACAAACAAAAACAACGCACACAAAAAGAAAAGCAGATAAAAACAGTTAAGGACACATTACACACATTTGGACCGGGAGGAACTCACCACTGCTCACAGTGCCGTATGCAAATGTATCCAGTGGCGCAGCAGTGGAGAGTCCCACCTGTCCGCGAACACACTTATTATACTGTTGTTACTGGACCTGACACGACTCAGCAGCGACGCACACTGCTTCCTTATAAGAGCATGAAACCCATCAGTGTGCGCTTCTGCGAACATAGTCGAAGCACTGCAGAATCGTGGCAGCCCCAGCAGCACCCTAAACGCATTGTTGTATTGCACACGTAGGGCATTGTATGACCCAAGTGTGTAGTTAACCCACAGGCTGCACGTATAAAGTGTTTGGCAGTAAGACTTAAAAAGAGTCACTTTCACTTGATTACTGCTACGCGCGAACCTGCGGGCCAACATATTACACCGGACAGCCAACGCCCTACGTGCCCTTTCCACATCCGCGTTATCTTTTAAATCCTCGGAAACCCAGTGGCCCAGATACTTGAACTGAGTGACTCTGTTTAAGGGGGTACCAGCTAAGGTGACTGTAGGTACAGTCACATAATTTTTGCCCCGCCCCTTAAATACTAGGAGTTCACTTTTCTTCGTGTTGTATCTGAGCCCGTGGGCCTCCGCATAGGACTCACAAATCCGCACCAGCTTACGCAGACCCCCGATCGATGGACTCAGCAGTACCATATCATCTGCGTAACTGATATTGTTGAGACAAATGCCGTCTATGTAGCACCCGACACTGGCACTGCTGAGCTCACCGACCAGTCGGTTAATGTACAGGTTGAAGAGCTTCGGTGAAGTCAGTCCACCCTGTCTCACCCCGCACTGCAACCTGTACACATCCGAGAAAGAGCCCGCCCATCTGACACTATTTTTCTGGTTGCTGTACCAATACCTAAAAACAGATATAACTTCCGGACTGCAATCTGTCTCGCCTTCGAGCTTGCGCCATAGTTTGTCATATGACACCAGGTCGAAGGCTTTGGAGAGATCGAGAAAGCATGCAAAAACGGGTGTTTTTCGATCACTATAATACTGAACAGTCTGCTTAAGACACATGATCGCACTTTCCGTTGATAAACCAGATCGAAATCCAAACTGTGCGTCATGGAGCTTAATATGCCTGCCCAGTTGGTGGTCAAGCAGACTGTCCAGTACTTTCGCAATAACCGTGGCTAATGAAATCGGTCTATAATTTAATTAAATAATAATAATAATATAATTTAATTTGTCCTTTATACTTGTGAAACAGGTCTTCTGCACCTAATCTATGTAGTGTAGTAGAGGACTAGGGGGGCAAGGGGGGAGGATGCATCTCTACGCGGGCGGTGCCGGGCTGTTCTCACGCCTCTGAGGTCACGCCTTACTTTGACCATCGCCGCGCAACATTACAAACCCAACGTGTACAAGCTTATAAGAATAATGGAATACCTTTAACGGTATTGAGGTTCTATGCAATATTTCATTCGACGCCCTTCTGCCTGTTTCACCGCGCATTTCATGGGAAATACTTTCTAAATTAGTTTGGAAGATGTCTTTATTATGTTACGATGTGAATATGTTGGGTATGGTAAGTGTTTGTGAGTGTTCAGTTAAGTGTTACGTGAAACATAGTTTTCGCCAAGATATTCTTGTGCTTCGTCCGAGAACTGTAAACAGGCATGATACAAATGCAGACCTAGTACTGCGGGTAGATACTGGGATTTTATGAAGCGCCTACGTGACCATTATCATACCTAGAACGGAATCCAAAAATGTAACCTGTGGTTGCTTCTGGATTTGATCATGTGAACATTGTGAGTCCAGAAAGCAGACAGGCTTGTAATGGTACCAGAAACGCTCTGTTGCTTATCTTTGCAAGTAAACTCTATTGTAATCCTCGTACGTAACATCAGCATATGAAATCAACTCAGCGTCACCAAACCGCGTTATACCGCGTATTACCTGAGCACCATCTTTGTGAGCCTAGTCGACTTATAAACAGTGGATTCAGGAAATCAGCAATCTTTTTACACTAGTGTCTTGGATGTCACTATGAAGGTCGCTATGGAGTACCTACATTGACTGGTATGATGAATAATCTAGCGAGACTTATCTATGGCTAGCGAAGAAGATTGACAGTGGTATGATTTTATTTCACACCTTAAGGACAACCTTTCTCTTCATAAGTTTCTGTTACGAAAACTAAACAAGATTTCCACATTGTACAAAAGCAAGTAAACTCCATTGTAATCCTCACACGTAACAACATCATATGAAATCAACACAGCGTCACAAAGCCGCGTTATCCTACTTGAGCGGCGCCATTGTGCGCGCAGATAAACGCGCGATACACAATGCGCTTAATATTGTAATCTATGAATATTTTCTATTGCGCGGTAAGTATGTGGAAAGTGCGATACAGACTGTGTTATGGAGTGGCTTTTTGTTCTGGATGTGATTCTAGACGAAGTGGCAGGCCAGACAGGCAATTGTTATAGGAGAATTTGGAGGCGCTGGACTTCTACCTGCTTCTTTCTATACAGTTTTTGGAAAGTAATATAGTCTATCAACTGCTTAAGTATAACATCGAAACGCCTCATTAGATACGTGAATGTCACTCACCAATAACTGATAAAAAGTTCACTGACTGGTCTAGAGTTTGCTACTTCACAACAGAATTGTGAACTTTATTTCTGTTACGCAGAAATTTCAGCATAAATTAGCAAATGTTTGGCGTCATGTGTCTACCCGCCCCTTTCCTCACACATGTTATTGAGTGAGAACTATGCATTAGCACAATTTTGTTGGTACAGATATCTTATCCACGGGCCGCCTCCGCCGCGCCTGGCTCGACGGCGCCCGCTGCCGTGACGCAGCAAAACCCGCGAAATAACACCTTCCCGGCCCCAATTCACACCAAAGCCTCGTTGAAACGATTCAAATCAGAGATTTCAGGACGATACCCGATTGTATTATTCCGGTTTCGTAACCAAAAATCCAATTGTAGTCGGATCCCTTTCGGGAAAATTTTCGGAGTCCCGCTGAGATTGCCCGAATCGAACCGGCCTTCGTGGGAATGAATAACCGCGAATAATACGTTGTCATCCGCCATTATTATCTCACAATGATACAGTGCTTTTACGATAAAAATCTCGAATAACAATCGAGCAACTAGATTCTGTTATCCGCGTAATGTTATTTTAAATAAAAGAAGATATTATTATAATAATTTATGTAATATTAGCCCATTAAACCAATTATTTCAATGTCTTTATTATTATAATAAGCATATAGGTTTTCATGTTGTGATGTCAGCCGTAAAAACATTAACCAAAATCGCCGGATTTGAAAATAACTTCATACACGGTCGCGATGTGTGGGAGATAATAACTGAAATATGTATGTTATCTGCAATTATGTGTCTAAGTGCATAATAACAGTCAGCGAGCTCGACGTTGATGTCGGTATCCGTGAGACGATTTTTTAACAGCGGTAGACAAACCAGTTGGTATTAGACACCCTGATAAAACAAGCAAAGGCATGAAAAAATATTGAAAGTGATTTTAGCAATGACGCCTCTGCGTTCCGGCTCCTTTTCTTGGAACTTATATTTACTTACTTACTTATTTATATAACACACACAAATCAGCCAATAATGTTGGTTCACACTGCTGGGACACAGGTCTCTGATCCTTCTCCTCTCTGTGTTTACTTACTCTTGCTATTTAAAGTACGTTATCTCTCTAGAAAGCACGCTTTGAACACTGCATATGTAGCCTGTGACCTAAAGTTGCTGGCTGGCTAAGTATGACACGAGTACACAACTACACAAGAAAATATGAAATGCTGCCTGTCTAGGGTTTACCAGCGTTCAACACCCAACCTTCAAACCAAGCATTTTGTAAATATGGTATTTAAAAATAGTACCACTTTGAGATACAAGTCTGCTAGGCCTTCGTGTGTCTGCCCGCCTTAAGGCACGGTGCTCATGATAAATGGCTTGCACTGCGCATGGGCACAGCCTGTGAGTTGGTGCGGGTTCTGTAATAACTAGGTACAGTGCTCGCAAGGCGGTTATTGATTGAAAAGTATTGTCAAAGTCATTATTTTCTATTAATTTTAAAAACATGTTTTGAGCTGCTATTATTATTACAGAAATGGTCAGTACGTAAATTGACACTCACATTGTACAGTCACCTTCAAAAAGATGTATCGACAAGAATTCATTTGATTAGTTACAATCTGTGTTCCATAATTGCATATAATAAAATCTTAGCGAAGTCAAAACTGTACATCGAATATTTTGAAATAAAGTTATTGCTTCGAGGTCTGGGAAGATGAGCATTACGCAAATACTACCGGACAGATTTTGTTCAAATTTTGCGTAGATATTCGCAGCACACAAGTCCAAGTGCCAAGTCTTGTCAGTCAGTAGGCTACAAATCATCACGCTATTTGCTATAGGGTATGAGCATTATTACATTACGTTCGTAAACTTCTATAGTTTACCGCAAATTGTAAAAAGACGAACGAACGAATAAACTGTAAGAATGCGTCAATCAGTGTATTACTGTTATGCCATTAGGTAGTATATGCAGAGGTGCAGGCGTTCACTAATTCACTAAAAACGAAAAACTTCGCTAGCAATGGGAAATTGCAACTAAAGGATCTGGGTGTCGACCTCAGGATGAGTTGCTTCTCACATGGACAACTTTAGCCGCTTGGTCGAACTATTATAAAATTGTGGCTTATGTTTTAGTATATTGTGGTACGACTTTCACGCGACCGAAGTCGCGGGCAGAAGTTAGTATTTTATATATGTGTAGCAACAATTAAGTACCCAATGTGTAATGTATTTTGTAGCTACACATAGATAAAATATTATTAGTTCAAATGAGACACAATTGAATTTCTATTGTTATAAATCATGTGAGGTTCGGCGATCGGGAGAGTAAAGAAAACACATACCTACGATCAGGTTGAAGGTGCAATCAATACTACTTTATTATAAAATCAATGTGCAAGATTAATGATTACATACATACAGCTATATGTCGAGTTACTTATATCTAATGCAGTATACACATTAGGTACTCCACACCACATGCCCAGCGGGCGAAATGAAAAATAATGATAGTCCGGGTCCCAATTTGAGACTTTGTATGGAGGTATGAAACCATCTGGCAGAAAGCATGAAACTTGGCATGTGTGTAGCTTATACATATGTGTTTCAATAAAAGAAGGGAAACAGGTCGAGCCTCCCCTGTTTCCCCCCCTTTCCCCCCCCTTTATGTCCCAATTTTCAGTTATTTTTATTTTTATTGAAAACGGGTAAAGATAGGAGAAAACCGTCAAGGTAACAAATAATCCTTATAAAATTATCTATATAACAGTGTTTGGATGTATGTTGATAGGACTTATAGTTTTCAAGATATGCTTACATTTCCTCCAATTTTGTGAGGAATTAGCGGCCCATCTAGCGATTTCAACCGCTGCTAACCGTTTTCCCGCGGGAATAAGACTTTGTTTCGGCATGTATTATATACAAACCTTCCTCTTGAATCCCTTCAGCTATCAACAAAAACCGCATCGAAATCCGTTTCGTAGTTTTGAAGATCTAAGCATACGTAGGAGCGCCACCGGACCACTGGGACACGGCAAGTGGATATAATTTTGAAAATTCTGTAAAAGAAGATCCCAAAGACTGCACTGCCTCATTTTTAGATGGCCCTGCAGTCGTTCAAATGATAAGACCAGGTACCAATATAACGTTCGAAGACTACCGCAATAGTTTTATAAATTATGTAAAGAACCAAAAAGGAAACAGAATTGATGTGATTTTTGACGTGTACAAGGAGGACAGCTTGAAGAATACTACCAGAGAAAAGAGAGGAGAAGGACTTCGACAAAGGGTCACAGCAGCAGGGAAGCTACCAAAAAACTGGCAAAAATTTCTTCGCTGTTCTGATAATAAAACTGAACTTTTTAATTTCCTATCTGACGGGCTCCAGCAAGTTCAATATAACAAAAAGACGATTTTATCAACAAAAGGCGAAAAAGTTCTGTGTAATGATGGCACAGACGTAGCTTCCCTGTACTCGAAGCAAGAAGAAGCTGATTCCCGAATTCTCCTCCATATTTATCATGCTGTGCAGCACGGTCACACCAAGGTTTTGGTAAGAACTGTGGATACAGATGTAGTCGTCATTGCTGTTTCCCTGTTCAATGATCTAAAAAAAATTAAATTGGAAGAATTTTGGATCTGTTTTGGGGTCGGAAAAGCTACACGTAACATCGCTATCCATGACCTGGCTAATTCACTCGGGCCAGAAGTTTGCAGTGGGATTCTATTTTTTCATGCGTTTACAGGCTGTGATACTATATCGGGCTTTAGTGGAAAAGGAAAGAAGTCATTTTGGAATGCGTAGAAATCATTCCCCGAAGCCACAAAAACCTTCAAAGAATTATCACAGCCTGTAAATGCAATCGAAACCCGTCATTTGGATCTTTTGTCGAGGTATGTTATCTTCACATATGATAAGACATGTGAAGCAGAAGATCTTAATGAAGCAAGGAAGGCCTTATTTGTTAAGGGACGGGCCATGGATAGGTTACCACCCACATCAAGTGCTCTTTTAGAGCACACAAAAAGGGCGTCTTTGCAAGCCGGCTTCATCTGGGGTCAGAGTTTCATACCTAATCCAGAATATCCCAATTTCGAAGATTGGGGTTGGAGAAAAGAAAATAGTCTCTGGACTCCATTATGGAGCACAATGAAAGAAACAGCAGCCTCCCTAAAGGAATTGACCAAGTGTTCGTGCCGCACCTGCAGTAGGGGTCGGTGCCAATGCAGGAAGTCAGGGCTTCCTTGTACTGGCCTTTGCAAGTGCGGAGGAGATAATTGTGATTTTAATTGAATAAATATAATTTAATATCGTAGACTTGTTTTACTTAGTCACTCAAAACCTAGCACTAATACGTTCGTTATACCAATGCATTCGCAAAATATGATAAGATAACATTTAATGATAACATATATTATATAATATATTCATATAATACATACATAACACACAACGCCCGCCTCCCCCCTCCTATTCCCTCCTTCCACCTGAACTCTCCCACCCCATCCCCCATCCAATAACTCCGTGGGAGCTCGCTTATGGTGTCATCTTAATATTATAGTCATTATTTCTTGCAATAATAAAATAAATGTAAGCATATCTTGAAAACTATAAATCCTATCAACATACTTCCAAAGACTGGTATATAGACAATTTTATAAGGATTATTTTTTGCCTTGACGGTTTTCTTCTATCTCTAGTCGTTTTAAATAAAAATCCGAAAAACTGAAAATTGGGGCATAAAAGGGGGGAGAAGGGGGGGAACCAGGGGGGCCTCGATCTGTTTCCCTTCTTTTCCTGAAGCACACATCTAAAAGCTACATATATACCAAATTTCATGCTTTCTGCCAGATGGTTTCGTACTTACCAAATAGGACCCGTACTATGATTACAAATCAATTCTTATTTTTCGTCGAACTTATACCTACATTTTAGTCCTATTTTTATTATGAATAGTTTTTTCAGTGCTATTGTCTAAGACAATTACCTACATTGGGGTTTTGATTTTTCAACAGTTGTGCGGAATTATAGCGGAATTTTAACAAAAAACTTGAATTCTTTACGTTTATAAAATAAGAACAAAGAAAAGCTAGGACATCATTATTTTATTTCAAAATAATATTTAAAACAACCACCCCAATTACAAAATTTCACGAAAAAGATAATAGTGAAATTGTGATTGGTATGTCTACGTGTTGTACACTGCACAGTGTACCATGATAAATGACTGCACAGTGTACGCTCCGTCGCTGTTCCTCGGCGAGACGGGGCACTATAGTGCGGTTCACTCGAGTTGGTGTAGAACTTTTCTGTTTTAATCAGTATAAAACAGCTTTTTTTTTAATGTTTGCAATGGCTAGTAATGATTTAGATTTTATTCTCGAGTGTATGCTGCAAACTGAAGTGTAAAGTGCCTTTGACTGTAAGGTGTACACTCACTCTCGTTTGAAGGTATAAAAAAAGGGTGATATTCAAAAATGGCCGGGCAGTGTAATCATTTCTGTTTGGTTCTCATTTGACAAAATCAGGCTGTATCTTGATCAAGAGCTTACGAATAAAATAATTATGTATTATTATGATTTGTACGCCGTAGTACAGTGTGTAGCGTACGTTACGTTGCGTAGCGTGTACCTAGTATACGCTACGCTGCGTAGCGCATATTCTCGGTGCAACGCGGGTTTTTGCTTTTGATCTATGTGGGATATTTTAAAAGGACATGGATTTTGTCTGGCCTAGTACGGAGAAAAAGTTAATAATACATATTAAAAAAATAGCTGATAATATTTAAAATCCCACGACAGCTTGCGATACTTGGTAAATCTTTGCAGAAAATATTTAATTAAAAAAAAATATAATTTTGATTTAAGTATTCGAGGAGGTCTTTATGTTGCCAGTTTTGGAAATAAGATGGTAATTGGGACATGGTATTTGGTTTCACGTGTTTTTTTAGAATATAGAATATCAAAACTGTATTTATAAAGCGTATTAATAATACCTACACTGTTATGAACACGATATTTAATAATTGATTAATGTACCTATCAATTAATTTTTAAACAAATAGATAAGTCCTGTCTTAAAAGTATGTAATGGCAGCACCTTCTTTATCGTTGCTAATCATTGTCACTGCCCGTCATTGTCATGCATTTAAAACACAGAGTTAAAACTAACATAGAGGACTTTAGAAGAGGCATTAAAAGATAAACAATGCTACGCAATATTTTATATACAGGGTTTTAAAACACTATTATGGCTTCATAATACATTTTGTTTTATTTGTGGCCATTTCTGGGCCAAGCTTGTATGGGACCGGTATCCATCTCCTTTTATGACAAAAATTTGCGGTATTGATAAAATTAATTCTTTAACTGGTTAAATAACATTTTCAATCTCGTGCCACCTACTTGAATTCTTGCAAATGTTTGTGTGCACCATTATAATAATCTTATGACATTTACGGGGACATATCCGTGGATACTACGAAAGAAAAAGCACCCAAATATCATCGATAAATCACAAAATAAGCTCAATAAATCAAATTGTTTTTCAGCCAATTCTCCGCTCCCTCACTATACCCCAGCAAAGACACAAAACAATGTCAATCGAGCTTGACAGTGAGCAGTGAGATGATGACGTCACTAAACGTCACTCCCCACCGAGACAAAGATAACGAGCATCCACGAGCGCCCACGAGCACCAGATTTGTGTACGGAAATTTATGAATACCTCCATAATACTGATATTACGAGGAGACACGATGACGCGATGACGTAGCGGAATATTGAGTATCTTGTGGAAATTGTTTTAATGTTCTTATCATCCTGTATCTGGAATAATAAATTACGTGTGTTAAAGAGGTGCCGGTAGTGTGTGTTAGTAGTTTATAGAGGAGGAGGTCAATAGCATGCCCATTTGGCAATAAAAAAAAAATGAAATAAAATCTTGTAAGACGGCCTAGTGATACTATACAAAAGGTTACATGCTCTGTGATACCATAAGGGGTAAATGAAATCTATGAGACCACTGATTTCCGATAACAAATCTCATGTTAAGTGATTTGATTGGCTGTAATAATTCACTCAGCTAACATCAATAGCGATTTTTTTTATTAGGAGCCTTATCATGAACTATTAACTACATATACATTTAAACTAGGAACTAAATTAAATGACTAACCAACTAAATAATATAAATACAAAAAAATCTTTTGTTTTTGGTCACTTAGGCGTTGAAGTACTCGTCCGCATTGCTACCATCTGGAAATGTGCCCAGAAGACTGGCAGCATTGCCACGTTGAATGGCAATGCTAATTCTATGGCCAAAGAATTAGGAACCTAGTTCCTGATTGTGTAAGGGGGGACAAGTTTGATATCAATGCAACATCACACACAAAAGTTGAATCGTCGTCCCTAAGGCTGAACTCGACAAGCGAAATATGAACATACTGTTGCTAGTTGATTCTACTCATCAACTCACATTATCTTGCTCAAACAGTAAAAATATTTATTGCCACAAAAATAGCATACCTATCAGTATGACTAAAATATTTCGCCTTCGTTTACATAAGATATAAAATACACAATATCTCCGGGCACTTCCTACGATTGGTCGAGAGTCGAGGTGCAGAGCGGATGTGACGTCAGAGCTGCTATCTCCGCAGCTGATTGCTCATAAACCCGTCGTCGACTGATAACACGGTGTCGAACTTTGAGAATAGACCCTCGAGATATGAGCACGGAGGTTGTAGGTATGGAGGAATACCTTGTTATGATGTTATTAGCATCGATTACGAGGTATGTAGATTAGGTTACGTGGAAATTGAGGAAAATTCACTAGCCTTGAACTTTTTAGTAACAAAATGAGGGTTTTGTTTTAAGCTTATGTTGACGAACCCTATAGAGTTATGGGATGTAATAAAAACACGTTGTATATAGATACCTACTTGGTCCACAAGGAATACTTCCCTCAGCACGCGTAGCATGACCACGAAAGAACGAAACAATAGATAAAATGACTGATTTTTTTAGAAATCTGTCTACAATCTGTTTGTTATTTTGTCTATTCTTCCGGCGATGAAACCCGTTTCTATGGTGGTACGCGTGCAGGATAAAATTGCATGTCACACCAAAAATTAAGAAAACCAAATAGACAATAAGATGCAATAACCGTGTCTATAACAAGTTTTCCTGAAAGAACCAGCATGGCCATTCATCGCCCACAATGGTTGCGTGCCTCCCTACTCTCATTGTTTTAATTTCACTGCCATCACTAATTGCCAGGGAAGGGACGGCATTTTAAATATCCCCGCAAACGTTTTTAACAACCACCTCATTGCATTTTAAAAGAAAGGATTATAATTTCTTTTACTCGGGCCGAATCGGGGATCTTTTATTAATTCAACCGAGTTGTTTAAAGATTTTTTTTTGTTGGATTTTTTAAATTCACTTTTGCTCGTAAGTTTTGGTGGTCTTGCCTCGAAATTATGTTCTTAAGTTTTTTTTTTTCATCTTAATGTAAAACCTTGTGAGATTCCAAAAAGTATAGGGTAACTAAACTGTCTTGATACCTAATTGATTTTATTTAGAAAACTTGTTTTGGTTTCTGGTTCAAACTCTTGTTTTAGTATCAGTGCATGCAGTAGGCAGTCTTTACTTACGTCTAAAATGTAACTAAATAAAAATACTTAAAAAAAAACATTCATTTTATTCTTTTAAGGTACCTGTATATCTAACTAAATTAGAAATCATAACAAATATTCCATAATAATGGAATAAATGCAGTTGCCTGACAAATTAATCATGGCATCGTGGTGAATGCGTGACACTTGAAGTATGCTCATCGCGCTTATAATTCATGCCCAATATGATAGATGGCGCTACCCTCGACGGTTCTCATGGTACTGTAGAAGGTGTAAGGTTAACCACGGGCAATGAATGATCACCCAATGCTGGTTTTGCACCTGAAATCTCCTGAAAACTAACGAGTTATAGAAAAAAATTCGAGTTGTTAAAACTTGCGTAGTATGTAAACAGTCTACTGATTTTAAGCACATAAGGCGGTACACCTACTTTTCTTTAAATTTCAAGCCACAGCAAAAATGCAACATTATTTTCCCCAAACAAAACCAAAACGTCGTGTTTACACAAACACGAATCACGAAACATGATATTCTCTTAAATATCACACGACTCATAGAAAATACAATACACAACGCGCAGGCAAGGCAGGCGAAACGAAGGTGCGCAGGTTTTTGCGTCCAAATGGCGATATAATGATAGGCGTACGTACCGCGTCGGGTTTTACCACGTCCTCCCCGCATGCTAATACTGCACGATGAATATTTATAAACGTAATCCGACACTATGGAAAAAAATCTATAGGATCAAGATTTTTTTTCGTACTTTTTTATTTAATGCGCTGTTTTTTTTTGTTCTGGAAAATAATATCATGGGTTTTTGATTTTTCAGGTACAATTTTAATTTATGGCGAACAATAAAAACAATGAATAGTTTGCATGCAAAAGTTGCAAGAATAAAATGGGTAAAATGTAATTATTGCTCACTTACGATATCACGTAAAAGATAAGAAGATTTCTGTCAATATCGTCGATGATTGTGGCATAAAAGCAGAAAAAATACTAATTTAGAACGCTTTACATGTTGACAAATGATATATTTTATTTCTGTTGGTTCAAAAACCCTTTTGCACATTTTTGTTTTGAAACTAGATGAGGTCGGTATTTTCTATCCTACTACCTACTCTGAGAAGAAAGACCTAAATAAACTGAGAGTTCATAGTGAACTGACATTTTTTATTTCTCAAAATAATTACAAATTTACTTATAGAGAAACATAACTAGGTTTTAACAATATTGTACCAAGAAGAGCAGCGTATCTTAAAACTAACATTATAATAACACTTTTACTTTTTATCAAGAAAAACAAATCAGAAGCAGGTAGTTCCACGCTTTTTAACTAACAGAAAGTTAAACAATCTGTTAGTTAAAAAGCGATGTGTATCACCGATTGTGTATCCATTAGAAAAGGGGAGGGTGGGCTTTCCTCGGATTTAAATTTAAATTGCAACGGTCTCTATCTAACGAGTGTCACTCATGTCGGAGCTTGATAGATCGATGATTGTATCGAGACTTCGAGAGTCGAGAGAACATAATCCTTCATAAATAGATACGTGCAGGTCTGGTTTACTTCTGGGTTTGCGTCAAAGGGTTTTGGAAATAGTATATAGTATAAATAGAAAAACTAAAATTAAATTTATAAAAAGTTTAATTTTAGTTTTTCTTTATACAGCATAATTTAAAACCTCCTTGTTTTTCTTAGAGCTTTTATATACTTAGTTTTTCATTTCTATGCAGTTGTATTTTTCAATTGGAACATTCTCCATGCATTTGTATTGCGCCCATTCGGACTCTAAACTGATAGATTTAATTATTGACCTGGATCAAATGTGTTTTGTAATTCATTCAGACATAATATTATTCAAAATCACGGTAATGCTTGGTTTTATTGTACTGTATTCATATCATTTTAATATTTTATAATATCATGTAAATCTTTTATAATGGCATGTAAATTGTTTATTTTGAGGTATTTTAAAATTTATTTAATTATGTATTGAGATCATGTGTACTCGATAATGTGTAAGATGTAGTTATTGTACCTGTAATTGAGTGTGCATTACAGGATAATGTGTACTTACTATACAAGTTTTAATATTATAGAAGTGTATCTCGTTGGTAATCCATATATAAATAAACGTGTATAGGTTTATCTTTATAGGTATAGATCTATGCAATTTTTTATAAAATTGTCACGTTACAAAACTAACCTTGAACAAAGGAAAAAGTTTTTCGTTCAAACACAAAATAAAAACACAGTTATAAATGCACATAATTTGAACGGCAGGCCGCGAGATATCTAACAGAAGGAAAATATTAAAGGGAAGTTTACCTACATTTTTAAAAGAAGTTTTCTTTATCCGACGAATAAATCGAAGGTGGGAGGGAGAAGTTACCCGACGGAAGTAGAAATCTGTTGTTTTATTCATGAAAAAATAAAGAAGGGAAAAATGTGGAATGCCAAGCGGTTTGTTTAAGAAACTAAGTTCAAGTTTGCTGGCAAACATGAAACCTAGAACTTTAGTGCTTACAATTGAAAGCAGGTGAACTATGACTACCTGTGTACGATGACATGAGAAATTTGGAGGAAAACAACATATGCTGGAATTCTTGGATGGTTAGAACCCGTATTTTGTAACAATGTAATAATGACGGCTATGGAACACAATTCCGGCTAAAAAGGAGCCTTAAATTCATGGATTGTTAACCTGTATTCTGTTAATACAATAATGAAACCTATAGATCACCGTCTCAGCTGTATCTATGCCTTAAAAATAGTGAAGTAAAAAAATCTAACTTCTTGCATTTGAGAGATTGAGACTCCCCACTTTGTTTTATACTTGTCCACACAATTTTTGAGGCCAAGTATCCATCTCGGCGAAATTCTATTTTATCAACAAAAATCTCCAAAAAAGTGTTCAAAACAAGTGAAGTTGTTGACAAATCCTCACGCACGATATCCATTAAATAATGCAAATTTGTTGTAATCCCTACTCCGCGAACCGCCGGCTGGGAGAGAAATATTTAATTTTCATAAAGTATACATTAGAGGAACAAGTCGGGGGACTCACTGCCTTGTTAACTGAACCGCAGAAACACTTATAATATACCTATTTCGAAGACGCTGGGTATTAATTAAAAAGCTGGCTTTTATGGCGCTTTAAATGTGATTTAGATTATGTTTGTAATGGACCTGAAATCCACTGAAATATTGTAAATGCGAAGGTAAGAAATGTTCGTCCTTTGTTTTCCTTAAGATTTCTGACGATTTTTTATACTTTGTTACTTTAGTGTGACAATTCTCCCTTTGTTCCTCACATCAGATTTTAGAAGGGGTGGTTCGATGATATATCAATATTCAGTTCTAATTAGATTTTCAATCTAGTTTTTCTAAAAGATCCTACCTAGTATAAAATATAAAGACACATATCCCTAGTTGCTCCAAAAGAAATACTGTCCCTAATAAACCCGATACTATGTCCAACTATTATAGGCACACAATCGTTGTCAGTTCGACGCGAGCCGACAGCAAATTTGCATATCACCAATATTATATCGTCACGCGAAAAACGTATCCCTTACGCCTGTGTACACATGAATGACGCGTGATGCTGCCGACCTTCCCTGACGTCATCCATCATTCGACGTGGCGCCTGCACCTAGACTCATGACAGCGCGGGTGGAACTCAAAAACACATCCAATAACCAACTGTGTCTTTAGATAAATAAGGTTGGAATTACAGTGTTGAAGAACAGTGAAAGGTGGCACTCCACCTCCCCGCGAGCGAGGGAGGATCCCTGTCAAACGCTGGCGAAGAGTTTGACAGACGCGGGGCGCAGAGTATTTGACATGAAGGGGCTTGTTTGATACGGGGGTGAGCTGACAGCGGGGAGGGGGGCGAATTCTGCCCGGTCATGAATAGGCAATGGGCTCGCTTTATTTATAAAGATTGTTAGGCCGAACACGGGCCCAGTGAACTTCTGTTGAAAATAAACACGTCGTTCCTATTGACGTATGTAGATAGTAGACCCATTCGAATACTGTCCAATTTCCGATTAGCTTCGAATATGAAAATGACGGGAAGTCTGATTGGAATGCAAATCTGGTATGAATGTGGGAGACTCGAATTGGGATCATTAAGAATAAATCTGACAGCTTGTACGAGGATTCTCTAAAATAGGAGTAAGTATAGAAATTGTCTACGTTTGCATCACCAAGATACTCTTCTACTAGTAAGTACTTATAACGATATCTTCCATGATTTATGAAACCGTAGCGAGGATAAGTTTCGGAATAAACAAAGCGGGAATTTAGCAGCCCGACTCTGCCCGAACCCGCAAAGGGCACATCCGCGTTGATATTTCACTTCTCAACCAAAAGAGCACATAAGAGTTTATCAACGACGATTTAATTCAAGCAACCGCAACGCTACCCTCTAGCATCTTGTTAGGGGGAATAAAATCCATAAAAGACACGGCAGTGCAGAGGCAGCGTTGGGTACAAAATTTGATTATTCCGCGAGGTTGGCCTATCGCCAGCGTTTGACTATTTATCAAGAGCTTTCCGCACTCGACGGTTTACAAGGATACTAATCATCGATACGGGATCTGTATAGAGTTGTGTAACTGTGTTAAATGGCATGAATGTGTGACAATTATTTTATTATTTTTGTGACATCCGGAATTTGTAAGTTGCAGCCCAGTGTCTGGATTTGTGCCCGGTTGATGGCAATAGGCTCGCCCCTTGTTACAAGGGACTGAAATATAACTGGCGAAATGTGCATGTACTGTAGGTACACCTCTGCCTAACGCATCGAGAACAATAGGCGTGAAAGTATGTTATGTTGTTTTATGACACCCTGGAAAATTAAGTTTTATCCTCTGTGGAGGTGTGTGAATTCATGTAATGAGTGCCAATAATCAGCTGCGACTTCCTTACCGGTAGAACATAATGCGATCACCTATTTTTTCTGTTAACAGCGCGCTTACAGGGCAACACGACTGTGCAATTCTAAAACGGTATAATGGGCACACTCAGACACTATAGATTAAGTAAATGAAGGGTATGAGGCGATGCATAATATTAATAAATTTTCATGTGCTTGTGTTTAGACTTAATAGGTCTATGTCCGGCATCTGGATGCCTATAAAGAGTAGGTCATCTAAGATCTTGAGTCGTCATGCTTGTTGTTAATAAATCTGACTAAAATTATTTAGCATACAATCTGCTGCCTCCGAAGAGCCTGCAAAAAATAACTTATAACATTATCAAACTACTTTTGATTTGCTGATCAATAAATAGCTGATAAAAAACATAAACCAAAAATACCCGAGTGAAGCTGACTCAAGTCAGTAGTAGAGAATATTATTTACGAGTTGGTGGTATTCTCTACTCTATATGACATCAAAGTTGTGAATTTTATCGAGTTGGTTTCTTATTGACATAGCATTTACTTGTTTATTGGTATTATTTTTAAATTCAGACTTGGGAAAAGGCTAGGCAGATTGATTGTTGACTATCATATTTAAAACTGAGGGCTTTTATGGTATATTTGAAAAATCAAGGGTCAGATTTATTAAAGGAATGCCTTTTGTGTTATACATTTCCTTTTTTCGCTCGCCTTGTTGTCAGGGATATGTAGTTCATAATTCAGCACATTTAGGTTTTACTATCGATGTGTTAGTAGTAGGTTCATTTTGATTTATTCATTGCATGTCTCGTTTTATCCTGTACCGTAATCCACATTGTTACGTTACTTAATAGGTAATATGTAATACGGGCTGGTGTCCGCAACTCCACGTTAATGCGCGTATTTTGCGTAATTCATGTTTTAATTAAAATTATGTAAAATTACAACGTCAATTAGTTAATTTCTGCAAAAAATATTGAAATCGTTGCCTAAACTAACTTATTACTACACGTATAACTTCATTAATTGTGGACGTCCAAGCAAAAAGGGTCCAGTTCTCTGCATTTAGTTTCCGAGATATATACGCAGTTTTGTAAAGTTGGATGAAAACATTGCATTTCGCGATTTTAATTGATTATTAATTAATGCTCAACAATGTACAAGTTCATATATTAAATGGTTTTATATGATGTTTCTAAGTACCAGAAAGGGGTTTGAAGGTTTTGGCCCTAAAATCAGCCGCCATTTTGATTTTTTTTCAGAATCGCGGTGCACAACAAAAGTTATATATTTAGATAGAGGACACTTATACAAACAAAAAATGTAATTAACATAATATCCTAAAGCGTCAGGTTTCAGAGTTATTCACCGAAATATAAGTCGAAAACAACTAAGATTTTTTTGTTTTTTTTCCTTCCTGGTAAGCATATTGAACTATTCAGGTAATAGAAACGTTATGAAACCTTTATGGAGAAGAAACAAATGAAGAATAGACATTTTTTTAATAAATAATTAAACACGGCAATTTATAGTTCGTTTTTTTTAATCCCAGAGACTAATCTGACAAGTGTAATGTCAAACTTCTGTACTAAAAAAAACGAAAACACAAAAGACTTAAATGTCAGATACTCTCTGGGATTAAAAAAAGGATCAATAAATTGCCGTGTTTAATTATTTATTAAAAAAATATCTATTCTTCATTTGTTCCTTCTCCATAAAGGTTTTATAACGTTTCTATTACCTCAGTAGTTCAATATGGTTACCTGTAGGGGAAAAAAACAAAAAAATCCTTGTTGTTTTCGACTTATATTTCGGTGAATAACTCCGAAACCTGACGCTTTAGGATATTATGTTAATTACATTTTTTGTTTGTATAAGTGTCCTCTATCTAAATATATAACTTCTGTTGTGCACCGCGATTCTAAAAAAAAATCAAAATGGCGACCGACCTTAGGGCCACCCTCCATACAAAAATCTTCTAACCCCTTTTAAGAGATTTTTTTTTTTTTTAAAAGTACCAGTGTTCTTTTATTCCAATTTTTTTGGAATAAAATACATTTTAATACCGCGTACTGGTATGTATTTAAGTATTTTAATTATATTTTATAATTATAACGTTGAAACTACGTGTAAAAGGTCCTTAGAAGCGTGGAATACCCTTCAATAAGATATGCAACTGAGAGGATTTACTTCAGTATTCAAGATTTTTTTCCAATTTGTATATGCCATTGGATTGAAAAGGTTAAAAACTGTAAAAAAGGACTTTTTGGACAACGGTGTCGCTCTAAATGCCCATGGGTCACGTAAACGATCTAACAATTGTATTAATTTGCAAACTAGATCAGACGCAGTTACTTTTATACGACAGTTTTATAATGGAAACGGTCTAGTATAGCCGGGCCGATTACCTGGCCACCAATTTAGTTGTGATTTAATAATTTTACCTTGTAGTATGTCTAAAGCATACGTGTTCAACAAATATTTGGAAACTGTAGCTTCACTCGATAAAACTTCTATTGGAAGAAGTAGTTGGTCGATCTCTGGGCAGATTTTTGTTCGCATGTCGTTATACAGAAGACGAAAACAGATCTTTGCGCAGTTTGTCAGAAAAACGTGACAACGTTGGGACGAATGGGTGGTTTAGATGAAAGGGAAAATGTAACGTTTGTAGAAAAGTCGAAGCAGCACCTTGATTTAGTACAAATTGAACGAAAATACTATAACGATATTATCAAAGACAAATGATTCATAAACGGATTCTACTCTTACTTTTGGACATCATGAACCATGTTCTTACGATGGCATCATGTATTATTCTTTCAATTTTGCCCAACAAACACATTTACCGCATAGCTTTCAACAAATCGGGCCACTGCATTTCTTGATAGGATTTAAAGTCAGTTTATTTGGTGTTGCTGCAGAGCCATTGAAGAAATTTGTATTGTACGTAATTCCTGAATCCTGTGCCACTGGGATAGGAGCAATTGTAATAATTTTAATAATAATTGTTAGTAATAATTGTGCTGGTCAAAATAAAAATAACTTTGTCATGCAATACGCAACATGGCGGGTTTTAACAGGCAGACACTGAAGTTCCCGTATGTCTTTTTTCCCGTGGGTCATACCAAGTTTGCTCCCGACATGTATTTCAGTTTATTCAAAAAAGTTTCAGTAAATGGGAATGTAATAATTTAAAGGATGTTATTGCAACTGCTGTTCAAGCTTGTCCGAAAACAAAATCAATAGTAGCTGTTCTTACTGGTGATGAGAAAGGAGAAACTTTTGTGAAAACTTACGACTGGGGAAATTTTTTTTCATCCTGATTATGTAACCACTGCATTTCTGTAATTTTTAAACTAATGAAAATAATATAGCGCACATGTTATGTTACGAAAGAAATACTGACAGTCAACCGACTGTAGTAAAGGTTTTGAACCCGAATAAGGTATACGGTTTTCCTTCAGAAAAATGCCCTGCAGGCATGACTTACGAAAGAAAATCGTATCTTCTTTAAGGAGTATTCCCGTTTGAGCACCTATTTTTAGAGCACCTATTTCAAATCGTATATATTTTTTCTACCATTGATAGGGTCTCTCCTAGGTGCTCTAAAAATAGGTGCTCAAACGGGAATACTCCTTCTTTAAAATAAAATTCGTGAATTCTGTTCTTGTTATTTTTTTAGTTTCCAAATACAGTAAGAATACTCTTAATTTTAGTTTTATATTGTATTATGCTGTTTTTACTTACTTTTTTATACCAAATACCGACAAGTAGACCTTTTTACTAAACTATGTATCAATCCTTTATTTCGATTGTAATTTTTTATCTTGTAATATTACCTACAAATATAGGTAAGTATAAGTTGATGGAGTTGTTAATTACAGGTTCATGGAAAGTATCTCAATCTACAATAATTAATCAAAGCCTATGTATCAAGCAAGTAGAAGTGTATTTTTTTTCAATTAAACCTTGGAAATGCTCTTTCTCAAATCAAGCTTTTTCAGAGTTTAACTTCAAATGTCTGATAAAAAAAATGTGCCAGTTTTGGAATATTTTTTTAATCCTTATTATCAATTGACTATTCTAGATACCGAATCTAGTCTTTAACTCAATATACTACTACTGGACCCTTTTTGCTTGGACGCGCACAATTTGTCTCATAATAATTGGGTAAGTAGTTATAATTTTGTAATGATGTGCAAGTGCAACTATATGATATGACTAAACGATTTTTAAAAATTTCCTGTTTATTAATTGCTTTAAATGTAGTAACGTATTCGAACTAAATGCTGATGGATATTGTAAGGCAAATTATAGTTGCATTATGTAAGTGCCTGAATAATTATTGTATTTCATAATGTAAAAAAATATGTAACATGTAATCGATCTATTACATGTCTGTAAGTAATTATTTTCTATGAAAAACTGTAACAATTAACATAATTGACCATTAACTTATTACCTACGTTGGGGAAAATACGCAATACATTTCTTAAGAAACAAAACAAAATTGAAGGACTTTCTTGCTTTTTTATTAAATACAGATTTTGAAACATCAAATATTGCTACATCATTGAAAATCAAATCATATAATTTTCACACATATGAAAGTAATAAAGTTTAAATAAGTATAGAAATAGATAATGTAAGTTGGTAACCTATTACTAGTAAACTAATTTTGAAATTGCTAGAGCAAAATGACAGCTAATATTATATATACTAAATAATGTCATGTTAACAAAAAAAGGTCGATCGCAGCTGTCATTAGTCTAGCAAATTAAAAGTCAGAGTTTAAGTAGTTATTTTTAGGTGAATAGTTTCCGATTATTGTTTTAAGCAAAGCCCAATGTCACAGTCTACAAACACCGCATTATTAAAAATAATAATAACAGATAAATATAACAGAGCATTAAAATGAACCCCTTGAGCGTTTGAGAATCGCGCTAGGGTTGCTTCCGTCCTCTATGATTTATGGCTCGCGAGATTTCGCCTCGGGGCGGCTCGCGTTTCCTTTTGTCGCTCGATCCGGCTTTGTGGCAACCCTCGGTGTAATAGACAGCCGATGATTCGATTCTGTAATGAATTCATGCTGCGTTCTCAGGGTTTTATATAGTTGTTTTAGCTTAATTAATATGCTTAATAGGGTTTTATGTTTCAATTGTAGGTAGGTGTTTTGTTGGATGATAAGTTATTATGTTTGCGTGGTGTGTAGTACCACAGGTACCTGTGGTAGTGTGATAACGTTGCCGCGTTGCAGTAAACATGTACCTAGGTTGCGGGTATAAAAATAAAGATTTAAAAACATGATAAAAAATGTACCTACTGTTACTATATTGTGTGTTTGCAATCAGTCGTAGTCAGTAGCGGGTAGTCAGAAGCCCAAAAGTCTGACAAGCAGTCATTCCAAGGGGTATCATGTTACCCAGTTACTGGGCTTACGATGAGGTTCAAATTCGCTATTACTCAAGTGGGTCAGATAATTTTGCCCATCCACCAGTCTGTGCCCAGAATTGACTGACCCACCCAATATTGTCTAACCCACCGGCATATCTTGTTAAGCCATTATAATCATTATCTTCTTGTCGTTAAAGTTGAAAAGCTTTTAAGTAACAAAAAAATAATTACTACCTACCTAATCTTCAAAAAAAAAAAAATATTTACTTCGTGGGGTAGATCGATACTAAATTGATCTAAGTGTCAAAAGTCAGTCTACGACTAATAGGAGTGACTGCGCACAAACATTTTCTAAAACATTTGACGTAAATCGTGAAAAGTATTTTTATACAATATACAAAACATCGCTGGCTGGATGTCGTCTATGGGACCGTGAATTGATAGAAGTTGGTGGTCGATGTAATAGTAGTCACTATTTGGAAATTATGCGTGAGCCTAGTATTCAGCGGCATCTGGTTGAACTGCAAACCGACCCCGACATATTTGGGAAAACGCGATTGTGAGGATCAATTTGGTTTTAAGTTAACAACCTTAATTATCAGGGTAGGTAGCATTATTTTTCCTAAATCCATCAAAGATTCGCCATATTGTTTACTAAAGTTATAAGAAAGGGCCACACGGCCCACCAAATGATCTTAGCTCATAATACTTACATGTTCGCATCATGTACCGTCATCCCTCATAACATCAATGGAGGGTGACTTTAATAAAACAAAAGACACAGCATGTCGACAGTGCGCGCCCGATCTGCCGTCTGTCAAATAATGATGCTCATTTGTCAAACGCAATCGGGAGACTGCGATGTTCTTTATTTGAGTTTACTGTGGTTATACTGTATAAGTTGTTCAATCAAATATACTGTGGGTTTGTGTAAAATATGTGCGGGATATTGTTTATAGGTTTTGTTTTGTTTGTGGTGTGTTATAGTATTACCTACTTGGAACCTAAACGATCTTACACTGTGGTCTTTACTGAAGTAAGGCTGTAGAATACTTAGTGTGCTTGTCAGAAAAATACCTAAATAGAAAAATGGTAACTTACCTGATACTTAAATGCAGTGCAGAGAGCTTAAATGAAATCCGTAAGTAGCAGTTCCCATTTTTCATATAAGTACCTAATAGGTATATTTTGAAGAAACGAATAGGTACCAACAACGATGTAAACTTTTTTATACAAATAGACACCTACCTACATAAAAACTCACACATACAAAGCATGAGGGATGCCCTTATAAAGACAAGGAATAACCAACGGTTTGCCGTCGATCCCATCATTTCTTTTATATTTTTTCATCAAAATCACACGTGACGCCTCAATGTCATTTTCATATGATGAAAAAAAAAATGTTTATTAAGACGAAGCGCGCAATATTACAATATTGTACTAGTGAAATATGGAAAGTGATTTTTTACGAGAATATAACAAGGTGTGTATACCTACTATGTGAGATTAAAATTGAAGGGTTGGTCTTATTAATGTTCATGTTAGCTTGTAAGTTGGCTGTTTTATTAAATCTAGGTTTAAGAAATAATGTTTCATGTTTTAAGATATTTTTTGTTTTGTAGGTTTTGGGTGAAAGAAAAGTTTTTCTGGAATAGAAATGCTTTCATAATTTAACTACTTATAGGTGGTTAAAGAAAAAGGCAGGAGCTCATTGGGCATCAAAAAATTCGTCCGCATCGCTGTCAATGGGATAAGTGCCCAAAAGGCTGGCAGCATTACCACTTTGGACGGCAATGCTTATTCTTTGGGCAAAAATAGGCCAGCCCTCTGGTCACGTGAAGATTCAACCAACCGCTTGGCGATGTCCCGAAATATTCGATGAGCACTCGGACCCCAAGGCCCTAGTGTTTCAACCCCAAACGGCTCAAACATATAGCTCCCAATAAGTTTGTTATATTTGCGCCGTTTGAGGTTTTCTGCTCCTGCAGCAGCCGCCTCAGTATAGCCCACCGTGCTAGGAAGATGGGATGGCGCGAGTGTCGACGCAGGTTGTGTTCCACACCAAAGGCCTACCGAACTTATCTCGACATAGCATCTAAAAGTTATTTTACGACATGAGTATACTACCGAAGCACGGTCCTACAAGAACAAAAGATTGTATACAATAGCGTTTTCTGTGTACAAAGTAAGCATGAGGTAGCTATATCTCATATAGGTAGGAACAACCGTTTACACTCGATGCATTGTCTCCTAGTCATTCAATAATTAAATAAAGATTTAATATGACCCACTCTTAACTAGAACACTGCACCGTATACCTACCGTAATCAACTGTATCAACGCTTCCCAAGTTTGTGCATATCTTACCGAAAATTACCGATGATTAACGAAGATTATCGAGCGGTATCTATGCAGAGCTGCACCGCGGCGGTGTCGATGCGGCGCGGTACCTACGGTGCGAGCGTGGCAGATGTGTCGCCGGTTGTGATTGTCTTGCTGCGATGATTGATGATCTTTCGCGGCGGCTGCGGTGTAGGGCTGTACGGAGTTAAGTTTTCGGGGAATATTTTTAGCTTTTATTTTATTTGGCATTGATTTTAGATTTGATTATTGGAACTAGAGCATTTGAAATAAAATAAATTATAAGCATTTAATAACCTCGTAATTAATAAATCGAAATATTAAACCCACCTAACTACTATTTTTTTCCGCGGAGTTAAGTACCTAATGCCAAACATAGACCTAGAAGAATTTAATCAGGCGGGAGGAGACGCCCGGGTGTCACCATTGCGAGGTTCGCCCAGAGGACACGGTGGAGCATACGGTGGAGGTCTGCCCCGCTTGGGCGGAGCACCACCGTGCCCTCGTACAGGCGATCGGCAGCGGCGGCGACCTCTCGCGTCCGGCCCTGGTTCAAGCCATGGTCCGGGGCGAGAGGGAGTGGGAGGCAGTCACCTCCTTCTGCGAAGCAGTCATGCTAGCGAAGGAGGTGGCGGGATGGCTGAGGGAGAGAGCTTCACGTCCCAGCCGCCGCGGGAAACGCTCCGGGCGTCGGGAGCCGCGTGACGACACCCGGCCACCGTAGGCGCGGGCCTGCGGACGGAGAGTAATGGGTAGCTCACCGTCCGACCAGGACCAGGCCCGTGCCGGACGGCGCGTACGTGTTCCACGCGCGCCTCAAAGAGAAGTCAGCAAAAAGGAAGGGGCCTGCCAGGGCCGAAGCCTGCCGGGGGTGCGGGATTGTCCGAAAGGGTTACCGCTACCCCGGAACATAAAGGGTAAGAGTCTGACACTCCCTTCCGCTCCACCCAGAGCGGGAGGTGTCATTTGATGATTTCCCATCCATAAAAAAAAAGAAGAAAGAAAGAAAGAAAATACATTTATTTAGTACAGACTAAAAGACACACAATACACCAGATATAACATCAAATAAAAACAAAAAGTAAAGATTACCTAAAGTATAAGGTCCGTTATAAAAAAAATAAAAAAAATAAACAGGATAGTGTGTCTCACGGCTGCGCTAAAAAAGAAGAATTTATGTAACTGAAGTAAGTAGGTACTGGTTCTAACTTTACTCCATGTTACAACCAGTAAGGGGCTTAGTGTTAATTAGGTATATACATGATAAAGAGAAATAAATAAATACTAATACTTAAAATCATATTAATATTTCAATCAATGAACTCCAACCTAGTTGTTATTATGGTTGTTAATGTTTCATTAAACATTTATTTACCGCTTCTGTAGAAGACGAGTACGTTTACTATGTTTGTCCTTTTTCATCCCGTCGTCCTCTTTCATCCCATCGGTTTCCTGTTGGTGTGAAGGGGACAAGACTAAAAGGCAAACCAAATAATTTGTTTTGTTCCTGATGTTAATTCATGTAAATAATTTTTATTTACTTAATGTACTATGTACTCAGTCATTTTACATCAAAACAAAAAAAAAGACAAAACAAGGTCCTAATAAGTAGCATGTAACAAAAAAAAACATCATAACAACTTCAGACCCTTTACTTATCTCCTCAAAAGTAAACAACAAACAAATTAAGAGAAAAAATACCTTCAAATCACGTCAACAAAGTGATTAGTTAAGCATATCTAATTTTATTGACTCACATAGCTATTTAAATACTTCTGAATTTATGTAGTATGGCAGTAAACATCGTTTAACAATGAAGGGATAATCCCCTTTGTAACAGTGATTGACAACTTTCAATCAGAAAGAGACAGTGAGATAAACTGATCTCCCTGTCTCTTTTTAATCTTTTGCTAATGTGGACTTCGCCTACAATTTGTAGTGTGCAAAGTGCAAATAGTGAAACTGTGGCGTATGTAAGTATTCAATTTGTATACATATTTTAAATCAAGGGTTAGTGATGTAGGATTTCTCGTAAGTACGCTGTAATATCTACCTTATTTTATTAACAGACTAGCTTCTTTCCGCAAGTTCGTCCGCGCAAAATTTATTGTTTTAACATTAAATAAATCATAATTATGACACACGGCAATACTGTAGCTTGCCATTAGTGAAAGAATTTACGGAATCGGATCGGCAGTTCCGAAGATTACCCCTACATACACACTTACAAATCGTATCTCTTTCGAATATGTATTTATAGTATAGATATAATAAGCTATTAGGTACGTATTTTAGGATAAAAAATCTAAATATTTATTTGTTTTTGGAATAAATACTAAATTGATAGAATTAGCTAATCGTTTGATTCACAGGTTAAAAATAAATATAAAAATCGTATCAAAAATAAGTAAGAGAAGCGCGCGGCAACCCTAGTTGTCTATTCAACTCACGTTTATTCAATATAAGCAAACTCAGGAATAGGCCACAGTAAAAGTACTTTGGCGAAATATTCTACATTCGTCAAGCGTTACCGTTGCTACCATTCCGATGTACTTAGGTATGCACATATAAAACTATATACTAAAAAGTGGTAGGTGAACCTAACGTTAAGGGTGTATTAAGGCTTGATACATACATACATACGGTATTTTCTTTAACATGGACGTTTATTTAAAACGAGATATACCCGCAACTTCGCCTTCATGTCGGTAAACAAATTGGATTTCACACTTTTTGCACGGCAGTCAAAATCGATACAGCCGTTTCGTAGATTAACCGGAACAAACAAGCAGACAGGCATTTTTTATCGACTTCAAAAAAAGGAGGTTATTGTTATAAGTAGGTACCTACCGTATATATGTACATTCACATTCATTTAGTAAAAAGCTGTTATTTTGACACTACAAACAGACACTTCAATTTTATTTATTTGTTTGTATAGAGTAAATGAACTTGTGTGTTAAAAAAGCATTGCAATTTATAAAAAGTTAATAAAAAGCTTGTAAAAATAGTAACTGCATGCAGTTTGTAATAAGATATGGCACTTATAGCCACAATGCATCCCATGACAATTCTGAAAACTGAAAATTAATAGAATATCTCAAGGTACAGAACAATAAAGCCTTTGATTACAAATCATTTTGGTAGATAATATTATTTCGAATATATTTTACCGAATTATAAAATTAAAGAGAAAAGAGTAAATATTTTTACAAATTACTAAGAAGCACTAGATTTTTTTACGGTTCTATATTCAAAATATTAGAGAACAAAAGACAAGCAACGCCCTCCGTGTTCTGAAACGTTTCATTTCATAAAAATAACAGCCAGAAACTTTATGCCTACTTACTGAGTTTATCTACTTTGTCTTATTTGATATTTCATAAAGATTGCTACTGACTACGCCATCTGTATGTTTTCAGTAACATAACACGGGTTAACTTGGGTGCTGGGGTCACTAGACTAAAACCCGTTCAACATGATGCTTGTCCATTGATTTTACATACGTTTTCACATAGTTTGTACCTAATATATAACAGATTTCACACAGTAGAAAGATAAATGTGTTGATGCTATGTCTTTAACTATTTCCGTACCTATAAATATCTGAAAGAACAACCATATTTACTTTTGAAAGGCTTGAAATTGTCCGTTAAATATATTTTTCAACGCTCATGAGCTGAGATCAAACTTTGTCCTCTGAACCATATGGGTATATCGGTTGGTACAGAAGCCTCGTTTAAAGTAACGGAGTCTGTAACTAGATGGCGCTGTTCCTATTTTTAGATTAGATATAAGAAACAAAAAGTAAATAAAATATTATTTCAGTGTAGGTAGGTACTGTATATAATAAGTCATTTTGATAAAATATTCATGAAACAAGTTTTCGGTTGCAATAACAACTCATTATTTTAATCTGTCAAGTTCCGCTAATGAGACACAATAGATTTACTATTGTTTCGTCGCTAATGGGCGACGCGCACAGCTTGACCGGTTAAATGTGTAAATTATTACTTAAACAACGAGAACAGACATGTTTGCTGAACTATTATTAATTGTTGTTATTGATAAATATGGGAAACCCCTAGATAGGTAGTAGAAAGATAACACGACAACACAATAGCAGATAACGTAGATCTGCTCCTAATCTTAACTACCAACTACTTACTTATCTACTAATATTTTCGTATCTTTATCAATAAGATCCCCCATACCTTAACATTTTGCGGGACACTAAACACCCCTAGATGCAATAACAAGAAAACTTCTACCGTTTCGTTCAGTCTCCTTCAACCGATTAACCAGGTTATTTAAAATTGTCAAAACAAAGCCTTTTCTGAACCTGAAAACAATATTTAGCTTGGTATTCTTACTACTATCCGGTGCCCAGTGGTAACGGCCGCGACTTACGAGTTGTAAGGTCGGTTCGAACCCAGACAGGCGCTTTACTTTATGTAAATAATTTGATCACATATGTTTGCTCACAAAACGCTGAAGGAAAACATCGTGAGGAAACCGGCATGTCAACCAAAAATTCACGTAGTCTGACATCTATCAACTCGCACTGGGCCCAGGTGGTGGATTACGGCCCACTCCCGGTCAAAAGAGCGTGTGTCCCAGCAGTGGGAACATTATTGGCTGATTAGGTAGTTAATTATACTTTTCATGTTACTATGTTTGTTTCTAACAAAATAGCATGTTTGAAAAGTCTGAAACTACTAAGCTAAAAAGTAGGTAAGAAGCGTTACGAGACATGGAAAGGTAGGTACAGACAGGACAAAATAGTAACAATCTAAAGACAAGAATAATATAGGAACTTTCATAAACATGTTTTTAACATAAAACTACAGTGAAAAACATCTAACAATGACAAAATTATGACATAAAAACTCTGTTAACCTAATCACCTAATTACCTAATCGAAGGATACAGCTTTTACCTAATTTGTTAATTACCTACTTCTTACTACGGGGATGTCGTGGATATATAAAATGAGGCACGATCCGGACAGACATTATAATTTGCTAAGCTTTCGTCATGAACGTTACTTCCTCTTGTATTAATTTAAAATATTACAAGCCGGAATCTACGAGTTCCGGTCGGTCGTCAGTGCCAACCCCTTATAATGTTGGCAGTGGTGCGGTTACATCCAGTGATGGTCGCTGGAACCAAGTTGATAGCACTAATATGTTGCAGAATACTACGGTAATTTGTTTTCATAATTTTCAGTGTTCAGTTACAATATCTATCAATGTCATATTAACTTAACTTTTTTTATTATTTTACATTTTGTCCTTAAACAGTCATACAAAATACTATTATGAAAAGTACCTACATTACAATCCTAAATCGCAATTTCTATTTTAAATATTCTATTATATCTTCTTTCTGTTTATTATTTTTACCTGTATAGTATTATAGGTTTCAGTTTAGTTTTTTTTTTTAATATTTAACCATACTCTCCATTCAATTTAGGTTATATATCGCACGCCGTTCGTGTTTGTTTAACTTTTTTATATTATGTGGAAAATGTTGTTTGTTATACATTTATACTTCCATTTTAGTTTTAAGTTCTTTAACATATCATTGAAATGTGTAACCGTTTACTTTACCAAATAAAATAAAAATAACAAATGATTTTTTTAAATTCTTTACAGCCTTCGGTGTGGAATGAGTCACCACCACACAGCGTTGCGTCAGTACCAGTGACTACCAACAATATGTCAGTGAGTACCACGTCACCAGCAGCGTCAACAACATCAACGTACTCAGCAACCAGGTCGTGTACAACCCGCCCAACTACATGAACATACCTTACCCAAGAGACGCAGCACCTACTGGATATGCAACATTAAACCCTACAAGAGGAATTAACCCGCCAATCATACACGGACAAAATCTTCTACGTACTCAAACTAATTAGATTATTGGAGGGCCATGCTGGCCTAATCAATCGGCACTCGGAACATTCATTTCTCAATCACCTGCCTGGGCCAGCAACAAAACAACTGGAGGTGTGAAGAAACCAACAATATTTCCAGTGAGTACCACGTCACCAGCAGCGTCAACAACATCAACGTACTCAGAAACCAGGTCGTGTACAACCCGCCCAACTACATGAACATACCTTATCCAAGAGACGCAGCACCTACTGGATATGCAACTTTAAACCCTACAAGAGGAATTAACCCGCCAATCATACACGGACAAAATCTTCTACGTACTCAAACTGGTCAGATTATTGGAGGGCCATGCTGGCTTAATCAATCAGCACTCGGAAGATTCATTTCTCAATCCCCTGCCTGGGCCAGCAACAAAACAACTGGAGGTGTGAAGAAACCAACAATATTTCCAGTGAGTACCACGTCACCAGCAGCGTCAACAACATCAAGGTACTCAGAAACCAGGTCGTGTACAACCCGCCCAACTACTTGAACATACCTTATCCAAGAGACGCAGCACCTACTGGATATGCAACTTTAAACCCTACAAGAGGAATTAACCCGCCAATCATACACGGACAAAATCTTCTACGTACTCAAACTGGTCAGATTATTGGAGGGCCATGCTGGCCTAATCAATCGGCACTCGGAAGATTCATTTCTTAATTACCTGCCTGGGCCAGCAACAAAACAACTGGAGGAGTGAAGAAACAAAAGCGCACCAGAACTGCGTTCACGAGCCAACAGATGATGGAGTTGGAACATGAGTACGCTAGGACACGCTACTTAGATCGTGCTCGTAGGATTGAACTCGCAGAAATTTTGTGTCTCAACGAACGCACCATCAAGATAATATGGTTCCAGAACCGCCGTATGAAGGAAAAGAAAGACCGAGCCGAGAGAATGGAAGACTCCGAAGAAGCTAGCACGTCTTTGTCATCTCCCGAAATGGGCAATATTCACGTACCGATGCTTATGCATGAACAGTATTCGGGTATAAAGGACGATGTTTACAACCAGGGAAACATTTTACGTGGAACAGTATCCAGTAGCGTCCACACCAATTTCAATGCCATCAACGAGTCAACCAACCTCGGTGCCAGTCCAGAATTCGGTACAAGGTATGTATCCGACTTTCGTGTTGGAGGAGGAATGCCAGGAGCAGTACCAGCAGGTACAAATGCAGGTGCAGCCTTACCAGCCTCCGTAAACTGCAGTCCAGGAGATGTCTTCAGAAGTGGAACCAAAGACGGACTCGGCCGCCCCAAGGACTTCTAGTGCTATCATTGAGAAGAGCTGGGACTTGTCCTAGATCAGGACAGGTTTTCAGTACGATGACGATTATTAGTGTAATAGTTTTATTTAGTTTTAAATGTAAGGTTATGGTTGTAAATGGTCTCTGTATAAATAAAAATGGTGCTCGTAAAATATTATTTTTTATTTGAATTATAGCCTATGAATAAATCGGAAATCCACATAGAATCAATAAATTGTTAGAGATCATGAAATAAAATAGTATTGCGCATGTAACTTGCTGCACATTACACAACTGCTGGACATTACACAACTCAGAGGTCCTAGCACGAACGTGGGACGTAAATGTAATGTAAATTCGAACGATTTTGTAATCGAAAATGCAAAATCCAATTGTATTTTGGTTTAAATTATTACGCAACTAAGAAAAGCCGGTGAGAATTGGATCACAAAGGCAAAGGACAGACAATTGTGGAGCAAAATGGAGGAGGCCTTCACCCGATGAGGGGTTCATATTGAAATATTTAAAGGAAATTATAAATTGTTTTGAAAATTGAAATGTAAGTATTTAATATTATTTTATTTTTTTTAGCAATCTATATAAAAGGAAAAATCTAATAAGAAATAGATATATAGTTTAGAAGATTATTTGTTATGCGATTGTAACTTTATAATCGTGATATGAATTGTAATAATTTTGTTATTTTATGTATGCACATATTTTATGTAATAGTAATCTTATGATATATTTGTTTTTTATAAGTCATTCATTATGGAAGTAAAGAGGCTATAATAATAATAATTACGCAACTATTATCCATAGACAATATAAAACCTTCAAACAAAGTAAATGTTGTGTATGAACTTAAATGGGACTGGGCTGGACATTTCTGCCGCATGTCAGATGATAATTGGGCTAAGAGAACCACCGATTGGGTCCCACTAAACACACGACGCTATCGCGGTAGGCCAAGACGAAGCTTGACTCCTACCGTAGGGACTGGCCCGCAATCGCAAGAGACAGAATTGTGTGGAAAAGGGAGAGGGAGGCCTTTGCCCTGATGTGGGACAATACAAGCTAGTTAGATTAGATTAGATTTTATCAGCTGTAAAAAAATCAGCTGGTTCCTACATTTTGACAAGTTGTGCGAACGTAAATGTAGGAAACAGCTGATTTTTTTTCGCTATTTCGGGTTTGATCCCATAGTTTGTATGTAACATAGATTTAAATTACCTAATGTTAGAAGTAGCGAATGTGACATCATACTGAATGGAGAAAAACTAGAATTTATTGATCAAACGGTTTTTCTGGGAATCACGCTAGACGAGAAATTACAATGGGGACCTCACATAACATCTCTTGTGCGGGGCGGCTTAGCTCGGCCGCTTATGCTGTTAGGAAGATTAGACAGTTAACAGATGTAGAAACCGCGCGTTTAGTCTATTTTAGCTACTTTCACAGCATTATGTCGTACGGCATTTTAGTATGGGGTCGAGCTGCTGACATTGATTCCATCTTTATTTTGCAAAAGAGAGCTGTCAGAGCCATTTATAATCTACGTCGCCGCGAATCTCTCAGGGAACTATTTAAAAGGATTAATATTATGATGGCACCTTGCCAATTCATTTATGAAAATATTTTGTATGTAAGAAAAAATCTACATCTTTTTAATAAAATAAGCGATAGACATAACTTTAATATTAGAAATAAAGATAAAATACATCAACCATTTTTTAGATTAGCCAAACTACATACATCTTTTATGGGGTACTGTGTTAAATGTTACAATAAAATACCTTGTGATATATTGCAATTAAATGAAAGAAAATTTAAAACTCACATTAAACGTACACTTTGTAAACAAGCATACTATAAATTAGAAGATTATATCCAAGATAAGAACGCTTGGAAACATGCTGGTCCTGCTCCATAGGACAATCTAGTCTAGACAAAATCAAACTGGTTGCTAATGTAATTGTAAAAATTTTATTCTTTTTTACATTTATTTACATTCATTACTCACACCCTGACTTGTAATTTTTTTTTTAATTAAAATCTTTATGTTTGTAAATATGTGAGCACCATGTAGGTATCTATCAGATAATTAATTTATATGTCATGGTTTCATTTTTAATTCTTTTACCTATTGTGGTATAGTAATTTTATTTTAGGTGCATCGTCTTCACATGTTTTTATATAATTAACTAGCTGCGCCCCGCGGTTTCACCCGCATAAGTGTCGATCCCGTGGGAATATCGGGATAAAAACTATCCTATGTCCTTCCCCGGGACTCAAACTATCTCTATACCAAATTTCATCTAAATCGGTTCTGTAGTTTAGGCGTGAAGAAAAGACAGACAGACAGACAGAGTTACTTTCGCATTTATAATAGGTATTAGTTTCGATGTACCCATGCAAAATATTGTAAAACATTTTAAAAGAGTAACGGTGGAGTTTCTTGCCCATTCTTCTCCATACGAAAACTACCTTTTGGAATGGGCGACTAGAATCAATTCTATTTTATTTAAGGTAATTTTTGATGTTCAAAAGTGCCTTTTATGTGCCTATTTGAAATAAATGCTTTGACTTTGACTTTAGTAAAAGTTGTTCATAATGATGAGTACAATCTCCCATTTCGATTTGTCACATGTTTTCAATTTCACCCTGTAGATACACCTAGATAACGCAAGAGCAACTACCTACTTCTCGTGCCAAAAATCGCACCAGCTTACGTACAAAAATCGTAAGCCTCCACTTTCACTCTCAGTCCTGTGTGCTGCTGGCTGGGTGAGCGTGAGCGCTGGCGCTAGGTGCCGGGGGTGGGGCAAGACGGGTGCCGCACGCGGCGGGTCTTTGAATCTATTTGATTTTCCCATCACTAAATAGTGCTTGTGACGTCATAGTAAGTAGTAAAAAAATGGCACGCTTGGTTTTCATACAGATCGTGATAATTGCGTTATCTAGGTATATCTACAGGTTGAAATTGAACACATGCGACAAATCGAAATGGGAGATTGTACTCATTATTATGAACAACTTTTACTATGGGACCAAACCTGAAAACGCGAAAAAAAAATCAGTTGTTCCCTAGATTTTGATGAGTTATGCGAGCATAAATCTAGGGAACAACTGATTTTTTTTTCGCGATTTCAGGTTTGGTCCCATAGTAAAAGTTGTTCATAATAATGAGTACAATCTCCCATTTCGATTTGTCGCATGTGTTCAATTTCATCCTGTATATCTGTGGACAGTACCAATATTGTAACTATGCGATGTCATGTCAGTATTCTCCAGGACTGGGTTAGCGTAATGGCATACGGCTAGGTAATCACTATCAAAGTACGTTAATATGTAGGTACGTTATTAATTTGTAAGAAATATTGATTTTCCAAAAATCCAATGATGCAGTTTTAGTTTTCATCAAAATCGAGCGAATTGACTAAAACCCACCCGTGCTCCTTCCTTAGCCCTTTGTGTTCCGGGGTAGCGGTAACCCTTTCGGACAATCCCGCAACCCTGGATGTAAGACGGTGAGTTCACAATAATTACATCACAAAGTACGCATGAGGTAGGTATATCTCATAGGTCGGAACAACCGTTTACACTCGATGCATTGTCTCCTAGTCATTCAATAATTAAATAAAGATTTAATATGACCCACTCTTAACTAGAACACTGCACCGCATACCTACCGTAATCAACTATGTCAACGCTTCCCAAGTTTGTGCATATCTTACCAAAAATTACCAATGATTAACGAAGATTATCGAGCGGTATCGATGCAGAGCTGGACCGCGGCGGTGTCGACGCGGCGCGGTACGATGCGAGCGTGGCAGATGTGTCGCCGGTTGTGATTGTCTTGCTGCGATGATTGATGATCTTTCGCGGCGGCTGCGGTGTAGGGCTGTACGGAGTTAAGTTTTCGGGGAATATTTTTAGCTTTTATTTTATTTGGCATTGGTTTTAGATTTGATTATTGGAACTAGAACATTGGAAATAAAATAAATTATACGCATTTAATAACCTCGTCATTAATAAATCGAAATATTAAACCCACCTAACTACAATTTTTTTTCCGCGGAGTTAAGTACCTAATGCCAAACATAGACCTAGAAGAATTTAATCAGGCGGGAGGAGACGCCCGGGTGTCACCATTGCGAGGATCGCCCAGAGGACACGGTGGAGCATACGGTGGAGGTCTGCCCCGCTTGGGCGGAGCACCGCCGTGCCCTCGTAGAAGCGATCGGCAGCGGCGGCGACCTCTCGCGTCCGGCCCTGGTTCAAGCCATGGTCCGGGGCGAGAGGGAGTGGGAGGCAGTCACCCCTTCTGCGAAGCAGTCATGCTAGCGAAGGAGGTGGCGGGATGGCTGAGGGAGAGAGCCTCACGTCCCAGCCGCTGCGGGAAACGCTCCGGGCGTCGGGAGCCGCGTGACGACACCCGGCCACCTTAGGCGCGGGCCTGCGGACGGAGAGTAATGGGTAGCTCACCGTCCGATCAGGACCAGGCCCGTGCCGGACGGCGCGTACGTGTTGCACGTGCGCCTCAAAAAGAAGTCAGCAAAAAGGAAGGGGCCTGCCAGGGCCGAAGCCTGCCGGGGGTGCGGGATTGTCCGAAAGTGTTACCGCTACCCCGAAACATAAAGGGCTAAGGAAGGAACACGGATGGGTAAGAGTGTGACACTCCCTTCCGCTCCACCCAGAGCGGGAGGAGTCATTTGATGATTTCCCATCCATAAAAAAAAGAAGAAAGAAAATACATTTATTTAGCACAGACTAAAAGACACACAATACACCAGATACATACATCAAATAAAAACAAAAAGTAAAGATTAAAATATAAGGTCCGATATAAAAAAATATAAAAAATAAACAGGAAAGTGTGCCTCACGGCTGCGCTAAAACAGAAGAATTTATGTAACTGAAGTAAGCAGGTACTGGTTCTAACTTTACTCCATGTTACAACCAGTAAGGGACTTAGTATTAATTAGGTACATCATAATAAAGAGAAATAAATAAATACTAATACTTAAAATCATACTAATATTTCAATCAATGAACTCCAACCTAGTTGTTTTTATGGTTGTTAATGTTTCATTAAACATTTATTTACCGCTTCTGTAGAAGACGAGTAGGTACGTTTACTACGTTTGTCCTTTTTCATCCCGTCGTCCTCTTTCATCCCGTCGGTTTCCTGTTGGTGTGAAGGGGACAAGACTAAAAAGCAAACCGAATAATTTGTTTTGTTCCTGATGTTAATTCATGTAAATAATTTTTATTTACTTAATGTACTATGTACTTAGTCATTTTACATCAAAACAAGAAAAAAAAAGACAAAACAAGGTCCTAATAAGTAGCATGTAACAAAAAAAAAATATCATAACAACTTCAGACCCGTTACTTATCTCCTCAAAAGTAAACAACAAACAAATTAAGAGAAAAAATACCTTCAAATCACGTCAACAAAGTGATTAGTTAAGCATATCTAATTTTATTGACTCACATAGCTATTTAAATACTTCTGAATTTATGTAGTATGGCAGTAAACATCGTTTAACAATGAAGGGATAATCCCCTTTGTAACAGTGATTGACAACTTTCAATCAGAAAGAGACAGTGAGATAAACTCATCTCCCTGTCTCTTTTTAATCTTTTGCTAATGTGGACTCCGCCTACAATTTGTAGTGTGCAAAGTGCAAATAGAGAAACTGTGGCGTATGTAAGTATTCAATTTGTATATGTCACCGGAAAATAACAAGAACCGCAAATTTATAAATTTCCTAGGAAATTTATAAACTTCCGTAGGATTCTAAACAAGAGATAAATTGTATTATTTTACGCTCACATTTTTGCAAATTGATAAATTTGCGACGTCTCGTGGTAAATTTATAAACTAACGGGTATCCATTCGTAAGATTCTAAACGGTTTGACCAATCACAGAAGAGCATTTAATATTACGCTTTTTTAAATTCCGGAAAATAACACACTGCTCTCTGATTGGTCGATGTTGACAGTGGCAATGGTTGTGTCCATAGACTTAGGTACAATTATGGGTCTAGTTTAGTAACCTTAGCAAAATATAACTATTTTCACAGTTCCAACACAGTTACAACATTAAAAACTTTACTAAACACACGAACAAATGGTTTGTTTATGTTCCATGGCGAACAATGGCGGTGGAGAGGAAGGAGAAGGAACACGTGACGTATTCAACCAATCAGAGCGCACATGGCGTTTGGTTATTGCTTACTTATTATTTTACGCGTGAGTTCGGTAAGTTTATCAATTTACGAAAATGTGGGCGTAAAATAATACAATTTATCTCTCGTTTAGAATCCTACGGAAGTTTATAAATTTCCTAGAAAATTTATAAATTTCCGGTTCTTGTTATTTTCCGGTGACATATTACCTATACATATTATAAATCAAGGGTTAGTGATGTAGGATTTCTCGTAGGTACGCTGTAATATCTACCTTATTTTATTAACAGACTAGCTTCTTCCCGCAAGTTCGTCCGCGCAAAATTTATTGTTTTAACATTAAATAAATCATAATTATGACACACGGCAATACTGTAGCTTGCCATTAGTGAAAGAATTTACAGAATCGGATCGGCAGTTCCGAAGATTACCCCTACATACACACTTACAAATCGTATCTCTTTCGAATATGTATTTATAGTATAGATATAATAAGCTATTACGTATTTTAGGATAAAAAATCTAAATATCTAAATATTTATTTGTTTAGGAATAAATATCTACTAAATTGATAGAATTAGCTAATCGTTTGATTCACAGATTAAAAACAAATATAAAAATCGTATTAAAAATAAGTAAGAGAAGCGCGCGGCAACCCTAGTTGTCTATTCAACTCACGTTTATTCAATATAAGCAAACTCAGGAATAGGCCACAGTAATAGTACTTTGGCGAAATATTCTACATTCGTCAAGCGTTACCGTTGCTACCATTCCGATGTACTTAGGTATGCACATATAAAAGTACCTATATGAGTGCTGAGTAAAAGTGGTAGGTGAACCTGACGCTAAGGGTGTATTTAGGATTGTTATATATACATATATACGGTATTTTCTTTGACATGGACGTTTATTTAGAACGAGATATGCCCGCAACTTCGCCTTCATGTCGGTAAACAATTTGGATTTCACACTTTTTTCACGGAAGTCAAAATCGGTACAGCCGTTTCGTAGATTAACCGGAACAAACAGGCAGACAGACATTTTTTGTTACCGACTTAAGAAACAGGGGTTATTGTTATAAGTAGGTACCTACCGTATATATGTACTTTCATATTCATTTAGTAAAAAGCTGTTATTTTGACACTACAAACAGACACTTCAATTTTATTTATTTGTTTGTATAGAGTAAATGAACTTGTGTGTTAAAAAAGCATTGCAATTTATAAAAAGTTAATAAAAAGCTTGTAAAAATAGTAACTGCATGCAGTTTGTAATAAGATATGGCACTTATAGCCACAATGCATCCCATGACAATTCCACTATGCCACAACTGAAAATTAATAGAATATCTCAAGGTACAGAATAACAAAGCCTTTGATTACAAATCATTTTGGTAGATAATATTATTTCAAATATATTTTACCGAATTATAAAATTAAACAGAAAAGAGTAAATATTTTTGCAAACTACTAAGAAGCACTTGATTTTTGTTACGGTTCTATATTCAAAATATTAGAGAACAAAAGACACGCAACGCCCTCCGTGTTCTGAAACGTTTCATTTCATAAAAATATCAGCCAGAAACTTTATGCCTACCTACTGAGTTTTTCTACTTTGTCTTATTTGATATTTCATAAAGATTGCTACTGACTACGCCATCTGTATGTTTTCAGTAACATAACACGGGTTAACTTGGGTGCTGGGGTCACTAGACTAAAACCCGTTCAACATGATGCTTGTCCATTGATTTTACATACGTTTTCACATAGTTTGTACCTAATATATAACAGATTTCACACAGTAGAAAGATAAATGTGTTGATGCTATGTCTTTAACTATTTCCGTACCTATAAATATCTGAAAGAACAACCATATTTACTTTTGAAAGGCTTGAAATTGTCCGTTAAATATATTTTAACGCTCATGAGCTGAGATCAAACTTTGTCCTCTGAACCATGGGTACCTATATCGGTTGGTACAGAAGCCTTGTTTAAAGTAACGGAGTCTGTAACTAGATGGCGCTGTTCCTATTTTTAGATTAGATATAACAAACAAAAAGTAAATAAAATATTATTTCAGTGTAGGTAGGTACTGTATATAATAAGTAATTTTGATAAAATATTCATGAAACAAGTTTTCGGTTGCAATAACAAGTCATTATTTTAATCTGTCAAGTTCCGCTAATGAGACACAATTTGATTTACTATTGTTTCGTCGCTAATCGGCGACGCGCACCGCTTGACCGGTTAAATGTGTAAATTATTACTTAAACAACGAGAACAGACATGTTTGCTGAACTATTATTAATTGTTGTTATTGATAAATATGGGAAACCCCTAGATAGGTAGTAGAAAGATAACACGACAACACAATAGCAGATAACGTTCTGAGATCTGCTCCTAATCTTAACTACCAACTACTTACTTATCTACTAATATTTTCGTATCTTTAGCAATATTTGAATTTTAAATAAGCTTCAGGATACTTACTTAACATAAATCGACAAAGATCCCCCATACCTTAACATTTTGCGGGACACTAAACACCCCTAGATGCAATAACAAGAAAACTTCTACCGTTTCGTTCAGTCTCCTTCAACCGATTAACCCGGTTATTTAAAATTGTCAAAACAAAGCCTTTTCTGAACCTGAAAACAATATTTAGCTTGGTATTCTTACTACTATCCGGTGCCCAGTGGTAACGGCCGCGACTTACGAGTTGTAAGGTCGGTTCGAACCCAGACAAGCACTTTGCTTTGTGTAAATAATTTCATCACATCTGTTTGCTCACAAAACGCTGAAGAAAAACATCGTGAGGAAACCGGCATGTCAACCAAAAATTCACGTAGTCTGACATCTATCAACTCGCACTGGGCCCACGTGGCGGATTACAGCCGCCGCAGCGCAGTGGGAACTTTATAGGATGGTTAAATGTATACTACTATCCCGTACGTTCGACCTCCTGACATAGATATTAATAAATTGTCAATTAGATGAGGCTAGTTAACAAGCACCAAATAAACTTATGGCATTTAATTATTCATTAGATTAGTGATTACATCTGGTATAAGAATTTGTGCTTCAGCTGCATTCATTTAGTTCTGTAGAACCGAAGACTGTGGGAACACCTAACGCAAATAAAGGTAAATGGGTAGGTACTATATGTAAAATGATAGGGAGAACGCTTTTTAGGGACGACCGTTGTTTGAGATTTGATAAAATAAGAATTTATTTTCAGCATCCAGTAATAATACAGTAAAACGGGGCTACTTTGACTTCCAGGGTTACTTTGACCAGGCCGATCACAACGCTATGACGCGTTCCCCACACCCCGCGCCTCGCGCAATATTACTCGAGGTCACGCACACTTGCTGAGCACACGTGAAAACCGATTTTGGCGCTCTGTTAAAGTAGTTCCAACGCCCGTCAAAGTAACCCTGGAAGTCAAAGTAGCCCCGTTTTGCGGTAACGTAGTGTAGAGCAGGGGCGGCCCAGTAGTAACGGCTTCGACTTAGCCCAGTCAGGCAAACCACCTTGTGTAATTTATTTCTTCAACGCTGTTCTCAAAACGGTGAAGGAAAACATCGTGAGGAAACCGGCATGTCCTAACTAAAAATTCATAGACATGTGACAACTAACAACCCGCACTAGGCCCAGGTGGTGGATTACGGCCCACTCCCGGTCAAAAGAGCGTGTGTCCCAGCAGTGGGAACATTATTGGCTGATTAGGTAGTTAATTATACTTTTCATGTTACTATGTTTGTTTCTAACAAAATAGCATGCTTAAAAATGTCTGAAACTACTAAGCTAAAAAGTAGGTAAGAAGCGTTACGAGACATGGAAAGGTAGGTACAGACAGGACAAAATAGTAATAATCTAAAGACAAGAAAAATATAGGATTTTTCATAAACATGTTTTTTTAACATAAAACTACAGTGAAAAACATCTAACAATGACAAAATTATGACATAACAACTCTGTTAACCTAATCACCTAATCGATGGATACAGCTTTTACCTAATTTGTTAATTACCTCTTACTACGGGGATGTCGTGGATATATAAAATCAGGCACAATCCGGACAGACATTATAATTTGCTAAGCTTTCGTCATGAACGTTACTTCCTCTTGTATTAATTTAAACTATTACAAGCCGGAATCTACGAGTTCCGGTCAGTCGTCAGTGCCAACCCCTTATAATGTTGGCAGTGGTGCGGTTACATCCAGTGATGGTCGCTGGAACCAAGTTGATAGCACTAATATGATGCAGAATACTACGGTAATTTGTTTTCATAATTTTCAGTGTTCAGTTACAGTATCTATCAATGTCATATTAACTTAACTTTTTTTTATTATTTTACATCTTAGGGTTTGTCCTTAAACAGTCATACAAAATACTATTATGAAAAGTACCTACATTACAATCCTAAATCGCAATTTCTATTTTAAATATTCTATTATATCTTCTTTCTGTTTATTATTTTTACCTGTATAGTATTATAGGTTTCAGTTTAGTTTTATTTTTTATATTTAACCATACTCTCCATTCAATTTAGGTAATATATATCGCACGCCGTTCGTGTTTGTTTAACTTTTTTATGTTATGTGGAAAATGTTGTTTGTTATACATTTATACTTCCATTTTAGTTTTAAGTTCTTTAACATATCATTGTAATGTGTAACCGTTTACTTTACCAAATAAAATAAAAGTAACAAATGATTTTTTTAAATTCTTTACAGCCTCCGGTGTGGAATGAGTTACCACCACACAGCGTTGCGTCAGTACCAGTGACTACCAACAATGTTTCCAGTGAGTACCACGTCACCAGCAGCGTCAACAACATCAACGTACTCAGCAACCAGGTCGTGTACAACCCGCCCAACTACATACCTTACCCAAGAGACGCAGCACCTACTGGATATGCAACTTTAAACCCTTCAAGAGGAATTAACCCGCCAATCATACACGGACAAAATCTTCTACGTACTCAAACTGGTCAGATTATTGGAGGGCCATGCTGGCCTAATCAATCAGCACTCGGAAGATTCATTTCTCAATCACCTGCCTGGGCCAGCAACAAAACAACTGGAGGTGTGAAGAAACAAAAGCGCATCAGAACTGCTTTCACGAGCCAACAGATGATGGAGTTGGAACAGGAGTACGCTAGGACACGCTACTTAGATCGTGCTCGTAGGATTGAACTCGCAGAAATTTTGCGTCTCAACGAACGCACCATCAAGATATGGTTCCAGAACCGCCGCATGAAGGAAAAGAAAGACCGAGCCGAGAGAATGGAAGACTCTGAAGAAGCTAGCACGTCTGTGTCATCTCCCGAAATGGGCAACATTCACTTACCGATGCTTATGCATGAACAGTATTCGGGTATAAAGGACGATGTTTACAACCAGGGAAACATTTACGTGGAACAGTATCCAGTAGCGTCCACACCAATGTCGATGCCATCAACGAGTCAACCAACCTCGGTGCCAGTCCAGAATCCGGTACAAGGTTTGTATCCGACTTTCATGTTGAAGGAAGAATGCCAGGAGCAGTACCAGCAGGTACAAATGCAAGTGCAGCCTTACCAGCCTCCGTACACTGCAGTCCAGGAGTTGTCTTCAGAAGTGGAACCAAAGACGGACTCGGCCGCCCCAAGTACTTCTAGTGGTATCATTGAGAAGAGCTGGGACTTGTCCTGGATCAGGACAGGTTTTCAGTACGATGACGATTATTAGTGTTATAGTTTTATTTATTTTTAAATGTAAGTTTATGGTTGTAAATAGTCTCTGTATAAATAAAAATGGTGCTCGTAAAATATTATTTTTTATGTGGAAAAAGATTACAAATTTTTAGTTTACAACCAACGTTTCGTATACTATTTATTTCACAAACAACTCATTTTCTATATAATCTAGTCGTTTCTGGCACTCGCCGGCCGCTGCCGCGGCACCGCTCGCTTCGCTCGCTCGGCTCGTGCGTAGGGGTCACAGTTTTCACCTAACCTAACCTAACATTGTTTTTTTTTTTTAATAATTAACCTAATCTAACTAGTTCGGTTCCGGGTAACCCACTAAAAATAATCTCTTTTTAGTGTTTGATAAAGGTAAATCACTTTCCTTCTGAAATGTACACATGTTGTTATAATATGGGATTCAACGGAAATAGCAAACGGGATCCATCGGTAATACCTAAAAAACGGGATCAAAAAACGGGATCCAACGGTAATAAACGAATTATGGCCTAGGAATAAATCGGAAATCCATATAGAATCAATAAATTGTTAGAGATCATGAAATAAAATAGTATTGCGCATGTATCTTGCTGCACATTACACAACTGCTGAACATTACACAACTCAGAGGTTACGACCTCTGAGTTGTGTGACATTACATTTACGTCCCACGTTCGTGCTAGGGCACGAACGTGGGACGTAAATGTAATGTAAATTCGAACGTTTTTTTAGTCAAAGTCAAAGCATTTATTTCAAATAGGCACATAATAGGCACTTTTGAACTTCAAAAATTAACTTAAAATAGAATCGATTCTAGTCGCCTCTTCCAAATGGTAGTTTTCGTGTGGAGAATAATGGGCAAGAAACTCCACCGTTACTCTTTTAAAATGTTTTAGGTACAATATTTTGCATGGGTACATTAATTTTTTTTTTTACTAACCCATATGGATGCTGCTTATCCGAAATAAAGATTATTTTATTTTATTTTATTTTTATTTATTAATTATATAATTATATGTGAGGACGATGCACCTAAAATAAAAATACTATGATGATGATGCAATCCGACCGATTTCGGCCAGGGCGATTGCTTCAGCTCCGTTGTAGTTGCCGTTCGTGTGCTCTCAAAATTACTATACCACAATAGGTAAAAGAATTAAAAACGAAACCATGACATGTAAATTAATTATCTGATAGATACATGGTGCTCACATATTTACAAACATGGTACAAGTAAAGGATTTTAATTAAAAACAAAAAAAATTACAAGTAATAAGTCAGGGTGTGAGTAATGAATGTAAATCAATGTAAAAAGAATACAATTTTACAATTAAATTAGCAACCAGTTTGATTTTGTCTAAACTCTAGATTGTCCTATGGAGCAGGACCAGCATGTTTCCAAGCGTTTTTATCTTGGATATAATCTTCTAATTTATAGTATGCTTGCTTACAAAGTGTACGCTTAATGTGAGTTTTAAATTTTCTTTCATTTAATTGCAATATATCACCCCATAAAAGATGTATGTACTTTGGCTAACCTGAAAAATGTTTGATGTATTTTATCTTTATTTCTAGTATTAAAATTATGTCTATCGCTTATTTTTTTTACAAAGATGTAGATTTTTTCTTACATACATAATATTTTCATAAATGAATTGGCAAGGTACCGTCATAATATTAATCCTTTTAAATAGTTCCCTGAGAGATTCGCGGCGACGTAGATTATAAATGACTCTGACAGCTCTCTTTTGCAAAATAAAGATGGATTCAATGTCAGCAGCTCGACCCCATAGTAAAATGCCGTACGACATTCGAAAATACGGGTGCGCCACAGTTCACCTAAATTTTCAACTCCGATAATTGGAAATCTGAAAATCCGGAATTCCAAAAATGCCAGTCATTCAGTCAAGTTCCAGAAACGAATCGGTCCTATTCATAATTATTGGTTTAGGTTAGGTTAGAACTGTGACCACAACGCACGAGCTGATTCAGAGCAATCCGAATCGGACAGCTTAGGTTAGAAAGCCTTCGTGGCTTCGTGGCTTCCGAATTATTTCCGTTACCGTTACCGCACCCAAACTCAACGAACGCAATAGACGACGTAGGATCACAGAATACTTAAAGTACTACGTACAGAAAGGACACTCCCTTCCCCGCACTAACATCAGTTACCGCACCTCACCCCGCACTTCGGCGTATTTGTCGCAGTTCTTTAACAAGAGCGCTCGCAAACACAAGTACCTCACGCACACATTCATACGTATACAAACGTCATTTTTTAATGTAGTAGTAGTAGGTAATTATTTTGCGAGCGTTGTATGGAGTGTCCGGGGTGTGGTAGGATGCAAGAGCGAGCGAAGGGCACCCCGAGGTTCGGTTTGGTTAGGTTACTTTAAACCAGAAATATTGGCCGAGTTAAAAATGCATTTGAAGTTGACAATAGCGAAATAATTTCAAATATCGTCTCATATCGACCGTAAGTCTGGCCAAAAATTAAAAAAATCTCAATAAAAGTAAGCTTGCATCATAAGAAATTCAATGAGCCTCAAAAGCCTAGTACCGAGCAAATACAATAGCTACGGCAGTATCAGAAAACGAAAGAAAATCTGCAGCAAGTGCATAAAAGTTAAAGATGTACGATGATTTACGGTCGATATGAGATATCATATCGACCGTAAATCTGCTTAGAACTGAAAAATATCACATACGGTGAAAGGTTGCTTTATATGAAATGCAATGGGCCTTTTTTTTCGTGGGGAAATCCTCATGGATACCCTCCGTCCGGGAAAAACTGAGGGTTATGTCGGACTCCTACCGACTAAAACCCCACTGTTCCTTCTAGTACCATGAGTCCGGGGCCTGGGAGATACTTGTACATTCGCCGCACCTCCGACTAATATTAGCCCAATCAAAAGCCAACCAAAGAAAGTTTCTAAATCATAAGAAACGCAATAAGCCTACAAAATCTACTTATGAGGGAATTCAAAAGCTAAGGTAATATCTTAAATCATCGCCAATCGCCATGTTATTAATGAACGGCGTCCCGGCCTGTCATCGTGAAAGTACACGTAGAACATTAAGAAGATTCAACGGCAGAAGACTCAGTAAGAAGACACCTCTATATATGTGAGGATTTGATCAGAACTGTAATATCCACGCTCGATCTGAGTGAGGTACTGTTGAAAAACTAGCATCAATTAGCCAAGGCTTATTACAGCTCATTATTATACCTTTCCCAGTAAGGCAGTTTAGGTTAGAACTGAGAATACTTTTTACGGGCCGAGCGAGTGGAGCGCGTTTGCGATACAGCGTGCGAGCCCTTCCTAGATATAAATAAGCAAAGCACGCTTAATCGCACAATGAGCGCGCTTAATCAAAAGATGGGCTTACTTCTCTTGCTCGTCTTAACAGCTTCTTAAACCAGCAAGCGAAGCAAGCCCATCTTCGACACGAGTGAGCTGAATGCACTTACACATGACAAGAGTAAAGCGCGAGCACAGTTTCGTGCCGAGCTAGCGAAGCGAGCCCAATGACGCGACGACTAAGCAGAGCACGCTTAGGTACTCAAGCAATGAGTGAGCGAAGCGAAAACAGCTTAAGAGAAACCCAATTTTATCGTCAAATGTAGCCCAAACCTTATTATATGTTTGTACAGACGCCAGCACATCAAGCTACCCGAAACTGTTAAATTTTCCCAATCAACTTTGAACCTTATGCTTTAGCGATAAAGTTGAAAATATTTACAAATGACGAGTTTAGAGGCAAGTATTAAGCGTGTCCCGGTAATCGTCAAAAAAGTACTTAAAATGACGAGATTTGAGTCAAGTAGGAATATTTAAGTACCAATGGATGTCACGTTAAAAAAATAATACTTTTATGATAAAAGTGTTCTAAACTTCAGGTTATATCATTAGTAAATTAACTTAACTAATTCATTAAACGATCAGACTTAGCACATACCCCACTGAAGGTTCGTAAATCAAAACACAAAACTACGTGCTGAGGTTGACATTTAGCAGCTTAACTTGCAAAAAAATTAAAAAAATTGGGACACACTTTTTAAGTGAGATATCTCAGCCACCATTACAGTTAAAACTCAGTGTTTTATTTTAATTGTGCAATATGTTACCAAAAATATGTTGCCATAAAAATGGGCCAGTTAAATGTTAAGTAGGAAAAGATATTGATGTTTTTAGACAATTTGACGACTTCTGGGTCACTGTCGACTTCACCCGCGTTTACCTTAGTGCTTGTGACGTCATAGTAAGTAGTAAAAAATGGCACGCTTGGTTTTCATACAGATCGTGATAATTGCGTTATCTAGGTATATCTATATCTGTGGACAGTACCAATATTGTAACTATGCGATATCATGTCAGTATTCTCCAGGACTGGGTTAGCGTAATGGCATACGGCTAGGTAATCACTATCAAAGTACGTTAATACGTACGTTATTATATGTAGAATCCTGTTGATTTGATTCCGTATTTATGTTTTTTTTTAACATAATAATATATCCTTAATTAACAAAAATAACAAAATTAAAACCTGACTTAACTAAAACTATATACAAACTAAAATATAGCGTCGAAAAATTCATCCGCATCGCTGGCGACTGGTAATGTACCCAAGAGACTGGCGGCATCACGTTGTATGGCAATGCTTAGCGTTGCATTTATGTTGAATATATCACTTCACTGGCTCACTATCACACCAATCGCCATCGTAATTTTTTTTTTCTCTTTAATGTCTGAGCCGATGTCGACTATTCTGCCAGCGTCATGTGGTGACGGCAAAGCGCCATCGTATTTTAGCCTGCTTCATTTTGTGTTTCCCGCCATCCTCATGACTGACAGATGACATTAGTGACAGCAGCTACCCTGCTTGTGTTGTGTGAATGAGTCAGTGTTTACATATCTATTAACAAGATACACTATATTATGGATCAGAGATAATGTAGTGTATCTATTTAATAGATATGTAAACACTAGCCCCCTTACTAATAAACGCATTATCTCAGATGAATAGTTACACACTGATTTCTCTCTTTCAGTCGTCAGTAATTTGACTTTCGAAAGAAGAAGACAAAGCGTTGTGTGACTATCTGTATAGCGTCAGTACACTATACAACGTTTATAAGTAAGGGGGTAAGTAGACAGACGGGAAGTTTGTTATAATTGGCTGACATAATTTCTGATGCGTAACTTATTGACGGATCTCGGTACGTATTACCACCACACAGCGTTGCGTCACTACCAGTGACTACCAACAATATTTCCAATAAGTACCACGTCACCAGCAGCGTCAACAACATCAACGTACTCAGCAACCAGGTCGTGTACAACCCGCCCAACTACATGAACATACCTTACCCAAGAGACGCAGCACCTACTGGATATGCTACTTTAAACCCTACAAGAGGAATTAACCCGCCAATCATACACGGACAAAATCTTCTACGTACTCAAACTGGTCAGATTATATATTGGAGGGTCATGCTGGCCTAATTAATCGGCACTCGGAAGATTCATTTCTCAATCACCTGCCTGGGCCAGCAACAAAACAACTGGAGGAGTGAAGACACAAAAGCGCATCAGAACTGTGTTCACGAGCCAACAAATGATGGAGTTGGAACAGGAGTACGCTAGGACACGCTACTTAGATCGTGCTCATAGGATTGAACTCGCAGAAATTTTGCGTCTCAACAAACGCACCATCAAGATATGGTTCCAGAACCGCCGCATGAAGGAAAAGAAAGACCGAGCCGAGAGAATGGAAGACTCCGAAGAAGCTAGCACGTCTGTGTCATCTCCCGAAATGGGCAACATTCACTTACCGATGCTTATGCATGAACAGTATTCGGGTATAAAGGACGATGTTTACAACCAGGGAAACATTTACGTGGAACAGTATCCAGTAGCGTCCACACCAATGTCGATGCCATCAACGAGTCAACCAACCTCGGTGCCAGTCCAGAATCCGGTACAAGGTTTGTATCCGACTTTCATGTTGAAGGAAGAATGCCAGGAGCAGTACCAGCAGGTACAAATGCAAGTGCAGCCTTACCAGCCTCCGTACACTGCAGTCCAGGAGTTGTCTTCAGAAGTGGAACCAAAGACGGACTCGGCCGCCCCAAGTACTTCTAGTGGTATCATTGAGAAGAGCTGGGACTTGTCCTGGATCAGGACAGGTTTTCAGTACGATGACGATTATTAGTGTTATAGTTTTATTTATTTTTAAATGTAAGTTTATGGTTGTAAATAGTCTCTGTATAAATAAAAATGGTGCTCGTAAAATATTATTTTTTATGTGAATTATGGCCTAGGAATAAATCGGAAATCCACATAGAATCAATAAATTGTTAGAGATCATGAAATAAAATAGTATTGCGCATGTATCTTGCTGCACATTACACAACTGCTGAACATTACACAACTCAGAGGTTACGACCTCTGAGTTGTGTGAGTTGTGGGGCACGAACGTGGGACGTAAATGTAATGTAAATTCGAACGTTTTTTTAGTCAAAGTCAAAGCATTTATTTCAAATAGGCACATAATAGGCACTTTTGAACGTCAAAAATTAACTTAAAATAGAATCGATTCTAGTCGCCTCTTCCAAATGGTACATAGTTTTCGTGTGGAGAATAATGGGCAAGAAACTCCACCGTTACTCTTTTAAAATGTTTTAGGTACAATATTTTGCATGGGTACATTAATTTTTTTTTTTACTAACCCATATGGATGCTGCTTTTCCGAAATAAAGATTATTTTATTTTATTTTATTTTTATTTATTAATTATATAATTATATGTGAGGACGATGCACCTAAAATAAAAATACTATGATGATGATGCAATCCGACCGATTTCGGCCAGGGCGATTGCTTCAGCTCCGTTGTAGTTGCCGTTCGTGTGCTCTCAAAATTACTATACCACAATAGGTAAAAGAATTAAAAACGAAACCATGACATGTAAATTAATTATCTGATAGATACATGGTGCTCACATATTTACAAACATGGTACAAGTAAAGGATTTTAATTAAAAACAAAAAAAAATACAAGTAATAAGTCAGGGTGTGAGTAATGAATGTAAATCAATGTAAAAAGAATACAATTTTACAATTAAATTAGCAACCAGTTTGATTTTGTCTAAACTCTAGATTGTCCTATGGAGCAGGACCAGCATGTTTCCAAGCGTTTTTATCTTGGATATAATCTTCTAATTTAGGTATAGTATGCTTGCTTACAAAGTGTACGCTTAATGTGAGTTTTAAATTTTCTTTCATTTAATTGTAATATATCACCCCATAAAAGATGTATGTACTTTGGCTAACCTGAAAAATGGTTGATGTATTTTATCTTTATTTCTAGTATTAAAATTATGTCTATCGCTTATTTTTTTTACAAAGATGTAGATTTTTTCTTACATACATAATATTTTCATAAATGAATTGGCAAGGTACCGTCATAATATTAATCCTTTTAAATAGTTCCCTGAGAGATTCGCGGCGACGTAGATTATAAATGACTCTGACAGCTCTCTTTTGCAAAATAAAGATGGATTCAATGTCAGCAGCTCGACCCCATAGTAAAATGCCGTACGACAATCGAAAATACGGGTGCGCCACAGTTCACCTAAATTTTCAACTCCGATAATTGGAAATCTGAAAATCCGGAATTCCAAAAATCTCCAGTCATTCAGTCAAGTTCCAGAAACGAATCGGTCCTATTCATAATTATTGGTGTAGGTTAGGTTAGAACTGTGACCACAACGCACGAGCTGATTCAGAGCAATCCGAATCGGACAGCTTAGGTTAGAAAGCCTTCGTGGCTTCGTGGCTTCCGAATTATTTCCGTTACCGTTACCGCACCTAAACTCAACGAACGCAATAGACGACGTAGGATCACAGAATACTTAAAGTACTACGTACAGAAAGGACACTCCCTTCCCCGCACTAACATCAGTTACCGCACCTCACCCCGCACTTCGGCGTATTTGTCGCAGTTCTTTAACAAGAGCGCTCGCAAACACAAGTACCTCACGCACACATTCATACGTATACAAACGTCATTTTTTAATGTAGTAGTAGTAGGCAATTATTTTGCGAGCGTTGTATGGAGTGTCCGGGGTGTGGTAGGATGCAAGAGCGAGCGAAGGGCACCCCGAGGTTCGGTTTGGTTAGGTTACTTTAAACCAGAAATATTGGCCGAGTTAAAAATGCATTTGAAGTTGACAATAGCGAAATAATTTCAAATATCGTCTCATATCGACCGTAAGTCTGGCCAAAAATTAAAAAAATCTCAATAAAAGTAAGCTTGCATCATAAGAAATTCAATGAGCCTCAAAAGCCTAGTACCGAGCATATACAATAGCTACGGCAGTATCAGAAAACGAAAGAAAATCTGCAGCAAGTGCATAAAAGTTAAAGATGTACGATGATTTACGGTCGATATGAGATATCATATCGACCGTAAATCTGCTTAGAACTGAAAAATATCACATACGGTGAAAGGTTGCTTTATATGAAAATGCAATGGGCCTTTTTTTTCGTGGGGAAATCCTCATGGATACCCTCCGTCCGGGAAAAACTGAGGGTTATGTCGGACTCCTACCGACTAAAACCCCACTGTTCCTTCTAGTACCATGAGTCCGGGGCCTGGGAGATACTTGTACATTCGCCGCACCTCCGACTAATATTAGCCCAATCAAAAGCCAACCAAAGAAAGTTTCTAAATCATAAGAAACGCAATAAGCCTACAAAATCTACTTATGAGCGAATTCAAAAGCTAAGGTAATATCTTAAACCATCGCCAATCGCCATGTTATTAATGAACGGCGTCCCGGCCTGTCATCGTGCAAGTACACGTAGAACATTAAGAAGATTCAACGGCAGAAGACTTAGTAAGAAGACACCTCTATATATGTGAGGATTTGATCAGAACTGTAATATCCACGCTCGATCTGAGTGAGGTACTGTTGAAAAACTAGCATCAATTAGCCAAGGCTTATTACAGCTCATTATTATACCTTTCCCAGTAAGGCAGTTTAGGTTAGAACTGAGAATACTTTTTACGGGCCGAGCGAGTGGAGCGCGTTTGCGATACAGCGTGCGAGCCCTTCCTAGATATAAATAAGCAAAGCACGCTTAATCGCACAATGAGCGCGCTTAATCAAAAGATGGGCTTACTTCTCTTGCTCGTCTTAACAGCTTCTTAAACCAGCAAGCGAAGCAAGCCCATCTTCGACACGAGTGAGCTGAATGCACTTACACATGACAAGAGTGAAGCGCGAGCACAGTTTCGTGCCGAGCTAGCGAAGCGAGCCCAATGACGCGACGACTAAGCAGAGCACGCTTAGGTACTCAAGCAATGAGTGAGCGAAGCGAAAACAGCTTAAGAGAAACCCAATTTTATCGTCAAATGTAGCCCAAACCTTATTATATGTTTGTACAGACGCCAGCACATCAAGCTACCCGAAACTGTTAAATTTTCCCAATCAACTTTGAACCTTATGCTTTGGCGATAAAGTTGAAAATATTTACAAATGACGAGTTTAGAGGCAAGTATTAAGCGTGTCCCGGTAATCGTCAAAAAAGTACTTAAAATGACGAGATTTGAGTCAAGTAGGAATTTTTAAGTACCAATGGATGTCACGTTAAAAAAATAATACTTTTATGATAAAAGTGTTCTAAACTTCAGGTTATATCATTAGTAAATTAACTTAACTAATTCATTAAACAATCAGACTTAGCACATACCCCACTGAAGGTTCGTAAATCAAAACACAAAACTACGTGCTGAGTTTGACATTTAGCAGCTTAACTTACAAAAAAATTAAAAAAATTGGGACACACTTTTTAAGTGAGATATCTCAGCCACCATTACAGTTAAAACTCAGTGTTTTATTTTAATTGTGCAATATGTTACCAAAAATATGTTGCCATAAAAATGGGCCAGTTAAATGATAAGTAGGAAAAGATATTGATGTTTTTAGACAATTTGACGACTTCTGGGTCACTGTCGACTTCACCCGCGTTTACCTTAGTGCTTGTGACGTCATAGTAAGTAGTAAAAAAATGGCACGCTTGGTTTTCATACAGATCGTGATAATTGCGTTATCTAGGTATATCTATATCTGTGGATAGTACCAATATTGTAACTATGCGATGTCATGTCAGTATTCTCCAGGACTGGGTTAGCGTAATGGCATACGGCTAGGTAATCACTATCAAAGTACGTTAATACGTACGTTATTATATGTAGAATCCTGTTGATTTGATTCCGTATTTATGTTTTTTTTAACATAATAATATATCCTTAATTAACAAAAATAACAAAATTAAAACCTGACTTAACTAAAACTATACACAAACTAAAATATAGCGTCGAAAAATTCATCCGCATCGCTGTCGACTGGTAATGTACCCAAGAGACTGGCGGCATCACGTTGTATGGCAATGCTTAGCGTTGCATTTATGTTGAATATATCACTTCACTGGCTCACTATCACACCAATCGCCATCGTAATTTTTTTTTTCTCTTTAATGTCTGAGCCGATGTCGACTATTCTGCCAGCGTCATGTGGTGACGGCAAAGCGCCATCGTATTTTAGCCTGCTTCATTTTGTGTTTCCCGCCATCCTCATGACTGACAGATGACATTAGTGACAGCAGCTACCCTGCTTGTGTTGTGTGAATGAGTCAGTGTTTACATATCTATTAACAAGATACACTATATTATGGATCAGAGATAATGTAGTGTATCTATTTAATAGATATGTAAACACTAGCCCCCTTACTAATAAACGCATTATCTCAGATGAATAGTTACACACTGATTTCTCTCTTTCAGTCGTCAGTAATTTGACTTTCGAAAGAAGAAGACAAAGCGTTGTGTGACTATCTGTATAGCGTCTGTACACTATACAACGTTTATAAGTAAGGGGGTAAGTAGACAGACGGGAAGTTTGTTATAATTGGCTGACATAAATTCTGATGCGTAACTTATTGACGGATCTCGGTACGTATTACCACCACACACAGCGTTGCGTCACTACCAGTGACTACCAACAATATTTCCAATAAGTACCACGTCACCAGCAGCGTCAACAACATCAACGTACTCAGCAACCAGGTCGTCGGGTAAGGTATGTTCGTCGGAACATGAACATACCTTACCCAAGAGACGCAGCACCTACTGGATATGCTACTTTAAACCCTACAAGAGGAATTAACCCGCCAATCATACACGGACAAAATCTTCTACGTACTCAAACTGGTCAGATTATTGGAGGGTCATGCTGGCCTAATTAATCGGCACTCGGAAGATTCATTTCTCAATCACCTGCCTGGGCCAGCAACAAAACAACTGGAGGTGTGAAGAAACCAACAATATTTCCAGTGAGTACCACGTCACCAGCAGCGTCAACAACATCAACGTACTCAGAAACCAGGTCGTGTACAACCCGCCCAACTACATGAACATACCTTACCCAAGAGACGCAGCACCTACTGGATATGCAACATTAAACCCTACAAGAGGAATTAACCCGCCAATCATACACGGACAAAATCTTCTACGTACTCAAACTGGTCAGATTATTGGAGGGCCATGCTGGCCTAATCAATCAGCACTCGGAAGATTCATTTCTCAATCCCCTGCCTGGGCCAGCAACAAAACAACTGGAGGTGTGAAGAAACCAACAATATTTCCAGTGAGTACCACGTCACCAGCAGCGTCAACAACATCAACGTACTCAGAAACCAGGTCGTGTACAACCCGCCCAACTACTTGAACATACCTTACCCAGGAGACGCAGCACCTACTGGATATGCAACATTAAACCCTACAAGAGGAATTAACCCGCCAATCATACACGGACAAAATCTTCTACGTACTCAAACTAATTAGATTATTGGAGGGCCATGCTGGCCTAATTAATCGGCACTCGGAAGATTCATTTCTCAATCACCTGCCTGGGCCAGCAACAAAACAACTGGAGGAGTGAAGACACAAAAGCGCATCAGAACTGTGTTCACGAGCCAACAAATGATGGAGTTGGAACAGGAGTACGCTAGGACACGCTACTTAGATCGTGCTCATAGGATTGAACTCGCAGAAATTTTGCGTCTCAACAAACGCACCATCAAGATATAGTTCCAGAACCGCCGCATGAAGGAAAAGAAAGACCGAGCCGAGAGAATGGAAGACTCCGAAGAAGCTAGCACGTCTGTGTCATCTCCCGAAATGGGCAACATTCACGTACCGATACCTATGCATGAACAGTATTCGGGTATAAAGGACGATGTTTACAACCAGGGAAACATTTACGTGGAACAGTATCCAGTAGCGTCCACACCAATTTTAATGCCATCAACGAGTCAACCAACCTCGGTGCCAGTCCAGAATTCGGTACAAGGTTTGTATCCGACTTTCATGTTGAAGGAAGAATGCCAGGAGCAGTACCAGCAGGTACAAAGGCAGGTGCAGCCTTACCAGCCTCCGTACACTGCAGTCCAGGAGTTGTCTTCAGAAGTGGAACCAAAGACGGACTCGGCCACCTCAAGTACTTCTAGTGGTATCATTGAGAAGAGCTGGGACTTGTCCTGGATCAGGACAGGTTTTCAGTACGATGACTTTTATTAGTGTTATAGTTTTATTTAGTTTTAAATGTAAGGTTATGGTTGCAAATAGTCTCTGTATAAATAAAAATGGTGCTCGTAAAATATTATTTTTTATTTGAATTATGGCCTATGAATAAATCGGAAATCGACATACACAACATCAACGTACTCAGCAACCAGGTCGTGTACAACCCGCCCAACTACATGAACATACCTTACCCAAGAGACGCAGTACCTACTGGGTATGCAACTTTAAACCCTACAAGAGGAAATAACCCGCCAATCATACACATACAAAATCTTCTACGTACATTCACGTCTAAAAGTATGTATGCACTTGGCTTTATTCAAAGGCGATTTTCTCCTTTATTTTTGAATAAAATTTTATGTTATTACGAAAATAGTATTTTCACTTCTCATGCTCTAAAAGTTCGTCTTTATGTTGTGCTTAGGCGAAATAAAATCGCTTTTTATGTTCTAGTGCATAAAGTATTTTTTTTTCTGAGACTAATGTAATCAGGCCCAACAGCCACACGCGCAATAAAACTTCGCAGATTAAAGTCGTGATTTATTTCATTTTCTTTAATTTATACCACTTCCGTGTTTTCTATCATAAATTTAATAAAATCAGGTACAATAGTTGTCATTTATTATTTAAAAACGCAAAGAAACGTTTTTATGACTTGGCAGTATGGAGTACCCAAGTCGAATGACAAATGTTGAAATTAAAAAAAAAAACTTTTAAAAAGTTTCGTGGCGGTATTATCTGTGGTGGCGGGAATTAGCTATGCTTTGCAACATTTTTGATTAATTATGTACTGTATACTTTATGCCTGTTTCATTTTCTCGCAATCGAAGTGAAAAGCAGAGTGTATAACTCAGGCCTAAACGAGCCATTTTACCCCTCGACTTAACTATCCACCCTCGCCTGCGGCTCGCGTGGATATAAACGTCTCGGGGTAAAATAGCTTCTTTTATGCCTTAGTTGTACAATCTACTATTTCGAACCCATATGTTTATGTTAAGTGTCGTATTTCAACGTTGCATTCGTTATTTTACGAAAAAATCGCAATTGAAAATTGCCAAGTGTATACATACTTTTAGACGTGACTGTACTCAAACTGGTCAGATTATTGGAGGGCCATGCTGGCCTAATCAATCGGCACTCGGAAGATTCATTTCTCAATCACCTACCTGGGCCAGCAACAAAACAACTGGAGGAGTGAAGAAACAAAAGCGCATCAGAACTGCGTTCACGAGCCAACAGATGATGGAGTTGGAACAGGAGTACGCTAGGACACGCTACTTAGATCGTGCTCGTAGGATTGAACTCGCAGAAATTTTGCGTCTCAACGAACGCACCATCAAGATAATATAGTTCCAGAACCGCCGCATGAAGGAAAAGAAAGACCGAGCCGAGAGAATGGAAGACTCCGAAGAAGCTAGCACGTCTGTGTCATCTACCGAAATGGGCAACATTCACGTACCGATGCTTATATGCATGAACAGTATTCGGGAATAAAGGACGATGTTTACAACCAGGGAAACATTTACGTGGAACAGTATCCAGTAGCGTCCACACCAATTTCAATGCCATCAACGAGGCAACCAACCTCGGTGCCAGTCCAGAATTCGGTACAAGGTATGTATCCGACTTTCATGTTGGAGGAGGAATGCCAGGAGCAGTACCAGCAGGTACAAATGCAGGTGCAGCCTTACCAGCCTCCGTACACTGCAGTCCAAGAGTTGTCTTTAGAAATGGAACCAAAGACGGACTCGGCCGCCCCAAGTACTTCTAGTGCTATCATTGAGAAGAGCTGGGACTTGTCCTGGATCAGGACAGGTTTAAAACCTACCTATGTGTTAATCGAAGGTGTCAGCTACCTTCATACCAAATTTTAACAAATTTGGTCTAGCCGTTTGTGCGTGAAGGAACTGAAGGAGTAACAAACATTCACAAACTTTCACCTTATAATATTAGTGTGATTATTCAGAAATAAACACACCTTCATACATAGATACATAATGTCACTTCTTTTCTCATGGGGGTAGGTAGCAACTACAGAGCCCCACCTGATATTTATTTATTTTATTTTAAAGAAGGCTTACAGACTAACAAACCAATGATTAAAGAATGTAATATTGAAAAATTGCTAATAACAAGCCTCCACATATAGCTAAGGAAATAGTCGACAAAAAGAAAGTACATACACGATTAATATAATTAGCTGGAGAATAGTAGAAACCAAATCACAAAACAAAAAAAAACTATAAGATCCCTACTCGTTTAATTTCCACGTCTCGTCATACACGCAAAAAGGTTAGGTACTATAAATGTCCTCCAAAGTCGTCCCACTCACATTTACCTTGTAAGTTACCTTATGTTAGTCACCTTTAATTCATCCTCTCAACATGACTCGGAAATAAACAACTTTTAAGAACCTTATCTGCATAGATACACGTAGCACATTACTTATATTTTAAGGCATATTAACATTGCTGATACTTGGTCATTATGATTGGTGATGCTTGGTATAGCTACAAGAGACATTAAGAGAGAAACAGAAATTCAAATCATAATTGTACACATTATAATAATCGTTAATAATTAGTTAATATTGTATGATTTGGTCATTTTGCCATTAAATAATGATTTTCCAAACATAACTATATATAAAGACCTAATCTGTTTAGAATTTGTTCTTAGTCACTTAGTATTGGTGGAGTCAGTATTTATTGATAATGAAATATCTGTGGTTAAATCAAAACGGTTTCAAAGATAGTATGCAAGCTGGTGGTGACTTTATTGGAAGGGAATATCACATCAAAGTGGTAAGTAGCGTGCTGAGTTTATATTCTTAAATTATTAAAATAAATAACAGTAGCAACACTGATTTAATTTCGATTTAATTGAATGATAACAATAATTATAAATTCATCATCATCAGCCTACAGCCGTCCACTGCCGGATATAGGCCTCTCCAATTGCACATAATTCATTCATTAATAAATTAACAGAATCCTAAAACAAGAAGATTGTGATAAAAATTACGGGGCCCGTGGCTTAATAATAACAGCCGCACAGGCCGATCGATCAGGTCAAGTTAAGCTACGCTTGCCGCGGTTGGTCTGTGGATGGGTGACCATCTTTATATACCGAGACCCCACCATGCCTCGGAAAGCATGTCAAGCCGTTGGTCCCAGCTGTCATTCGTGGATCTTTGATAATCGTTACGGGTGGTCAGAAGCCCGAAAGTCTGACAACCAGTCTTACTAAGGGGTATCGTGTTACCCAGTAACTGAGTTGTGGAGGTCAGATAGGCAGTCGCTTCATGTAAAATACTGGTATTCAGCTACATCCGGTTAGACTGGAAGCCGACCTCAACATAGTTGGGAAAAGGCTAGGCAGATGGTGATGTGATAAAAATTACTTATTCATGAATAATTAACCGTTTAAATTTATATTATATTCTATCATACTTTTGGTCGATAATTCACCTTGCAAGAAGTTAAAAAATATTGTGAAACAATTTTAATTACCTATATTTTATTTCAAATTAATCGATCATTTATGTTATTCCTTCTTCAGATAGATACTACAGATAATCTACAACACGATAGTCCAAAAAAGGTGAAAAGATTTCGAAGCGCTTTTACAACAGACCAAGTGAACTATTTGGAAAAGCAGTTCAAAAAGTTTCCTTACATCGGCAATGCTCATCGTAAGGAAGTAGCCGCGGCTTTGAACATGCCTGAAAGGGCTGTCAAAATATGGTTTCAGAATCGTCGAATGAAGGAAAAGAAAGAAAGTACTACTAAAGAATTTGATGACGGACAAGGCATTAGAACGTCTTTGGAATTTACGAAAGATCAATTAAATAATACTGTACCATCAACTAATGAAAAACCGCGTTCATTACCATTACTAACTAATTTGAGTCAAGGAAGCTGTTACAAAAATATGAACAAGGAAAGAAGGAACAACAAACAAGGAATAAGGCAAATGGTTCAAGGAGTTGAAATCAAAGATTCTGCAGCACAAATTGCTGCAGCTGTAACTCAAAATGTAATGACTACTGCTAATGTGATTCATCCACCATATGTGTTTCTGAAAACTAGTCGTTCACCTCCGGATTTCAAAATCTCTGCTGAATTCTCTACTGATTCGTGTAAAAAATACAAAACTGATTCTTTTGCAAAACCGTCTTATGTAGAACAACAGGCTTTGAAAAAGCAAGCTGAAGATCTAAAGAATATTGAAGAGCCCAAGTATACAGATGTCGTGGAGCAGATGATGCCTGAAGATTTATCACCAAGTAGAAAGATGAATATTCCTACGATGGGTTCGCCACAAACTCTTCCAGGGAATGATTCTAGTAATCCAGGATTTGTATCTCTGGTGCCAACTGTTTCACCGTTTTTTACACAGCCTTACATATCTGCCAGTGGAGTTATTTGGAAGCCAGTGAGTGTCATGCCCGTTGTCACTTCTAGTTCAACATCTGTCACTGCTCCGAGCAATCCATTGTTGGATATGTCTACAGCTCAAGAAAATTTTACCAATAGACCATGTAATTGTGATTGTCATATTAAGCAAGTAATGCATCAAGTTCCATACAGTTTTCCGCAGCAATCGCCAAGTCCTCAGTATATTATAACTGCTATGCCTTTTCAAAATCCCAGTACAAAGCTATAAACAATTGATTGTGATTTTAGATGTCCTTATATATTTGCACTAATTGATCTGTTTGTACATTTTATGTCCACTTGTAAGTATATATTTATTTTTTATAATGTTATTTATTTATTCATTCTAGTCTTTAATAGAATAAGTGAAATTATGTTAAACTATACGTTGATCGTTGGGAAGCAATATTTAAAAAAATGTTTTACAAAAAGCCTATTACCTGTAAGTTTATGTAAATATTAAAATAAGCTGTGAATTTAATTTGTTCTGTTAAGTTGTAACTCTTTGTATATTATGTGAATAAAGAAACCAAATAGTGTTATTGATATTTTATTCGAAAAGTTTCCACACTGAGATGTACTACACTTTTAACACTATAGCACAGCACTATAGCAGTTTTTATAGTACTATTTATTTAATTATAACAAAATTAATTTACAGTTAGCCAAAATGTTAGAATTAAAGATATTTTTAAAATAGTTTCAAGATAAGACGTAGAAAAATAATAAGACGTAGGAAAGAAAGTACATATTAATAGTAAGTACTTACCTATCTATAAAATTATAAATATTGTAACTCGCAACCAACACCTCCACACAAAAATTTAAACTTCAAATTACAAAAATAACAAAGTATTTTAGGATAAATTAAAATAAAGTTTTGATATAAATAACTTAAAAGTTATAACGAATAAAGAATAAGATATCAATTTTATTTATATTATATTAAAAATTTTATCCAAGCAAGTCACCTTACCTAAAAATAGCTTAAGTCTAGGAAATAACTACGTACTTATCTAATACAAAATAGTATTTTAAACATTTTTTTTAAATATCGCCACACCATAAATATAAAATGTTTTAAACATATAAAGTGTCAAATTTAAAAATAATCTATTGATCATTAAATTATACCTATGTATGATAAAAATAATAACTATTTACCTATCTTTGCTTAAAAAACAAAAGAGTATAGCATTGCTTAAAATATATCCATATTTACATTAATTCACCGTTTAACAAGCAAAACCAATTAACTTACAATTTGCGAATTAAAAACGCAACAAATATTCAAACATGAAACTTTATCTACAAATATATAATAGATAGATTTAATTACAATCTGAAGTATTCATTATACTGTTAGAAAAAATAAAAACGTGGCATTTGTGATAATATTAAGAATAAATAATATATAATGAAGATTTACCTAATCATAGGACAAGGCAATCTTATAACTAAACAAATTATTAAAAACACACATCAAAATAAATTAGTTGAATTTCGATCTCAAATGCAAAACCATTTCTGTGACTTCTTGAAAGATTTTTATAAATAATTTAAAAAAAATGGCTTGACGTAACCGTCTTCAGAGCCTCAATAATCTTCGTAAAGAGTGTAGCGTAGATCAAAGTTAAGAAACAATGATAGAATATAATTTAATTGGTTTTGGTTCCATAACAGCCCTATAGTAAAACGATTTGTTTTTTAAGTTCTCATACAAAAACAAATCTAAATAGTAGAGTAATACGGATATTGATTCCCTGTCCAGTAGTTATTTGTTTCACTGCTATATTGGTTGTACCCATTGCCTTCTCCATTCAAACAGTTAACATCATACGGATAATATTGAGTAGGATAAACATTGTTTTCGTTATAAAAATATGTAGCAAAATCAGGTGGAGCCACAGTTCCATAGCTAGACTGAACTTGATTAGTATTATAGTAAGTGGGTAGTTGGTAGGAATTGTCAGTATAATGAGAAAACTTATTGAGCTGTTCAGTGGTAGGTTGATCAATAGCTACCTGCAATGTGGGTGAAGCAGGTACTGGTGGGGATTCAGCACTAGTAAATTCGGTTGAAGAATCGTAGCTGGACTCAGATGACATCCTCTTCTCCTTCATTCTCCTGTTTTGGAACCAGATTTTGATACATTTATCGCCGATGTTCAAGGCGTTGGCGAGTTCAGCACGTTTCACTGAATTAATGTACTTGTGGCAGGCGTACGTCTTTTCTAAAGTCCGCAGTTGGTCGGTTGAGAAGGCTGTCCGCGCCCGTTTTTGTTTCTTTTTTACTATTGGTCTGGTTATATCTGAAATTACAGAGTGCAAACTATAAAAATACTAGAAATAATGTTTCAATTTCGTTAGTAATTATATTATATTAGGTATAAACTGTAGGTAATAATAATAATATATTCTTTATTTCGGACTACACATACAAGTACACATAATCCATATAATGTTAGTAACAATGACTTCAAACTAAAAGAAACGTGGCCCAAGCCGCCCAACACACAATGGCACGTGTCTCCATACCCAGTGCCTTACAAAGGGACTGTCTACTTTGTCTAATAATATTTTTAGGAATGGCCCTTTATTAGGATTATTAGATTTCTACAGTTTTCTTAATGAGCCTGAATCCTAAAGTAAACACAACCACTTCCTTTGCAACTTATTTTAAAAACAATTAACATGATACTCACAGGGTCAACGTAGGTAAAATAAAAAGTACAAACCTCTTCTATTCTGCTGTGTATTTTCTGGCCACATAAACGTAAACGGCCGATTTTCCCAGCAGCTAATCTACAATGACAAAATTATATAATTTTACCTATTCTTAATGAACAATAAAAAATAATATATCTGTGCTTTTATATAGTGAACGCCTTTCGTTCTTGTTAGCATTTAAAAATCGTTTGCAAAGATGGCAGCGAAGATAGTTCATTGAAACAACACAACTATTAAATCAAGGAATGTTTACATACCTCATTCTTATTATTCAAAGGAGTCAATGAAGTTAACAAAACGTTTTGTATCATGATGATCAAAGAAAATATTATCGAATAATTATTATTGGTTTAGAAATCACTGGTCCACACAGCAAGCGATCTCTTCCTTTTATGATTGGACTTTTATGTTGTGGAGGTGGCATAATTTGTTTACAATACGGTAGTATTTCCTATATACCCTCTTTTTATCAGTAGGGAAGGTTTATCGTCATTCAGCAGAATTACATAATTAAAACATAATCATCATAATTTCAGGTTTATGGCTTTTGAAAGGTTAAGCAGACCATCAGGTGTTAGTAGAATCACGTTTGTGTTCTACATTTGTACATCTGCCGTATGATTCTTGTGCATGTAAAAAACTTTTGCGACGTTTCATTCTACGGCAAAATTACCAAATATCGCAGTTTGTTTTCAACAATTTTCATAATAATCTACTAGGTATCAAAATACTCGGCTTTTTATCATTTTAGTGACACAGAAAATGAAAGTCAGAAATTTAATTAAAAGCATTTATTTTCACATACCTAATTATCTTAAATTAAGTAGATACACAAATAACTTAAAACTAAATATAAAGTACAGACGCCAGCACATCAACCTACTACAATCTGTCAAATTTCTTTAATAGATTTTCAACTTTATCACTAAAGCATAAGGTTTAAAGTTGATTGGGAAAATCTGACAGTTTCGGGTAGGTTGATGTGCTGGCGTCTGTACACTACAATTTAGACACAGGTTACAATAATAACATAGTTTGTAAATCTAAAAGTCTTTGCAGAGATTCATTAGGCTCAGATGGTCTCCAACATGGAGAACTATCTTCTTCATTACTATCACAAATACTGGCTGGAGAAATAGGTTCATATACAGGACTGCTATTAATTCCTACAACTTCTCCAACAGGAATATCTACACTACTGTTTGTTAAGAGGTCATCAATGACGTGAACCAGGTCTCCCATGACTCCATCATCAAGAGTAACAAAACCATATTCATCAGTCTTTTTACTTATTTGAGATTCTACTGAGTCCAGACGAGCAATGTCTGGAGAGCTTCGTTTTTCTACTAAATGTTCTGCACTAGAACAATCTTCTTGTTCCTCTAAGTCCTGGTCTTGCATCTTCTTGATTTTCAACCTTTGATTCTGGAACCATATTTTGACAGCTTTGTCATTGAGTTGCAATTTGTTCACGATCACCTGTCTCTCTTCACGACTGATGTATTGTTTTTTTTTGAAGATGTCTAATAAGGCTTCTACTTGTTCTGTAGTAAAGACGGTGCGCTTGCGCTTTCGTTTGACTACTTTCGCTTTGTAGGTTCCTTTAGATGATGGTAAATCTGAAAAAATAGAAAGAAGTATTTTAACAAAATGACCCTAAATTATCAGAAATGGTTTTAACAATAGAAATGGTTAAAGAGTCCAAAGAAAAAATGTTAATACTCACTTGTAATTTGAGCAAGATGTCTTTTTGCCGTATAATTATTATTCAGTTGTGGTCTTGGCTCCAAGTGAAACACTGGATATGACACTGGCTCTGGTGTGAATGGAGTGTACTGAAAAAAGCAAAAAGTACATTAAAACCTAGTCTAAGTCAAAGGCTAGTGCTAGTTGTATTTAAGATAACTTTAATATCTGAATTACAAACGAATTCTTACCTGGATTAAGTTATACTGAGGTGCTGAAGAATTTTCATAAAAGCGACTGGTTTCATAAAGAGCTGGAACCCAAGTCATGCCATATGGAGACATTGTTGGATACACTCCCTGGTTCTCATAACCCTCAGGAGAATAAACAACTCCATGCATCTGAAAACAAAGAAAGATAAATAAATACATTATATCTAGAAACTACTGTAAGTATTTTAGAATAACTTTAATGAAAGACGTTATTTACCTGATAATTACTGGGACCCTCGTTAGTTAATACATTTGGCATACCACAGTAATATTCACTAGTATTCTGGTATGAAGCCATGATTACTGTAATACGTACTGGGATAAAATGATGTCTATTAGCAATATGCTATTCACTTTTATACGTGTCATATCCCTGGGTAATTAGTAATTAGCTATCCCTTCCACAGGTGGAGTGTCTGTCCATTGGTTATCTTTAATCCTTGTACTTGTCCCTAATTAGGCTTCAAAAATTGAAAACATGTTTACGTTTTATATTTTGTTTTTCTGTTTTTTCGTAAATAATATGTTTACATATGCATAATTAGCCTATATTGTTCCCACTTCTGGGTTTCCCTCTCACAGAGAGAAGGCCTGTGGCCCAGCAGTGGGCCCAGTGCGGGTTGACGGATATCATTTGGCTTAGAATTTTTGGTTTTAGGACAAATGTCGGTTTCCTCGCGATGTTTTCCCTCACCGTTTTGAGAGCAGTGGTAATGAAATTATTTACACAAAGTAAAGTGCCTGTTTAAACCCAGGATCTACAACTCGTCGCAGTCGTTATCAATGGGCCACCACTTATGCTTATATGTTTTCATACGAGCAATATATCAGGTCTGGGATCTAAAAATGGGATATTTGGAATATATTAGTAACTGGATTTAGTAGACCAGTATAAAATATTATAATTTTGAAACTTTTTAGGATGTTTTTGAAATAATTGGTTTGCTTAATTTCTTAGTAAAATTTTGAGATAATCGAGTTTCTTTGTTGTGTACTCCGACGACGTTAAAATTTGGCTACTTAACTTTTACCCATTACGTACGATAGGCTGCAAAAGTGCATGGGTAGTACAGAAACAAAATCGTATGAAGCGAGAAATGACGCCATCTAGCGTAAAACCAGTTAACGACTAACAAAATTTAATTATGCTGTTATTAGATGGCGTTGCTTTGCTTTATATGATGAAATATTTTTGTAGTTTCTTTTTAACCCCCGACGCAAAAACGACGGGGTGTTATAAGTTTTTGTCTCTTCAAACATTCAAACAATTTATAATTAATAGTTTCTTTTAAAGAAAATTGTTCCTAATTATTAACTTACTGTGTTAAAATTGAATATCAATTTTATAAGAAGGTAGATATCTGATTTTCTAAGTTTTAGTTTTCAAACTTGAGAATATGGATATATAAATAATTGGTAGGTGGTATGAATAATACTTAGATCGAACATTTATGACAGCTCAATTGATCGTTCGCTAAGTTCATTTCGATTACCTCGTTCGAGTGCCTTTTGTTCAGTTTTTATTTATGATCAGGCGAATTACTTATTTTACCAAAATGAGCACGAGTTATAATATTGATTTCGTTACAAGAGCTCAAATAATTGCTTTGAATAATCAAGCCAAAAACTTGTCAGAAATAGCCAGAGACCGGTGTAAACGTAAGTAGTTTTATTTTTACACTTTTATGTTAAAAACTGCATTATTTTTTTGTTACTATACTACGTAGTAATCATTATTGGGCATTATATATTTCTGTTTTATTGTTGCAGAGAAAAACAGCTGTTCTTTGAGTACGACGATTTGAAGAGGAGGGTTCTTTGAAACATCATCAAAGAACTGGTAGACCACGATTTATAAAACACATTGCAGCATCAAACCATGATAAGGGAGTAAGAAGAAAATGGATTTCTGCCGACGAATCACTATGCTGGTTTATTTGACACAAGTTTTGACACTGTCCGTTATGCTCTTCATAATGGGCCGCGGAGGCATGCTGTGAAACCCTTGCTCACGGAAAACCATAAAAGGGCAAGATTACAGTTCGCTTTGGATCACATAAACTTCGATTGGAGTAATGTCATCTTTACAGATGAAAAAAAATTTAAGTCCAGTGAACACGGACACTTATGTTTGTGGCGTCGAAATAATACGCGATACACAAGTGGTTACGTCGCTACGAGCTAAATAATTATACTTAGATAATATTATTTATATTGACTGGAGACCTGGTTATGTGTGTGTGTACCTATAACTTACGTATTTTTAATAATTTAAAAAGTTATGAACACTTCAAGTTCAAACAACATAGTTTTTAGTTTTTTTTGTTGCCTACTAACCATTTGATATTTTTTTGTGCAATTTTGTAGTTTTTAGCCTACTAATTATTTAGTATCCATTTAATACGTTTGACCTTTGCAATAAAATAACCTGGTCTCCTGTTTGTTTTTATTGAGGTTACATAAGCTTCAATCCTCTTTCCGATTTTGTAAACGAATACTTAAGCTATCGCCTCAATACCTTCATAATATTATAATGTTATACCAATACCTATTAAATTTGAATAATAAACTGTAAGAAATAAACCTCTATAATTTTTATAGTGCCTTTTTTTGCGAGCCCACAAGGCGAGCCTGTTTACCTGCGATGAATCTGCTCTTTGTTCCATTTGCTAAGTAACTAACAATTCGAATAATTATTAAAATACCCACTCGTTAGCTTAATACATATATTCCTATCGGTTTCTTTTATGATTTTTATCATTTAAGCTACGTATGCTGGTAAATGTAATGTTATAATTAGATAAATGTATTAGCCTTGTAACTCCTTGCTCTATCCTACTAAGTCCGTTTCTTCCTAACTCCTTACTTACGTTTCGTAAATTAGTCATAGTTGTGAAGAAACCAACGCCATCTAGTTTATTTTCGAAAACTTGAATTCAAACGTTCACGGGAAAATAGACACTAAGGTACCCATGCAATTTTGCTGGCGACTGTACATGCAAAATTATAATAATTAAAATTATAATTATTTTTTGGGTACCTACTTTTGTAAATCAATGACATTTCGTCATATTTTTCAAAATACTCCATCTGTCCGTCAGATATTTATATATTCACCATCAGTACACGTAAAGCTACGTGATTTTTCAAAGTCGTCAGATTTAGGGAAAGCCCACAATTTGTTCATCACATTTGCCTCTTTAAGTCATTTTGGATTAGGTCGCACACGATCATACCAAAATCAACGGCTCAGAAGATCACTTTATTTTTGGCACTTGTTTGAGATCTGAAAGTGGACTCCTGACCACGGGGCTCCTGCCAGAAACTTTTCAAATATATTTTCGGTGCATCATGCCGCACCTACTCAGCCATCAACTTTTCGCCCTCCATTATGCTTGCTCAAAAACACTCTGGGCCCCTACCATATCAAACAAAACGTTACCAAAGTATTTTGTGTATTAAGGACAGTTCCAGTTCTACTTTGGACTTCCAAAGTAGAAAGATTAAAAAATAAAAAGTCAGTAGAATAGGATTAGAATCGTATATGTAATGGGTGTATCCAAGACAAATTATGTCAAAGTCTAATGTTATGCATTTTTATCAACGTATACCACCGCAAACTTTAAATTTAAATTACAATGGACAAAAAATAGACCAAGTGCAAGTTGCAAAATTTTTAGGTTTAATGATAAATAGCCAACTAACCTGGAAGCCACACGCAGAAGAAGTATGCAAAAGACTAAGTACAGCAGCGTATGTGCTTTTTAATCTATCCAGGAAAGTAAATATACCCACTAGATTAGTTGCTTACCATGGTTTATTACCATGGTTTAGTGGCGTCAATTCTGAGATTCGGAACAATATTTTGGGGAAATTGTAGTCTGAGAGAACAAGTATTCAAGGCTCAAAAACGATGCATAAGGGCAATGTGTAACATGAAAGTAACAGTTGCGTGCCTGTATTCCCTAAGTAAGTCCCTAAATTTGCTAACATTCCCATCACTTTACATTTTCGAAATACATAGCTGTTTTTGTAAAATCAAATATGCATCTTTTTAGTAAATTGTCTGACAACAGAACACGACCAATTAGAAGGCAGTATACAAATATGCTACGTGTTAGTGGTCATAACACTGCATTTTTTAGGAAAAGTGTTTTAGGTATAATTATCCTTAACAAAATACCCGATGGAATAAAAAACGAGGCCATTCCACTGTTTAAAAAGAAATTGTCAGTCTTATTAATTGATAAATGTTATTACTCCATTTGTGAATTTCTAAATGATAAAACTGTTTAGTTACCTAATTAATCCTGACATTTTTAATTCTTTATTTTATTGACCATATTATAAGAATTTTCATGTTGACAGTATTTTAGACTATTAAGCACTTGTGCTAAATGTTTGCATGCTTAATTTAAGGTAGAATGTATAAGGATCTCTAATTAATAAAAACATCTGCATTTTTTGTACCTACTTTCTATGCAAATAAATCATTATTCTATTCTATTCTATTCAAAGAAGTCATGGAACCTTTGAGAGTAAAATTATCACCCTTTAGAATAAGTAAGTTACATAACTTAATTATTGAAGCAGGTGCTACTATAGAGGTATGAGGAACAGGGTGTAATGTGTAAACTCTGCTTGCCAGATGCAGGATTTTGCGTGACGACAGTATGACGCTACGCTTGTAGATACCGCTACATCACTTCCCTCCGGGGACTGGAGGTCGATAGAGGGCTGAGTCTTGTATCTTGCGATGCTTGCCAGGCCAGCTGAGGTTCTAGTGAGTCGGAACCGGTTGCCGCATAGTTCATGGAGAGTCGGAACTCTCTGCGAAGATGCCCCCCAGTGAGTTGGGGTGGCGCTGCGTTATGCTCCAGTGCGTCGGATGTGGTACACCGCCGGGTTGAAGTTGACTGCGGGCGTCGACCAGGAGAAGGTTTTTTTAAGGGCTCTGCTTGTGGACCGACCGAAAGTTCATTGTGCTGTACTGAGGTTGCTGATGAGGCTGCGGGTGATGACCAGGTATGCGCGGTCGCTGCATGCTGGTGGCCAGGATACCCATTGAAGCCGTGGGTGCTGGCTGCCTGGGTGACCCGCCGCTAAAGCTTGCGGGAGTGTTGATGATGATATCACGCTGGAGTAATTGCACGAAGGCTGCGCTGACGTTCATACTCTTGGTCACCAGTATAGAGGTATGAGGAACAGGGTGTAAAGTTCACTCATACTCTATAGAAAAGGCTGGATCCTCCGAATAGACGGGTGTCGTGTCTGGCGGGCAACTGCCCGATGATTCATGTCGGGCCGTTGTATTGTATATATGCTAATTGCGCGGTAAACTCTGCTTGTGAGATGCAGGATTTTGCGTGACGTCAGTATGACGCGTTGTTCGCATGTGGCGTTGTAGATACTGCTACACTACTAATAAGGATATTATTACGATTAAAAATGAAACAGCAAGCCATAATATAGAAAACGATTTTATTAAGTAAAACTTTATTCTGTTAATTACATTATCAGTGTCATAAAATATATTTAAATCATATCTGGTAATACATAACTAATACAGATGTAAATTTTATAAACATCAGATAAAAATACGAACTTAACAACTAAGTAGCAACATTATAAGGAGTTAAGTATAAATAACTATTTACACTAATGCAAATCATTTGGCAAAATATGAAATATTATTAGCACACTTTATACACATAAACATACTCGTACCTACTGTAAGCCAAATAAAAGAATTGATGATTAAAATTTCAATAACACGAAAAAAACATACACAAATGTAAGAGAAAGTTAATGTTATAAAGATATATACGACGATGGATACTTGCTTGGAGCAGAAGAAGAATGCTGAGTAGCAGGATCTGAAGGTGCCAAATATGAGAAGTAAGGATCCTGCGGCAATCCCAAGTTAGATGTCCTAACGTGGAGACTACTATCATCATACGTAGGCATTGTAGTAGATGGCATAGATGTACCAAATCCATAGCTATCAGTTGTAGTCGGAGGCATAACTACACCACTCGGCAATGGATTGTAATAAGTCGACCCAGTACTAAATCTCACCAAATCATCGTTTAACTTCAAGTTAGCTCCATTCGGCACGTAGCTATATGTCAACGAAGGCAGAGTATTAGAATTCGGTGGCAGTGACTCATCGTTGCTATACCGATAAACCTCAGACATCGGTGAGTAAGCGGCCCTGCTCGAACCCGCCGTGTAGTACGATGAATAAGACAAGTTCGGCGTGTACGATGGTAGCTCTATTGTACTCTGTGGTCCTTTTATCACAGATTTCAATGGATTGACTGAGGAGTATTCCGGGGGTCTTGACATATTGTCGTTCGGTTGAAGATATATTTTATGATGAGCTGCATGATTGTCAGAGAGGAGGCGCCTGTGCCTGTCGTGGCCACCACAGCTTCGTCCGTGACTCATCTTGTGGTCTTGACTTGGTGACATCTCCTTAGAGCTCGAGGGACTACTATCGTCTACGGATGAAGATGGCTTGTTGTGTTTGTTATCCTTCTTATACTTCATCCTTCTGTTCTGGAACCATATTTTTATTTGTCGCTCCGAAAGTTGTAAGTAGTTGGCGAGTTCGATACGTCTCGGGCGGCAAAGGTAACGATTTTGGTGGAACTCATTTTCCAACTCAACAAGCTGAGAGCTGGTGTACGCAGTCCGAGCTCGCTTCGTAAATCCTTTTTGATATGTTGACTCGGTTGACATTTCTGTAAAATTAAAATGTGATGTGAGCACTTTCGTAAAAATTAAATGTTGTGTCGAGGACCTCCTCCTCAAAGAGAGTATTAGGGGTTTGATTATCACTAATCCCATATCATTGCATGTTATTTGTTGCGTGTTTATTGCATGTTTTCTCACAAGAAAATATAAAATAAATTTGATAAACATAACTCATTTTGGTCTAAATAATAAATTAAAAACATGTGTCATACTACGGGAAAGAGTGAAATAAGTTTAGTGGTAATACGGTAAAATAAAATAGACTTACCGGTAGCTGACAGAGAAGAAGAAGCTCGTATAGGAGTGCTTGATGCAGACTTGTTATTCCATGAAGGATTCTGAAATATAATTAATAACCACTTAAATAATACGTCTAACTTTGACAATGTGCACTATTACAATAAGGTGAGTTCGACCTAATTCTTAATTGCTTCATCTACCAGAAAATTAAAATGCAATTAGGAATCCGGTTGTTCTGCGGTAAATCACGATCATCACTCATTTTGATGCATGCCAAAAATAGAAGTTTCCTTCTGCTAGCTGATTCAATAAAGCATATTTTTCTATAGCATTTACCTGACTAGGAAAACTAGAATCGTGCACGTCGTTGATTTCTCTTGCAGGGTCCTTGGCGACATCGCTGCCCAGACTACTTCTTTCATGATATCGGACAGGTTCATTAGCGGTATAGCTTCTATTGTAAATAACTTGATTTCCAATATGCGTTGTGGTCGCACTAAATATGTTGTTACTTTTGTCAATACAATCTTCGGTAATCACTTCTTCCGTTCCAGAACCGTAATTATTGGAATTGTTGCTGATGTTTTCGTAATTCGGCATTTGATACTCGTATCTTGGTTCTAAGTCATCTTGAGAATTCGCCGCATTATATGATTGATGCAAACCAAGGATGTCTTGAATGCTAAATCCAGTTGAGTCTCTTGAGTTATAATCTTGCACGAAAGAGTTAGGTATTGAAGATAGCACTTCTGGTTTACAATCGGCGAATACATTGTCATTGACGTTATAATTGACACCTTCTGATAATATATCTTCTACCCCGTGTGAAGTTACTGCATTAGTTTTGCAATCATTTCTCTGAGAAAGTTCAATGGGGTCATACTTTGGTATACCAGGATTTGAGAACTCGGATGACGTTGTGTCTCGAGAGTCATCTGGATCTGAGTGTAGACTCGGTGGCGACGGGGTGGGCGTAGACATGTTATAATTTCTTTCACTGATAACGTTATCACTATTACATAAGTACTGTATTTCAATTATGATTAGTGTTATTGTCAGCACATAAAATTGTTCAATCACTAAGCACCTAGGCGACCGTACGGAATGAGGCTTGTTTACAAAATGCTTTTTCGTCACCTGTACGTCGTTAATTTGGTAATGACTTTGTTTATTTGTGTGTATAATTTTAAAAGGGCTAGTGCATCTGTGTGCAGCCGATAAGCGGAACATACCGGGTCTCCGATAGTGTGCATTCAATAGATAAAAGTTGGAAATCTGTTTCGGTAGCCAACTCGCCTGTCACAACAATTTATTCTAAATAGTTTTGTAAGTTCTTGTTTCTGCTGGACTTAGGTATGTGTCGTATCGTCTTCCTCTCAATATTACCTACACACATCAAAAGTGTCTAGGGATCAACATATATTTTTGCAATAACTTTTCTCCTGATTGATATTAATTAAAATTTTCTTTAAGGATTCATCAAATAAAGTGTTTTCGTTTGTCACAGTAACGATAAACCAAGTCACCTTTGCATTAATAAAGAAATTTGCCATTTTCCTAATAAAGGGATTTTTGACATTTGAACCACTAACACAAAAGTTCGAAAAAAAGACTGAAATAACAGTTTTCTTTAAAATTTTATTGGGTAACTTAAACAATTAATAATCCGTGTTTCTACCGCGAACACTAACAACACAAGAACATCGGTTTGGCATACTCAAAATGAGTTCATCCAAATCACGCTGTGGAATGGCCGCCCATGTTCGTTGCAACAACAAAAAAAGGTCTTCTTGCGACTGGATACCCTCCATATTCGGCAGAGCTCTTCTCTGTAGCATATCCCACGCATGCTCAATCGGGTTCAAGTCTGGCGACTGAGCAGGCCAGGGCAGGACATTGATGTTAGCTGCGGCGAGAGTCTGTCTTACAACTCTTGCGGTGTGCGGTCGTGCATTATCATGCATTAACTGAAATAAGGGACCGATTTGCACTTGTAGAGGAACGATGACGTCTGATACAATCGTCTCAGCATAAATTTGAGCGTTGAGGTTGCCTCTGATCCAAATCAACTCAGTTCTTCCGCCGATCCAAATACCCGCCCATACCATGATGGTTCCACCACTATAAGGATGGACTTCCTGGCAGGATTTTAATCGCTGTTGGCGTCCAGGGGTTCTCCAGTGTCGTATACGTCTTGTATCCGGTCTCATACCAAAACGAGACTCATCAGAAAAGCACACGAAACGCCATTGTTCTTCTGCCCAATTTCTGTGTTCAAGAGCCCATTGATATCGAATCCTACGATTGTGCATTGCTATAGGTGGTACCCGTAGCGGTCTTCGGGAATGAAGGTTCACTTCATGCAAGCGGTTTCTGACTGTTTGGTCGCTAATTAAGTTCCCTGAAGAGTGATGAAGCCTCACGGCTAACATCATGGCGGTTATTGTTGGAGCTCTTCGAGTTAAGATTTGAATGTATCGGTCTTGTCTCCGTGTGGTGCAGCGATACCGTCCTCCATGGCGCTCAGCCACGGTACCAGTGCTTCGGTAACGTGTCCAAAGTCGACTGATAACACTCTGACTTGTATTCAGAGCTAAAGCCACAGTACGTTGCCGGGAACCAGCTTCTATCATTCCCACGGCTCTGAGCATTTCTTCCCTGCTTAAATGACGTCGCCGCTCCATAATAACGTTGGTTTTAAACAGTAGTAGGGAAACAGTAGCACTAATAATGTCTTCAATGCGTTGTATGTTTTTATAGGGAAAATATTGACAGCTGATTTTCATCTTTTACTCGAATTTGATTCACAGTTCCTGATTCAAATTATGAAATGCACCAAAAAGGATCCATATAAATTTATAAAATCATAAATTTATTACAAAGCCACATCTCAATCTCAAGAAATCCGCATAAAAATGCTTGATCCCTAGACACTTTTGATGTGTGTATTATGGGTCGAACATGACGTTATTATTCTTCGTGTCTCCTTGTTCTAGTGGTCGCAAGAGAAACTTCAGTGGGTTTTTGAGTTTGATAGAGATATTACTTTTTGCTTTAGAAAGGTCTCAGTAGCAGCCTGTTTTGTGCCCGATTAGTGGTACCTATGATCGTCCCCTAATAAAAGAGACTTATAATGTTACTGACTAGTGCGATATAACTGCAATCGCTTCAAGGAATAGAAGAAGAAAGAAGATTATAACAGTTGGAGAACACATGACTGCAATTTCACTATCGGGTTGATTTTAATTTGGGAAACTGATAGTAGGTGTGGTTTTACCAATGTTATTGATTCCGTCACCAGTCAATTAGGCTATCCACATGAGTCGATAGATATTGAAACCACAAGTTTTTACGAAGACTATTTAGGTTCCTACCTACTTGTGCCTACTGATACTAAACCCATTAAGATAGAAGCGAATCCTACAAACATTACACAGTCTAAAACAAACATATTCAAAAGTTGTAATAATAAAGTGTGAATATAATGATGGTATAGATTTCGCTAATACAATAAGTGGTTTGGAAATTAAAATGGATTATAATGGTCATACCAATTATGGTAACGTGCTAAGCAATATAGTTTAAAATGTTTCTCGTTCAGACAATCAGAAACCTATTGAGTTTGTATCAGATACTTAGCGCGTTGGCACTTGGCACGTGCTGAAGTATTACTTCAATTTGCAAAAAATAAAATTTATAACATGTGTGGTTTTGGATGAAATGAGAGAAATCAATAAGGACTAAAACCCAAAAAAGTTATAAAAAAATATATTGTGTCAAATTAAATTAGGTAGCTAGCGAAACTTCCCAGGCGTGATGGGTAATTGGGTATCGATATCTGAAATAAGCAGATTAACGCTATTTTACTACAAATCCATATGAACTAAAGTTAGTCATTCATAATCGCGAAAAGTTAGCTTTGATTAAAATGACGACATATCACGAAACAAACTAAACAGTCTAGGATCGGTTATTAAAACAAAAACAACTGTCTAAAAATACAATCACACTAATTATAAAGGAGAAAGTTTATGAGTGTGTGCGTGTGTGTGTTTATATGTTTGTTACTTCTTCACGCTCAGACGGCTGGACCAATTTTGTAAAAAAAAAAAAATAGGTAGCTGACACCCTGGATTAACATATAGGCTACTTTCTATCCCAATATTCCCACGGGATCAACGTTTACGCGGGTGAAACCGCGAGCCGCAGCTAGGTTACAATATTTAAAAACTGTAACTAGGATTATAATTTTTTTCCAGTCATCTCTAAAAATAACACAAATGAAATCCTGCATAGTAACTAAAAATCGTAGTTTATGACCTTCACAACAATAGCAATATAGCGGCTATAGCATTCGATTGTACAGAATCAGCTGCTCCGGCATCGAACGCCGACCCTGGCCATTGTCTCGCATGATGGATGAGCCCCATCCGTGAGGGATCGAAGCTCTCGCAGCTTACGTTTGTTCCGATTCTGCGTAGACAGATTATGACCTCATAAATTCGTATTATGTGTCGTTGGTAATATTAATGTGGAAGTAGTGAGTTTGATAGAATTGATATGGTTTCTTTATTACTGGAATTTGATTGAAAAGATTCTGAAAACATAGAAAATGTTTTCAGAATCTTTTCCTTCAATGTTTTGCGTAGTATGGAAAGGTACCTAAATAAAATGTCAATTTAAACAACATAAACATGAGTCGATTTGATTAAAATTATACCCAGACCCAGAGGGGTAATTGCACACTACGTACGTACTCGTAACACACTATCAGTAGGAATGGCTTTCATTTTGACGGTTCAACAACATTCACTTCGTTATTTACGTTGTTGAGCAGACACATTTTTCGAACATTTGAAGTAATGGATAAGGAATATCCTTCACAATCATTCCGATTGTGATTGATAGTGTGTTACGCAATTAGACTGCAGGTGCAACGTTCTTGCCTGTATGAGTGGCGCGCGGAGGCACTGAGCCGGGGGGAAACTCCGCTTCCGCGGCAAATCGCGGCGGAGCGGACAGACCTCCGGCGCGATCTCATGGTGGCATGGAAGGAGCGACTTTCGCAACCCAGCGCAGGGCACGCCACGATAGTGGCGATAAGACCCCTCTTTGAGGAGTGGCTAGAGAGGCGTCACGGCGTCCTCACCTATCGCCTGACGCAGGTCCTCACCGAACACGGATGTTTTGGGAGGTTCCTGCACATCATCAGGCGGGAGGAGACGCCCGGGTGTCACCACTGCGAGGATCGCCCAGAGGACACGGTGGAGCATACGGTGGAGGTCTGCCCCGCATGGGCGGAGCACCGCCGTGCCCTCGTAGAGGCGATCGACAGCGGCGGCGACCTCTCGCGTCCGGCCCTGGTTCAAGCCATGGTCCGGGGCGAGAGGGAGTGGGGGGCGGTCACCTCCTTCTGCGAAGCAGTCATGCTAGCGAAGGAGGTGGCTGAACGGCTGAGGGAGAGAGCCTCACACCCCAGCCGCCGCGGGAGACGCTCCGGGCGTCGGGAGCCGCGTGACGACTCCCGGCCACCGTAGGCGCGGGCCTGCGGACGGAGAGTAATGGGTAGCTCACCGTCCGATCAGGACCAGGCCCGTGCCGGACGGCGCGTACGTGTTCCACGCGCGCCTCAAAGAGATGTCAGCAGAAAGGAAGGGGCCTGCCAGGGCCGAAGCCTGCCGGGGGTGCGGGATTGTCCGAAAGGGTTACCGCTACCCCGGAACATAAAGGGCTAAGGAAGGAACACGGATGGGTTTTAGTCAGTAAGAGTCTGACACTCCCTTCGCTCCACCCAGAGCGGGAGGGGTCATTTGATGATTTCCCATCCATAAAAAAAAAAAAAAAAAAAAAAAAAAAAAAAAAAAAAAAAAGGTGCAACGTTCTTGCCCATGTAATTTTATGAGAACTTTTTTCTGATTCAAAACGTGTCCAAAATTCACTTGAATAGCATAGAAACCGTTAGCTCCAATAAAATTTACAGCTCCTGGACAAAGCGGACTGGTTCGGACGAAGACCCCTGGCTCATAACGTCAAAGCGATGATATATTACGATTTGCTCAAAGGGGACCCTTTTTTGTTCTCGCCGTAATGGTTTTACTTTAATCGACACCGGTGAAGGACGGAGATAGGAGGTCCTGCGAGTGCAAGAAGGATGGTGAATAAGCGTATCTGTTCCCGCCAAAGAGGAAAGTGATTCAAGCTGAGCTGGTGTGTTTCACTATCAACAGTTTGCATTAGGCTTCTGGAAGTGATGTTTGTGGCAATATTAATAAAAATACTTTTGGTGTTGATTGCAGTTCATGTGTAGAAACGTCATCATGAAGTGACGGTATACGTAAGATTTTGTTTTGGGAAAACAATGTATCGTCGACGGCTACCTACCTGCGTGTGAGAAATATGAATCGTTCCAAGGATATCAAGGAGGTTAGTGTGAATTTCTAAAATTTGTGTTTACCATTTCAAACATGCTGCCATCTTCAACATTGAAATCATACCTACTAGTGTATCTTCACTGAAATGTGGCCCAGTTAACTGAAGGTTCTTGTGAACTGGAGGTTTCATGCTATAAAGGCTTGAGAGGAGTGTAGCAGTCGCTACACTGACTGTAAAGATGGCGTTAGTAGTAGTATCATCGTTTTTAGCTATAATAATAAGTGTAAAAATATTTCCTACTGTTTCTATGTTTGAAATTTTATAAAGTAGAATTCGTTAAACTTCATAAAAGCGTATAATATTTTTACGAAAAATTCTGAATGGTTTCTAATGGCGCCATCTGTGGAGAATTTCAGTTACTACGTAGTGTGTCTGTTTCATAAATAGAATAAGGTGCTCCACATTTTCTACTGTAAGTACTATAAAATGTTTTATGAAGGTACCTACTTCTGTGTGAAATGTTAATAGTTCTTTAGATGTGAGTCTGTTATAACTTCATTTTGTTAGTACCTACTTCATAGTTAATTTTGGTTATGTTATTGTATTGCATTAGTCTACATCCGTAAGTAAATACTTTCGTTTATTTGATAAGGCTTTCTTCATTTGTTGAGTTTTCTGTATGTTTTTTTGCAATAAATGGCTCAGGTTACCCAACGCCTTGAAATGAGAACTAAGGATAGGTAGGTAGAAGGTTTCTATTGCTTATTGGACATAGTCATCTCTGAAAATGCCAGGTCTTTGGACATCAGTTGATTTTCAATCTTCTGCATTAGGCCTGTCACAGCTACCTCATTTTTTAATTTTATTTTTTATTATTGCCATCATTGTTTACTTTTATGATTAGCCTGAGCTGTCCCACTCCTGGGCAAAGGCCTCCCACGGAACCACTGTACTTCCTCACCCGGCGCATTTTTATAGTAGGTATTTTTTATGGATAGAATAGACCCTTTTTAGTGTAATTTGAAAACCGCAAATTGTGAAAAACCATAGGGGCCGAGAAAAAAATTCCCAAAGTTTGTTTTTTTCTGAAAACCTGCGATTTTTATAGTAGCTATTTTTTTTAGATAGAATAGACCCTTTTTAGATAGAATAGACTCTTTTTAGTGTTAATTTGTAAACCGCAAAGTTCGCAAAACCATAGTGGCCGAGAAAAAAATTCCCAATGTTTTTTGTAACCCAACCTCAAAACACTTAAAAGTTGCTTAAAAGGCGTAGTAGGATGGTCTAGGTAGGGTAGGATGGTCTCTATGGTCTAAAAAAAAATAATCACTTCTAACCTAACGTGTCCGAGTCGGGGTGCCCCAAGTCATTACAAATGTGTTATTTTTGTATATTATGTTGAAAATTGTGAAGCTACGAATAAACGGGTGAGGAAGTACAGTGGAGCCCCTCCCACCTCTCCTTCCATCTTTTGTTAGCCTGCGCGTCCTTCCAGTTCGGGACCTATCCAGCCATCTCTTACGTGGTCTGCCGCGACCCCACCTCACTGTCTTAGGGCATCAGTTCTGGGCAATTTGGGCATACAGTTAGTGCGGCAGACATGGCCTGCTCAGTTTATTTACTTACCTAACCTAAATCAATCAACAAACTCCATACTTCTGAAAATTCCAGACATATACCCATCCAATCTTCTGTCTGCAGCTTTATTGAGTTCTAGAAGAGCCCTGCATTTCCCGTTCCATCTCACTGAACGCGGAAGTAAGCGTTCCTTAAGTATGCACTTACTTAAGATCATGTTATCATATAATAGAACTAAGTGCTTCGCCTGCGGACGATACGAATCGTTGCACAGCTCTTTAGGTTAACTTCATACTTGGCTCGGAGATGTAATGGGTTTTGCTGACTAGGTGCTGAGATTGTAGAAAAATTATATGGGAATGCTGTAATACCGTCGGCATTATTTATTTATTTATTTTTATTTTATTTGGGAAACAAACAAATGCAATAACAAACATAAGTATACAATTAGTTCAACACAATCCAGAAACAGTTTCCACAGATTACTATAAGGTCAGGGTGGCTAATTCCGGCATAGTTTTTTTTCGACTTACATTTGAGTGCCCGTATCCGATGAACGTTTTGATTTATGATCAATGTTATGGTCTCATGAAAATAATAATGTTTTAAACTTTCAAATACAGTGATCTTATTTAATTAAACTATCACCAATACTAGGATATACAACTTTTTTTAAAACTTGACCAGTAGACGGATTTTCCCTTCTAAATCGGGAAAATCCGTCATACTGGAAGAATTTATTGAAATCTTTAGTGGTTTTAAGGAAATACGTAATAATGACATGCGTTCGTAAGAGACAGTCAGTTCTGTGCTTAACGATCTTAAAAATAAAGTCTCTGTCAGGTTAAATACGTAAAAAATATTTTTGGGGGCTATTTCGGCATGCCTACACAAGCAGGGGTGGTCAACATATTTTAGTGGAGCGTTATTAGCTCATTTCTTATTATTAATTAAATAGGTACATATCGCTATTTTGCACAAAAAAATATATATAATTTCAAGATTTTTCTTCTTATAGTACAAAACATTGGGTGATTCGATTTAAGAGAGTGCAATATTTGGTACTTAAGTACATGTTTAAAAACATCCTAAATTAACATATATGATAATATTCTGGTGAGATAAAGAAATTTATGCTGACGACGTTGGATGAAATAAACACTTTAATTTAGCAAGCTGAAGATAAAAACACAGAAAAATATGTAATTATCTGGATAAAGTTCCCTTCATAAAATAAAAATACACATTTGTTATCGTAAATCGTTTTAATTCAGTAACAAACTTAAAACCTATCAAAATCAAATGGTCTTTTAGTCTTAATAAAGTTAACAATCAGTCTCATTATAGTAACTATAAAATCAACTAAACATAAAATGAGAAGTACTCGTATCAAAGATAAACAGTATAAAAAACTAAAAATCTTCGCTTAACATCAGGCGAGATAGCGGTCAAATGCGAGCTTGTCGATGAATAAAAAAAAAAACAAAAACATTCAAATAGAAGTAAAACCAATCAATTAAACATAAAAAAACAAGGTACTGTACCCGGCAATAAATGTTGTACATCAAAATTTTAGGTATTAATTGCCGGGTACTGTAAGTACTAGTTTTAGTACACGAATACAATCAACGTAAAAGAAAACTTAAAAGAGAGTTTAATCCTTTTTTTACTTTTACAACATGTAGTATAAAATTACAAACAAAATAATTATTTTGTGATACTCTTAATAAGAATGTTTTTTTTTAATTAAAATAGGGCTCATCATCTTCACAAGACAAAACTAAGCCATTTAACATTTGTTCATCATTGTGTAAATTGACCTTTTTAACGATTGATTCATCGGGCACATTATCTTGATCAACTCTTTTAGTCATTTTAAACATAAGCTTCGGTTTTTTTATGGTTTTATAAAATCTGACAGAGTAATAAATCTCTCCACCTTGAATATAATTATTTTCTATAATGCCAACATAGTACGTCCACTTGTTCCTGTTGTAGTACCTCACTAAGACATGGTCATTGACAGAATATACATTTTTAGTTGTCTTGAGGTTCATATCATTTTTATTAATATTACGCTTATTCCTTAATTTGAGTCTTAAACTACTATTTTTAGCCTTATTTATTTCAGTCTCTTCGTTGCATTCTATTTTTGTGACCTTACTTTGTGAACGATGTGAATGACTCTCAAAATCGGGTACTTTCATTAACTTATCCAAAAATACATCGTCATTATATTCATAATCGGAGCTTACATTTACTATATCAGAATCACTATGGCTGCTACATGATCCAGAGACACTGGTGGTTGAACTAGATCGAGAAATTTGTTTTTTTCGTTTTATTACTTTCGCGTGTTTGCTATGGTGCAAATTGTCATCAGTCTTTTCCAGGTGAAGTTCTTTGTTTTCTTTTCCCTTACTCTTTTTGCCAATTCCTTTTCCTTTAAATGTTGATGTATTTACTATTTTTTTTGCAGAAATCTGAATTGAAGTAGCGTCTTGATTAATAATTTTGGTTTTCCTTGTAGGTTTTAATCCTGAAGGTCCTGGTTTTATATGATCCTCATCTGGTTTGGTTGCAGGTTTTATAATTACGTTGGATGTAATTTTAACTTTAGGAGCGTCAAGTTCGTGATTTTGAAGACAATCAGGCAGATCTTGGGAATTTAGTGCGGTAAAAGGTTTCGACTGAGAGTTGTCCTTTGATAAATTACTTAACAGAACTACATCATCTGCGTTTTTCTTCGTCAGATTAGACTGTATTTTTCTTTTTATATTTTTCTTACTATTTTGTTCCTCCTTTTTGAACTTGAGCACGTCGTCGTGAGTAATTACTTCTGCGCCTGGTGCCACTTTTCGTCTCTTTGGTTTGGATACATTTTCGCTGCGTTTTACTTTTAAGAGCAGTAGCTCTTCAAAAGAGATTTTACTATCTTCGGCTAAATCAATCGATAAATTTCCTTGTTCATTACGATAAAAATGGTTATTAATACAGTTAAGAGCGATGCATAATAACTTTTGGGGTTCCTTTTTCGATTGTGTAGGTGGGTTTAATAAAGACTGTTGCCAACGTTTTAGTTGTAATGGATCGAATAGCCGCTCTTCGATTTCATTCCTATTTATTGGATAAATTCCTGTTTTTCTAAACCCATTTCGTAACACTTGAGGATTTATTTTTGTCCATATAGATCCAATCAATCTAGAAAAATCCTTTTTTGGCAATGGCTTACCTACATTTAGTCTTTGCCACTGTACTAACGTTATATCCCATTGATCTTTAAAGGATTTCATCACTGAAACATCCAGTGGTTGTAAGACGTGACTGGTATGAGCCGGTATTTTTAATATAGTTACGTTAGCTCTGCGAGCTTCTTCTATTATATTTAATCCAACATGTGTAGAGTGGCCGTCATAAATTAAAAGTACTGGACGTTGGTTGCCGATGGTTGGCAAAAAAGTTTTTTTAAAAAATGCTTCGAAGACTTCGGACTCCATCCAGCCATTCTTAGTGGCGGCATATGTTGTACCTGGATAAGCGTCTGGAGAAGTCCACTCATCCCATACGTTTTTACCCTTAAAAATTATAAGTGGTGGTGTTTTTTGTCCAGCCGCACTAGCACCCAGAAGAACCGTTGTATTATCTTTTCCAGGCGTTGCAATCACCCTAGTAGCCGCATAGCCTTTCACTCCAACTATTTTTGTTTTTGATGGGTCTTTCGAGAAGCTTGTTTCGTCCAAATTCCATACCGCGTGTGGTTTATCTTGTAAATTTAATTCTTTTATAGTTTTTTCTAAGAGATCAAAGTATGGAAAAACTATATACGGATCTATTGCAGTTTTACGAGCATACTCAACCGCTTGCGGTTTTTTAATCGATAAATGATGGCGTTTTGAAAATGAAACAAACCAATCTTTTCCCGGTACCCCATTTTTAAATGATGAAGGTATATTATTTTGTTTTATATATTCTCCAACCATATCTAACACTTCTGCCCTTGTCAATCCAAAGCCATATGTTTCCATAATATGAAGACAGGATGCAAGATTCATTTCAACTTCGGAAGATAGAGTGGTTTTCCTCCCAATTATATTGGAGCTTCTTTTTTTATGTACGTGGTCCATTATTGTCATTCTTGGAATTTTGTATACTTGTGCAGCTTTGTAACCACTTAAGGTGCCATTACGCACTGCTAATATGGCTTCACGTAGTTGATTTTTATCATAAGCACCTCTATTTGTACGTCTTTTATATGTACGTACCATCATGAATGACGGCGACGTGTAGTTGAACTGAAACAATTTAATTAACTCAATTTAGTACTAACCGAATTATCTACATTCACTATACATACAACGACGATTTGTGATCATAAAAAAAAAAACAAATTCAGAAGATTTGTCCCTAAAATTAATTGTGGTGGCGATTATTCTGTAACTGTTACGCAAATTATATAATATTTATTCTCTTTCAAATGAACTTTCTTTAAACTCCAAGTAAGTACATGTGCTGAATATTGATTGGTTCTCTTCTATAAAGTTGGGACAAAAAAAAAGGTTTACGATCTCAGAAATGGGGCAAATTCGTCATATGACGATATAGCCCCATTCAAAATAGACGGAATTATGCACTTAACGACTTCGAGGTTATAAATTTGTTACGTTGAATAATCTTATCATTTGCAGCGTTATCTTGCAAAATAATACACGAAACCTTTACAAGGACCCTACACTATATATGTTGAATTCATTCGACACTGTAAGTTACATAATTTTAAACTTACCTTCGAAAATACAGCAGCGTAGGTCACTCACATTTCACTTTAAAAAAGCAACTGATCTTTGAAGACGGTTTTACCCATTTTTATAGCGATTAACGCCATCTAGGGAATTTTATTTGAAGTTAAAAGTAATGCTGTTTTACCGACACTTCTACAAACGCTGCAACTCGACTGTAACGAGCATAATTTCAAGTAGACGGTTACGCCCCATAGACGGAATATGCCACCCTGACCTTACAAGTAAATTATATGTGACTAAGTGTAACAACAATCAGAATTTCACACCATTAAAGTTTACAAAATTTACAATTTAATATTAACATATAACATTGTTATTATTTAAATTTCGATGCCAAAATATTTCTTATACTAAATTTGAATTTGGGTAGAGAAAGGTAAACAATATCTAAATCTTGATTTGCTTTTAATGAAATCGTGTCGTTGTACAGACGACATGCTCTTATGTTATAAACAGCCTATAACTCTATAAGTGGTCATTACCGAGTTTGGAACGGTTACTGCCTTATTTCTAAAAGTTGATTTTAAAGTTAAATAATGTTTAGCGTCTGTTTAACCATACATTTTTGACGTTTAAACGCCTCTTGTCTCTAACAATAAGCAATGTTTATAAATAAGAGGGTTAATAATTCACGTACTGGCAACAGCACATCAGTGGTAACAATTTGATATTAACAACGGCTTTTATGTCGTAGCAGTAAGGGCGATTTTCTTAGTGCAAGTATTATTGCTGATTTGCGGTGACTTTATCAACTTGTATTTCGATTTTGTTTTATATACCCTTCATAATCCAGCTTTGAGTTCATTTCTTATGAACCCATTAGGTGTACAACAACAACGTTATGGGCACATTAGGCAGCTACACAGATGCATACTTAGCCATAGACTGACTGCGACTAGCCAAATCGACCTACTATAGTAGGTACGACAAGGTACGTTCACCGAAATGGCTTCCGTCTGGCTGCCTTTGTCACGCTGTCGTCAGTCTTAATGAAATTCAAATTACCTTCTGAAGAACTTACCACTTCTATTGGTAACTTATAGTAATAATATCTTTATTCAGTTTCAAATACAGTAAACTCTGATTTTTAATTTGCTAGACCAAAATGACAGCTAATAAATAGTAAATAATGTCATGTTGACAAAAAAAGGTACCTAAATCGCAGCAGTTATTTTTGTTTTGAAAATTAATAATCAGTGTATATGTTACCGGCCAAACCCGATTTCAGGACAAACTAGTTTAGCCTAGGCTAAACTAGTTCCGTCGACATAGGATGCAAGGGCGAGCGAAGGGCACCCCGAGGTTCGGTTTGGTTAGGTTACTTTAAACCCTTTACACAGAAATAGGGGCCCCGCGAAGCGGGGCTCCGTCGACATAAGATCCAAGGGCGAGCGAAGGGCACCCCCTATCGCGTATAGGAAGAACTAGTTTAGCCTAGGCTAAACTAGTTTGTCCTGAAATCGGGTTTGGCCGGTAACATATACAGGGTGAATTTTTCAAGTGGGCGTGGATGGCCAAATCCGAAACTATGAGGACTAGCGAAAAGTACTCAAAGGAGTCGCGGGCTCGATTTTGATGAAAACTAAAACTGCATCATTGGATTTTTGAAAAATCAATTGTTCTAGCCAGGAATCGAACCTGTTGATTTTGAAAAAAAAAAACGCACACTGTATTATTACACCATTCGATAGTGTCGCTAATAAGGATCAAATTCTGGAAAGTAATGACATACGGCAAACTAAAGAAAAGAGCTCATTTTTAACAAAATACTTTTTTTTTTCTTATGTTACCTACCTCATCAAGTCATCATCATCTGCCTAGCCTTTTCCCAACTATGTTGGGGTCGGCTTCCATTCTAATCGGATGTAGCTGAATACCTCGGTATGTAAAGATGGTCACCCATCCACAGACCAACCGCGGCAAGCGTAGCTTAACCTGATGGGTTGACCTGTGCGGCTGTTATTATTTAGCCGAGCCCGCGTTATGTTACCTACCTACTAAACCTTAACTGATTAATTGTTCAAAATGATGACCATTGTTACTTTACATACATTACATAGCTGGATTCGACGTCTCAAGGATTGTAGGTACTGCATTCAGCATTACAATATTATTGATTTCATTAGAATATTTTCCAGAGATCGTAATAGAAATTTGAATTTAGAACCTAATGTTGTGAAGGTGACTGCGCTGCGGGTGTGTTAATAAAAATATTGAGCATCATTTCGAACAAGGTACGTAATGTATGTATGAATACTCTAAAATAAGAAGCAGTTTATTAAGAGGCTTACTAGACCTAAGTGTCCTTGAAAAACGCATGCACACATATGCAGAATCGACGCAAACGCCATCTAACGACGACGCCCATCACAATTATGACATAAAGCATACATGAGATTTAGAAGTAACGGTTTTGTGAGATTACGCCCTAGTATTCTAATAGATGGCGCGGAAACGATGTGCAAATAAGTTAAAGATCTAACAAACAAATTATGTAGTTATGTGTGACAACATAATAAATTTTATTCGTTTTGAGTGTGACTTGAAAAACTTAAGGATGTGGGTGATTTTGAAATAAAACTGATTCAATGAAATTTAAAACATTTTTAACCGACTTCAAAAAAGGAGGTTGTGTATTCGACCCGTATGTATGTACCTATGTAATGTATGTATGTGTGTATGTTTGTATATATATTTGTAGATTTTCTAAAAAACTGATGAACCAATTTTGATCATTCTTTCACTAATGTGATCTACCTACATACTTCCAGGAAGGTTTTAGTATATAATACATTAGGTAATTATTCTTATGTAGTATGTCCGAAGTTAATATGCATAAATGTACTGCATCTCCGGCATTTCTATGCGAATTTTGATGATTCTTCAATGCACTAGTGTTAATTGAATTTTTGTGGGGTAGGTACAATTAGAAAGAAAAAAAAACAACCGACTTCAAAAAAAGCACTACAGCGTGATAAATAACTATTAATTTCGGAAGTCGGTGTCAAAAAACGAAAATGCGGAACCAGCGACACCGACTTCCGAAATAAAAGTTATCACTTTGCAGTGTTTTTTTCTAAAACTATGAATTTTGGAAACATCTAAGAAAGTGCAGTCATTTCGAATAAGCTAAGTATTTTCGACTTCACGTACAACTGTCACAGTGGCGTATGTGGACGACGTGTAGATTTGTATACGAGAGCCCCCGGGTTCGATTCCCAAGGTTACGAAATCGAATTTTCTATTTAAATGTCATTTTGAATTTTTAAATATATCTATTATATATTTTTATAAATAACTAAAAAAAAGTCTACAGGAGAAAGAAAGTCGAAAATATCAACACGGAAGTTAGGTATTTCTAATGCGCAAGTACCTACACGTTTTCTAAGCTATTACATAAATAAAAAAAATTCTGACCTAATGCTTTTATTAACAGACCGCGACTTATTGATAATGGGCATAATGAAATAGGTAACAGTTTCATCTGAAAATTGCGATGAAAATTATCAAAAGCAAGAAATTAGATTTAAAATTGATTTTGTTTATAATAAACTAGCGGCCCGCCCCAGCTTCGCACGGGTGCAATTTTTTTTTCGAATTTCCAAAATTTTCTTTCATACAAACCTTGTCCCGGCAATACCGATCACAACAAAAAAAGAATTAGCGAAATCGGTCCAGCCGTTTTCATGTTATGTCGTGACAACGGAAAACGGGTTTCATTTTTATATATACAGGGTGAAATTGAACACATGCGACAAATCGAAATGGGAGATTGTACTCATTATTATGAACAACTTTTACTATGAGACCGAACCTGAAATCGCGAAAAAAAATCAGCTGTTCCCTACATTTTGACGAGTTATGCGAACATAAAATGTAGGGAACAGCTGATTTTTTTTTCGCGATTTCAGGTTTATGCACATTATCAATAAGTAGCGGGCTGTTAATAAATTTAGGTTTTTTTTATTGTTACAATGGCTTAGAAAACGTGTAGGTACTTACGCATTAGAAGTAACTTCCGTGTTGATATTTTCGACTTTCTTTCTCCTGTGAAAGATAATTACATTGTAGACGTTTTTTTAGTTATTTATAAAAATATATTTAAAAATTCAAAATACATTTAAATAAAATTAAATCGATTTCGTATCACTGGGAATCGAACCCGGGGACCCTCGAACACAAACCTGCGCGTCGTCTACATAAGCCAATGTAACGGTTGTGTATGTTGTCGAAAAAACTGAGCTTATGCGTAATAAGTGCATTTTCTTAGACTACCAAAATTCATAGTGAAAAAAAATATTCAGTAATAATAAAATGCTCTTACTTTTTAATTTCGTTCATATGTTCGGCGTTTGTTTTATATGAACGTTTTGTAGTCCTCCTAAGGGAATGTTTCACTTTATTTCCCATATTTACAAATTATATAATTGATAGCAAATTATTACGCTATTTTAACTTAGTATTTTATATTTACATGAAATAAAAATATTTACAGAAAGAAGATATGCAAATAGTAATAATAAACAATGAATGTATGTACAAATAAAACGTTACAAAAACAACAATCTTGACGGAAATAATGCGGCGAAAAGAGCGACACGTCCGTATAGTAGGTATCAGGCCTCGGCCGGCATTATCGCTACACGGGGTGACGGGGGTTTACCGTTTACGTACACATGCGCACTTATTATGTTCGGAACTATGAATATGCTATTTACAATAAAACTATTGTTTGAACTAAAAAATTAAAACACTATTATTTTAGTATGTTGCTTGTAGAATGATCTGACAAAAAATCAGAATGATTGTATGTATATTAGTATGGTTTCTATTGTAAAAAGAAAGTTTTTAGAGGTATCTTCATGATTTTTTTCTATCGTACCAAATTAGTTGTATTATGTTTTCAAAACACTATCTATCTAAAAATTCAAAATACATTTAAATAAAATTTAAAAAGAAAGTACGTTTTCGTAACCTTGGGAATCGAACCCGGGGACTCTCGAATACAAATCTACACGCCGTCCACATGCGCCGGTGTGACAGATGTACGCGGAGCCGAAAATGCTTAGCTTATGCGTAACATAATGACTGCACTTTCTTAGATGTTTCCAAAATTCATAGTTTTATTGCAAAAATAAAAATATTCAGTTAAAAATAAAATGCTCATACTTTTTACTTTCGTTCATATTATGTTCGGCTTTTGTTTTATATGAACGTTTTGTAGTCCTCTTTACGGAATGTTTCACTATATTTCCCATTTATTTACAAATTATTACGCTATTTCAACTTTGTTAGGTAGTACGCGGACCGCTGCCGGGAGACACAAGTGAAACGACCGGGAGTTGGGACTAGCCGTACAATAGATGGCGCGCGCCTTGCACCCATACATAACAAACTTAAAAGTATTTTATATTTACACGAAATAAAAATATTTACGGAAAGAAGATATGCAAATAATAATAAACAATGAATTTACAAATAAAACTTAACAAAAACATAACAATTTTGACGGAAATAGTGCGGCGAAAAGAGCGACACGTCCGTATAGCATCAGGCCTCGGCCGGCAGTGTCGCTACACGGGCGTTCACGCACACATGCGCACTTTTTATGTTCGGAACTATGAATATTCGATTTACAAAAAAACGATTGTTTTAAATAAAAAAATAAAACACTATCATTTTAGTATATTACTTGTAGAATATTCTGACAAAAAATCAGAATGATTGTATGTATATTAGTATGGTTTTTATTGTAAAAAGAAAGTTTTTTAGAGGTATCTTCATGATTTTTTTCTATCGTACCAAATTAGTTGTATTGTGTTTTCAAAACACTATCTATCTAGCATATATCCTGAAGAATATCATATATTTTTCTGATTTTGTTTACTGTAGGCGATCATATACTTTTATTGTTTCGAAAACTACCGTTTTTTTGCGTTTAGGTCCTGTAAGCCCCTTAAAATTCAACATTTTCCTTAAGTTTGCCGTATGTCATTACTTCCCATAATTTGATCCTTATTAGGGACACTATCGAATGGTGTAATAATACAGTATGTATTTTTTTTTTCAAAATCAACAGGTTCGATTCCTGGCTAGAACATTTGATTTTTCAAAAATCCAAATGATGCAGTTTTAGTTTTCATCAAAATCGAGCCCGCGACTCCTTTCTGTACTTTTCGCTATTCCTCATAGTTTAGAATTTGGCCATCCACGCCCACTTGGAAAATTCACCCTGTATATAAGTATCTAAAACAGTACAATGAGATAATACTCAAGTGTTTTAAGTTTTCAAAATTCTCTGGGCCTTCACTATACAGGGTGAAATTTTAATCACCGTTTCCCTCTTAAGGGGTCATTGTACTCATCATTATGAACAACTTTTACTATTTCCTAGTATCGTGGGGTTTAGTCTCTTCTTTGAGTGAACATGATTTGGAACTGGCAGCAGTCTCAATAAAGCCGTGCTTAATTGCCGATCTACTAATTCCCAAGTTCAGTATTATCACGATTACTTTCTAACAAAACGTTACATCCGAAGACACACTTCTCTTTAACCCGTTGAATGCCGTAATTACAGACACAATTATAAAACCTTTGTTTCTCGCGTGGATCCACGTTTAAGCATACGAAGGGTTAAAAACAAGCAGAAATATATACAGGGTCAAATTAAATTAGCTAGCGGAACACTTCGACGTGATGGGTATCGATATCCAAGTATGATAAAGTAAAAAATAAATTAATTTTATGTTTTTTCTAGGGTCATCGACCACAGTTAGTGTAGTAAGTCACTTGAGTTAGTGTAGATAGTTTATTTTTGTGTAAACTTCACAGACGAGATTGGTATCGATTTCTCAACATGATAAAAAAAAAATATACGAAATAATCTTATTTTTTTTTATAAAATAATATAAAAGATTTTCTCAACTCATAGTGCAAGCAACCACTCTACCAGCAGTCGTTGACCCAAAAAAAAAAAACATCAAATCGTAGGGTTAGACTTTAGATATCGATACTCATCACGTCGAAGAGTTTTGCTAGCCAATTTAATTTCACACTGTAGGTATATATGTAATTTTTGTACGTACAAGCACAGAATACTTAAAGTACTACGTACAGAAAGGACACTCCCTTCCCCGCACTAACATCAGTTACCGCACCTCACCCCGCACTTCGGCGTATTCGTCGCCGGCTCTTTAACAAGAGCGCTCGCAAACACAAGTACCTCACGCACACATTCCTACGTATACAAACGTCATTTTTTAATGTAGTAGTAGTAGGTAATTATTTTGCGAGCGTTGTATGGAGTGTCCGGGGTGTGGTACAAGTATGGCTGCAGCTCAAGATTTGCGAGTTGGCACAGTAATTGTACAAGTTGGTCCATTCTCGCTATACATAAATCGCGAAAGAAATTTTCAAGTGCTCGGTAAAACCGCTGGCGTCTGAATTAATTTTGTTCTAGCGAATTTACAATGTTCAAGTTGTGTTAAGTTTCTAGGAGAAGTTTGAATGGTCCTTCAACGCTTGTATGGGTTTAAAGTTGGGTTGTTTACGGGAGGTATATCTGGCTGGACATTGGCTGTAGGATTGCGTTGGCTAATTGGACAGGAGGAGGTAGTATATAGGTGTAGTTTGCGTGTACGTTGTTAACATTGTGTAATTACTCCCACATACCTACCTACATATCGTAGATAGATTAAATATTTTTCCAGTAGCAAAATGTCATTGGGTAAGTTTCTCCAAGATTCTAAAGCAGCTGAGGAAGTTGGAATTGCAAAAGCAAGTTAGATTTAAAAAGTTTTTTCTATCTCTGATTTAACACCACTGCTACCTTAAATTAAAATATATTTCGTATACTAAATTCGTGTCAGAAGTTTCTAGCAGTACCATCACAACGGTAATATTTTCTCATTGTTTGTCTTATTTCTTTTTAGTATGTATATTCATGTATATTTATTTGTGCTGATATTTATATGTAATTATTATATTCATAGTTTTAATAGGTTTATGCGCATCTTTATATTTAAAACTAGCTGCGCCCCGCGGTTTCACCCGCGTAAATGTCGATCCCGTGGGAATATCGGGATAAAAACTATCCTATGTCCTTTTTCGGGACTCAAACTATCTCTATACCAAATTTCATCTAAATCGGTTCAGCGGTTTGAGCGTGAAGAAGTAACAAACATATAAACACACACACACACACACACACACTCACAAACTTTCGCATTTATAATATTAGTGTGAAGTGTGATTCCAAAATATTTATGCTGATATTTATATGTAATTATTATATTCATAGTTTTAATAGGTTTATGCGCATCTTTATATTTAAAATATTTATTCCTCAATTTTCATGATTGCACAGTTTATCACTGTTTGTCTCTGCATCATCCAAAGGTTGACTGTTACAAAATGCCTATGGCATTAAGTCCGCGTCTGTACATTTATGTGCTTGAAGTATTAAATAAATAAATTAAGCTATTTGTAGTCCCGATGAATTCTAGAGGTGTATAGTAATTTTATATAAAGATAGTTATAACAAAAAACCGGCCAAGTGCGTGTCGGACCACGCACAATGAAGGGTTCCGTAGTTGGGATGACTTTATCCTAAAAACAAACTTAACATTATACCTAGTTGAAAAATATTTTCTTCCATTAATCGATATTACATACAGGGTGAAATTGAACACATGCGACAAATCGAAATGGGAGATTGTACTCATTATTATGAACAACTTTTACTATGGGACCAAACCTGAAATCGCGAAAAAAAAATCAGTTGTTCCCTACATTTTGATGAGTTATGCGAACGTAAATCTAGGGAACAGCTGATTTTTTTTTTCGCGATTTCGGGTTTGGTCCCATAGTAAAAGATGTTCATAATAATGAGTACAATCTCCCATTTCGATTTGTCGCATGTATTCAATTTCACCCTGTATATGTCACGGTCAATTCTCCAACTACAAATGTAAGTTTGTTATTGCAAAAAGTTTTCGGACTTTTTCCTTTACCTACTTGTGCTGTGAGACCTTGCTTCTTGCCAAATTTCATGATTCTAGGTCAACGGGAAGACCCTATAGGGGCTATAGGTTTTGATTGATTTGAGAGTATCAAAATACATATGTCGCATATATGGCCGTATGTTTTTATTGCTTTAACCTAGAAGCTTTATTTTTTTTAGAGCTCCAAGGGACTGTAGACCTCTGTATTTGATATTAATTTCAACTTTGTACTTCCATGCGGTTCTAAAAAAAAAGATCTTGACAGACTGATAGACAAACAGACAGGCGGACAGACGGACAAAGAAGTGATTATATAAGGCTTCGGTTTTTTCCTTTTGAGGTACGGAACCTTAAAAACATGCTACCGCCATCACATCATTACGCCAGTTGGTGTGCAAACTACACACACACATACACCCAGACACAGAAGGCCTTATATTAAAAAGGTTTGCGCCTCTCGCACAGACAGATGCTGTGAATGTGCCAGTTAACGCCCAGTTCTGAACTCATGCCAGCGCGTCTGATACGAGATGGGCTGTTGCCACTTTTATTATAATAATTTTGGACATAAGCCTAGAAATTGGAAAGGGCTAGTGTGTTGGAACTTGGGTGGAAACAAGTTTAAAATTAATTTGGCATAAAATAAATTAGTATAAAAAGGTATTATCTAATCGGTATAAGTAATTCTGTAACTATGTATAGAAGTATACTCCAACACCAAAAAGAAACTGCTTAGTGGCTGCTTAGTCTTGTTTTAGGTGATGATATCATACGAAGACCAGCACCCTAATTGCGTAAAACACTATCAATCAAAATCCGAATCATTTTGAAGGATATTGTTAATCCATTGCTTCATAAGTTCGTAAAATTTGTCTGCCCAACAACGTAAATAACGCAATGAATGTTGTTGAACTGTCAAAATGAAAGCCATTGTTACTGATAGCGTGTTACGCAATTATCCCCATTGGAAAGCTTCAACACCTCTTTAAAGTCATACTTCTTTAAATCGATTCAGTAGTTCTCGAGATAAGCTTGCAGGAGCACGCCTAACATTCATTTTGTTTATGGTACTGACGATGTACCATCAAAAGCTGCATTCATTATGTCTTAAACAAATACTTTCATTTGAGAAGCCGTTAACACTGTCTCATGGTAATTTTACGACAGCTGTAAAATTTACCATCCAATTATACGAAGGATGATTCATTTTTTATGGCGAGGACTAACCGAAGTAAATAGTAGTAAAATTAATGATTTACTGACATCTTAAATTGCTTCTGGTTTTGTAGATATTTCGTTTAATAGAAAATTAAATATAGAATGGAAATATAAATATTTATTGTCCAGGTAATACAGTAAGCAGGTTCACTGGTTAACAGCAAGTGGAGACGACATGAGTAGCTTAAAATACTATTATGTTTAGTACAGCTAGGTTACAATATATTATTTGCTAGTTTGATTTAACATTAATCAGAGGAGCTATTCTCGTTATTTTTAAAACCTTCACAGTTTGATCTCAGTCTAATCTGTCAAAAAATCCTCTAATTTCCCATACATTTCTGACATCTGTTTGTTGCCGAGAATAGACCGCGACAAGATTTTGAACATTTTAAATTACGAGAATGGCTTTCAGATCATCAGATCAGCTATTAAAAACCAAAAACGAAAAAATCGCATTATTTTGATCCTTATTACCAACTTAATATTAACTTGTGGTCCTATTTCATATACTCAGTAGTCGGTAGACAAATTACAAACATGGTTTCCATAACACAAGGTGCTTACTAAATACCCTTACCATATTTTCGGGTCATTGTTCCCATTGACGGTGAGAATTATCCGAGGGTCTCATCCCTAGCCAATGTAGGATCTATCTCACCAGCAGACAAAGACCTCCCCTGCCGCCCTATAACAATAAACTTCCATGCAAAATTAGGGGGACCAACCAGCTTCACAGGTCAAGTTAAAATGGTCGCTCCTGTTAGGACAACGGTTCAAACCTTTATACCTTTTTTAGTGTTTGTACTCAACGATCTGAAACGAAACTTCCGCAAATAGTGTTAGTTATGCTTGTTTTTAGTTCAACTGTAATCATGGATACGTTTCCCTACGTAAAGGTTTGTGCTATGAAACAAGCTGTGAAATGAAATATCGCGGGTGTTGTCAGGAACTAAAGATATAAATTATTATGTTATGGGTTAAGGTTTGAATATATTTATTCTCAGTTTGAATATATTTATTCTCAAAAAAGATACAAAGACACTTACATGAGAATGATGTTTCTAAGCTAAGTTCGTCACAACCGTCAGCGCATCAGTTATAGGATTCTAAAATCCTATAACTGACGCGAAGAAAAGTTTGCATTACCTGTTTTTCCTAAGAAAAACAGGTAATGCCAACTTTTCTTACACATTCATAGCATTATTAACATGCATATTAAAAACAAACCTGCACCGGTCCCGCGTGTCGGATTACGGCCCGTTCAAAGAGAGGAGGCTTATGTACCAGCAATGGGAAGATTAGATCATAGACTGATTATGCTTTTGTAAATTAAGCACAATAAATTAATGTGTAAGTATCAAAACTAACAAAAAAAAAAGATTTTTGATTTGAAAATGAACACAGGCTCATATTTTAGCTGGAAAACACAAAATTAATACTCAAAGACGTCCATTGCTCTCTAGAAATACATTGCTCTCGCTACCAACTTTTCTTGGCTAATCCTATTCAGCCATGGCATGAGCTATTCTCGAGTATATCTCATGCAGACACAAGAGAAGACGTCGAATGGATGGATAACGATGAAGATGGATGAATCTGACGATTTAAAATTTTGAAAAGGATTTCAAGACCTAAATGACAGTTGTGATAACCAGTGATAGATATGTAGAAACTACCTATAGGGTTTATTTATAAACGTTGCTTAAGGGAATTACAGGACCTAAACGTAAAAAACGCAAGTTTTAGAAGCACTAAAAGTATATGATCTTCTACAGTAAAAAAAATCAGAAAAATATGTGATATTCTTCAGGATATATGATAGGTAGGTAGTGTGTTGAAAACATAATACAACTGATTTGATACGACAGAAAAAAATCATGAAGATACCTTTACAAATCTTCTTTTTACAATAAAAACCATACTAATCATCAATATGATAATCATTATGATTTTTTGTCAGATTATTCTACAAGCAACATAGTGTTTTAATTTTTTAGTCCAAACAATAGATGTTTTGTAAATAGATAATTGCTTCATATTTTGTAATAAATTACCAGCGTTGTGGCATCGCGCTTCTCTTTCTTTTCTATGCAGTCCGACAGTGACCGTGCTTAAGGTCAAATGATTAGCGACTGTTTGACCATACCTACATTTTTGACGTTTTTAACCCTCTCTTAACTTTAAGCAACGTTTATAAATAAAGGGGATATATATTATTATGTTTAATGTTAGCTTATAAACATAACAAAGATGCTTACATATTAATAGCAATAACATCAATTGCACCAATTTAATTGAATTATGTTAGTTCGTTACCGTTAATAGCCGGAATTGGACATTTCCTATTTACGTCACGTTTGGTCCTATCGCAGTATCGACGTTATGTTTATTATTCGCGCTAAATCACGACTAATTGTCGCAACTGCTGGCGAAACCATCCCGCTGGAAATTGGAAACTGCCTAATATCGGCTCTTTATAATATTCTGTAATAACATTTTAGTGGCTATCTGATTGTACACTACAATAACCCTGTCAGCCATTTTGGATGTTAGCATTCGGTGATAGGTATGTTGTTTAATTCTAATCATGCATTACCTACTTAGTTCGATTTAGAAATTGATGCTGAATGGATTAATGATCATGATTTCAATTAGATACGGATTAACATGATTAAACTAATTAATTGGATACGTAAGACGTAACTAATTAATTGGATACGTATTAATTGGCATGTAGATTTTACGACAATGAGGAAGAATGATAAACCAATGCTTACTAAAGCGTCAGGACGCTTTCCAATTAGTTTTAAGCATAATATCTTCAAATAGATAATTCTATTTGCAGTTCTTACTAGATGCAGACAGAAATTAATCCTGTAAAGCAAGTCTTCACAGCTTCCTTAACAATATTTTGATAAACACGACTACCTTATCACAAGGGCGTAAGGTCTAAAGTCGTCTCTCGTTAGCATTTTTAAGAGTATTAGTACAATATGATAGCTATTTCTTTGAACCCGGTGTTAGTAGCGATGAAATCTCGCTTAATAACCCTCTTAGGAGATAAATATTCGGATATTTCCGAGTGTTTCCGACACAGCGTAAGAATTAAACTGAATTATGTTGGTCTATGAAGAAGGATAAGTGTACGAAATACACACATCAAAAGTGTCTAGGGATCAACATATATTTTTGCAATAACTTTTCTCCTGATTGATATTAATTAAAATTTTCTTGAAGGATTCATCAAATAAAGTGTTTTCGTTTGTCACAGTAACGATAAACCAAGTCACCTTTGCATTAATAAAGAAATTTGCCATTTTCCTAATAAAGGGATTTTTGACATTTGAACCACTAACACAAAAGTTCGAAAAAAAGACTGAAATAACAGTTTTCTTTAAAATTTTATTGGGTAACTTAAACAATTAATAATCCGTGTTTCTACCGCGAACACTAACAACACAAGAACATCGGTTTGGCATACTCAAAATGAGTTCATCCAAATCACGCTGTGGAATGGCCGCCCATGTTCGTTGCAACAACAAAAAAAGGTCTTCTTGCGACTGGATACCCTCCATATTCGGCAGAGCTCTTCTCTGTAGCATATCCCATGCATGCTCAATCGGGTTCAAGTCTGGTGACTGAGCAGGCCAGGGCAGGACATTGATGTTAGCTGCGGCGAGAGTCTGTCTTACAACTCTTGCGGTGTGCGGTCGTGCATTATCATGCATTAACTGAAATAAGGGACCGATTTGCACTTGTAGAGGAACGATGACGTCTGATACAATCGTCTCAGCATAAATTTGAGCGTTGAGGTTGCCTCTGATCCAAATCAACTCAGTTCTTCCGCCGATCCAAATACCCGCCCATACCATGATGGTTCCACCACTATAAGGATGGACTTCCTGGCAGGATTTTAATCGCTGTTGGCGTCCAGGGGTTCTCCAGTGTCGTATACGTCTTGTATCCGGTCTCATACCAAAACAAGACTCATCAGAAAAGCACACGAAACGCCATTGTTCTTCTGCCCAATTTCTGTGTTCAAGAGCCCATTGATATCGAATCCTACGATTGTGCATTGCTATAGGTGGTACCCGTAGCGGTCTTCGGGAATTAAGGTTCACTTCATGCAAGCGGTTTCTGACTGTTTGGTCGCTAATTAAGTTCCCTGAAGAGTGATGAAGCCTCACGGCTAACATCATGGCGGTTATTGTTGGAGCTCTTCGAGTTAAGATTTGAATGTATCGGTCTTGTCTCCGTGTGGTGCAGCGATACCGTCCTCCATGGCGCTCAGCCACGGTACCAGTGCTTCGGTAACGTGTCCAAAGTCGACTGATAACACTCTGACTTGTATTCAGAGCTAAAGCCACAGTACGTTGCCGGGAACCAGCTTCTATCATTCCCACGGCTCTGAGCATTTCTTCCCTGCTTAAATGACGTCGCCGCTCCATAATAACGTTGGTTTTAATCAGTAGTAGGGAAACAGTAGCACTAATAATGTCTTCAATGCGTTGTATGTTTTTATAGGGAAAATATTGACAGCTGATTTTCATCTTTTACTCGAATTTGATTCACAGTTCCTGATTCAAATTATGAAATGCACCAAAAAGGATCCATATAAATTTATAAAATCATAAATTTATTACAAAGCCACATCTCAATCTCAAGAAATCCGCATAAAAATGCTTGATCCCTAGACACTTTTGATGTGTGTAGTAGATTGTTTACCAAGGGAGCAAACAACTATTTAGAAGGTGTGGGATTCAAAGTATTTCACTCGAGCTTAAAATAGTGTTGCTCCCGAGGTGGACACTCTACCTACTTTTTATCACCTATGAAAAAATAAGTGCAACTTATGAATAAGAATAGTACGTTTCATTGTCACTACCTACTTGAGGAAGACATACTTACTCATTTTTTATAAAACTAAGTAAAATCCTAATTTGAGTGAATTACGAACGAAGGCGCTACAGTAAAGTAGTAGTGTGCTTTTCGCGCGTTTTTTATTTTTTCACAAGCTTTTTTTTTAATTTGGCTCGCGCGCTTTTTACTTTATCATACAGCCTGTTACTTGTTCATACAATGTTCGTGGTTCTCTTTGGTGATCGCAACTTTTACTAACAATATCCACATTCTAAATTCAAATCACTTTTAGTCCCTAGGGATTAAATGGCTGTTTTAGTCCCTGCTTACGAAGACACACTAGCTCTTTTTGAATAGATGTAATAAAAAAACTTTTTTATGTTAATGATCAATTTCTCTAAAGAGAACCTTGTTTTCACAGCATATATTGATCAGTTTTTATTAATTACCAGAAACAAGCAAGAGCATAAATGAACGCAGCAATTTACCATCGAAAATAAATCAAAATACAAATTTTAAATTATTCCCTTTTCCGCGCAACAAAGAACAGAGTTCAGTCAATATATTTTTCCATTCCATTTCCGAACGAGATTAATGTTAAGGCTGTTTTCAAACAAAAATTGCATAGAATTTTCATAAATTTCGACACTGTAGACACCTTTTCGAGTTTACGAATGTAAAATTGCTTATATCCGTGGCGAGACCTCCCATGGGACGAGGTCCGTGTTACCGGTTTAATATTGGCATTATTTTTTATTAACCTCAGTTTATTCCATCGAGCCCGTCCGATATCAGTATTAAAGTACATACACATAACTCTTCACGTTTGCAATGGTAAGTGTAATTGATTTTCGGTGTTGTGTTAAAATTTGGTGGCTTAATGGTAGGTCAGGGAGTAGGTATATCTAGGTAGGTACATATTTGCATATTTGTGATGACTTGTCGTATTTTATTTGGTAAATGCAGTTATGATTACATAGTTAGTTAGACATTGAGGTTTCTGCCTTCCAATCTTACCAAAAGGCGTAAGTAAACCTAAAGTTATGTAAATTCGCTCAGTGGTAGTATGTCACAAAACCTGACGAGGCTTCATTTTCACGGCATCAAAAATGCTAATTTTTGTACATCAAATTCTACCTTCATTCTCGTTTTTGCGGAATATTTCATTAAAACACAAAATGACAGGCGAATAAAAGGTTTTCTCTTTTTTTTTTCAGCGCGCCGAGCGCTGGTATACATGTGACGCCCGAAGCGAAAATGGCACGGTCTAAAATGGCGGGTGAAAGATCAATATAACCTACCAAAAGGTGAGACTGTCCCCGTCGCACTCACTAGCTTTATACGTCTGTCTCTGTCAGTCGGAGTGGCGTATCACAGTTTCGATATGTCGTATGATGATACAGATTTCAGTTGCGAATTTTTACCGAGCTCCTCGACGCGTGGGACTTTTAGAGTTCTAGACGAGCGCGTCATGTTTGTAAAGCGATTAGCGATTTGCGGTGAATGTCATTACGTCGTGCCTAAAGATAATGCTTGATTATGAAAATTCGAGCGTTTAAAATTATTTTACGGAGTGTAAACATTTAATTGGCAATTTTGTTAATTGAACTTCTGCTTCGTATTCCTCGGTATTAAAATAACAAAGTAGACGATTTAACTAAAGCTATCAAAAATTATAGATAAACTCGTTCCTGCTTATTTCTTCAATACAGCCGCGACGTGGAAAAATATACTTTATTAAAGGTTCTTAAAACTTATTTAGACATGGCTTGCGAAAAAATTGTGTTTAAAAGTAAAAACTCCAGGAAATATTAGCGTTGATTTAAAGGTACCTATACCGAAACTTTGTAGGTAGCCTGTCTGCGATGTTTTGTAAGCATGGTTAGAGCTGATATTAAGCGAATTAATGCGCAGCAGTAAAACATAAAGTAAACACACGTTTTTTATGTTTTCTGATTTAAAACAAGCTACATAAAAAGGTGCGAGCTAGGATGATAACATAAGTGCTAGTAATGTTCACAGCGTCGTAAGCTTTGATATTACTAAATTTTTAGTCGCGCGTCGCAGGAAATAGGGGAGCGTACGTTCTTGAGGTTGTTTATCGCAAATTGTTTAATCTAATCCTGGGCGGTCCGTCAGGAAAATACAAAACATACTGTTATTGTACACAGAGCAAGAGCGAGCTGAAAAAACGGTCCGCAGTTTGTGCAGACGCACGATGAAAAGTAACATTTTATTACAAAATGGAGTTTTTGTCCCTTACAAGACGAAAATATAAGACGTTTCTGTAGCTCCGAGCTCTGTGTTCTGAAATAGTTTAATGGAGGTATTTTCAGATGGCTTGGCTTACTTGTATTGTTGAAATAAATAGATGTAGTGAACGACTTTTATCATCATGTGCATATTTCTAACGTACTAAATCATTAAGCACGTGCTTGAAGTTATATTATAGGTATATAGTTACATCCATACCATAAATATAACTAAACTCTGATATCTCTACTATCATGACAACAGCTCTGATATCTGATATATCTATGGTAGGTATCTTTTGATACTCTGACTCTGAATTTGTTAGACTAATTACATCTGCGGTCAATTTTTTTTTGTCAGCATGACATTATTTAATATATTAGCTGTCATTTTGCTCCAGCAAATTAAAAATCATAGTTTAAGGTGCCACTAGTCGATATTTTTTCCATAAACATTTCGGGAGGGTATTACTCCACTGTTTGACATTGGATGCACAGACGCCAGCACATCAAGCTACCCGAAACTGTCAAATTTTCCCAATCAACTTTGAACCTTATGCTTTAGCGATAAAGTTATAAAGTTGAAAATCTATTAAAGAAATTTGACAGATTTTAGTAGCTTGATGTGCTGGCGTCTGTGCATCCAAAGTTAAATATGATATCGTTTTTTCTTATTATTAATTTGTATCTGTAGGTACGGAAACAGAATAGTAAAATAAAAAGCCATTAAAAAGTTATGAGCCAACAAAGATTCGTTTTTTCTAATTTTGCTAATTTTAGCAAATCTTTGGGTGTAAATAAGTAATAAAAGATGTGCAAAATGTTCAAAACAAAGTTGGTAACGACAAAGCTCAATTATCAAAGTATTCAATAAACTTTATTTTAATTGATTTATGCAGTGATTTTTTCATAAAACTTGATTTTCCAAAGGACTTTTCGTATGTTTTTACGTGCGTTTTATTTCGGAACGGTGTTTGTGTGCGTGCGAACTAGACGTTGTGCGTGTAAACTAGCGTCTAACTGCTCATCAGTTCATCACCAATACTATCTCTAACTGACAAGATGCCAGGTGAGACCGCGTGCTTTTTGGCCATGACAACCAGAGAGTTCGAGCTCGCGACTTGTTCCTCCTTAAGTACTTTCAATGTGACGTGAAAAGCCAAAATAAATAACATTGTTTCACCACCCCTTTCAGTAAAAATGATTTTATGATCGCCACCGTTTTTTTTTTTTTTAATTTATTGTTATTTTAACGCATTTACTTTAATGATGTGTGTATCTCTTGACAATTCATATTGCTCTAGTCCACGATCGTGAATCGAATCCGAGTTTATGTGTTCATTAAAGCTTTACATTAGGGTCGTTCGCGGGTCGCTAGTAATCGAAGAGTTAGTGCGGGCACGGGGCTGCCCGATTTATTGCCCGCTCTCATCGATTCTGATGGCTACAGTTCCGTAACGAAAACGAAAAAAACCCTCTATACCTAGATACAGATACTTCTGTACAGAACTGAAAGTAGTAGGTACGTATTAGTATTTCTTCTTTGCTCGTGCCGTAATGTCTCCCGGAATTTCCCAATCGCTACAAATCTATTTTAAATATATTACCAATTCAATAGGTAGGTACGGCAACTTAAATTAAATTCAAATGAAACATCTACCAGTTTTTTCCAGACACATTACAGAGCAAGGATATTTTCCCGTTCCGTCATTTCGTACTGGCTGAACACTTAACAAAAGCTCTTCGAATCCCACCGCAGAAGTAAAAACAAGGAATCTGCACTCGTCACTTTTAAAACATACATATATTTTACCTTATCAACAAAGGAATTTCTCCTCTAAACGTCCAAAATTAGAGTTTACTTTTCAATATTGAGGCGCTAATGGTTACGTCACTTGACAAGCGATACGGCTCATCCCTTGAGGAGGTAAAAAACTGAATAATTCGCGTACATATCTCGTGACGTGGTACGCGTCTTGGGAGTGGCAACAATTTCCTATTTGGCCGATCCGTCCGATAGACATCGCTATAAAAATACGCTATTTGCAAGAAGGAATACGTTGACATGTCGGGGAAACAAGGGGTTATACCGCCAATGATAACTGACTGAGATATATCGCGACATTTATTTGTTATTTGAATACTCAAATAACATTATGGTTGAAAGAAAATCGCTCAAAAATGTTACCCGAACTTATCGAGATCTGATTGTGTATACTTTATCGAAAACGTTAGTCTAGAAAAGAGAAAGATATTTTATTTGCATTAGAATATATTGCATATTTGATAGAAGAACGGATTACTTACTTGAGATGATTTTGCGAAGACATTCGTTTCATGGATTTGTGTTTTACATAACTTTAAGAATATATTTACCGACGCGAAGTTTGTGAAAAATAGCGCGGTAAATGGTTTTTTTGGACGGAGTGCGAGACCAGACATGGAACACGGAATGAAAATGACGAGTTTTATTTTAATAAAAGGGGTTGATTTTTGTATAGCTTTTACTATTGATCATTATTCGGTCTACTGCTTTTGGCTTATTCATAAATCGTGTAGATACTGGTTATCTTGAAAATATTATGTAACAATATTAAAGGGTGGGATCGAAGCGATGATTCCTGAGAAAGTTTGTGAGGGTCGAGCGGGCTCAGATAAAAAGGGTGCGAGGAGAGTGGGGCAATAATGCGGGGCTATGGCACAGGCGTCCTTCGACGCTCACGATTTCACTGTCTTTTAACTGAGTGCATATTTAGATACGATATGAATACTTTAGGGTGCGAATCACGTTTTATATTTCGGTTGTTTGTTCTGTAGAAGTTACGGCTCCTGAAGCAGCTGTCCTGAAGTTTTTTTGGGGTTATTTATTTATTTCCTTTATTTTGAGAGAAAATACAAGGGCACTGACATTTTTAAATTTATTCATCATTATAATAGGTACCAGTAATTTAATTTTTAATTTCATAATAAAATGCTTTGATTTGAATGACTAATTATGATATTTTCCATAAACGAATTAATTAAGCTGTGATCGTTATTATGGCCTTCGGTCAAGACCTAGAAATAAAAATTCAAACCCTAAACTATCTTAATAAAAATATGCTTCTAGTACCTACATACAACGCGATGAATTATTTACAATATGATAAGTTTAATACTTCAGTCTCTGAGAATATGAAAGGACACGAATCCCGATGCCGATGTTATTTACATGAGTGTCCCGATAAATGTAAGGAGGGTAGCCGGCTATTTACCCGCGCTAGCCTATAGCCTATGATACGCGTAATCTTTCGGAAAAGGGTTCCGTAGCCGACACGGCTAAAGTGACAGCTACCAACGTATTCCGATTCTACACGCTGTGTAATTGATGCTGTCTTTTGTGAAAACGGTAGGAGTGAGCGAGATGGCGAATCGGTTTGAGTTTTGATTGTAGTGTGAATTGATAAGAAAAGTATGAATAGCTATTGGAATGCTCAATGTTCGTCGTATTGATTTCCAATAATTTAACGTGAATTAATTGTTTTAAAATGAATGTAGAAAGTAATAATATTATGAATATAAAACCTCTCTTGGGGTAGTATCTTAACGATGAGTACTTAATTATTCAAGCATTTATACCTACTTATTTAAGTAGCAGGTTTAAGTATTTTTTATCTAGGATTTTCTTATATTTTTTAAATTAAACCTATTTTTCTTTCTCTCAAATATTTTTTTTATTTCTTCGTTAATTATTGTATGAAAATATGCAGTTTTTTTTTTTTACGAACTATAAGCTTAAGCGTACATTTACTGGGCAAAATGTTCCAAAATAATACAAGAAATCCGACACTTTTCACATTTAACGCTTAAAACATACATGACACGCGCCACCTGAAATTCAAATCCTCGAAAACAAACACAGATTAAACCGTTGTTTGTCAACACATCAATTAATTATATTATTTGGCCAAAGCCGTGCGTCGAATATTATCAGACACCTCTGTTTGTTACCCTTATGGCTACATGGCTACAAATGGCCGATGTATAATTATTATCGCACTGATTTATAGCCGAGGTACCGTTAGCAGAATATAAACGGTAACATTATGGCTACCTTCCGTATGAAGGCTTGATTATGAGCGTCGTAATTGTGTTCTGGCGTTTACGTAGATGTTTGTGGCAGAGGTGTGTGAGAATTGTGTGAGTTGTGTAAATAAAACAATGTATAGCTACAGAACAATATATGAACAAAAAAACATATATTTCTGGATCCTGAGGAGCATTGAATTTTCACCTTGAATCTCGAAAATATGTAGTATTAAATGGCTTATGTTTAACTTATCACCAGATAAAGTAAAATATAACATCAAAAAAACACTTTTCACTACCAAAAATAGTAAATGATCACCAAAATAAAAACTGAATTTTATTGTATTCTCATTTGCTCGCTCTTGCATCCTATGTCGACCGAGCCCCGCTTCGCGGGGCTCCCTCCATCGTCCCCATCTATTAGACTTAATTTTTTGGTGTTTAGTATATTTTTTGGTGGTCATTATATTTAACCCCATATTAAATTCAGTACCTACTACAGTCATCCCATTTTCATGTTGTATTTTTTTTTTTAAGATTTTGCAGTAAAATTTTCTCTTTTGCTTCTGTAGGTATTCATGTGTCCTTGCCTTCACCTTACATGAAAGAGCTGGACCATGAACATTCAATTAATTTCTTCAAGCGTTTTTCCACTGCCAGAAAATCCAGAAAATCTCACCATTTTCAGAAAAGCTACTACTACAAAAACACATAAAAATCTCTAATAACAATTTTTATTACCTTCCGAAACTTCAGCAATATTATTCTGCTGACCGTCCTTGATGTTTGGCGCTGCACTATTTCTGCATCAATTTAATGACGTCATAAATTCTCAATTACATTCAGGCTGCATGTGCCTTGGCCAGATATAAACAGTAATATAGCGACATAAAACTAATTAGTAGAATAGTTATTAGCTTTTCTTGTGATTTATTCTTGTTTCTCCATTTAATTTGAGCAGTTTAAACTTTACTGTTAATTTTGCTGAGTAAAATAGCTTTTGTTTTTTTTCAGGTGCTTCGAGAGACTGGAGTAGATTGGAAGACTCATAGAATGCAGGTCGTGTTTCGTGCTCAGAGTAAATGAATGTCGCTGCATTAGTATTCGAGACTTTCTTTGGACGTTTTTCTTCTTTGGATGGAACTGATTTTCAGTTTAGAGGTATTTATTTTGTTTTATGGTTAGAACGTGATAAGTTATAAATACAGTAAGATTGGCTTGTTGAAGAAAATCAAAGAGCCAACATACTGGACATAACATACATAACATACCATAACATACTGGATACATAACATACTGGATACTGTTTCATAAAACCTGAAAACTATAATGTAAATGGAGCTTTTATAGATTTTTCAGAAACCTAGAGATTAGAGAAATTGTTTGCTCAAATCTATCTAAATTCTTCAACTTACGGTTTCAGAGGTCAACAATATTATGGCAGGCAGGCATTAAATCTGTCATTCTACAGTATTTTTTTACTTGTGTATAATGTTTTAAAATAAATATTTAAAGGACATACATAAAACATATACATAGTTATATATTATGTTGTTATAATGTTATTAGTCTGTAAGCCTTCCGAAAATAATAAAAATAAAATAAAATAAAAACGTCAACCATAAACCGAGTCCCTTAAACTCCCAAATTGAATTCCACCGAACTCTTCCGTAGTTCCAATAAATTCAATGACGGTAGCTTGATGCAGGCTTATTTGGCAAAGAGTTTCCATATCGCAGCATTCGCAGAGAGCTTGCAGCTGCGTTCTGATTGCTTCGAAACTTTGTGCTCCCAACTGATTGCGGAATGAAAAGATACGTGGTACGAATGTTTGGCTGGCATTTGATATGAGATTTATAATAAAGGTTGGAGGTTTACTTACGGTTTTTTGTTGTAATTTTATGATGATTAGGTTGGTAGTAAGAGGGTTATCTATCTATATAAATAAAACAAAGTCGGGTTAGTGACACCATTTATAACTCGAGAACGGCTATACCGATTTTTTTGATCTTCGATTTGCTGGATTTGTCTCCGCCTCGAATAGCAGAATAAAAAACTAAAACACGGAAAAAACCAGGACAAAATGAAGATTGATTTTGAGGAGGTACGAAGTTCGTCGAGTCAGCTAGTTTTTAATGGTGGAAGGACGTCAATAGTGTCAAATAAAGTCATGATCACTACCCTCCACCTAGTCGTTTTTTCATATAGTAGTTTACAGTTGGATTGGCGTCCAGTCGTAGGCATTTTCATCATGTACTTAGCTTTTTCCCAACTAAATTGGGATTTTTACGTTTATTGTATCCTGAAATGCAAGTAACGATACCTAATTACTAAAGCCATTTATGTTTTTTACGCATTTCTCCCAAGTTAAATGCAATAAACAAACACACAAACAACAAATATGTCATAATATATCTTTTATGTTTAAACAATATTCAAATAATAACTATTAAAATACCTATTTCCCTATTTTCTGCTACAACAATAAATCGATCCCAGTTCAGCAATATTTTACGAAAACGCTAAAGTCTTTTAAAACAATATACACGGTATGTGCAATATAAAAGCGAATGAATAAAAGTTGTACAATATGCGCAGTTTGCGAGCTACGAAACTTAGGAGCGTGTTCCTAATAACTTTGCTATCGGCGAGATTTGCCCGTGAAATATGTGAAACATTCTGGCACATAGGTACCGGAATAGAGTTTTGTGCTTTTAGTTCCGTGTGTTTTAGGAGGAGGTTGGTTTAGTTCCTCTCTGTTTCAGAAGCCACGTTCTCAGTTTTAGCAGAGGGTAGCCTAATAGAAAATATTATAGAATAGAATAGAATTTAGACAATAGATTTCACGAAAACTACGATCTAATTTTGTTTTAGAAGCTGAATAAATCAAGCTAAGTTAATAGTTCTAGGGAATGAAATAAAATGATGAGAAACACCATGTCAAAGGCTATAATTTTTGGTACCGTGCTGATTTTTTTTTTTAAATGTAACGTTAGTACAAATGCTCGATTACCCTTACCGTCTGCATTGCACAGCCACTAACTCTAAAAATCCAAATCTAACGAAAAACAGAATATGGTATACAAAGAAATGCACCGCAATGTACAGACGCAACACAAAACAGAAACCCATTTCGTATTCCGAAAGACAAAAGGAAATACTCCCCGAGTTCAAAACATTACGAATATATCCGATACCAAGTTTCCTACGAACGGTTAAGGGAAAAACTACACGACGCTTGTATTACTTTGTAAGTTGGTACTTACGCTCTTGGCGACAGTTAACAACTTATTATGAGACGAGGTCGCTGCCACTAACCTCGTTACTGTTATAACAAAAACTTCTTCTGTTTCCGAAGATTCCATATAATCTTGTACGATGTGGAATATGTATGTTGGGTTAGGTTGGTTTTCTTGTCTTTGTGTGTAGGTATTTGTGGGGTAACAACGGTAGGGATGACATCTGGTTGATTTCTTTTGTTTTGGGTGTCATCGGGTTCCGGATCCTTAATTGAGAAGATGTAAGAAGAGGTAATGGGTTTGCTATTAATAGTCTGTTGTAGCTTGCTTACATTATAAACTGTATTGAAAATAATGATAATTTTATACTTTATTAACTCCTTTTTTATATTACCATTAATGTACACACACATATAAAACAGACAAACAGACAAGAAAAAACAGAACAGAAAAATAGGTACAAAGGTGATGCTTATTTCATAAGAAATCTTCCAGCATATCTGCGATAGAACAATATATATAATATGTAGACGGCGTATGAAAGAGTAAAGGAGACAAAAAAAAGACGGGTTGCACTCCGGGAGTGCCGGCCGAAGTGAAAACTTGAGTATTAACGTTGAAATAAATCAATTATTAATTGAATTAATATAACTAATTTTTTTTCACTATTTCTGCGTCACATTTTCATCAATCGATGCACTTTGTTCAATTTCCATATTTTAAACACTATATACACGAATGTTACGAATACACAGCAGTGTGGCTACTACACAGACGGTCGAGCCTTCAGCTGTCCATCCGTCCATCCACATCCACGTCCACGTCCACGTCCACCATCACCATCACAATCACCATCACCGTCACAATCACAATCACCATCGCAATCACCATCACCATCATCATCACCATCACCATCCATCCATCCATTATCGTGTCTCACTTGGTTCACTTCGGTTGGCGCCGCCGTAGAGAGTGGGGGGGGGGGGGAATCTCTCCTGACGGTCACGTGTCCTGACGCGATGTCCTGACGCGAGTTTAACATTTTTTACCCATTACAAAAAGTGTGCAACGCCGCTAAAGAAGTTTTCACTTAAAAAAAAACATAAAATCATAAGCAATTTACTTAATAAAACAAAAGAAATATTATGAGAATATACTTACTTACATATATACCTACAAATAAACATCAACAACAACATTATGTGTGGACTAATTCAATTGAATTAGTATAAGTAGACGCAAAGGTCTTAATAAAGCAAGCAAACTTTAAATAAAGAGTGCGAGACCAAGCAGAGTAAATAAACAACTATCACATAATGATCACATACATACATAAAGATAAAAAGATACCCAAAGACCCCAAAGACAGAACACTGGACATAAATATCCATTCATCCTGCAATGCAAACCCGAAACGTAATCGATTAGTAAGCGTTTGCGTCACAGAAATTAAATCCAACCGCAAGCTTTATATACGATCTGTCAGAAGCAACTGCATGTACGTACTGTACGTTATGTAAAATTAAAGCATTTAAGTGCCGGATGCCGCTCCAACTTCCATTGACAGTGGGTGACCTCATTTGCAGCAAGCCTATTCTGTGAACGAAAATATTTTGGCAGTCCAGATTTAGTAATATTTTTCTTAAGCTATTCAATTTGGCCGAAGTGGTTACGAGATACAAAACTAGCATTTAATAGATTGCTCAAAATTCTTTGTCATAATTATCTTCATTCTTCAACTCTCAAATCGTGACCATCTGCTACGGATCGTGATTTTTTCTACTGTTCCCTGAGTTTCTGGGGGTTGTCACATCATCTTGATAGTTGTCATCTTTGTTCATTTCATATCCGGCCTTGGCGGTGACGTTTCCTGAAATTAATGAAATAATTAATTACACAGTAAACATCTAGTCATCAGCTATTTCACCATTTCATTTACTCTATTTTAGACAGAAGAGAGCGATGTATGACTAAGGGTTAATAAGTGTCAAATGCTTGCCACTCGATCATTCAGCGATTAAAACGCTCCGAACGATTATTCGATTCATTGCGTAATGAAAACCGACATACAATTTTGACAGCGGAATGAAAATACGTGGAATGTAAGTTTCCGTAAATGTGATAGGTGAAATTTTCCTTTACTGGGTGCTGATTTTTATCGTGATCGAGTAATTGCAAGTGTTTTTATAGATTGAAGAGTTGGAGTAAAATTTTAGCTATTTTCACCACTTCAGAGTTTAGCACATTTGTTATTGTCTTCTCATAAATGCAAAACTTTACCGACATTCATTTGATCAATCAGAAATTCTCGTGCTGATAAATTACTACTTTTCATTTATGAATGAAGAACCAAGTCACTATCGGCATCTCAACCCACATCGAAAAACGTCTTTATTGATCTTAGAACTTATCTAAACAGGATCTTTTACACATAATAGAATAGGTCCGCTTTCCAGCCATTTGGCCGGGCACCAAGCGAGTGCCTTCGGGTCCAATTAACATGTTGATAATAAAACTAACGGCTGGTTTTTGTACATTGAGCAGTATCCACAATGAGTCTCGTTGCCAACGTTAGGGTGCAATGTTTGTGTAATTAGACAGTTTGGGGACACTTGAACGTGGTGTTTTTCTTGTTGGAAATTATTTTTGAACTTTCGCGGAGGGAATGGAAATCATTTTGGGTATTTTGATGTTTTCCTTGTCGAGAAATTCAATTCAGAAAAATTTCAGATAGCATTTTTAGTTTCTTCTAATTGTTTTTGTTGAACATTTTAATTAAAAGAAGGTCTCTATTCATGAGGACATTTTCGACGGGGTTCTTTTATACTTTCACGAAACAAAATGTAACTAAGCTTCAATTTCTTATACGAGTTCAACAAAGATTCCTTTAGTTTTTCCTTCTTTATTATGTTTTTATATAAGTATCTTTAATGTATACTATAGATATTTTAGTATTGCTGTAAGTGGTGTAACATAGATTGTGAAGGCCAGCTACGTTTACACGCTACGTTTTACGGTCGAAAAATAGCAGGAATGTAAGTCGATGCTTTATAACCTAATAACATAAAATTTACTGTCTGCCTGTTTACGCGGTGATTTTATTGTTTCTGTCCTTTTATCAATTGATGTTTGTTTGGTTTTGAACCACCAAAAAAAATCATAATTATTGTGAGGATTATTGAAATGAGGGTGGTATGTCTTTTCTATTTTACTCTAAATTCATCGTTAATGTAGACATACAGAAAATATCAAGGACCAAAATAATGAATAAAACTACTACTGTTCCCTATAATCTGGTGATTATACAATATACAATGTGATAGGTTCTCAAACATCGTCTACCCTTCTACACGACGATTCATAACTCTCCCTACTACACGAACATGGCGACCCAGCCAGGTTACAACTCTCAATACATTGTTACTGTGCACAACCATAATTTCTATTCAACATCGGATTAAAGCGCATTCGTGCCAAGCAATACATTAAATTGGCTGAAGCCCAAGCGCATCGCATTTGTGCTCAATTAATGGGCCTTTACATAGCGAGCCTACTATTTGAAATTCTGCTTATTTAGGTATGGCATCGTCTTTCTTATTGTCTGTGTTTGTTTAATGTTCCAATAGATCTCTTTCTTCATTTGTTTTTGAATTTATGTTGATGTTCGTCGAATTTATTTTGTGTCTTTTCGTAATGTCAACGTCTGATAATATGATTTTTTAAACAGTAATCCAACACTTAACTATACATATTTTGTTGTTGTTTGTCATCTTTAACAAAAGTACTAACAAAAACGTTTAGTCACAAGAAGAAGACAATGTAGACATACATATAATCATAGATACTAATAGCTCGCAACACTCTAGTATCCCTGACGACACTCAACCAAAGTGGTTTGGATGACAGAAGAAGTTTTAAATTTTTTATACGTGTACCTATAACATTAGCCAGCTAGCTTTTTCTAAAGATAACAATGCAACGCAAGTCATCTTTACATAACCGTCTAGATCGGTCTAAAACCCGATGAATCCATAAGACATGAACATAAAACAAACATCAAAGTGGTATGTATTGGCATCCGCCCAGTGCACACGCTGCACGGCTGGCTGAGAGGTGTTGTGAGATATCTGGGGATTCCACACGACCTACCCGTCTGGACAATGCACGGATTTACTTACTATACCTACTACATTTTAGGGTTGAACGTACTTTGTACTTGTGTGATAGCGATAGATTTATCATCGGCCTTTGTTAGACACACGATCAATACATGCTTGAATAGAAAGCACTTTAGTACCTAAAGACACTTTTCAAAGAATAATTTTGTGGAACAAATTATCATGTTGTTTGCGCGATGTTGGAAAGTTATTAGTTCGAAACGATAACAAGGCTCAAGAGCAAGAGTTTTGAAAATTGTTTTCAAGTTAACAACGATTATCGACTATTTTCTCTTGCAACTCAACTGTGTTCAACAAAATGTCATAGTAATTAAAGTGACGAAACAGGGAGTTTGTCTCAATCCATTGCGGCGAAGCTAAGAAATAGGTTGACAAATTGATAGCGGGAGCAGAAACGTATCAAAAATACGTGTGTACGCTACGAGTGATTTATTACGACTACTGGCTTAATACTAATACATGAATAAATGTATCAAATCAAACGTTTATTTGCTAGAAATACATTGTTTTGGTAAAGGTAAGATCTTATAACCTAATTGTCATTGTATTCTGCTTGCAAGCAAGCGTGCAAATATTATCAAGTTTACATACTGTACTTAGGCTACACATAGGTACTTATACACTACAATTGCAACCACCATTATTTCTAGTTCACGTGAGGTTGTCGCGAGTAAAACTGTTATCCTGGTATCAAAATCTTGCTTCCTTCTGAAATGTTTCATTTTGAATTTTAGACAGTAAATTATTACTTTACATAATCCCTAAAAATAGATTTTTATTAACCTAGTAGAGTATTAATAATGGCCCAATTAACACGCCTTGCGGCACGCCCTGGCTACAGAACTGTATCAGTCTGTATGTAAATATTTTAAAGATTTTTGTTGTCTTAAAAAAGGTACGAGTCTTTGTAACATTTTACAATGGAAATCTACGCCATCGGAATTTAGCAAAAGCAGTGAAAAAATACAACTGTAAGCGATATTATAGTACCTAAAACGGAAACGGTAGTCTGGCGCAGAGAATGTTTTGTGAATGCTTGGTGTAGCATCGTCATGTATTTCTCATTGTGCTGATTCACGTGCACCATTTCACCAGCTTTTGTGAATATGATTATGTTAAAAGTTCTGAAAAATCGTTTTAGTGAATTCACTCTATTTATCTTAAAACTATTTTTTTTTTACAAAAGATACGATTGGTCCGATCCGTTCAACACTCGGTGTGATTAACTATTTACCTCGAATTTCTCGTATTTACGAGTCTATTCTTTTCATGTTTTTCAGTATCATGTAGTATTTGTAAGGCGGTACCATTGGGTACATTGGCAAAGCTGAATGTTGGCATGTAAGGGATTAAAGTTGCAAAGTCACGACTTTGTCCCATGGCCCATACTCCAGCGTTCTCTCGGTAACTTATTTACTTTGGAATGTTCAAGTCTTATTGTTTGTTCGCCATTCTATGGCAACTTACAATATTGTGTATTTCCATTGTATTCAACCCTACGAACGTCTTGCAGAGATATTATCATTACCAAAAATCTTAGTACTCCAAAAGCTTTTCTAGCAAATGAAGTTTACGTAATATTCCTGATTTTATTATTTTATACTTTTGCATTATAGAATGCTGTATGTATTCATGTCTGGTACAAAATACTTGAATAAATTCTCCGAGCAAAACATCTTGCTTCGCAGATAATGTAATGAGAGAGAATTCAATTACCGTATCTCTTTGTTTTTTCCCTCGCCAAAGTAAGGGCTTGGTAAAGTGCACATTCGTTGCTCAGTGTACATTGGCGATTTGTACCGCGGAGCGTGGTTCCGACACAACAGCATTACCCGCGTCCCCCGCGCGCCTCGTTCCCCCCAGCCGCGGGAAAGAGCTGGAGATGTCTATTCAAATATCCCCTGTCTGTTCACACCCCTCCTCACCCGCCAGCGCCTCGCAGTCTCGTTCATATTTCGTGTTCCTATTTTGCGCAGCATCCCCGGGTACCCAAATGCATTCCGCAGACTCCAAAATGGCTGAAGCTTACGGTTTAATTTTCGAAATTCAACCTTATCCTTCGGAACATAGAGCTTCGTATTGACTGCCTTAATTGGTTTCGCTTACGACCTAAAGCACACAGGCGTGCTCGCCTCCCGAAGCCCGGAATAGGGGTAGAGATTCAGTACAAGTAGCGTGTAGGGGCGCGGCTCGCCGCAAAGTTAGACGCAACTGAGCTCCTGCCGATAACGACACTTCATGTTACATTCAGTTCAGAATTTAAAATTAAATATTTTATAAAATCTAGAAGAAAACTGGAAAATCTGAGGTATGTATTTGTGAATATTTTTCTGTGTCCAGTACCTACGTGTAACGTTTGAGGGGTGAAGTTTTCGTATAATTTGATTGCGTCAAACGCTCCCTTAATGCGATTTGGTGCCCTCACCTTTTCCCCGCGTGAGTCGTGACGCGGACAAGTGTTGTTGACTTGTTGTTTCTATTTTGTTTTGACTTGGATTCTAACTGGCATTTATCTGCACCTTTTTTGTTCTTCAAACTTTTTGGTCCTTTTCTTCAGTGCGGTCGTAGTGAATTTGTCTTTTGTTATTTCAGATCTCGGGTCGGGTGGCGGGTATCGTGCTGTCTTCTGTGTGAGGTAACGTATAAAATGATTATTTCTATTTATGTTTTCTTTTTATTATGATTTTATAAAAAATATTAATAATAATAAATTAGCTTATTTATTTATTTTTAATATTATATTTTTGCACAGCTAGTTTATTTTTCTTTACTTATATTTTTATTACGTTGTATTGATTTATGCATGCATTTATTTTCTTGCGCACTTTTTTATGTTATGTTAATTTACCTAGGTATTAGTAATTTTACCGTCGCGAAATTTCGGTCGCCCTCCGCTAAGCTACACTTGAGATTTAGGATTAAAACTTTTTGCCACACTTCCAAACTAATAGCCATTAACAGGATAAAATCGAATCAAAACAGATTTCCCTTCAGACCTTTTACAATGCCATTTCTAGGTATTCAGAGAAAATGATATTCATTGGAGCATCTTATTTTAGTCTCAAATAAAGAATTTAGAATAGGAACGACACGATAATAACAATCGATTTTCCTTTGTTACTGTAACTGAATAAAATGGACATAGAAAAAATAATTATTAAGTCGATCCTCATTTGAAATCGTACTCTTCTAACAATATTTGTTAGAGTCTAGACGTCTAGTGTATTCACAAGCAAAACCATATTATTATCTGAAAGCGAAATCACTTACATTCCCGGAACGTTCCGGTTCGTTATTATCCGATCCGTAATTACCGACATTATACCCCCGTATAAAAGGACCAAAATATACGGAAAACGTAAATAGGTATTCCTCCGTTTTCATATCATAGCGACTGTAGCAAAAGGTCCCGGGAGGGCCATATTTATGAAGGCGGAGCAGAATGTAATAACAAAAGCAAATAAGGATTTTGCGACTACGGACTTCTGTAAACCGAGTATTATACTAGCGACTTAGGTGAGAATTCTTTTCCCTGTAGGGTATTTAATTAGGTTTCTCATTTTATTAATAATTTCTGTGCTAATTTTGGGTAAGGACGTGGAATATTTTAGATAAGAGGGAAAGATCTAATCGTTGACATATCGGAAGTCACGTCTACGTCTATAACGTTAGAATTTTGATCGTCAATGATTGTAGCTGTCAAAAGTTTTTCTTCATCGCTCACCAGTTACTCGAGTTTCCTTTTAACTTTTCCTGCTGGAGGCCTCACGTTACCAATATCGATTCCATTGACGATTATCTATAATGGATGATCATCGATTTCTAAACTTTCTTTTTGGAAATGTTACTGAATGCAGCACATGCTGCTTATGAAATCGTATTTAAAAAGCATCAATTTCAACACAATCTAAAATTGATTATAATTATTAGATATTTTTTCAAAAATCCAAATGAAACTGTTCTGAATTAAATCGCTTCGCATCTAAATAAAATTAATAGGGCGTATCATGCAACTTGTATGCAAGTTTTAATAAAACATTTTGTACCACATACGAGAAGGGGAAAGAGGAGAGACGGGGATAATGTACGGGCATATAAAGAATAGTTTTCAACGGTACAAAGAGGTTATTTGGGCGCGATTTCGCAACTATCCATTATAGTGCCCCGCCGGGAAGTGGCCGAGATTAATACACACTTTCAAGATTGCACACAATCGGGGCGAGACTCGAAATACCGGATAACGATGCCATTGAGCGTGGTTGAAAAAGCGTATTACTATGGTGTAGGACTATCAGAAGTAATAAAGATGTTGCGTTTAGATTTCTTATTTGGGAATTTCGAAGAAATGGAAATTAATTAATTTGGTTAAGAATGAATTTCTATCTTCTATTGAATATTCTAATAAGCATCTTTGTACTACCTACTTAAGATATTTTCAATACCGATATTCTTTAATTCTGCTAAACATGTTTCGGGAACGGGATAAAAAAGAGTTCAAGACACGCGCTTGCTCTGGTTATAAGCTTAAATAAGGCTAAAAAGAAGTCATAATTTTCAAACTGAAAATAGGTTTTCTCTTAAGAATAACTAAGACCAAAATTCAATCCAGAAGATTGTTTTTGTTCATTTTATTTCGATAAAAACCCGTCTCGAAATACTTGCTCAGCACAAAAATTTTACAACCACCAACAACGTATTATTTCGTTTCTTTATTGCCGAAATACCGCTGTGTCCCATTCCCATCCTACTGGTAATGTTGCAACCCTGTACTTAATCCTCTGGTGGCCGGCAATATGGCCGAAACAATTTGGTATACGCACTGCGTTTATAAGACTCGGTGGATTCCTTTTGTTTACCGAGAGAAGAATGAGGGGAATTTACAATATTAACAAGGTTTTACGTCTCTCTTGGTGGATCTTTGTGGCTGTAGTCGAGAATTGTAACGAGTTAAGCGGCCGCCAATGATTTTGCAGAGGCGTTTTTGTAGTTAGTTGTTCTCTGTCGGGTTTGCGTGTTGTTGTTAGAGACGAAATTATTCGACTGTTAGTCCAGAAGATTTTTGGTATTTTGAGGCAAAATAGATTTTGGTCGCGTAACGCCAGAGCAGACAATTATATGATAAAACATTCAACCTTTCACACTCAACAGATGATGCGTTAGTGCGTCGAGCGAATAAATAGACGCAATCGAAGTTACGCCCGACGCATTTTCCGTCAGATGTGTACCGACACTTAGCCCAGAAGATTTTTGGGCTTTTGAGGCAAAATAGATTTTTCTTCCGTCCATTATTGCTACGACGCAATATACGCCACGTCTTCGTTTTCAGAACTAAAAGGAGGTTTTATACCTACGCTATACGAAAAATAATCGTTAAATGTAAAAATGATTTCTTGGAGTTTAAAATATACAAAGCATTTTAGTACTATTCCTATTGAGTTTATATTCGGGATAACTTAAAGTTACGTGGTCTAATATAGAGTGGGTAGATACACTTATCTTCAATCTTGACCAGGGTTTTACTACCCAAGATCTGATTTCCTTTAGGAAATTTATAGTATCGTTTATACGAGCTCATTTTCCGGCCAGGAGATCAGCTGCGCTCTTAAAGTAGTTCACATGGCGTTATCTTTATGATTACACTAAAATTTTATCACTTCACTGGCGTAAAACGCAAGACGTATACAGCTATATCTATGAAAATTAAAATGAATACATAATGATGCTGCTCAACAAGTCTTAGAAAGGGATCTTTTATTACGGGGCCAGCGTAAATTCATTTTATCTTGCTCTTATCCCATTCAAAACAGTTCCAGACTTTTATTTTAATCTGAGAAGAGTTCGCCGTTTATATTACAGAATTTAAATATTAATTTTGTAATTTTTTCATCTGACAACCATTAAACTAGCATAAATTGCTCTCATGATGTCCCCAGACGGCGTAAAAGCAAGTTTTTATGTCTTCTTTTGTTTGACCTTTCGACTTTGTATGATAAAATAGTTTTCGAAGAGTCATTGATCAGTGAAGTTGATGGACATTTGATAGGAAATTCTGTGTGCTTCTCTCATTTGACGTCCGATTAAGGGCACTTAATTTTTTTTTAGTCCTTTGGATACCTATCTTTTCTTTTTCGCAAGGACTTTTGTCATTGGTCAGTTTATGACGTCCTTCAACCCTTAGGCATATCACGAGTATTTTGCGTAACCTTGCAATGACATTTCATATCTTATTACCTAAGTCTATTTCTGACATCAAACACAACATCTTCAAAAAAAAGATTTATTTTGATAAAGTTAAAGGCTTTATTAGCAAATGGCATGTAAAAGTAAATTGGACCCGTCTTCGCGTGTCGTTCGCATGCCTCGCTAACGAGTGCCAATAAATGCCTACGAATGGATTGAGACAGCCTGATTTTGAGATGTCTTGCATTCTCATGTTATCGTAGAATTTGATTTAGGTAGTTATTCATCTGCCTGGTTATTGCCACTTCATAAATTAGGACCAAATGAAGGTGTAGGTACTATGAAGGGGTATTTTTATTTCAAGGGTTTTCAACTTTCATTCATTTTTCTTTCGGTAAATCAATCTCGGAGCACCAATTTTTACTCTCATCTTCGGAACAGCTTCCGTTTGAAGAAACCTTTTGAGTGTGGTCTGTTCGGAAATATGTTTTAAAAACTAACTTTAATATACTAGTATCTGTCAATATCTAAATATCTCGAAACATTTAATTTTATATCTACGCAAAAATCCTTCTCATTTTTCCGATTACGCTATACCTAATTTACCAGATAGGTACTCAGATTTGTGCCTATGTACAATCGTGCACGGAATTTGTCCTCGCCCGTGGCCCGCGCAATCTAATACGTATGCTAATTTATGATAGCTCTCTGGAATTATAGATGTCGCCCCGGGCGCGAAATTACGATCCCCTTTCCCCCTGCTCCCGCCATTCGGTGGCGGCCATCTTGCCATTTGATTCGACTCGCGGGCACAATTAAAATGCAGTAAACCACCTACACTAGCGTGCTAATGTCCTTTTTTAGTGGTATGTAGAATTGTGCCTGCAGCATCCAGTAGTAAGGCTTAAGTTTCGTCCGTATTTTCCGCCGTTTAAATTTTAGGGGTCTTTGTTTTATATCTGTCTGTGGCCTTTGTTATAAATGGTAAATGAAGTTTACATATTGTTTCACAGTTGGGATGAGCTGTATAGGAACGGTCGATATGTTGTGTAGATCCAAACCACTGATAACAATTAGTTATGCTCTCATATATTCACATGTTTTACATATAAATGGAATCGCAAAAACTGAATACCATTCTCAATGTATAACTTTTATTTGTTCCTATTAAAAATGATTCATTTATACTGATGTTTTAGTAATGTGCGACCCGAATTTTACCTAATATCGTTCGAGAGGCAGTAGACCTTCAAATGGAACCTTTACTGAATTTAATACTAATTTGCAAGGATACGCAGCTTAGTCTACCCTTTACATTACCGAATTGGCAGGGAAAGGACCGGGTAAATTCTGATATTACTTAACCGGCTTAGCCCAAGGCCGCTTTTCTGCTTTAACAAAAAATAAATTCTTCGGGGAAGATTATCATGTAAATTAGCTAACAGTCCCTAAATTAACATTGCTAAAATGACTCATACCTTTTAGTTCGCCCTTTTCACTTTATTTTAATCTGGAAATATATTCTCGTTGTTATATTATTCAGGTTTTCTGGCAGCGGTGTTGTGGTAGGATCAAGACTCTGGGGTGTCATATAAGGGCTTGACTTGTGAATTTTTCATTTTGGTTGTAGTCTCGTTTCTGGTGGCGGCGTGGATAAAAATGTTTGAAACATGAGACGAATGCTCTGACGGACCGTTTTGAGACTGAATTTCGTGGTTTTTGTATTCTGTCATCCGAAATCCTGTTCGCTAGTTTTCCTCGAGATTCTTTTTCTATTACCGCATGGGGACTGCCGCTTACAAGACTTGTTTTTGTAGGGTAAGCTCTATCTATGTATATATTATATAAAACAAAGTCGAGTTAGTTACACTATTTATAAACTCACGAATGGCTGAACCGATTGTTATGATCTTTGATTTGTTGCATTTGTCTCCGCCCCGAATAGCAGAATAACTATTAAAACGTGAAAAATATTCACGAAAAAAAAAAATTAAGATATTAAGATAATTCATTTTCTCATACATTTTCCAATTTATTAATTTTGGGGCGGTACGAAGTTCGCCGGGTCAGCTAGTTTATAATTAAAGTAAATTCGGTGTCAATTTTTCTCGCTATTTAATAACGTTCTAATGCATCACAAAATCTTCTTTATTCTATCCTACGTGAACTTGCATTACAGAGAGTGTAGACCGTCTGCAATGAACGATCACGTAGCTCTGCTATTTTCCTTATTACCTACTCATTAATCTGGTCGAACCTCAAGTATCTCGTCTAGTAGTACCTAAGTCTTAATACTATAGACGCTTATTTGTCACGTATTTTATCTTCTTCTCAAGTTATTTTATTTTATCGATCGCTTCAACAGATGATCGATGAATTTTATGACACGTCTCCCTTTAAGAAATAACTAATCCCACGATCAAACTTCTGCGATATTTTCACATTTGGACGCTCTTTCAGCTCTGCCATCGTATAGATTCTCGGTCATCTATCACGTTTCACGTCAACAGAAAGCTGTACAATTTCTTCAAATAAAGCTGTGTATACAACCTGGAAAAACAGGGAAAAAGGAAAATATGAAAACGTGCGAAAGCAGTAAATTATTTCACTTGTAGCTGTATTATTTCAACTTTACATGGTCGCCGTCTCGCATTAATTTTGCTGGCGCTCAGAAACTTGCATAAATATGAATAACGGGTTTCTCAACTCGACTACTAATGTAAAGTAATATCTTTCTCTCTATTTATTTCCATGATTATAGAATACGATGTTTAAATAGAAATGTACAAAGAATATATTCTGTGTTATGAGTTGGCTTTGTTAATCTTTGGGAAGGTACTTTTAGTGAAATATAGTTTTCCATCTTTGAGTTTAGTGGATTTTTCGTGTGAATATGATGATTGGGACATAAATTAAAATATTTAAAATCATTTTACAGCCGTTTCCGTAATAAGTTTATATCTTTCAAATGTTTTTAAATCTTAAAGCTACCACGTACCTCTTACTTTCCCAAAGCAAAACGAAAACTATTACTTTTGAATTTAAGCATTTCCATCATTGCATCTAAATTTCAACCAATACAAAACACATCCAAACTAAATGAACCAACTAGTACAAACAAACAACAGTATCCAAATAAAACAAAGACCAACTTTCTAGGAATAGTGTTATATATTTTTAATGTATTCCAATTCGCGCTACACACCGCGGTCCGTGCGTTATGCAAATGCAATTTAGAGTAACAGCACTAGCGTGCTTAGAATAAAGCTAGGGTCGTTCCTGCGTCCGCTGCTTTATGTAGGGGGTGTTATCTAGTCGTGCTAGGGGGTGTGTGTCAGAATTCTCGTATTTACTTGATGTTTAAATTCAATGGAGCTTTCGTGAAGAGTTGCTGCTTTACAATAGCTGAATTTTTACTACGACTTGAGCATTTTTTTTATTGCTGAATGGGCCTGCTTTTGACGTCGATCACGCCTGATGGGAAGCGATGGATGTGGTCTGGTTTCCTATAATTTGTGCCGATAAGAAAGCAGAAGACAAGATGCTTGAACAAAACTAACAAGCCTTTTGTGGTAGATGATGTGATAACATTCTACCAACATAACTAGGTTTATTAGTCGGTTTTATACATATTAATACTTACATTTTAAACTTTTGTAGACCATTTTTTTTTTGTAGCTTTAGGGTGCTTAGAATATAAATGTGTTAGAGAAATGGAAATCCAAGTTGACTGCCATTTTAGTAATGCTTGCTTATGAGGGTTCCTTATTTAGCCTTTCGTTTTGGTGAAGTTAACCATCTAATTTACGTTATTTTGCTTTTAATCAATGGTTTTTGACACTTTTGTTTTGATAGGTGTATAGATAAGAAAGCACATCATTCGTTGGTAAAATAATTTGAAAACCACGAAATAGTAGATTGTTATGCAAGGGTCGAAAGGAATCAATTCCTATACGAGGCATTTAGACGCCCGAGCGCAGCGAGGGCGGCTATAGTCCGAGTAGGAATTGATGACTTTCACCCGTGTTAAACACTCTACTTTTCATTTCGAATATAAGGAAAGTAAAAAGTAGCAGTTTTTCTAAAATATTTATTTATAACAATAATATGCATAGTACCTATTTAAAATTGATGGAGCAGTTAGAACAATTTGTGAAATTTAAAGTTACATTCTTGTTTGGATTATTTACGGTGTTTGATATATTATGACTTTGGCTATGCTGGATGTCTGTAAAAGTACGAGACTCTGGTATTTGATTAGACGGTGGAATTCATGGCAGAGACTCCCTTGAAGTAGTTGGTTGAGGCAAACTGGGGCGTAAATTTATAGTCTCAGTTAATTTGCTTGAAATTTTGCTTTTATTTTGGACAGAATCCTCAATGTAGCCTTCCGCGACTGTGCTGGATTTCCATCCTCCATGTCTTTTTAACATTGTCAAGTTCGCCCCAGAATCGGCTAACAGTGTCGCTGACGTTCTTCTATAACAATGCCCGGTATACTGCTCACAGTTTGGTAAATTCAAATATGTTGCTATTTACTTCGGCATAAGTATACCTGATATTTTCAATTACTGCATTTGCCTCGTCTTTAACCGAATCTGGGGTCAACATTTCAGAATCGCTTGAACTCATTTTAATTAAAGAAATATTAGTCTATAAAATCAAGTTTTTGAATTTCGGTACAGCTTAGTTAGTGAGCCAAATAATACTATTGTCTTTTTTTATTTTAAATATGGAACACACCGCGTCATCGCCGCGGGCTGTCCCGCTTAATAGGTTTTTTTTTTAATTCACACTGGCTGTTTATACACTCACAAGACTGCATTTTTCTTAATTTATGTCAAAAATTTCGTAGTTGACTACAGTTCTATTTTTAAAATTCATTCCCACCCTAAAGAGGCAAGTAATTACTATGAGTTTTTCCCGCCCTGTGGTGGGACGCAGCGTTTTCCACCCGCTATTTGGATCAAACAAACACTACTTTCCGAGTATGAGAAATGAAAAACATATTTGACGTAACAGCACTGAATTTTACCTACTTCAATCTAGCAGAGTTAAGCAATATTTCAACTTGAATTCTTTGATCTATAGACATACGTTTCATTCAGCATCCGCTGCCATGAATTTAATCAAGTTGCATTACGTCATGAAGCAGTCTTGGTGGAGTTATTTCGTTTACGTGTTTAATTTGTATTGTGTCAGCTGTATATACTTATAGAGCTCAAGCGTGCTTAGAATAAAGCTGGGTTTTCATAGTCTTCGTTATAATCTACGACTTCTATGAGTAGTTGCAGTCTAGGTTATGAGTTGGTAGTTCTTATTTATTACCACTTTGTCTTGGTAGTCATTTGTTTTAATGAAATGGAACTAGTTAGCTAGCGTATTGTTTGTGGAGCTTTCCAATCTTTAGAACGCGTCTGAGCGTTAAAGTTTGTTCAGGATTAGAACAAACATTTTCACTAATTAAACTGTAATACTACCGACCACGTACTAGAATATTCATGCTACTGTTATTTAAAACTTTTAAACTTGCGATTTGAAACAGGCTAACACACCCGCACAAATTTTAGTTAGATTTATTAAGTAACGATAAAATAAAGCTGGAAACATATCTAAAATTGAGAATAATGCCACCAAATAAACGAAACTCAGATTTCTCAGGCTATTACCCGTTAATTTCCCAGGCTTAGTCTGACTGAAATATACAGGTAGCTCTAATACCTTAGGCCTGTACACAGCCAAGTTTGCGACAGCATAAACGTCCCCAGCTTAACTGGGTTAGTTCCGTTATGCAGATAAACCAACTGCAGTTGGAAACTAAATTAAGTTCCAACAATTGTAGATATGTAGTGAGATTGTTCTGGAAGTTAGGCTTGAGTTATGTCGCCGCTTTAAGTGCGAATAATAGTGTTTATTCAAGTTAATGCAACAGTTAATGTTCTTTGCTATTGTTCGGGGTTTTAGTTGCGATGCTGGCGTTGTTTTATGGATAATTGTCGGATGTTGCACCATTAAAGATGGTTTATTTGGTTGTCTGAGCTTTGTGTAACAAATTATGATCAACAACGCTATAGACCATCACCACTGCTCTCAAAACGGTGAAGGAAAACCTCTTGAGGAAGCTGGCCATGTCCTAGAACAAAAAAATCGAAGACATGTGATATACTTATACCAACCCGCACTGGTCCCGCGTGGTAGATTACAGCCCACTCCCTCTCGAAGAGAGGAGGCCTGCGTCCCAACAGTGGGTATATTATGGACTGATTATGCTATGCTACAGATATACTTGACTAAGTTTGGGAGCGTTCAGTCAATAGTAGGCAAAAATCACACCTAAATTGGGTGTCTAGTTTTAGCCAAAGAACAAATTGATCAACCTATATTCATTTTCATTAGCAAGCATTACCACCACACCACTCCATCACCAGCTGTATAGGTACTTTTATGTGCTATTGAAATTGCAAACAGATATAACAGCTATCGATACGATGCAGCAACACGCGCTTCTGTCCACCGATCACGCGTTCCTCTAGCATCACTAATTCGTAATTCCCCTGCCATTTTTTTTGAATAATGAATCTCTTTGTTCAACCTATGAGGTTGTCGTCTGCTTAACCGGGCTTGCCTGTGGATGCTTCAATAAATGAAGGCCTCCAGCCAGGGCTTAAAAACTTAAAAACTAAGCGACTACACGCTAAGGGCTCCCCCTGTGGGGTAGGTACGGACCTCGGCTTAGGGCGTCGCTGGGAGAGACCAGCTAAGAACAGACTGGATCGGATTATTTAGGGACGAACTTACAACTACAGGCTCAGTGGCGCGGGCTGGCTCGAGCAAGGGTCTGGGCGGACATGAATTCCCCTGCCATGCAAGCGTGTAGCTTACAGCCCCCATTCTCTTCGATCGTTTGTGGTCGCTGTCTATACGGGAAGCACCCCATAACACGAGCTCCGGTGCAGTTTGCGAACTATTAGTAGACATTACATTTCCTACTATCCTTCCAACTTGCACCTGCTGAAAAGCAATTAAAATAACCTCTTCCAGGAGAACGTATATAAAAGTCCACGAGATAATAAAAGTTAAAACAATGTAATTGCTTCCAATTAGTTTTGCAATCAAAAAACCTTAAAGTTCGGACTTTAGAGCCATGTTATCCGACAAAAAGTCCTCCGCTCCGGTGGACTTTTATTTTATTTCAAGCCACCTTTAATTTCCTTGGCATCGTCTCCCTTTGTTTGTGCTTAAAAGAAAAACAATTTGAAAGTTCCACTAGTAGCTGTCGCTTTTTTTCCGGATTGAATTTTGCTCTTCGCTTCTTTCCGTAAAAAAACGGACTTGCGATGTTTAAAATGTTCCGTGTAACTTCGCTGTAATTCCGGCCGGTGTTTATCGGAAGAATAAATTAGAAGTTTTTAAAGGTTTTCGTTCGCTGTTGACATCTTCTGTTTTTACGAAAGTATTTGGGAATGAAAATGGTTTCGAAGATACAAAATTCAGAATCGGTAGGACTGTTCTTTGAAAATACTACTACATGCTAGATAATTTCAACGAAAACTCCGGAAATTGTGGTAGCGTTTTTAATTCCTTTTTTCGTGCGAGGAAATTCATATATTATGCAAGGCACACTCAATTTAAATTTAAACATTAACAGCCAGCACATATATAAGCTGCCAGTTAAAATGAACAGCATTTTACTGCTCGCTGTATTTTACACCGGGAATTTCACAGCAAGGTCCGGACACGCAGTAAAATATTCATCTGGCGCGCGCGACTTGGCTCCATACACCCATCCCATATGATAGGCATATCGATCGCGGGTATATGGAAATATGTTTGCAAATATAAATCTGTAGCGGTCGGCTGGCCGCGAGCCAAGCCCAGCCCTCGGTTCTTGATTTAAGTGATGGTTAATCAGGGCACAGTTGCGCTATGTTGATAATTTTGGCAGCGTAAGCCTATGTGCGAGCATGAAATTATTCGGTTTTCATTTTATGTGTTGCAGTTATGTATCGGAAATTTGGCTTGTTCAAATTATTTACACAGCTACGCAATCTAATATGCGTTCGAGGATTGCCATGTAGTAGATAATTAAGGCAATAAATAGCTAATCACATAACGGTAATTCTTTCGACATACTTACGCTCTTTCAACATGATTAGTTTGGCAAACAAGTTTGAATGAAACGTGATTAGATCTATTTTCATTTATTCGTGTTAAAATTGTGTAAAAATGATTCTTCAATCCTGTACTTATACCTAAGATACATAAGCCACATGCGAGCACACGAACGGCAACTACAACGGAGCTGAAGCAATCGCCCTGGCCGAAATCGGTCGGATCGCATCATCATCATCATCACTTATACCTACTGTAATTTTGTGTGTTTTTTTAACAATTTTATTGTTTTTGCATGCTGTGTCTATCGCTTAATATTGTGCACTCGGCTTGTATGTTTGCTTGTGTTAATTTGGTTGAACAGTGTAACATAGACCAATAAATAAATAAAAAAATATACGGGTTTTAACGAGCAAACCATTCGGTCTAGACTCTCCTCAGTGTAACTACTGTCGGACGTCTAAGTGCGTCAGCACACTAAACTTTATGTACCACTAACTAAGAGATATAGCTACTCTATTTTATTCCTTCCCTCACACCTCTATTTCATTTCAAATGTGCACTATAAACTTTAACGCTGACATTACTCGACAAATTTTAAAAGTTAATGTCAAAAGGGCGTATGTCCGAAGTTAACTCGTTAGGTGGAATATTAAGAGCAAAGTTTTTGTTTAATGGGATCAAGTTTAATGTAGGAGTCGCTGATGCTGGGTCGCGTGCGCTGACGTAATGGATTGTTCGCTTTAACTAAGTAATTTAACTTAAAATGTAATTATTATTATATTGTAAGTAAGAGAGTTATAATGCCAATTATTTACATGCTAGGTTTAATTTGCGACTTTGTTGAGAACATGGTTATACTACAAGGAACACAGGAAAAACCAAATCTTTATGCGACATTAGCATTTGAAAGGCAAAACCGAGTCTAGACGGATACATATTTTAAGCTTTTTGTTGAACTCAAGTACATTTTTATGTTCACTCTACACTCGACATTATCATAATATTATGCAAAACTTTTGTAATTATACAGAGCAAAATTATAATGTCCGTTTTTATTACAAGAATTTTTCTTTTTCAACATAACATCACGCCTGTACCTAATTCCGGAAGGTTTAAGCAGAGGTGTACGTTAAACATATCCTCATATTTTCGCCAGTTCCTTTTTCATATGGAAATATGTATCGTACTACGGTACGTGCATTTTATTATCACTAGTTTGCAAATATTTTAAAAAAAGGTTACTGTAATTTCAGCAAAGGTTCTGTGTTGTCCGGTAACAGTAATAACCTGAACAATATAGGGCCATTCGCTTTTATGTCTGTATCTCCGTTAAAAATTTACACGTACGCATTTTTGGCGTATAGGGGGAACGAACTTTGCACTTCAGTCAGATTGACCGTGTTAAAAGCACGAAAATGATTACGTTTTAAAATTTTGTTTGATTGTGAAAAGTAAATTGTTGTTTTAATCGTCAGAAAAAGCTAATATTTATTTTGTATAATTATTCTAGTGTACCTATTTACTAACATTTCTGGCTGGGGTATTGGGAATACCTTGGTAAAATTTTCAGTTAGACTGTAAGCGGGCCTAAATGCCTGAAAGCGCAAACGTTCTTTTAAAATCATCAGTTGCAAAGGGTGCTACCATCATTCACCAAGTTTATTAGGTACCTATAATTCTCTCTAAATAAGCATGGTTTACCTAAAGAGGCTGGTTGGTTTCCTAATAAATTTACGAGTTGACAGCACAAATACAAGCCGAAGTCCACATTTTTCATTGGTGGCTTTTAGATTCTTAGATAGCTAAATTGATCACCCTTTTATGTTATCTCTCTGCTTCATAAATAAAATGTATGCTCTACCAGTTACAATCCGATTGTCTATAGAGCATTATGTAGGTATACATATAAGGCCTCCCAACAAAATATCCCGAACACAAATGTGAAATTATGTGCTCAGACTTATGGAGACGTATTGCTTTCAAATAAAACACGTTGAAAGGGGTGAAGTAAAAGTTAGGCTGTTTTAGTCAGCATATTGAAATGTAACATTTGGGATTGAATGTTTCAGGCGGTGCTCGGGGGAAAACAAGCTGATATGAGAAAAGCTTGAAACAAACAATGGCTGGTACGTTCTATTTTAACTTGTATTTATCGCCACGTTGGAACATAGTATATTTGGATGATTGCTGAGTTTTGGCTGTGTTTTGTTTTGCAGTTTGGAAAGTTCATTTCTGAAATTGTTCTAAGTTTGAAAGGACATCACTGAATAATGTAACAATAGCGACGTTCATTTGTTTCTAAATATTTTCTTTTTGGATTTATGTTTGTGATGAGATACTTACTGTTACTGTTAGCCTGCATCATCCCACTGCTGGGCAAAGGCCTATGACTTCCAGCTCTTTCGATACAGGACTAAAGTGGACCACTGGTCGTCTGTTTTCTCCAACTCGTCCCGTCATCTTCGAAAAATTTTCAGTACCTACAAACTCAGGGTGTGAGGCTTATGGTCGTATGAATCTACTGATTGATTGGAGCGCTCGGCACATACTAAAATATCGAAAAAAATTTAAATGTCTGTGGTATAAAATTTACCGACTCAATTATTTTCGGTTCCAGTCTAACCGGATGCAGTTGAATTCCAGTATTTTACGTAGAGCGACTGCCTCCACAACCCAGTTATTGGGTAACGCGATACCCCTTGGTAAGACTGGTTGTCAGATTTTCGGGCTTCTGACAACCCGTAACGACTGACAAAGCTCCACGAATGCCAGCCGGGATCAACAGCTTAACGTGCTTTCCGAGGCACGGAGGGGTCTCGGTATATTAAGATGATCACCCATCAACGGACTGACCACGGCAAGCGTAGCTTAACCTGATCGATCGACCCGTGCGGCTGTTATTACTTAGCAATGAGCCCCTCGTACAGTGCGTAGGTATGTGCTGAAAAATATATATCCATTTTCGTTCACAAAAAAATACCTATATCAGCGACCCCGGTCTTTAGATAAAGAAAGATAGTCTTCAATACGCTCCGATATGAATCTAAAGCGAAATCTTTCAGCTGAATATTTCCATGAAATCGGCCCGAGATAGGGATTCCATTAGCAAACGAATTTGTATCGATGAGTCGAGAATTAAGAAGACTGATCGCTCCAATTTGTAAGGATTTTTCTCCAAAGATATTCGTATAACCTTTAAATGTCCCTGCTATCATTTAAAGCCGTAGCTTTACGTAAAACATCGTAAAAAATATTAGCGTTCTGGATAAAATTTATATTAATTTTCGAAATTGCAAAGTCCTATTTATATCAGAAAACAAATCATAAAATGATGCTCGTATTAATAAACAAAATGAATAAATATTTTATTAGCAACCTTTAAAATTAACTGCCATTAAATTCTGTTGAAGGCAAATTTCTCGGGGCTGTATCTAAAATCCAATTAATTAAATACCGTCGCTGGGTCGGGGAGGCCTCTAGGCAGTTATCGCTCATATCTACGATAGTTTACTTACATTATCGACACGGTACAGCTCTAAAGTTGCTCTTGTGGAGGACTGTTTGCTAAGCGGCAAGATTAATGATGGCGGGACGACATTGCGCAGACCGGGGGGGAACTTAGGGGGAACCTAAGTTCCCCCGGTTCCACCTACGGGGGATTTTGTCCCCCGAACGTTGTAATACGTTAGTTCTATTTGAACTAATTGCTTGTAGATATTTACGTGAGCCACCTATACTCTTAGTTAGTTGGAGATTTATAAATGAGGTTCGATTAAGCTCAGTCGACGCGCCTCGTTAGACCCGATAGTTAATATAGTTCAATTGCCATGTTTTCCTTGTGTTTCCTCGGTCAACTTGTGTAATGGTTCTATTATTAGGCTTTTGTATTGGGGCATGTGGAGTTGAGTTATTAATTTGTCAATCAAGGTAAAGTATAGTTCGATTTGCGAATTGAGCCACTTCGAAATTGATTTACATGAATCGATTGAATTGGATTTATTTATTGTTGACTATCTTCTACCCGCGACTTCGTCCGCGAGAATTTTTTTGTTCTCCCGACCCACCCTGTCGCATCGCATCGCCTGCCTGCGCTATTACTTCGTTTTCGCTTTGCGTTCTTTCCGGATTTTGTTCGTTTTGCTCGGCTCCTAAGGGTCCCAGCATAAGTTAAATAACCTATAGCCTTCCTCAAGAATTGGGCTACCAAATGCAAAAAGATGTTTTTAATCTGACTGTTAGTTACAGAGATTAGCGCGTTCAAACAAACAAACTCTTCAGTTTTATTATTAGTATAGATTATGCAAGAATCTGAACTAAAATGTTGACTTTTTCTTTTAAAATCTGATTATTAAATTAACCTCTTTCACTGTTCTCATAAAAAAAAAACTAAACCAATATACAATTTTCCCAAAAACGCGCAAGAATTTTCCCAAAACTCCAAATCTGCCATCTCATCGCTTGGTACATCCGTAGTTCCGTACATGTCGTACGTCTATTCGTATTAGCGCAATCTAAGACTCAAACGTTTACGTCAATCTGGGGAAATTGATGAGTCAGCCGATCGGGTGAGCTCGTACAAAGGCCTCGCGGGAAACAAAAGCCGTTCGCCTTTCAGCGTTCTTCCCTCGTGCAATTAAGTGAACCTTTTTGTTAGGCCCGCTTTCCTCAACTACATTATCGACTATACAATGGTCACAATGATTTGCGGAAACACGACGAGATTATTTTTTTGTGGCGTATCCCGCGAGGTTTCGATGCTGATTCCTCTGATTTGTGATCCCTCGTCATGCTATCAGAGTAGGGTGAAAGTGTTGTATTGTTGAGCGTAAATTGAATTCGGGAAGGCGCTGAGATTTTGTCGGGGTAGAATTTTTTCGCACGAATTTGGTAACGTTTTTTGCGTCTTATTCAATCAAACGTTCCGTTTGTTTAAATAGGTAACACTCTGCTTCGGGCTTAGTGGATTATCTATAAAGACATCAAAACGATGTAAAAACCTCACCGACGACAGTCTAATTTCCTTTCGACTTCTTACGATTCATAATTATGTTTGACGTGTAAAAGTTTTTGTACAAACCTACTTTACTTCTAATATTTTTCAAACTATCCAATAATATCCGTAAGCAAAATAAGCGCTTTAGCGTGGAGTTGCGGACACCAGCCCGTATTACCGATAACCTAATTCATAATATGACGTATAACACACATTTTGACCCTAAATGACCACACTAAATACTACCCGATCAATCGTAAACACCCACAAACACGAACTCTAATGAAAATTTCTCATCGTAAGCAACCGTTTTACTCCGCATTTTCCCAAGTAATAAATGATAGGCAACGTGTGTCGTGTATAACGAGATTTCCTTATTAAACGGATGCTGGCGGCTGTCGTGTTAATTATACGTTTAGCCTATTTCATACAGCTTCTGTTAAAAGTGACACATGGGGTTATTTTGTTGCCCGCTCGGGAGTGGGAGGTTATTGTTGCTGTTTTAACGTGTTTTAATTAAGTCACTTTTTATTAAAAAGGGTTTTATTAATTTTCGTTGAGTTTTGGGTTGTTTTAATAATGTGTGTTGTTTGTAAAATATAATTAAACCTCCACTAGGAAATAATAGGTAGTGGTGATAGTGTTTAAAACCAATTTGATGCTTTATGAAGAACTTAGATTTTGTGAGAAATCAGTTTCTGAAGTTTTCCTTTGATAAAGACACTCCATGAATATTAATAGCTGTGTTCCAACTTTATTATTAACCCCCTATATCCAAAAACTTCTAAAAGGAACAAAATTTTATTCATAACTAAACTTTTATGAATCGCCGAGGACAAGAAAGAAAATATAAAACAAAAAATAAATGTTCAAAGTTTCAGATCGTGGACGACAGCTGTAACCGAAAACTTCGTCCAAAACTCGAAACTTACCACTGAAACCCGAAACCCACTGAAACTCGAATCCTACCACTGAAACTAGAAGAACTCGAAGGTTATATGGCACATTCGTGATCTACCCTGTAGATCCGGGCTTTTGTAGTTTAGTTCACATCAGAAGCTCGTCTCTACAGGTATCTCACGGCTGGAAGACCACGCTACGGAACGCCGACGAGTTCGAAGATCGAAGACCTGTGGTAGGGATTTCTGAAGACAGCAGGGAGAAAAACGAACACCTGTGGTAGGGGTTTCTGAAGATGGGAAAGAAAAATGGAAGATGGTTGGAAGAAGATTATGCTGGCTTGTTCATTTCCTATGCCTTGTGTCTATTTGTTTTTTTTTTCGTATAAAGATTTGTCAGAGATAAGTGAGATAGGTAATGAAAACAAAGGGGTTTTCAGTGAATTTTAGAGAAATCTTTTTAGTTTAAATATTTCCACAAGATCTATGAAATTAGTTTGCTGCAGTAGTCATGGCCGCTTTCTCATTTTCTGAAAGTTAAAAGCAGTCTTAATGAGCTTTCGATATTAATTCATCTTTTCGAATATTTTTTCAATCTTTTACGAAATATTTTAATGGTTGTTAGTTGAATGATTACGAACAGCACCCTAATTGCGTAACACAATACCTATCAATCGGAATCTGAATAATTTTGAAGCAAATTGCTAACCCATTGCTTTATAAGTTCGAAAAATTTGTCTGCTCGACACGGAAATAACGCAATGAATGTTGTTGAACTGTCAAAATGAAACCGATTCCGATTGATAATGTGTTACGCAATTGCCTCGCGGATCATGTATTTGTCTTATGAGGATTTCGTAATACAGTTAAAGTGCTAACACACTGAGACACCATGGCGACGTTGCAAGCTACGTATCCAAACGATTCTTGGCTACGGTCTAGCAACGTCGCCAATTTGAAAGCGTATCCACGACTAGGGTTGCCAACCATATTTTATAATAACGTATCCTACTTTATCCATACTATCCATGCTAATCACACTAATATTATAAAGGCGAAAGTTTGTGAGTGTGTGTGTGTGTATGTGTGTTTATATGTTTGTTACTTCTTCACGCCTAAACCACTGAACCGATTTAGATGAAGGAGACTGTTAAAAAGTGGTCTATGAACCAATAGCGATACTGTTACAATATTTCTGTGGGGATATCTCAACTATACCCTTGTGCAAAGTGGCATCAAAATCTGACCCGGCAGTTTTGAGAAATATAATATTTTAGAATTCATAATTTCATGATAACATTAAAAAGTGGTCTATGAACCAATAGCGATACTGTTACGATATTTCTGTGGGGATACCTCAACTATACCCTTGTGCAAAGTGGCATCAAAATCTGACCCGGCAGTTTTGAGAAATATAATATTTTAGAATACATAATTTCATGATAACCTTAAAAAGTGATCTATGAACCATGGCAATAGCAATACTGTTACGATATTTCTGTGGAGATACCTCAACTATACCCTTGTGCAAAGTGGCATTAAAATCTGACCCGGCAGTTTTGAGAAATATAATATTTTAGAATACATAATTTCATGATAACATTAAAAAGTGGTCTATTAACTAATAGCGATACTGTTACGATATTTCTGTGGGGATACCTCAACTATACCCTTGTGCAAAGTGGCATCAAAATCTGACCCGGCAGTTTCGAGAAATATAATATTTTAGAATACATAATTTCATGATAACATTAAAAAGTGGTCTATTAACCAATAGCGATACTGTTACGATATTTCCGTGGGGATAGCTCAACTATACCCTTGTGCAAAGTGGCATCAAAATCTGACCCGGCAGTTTTGAGAAATATAATATTTTAGAATACATAATTTCATGATAACCTTAAAAAGTGGTGTATGAACCATGGCAATAGCAATACTGTTACGATATTTCTGTGGGGATATCTCAACTATACCCTTGTGCAAAGTGGCATCAAAATCTGACCCGGCAGTTTTGAGGAATATAATATTTTAGAATACATAATTTCATGATAACATTAAAAAGTGGTCTATTAACTAATAGCGATACTGTTACGATATTTCTGTGGGGATACCTCAACTATACCCTTGTGCAAAGTGGCATCAAAATCTGACCCGGCAGTTTCGAGAAATATAATATTTTAGAATACATAATTTCATGATAACATTAAAAAGTGGTCTATTAACCAATAGCGATACTGTTACGATATTTCCGTGGGGATAGCTCAACTATACCCTTGTGCAAAGTGGCATCAAAATCTGACCCGGCAGTTTTGAGAAATATAATATTTTAGAATACATAATTTCATGATAACCTTAAAAAGTGGTGTATGAACCATGGCAATAGCAATACTGTTACGATATTTCTGTGGGGATATCTCAACTATACCCTTGTGCAAAGTGGCATCAAAATCTGACCCGGCAGTTTTGAGGAATATAATATTTTAGAATACATAATTTCATGATAACATTAAAAAGTGGTCTATGAACCAATAGCGATACTGTTACGACATTTCTGTGGGGATACCTCAACTATACCCTTGTGCAAAGTGGCAACAAAATCTGACCCGGCAGTTTTGAGAAATATAATATTTTAGAATACATAATTTCATGATAACATTTTTATTTTAAAAACGTTTTAAAGGGTATTTCTGACTTTACAATACTTAATTAATGTGTTTCTTTCCTAGATTTTAGTATTTGTTTCGATTTTAACCGACACATAGGGACAGACAGCGGGAAGCGACTTTGTTTTATACTATGTAGTGATGTATAAAAAGTTTTGTTTACATACACCCTTTTTTCCGCTGCTACAAATAGAGTTCCTTCTTATTTTAAGACGTATCCTTCCTACATAAATATTTAAAAAATGCCTAAAAATCGGTAAGTAAAAAAAAAAGTTGAGGGGACAAGTGACTTTGCTTAGTAGAGAAACACATTAATAAAGTCAGAAATACCCGTTCAAACCTGATTACCTGACGGTGACAATGGGAACACTTGGTAAAGTATACCCTTTCAAACAAAAAAAGAATTTTCTAAATCAGTCAAGCCGTCTTCGAGAAATCGGTGAATATAAATATAAAAAATGTAAAAAAACATTCCGACGAACTGAGAACCTCCTTCCTTTTTTGAAGTCGGTTAAAAACGAAAAAAAAAACTGAAATTCAGCACTATCGAGGTGCTAAGTGTCTTTGTTTAGCAGAAAACCACATTAATTAAGTAGTATAATGGCAGAAATACCCGTAAAAACGTTTTTAAAATATAAAAATGTAGCAAGAAATGTGAATTTTAAAATTATTATTTTTCTCAAAACTGCCGGGTTAGATTTTGATGCCCCTTTGCACAAGGGTATAGTTGAGGTATTCCCTCAGAAATACCTCTATAGTATCGCTATTGGATCATAGACCACTTCCCATACAAATTTTAACAGTCTCCTTTGGTATAGAGATAGTTTGAGTCTCGGAAAAGGACATAGGATAGTTTTTATCCCGATATTCCCACGGGATCGACATTTACGCGGGTGAAACCGCGGGGCGCAGCTAGTAGGTATTATAAATGCGAAAGCGTGTCTGTCTGTCTGTTACCTCTGCACGCTTAAACCGCTGAACTGATTTAGATAAAATTTGGTATAGTTTGAGTCTCGGGAAAGGATATAGGATATTCGGGATCGACACTTAATGCGGGTGAAACCGCGGGGCGCTGCTAGTTTTCGATAAATATACTTTATAGTTTTGCATAAAAAAAAAGTATGCGAAAATACTTTATTTCTAATCTTTTGTGATGCGTAAAACGAAAGACTCATATAATGGGTAATTCCTGAATTATTTATCGATAGGTACTTATAAGTCAAAAAAGAATATCTATTAATAAAGAATAAGAATTTTCAGAGAAAAATATAGTTATGCTTAAGACAGACCAGAAGGCCAATTCTCGTAATTTAAAACGTTCAAAATCTAGTCGCAATCTTATCTCGGCGACAAACAAATGTCGAAACTTGTCAAAATGTAGAGAAATTAGAGGTGTATTTGACAGATTGAGACTGTGAACGTTCTTAAAATTACGAGAATTGCCCCTCTGTTGTGAAGACAAATGGCAATATAATTATACTTAAAAATGCATCTGAAATGTAAAAACGAAATATTTCTTATTTACTCTCTGTTCCCGCCACTTCAGCTTGAAACTGGGTTTTTTCGATAATGAATCTGCAGTGGCGAGAATAGAGAAATAGATCCATAAATTTAATAAAAAACGAGTTATTTATTTATTTACTTAAATCAAAATTTCGATTGTAAAACTAGCTTAGAAACTTTCAAAAACAACTACAAGTTGTTAGCGCTTGCTAAAAGCACCCAAAAATTAGTGTTTTAAGGGGATAGTAACAAACTTAAATTTCAAAATTTTTTTGTTTTCTGCCAAATCCTTTTTTTTTTCTATTCAACGAATTTCATACGTTATTTTTCTGAAAAAAAAAACAGTTGGCAACCCTAATCACGACCAACCCTACGTGGAGACTGGATACTCTGGCGACCTGGCGACTTGTAGCCGAGTCGCCAGTATTTTGTATACAAGTAAGTTACGCCTCCCTCACTCAGTGACCAACTGATCGCTAGGACTGAGAGTCAGTAGCGACTGGCTACTTATTTGGCAACCTCATTTGGCTACGGTAGGTAGCCATGGCTACATAGCCAGCGACGTCGCCATGGCGTCCCAGTGTTAGCGCTCTTACGTTATATTTGGACTTTCTCCCTCCCACCTATAATAATCATGCATAATCAGCCTATAATTTTCCTACTACTGGGACACAAGCCTCCTCCCTGTGAGAGGGAGTGGGCCGTAATCTACCACGCGGGCCCAGTGCGGGTTGGTAGATGTCACATGTCACCTATAGCTTCACAATTTCACAAAAACCACTGCATTTCTTTTAGCTACAATGTAAGATTCTGTCTTCCTAGCACATATTTTACTTCACAACAATCCCATTATACTACATTTTATTCTCCAATCCACTCTTTCATACCCTAGTCATAACCACTAGACATATATAGCATTCTCTGGTTATGTCCTATAAAGAGACAATGTGTTATCAATGCAGTACGTATGTGAATGGTTTATTGCCCCGTGTTGCGCTATTGCGGTACTAAAGTAAAGGCTTTAGGACAATTTATGATGCGTAGATATGCACTTGATTGCTTTTAGTAGTACTCTGTTATAGTTCCATGTCGATTCGCGGGCAATTTTTCATGAAATAGTGGGAATATTGGCTTGACACATTTTTGTAGCAGATAGAGAGGGATTTTGTTGCGGTTTTACGATTTTTCGAGTGTAGTTGATTTGTGGATCTGGCAATAAAAGTAGTTTTATCTCGGAGTGAATTTTTTGCTTATCGATTTGGCACAGTTTATTCTACAGTGTATAGATGTCTCTCATACTAACATAACAATCTTTTTCACTTCTCATGCTCTAAAAGTCCGTCTTTATGTTGTGCTTAGGCGACATAAAATCGCTTTTTATGTTCTAGTGCATAAAGTAAAATTTTTTTCTAAGACTAAAGTAATCAGGCCCAACAGCCACACGCACAATAAAACTTCGCAGATTAAAGTCGTGATTTATTTCATTTTCTTTAATTTATACAACTTCCGTGTTTTCTATCGTTAATTTAATAAAATCAGGTAAAATAGTTGTCATTTATTATTTAAAAAGGCAAAGAAACGTTTTCATTTTTTGGCAGTATGAAGTACCCAAGTCGAATGACAAAATGTAGAAAATTAAAAAAAAAACTTTTAAAAAGTTTCGTGGCGGTATTATCTGTGGTGGCGGGAATTAGCTATGGATGCAACATTTTTGATTAATTATGTACTGTATACTTTATGCCTGTTTCATTTTCTCGCAATCGAAGTGAAAAGCAGAGTGTATAACTCAGGCATAAACGAGCCATTTTACCCCTCGACTTAACTATCCACCCTCGCCTGCGGCTCGGGTGGATATAAACGTCTCGGCGTAAAATAGCTTATTTTATGCCTTAGTTGTACAATCTACTATAAATCACGGTGGTTAACAAAGCCATGACTCGATATTATTTAATTATTGATAAGTTAAGGACTTTGCATAAGTGTAAAGATATTGATAATTATTTAGTAATTAACGACATTTATAATAGAATCTATTACATTGTCAAGTCAAATGAAATGAAATTAAACAGCAAAACATTGAAGCAAAACAAAACAAAAAGCAAACAAAATATTTAAGTACCGAAAGTATAAAGCAGTTAGATAAAAAAATAACGATTATTAATTCGTTCTGGAGATTAGGAAGTTATCGTAGATACGGTCTACATTCATGATGAACAAGCCAGAGATTTGAATTAATGCAACGTAATAGCAACATAATCTGAGTAGTAGGTAATCCGTTCAAGCGGCGCGGTTCGCCGATCGGCGACGAAACAATAGAAAATCAATTGTATCTCATTAGCGGAGCTTGACAGAATAATGAAATAATAATAATAAAAAAAACAGATAATGAAATAAGAAATACTGTTTGTTAGTCATAGTCAAGTTTATGTATGGAAAAATTCGATTCATATTAATTAAGGTACCTAATTGGTACCTATCTGGAATTGAAATTAGGTTATAAAAAGGAAAATATTAAATTAAACTTAAATTGATCTTCTAATGATGGACACTTTTTTGCTTAGTTATTTAAGTTGTACTTTTGGGCCCTCAAATTATAAATTATTTGAGGTTCACAAAAAGAGCCGCAATTATTATATTAGAGTTTTCAAAAATATTTACAGGAAAGCAAAATGGGAATGATTTGAGGTTCAATTAATTACATGCATTTTATAGAGCATATTTGTACGTTGTGTGTTTCCTAAAATTCTATGTTTCAGATTTGTCATCAATCTTTCAGCGATAAGATGGAAGGTTGTGGCCGAGGATCGAGCTCAGTGGCGTGCAATTGGAGAGGCTTATGGCCAGCAGTGGACTGCTCCGGGCTGATGATAATGTTTTAGAAATAATTGGACCTTACAGTTTTAATAACAAGAGAACCTCTTCAATAAATTTAATGAAAATGTTAATTCACTTATTTACCTGAATTTATTTTCCTGAATTGTCCACCCACCAGTCTCACAAGAAATTAAATTTGTACTACTTAACAGTTACTATCTCCTTTTTAAATATCCCTATAATTAGGTAGGTATAGTAGAAAGAAAAAATAAATATTAATTTAAAGCGCCCATTTTCATTTAGATTGATCAATATAAATAGGTATATTCTCTTTAAAGAAAATTATTATAATATATACCTATTGTAAGTAATAAGTTTGTAAGTCAAGATAGCTATTTGAACAAAGACACTATTATCGTAATGAAAAACTAGCAAGGTTTTGCATTAAATTATATTAAAAAAAATGGTTATTAGGTAGTTAGGTTCCGGGGGTGCGGGATTGTCCGAAAGGGTTACCGCTACCCCGGAACATAAAGGGCTAAGGAAGGAACACGGATGGGTTTTAGTCAGTAAGGAGGGGTCATTTGATGATTTCCCATCCATAAAAAAAAAAAAAAAGGTAGTTAGGGTCCAACTGAAAATTTTAGTTTGAATGCAGTTCTATAGCAGTTGACATAATTGCATCAAAACAGCTAACTGACTGCAAGAGAACTGCATGCTAAGTGCAGTAGTACAATGCACCTAGTATTTTTCAAAATGGAAGTTTTTTTCAGTTTCACAGGCTAGATACCTATTCTTAGGATAAATATTAATAATTAAAAAAGTAATAATATTGATTAATAATTGAACGTAGCCAGACCGTGCCAAAGGAAGGAGTCAACTCAGTGACTAGCTCGAGCTATGGGAAAATGAAACGAGGAGGCTTTGATAAGCTTGATGCTGAAACCGAGGTACTTGTACCTACCTGCCTACCCTAGCACTACCCTAGGGTAGGCAGGTACAAGTTACCTGGTTAGGGCTAGCCACAGATATAGATATACCTAGATAACGCAAGTATCACGAACTGTACGAAAACTAAGCGTGCCAGTTTTTGACTACCTACTATGACGTCACAAGCTCGCGCTCTCTCGCTCACGCTGAAGCCAGCAGTACGCAGGACTGAGCGCGAAAGTGGCGGCTTATGATTTTCGATCGTAAACTGGTGCGATTTTTGATGTACGTTTGCCTGGCTAGGCCCCCCGGAATTTGCGATTTAGGTATACACCAATGCAATGTACTCGCCTCTAGGAGTATATGTACCGCTTTCTTTTTCAATGTACCTCTGTACTTTTGAAGAAATATGCAAAAAAAGGGGGCCGTGCCAGCCAAACGTTTTCAGCACGGCCCTCGTGTAACTTGAAAAATATATAGCGTATTAAAAAGTTTCATAAACTCAAGGAATGTACTTTATTAACACGTTCTATGTACCATAACAGATATTGTGAATTCGTAATAACAAATAATATATAGACGTGGATAGGGGGCCGTGCTGAAAAAAAAAGAAATGAGAAAATATCTAAAAAAGACAAAACAACCTTAGCCAAAAACTATATAAAAGTAATTCACGTTTGGCAAGTAACATATGTACCGCATTGGTTTCTCATACAACTTGCTGAATTAAAAAAATAAACTAATTTTAGTTTATTCAGCACGGCCCTCTATAGTTGCCTATATCTTTTTAAATATGACATGTTTGTTTACAAAATTCGACTTCCTGAATTATGTATAGGAGTACATTCGTTCCAAATAAATTGCGATTATGGTGTATTAGTATTTTAAAAGATAAATTGGATCAAAAATATCCTAACATGCAACTGATGGGGTGACCATGATTCCACGTGAGAATGGATAAAAAAACTTCTGAGTAAATCTTTAATAAAATAAAAAAATTAAAAATATCGTAATCTGTATTAACTATTAACGATAACTATAATAGTAGTAAGTAGTAGGTCACAAATCGAACAAAACAACAAGTGTCGTTAAGACTAAATAGCTCAAAAGGCTTAAAAAAAAATCACATATATATTTCCAATAAATCACACGAATTGATGTATATTTATTTACAATAAAATTACAGTTTCGGTACATTTCACAGATTAGTTACGTTTACCTATGGAATAATCGCAGAAAAACTATGTGTCACAAACACTACAATTCTTTTACCTATTGTGGTATAGTAATTTTATTTTAGGTGCATCGTCCTCACATATTATTATATAAGGTGTAAAAAAATTAACCTTAAAAACTTTAAGAGGTGCTTTAGACCATCGAACTGAACAACTTTCACTATGGGACCAACTCTGAAATCACGAAAAAAAAATGAGCTGTTTCATACATTTTGGCCGAGTAGGTATTAAACTTTTGTATGAAACAGCTGATTTTTTTTTCGTGATTTCGGAGTTGGTCCCATAGTGAAAGTTGTTCAGTTCGATGGTCTAAAGCACCTCTTAAAGGTTTTAAGGTTAATTTTTTTACACCTTATATAATTAATGTACCCATGCAAAATATTGTAGGTACCTAAAACATTTTAAAAGAGTAACGGTGGAGTTTCTTGCCCATTCTTCTCCACACGAAAACTACCTTTTGGAAGGGGCGACTAGAATCAATTCTATTTTAAGGTAATTTTTGACGTTCAAGAGTGCCTTTTATGTGCCTATTTGAAATAAATGCTTTCACTTTGACTACAGAGCTTAAAAGGCTTAAAAAATTACAGATACGTTTCCAACAAATCACATTGATTGAACCTTACCTAGTGAATTAATAGCGACCGCACACAACAAGTTTTAACTGATTTAATTCCCTTAAAAGATGTCATCGCTAATATTAATTTTGAAGAAAAAAAAAAACAAATTGTAAAATAAGAATGTTTATTTCAATGTAGTCACATAATATCATTAATATAGGTATAGAATAAATGAACCTAATTTATGGAACCATGGTCACCCCATCAGTTGCATGTTAGGATATTTTTGATCCAATTTATCTTTTAAAATACTAATACACCATAATCGCAATTTATTTGGAACGAATGTACTCCTATACATAATTCAGGAAGTCGAATTTTGTAAACACACATGTCATATTTAAAAAGATATAGGCAACTATAGAGGGCCGTGCTGAATAAACTAAAATTGGTTTATTTTTTGAATTTAGCAAGTTGTATGAGAAACCAATGCGGTACATATGTTACTTGCCAAACATGAATTACTTTTATATAGTTTTTGGCTAAGGTTGTTTTGTCTTTTTCAGATATTTTCTCATTTATTTTTTTTTCAGCACGGCCCCCTATCCACGTCTATATATTATTTGTTATTACGAATTCACAATATCTGTTACGGTACATAGAACGTGTTAGTAAAGTACATTCCTTGAGTTTATGAAACTTTTTAATACGCTATATATTTTTCAAGTTACACGAGGGCCGTGCTGAAAACGTTTGGCTGGCACGGCCCCCTTTTTTGCATATTTCTTCAAAAGTACAGAGGTACATTGAAAAAGAAAGCGGTACATATACTCCTAGAGGCGAGTACATTGCATTGGTGTATACCTAAATCGCAAATTCCGGGGGGCCTAGCCAGGCAAACGTACATGATTTTTGGCACGCGAAGTAGGTGCTCTTGCGTTATCTAGGTGTATCTATATCTGTGGGGCTAGCCTTAACCTAAGACTGAGCTAAACGCTATTTCACACACCATATCTTTTTGCGTTGCCTTAGATTGGTATGATATAATAACATGGGTTGTATTGTTCCTTTGATTTCTTAAAGCGTTGCTTGTATAACTACACCGCAGTCCAAATATAAACAATAACATCAGGAAATATCTTCAGAATGGTCATTGCGATACCCATGCAAGCTTTAGTAACGAGGTGATTATTTTGACGATAGGTATAGGTACGTAGTACAATAACTTATCCATTAAATAAGTTATTCATATATGCCAAACATATTTAAGAAACTCAATTATAAAAGCTTTTTTAATATTTTGCATCATACTAATTTAATATTGGTATACTTGCTATGACTAAGAACTTATACATAGAATCCTCCTAGCTAGAATCTACACCTCTGTAGACGGGTATGTAGTCTTGGACAGACCATACTGTTGTTTTCATAAACTATGTAGTTACATAGAAATCTATAGGTACCTAAAGATTTCTATGTCACTAGTCACTACATAGTAGTAACGCGTGCTACTCGACGGCAGATGGCAGTAACTACCAATTGAATCTCCATGTAGCACGGCATTACGCTGCGTAGGCTTTGGCTACGACGCGCGTAGCGGCCAGCGTGCTGGGTATTTACTTCTATTTTGTTAACAATAGGTGGCGTTGCGTAGCTGAATTATGTCAACTATATGCGATGTATTTTCTTTGATCGCCTTTCTTTTTTATATTCAAATATAGAAGTTGTATTTTATCAAAATGCTGGCTAGGATGTTTATAGAAAATCGCTCCGAAAATGCGAACTTGTTGCAGTGAACTAATTGTTTGCAGCAAATCTCTCTTGCAAAACATGTCTACCATTACTGAAAAAAATAAGAACATAGCCCAGCAAAGGACATTGTAATATTAGAACGAATGTTAGCTTGATAATAAATAGATTATCAAATTAAATTACATTTGATTGGAGTATTCAATACGGTCAAGATAAATTTGAATTTTAATTGCCCTTTTGTCATTGATAAGTTATGTAATTTAATTATTTATCCATTTGAATTTAACCTTGACTTAAAGCACATCAAATACGTAATCTATTTAAACTAGATTAATCTGTATTTAGCGTATATATGCCGAGGACGAAATGTGATTATTAAACCTAGACAGGACAGTAAAGTTAACACACTTTTGCGTAAACTCGATTTTATTTACAGAGAAAATAAAGGTTGTATTCGCACACATTGTAGAAAGAATCTACAACATAAGTAATATCACTAGGTACTCACAAATAAACACTAAATAAAAAACTTACAAAATCCAAATTGTAAGCTACTTGTGTTCTATATTTTTCTTGCAAAAGGGACAACGACATCTACACCTTACGTAGTGAACTTGTTGCTATATCCGGTCGTTCGTACATTCTCACAGCATCAGAGAATTCTTTTCTTTTACTAGAAACCGTTGGTAAAGGATCTCATTGAATATTCTTCCGAAGGTAGGTATATTTTTCCACATCTTGAAACATATATAACCCCTAGTAGTATCTGATATGAAAGTAGAAATCAGAGGACATTTAACATATTGTGACTACGAACTAATCTACAAATCAAAGTTGTTCCTAGTACCGATTCACTTTATACGATCGTACCTACACAGAAAATCATATGATGTTCTGATAACACTATTGCCCATTGTCCATTGAACGTTGTCAATACAACGACCACTATCGCCCATCGCTAATATAAAACGACCAGAATCGATGACCTTCCCCACCCCTCGCTTCCATACAAAATATAGATGTAAGAGGGAATCGTAGAGGCAAAGGAGGGGTCAGGCTAAACTGGTTCAGTTAGTCTTTCAATCGCATTCGGACTTATGAAATAAATTACCTTACAACATAGACCGCCCATTTTGAGCAGCCTTATCGAACATTGATTAATAGCGTTTGACAGGGTTATTTTTTAATAGCTGCTTAAAACTGTCTCTGGTCTGGAGTTTTGCTACTGTAAGAAATACTTACAATGAGTGGGTGTGACGTTTTTTCTTGAACTTTTTCGTATTAAAGTGCCATTAATAAAGTCTGGGTGTACTTCAATATCGACCCTTTTTTGAAGTCTATCTAGGAGTTCGATAAGGAGTCCTTCAAATCCAAATTCAAGGGCTGGATAACAATGATTCATGATCCCGTGACCTTCATCTCAGCGCGTAAAGCGCAAGACGGGTCATTGTAGCGATGCTCGGGGAAACCTATTTAGCATCGGAGGTCTTTAGGCTAAGATGACGCATAATGATGATAGATGATCTTATTACCAAATGGTATCTAATACTATTTAGAACTACTTCCTACTGATCACAACTTTAAGACCATAGAAACAATTTATACTATCAATACAATTTTTTATATACCAAACGGCTTGGTACGTGATGAGGCGTGATGAGGGGAAGAGACCAGACGGCATGATGTTTTTGCCTTGGAAGGTGGGTAGGCCTTTGGTGTGGGACGCAACGTGTGTCGATACCCTTGCGCCGTCTCATGTTCCTAACGCGGCGGGCTGTGCTGGCAACGCTGCTGCCGCTGCTGATGCCCTCAAGCGGCGTAAATACTGTAACCTTATAGGTAAAGTTACAGCTTTGAGCCGTTTGGGGTCGAAACGCTCGGGTTATGGAGTCCGAGTGCGCGTTTCCTTTTTAAGGAAATTTCTCGCTGGCTGATCGAAATTTCACGTGACCGGAGGATTGGGTCGTTCTAGCAGACTGGCAGCATTGCCACGTTGAATGGCAATCATTCAACGTGGCAATGCTGCCAGTCTTCTGGGCACGTTTCTGGATTACGTTTATTCTGGATGCGGACGAGTACTTTGACGCCAAAATATCCTTTTGTTTTTGTATTTATTGATATAGTTAGTTAGTCTTTTAATTTAGTACCTCTGTAAATACATAATCAAGAGATTATAAAAATAAATTCTTGGTAGTCAATTTGTTTATCTTTTATACTAATTACTATTGGAGTATGCACTAAGATCTCTGGAGGTCTTACCGATTATGTAGTTCAGGTTCCATTAAAGCATAATAGTTCCATCCACTAGCATCAAACAACTTTAAATCCATAGGAACAAAACAAACATCTCTATAGATTGTCGGAAGTGTCCACTGCCCCGGTGTCCACAGAAGCCGACCGTCAGTCGTCCAGCAGATAACACATTATTGATCAGAACACCTTCTGCAACTCTCGTAGACTCCAGATAAGGCCTAATTCATGACAGGACAGAGACGTATGTAGCACAACTATAAGACCATTCTAACCATTACAAATAGGCTTTTGCACATTGCAGTCACAAACAATCAAAGGGCTTTTTAGATCTTGGTCATTCGGATCAATATTTTGGAATCTCTGGAAGATCTTCGCCTCAGGCATTAAGTCCGCGTTCGCACGTTATGTTTTTACCTACGCACAAAGTTTTAATAAATAAATGAACCTTCAACACTCAAATAATCCAACTTTCCTATAACTGCTCAAAAGCATCCAACAGCTTTAAATTCACAGCAAAGCTACAAACATCTTTACAGATTCCTGCGGAAGTGTCCACTGCCACCGTGTCCACAGTAGCCCGTCGTCAGTCGTCCGGCAGATAACACATTATTGATGAGGACACCTTCCGTAACCCTCGTGGACACAAGATGGGTATCACGCCTAATTCGTCTTATCTTACGTGTTTGATTAGTACACACTGAGGAGAGGGTTTGAATATTTATCTAATTTTATATGGATTGTCTGTCGAGGAATAAAATCTTGGACCGTAAGTTTTGTTTTTCAATACCCAATACTAAAAAAAAAATAAAGAATTTAGTATTGAGTATTGCAATTAAGAATTTAGTATTGAGTATTGTTAAAGTACATACCACTAAGTCGGTCTACTACACGTGACTATTGGGAAATTACCTTAAGTTGATTAGGTTTTCGTTTTTCCTATGTCGAAATTAGTGTCGCCGGTCGGCTTCCCCCGAATAAAGCCGAGCACAAGTTTGCTTCATATGATGAAGAAAATACGGAGGATCACTAATCCATCTGCCAAAAAGGCAGGTAATGATAACATACGCTTACGCAAGTTCTTAAAATTGTAGCTATCCAAAAGGCTGGAGTGGTATGATTATAAATACACCACCAACCAATACCTAGGGCAGTCCGCGAAATTAATATTTTCTTACGTTTTTTGTTTTAATAGTACCTATAGTTAATAATAATCCTATTCAATGACTATTTCATGAGATATCAGTCAATATTAACTTAGAGGGTTGTATTGATGATTTTAATGATTATAATTCTGTAAATACATACTTAAATTGTCACGGACGCGAATCATATTTTGTTCAACATACCTACAACCTGACACTGACCTGCAAATTGCAAAAAATAATTAAGAATATTTGAATTTCACGGATTACCTTAACGCAACCCCTTAAACTAAGTATTGGTTGTAACTTTCGGTTTTTAACATATTCATTTTCAAAGACAATAAGTGTTAATTATTATTTCTAATCTAAATTATAATAAGGTTGAAATGGAAACAGTGGATAGACAGAATCGATATTCCTACCATTAATTTTATTTCCTCCACATCAATGCAATTTTATCTTCTTAAATAGTTTCACCCCTCTTCAAAACAATCGCTCTGCCGTCAGCTCGGATCTTCGATCCACTTTGGAACCAACGTTTCACTTAAAAGTTTCTACGAAATGTACCTACTGGAGTGAAGACACAATATCAAATCAGGGTGGCGGAGCTGGGAAATATATACCCGTATATTAATCTGATTGCTTTATTTGCTTGATTGATATGTCGAGGTATCTATAGTTTATGCCAGAAGCAAATCTCAGAGTGAATCTGTTTTCTTAAATATCAGTGCCTTGGTTAACTCAACGATAAATATTAGTAAAAGAAATGTTTTTATTTCTGTCTTAATTTAGCGATCAAACACCATAAATTATGGCATCCGTCGTCGTTTCGTACCACAATAATACGTAGGTACACCTACTTAGATTATTGTCCCTCTACATCATCCCAATACTGGGCAAAGACCTCTTCCGTAACTTCCAGTTATTTCGGCTCAAAGTTAACGAAGGACTACATTTAAAAAAACTTAAAATCTTTATACTTCAACCTTAAATATTTGACTTAAAAGTTACCAAAATTGTATAATTAAATCCCGTTAAAAAAATAAAAACCTCATTTCGTAAATACACACTGCATCCCGCCAAAATTGTAGCCTTCTTCGAGCACAGATAATACAGAATACAACGCACTCGATCATTTTTATCGTTTAAAACAAGTCGAGTCTTACTCCACGATAAGTTGCCGGGTGAAAATTTGCAACACTTATTCTTCTGATTGATGTTATTCATTTATCACTCCCCTCGTTGCTTCGGTACGTATAAAACTTTTAAAATGGGTCACAGGGTTTCGCCTGATTGCCTCACTGTTAGAGTAATTAAAATTTCAAGATCGATATGCAATTTCTTTGGGTTCGTTTTGTGGAATTAGGGATGGAATTGGATTATGCTTTCTTTGGCAGTGTTTTGTTTTATGGCGTTCATAAATGTAGTAGTATTTGCACTATAATATAATAATAGGTACTGTATTGGACAATCATCTCTTAAAAAGCTTATTTTGGTATACCTGGTATGACGTAATTTAAAGTAGTAATTAGGTACGTATTAATAATTACCTGAAATATTGTCTTACATAACATAATATAATAACATGATCAGCCTATAATGTTCCCACTGCTGGGACACAGGCCTCCTCTCTGTGAGAGGTCTTACATATCAGTTTAATTTAAGATTTTCTAAAAGAAATCAAACAACCCAAAAGGTCTGCTAAATGAACTTAGGTAACTCGCAAAACAAGACTAAAACATCACATACCCGTTTCTCCACAAAGAACACCTACCTAAAGGTACCTACATACTGTACCTATACTTAGGTACTGAATCCCACGTCAAAACATTGACGGGAGATCAGGTCTCGACGTCACACCGGCTGTCTGGAGATGTTATCATCTGATGATGCGGAGGCAAGCGCCCCCGCGTTAACTACCTACCAGGAAACATTCCAATTCTTCGACATCTTAAATCGTTCGTTCTACATTGCGTACTTACAACAGCAGTCCGATTTACGACTTTTAACAAAAAACGTAACGGATGGTGTATAAAGAGTTTGTTTCGATGTCATTGCGAGTGATATCATTTCGTGTTCTCATGGTAGTCAATGAGATTGAAATGATAAGTCAATCAAGGTGCTATCCAGGTCGTGTGGTGGGATAGTCGGTGTTTCATGAATTGTATGCATGCTGATTGAGGTGAATGGTTGGAGAAAATGAGTGCGTGTACACACTTATGTGTAAGCTTGAAAGTTAAAACATACTAGAAAAACAAAGTATTCTATTCTATTCTAAAGACATACAATTTTATTTTTTAAATATCTAGATAAACAAAGTTACCTTGTTTCAGTTAAGATTTTAAAGGTACCTACATACTGTGGTCCTAAATCCCACGTCAAAATATTGGCGGGAGATCAGGTCTCGACGTTACACCAACTGTCTGGAGATGTGAGTATGTCAGTTTAGTTTATTATTATGATTAAAAAAAAAACATTTCATATCAACGAGATGAAGGAAAAGCTTTTCTGCTACAAGGGCTTACAAGTTACTTCACACTGAAATAAAGCCCTGTTCTAGTCCTATTCTATAGGGAAATGCCTGTTTAAATTACGAGAATTTAAAAATTATATATTTGAGCAGTGGTGGCCCAGTGGTATCGGGAGCAGTGGTGGCCCAGAGGTAACGGTCGCGACTTACGAGTTGTAGGTCATAGGTTCGAACCCAGGCAGGCGCTTTACTTTGTGTAAATTATTTCATCACCACTGCTCTCAAAACGGTGAAGGAAAACATCGTGAGGAAACCGGCATGTCCTAGAACCAAAAATTCAAAGACATGTGACATCTACCAACCCGCACTGGGCCCGCGTGGTAGATTACGGCCCACTCCCTCTCACAGAGAGGAGGCCTGTGTCCCAGCAGTGGGAACATTATAGGCTGATGATGATGATGATGATGATATTTGAAAAATCATTATAACCTCTTCCACCTTCCGTACAAACAAGAAATTACGACATATCCTTCGCTTTTTGTCTCTAACCTATTGTCTACGAAAACTCTTCTTGAATACAAACAGTTTTTCTGTCAATTACCTCGTCTGAACAAAAATGGCTAGGACAAGGAAACTAACAAATCGCACGTACTGAGGTAGGACTATGGAAGAGTATTCAACTGTGCCCTAGTAGCTGCCACCGATATCATTAATTTTGATTTTTTTCCGCTTAAATGTGTCTTTACAAACCAGTGTCAGTTGACGTACCAACCTAGGGTGTATGGTCCGCAAAAGCAGCCGCTTTACGATGGTTGTAAATTGGTTTGTAAGTTAAATTAGCACCATATTTTGATATTAATATTTGCATGCCAAAATAAGGCGAAATGTTTCATCGCACAAGAATTATATTACTATATTACCGCATTTAAAGCAAATAAATTACTTTGACTTAGGGTAAGTAGGCACCTACTGTGGCCTCCAAAATTAAGTTGAAGTTTTTCCACTTTAGCTACCACACCACGAGGATGTGAAGCAACATTATGATTAAAAAAAAAAAAAACATGTTGTCCTGAGGGATTACTTGATTATTTTTTATGATAAGTTATGGATTGAATTAGTCAATAAAAACGTTGAAGTGTACAGTTCAAACATTTGGAACTACAATTTTAAATCATAATGTGGTGTGTCACATCTGATGTGGAAAAATGTCAACTAACTTTTGTAAGCCACCGTAAAGGACAAATAAGTTCAAATATAAGTTATAGCAATTAAAATCGATTGGCAATTAAATGGAAAATGATTTAAATAATGAATTTTTTTTTGACACTACCAGCCTTAACGATGACCTTTTCACTTGACAGGCTCTGATTTCTAAAATTAGAAAAGGTACAGACGCCAGCTAGCTGCATATCAACTAGCTGAAACTGTCAAATTTTCCCAATCAACTTTGAACCTTATGCTTTAGCGATAAAGTTGAAAATCTATTAAAGAGATTTGACAGATTGTAGTAGTATGATGTGCTGGCGTCTGTACCTAAGTAAGATTACTTAGTTATCTTTTCCTTACTAAACCGTATTGTTACTACCATATCGTTTACTTAGGTAGGTTTACTTGCGGTGGTAGTTCGATATTCCTTAGTTGCTTATCTAAGTACACCGCACTTACACTTACTTAGTACTTTACACCCCAAGTAAAAACCTTTGTGTTACTTATGGTGTCAAGCCCGAAGCAAGAAATACATTAATTATTTATATGGTCATATAAAAACAAATACATTAGGTATAATGTACAGTTAGGAAAACTTATAGTTAAGCACAGTGACTACTAACTTAGATTGTCCGTATGTTAAAATCACAACTGTCATGTTTTGGCAGTTGTAAGAAGTTGCTATAACACGGCAAATTGGCGTTGGTTGTCATGCTGTAGAATTAATTTCCCGTGCTGTACTTAATTATTAATGTCCACATATTACATTGTACTTGTATAGGATTGTGAGATCATCTATCAACAATATTCCGTAGAGAACTTCGTTATTTACCTAGCTTTTAATTTGCCACGGTATATAAATATTAATGACAACTAAATTGCCGGTCGGTTATAAGTCTATTTATATTATAAGGTTTCTCAGAACGTGGTAAATATTTTATTCTAATGGCAAATTAATTTGTATCTTCTTAGTATTAAAGTCTATATTTTAATTTATTCATCGCAAGTTTTCTTCTTCATGTCGCGGACACGAATGTATTTCAAATCTTGTTGACACATTGTTTTTTTTTTAAACATTATTTGCTTGAATGTTATAGCAAACAACAAGAATGTAAATCATCTATGTGTACTTCCAAAAAATATTTAAATTACAGGTCAAAGAAGACTTTTTGTATGTTGCAACAAGTAAACAATTATTATACTTACTGTAATTAAATAATAATAATAATTTATTTCAAATTCAAGTACAATTCAAGTAACATTCTTAAATATTTAATAAACAGCCCTTTATTTTAATTTGCCAACCGTACCAGTAACGTACAATAATTACCGACTCCAGTTCCGTGCAATGTCGCGAGCGGCTGTATCGAAAAACTTTTAATTTAGCCAAGTCCCCATTGTGAGCCTTTTAAAAAGCTCCAAGTATTGTATGCATTTAACAAGGCAACTGTGACAGTTATTAATGGTTTTTCTACTATTTTTCTTGGCTGGTGCAAAAGGATCGGCTTTTACCTACCTACCTACCGTACTAGTCTTTGTGTGAATTTGATTTGGAGCTGGATTTTTGTTCAGGTTTCAGCTGTTGTGTGATGACTTGATTGTTGATGTGCCTGGTTTGTCGCTTTTGGGATTTTGTTGACAGGTGGTGAACATAGGTGAATAAAAAATATTAGATGTAACACACTAAGGGAACGAATCCGTAACGAGTTGATCCGGCAGAGAACTAAAGTTGTCGACATTGCTTACTGAACAAGCATGCTGAAGTGGCAATGAGCCGGTCATATTAGCCGTAGAACCGATGACGTGTTCTTGAGTGGAGATTGCGAATCGGCAAACCTGAGGTAGGACACCCTTAGGCTAGGTGGATAAAAACGTAGGTAATAGCAGTTGGATGAGAGTTGCCGAAAATCGACTTGAATGGCGTGCAATAGGATAGTGAACTGCTATAAGCTGATGATGATGTAACACTAAGTAACGATTAATATTTGGATAAAATTTTGATACTGGCATAATTTTACATTAACTCGGTGTTCTGTAATTTTCTTTAACATCTCGTTTTATGAGTTGATTGGTAGGTATGAGATAAAGATATCTACTAAAATCTAGCCACTAAAAGTAATTGGCAACATGCCCCGAGGATCATTAAAAGCAACAATCAACGGGAAATAACAAGACTTAGGCTCTACCGAGGCAATCCCTGATACTTACTTAACTTGTAGGTATGAACATTATTAAATTATTAAAGCAGTTTGATTTCATAGAGATCTTATAGTATTCCTGTTTAAAACAATTAGGTACTCTAAACTCCAAAGCAACTACAAAAAATCTAACTTTTATCTAAAAAAAAAATTAAATAGTTTTCGAAAAATCCGCGGCACCTTTGAACATTTTACCCAATTATACGTATTTCAATCGTCATTGTCTACGGTACGAGTGCGAGGTATTTTTCGGAATCCGCACTGCACAGTCCACAGCATCATTAGTCATTCTGAGGTAGTGGCGAGAGACGCTTTTTGCGAATGTATACTGATGCAACGAAACAACGTGCATTGGGGAGACAGGGTTTTGTTCCACAGTTTGGTTTAAGTGGGTACGTCTAAGACAAAGCCTTCAGGTATTTTTATAGTAGTGAATGAGGTCAAAATACTCTCTGATCTCGGATTAACCTTTTGAACGCCATTGTACCCATATGTGACAAACGAAATCTTACCCTGAAAGCCAACGTCACAAATATTCGTCGGATATTATGAAATAAACAATTTAATCATTACTTTTGTGTGTTTTTATTTATATAATTTAAATGTTTAAGCTTCCGTCTATATTGTATTGCATGAAACTAATATAAATAAACCACCAATATCGAGAAATTTGTTGTTTTAAGTGTGTGTGTGTTGTTGTGTTGTTAAAGTGGCCTGGCGTCAGGGGTATGGCGATACGTTTATACTTTGGCGTTCACAAGGTTAAACATCACAATTTAACATATTGTAGGTAAATCAGAAAATTATGAAGTATTTTTCTGAGTTTGTTTGGAATCCGCACTGCTCGGCATCATTAGTCATTCTGAGGTAGTATGGCGAGAGACGACGCTTTTTGCGGATGTATTGTAGGGACTGATGCAACGCAACAACGTGAGAAAGAGAGCGTTTTGTTCGACTGTTTGGCTTAAGTGGATACTGCTAAGATTTCAGATTTTCGGAGGATTCATTTGGTGGCAGAAGACGAGATTGAAATACGTTCTTATGTTGAAATGGTTTAACTAAAACCACGGTAGTGTAACGTATTTTTGTAAATCCGTTCCCTATCTCGCAAGATACAAAATTATTAATATAATTTTATTATACATTTCCAAACTATGCAAAAAATTAAAAAGAAATTATTAGAAGAAATTGAACAAAATTGAAGGCAAGAATAAATTCCAACTACCTATATTTTGGCGTATCTTTGAAACGAACATGAATTTTTTAAACTGCTAAAAAAATGCTTTTACAATGCTCTTGGGATCTCTAAACAATAGTAGTCTCTATCTCTAAGTAATACCTCAATACAAGGAGCCCGTGTAGCTTCTAACCGTCCCGCCGCCAATCTTATCGAACTCCCAAGCGACGAGTTGTCTCTAAACTCACCATTGTATAGCACAAGCGAATCGCTACTGTTCGGACTCCAAGCGCTCCGTCCAACACCCCCGAGACCGATCTATCAAACGTCTACAGATATTAAGTTTTCTAACATTCCCCTCAGATACGAAAGCGATTGTTTCGTCATACGATTCTTCGATGTCAAAATATTTACGTCGAATCAGTACGATTTTCCGGGCGATCGATCATTAGAAAGTAAGATGTACGCGTGAAATTTTAGTTTATTTAAGTTTAATGTAACAGTCAGCGTTTGATCGATCGGTATTACAGGCAGATTCGTTTTTGTTATTTGCTTGTTATGAATATTTATAGTGTCATGATTCTGTGATATTGCATTGTTGGTTCCATCTTCCATTATTATATTTGATTTACTAGAACAGTCTTTAGAAAACTGACTTTCTCTTGTGCAGAAGTCTCTGATTGTGAAAATGACTGTCTCTAATCCTTCAAAATGACTAAAAGATAGCATTGTCTTCAGCGTTCTTATATTACTTGTCCTGTCCTTGTTTTCATCCTTGACTTCAAAAGCTAATCTTGTTTTTGCAGGCTGCACCCAGCTAATTGGCCAACGCACTCTTGACGAAAGAAAGACAGCGAGTTAGTCAACCAATTTACCACAACCGAATACCTATAGGCGCTGATGAGAAGTCAGTATTGTTCACGTTACAGGCCCTCTGGCAATGCCTCAATTGTCAAAAGCCGAACGTTCTGTAGTACCGGACTTGCTTCTATTGAAGAAGAAAATACATTTTTTTTTTTTCAAAAGGAGCTTGCTATCAATTAAAGCTGAGTGCTCAAGTTAAAATAATTTCCAAGAATCCACTGACTTATGTACTTACCAAGATCCACATAGCTCCCATACATAACATCAAAATGCAGTAACAAAAGCACCCCTATTCACGGAGGAATAATTCCGAGAGTGCACACAGAGGGGAGGAGATAGCAATACTTATACAGGGTGAGCGTGTGTCGGATAAATTTATGCATTGAAATGCAAATTGCTTTTGCTTTTAGATAAAGTTGAAGAGGGTTAAAAGATTCGGGTTTAGGATCTCGTTGAGTTGAGATGAGATGTTTAATTTGAGAAGATGTGTGTAGTGGGCCGGTTGTATTGTTCTGTTGGTGTGCTGATTGATGTTTCGTTGTTTGGTAAGGTTCGATGGCATCAATAACATTGAACATGAAATTAATGTTTTTGATGTTTTCTTTTAGATGATTGCTCAAGCGAATAAGCAAAGGAGAAGATCTCGATTCAAACTGAACCAAACTTGTCATATTTAACCGACTTCAAAAAAAGGAGGAGGTTATCAATTCGACAGTATTTTTTTTTTCGCTATGTATACCTCACGCCCTAAGACTAGACGAAATATGCTACGAGCAAACAAAAACAAGAGGGAGGAAATTATGAATTATTATCTGTCTTAGCACATATAATAAGTAATAGATACATATACTATTGATCAGCGACCACCCAGTCTCTGCCAAGTTTCCCAGGAAATCTTGTCCAATATCCAATCTAAGGGCGCAAGAGGAAAAAAATTGAACCGCGACGCCAGCGCTGCTGCACTGTCGCGACTGTTCGCTGATTAATGAAACATCTGCTCACTCAGCTGGAAACCATCGCAAACGTCAGAGAAGAAGCAGAGTAAAGTGGTATTTATTCAACAGCGGCTAAAGTTGTAAGTCGACTGGAGGAAATAAGAAGATATGGTGTAGGGCTCGGCCTTGTCAGGAATACCAAACGTTCCCCCTCGACGCTGTAACATTTGACGTTTTTGTGAGGCATACATACACATAAAATGGCAAAATATGAACTTTGGCTGTGGTAGAAAATGCCATATAAATCTTGGAAATACACGCTCCAACGAAAATATTGGGACAAGAATTTTGGGTGAGGTTTTAATTTATTTCCCTTTGGAAAATACTTCGTTAGTTTAGTTAATCCTAATCTTGTATCTTATAGGATCCCATAGATGTCTATCATAACTGGTAAACTGATACTGTGAGCGCAACTTTGCGCTTCGAGGAATAATTTAGTTGCGATAGTTGCGCTTTGAAGAATATTAATTCTGTTTTGATCCAGTAATTTGGAGTTCGAACTAGAAAATTAAAACTCAACTCAGTCTATCGCAGTCCATTGCTGGATATAGGCCTCTCCCAGGATGCGCTACAACACCCTATCCTCCGCCTTCCACATCCAATCTATCCCAGCCACCTTCTCAAGGTCGTCGGTCCATCTAGCTGGGATTCAAAATTAATTATTAATTAAACATGATGAAGTTTGTGGATGGAGCAGTCGTCCGTCTTTATAAAAAGTTGTACAATCTTCGGATTCCAAATTTTTCTAGACAAAGAGCTTCCATCCTGATGATCCAGATTCCCTTTGATGGGTGACGTCATCTAGGGGGGCGTGGGAGGTGGCAGGGAGGCGAGAGTGGTGTCAGCTGTCAAACGTCTGACATACGATGACGTACCCGCGTCAGAAACTTGTGCGTGGCTTTGAGGAGCTCGCTCCGAAGTAGACGCGTACACAATGTATGTAGGTGTGTATTGACATTGTTAATATAAAATTATAAAGACGTGACATGAGAATGTATCTAGATGATTGTTGGTGTAAAAATCATAAGACTGTAAATGACATTGAAGAGCTATAAGAGTCTGTAACTGTCTTAGATTCTACATAAGTAGTAGAAATGCGAACAAAAAACTAAAAAGTATATAGGTTCGTACATGTGTACCCCATAAATTTCATCGAAGCCAGCCCTCGGCATGGGAGGGGCGAGACTTTGCAAAAAACGTCGGCACTCGGCCCAACAAAGATAGGAAACGCAACCCGCCATTACAGAAAATTGGCTATACGATCCCCTTCACAACATGTGATTGGGAACAGGACTGCGAAATTTTAAATTGTATTTTTTGCTCTCAACTTTAATGATACAGTCCCATTTATATCGCCCGAAAACGAAAACAAAATATTTTCGAAATCCTATCAGGATTAAACTGTATTTGCATCAAATCTGAATATTATAAATGACCTTGTTGAAATCTTAATAAGATCCAGTTCAAATAAACTCTCTTTATTCCGACACTGTATCGAAAAGGCAAAACAAGAAACAAATAATACGATCAAAGTCAGCTAAATAGGTTTTTCTCCAGCTGGGAATTTGAAAGGTAAAACAACCTATCTTCACTGAAGCGCACAGAAGAATTTAAACTTGAGGCTGCACTTTTTAAAGTTGGAAATCGTCTGAAGGCAAAGTTAGGAAGTCCAAAGTTTGATTAAGGGCCTGTCGTATTGTTCATTAAACTTGGATTAAGTTTGCGCTGGATAGAACGAGCTGGCAGGCAGTTAGCGTCACGAGAAAAAACAACGGGAGTGAGCAAGTTTGTTGAAGAAACTTTGCGCCGATAAGGATGTCTTCAATGGGGGACATTTATCTCTCATAAGCAAATATTTTAATTTAAAAGATTGAGAGTCTATCAAAATGCTATGGGAAATATGGTTTCTTGCTTTTTTAGCATTGTCTTTGTATAATTTTTTTTTAACCAGCATTGCATAGTTTACCATATATTATTATTATGAGCATTAAAATACATACCTAATGGCCAGCGTTGAGCATAGGCAAACCAAAAAATAAAGAAATAAGGCATTTGTTTGAGATTAAAATAATTTATTGCTTGTCAAGATCAGCGATAGCACAGACTGACAGACATATCGACACATTGCACAGTGATTAGACACGAGCTAGAGTAGAGGAGTATGTTTCAACGCTTGACGGTTTCCTTGTATTATGTAATACGTGTACCAGTTAGCTACTTGTAGTAGCTATGTAATTATCTTTGTCATCATCAGCTTGTTTATGCATAGGTAACAACAAATCATCGGGAATCCCCCGAAGATAATTGTAATTAACGGTCATGGGGACAACAACAAATCATTATCGTCATGCTTGGTGATGGACTTTATAACCCTACGGTTGCAAAGTCTATCATCGAGTATGACTATAATGACATAAAACACACTGGAGGTACACTATATTGTTATTATTAAATAGGTATACCTATTATTACATAGGTATTGTTCTTTAGCATCTTGTAGCAAACTTATTTTGTTTTCCGCGGTACTAAGAAAAGTCAGTTATTATATCTAAAGAGTAGCCGAAGATTTCTTACAGAATATTAGTCAGCTGCCTTTTATAACGTTCAAAGTTTCAAACTTTTAAAGAAGAGTATAAATTGGTATCTGGGTACATAAATATTTTGTAGTCTATGGAAACATGCTCTGATATTTTTTTTAGACTAAATCATCAAAAGGTATTCTCAGACGTCAGTTATATAGACGGTTTGCGTTAATTCTTAAAACCAAATTGGTCTTCTTGGCCAAAACCTAGGATTAATTCTAAAGAAAACAAAGACGAGACTCAAAAGAGAGTTAATCTGAATTAAAGAAATGACAAGAACCAAACATAGAATAATACAAGACGTGATAACGAAGATCATATCCTCGTTCTAGAACTAAACATTATTTAAGAACTTACTCCCTCTGAATCCAAACTCCCGCGGGAGGCACACGAAGCAGCTGAACCTTTATCCCAGCAACACAAAACAGAATCAGTATCAAAAAAGGCCGTGCCGGACTAGATACACGTCTATTTATTGATCAAACATCCATTGATCGGGTGTTACCACCTTTTGTGGTCGGCTCGGGAGCTGAGGTGACTCAGCAGAACTTTACCGTGGTCCATTGTGATCATCTAATTCAATAAAATCACCATTTTTGTTTATTTGGTGTCCAAGTCGGCTCCCTTGTCGGGTCTTAGTGTAGTATTAGCGGCTTAGACGGTATCATAGTACCGTGACTAGTGATTGCTTTGTTTTTTGTTCGAGAGTAAGGACTGATCGGATTTGTCGTGTGATTTTTGTGATAGATATCTTGGTTACCGTGATGTGTTTTGTTATTGTCTTGTGTCTCTGTGTTGTTTTTATATCTTTGATTTGACATATTTTGGTCCTAAGATCCGAGTCATGATTATGAAATTCGCATTTTGCTCTATTCATCTTCAGAGTGCCAATATATTTTTATGTATGGATTCTATAGTCATACATATGCTTATCAGCTCATAGGCAGGAATGTTTAAAGTATCATATTAATTTACCATGAATAAACTAAATATAATTTAATATATATTTAGTAAAATCTATAAAAAAATGTCATGGTCCATGGATAGTTATTACTTAATTGAATTTGGTTAAAATATTAAGATAGAAATAAAAAGACATACCTACCTATATTACTATTCTGTTTGTGCCATGCAAATTAAAAAGTGTTATCACAAAACATAATGTAAACGTAATTAATTAGTGATAAGTAAAACCGTAAAACAGAACTAAATACTTCAAATCATTAATATTGCGTTGACCATGAGTGACGGATACTAAAATGCAAATTACCGCATGATGGCCGTACACGGTTTGTATCAAAACTATTAATTTCTACCTAATTATATCTCGCTTGTCGTCCATTAAAATAATGAACAGTATAATAATGAAAAATAAAGGAAATTGCATATTAAATATTTAAAACCCGCCGCCGTGTCGCTACGAACAGAGACCATGTTCATTCTGTATTATTATTAAACAGCTTCTTAATCTCTTCTATAGTAAAGCCCGCTCTAAACTTTGTTCTCATTTGCTCTAATCTAAAACTTTACCTGCTAGAATGAGACAGTACGATGAGGTTGGTTACGGCGTCGACGAACGATTTATGCGTCTATTTCTTTCGCACGCATTCGTATGTTTACAAGCGGGAGGGGGAAAAGCGTGGTTGCAGCTTATTGCTTTGAACTAAGGCTGTAAACAAAATGAGTGCTTATTCTTCAGGCAGAGGGTTGAAAGTCCATTGCTGGCTACTGAGCAAGTAGCAAGAAGAACAGCTCCGCCTTAAAAATGGAAGGTGGTATGTAAAAATTGATGAACATGTATAGGAGTCCTTAAAGTGACAGAGTGTGCTGGCGTGTTGGGCAGTGTATATTGTCTCAAAATGTTGCAGGACAGCGCGCCTCCAGCACCATTGTTTATTATCAAAAAGTGATAAATCAAATGACTTTGCAATAATGCTGTTCTAAAACTTTTGCGATCAAAACTGTGAAATGAACTGACTAGTTTGTGATAGTGTTTAGTGGACAAACGCTGTAGATTGTGAAGATAATAGTGTTAATAAATGTGATAATTTTAACAACCGATGATTAGAAAAACTTAGCGTTGACTGTAAGGTTTGTGGACGTTTCAAACAAGTTAATAATATTTTGAACTACTCATTTTAGATTTCAAGGTGGATGAAAAACTGTGAACAAACATTTTGTACCTATACATAATTTATTAAAATATCTCGTGTGCAGTGATTAGGTCATCGAAACTGTACATCAGTTATTGAAGAAGAGCCTTGATATACTTTCTGTGAAGATTACTAGATTGACTTGAGAGGAATCAATAGGTATTTGGTGTAAACTTCTCATGCAGTTTTAATGTTGGGATATTCAGATCTACATCCTTTCTCAATAATCTCACTGAACAACTATTTGAGCTGGTAATTGTCTTCTACTTTTGCTTTTGCAAAAGAGTTCCAAGAAAGGGAATATTTGACATTTGTACCTACTCATACATGTTATGACTAATGACCATAGATAGCCCATAAAACAAAAGGACACTTTGAAAAAATGTCGTTAAATTGAATGGCGGCCATATTAGCAGGCGTGTTGTGTGCGAGGTGATGCGCGGAGAGGACCACGCCCACCATGAGCTCATTCCTCACCAACGGTGGGTACCAACCGCAGCCAGACCCCAAATTCCCGCCCTCAGAGGAATACAGCCAAGCAGACTACATACCACCAGGGGAGTACTATCAACACCAACATTTACAGTATGGTTACCAGCACCAATATGCTCCCGTTCAGATTGGGACAGGTTATGGATATGGGGGGTATTATCATCCTTTGCCACAGCACCCACCTGTCGCCCCGCCACCAAGGCCTCCTGAGCCTTCTCATCCATCCGATGCAGACCACGGATATCCTTCTCACAATCCTGAGACTGCCCCAGGTTTAGCAGAACTTGGTTTAAGGCTAGAGAGACATATTGAAGAGGCAGCGCCAGCAGGAAGAAAGCTCCATGCACTAGGACGAGAAGGCTCCCCAGGATCAGAGCTAGATGACGAGAGGCTTCTGCTAGATTCTCCGCCTGTAGAAGACGATGATTCATCTATATGCTCAGACAATACTGACAGGGTAATTTATCCATGGATGAAGAAGATACATGTTGCTGGCGTCTGTAAGTATGATTTTGTTTTTATGTTTTTCACTAAAGCCAAAAAGACGCTACCCAAACGACTGTTTACGTGTTGTTTATCCGAATGGATATAATAAATACTATGATATTTATATAAAAGGCGAGTTCAAACCCAATGAAGCGATCTTTGACTAAGCATGTTGGATATTTTAGTAACCTAGAGGATAGAAGAAACTCGCGATCAATTCTGCACTAGGGTGATCAACATAGGTGTTGATCTGGAAATCAGGGAGTTGAGGATCTTCGCACTATTTGGAAAAATAATATAGATTTGAAAGACCTTAGAGATGTCGTGGCCAGATCATAGAATTGATCATTTCATGAAGTGTTCGGTCATTTCATAAAATGGTTGTGTATCATGATGGCCAGCTAAGATTGACCATGTCGTTTTACAGGTAACGTTTAATAATATATCATTCGACGTTTGGCCATATAATGAATTTAGGGTTCGCATAATACTAAAGGACGTTAGGGGCACCCCGAGGTTCGGTATGGTTAGGTTCCTTTAAACCCTGCAGATAGAAATCCGTCGACCTGACGTCGTTAGAAATAAAACGAGCATGCTAAATTTATGTTTTAGAATATTATGCTTAATCATTATTATGATTAGAGAAATTATGCGTAAGCTGTTATGCGAAAATATAATTAGGAGAAACAAAAGTATGCCAAGTTATATTAGGCCTTAAGATGTTATGCAAATGGATAGGGAACCCAGAGGAAACCGACATCAACGCCTCTACCGGCGGGTATTCTAATTATTTTACGACATGATCACTAATGTTTGGCCACATCATGAAGTAATCGTGCGTTTAACTGTTCATATCGTCAAACGTTGAGTAAACGTTGATCTGACCAGACCACATCATGATGTGGCCAATAGACAGTGAATCATTTCATGAAATGCGACCACTTCATGAAATTCTCGAGCATTTCATGAAGTGAGCAAATCTACGATATGACCACGACAGAGACACATATGTACAGTAATAATTAGCATTTAAGTAATCCAAGTATACGCGATGCAGTGCAGGTCTTGCTAGTAGGGAAAACGTGGGTATTCCTAGGTACCTACTGAGATAAATAAGTAGCGTCGCGTTCTTGACAGCCGGAAAACTATAATAAATGTTAGAACATTAATTCCTAGGCAGGTAAAATCGCATCGCATCGATATATTTATTTTAAAATTCATAAGTTCGGTCATTGCTGTGAAAAATGTATAAATACTTAGGTTATTTTGAGACCTAATTAATTACATCTTCCTATATTTATATGCCTACAGTTGTAGTAAACATAGGTACCGCTTATTATGCTAGCAATATGCAAGTCGCTTTAAACAAATGTAATCAAACTGGCTGATAGATAAGTACTTTTGCAGGAAAACATATTAACGTAGTTTAATTTAAAAAATGGAATTTACGTACCTACCTAGTGATTTTCATCAACACTAGCAAGCTCAAACATAGAGTTAACTGCAAAAGTTGCTCAGTCACACACTTTGCAAACTACGTTTACAAAATAGTCAAATCTGTACACTAGCAGAAAAGAAGAAATAAAAATATATGGTAAATTACTATGAACAGTAGGTAACTGTAGGTATACTGCACACCCCGGACCTATCGTTTGCCAAGTTTCCAACACGATGTTTGAAACATCATTCAATGTTTACTTACTCATGCCACCGTGCATGCCACAGAGTGTTGAAATATATATCACATTTCAACAGAAAGAATACAAGCAAAGAAAAGCATGAAATTAAATTACACAGAACGAACGATGACATTGTTGAAAGATAAAGAAAGTTGAAACAAAATGAAATTAAATACAACATTCCTAAAAATAAATTTAGCAATATATAGGTAGGTACCTTATGTAGGTTTTCTGAAACCATTGTTCGGATCTGTGGGAGTTATGGGATGTTTCATGAGAAAAATCATTCCTACTTGCATATCTGAGGTAAAAAAGTGTATCGCGTTTTTATTCTTGGAGATTAATCCTACTAGTCTCTAGACCATCCCTAGTATTTTCATGGGTAAACTGTGGCTGTGTTAGTACTCTTCTTTTACTTTAACAGAAATTATTCTTCGTCTGTCACGTTATAAAAAATCCCATATAAAATATATATTCCGTTCCCAAATATTGTTTTGCTACTAACCTTTCCAATTCGTCACTTGAGCAATCTGTCGGGAGTTTCTCCTTTCTTGAAAGCAACCAAAATAAATCAAGTTAACACGAAAATAACATGCACGTGAGTGTGCTTAAAAATAATAAAAAAAATATTTATAAACCATTTCAAATATTGAAGACTAAGAAAAAAACTACAATGCACCCAAATCACAAGTTAAAACCGCCTAATGGCTTACAAATGAATATAAAATATACATTTCTCCAAGATTAATACCCACACATTAATTCTACCATTGTGTAGGTACAATCAATGCGAAAACTTTTAAACATATTAAACGTTCGCGGTGCGTACATTCATGAAAGAATTAACAAATCACCTCCAATTAATAACCCTCAAATGTTTACTTCAACCACTCGTCTTCGAGTGTGTCCTTTCTGTTTTGACATTTTACTAATGCGATGTCATTAAAGTGGTTCTGTAAGACGCCAGGATCATTGTCGCGCCACAAAGGACCAAACACTCATGTTAATGAGTGTCATTTATTTTTATAGCTTTTAAATAGCTGTTTGTGATTCTACATTTGGCGTGGAGATTATCGATATCTAGTTTTTTTGCGTGTTGTCTCCCTTTTATCGTCTTTAGCTTTGTTGTGGTTTCGTTCAGGTGTTCTTAATTTTATACGATACCTTAACCTTTGCAATTTGTCACTTAAGTGAGGTCGGGCAAGTTATTAGTTTTTTATTGCTTAATAACTCGTAAGAAACTGGGTAATATTCTGGGTATATGGATAGTACACTGGGTGGGACGTCACGTAAATCAAACTTCGTATATCTAACTATTGACTTTCCCAATCTAAAAACTACTACTCGGCCCATCACTAGATAGGTACTATTTAGATTGTTTCAAAAAATGGTTTGTATTCAGGTTTTTATTTCACGGTTACAAGATACATAATTATGGTTGTATAATATATAGGTAGTACACCCACATGGTAGATAAGGTTGTTCTAAAGTCTACGAAGTTCTGAAAAATAAAAAAGACGGGTTGCACTCCGGGAGTGCCGGCAGAAGTGAAAACTTGAATATTAACGTTGAAATAAATCAATTATTAATTTAATTAATATTACTCATTTTTTTTCAATATTTCTGCGTCACTTTTTTCATTAATAGATGCACTTTGTTCAATTTCCATATTTTAAACACTTTCGGTCTTATTCATAAAAAAAGCCTATTGAAGGTTTAAACCATTCATTAGTTAAAATGCTCAATAGGCCTTTAAAACATTCGATAAAATTTTGTATTCATAAACGCTTCATAAACGTTCTATAACTAGAATGTCCTACAACTTCTAAATGTTGCCATTATAATGAAGTCATCCAACAAATTGGCCAACACATTAAATCGGCATACGAGAATATCTGTCTACGAACCGAATATTTGTGTCCATAGACATTATTAGGTACGTATGAAAAACTAATTTATTGTCTACAGTTTCAACAGTTTTGACGCGACAACGTCATGGTCGTCATGGAAACCAAAAAGTACTCTGTGAAACTGACTTTTCAAACATTTGTACGTCAAATGTCATTTTCTTCGGCCATCTTTGTCGTGTCTCACTTGGTTCAATTCGGTTGGCGCCGCCGTAGAAAGAGATGGGGGGGGGGGGGGGGAAATCTCTCCTGACGGTCACGTGTCCTGACGCGATGCCCTGACGCGAGTTTAACATTTTTTACCCATTACAAAAAGTGTTCAACGCCGCTAAAGAAGTTTTCACTTCAAAAATTCTGCCACGCTTTCACATCATCTAGCTCTTTTGTCTAGTTTGGCTCTGGGCTAGGCTCTGGAAATTGATAAAAGACTGGGTCTTCGCAATCCTTTTAATATTAGAATTTAACTGTCTTACACAGCAGAGCAAAAGATTCTGCTACTAAAGTAAAAATGGGCATTGAGCACAGCCTAATCTGCTGCCGTTGTAAATGTTTTTCTGCACTGTTATTATAATTGAAAGTTGGATTAGGCTTTTTGCAAGTTTTAGTAAGTACCTTTCTACGTGTGTTTATTCTTATATATTGTAGGTCAATTAAAGTCTGAATTTATAAACTTTTTCATAAGTCAATCACGGTTAAACGGTGTAGGTATGATTAATTGATGCCAATTTTTGAAATGAGTGGTAGATACCATGTTCGAAGTTTCTTTTATTTTTTACTTGAAAAAATGGATATGTGCATATGGTTTTTTGCAATTTATTACTCTAATATAATTCCTGTAGGTAAGTCTTTTCAGAAGATTGAGTAGAACCGTAGAATTGTTCTTTTGTATACTAAATCTTTGAATATAATTAAAGAGTTAGGCACCGTATAATACATGTCTTGGCTTTCAACTATTCCGTTGATTAGACAAATAAATTACCTATCCTATGCAAAATAGTGATTTTTTACAAAAAAAAAAAAAAACCGCAAATCAAAATGAGTAAAATGACAGATGCATTAAAACTTGATATTATAAATTTCTTTCAAACACATGACAGGCAAAATTATACCGTTAGGTTGCAATAGCTCTATGAGTCTATACTGTAGCCATTTTCATAAGTTAAGTGCGACGAAAAAATATAGGTAAGTAGGTAGGATTTACCTTAAAATTGTAGGTACGAACAAAATTCAAAGAATGCTATCAAACATGTAAATAAATTGATAAAGTGAAGTGAAATAAAAGTTAAAAAAATGTGTATGCAAAGAACAAGAAATAGACTGAAGTGGTGTAATGATTTTATAAATAATCATCTTTTACAATACCCATATCATAGAATAGGTATAAATTCATAGAATCATATTCATAATATCGTAGAATAAGTAAATTGTATGCCCGCTATACACACCTAACAAACTATGTATTCGAGTGCGAACATCAGAACATCTATCATAGATCATGATCATTACATTGCAAAGGTACTTGTCCAAGCTTGCATTGCTTACAATCAAACGTTAATATTATTTGTATACAGGGTGGCAGGGAAATCGATGCGCTAACTAAAACCATGAATTCAGCATATGATGATCCCTAGCGTAGAAATTTTTCGCAGATTATTAAAAAAAAAATTAGCCATTGTGTACGCGGTGTTCGTTGTGGAGTCTAGAATTATGCTGAATTCATGGTTTCAGTTTGCGCGTCGATGTCACCTTGTATAATACTAGCGTCCCGCCCCTGCTTCACACGGTTAAAACGACTTGACACAACATCGAGATTTCATTATTATTACATTTAAGTTTTTAGTTTTTGTATTAACACCTTCCGGAACAAATCCTCTGGATGATGGTGACAACTGCATATAAATCCGTTGCGTAGTTTAGAAGGACAACGCGGTCACACGGACAGACAGAATCTTTATAGATTAAGAGGCCGGCGAAGCATGCGTTGTTCATACAAACGTAATACCAAAATAATTTGCAAATCAAACATATTCTTAGATTACAGATTATCTAGGTTCCCAAATATATATTTTGAAACGACTGATATAAAGACGAAATATGAGGATTTTAAAATTTCTATAGAAAACTTATTTTTCTCATAACTCGTCTTTCAAAATATATATTTGGGAACCTAGATATTCTGGAATCCAATCGGAATAAATAGACATTATATTAAGAATATGTTTGATTTACAAATTACTGTGGTATAATGTTTGTATGAATAACGCATGATTCGCCGGCCTCTTAAAGTTACTTTTCTTGTCTGTCTATGTACAGTCACCAAAAGAGATAAAGATAAGTAACCAGGGTCGTCGGATATAGTTGAAGTTTACTAAGAAACCGCTGGATGTATTCAAATGAAAATTAATTTGATAAATGAACTGATTGTTTTCTATTGATCATCCATCGGTTTCTTACTAAACTTCCACTATATCCGACGACTCTGGTTACTTACCTCCTTTGGTGACCGTACATATAATAAAATAGTAACGAAACACCTAGATGGACATAGCGTACTTTTAATCCCGGTAGTACCTACGTTCCCGTGGGATATTTTCCGACATCCACGCGGGCTAAGCCGTGGGCAAAAGCTATTTTAAAATATGTTTAGATATCTACATTCTACATAGGTACCGACTTTATTCTGCCACATAACATAACCATAATTATGTCATTATAACACTAGCGACCTTTAGTTGTTGTCTCATGAACCCGCTGTCGACACTTTTTTCTATTCATGACATTAAATTATGCATATTGTATTCTTGGATGTGTAATGTGTATGTTGACATTTTTGTCTGTATTTGAGATAATTTTCAAGTTATGGAACAACAAACCAAATGTCATACTTCACAAAGTTCAAATTCCATTGCAACCAAAAACTTATTAGGACCTTTTTGTTACAAATGGCCACTTAAAAATCAACTTAGAATACATTTCACTAAAGTAGATAACTGATTAAGTGGCGATGGAATGTAAATTATCCGAGATTATGATGAACACTGCTATAGTGTCAGTCTTTGGGTTCCGTAGTTTTAACTTATATAGGGCAAAATTAAATTAATGGACGAAACTTCACAGACATGAAGTATCGATATCTAGGTAGATAATCCATACTAATATTATCACACTAATATTAGGTCCTTACATATGAAATTGGCGTTTTGTATGGAAGGAACAAAAAGTCGAATATTTTTTAATATAATATATTTAATTAATCAAAGTATGAACCATTGTTTTCAATGCACTTTTGCCATCTTATAGGTAGTTCATTGATCCCTTTACTAAAAAAACCAGTCGGACGGGAATCAATAAAATCTTTGAAGGCGATTTGGACTGCCCCATCGGAGTTGAATTTTTTCCCTTGCAAAAAGTTATCCAAATTGCGAAAAAAATGGTAATCTGTTGGAGCAAGGTCCGGGGAGTACGGAGGATGTCTAAGACATTCCAATTCCAATTCCAATTCCAGCAGTCGACGCGCGTTTGCCGGTTTGCTTCAGTCAATTCGTGAGGTACCCACCTTTCAAGCTTTTTAATCTTCCCAATTTGCTTCAAGTGAATTAAAACAGTTTTATCACTAACATCGAAGCCTGCAGCTAACTCGGACGTGGTTTGCGATGGGTCCGCTTCCACAATAGCCTTCAATTCTCCATTATCAACTTGGGTCTCAGGCCGTCCACGGGGCTTGTTCTGCAGGTCGAAATTTCCAGAACGAAAACGTTGGAACCAAAAACGAACTGTGTTTTCTTTTGCAACATGACCGCCATACACATCATTCACCCTTCGAGTCGTTTCCGCAGCACTAGTGCCACGGCGGAACTCGTACTCGTAAATAATGCGATATTTTAAATTTTCCATTTTGTAAAATGAGTGACGCAAACAGAAAAAACAGAAGAAAAAAAACAAATGAATGACGGTCATCGAAGCACAAATACATGAGTAAATAGCTGTACAAATTTGAATTTGGAATTCCTTACCAAAGAGGAGAAATTCGTGATTAAAGTGGCCAGTACGAAAAACGCCAATTTCATATGTAAGGACCTAATATTATAAAGGCGAAAGTTTGTGAGTGTGTGTGTGTTTATATGTTTGTTACTTCTTCACGCTCAAACGGCTGGACCGATTTAGGTGAAATTTGGTATAGAGATAGCTTGAGTCCCGGGAAAGGACATAGGATACTTTTTATCCCGATATTCCCACGGGATCGACATTTAAGCGGGTGAAACCGCGGGGCGCAGCTAGTAGGTATTATAAATGCGAAAGTGTGTCTGTCTGTCTGTTACCTCTTCACGTTTAAACCGCTGAACCGATTTAGATGAAATTTGGTATAGAGATAGTTTGAGTCCCGGGAAAGGACATAAGATAGTATTTATCCCGATATTCCCACGGGATCGACACTTATGCGGGTGAAACCGCGGGGCAATGCTAGTGATAAAATAAAATCTTCTTTTCGTATCGTTGGTACTCTTGTCCCTCTGAGAGAGAGGCCTGTGTCCCAGCAGTGGGAACGTAATAGGTTGACAATACTGCATGGTACTCTGTTGTGTTTATATTGTTTGAGCCCAGGCCATGTTGATTGCGGCGTATAAAACACACAGTGGCAATAAAACAAAATGAAAGTGATTTTCTCATAATTATATTCAAGTAAACATTTGTTTTTTATCCTTTGTACAAAACTTTCTTTATATTTATTTGTAGGATATTATTTCCATCAGCATGTCCATTTTGTTACTTTGGTATTTTATTATAATTTACATTATCTGAAAAAATGTTATGAAAAAAAATCATTGTTGTGGGTCAAAGAATCCTGAAATAATTAGAAAAAAAGGCACTTTTGCTCCTCCATTTTCTAAAGAAATATCTGGAGATACGATTAGCAAATGCACAGCCAGGTTCCCTCGACGATGATGCAGCAAATTTGTTGAAACTCATCCCTTAGGTACGTCGAGAAAAGACAGGGTGCGTGATGATGTGAATTTTATATTTCTCGTCGCCAGCCTTTTAGAGACTGTTTCAATAACGGCCGGATCAAAAGCAATTTTTAGTCGCATGATTGTCAAAAATAAAATGAACTTCGGATTCGTGCGTCTGAATGAATCTTACTCAGAAAATTAAAAACAAATAATTACTCTTCTCTCTTTCTCTCTCGCACCCGGTTGATGGTATAGGCTCGTCTCTTGTTACATGGGACTTCAAAAGCATAACTGGCAAAATGTAGGTGTGTGTTACACCTCTGTCTAACCTTTCGGAGAATGAAGGCGTGACGATATGTGTAGTTACTCAACTTTTTACCCGACTGCGGCGATGCTTAAAAGGAGGGTTATGTTTCGATTCGTACCAATAGGGTGCCAATAGGACCCTATTACTAAGGCACTGATGTCCGTTCATCCGTCTGTCACAGGGCTGTGTCTTTGGAACCGTATTTTTTTATTTTTGTTTATCCATTTATTTCAGGCATCAAGGCCCATACAAACACATACATATAACTTAAAAATACTATAAATACATACAACACTATAATTACACTAGAAACTAACGCAAACGAAGTATCTGCACTTTCTGTCTGTATTAGATAGATACTTGAAATTTTCACAGTGTGTATTACTACAGCCGCTATAACAAGACATAATAAAATAAAGGGGGTCCCCACACAAGAAACGTGTTAATGTAATATGTACCTAGTTTTAAATATTGTACGGTGCAAGTGGTACGGAACCCTTCGTGTGCAAGTCCGACTCGCACTTGGCCGCTTTTTTACGCCTCATTTACCTAGCTAAACTTGCATGGCATGGCTTTTCATTACTTGTTAATTTAGAATCATTCTTGTTATAAAATAATTGGTTAGATATCAACTCTAAAAACAAACAAACTCGATAAACCGTCAAACAAAGTTACACCAAAAGTGAAATCCCTCACGATTAAAATGACAAACATCAAAGGAATCCTCATCCATTCTAACATCGTTAATGAACCGGTCCCATTGATTGATCGCCAAAGGAATTGCTAGTATCACATTCGCGCGTTTTATTCCGAATTTTAAAAGAGAGACTTGGCTTATCGACACCTGTCATTGGACTAACATTTTTCATGGTACACAATAGTGGGACAAAGAGGCTTTAGATCCATCGTAAGTTGGACGTAATGAGGCGGGACCACCTCGAGGGGCCGATAGCGCATGCGTCGTAAGATCGACTCGAGATTAACAGATGGACCACACGTTGGTCGCAGGTAGCTCGTAATTCAATTGAGATTGTCATCGTCTCGATGACGTGATAGTGGCTAACGAAGCGAAGATCGAGCACCGGTAGCGAGTAGCGGTTCGCGATGATGATTAAAATAATGAGTTGTTGGTTCTCTCTGGCAGGTGATACAAGCTTTTAAAAGGATATTAAAATGATATCGCTGTAAAGTTTTATTATGTTGTAACATTGATCACTGTCTTGGGATGCGTTGTCATCTCTAACATCGAGTTACTTCGTGATTGAATACTTCTCTTTTTTTTTTAATACACACTGCATACTTTTTTTTCAACATTCTAAATAACGTTACAACTGGGCCACCACTGCTCTCCGCGAAGCAGTCAGGCGCTTTACTGTGTGTAAATTATTTCATCACCACTGCTCTCAAAACGGTGATGAAAAAATATCGTGAGGAAACCGGAATGTCCTACAATCAAAGAATCGAAGACATTTGACATCTACCAACCCGCACAGGGCCCACGTGGTGGATCACCTACGACCCACTCACAGAGAGGAGGCCCGTGTCCCAGTAACATTATGCTGTTTATGCAAGTGATGTTAATAGAATATTGTTTTCAAACAAGGTAAACTGATACCTTACAACCAGAACATTTACTTAATTGGAAATAGTTTACAATCGTTTAGTCAGAGTACCTACCTACCTACTATTTGACCGATCAATATTTGTACATCTATTTCTGGAGCTCTGATTAATTAGTTCGAATTTACGTTTGCGTTACAATAGGACAAACAATACACACTAATAGTTTTCACGGCTAATCAGTCAACAAAGTCTGTTTGTCGCCAAGGACGTTTAAATAATTTGTCGGTAATTGATTACCTACGGCTTCGTGGACATACAGTAACCTTTAGTAACAAGTTTGAATTGGCTACTGGTCGTCTAAAATATAGGATCTGTTTGTTTGAAATAAACAGAAATAATAACCGTTGGCATGTTAAAAGATTCATGATCATTTCTTTAGAGATGATAATCAATAATAATAGTCAGAAGCCTGAAAGTCTGACAACCAGTCTTACCAAGAGGTATCGTATTACCGAGTACCCAACTAGGTTGTGGAGGTCAGATTAGCAGTTGCTTCATGTAAAATACTGGTATTCGATTGCATCCGTTTAGACTGGAAGCCGACCCTAACATAGTTAGCAAAGGCTAGGCTGATGATGATGATGTTGAATCACTCTCAAATTGTCTCAAGGAAAACTTGTTATGAACTCGGGTTTTTTAAGTCTCATCTTCAGGTATTACTTGCAGCTCATTGTTATTTTTTATTTTAACAATACGGTGAGATTTATAAAGTTCTCACGTATAAATGAATTGTTCGCACTTACTCATTCAAGACAAAAAATATGAGCATAGAAGATTGTATCACTAACTCTACACGTTATTCTTCTTGGTACAAAAAATCTGTTGATAGAAAAATGACCCTAAATTAGCTATTACAACTTCACCAATAGATGAAAACTGCTTTCACTAATACTGAATCAGCGAAAGCAAAATCCGAAACAAAAAGTATGATTACAGAACATCTACACATAGCATACATAACAAAAAAAGACACGCCTTCTATTTCCCTAGTTTTCCTGGTATCGGGAACGAAGCCATACCTAAAACTAGCCGACTATATCTCCATATTTATTTGGTGCGATCCCTGGACCCTGCTCAATGTAGACTTGTCAGTGGTCAGCGGGAATCTCGGCTCAACCCGGCGACCGCACATACCAGAACCGCGGAGATTCAAAGAAATACCACTACGAACCCCACAGAAACGTTTCTATCCCTCTCTCGCTAAGGCTCTTATGTGTAGATTAGTGATTTGTGATCTCGTTCCAGATTATCTTTTTGTTTTATCGATATAAATGAAAGGAAGTCTGGTTGGATGTGTGTGCGTTATGTTATAACTATTGGGGTCATTTCTACGAATGGAGTTTCTTGATATCGATTTCATCACTACGAGGTTATTGTTTTGTTATATGTTGTAGATTAATGGCTTAAAAGATTTTCCGATAAAAGTGGGTAGGTCTATGGATGTAAAAGTAGCGTAGCAAATTATAAATTAAATATTCCAGCTACAAAAAATAAAATGATAACTTGTTTAGATCCGTTAGTGAGAAAATGTTGATTTACATAATAACTGCGCTGAGAATCAAGATTACTTTTTGCTATTCAACAGTTTAAATGTTTTTCTTGTAACTCGATCAAATTAGAAATATGTAGGTTCTACGTAAGAAAGGATATAAAATGCGTCATTTTAGTACCTACGTAGGTACGCAAATACCTGCATGTACCAAGAACAACATAATTATTTTTAATTTCCGATGATATCAGATTTAGCCATGTCATTGAACTCAGAAAAATAAAAAAGCTAATAAATTTCAGAATGTTCCATTACATTTCATAAATAAAAAAGACGTTATATTGACAAAGCCCCTTTGACATCGAATATAAAGGCAATTTCCTCGAAAGGAAATTACAAAATTACGAGGACTTGGCTGACAATGAAATTATTCTGTCAGGACTATTAGCCCTATTGAACATTCAAGTTAGCTTTAATACTAGGCTTTTGAAGTAAGGCCTTCGACCCTCATTGGCATTAACTCTTTCAGCACTGAAATACTAATATTAATCTATAACCTAGGACTGTGTATTAAACAAATTGAAAGGGTCGCTCTATAGAATTCGTTGATTAAACCTGAATTATATGAAACTTGATTTATGGAGTTGAAGAGGGCGAGAATGACGTGAGGTAGCAACCTTATACCTCACCTTGTTTTGCAAGGGTTTAGAATGATTGATTTGCGAAAGAAACCCTAGAAAGAAATGTATTTTAATCAGTTAGTATATGGTTATAAGGTATGCTTTGATTGTAAATTATAATACAGGCCAAACTTTTCTACACTATATACAGGAGAAAAAAATAACCAGTGTGCATATTATTTATGATTCTAGACTAGCGTACAAAATTTTTTTCGGTTATTTAAAAAAAATTATTAGTTGCCCATACATTTTGACCGCATAGGTATTGCACTTTTCTATGAAACAGTAGATTTTTTTTTTGATAACCGACGAAAAATTTCAACTCTAGGCTGAATTTATGGATACAGTTATTTTTTTCCCCGGTATATAGAGGTTACCTCCTCCTAGAAGTTTGGTTGTATGAAAACTATTTCGTTGGCTGAAAGTCACACTATTGCCGAGTGCTATAGTATTACGAAGTCGCGGGCAGAAGCTAGTAATAAAATAATAGTGTACAGTCACGCAAGCGCTTACACATATTTAACTATTTAAATGTGTACAAAGGCACTGGTGGCATTTCGATAATTAAAACAAATTATAATATGAAACCAATCATGGTTAAGATTGAACTTTAGCTACCATTGCTACTTACTGACGAAAATTAATAAAAAACTACTGTATTAGACAAGCAATTTAACTCACTAATCTAACAAAGTAAAAGTGTCTTAAAAAAATGATCAATCAAAATTGACAACAAACGAAATTGAAATCACTAAACAACCTTACCACATACTCAACAACACGTACATACGAATGTAAATAACTTCCTAATATGTGCGTACATATTACATGCAAAATTGTAACATGCCATACAAGGTGTACGAAATCGTATCAATGTCTACGGTGTCTGTACAACTAATTTACTAGGCGCAATTAATCAAAACAAAAAGGAAGCTCAGGCGCATGCATGTGTAATTATTATGCACATTAATTAACACAACGGGCCGGTACATAAATTATTGTGTCGAGCACGCAACGCTACTGATGTAGGTAGAGTAGGTACAGCCTTATTTATATTTTGTTAGTACAGTTCTAACAGAGGTGCGGTGTTTGAGTGTATAAATACCTATTGGAGTTAATATAAAGTTTCATATTTTCAGATCAACATAGAATATGAGGAATATGATGAAAATATTACTATACAATTTAATTATTTAAGTAGACTTTTGTTTATCGATTGCAGTTAGCTTAAAATACTACGAAAACTGTAGTTCACTAACGAACGCAAATGTTACATAGTTAAAACAAAATCCGACTTCTCCCGACCTTCAACAACATCAACACGCGACATTTAAAATATTTTATTTTCTTTCACAGCAAACGGCCAGTATCAACCTGGGATGGAACCGAAGCGCCAACGCACAGCCTACACGAGACACCAAATACTAGAACTTGAGAAAGAATTCCACTACAACAGATACCTAACGCGAAGAAGAAGAATAGAGATAGCTCACACTCTAGTCTTATCTGAAAGGCAAATCAAAATTTGGTTCCAGAATAGACGGATGAAGTGGAAAAAGGACAATAAGCTGCCCAACACCAAAAACGTAAGGAGAAAAACAAATCCGGCCGGCGTCACCACAACCTCGACTAAGGGTACACCAAAGAGTAGATCGAATAAGAATACAAATAACAATGATAAGAAGAAATCAAACAACAATGGCCGACCAGACAGTATAGAAAATGTTACTGATAACATAATGAATGATTTGCATTGTGTTGGCGCACAGCAAAATTTGTCACACGATCCAGCGATCAGTCCGATGTCTCACCCAGGGAGCCAGATGAATGCGGGGCATCCCATGACACCTCATCACCTCCACATGATGAGCATGCACGGAGGCATGGACCCTGCTTTGCTTGCTAACCTTGCAGCCCACGGCTCTCCCGTCGGTTCGGCAGGCTGCGGCACCGGCATCCCATCAAACCAACCAGTCATCAAATCAGACTACGGTCTAACCGCCTTATAATCTTTAGATGTGTAAAGAAGAAAACTCTATTTTTCATTATCGAACTGTAATTCTTACCATTCCTTTGTGTCTAAGGTGTAATAAAGTGATTAAATTAATTTAAGATTTATTTTTAAGTTGTGTAAGTATTTTAGAGTAACCAGTCATAATTGGATGTTTGGATAGTTAGGTGGAAAACTTTACAATGTCAAAAGTGTGATTATTATTATTTTAGGGTAGGTAAACATCTTCTGAGTGTTGAATTTGTACATTTTATTTTAAGTCATTGTCAGTAGTAACAATTGTATTTATTGAATTAATAACTAACTTTTTATACATATACGTTGCAAGGATAATAATATTGTCATCAATGTGCGCTGAACTGTCTACTTACTTTTAGTTACCATTTCAACTGATGTATTTCCTTATTTTCGAGACATCTACCAAACTGTCTTTATCCTATGTATAAATAGGTATTGAAATATCACTTTTATAAATTCTAGCTTATGTTAGCATTATAGGAATCTATTATTCATTTTGATGAACCGAGGATTAAAATATTTCTTTAACAAAGCTTAAATATTGTTGAATGCTTTGGTGATTAGCTGAAAGCTTTTATGTAAAAAATAATGTATTCAGTTGAATTATTTAATATACTGTTCCTAAATAACGCTACAGGTGGGTAGATGAACTGTGTATGTAAAATTAATCATATTGATAAAAATGTCGTTCATAATGTTCATGACGTATGTGATGTAGACAATGACTTAGGCTTAGGTACAAAATGTGGATTTAATTTTTAACGAGAAATTGTTTTGTAACTGAAATAGAAAAATGTGAATAAAAAACCAATAAATATAGTAATGAAAAATACTTGTACTGCTTTTTATTTATGCTCTGAATAGTGTACTTAGAGCTACCTTCAAGATCTGTCAAAGTCAGTAGCCTTGTCGAGAAGGTTGTAATAAAATTTCAAACAGATCCAGAATCAGAAAGTTAACAAGAAAAGGATTGCCGTACTTTAGATTCCCATTGCTTTTTTTAAATTAAGTGTCAGTTTCCTTATTCACTTAACAATTATTGTTAACAGATAGAAAAGCAATAGTAAGTGTCTTTGAATAGATTAATTAATGCTTGAATCCAAATTCAATAAATTACAACCATCATGAACATTACCTCGCCCCAAGCCATATCGTTAAGCAAGCACCCAATTTACATTCAACCAAAATTGCATCCAAGCATATCGGCATGCATCACAAGTCACTCCTACGCATTGATCGTTCCTCTGGCATCGATATCATAACCTTGTGACATTCGTATCGAACGAAATGAAAGCAAAAATCGTAATGTATTCGTTGAATGTAAGGTCATTAATCAAAGTCGTTGGCTCTTTGTGTGGCCGGCACGCAACATCTCCTGCGAGCCTGACGACTACGGTTTTATCAACTCTGATATAAATTGTACTTGTGTTCACAGTTCTAATATCGCTTGTAGGATTTTTCACACTTGGATATTATTCACTGTCGTTGTAGTTTTAGGTTACTTTTGTTGGATTTGAAGTGTCGGAATTTAAATGTACCAGTAGTAGTTTAGTTGGGTGAAATTGGATAGTTGGACTACCCAATTGAAATATATAATACGTTGACAGATTTGTATCACTAAAATGGCACTCAACAATTTTCTTTTATTAAATCCAGTTGTATAAAGTGGTCTTAAAATAGACAAAAAAATTTGTTGCAACGCCTAACGTTGAAATTCAGTCCCAAATAGATGTTCCTATCATTTATATAAATAAATTCGTGGGTACCAATTATAGATATTAAAAGCCATTAACCAAATTGCGGATCAACAAAAAATCGCGTGCCTCATTTGTACAGTAAGTGACCGCTAATCTTACACGAAATTACAAAGCAAATGGGAGCTTAAAGAAATGGACATTGAAATTGATTTGAAGTTTTAGTTCTGATATCCAAGTAAGGATTAAACGTAAAGATGTTGGCAAGACGCCAACAGAATTTTTGGAACAGTATATTACGAAAAGATGTTTGCTTTTTGTCCTAGACCCAGATGATGTGCAAAAAATATTGCAAAAACTCCCAAATTAGCCGAAACATTTTCTTATTCATTCGCAAAAGACTGGCAAGATTTCTTCACAATAATAACCCTTTTTTGCACGGCGCGTTAAAGAGTTATAATTTTTGCAGATCTTCTTGGTGTAGACAAAAGATGTTATTGTTGTTGAGATTTGTATGCAAATAACAAGATTATGCTACCGTCGCCGTTTGAAGGATTTAGTGTGCTTTGCCGCTTGTAAAATGTTTAGTGTTTTTAGTATCCCTTGAGACTCTTTTGTCAAAGCAGACGGTAGCGGTTTTACTGTTATTTAATTTCTTACCCTGAGTTATATATACAGACATCTGAATTTCTAAATAAACATAAAAGGTAGACGTTGATGCTACCCCGCGCAGTTAATTATAATTTCATAGAATCGGTTGTTAGGTTAGGTTAGGTATTGTTAAGTTTTAGTTTGAGTGTGAAAAGATTAAAACTATAGGATTAGGACCTAATCCAAAAGCCAGTAAACTACTGACACTGAAAGAGAAAGGAATCTTAATTTCGGTATCGCACCTATTGCAATTAGATAGATATAATTTAAATCTTTTCACTCTCAAACTATAGGTAAAAGAAGAGGTAGGTTGACTTAATTACCTAATTATTACGTAATTAAGTTAACCTACCTGTTCTTTTACTGTGACAATACAGTTACTACTAAAGTTTGTAAAGTTAAATCGCCTAAAATAAAAGGTAGAATAGTTTAAACTTTAAACCGTTCCACCTTTTATTTTAGGCGATTTAACTTTACAAATTTTGGAACTAATATCGCAAAGAAAAAAAGCTTTATACTTTAAAGACTTTTTCCTCGCGATATTAGTTCCTGAAATTACAGACCACTCCACTGGGATTGGGGCATTATTTTGCAACCTTCTAACATTTAGAAAACAAAGGGCGGTAAAGTAAAAGGTCTTAGAGAGAGGAGGCTTCGGCAGGTGAGTCCCATGGGACTGGTTGAGGAAGTGAAGTAAAAGTGCCGCTGAGACCGTGACTTGCTGGAATGAAAGGGTAAGAAGTCAGGTGAGATACTTACAAATAGTCAACGGTCAGTAAGAAAATTAGGAAGACCTCATCAAGAATGTGGTTTCAAACAATCGAACATTTTATACTTGCACGACATTATACAAAATTAATACTTGCAGAATTTATGATTATGCGTGGAATCTATCTAGAGAGTAGTTTACTTGTGTACAGTTTGGAGTTAAACAGTAAAATTATTTATTTAATAACCTTAAAATGTCCTAAAACTGGAAACAATTTGATAGGACCTTTAACTCTCCTGGGACAGATAACATAGAGTGCGGTTACCTTTTCGTGGATGACTTTAGCCTTACTCCGTGGAGTGACTTGCCATACTGCGAAAACATCGGTAAGTATTCAGGTACATCTGTAAGTGTGACTGTCTACAAACGAGGTGAAGAATGGCAAGTGAAGATTTATATTTCACATTCTCATGCATTATAAGAATAATTAATTATTGAGAACTTCTCGACTTGATACAAAAACGAAAGCAGAGTTAGTGGAACACCTTCTGGTTCTTCAGATTTGTTAGTGTGAGGTATCTACACTAAGTATTTAGCATAATCATGCGAAATTAAGTTGAGATACTAGCCAAAATTATGATTCTTTCGATTGCAGTTGCGATGTACGATTAATTCACTACTATCAATTTTAAACTCTAAAGATGATGATCAAAACATAACTAAAGCAACGCAAGCTGAAAACAAACTTATATAATTAGCAATACACGTCATACAGAACAATGGACGTCTTAAATTTAAGCCAAACTTGGTAGACGTATACGCTTCAGCAACAGTCAGCAACTTTGGCGGCGCGAAGTGAACTCAAAGGGCTGTACGACGCGACAAATTTCAATGCATCGTCTTGTTGCGTAGGGGCGCCACCCAACTGAATATGGCGGATGGTTTTCGTGTGGTACAAGTATATAAAGTAGTATTATATGAAATTGATTTTGTCTTTAATACGAAAGGAATGTTATGTGATATGTAAATGCAGGATTAATTAATATAAACAAAAATGAGCCTAGAAAGCTTCCCTGTGACTCTCCAAGCTGAGTTGTATTTTTTATTTATTTATCAGGAACAATTTATATTGTGTTTGATACATTATTTTACATTACATTACATACATTTTACATTACATTACATACATCATAATTAATAAAATTAATAAAAATTCTAAAAGTGAAAATGCACAATAATAATTACAATTAAAATAAAATAAAAATAAAAAAACATGTCTATGAAAATCAATAATAATAAATAGGTAGCTATTTTTGATTTATATAAAAAAAAATTAAATTACAGTTCGTCAATTGAGTACAAGTTTTTATCCAACAGAAATGCTTTGAGCTTAGCCTTAAAAGAGCTCGTGTTTAATAAAATAATTTAATAAAATGTAAGGTTACAACCCCATTTTCTGCAAAAAGTAATCAATTTATTATAACCTAGGTTCGTTTTTTACCACCACTTCAGGTTTCTTTACTAAAGTAAACGAGAAAATACTTTTCGAAGCCGTCCTCTGCATATCAACCTACTAAAAAGCTTAATTGAAAACTAAAACATTTTTAATTTTTCTTTTGCACGCATTTTCTTATAAATTGTGCCTGTACATCATAGTATAGGGTGGCTCAAGTCGTCGGCTGTATGTAATCCATACTCGAGTCGATTTGAGAGCTGCAGAAATGTACGTGAGAAGCCGACATATATGCGGAGGGGTCGCTCAAGATATTGGATTTCTATGTTTGTGGAGTAGGTATGATACACAATAATTTTCAGTTTAGTTTGAGAAATTCAAATAAGCTTTAAAGTTTTCAGGGAAAACTTTATTATCAAGATTTGAATTAATATTTGATTTTGTAAAATACTTTTTAAGCAGTTTAACAGTAATTACAGAATTATTCCTAAGAAAATGGAGTTCGATTCATCACTAGACAGAATTTTGATTTTCTAGTTTTGTTGTTGTATTTACATATTCCATATTCCATAGTGTCCTTTGTTTTTTTATTTTTATATATTTGGTTAGTCATTTATGTTAGTATCTAGTGTACCTATATAGTTAGTTACTTATTATGAAGCAATAAATAGACAGACATGTATGGAGTTTCCATATTGAAATATAAATATCAAAAATATCTACGCCTAAATATCTTTTTGTTTTTGTGTTTATTTAATAGTTAGTCTTTTAATTTAGTAACTAGTGTAAATAGTTAAGATATTACGAAAATAAATTATGTACTTAAATATTATAATAAAGAGAAAAAATATCAAAAGTAATCGATACTGTAGAGTCACTTTTTTCGCGTGAGGACGTACCCTTGCAGACAACCTTTACAAGGTGATTAATATACATCGACACTTATGATATAAGATATAATTATATAAGTCATGTTCAGTATAGTACCTGTAAATACGATTTTTTTTTCTTTCTTTACCTTTTAAGTAAATTACAACCCATTCGGGTGTGAGTACGTGAGATAAGATTATACTCGTAGCAGTCCTTATAAGTTTATTCAATCATCTTTATATCTATTGAAACTAAAGTATATTATGTTTTATTGCTGAATGAATATGGTTAGCAATATGTTTTGTTGATATTTGAAACTTATGGAACACAGTTTGGATTCCAGACTGTTGAGACGCTTTTCAAAGTCAAAAGAAAAGTCGAGTCAAGCCAGCATCACAAGCACTTCCTTAATTCGCACTTCATTGAATATCAACGAAGCACACTCGCAACTTGTTTTGCTCTCAAACGCGTTTCCAGACGCTCCATATACTACATAGATTATTATAAAGACATACAATATATCACGGCTGTATGTATAGCACATATCTCGGTAGTCAGTCGGCCAAGCTTTTGTGCCCTTCTGTGGGGCGACGTACGATATCTGTGTATGTGGGGGTGAGTTTTGTGTATGTACGTTGATTTCCCGACACAACGCGACGCCGCGCCGCGCCCGCACGGTATGGTTCTGAGGTACGGTTGGAAGAAAGTACTGAGGTTATTGAATTAAATTGCTTTAGCAAAGCGCATTTAATATGTGTAAAGCTTTTAAGTTTCTTTTTGTTTGTTGGTAGTTTTTGCAGTCAGTCCATGAAAATATCACACGCTTGTTTACCTAATATGGATAATGTTGCCGAGCAAACATCATCCTTTCTCTTGGCTCATAATGTGGTATGCACTGCGACTTTCTCTGTTAAATACAACTAAAACACGAGTTTTATTTTCTTCCAGATTTATGTCTAGTGTGTTTCATGACACGCTCTAATTATAATTATTTTCAACGATTCACTAAATTATTTGATCGTTTATTAAAATTAAAACGGGCATGAACATTAAAAAGTATTGGGAAATTTTATTCACAATATTATCAATAACCCAGTAGGTATAACATAAAATTAAAAATCTACTTTTTTTCTCATTTCAGTCAGTACTTTCCACTCCCCATGCTCAGCTGTCAGCCGCTCGTTCCGAGGGCACTCACACACCCACAATCTAATACAGTTGGCACTTACCTACACACATACACACACTAGGGGTGCGCCCTGGGGCATGGTGGGGACTGTATTAAGTTCCTTTCTTTTCACTAAAATAATTTTAGGGGATGGTTGTAGTTCAATATTTTTTTACGAAGGGTCGTTGAATGCGTTCGTACACTTTGAGAAATGGCCGCTTCTGTAGGGTGCATTTACTAGTGGTTGAGACGTTTGCAACTGTGATATATCTTTCACGCACATTTGAGTTCTATGTGCGTGTCCCTTTAACTCTGTACATTTGAAATCGTTCAACTGTGTGTAGATCTAAAGACGTTTGTTGAATACGAATCAGCCTTTAGCTTATTTTTATTTTATTACATAGGCTTTTTTGTTTTGTTTCGATCGATTGCCCTAAAGTTTTGATGGAATTTTACGTGTAGGTAATGAAATTACTTTACAATGTTGGTAAATTGAAGTAAAGCTCTCAATCTGTCTTCAAATATTTTGGTATTCAATTACAAACTGTTTTAGGTATATCGACCGACCAATTATAGTAGATTTCAAGAAAAACAACCTACAAACATTCCAAAATACGGCCAAACCTAAATTATAGACATCTTTACCACAAACCATCAAAACATCCTGGCAGCTTTCCAGACGAAACAAAAACTAAAATTTGAACAGCTGAACGAAAAATAATAATATTTTGGAGATAAAAGGTAAAACCCGATAGCATCGCTAGCGATCTTTTGCTGAAATATTTTTAATCAAACGTTATAGGTATCTCTGCCTACCTGGTAGGCCGCGGGCATCCGACCGACCTGTCAATCTTTCAAACGTTAGATTAAAAACATCATCTTTGCTTTTTTTAGCATTAAGAGGATCAAGGAATTATATTGGAAAAAAAATCTTGGGCTGTATGATTATGAGGCGTTAGATAAAGTTTTGACGAAGGTCGGTGAGAATCTCTGGTTATGTATGCTGTTTATTGTTGTATATAAAGAGCAGGTATTCGTTTTTCTTTGCTTTTGATATTAAGGAATATGTGTTATTGTTGGTGCGTCTTTGGAGATTTATTTTTGGACCGCACGAATACTCACTTTAGGTACCTATATGAAAATACGTATGAGAGGACGGTCACTTGGCTTCGTTTGTTGGACGGAATCGGCATATGCTCGTGTTTAAATAACTCCACATATTTTAAGTATTAAAATACTGTTTCATAGCTGAATCCTCTACTTTCAAGAACTATCGTGTGTTAGCTGCTGATTTTGGGCATTTTCGGACCGTATAGTTTTGATAGTACCTAATAAGTTACGTGGTTTATGTTCTGTGGTTCTGATAATATGGCTAAACTCCTTGTGTCACGAACACGGTGCTATTCGACGTGCATCAGAACAAATAGTTCGTGAATACTTACCTACTAATGAAATCCAAAACAACTACATAACCTTGTAAATACTTTAATTAACAACCCGTATCTATCGCTTAAATCTCACTTAGGCTGCAGAAACTATTCTCCATCACTTTACAGCACAATAATCTTTATCAACTTCGACATACGACCTAAACTCCCATCTATCAACTTTTCTACTACGCATGTATGGGTTACTAAGGCAGGTGTGCAATAAGTGCTGAGTCAGCCCAGTGGCACCGGTAGTCCGTGGTAGCGGGTTCAGATCCCGGTCGATCACAATTTACATGTCAGTCGCGCCGCTTGATATCCGATTGTTACTCTGAACTATGCTAGTCATTCTGGTATTGGTATCGGTATCGGAATACGATTATGGTGATGCGGATTTTGGTGGTATTATAGGTGACGGGATGGTTGATAAGGATGTGGGTAAATATAGATCTTGTGGTTGTTCCTTTGGGTCGTGTCATCTCTAGCTACAGGATTACCCAAACGTAAGTACCCATCCGTGGAAGGCCACAGCCACATACCTATTCAAATCCTTGTTACCAATTGATATTATTTCAACTTAAAAAAATATCAACTTTATAACAGTGCAAATTAAGTTAATTTCAGAATTACTAAGTAGGTACTCGTAATTTTGAAAAACTCATCTTTTGAAGTTTTAGCGCAAACTGGTGTTCAATATTATATGGGTATTAAAAATTATTTTTCCAAAACACGTGCCTAAGTATTTGTTTATATTGTCGGAAGGAAACTAAATTGTGGACTCAGGATACCTAAGTAACCTTTCACAGAACAGGTTTAGGGGCGACTAAAGAATTCTATGCAAAAGCGTAGCTCAGATCTATTTTTTCAAAATCTCCAACTTCAGCTTTCATAGAAGAGTCCAAAATGTTCAAACGAAACACATAACACACGCCCCCATACTTGTACACCCCCCCCCCCCTACACATAACTGTATACTTAGTTTATGTATGTTTTTTTTTCTTGCCTAGACAAGTAAAGTTGATGATTTTCGCTGACAAGAAAAGATAATGAATCTGTTTAATGAGGTGTGAAATACAGTTTTTATATCGATGTGACATAAAGGATATATTAATCTCATACTCGTTGCTATACTTTGCCCAGTGCAATGAAAAGAAAACCCGTATCTGTAAAATTATATTGTATTACGTTATATATTTTCTAATCATAATGCAGGCATCTAATACATAATTTAGTAATGGATTTATTCATGTATTTACTTCTTGGGTACCGCATGGGTGAAGATGGTGTGGCCCACACCGAGGAGTCCAGCAATGCAAAAAGCCAGGGTCAAGCGGTACAGAATACCACCCAGGAGACCTCCTTTTAGGAACACAGGAACATCATCCTCTTTCGTATTGCCTCTACTTAACGTGCTGGGTGTGCACGCTTTTATCTACAATATTACTAATTTATTTATTTGTTTATTCAACCAGAACGACACAAATTACAATGACGAGATAATAATAATTACACATAACACAAAGTGTTCTTTACAGATAGAATTAGTGATTAAACGAACTTACCTGTAAGTGAAGTTCTATCATAATTATATGATAGCCTCGTCCGAAGAGATTAGCATTCTACACTTGTAGTAGCACATATAATGTCGCCTCTTTATGCACTTTAGTTTAAAACTCCTTAAGGTTTTTTTTTAAGACGGATGCCTTATTCTCGCTGTCAGTTTGCCGTCAATGCTTCATTCACATTTTAGTGCTCCGCCATTTTTGCGCACAAAATATAATTTGTTATTTATTTACAAAATAAGTTGTTTTCTCGTTATAAAACTATTTAAAATAATATTATGCCGAAAGGGATGCAATCGCGTAGTAACTACATCGACCGCACCAAGAAGGATAAGGAAGTTGGGAAGGAACTTGACGAGGAGGCGTCACAGGTCATCGATTTTTGGTCCGATGCATGTCCGATGTATCTGCAGGGTCACAGCACCCTTTTTTGAAGGTTCACGTTTCAACGATTCGAGTTGTTACTTACCTATCAAACGAGACTCACGTCATAACGATTCGAGGTATGACTTGTCTTGAAATTCGGGTTCACGGTACAACGCTCAGAGGTGTACCTTATCCGAAGTATACCTCCGCATTGTGATAACATTATCCGATGCATGATTACCAGACCAACTGTAAGTATTCCCATTTTTATATAATATGAGACTGAAAGTGTTCTTTACAGATAGAATCACAATATTAGCTGCATAAAACTCAGTCTTCTCGCAAATTGACAGACATTGCACCAGCATTATATTCCATTCAGGAGCAATATACATCAGCGATATATAGCAATATACATAAGTGGAACAGAACTCTTTTGCTAATGCTAACACAATCCTGGAATAAAACTGAATAAAACAACAAAATATTTTTAAACCTGAAAAAATTTAAACGGTACAAGCAAAGTTAACTCACAACTGACAATATTCGGCTTGAACGTAATCCGACGGCTTCCGTTATGAAGACGGACATGTCAATTTGAGCCAATAACCAACTCAATGGCCTCCAGCCAGCTACAATATAATACGATAAATTAGTGGTATAGCGTGCCATAAGGAATGTGTCGTCGAAGGGTTTCGTAAAGGCAGGGTAAAATATTCAGTGTAGGTGAAAAAATATGACGAACAGAAAAGGAATTTTCTCATCATTTTTTCCAACTTTTACTGTCATTTTTCGTAGCTGTGTCATCCTATTCCCAATAATTTGATATTTTTAGCACCAATATAAACCAGAAAATATGAATTCTATTATTAACCATCCGTAGATTTACAATAGATTTCCAACATAATATAGATGAATATTTAAGTTTTTGTTACCTGCATCACATGTGTTAACGAAATAACAGCTGGCTACGCCTTTTCGATTATCTAAACAACCCACAAAAAATTAAATTCTAAAGGGAAAATAGTTTTGACGTAGTATGTGAGAAACTACCATTCGACGACTTGTATCGACAACTATAAGCTTGAACAAGATGCAAAAGTTTCAATTCAATAAAATCTAGCACAGCGATTATTGAGTAGGTACATAGGCCCGGTCTGTCCCACTGGTCCTACAATGACATAGCTCGTCATATACAAACATTACTAAACTAGTTCGTCTATTAAAATGGCCCCGAAAAACTAATACAGACGTTCAACCACCATAACTGCACTCTATTCAATTTGCGCAAACACTTTCTTTTTGAAAGTCATGCCAACATATTTGTCTTCATTCGACTGACGGCTCAATGCTGGACGCTATGACCAGAAATCTGACAGAATTGACACACAGCCAGTGAGACAATGGTGTGAATTAAAAATGATAAAAACTGTGGCGACTGTCAGTTTTATTGAGACAAATGGCTTGATGAAAAGTATCTTATCATGCTAATCTGGTGGAGTTTGGAAGAAAAACAAACAAATATTGTCATGGTTGTGACTGGCACTGTACGATAAAAATTGGTTGTTTTGAAAATATAGTTTTGGTTTAGCATAGGTACTTAGCATTATCAACCTATAATGTTCCCACTGCTGGGACACAGGCCTCCTCCTGGTGAGAGAGAGTGGGCCGTGACCTACACAGCACACTAGCCCAGTGCCGGTTGGTGGATTTTACATATTTTAGTTTGGGTTCAATAAAATCAAATACGAGAAGAACAAACGACATGAGCACTGATTGCCTCATAGTTTGTGTTAATTGTTGTGTTATTTTGATACAAACATTCTCAGTAATCAGTCGTGATTTAGATTGTGCCCAGTAATAAATGACCATGGTTCGCCTGTATTGCATGGAATGCACTGATCGCGATAACGCTGCACTCGTCAGCGGACATGACGACCATAGTACTCGTATAAAGTGCAATTCTGCATGTCGGTGACAGCAAGGGTCAAATTATTTTGTGAAAATGAGTATAGAATTTGTTAGGTAGACTGACACAGCGAATGATGAAGTCAAAACACCACCGGCGAAGCAAGTCCTTTAGTACGAGTAAGTCTGCTCTACTGCCGACTATTTTACTGCAGCTTTAGCTATAGTCGAATTAACATTACAAAACAAGTTGCTCAAACATAGTTATTCATTGATAGTTTCACGTGTGTGTGTGTGTGTGTGTGTGTGTTTCGTGTGTAATTATTTACATGTGAAAGTATCAGTGAATAACTCATTTTTTGCAACGTAAATCCTATGGTTTCGTATTTCGTAAATCCGATTTAAGGGCCTAGACAGGCGACAATCGTTTCAAAGCGTTTCATATTTCCACAACGACTTTCAACAGGATTGACATAATCTTTTCGGTAGCTTATGTGAATCCATTATATTTTTTTATTTTTCCATTACCGTCTAGGCCCTCTTATTTCGTAGCACGAGAGAAAAGGAAAACACAACCGAATTTCCAAATTACAAAAATTCGCCAATTTAATCAATTACCCAAAAAAAACAAAAACCAATCAATAACACCCAATCAGAATGGGCATAAAAAGCTCACATCTGTCTCATTCCCCATTGTGTAGAACGTTGAGCACGTGCTCCGTACATGCAACGTCATCGGGCAGTCATTATCGGGGTCAACGGCCCGCTGATTACCTCGCCCTGTCGTTCATCATTAGCCTAGGTTAGGATGTTTGTAAACATAGCCTCCATTCACTGGTCATATCCCGTGTAATTGGGTCACTTGAAAAATTGTTAGTGTTGAATTTGATGGGTCAATTTTAGTGTTAAGACTTTTTTTTTCTAGATTTATCGTAATATTTTCTTACTGGCTGGCTCCGCTTACGTGTTTTCAAAAACAATACAATCTTATACTGAAAACCAAGCCTGTGAACCTATTATTAATTAAAGCAAAAAATCTAGTGTTTATAAACGCACTGCACTGACGGACAGACTCAAAGAGAGTTGTTGCCTTTTATAAAATGTGAAGAAATTGTCAGGCACACTGTCACTACTTTCAATAGTAGGTATTATTAATTGTATCAGATAACTTATTATATTATTCATCAACTACCATTGAAAGTGACCAATGCAACTTGAGAGCCTACAAAACCTTACCGGTATAAAACCGTATCTACACCAAATAAGCAGATACATGTCGCTTTAACACCCCAATGCACGCCATGAAATTCCGAACTCACAGCTTTAGGCTTCATGTATGTATTAGTATTTATTATTGTGTATTATAGTGTTATTTCCGATCTCTACATCCCGTATGTCGCACCTGCCATGTTTTGTCTCTGCATCACCCTAAGGTTGACTGGTAGAAAATGCTTCAGGCAGTAAGTCCGCCTTTGTACAGTATTTTTTTACTTGTGCATAAAGTTTTAATAAATTAATAATAAAAACTGAGAAAAATCTAGCATGACTGAACTTTTCCATAGCGAAATCTGTAGGTAATACATATAAGTATTTACGTTTTTCATATTACGTTTTAATATAAATAGAAAGAGTATTTAATGATTAAGTAGGTACTTATATATAATTTATACAAAATTAACGGTTGTTTTGCCAAGAGCTTCCTAGGGCTACCAACTAAAATTAAATTAACACAAAACTAACATCGATTAATTTGAATTTGCAAAGATCAATAACATTTTAACCTGACCTCTGACCCGTAATATATCACACTAAAATAAACATTAAATATAGTTTAGTCTGGTCAGAAGCGCATTATGTACGATTACAGAAAAACTACATGATCAATCATTCGGAACATCAGGTGTCCAAAAGAAAATATTTATTACCTGTCATTAGGTACTGTAGTTCTGCTAATCAATTATTAGTTTATATTTGATATTTTCGAAAAAACGGTTAATATTTATCAGTAGGTTTGAAAATGAGGATGGGTGTATGTTTGTATGCGTGTGCGCAGGATTGACGGGTAATAAATCAAGCTACGCACTCGTGCGCACGATTCTGCAGCGCTGAATGTATCAAATCAGCTTGGTGCCTCACGATCACTAGCTTTTGTTTTGTTTCGAAGAGTGATTTCATTTCTGCTAACCTAGTTTCCAATTGTGTGATAAACGGAACGGTTTTAAGCTGCGAAGTACTTGATTATAAAGTTCAAACCGTTTGATCTTATATTTTAATGACTTGTCTGGAAGGTGTTAAACTTTGATTTTGATGTTATTTCCTTTATGAGTAGGGGTCAGTAACGAGTTATAACGTGTAGGTACCTACGAGCTTTAAACCACCAGAGACTAGTTGCAGTGCTACGAAAACTACCTACCAACATATTAAAAAAAATCGAACAACGGTAGAAGTGGCATCTGTTGGTTATTCTTTAACAATTCTACTATTTTTTTTTTATATTTTCAAAGTACAGAAACGCCTCGTCTACAGATTTATTATATGTCTAGATTGTGAACTAAATTCAGAAAACTATAACGTTAGCCATTAGCTTCTTTGTACTTCTTACTCTTTTCAATATATACTTTGACAGCCAACATGTTACAATTCCATTGAATAGAGTCACTGTACTTACATCATAGCAGCAAGAAGATTATTGCTTCAAAAATATTTGAGTTTGAAACTATACCGTTGACAGATAGTCAATGATTGTTCAATGATTTTGATCCAAAAATATTTCCAGAACATACCTATATTTTCTACATTAGGCATGCTCTATTGATTTGTTTATAACACAAGAAATTTTCATGCGATCCTTCTTAGCAATGTATATCATAATTTACATTCTGGTTGCGCATGAGTGGTCGGTCGCTTTGATCTCCGTTACAATCGGACGTAATTGATGATTGCGCGCCAACTCCATATACAGTGGGAACACGGAGTAGTGAAACTATGGAGACAACGGAGCAATACCTAGGGATGCAGGGAGAGTTTGGATGGTAGTATTCGAATAATAAAACATATGGACTGGGAAGATTGTCCAGACCAGCCACCAGTGTCTGTGTATGATATCCTACAACACCTACGATGGCGACATTCATTTAACACACGGGACGGGCTAGTGGCCAGTATTCTTAAAACATTACAAAATAAAATAATTAGTAATTTAAAAACTACCGCTAGCCAACGTAGGGCGAAAACTAGACAAAGAGCATGCTTTGCAAGTTATTCGTTTTAATTTCATTGATGCGATGTTATGATTCGTGACCCCGGAAAATTACCCTTGCGCTAGAGTTCTTTAGGTACAGGTTGCTCCAAGATGCTATTTTAGAAAATTGTAAATAAATAATAAGGTTTAATTAAATTAAAATATGTTCATAAAACGAAAACGCCGAACCGTATACGTGTGTTAAATTAAAAAAATAATATAGAAGTGATGTGTTCTAATTAGAGGTAGAGAAAACGGAGTGTGTGACGTACCTATCACAGATAGATTGAACAGAATACTCATTTATTATATTTAAGCCCTAAGGACACAATTAAATTACATAGCCAAGAACGGCACAGCAAGAACTTCTTTTTACTCATTACCGCTTATTTTCCTAATAGCCAAAAATATAAGTATCGAAGCTCCTGTTTTCAACTTAAATATATTTTCTCAGAACTCCATTTGTTAGCTACTCCGTAGAATGATGCGAGACCAATCGAACGCGCGCGCTGCTGTCACGCCGAGCCGTGCGCTAGCGCATGCCTGTACTACGCGCTACGAAATACGATGGTGAAGAAAACTTTACATGAAACACGCTACCTGCGTGCGTGAACATTAAATATTACATAATACGCTTATTTTATTTTAATACTTGGATGTAGAGACAACGTAACTGCCAGATATAACTTTGGGCGAGAATCAATCAACTCTTAATAATTTTTTACAGTTTTTCATTTATTTCATCCGTTAGATACAGTCGCCTTACAGTTAAGCAAAATACGCAGAAATAATTTAAATTTTGTGTAAAGACCTATTTTATAATTTAATTATGGTTTTGATAATATTATATTCGTAACACCATTATATATCAATCAATACTTTAGGAGATAATCGCTTTAGAATCTTGCGTAAGTGTAAGGTATTTACAATCCTGACTGTACGGTTTATGACTCGAATATATAGCAAGCTAAAGGATATTGAAATTCATGTACCTAAACTTTTATGCCGAATTGCAGATTCCGCTAGGCAAAGATTCTCTGCTGCCATGGGATCTGGAGGCGATAGTCCTCGCGCGCCTGTATCTATGAGTGGCGCGCAGAGGCACTACGCCGGGGGGAAACTCCGCTTCCGCGGCAAGTCGCGGCGGAGCGGACGGACCTCCGGCGCGATCTCATGGTGGCATGGAAGGAGCGACTTTCGCAACCCAGCGCAGGGCACGCCACGATAGTGGCGATAAGACCCCTCTTTTAAGGAGTGGCTAGAGAGGCGTCACGGCGTCCTCACCTATCGCCTGACGCAGGTCCTCACCAACACGGATGTTTCGGGAGGTTCCTGCACATCATCAGGCGGGAGGAGACGCCCGGGTGTCACCATTGCGAGAATCGCCCAGAGGACACGGTGGAAGTCTGCCCCGCTTGGGCGGAGCACCGCCGTGCCATCGTAGAGGCGATCGGCTGCGGCGGCGACCTCTCGCGTCCGGCCCTGGTTCAAGCAATGTTCCGGGGCGAGAGGGAGTGGGAGGCAGTCACCTCCTTCTGCGAAGCAGTCATGCTAGCGAAGGAGGTGGCGGGATGGCTGAGGGAGAGAGCCTCACGTCCCAGCCGCCGCGGGAGACGCTCCGGGCGTCGGGAGCCACTTGACGGCTCCCGGCCACCGTAGGCGCGGGCCTGCGGACGGAGAGTAATGGGTAGCTCACCGTCCGATCAGGACCAGGCCCGTGCCGGACGGCGCGTGTATGTGTTCCATGCACGCGCGCCTCAAATAGATGTCAGCAAAAAGGAAGGGGCCTGCCTGGGCCGAAGCCTGCCGGGGGTGTAGGATTGTCCGAAAGGGTTACCGCTACCCCGGAACATAAAGGGCTAAGGAAGGAACACGGATGGGTTTTATTCAGTAAGAGTCTGACACTCCCTTCCGCTCCACCCAGAGCGGGAGGGGTCATTTGATGATTTCCCATCCATAAAAAAAAGGCAAAGATTCTGAATTGAAGATTTTGTGCAGAGAATTAAGTGATAGGTAATCACTTAAATCTGTGCACAAAATCTTCAATTTACATACATAACAAAATCAGCGTAGGTATATCTAACGGTCCTATTGATGGGACACAGGCCTCTCGGTGAGAGCGAGTGGGCCGTAATCCACCACACAGGCCTAGTTCGGGTTGGTAAATGTCACATGACTCGATTTTTTTTGTTCTAGGACATTCCGGTTTCCTCACGATGTTTTCCAAAACGGTGAATCAATTTTTCACATAAAAAACAACATCGAAGCTTATTTCGAAAACGAACTGAGCACCCATACAAAAACTGCGCCTCATAATATACTTTTAATGCCATACTTATAACATGAACAGAATCAATATGTAAAACCGTAATTGCAGCGTAGTGCTTATTTATGTGCAAGGTATATTAATTTTCAATCCTCTTTAGATGACCGTCGCGACGATTACCGCATGGAAAATTGCTCTTAATGAAGTCATTACATCCCGGAGCCATCAACCTAATGGATAAAAGCTCTTAAATCTTAATCGATCTTCATGTTTTTGAGCCGTGTTGCAATTTAAAATTATGGACTTTAACTCCTAAGTTTATGCGAAGAGGTAAGCGGTATATATTATTAGCGAGGTTTATGGAAATTATTTAGTTGTTCAGTTTTTAGGTTGTTGCGTAAATGGTGTTTTGTATATAAGTGTTGTTTTATGTACCGTATATAATTTATAATTTGCGCCAGATTTCTAAATATAACGGCGCAGAATAGCTTTTCCCAGAAGTGGTCATCGAATAAGTGGTCATCGTATAAGTGGTCAGCAGCTGGATTGTGTGACACTTCGTCGTGGGTGTGGTACGACAGCGGCTCCTCTGACATCATCTGAGATCAGAAGACAGCTGATTTGCAACCATCGATGCGACGGTCTGGTAGAGTGACTGTCACCAGTCAGTATCACTCTTATCCGACCTTTTCGGTGATTTCAGTAACTTCGTAACAAAATAGAAGGAAATATTTTAGAAAATATTTACTGTCCAGGTAATACAGTAAGCAGGTTCACTGGTTAACAGCAAGTTAAGACGACATGAGTAGCTTAAAATATTACCTACAGCTAGTTTACAATATAGCATTAGCTAGTGAGCCGGTTCACTAATGTTTCACCAAAACTCCATTGACAAATTTTCAGTTTACAACCAACGTTTCGTATACTATTTATTTCACAAACAACTCATTCCGCAAATATTTTATTTTATAAACACTCACTTTACAAACATTTATTTGGCAAATGCTTCTCTTTACAAATGTTACGGATGATATTTAATCATTTATACATTTTTCATTTAATATTTAGATTCTTTTGGAAAAATAACGTTTATACAAAATATCATTTTATAATACACTAGCGACTGCATTAAAAACTGCATTATAATCCGTTGCGTAGTTTACAAGATCTAAGCTTACAGACAGCGGGAGTGACTTTGTTTTATACTATGTAAAGATTTTCTAAACCAGTCACAAAGTGATCATGACGGTATTCTCCATTTGGGTCAAATTATTTTCAGGCAAGTATTTTTTTCTATATAATCTAGTCGTTTCTGGCACTCGCCGGCCGCTGCCGCGGCACCGCTCGCTTCGCTCGCTCGGCTCGTGCGTAGGGGGTCACAGTTTTAACCTAACCTAACCGAACCATTTTTTTTTAATAATTAACCTAATGCAACTAGTACGGTGCCGGGTAGCCTATTAAAAATAATCTCTTTTTTTCTTCTATTAGCGCAAGTCGTTTCTGGCACCCATATTTTGTGTAAAAGTTTTTTTTTTTCTATATAATCTAGTCGTTTCTGGCACTCGCCGGCCGCTGCCGCGGCACCGCTCGCTTCGCTCGCTCGGCTCGTGCGTAGGGGTCACAGTTTTAACCCAACCTAACCTAAAATTTTTGTTAAAATAATTAACCTAATCTAACTACTTCGGTTCCGAGTAGCCCACTAAAAATAATCTCTTTTTTCCTATTAGCGCAAGTCGATAAAAAAAATTGTTTAATTTTAAGGAAATTGCGTAATGATAAGTCAATATGTAAAACGTTTTTATTCCAAACGTTGTTTTATGAGATAAAATCAATAAAAAATGAATTGCTTGTTAAATAATACGTTATTAAACAAAAGTTTATCTGGTGATTATTTTGTAAAGTGAATTATTTGGCAAACTTGTTGTTGCATAGTGATGAAATGACAAATCATGTTTTTGCCAACCGTTGTTTGTCAAGTAAAAATTTGTAAATTAATTTTTGGTAAACTGACAGGGCACCCTAGTGAGCCCCATACTAGACAGTTAGTCCGTATCTTGGGGCTCGGAGTACGAATTCCAGAGTGGAAACTAGAGAGGTGACAGGTATCGTTACAAAACTATACCACTTACTACACCGTCAAATAAAAAATGTTGAATTCTGCGTTTCCCATAAAAACGTTTGTTTTACGATTTGTTATTACATTAACAAGGATTAGAAAAACGTATTCTTAACTTTCGTAGCTTTTAAATTGAAATAAGTATGCATTAAACTTTTTTCTATTGTCCTGTCCATTGTATTCATCTTAGTTCCAGCGCTGAGGGCGGAGCGAAACAAAAGAACCAGAGACAAGTAAGTAGGTGGAATAGGTATCGCACCTATGTGATACAAGTAGGTTCAATAACGTGTATCATTCGTTCAAACTCTGACGCGGTACAGCGTAAACGTATCTCAATCAATTTCAGACCTTTGACAGACAATCGAAATAGATTCGTAATTGTTTCAAAACGAAAACGTTACATTGTTGTATTGTTTAGTGAAACTCGGTCTGTCGCGTTGGAGCCAAAAGTCGGCCACCAAAAATGTAATAGCTGTCAGTGGGCATGATTAATGCAATTAATCCCACAATGGCCGCATCGCTGTACACTGGCTGCCTTTGAATGTGTAGCGTTTCAATTTTAAAAGCTTTTGTTTTTATTCTTTAGTTGTTGGAATGTACTGTAAAAGGAAACAAAAATACCAAATTACATTTCCTAAAACAGCTCTGAAACTTTATGAAAATATGTTTATAAGTTTTACTTCTAGAAATTAGAAAAAATAAACATATTTTCGCTCACAGAAGTTTTATTCATATTTCTCTCTTTCTCTTTCAGGGGCAGAATTCATATCAAAGGCCACAAAATCATACGATGAAACGATAATTATTTTGGAAACATGTATGTAACAGAAAGTTTGTCAATCGCTTTTAGGTGCAGTTAAGCATTTTACACAAAAATACCAATGATCAACTAAGAGAACTTACCAAGCGCTAATTTCACGCGTAAACATTATACATAGGTAATATCATTGTACATAATACATATATACTGCACATAATAATAATATTATTCATTCAGCGACATTAAAATTTTCCCAGCCCGTCAAAAGCAACATCCCAGACATCGGCCGCCACAACAAACGCATAGTTCGGCGCCCCGTCTGATACATTTCATAAATAACGTGTACAATTTTTGTACATAGATTTATTACGTTCGGCGAGCGAAAATGGTTAGAGATTGTTTTTCAATTTAACCGGAGGTATCCTGCTGTTTGACATGCCGCGCGGCGGGCCTTCCGCGGCCCGGGCCCACGGCTTGATGTATCGTGTGGATTTATTTCCGTTTTCATTTGTAGCTATATAGGTATTAATAAAGTTTGGGACGGCTTTGTTTTTTAGAGGCGGTATTGGTTGGGATTGAGGTTTTGATAAAAAAAAAACTTGGCTATTTATAAACTTAAAGGTATACAAAGATTTAAGATGCATGGATCTAGTGGAAATACCTGCGAGTTATTATAATATGACGGATATATCAGTCAGACTTTTTAGGTATAACTAATGAAAGGATAACTATGATCATGTAAGAAATATACGCTAAGATTGCTGCTTTAAACGACTTAGTAAAGCTGCAGCATCCTATCATGGATTGGAAATTGATTAGGTGCCGCTACCATCCTTTTTTTTTCAGAAACTGTAAAATTCGCAGCTGCTCAAAAAGGTTTTGATTGGGTAGAATCGGCGGCGGGTAGAAAAAGGCATGGCGCACACAATGCGACTGCGACAGCTCGGCGACTAGGCGCAACGACAGGCTGCAGCCGACAATTTTCATACATTATGTTCAAAGTGGAGCCATTGCCCAGCAGTGGGATGATGTAGCCTAACAGTAACAGTTGTTCAAAGCTCTGTGCTCTTGGTGTCGAGTCGCTCTCGGTACTTGTCGCAGCGTTTAGACGCACGATTCATGCGCACGGTGACAGTCACATGCGACAGGTCAGCGTCTAGTCGTCGAGCTGTCGCAGTTGCATGTCATATACTTAGTGTGCGAGGGGGTTAATACGCTATAGAGCTATGAGTAACAGGGTGTAAAGTTCACTCATACTCTATAGAAAAGGGATCCTCCGACCAGACGAGTGTTATGTCTGGCGGGTAACTGCCCGATGATTCATGTCGGGCTATTGTATCAATGCTAGTTGCGCGGTAAACTCTGCTTGCGAGATGCAGGATTTGCGTGACGTCAATATGACGCGTTGTTCGCATGTGGCGTAGTAGATACCGCTACAACGCGAATGAAAACAGGCAGAGATAAGGCGGAAGGTAACACCAGGCAGTAGAAGAGAAACAGAGAAAAATTAAACCAACGTGTTTTACTAGCCTGTGAATGTCAATGTCTATTCTTAACCCTGGACCACACATGACACAGCATACGCATCTCAATGTGTAATAATTAGCTGAAATCGTTCGTGGACGCCCACCGTCAGCGACGCCCAATATATTGACTCACGCATTCCACGAAGTCTATTTTGAAACACGCGCTTCTATTTATACTTTGTCAAGATTTCCGTTTCAAATAAACATTGGGATTTTCCTTGGGCTTTTCATGCGGAAAGTTTGACAACAGCTAAGGTTGATGCAAAATATTTTCATGAAAATTTTTCAGTAGCTAAGACTCAGGTCAGTGATAATTAAAGACGAAGGTAGTCCTAAAGTACATACGCCAGCACATCAAGCTACCCGAAACTGTCAAATTTTGCCAATCAACTTTGAACCTTATGATTTAGCGATGAAGTTGAAAATCTATTAAAGGACAGATTTTAGTAGCTTGATTTGCTGGAGTCTGTACATAAAAATATTTACTACTACATCTTAGGACCAGACCACAATGTGAATCATTTTGAAGTATATTGCGAATCCATTGCTTCATATACTCGAAAAATGTATCTGCTCAACAACGTAAATAACGCAATGAATGTTGTTGAGCTGTCAAAATGACTTTTTACATTCATAGCTGTGTAAGGAAATGGTTGCTTGTAAGATTTGAATTGTCGAAGGTTCATGTCATGATGAAAGGCACAGGCATTCAAAATACCAATAAATCAAATCGTATCCTTTTAGCATCAACTCAGCTTATCGCAGTCCACTGCTGGACATAGGCCTCTCCCAGGCTGCGCCACAACACCCTGTCCTCCACCTTCCACATCCAGTCTATCCCAGCAGCCTTCTTAAGGTCGTCAGTCCATCTAGCTGGGGAGCGTCCCATACTACGCTTGCCGATACGCGGTCTCCACTCCAGGACTTGTCTGCTCCACTGGCCATCGGTCCTTCGACAAACATGGCGAGCCCACTGCCACTTCAGTTTGTTTACTCTGCAAGCTATGTCGGTTACTCCGGTTCTGCTTTTAGTTTCGCTGCTATATTTCTACTCGACCGCGCGACAGTAACGTCAGGGTTATGTTTATCACGCGTATGTATCTTCGTACGTGGGATTCTCTATACCCTTAAAACATCGTAACGGCTGCATGGACGAACCCATGAGATGTCCATCAACTCTTCTAGGTCGCGCGTGATCAAATCTGGGACTGAACTAAAATAACAGGTTCCAACTGAATCAGCCCTGCTTGAAGGTAATCTTGTTTTGAACTTTTTTGGTGCAGTAGGGTTTAACATTTTTTTTTTTTTTACCTTGGATATTTCATTACGAACCCCAAAATATTCATGCTTTAGACAACAAGTAGCTACATATATAATTTGTTTCGCGTACTTTAAAATTAATTTATAAAACTCTGAATCATCTATTTGAAATCACGCAATTTACATACATATTATACATGAATGTATAAGTTATAGCAGATTAATGGTTTATATTTTGACTACTTTTAATCAACAACACACGCTATGCAAGTGAAATCTACCGCTGCACGCTGTTGACTATACATTATTTTGTTTATGACATTCTGTTTTACTTGTTGAAAGAGATTGCAGGTAATGTGCATAATCTAAGATTGAATTATAAATATACAAGTTTGTACTTCATTTTAGTGAAAACTAGCGACCCGACCCTGCTTCGCACGGAGCGCCACCGGTCGGGTCCGAAACTATCCTATCTTTCAAGTTAGAACCAATGATACACATTCACAAAATTTCATTGAAATCGATAGGGCGACACGTCTTTTTATATAATAGTAAGATATAGATATTAAGAAGCAAGTTGGTTTATTTTATTGGAAATACGTAAAAGAAATTAAACCCTACATCAAGACTACATATCCAGAAAAAATATTGTGGTGAAATAAATATCTGGCCCCTAGTATACAGCCTAGACCTAACACACTAATCGAAACGAATTCCATTCTTTCTTTTACATCATGAAGGCGTACAAAACCAGCCAATAGCGTGCGAGAACTTAAAATCAATAGCCATCCCTTAACGAAATGTCAACGGCCACCGACCGCCTCAGTGTGCTTACATTAAAAGCCCTTTTATCAACAATCTTTAATCCAATTAAAAGCCACCTCTCAGCAGGTAGACCTACGATGAATAAAACAAAAGTTGCGGTCACTCACCAGCCAGATTCCCTAGACCCCTAACCTACACCACATTACACCTGATTCGTCATATTTATGGAACTGCCAGGGAGGCGGGGAGGGTCATTTCCTCTGGTCACTCGACTGGACTTTAGGGATTTCGCTCCGAGGGTCATGGAAAAACAACAGTAACCGTTAAGCTAGAGCTTTATGCTTAATGGACTATGTGGGATAGTCTCCGGGTACTTTCACAATTAATTAGCACCTCCAAAGAGTAACTTACTTGAATGTGGTTAAAAGTTGGAATACATTGAAAGCAAAGTTGGTGATTTTGTTTTGTTTTGGATTAACGTTAAAAGTTGTCTGAATAGTTTTAAAATTGGGTGAGTGGCCAGTGGTTATATTGTAAATTAGGGTGCGCAAACTTTTGATTTTTGGTGAAACATTATTGTGGTAGGCAACTCTGACAGAAGGTTGGGTACCCTTTCAGGATTTTTGCTGAAAATAAATTTTTGCGAATTGTTTATTTATAGGAAAAAATGTGCTCTGTTTTGGTTACTAATAATAACGAACAAACGCGTTAGTAAAAATAATTATTTGTTATTTTGAAGTAAACAGAGAGTCAGTTTAACTATTAGCAAACTAAAGTTTTACCGATGAAACTTACCGCGATCGGTACATCTAAATCACCAATGTATCATTGTTATTAAATGGAATATTGACCTGACAGCTTTTGAATGCGGTTAAAAAGCAAGTAGTAACTTTTATGCCATGTGTTTTTAAGCAAGTGAATACATAATTATGAAATAAACTGCCGAAATATTAGGTACTTCTGCAGAAAAAAATCTAACAAGCAAAACCCCTGAAATGTAAACAAAAACTCCTCGCCAGCTTTTTGCGTCAGCGACAAATTTACACTTCAACAATTTTCCCATTCCATACGAGTGATTTTAAAAACTTCCCTCTTTTGCGCCCCTCGCATTCATCGTTCATTCCTCCCTCTCCCCTTTCGACCCCATGGTCCTTGTTCCTCCCTTGGTCCTGTGTCCCTGCATCCCTACGGGCTACACGTCCCTTTACAGTGCTGATTGGCACAGCTCTAGTGGATTACAGAGGGCACTGTGATGACCACTCGCCATTTGGGAATTGGGGAATTAACACCAGTTGCAGTGTGACGGGGACTGGACTTTGTTTACGTGGTTCACATAAAATGAAATGGAGATATATGAGTATGTAGGTAGGTACGACATGTGCTGAAATTGTTTTCTTACCAATTATTGAATGCCGAAAGATATAATACCGCTACGCGTAACGTTTCTACGGGACTCAATGAAATAGGTTTACAGACTAAATCTCCAAACTTGTATAGTAGAATTATACGTATATAATAAAAATATCAAAATTATTTTATAGGCTATGTTTGTGCCATTCCTGTACTTACTATTTAATCGCTTGGGACTGGCACCAATAAATATCTTTTAAATTCCTACTAAAAACGACAATTGTTGAAAACATGATACCATCATCGATCTTAGATTTTTTGGTAAATAACAAACGCTGTCATCGGCGCCCCTCAATCCCACGTCAAGAAAATAACGAAATCGTTTTTGAAAATAAATCGATTTATTTTATTCGATACGGACGCCACTCGTTTCGTTTTCATCTCGCGTCGAATTCGGATGCTGTAGAGATGTTTTATGGCGCATGAAATTGTTGCATTGTATGAATTCTTGCACATATCGACGGGTTTTCCATTTTCACCGCTAGGTACAATACAATTCGGTTTTAGACGTGTTTTGTTAATGATCATGTTGAAGTTATTCTCACGACTTTTGCAATAATGTTATAATGATAAAATGTCAAAATTGACAGACTAGGTAATTTTGAAAAGAGATATATGGCATTTTTATATGTTTAGCTCTATGATGTTAAAAATTGTGTAAACTGTGTAGGTACTGTGTTGTTATTTTTTTGGTAAGTACCTGCCTACATTAGAGTAGCTGGTTTTCAACATAGAAAATCTGTAGACGAGTTTTCAATGAGTTGCTTTCCCTTTGTGTCATGCTTAGATCTTTGTTGCTAGGCTTTAGATATTCGTGTTCCATTGCAGGGGAAGTCTTTCGAGTCCTTTAATTTAAATCCTGAAACGTAAAATAAAATTACTTCGAAATCCAACAAAAATAAACTCCGCCAGATATTTCAAGTTACGGATGTTTGTAAACGATTTTACATCCCCGATCGCGAGCGGCGGTTTGTTCATGATTAATAGACGGCGATGTCACATGGCAGTGACGTCACGGATCATCCTCGGCACGCATTGCTTATTATTTCAAGAGAGCAAGGGAACCGCTTGACATACCAGCTCTGGAGGAATGTGCTTGAAAAACTTTTTGTAGTTGCTGTTGCATGTTATTCTTAGACAAACATACCAAAGAGATGAGAGGAAGGCAATTCTCAATGTTATTGCGCTGGAAAAGGTAATGGTGATTTCAGCGGAGTAGGTAATTGGGAAACACACTAACAGTAGCAATGGCATTCATTTTGACAGTTCAACAACATTCATTGCGTTATTTACGTTGCTAAGCAGACAAATTTTTTGAACATATGAAGCAACACAATTAGATTGCTAGTTCATATCCCGTATTGGCTATATTTTATCCCATTCAGAGCCTTCAGCAGAATTTTGTTGATGCGTTAGTGATAGGAGAGATAGATTATAAAAGCAAAGTTTGCGTGGATTTTCGTATTTAATCATTTCACGGAAATCTTAGGTTTTGGTTTATCACTGGAAATTAAACTGATATGAATTACGGGATCACGTTATTTTAAGGTGAAAACTGAAGTTTTTGTACCTACCTAAGGCGTCATATGTGGTGTCCATCAATTCCTGTAACGTGCGCACAACAGGAGTCGCAGGACCTAGGCGATTTCCTTGATTCTGAACTCCTCGATATTCGGCTAAACAAAAAGACTTGTTAATTTTTTTGCATTATAAGTGTAGGCATAGTAAATATTTTAGTATAAGACGTTACAAATCATGTTCTTCTCTTCTTGTTCTCACACACTATTGTCTCTATTTCTTTTTCATTACTCCTTTCGCAGGTCTGCAGGAAGAAATTTCCTAAGAAATAAACAGTACCTTTGTAGGTACTCTACACCAATTTTATAAATTTAACCAGAATTTTATAAATTTGAATTTCATTTAAATGTAATTTTTTACCGATGTTACCAATTTATCAATATTAGCGCTTATTACTAAGTAAGTTAGCTTATTTATCTGATTCATTGTTTTATGCATGTTGTGTTTACCTAAGTATAAGTAATTGATGCACTGTTATTTTATTTGTAAAAATGTATTATGTGGTTATATTAGTGTAATCAATTGTTGGTGAACCTAATAAAATAAATAAAAAATAAATACTTATAGCCGAATTTGTATCTGTTTTATTTTATGTACGACATAAATAAATAAATAAGACGTATTTCAGGTAAATATCAATAAATTCATTAACTAGGAGTGTTAATGAATTTAGATATTTAAGCCGGCTTTGTTACAATTATATCAATAAGTAAAGCCTTCTAAGATTCTAGTGCTCAGTTATAAAATGATGCTCATATCAACATTCTCCATACATAGCGACAAGTGAAACTAATTTAAATGGCCTTCAATTTATATGATGGGTCTTTGGAGCTTGGAAATAATAATAGAGTCAGATGTTTACCTATTTTAAAACCGCAAATCGTATTCTAAATGACATTACTGGGAAGCACCTACGTGCCGCAGCCTTGACATCAGTTCACTTTTAATACTAAGAACTGTTGAGTGGCTACAATAAGTTATTAGTACAGTACTTTAGTTCAATCAGTGCTTATTGAACTAATGTTAATTACCACACTATGGAAAACACTCTGGTTTATTCTGATTCCTATGACTTTATTATTCTAAACTATCATCACATTTTTTTACGCCGGCTGTCGCTGAAAACCATCGCTGGGGCTGGGCTCTGTTCTCGAATAAGGGCTCCAACACATAAACACGATACGATGCCGCGTCGTAGCACGACGCGACGTCGTATCGTGTTTATGTGTTGGAGCCCTAAGGTCGTAGCATTACGCTGGGCGGTAGCCGTTTTGCGTGGATTTGACGCATATTTTCCCCCAACTTGTAGTTTTTTGCGTATGTGTTCTTTCATTGCGTCATGTTTACCGCAATTAACTGTATTTTTGTCTTTCTTTCCTTAGACAGAAAAGGATCTTTTTTCCTAATCATTTTGAAGGACACTATTTGTATTCTTATTAACCTTTTTTTTCTTTTTGACTAGCTTCTGCCCGCGACTTCGTCCATGTGAATTTCGTAAACCCCTTTCTTAGTGGATTACTCTACTCTTCACAATCAAATTATTATTAATCTAAATGTAATACTTAGCTTATATTAATCTAAATGTAATACTTAGCTATTTCTCAACAAATTACTTTATTTACTTTTTCCCCTAACTACCTCCTACTTATTCACATATTAGAACATCTTTTCTTGCACTGTGATTTAGCTGCGTAATTTCACACATTCCAGGTGAGTGACAATTATCCAAAATGATGACCCGCAGAGCTACAATCAAGGAGATGGAAGCAAAACTGACAGCTACTTTAAAAGAGCTTGAAGCTTCTGAAGCTGAACGCAAACAACTACTCCAGGAAAGGGAAGACAGCGAGGTGGAAGTGGAGAACATTATTGCAAAGAACACCTTCCTCAAAAATGAGCTGGCTGAGCTACACATTCAACACATGGACTTAACCGACCAGTATAGTCGACTACAAGATCAAGTGTCAATGTTTCAAGAGTGTAGTGACACCCACGAACTGGCTTTGAACCATATTGCAGAACTTAAACAGCAATTATGTGATGCCCATAAGGCCCTATCTCTCTCAGAGTCTGTTAAGGTCAGTGAACAGGTTGCTAACACCGATAACCTTTTTTATCGACTGGTAGGTAGTAAGTCAAAATCAATGTGTCAGCCAGCTGTAACAATAGATTTGACTGGTGATGATACCATACCATTGTGTCCAATTGTTATGAGTCATAATAAACTAAAGAAATATATTAAAATTAAGAAATTAATTAAACGGTCACAGAGAGCAATTAAGAAACAAAATCTTTTAAAATTAAATATTTCCCTTAGAAGGGAACGTGTTATTCTTTCTAAAAGTTTAAATAGTTGTACTGTTGAGTTAGATGAATGTAGGGAAAAATATGACATTGATACAAAGCTCCTATATAATGATATACTACACAAGGAGCACTTGCTGAAGGATATTTTTGAGAAATATGAGACTTCACAACAACAACTAAGTGAGCGATTATTTGAGGCTGGGGAACTACTGGAGTTGGTGAAGTGCAATGCTGAGAGTTATGAGTTTCTGACTAATAATCTCTCATGCAGCTGTGCCAACCAACCACCACCACCTCCTCAGCCTCAGAGTGACTTGTCTCCACCGGTGTTGGCTCTTCCAGCAGAGTCCTGTGTTAGTACACAGAATAATAAATGAATTTTTTTTAGTGACGAAGTAGGTTCAGACTTTGGAAAAATATTACTTAATTACCTTAGCCATAGTTTTACCAATCATTGCTATCATAACATAAGTTTTAAACAAATGATTAAAAGAATTGCAAACACAAACCTAGACAATTATTCTACAATGGTTTTGCTACTAGGTAAAAGTACTGGTATTACCAGAGAGGACATAGTGGATGGTGTGAACACCTTATTAAAGTTAAACATAGGTAAGCTAATGTTGTGTGCTTTACCTTACTCTGATACTCTATCAGAAGATGAGAATAAATATATATATATAAGTTGAATAACACTATTCACATGCTGACATGTTATCATAGTGACAAATTATTGTTTTTTGACATTAATAAGTTTGTTAGTTGTTTTAAGTTAACTCAGAGAACTTTATCTCCGTCTTGGGAATGTAGACATATGATTGCTATGTTGATAGCATATAATATTAACGGTGTTATAGCTAATATAACAAATTCTAGTATTAGGGACGAGTCTGTGTTGTCTAGTCATACTAACAACATAGTGATGACTAATTATGAATCTTCATGTTGTACGAAGGAGGGTCCACATACAATACCAACATCTTTGGAGGCCACTACCAGTCAGATAGGGTATTCTCTTCCTGCTGGAACTCATACGGGCTTCCTAGACACTTCAGTCGTAGTTGTGGAGGTCTCTCCGGATAACTCTTTAAACTAGTCAGTAAGACAACAGAAGTTACCCCTTCAAATAACCTATTACTATTAGAGAATAATAAAAAGGTATCTTCTGGCAATATTACTCAGAATAATAAAAAACCAAAGGGAGGGCAACATGTTTTAAAATTATTTAACCAAAATATTCAAGGTTGCTCTTCTAAATTACTGGAAATAGAATTGTTTTTAGAAAAAACCAAGTTTGATGTCATTTGTTTAACAGAACATTGGTTGAAAGCTCATCAAGTAATGTCAATTAACTATGAAAATTATTGTGTAGTTAGCCATTTCAGCCGAACATGTATGATACATGGTGGATCATTAATATTAGTTAAAAATTCTGTTAAATCAAAGGAACGAAAAGACATCGTCGGGCTGTCTGTTGAACACACCATTGAATTGTCCTGTGTTGAGCTCGATAAGCATGTAATAGTATGCGTATACAGACCTCCAAGTTACCAGGATCTATCTGTGTTTGATTCTGTAATGGAAGATGTGCTAAATAAACTTTCTGCTAGTAGTAAGTCAATAATCATATGTGGCGATTTTAATATTAATTTATTAGAAAATAACTCAAATACTATGAGATTATTAAGTCTTTTTAGGTCATTTGACTTGTCAAATGTTTTTATTGAACCCACCCGAGTGACAGCTTCCTCTGCCACTTGTATAGATAATATTTTCTGTAACTGTGATTATTTACACAAACAAATTGTAAATAAGTTGCCATCTGATCACAGCGGACAAACAATAACATTTTGCTCCTACATGCCTTTACAAAAAACTCTAATAAGGTTTAGGCCAATTACATCTAAAAATTTAGAGAAATTAAATAATTCTTTAGCAAGTAAATTATGTGTTCAGAGTTTTAATAATTTATGTGACCCGAATGAGTTCTACGCCGAGTTCTTTTCACTATTAAAGACGCAATTTATTGACACTTTCCCACTAAAGACTAAAAGTATTTACACAAAGTTCTTATTTAGTGATTGGGCGACTCCAGGTATTCGTAAAAGCAGGGAAAACCTTTTTGAACTTTATGGCCTAAAGCAACATATGAATAACACAAGCTTTCATCAGTATGTTGCTACATATTCTAAGACTTTTAAAAGTGTATGCAAAATAGCTAAAGCTCTTTATATTAGCAATAAAATAAAATCAGCCGATGATAAAATAAAAACTACCTGGCAAATAATAAATAATGAAACAGGTAGGAAAAAACAGCGTAATACTGAATTTAATTTAGAAACTGCACATGGCCCCATAAACTCAGATGTAGAAATTGCTCAGGAATTTGAAAACTTTTTTGCTAATATTCCCATTAAAACTACTGAAGCTTTAAATTCCTCACCCGCGCGTTCTGCTGATTTACTTAGAAAGAATGTTAAGGCATGCCCCTCGGAGTTTAGTTTTCAACATACGAACCCCCAGGCTGTTATAAAAGCTTTTAAAGATCTTAAAATTAAATCAACAGAAGATCTCTGGGGAATGTCTGTAAAAGTTTGTAGATCTATCATTGAAACGATTGCGCCCTATTTAGCTTTCATATTTAACATCAGTATAGACCAAGGAGTCTTTCCGGATTTCATGAAACACAGTAAAGTAGTTCCTTTATTCAAAGCCGGTGATAGTAAAGAACCCAACAATTAAAGGCCTGTGTCAATTCTGCCAGTTCTCAGTAAGGTGTTTGAAAAGTTGATGCTCAATCAAATGTTACGCCACTTTAATAAAAATTCCATCTTTCATGAACAACAGTACGGTTTCACCAAAGGGCGTTGTACCACTGACGCCGGTGTCACCCTAATAAAGAACATTTTTAACGCCTGGGAAGAAGCACAAGATGCCATTGGAATCTTTTGCGACCTCTCAAAGGCGTTCGATTGCGTCAACCATGAGACACTTCTGCTGAAACTTGAGCACTATGGGATTAGGAATTTAGCTCTTGATTTACTAAAGTCGTATCTAAAAGATAGAAAGCTTAAAGTTCAGGTAAACGGCGTAAGCTCATTGGGGTCTGAAATGGCAATGGGCGTTCCTCAAGGTTCGATATTGGGGCCATTCCTCTTTTTAGTTTACATTAATGATTTACCACAATTACTTCAAAATCAACCGAAGATGGTGTTATTTGCAGATGACACATCATTGATCTTTAAGATAGACAGACGGGCACAAAATCTTGACGACGTGAATAACTCTATTCTTCAGGTCCAAGATTGGTTTACGGTAAATAATTTGGTACTAAATGAAAAGAAAACCAAATGCATTAGATTTAAATTACCAAATGTTAGAAGTAGCGAATGTGACATCATACTGAATGGAGAAAAACTAGAATTTGTTGATCAAACGGTTTTCCTGGGAATCACGCTAGACGAGAAATTACAATGGGGACCTCACATAACATCTCTTGCGGGGCGGCTTAGCTCGGCCGCTTATGCTGTTAGGAAGATAAGACAGTTAACAGATGTAGAAACCGCGCGTTTAGTCTATTTTAGCTACTTTCACAGCATTATGTCGTACGGCATTTTACTATGGGGTCGAGCTGCTGACATTGAATCCATCTTTATTTTGCAAAAGAGAGCTGTCAGAGCCATTTATAATCTACGTCGCCGCGAATCTCTCAGGGAACTATTTAAAAGGATTAATATTATGACGGTACCTTGCCAATTCATTTATGAAAATATTATGTATGTAAGAAAAAATCTACATCTTTTTAATAAAATAAGCGATAGACATAACTTTAATACAAGAAATAAAGATAAAATACATCAACCATTTTTCAGATTAGCCAAAGTACATACATCTTTTATGGGGTACTGTGTTAAATGTTACAATAAAATACCTTGTGATATATTGCAATTAAATGAAAGAAAATTTAAAACTCACATTAAACGTACACTTTGTAAACAAGCATACTATAAATTAGAAGATTATATCCAAGATAAGAACGCTTGGAAACATGCTGGTCCTGCTCCATAGGACAATCAAGAGTCTAGACAAAATCAAACTGGTTGCTAATTTAATTGTAATTTTTTTTATTCTTTTTTTTACATTTATTACTCACACCCTGACTTATTACTTGTATTTTGTTTTTTAATTAAAATCGTTTTGCTTGTACCATGTTTGTAAATATGTGAGCACCATGTATCTATCAGATAATTAATTTATATGTCATGGTTTCGTTTTTAATTCTTTTACCTATTGTGGTATAGTAATTTTATTGTAGGTGCATCGTCCTCACATGTTATTATATAATTAATGTACCCATGCAAAATATTGTACCTAAACATTTTAAAAGAGTAACGGTGGAGTTTCTTGCCCGTTCTTCTCCATACGAAAACTACCTTTTGGAATGGGCGACTAGAATCAATTCTATTTTAAGATAATTTTTGGCGTTCAAAAGTACCTTTTATGTGCCTATTTGAAATAAATGCTTTGACTTTGACACAAAGGACACACCCTCCTTTCATGTCTCTAGGACCAGCGGTTTAGGCTTTTTTTTTTTTTTATGGATGGGAAATCATCAAATGACCCCTCCCGCTCTGAGTGGAGCGAAGGGAGTGTCAGACTCTTACTGACTAAAACCCATCCGTGTTCCTTCCTTAGCCCTTTATGTTCCGGGGTAGCGGTAACCCTTTCGGACAATCCCGCACCCCCGGCAGGCTTCGGCCCTGGCAGGCCCCTTCCTTTATGCTGACATCTCTTTGAGGCGCGCGTGGAACACGTACGCGCCGTCCGGCACGGGCCTGGTCCTGATCGGACGGTGAGCTACCCATTACTCTCCGTCCGCAGGCCCGCGCCTACGGTGGCCGGGAGTCGTCACGCGGCTCCCGACGCCCGGAGCGTCTCCCGCGGCGGCTGGGGTGTGAGGCTCTCTCCCTCAGCCGTTCCGCCACCTCCTTCGCTAGCATGACTGCTTCGCAGAAGGAGGTGACCGCCTCCCACTCCCTCTCGCCCCGGACCATGGCTTGAACCAGGGCCGGACGCGAGAGGTCGCCGCCGCTGTCGATCGCCTCTACGAGGGCACGGCGGTGCTCCGCCCATGCGGGGCAGACCTCCACCGTATGCACCACCGTGTCCTCTGGGCGATCCTCGCAGTGGTGACACCCGGGCGTCTCCTCCCGCCTGATGATGTGCAGGAACCTCCCAAAACATCCGTGTCCGGTGAGGACCTGCGTCAGGCGATAGGTGAGGACGCCGTGACGCCTCTCTAGCCACTCCTCAAAGAAGGGTCTTATCGCCACTATCGTGGCGTGCCCTGCGCTGGGTTGCGAAAGTCGCTCCTTCCATGCCACCATGAGATCACGCCGGAGGTCTGTCCGCTCCGCCGCGATTTGCCGCGGAAGCGGAGTTTCCCGCCACTCATACAGGCGCGCGAGGACTATCGCCTCCAGATCCCATGGCGGAGCGGTTTAGGCTGTGCGCTGATATATCAGTCAGTCAGCACTTTGAATTTTATATAATATGTATAGATTAATATCACATTTTGAACTCATAAATATTTGCATATCTACACTTTTAAAGCTTACGTAAGGATGTACAATTGCAAATAAATAATTACGATCCTTATTTGCACCAACATTGTAACCACATCTAGTACTCATTACACCTCGCATACACACCAACAGCCTTCCATACACGAATCTATTAAAGTTCGTCTATGCCTCTATGGCAAGTTAATTAACACTCGGTAGCAAAACAACGAATGCCCGTGAACCAATCAACCTTCTTTTTAAAAGTTTTTTTTCTGTCGCAACACACCGGACGCCCATTCAGAGTTAACCCGTTGACCCACATCTTTCAATCACTGGCAATTTTTATTTAGTATCATGTTGCTTGAAAAATAGACTTGCGAATGAAAAACTTAGGAGTTTTTGGAGACAAAAGACGAACGTGGGCGACTTGAATGTTAAGAAGATCATTAGCGAGGCATTGTGCCGCGCTATGTCGGTTGTCGGCGATTCTCAAACTCTCATTGTACGCCATGAATGCCGCCGTTTGTACTCAAGGGTTAATTTTACTATTATCCGCGAGGTTATTGAATTCAATTAAAAGGAATCATTTATTTTATGTGTGACGGTAGTGGAGGAAAATGTTTGTCTTGTGTAGGTGTTATAGTGTTGGTATGGTAAAAAATATTGCGTGAGTGTATTGTTTGCGATCGTTTACCGTTTACACGTATCAATTCTGTACATGCTTTTAATATGTGGGTGGTCAAACCATGTCAAGTCTTCTTGTCGCGTATAGGACTTGAATTAGCAGCAGGGCGCTTTTTAGAGTGACAGCTGAACTAGTTTAGTAATTGGTACTATATCCCTCTATATCCCTCAATCAGTTGGCGTGTCTTCAGAGAATGAAATCGGTAATTATCATCATCTGCCTAGCCTTTTCCCAACTATCTTGGGGTCGGTTTCCAGTCTTACCGGATATAGATGAATACCAGTATTTTTAATGAAGCGACTGCCTACCTGATCTCCAAAACCCAGTTACCGGGTAATACGATACCCCTTGGTACGACTGCTTATCAGAATTTCGGGTTCCGACGACACGTAACCTCTGTCAAAGATCCATGAATGACAGCCGGGCCTACGTGCTTAACGTACTTTCGAGGAACGAAGGGGTCTTAGTATGTAAATATGGTCACCCATTTACGGACCAACTGCAGTAAGTGTAGTTTAACCTGATCGATCGATTCGTGTGGCTGTTACTACTTAGCTACAAGCCCAAAATCAGCAATGATAATAAAGGTAATCAATTGCTAGTCATGAACCTATCGAAATAGCTGAATAGAAGCAACAAGCTGAAGTGAGCTACTGGATATCAGTCTGCAGTCTGCAAAGTAGAAGTAGCTAGAGGTGGCGAAGATACAGGTCCCTTTGACGTGATGCAGCTTAGAAAACTCTACATCGACATCAGAATTAGGAAATGGAGTGAGTAGGTACAGTTCCATTGCACAGAAAGGCATCATCATCATCAGCCTATAGCAGTCCACAGGTGGACATAGGCCTCTCGTATTGCACGCCATTCAACTCAATTTACGGCAACTCTCATTCAGCTGCTAACAGCCATCCTGCGAAGATCGTCGCTCCACGGTAAAGTAAGGCCCTCAGGATAGGCCTAGCCTGAGGGCGTCCCACCTTTCTTTTCCGATTTGCGGTCTCCACTCAAGAACACGTCTACCCCAACTGTCATCGGTTCTACAGCTATATGGGCTGCCCATTGCCACTTCAGCTTGAAAGGCATCACTAAGGCCCAAAGCACACACGCTACTTTTTACATCGGCGATCGGCGATTTTGCGGCTGTATCGATGCTGCATCGTGTTTTGGCGACTCTCTGCGTTCGGACGCGGTATCGGAATCGCGCATTTTAGCGACTGCTCCGATGCTGGCGCAAATGCCAAATCGCTGCGACCGGCATCCGAATGTGTGCGGAGTGTATCGTTCAGCCGCTGTATCGAGCTTCCGAAAAGCGACTGAATCGCCGCGTTTGGCTTTTTAAGTGTGCGTGTGGAATGCTTAGTCGCTGCATTTAGCTTCTAAAAAGCAGCTGAATCGCCGATCCCCGATGCAAAAAGTAGCGTGTCTGCTTTGGCCCTAAGAAAGAAATACTGAGGTTAACTTATCTTTTCAACCCCCCAACAGTTTGAGCATCGCTGTCTCCCCAATACATTACAGTATCGATACCTACAGGAAAACAGTAACTGACCTACAAAAGGGTAGTGACTTGCAAAAACCTTCGATTGTCACAGACCACCTTTACGACACCATAAATTATTTCTAAACAGACAAAAATTGTAACAGTTACAAAAACGGTAGTTTGCGAAAATGGTAAGAAAAGGGTTGTTATTGTTGCAAATTGTGACAATAAACATTTTGTTCAAGAAACAATAAATCATTTTGTGCTACTGTTCTTTGTGATATGCAAAGTCTTGGATATAATGCTGTTGAGAAGTCTGCGAATGGGCACAAAGACAGTTTTTTTAGAGAGGCTAAATAGTTAAATGCAGATGCAGAAAAACATGGCGATGTATGCGGATGCAATTTACTAAAAGAGCTTAATGATCATATGCAACAATTAATAAGACCTTCAGAGGATACCAGGAAACACAATGCGGTCTCCTCAATGTACTCTTCCTGAGTAACCCACTTGATGGAAAGAAGTGATTGTAATTTATGGAACTTTCAAGATATGGGCAATGCTTTATTCATTCTACTAGCCAACTTGAGATAAGGTGGAAGTAAGAGCTCCACAACTTAAAATCTGCAAACTGATAGACTATTTACATCGTTATACGTCAGATCCTGTCATCATCATGCAATATTATACTTTGGTATATTTCAAGTATAATTTGAAACCATGAAACAACTACACTACTTCATAAAGTTCCTGCAAGCTGTAATCCCCGTATCAATACAATTATTAACGTTGTTATGCTTACAAGCACAATCCGTAAATTAATTCATTATTTTTCCCTAAGTTTCGTGAACAACAAAGGCATATCTAATTCGTTGGTACAAAGACTGGAACCCCATATGGCGCTGATCAACGCTAACTACTGTTCGATACTGGCTCCCTAGATGACTCGGCAACTACTAACAATGTTCGGTGTACAGACAGGCATACCGATCGGTTGTAAGTTGATACAGATTGCAGTTATATTGGTAGCAACTGCCGATTTGGGTAGTGGGAGTTTGTACATGTAATTTTGAATTGATTGAATTTGAGTGTTCTGGAGTAAAGATCGGAGTTGCAAGATATGATGGAAACTATAGCAACTGAGGTACACAAGTTCGCAAATACAATAGCTTGCGTAAACACTGAAATTTGAAGACTAGAAAAGGAAAATTGCCTGAATCTCCACACTTGGAAATCGGATATAGGTATGGCACTTACTCTAGCACTAAGACAATCGATAGCGATTCTCCATTCGGATACCAAAAAAACAACTGTAGCGGTATCTACAACGCCACATGCGAACAACGCGTCATACTGACGTCACGCAAATCCTGCATCTCGCAAGCAGAGTTTACCGCGCAACTAGCATAGATACAACAGCCCGACATGAATCATCGGGCAGTTGCCCGACAGACGCAACACCCGTCTAGTAGGAGGTTCTCCCTTTTCTATAGAGTATGAGTGAACTTTACACCCTAATCCTCATACCTCTATACAACGTTTCATAAATATCCGAAGTAAAAAAAAGTAAAGTATCCTTATACCGACAGCTTTCGAGTCTATTGCAGTTTGAATTTACTCGTATTTGTCTAGCCCTCATTAGCAAGATTATTTCCCACACTGCAGGACTATATTTCTTCATCTGTGATACAACGTTATAAATTGTTGTCATTTCTTAACCTACGATAACATACAAATCTAGCTTTTCTGCAGTGATTTGTAGCTACCTGTCAGTGGTAACTGTTGGTATTGCGAGTACAGATTGACTGACATCCGATTAAAGTATCTCTATTTATGTACATTGCAAGATTTGAGTGTACTTTTTATTTTAATCTTTATTTGTTATTGGAAGTTGGATTGCCACTAACGATGAGACACTTAATATCGTGTCCTGTCAGCTGCACGTTACAGGAACTGATGGACGCTGGTGATGGCGCCAAACAAGTAGCCGAATTCTGGGCCGAGTCCATTTATATTGCTATCGACACGCTAAGAGAAGAGATTGGAAGTTTGTTCATATAACATATCTCCCCAGTAACAAACAATATTGAAATATACAGGTTTCATCATATGCAAACCAGACAGTGGATTAAATTAAATTTATCTTATCTTAATATCCACATATTGTGTACCTAAGCGTATAAAGTAGTTGAGTTTCCTTCGAAGAAGAAGATAACAAAATACTATTGAAATAAATAAATAAATATGAGAGATAAATCCTTTATAACTTTACAGTATCTGACCACTTTTATTAAGATTAGTAGTGTTCAGAAGGTAAGTATTTATTCAAAAAATATAGTGAAAATCTTGTCGTCCATATTTATCTAGCTCTGATGCCGGACATGTTCTGTATCATGGAGTACTGGACCGCAGATCCTAAATGATGATTTCAAAATTGCCTTGTTGTCCTTTCAGTGAATATACCTAGCTTCATGATCATCCTTTCCAACAGCCAAAAAAAGATAAACCAGAAATATTTTAGGCAATATCTGCCCAAAAATGTACATAAATCCTGAAATAATTTTAAAAACTACACCGCAAATAACAGAAAAGCAATTTTCCGCAGTACCGCAAGCTGTACATTGCAGTGCAGTAGGTACGGCTAGTCAGCGTTCAACGTGAGCTAAAACTAGTGATTAATGGTGGACGCCCGCCGCGGGCGCCGTCGGCCGGCGACTGCGGCTGCGGGCGGGCCAGACCAGGTGACGTGGAGATGGGAAAGTTAGATGAGGTTTCTACCTACAAGGATGTTTATGGACGATGAAAACGATTTCAGCAGTCGAGTTATTTGAAGTTATAGAGCTAATTATAAAATAAACTCTGGCTAGTGCAGGAATTAATCTGTGAATTTCTTCAGAAGACCAGAGGGGCAATTCTCTTAATTTTAAGAATGTTCACAGTCCGGTCTCAGTCTCAATCTGTCAAAAATACCTCTAATTTCCCTACATTTTGAAAAGTTTTTGACATTTGTTTGTCGCTGAGATGAGACTGCGACTAGATTTTGAACGTTTTAAATTACGGGAATTGGCCTTCATTTCTCATTCTAAAAAAACATCATCTTAGCGACAATCAATATAAATAACTGTTAAAATGTAAATAAATTTTTTCGTCAGATTGAGTACGAGATTAGAATGCGAACGATTTAGTACGTATGAAAAAATATATGACTGTAATAGAAGCAACAATATTATTAGCAGAAGTGAGAGGTGTAAGGCGTAAAATAAATCCCCCCCCCCCCCTATCCCCTGTTTCGTGCCCCTTTCGAAGACGTCAGGTTCTATAGATCTCAAATGTTGGTGAATTGAGCTGGACATATCTGCCGATCAATGGGCCAAACTTACGACCCCGTGGATCTAGCTTAATGGCAAACGTCATCACAGCAGTCCCAGACAGAGATGGCGGGACGAGCTGGACTCCTTTAATAAACATTGGTCCTTGGCAGCTCTGGACAGAAAGAGTATGGAGGCCTTTTGCAGTTGATGTCTGGAAAGATGGCAGTATTCTTCGAGGTATGTTACTATGAGTAGAAGATACATTATTCAATAATCACAACATCGCCACAATAATATTTTCAAAATGTCCACTCTGCATATTTCGTGGTTACTCTTTGTTCGTAGTAAATCGTTTCTCCTGGACTTGATTAAAAGTTCGCTGTGCAATGTTGCAATGGGATTTCGATATGGAAACTGCAATATTATTATAAGTCTCTGGACGCGAAAAATAATTTATTTTGTACAAACATAGGTACTCCTATATTTTATCGACAACTTGAACGCTAACGTGTCGATGAAAGTGCAGAGAACATTTTTTTTCTTGAATTAAATTTAAGATAGTTATGATAAAAATAGTCAGAGAAGCGGTTTTGAAGCTGAACTATAATGCATTTTGGTAGCTGCCATTGTTTTCATCCATACTAAAAGAAAATAAATAAACTTATATTTTATTTGGGATATGAAATACAAAATTACTTTAAAACATCAATAAAAAAAAAAACAAACAACAAAAAAAAAAAGACCTGTGAGAAGCCAAAGAGGTTCTACATAATTATCCATGAAATGATAAATTCAAGAGGTTTGCCTAGTAAGTAGGTATAAGATTTTCCCTAAACTGTCTCAGTTCAATAAAGCTCAGTAGGTAGCTGAGACCCAAATAATAAAGTTATTAATTTTATCAACAACCAATTCCAAAAATCCCCCTCTTGTAACAATCAGCAAAATAAGCGCCAATATAAGGGCAGCCACACAAAGCAAACGGCTAATCGAAAGCGTGCGACTGGGCATGCAAGCGTTACGTCGAATATCAGAAACACCAGTCGCTTTTCCCAGGGATTCACCCCAGTAATAATAATGAGAAGGTGTCTACTAAGCCGACGAATAGCGAAAATATCAAAAGGAAAAAATACTCGGGAAATCTCTTCAGACCACCATAAAATGAGCCCTAGAGCTTATCCGCGTACCGCTTTTCCAAACACTTTTCTTTTAGTACAGAGGAGTGGGGGAGGTCACAGTAATCTGGAAATTATGTAGGTAATGTATGAAGCAAACTGTTTTTGCAGAAAACATTTTCTCGTTACTTTGGTGAAGTTTTTTCCATTGTCCTTTTTTGTGACCAGTGTATCTGTATTGTTATTTCATTAGCTTACTGATTATTTTCTTGACTACTAGCTAGGTAGAACATTGTATTATTTATTTTGATATACTTAATTGATAACAAAGTATCTAACCGTCCGCGATTTTCTGTATAAATATCTACGATTCAATGGAATTGTTTTTTTTTTGCCTGAATATTGGGCAGTACCTACATAAGTACGTATAGTATATTTGCCATAAATAAAATCTCGGGGATGGTTCAGCTCACGAAACTAAGGGCAAACTTGTACCTATCTAATGACTATGTCGCAGTTCTTTTAATGTATTTAAGCAGGTAACAAACAAGCGCATAACAAGGCGTAAATGATTACTTTCAACTGCAACCCATTAAGTACTATTCAATGTACCTTTGATTGTGCAAAGATCATTAACTACTTACCTACATAATAATCTAATAACGAACTATTGTCGACAAAAAATATTTATCCTTAAAATTCGTTACGGCTCTAGATGGGACTATTTAAAAATCGCATAAGGCAACGTTTTTTTAATTAATAATATAAAGGAGTCCTTTCAAAGAAAAGGTCGGAACGTTTCAAACGTAAACGGCATGAATAATAGTTTTAAATGTATTTGAATAAGCAGTTCATTAATTATGTCGGGGGTATAATAGTAATTTTTGACGTGGCCCTTCCTGCTTGCAATGCTTTCGCTCGGTTACACAATTTTTCTATGGTAGGTTTGAATTTGGGAGCGGTCGATTTGCGATAGAGGTATTTATGAGTAAGATGTCTGTGGAAAACGGAAATAAATTAGTATATAGCATGCTACTTATGTGTTACGAAAATGATAACATTTCTTACAACATTGTTATAAGTTGCAAGATTTAGTTTTATTAAGATAAAGTTTTCAGATTGTTAATTTCTACGGTACAAGTCGTGTGCTCGATGGGATATCTCACGGATATCTCAACTGCAAAAATGACATAATTGTAATGATTATAATTCTGTAAATATGTACCTGTTATATTCGCGAATCATACTTTGATCAAGATACAACCTGTCACTGACCTGAAAATTGCAAAAAACGTAGAAAAATTGAATTTCGCGGGCTACAACTACGCATTCACCTTAAGCAGTACATTTTCTTTTAGTGAATCTAAGATTTTTATTAAGTAGATATGTAGATTCTTTGGTGATGCATTTCTTTAATAAATCTAAAACACTTTTTGAAAAAAAAAAAAAACAAAGATTAATGTTTGGTCTCAAAACTCGACAGTTCAAAAGTCGCACACGAAAAAGTCTACCTTCACAACTATAATAGGGGTTTTAAACATTTTTTTCTAATCCATGACAAGTCGTTAGTTTTGGCACAGATGTAGGATGAAGATCCATGTCAAGTAGTGCTTAAGTTTAGCGAACAACGTAGGGTCTTCGCGTGATTAATAGTATTCATTACGGAGAAAGGTGAGCCCCTGTGTATCAGATTTTCATGTTAGCACACGTGGCAGGCCTGTCCGGTGCGAGATTAGTGACGTAATCCACTTTGTTTAGAGTTATGGTTACTTGAGATAGAAGTGAAATTAGACGGTATGTTGGAGAGATAATTTTTGAATTACATTGAATATTTTGGTGTTCTTAATGAAACATCTAAAGCTGAATAAAGGCTTTAAGAGCGATGGACAAATCGGGTTCTAGGATAATAGAGCGATATTATCTTGTTGAATTGAATATGATGCCAATAAATGGTATGACCTAAGCCTGTGGTAGGTACGGTCAGCATCAAAAGTTGATTAACACTTCAGTTTTTTTAATCTTAGTTATTGAGCAAAATATTTGTTCAAAATTGCAGCAGAAGAATTTTTTTTTAGAATATATACTCTTGTCTATTATGTAAAAAGCTAAAAATCAGTTTATTGAAAAAAGCTGTTGTCAATTTAATAACATGTAAAAATGATAGTGTTAATCGACTTTTGATGCTGACTGTACCTACATCTCACCTAGGTACCTTGCTTGTTAATAGATACCACGGTACCAAAACAAATTACACGCGCGCTTCTTACCTACGAGTATCAGCCAACTAAGAAAAGAAAATAAGAAAAAGGTTGTTATTAATAGTTAAGGCACGAATAATCAACATTTAATCAACATAATTACCTACCCCACAGCACCGCTCTAAAACAAAGAAGCATCACCATACATGAACTCACATGACCACACTCACTATAGTTCCTGAAAGCTGAAAGGTCTCGGGTCGGGCCAATTATGAAAATAGCGCACCTGCGCCTGTCAAACGTGGCCGCGCTTGTCTGCCGTCCCGCGATAGTCATTAATCTTTTCTTTCCTTATACATTCCTGGTACCTCGGTACCGGCTCTCCGCTCTATGAAATTGTGAGACACAAATAGAAGGTTTTATTTAGATGTTTTAAAGGATTTTTTGGTGTTAACAATGTTTTACCAAAAAAAAGTGTGTTTTGATATAAAATGTAATACATATAGTTTTTGTTAGTGTCGGTTTGCTCTACCTTAAAACTATTGAGTTTTTAAAAGTACACCCAAAACGATGATGCTAAGAAGGTTTTAAAATAGTTTTATAATTCATTCAAAATCAAGGCATCAAGTATTATAAACATTGCTTTTGCTTATTTTCTTAGGTAAGCATTATACCTTCGACTTCCGAATCAAAAGTACCTCTGCTGACTGCTGTAATAAATTGGGTAGATTCTCTAAAGCCTGATTTTAAACGGTGCACATACTTTAAGCTGAAGCAGTAAAAGTTGCACCGTCTAAACACTGTTTAGATGATGCAAGTCATTTGTGGCTTCAATATAATTGTATTTCACACACAAGAAGCAGCATCGTGTGAATGGGTCTTGAAGAAATTGATCACTGAAGTTCTGAAATGCAAGTTGCAACATTTTCAGTTTTCATGTTAGCTGGTTAGTTAGAAGGTACTTACCGGGTTTAAAAGAGTAACCGTGGAGTTTCTTGCCGGCTCTTCTTCATAGGAAACGGCCAATTGTAACCATGCACCATAGCTTCTGACGTTTCATAAGTGCCCATGCAGGTAGGGTTATGTGAAATAAAATATTTTGATTTTGAACTAGGTATAATTGTTCATTACTAGCTGCGCCCCACGGTTTTACCCGCACAAGTTTCGATCCCGTGGGAATACCGGGATAAAATTTATCATATGTGTGTTCTACTATCTGTGTGCCAAACTTCATCCAAATCCGTTCAGTAGTTTTTACGTGAAAGGGTAACAAATATCCATTCATCCATCCTCACAAACTTTCGCGTTTATAATATTAGTAGGAAGGATTAGTAGGATAGTAGGATTACCTATTATTACCTATCTGCTAATGTGCTTGAAAGCGCATTAGCACACGAGCTTCAAAGCAATGGCAGTTTTTATTAATTTAGTAAGTAATGGAAAAGTTCAATTAAAACGAGATGCCCTAAGACGACCCACTATAACCCCTACCACCTAGTAGTTAGGACTGTAATTCATATTTTCTAGATGTTCTGTGGCTTATGAATTTTGTAATTAAGTAGGTACAACCTTTAGGCACCTATCTTGGTATTTAGGTCATTGCAGAAATCCTAAACTTTCATTGACTTTTACCTACCATTCTCTAGAATGGAACGTAGGTTCGATTTTGAAGCAATTTTCCACATTATTCTGTTAATTACCAAAATAAGACATGTCATCTTTCATTGGTCGATAAAATGCCAAAAACTGCTTATTTATTTTATTTTTCTGCACTGGTATAAAATGAAGAGCGAGTTTCAATTAATAATGGAGGTACAGTCAACCGCACGTCGGTAACACTTGAACTACGAAAACCGCCCTTACTGTACCACGGTAATAAAGACGCTGTCAACGTCAAATTGTAGATGGACGTATAATTATCTGTCTGTACTAGACGTCAGCGGATCAAAAAGATTGAAATGCTGGGTTGAAACGTTTTTATTTAATGCGATAAGCCAGTTACAATTATACGTTATGGGGTTTGCGTTAACATCAAATTCCAGTAAAGTACACAATTAAAAACTCCACCCTGAAAACGATTTTAGCGCCATCTATTATCGGATAGAATAAAAAATCCAAAAAGAAGCTTCGTTGAACTGTTTTACCTAAAACTAGCGACATCTAGTGGGGAGTAGAGTAACTAAAAGCTGCAGTATTAGTATTGATTTTTAGAGCTTTGAATACATTAGTGCGTTCCCTACCCCTCTGTCTGTTAATTTATAGCTGCACTGTGTAATTTAGTTTTTTTAAAGCAATTTATCGATTGCTTGTTATATTGCGTTGTAGGTAGGTCATAGTGATATCGCGATATCTAAATGTAAGCAAGCTTTTGTAAAGCTTCTGAACTTTTATTTAGGTATTTTTGTATGAATACGAAAATATTCTCTTGTGTTGTTGGAAAATATTGTCTTCGTAGATAATAGTAGATTTGAAACGTCCTTTAGATATACTGTACTTTTCGTTATTCTACATTTTCAGATCTATTCGTGGCTTCACCTGGTTACCAGCAGTTCATAAATCATAAAGTATCCAAGCATCGGTGATATATTTTTCCGCAGGAAGATATTAGGTACAACTATCAGACATGAGAATGGGGCAGCATAGTCCTCTATCAACAGCATAGGTAATTGCTATCGCCAGTCCCCTGTTACCAACTGTGGTGGCTAAGGCATTCGAGAGTCAATAATTTCAGTAGTCTTTCAGAATCAGAAGCCTAGATAGTAGGAGTTTAGTACTAGATGCCTGCGGATTGATTATTAAACCGCTCTCTGTATTAGGTGCAATGTTACTATATCTACAGAATACAGGGTACTTCAGGCATTCTGTTTTCTTTCTGAAGATTCCATGAAGCATGGATTGTTATTTTGTATTCAATGGTAATAGGTTGATTCAAAAATACAAACAAAGAAAAAATTGTCATTTAATTTATTGTACACACAAACTGTAACAAAATATATAAAGGAACATCTTAATACAAAAACTGTATCCAATTCAAATCCTTAGGTACAGAAACGTTTTCATTCAAACAATAATGCAAAGGTATAAAAATACAGACATGGTTCATATAAAGTTCAGTCGCAATATCATTTGGAGAGAGGATTTTTAAAACTAAGTACTCATAAATACCATGAAACAGACAAATATCCACCAAAACTAGTCCTAATTAAAACAAATTAAAACCTAAGTAATTCTCGACATCGTTCGCCTTTATTTCACATTTTTATGGGTATTTAGCGAGTTAACGAGTTGGTACCTACGTAGATACCAACGCGTTAAATGGCAATTAACATCAATTACGTTTTATGGAAAGGTACACCTAACGCGAGCTGTAAACAAAAAAGAACTATTAGTGCCTACTATCTTTACAGCATGGTTAATGGTTATTTTAGATATATATGTAACCGTGCATGCCACGGAAGATTTACAATTAGAATTCTAGGATAATACCGACTTATTATTTTCAGAAGGATTGACCGTAGTAATTAGAAGTTGTTGAAATATCGAACTCTAAATCATTCTCCAATCAAGTCATGAGGCAAAAGTTTCAACTTAGAAGGAACGAGAATTTATTAATCATAATTTGAATATAGCTCAAAACAGCTGGAAGAAATTTAAAATAAGTTCATAATACAATAGGCACAAAATACAAAAAAAAAATGGTGAAAACATGGTTATTTAAAAATAAACACTATTAATATAATACAAAATAAGTTGTATCCAATGCAGAAAATGCAGTTCCAATCAATTCGATTACACAAAAGTATGCAAGTACAACGAACTATGCGTAAACCGATGCACTTGCACTATGTGGTAGAAGAAACACATCGTTTGCAAGGATACCAGTGATGACCAAAGACTTGCAAAGAAATACATTGAAGAAACCAGAATTTGACACAAATTAGGGCCGGCCTGCACCATAAACTACTAAATATATTTAGCGTTATACGTGTTTGAAACATCATCCTGTCTCGGTCTACTTCAAACGATTGATAGAAATAGAACAATTTTCTAAACTAATTTAGCGCTCAATGTCTTTAGGGATTTATGGGGCAAGCGAACCTTAATTTGTATGGATGTCGCAAACCAAGAATTTTGTTTTCAAGAATAGTTCTTGAACGTATTTAGCATCATTTCTTAAAATTATTTCATCTTATCATTTTCCCAGCCATTTCCCTAACTTAAATATAATAATAATAGTCCTCCAGACCGAATTTAGGCTATGGCAGCCAATCTCAACGGAGATTAGCCTTAGGGAGATATTATAGCGAGCAAGCATGTGCGAAGAAACACATGCACCTATCATAGTTCGATGGGATTGCAATCCGACACGACCGAAGAGAGATCAGGCGCAGGACCAACGGCGTAACGTGCAACTTAAATATATTATAGTTACCTTGATAAGTCGTACTGCGAACTGTACTTATACAGGGTGTTACGGAAAGAAACGGGTTAAAGAGTGTACCTGGTCTGGAATCTCTGTACAAAATTTTAGTTCAAAAGCAGTCACTTTGAAAATACTTAATATTTTTTCATTTTCGATAGTTTATTAAATTGAAATCATAACAAACGTGTCACCGCACTACGAGGGTCATTATCCATTATCTGTAGTGTGTTTGTGCGCCTAGTACACGCACATCACGCCGCCGCGCGCCAGTGCAGCGCCGTGATGTCGAAATAAAAAAATATTAAGCATTTTCAAAGTTAATGCTTTTGAGCTGAAATTTTGCACAGAGATTCTAGACCAGATACACTCTTCAACCCGTTTGTATTGATACACCCTTTCCGTAACACCCTGTATGTGTAGTGGGGTGTATCTTGAGAAATGACATAGTGTTTTTATGAACACTAAGCACCTACGATACAGTAGAGAACCTACACAAATAAATAGTTTTTGCACATAACAAAGAAGGAATCACTTTATACTGTGTAAACTCTACCTTATTAGTCATTGTTACAATTATAGGTATGTATAAATGAATTGTGATGCTACCTTTGTAGTTAATCATCGTATTAGGAAATTGGCGACGTGCTGTGCATATTATATTAACTTTTCTATATAATAATGTTTCTACAACACAGTGATTGTTACATTGTTATTATGTGCGTACCTATTGTTTCAAGGCTTTCCTTTACGATATTGATTTCAAAGGGACCTAACAGAAATCAGGACTGCAACGATTCGTTTTTTTATTTAGTAAGGTTTTTTTTTAAAGTTTCGCAAGTAAGTTTCAAATTATTAGAACAAAAATGTCTATGTTCAAGAAATAAGGAAAGCTATTCGGTACTAATTTAAGCATTTCCAAATATATAATTAGACATTCTATAATAATTTAAAATCAATTCGAAGACATGCAGATCTATCAACCCGCACTGGGCCCGCGTGGTAGATTACAGCCTACTCCCTCTCCAAGAGAAGAGTCCTGTGTTCCAGGTCCCAGCAGTGGAAACATTATAGGCAGATTATGCAAACACGTCTACATCTAATGTAGCATAATAACATAAATCATAATACAATATCCGTTGTTTATTTCATTCATGAAAATATTCATATGTTCAAAACAAGATTCCCTCGTAAGCCCATTTCCATATTGCTAACAATAAGGAACTCTCATTTCGTATGAGTGTCGGGAATACAATTTTTCCTAAAACGTGCCCTGAATTTCATATTTCTATATAAATTTAGTTTTATTTTATACAATACGTGCTTAGATTTTTTCATGACTTCTGAGCTGCTAAATGGAATATTTTCACTTGAGCTATGTAGGATTTTCTAGCAAGAAATGGCCAATATGAAACTAAAATCCCTTTCCCTAAATGTACCTATTTATGTGGAAAGTTATATATGTAGTATTAGCCTTCTAGAGATTTCTAATAAGTATATATTAGAAATCTTTAGGTTTATAAGGTTAGGTCACGCCTAAGTTTATGATACTAGTTCGCGAAATATTATATTAGAAAATTACCTTCCTAGATCTGGCTGACAAAATGCTAAGTAGAAGAAGAAGGAAGAAGACACGACAATAATAAGTAGGTACCTTAATAGAGAAGAAGACAGCAAAATAATTAGTCACAGTTACACAGCCCAGATACACATAGATTTAGCTTAACTTGCACTTTATAACTTTAACAATGCTCATTTTACTAACCCCCTTACTAATAAACGTATTATATCAGATGAATAGTTACACACTGATTTCTCTCTTTCAGTCGCCAGTAATTTGACTATCGAAAGAAGAAGACAACACGTTGTGTAACTATACAGACGCTATACAACGTTTATTAGTAAGGAGGTGAGAGTTTATATACTGAGGTCATAAACAAGAATTTATTTTAATTGTTCTTTTTCAAAACTTTAAAGACAATTTTCTTGACAAACAACTGTTCATATCAGGCTACGTTACTATGACTAACACATACAAAAATCAAGTAAACAAGAATATTTTGATACTGATGTCATCATGGTCTTGAATCGTCGCAGTGCATGCACCACACAAACCTCTCTAGAACCGAATTTGTCGCCTCACTTCAAACAAATTCGGATCTACAGGGTAGATGTAGGGCACTAATATTGATGCCGATGGGCACCAAAGATGTCCTCTTGAAGGTGTGTTCTTTGTAGAACATTCTGGAAACAGAAGAAATTTGTTTGCACTCTTTTTCACGTGACTGTAAGGTGAGGATCGTAGCAGTTGGCGTTATTTTGTTTTTGGTATGTAGGAAAAAGTTGTGAGTTTATTTTCTATGTATTTTGATTTAGAATTTCGGGGAGGCAAGCAGAGGGACAGTGTCGACTCAACAAAAATAAAACCTTAAAATATATGAACCAAGGGTTGGCACTTGTGCCCTTAATACAAGTTATCCTGATAACTTAGCAAGGGTGCAAGTTACGACAACTTCTAGTGCTATATTCACATTTAAGTCATAAGTATGTAACATTAATTAGCTGTATTGTTGGTACGAATAAATACTATTATTATTATTTCATTATCATACGACAGGTGAAGCCTACATAAAGCAGATTTTTTTTTTCAGAAGAAACATTTAAGTTTTAATGATCAATAGCCTTTAGAGAAAACCGATATAACTAGTAGGAATAACGCTGGGTTGATTAGTGAACCAATAGATTAGCACCCCAATTGCGAAAAACACTTTCAATCAAAATCCAAGGGTTTTGAAGGAAATTCCTAATCCATTGCTTCATAGGTTTGAAAAATTCGTTAACTCAAAAACGTAAATAACGCAATGAACGTGGCGGAACTGTCAAATTGAAAGAAATTGCGATCAATTGTAATTTTATGTGTGTACGCAGTTACCAGGTTTGAAAGTTTCTGAACCTTTTTGTAAGCCAAAATAATGAAGTCGGTAATAAAAGGGAATACAGAATGATTGGGAACACCCATTGGAAAGCTGACCCTTATTTTCGTATTTCTGCTTAGCAGTAGAGTTGCGAATTTTATAGTCATAAGCGACAGAGTCGTAAGTAAATAAGTAGATACATTATTATATTTTTACTACTTGGTTATAAATCTTCACAAGTTACACCCAGTATTACTTAAGTTACTTCTCATGGAACTTAAGCAGGCTAAGCAGCTTATTGAAATAAAAAAACAATATGGCTTCTCATCTTGCCACATTACTTGGGAAATGTTATGTAAGCAATAATCGCGAGATTGTTTGCTTTTGCTGTGAATTTTACAGACTTTTACATAAAGAGATTGCCTTTTAGCGATATGAAAAAGATAAATCGGCGAAAATCTATAAGAATAATCTGCAGACTAGTTACTTAGCCTGTACCTAATGTTCAAGTTTTCTGCTTAAAATCGAAAGACATTTATTCAAAATTAGGTTGAGAATGAGCAATTTTCGAACGTCAAAATTACATAAGACAGTTCCCCAAAACGCCCGCCCTTCACCACTTCCTGGTGCTTTAGCTGGAAAGCAGTGGCGCAACAAACTCCCCAGCAGCACAGCCGGCTGTTCAGTTATAATAACTTGATTCTATACAATATAATTTTAATTTGTATGCAAAGTAATTTAAGCTTGTTATTAGAATTGAAAAGGAAGCCTATCTAAATTGCACAATGAGCACTAAAAAGTTGTGGTAACTCTGCTTATGAATACATATTTTGTAACACAGCGTATCGTCTACGTTTACTGTAATTTCATTTGGAAGTACCAAATTAATTTATTTCGTAAAATAAGCATTATTTTTGAAGAAATACTAGATGAATTAAAACTGGGAAAACTGAAAATGACTTCCTATTTTCAGATGAGTGGATCATTTTTGTCGCGATCTTAGAATATTGGACTAGAGATGGCTAATTTGATGCTAGAAGTAAGAGAAACAAAAAAAACTTCTCTAAATCCATCGAGGTTGAATTTTTCGAGGCGCCCGAAGTCAGCCAGCACCGCGCGGCGCCGCCCGAGTTCATTCCACCTGAAATATAAATAAAATAATCTTCAAATACTTGGAATTGGAATTTGTTTTAAAATTAACTTTAACAACGAATAAATAATTTGAAAAACGCAACGTTAGGAACTTAACGTCAAAACGTAGATCCATCAAAATTAATAGTGTTGTCAACGCGCGATAGATTTTATCGATTACAATATCACCGTATGGTAGCGGCGCGTACACAATCGGATTCCATAATAAGCGTGTAACAGAAGCCGAGTGTCGTAATCGATCATCGTAATTGCGCTGTTTATCTGTAGACAAGAGTAAGGTAAACACCAGAGACAGGTAAGGACATTAGTGTTTGAACAGCCTTATACTGTCCGCAGATGAATAATGGCTTAGTGATCGCATTAACACAAGGCTGAAAGTAGGCACGCGAGGGAAAGTTGTGTTAAAAACTTCTATTACGTAGGCATTTTACACATCAACGGAAGGAACTTGTTAACAGGGACACATTTTAGATAGTGCATGTTAATCAATACAAAGAGATTTTGGTTTGTTTTTACATACACGTAATATCATTTCGCGAATGTTGCATCACGCTGACTCACAAAAACTTGTAAGTAGTAACTTTTGTGAATCACTAAGATAAATATCAACCGGTTTTATGGAATACCTGAACTGGTATTCCAGTTATAACGGTAACTTTTATTATTTAAATTAGAATCGTACTCGAACAGGTCTTTTTATATAAAAGCGCTTACTTACGAGTTTGATGTAATATTTTTATTGCTCGATTAATATTTGCTCGTAATCACGATTCAGGACGTCGATAATGTCGACATCGATTCTATATTTAATCACTGTTCATCGAACTTTAAGTAATCAGCGCGTCACTACGTCTGCGGGCCGCGAATTCGTCGGTTGATTCGCCAACCTTGGCGTAACGAGGTCGCTATACGCCCGGCGGCGGCGCGGCGGTGGCGGTGGCAAGTGGGTCAGGGGACGCGCATGCGCTCCGGACACGAGCAATGAGCGCCGCCTCCGCCCTCGAATGAATGGCCCGGACCCCCCACTTTATACCCACCAGCCAAAGTAACCTGACCTCCCCTTCCTAGGATCCTATTTACGATGACAGCATGATTTGGGGTGGCTCAAAGGCTGGAAGAGTTCCAACTAGCCTGGTCTTTAGTCCTAGCAGCTGTTGTACAAATCTGTTGAGCGCTCAACCCACTAGTTGCTAAGCGAATCTTGGGATGTTTGATTTTGTCTATTGTCTGTGTAGGCATTTCATTATGGCTACTACACAATATAACGCCTACTGATAACCAGGGAAGGTTAAGATTGATGCTTTATCCCATGTGAATTATTCAATGCAAGGATATTCAATAGTATGATTGCCCATCATATAAAATAAGTTAAGCGTGAATGCAAATTCAGTCTACATTATGAACTCGTTCTATTGCTCATTGTTCATAATGTGCGAGAGCTACCTATCGCTTGTCTTGTCTTGCTTTTGTAACAAAAGGACCAACCCGAAGAGAGACTCCATAACTATTGTAAATGTAGGTAATTTCATTTCTCTCTACATTTTCATTTCCAATAATCACGTTTTCCTTTGAGCAAACACAATCTTATTTCGTTTCATAGCTCTCAACATAAGAATAATTTATGAAGGCAGCAAACTTTTCTCAGTTCTTTTATGTGCGTTATTTCCATTTTATTCTCTTGTATTCTAGAATCGTATTACATAAAGCTACCTACTACATTTTTATGAAAGAAATCCTTTACGTAGACACATTTTTATTTGTGTTCTTGGAGGATTTTGACGGTGCTAGCGAAATTAAAAGTAAGAAGAGTTTTTGCAACAAAGGTCCTAAAAATCTACGATATTATTATGAAACTAAAAGGCTCTAACTTCATTTAAGTCTTCTGATTTTTATCGATTCTGGGCTTTTGATTGAATTATATGTACCTACTATATTGTACTTGCTTCTGGGATATGTTAGGCATGTTATTGTAAAGTTAGACTCAAAATACAAACTCTTTGTGTGTTAACGTTGGTTATGTTGGTTCACTACATGTATTGAAAGATATGAGACGGCCTGAGTCAAGTATAACATTATTTAGACAAAAAGATTATGTTGGAATTGGAAGAAATGACAAACAGAATTCTAAACAAACAAACGAAATAAAAATGCTGTGGAGAACAATAAAATTGGAAAGGACGTCTGTGAAATAAATGAAAAAAGGCAAAGATTTATACAACGGATTCAACTACATTTTGTAGTCGTTAACATAAATTTCTTGCGCTCTAAATGCGAAGCTGTATAATACATTTCAACCCTAGAAGCCTGCACTGGTGACCTAGTTCTGTCAAATAAATCTAACTTAGCGAACGCTTAACTCTATAGTTGAATTTATGAACCGAATTGCTGAAATAATTAAACGAGAAAATGGAAGACTCACCGTTGCAATCCAAAAGCAGACAAGAACTGAATTGACGATTGAATATTTACGAGACTATATTTGAAAACTGATATTAGAGAAAAACACGACAAAACACGATGTGAGCACAACGAGAGACGATCTCGGTATGATGTGCTCCTATCCAACGCAGCGCTTGAAACTATTGGTGATGAAAACTATTAGTAAGCCACTAATTGTACGGCAGCCTACATATGCGGCGGTAATTGGCCCATTTACACATTTCGTTAGTCCGGCGTGCATAATTGTTGCCTGTTTACATGGGAGATGATACGAATGTGGCAACCATTAACGGTGAAAAAATTTCAAGCCACACCTAACGATTGGAGGGCCATGTATCCAAGGTGGTAATGGGCAAATTAAAAATTGTTCTAATTTGCTCATTAACACCTATGATATCTACCTTCCAAACATTCTCTGTGTCCATAGATTGTGAAAGACATTGGACTTAGTTTCAATAAGTTTTTTTATTGACTTTCTCCATTTCCTCTCCAGAAATGAGTTATGCATTTCCTACAATATGGACACTATTCAAGGAATATATTGCGAATCAGTCTCAGCAACAACCGCTAAAGAGTACCAAAACTAATTTATTGAGTAATTATGTAAATAAGTATAAGATGTTAGGTACATAAATAATCGGAAAAACCATGAACCACGGTCAAACATTAACAGTTACAAATATGAATTTAATAACACATTCATACAATGTGGGTGATCGGTTGATCATTAGCATATCTACCGTTGAATATGTTTAAGACAAGACAATGAGGAGGCAGTTAGATAATAATTTATTTACAATAGTGTATGAACAGTTGGGACTTGGTGACAGACAAAAGCGTCTGGTAGCATTCAAATTAAGCAATCATAGATGCAGAAAGATAAATCAATGTACTTGATATACAAACATATCGTGTGATCGAGGATTTGCCAGTAGATTCAATTGACATGGAAGCCGCGTACATAGATGGTGACAAAAATTTAAATTCATATAAAGTCAAAGACCCTGATGAAGCTAATCATCTCCATAATGATAGGTCTTAGAAAGTCAGTTTCAACATTGCTGATTTAAAAGACTTTAGACGAGACCACAGGATTTGTGTCAAGAACGACATATTCCAAAATTGTAGAAAATATTTCTATATCACGTCCAAAAATACCAGAGGCAATGACTAATGCCGTGTAGTTATAGTGCTAATAAATACCGACCCAGAAAGTTTGTTCGAGCGCAAACAATTAACGGGAACGCTTTGTTACATCTTTTAGAGCCGAACACATTGGATCTATTGTTTCAACATCGTCACCTTTTATAGGCTTTATGAGTTTATTTGAAACATCTTTGTTTGTTTTAGGTACCCGAGGTGGAACATCAAAGGTGGGTACCGACTTTATTGGTGCCAATATTGCTACATTATTTTTCGTTTTGGCTTTCTTAGTTGGTAGAAAATCTGAAGCTGTAGAAGCATTGTGGCAACGACCATAGGGGGCTGTATGGTCATTGCATTGTGGAGATTATTCTTACGAGTGAAAATCAAACAATAATTATGCTAAAAGTTATCCAATGGGCCTTTGCTAATTAATTAAGTATGATAATGATGAATATATTTTTTTGGTTCTATTCATATAAAACATACGTATTATGCTCGCATGACTACTGGAATAAATCCAATGTGTATAAAAATCTAACATACTTATGGAAATGAAAGCCATACAATAATACACTAAATCACAAAAATATCATCACAGTTTCCACCACATCTAATAACGGAAGCAGACAATTGCCCATAAAATGTACCTATAGCTGGTTAAACATGTCCTTTGGCACGATGCCAAAACGTCTGCGAACTTAAACATTGCCCGAAACAATGTTATCAAAACTCATCCACGATGAGTAATTAAAGTAGATACCACATTATGTACTTACATTTTTAAGAAGCGATTTTTCTCCCAGCTCTCCTCCCTTGGCGCCATCTGAAATGATTTTTACATAAAACATTAATATTTATTACAAATATTATGTCAAAAGATGAAAGCACTGCAGTGGAATTCAATGTAGCAGGAATTACAAAAAGCTTCCACTGATGGAAACCGACCTTGTTCATCCTGCTTGATACGCGCCAAACTGGCGTTGACTTGACAGTCCCGCCAAACATGGCTGCCGCTCGTGTGGGAAGCGGAAATACACGAATTACTACGAGCCAGAAAGGATAGAACAATCTGTGCGCGCGTGCAAAAAAGAGACGGACGACAGGTCCTGGCTGTTCGAACTTTTAGAAAGAGATAACGATATGCGATTTGACAGGAGTGCGAAAGGATAAGAATCTCATCTAAACGGTTTTTAGGGTGGAGCTGTCTGGACTTTCGGGTCGGCGAGACGCGCAGATGGTAACAAAAAGGGACCAGTCTCGGGACTAAAATTTGGGCATAAATTGAACGACATTTTTGCCACATTGCTGCGAGGCCGTCCATCGTCTCGGGAATGAACAGAAACGTTTAGTCCCGACATTATTATTCTTACTATTTTAGCTAAAATAATATAATGTTGAAACTTAATTATTTAATACTAGCGGCCCGCCCCAGCTTCGCACGGGTGCAATTTTTTTTTTAGAATTTTCGAAATTTTCTTGTATATAAACCTTGTTCTGGCAATACTGAATACAACAAAAAAATAATTATTCAATTTAGTGCAGTCGTTCGGAAGTTATGCGCGTACATACATTTCGGCGATTCATTTTTATTTAATAGATGATAAAGTAATTAAAAAACTCATTAGTCTCTTATGTCAGTCCAATTTTCCTCATTTGGTATTTTTATTATATAACCGGAATTCTTTTCTAGTATGATAATTTTAACATGTGGATATATGTTTGTTTTAACAAAACACGTTTCGCATAACAAAATTAGCTGTATTCAAGTCACGGGGTCACTGACTCGGGATTTATTGTTGGTTTCCTGTCATTTTATTAAACTTCATATTTTTCCTAAACGCGGGTTCGCCGACCAAATGTGTCTTCCGCTTTCTATTTGTTCGGACTATCATTGTTGTTCTATTTTAGGCGAAAAATGCTATGAGTGGTTTTAAGTACGATATGCACGATCAATTACATCATTATTGGTTAAAAACGTCCCGTTATTATTATAGACATTAATTCCAAGTCGTAAAGTCGACAGTTCCTTAGACTTTGACATCAAAAAATACGCGTACGGGCAAATGTTATTGAGATTGCATCGGGAGTGTGGTTATCACCTTCACTGTATCGAAGTATTTTATTTTTAACCGTGATGTATAGCCGTATACAACGCTCACGTCTTTTCCTTATAGGATCAGTAGAACCTTTAGAGGCACCCATGAGTAATTTGTTGGGTCTAGTTGACAGGATACTTGAAGAACAAATGCCTTTGAGTACCTATCTACAGAAACAGAATTCATCAGATGAACCAATTTTTTTGAACCAATGATCCTGCTTGTCTCAATTTGGCTTAAAAACACAATGACATGACCATGAAGTACCTACATTATAATCCATAGCACAGAAGTATCTAAGACAAAGAAGAATCTGACATAGCAGGAACAGAATCTGAAGAAAAAGCTAATAATTGAAAATCATACTGATTTCAATTTATTGAATGTTGCACTTTGGCAATTAATTGAATTTAATGCCATAAACAGCAAATATGTTGCTAACCAAATGAATATGATCGGTTATGGTATATTAAAACATATTTCGTCTTACATTGACTTCAAGGAATGTATTGGAATTACATATTTAGCAATCATATCCATTGAAGCATTCCAGCTTTCGATTACTGTTATAGTTGAAATATTTCAATCAAGTCGTAGTATTTTGATAAATAGCTCTCAATCTGTCTCTTGACGAAGACTTTTATAGCAATGCTAAGATATTAGCATTAAATATGACTTGAAGTTAAACATTTACGGCGCTTTCGCGTGCCAAGAGTTGGTTTTCTATAATGTGTGAGAACCATGACAGGTTTCCAGATTTAAGTCAGGCTAATATTTAGACTAGTGCAAGGAATGAAATAATTATAGAAAACGCAAAAGCACAAACAGTTATAAAGGACGTACCTACTTGATCTTAAGTTCAGACGTATAAATATAAGGATGAGTTAAATGGTATCTTCAATACCAATAGTAGCGAAACTAATAGGTACACTTATCTTTATGGAACAATAATAATGAGCAATACCCACATTCCTGCCATTATGACGACTTTATTAAGACTTATTACTAGCGAGATGCCTAATTGGCAAATTCTGGTGTAATGACAATCGATAAACTAGCTTCAGTAATCGCATTCAACTCTGGCACCTTTTCAAATTGCTGTGTATCGTTAAAAAGACAAGAAGCAGTAATTACTATATTAGATACCTGTAATTTCTTCTAGTACAATAATAATTCGAATTGCACTTCGTAAACTGGTTTCATTTAACCATTTACACTTTAAGACATCGATGCACGTTTTTGCATTCGAACGAGTTTGTTACACGAGCTTAGCTATCGGTAATCGATCCATATGTATTAGGCCTTATCGATATGCTGTATATTGATCGATAATCGTTTGAGTATTAATTAAATGCCTGGTGTAAATAAATAATCGGCAGTACAGTGATCTTATCTATCACTTACAAGTTTATCTCCATCGGTTGGCGCCAGAAGTATTACTTTGAGCAGAAAGGAAACATCTGCTACCTATGAAGAGTGTTTCCTTATGCTAGATAGCGTGTAAGGCAGACAAGTCACGACGTTTTATCCAACCTGCAAGACCGAATCCCTGACACCTCCGTTTGGCTGATACAGTTTTCATCATGCCATCGGATTGGCTGACGCACCTGCGCAGTCGTGCTGTCAAGAGCGTCTGCCCTGTGTGAAGTTGTACTACGCTCATCTATATTTCAAGTAGCTACATCAAGTATGGATACTTGGAATTCAGTCTCGCTTGAATATTACAGCTTTCATACCGACGAATTTTACATCAACTAGAAAAAAGGTAATAATATATTTATGCTTTGGTTTAAGTGTATTTGGTGCGATGAAAATATTCCTAGCATGTTTCATATAAAATTTTCGTCTAATAAAATTACCTGGCTTCTAAGAAAAGATAAGATTAACGATTATTATGTTAACCTGGTTTACGTTAAACTTAATATCATAGATAAGAGATTAAGGCAACGGAAGCTGCCGCACACTGTGTTTGCATTCACATTATAATATCGTATCAACTGAGATTAAGGTTGTATAGTATGTCACCTGTAGCCGGTAGGTAGCTGATAAATCTTTATTTAACTAAGATAAGGCCGCAGCGTGAAAAACTATTTTAAATAGGTATATTTTACACGCAAAGATATGAGACCACAAGATTTTCAACCCGTAAATGTACGCACAAAACAGAGACCGTCACGGATTTTTTTTTGGACCATTAATTTTTACTCCATTTTGTAATTAAGTTCAGATGTTCTGGATCGCACCTTAAGATAAACAAAGAAATTTCAAGAGACTCTAAATAAACATTATCTTCCTTTTCCTGTTACCGGCAAACGAGGCTTAAGATGCCTGCATATTTTATGTCATCCCATTTCAGCATCGTTTATGGCAAAGAACACGATGTTAGGTCGACGAAATGATAGAAAAAATATCCAATCTTCTAAACAATTCCTGAAATCCTGACCGACAATTATCTGATATTAATAACCGCTCCAAAAGCACGAAAGATACCGTACTTATATAGAACAGAAATGTGTCCAGTAGATTCCAGCGTCATTACTGGTCGTCAGTAATTACATCGATATCGATCGTCCGTATCTAATGCCATGCATTTATTTTTACCATCAGTTTGTTTTATCGAGAAAAACATATTTTGACATCGATGACTTCCGAACAACGAGGCGTGCCGATTGTATCGATCGGCATCGTCGAAGCACCTCGCATTGCCCGCAAGCTTCGAATTTTGCGCGAATGTATACGAGATTTTGAGATGGAATAGGAATGTACTGGTACATGCTGTAGAAATGCTCTGGGTTGGTATTGAAATATTTTATTAGGACGAAACGAAATGCGAAATTGTGAGTTAGAATTTTGTTTGCAGGCATGTAGGTATGGACGGAAATTTGAAAGGTTCTAATTAAGATGATTCAGCTTATAACTAGCATTCGATTTCAGAATGTAACGATGACTAAATAGGTGTAACAATGATCTAAACCTAAATTCCAGCAGATTTTAAGTTAAAAATGAAGAGTTCACTCTGACAAAAACACTGTAATAAAGTAATAAAAGTAAGTCATTAAAAATTCATCACGCAATTTCAGTATCCCTTTCAAAAGCTAACCAGCTCCAACCCTAAATAAAAGTTGCATGGAGTCAACGATAAACTGACGATTTTTTTATAATAAAATATTTAGGGACTGTAAAACCTGGCCATGATAAGTCAAACAGAAAATATCGTCGTAGACACGCAATCCTTGAGAACATTATTATTTATTCACAGGGCTGTTTATGAACTTGGGAACTTTTAATGACAATGAAAATAACTTACGTTGGTTATAAAGATACATTAATTCTTATACAAGTTTGTCATGCGACTTTTCCCGCGAAGACCGTTGAGTTTCCTTTAGAAGTGCTTGGAAACTTAGCAGGTGCAAGTTTGAACGCAGATGTTGCTTTGAAAAAATTATGATATACGATAAAGACAAAGGAAGTACTACTAATGCTACAGCGAGTTTTAATGAAAACGTTTTTATCCAAAAGTAAGTATGTTGGTTCGGTATATTTCCAAAGTGTGCTATACATTTTCAAAGTATTCTTGTCGTTAATATTTTAAAGTAAGGAGTTAAGGACCTACACCTGTGTCGGATTTCTTTTTCAACGTAGGATGTTACATTCGTATCGAATATAATTTCAAAGAACAGTCTTTTGAACTTTACGACTATCCTTGAGAGGATATTGAATTCGAACCCGACGTAACTTTTATTGCTGCTATTATTTTTATGCAAATACAGGCACAGGTTACAGACAAAATGTACGTACACGTTGGCTTCCATGGCACCTAGTCATAAACCTTAACGATTCGAGTCACGTAGACCTAAGTGTGAACGATTGAATTTTTATTCGCGTGTTTTCCTATTGAGAACATAGTTTTAAAGTAGGAACTTCGTTTATCTTTTAGTATTCTGCATTGTTCTTTGTTAACTATTCGACCATTTACTCATGGTTGTTCCGGTGACAGTTTATCAGTCAACTAAGTATTTTGATATGCCAACAAGCTATTGAAGCTATAGATAGGAAGGTGCTCAAAAGTAATAAAGTGAAAAAGAAAATATGATGCATTGAACAGAAAATCCGCTTTGGAGTCCCGCAGGGAAGTAAATTTGGCCCAACACTATTTATCAAATACATGAATATTATAAGACTTCTAGTTTTCTAAATGAAAAGCTTGAAAAAAAATTTATCGGTTAACCCTCGCACTGCAATGGATCATTTTAATAATAGAACAAACAACCTAACTCGTTATTAATAAAATTGCGGAAAAAAGTAAAGAAATCTTAATAAAACAGAACAGAAACGTTTTATTATTTGTTATTGTTAAACGTCGCATTCATATTCTAAAACCATAACTAATAATAAAAAGGTATCCAACTTTATGAAAATATACTCCGATTACATGCAAGCAACACGGAGCTAATTTTTATTTGTTATATTCCACGGCAGCAAAAACGCGGTGTTTTTAATAATTGCATAATAATTCACAGGAACGGGAAAACGTGGCATGAATTAAATTTAGTAGCATTTTTACAGTTCAGACTGTAATATTACTTGTGAAATACGGAAAGAAATAACTTGGCATTTGTGGGGCTATTAAGTGGGTATAATGCTTCAGGAAAGGTGAAACATTTGTGGTTGTTGTAGCAAGCAGTTAAGCAGTCTCAGTGATTAAAACCCGAGGAGCTCTTTAAGCCTCGGAAGGCTTTGTCCGTTTACCGACTTGTTATCTAGTCACACATAGAACCTGAGGGAGTGGTTTAGTTTATTTGTTGAAGCTGATGGAAGGTGTTTAGCGATTTAATTAGCTTTATTACAAAATACGCATGAAAAATGAACTAACCATAATATGTAAAATTTCAACATTTATATTTGTAATATTTATGGTGATGGTGTGGGTAGATAATATCTCCTATTTAATTTTTAAGCAGTAAGCGTAAGAGTAAAGTTATATAGAAATCTGTACTGCCTACAGTGTAGCCTGTAATATGGCCAGTAGAAGCCTAATTTTCATATTATTTAAATGAAATCTTTCTCCAATCAATTGGATATTATGCCTACATAGATAAATGTAAGGGATGATTTCCGGAAAATTACGAAAAAGCAGTGAACTTCTCAAATAGCAACGCCGTTTATACAGAACAAGAAACCGACCAATAAAACGTATTTATCAAATGCCATGACAATGGGCGGAGGAGAGAAAGGTCAAACCTTTTTGATATCACGCATTAACATGCATAAAAGAAGAAATCAGAATATTATCAGTGTACCGCCAATTCCGCACATGCGTACATCGCGCGCCAGTATCGACGAGCGTCAGGCGTCGCGCGCAGACTCCCCAGCTCCGATAACGTAAATAATACAATAAAAATAATACAATCCCACTCGATTTGAATGTTTTCTGTTCTCTGTAGGTACAGAGTCAGCGTGATGAACTGTTATAGCAGCCATCGATACGAGATTTTGTTGCGACTATAAGACTTTTTTACGACGACAGTATAATTGATGGACTGACCTCGTCGCGACAGAAAACGGGTGTTTGTGTTAAATATTGACAAAGGACAATTTACTAGATTGGGATTTGAGCGAGTAAAGTGATGATTTGATGACTGACAACTTCAAGAGGAAATTGGCCAAAGTCCAATTTACTTTCAAAGGGAGCTTTTTTAATTAAAGAGGTACCGAAACGACTATTATAATTCAAACGATGTAGACCAAAATAGATATACTTCAAATCCAAACCAGACCAGTCCTCATAGATAGGTAATGCTATATCATACAGGACTATTTTATGATACGGAATTACCTACTAGGCATGGAATGAAATATTAACGGAAGCAGTACATGTTTTTCCCGGAACCGTTATAGGGCCCTAAAGAAATGCAATTTGTTCTACGGACTTTGAAACAGATGCGTTTCGAACCATTTGACCGTACGGTGCAGCGGACGGGTTAAATGTCAAAGAAACGACTTTTTCCCTGCTTTATGTTTTGTCCTTTCTACAATAAATTAATATTAAAATATAACGGTAATAGTAAAGTATTGGAAATGTTAAATAAAATAACGACAAAATTAATTAAAAAACCAAACAAAATAAAAATAAATTTGCAGCCATTTTAAAACAACTTCAAAATTGATAACCCTAAATCACGCAAAGGAATTAAATCAAACAGCCCTGTAATTGATATTCATTACTACAAATAATAATTCGAAAATCGAACGGCGATATCGCGAGGTTGGTATAGAAAAATACAAAATTTCGCTTACCTACCGTAGGGAGGCGCGTGGGGCAGCTCCGCAGCTGCGCGGCGCGAAGTGCGAGCAGCGACACAAGCCTACTACGTCACCCCTCCCTCCCGCGGCCCCGCCCTACTCCTTACTCCTCACAGATTTGTCTACTCAACCCCTCGCTACAGGAGTTAACAGGCTCTAGATCTAATAATACCTATTAATTACCTTTTATTAGGCTTGTTGTGTTAATTTTTCGGCAGTTAGTAACAACATAGGTAACGAAAAAAAAATTATAAGGTATCTAAGGACCTGTTTTATACCTACAATATCCGAAGTCCGAATGGTATAGACTAACAACACAATCCAAAAATGGAACAAAATTGGTATGAAAATATCTGCCAAGTAATTTATAGAGAAGTCAACTCCGAGATGGCGAAACTGGTCCTAATAATAATTAAAAAAACTTTTTCTACAAAGCCTTTTTTTATAAGTTAAAGGTTGTAAAACAAAACGTTAGGTGTTTTGGAAAAATTACGTAACTTAAAAGCGTGTGTGAGTATGTACAGAGATGTACAAACAAAAGTAAAATGCGTGCTTACCTATTGACAGTGAAACCGTTAATGTTGGACGCGTACAGTGACGTAACCGAGCACCGAGCCTGCCGGTTCCGGAGGACGGGTTCACATGGCCTAACGTTTAACGAACGATTATTATTATTTTAAACAGTGTCTGTCGGTTTGGGGCCTTTGTAATTTATTTGCTACAATAAAGGTCTTGGTTGTCGAAAGATTAATTATTATTAACGGTAGAAAATTCAGTTTTCCGACACAGTACGATTTTTTAGCTTTTCGGAAATTTTTTTTGCGTAAATCGCAAAGGTAGAATTGAAAATTTGGAAAATCCAAAAATGCACGACTCATAATGCTCATTAGATCGTATAAAAACTATGGATATAGATATTATATCTATATTAGTTTGTTTTTTATACTATGTACTTTGAATAAAAGAGCCATTTTCTCCAATGGGTGAAAAAAAAAAAAACTAAATTAATTGATTTTTTCGCAAGCTATAATGTTTTGGTTTTTTTTCGTTTCTACTGAATTAAATCAATTTTTGAAAAGTACACAATTAGTCTCCATTAAATTATCTATATAATGGTATGTAAATGTAGGTTCGGTGTACTAGCAGGAGTTAACAATAGAAATAGTTGCAGAAAGGAGTTAAAACATTTTTTTTTATCGAAAAGAACTACCACTTTAATGTTATTTCAAAAGTTAAATTGTTTAAATTAGACAATGTTAATTAAATAGATATATTTGTACGCCTCTGGGCAAAACATAGAGGATCTACCTATCTGTAACATCTCGCACACTATTTGACCTATGTTTACAAATAAAGCATTCTGATTCTGATTCTGAACTAATGCTTCGCATTTATGAGTCGTGCAATAAGTGGTTGTTTAAAAAAAATAAAAAGAAATATTATGAGGTTGTCATTTGTCAGATATTGTGAGTATGGGGACATATGTAAATAGGCTTTTACGTATTCTTATGTTGTAGTATGGCGCCTATAAAAGCCTAGGCTATCACATTTTGCACACTTCCGTTAGTTATACTCTTGTTAACTGCCGACTTTTTGTTTCCATTTTAGTTTTAGACATTGTCAATCACCTTATTTGAGCTTTACTGAATCGTATTTTTTTTTAATTTAAATTATTTTTCCAAAACTGTATAGCTATTGTCATAAAAAGTAAAATACTTCCAAGAGGCGATTATTCAAACATTTTTAAATGAGAATGTCAATTCTCGAGAGACGCTTAGTCGGTGCCTTTATCCAACAATGGCGTCATTGCATGACATCTCAATGTCACATTAATAAAATATTTTTCAAGTGAAATGCATTCTATGTAAATCCTTTGTCTTTTTGAATACACAATCTAATTACCGTTTTTGTCGGCACAGTGCGTGCGACAAAACTGTCGCAGCACGAGAATTTGCATTCTAAACGGCGCTTATCCATCGTGACACGTCCGTCCGGTGTCTATGTCCAACTAACAAGACGCCATATGGCGTTCACGGGCGAATGACTCAATACATTTTTGTATGTAACTCTTTGTAACCGTTGGTGCGTGCGATTTTATGCGTTTATATCATTGCGATTAGGTAATGTATGATAGATTTATTACTTATGGTACGACTTGCCCTTAATTCTTGGATATGAGTTGCGGGTTTCGACACGGGCGGCTGGTTCGAATTTTTAATTTTGATTCGAGAGGCCGTTATTTTTGAGAACCTTGATGTATGGGAGGTCGATCGTCAATTTATTAGACTAGTGGTGTCTATAATTATCTTTCTCGTACTTTACTATAAATATGTATTTAAAGTCGCTTTTTGCGTCCGACTGTCTGATCGCGTTGTTCTTCTAAACTGCTCGACGGATTTTGATGCGGTTTTTACCATCATTTAGAGAATTTATTTCGGAAGGTTTTTGTGTAAAAACATCAATATTAAACTTTAAAAAAGTAGCCTGGAGGGGGAATAACGCTGTTTCTTTACGTAACGATTTCTATCAGTCAACTCCTACCGCAAGTTATATGATTTGGCAAGTTCTAAACACCGTGCAAAGCAGGGTCGCGTCACTAGTTTTTTTTTTTTTCATTATGGTTCTTCGTACCTACACCATGTAATTAATAATGCATACTTTGTAAGTCCCTAATGTACTACAAAAGCTTTATGTACCTAAATAAACTTATATTGTATTAAAATTGTCAGATAGACTACGCTAAGAGAGTTGTTCTACGTGGAATTAGCGATTTCTTCGCAGATGTGGCGTACACCCGAACGGCCAAAATCAGCAGTATGTAATTACTTATTGATGAGCAACGCAGTGGTAGCATTCCTTTTAATTTAATACCGACGCGATTTTTTTCACGAAGTGCTAATTGGTTTGACGTTTTAATTTGTTTGCTTTGACGTTACGAAAAATTCGTCACTCAGCTTCGTCATTCCGTGAACATTGACTATAGGTATCGTGAGAATTATTGAGAGACTGTACCTATTGTGATAATAAAACTAACTATTTAGTAAGGTATTGTCGTAGGTAGGCGTAGGTACAGACGCCAGCACATCAAGCTACCCGAAACTGTCAAATTTTCCCAATCAACCTTGAACCTTATGTTTTAGCGATAAAGTTGAAAATCTATTTAAGTTTGACAGATTGTAGTAGCTTGATGTGCTGGCGTCTGTACCTACTACACTTTTAGTGTTGCTAATTTAAAAAGTAAATAAAACTGAATGAAAATTAATATGCATTTACTTTGTGTAAATAATTTCATCACCGCTGTTCTCAAAACGGTGAAGGAAAACATCGTGACGAAACCGGCATGTCCTAGAACCAAAAATTCGAACTATCAACCAGTGGGTTGATTATGTATGATATGTACCCTGTCTTGATCTAGATACCAATGACAAAATTTGTTCTGAAATGAATATTTTATTATTTAAGTAAAAAATATGTAGGTACTTTAAAATTTAAGTTATTTATACGTTTAACCGTTAAATGGACAGATGTTGCATTAAAACAAGTTGAAATAACTCAAAAATTATAAGTTGCAAACACTGCAATACCCCATGTCACTCAACCGAAGGATTATTTTGCTCGGACGCTCGCAGCCAATCCGACGTCACCCCTCCCCTTATTGGTGAATTTAAAAAAGGAATTTCAATTTAATCCGCTCCCCTCGAATATAGCTGACAGGCGGTGCTTTGCCGAGTGTCGTAGTCAAACAGATTATTGCGTGTTCCCTTTTTGATAGTTTTCGGTTTTTAATTTTGTAAATAGAATAGTTGAGTATCGGTTGGCTTTTACTACATATTATCTATGAAACAAATTCCCCCCGCCTTGTCTGTATGTCTGTAATGGATTTTCATACGGTTTTTACCAATAGACGGAGTGATTCATGAGGAAGGTTTAGGTGTGTAATATATAAAGGTTTTGTGTAAATTGGCTCAAATATGACGATAATTGTTGGAGATGTCAGAAAGGAACGGTCTTAATAGGCGCATTTGCTATGTTCACACTACAATACGTTAAAATGTCTCATAATTTCAATAGATTATGAAATTACCCTTTCACAATGACTCAATAAATCAGATAATTCCAGCAAAATTTTCACATGATCAGCGAAGTGGAATATTTCACAAATCGTATACCAACTCTTAGGTATGTAGGTACAGTCAACAAAGAAGATAAGTAACCAGGGTCGTCGGATATAGTAAACAAACAGTTTATAGAGGTATGAGGAACAGGGTGTAAAGTTCACTGATACTCTATAGAAAAGGGTTGATCCTCCGACCAGACGGGTGTCGTGTCTGGCGGGCAACTGCCCGATGATTCATCTATGCTAGTTGCGCGGTAAACTCTGCTTGCGAGATGCAGGATTTGCGTGACGTCAGTATGACGCGTTGTTCGCATGTGGCGTTGTAGATACCGCTACAAGTCCATTTATCAAATTAATTTTCATTCAAAAACATCTATTGCTTTCTAAGGGCCTGTGCACACCACTGTGTTTTTTAGAAACGTGTGTCGACGGCGCGCTTTTATCCTGCAGAAGGTCTACAGGCTGCGTCTGACACGCGTGCGTATCGCGTCTGTGTCACGTCTGTTAACGGCGCGTTTAAAAAACGTGGTGTGCACAGGCCCTTAGTAAACCTAGCTAGCGAAACTCCGCAGACGAGACGGATATTGATAACTAAATACGAGTAAATAATAGGTAGCTGACCCAAAATAAATGTACTTTTTAATTTAATATTTGAATTGTTTTTTTTTTCTCATCTTTTCACTATGGACGCTTTTAACGTTCTGCATCGTTCTCACATGTAGGTATAATTTTTAATATGAATAATGTACGGTCAGCATCAAAAGTTGATTAACACTTCAGTTTTTTTAATCTTAGTTATTGAGCAAAATATTTTTCAAAATTGCAGCAGAAGAAATTTTTTTAGAATATATACTTTTGTCTATTATGTGAAAAGCTAAAAATCAGTTTATTGAAAAAAGTTGTTGTCAATTTAATAACATGTAAAAATGATAGTGTTAATCGACTTTTGATGCTGACTGTACATAACCAAGACTTTGTAACCATATTATTTTGATTTAAAAGAGTGTCCATGGAGTATCTTGCCCGTTCTTCTCCATAGGTATTAGGTACCTACTCTTTGGAATGGGCAACTAGCTTCATCTTTCTCACTGACCGACCCTTTGACAATTCAAAAGTGCCTGTAATTGGTTTAATTGAAATAAATGCTTTGAGTTTGAGTTTGAGTTTTCTTTTTTTTGTTTTATCGTGTTTAAACATCGATTATTCGTCTGCGGAGTTTTGTTAGCTAATATAAAATGACCCGTAAATATCCGACGACCCTGGTTACTTATCTCTTTTGCTGCCTGTACTTACAGACCAAGTTGCGTAATATCTCAATACGTCATCTTAATAGGTAGGTACCTACATTTTTATATGCGCATGAGTCATCGCATCATCATGTCAAAACCGTTTCTACTTGCTTCCATAGCAGGAGAAAACGACATCACGATTGTATTAGAACATCTGTTAGTTAATGTATTCATAGTTAACTTGTCTAAGCAACTGATACAAAAATTATTATTGGTATCTTCATTATTTATATTTTTGGGTTCGATACAGTTTTGTGTATTTTTGGGTTCGATACAGTTTTGTGTCTTTAGATATAGATAATGATTATTTTCTGTTCCATTTTTTGTCTGTCTACTCTTTTGTTGTCAGCAGAATACACACCTTTCAGTTACGAGTTTTGATCTAATTAAAGAAATTACTTAGAATACTTACACTTAGGTAAGTTAAGTACTGTAACCAGAGCGGCTTGTGGCTAAGTACTTATTACTTAGCCACAAGCCGCACGGGTCGATCGATCAGGTTAAGCTACGCTTGCCGCGGTTGGTCTGTGGATGGGTGACCATCTTCATATACCTAGTTGTCAGACTTTCGGGCTTCTGACGACCCGTAACGACTGTCAAAGATCTATGAATGACAGCCGGAAACCAACGGCTTAATGTGCTTTCCGAGGCACGGGGGTCTTGGTATGTAAAGATGGTCACCCATCCACGGACCAACCGTAGCAAGGTGCGGCTGTTATTACTATGGCCATAAACCCTACTCAATCTAATAAATATTTGAAATTGTGTTCTATTTTAAGAATGTCTTATGAGTTTTTTACATCAGTAGGTACATGGCCGGCAATAAAACAAGCTGTCCGCAGGCATATAAAAATATGCCAAGTGTAGAAATAATATAAAATTCTGTACTAAATTATTTGTTCAAACCTTTCTCGTTCCAACTTAATTTCCATTTTAATAAAAAGAACAAATACTGTTTCCTACTAAATAAAATATTAACGAAACGCAACCCGGCCTGTAGCTAACAGGATTTGTTGAAAGTGTCCCTACCATTGTCTCACGAAGAATGGAAGTCGCACATAGTGAGATGGGAGAGAAAATCAATGACTTTGTTTTCATGCATTTTATTACAAATTAAATAAGTTTCTTTAAATAAAATAATTGATAGGTAAAGTGTAGAAAATAGAATTTTGTAAACGTTTTCTGTTGTCAATTTAAGTCGCCTCATATCTCGGTGAAAACCTAGTATTTAATTATTTGTTTAACAGCATAGACGTTTTTACTTGTTCTCTGACTGAGTTCACAAAAAACACGATGTATAGAATATGTTATGGTAAATGATAAAACTGTAATTATGGCCACACTATTGAATTAGGAAATTCCTGTAATGATAGTGATGTTGAGTTAATAAATAAATAAATAAAATTAGATTGGTAGCAATATAATTTTTGAAGCTGTGGGAATGTAGGACTGAGCCTTTTTGTAAGTAGATAACTACATTTGAATCAAGATCGGTTTTATCCACTACTTAAACATGGTTTAAATTTCTTTTAGATTTTCATTTATTATGATCGCCTTGATTTGGATAACATTAAAATTACATACTTACTTGTTCATTATATACTTCGCTTTAATTACAGTTGTAGCCATAAAGTACAGCTAAGTATAACCTAATCATAATAAAAAACAAACAAAGCTATTTCATAATGATTAGGCATTTCTCGTGTACTAGGAATGTTTCATAATTTTATTTCGGAATTTCAATGACTTAATAATTTTTATAGAACGAATTACGACCGTGAGACCGTCATATTTACACGAACTTTGTTTTTGTTAATGAACGTACACAATTAGATTTAATTAAAGGTTTTAATATGTTCAACGTTTACTGTTTATCAAAAGTTGCAGAACCATATTATTTATGTAGCCGAGACATGTAAAATATGCATGGGAGAGATCTATCTGCGGATCGAGAATTCTTCTTTTTCATTTAAAGGAAATGCAATCTTAATTAAATGTCACACCTAGATCAAAATAATAAAGAGTTAATTTTTAGGAAAAAATAAAGAATAATAAAGAATTAATTTGAAGGAAAACATCGCGAGGGAACCAGCATGTCCTAGAACCAAAAATTTTAAGACATTGTGACATCCACCAACCAGCACTGGGCCCGCGTGGTGGATCATGGCCGTTGCCCAGTGTACAATATTATAGGCTGATTATGATTAATTTGGAGCTTGAGGTGGGACACCTATATTCGTTTATTATCTTTACATTCAACTCTAAGATAATTTTTCGACCGAAGTTCATTAAAAAGTAGAGTAAATTTTACGTTAAATAAAGCTTTTAATTTTGTAGCCATTTTGTAGGTAACTACATTCATGAAATCATGACTTATTCGTGAAAAAGACAAAGGATGGCAGTGCGAGTTACGATCGAGAACCTTTAGTAAGTACGGCCGCTACCCAAATGCGCAAGTCCGAGATCGGCGCAGGCGCAAAGGTGCCTTTGTGGCGGCCATATTTTATTGCCCCTTTTTCGGGACGAACAAAAATATCCATTCATAGAAGTCAGGTATAAAAATGTTTTTGTTTGACTTTTAGAATGCAACCGTTCGGTTCCTTCGCCAGACGGGATTAGGAGGGTTCTTGACAAGATCTAGTTTGGCAAATAAAGGTTTGTTTTGGAAATAGAGCTTTATGAAATTGGATTATGTATTAATTGCGGGAGCCTATTAGCAGGAACACGTTTTTTCTTTTTAAATACTGAACAGGTTTTTTTTTTGTTCAAGAAGTCTTGGTACCCATATACTTCGGTAGTAGAGATAGTGACGCATGCGTCTTACGGGTACCAAAGACAAAGGAAGATGAGCAGGCAAGACCATCATAATACATTATAATAATAACGTCCACCATGTTCATTAGTATTTCATTTCTATATTTGACAATTCTTTTAGGGTTCATGACGATGAGAAATAAATAATGATGAAAGGCATGTAAAAAGATGATCGATCATCAAATCACTCTACAATAGGATCTAACAGGTCTGTTAAATATTTTTGGTGTAAATGGCACGTTTTGCAAACTAATGGTGAACGTATTTTTCTTTGACGTTTTTGTACTTAGTCGAACAAAGGTATTTAAAATTAATATACATAATTAGAGTAGTTCTATTGTAAATATTACTTACACCCAAAATAAAGAAATATTATGTTATCTACTTACCCCCTTACTAATAAATGGATTATATCAGATGAATAGTTACACACCGATTTCTCTCTTTCAGTCGTCAGTAATTTGACTTTCGAAAGAAGAAGACAAAGCGTTGTGTAACTATACAGACGCTATACAACGTTTATTAGTAAAGGGGTTAGGTAACAATATAATTAGGTACATTCTTTAATAATAATTAGTCAAGTGTAATTTGTTACCTTGGTATCTATTCGAATTCATAATTTGGTCCACTAAGCTAAGAAGCAATAGTGTTACGCCTAGGCTTTTACATAATTACTTTTTTCTTAATTAATCCTGGTAATTCCATTGCTTGTATTGACTTAATGAAAATCAAGGAAAATATAACTAGGATGTATAGATAATTTGATCTGCATGTGCAACTAAATAATTTTATGCTTAATTCATAATCTACTTGATTTCAATAAAATATTTGCTACAAAGTTGTAAATATGAAAAAGTGGCTTTTCCGAAATAAGTTGGATATTTAAAAAGGAGAGTTGTAATCAATACTTACTGTTTTTTTTTTAAATTTAGTATATGTGGTAGAAACATTAAGAAATGATTTAAGAATGAAGTCGGTTAAAAGAGGAAAAACCATTCCTAAACTTAAACCCTAAACTTTGCAAGAAGTAGTAGATAGGTACTTACTTACCTATAAGTAGGTAAGTACCTAAGTCTAAAACTAAAATTTTTTTTTCAAGTTATCTCTAAACACTATCTTACAAAAGTGTTGTTAATATGGGTATATTTTAAAACATAAAATACTTAATCAGTTTGGTTGCAAATGATTACCGGTACTGATGAACTTAAATGGAATATTATAAAACTAAGAATAAATACTTACCAGAACGAAGCCAGCTGGTACAGCAACTGACGTTAATTTAAAAGAAAACCTAGGCAATGTTTCTAAAAACTATTCTGAAACTCTCGTCCGTACGCTAATATGAAAGCTTTTTGAATGAAAGCTCCCCCGAGCTTGACAGTGAGACAGAACTGTTTTACCATCCTCAAGTTTGTCGAACAGCGCCATCTAGTGGCGAGTAGAGTAGCTGTGCCACTTAACAATTAAGTGGGGCTTGTTAGAATAAAATATCAATAATCTTATTAGATTTCCTGCAGAAGTTGGAATAAATAAGCAAATATCACTTATATAAACACAAAACAAAGCATCCCTGAAAAGATGTCAAGACATTTACCTACAACAAAAGGAATAAAATAATGGGCTTACCTTTATCCGCAGTGCAGAATGCGTGTCTAAAGGGCACCTCCCTAAATATCAATTATAACTTATTGCCTTCATTTGTCAATACGAAATAACCTATTGGCAACAAGAATATGAAACGGAAAACTTTAAATTCTCACTGGGAAACTTATAATGATTTTTTAACAGAAACTCACGGATGCGGATTCTACGTAGAATTTTCCTAATAAGAATGCACAAGGCGACATCTACGGAAAAATTAAGAACCACTCCCGGACGTCACTCTGCGGATTCGTTTTAGTTAAATTTTTTTCCGTAAGATGGCGCCAGTTGGCAGAGCTTTGGCCAGTAAGCTGCTTTAGTATTTCCAAGGACTTTGCAAAGATGTCGCAATTTTGAGTTTTGCATTACATTAATTTAATTATTATAAACTAACTTCTGCCCGCGACTTCGTCCGCGTGAAATTTCACCCTTCCCCATTCACCCTCTGAGGGGTGGAATTTCGAAAAATCCTTTCTTAGTGGATACATACTCTTCACAAAGAACGGACCCTCCAAGTTCATGTCTCCAATACCAGCGGTTTAGGCTGTGCGTTGATATATCAGTCAGTCAGGACTTTGAATTTTATATAAGGTGTAAAAAAATGAACCTTAAAAACTTTAAGAGGTGCTTTAGACCATCGAACTGAACAACTTTCACTATGGGACCAACTCTGAAATCACGAAAAAAAAATGAGCTGTTTTATACATTTTGGTCGAGTAGGTATTGAACTTTTGTATGAAACAGCTGATTTTTTTTTTTTCGTGATTTCGGAGTTGGTCACATAGTGAAAGTTGTTCAGTTCGATGGTCTAAAGCACCTCTTAAAGTTTTTAAGGTTAATTTTTTTACACCTTAGGTATATATCGCTCATTTGGAGAAACATCGACGTAACTGCTACTTTTTTTAAAGTCTTTACTTTCCTAACGTAAATGCGCTTTCTAAGTGCTTTGGTATATTTAACAAATTTTTGGGGAAAAATACATTTACGTCGATGTTTCTCCAAATGAGCGATATATAGATTTTTCATGGAAAGCGATAGTTTTCTCTGAAGATTTAACGATGACTTGTAAGTTGCTAATTTTATTTATTTGTGCATAATGAAAATAATATAATGAGTGAAAGATCGACTTTGCTGTCAGTCTTCTGACTAATTGCTCAGACATCAAACTAGGAAACAATATCCAGCAGTGAGCACTGGGCAGTGTTGAGATGTTAATATGCGATATAGAGTAAAATACCATTCTTCGATAGACCAGATAAGAACAATTTTAATTCACACCTGAATTTTAAACCCAAAACGTGCCTAGTCCATAGCCCTTGTAAGTTCTAGATACTAGAGATCCTGGAACTCCTTCCTCATGATCTGATGACAGCCAGATCGTGAGCCCAACATACTCTTGCTGCCTTGTCCAGACAAAAAGTCTAATAACACATTAGGATTTCCACATGGAATAAACCAGACCATTTGAGGTCTTTTGTTTTATTTTACCAACTTATTTTTTACTTAACATCACAACTATTATCTCCTGTGTCCTATAAAGGTGATTCAATCATTAAACATAATGTACCACGTTCAATAAAAAACACTTTTGTGTTACCTCCGTGCTGAGTCCAACAGTATGAGGCAATGATTGATGAACAGCTCGCCCGATTGTATTCTTCTCTGATAATATTTTCTCAGTCTATTTGGAATGAATTTGTTCGTATAGAACGTTTTACTTCGACAGTTTTGGAAATTGATATTCTAGAAAGCTGTTCAGGTTTTTATTAAATAGCGTGCTTATGGTCAGCCTTATTGGCACCAACCACCTACTTACTATTGACATGATTATGTAAATATTTTGTCTTTCTTATAATTTTATACTGCTTACACATTATCACATAACACCTCGCGAACCATGCGCACAGAATTGTACCTCCGTTCCGTTATTAGGTTTTCTGTTAGGAATTTTCAATAGCAGCGCGGATTTGTGCCCCGTTGGTGGAAATAGGCTCGCCCTTATTAGGTACATAGGACTTACATAGCTGGCTAGTTATTATGTCCCAGAGCTAGAGGTGTAACTATAGTACTATCTATATCTCTCACCTCTGCCGAACCCTTTGAGGAAAACAGTGGAGAAATATCACCAAGACATCACACACATAACACGCATAATAATGCGTGTTATGTGTGTGATGTCTTGGTTTGGTGACCAATTTTTCGTGTATTGAGGCTCTGGTTATCAGGATGCGGGGCTATGCATCAGTCCTAGTCGTCATAATTGAATATCTCCTTTAAAAGAGTTCATCATCCTTCAAATTCATCATTTAAACGAGTCAATCTGCCTCTTTTGTTATCAAGAAGCATGCTTGTGTTCTGAATGAATGGGTGACAGGTAAACTACTGACACGTACAGGCACATGTGACTTTATCTATGTGTAAGGACGATAGCAGAACGCTGATAAGTAGAATACGTTCTACATGACGTGTTGTCTGTCTTTCCGCAGTACCTTATGATATCAAACGGTGGTCGTTTTTTAATACATTTACCTACTTCAAAGCGCAAATCAACATATTTTCTCTCTTTCTGTACTTACTGATCAAGATCCTATAGCTTTTTAGTCATGTGTCTTATAACATACTTGAGAGGTGAGTCTGGCGAGATGTGAAAGATACTTGTGCCTATCAAAAAGTACAGTGGAGCGTTCTGCGTTGAGCTCCTTAAGTTATAAGTCTAGGCTACACGATTACATGCACTCACAGGACAGGTCCACTCAAATCTGTGTGGTTTTTTCACATAAACCATCTCAGACACTAATCTACATGGTCCTCACATGATTTGACCAGGATAATATCTGGACTATAAATGACTCTGACCTCTGAGTTCGTTTCGGTGTTTCTTCTCAGAGTAGTCGAATAGGAAACACCAACTTAATCAATTATTAAAATCTATTTTGCCGTTTATAAGTAAGTATTTGCTAAACATTATTTATCATTTACAAATTACAATTTTAACAGGCTGGGCTAGTCCTTATAGCTCAACACAGTGACCCAGATTTGATTCAGATCAACATTCATGTCTCAATTCGTACACAAAAGTTCAATCAAGTAGTTGGTGATGTTTCAATGGCCGCTGCGCTGCGTTCAAAATGGTCTCTTATCGTTCTGTATTTCCTTTCGATTCTTGAAACTGTATCTGGAATGTTCTGGAGTAAATTGCTCACTTCAAGGCCCTTTTGATGAACATCTAGTACTACTTTTCAAGGTTTTGGTAAAGCTGAAAATTCTTGATTGGACCGTTCGTCTTTTACGTGGATGAAATTTTCCAAAAGAACTTTACTGCTTCCCTTTCTTCTTCCCTTTCTTTCTTTCTTTCTTTTTAGCTGACTAATTGTCAAAACATCGATTTATAGTACTTACTTTGATTGATTTCTTTTCCTGTTTAGTCGACCTCGTATCTAATTGCTTTGCCACTAGAGTTGAATGTCACTTGCACGTCGTAAAACGACAAGGTCTACTTATCTGATAATAGTTTCAACCTTATCGAAGCTTCATTTTACTGAACTCCTCAAGTTCTGAGTTGAGCTACACGATCAGGTACTGACAAATGCTTGCACTGACTGGACAGATCCAGTCAAATCTGTGTGGTTCTTTCCTCAAATGTCTACACATGATCTGACCAAGATTATGAGTCCAGACATAATCTTGGTTAGAAGGTTAAAAGAGACTTTGACCCTTGAGTTTGTTTCGCCATTTCTTCTCAGGAGTCAGATAGAAAATTTCGAATCCATGTGGCTTATTCTTTTATAATATGACGATTAAATGTTATTCTGATATATTCTAGTTACAGAATAAACATTATATTTTTATTTTATTTCACGTCATTTCACTAAGAATAATTGTTGTCAAAAACAGTAAATCAATCACTAGGTCGACTTTAAATAGGTAGGTACCTATTAGTTTAAGGTGAAAGGATCAACGAATTCAACCTAACGGTTAAAATAATCTCAAATCAACATCCTTCAACATTCATTCAAGAATTCCTTTCAATAACTCTTAAGTAACGTAAAATCTTATCATTTCTGTCAAAACAGTGTCGCGGGTACATCGCAGTATGAAATATGATTCGCGACTTCGACACACCTAATGTGAGGTGTATCACGGACTGTCCACATTGGGGACAGCAGAACATTAATAATATTACTCATTGTAACGCGACACGGCTGATACACATCTCAGGAATAACCTTAATGCTTGTATCTTTAAAATTCTTTGGAAATTATTTGGATGTTTTGAGTTTTGTAGGAGGGAAACTGGTTTCAAAAGTTGTTTGGTCTAATAAATGTGATGGACTAAGATGTATGCGTTTGTGATTAGCAGCCGAGCCGGGCCTAGCTATGGAAGAGTTAAAAGTTGTATATATTTCTTTGTAATTCTTAGAAATTAATGTATTGCGGTCAAAGAAAACATTCTAATAAAGCCTGGATTTAATGGTCTGGAACACAGAGAGCAAGTACGTTTATCATCTTACGCACTTCCCTGTATTAGCAGAGGTCAATGCCTTTTGAGACGATTACTCACCTTTTAACTGACTGAGGATTACAGAATTTTGGGACAAAAATAATGGGATAATGTTCACAAAGAAGATGATTTCGAAATGACACAACTTCCTAATAAGTTACTTACTAATACTAGCTGTATCTATAATACACACAGACCTAGAGGTCTGTATCTGTATGCCAGAGCTCCACACAACATTCGCAGAGAACAATCGCCTCACCCACCACAACCAATTTGATCGTTTAAACCTTTCAGCACCAGTTACCATATCAAAACATTGTATAGAGCGAAATATTCCGACAGCATGATTTATAGGACCAGCCTCCGACCTACAAACTAAGGCAACCTTCACATTTTCAACACTCTTTTGTTGGCACGTGGTAAGCTGCTGGCGCCCTCGCAGGTTTCGGCTGTCATGTCATTGCGATGCTCATTTATCATCGCTCAAGTCAATACTGCCATCAACTGTTCGGGCGTCTCTCTGGCGCTTGTGAACGAATAGTTCGATACTTTCTATCGTAACGATAATATTGTGTTTTAAATATTTGGATGTATTTGTCATCATTTGTTTTATAGAATTGGATTGTTGAAAGGCTTTTGGTCGCGTTTTGATTTGTTTGTTATTTTCTTTTGTCGAGATTTCTCTTATATTTTATTTCTGCAATAGGTCTGTCTGTAGGTTCAATATTTTCAATAAAATTCTCAGTTGTAGAGGAATTCATAATAGCGTAATTTTCTTTTATAAATAACTGAGCTTAGCAGTTTCTAAAACCTTAATAAAACGCATTCTTATCATCATAATTTATTTTATCATCTTCACCAATTTTTCAAATTTAATACACTTTATTAATACAATACAATAATTTAAATGATCAGTAGCATACTTTACTAGAGTCCTCATTTAAACTGGAATGAACGATAAACGTTATTTTATTAGTTAATAAAGAAATAACATAACTAAATTAGGTGGAAAATATTTTACAAAATGATAGAAGACAGAAAAAAGTCAGGCCACATCCTATTGCACAGAATTTTTACAAAAGAAATAATAAGACAAGTTATTTTCTTAAGAATTTGAACATTTTTTAGTTTACACTATGTTATCTAATATTTACAAACAATAAATAAAGCAACAAATGTATCAATCGAAGAAAATAAGCATTACAAACATACTCCTTGAAATAAAATCAAATATACGAACTCAAATCGCGCTGTTTTCACTTAAGAATTAAAATTTAACAAAATATCACAGTTGACCACGACGTTTTCTAATAAAAAATGTGACAACAAACTTCAAGCGACGATTTATAAATCATAAGGTCAAATTATCGAACATCATTAATTTATCATTGGACGTTCCGACAAGGTTAGGTAATGCTGCAACACGTGAGTTGTATGACATCGAGATCGAGAGGTATATTAACCTTGTGAGGGCGTCTGAATCAGAACTTTAGGTCTAAAATATTTTTGATAATATTAAATGTGTTAACAAACAACTGATAATTTCACAAAACTTCAATGAAAAAGAAAACAATTTCAAAACAACTGAAGACAATCATGAAAAAGAAAAGATTTTTTAATCACTAGAATTATTTTAAGTACATTTTACATATACGACATTAAAGACTTTAAAGTACGCAATAGAGCCACATGAAATTTTTAAATGGTATCGTTTGTGGAAACTTTAAAAAATCCCTAATAATGATTACTTAATTACTATAACTATAGTATGTATTTATAATGTGATAAATACTTTGTTATTTACAAACTAAGGACAGGAACATAAAACAGTTCGGGAGACATACTGATATATATTAATTTTTCACCGTACCTACTACGTGACAAGTTATTTACATTAATAGGAAGGAATTACCTATTCACAATCTATTACTGAGCTTACTTTGTTAAGTTTCACAGCGCTTTTACAAGCCCTCTCTACTATTCGTTATTAGATTATGAAAAGACCTAAATATGTATAGTATTTTCTGATACATTTTGTCTTTAACAATAATGTTGTTCGTACGCCGTTACTCTATCCCTGTACAATTCCGAATTTGTTTTATCTTTGTGATGACTACAATATGCTGGGAGTAACGTCTATCTTAATTCTATCAAGTGTCTACGATGAAAACATGTTACACGAATTTTCTTGCAACGCTTAACAGTTCATTGAGTGGTTTTTCAACATCATCAATCGTCGCTCTGTTGAAAAAAAATCAATGAAATATAAACGATACTAGAATTTTCCTGACACGTTGTTTAATTTTAGACACTTTCTAGTCACCACAATGTACATAAATCGGTATTCAGTTGTTTATATCTTACAGTTTTACGAATAATGCAAATCGATACAGCTTATGACTAGGTAAAATTCAACACTACTTTAAATTTTAACACCGTTGTAGTTAATGTTACATTTAACATTTTGTGACAAGAAATTTTGATGTTTTCTTTTCATGCATTAGTACAGGTATGGGAAACTGGAATAAACTTTATGACGTTATGTTTCTTATTCATATTTCTCACAATAACCACTCTATGCTCGTCACTCCTGTTCGGTTCCACGGTATCTTGCAGCACAAACACTGTCTTCGTCACTAGTAACGTCACAATAACAATAACAAAATTAGACTACACAAGATAAATTTTTCAAACAGCGAATAACTGACCCAGTCTGGTTGCTGTAACATCAGTGTGCACCACGATATTACACGCAACCCCGCGTTGCGGACGACTGTCTACATTAATAAATCAGTTATCCGCTGTTCGAAAAATTCCACTGATCCTATGCGGAGAGATGCGCGAACTGGCTGGGGTGAAGGTCGAACTGGTAGGGGTGGCCGTACGGATTCATATGGTACGGCACTATGTTCATGGACGCCATCTTGTGCTCCTTCTTCCACTTCATGCGGCGGTTCTGGAACCAGATCTTGATCTGGCGCTCGGTGAGGCACAGCGCATGCGCGATCTCGATCCGTCTCCTCCGCGTCAAGTACCGGTTGAAGTGGAACTCCTTCTCCAGCTCGAGCGTCTGGTACCGGGTGTAGGACGTCCTCTGACGCTTCGTCTCTCCGTTGGCGTTCACCGTACCTGAAACAGTTAAGTAAATCGATTAGTATGACTCAAACGATCTACGATTTAGTCCACATTCGTTGTATAAGTTCGTTAAGTATTATTCTGGTCACAAAACGCGAGGCACGTTAATATTTAGAACTGAATGTTCGTTTGAGCGCCAATGAATAGTTGGCTCGATCGACTTCGTGCCTTGCCACGCTTGCTCGATTGTGATGTACAGCTCGCGGCAACATGCTCCGCTAAGAACAAGATTTCTATTCAGAAATATAAACACTATTGTGCAATTAATTTTAATTTATTCCCCCGGGCTGTCACATTTTTCTTAATTTATATCTTGTTTCGCGACGCACTACGACACCTTCTCTAATGATTGTTTTGGCACATGCTTGTTCCTGTTTGCGGGTACAAACCGCAGCCAAGATAAACTTTTAGTTGGGTTCATCATGTGAGAGAGATGGTTCTGATGATATTACACATGTTGGGTGCGATCAAAATGATTATTTTTTGTTATTGCTAGCATACCGGGCATGACTGAGGAGTGTTTATTTAGAAAGCATCTAGAGTATGAAGTGCAGTTAGTAAATGAATATCAAAGGGGGAGTAGCGAGTGAGTGGTATGGCGGCGGCGCGCGAGTCATGGGTTGCATGCCGCACCTGTCACGGCATGTCGGCGGCCGGCCCACCACTTGGTCCGGCTTGGACGGCCGCCAGTGTTCCTGTGATAGATACGCGGCCCGTCTCGGGTGTGTCTACCAAATTAAACTGCGCCATTTATTATATTTCTTTAAGGAGATTGGTCCACTAATGAGTTAGCCACATCATTATTATTAACCTATTGAATCATCCTATTGTGATTGTATCGTTGCCTTGCCCCAGTGAATTACAATTCGAAATAAACCAGAGCAGATGCAGTGAGTGCAAACCAATTGTTTGGTATAATAAATTCAGAAATAGATTCAGTAGGTAAGGCGTTTAGTCCTTTCCCTTATTCCTTCAGTTGTCAGACCCGCGTCAATAAAGATGTTTAAACGAGTATAAATATTCGATTTCGTACGAGTTTAAAAGCGTACGAGTGAAGCTGCTGCAAAAACCGAGTCAATTGAAATGTTAGTGACAGGCCGATGCACAAACAACAGACGTACAGCATTATTTTAACATAAATAATCCTTGTATGAAACGAATGGATACAATACGGGAGCATTTGAATTTCAATATGAAATACACGAATACATTGATGTTGATTAAACGGTCACATCAAGATTATAATTTGAATGTGTTTAAGTTCAAGTGATAAGCTATGTGTATGGAAATATTGACAGGTCTTTCCTTCATAAGAAATGCAAACATTTGATGCTGATGATATGCGTATAACTGTGACGGTAAAATGTCTTTAATATACGAATTAAAAAAATATATATATTAGAATATACAATATTGTTATAGTATTAGTCGCTCATGCAAAATTGTATAGAGCGATTTATTTAAAAAAAGTTTTTTACAAGAAAAAAAAAACACTGAAAAGTGATAAATAACTTTAATTTCGGAAGTCAATTTCGTTGGTTCCGCATTTTCGTTTTTTGACACCGATTTTTTTTATAAAAAGTTTTCACTTTTTAGTTGTACCTACCCCACACAAATTCAATTAACACTAGTGCATTGAAGAATTGAAGACACCGACTAGAAGAATCATCAAAATTCGCATAGAAATGCCGGAGATACAGTACATTTATGTATATAACTTGAATGATTACCTAATGTATTATACACTAAAACCTTCCTGAAAGTATGTAGATCACATTAAAAGAAAGAATTATCAAAATCGGTTCATTAGTTTTTGAGAAAATCGCGGACATACAAACATACATACATACGGGTCGAATACACTGCTGATTCCAACGGGTATATTTGATGAAAATTGTTTTATTTTTGAAATTAATTAATTTACGAATGAATATCGCCTATAACCGTTAGTAGCAGTTGATAAATCAGTAGTATATTCTTATACATCAACCGCAGCGAAACATGATATTTTGATAAATGGCAACTGAGAGTCATCACACTCATCACTATGCATTTATATTATGGTTGCACAAAATATATCTTATTGATTTTGGCTTTTCAAGAAGATTCCTAATGACGATTGTCAGATACTTTCGAATTAATTTTATTTTTTCGATAATTGGAAACAGTTAAGTGATTGATTCGATAATCCGCAAAGGTCAAACATTTTTATTGCATCAAGACTCCAGACAATATCCATTGCAAGAAGCGTCTTTTGAAATATAATTAGAATTCACATACCAACACTTACGATCACAAATAGGTACAGCAAAGCTTTCATCTCCAACAATTATTTGCGCCGACGCAATATTGTGCAAGACAAAAACTTATCTCCAAATGATCCAATACTTGCAGTAAGATATAAAAAAACGGTAGTCATCTTTAAAACTACATAATTCTAGGTCACAGACCATTGATATTCCGTCTACCATAGTCTAGACATATTGCATGGTCGAATTTTAAACGAATGACATCGCATTACCAATGGATGAGACTTGAAAATTTGAAATCTAAAATAGGTAACGTCTGGAGACAGTATTTGATAAAACGTGATATTCAGATGTGAACAATGTTTAATTTGGGAATGCATTGAACGGTTCATTTGCATTTATAATCAAAATGAAACTGTATTTTTTTTTGTTTGCAATTAATTTAATATTTATTCTTAGTTTAGCATTATTATTATCATGAATACATTTCTCTGCTACTGTGTCTACTTGGAACTTATTTAACGATTGCTAATGAATTGCTAATTCCTTTGACTTGACCTCTTGGATATAATTTACTAGATTTATTTTCTTTATTGCTAATGTTTTTTTTTTTCTGGCTTACCTACGCATTAAAAATGATAGCTTTATTTCTATTCTTTGTTTGTTAGTCTTACATAGCTGCTTCAGAATTATTTGAGATTCAAAATTTTGATTAACAATATTATCAAATTCATGTGACATCATTCGTATTTCTGCATTTTTCATTTCTCCAGAATCTTTCATCTCTAAAATTCCACTTCTATCCGTTAGAAAATTCTCCCCATCCTATATGATTTATTATTCAACATCAAAAATAATCTGGACATGAAATATAATCAGTATTAACAACTAAAACATTTATTGTATCAAACGCTAGGATTCTTCAATCAGCACAGTACTCTAGTGTATGTGTGCCTGACATAAAAACGTTCCGAGATTTAAGATCAAAGCAATGACTAATGATATCTAGAAGAGAACAGAGTGTGCGATAAAAATGTCACAAATATATTTTTGTCTGTGGTCTACATAGGCCGTATAATTGTCGATTGTATCGTTTGTGTATTCACACTGTTTTGCTATAATTAATTATTGGAGAACAGCTTTGCAGTCGCTAATTGAGTCGGATGCCTTGTGATACTAATAGCTTCATATTTTGAAAACTGTAAAATTATATCTTTCATATTTTTCGTTGAAATCTTATCTTTGGTTATCTGACCGCAATATTAGAAAGTTGAGTGTACCTTTAACTAGTTTATTTTATAAACTTAGTGAGAAATTTTAACCTGTTCAATTTTCGTAAAAATATTGTGTTCATCCGTTACTTACTCGTAACAGAGCTAAACATTAATTTCAGTATTGTCATTTCTATATATTTCATAATAATCACCTATATCCTTGTGCAAAATTTTCATACAGATAACTATTTCAATAAACTTTTCTTCGCTTTATTAATCAGCTTCTAAACTAGCGTTATTTATGTGTTACAATGTTTATGTTGCTTCAACCATTGTAAATATATGTACCTAATTAGTCTTTTTTCGTAATTTGTTACTCGATGTTATATACCTGTGTATGTTATTTCAGTTATATTTAATGCGTATAATATAGTCTGGTGGAAGTACTCTCTGTAGGTATCTGTCTGGCTTACAATGTAGGGATATCTTCAAAGATCAAACGGAGCAATACATCTTCTTGTATTGAGTACTTGTTTGCTATCTATAGAATAACTAGATTCAAAATAGGGTACGCATTGAGTTAATACAGACATGGTCTTTCGCCTTGAAAACTTGTTGGCTTATTTTTTTGATTCTTCTGTGTCAAGAATATTAAAGTTACCTTTACAAACAAAGGCATCTCTTGAAAGAAACCAACAGATTACCAACCAACCAGCTGCAGTTTGAGTGTTCTAGGTACACTTTCTGTTTACTACCCACTACCATCTGGGTAGAACTGATTGTTTTTTTTTTTTTTTTTTATTACCCGTTAATGACCCACTGCTGGGCAAAGGCCTCCCTACACTCTTTCTGTCCAGAGCTGCCAAGGACCAACCTTTATGAAAGGAGTCCAGCTCATCCCGCCATCTCCATCTGGGCTTGTCGCGATGTCGTTTGCCATTAAGAGGAACCCACTGGGTCGTAAGTGGCCAATTGATCGTCTGACATGCGGCAAATGTGTCCAGCCTAATTATCAGTCATTTAAGCGGGGCAGATTTAAGCTTGAATTGGTTGTTATAATATAATAATAATAAAATTCAGATTCAAATCTTCCCATTTACATATCTATTGGCTATCGAAGAATTGACGGCTAGATGAACCATCACCCACGCCAGTAGAATTCAGGATTTGAAAAATCTTTGTTGTAAAGTTTACCCCTAAAATCTTGAGTTTATAAGCTTTCATCAAAATGCAATCTAGCAGACCGTAGACTAGGTAGACGAATTCGCAAAATACTGATGTCATCGAAGTGAATACAAAACAATTCAAATAATTCACTTCTATAACATCAGCTGCAGCGGAAGCGAAGTTCATTGAGCATAAAACATTATTCAAAAAAACGTCAGATATCTAGATATATATCGAGATAGACAATTAAATCAGTTGCCATGGCGTTTGTGCTGAATGAATAACATCTGCCCATTACTAGCAGTCGGTGCATCGTCAAGCAGGTCATCCGACTTCACACACACAACTAGACAGATCAATCATGAATAGCGGCTGAATTTTAAGTTTGGTACCTAGACTGATTTTTTTTATACTGGTGTGCGGATTTTCTGGTTTTGCGCTTTTTTATATGTGACGTGGCCTCTGCAATCATTGTACCGATAATCGTTAGCGCAATTAATGCCCTATCAGCAGGAAGCCTCGACACAACACCACCTCTGGAAGCTCTCATTGCGAGGCTGGGTTCAAGGGCTTGATTCAGAAATCAGAACTTCTGGACACGGCATGCATAGTGAGGAGGTAGGAGGTTCCTCTCTCTAGAGCCCTGACCACTGGCTGAACCGGTTCCAGATGTCAATGGGCCACTATTCTTTATATATAAAAAAAATATATATATATAATGGTTTGTTTTAAATATTTAAATATGTAACCAATATGTAGATATGCAAATGAAAGCACGTTAAGCCGTTAATCCTGGCTGCGATTCGTAGATCTTTGACAGTCGTTACGGGTCGTCAGAAGCCCGAAAGTCTGACAACCAGTCTTACGCAGGGGTATCGTATTACCCTGTTACTGGGTTGTGGAGGTCAGATAGACAGTTGCATCATGTAAAATACTAGTATTTAGCTGCATCCGGTTAGACTGGAAGTCGACCCCAACATATTTGGGAAAACGCTATGCAGATGACGATGACTAGTTTTTTTGTAAGCTGGTGTTCGGATTTTCTGGTTTTGCGCTTTTTATATTTGGTATCTCTATGGTATAAGTTATATTGTAGCAGGTAGGTAATACTATGAACTTATAAACCACTGAATGAACAAGTAATTTAGCTTCCACTGCAGCTGATGTGACGGAAGTGAATTATTTAAATTATCTCATGTATGTGATTGACAATATTTCACGGAAGTAAAAAACACTGTAAAGTAACCTTGACCAGATTCTAAGTTCTAACACGTGCAGTTATGGTATGCATTATTTATTTTAGTGGAAAAACCAAAATACGATTTAATATTTCTCATTGAGGATTATTTCCTGCAATGTGCTACTTACTCATAACAGAATACTAAAACGTCATCCAAAAGCTACATAACGTTAACTATTAAAATGACATTCTGATAGTGACAGGAAAATTTATATCCGTTTCACACTACAAAAATAGATTATCCGTTTATTTTAATATTTTTGAAAGCGTGACATTTTGGTGGGGATATTACCATAAGACTGTAACCGGAGCAAATTCACCTGCGTTTTGAAACAAAGCGCTTCGACGCACGCGCATATTTGACGTATGACTGACGTGACGTGCGCAAGGTGGCCTCAGGCATACTCTCATACAGCCTTCCTGTTCTTAACTACTTACAAACTTACATTTGCTACTATATGAACACTTTTTTCTTCACCGCCATATAGTTTAAAGCCTTTTCTGAGCCGCATAATTCAAATGGCGTAAGCTGCTGCAAATATGTCTTTTATTATTTTGATGAATTAGTCACGTTATAATGTCATTCATTTCAGATTTATCATTCCGTGTTGACTTACATACGTGAAACGAGTTTTTGGCAATGAATTACGGTGATATTATTTTAGGATTAAAAAAATAAAGATGGTTTAAGTTGAGCATAATCATTTAGATTTTTTGAGTAGTGTTATTGGGTTTCCTATTTAGAATAAAACGTAATAGGGTCGCCTCTATGACATGGGACCTAAACATACCTGGCTGAATGTGGGTATACTATAGGTGTTCTTATACAGACGCCAGCACATCAAGCTACTACAATCTGTCAAATTTCTTTAATAGATTTTCAACTTTATCGCTTAAGTATAAGGTTCAAAGTTGACTGGGAAAATTTGACAGTTTCGAGTAGCTTGATGTGCTGGCGTCTGTACCTAATCCTTCAAGAAATACAAGTGTGATCGTGATTGTTGAGTAAAGTCACATAAAACTTTATTCTTTCGAAACAGGTTGCTCAAAAAACAAATGCAAACAAAACAAATGAAACCTACAAACAGTTGCATTTTTAACAGAAAATGTCCTTAACCAGTGCAGGGCTTATTTACAACTAGCTGCGCCCCGCGGTTTCACCCGCATATGTGTCGATCCCGTGGGAATATCGGGATAAAAACTATCCTATGTCCTTCCCCGGGACTCAAACTATCTTTATACCAAATTTCATCTAAATCGGTTCAGTAGTTTAGGCGTGAAGAAAAGACAGACAGACAGACAGAGTTACTTTCGCATTTATAATATTAGTTTGGAAGTTTGGATCACACGAAGCCTGCTGGTAATTATTATATGTCGCCTACCTATCGAGCTTTTGCTTTTTAAAGCTACCCGCGCTTCGTGTAAAGGTTTTATTTGAAAATACGCCTTTTTCGGCCGCACTATCTGAGGCGAGGTATCGCTGCAATGTGTCAGTCTGTCCCGCGGTGCCACTTTACGAAACTTTTGATTTACTTAGCTAACAAGTTTCGGGTTTTTATTTTTCTTAATAGTATCCCTTGGGCGTTAGATTTTTGCTGAAATGCTTTTGGCAGGGTAGTTTTCGTTGTTTGATAACTTTTAGACTAATAAAGGTATGATTTTTAGTTTCCACTCAATGTACGTTAGAAATAAATGTTTGCGGATGCTTTTTATGGGTAGATTGCTTTTAATTTATGTTCGATTCATTTTTCGTGCTAAAATTTAGCGTTTTAATAAATAAAAGCAGCGTAACGTGTCAATCTACTAAAACTATTATTTACTGTACATTTATGAAGACGCCACACGACTGAGAGTCATGGTAGTGTTCCTAACGTAATGAGTTATAGCGATGATGTCCACTCGCACGCATGTTTCAAATTATGTCATCAGCCAACCCACTAGATCGTGTTATGTTACCCAAATGTCACTGGCTTTTAGTCGGCGCTAGTTATTATTTGGCTCGTTGCCTTGCGATTATTAAGTTTAACATACAGAGGAAATTAGTTAATACAGTAAAAGATAATAATAGTCGAGATTTATAGCAGAGAAATGTGGAATTACAAATAGAGTCGAACCAGTTGCGCGGCGCAAGCGCGGCTATGTAATCGTCGATCCATAAAAGAGAATCCGAAGATTGCCCGATTGGATCCCGAGCGGGCACGAAGCTTCGCATTAAGAGTGGATTTCTCACGTTCGTGGTGAGCACTAATCACGACGTAGAAATATTAAGGACACTAATATCTTGTACACATTTACATAACACGCAATAAATCTCTATGTGCGGGCGCAGCGGCGCGTTGCAGACGGCGCCGTTGATAAATTCTTATTGGAGCTTTTTCGATGGACTATTTCGATGCGGTGGCTATGATATTTGTTCTCTTTGTACTTCTGTTACCGTTCCAGTAGTTACTTCTGTTCATTTTTTTTTATTAGATCTACAAACGTGTCTACTGCTTCTATTTATCACAAATAATCATGATAAGTTCTTTGATAAAATAGCTATGCAAATTAACACAAACTAATCACATTTAAAAACATAACTCACCCACCGCCCACTTATTACTGATAAACTGTCATTCAAATCAATTTACATCAATTTACTTGAACACAGCGATCATGCAAAATACGGACGCCCTGGACGATTTATCACAGAAGTAAATACCTTTATGTACAAACCTAGTACATTACCTATTATGTGACTTAGGTTCAGATCGCTTATCTAGAAGACTAATTGCCTATCTATCTGCGTTTACTTAGTAGCTTAACGGACGAAACCGGTAACTGCACCAGGTTATTTATAGGAAGTTAAGTATAAAACCTTGGAATGGCAAACGGTATGTACGATTTTATTGTGATTTATAACCAAACGTCCTTTGGAACATTTGTCATAATTATAATCGTAAATAAATGTTTATTTCTTCTACCGTCATGCGCTTTGGACCACTGTGCATCTTTTTTATTCTTGATGTATTGCGTTTTTTTTAGTTGCAGTATTTAAATGTAATAGGAGTACGTAAGTATTATTAAAATTTCGTTGAAAACATACTGAATTTTGACAATAAATCATGACTCATGAAGTGAAGAAAGTCTGCAGCGCTCATACAATTATTCAATTTGGAACAGTTATTGGCTCATTTACAAACACGTATTAGATGCTAACCGATGAGTGCATGATAATATCAGTATAATTCCCCAACACAAAACCGACAAACAATTCGAAGGAGTGCTAAGCGAGTTGAATATTTATTTATTCGCGTGCAATTATCAACACACAGATATATAAACTACACGAATCGCTAGCAGGCTAGATAAAATCTAGAAACAAGTAGGTAACGTCAAACAGACCCGAAAATACCAATAAAATAAATGTCGAGTTTCGATTCGATTGCTTCCTTAATCGCTGGCCGCACAATTACTGGAGACGCCGTGGGACCGATAATAATTTAAAAAATATCGCCCAGTAAATGATGCCATAAATTAAATTTAATAATACGTACGCCCAACACAACAGCATCATGTGCGGAAAGCTAATTGAATATTAATTTAATAATAAATCTGGTCGGACGAGTCTTCGCCTATAACTCTCTTATTTATAACTTAACTCTGACTACGGCAATACCAATTTTAATAATAGATTTAAATGGTCAACGATTTATTGTTGTCACAAATATTAAAAAGTTTAATTTTGAAAAGTTTTTTGTTTGAATTAGTCAAAGCCTAATGTTTGGAGCCACACCTTCGCGGCGACCATTACAAACACCTTCCGTTTCACTTAATTTATTACTTTTATCTCGAGCACAGTCGCGGTCGATGCACACAAACACACGACATCTCCGACAATAAGACAAATCGTCCGATTACGAGACACTACCTGCCCGCGGTGGGTCCGAGCCATGCAAATTTTCAAAGCCTTTTTTTTCTTTTGAACCAATTAACATCATACGCTTTTAAAGAAAGCAAAAGTATTAGTACAGCACACAGTCATCAATAGTAAATTAGTAAATTAATTACTGTGACGTTTTCGAAAGAAAGTCTTTCAGACTTTCTTTGAATGCACAATGGTTCGAAACGTAGAAAAAAATGTTACAATTTTGAATGCAAGTTGACCTTGCAAAATGCACGCCACCTCGCCGTTTTGCAACATTTGGTAATTTTCGCACAGACTCGTGATTTATGTCGTCTCAAAGACGTGCTTTGTTGTAAAACCGAGTTGTTTTAAATAAGACCACTTGCGGTGTCCTTATAGTAAAACTTTAAAAGAATCTTATGGACACTAAGCGACTAAGGAAAACATAATGAATGTATTAAGTACCCGGTCGTTTGCATTGTATCTACAAACAAAGATGACGTAGACATAGAGTATAAAGACCTCGATGTTGGCGCGGATGGAAATGTGCGCTACACTGAGCCAGGAATAGATCATGATATCATAATATCTAGTAAGCAATTTGGCTATGATCCTATCAATAGCGTAGGTTTCGATGTCGAGATACACAGCTCAATGATACAAAATGCAACGATAGCTGTAACAAAAAACGACTTGAGTGTTAAAACAAGTGTAAAAATGCACAGTACGTCGGCTATTAAAGAAAGAAGCAACGTTTATCAATTTCAAACATTAATCCAAGACTAGATAAAGGCCACCACACGGCTAGCGCGGTATTGTCGAAAGAAATCTCCATACAAAACATTACTCGGCTGTGTTGAGCGATTTATGCGATGGCCTGAGGCCTGCGTACCACTGTGCACTCCTTATTGTATATTATTGTAGTGACACCGACTAATTTGTTGGCCGACTGATGAGCCAACTGCGGGGAAAGAGATTGTTTATGTTTTACTATATTAGCTCTAAACGCAGAGCAGATAGCTCTATCCCACAGTAAAATATATAAACTAGAACTTCTCGAGCAGTATATTACGAGTATATAAGTAGGTAAGGTTGAATTAAGATATCCGCTGGTCAGGCAGGATGTTAATTCCGAAAGTAATTTTAATTTGTTATAACAGCGCAGCTTTTGCAATTACACTATGGCGATCGATATTAAACGTCTTCATAGATATTATTTATTAATAACATGGTTTAATGGAGTAATAACTGTGGATCTTATCCAGTTTATGCGGGATTTTGATCTTAGTGAGTGGATTTATTTAATCCGCGTTTCTGCGTAGAACCGGCGCAGACGCTGTCGCCGAGTGACAGCGCGGTGTGCGCACGCGCGCCTCTCTTCACATCGCCGGACAGTAGGCACGTGAAGATATGTTAAAGTTAACTTTATATTAAATTGGACATCGTCATTCAGAATTTAAATGTTGTAATATGTGGACCAAAATATTTTGACGTTTGTAAATATTTCGAGTTGAGCTCTGAATTATTTTAAACTAAAGTTTCAAACGGATTTATTTTGCAGAAATAAGTAAGGAAAAATGAGAATAACCGGAAAATGTTATGTCTGTGTTACTATAATAAATATTACAACACCTATTCAATCAAAATCTACATTGGTACACATACGCATCAAATAAAATTTCAAGTCAAAACCTTGTCTCTTCCATAAACACCCAAGTCGAAGACGAAATAGCATTTAATTATTTTAATTGCAAATATAACCGCCTGATAATTTAGTAAAATACACGTAAACGTACGTCGTGACATGAAACGAGTGGCTCGGCACGGCTCACGACATTTCAAAACAAACCGATCTTTCTTCGCAGTACAACGTCAGTACCTCGACGCGTGTTCCTGACGCCATCTTGATACTGTTTGTACATATTTTGACTGGTTAAATCGATGAATTAACCACTGTGCTTTATGAAACATAAATAAAAAATATGAACAGCTCACGTTTGAAATAAAATTGCTAGTTTACGTTGAGAATTTTGCACAGTGGGACGAATAGTCTGAACTCTGGTCCTTAGATTTTTATTGAACAAAATATTAAGATTTTAAGTATTATGTAGTAGTTGGATTTTATTTTTAAAATTCTATTATTGACCGATAACTTGCATGTGTAGATTTGTGGAATAAACTGTGAATGTAAGTTAGTTCTAAATAAGAAAGTGTTTTTAGCGTAGGTACCTATACCTATTATATTTCCATAACATAGGTATATTAAATAACTGCTAATAAGGAAGCCGTCAATCATTATTAACCTGCAAAAACTTAATTTTCTCCAAGTCTTATTATGACTGATGAATTTTATTCAAATAAACTCACACTTAGTTTTTTACATTTTCCGGTAAAACAGCTGACAGGAGGGTGGTCAACTCTATTACTTATGCTATAAAAAGCATGATTATGAATTGAATGAACATTAACACTGACGCCTAGACTCCCTTGGGCCGTAGGCCAGCCATAATTAATCATATACCTAATGACGTGTTTAGATCCTGACGTGAAGTTATGAAAGCGTATCGTTTGTGACGATTATTTAATTTTTATTTATGTTTATTGACAACCTTGTATCTGTTGAATTAGCAAGGTCTTGGGTGGCCAGTAGAATAAAAACAAGCAAATAACGAAATTCTTTATAACCGCAAAATAGATGACCAAAAATATTGTCATAAAATCTCATAATTCATTTACAAATCTATATATAATAAGCTATCGACTCATTTAAATTCATAGATTCGGCAATCATAAATTTTCAATTTTAAGACATTCTCCGGTTTACTGATTAAAAATAACTCTGAACAGTGCTAAGTGCTTGCAGGTGATACACCAGGAACAGGTCTAAAGTGCACTACTGTTATTTCCACGCGCAATATCTGTAATTAAAGAGTATCGGTATCGCTTGGAGGTATTAATACCTCTAAAAAAAGTATAAAAGAGTACCTTTTTTCCGATAAATCCGATCAACAACGACATAGTATAAATTTAATGTTGCTTTTCGTGTCTGTCTGTGTGACTTCGTTGTTCTTCTAAACTGCGCAACGGATTTTGATGTGGTTTTCGCCATGACTTAGAGAATTAATTCCGAAAGGTTTATGTGTACATAATACATTAATATTAAACTTACATACATATTATAATAAACACATCTCGATATTTTGTCAAGTTATAAAAACCGCTCCTGTTTCGAAACAGGAGCGCGTCGGTAGTAAATTAATAAATGTATGATGTAAGTACATTTTGCAAGTAAATCTGTATTAGTTTAGGTACACGAATATTGAACAGGAACCTACTGTGATTGCATTTTACACGAATGCAATGTTGCACGTGCAGCCACGCCCAGCCACGCTGATAATAATTAACCAATTACGGAATGACAACCCATCGCCGCCATTTTAATTGGTTCGCGATTCCTATGCATTGGTTCATAAATCTGTTGGTTATGGCGATCGAGTTGTACCACTGTGCAACGTCGTATCTTTTAATTGGAGTTCGTAACAGGTAGCTAAAGTTGCTTTGTTTTTGTTTTGCAATTTTATTGGTTATTGTTTAGGTATATGCTCAAATATATTATGTATTCTCTTAAGTCCCGATAAAGAACTTGATTGTCAAGTTTTTTTATTGCATGTCGCTCGCAGAAACCCGTGATTCAGGTTTTGGACATCTGTTGAGCGTGAAATTAAAGAAATTATGCTTAATTATGAAATAATAATAGGGAGCAAGTAATTGGACGAAACATTAATAAGGATAAAAAATACTAGTAACTACAATTAGCACTTGGTAATTGAAACGGAATTGTTTAAGTGTTTAAAACTTTTGGTAACGTAAATATAGCTCTTGTAAGCTCCAATCAAAGATAAAACAAAAAAAAAATGCTTGTCAATCCAATTAATCAATATATTAATCTGGTATTGGCGTTTTAATTGCACGATGTTTATTGCGTTTTAAAAGCTGGGGAAACGAAAACGCAACACAATATTTTTTCCATATAACCATTAATATCTGTCAGTTTTGTTTCCTCGGCGGACGCAACTCGCCCCACTGTGCGGTGGGGCAGTTGTACACTGACTAACAATTGTTACGTCGATTCTTTTTGTGTACGAACTGTCTATTATAATTATAGACAGTTTTACTTTCAGTTTTAAAATTCATAATTTTCTTGACATTTTTTTTATTCCTAATGTGAAGTTGTTTTTTTGTGAATTAAAGTTTTCGACAATCAAAGAATCATCGACTATAAAACCCTTAGTATTTTTTCCAAGTAAGTTCATTTAACCCTCCCTCTCACAGAGAGGAGGTTTGTGTCCCAGCAGTGGGAATATGATAGGCTGATTATGTATGTATGGTCCATTTAATCATTTACCTACGACATAATAGCTTCGATTTAGACTTGTTTACATTCCTATAAATATTTTAGAAAAAACCTAACATAGCTCAGACTTACATCCTCATCAAAAGCGACCTAGTGTGACTTTTATGATTGTTACTGTAGCTTTCCAACGTACACCAGATTCTAGTCTGTATTCGCCTCCTCCCCTTCCAATAGAAACAATTTCACTTATTACGTCACATAGCATGTCCTTCGCGTCCATTGAACAGCGTTGTTCAAGAATTAATGAAGTGAGCACGTCGACCCCTGTCAGTTTCTGTCGAGCCTCTGAACTCTGGGACATGTCAGGACCCTCTGTCGGAATGTCGATACACTACGTGTCACAACTATTTGCTGAACTTATACTATTTTTGGTGTCCTTTTGTCTAAAGTCAAACCCAAAAAAATAGGCTAAATCCAACTGGATTAAGCCTATTTTTTAATTTACACAGAGGCACTCTTCTGTGCAAATTATAATTCTTATTCTTAGATATATCTTTTACCGTGTAACCCAGTAACTGGACTGGGGTTTGGAGTTCAGATAGGCAGTGGCTCCATTTAAAATACTGGTATTATAGTACATCCGATTAGATTTAAATCCCATCAGCATAATTGGGAAAAGGCTAAGCAAATGATGCAGAGGTACATACATCTAAATGCTGTCCAAAAATAAGTCTCTCAGTTTCTGGGTGGCCGCTTCAGTACAAGGCTTTAACTTATCTGATATTTGATAGAATAACACAAGTCTCTACATCAGCCAAAAAAAGAAAGGCACCTAAGTGTTCAATAAAACTACTAAAATCGAGTTATTCCTGTCTGATCCTCTGAACCTCCCCCCCCTTCAGCTCCCCTCCTCGATCCCCTGCTAGTTCTTCTTCTGTTTTAATCTCTGTCTTATTTACAATCAAACTTCGATAAAACTATAATATAGTTGCCTACAATTTTTTTTAAAGCTTAGTAATTTCCTACCTGACAATGATAATACAGTAGTCGAATGCTTTTGTGCATAATAAAGTTTAAGAGAAACTAGCCTGTCATAATTGATCTTTATGACTTGAACATGATAAAAACAGCTGATACATGTTTTTCTTTTACTTCCAGATCGGCGTGGGAGAAAGGAAACTGAAACCACGTGAATGTGAATAAATGTTATACAATATTACAGGTTTAAGAGTCTCAAATACTCCAAGCACATGACGCAAATATTCAGTTTTCATTCTCAATCATAAGACTGTAATTGAGAAAGGTCGTGAGTGGGAACAACGATTCAGAAAGCTCTGCATCTCTGAAGACTACATTCAAAAATATTATGTGGACTTGATATTTTCAACTTTGAAATAGAAGAACCATTTAAGAAGAACAACAGTGTACTCTGAGCATATAAGTGTCTGTGTCCCATGAAACAAATCAAGAAGAAGAAAGACTGACGAACTGTAAATAATGAAATCGAATAATGTGAAACAACAGAACTATAAAAAGAAAAATATAATAAAATATACAACTATGAATCCACTAAGTACACGTTACAATACAAAAGTGCAATAAAAACAAATAGTTTCCCAACAAAGTTAATAATACTCGTTAGAAAATGTAGCTCTATTACGTCCTAGTCTACGTTGTAAATTTAATATCGACGACTGATCGCCTTACACAAGCAGCAACACCGAACACAAACGTGAGATTCTTCATACACTGAATATTGTACGAATTCTCACGTATATTTTTAAGTGAGGACACGAACGTTTGTTGTTTGACGATATTAGAATGTCAACACGTTTTATGCCCGGTGTCTGAAGTGTTTAAACGGAGTTTATCCATTCGATAGTGATTATTGGTTCGATATCGTGTTTCTGAACACGTCATTAAGGAAGAATTTAGCTTAAAAGTCGAGTGAATTATTATCGAGAGTTTATCTGAGAACCTCAAAAACCGAGCATAAGGAAGGAATTCGCTTAAACAGATAATTATGTCGAATCAACAGCTATTGAAAGTTTAAACTCAGTTTAAGAATTCTTCAGAAACCAGGCATTAATCAATTACCTGGTGGTTTAATTCGTTCATGATTTATCTCAGATTGTGGATCGTCTTGAACTGAAAGGTGAGCAGTGAGTGTGAAAAATATAAAAGAAACCAGTAGCATCGTTCAGCTATTTAAAGAGATTAATTTGGAAAATCGTAAATTCATAATACATTACCATCCAATAATGATTTGAAGATTTACTTGTAAAATACTAAAAGTATACTAAAATAACACGTTTTGCTATATGACAAAATCAATGAAATTCACAAAGCTTAATGATTTTCCTGAACAAAACAATTTTCTACATGAGAAGATTTTACGGGAACATTTAGACAGACACAAGAAATATCATTTCACACAAAATGTTGCGACACACTTCTGCTAATCGATTCCATATTGAGTTACAATAAACTGCCAGGTAGGTAGTGGTCGAATCATAACGACTAGTCAGCAATTATCAAGCATTAGTCGGTAACACTCGCTACCGTCAGTTACATCATAAGCAATACGATTACCTATTTGTATTACCTATCGATATCATTTCTGCAATATAATTGCAAATGTTACCTTTTATTTCAAAAGATACATACGTTGCTAATTAAATACTAGCCAAGGTAAATGTACCTATTAAAGTAATAACTTGAAATTCTCTTTCACAAAGTTAGAGAATCGAAGCCATAGGCTATGTAGACGTGAAACTGCATAAAATCAATACCTACAATAGTAAAAACTAAACGGTTAAAAACCGATTACTCGTAATTAACGAGTAATTAACAACAGCTAAGGAAAACGTTATTAGCTATTTTTCCTCATTAGTGTTTTCTAACAAAACGGTACGATAAGCATCTCATTCCTTTACAAATGAAACTTGAACTAGAGAAACGGTGAACATTTAAAGCATTGAAAACAGACCAATAAGCTTACAAACTTCCCATAAACATTGTATAACCATACTTTCAAACAGCACAGAAAACCTATTTAAAGTACAAAGGTCAAAGGACTGCAATGGCTAGACTAACCGACTCGTTAATTTTTAATCCTTACCTTACCGAGAACTAAGCCTTTCCAATAAAGGTATATCAAAGATTGTGGGTGAAGACTTTTTTGATAACAAAGAGTGAGAGCAGCTTGTAATAGAAACAAAAATTCGAAGACTTGTGACATCTACCAACCGGCACTGGACCCGTGTGGTGGATACCGGCCGACTTCCCTTTACAGAGAGGAGACCTGTGTCCCAGCAGTGGGAACATTATAGGCTGATTATGCTAAAGTGTGAACTGGTATAGACATGAATGGTGATGGTAAATTAAATGGAAATGTGGCCGTTTATAGGTTTGCATATTAAAAAGTAATACGTAAGCAATTTACCGATCTTCTATAGCTTTAGCCTGTAAATATACACTAGTGGCTGTTAGTACCTCATGGTTAGATAAAACGTCTAAAGCGTGCAAAGTAGTTCGCTCAAGGCGTTTACCAGAATCGAAGTAAACCTTTTTAAAATCAACTTGTACTAGCAAATTGCTGGTAGAGTTTTTTATTCCACAGGCAAATCAATTGGTATATCAAATTATACGTTATGAAATAGATTTTCAATCAATCGGAACACGAACCCGTTACCGTCATAGATGAAAAGATATGAAACATTTTAATCGATTGACACAATCGCCAAAACAGTAAAATTGAAAAGTTTCCCACTAAACTATTCGTCAACTTAATAGAATTTTAATAATAATTTCAGTAGACAAGAGTTCGCTAAACTTAATAATGATTTTTCTAGAGCAATATTGGAAAACTCTGTCTGTAACTTGGTCAGTCGAAATTAGACTTTATCTTGATGGAGTAAAGTGTTAGATTGCAACGTTAGGTTATAGAGATAGATCATTTATGTATCGATAGATTCCGGGTGTTCAAGTCCGCGGTATTAAAGGCGTCTTTAGACTATTTAAATTCCGTTACGGTTCGTTGCGTCTCTGGTTTATACGGTGCCGTTAATTTTAGTGGAAATTGAACTAGGGGACAGTATCGATCACGAGTTAAGAACTTTGTACTATATTGACTAGTGTTTGCAAAAGTGGCCAAGAAAGCAGCTATTTAACTTTTTGGGACGAAGGATATTGATCATAATCAGCCTATAATGTTCCCATTGCTGGGACACAGGTCTTCTCTCGGTGAGAGGGAGTGGACCGTAATCTACCACGCTGGCCCAGTGCGGGTTGACAGATAAGAAGAAAAAGAGAAAGGAGAAGGATACCTATTGATGTTCATACCATAATGATAGGTATCATATCACTATTTTCGTCCTCTAGAAAAACGGACAGTTTTTCAAAGACTAGCAATGTGTTCCACTTTATGATTGTCTTTTCACTGTACCACTTAGTTGAAGTCTTACAGAACCATTATAATTGTAAGTTCCTTAAACGTTCTACCACCTTTTCATTATAACCTTCATCAAATATTCCCTAACCAACTAAGCACGTGTAAAATACTCAACGAACACATAATGAATCATTCGCGAAGTCTATAATGAGGTCTACAAGCGTAAGAGGGCGTATTCCAAAGATCATGACCCTATGAGAGTACCGGACCTACACTACTGTAACCTGACCGGTTCCATGAGTCCTATAGCTACGTTAGCTACTACACGTTTAAGAAAGGTAAAGACGAGAGCTTATGGAATATCGATGGACCTACAAAGATGCTTAGAACAATGGTTGACCGACCAACAACTGCATTGATTTATATATAGGCTGACTTGTATTATACATGTTGGGTATTTGAACCTGAACGGTCATGAGTTCATGAACGAGGTTGTGTAGCTGATTCTGAATTTGAAAACAATAACGGTCACGACTGAGGTGATTGCATTTGTAGGAATTATCCGATTTTCAAATTAAAAACAATGTGAAAAATGTAATAAAATTCCAACCGACAGCTGCACACGTGCACATGAAATCACGTGTGTATCATTCCACAAGGAACCACGAGATTTAAAGAATACTTAACACCTTAATATATGAATGTATCCTGATTTAGAGCTTTTCGGAAAAAAAAAACCCGTAACAAAGAATTATATACTTGAATCAGTAACACAGGTCCAGGCCACACGATATACGCAGAAAGCTTTTTAAAATCAAACATACACCCTGTAACTATTATAACGATCTTATTGGACTAATGGTAACAAGGCTGCTTCAACCGACCTGATTTCTAATCTCTTAGTTCTGACTTCATGCTCCAGATCGTGCAACCATATAATTGAGCTTTTCTGTTGTAAAACCCAGTTCGGTATTGGATCTTTACCGTATACAAAGTGATAAGGTTGCCCTATTACATTGGGATCTAGTGCCGCCATCGGCAAACTGTAGATGTTAGATGATGGTATCTTTACTACCGGCAAGCCCTGATGGATCAAAGGTCAATGGTTATATAAAATGTATGGTAATTTTGAATATTAAAGTGATCTGCTGATAGTACGAAAGAGTTCTGAGAACCATTTGGTACAAGCTGCAAGCAATGATTCTAGCAGTTGATGATACGCAAATGATTGTACCTACTACATGAATCACTATAAAGCTTACAAAAGACTTGAACGGTTGATATAAATGACATAATGATACATATGAAATTGCTCAGTAATATGTCAAAACACTTTGTATTCGTTTACTCAATGAAAAATGAATCTTGGTACACAAACTGACACTGCAATGCAGAGCGAAAATTTATTTTTATTCACCAAATACGGTCCAATAATAAAATTGGTCCGCAGTGCTCGGAGTTCGTAATAATTATTTTTAGCAACACAAGAATAAAATATCTTGTGTTTGGAGCAGACCATTTCAAACTTTCAGTTTGCGGTGAGGTATCGACGACGGATATATTAATTGGAAAATTCTAGTTTCCAGTTCATGTAGAAAAACAAGAACTTTTGAAATACCCTGGAACATCATCTGCAATTAGCTGTAGGTATGTTAGGAGTATAGGTATTAATAAATTTAATTGCGTCACAAATGAATAGCAGACGTTCTGTGAGCGCCCGCTGACAGATGTTTTGACAACTCCAATATTATTAATTGTGACATTACGCTGTCGTTAGGGCATCCATCGCCCAGAACGTTCTTCCGCTTCCACGTCATTAATAAAATGAGCAATAGTCGAAATATTTATCAATGGCATAATCGATACAGAAACAATTATAACCACATCCATCAAAATTCTAAACTCAGCTTTGCATCAGAAGCGTTCGAATTCTCTAACCATTAGAATGAATAAGCAACCCTATAATCATGTTAGAAAGAGTTCAAACTTTATCGACGGTTGAGTAGTATTGCGAGAAATAGCTGTTGAATCTTATTTGCCTCAGGTTAATGTTCATTTTCGTGTAGCATAATGTAACAAATGAAGTACAGTGGTATCGAGTAACATTAAAATTCTTATCTCTGGTCTGTCACACAGCGAGAACGTCAAAGTTCGAAGTGAGGAACGCATTATAATTAATAGTCGATGATACGCGAGGATCGTAAACAAAAGCGGTGATAAATGGATTAAAGTCTGATACTAGATAATAAGAACTGTGGGTTGTAAATCGTGGTTTCGTAAGCGGTGGTCACTTTTTAGATTTTTATAGCGGTCGTCTGTCATACGGCCGTGTATCACACTCTACTCTATTTTGGGATGATAGATGTGTTCACGCTTAAGACATCTGTCGATGGTTTAAATCATCGCCGAATGCAATACGGACGTAGTGAAGTTAGAAATTCAAAATTACTCTATCTGAATTGAATAGGTATTTTGTTTTGGCTGATTATATTAAAACTCAAGCAGTAAAAATGTTGCAAAATAATATCTAAAAATTGTTGGTTTAACCAGTCAAGCCCCGCGCGTTACCGATCGGTGACGAAACAATAGAAAATCAATTGTGTCTCATTAGCGGAGATTGACAGATTAAGTATATCAACTCGGACATAATTATTTATATAGGAGATAGTGATGGGGATGAACTGGCTATAATTGACTTTAAGAAGTAAGATAAAAAGCAAGTGTTCAGCAGATCAAAGAACTGTTAGAAAACAATTTGAATGATTATCTCAAAGAAAACTAAACAATGCCTTATAATATTAATGACATAACAGCTAAAACATGAAAGACCATTATCGACGTTCGGCGCTTACGATACGGTGTAAAAGTCAGCCAGTCTTATATCATACCGTTTTGATTTCAATGACATATTAACTGTCAAATATACGTTGATACATTGGAGGCGTCACGCGTTTTGTTAAAGTCTATCATTAGAAGTCGATTTACCTTTTTGCTGTTATTGATTACGTTTGACAATAATCGGTGTATCGTTTGATTGTGGGAATTAGGACAAGTATTAATATTCTACGTTTACCGAGTGTTACTTTCACTGAGTGATGTAATGCTGTTGTCTGGGAGATGATAGGGTTTCAAATTACCTGTGGAAGCGATCAATAGCTTGCAGGTTGCAATTGCAGAGATTAGAGTTGACCTATAGAGGAGCTATATGCACACTTTGAATCTTTTATCATCATCTACCTAGCCTTTTCCCAACTATGTTGGAATTGGCTTCCAGTCTAACCGGATGCAGCTGAATATCAGTATTTTACAAGAAGCGACGGCCTCTGACCTCCACAACCCAGTTACTGGGTAATACGATACCCCTTGGTAAGACTGAAATCTCTGACTTCTCTCTCTTCTTCTTCTTTCTGACTTTTCATCTTTTATATCACCCCTATTTCCTATCACATTGCAGGTAACGTTAACAATCTCAATTATTGCAGTTCATTAACTTTAAAACTGTAAACACTGCTCTAATCAGCTGATCATGGTCGTAAAATACAGTCAAAGAGAAAATCTTTTCCACCATTAACATACTTGTAAATTACATCGTAAAAGTCCACTTCCCCGAGGACTATAGTAGTTACAAATACGACATTCTCTACTACAGCACTCAACACTTTAGCCGAAATATTATACCTAAGATCATAACTCGACTCCAAACGACCACAACACGTGTGGCTCCGAAATCAAATTAAAATCATGTTTGATAAGATCGAGTGGCGGTTATGGAAATTTATGACTATATTACCTGCGCCAGCGCATCGCGACCGACAAAAACCGGGGTCGGTCCGCGCAATTATTTATGTGGTCCGCGAATGATTATAGTTTACGAGCGTTTGATAGGTCAGCCTCTGGCGTACACAGTGGGCCGTGATTCGGGACACTTTGGATAAAATTAATTTTGTTTTTAGGTTCCGTAACAGATCTCAGACATGGTAAATTGGAGACGGCGATGGAACTTTTATCTACAAAAGCGTCGCATCGTCTGTCGGGGTAGTTCTAGGTTCAGACTTCAGACCTCAATACCTTGTTCTTTACGATATTATTTCATTGAATACTTTGTTTTGAATGATGCTGATTATCAAAAAAGAGAAGGATGCGTTCTTTTCGATGGTGAAAAAAATAGTTTTAATATTTTTAATTTATGCAAAACGAAAAAGTTATTATAATGAAACAATTAAACTCGCTTAATGCCAATGCTCTGTACCACAGGTAAATTTTGACACAAATAAATTATTTTTATTACGTGATTCAGGAAATAAAACTTTCCAAATAGATGTAAAAAATGTTGTATCAGAATGAAACTGAGACAAAAATGTGTTGGCCGCAAAAGATACAGAAATAAATCAGACAGATGACAATTTAAAGTGGTTAACCCACTAACTGTGACCATTTTAGATACTTTGATCAGATCTTGTCGAAACCCAACTTGTATTAGCAGCGACAAACTCATTTAAACTTTATTTTCAAAGCAATAAAGATGAATTTTATTAATTTTATGATGTTTTAGTGGGTGTTTGTTCAACAGTTTTTAGAGTCAGAGTAAAGATTTATGTTTTTATTTAAGAATTAATGGTATAGTGTGAGTAATCGCCGTTATTTTAATTTTATGCATTAATGATATCTGATTATGAATAAAAAGTTTGTTTCGCATATATTATACGAGCACCATAAATTCTCATAATCATTATAATGTTCTCACTTCCAGAGTAATTTTCGTTATTTACTAATCGTAAATCTGATAAGACCTGAAGACGTATCTATGGAGACAAGTGCGTAATCATAAGCTTTATGAATTTGGCTTATTTATAGCCCGTCGAAATATTAGATCGTATATCAATAATTACATATAGTACTTTTAAATATTTAATGAAGTATCTACCTATGTTTTATCTAGCCACTAAGTGCCTGTAAAGTCAATTTACATAAAATGTAAAGCAATAAATGTTTTTATTCTCCAACAGTTTCCCCCAAAATGTTAAATGCACCTGGCGCCACTTCTCGCTCTTCGCCTCATTCCACATACTTTACGATCTGTTAAAAGACCGAATTCGCTGTCCAAATTAACACGAAATAAAAACGGAATCGAACCAACAAAAAATAAGCGAAGGTACAAGATAAAAGTTTAAAAAAGGCCCACGTCAAAACATTTGATTGTATTAATATTTATAGGCTTCGTACCGCCGCAGGAAAGACGGCTCGAGACGGAAGAAAAAAAAATGTTTATCAGCCCGTTTAGCTTTTAAGGAAACCGCGAATCTTTTGTAAAAAGTTATTTATGATCTCGAAAACAATTGCAGTGTTACCCATTATATCACATTTGACAGCAATAACTGTATTATTTTTTTGTCCCCAAAATGAAGACGTTTGGTTCACTGTGGACGATACAACAATAGTATATTATAGTGCGTGAAGTGGTGTGATTCACTTTATATTGACTTTACTGTTTTTATGTCGAGGCTTGAGGATTTTTTCTAAATTTAATAAAGTTCGTTATAATTTTTTGTATCACGTATTCCCGGCCAACGATTTCAATTGAAATGTTGGTAGAATTTAATCCAATTTTGGTTGTGAAACTGTATAAATTCGCTGTCATACACTATATCGATAAATGTAGACCAAGAAAGATCTTATCTACAAGTTTGAAATTGTGAAATAGGTACTAACCTTAAATAATTATGCTGGGACATAAAATAGAAATATAATACTTAGGTAGATATGTGTAATCCAATCACACTTTTAAAAATCGATTGATGCGAAAATGATTAACCAATTACGATAGAATGAATTTAATTAATTTTATCTTAGAGGAATAATCCCAGCACTTCCTATAGACATTTAAATCAGGAGTGACCTTAGGTGCACGTTCACATTTAAATATCATAGGTTCTCAGTAGGTAGGTGTATAATGTATTAAACAAATAATTACTTATTTGTTACCGGTACTTATCTCACACTTATAGTTTTCCTGTTTGACAAACGGCTCGGGATTCCTATGCTAATAATTCTAAGAATATTGCACGTGTACAAAAGCATTTGTGTTCGGCTGTACAGACGCCAGCACATTAAGCTACTACAATCTGTCAAATTTCTTTAATAGATTTTCAACTTTATCGCTACAGAATAAGGTAAAAAATTGACTGCGAAAATTTGATGTGCTGGCGTGTGTACACCGTATTATTTGCTTGAAACCAGCATCTGCTTTAAAGTATACAAAAACCGGAGAAAAAGTTAATTACGAATTTGGCAAAGAAAATGATTCGGAAACTATTGTAAATTCGTAACTCTAGCACAGAAAGAAAGAAAAGTAATAGTAGAAGTAGTAAGTAGCAGTGACTCTATCCCCGCTGGTTGGCATTATCTTCACCATGACAGGAGCTTTCGTCGTATCGGCCCGATAAAAAAGTCAAAATGTTTAAAAGCAACCGCAGGTCAGGTCGAAAAGCTCACCGTCCGATCAGGACCAGGCCCGTGCCGGACGGCGCGTAGGTACGTGTTCCACGCGCGCCTCAAAGAGATGTCAGCATAAAGGAAGGGGCCTGCCAGGGCTGAAGCCTGCCGGGGGTGCGGGATTATCCAAAAGGGTTACCGCTACCCCGGAACATAAAGGGCTAAAGAAGGAACATAGATGGGTTTTAGTCAGTAAGAGTCTGACACTCCCTTCCGCTCCACCCAGAGCGGGAGGGGTCATTTGATGATTTCCCATCCATAAAAAAAAGAAAAAACAAAAGAAAAGGTAAGGTCGAAGAAACCCAGGTCGTCCAAAAGCGTAGACGACAATCGCCAAAGTGGCAAGCATCACTTACGGGCCATGTCTACTTATTTACAAACGTTAAAATATTCTCTCCAATGTGATTTTTTTGTCAGATTCACTATACCAAAACTGTCAAAACTCACAATAGCGGGACTGCAAAGCTTGTAAATAAGTAGACTTGGCCTCTACAGGGTAACTGCGTAACATCCTAACAGTAGCAACGGCTTTCATTTTGACAGTTCATCAACATTCATTGCGTTATTTACATTGTAGAGCAGACAAATTTTCCTAACATATGAAGCAATGGATTAACAATATCCTTCGAAATTATTCAGATTCTGATTGATAGTGTGTTACGCAAACAGGGTGCTGGAGGAGTGACTGGCAGAAAAGAAAGAAAGTTTCTACCAAGAAGTGAAATAATGATGATGATAAAAGCACACTGAAATTCAATAGGTATACAATAATTATTGAAACATAATTAACGCAAGACCTCATACACCCCAAGTAGAGTACTGAGTTAATACAAATACTAAAACTTTTTTTTTAAAAGCTATTATTATTTAGAAAATCGTGTTTACCTCAGGATCACTTATTGCATTTAAAATTCAACCTTATTGCGTTGAAATAAGATTTAATTTTCTTTGGCTCAATCGGCGGTCAATATGGCAAAATACATGATTAAAAATACATAGTGAAAAAAAATCTTACATTAAAAGTTACTGAAATCGATTAAGTAGTCAATTATGAACAAACTACTTTCAGGACTTGCGTTTATTCTGTTACACCTTGTATACTAAATACTTGTACCACCGTTCAGCGTACAACATAAGCTGCGTATGCTAATTCAGCGCCAGCGCATTTGCCGGCGACTGTACGTCCCTTATGGGAAGCTTAATCAGTGTCTTGCGCAGACACGGGTTATTGAATCGAAATTAAAACACTGGCTCCATGGTTTTAATAGTCGTGTTAGGTATGTATTTTAATTAAAATGAAATAGGCTCTGTGTATGCGGTAGTCGTTCCATCAAAGAGAATATAGATGTGAAATTAGGTTGAGCGAAAGATTGTGTTGTGCAAAAAGGAAGTGGTGAAAATGGTGATTGGATTTTCTTTTTGATGAGAATTTTATGTGATAACATTCAAAAAGATAGTATTGAGATTCGATATAATGTCTTAGATAAACTAAGGGCCAATTTCACCAACAAAACTGAACGCGATTAGCACTGCTTTCAGGAACTGTCAGTGTCAATATTCCATAACAATAACGACAGTGACAGCTCTTGAACGCGGTTTAGAAGTACTGATCGCGTTCAGTTTTATTGGTGAAACTCGCTCTCAGATATTGCCATGCTCATCAAAAAAATCATGTTTATGAAAAGAAGAAAGAAATAAAAGAAAGAAAGAAAATACATACACACACAACGTACGCACGCACACACGCACGCACGCATATGTACATATTATATCCATTAGGTAGGTTTTACATACCTAGACAAAAGGTTTTTGTTAGTTGATGTTAAAAATGTGATTTCAGTGCACTGTTGTTTACCAGAAGAGTATTATTTAGCCGTGCCTTTTACAGGTAAGTCTAATGAAGTTAAATTTCTAGAATACATCAGCGTGGTGCGGGATTGTCCGAAAGGGTTACCGCTACCCCGGAACATAAAGGGCTAAGGAAGGAACACGGATGGGTTTTAGTCAGTAAGGCGCTCCACACACTGCACCGCGCTCCGTCGCGGTGAGCAGATAACGTGCCCCCGCGACGGAGCGCGGTGCAGTGTGTGGAGCGCCTAAGAGTCTGACACTCCCTTCCGCTCCACCCAGAGAGAGCGGGAGGGGTCATTTGATGATTTCCCATCCATAAAAAAAAAGAATACATCAGCGTGTGTTTCTTTTAGTCTTCAACCGTTCTCATCCTTGCACTTTCTCAACAAAAACGTAATTTTCGAAAAGGCCACACAAAACGCTGTATAAACGATCAATAAACGTTTCCATAATGTAAAAACAGGGAAAACGCATCGAAATGCACAATACAAGGTATATTTATTAGTAATTAAACGCAATAATGACGTAATAACAGTCATTGTGGCTGTGTGTAGGTGATTACTGCAAAAACTTCAGTAAAAGACCGCTGTATGGAAATAATGATAAACGTCATTAAATGTTTGGTTTTTGTTCAGATAATCTATATTTTGTAATTATAAGCCTGCACAGTAGCGCCATCTGTGGGGGAAATTGGATTTTACTTCAACCTGAAATAATTGCAGAAGAATTGTGCTATTTTTATTAGGGTTCAGTACCCAAATGCATCTATCATATTACGGTTGTATCTTTTGAACAGTTAGGGGCCGTCTTCACGAGCGAGAGAATCGCGGCAATATTGTCGTCGTGCCACGTATTTCTATACACTCTCTTAAAACGTGTCTCCACACGGCCGTGTCATCGCGGCGAAGATGGCACGGCGAGACTATCGCCGCGATTCTCTCGCTCGTGGAGAGGGCCCCTAATACGCAACACTTGAAATTTTCACACAGTGTGTACTATCTACTAAAGTCGCTATTAATAATAAAAATTAAAAAGTAAAGGTGGTCTTCATACAAGAAACTTTTTCTTTTAGCGTTTAAAAAAAGAACGAATAAGTATTGTTAAACATTGTATGGTGGTACGGATCCCTTCGCATCCGACTCGCACTTGGCCGCTATTTTTGGATCAATTCAGTCCTATACCTACCTAATTACCTACGTGAATCATACAATTATGTATGTAAACAATTAGAGCGCTCCTTTCTTGCAGATTTTTTGATCGCACCGTAATTTTGATGTACCTAATGTGTAATTTATATTCTAACTAAGTTGATGATGCGATTTCAATTTTAGAAACTTTGCCTTGGGCTGTTATGTACTCGTATTAGCAATTTTCGAGAATTTGCAGTGTCTTATCAATAGGTACGGTCAGCATCAAAAGTTGATTAACACTTCAGTTTTTTTAATCTTAGTTATTGAGCAAAATATTTGTTCAAAATTGCAGCAGAAGAATTTTTTTTAGAATATATACTCTTGTCTATTATGTGAAAAGCTAAAAATCAGTTTATTGAAAAAAGTTGTTGTCAATTTAATAACATGTAAAAATGATAGTGTTAATCGACTTTTGATGCTGACTGTACTAACACTAAAGCTGATTTTGTTTGTTTGAACGCGCGAGTCTCTGGAACTACCATTCAGAAATCTTTGCATTTGATAGTTCAATTCTTTGCGAAGACTATAGGCAATTTAACATCACACCAGGGCCCAGAAACCGAGCAAAAAGAAAAAAATAAAGCTACGCAAAAACAAAGTAATAGCGATGCGATGCGACGGGGTGGGTCGTGAAAACACGATATTTCACGACGAAGTCGCGGGCAGTAGCTAGTGCCTTTATAAAAGTACTAGCTGTGCACTGCGGTTTCACCCGCAGTAAAAGTATTATAGTCCTTTTTTAATGATTCCCTTTACAAATATCCACCCCCCTTTTTACACACCCTTAAGGGATCATTTCGGGGATAAAAACTATTTTATATCCTTCTTCACAACTCAAACTATCTCCATACCAAAATTCATCTAAATCGGTTCAGCGTTTGTTGATTCCCCATACAAACTTCCACCCCCCTTTTCACCCCCTTAAAGGATGATTTCTGAGATAAAAACTATCCAATGTCCTTTCCTGGGATTCAATCTATTTCTCTGCCAAATTTCATCTAAGTCCGGTCAGTGGTTTAGGCGTGAAAAGGTAACATACAGACAGACAGACAGAGTTACTTTCGAATTTATAATAATGGATTGGAAAACGCAATCGTACACATTTCTTAGACTGCTAAACAAAGTTACAAACTTGACTCATACATAAATCCAGTTACTTACATAAGTATAATTAAATTGGCAATACGCCAAGACACCTTAAACTAGGCAAAATCACTGGGAGTGAAGGGCCTTTGAACGTAATTGGACTATTATGACTAAATATGGCGAGGTCCCTACAAAGGCTGTCTGAATCTGAACATGTTAGATTGAAAACAACTGCGAAAACTTGTTGCCTTGTTTAGTTATAAATACCTTCTAAATCATACGTTTGGAGTAAATATTTGTCTGAGTTTTGAGATCTATCTTTTACCAATATTCTTCAGGTTTTGCTACGACATTTGGGGCTTATTAAGGTTTTGTAGGATACATTTTTACTTACTTATTATTTTTTATTTTTTACGATCGAATTACAAAAGAGATTTGAAAAAAAAATATATAAAGTTAAGCGTCAATTTGCAAAAATAACACGATTCCTAATAGGTATCATGCTATTGTATTTTTTATGTTAGCTTTGGTCAATAAAAAGTTATTTCAAAAATAACTTTTTGTTGAAGAACCTTTTTTACTGACCAAAGCTAACGTCAAAAGATAAAATAAAGAATAGAGTCCTGAGTTACTCTATGTTATATTTTGCACGTTGACGGTAGTTACGTCCAAAATAAAAATTTCGTAGTCTCTGTAATAGTTGCAACAATGATTAAAACTTGTAATGCCTGTTTTTATTTTATCTTCACCGAATCCATCATCTTTCGGAACATCTTTATTCCATTTTACAGACGACGTAGATAAGATCTTCTGTATAATAATTACAATATCCATATAAAACTAGCAACACACGAGATGTGCAATTTATGTACTAGGGTAGAATGAATAATGTGATGTAATTAAAAATTATAATGAGACAATTTGCATCAATGATTGTCAACGTCCTCTGCGGATAAAATCTATGATGGATTGCTTTGATATTATTGTTCGTACTGCATTTAGATGGGAAACACTTTATACTACATATATGTAGGTAGATAATAGCTGTAGATAATGCCATCTACGAAGACGCGCCCCACTCTTCTTACTAATTTTTTTTTTTGATACACACTAATTACTCACTAATAAGTAATTACTGTGTAGTGTGTATCGACAAAACTAAAACACTAGCGGAATGTTGCACACTTGTACTGTAAGCGATTAGGAAGAAGCGTGGATGGCGCTACCTGTACCTAAGGAACCAAATCAGAATGACGATGTAGAGGAATGAAAACTATAATAGGTTCAGTCAACCGCTGATCGGTAGAAGCACTTTCACTATGAAAATCGCCTTTTCTGCTAAGACAGTAAGGCGCTGTCAATGTCAAATTGACACAACTGACACATGAGTAGACAAACGGAACAGAGGCAAAGCTTCTTAAGAACGTGCAAAATTGTTACCTATTTTGGTAGGGTTGTCACAATATGTTAAGACAAATTAAACAAAACATTTGTTAAATAGTTTTATTATTCAGTATGATTTACAAATTACTTACTCTAATAATTTTCTTTTTATAATTTTTGTTTTTTAATCATTTATTGTTTCTTTTAATGGTGTGCTAAATGCTTTGAGCTCAAACAAAAATAAAATGGAAATGCGAACCAAACACTATTATACAAAAGACATAGGTAGACCTATTAAAGATTATATACCTATTTTTTAAATATTTATTTAATTTCAAGACCTACTAGTAGCGAGAAATAAGTACGATGTAGGTATTAATAATAATTTTCGATTAAAAATGCTTTTTAAACTCGTATTCAAACTTTCATGATCATGCTATTATGGCCGTTGAGGAGTTCCCTCGTGAGAAGACCTGTCTGCAGCAGCAGTCTATGGTGAAGATCATGTTTAGCAAGCAAAATTAAATTTAAATAAAAAGTTTCACTTTCAAGTCCATGCTACTAACCGTTAAAGAGTTCCCTCGTAAGGAGACAATGCTGGCTGCAGCAGCAGTTCATGATAAATATCGTGTCGAATTATCAAAATTCATCTATCATACAAAATTTCGTGATCGTGCTACTAACCGTTGAAGAGTTCCCTAGTGAGGAGATAATCCTGGGTGCAGCGTCAGGTTATATCTTATTATTGCATTATCACCGAAGTTACGCAGGTGTACAAAATTTCAGCTCAATCAGACATCGGGAAGTGGTTCAAATCTTACTTGCAATATTTAAACTTAACACACATACCTACTACACACCAACCCATCCACCTACCTACAAATATATAGTATAAACTTGTAATAATAATAAAAAGGTAAAAACACACCGTGTACAACCGTCTTCTTATCAAAAAGGTACCTACTTGAAAAATAAGTAATCAAATATTTACTTACCTATTGTACTCCTCTAGTATTATTCATACACACAGTACAATAAGCCACCATTATTAACAATAATATACCACGTTTTTACATAAAAATATTCAAACTTGCAACTAACAAAACAAACAACGTGCGTCGCACTGACCCTGAGATTGTCAACTAGTTGTGCCAGCGTAAACCGGTTTTTTCCAGTCTCGCCGCGTACGTGACAAGCGGCCAGTGGTCACGCACACATGCCCCGCGTGCTTGTAGTAGTGCAATCGATTTGCGCGGTTGTTTGAAGCTTTGTATCTGTTCCGTTTGTCTAATCATGTGCAACTGATGTGCGGTTCCAGAATGAAGTTTGAATTTGGATGACTATAACAGAAGATTGACAGACTGAAGAAAATATTTTGAGAAATATGACTTGGTTTGGATGAAAATAAACACTGGAGTGAAGGCTCGTATAGGTGGTCAGAGGATTGAACTAAAACTCAATGAACCTTAGTCTCACTAAGCCTATCTCGCTATTGAACTCAAACTCAATGAACCTTAGTTTCACTAAGCTTATCTCGCTATTGAACTAAAACGTAATTGACCTAAGTCACAATATGGGCATATTGTGACTTAGGTCAATTACGTTTTCAAAATCTCGTTTGGTCTAGGCATAACGCGACTTAGGTACACTGCGTTATAGGTATACAGAGAGCAAAGGGAAAAAACTACTGGCCTTTACTGTAAACTCATAACTGATCCATAAAAAAATAAACCACCCAGCTTGAATTTGTAGAAACGATCATTAGAAAAACTTCAGAATCGAAGAAGTTACAAAAAAAAGTTTCTGTATTTCTACTCTACGTGTACACTTCTATCATAAAAACCGGATAGCTATATAAATTAACGCAGATATTAAAACATTAACACATAAAAACGTAGAATTGATTGATTACAGCTCAGTACACACCTGCGGTATGCCTGACATTCGTTCAACGTACACTATTAATACTCCAACAGCTAATATTACGTATGAAACCCTATTTTAAAAACACAAGACATAAATTACTCGCAAATGAAAAAAATAAAATAAAACAAGAACATGCTACAAGTTATTTAAAGCTAAACCAGATGAAAAATAGTTTTTTCTTCCCCTATATTTTATAGCGGCTAAAAGTTGCCATCAATAATTGAAGTTGTGTCTCTGGGGAGAAGGGCTTACCAGTATTCCTGACGTGTGGGTACTTATAGTTGGCGGGTCAGTTAATATTGACGGTGTGTACGTGGCTTTAGTTCGGAAGTTACTTCAGAAACAAAAATCTAAGTTTTTTAATTAAGTTGGAATTATTTGTGGAGTGTTTGGAGTTGAAAATCTATTTTAATTTTTGGACCGTGGATTTAACTAGGCAAGCACTTACAATTACCTACTGAAAATCTACTATAAACGTTCAGAGATCTAAAACAAACTCCTTTGCAAGCAAAAACCTGCTTTCCTATAAAAGCTTGAAAGGTATACGCGAGAAGCCTTATCCTGAGCCAACCAATACAAAAGTGCCATTTAATAAAACACGACGCACACTGCATACAAAACTTGCGCACGCGGCAATGAGCAACTTGCAACGGTAGTATACATGTATACATTACATCTATGTATAGCAACACTTTAGCAAGAATTCTGCCATATCATCGTGCCGCCATTGCAAGCACGGACCAACCCGCGTCTGCTAATCCCTTCACGAAATATATTTATTCCTTTTTCACCATTCGAGTTTTAGAAGTTTTATTTTTGTGTACCCTTTATGCATATTTAACGCAGGTCGCGACTTACAAGCGGGGAGATGCGAGAGATGTTATCAAGTGATCTGGTTCGGACTAAGTAGTATGTAGTATATAAGTCTTTTGTAAGTTATAGTATGTGTGGAGGAATTCTTTAAAACCGGTTCCCTGTTACTGTTTTGAAAGTAGGTAGGTATGCTAGCTTTTTGTGGGGTTTGAGTTACGGTATAGTGGATTTATCATAGGTATAGTAAATGTTTGATGCTGAATTTGAGCTTTGTCTTTAGGCTTTGCTACACAGGTACCTATATATATATAGTTATAGTTAGAAATACATACTAGAATTTAGATAATAATATACATACTAGAATTTAGATAAATAATACATACTAGAATTTAGATAATACATACTAAAATACATTTAGAATAAATGTTTTTTTTTAATGTCTGTACTTTATTTCAGAAAATGTAACTAACTATTTACACTAGATACTAAATTAAATGACTAACTAACTTACTATAAAAATAAATACAAAAACAAAGGACACTTAGGCGTCGAAGTACTCGTCCGCATCGCTGTCATCCGGAAACGTGCCCAGAAGACTGGCAGCATTGTCACGTTGAATGGCAATGCTAATTCTTTGGCCAAATTGGATGCATTGTATTTTGAAGAAAGCAGGGGTACATCGACAAGAATTCATAAAATTGTCTACAGTTTATATTATTGTATCAATGTGTAGCCCCAAAACACCACACGTTACGTACGTACGTATACGTACGTTCTACGTAGGTAGTAAAGTACTGTAATTGAAGCAACACATGGAAACAGGTTTACTGTCTGTACGGGACACAAATCGTAGATAGTGGAATTAATTCTTGTCGAGGCATACTTCTATATCTAATCTTTTTGAGGCTAACTGTACTTTGGCTATAGCACTGTACAAAGCCTAGATTTGAATGTAACAGTCCAATAAATTACACCTCTTCGACAAGAATTAATAATTTATGCCAAATCATAACAGGTGGCAGAACAAAAAACAGTTATTGCAAAAACAAAACGCTACAGATATCATTGATATAATGCTAAAAAAACATGATAATGATTGGCAGATTTCAGTATCACAAATTACGAGTAGTCAGGTATAGGTTTTCAATACACGCTAAAGCAGTGCATACACTATAATCTATAGATATCGAACAGCTAATTACAAAAGCACAAAAAAGGCTTTATAAGCACGAACAGCTTTAAGTGGCGACTCCACTGGCATACCTTTAGCATAATATTATTTGAGTCATAATTTACCTCGGTCTCCGGGACCGAACGCTTGATTTATTTATGAGCCCATACTGACTACGCAACTAATCTTTAGTGGAATTTAATTTGTTATTTATTTACTAATCGCCGCTAGTAACTATAGAACAGGTAGGGTTATGCATGTCATTAAAGATGCTTGGTTTAAGGGGAGGCTATTTTTGGGATGTGTGGGTTCTGTAGGAATGTCGGAAGTTAGGGAATTGAAATAGGTAGTAAGGAGAATTTATTCAAGTTTTTTTTTATATATGTTACCGGCCAAACCCGATTTCAGGACAAACTAGTTACCTACGGGTAGGATATTTTTAAAGATGACAGAAATTTTGTTGTAAAATCTTGCCCGCGACTTCACCTTGGTTTTAACATAAAAATAATATATCCTATGACAGTCGGAAATACTGTAGCTTCCCATCAGATAAAGAATCGGAATTGGATCAGTTGTTCCGCAAACAAACTTTCGAAATAAACTTTTTTTTTCTTTCTTTCTACATAAAAACTCACAATTTTTACCTCTTTATAAGTAAAAAATACCTAATAGTATCTATCTATGTATTGATAAGATGCAGCTATGAGCAAAAACATAAATGGAGAGTTTACACGAAGATTATTAGCGGATTTTAGTGATAAATTTTCTTAATCAATACTTTTCAGGGAAATTCTACAAAAATTAAAGAACTGAAAATTACCTAGTATCTTCCTACTTGGTGAACATTATTATAATGATTAGGTGTATTTTAGTATATGTGAGAGCAGTGGTGGCCCAGTGGTAATGGGCCTGACTTATAAGTTGATAGGTCGTGGATTCAAAACCCAGGCCCGGCTTTTTTTTGTGTAAATAATTTTATGACCACTGCTCTCAAGACAGTGAAGAATAACATCGTGAGGAAACCGGAATGTCCTAGAATCAAAAATTTGAAGACATGTGACATCTACTAACCCGCACTGGACCCGCGTAGTAGATTATTATCCTCTCGAAGAGAGGAGGCCTGAGTCTCAATGCGGTGAAAATGACGCAAAAAAGAACATAAACACAAAAAATAAAATAATAAGGTAGGGGGAAACATGCATCACATCCACGCAAAACGGCTATCGCTCAGCATTATGCTGCGACCCTATGCAAGACAACAGAGCCCCAGCGCTGGTTGGCATTGGGAATATTATAGGTCGGGGTATCGTATTACCCAGTAACTGGGTTGTGGAGGTCAGATAGGCCGTCGCTCCATGTAAAATACTGGTATTCAGTTGCATTCCGGTTGGACTGGAAGCCGACCCCAACATAGTTGGGAAAGGGCTAGGCAGATGGTGATATGTATGTTTGTATGTTATGTAGTTTACGTCATACCCAGTTCTATGGAAAAACCTATACATTTTCTTTGTTTTATTTGTAGTTGCTCTGTTAGCTGTAGCACACCCCGGACACTCCATACAACGCTCGCAAAATAATTACCTACTACCACTACATTGACAAATGACGTTTGTATACGTGTAAATGTGTGCGTGAAATCTAGTAGGGCTGCACTGGCTGGCGCAGTATTGCGCAGGCGGCGGCGCTGCCCGAACGTATGCAACAATGGGGCGCCGCGCGCCGCGACACTAGGTACTCACAGAAATCTAATTAATAACATTTCTATTGTACTACTTTTAAAGTCGAAGAACGAATAGAACGTGAAAGAAAGAGACATAACTAAGACAATAAAGAGAGAGAGCAATTTAGTATGTTAATATTACGGAAGTTTTAATTGTTCTAAAACGAAGAAAACTTGGAAAATAAATGATTAATAGAGAAAATTATGAAAATAAATTATCACAACACTGGCTTAACTTGTTTGTCTGTAATATACTAGCTTTTATTTTTTATGGGTTTAAAGGATATTTGAGTTGCTGTTCCTTACCTTCTTTCATGTTTCGGGAACCGAAAGAAACTCCTGTCTTTATCGTTCCTCGATGAAGACAAGCATCCAAATAATGCACAATATACAACCATCGTGATTAACACAAAATATAAAACTTTAAAAAAATAATGTGTTCGTGTCAGCAGTAGGTAGGTACAGCGCTGCGGTTCTTGTGTATGCGAGCGCCATTGTTAAAGAGCAGGCGACGAACACATCGAAGTGCGGGGTGAGGTGCGGTAACTGATGTTAGTGCGGGGAAGGGAGTGGCCTTTCTGTACGCAGTACTTTAAGTATTCTGTGGCTGTAGTCAAAGGACGCAATATAATTCGTATTATTTATGACACAAGTTGTCCTTTCATATTTAAATAAGGAGTGTAGATCCTTATTTTATTTATTATAGCTAAAACTATTATCCATGTTTTCTTGTCCCCATTGACATTAAATACAAAGTAATAAATATTAATTTGATTCAACTAAACGGATATAATCAAACAGCTATTAGAATCAAGTGGTAAATAATAATAGATATATGTATGTTTGTTATGAATAACATTTTAATAATTACTCTAGATTAACTTAACTCGTATTGCAGTTAAGTTTTTGTTAACGATCGAAATAATTCGCGTGTGGCCTGCCTTATCGTTTTAAGGAATTTGGAGGTATAAGTAGCTTGTTAGTAGGTTTTTATCTGGTTGTTACAATCTTTTGCCTAGGAAAACTTAATGTTCTGAAACTTAAAACTCAATTTGGATTGTATGACAGAAAAGGTCTAATGAAATGAAAACACACCAACTTACCTTTAAATAACATCATTCGACGGTTAATTGCGGACGATTTGTGGCTTGTGTGTATTTTCAGAGACACTTCCATAAATAAAAGACCATTTTACTAAAAACTGAAGGCCAATTCCCGTGATTAATAATGTCCAAATTCTAGTGGCAAACTCATCTCAGCGACAATCAATGTCAAAAACTTACAGATTGAGACTGAGGTCAGACTGTGAACGTTCTTAAAATTACGAGAATTGCCTCTCTGTTCATTTACTTATCATTCACTATCTGTGCATTTCAAAGAATCTAATATAATTATAATGAGGCTTACAATTAGTTACATAACAGTCATCATCTGCTTAGCCTTTTCCTAATTAGGTTAGGGTCGGCTTCTAGTCTAACCGGATGCAGCTGAATACTAGTATTTTACATGGAGCGACTGCCTTTCTGACCTCCACAACCCAGTTACTGGGTAATACGATACCCCTTGGTAAAACTGGTTATCAGACTTTCGGGCTTCTGACTACCCGTAACAACTGTCAAAGATACACGAATGACAGCCGGGACCAACGGCTTAACGTGCTTTCCAAGACACGGAGGGGTCTTGGTATGTAAAGATGGTCACCCATCCACAGACCAACCACGGAAAGCGTATCTTAACCTGATCGATCGACCCGTGCAGCTGTTATTACTTAGCCACAAGCCCCTCTCTCAATTAGTTACTCAACAGTATTATGCGTAATGGCATTACTTAATCCTATTGCAAATGTAAGTATTGTTTACTCTAAAGACCTAAATAACCAGTCACAACCAAACACAAGCTCAAATATATTACACAAAACCTACACTGACAAGATTCGCTAAAATCTAACGAAACTAGGTTCCCTAATGTATTTTCAATGTCCATTTCAAGATAATTGAAAACCTTAACTACTAGGACTCAATAATTTATATCAGATTACGTTCGTATAATGCGATATTTAAATGCTTATGCCTAACAGTGCCTACACATAAATAATTATATGGAATCACGGATAATTTTATAGCTTTTAAATTGATTTTACGGGGTCCAAAATGAAGGCCGAGGTGCTCCTTTAAAAAAAATTATTGATTAAAATTGGCCTGTTTTAAATTTCGGCCACAGGTTATGTTTCGCTTTCGTGCTTTTAATTTTAAAGAAATGAATTCTTGCAATAATCTTAATAATCCGTTGAGATTAATTGGCTTTCTTGTCATTAATCCAATGAGCTTTCACGATGACCCAAGAAGATACAACATTTAAGGGTCAACTTTCCAATGGGTGTTACCAATGACTGTATTCCCTTTTATTTGCCTTATAAAAAAGTTCAGAAACTTTCAAACCTGGGGGTAACTGCATAGCCCACTTATAATTACATCATCATTTGCCTAGCCTTTTCCCAACTATGCTGGGGTCGGCTTCTAACCTAACCGGATGCACCTGAATACCAGTATTTTCCTTGGAGCGACTGACTATGTAACCTCCACAACCCAGTTACTGAGTAATACAATACCCCTTGGTAAGACTGGTTATCAGACTTTCGGGCTTCTGACTACCCGTAACGACTGTCAAAGATCCACCAATGACAATCGGGACCAGCGGCTTAACGTGCTTACCGAGGCACGGAAGGTTCTCGATACGTAAAGATGGTCACCCATCAACAGACCAACCGCGGCAAGCGTAGCTTAACCTGATCGATTGACCTTGCGGCTATGTTATTATTTAGCCACGGGCCCCTCCACATAAAATTACAATTGATAGCAAATTCTTTCAATTTGACAGTTCCGCCACGTTCATTGCGTTATTTACGTTATTTTCGTTTTTGAGTTGACAAATTTTTCAAACCTATGAAGCAATGGATTAGGAATTTCCTTCAAAACCCTTGGATTTTGATTGAAACGGTGTTTCACAATTGGGGTGCTAACCTATTGGTTAACTAATCAACCCAGTGTTATTCCTACTATATCGGTTTTCTCTAAAGGTTATTGAACATTAATAATTCACAATGATACGTTTTTAATGCAGCATTAAAAAAACCTTTGATCATTTAGTGCCTACCTACCTCATAAATATAATGATTATTTTCTCTCTTCAACAAAGGGTTCTTTCAAACAATTTTCACACGATTTTTCCAAACGGCTTAATTTCCACGTGTTAATACACACAGTTGGGGTATGTAACTAGTGCTAAATGACGGTTGTATTGAATTCTTATAAGTCGTCAGACGGCACGCACGAGGGGCGGTGGCTTCCACCTCTCCTTGAGTTATGACCACCAAACATGTAACACGACCTAGCCGCCTGCCAACTCTATTTGCATACTTCGGCTTTGTTGCAGTCGGGCGACTGTCGATTGGTGCGACTAAAATCTGTTCGAAAACATATGAATCGCACGCATATCTTGACCACTTGCATATCTTCTCTACGAAGATTAGACATATCTCTTGCTAAGTGAGCGTTCTTTGTAAATTTTTGACATCACGCTGTAGAAGTCTTTCTACAATTTGTCGTTCGTTTCGACGGTGCTCGTGTTACGCTTGATAAGTGAATTAGGTATCTATCAGAGACCAAAGTTAGAAATAGGCTTCTCCTAGAAAATTACTGTTCTAACAAGAATGAAGAAGTAGAAGGTTCATGTCGTAGACAAAAATGAAAAGGAAGTCACATGTCCAAGAATGGAAGTAATTCGGCTAAATAATGTTAATGAAGCAACAAACATAGTCATACTGTTAAAGCAACTTAACTGTAGAATAAGAATATTAATTCTTCTCGAATACAAAGGGAAGAAAATTTCTTAGTAGATCAATATACAGCTAAAAATTATTTTACCAGATGTCTATTGGAAGAACAAGATAGTCTCTTGAATGGAAACAAAGATGCCCCGACACGCATGTGTGCCTAACATGCATCATTTGTAAAAAATATTGCTCTCTAATAGAGTTATAAATATCATAATGAATTATCATATTATGATCTGCTGCAGCATTGTTTAATAGAGGCACTAAATCAATTGATATGCTATTCATGTGTCAACGAATAAATTGGGAATATAAAGAAGTAGATTCAAAAGCAGACGATATTATGGCATTGTGACTTAACTATGAGAAGATGTAGTGTGTTTATATCTATGTGTACTATATTACGATGAAGACTATTTATTGGCACAAGCTTCAAATGCATTGATCAATGCAAAAGCTTCGTTTAAAATTCTTCTCGATCCAATAATGCAACTTTGTATGTATAGGTGAGGTTATATTTAGCGAACCCATAGTCGCTACAATGTCTTGCGTTTCTGCGACAGTAGCCCGTCTGCAATAGGCCTATCGGTTGAAATGTACATTTTAATAAGGCTTTGTCAAACCTACAGTCTTGTTGTGTATAATAACAGGAGGTTTTGCCGTATGCTTGTAAGAGAACTATTTATTTTCTTAAACAGGTCTTTGGCAATTTATAATGGTGTCATGTACCCACTTGGTGTCTGCAAGTCTGCAATCATCACTGATGACAGTGGTTATATGATTTATACTAAGATATTCATTTCTCGTATTATTTGTTTTGGAAGTTTTTCTTGTTCTGAAATGATGTGTCGTGCGCTTTGCCAATATTTTTTGTTATTGAGTCGTCTAGTTTGTTTACTCTTTCATTGAGCTGAATGCTGACGCTAGTTATCGTTATATTATTGTTGAATGAATGCAGAGGAACATTAGAATGAACGTAATTGTGTATCATAAGACACTTTATAGGAAGTCAAATATACTTAACACAGTGTAAAAATGCACCTTGCATTTTTACACTGCGTTAAGTATATTCGACTCAGCAATACATAGTCTCAGTACTCTCAGTAGCAGTAGTCTATCATTTTGCGTATGTACAGCAGCAAGTCATTCATCAGGTCCAGTTGAAAACCAGCGTCAGGCACCAGTTGTCTGGCATTTTTGCTGAACTGGGCCTTTTTGGTGCAGCCGTGAGGTTAATTTCTTACATCAGACTTTACACTTTTTATTATTATTTTTTTTGTTGATATCTTATGTATGTAGGTATCTGGTGTATTGTGTGTATTTTAGTCTGTGCTAAATAAATGTATTTTCTTTGTTTCTTTCTTTCATTTATAGGATCAGTTGTCAAGATTTAAGGGGACTATAATACCTAAAACGCAAATAACGCAAGTTTTATAATGCCTAAAAGTATATGATCGACTACAGTAAACAAAATAAGAAAAATATATGATATTTTTAGGATATATGCTTGTTTGGTAGTGTGTTCAAAACATGATACAACTAATTTGATACGATAGAAAAAAAACATGAAGATACCTCTAAAAACTTTCTTTTCTCAATAAAAACCATACTAATATACATACAATCATTCGGATTTTTTGTCAGATTATTCTACAAGCAACATACTAAAGCACTAGTGTTTTAATTTTTAGTCAGATTTTGTGTAAATAGATAATTGCTTCATATTTTGCAATAAATTACCAGCATTGTGTCATTGCGCTTCTGTTTCTTTTCTATGCAGTCCGACAGTAACCGCGCTTTAGGTCATGTAGTCCCCTTAAACGAAAATCTAGTAAACTCAAAATCTTTTAAATGTAAAAACTCGGCTTCGACTCCTGAGTACCTTTCTAGTAACTAAAGATGTTTTAATCAAATGTTAGTAGATATACTCATCCACTTTAACATCAAACATCTTTATAAACCTGAATGTTTGTATACCTCCCGACCATCCGTTCTGTGCTTAGACACTGAACTTTCTAAGTATGTATCTTAAAATGAATAGTAAAAAGTCGGTCACTATTATGAGGTTGACCAGTAACCACATGCGTAAGGAATGCAAAAATAAACCAATTAAGAGAACATTGTAAGCCTTGACAAGGTCGAAACAGATTTGTGCTACATATAACAATACGGATTTTGTATAATTTCGACGAAACGGTGGGCTGCTGACATCTGCTCTTGTCTTTATATCGTGGGACATCTACGTGACAGGCGTTGTGGCATCCTGCGTCTTGTTACGTACTATTATATCTCTGATATATCACTTTTTGATTTCGAATTCTATGTTTTTCACATTTTTACTAGACACTGTCCACTCGAAGAAATTAAACGCTGACTTTTAAATCACTCTTCCCCATTTGAAATAGAATATTTTAAAACAATTACGAAATTGTTACACAAAGCCAGAATTTCAAATAAAGTACCGTGAAGAAAAAGAACAAATAGTTTACTGGATGCTCCCGAATTCTAATTTAAAGCAGATTAACCCTTGAATAACCCAATTCACGCTTAAAGGTTAGAATCCGTCAAATGAAACGTCACGGTGACTACACACTTTCCCCATCATTAGGATACGAGAAGAAAAAAGGCTTCGGATGTTCAGTTGTAAGCGCCCGCCAACAAAGCCATTATGCCTTATTATGGACACCATCCATCAGCCAGCCATATCGATCCAACATTAATGCATGCTAATGCTTTATAAATAGATATATAATTTGTTTTGTCTCCACCTCGGCATCCAATTGATGGATTGTTTTATTTCTATTACATCAAACTGTTGGTTTTTGATAGAGGCGTGGCCATTGCTGCCGTTATTAGTTTAGCCGACGAAGCTAAATCATTTATGATTTCACGCTAGCGGTAAAAAAGTGTGAATCGAGCCGTTCATAATGTTGATTATTTTCGCGGTAGAAAAATCATTAATAAGATAAAATATTTTACCGTTATCATCTTAAATCTACAAAATCATTTAAAAAATGTTTCCACTTACTTGTTCCTAGATGTACTCGCTTCATCCATGGATATATCTGCGGAGGATTGGCCGAAGAGTTCGACGCTGAAGACTTAGAATTCTTGGTGTTTGAGCTAGAATTATTAGCCTCATTGCTCTCGTTGCTTGATGTGCTGGAGGCAGGACTTGATATATTCTGATTCACATTAGCCTTGTGTTCTACAGGAGAAGCGATGGGAGTAGTTAGGCCTAGTTTAGTACTTGTAGTTCCACTAGAAGTTTGTCCACCGACGCCACCGAAACCAGGCGACGTTCGACCTGGTCCAGAAGATGTGGATAGGTCTTGAGGGGACGCTACTCCGGTTGTAGAGGTTGAATCCGCGAATTTACAACTAGCTCCAGCTGCTTGGCTGGGCGGTGTGGACATCAGGTTGGGCGACAAGGCTCCTGGACTCGGGTTCGAGTGCTGATGCATATGGCTCGCTGTGCTACCCAGTCTTTGGGGATGTAACTGTGTATAGTCTATCATCGTTTGCGGTTGCATGTGAGCTCCGGTAGCAGGCGTCCCATATGGATGTTGTGGGTAGTGATGTCCAACTTGCGGCGGCGAATAGCAAGTATTAGGGTACGCTGAAGCTCCCGCATTTGGATTGTAGTAATCAGCTCCTGGTGTTGGTAGACCAGGATGACCTGCTTGCTCGACAGGCGTCCCAGTACGCCCGGGCGCTTGGTTCCCATAGCAGGAAGCAAGCGAGTTGACGAACTGGTAGGAGCTCATCCCTGCGTTATAATTTAATTCGTTCATCGATAACAGCGTGTGTTTATCCTTCTTCTCAAGATCACTCGGCAGTTGTCATCGTTTGGACGAGCACTGAATAGTCTAGTTGGACATGTTAAGTGCTACTGATGTTCGCGGTCCGTTTCAATTGTCCCCGTAGAGTGGAGCTTGATTGATGGACCTGTGATAAAATGAGACACATTAGTCGGTCAAGTGCGTCGTCTCGTTATACGTGATAAATGTTGTAATACAGATCGTATCTTGAGTGTTTGATTTAAATATGTATTGTGTTTTGTCCGATTTGAAATATGGTTCCAATACAAATGTTTTATAGTTTATACTATGACCTAACGATAATATTTCATTGTATTAGGTATACCTATAGGTAGTGATGTCTATTTAACCTTCCCACATATTTATTACATTTACAGAGCTTCTTATAAGTCTGAATGTCAAAAAATCTAAAAATAAAATAAACATTTCAACACAAAAATTTTGAAGATCTGTAAATATAATACATATTATGAGTAATTATGGTTATTAGTGAAATGGGTTAATACATTTTCAAAACCCTTTAAAAAACTCTTCTTTTTATGTGCCCTTTTCAAGTATTCGCCAGAGTGGCCCATAATCATTTTCGATAACAAACTTCGCAACGTGGTTAATTTTACGGTCACTTTTGTTTTTACGGTACCTACTCAGTATTAGTTGCATAAATCACTAAACACGTGTAGCGCTTGCGTCACGCTGGGGGTCTATTCTAAAACAATAAATTAATATAGGGATGTGACTTCCTAAAGCGCAGTACACATGTCAAGTCAAGTGCGGAAAAAACTGTGGCTCAGCCACGTGGTAGGGCTATAAAAGTGTCCGCAGAGGTTTATGGGTGTAAGCGGTAGGCCGAATGTGACTTCTCCCGATTTATGTACTCCGCTCGGTGCATACATCTTTATGAGCAAATTAGCAGTCATTGTGCACCCGATTTATTTGTCGCATTTGCTCGCCGAATGATATATGTGTGAATTTCGGCCAGACATCGCCGTAATCATAAATTTTATGTGCATAAATAACGATTTTAGCGTAATACGCCCTTGTGTTAAGAAATGATGTGATATTTTGGATATTATCAGTTGCTTGGGCTCTTATTTTGTCATTTTTCTAAATTATTTTTAAAATAATCTGATTTAAGAATATCTACTTATAAGTTGATCATTTATCATAATAATTGTGCTAAAACAGTTTTTTTTTATAGGTTTTCCTTCAATATAAGGACATTTTGAATAACATTCAATATATCAAGTCTTAATGGAGTTTTGCGCCGCTTCATAATATATGCATAATGGCTAATCTTCATAATTAAATAATAAAACTAAGCAGTTAACAAAATTTATCACACATTAAGTAGATCATTATCATAATAATGTTATTTATAATATCAGGATTTATAAAAATACAAAATAATATAATCGCAGAACATTCAAGTTCAAGATAATCGATTTGGTCAGAACAGAATAAGAGAAAATCTACCTAAGAGAGGTCCAAATATATTTAAGTATTGAGTACTAAAAATATTTATGAGAATTCATAGAACGAATATACTCTAATAAGTACCTATAATTAAAAGCTAAACTTCAAAATTTTATATTCCAATGTATGAGAAATTAGTAGGAGCAGCTTCTGTAATGCTTGTTTGAAAGACTTCCTTACTGGCTTCTTTCTGGCCTCAAACAGGCTTCATAAGAACTAAGAATTAAATCTGAAGACAGATCACTTCTTTAACTTCTGCTTCATACCAAAATACTATTTTGGTTCTTTTTCTGCTCTAACTAATGATTCTTTACCAACTCTTTATCTTCTGCGACCAATGTAGCATTTAACCAATAAATATTATCTATTTTTCCTATTTACTGTTCAGTATGCCATCTCATTGTTTCCTATCCTACATCGTGTGACATACAGACACATGTGTTCAGTTTATTTCAGTTTAGAATTTTTGTCACTCCCGTCCGGTCCGCATTAAATGGGCCGAACGATTTCATTGCTTTTGTTTTTTTTCTTTTAAACTTTTTTTTCTTACAGCAGTTGTTTATTCCCAGACATCCTTTGATGAGCATGCCTCGAATGTCTGTTTTAATTTTAATTCGGTACTTTGATAGCTTTTATTGTGTCGTTTGGTATTAACAGTAACTTGCTAGCGGTAGGTATTTTATGTTGTGGTTATTTGATAGGACTTCAGAAGGTTATCTAGTTTTCCAGCTTTTTGATGATTTGATGAGTTTTTTAAAGATATGATCATGGATCTGAAAGAAGAGTTATGTTTGTTTTTTATTTTCTTTATGTGTCTAAACATCACTACTTGATTTTTGTCCTATCGTAGACAGAGCACCCAATCAAATTAATCAGATTAGGAATATACCTAACTCCTATGAGATGATGTGTCCATAAAATAATAAGTAAGTAGGTACATTGCTCACAATAAAATCAACAAAAGTTAAAGAGATCTTACAAAGTTGCTCAAATAAATATAAATCGAGCTACAAAATTATTTTAATATCCACTAATGCCAAAAAGCTCTCGGGATATAATAACTTTTAATGTTCCGTGTCAAGTGGACAGTTCGAATCCACTGCGTCCTGGGAGATTTACTGCGACACGCTTTGATTTCTCGACGCGCGCCTTTTCAATTTTAACTGTATCAATTGACGATAATTTTCTATACCTATAGAAAAAAAATATGACGACCAATAAAGATAATTTTATATACTCACTCCAATTCAAAGTTTAGAGTGACCAACAGCGGCAACAGCCAACTTTACGACCAATCACAACCAATCGTTGATGAAATCACTAAACATCCCACAAGTTTATTTGCAGACACTTTTCACATAAAAAAATATTTTACCAAAAAAAAATGAGAACCATAGAACAACAAAATCTACTAAAATCAAATACGACCGTTACAGTCTATTCAAGAATCGAACTTCGAACTTCAAAATTCGGAAAACTTCGGTGCGTGTCGTCGCGGCGAAAAACGACTCGTGTTTTCCCGGCGTTCGAGCGTCGAGTGCAGCGCGCGTCTGACGACGAGGTGAGCGGCTGAGTTGACGCGGCGTCAAACTAGCGGCGGGCGGGGCGAGCGGGGCGGGGCGCACCTGAGCCCGCCACGTGCGAGCCCGCTCCGCTCTCTCTCCACTCGCACCGCTCCCGCTCCCGCGCCCGCTCCTTCGATTAGCGTAATTAGGGTACACCGTCGCAACACCACGTATCCGATTTCAATGGACCGATTGATGATTATGGATGGTAAATGGTGAACGATTGTCGGTAGCCGTGAACTGCAATCTTTTTACCATTTTTGTTCGCTTTTCTACGTTGAAAATTTTGTTCAATGAATTTCAGTTTCAAGGGTTTCTCCGCCTATTTTTATTTGGGTTGTAGGCGTTTCGTAGCATGGTCTTGTAGCATTATTGTGGTTGATATTTAGTTCGTTTTTGCTAAGTAGCAATGGTGACAGATAGCTGAGTCTTTAGGTATAATTTGGAATATCACTTCTAAACCTTTGCTGGAAAATAAGTAAAATTTTATTTTCTGGCCAACATTAGGTATTAAATCAATTGCGGCAAAAAATAAAAAAATAAATATTCTTATGCCGACTGTTTATTTCCGTATTTTGCTGACTGTAACATCATAATAATTATCACAATACCACAAACACACACATACGAAAAGCGGTAACATAACTCGTCAAGCAAAGTGCTTAGTCCTAGTCTAGATGAGCGGACAAGGGCCATGCATCACTCTTGACGCACGCCGTCTTGGTGAGGAGTAAAAATTACCACACACCGCATAAATGTATCACTAGCCTATATTTTCATAATCACATGCAGATGTATGGCCGTAGTTTAGCCGCTTAGCTATGGGAATTTTAAAATAAGTAGGAACGCTTTGTAAATTAATTCTAGTAGTTAGTAGTGGCCAGAGTTTACCTCTGTGTTTTTCAATCCTTCTGGTTTTTGTTTGATTAAGAATGTTTCCAAGATTAAGTTGAACTTAAAATTTCGGAAACTTTCTGGTAAGTTTTTCATTTATTTTTTGTTTACTGCAAACTTAATCAAATTTTCAAGGGTGAACAAATGAGACAACAGTGGGTCCTTGTTTACTGTAATTGTGTCATTTATTCACTGGAGGAGTGTTTGAAAACAAAAGATAGTTTAGATAGCGAGTATTTGCAATTATATGGATAATTGTACCTACCTATTGGAAATTCCTTTAGGTAAATTTCATTCATGAAAATTATGATCAACAAAGACAAAGTATGTACCTACCTAGGTACATACTTAATAGGGGTTTTGTACTCGTGTCTTCTTCCACTAGGCAATTAAGGCAAATTCAAAATTGTTAAAATCCAGTTTTTTCTCCTAATATGTTTGTAAAAATTAATAACAACAACGGTATACTTAGATTACACACGCCAAAAAAAAAACAATTCAAACTCCGTATTTATTAGGATTTAGAAACTTCAAACAATGCTCCACAAAACTATATCGCCAAAAACGCCAACCATTGCCAACCAACTACAGGAAAAATCGCGACATCAATTCAAATGGCATTCCTCAAATGCAATGTATCACAAACCGTTTGTAAAGTCGCCACGATCCGCTAACGACTCACATTCGTCTTGTACACTGGCTTAATTATAATTAACTGCTAATTATGACGATAGTACGCCACTTGCTGACGACCTCACTGACTAATAGCGTGATGTTACAGCTGGATTTATTGTTTTTTCACACGATTCTGAACCAAATACCTACTCTTCGTAAGTAAGTATATGTTTTGGTAAATAATGCAAACGAAGTTCATGGTTTAATGTAAGGCTTTTAAATTTTAACTATGGCTTTCGTCATGGCTGCTTATTATGTTGAACTGTGTGTAATTTACTAGAAAGCTGTGTAAGACGTTATTGTTTTTACTAATGAGGAACAGTAATTTGAAAGCAACGACTTACCTAAGCAAATAGTTGAAAAGTATTGGTTTAAGTAAAAGTGGAACTTAGTTAATTATAATTTAATACTGATATCCTTACCTATACTAATATCTTAGAGCCAGAGAACAAACTAAACTTATCAAGACTTGGGACACGTTATTTGACAACATAAACAAAACTATGGAAATATGTATATATCTTCAGGGACAAGATTCTAGCAAGGTCATTGGGATTAGAGAGTCTAAAGATATGTGGGCCAATTTGTTCAGTTTCAATTTCAACGTAAAATAGATATGATACGTACCTATTGTCTGACTTTGAAGCATTAATGATCATTATATTACAACACGTCGTTTTGCTGATGCTGCTACATAATATGTAATACGGGTCTAACAACAAGGCAAATGATTCAATCAAACCATTATATGGCTTGATGTCTACTTGTCAAAATTAATGATCTGTAGAAGCTACAGTTAGAATTTCATTGGATTCGATTGTAGCTTGGTATTAATTGAAATCAGGTTCCAAAATGTAGATAGCCACAATATTATTAACTGCAATGTTTATTTCAGTCCAGACCCAACTCTTGTCCAAGATTCCTCGAGACAACATCTGGTTCAGCTGATGCTTTTTGCTTGCACAGGTTACAGAAAATAATTTTGAGTAGTGGCTTCTGCCCTCGGGATGTTGTATATATCGTTACTTACTACTATGTTCAAAGTATTCTATCATCTACCAATTCTGAAAATGCAAGGGATTTTTTTTGTTACTTAATTAAAAAGTTGTCTTTTTCTTAAATTCAACGAGAAAAATCTAAAACTGCTCAGCGTAGATAGGAAGTTTGTTCATGACATTCAACCTTTTCCAAATCAGTTGGCAAGAATTCAAGTGACAGAAGACACATAATGTAAAGAGTACGATATGTCGAAGCAGACTAGAGCAGCTGGCCTTACCCAAACCTTCATCACCTACGAACAACAATAGCATTGTGTCCATACTTGCTACTATTTAACTTATCGTAAATTCTACGATCAGCTCCTACATTAACATAAAGTTATGTATCACTAACTCCTACTGGTTCAGGTATTTCCATACTACTTTGTTAATCACACAAAAAATTAGAAGGTCTGTCCGGAGTCCCAAAAGACACCTACCCTACGTCCCGTGGGCCACAAAATTTATTACAACTTAATAATCGGCTAGTCACGCGACAAATGCACATGTGTGCCAACAACCTCGAAATAATTTACGACTTAAGGGTAACTCTATACCTGTCTCTGTTCTTTGTGAAACGAAAGAAAAGGACTCCCAATTAATATGTTTATTTAAAAATCGTTTATTGGTATTTAATAGGGAACTGGTTTTGGGTTTTAAATAATTTATTTTGTTGGTGCAGGAATGTGGAGAATTTGAAGAGTTGTATCAGATTGGCGTTCTGACAGGACTCTTATGTCTTACTGGATTTTTGGAAATAGGATTGGAATTTCCTAAGATGGAGGTATGATCATAATATTATCCTTAAATACACAAAAAAAAAATACACCTAGTATTTAGATATCATAAACTGCTGGAATCTTCTGAGATTTTTGTTTCAAAAAAATTTTATATATCTGCTTGAGTTTTTTCCTTATAGGTAGGTGTATCTTGGTATCATAAACTATTGGAATCTTCGGAGATTTTTGACAAAAAAAAAAGTTTGTAGGTATATAATTATCAGCGTGAATTCGAATGAATAAGCAATAGCATGGTTTGATACGTCTTGTGTTTATTAACTTGGTGTTATATTTACCTAACGTTAATGAAGGAATCAATTAAAACCATTACATTCTTTTTAGTCTATAGTACATTGAAAATGGTGTACCTAGCTACTGGTACTACGTATTTTACAAAGGTCAGTGGAACATTTGTCTCACTTAAAGATATTTATCACTAAGTATCTTCTTTTCTAGATGGCAATCAACTAATTACTTCTTTAGTATTTATATTGACATAAAAACTTTAATATAAAGTAAATACCTATTACTTATCATGATCTTTATGTCCAATAAAATAATGGTTGTCAGTAGCAATTTTTCTTATCATCGTAAGATTCTATTGTGCTATCAATTTCTTTTTTATTCTTATTTCTGTTTACTTTTGACCCACCCCTATTACATGTAGGTATAATTATAAACAAAACTAATGTGTATTTCTCGATTCTTTGAAATTCATTGTCTATAATTGTACAGACATAATGGCAGCAATTGCACAACCCTTGGCTGTAACTAGAACGTCACGCGTTTCTTCAACTAAACGACCAACTTAACCGTGATACCCACATAATAACACATAATTACTTAATGCAACACTTAATTTGCAAATGAATAAAAAATTTGCATGTAATCATAATGGCAAATGTGTTACTGTCTCTATCGCACTGGCTCGCTTAGTACGGGCGGGAGGGAGACGTTGGTTGAGTGAGCGCTCCCCGATCGTGGAAGCATGCGTATTGCAGCGGCCGTGGGCGCGGCTTCCTGCGTGATCCGACGGCTCCCGATTGGCCGCGACCGTTGCTGAAGTGGGGTGTAAATGAAGAAACTTCAAACAGTTTTGTAGTTGAAAACTTTATGAAATTATACAAAAATTTCCTACTTTCTATCGTTTTTTGGCGACGTGATTGGAAAGTGGAAGTTATTAGATAATGGTTTCTCGTGTTCGAGTGAAGGGTAAGTGACCATCTTATATTTTTGTAAGAGTCTTGCTACAGATAGTTTGTTGTTGCTTATCAGTTTATCACTGACAGATATCAGTAAAAATAAACAAACCTAGTACCTACCTACCTATTAGAGGGATAAAATTTAATTTTACATGACCTACAGACAAAATGTTTATCATCTTTTGGACTGGTACAAATTGTTTATGAATTTTAAAAAATATAGAGTCATACCAAAAGAGGATTTTACTAGGTAGGTTTACCTTCTCTAGTTAATTTTGATTAGTAGGTATTTCACTTTAATTACAATGACAATCAAAATAATGATCGATTAAAAAAAAAATGAATAGGTATACGACGAATGTGTAGGTATATAGATGTTTAAGGATAAGAACCTAGACCACTCACCTGATAAGGTACCTACCATTGGCATTGGCATAGTTTCTAACCCTGCTTTTATGTAATATCTGCGTAGATAAGTAATATGTCTAAAATATTATTTTAAGTTACATTATAACAGTTTATTGTAGGTAGGTAGAGAAGTAGGTAAATTAAGGGTAAGTAGGAATATAGGAGTAAGTAAGTAAAATGCCTTTCACCCACTGTTTTTCCCTAGGTAAGTGTAGTAAAGGCGACTAGAAAAAGGAAATTACTATCTGCAGAGAATAGTGTCACTTTCAGTTGGTTTTTACACTAACCCCCTTATTCATAAAACTTATCAAACCTATTTTAGTTAAAATGGGGTTTGTCTCTTTCTTACACACAGAAATGTCAACGTGACAGATAAAGACAAACGTTCTATAAACCTATTTTAGCTAAAATAGAGATAAAATAGGATTATGAATAAGGGGGTAAGTATACGACGTTCAAATCACCAATCCGTTGAGCAATACCTAGTGTTCATCAGAGTTATTTTTACGAAAACATTTCTAAGAAAAGATGGAAATTCTTTCTCTCTATATTGTAATCTTCTTTCTCTTTATATTCTTCTCTAACTGTGAACCAAATGTCGATGTCATTATCCGCCAAGCCTTTTCCTGTGTTCGGGTCGGTAACTGCAGTTTAACCAGATGAAACTGAATACCAGTATTTTACATGGAGCGATTGTCTGAAGAAAATGTGGATGTTTTTGAGTTTTAATCAAGAACTAGGTTTCATTAAGCTTCTATAGGTAACAAAAACCTAATAAGATACCTTCCTATCAAGGCAACTCTAACTTAGGTGTGTATGTAAATGTATCTAATACATATTCCTACAGGTAAGTATGCAATTGCTTTTCTTACTAGAATTATTAGTTACATTCTTGACGTAATACCTATAAGTACCTACATATTATTTGACAGAGGGAGAGAGACAGAGGTTTTTATTACTTATTTGTGTGATTCATCATCAATCTCTTGCAAGGGCAAGAGAACATACTTACATTTGGATAAGGATCAATCAATCAATCAATCAACTCAGCCTATCGCAGTCCACTGCTGGACATAGGACTGACTCCCAGACTGCGCCACAGCACCCTGTCCTCCGCCTTCCGCATCCAGTCTACCCCAGCCACCTTCTTTAGGATAAGGATCCCAATGTAAGTATTTGGGATCGGAGCAACATGTCTTTTTCTTCCATAATTCTCTATTAAACGAGCGCGATTAAGGGACGAAACTAACAGATGATCCACCAAATTTAAAGCAACAACTTTTGCCTACTAAGTCAGCAATACCAGTGTCACTATACTGACTCCTAATACGTGTCCTATGTAACAAAGTGGAAAAGTCTCATACCTGTCATTTCACTGAAGCCTAAGCTTCTGAAGCTGTTTGACAGCAGGTTCCCAGTTATGTATTATTCCCCTCGAAATCTTACCACGTGCAAATCACGTCAATATTGTGTCGTATTAACGGCAAGGAATCGAAATGTCCACCGTAAGGACAACATTTATTTTGACAGTTCAACGCCATATAGAGAATAGGTACATTAATAGCAGAGGGGCAATTCTCGTAATTTTAAGAACATTCACAGTCTGATCTCAGTCTCAATCTGTCAAAAATACCTCTAATTTAGGGAAATTAGAGGTATTTATAAAAAAATCTAGTCGCAGTGTCATCTCGGCGACAAACAAATGTCAAAAACTTCACGTCAAAAACTTGTCAAACCTACATTTTGACAAGTTTTTGACATTTGTTTGTCGCCGAGATGACACTGCGACTAGATTTTTTTTTGGCCTTCTGATGTCGATTAACTAAGGAATTGACGTGATTTCGAAGGAAGGAATCGTTAAGTACTTACTCTTAGTCATAGTGAATTAAGGCCCAGATAAGGCATAAGTAATGGTAGTACCTACTGTTGTATTTTCTCTTTATCGGAACTGTATCTTATTGGATATGTTCTGTAAGGAAAGATGTTGCTTCTTTTTTGACAAAACAGATACCTGAAGCTCGCTTTACTTGATTATTGAAATAAGAACGTATCTAGAACTAACCCATCTACAGATTTTAATTAAATAAGGAAGGATTCGGCATCTAGGTTCCTATCTTAGGGCTACCGGAGACTTCAAGTGAATTGGAGTCCTAACAGAATCTGTACTAAGTGGAATGTTCATTTCAATATTTAGAGAACAAAAAAATATTTGCATACCAACTATTAAATTGATTTTAAACTTCAAATCTACTCTAATAGCTTGCAAAATGATTTAATTTCAAGCTGTACCTAAACGTATGATCAGAATCGTTGTAAAGTTGAAACTCTACTTGATATTTAGTTTCAAACGTGTATGTGACCATAAGTTTTAATAGAAAAATAACCCGAAACTGCAGTTTTATTTATTGCTAAATGGGCGCGCTCTTGTTTTTTTCACTCTCAACACAATGTCTCTGTATTCACGAATGCAATTAATTTAAAAGCACTATTTTTTCACGACGATGTTGTTGATCCAGTTAGACTGGAAGCCAACACTTTCATAGCCGGGAAAAGGCTACGCAGATGATGATGTTGTTGACAACTGTCGTCTCCAGCATTAACTGAAGATGTTTGAATTACACAACAGTTGAACCTTTTCTCCGACAGTCATTTTATTACTTAGGTATAAAACTAACATAGGTACAGTCAGCATCAAAAGTCGATTAACACTATCATTTTTACATGTTATTAAATTGACAACAACTTTTTTCAATAAACTGATTTTTAGCTTTTCACATAATAGACAAGAGTATATATTCTAAAAAAAAAACTTCTGCTGCAGTTTTGAACAAATATTTTGCTCAATAACTAAGATTAAAAAAACTGAAGTGTTAATCAACTTTTGATGCTGACCGTACCTACTTAGGTACAAATAATTTCCTTTTATTATTGCAATTACCTATTTGTGTATTTACGGTCGTTTTGGTATTTAAATAGGTAATGTTATTCCATGCCTGAAAGTTCCTGAAAGGCAAAAGAGAGGGAAGCAATATTTTGCCGACAGAGGCGTCACTATCGATGTTTCAGCAGTAAACATTTGTGTCGTCCGGCAATATAGATGGCGTTGTTGTAGATTTTGTTCCACATTCTTCTTTACTTTGGGTAAAAACAAATAGGTATCTATAATGTGTGGTGTTTTTAATGAAGGTAAATTCAATTATGGAACCATATTTGACTGGTGCCATATTTTACTAATTTATTTATTCACAAGGCAACTACAACAGGCAATGATGGTGATGATAGCTGGCAGGCTCGACTGTCCATATATCAGACGCTGCAGTGACTTGCACGTCACCTACAGTCGTCGGCTGCCAATAAGTATAAAAATGTTATGTGTGGTTATTGTTTTGTGTTGTACCTATTGTAATGTAATGTATAATGTATTCAGTGTTTTAGATTTGTGTTATATTTAATTTATGTGTATTTAATGAGTCCTTGTTACTTGAAATAAAATGAATTATTATTATTATTATTATTAATATCACTAGGTTCAAAATTATAGGTTTCGACCTGACTATCACCCAAAGCGTAGTCACACAACATGACAAGCAACAACAAAATAACGATAACAACTACAGTAAAAAATAAAAATAATACTTAATAGGCAAAATTTACGGCTACAAGGTGTGAGCGTCTGCCCTCCGGCACACTTCTACTTACACAGGGAATGTGTTGGAAACCAAACACGCCAGGTTAAGCACATAATTGACACAAAGTTACATTATTTAAAGAGAACAGTATTTAAAGCGTTACACAATTAAAAAGAAAGAGTACATACATGTCTTTTGAAAGCAGCGGCACGAGAATCGAAGATATCAATACTGTTATTGTCTTTTGAAATTTCATTGTAAAGTCGACACATTCTAACGATAGGGTACTAATACTACTATAGGGTACTAATGTCAATAAAAATTACTATAAGTATATAGGTGGGTACTAAAAAACTACTTACCTACGTGTGAGAAATTGTGTAGGTAACATCTACCTATTCTAATGATTAATAACTAACTTTAACCCATCATTTCTTATGAGTGTGGCTTACCTACTAAAATTGACTACTATTTATATACCTATGGATAGTTATATCGTGAAATAATAAGTTGTTAGGAAGCTAAATGAAGCAAAATATTCACAAAAAGCATCCTCTAAATGCCACTGCCCAGTTAATGCGACGTGATTATTCATAATTTTATTACTATAAATAATAAGTAGGTATCATACAAAACATCTTAATTAAATTATTTTAATGGTGCTCAACGCGGTCTTCATTTGTTACGTTATAATGAAGACATAGTAGTTTCAAGTTTTATTATGTTAATAAATTTATTTGAATTACGGTTTTCATGTTGTTGACAAGGAAAGCGATGATTGTATCAGTTGCTACCCGCTTTAACTGCAATTAAATATAGCTGGCTTCCTCATTTCTTCTGTGGAAAGTAGGACGGTATCAAGTTATAAGAGAATAGCAGGATTTTTCTCAGATTGTTAATTTTAATCTTATTGGTGAAGGCTTTACCTACCCTAACTTTTGAACTGACAAAAAAAAATCTTTAATTCAGACCTAAGTTAGTCCATAAGATGTTAGTGGTTAGTAACAGATTGTGCTTATATGCTATCTTAGTGTTGTTAGTACTAGCATTCATTAACCGGTCAAGATCCGCACATCGCCAATCGGCGACGAAACAATAGAAAATCAATTGTGTCTCATTAGCGGAGCTTGACAGATTGAATTTAATATAACACGGTGTGAAATTCTGGTTGTTGTTACACTTAGTCACATATAATTTACTTGTATAGTAATCTGTGGAAACTGTTTCTGGACTGTGTTGAACTAATTGTATATTTACTTATGTTTGTTATTGCATCTTTTGTTTCCCAGATAAAATAAAATAAATAACAGAAACCTATTGCTATTTTTACCCAGTGCCTCTGGATGGAGCAGTCTGGTCTGCCAGCAATAATTTTTAGGATACTGTTACGAGTGTTACGCAAGCGTTGCAGTAAGGAAGCCGCTTTCTAAGCTAATAAGCTGTAGGTAACATTTGTTTTCCTCAACAAAACGTTGTCGGTCACTAGCACTGTATTGCGTGGTCCCCAAATGTTGCACATTATTGTGGCGTGTCGTGTTGCGGCGCCTTCTGCCAATCAAAACTCATTCGGTCTTATTACAAAACAAGGTTCCGCCGCTTCTTTTTACTTTTTAATATTTACACCAACGACCAACCGGCCAGCCCCAACACGTCCCGCTTCCTCTATGCAGACGACCTTGCCCTCACGTCCCAAGCCACCACCTTTGAGGAGGTTGAGGCCCACTTGTCAGACGCTCTTGGTGATTTAGCCACATACTACTTCACTAACTCACTTAAGCCCAATCCGAGCAAAACCCAGTCTTGCGTATTTCATCTCCGCAATAGAGAGGCGGGCCGCAAACTTAACATCGTTTGGGGTGGGGTGTCTATCGAGCACAGCAACTCCCCTAAATACCTTGGTGTTACTCTGGACAGGTCTTTAACATTCAGCAAAAACTGCAAGAACATCAAGCAGAAGGTGCACACTCGCAACAGTCTTCTTCGCCGACTGGTCTCATCGAAGTGGGGTGCTTCGCCTGACGTTATGCGGACTACTGGACTGGCGCTGTCCTTTTCTGCGGGAGAATTCGCGTGCCCCGTGTGGAGTCGTTCTGCCCATGCAAAGCTAGTGGATACAGCTTTGAACGAAACGTGCCGGATCATCACTGGTTGCCTAAAACCGACCCCGGTACAAATGCTGTATCCGCTAGCAGGAATAGCGCCATCAGTGGTTCGCAGAGCGGTGGCAAGCTCCAACGAAAGGGCCAAAATGGTCTCCGACACACGACACCCTTTGCACGACAACACCCTTGTGCCACAAAGGCTGAAAAGCCGAAATAGCTTCTTAAAGTGTGTCGTCCCACTCACTGGCGAACTACCACAAGAAAGACTGAGGCTGTGGCGAGACAGTGCTTCCTTACCCAAACCGTTCGTTCCACCCGCTGAGGACCTCCCACCTGGACATGAGTTACCTTGGGTAAACTGGAAGTCTTTAAACAGACTCCGGACCCAGGTTGGCCGAAGCAAGGAAAACCTGTTCAGGTGGAAATTTATAGACGACTCCGCCTTGGAGTGTAAATGTGGTGCTGTTCCACAAACGATGGGACACTTAATATCGTGCCCTGCGTGTCCTGTCAGCTGCACGTTACAGGAACTGATGGACGCTAGTGATGGCGCCAAACAAGTGGCCGAATTCTGGGCCGCGTACATTTAGATTGCCATCGACACGCTAAGAAGAAGAAGACAAAACAAGGTTTATCTGAGATTAAAACAGAAGACGTACTAGCAGGGGATCGAGGACGGGGAGGGGGAGGGGGGTTCAGGGGATCAGGTACCGGAATAAATCCTTTAGACTCAACAACTTTAGATCCTTTACCTAGAGGTTTAAAACATATTATTACATGATAACAACATAAAACACCGAGCCATTTTTAAATTTCGTACTATAGCCTATAGATAATCGACACAGTTAGAGTTCTTATTACAAAAACACGGTGAACTTTGCATTAAATTAAGAACTTTACGATTGTCGGAATAAAGTTCAAAATACAGTAACTGCCTCGAAGTTTTAGGCTAAGTCTTCAGTTAGATCTCGTTTAGTAATAAGACGGTGAGTGATTTGACATAGTTATTAACAGGTTCGCTTGATAGGTCTATTCTGCGTCACGACACAATACCGGTGTGGTGTGCCAGACGCTTTGTACTTACTAAGGTCGTCCGTCCACCCTCAACCGGCGAGGGTTAGGGGTTCTTTCTTTAATACTCCAACCTCTGAATTCGATTAAGCTAAGATTTTCTTGGAATAACAGTGTAGAAGTGTAACTCGTTTTATTGCAGTTGGTTTCCTTATGTACTCATTAATTCAAGGTTCAGCACCTTAAAATTGCGTAACACATTATCAATTTCAATCTGAATAATTTTGAAGGATATTGCTAATCCATTGCTTCATATGTTCGAAAAATTTGTCTGCTCAACAATGTAAATAACGTAATGAATGTTGTTCAGCTGTCATACTTAATGTTACGCAATTACCCCGCACGTTTCATCGGCTTAGGTTAGCGACTGTCGGACTGGCGCGCTAGAAGTCGCGAGTTCGATCCCCAGTTAAGAATTCAATTGAGGTGAATTGACCAACTAGTATTGTGCTAACCTCCTACGCTCCTACCTAATCTTTAAATAAAAAGTCGAAAGTAGGCAGGTAATTTTATTTTAGTAGATAGATATTATATCTAATTCAGTTGAGGCATCATCATCAGCATAATTCTCATGTCCTTAACCCATTTTTCTGAGGTCGATGCAGCATGTCCTCTGTTTACCCGACTCCGCGACAGTAAAGACTGGGTTATGTTATTTGTTGAAGCCGACGAAAATGTAATACCAACCTATTAACCACAGTCTAAACTTTGGCTATCAATACATTATGCAAACTTGAGAGTTCAAAAACAATAGCGTTCACTCACGTTCGGTTCAGTCCAATAAATGTGTTCTGCTACCCGAGTGGTGGCGCCGAAAGAAGTCGGTGCTACGGGGAGACTGGTTAAGCTACCAACTTGGGACATTTTGGCCGTGCGAAAGTTTTTCAGAAAGCTCGTATACAAAGCGTTAAAAAAATACCTCGACAAACTTTAAGAGGTGCTTTAGACCATCGAACTGAACAACTTTCACTATGGGCCAACTCTGAAATCACGAAAAATCAGCTGTTTCATACATTTTGGTCAAATAGGTATTGAACTTTTGTATTAAACAGCAGATTTTTGAAGTGAAAACTTCTTTAGCGGCGTTGTACACTTTTTTTTGTAATGGGTAAAAAATGTTAAACTCGCTTCAGGACACGTGAACTGATCGAAATTCCGTAAGACGGATGGAGAGTAGACAGCCAGCGCGGCGTAGGAGAGGAAGTATACCCCTCTCTTTCTACGGCGCGGCGAAAATGTACGCCTGCTGTTTCGTTTAGGCGGCGCAGGGCGCTTGCACGAATGTTCGTGTGTGTTTATGTTACAGCGTGTCACGCGCATCCATGGATGGTGACAGCTGATGGGTCGACCGTCTGTGTAGTGGCCACACTGCTGTGTATTCGTAAAATTCGTGTATATAAAGTGTTTTAAATATGGAAATTGAACAAAATGCATCTATTAATGAAAAAAGTGACGAAGAAATAGCGAAAGAAAATGAGTTATATTAATTCAATTTATAGTTGATTTATTTCAACATTAATATTCAAGTTTTCACTTCTGCCGGCACTCCCGGAATGCAACCCGTCTTTTTTTTTCGTGATTTTAGAGTTGGTCTCTTAGTGAAAGTTGTTCAGTTCTATGGTCTTAAGCACCTCTTAAAGTTTGTCGGGTTAATTTTTTAACACCTTATATATTTCCAGTTTTAGCTGACCTCGCATTGTATAGGCTTTCGTACAATCAGAAGTCAGCTTATATTGGAAATGTACAGCTTGATTTGTCGTCGTGCGTACATATATCTATTCAATCATTATGTTTTTTCAATGATATTATTACGTAGAATATTCAGAACTACGTAAAAAACTTGTCCTGCCTTACGCAGGACTAGTTGAGCTTGACTCGTTTGAGCTTTGGTTCGAGTTTGAAATCGAAATTCGGACAATAACATCGGTAGGTGTCTGACTGGGTGAGAGCTCACCACTTTAAAGTAATGACAAAATACATTTTTAAAAGTAATGACTAGGTACTCCAAATTCCCACGTCGTAATGACAGCGCCTTCTCATGGGTCTTTCAGAACCAGAACTTGCCATTACCAACCAACACTTCAGCACACTGTTGCATTCTAATCTACTCCAAAAGGCCCAACTCCAAACTCACCACAGTCACCTTCTCGGCGAAAGTAAGAGAGTGACGTGAAACACCATTAGTCAAAGTGTCGCCCCTTGTCAAACGTTCGAACTCGCTCCCGACGCCGACCTTACTAATACCGCCGCTAAACACCCAGTGACAGCGTGTGATGTTATTAAGTGCTCATGTTTAATGACATTCTTTCTATATACTCCATACTGAAGCCTCGAAAGGAGTAGAAGGTTGACGGGTACTACCCCATCCATCCAAAGTCATCCTCCTCCACCATATTACTGCCCTTTCTGGTCTTGAAAGCTTGAGTGATAATTTAAAGAGAATAAAATAATGGGCTCTATTATTAGAAGTTTCTTTTAGACTATAACTAGAGTCCAGAGCCACTTGATGCCGACCTTACCAATACCGCCGCTAAACACCCAGTGACAGCGTGTAACAGTCTAGTGTATTCTATGTCATCATCATCACCTTTATGTCCTTGTCTTCTCTTCTCTTTGTCTTGTCTTCTTGTGTCCTTGTATTCTTGGGGTCGTCGACGTTTTCTTCTTCCATTCTCCCCTAGGCTGTCAACCATCACGCTACCATTCACAGCCTACTCTTTCATATAATTCTTCACACAATCCGTCCAATAAGTGAGTTTTATTAAATAAGCTTTACTGGGCTGTTGGAGCAAAAATTTTTAATTCATTATTTGACTTGAATTTTTCTAGTGTTGAATTTCTTGTCGTTTGCTACATCTTTTTCGCATACTCCTTTTTTTTCTGGATGGGAAATCATCAAATGACCCCTCCCGCTCTGGGTGGAGCGGAAGGGAGTGTCAGACTCTTACTGACTAAAACCCATCCGTGTTCCTTCCTTAGCCCTTTATGTTCCGGGGTAGCGGTAACCCTTTCGGACAATCACGCACCCCCGGACAATCCTACACCGCGTTTTTATAGTGTTGAATTTCTTGTCGTTTACTATATCTTTTGTGCATACTCCTAACAAGACGTTTTCTAAACATCAGTAATTTTGTTGGATTGTTTGATCGGTTGAGTAGTCTTTGTTGGTACCTACCTCCTTCTTCAAGTGTTCTGTGAAATCTTTGTGCAGTATATTGTTGAAATACCTACTAGTATCCGACCTCATAATTTAGTATTATGATTTGAGATAGAAGGCCAATTTTCGTACTTAAAAAACGTTCAAATTCAAGTCGCAATCTTATCTCAGCGAGAATCAATGTCGAAAAGTTGTCAAAAATGTATGGAAATAGATTGTTTTTTTATCAGATTGAGACTGAGCTTGAACATTCTTGAAAAAATATGGGAATTGCCTTCTCTTAGATTCTTATTTTTGAGGCCTCACTATATGAATATGTTTAGACTAAACTAATATTTATTAAGAATAATCTTTAATATAAATTAACACTAACTTTTATTTGATTACTTTGGGTTACTTGTATACAACAGAAATAAAACAAATGGTATAATTATAATACTTGTATAATATTTTATTTGGTATAATGCGTGGTGCCATTACCTGCAACAAAGAATAACGAATTAATTTCAATGTTTTAAAAATTATTATGAGCATTTTAGTAGAGTAACATCATTAAAAAATGAATAAAATGGGCAAGGACTTTAATTAACACTAAAACATCGGTCACGGTGTACAACGTAATTGCAATAAGAAAAGTAAAATAATGGTAATTAAACCTTTTTTTATTCACTTACAAGAGAATATATAAAATAAGAAGTACGGTAACAGTTATTTTTTCGTGTCTAAATATAAAACATGTTATGCTAAACAGTTTTTTTTTTTATAATTAGTGACACATATTTTACTTATGAGACGAACTTTAAAAAAATAACAGATAGTTACCCGAAGGCCAATTCCCCTTCTGAACACGTTTGAAATCTAGTCTCAAACTCATCTCAGCGATAACTAATGTCAAAAACTTGTCAAAAATGTAGGGAAATCCAAATTAATATTATAAATGCGAAAGTAACTCTGTCTGTCTGTCTGTCTTTTCTTCACGCCTAAACTACTGAACCGATTTGTGTGAAATTTGGTACAGACATAGTTTGGAACTTGAGAAAGGACATAGGATATCTAGTTTTTATCCCGATATTCCCACGGGATCGAAACTTATGCGGGTGAAACCGCGGGGCGCAGCTAGTGAGAAATATTTTTGTCAGATTGAGACAGATTAGAATGCAAACGTTCTTAAAAATACGGGAATTGCCTCTCAGGATATGGTTTGCTTATTTCGGTAACAAAATCAATATTATAGGTAGTGCCATCCACGAAGACGCGCCCTACTCTTCTTACTAATCGCTAGTTAATTCCGCTAGTGTTTTACTTTTTTGATACACACTAATTATCCACTAATAAGTAATTACTTACTGTGTAATGTGTATCGACAAAACTAAAACACTAGCGGAATGTTGCACACTTATACTGTAAGCGATTAGGAAGAAAAGTGGGACACGTCTTCGTGGATGGCGCTATCTGTATCAGTGGAATGCTGAATATAGTCCACCTATACTTTTAACTAAAATCTAGGAAAACAAACCTTTTAGTACAGTGCTTTTAACACATGCGGTCATAATATCAAAATCATGCGGCCTGAAATCAGCCTCTCCTTACTACCATCATTCCCAATAATTATTTCAGAAATCCAATTAATCTGCCTAGCCTTTTCTCAACTATGTTGGAGTCGTCTTCCAGTCTAAGCGGATGCAGCTAAATACTAGTATTTTATCCAATCTGACCTCCACAACCTAGTTTCTGGATACGATACCCCCATGGTTGTATTGGTAATCATACTTTTGGGCTTCTGACTACACGTAACGACTTTCAAAGATCAACAAATGACAGTCGAGAACAATGGCTTAACGTGCTTTCCGAGGTAAGGAGGGGCCTTGGTATGTAAAGATAGTCTTTTATCTACGGACCAAAGACGGCAAGCGTAGCGCCGGTCAAGCTCCGCGCGTACCCTATGTAGTACGATACAATAGAAAATCAATTGTGTCTCATTAGCGGAGCTTGAGAGGTTAACCTAATCGATCGATCCGTGTGACTGTTATTACTTAGCCAAAAACCCTTATTTCAGAAATCCATTAGCATTAATCCTTTCCCTATAACAGATAAAATCGCCAACAAAAACTATGCCGCACTTCCAGAACAAAAATAACCGACCAAGTGTTCACTTTAATGAGATTTCTTGGGTAAATAAAAATGGTTGGAAACTTTGAGAATTTCCGTTAAGAGTTTTGTTTGTTTGCCCGTCAATCCTTCGTGGCATGGCGGGTCGGTTCAACAATTCGGCGAGTGGACTTTTACTTAATTAATTTTAGCTTTTAACTTTGTCATTTATTAGTTAGCTTGATATATATTTCTTTATCTAGAATCTTGTGAATTTTATTCAAAATAAATATCTTTTGGGACGTCTCAATTTATTTGGGCATGTAAAAAAACTACGCTTTGTATTGATAGATGAAATTTAGAAATACCAAAATGTATTTTTAATATAAGCTGATAAATCTATGACAACTTCTATTTCTTAAGTTTTTTGTATTAACTGCAAATATATTTTGCTATCTTTTGCATGCCGACGTGAGTCAGCTTTAATATCCGGTAAGAAAAAACATAATTTAAAAATCTAGGCATTTATTACTCATCATCATCATTTCAGCCGAAAGACGACCATTGCTAGACATAGGCCTAGATAATTTTTTATATATACCTACAGGGTGGCAGGGACATCGATGCGCAACCTATTACCATGGATTCAGTATAATAATTATGATTCTGACACCCCTGCGTTGCAATTTTTAGTCAGTTATTAAACAAAACGTTTGTTGTTCCATACATTTTGACCTCGTAGTTATTGCACTTTTCTATGAAACAGCATTTTTTTTTTTTGATAACCGACCAAAATTTTCTACGCTAGAGGGTCTAGAATTATGTGTTGAATTCATGGTTACAGTTTGCACGTCAATGTCCCTACAACTCTTTATAGGTACATAATAGTTTACAAAAACATTGTAATAAATAGTACTAGCTTATTATTTTTCCTCAATAATCTTATCTGCCAATCTGACATCACAATACCATTTTCAATGCCTTCTTGAAAATCTATATCACCAAAGCTAACCCTTTAAAACCATCCCCCATAACCTCAATATGTCTGAAAACTAGCAACAAACAGTGTTATTACAACCGGCAGAGGAGAAATAATTAGAGAAAGAGCCGACTTCGAAGTGCGGTGCGTCGCTCAAACAATGCTAACTTACATTTAGCTGTCAGTCAAAAACAATTTGGAATTTGTGCGCGCGGAGGGTCCGGGCGGCGCGCTGGGAAAATTGTACACTCATAGAGCTGTAAATGCGACTTAGTTTAGAAATAAGTTGCAACATGACCTGAATCTGAGAAAGGACATAACTTTAGGATCGTTTAAGTGGTAGGTAAGGAGTTCTTACTTTATCATTGTCATCCCAAATTACTTGAAAAATCATTCATAAATACTTAGGTAGGTACTACAGTTGAAAGAATAGTAAATCTATCCAATGAATGCCCATAACATTGCTTTTCTTAAAACCATATTTATTGGTTTAACAAATTAAAACTAATAGAAAATATAATTATAAAAACTATTCATTTTGCAATTGAAAAGTTAACCTAACAAAAAAAGAATATCAACCTACTTTTGGTTTATCAGCTCTATACAATTCCAAATAGTTGACGTTACAGCAACGGCCGGGTTGCTGCCATCCATCATTTCCTCCATCCACTCGCCGGGTTAAGCACATAAGTGACATTGACGCCGAACCAACCAGCCAAACTTGAGCTCTCATCCTAAAACAAATTAAACGTTCATTTCTCTACCGTAGGGATCAAATAAAATTGGACGGTCAATGGACATTTTTGCGGGAACGTCATGCCATGTTACGGTCAGGTAAATGACGTTACGATTTTGATTTGAACGGAGACTAACAATTGTAGTTTTGACGGGTATAAAATTAGGTGAAGGAAAAGTTTGGTACAGAAAAGGAATTTCAGACGACCTAAATCCAAATGAACATTGTACAAGAAATGGCAGCTCTGAAGCCAGGAAACGATTTCAGATTTGTTTTTTGGAATAGATTTGTGAATGGATAGTTTGAGTGTACCTATTCGTAGGTTAAACGTCTTCATTTTAATGGTGTTGTGTCAGTTATCTAGAAAGACTGATAGAATACATAATAATGTTATTACTGTGTTCTATTTGGCTTTTGTGATTATAACACACATTAGTGACACTAAGTGGGAAAGAACAAGGCCTTCTTTACATCCATTCATATAATTATACTCATTACTTGGCAGCACATAATTATTACCGCCATTATTATGTACAAAAGCATAACAAAATGTCAAAGAGGTGCTACAGTATTTTCTTGGGCATTATTGAATCAACAAGTAGATGTCTCCTATTAAAAACTTCTTATAAATTCAACCTTCTTGGTTCATGCCGCTCCATTTAATTATTAATTCTGAAAAAGAAAAAGAAAATGCTGATTCGATATTCGAAATCAAATTTATATAATGAGCCACTCAACAAGAGTCTATCGTTGTTTCGTTGAAGAAAAAATGTGGAGTTCATAAATTGAGTCATTATAAATTTCGCAAAAAGGCGTTAAATTGCAGAATTATAATAATAGCTATTATACGGTGGCGGGGCAAACGATCACCGTTTCATACTTGTCCATGTAAGACTTGATTACTACTGTATAAGTCTATAAATATCCTGTTTTAACATAAATACATTATGCGATCATAATACCTACCTATTATGACACCGGTTGAGTATTTTAACGTTCCATTGCAGACATTTTTTTTTAACAGTTCAATGCGATTGGCGTTACAGTTTACAAAACCAAATGTCCTAGTCAACAACATAGATCAAGTAAATCATGTTGTTGACTAGGACATTTTTTTTTTTTTTTTTTTATTTATTAAAGGACTTTTACACATTGTGCATACCAGTCCCATTGTACCCTAACCACATCTAACTGCCAATAGCTTATACTAAAATTATAAATATAACAATTTACTTCAATGCCATTAATTCAAACAGACACTTTGCTACCTTAGAATTGGGTTGACTAAGAATCACGTTGAATGTGCCAACATCCAGTCTGTTTAATTCAAAGGCATTTGCTAGACATGTTCTCGCAGATTCAAATCGGACACATTCCAGCAATAAATGATATAGATCCTCACAGACGGACTAGGACATTTGGCTTTGTAAACTGTAACGCCAATCGCATTTTCATAACATAACCGAACTAACTTGCTACCATGATGGGACTGAATATTCCACGGAATATTATGTATCTATCTATATACACTAGATGAGTTAAAATAAATAACTAACTAACTTACATACAATACAAATAAATAAAAATAAAAACAACAAAGAACACTTAGGCGTCGAAGTACTCGTCCGCATCGCTGTCATCCGGAAACGTGCCCAGAAGACACACCTATCTATTCCGTGGAATATTCAGTAACACCTCATTTACATACCTAGATGAGAAAAAGTTAGGATACCTACTGGAAAAGTGTTTTTTTTTTAAGTGAAAACTTCTTTAGCGGCGTTGAGCACTTTTTGTAATGGGTAAAAAATGTTAAACTCGCGTCAGGACACGTGACCATCAGGAGAGATTCCCCCCCCCCCCCCCGCCTCTCTTTCTACGGCGGCGCCAACCGAAGTGAACCAAGTTTAGTGACACACGACAATGGATGGATGGATGGATTGGATGGAGTGGAAGTGGAAGCGGAAGTGGAAGTGGAAGCGGAAGTGGAAGCGGAAGTGGAAGTGGAAGTCGAAGTCGAAGGCAAAGTCAAAGTCAAAGTCAAAGTCAAAGTCGGAGTCGAAGTCAAAGTCGAAAGTCGAAGTCAAAGTCAAAGTCAAAGTCAAAGTCAAAGTCAAAGTCAGTCAAAGTCAAAGTGAAAGTGAAAGTGAAAGTCAAAGTGAAAGTGAAAGTGAAAGTCAAAGTGAAAGTCAAAGTCAAAGTCAAAGTTAAAGTTAAAGTCAAAGTCAGTCAAAGTCAAAGTCAAAGTCAAAGTCGGAGTCGGAGTCGGAGTCGGAGTCGGAGTCGGAGTCGGAGTCGGAGTCGGAGTCGGAGTCGGAGTCGGAGTCGGAGTCGAAGTCGAAGTCGAAGTGGAAGTGGACGTGGACACACTGCTGTGTATTCGTAACATTCGTGTAAGTATATAAAGTGTTTAAAATATGGAAATTGAACAAAGTGCATCTATTAATGAAAAAAGGGACGCAGAAATTGACAGGCCTGATGGTCTAGTGGTTAGTGACCCTGACTGCTATGCCGGAGGTCGTGGGTTCGATTCCCACCCAGGACAAATGTTTGTGTGATGAGCACGATTATTTGTTCTGTGTCTGGGTGTAATTTATCTATAATATGTATGTATTTAGAAATATATAAGTATGTTTATCAGTTGTCTAGTACCCATAACACAAGCTCTGCTTAGCTTGGGACTAGATGGCGTTGTGTGATAGTTGTGGAATATTATTATTATTATTATTATTATTAAAAAAAAAAAAATAGTGAAAAAAAATTAGTTATATTAATTCAATTAATAATTGATTTATTTCAACGTTAATATTCAAGTTTTCACTTCTGCCGGCACTCCCGGAGTGCAACCCGTCTTTTTTTTAGACAAAAGACTTTAATTTTAACTTGACCACCATTATCGACGACACGAACGCGTTATTTATCGATTGACTAACATTTCTTTAAAATTCTCAACACAATTTCCAGAGCATCTGGGTATTTACTACCACCAACGATCTACCTAAACATGTAATAACGATGCAAAAATTTTAATCGCGGTCGAAGCTGGTTCCATTGATCCACGATCTGCTCTCGAACGATGGCAGTGGAGCGTTGTTGATAAATGATCCGAACGGCTGGGACAATGCGCCGTGTAGATTCTTTTGTTGATCCCACACTTTTTGTGTCCTCTGATGTTACTGTGATGTGACCAAACGTGATGTTTACGTGTTATGCTGTATCGATTTGTGTCCTGTTCGGTGGTGTAATGTTAAAAACTGTAGCTTTATCAAATGTTTGGGAAAACCTAAAAATAATTATTTTCTGTAGGTAGTATTGTCGAAAAAGTTAGAAATATAGAAACAACAGTATTTTATTTTGGTACTTTTTTCTGCTAAGTAACAAGGGGGATTGCATCAGTTGCTATGATAACGATAAGATCGAGATCTAACGAAGGAGCTGTCTTGAACCAATTTTCATGAACTACTATGATTTGCATTTCGCTGTTATAAAGTATAAAAACGAATATCGAAATCATCCAATAGCTAAAGTACCGTACCTATGTTTTTCAAAGTCAAACCATTTATTTCAAATAGGCACATAACGGGCACTTTTGAACGTCAAAAATTACCTTAAAATAGAATTGATTCTAGTCGCCCCTTCCAAAAGGTAGTTTTCGTATGGAGAAGAATGGGCAAGAAACTCCACCACTTTTACTTTGTGTCTAAAAAATACGGTACATCAAAAGTTGATTGAAAGCTGTTTCCATACGTGATTTAGGGTCTGATCTCTGGCTTTACACGAACAGTTAAATCGAGGCACTGTTTGCGAACTGTTAGCCCTTAGGGTGGGGAATATCACTATTTTCCTTAGTGCAAAATAGCACTTAACTTGTTGACCTGGATCCTGAAATCCTTCCTCAGATCAGAGGTACCAACGACAATCGCAATTTCCGCATAGTGAAGATTTTTATTTCATAATAATTATATTAGAGAGCCGTTATTTGCGAATCTTGAATGTTACAATAAAAGTTCTTACACAACAAATCTAAAATTATTTTACATGGTATTTTAAGAGCAATAAAATGTTATCGACCAAACATGGATAAACATCAAACAAAATTCCTATCACAGTGATTTGTCATGAGCAATAAATCCAGCTCCCTCTTTAATACTAATTGGTCGTAATGTTTAATTATAAATTGTAATTTATGGGTGTTGATAACTCCTCACTTTGATCGTTCAAAGTGATCAAAGTACCTACATATGTAAGTGAGTGTCGATAAGGCCGAGTTTGGACGGAAATAAATTAAGAATTATTTCATGAATTAGTAGCTACTCCATAAAAATATCTAAGTGAAGACAAGTCATGCAAGCAAAGTTTATCATTGAAATAAATGGATAATTATAATGGTACTTTAAAATGGAGCAAAAGGAATTAATGGTAGTATCAAAACATAACTTCCTTCCGAACGTCTTCCGAGTGATTATCACTGGGAAATCTGTGGCCAAAAAAAGTTAAAAATCAATACAATATAGAGTCAAATTAAATTAGCTAATGAAACTTTGCAGACTTTATGGGTATCTATACAAAAAAATTGATGTTCCTTTTTTTGTTATTAATTTGTAGTGTAATTACTTGAAGTTTGAGTTGAGAAAATCCTTTTTTATCGTGTTTAAATATTGATACCCAATAACCCATCACGTCTGTAAAGTTTACATAAAAACTACTGAATTTTAAACGGATATTTCATGAAACTACAATATATTATGTTATGGTCGTCGACCACCAAAAAAAAATAATCATTCAATGTTGTTTTCATCGTTTATCATGTTTAGATATCGATATCCATCACGTTTGCGGAGTTTCACTAGCTAATATAATTTGATCCTGTGTAATACGCTCAGAATACAGTCTGTATTCTGAGGTAATACGTACAGTCAACAAAAGAGATAATTATGCAAGATCGGTGGATATAGTTGAAGATTAGTGAGAAACCGATGTATGTTGTCGACTGAAATGTAATTTGATAAACGAGCTGTTTATTTTATTAATAAAATTAAATTTTATTCGAGAGTATCCATCGGCTTCTTGCTAAACTTCAACTATATCCGACGATCCTGCATACTTAACTCTTTTGTTGACTGTACCTACGTATAGTTGTAGATATAATACTTACCCCCTTATTCATAATCCTATTTTATCTCTATTTTAGCTAAAATAGGTTTATAGAACGTTTGTCTTTATCTGTCACGTAGTCATTTCTGTGTGTAAGAAAGAGACAAACCCCATTTTAACTAAAATAGGTTTGATAAGTTTTATGAATAAGGGGGTTAGTATACATACCCGCAAACATCCTTGTTCGGCTATCTGAAAATATTCTACCTCTAGCTACTTTGTGAGAGACAGATGTTATGATTGATTTTGACAGGCTCATAATGTGGCCCGCTCCCGACTTCGGCCTCATACGTTTTTTGTATTATATGACTCACTATTTTCTAAGCCTTACTTAACCGATTCGTATTAAAGGTAAATACTATAGTGGCATTCAAATACCCATTAGGAGGTTTCTTTTGATCCGCCTTCAATGAGAGCTGGCTTGTTCAGCGTTAGGATTAATTAGACCCGTCATTCAAGCAACGTATTCAATGCATGGACGGACCAACTTAGATTTGCAGTTGGCGAACCGAATTTTGAAGCCTGAAGATCATTAGGGCGCTAATATTAATGGTCAATTCGAACAGCGATCAGTTTCAGAACTGCATTTACATTTTGGTTTGTAACGCCAAGGTGTGTTTGTTACTAAACCAAAATGGTCTTGTTTTCATTTGATTGGTAATAAAGGGTTTTTTATCGATCAACAGAGGTATTCCTCTGTTGAGACGCAGGATTTTTTAAAATCTCCGCTTTATTAAGCGGAGATTTTAAAAAATCCTGCGTCTTTCGATATTTACCATAGGTACCAAAAAATAAGAGACGAAAAAGTCAGGAAAATAAACTAATAAGGTCTCGCATGAAGTATCAATAATTATAGAACACTTTGTACACATGTTTTTAATAAACCAAAGCAAGAAAGTACCTACTCAATCAAATGTTTTTTCTTGGAGTAAGTATATATTTTTCGATCTTTACCAGTTATAAATATAAGCCAAAAATGGATCTATTTCTTTAAATAAATTATATTTTTAATCATTTGTATGAAACTGCTGAAGGCGCTAAGGAATTATTTAATAGTCAATAGGTCACACCTCTATTATAGGGTTTTAACATAATCGAGACTCACGGCAGCAGGTCAGACAAAATTATTTTACAGCAAAACTTCAGTAGGTAAGTACTTGAATAATATTGACAATTGACTTGAATTTGAACAGAACAAAACTTCTGGAGCTTGTTTACTTTTTATTATGAGGCAAAATGACGTAGACTTACCAGGATTTAAGGTTAACTTGTATTCACAGCCAGATACAGTGACAAATATAATCACCAGTATAAAATATGCGTTAGTACTATATTTCTAAATACTTTTCCATGACTTTTACTCAAACAAAACTGTATTTTTAAAGGAAAAACCAAAGAAATATGAACTAAACACAGGCAGCCATCTTGGTTGAATGTCCGCACATGCGTAGTCCCATCTTACCCCTGTATAGAGGGATGAATGTGTGTGCCTCTCTTTCTCGCATAGGGGTCAGGTATGCATTGTTGTCTCTTTTACGCGGACTCTTTTGTTATTCTCTATTCAAAAGGCAGGAGGGTCGACTTTCTAATGCTGCTGGGGCGATGAATATATTGAAGTTAGCTACAAATGGAACTTGGTAAAGGATACAAATTTTGAATCTGACTGATCATACTTTGCTAATTTTGAGTTTTGGTTTTAAATTATATTTAATTATGGGGTTACCTAATACATACCTAATCCTAATACCAGCTGGCAAATAATGTAACAAAAATAATCCTTTCACAACACATTGTCGTTTTTAAAGTGAGTTCCATAATTGAAGAGCAACTGCTGGCTGACCCACGCATTTTCGAAGACCATGAAATTGTTATCAACGTTCGATAGAATTTCTCTTTACTATCGAAATTCATAAGTGAATTACTATTTCACGCATATTTTTATTGCATAAGAAAAACTGCCATCCGACCCACCTGAACATATTCAAAATCTCCGTGGGTACCTAACATGTTACTGAAATTCGGTAGGCCAGTTTTTTCATTTATAGATCAGTATAGAAAACTATCAATATCAAGCAGACAAAATTACACATAATCAGCCTATAATGTTCCCACTGCTGGGACACAGGCCTCCTCTCTGTGAGAGGGAGTGGGCCGTAATCTACCACGCGGGCCCAGTGCGGGTTGGTAGATGTCACATGTCTTCGAATTTTTGGTTCTAGGACATGCCGGTTTCCTCACCTCAGACAAAATTAACGACTACCAGAACCCTGATCATCAATATGCAAAACCAGTACTTAGATCATAAAACTATTTGTTACTGACCTTCTGCGGCAAATGAGCGGCAAATAATAAGTAGATAAGATTATTACCCACAATGACAACAAGCAAAAATATCTTAACAATATAAATAAATAAAAAAAAAATAATAAATACTATTAAAAACAAAAAGCAGAAACTGATGAACACAGGTAGCTGAACATAACAGGATTAGTCATCAGAAATTTTCTAAAGCCTCTTCCAAATCTGATAGTGAAAACATGTCAAACTTACTGAAAACATTTGCATTAGCCCCTGTAATCTCGATGTATGAACGAAGATCCTGCGTATAACTTTTGTTGCAGAGGCCATTTTAGCTCAGCCACAATGACATTCGAGCTATCTTGAGATCATCATCACTAAACAAAAACAGCACATTAAAGAATATTAATTACTTAAAACAACTGCAGAAGTTCAACCCTTAAACCGATCAACGCAGGTAGCTGAACGTAACAGGATTACTCAGCAGAATTTTTCTAAGGCTTCCTTCAAATCTGATAGTCAGTCAAAACATGTCGTACTTACTGACAATCCCCAGAGACCTCTGTTTACTCTTCAAACCCTTTGGGGATCAACTACTGAGTGAAAGAGTTTCTAGTAGTTTGTTTCTTTAACGTAGAAGCTAAGGGCTAAGCTACTGATCAATGGAGCTTTTCTAACATTATCACCAAAACAGTAGAATCTAAAAAATATTAATTTAAACTAAAAACAGAAACAACCGCACAAACTCAATCCTTAAACCGATCAACACAGGTAGCCGAACATAACAGGATTACTCAGCAATATTTTTCTAAATCCGACAGTCAGTCAAAACATGTCAAACTTGCTGACAACATTTGCACATTTACAACCGATCCCTGGAGACTTGTGTTTACACTTTCGGACCCTTTAAACTATGTGAAAGGGTTACATTGTTAATGATTATCCCATTGTTGTTAAACGTTAATTTTAAACGGATCTGCTCCTGGGTTTGATGTTTGGCGCGACCGTTTAAGCTTCTGGTTTTAGGATGACAGAGACAGATTTTTTTCTATTATTTTTAAAGGATTAAGCATCAATACTTCTTTATACCTACGCCCTCAGCTAGATGGACGGACGACCTAAAGATGGTTGCTGGATACGGAAGGCGGAGGACAGGGTGCTGTGACGCAGTCTGGGCTAGGCCTATGTCCAGCAGTGGACTGCGATAGGCTGAGTTGATTGATTGACTTCATATATATTTTTTTCCAATTTCATATTCTCTTCATTAAAATGGGATATATTTTTAAATAGAAGCTTATGCAAGATTTATCCCGTTCAGACTTGTTAGTATAGATATGCATTGCTCTATAAACAAATAATCTACCAATCCATGAAGTGAAGTTCGTCAGAAAGGCGTCCATCATAATGACAGTGTTAGTCAAATAACAGAGTTTTAATATTCTTATAATTGTCTGTACTAAACAGATAAAGATTAAGAAAGTAACTAGGTAGGTACACTCTTTGTACTTATAGAAATCTGGATTAGTAAAAAAAAAACAAACATTCAATAATCAGGAATCACCACTCCTCTTTATTATTAGCGCCTTTACAATTGACTAGAGAAGTACAAACATATTTTTATCCATATGTAATCAATCTTACAATAATTAATATAATCAGTTACTTTAACTTTATAATAATATAATATCTAGTCTAAATAGGAACATTTGTATTACACTAAGCTTAAAATATTTTATTTACATGATAACTACACCTAAGACTAAAATGACACAATGGCCAAATCAATGAGGAGCAGTTCCTTAGAACCGCGGGACCCGTTCTTAAATCCATTTTGAGAGACAGACATGATGGAGTTGGTGTCTAGAAATGTTTTTTAACTTTAGCTCTCAAAATGGATGTAAGAACTTGACAGACCGTCGGTAGACACATGTAAATGTTTTAATACACATTTGCAATGAAAAAATCAAAATTACAATCAAGGGTAATGGTATTGGTAAAATAAATAAAATAAATGATAATCAGAATCGATCGAAAATAAATCAGCTATTGATCGATTCGGTATGGACAAAACGATCCACATAATTTACAAACTCAAAATATTCTCAACTGCAAATAATCAACAGTAGTTTAATGAGTTTTACTAGACATTTTGACACAAAGAAAAAAAAAAGGAATGAATAATTAAGAGCCTGCAGCTAGCAATCGATAAAAATCATGTCAATCAATACTATGATAACATCAGTCTAATGGCAAATACCTAGCCATGAAAAGCAAAAAAACATTGACCAATTTATGCAATGATACTTTGCAAGTTTTAAATATCAACGCAAATGAAGTCAAAATCATAAATAATGGAAACTTGAACAATTATGAATCGTTCATATAAACATCACTTAAATTAAAGTTATTCTTACGGTCACATTTTGATCCCTTCATATGGAGGCATCATATAATTATGTGGCATAGGTGGGCCTGCTATATGAGGTGGCATATTTGTTTGTGCAGCATTCATGTGATAGTTGGGATACTCCCTTATACCAGGCATCTGCTGCCTCGTGTCTATATACTCTGGCATACCACATACCTTAGTTGCACTTAAGTCATCAACACCATAAGGATCGGGTGACGTAGTCAACTTCCCATCTTTTTTAGCCTTCATTCTTCTATTCTGAAACCAGATTTTGATCTGCCTCTCCGTCAGTCCCAATGCATGTGAGACTTCTATTCGTCTCCTTCGGGAAAGGTATTTGTTGAAATGGAACTCCTTCTCCAATTCAAGAGTTTGAAATCTTGTATAGGTTTGTCGGGTTCGTTTTGAGCCTTCCTTTTTGTCATCACCTGTAATTAGAGCAAATCATTATTAAAGACATGTTTCAAAATGCTTATAGGAGTCAACATAAACAATACAATGCAATATTTTCATACACACATACATACATATAATTTATTAGAATGAAAGTTGACCAAAATTTGAACTTACCACCACCGACACTCTTCATCCACGGATAGAACGCTTGCACATCTTGCGCAGCCGCCATTTTGTTATCTGCGTAATCCGCATTGTCCCCGCCTGCTTCGACCCTCGTCACGTCCTGACAGGGTTCCGCGGAGTCCTGTGATGACTGTGCGCCTTCCGCCGCTCCACCCACTGCATCTTTCTTGATTGACGTTTGACCCTCAACGCTTTCGAATCCACCATGAAATTGCGACAAATTGCGTTCTTTCTCCGCACTCTCATTGTTTTTTTCCCAACCGCTCACCTCTTCTGTGTTAAACATAATCCGCTGTAGCATTTCCTGCGCATACGATTTGTCACATTTCACGAAGTAAGGTGATGGGTTTTTGGCCTTTGGTTTGGTTAGTATAGCTCTCAAGTTTGGTGAATCTTCTGCTTCAGGTGTGGGTGATTTAAAATTACTTGATACACTTTGCGGTGATCCGTAATTAGTATCAGGAATACTACACTCACCGGGTGAATTGATTAATCTGATATCTTCAGGTTTTTCTACATTATTCTGATTCATTGCATTCATTCTCTGTTCATACCCGTAGTTGTTCTGTTGCTGCTGTGCGTAGTAGCTCATTTCCCTCCACCGGTTGATCATTTCCATATTAGCATGATTCCCATTGATATAGTTTGCAAGGTAACCTTGCTGAGGAGTAGGCTCCGATTTCACAACACTTTCACTTTGATTCTGTTCGTACATTTTCCCGTAACCAGCACTTAACACATTAGAATATTCACCGTTTTGAGGATAATAATTGTTCTGATAGTTATAATAATCGGACGGCATCGTTGGGTATTGTTTATATCCGTTATGTTTAGGTTGTCTCTCACTTTGAGCGTTCACATCTGCATGATTGTTCCACATTTCACTAGCACGATTAGTAGTAGCTGCTAAAGACATAATGTTATTTAAATATCCGTCACTGACACTGATTTACTTGCACTGATTTGAAGTAATTAGCACTGAAACTGGACAGCGTAGGAGACGGCGACCCGTCTCCGTAGTTGTCTGCGAAACGAATGTTGTAAGTGCATACAGGCGGCACGACCCTAACAAATGTAATACTTTTATGACCTAAAAAAAGTTTGGGGTACTTACAACAATAGCGTCACCATTGTCCCTCTGCGAAGTTGTAAACCCGGGTGCGCTGTCCCACTCTTTTGTTAGTTCATCTATTCAAAAAGAAAGGGAAGGGTATACATGGTCCGATTGGCGGAACCTTTTGCAAATATCCCTTAAATGTTTACAAAGCCAATATTTCTAATATTTGGTATGTGTGTGTGCGCGTAGGCATGGGAAGATCATTGATTGCGCTGTGTCTGTGTGAGTGAGAGAGGGAGTATGGATTGATTTCTATTATTGGTTTAGTGTAAAGCCGCGTATGTGTGTCACTGTGCTGCGTTGGCGATTGCATTTTATACAGGATGTTTAAGTAAGTATATTCATTTGAATTAATTATTTTGGAACTATTTTATTATATTCGAAATTAGGTATCACATCTTCATCACAAAAAAAAAAATGCTTTCAGAACACAATTCGCAGAATGATAATTTTATGGAATCAATATCTCAATTATCATCACATTAAATAATTATTATAACAACCACTTGTAAAAACAATGTTTAGGCACTAGTAATTAAATGGTGGTTCTTTGGACAAGTAATTTTTGAGGAACAATGGATTGGTTTTTGCCGGAACACTCTTTTAGCATCAGACATTAACAAGGTGGTTTTAGGAGCTAATGTTACAATGCGAAAGTAACTCTATCTGGTCTGTCTTTTACGTTTTGACGTCTTAACGGCTAAACGTATTTCTATGTTTGACACACATGGACCGTGACCTGGGTTAGGACATGGTTCCCGTGGGATATTCTAGCTTCTATACTAATATAGCTTCACAGCAAATTAGTAACTCAAGTAAGCTAACCCCGGTTATGTCTATAAGTCCACTTTCGCACGTAAAAATATCGCGGAGGGGTTTTATCGCGCACTGGATTTTCAACTGTCAGTGTTGAGCCGAGAATTGAGAATTCCACAAAGCGCATCCTAGCGCGTCAAAATAACACTGTAGGATTTTCAACTCTCGGCGCTTTGCAGTACGTTGAAAATCCAGTGCGCGAAAAAAGTCGCCGCGGGAAAAACACGCCGGTGCGTACCTGTGCTAAGGAATGACCCAGTCTTTCCTCATTTTTATTAAGAATAAGAACCAAAAGAAATGACAACTTTAACCAAAACTAAAATAGTAACTCTTTCCTTCCTCAAAAGAAACTCAAACCCAACGCACCCTGTATTAAACGCAGGCCTGGTTTAGAACATAACTCATCTCGACGTGTAACAGTTCAATCGGGGGTCGCGACAATGGCGCAGCATGCGACTGTGCGCGTGCGACGTATGCGACGCGACTTTGCGATTTTAATGTCGTTGATGTTTGAAAGTAATTAATTTATTGGAGCTTTAAATACGATTGTTTAATTGGAGAAACGTCTGGCTTAAAATAAATGATGATTAAAGTAAAAGTTGAAGGGTTTGCCTTCTATTAGCGACAGTTTAAAATTAAAAAAGAAAAGATATCCGTATTTATTGTTTTTATTAAAAATAAATTAATCCTACTGAGCATAGGTACTTTTCAAACGGACTGTGCCTACCTAAAAAAAACGAATGACCTTACCTGCTCTCTCAAATTTCCGTTTACTTCAATGAAAAGGAAATAAGTAAAGCATTTCTTTAAATATTTTTACAAGCTTAAAAATAATGCACCTGCCTACGCAAACGTGATTAAATATGAATAAACTATATGCTAATTACATATTTGTATAATAATTTTATTATATTCATACATAAATAAATTCAAACTCTGTTATCGCTTCTATTATATACCTTATTTCCATATTGATAGATCACAAAATCAAATGAAGACTCAATTAAAACTCATAGAACGAAAGTATCAAAACTAATGAAAAGCCACCGATACTCCCAGGTTTCATGCTAATCCATAGTCAAATCTAGTATTAAATTTGGTGTCGAACTTCGTTCTAGGGTAGGTACTGCTTTAAGCATTAGGGCTGTACCTACCTACAAATAGTACATAGGTATCTTTTATACCTACAAATACTAAAACTGCTTACTCATGCAACGTCCGCATTACTGAACGCCCAATAGTAAGCATCGGTACACACGATCGGCAGTGAGAGCGACATATGCATTCTTTGTCACAGTACACACCTCCTGTCCGAAGCGATTCACATCTGTTACATGCGTACACCCACCAACCGAGTGCATTGTGTTCTCCGCCTTGCATTTGATGCGGGATATCGATCGATTTGTGGCAGGCAGTTCTTGGAAAAGTTTGGTTGGGCATTGAAAGGAATTTTCACTGAATTGATTTAAGCACTACTTATCCAAAATCTTCACATTCCTGCCGCGGTTGGCCCGTTAATGTTTGACCATCTTTACATACCAAAAGCCCTCCATATCTTGAAAAGCACGTTAAGCAGTTGGTCCCGGCTGTCATTCCTGGATTTTTGACAGTCGTTACGGGTTGTCAGAAGCTCGAAAATCTGACAACCACTCTTACCAAGGGTTAGCGCATTACACAGTAACTGGGTTATAGAGGTCAGATAGACAGTCGCTCCATGTAAAATACTGGTTTTCAGCTGCATCAGGTTAGACTGGAATCCGATCCCAATTTAGTTGGGAAAAGGCTGGGCAGATTGATTTATTTATAAGTAAATCTTTATTTTATTTTCTAACCAAAAACTAAAATTCAATGAATAAGCCCAATGAAAAATGTTTTCATGTAGAAACATAAATCGAAATGAAAAAAGCTTTTACTCTCGATGCCAACATTAGTAACATATTAGTAAAACATAAAAGTAACTTGGGCGCCAGACGGAGTAAGCGATCATAAATCAAAAAAATATTAACTTCAACCCATTACGCTCTAATGTGGTCGAACATTTAAATTGGGGCAAACAGCACTATTGGTTTTTAAAACCAAACAAATAAATATTTAATCGTCAGATTAACCGGAGAGCCAATCTTACTGTGTCGACTGTGCTTTCAAATAAAAAACTTTTATTTCAATTTCACACTGAATTCCAAAATCAATTTCTATCGAACCCCAACTTTCAGACTCCTATGCCAAAAAGTCTTAACTAAGAAATACTGAGGAGTTGAACTTTGAATTTTGTCGCCGAGAAAATAGAGTTGAATTTGAGTTACGTGGAAAATAAAAACAGTGAACACCATTCATTGCTCTGTCAGTTCAAAAAGATTTCAAAAATGAAATTTGTTAGCCCTTATCCATAAGGTTATAAAACACATTTTGGTTGCGCAAATTCGGCCAGCCTTCTCGTCATACTGTGGCGCTGACAATGTGCAACCATTAATCTTACGAAATCAATCGATGGCTTATTCAGAATATTGTATTTGGTTTTGCCGCGGGGCTTTTCGGTTTATATTTACTTTGGATCTTTTTCTCTAATTTATGGTTTGTGCGAAAAAATTTGACATCTGTCGCTTTACTGATATTTGTACAGTGTCGATAAAAATACAAAAGGACATTTAGAAAGACACCTGAAAGGAAGATATTACTGAACAGTGCAAGACTAAGAATTCTTTGCAAAAGGTTTGCGCAGGCAATGCCAATGGTACCACAAGTTAGCGTGTACAACATTAAAAAATCATTATTTGAGATAAATTGTTGGCTAACATCAAAAGTTCCTTTTAGATAATATTCGCACCACAATCCATTCAATTTTTGTCGATAACGTCGAAAACAAAACACATTTTTTTACAATTGTATTAAACCGTAGTTTATCTTTTACCAATCAGCTACTAAAGAAGACCGACCTCCAATCCCATACACCGGCAGAACTCAATCAAAGCCCAACAGCTGAATTTGCGTTTGTAAATAGTTGTACCATATGCACCTACCGTAGTATCCACTACACCCAAGCATTGTTTTTCGTCGGAACGTCGAAACAGGAGGCGTAGGCGGCTCCTTGAATACAAACATGTTACTTTTATTAGGGCCTTAAAACAATAAAATACTTTCTAGTTGGTTCTGGTTCTCTTTGATAAAGCGCGCCGCCTGTCATAAAACTGGGACTTTTACCTGCTTTCATGTTTTGCGAATTTTTTTCCGGTTCCTAAAGTCAGATGCGAAGGGTTTGTTTTGCTGAAAATTTGCGTTGAAAATATTTGGCTTTTCTTATATCTTACACAATATTTTGCAATAGTTATGAGATGGTACGGTGGTCGGTATAAGGTAGCTATTTTTGACAAATTAGGTATGTTTCTTTTTATGTAGGTAGTGTTTGCCAGATCTCTCTACTATTGTCACATACTGACAATATTGTTATCTTCATTATTACAATGAGTTTTTTAGTTCCAAATCGAAAACTAACCTTTCAGTCTCATTACAAAGTAACATGTAAACAAAGATGGATTTAGTCTCGCTTCAAGCTGACAATTGGACAATTATCAGGACATTGTTTAACACCATTATTTTGTCAACACGCCGACTGAACGGTTAAAGTGGTAAATTTGAAGATTTATGACCAACGTACGGGGAACGGGACTCATTGACGCACCGTTTCGGAAGTCCCATTGTTTATAATAACCTAATACAGGCGAAATGTGGAAGAAGAGTACCTAACCCGTTTTTCGCGGAAGGTTTCGATTTCAATGCAATGCGAAGTAACAGTATTCTTGGGATCTTGACTCTCAAGTTCCCCAGCCATTTCTGCTGAATTCGTAACATGGGAAATTGTAAATATTTACCCTCTAAGTATCCTTAATATCTGGGACAGATTTCAAGCACTTTCTAAATATAAGTATATTTGATTTTGCAAAAGAGGTTGCCAGGTATTTTACCTTTTTCAACGATCCTTCAAATATTGTCTGACCTAGTAAAGAAAAAATCAGTCGCAATTTACCGAAAGTCAAAAACCCACTTTTACGACACGCTTCTTTTTCGCGAAACTTTGCGACGTCATTGTTTTCTGTACCCTAGAACAATTTAACAACAAACATTTTAAAAATACGACAATACACATCTATAAACACAATTATGACTTCCTAAGCAAGTGAACAAATATTGAAAAAGCTTCGGCGTTTCTCAAAGTGGGTAAAAGAAAAGATTTTTTTTATGAGACAAAAAGAGAAAATGAGTTGTTTCTTCATCTTTTTGTCGTATTGTGTTGTTTTAAGGGGCATTTGTCACGGAGTTACACGCACGATTGCTAAGTCCGTCATTATAATGTGCGTAGTCTTGGGTATTGAAATAGTTGTGTTTGAAGCGAATCGATGTGTTTGAACCAGATATGCGCTGATCGCTTTGTTGTTTTATTTATGAGCTTTTTTAAGCATGATGATCGATCTATTAAGATTTAAAGTTCTTTGAACTGGGTAACAATCAGTTCTTATGATAAAGCGACGTCTTTGATAACAACAACAAGTGGCAATTTTCGAATATTTCTTTTGATTTATCGGTTTTCTTCTTCGTCTCTAACCGAAAATATTGACATATTCTTGGCTAATACATACTTATCTTCCCTCAAAAACTTACTAAGTATTTTTGCAAACACAAAATCATAGTTATCTAGCTGGCCATAGAATTCCCATCGGCTCAGCCATGGGTGCCGGTGCCCCATGCTTGTCGATTTCAGCAAACAAACACCGGTCGGTCAACTGTGTGGCATAATCTCTTGCTGCGGCATTATGCCCTGATACCATCGTTAAGGACGACCGTACATTGCGTTCATATACACGTTGTTATACTAGCTTTTGCAACCGGCTTCAGTTGGCTGTTAACTTTGTTGTTGATTATTTTTAGTTTTGAACATGTAGATAGGGTGAATTTAGCATAGGTCAAAGTACTTTGTACGGGCAAGAAAAATTAAAAGAGAACAATTTTGAATCTGCTGCAAAGCCGGAACTATAGAAAATAACATTCCCATAAACAATCACATCATTACAAGGTCATATTTAACACACTATCATGCAAAAGGTGAGAAACTGAGAAAGTAAACTAAAACAAAGCGAAGTTTTATACCTGAACCAGAAAGTGTTAATACAAAAAAAAATGTTACACTTTTATGAAAACATTTACATTTTGCATCCTTAATGGTTTTTAATTTGTACTACCTACATACATACACTATGACAAGAGTGAAGGTACATTCAATAATTAATTACTATTTCGCATCTGCTCAAATTAAGTTAAGAAAATAATGTAAGAAATGATGGTGAATAATTTCAGTACCTGAAGTAAGTAATTTAACCTAACTAACTTCAATGGCCAGCAAGCGTTTTCTACTAAGGTAATTTCTACATTACCAGTCTAATTTATGTAGTTTTACAAGTCATAGATTAACTATTGTTTATCACGCTAAAAGTGTTAGTACCTACATAATTATTTAAAGTTCTATTTAGTAAACGAAACAGTACATAAAACAAAAAAAAAGAGCAGGTGTTAACAAAGCTATTGCATAAGTTATTTAAATACCAGCTCGGCTGAACCTTCGAAAAAAATGTCTGGGATTTCTGTAGCAGTGGTTTTATAAAACAAGTTATTTTTTTCTACATTTCGCACTATAAGTCGCCCCTAAGTCGTCCCTCGCTGCACAATCATTAATCAGAGCTTCGATCCTGGACTCCTTACAATGGGGAATGTTCAGAATGCCCGTACGATCCATTAGAATAACAATAATTACTCTTCTACCGGCATGGGTACGTCATAGCTGGTCGAAAACGAATCAAAAGTGTAAAGTGACCGGTCATTTGATACGTTCGCCTGTTTTAAATTGTGTGACTCATACTGTATTGTATTGATATAAATTTAAAAAAAAACCGGTCAAGTGCAAGTCGGACTCGCGCACCGAGGGTTCTGTACTGTAGGTATGTAACTTAAATAAAAAATAAAAAAGGTATGTAACTTCAAATTTACGGTTTTTGGATTTTTGCCTTTACTTGTGCTACATGACATTGCTTCTTGCCAAATGTTATGATTCTAGGTCAACGGGAAGTACCCTATTGGTTTTGATTCCCTTGCGAGTGTCAAAATATGCGGCATAAACGGAACATAAACGCCCGTATCTTTTGATTGCGTTGACTTAGAAGTTTAATTTTTTCACTGCTTCAAGGGATTGCAGCCCCTGAGTGTTTGATATTAATTTCAATATATAACTCCACGCGTTCCTGAGAAAAAAGGTCTTGAAGGGTCTTTCTTTTGAGGTACGGAACCATAAAAACACGCTGAGCTTCTGATAAAGTTACAATACTTGTCAGTATTGATTAGGATCATTTAGAAGGCCGAAATGAATTTGACACTAATATTTTATAATTATTAGTAGATATATACGAATAAGACGAATTTGATGCAGATTTGGATCGCGATGATGATATTATGAATTATACGTTGCGAACACAAGTAATTCGAGCACAATAATATGCTAAAGCAAAGCTGAACAAACAGTGTTGTTTGTTTAATTTGATTGTGGACGTCTTGGTGGAGACTCATCAACAGAAGAAACATTGTATTGGAATTTAATCTTTTGATTGTTTAATTTTAGTTTCCGAAGTTTCTCTTCTACCGGCATGGGTACGTATTAGCTGTTCGAAAACGAATCAAAAGTGTAAAGTGATCAGTCATTTGATATGTTTGCCTGTTTCAAACCATGTGACTTATACAGTTTGATCATGTAGTTTGATATAAATTGGTAAACACGTTGAGCTTCTGCTAAAGTTACAATAATTTTGAGGGACGAAATGAAGTTGACACTAATATTTTATAATTATTAGTAATAATGTAAGAGTATGACGAATTTTATACAGATTTGGATCTCAATGATGAGATATTATGAACACTGATAATTTGCGACCACAAGTTGTTCGAGCACAATATGCTAAGGCGCAGCTGGAAAAACAGTGTTGTTTATTATTAATTTGATTGTTGACGTCTTGGTGGAGACTTATCAACAGAAGGAACATTCAATTGGAATTTGATCTTCAATTGTTTAATTTTGGTTTCCGAAGGCTCCAATATTCTTCACTGCAAACGGATGACACAAGCTAAGTTTGTAGCCAGCTATAAGTATTTCGAAACGATAATAATTTCAAAATTTATTTAAAAACACATTGTAAATTACGTGTAAAACTAGTGATAAAACAATCCAGGAGTTGTAAATCACAATCGCAGAAGCAACCCAGACGGGGTGTGCGTGATTCTAAACAAAACATGGTGGCTCGGCCGCTCCAAGAAAAACACCCGACGACTGATTTACGAGACAATATCATTCGAGAAATGTGGCCAGAAATAAAATTAAACGTGAAAATGCCAGATTAACATAGATTTGCATAAGAAAACACGTTAGTGGAACTTTGGAAAATAGTTTTGTGTAAATAAATTACAAGCTGCTCTGAAACGTGAAATATTTATTTTTCAAATTAGCCTTGAAGACAATCATGACCTCACGATCCTCATTGCAACAGATTGTGAGGGTGAAGAAGACTATGTTTCAAAATAAATGATACGACAAAACGAAAACGGAGCCTTCAGTAGTTGGGTTGCAAAAGACAGGATACGGGAAGAGAGAAATATTATCTAATAATAATATGCAAAAATTTGACTTGAAAACTTGTTGAAACCTTACATACATATAAACCGGTTAAATCTAAGATGCTACTATTATTCAGAATCCATTTTAAAACAAAGTACTTTTCAATTTCAATATCATCAGCTGTTCATAGTCTCTAAATCTTGAAAGACGCTGTGAAACTTTAGCCGTCTAAACTGTCAGTTTTTCCATAAGTGTCGACAATAAATCGATATCCAACTAAACACACGAAACATTGACGAAGACTGATCGAGATTCGAGAGTGGCCGATTGAATCATTCTGTTTTTTTTTTTTCTCAACGCCTTACTATTCAGTTGCTTTTTCGTAAGTCCAGAATAAGGTCCTAGTGGAGTCGCTATTTTCTCAACCTTTCATGTGTCATTAGCGAACAAAAATCCTGATTTTTTTATTGGGTTTTGGGCTTCCTGTTCACCTCGATTTAGCCTGATAGAAAGCGATTTATTACGTAAGAAGAAGAAGTCATCGTTCCTAGAAGATGCCTGATTTTAAAAGCCTTGCCAGTTCATTGCATAGAGCTTTATTTTAAATTATAGAATTGCTCGTATCCCATCTATTCCAAAGATATTAAAATGCCATCTATTTTGTTAATTTCTCAATATTTGATAGTCGCCGTATCTTGGTTCCTTTTTAAGTCCATGGTCATATTATTGCCTTTCTAAGTCGTTACTGGAAATGCAAATCAAATGCAATGCAATCCGTCTATGGTAATTTTCTGAAGGTGTATCTCAGTTAGGTCTTAGATTTCTCTGCATGAAGCTTCCTTTGATATCGGTACAAATCAATCATTTCAATCCTTTTCCCGTCCGTAGATAATTTGTATGGACTCCGGAATATTATTTTTTCAATCCGATTTTTCAAAGTAGTTTCAAACACTAGGATGCAAACAGCGAAGCTTTTTACATCTTTACCTAGATATCATTATTTTATGTAGGTACAGTTTCGATGTCAGTTAAAGTCCCTTTGTGTATCTGCCTTCAATGCAGTTTAGTTAGAAAAAAAAAATAAAGATACTCTTTGACATCTCCGCACCTGTCCTGTTCGCAATAGTTCTAAGGGGCTGCAGGAACCTCGGCAGCCTATGAAAATGATATCACTGCCGACATAGGAATACACTTAATGTTTCTTTCCCTCCGATATCTTCACTTTTCGTACATACCAGTCAATCGATCATGTTTATACGGAGACAGTCGACGATAATTAACGACTGTGTAGTGATGCGTGACTTGGTTGCTTTTCGCGGTAGTGAAAGAAAATTCAAATTGCGAGGTGTTTCTGGAATATTGGTTGCCGTTTTTATTTTTGCAGAAATTATTACTTCAGAAACCTTAAAGATTTCCTATGGAATTTAAAAACTATCATAGCCGGATTGGAGACAGTTTTTTGTTATTAGTAGGCATCGTTTAATGGCAGAAAAGGCGTTTAAGGTAGTGGTGGTTTAAAACAAATTAATCAATGATTAGCAGGTAATTGCTTTTTACAAGTTAAATCGCTGAAATAAAATCATGAGTGTTAGAGTAAATTGGATATAACATTAAATAGTTGTACAAAAGCGGTTCTTTAAACCGATATCAAAAACGCTAGTTTTCTTGCAAAATACTTAGTTACAATTTGTATTAAACATGCAACTTAAGACAGGTGCGAGCATACTGATCAAGATGAAACACACTAAAGTGATAAAGATCCCATCAAGGATAAAACCTTATTGGCCCCAGTTAATTTTAATAGCATTTCAATTAATAATGATAGTGAAGAAACACACGGTGCAGACGTACCTACCGACATACATGTACTTAAATTTCTAGGAGTATGTAAAGTTAATAGACATGATCGTACCTTAGAAATTGATCCTATTACTTTTGTATTCTCGTGTATTACTTACAAGTTCCTTAGTCCTTACATGGAAAGCGAATAAACTAGTAGAACCGATGAAAGGTGTGCTGATATCTCTTTGTACTAATTAAGTATGTTTGCAAATAATTGCTACTATGAAGTTTTTATGGTGTGAACTAATTTCGTTGTTAGTTCCTTTTATATTAACGCCTGTAAATAATGTAGTATTTTACTCTATGGTGGAAATGTTACTTAGATGGATTCAATTGAGACGCTAGCTGGAGAATGTGGTCAAATTGTGGTTTTACGTAAAATTATACTTTTATTGGCTTTTTTTGAGTGTTCTTTGGAATTAGGATTGTATGTGTATGAAGTAGCTTTCATAGCTGGACTGAATTACCCCAAATTTTTGTAAAACTAGTCTTCAATCAATCTTCCTTCATGAATTTTACTATTAAGCTACTCTTGATAATTATTATATGCTTCAATTTTTGTCATTACTTTAACCTCGTTATACAAAATACGCTGCTAAAACATCTTGTTGTGTATCAGCCATCAATAATCGCGATGTTTCGCGGGCCGGGCCGAGACGTGCGCCCACATTCACGCTGCAGCGTTGACTAACGACCTGCCAATCAGGCCCTAACTTAATTGGAAATCCGTGTTTGTGGAGCCACTCCCCGTCAGCCTTTGTTGCTAAAAATTAAACGTTCTATGGTTATTTGAATAATAGTCATTTATTTAGTATTGAGAACAGTATTGGAATTAGAATTACTGATATAATTATTGGTAGAGTTGGCTTTACGTTTGTTGCCTGCCAATTAAAAAATATTAATTAGTCTTTAAAATTGCTGTTCAGCTTTCTAATCCACTTTATGTTGCTTGAAGGCTTTTAACTGTCATTGTTCATTATATTCACTCAATCAGTTCTTATCGTCTGAATCTATCGTATTTTCGATTATTTACGTAAACATTTCTGTAAAACCAAGTCTATTACGATATACCCTTTCTGCATCAAAGTATATTTAGCGATTTCTCGTTTTGGTATCTCAATTAAATTCAAGCAAATTACTCAAAGAACGACTGGCAGTTTGTCAGTAACAAGCCAGATAAGTATATCCTTATACGATTTTATTTGCCTTAAGGAAGAGTGACGTTAAGTGGACCTCAAGTGGGCAAGAGCGGCAGTGCTTTTACACATGTGCCAAATTGATAACGTCGTCCTAACTACATATGAAGTCTGTACGGTCTTTATGAATTATGAGTCGGTAACCCATTGGCCTACCGCGTTGTCCTTACAACTTTCGCAACAAGATATTATGTTTTCCTTTCATACCTCAAACAATGCGTATTCCATCACGAAGCAATACACACTTACTATGTTACATCAATGTCTTACAAGACAGCTACCACACACGGTCGTCCCTTCCCTCTCACACATGAACAAACTACCGTAAGTATATGAATGAGATGGAAATAGTCGGTCGCCAAGTGCATGCGACAAGTGTGTATGCTAATTCCGACCACGACACGTATTGTAGCTGTCAAACTCGCTGGCGAACTGTTAATGTTCCGTTCGTGCTGTCTTAGTGTAGACATGACAATTTACTGGGAATTGGAGTACAGATTTGAATTGCTGTTGTAGGTCTATTCGTAGATATTATGTTATTTGGACTAGGGATTGTGGATCAGGGCCATATGGAAAATGAAAACATGCAAAATCTAAGACAAGCGTTAAGCAACATCCAAACAAATACGCGGTAGATACCTACCTAATACCAGTTTGTAGAAACCAAACGAATAATTTTAGTTAGCACCTAAAAACAGTTCCAATTGGCAAATTGTTACTTGATAGTAATCATCTACAGGGTTAAATCAGATCCTTTATTGGCTATAGATAATTACAGATTTTGCAGTGATACAGAATATACAATATTGACTCTGCTTTAAAAACCCCTTAAACAAAACAATTTAAGAGGTAGGTACCTAAGGATTTTGCAGGACATTGGTAGCGGGATAAATGAAGTATTGCAGAGAAGACGCTAAGAAAAATGCATAATAGATTGCCTTATCCACACATTTCAAACACTCGATAGACTTGCCTTCCTTGTTTGGGGATATTAAAAAATTGTTCCGGCTAGCGTGGCTAATCGTCGACAGCCGGCGCGGCGCTCGGCCGCTTGAACCTTTTAACTTAAATAGATGTATGGTAGATTCGAATTTTAGAATAATAAAACAATTGAAATTCGTTTGTCATTTGTTTATATTTGACGATCATTATTGTGTTTACGAATACAAATAAAGAACCATAGGTAGTCTTTTGTTTTTTCTACTCTGATGTTCTTCTGTCTGTCCAAACAAAAATTTACTACTTATGATTAATAATGTATTTAAATTACCTACGAAATATTCTAATACGAATTTGATTACATTTCAAAATAATTACCCAGAAGTTCTGTCAGCGCCATCTGTTCTGGCTTTCGTGAAATACAATGCTACGTGCGCCATCTATCCAAGGTATGACAAACGATAACCATCCCTTCGTTGGTAAGGGTTGCGAAGTTGCGAATGAAAATCTGCGAAACGGCGCCACTTGCGAATATTATTGAAGTGGAAAATGGCGCCAAGTATGAACAAGGTTTTCCGGAAACGTCGTAATTTTTATTGCAAGTTTTAATAAACACTGTAATTTTGTAATTTTGAACATTTTTGTTAAAGTAACTGGTGTTTTTGTGTACGCAGTACATTTGGATTAAAAAAGTTTTTTTTTATTATAAGTACTTATCAATGTAAAAAATTAGGAGGAAATGTTGACTGCCAAGAAATGCAAATAAGAATCACAAAAACCGTAACTAAAAATCCTTCACTGGTTTTCTTAATAGTTTTGATTTATTAAGAGTACCTACTTACTTAAATCTAGTAAGATTAGTTTCTAATATTTACTTACTAGCATTAAGTAGGTACTTGCGACATCGAATAAGACATAACTTTAATCCTAAAAGCCTATATTGATGGGTTTCAAAACAAGAATCATGATAATCAAAGAGCTCACTACAACTATAATCTTTCGTAAGCCAGACAACCTTGCGCAATATATTTTCATGACTCCGCGCGGTTCGAGACTTGAATTTAAATCTTGTGATGTAAGAAAGTTTTTGTTGAAGCCAAACGGCGAGCCGAGTAAAGTTTTAGAGTTTTAATACGTTGTAATGTCGGAGATTTGTGGCGGTAACGACGTGTCATTAGCTGAAGACATGACCGTCCTGCTACAACAAGCCACGCCAAAACCCACAAGTTATAATTGACTAATTTAAAAATCGAGAGTTGCATTGTTTGATTCTAACAAAAGATCTATTTTCGTGATATTTTCTTCTTCTACTTTAGTTGTCACATATCAATTTCTTCTTACGTAACGTAAATTTTTGCTCCAGAAAGCGTCCGAGAAAAACACTTGACATTATAACGGCTCCCACAGTTTCTGAGAGAACTTTTTGCTGCAAACTTTTTTACTAGATCGTGCCTTTAAGTTATCCTCTATCTGTGGGTAGTTCTTCAGGGACAAAATTTTCGATGTCTATGGGTATATTTCTGTAACCAACTAACACAACGGCATGTAAATTTTTTTTTGTACAGTTTAGCTTTATGCCTTACTAGGACAAATTATATTTTTTAAATACTTGCTGTCTAGGTACAAAATAAAAATATTTGAAGTGTGTTCTTCTGATTCATATAACGCGTCCGTTTGCCATTTTCCGGTACAAAATGGTCGATGTCGCATTTTCCCTTTGATCCATCAATATAAATTATAATTATATCGAAAGGAAATGAGTTGTCCTCTTACAAAAAAAATGTGTATTGGTTATAACTACGTTATTTTGTTTATAAATAAGTAAATAAGGAGTGTCCGGCGTATAATACTGATTAATGTGGCGTAAGCTTCACTTGACCGTATTTGGTCAGGTAATAATAATAAGAGTCTGGCTTCCCGCGCGGGGGGAAGCCAGTCGTGCAACGGACGAGCTAGAAGGTGGACCTGCGGCTGGTTGGCTTAGATCCCGGTGTTACGAAGGAAAATATCTGATTCACCTGTGTTTGGTTCAGGTGGCATTATGATTACAATGCCTACTTTATAAAATTTATTTTATTGTTTTAAACTTCAATCTGTGTTTCGTGTGATGCTTTTAGGTTATGGAATCGTGTAGAAAATTAACAATAATGAAGTCTGTATGTATGATGAGTTATGCATGATTGTAGGCAAAAATCTGATTCAACTGTGCCTGATTCGTATGGTCAAAACCCCCATATGACTAATGAAATAAATTCGATTTCCCCTTTCCAGCACGAAAGGAGTGCTTTTGTTGCAATATAATGTCCAATGTTTGACCGTGTACAAGTCAGTAGTTCTAGTCTTATTTATTATCATTTATTTAGCTATAACCTTTTGAATAATTAAAAAGTGACAGGAGTATAAAACTGTTCTAAATATGACACCTTTGATATGTCTTAGTCTTAGTTAAGAATAAATAATTATTGTTTAGAATTATCAATCAAAATTAACGGTGTATTTATTACTTTTTATTTCTGTTTCTGATTCATCTGGGCACAAAATATTCGAACGTCGATATCTTGAAAACTACTTTATAAAAACGAGCCCCTCATACAAACATATGTTCTTTGGTATGTCTATTTTCATATGAGCATGTGTTACAGAGCTGAAAGTGAAATTAAATTTTGGCCATATGGATCAGTCGAAGAATCAAATTTCGAAGAACTACCCCTGTCTGGAACTACGTTAAAATCTGTCTTAAAGACACGTCGATATTTTTAAAAAAGATGGATATTTTTATTTTTCGTTTTATTTTTTGCTTAGTTAGTAAGTTAAAACTGTAAAATGAAGTGTTGTCAAATCTGATAGAAGTCTATGTAGGAACGTACTAAAGGTGATTAACCAGTAAGAACCCTTTATGAAGAGCGTTTGATACTTCAAAGGTAAAGCACATTTTTGGAGCTCTTTTGCAAAAAAGATACTTTAAAAATAACTACTTTAAAGTTGCCCAAAATGGAGCAGATGCAACTTTTACAAAATATTTTGGCCAAATCCCATTACTTGCTTTAAAAAAACTGTTTGACTTCCTGACTTACCTAACACCTGCACCTACACTAACCGACAATTACATCCACCACATCTAAGGCACTCGTAATCCGAATCCAGAATACGTAATCAACAAGCCCCCCACAAGAGGTGCGAGAGAAATTAAAACCTCGAGAGAGAGGGCCGGTACACCACAAATCGCTTAGTGCCTCCGCCCGTCCTAATGACACGCCAATTAAAAGTTTGCGCGGCTGCTCCACGGAGGATTGTTACGCGGGTTGAGCTGTAAAACTGAACAGCTGAACATCCCAGCATAATGTAGTTTATTCGAGTGCGCTCGTAGTTTTGGTATTAGCATTTTGATGTCGCGTCTAGCTGATCGTGTGACGACTGGGATTTGTTTATCGATGTTTTATTGATGGTGGAGTTGGGATGGTAGGTAGCTAGCATGTAAATGGAGTGGAAACTCTAAAGTTTGGATAGGAAGCTGAGGTTCTAAACGGCCAATGATTTGCAAATATGATTTTTACTGACACGAAATTGGAAAAAAAATAAAACATTTTAAAAATGATGAATTTCATGCGTCATGTATTGATACCGTGGTTAAAGACTTAGTAATGTCTTTACCTACCTTTTCTAAACTAGGCTTAAAAAGAAATGAACTCCTTGAAAGTAAAAGGGAAATTAACCAACATCCCTAGTTCCACAATTCTTGATAAAGTCTTCAGTAATTCAAAACAAGTGTCATTTGGCAGGCAACTTAGCACTCTGTTAAGGCACCTGACACAAATATAAAGTTTTAATAACAAACCATTATACAAGGAACAACGGTTGGGAAGTGTTCTCGTTGTGTCTAATTAGACATTGTGGAGTCCGCTTAGATCCTGTGCTGTTGGTGGAATGTTAGTCTTGCTACAAATATTTCTATGTTCCCATATGAGGGTTGATCGTCATTGTGCGAAGAAAGAAGTAGAAATACTGAGCTACTCGGTTAAGTGGAGCCAAATGGCTAAGAATCGAAGTGGATCATGGAGGCCTTATTCTAACAGTGTACTGCTAATTTGATGAGGACGACTGACTACTGGACTGGAACAGGTGAGCTTGAACTAAACCAAAAACCCCACAAAAGAGGCCCAAACCTTACCTTTTTTTATTGCTGAATGGGGCCGCTCTAGACCTCGATCACGCCTGATGGAAAGCGATGGATGAGGTCTATGACGGAACGAGCGTGCCTAGAAGATGCCTAAGGCACTGGAACTCCCCATCGATGTAACACAGCAGGCTGCTTGGCGCCGAACTCCGGTGGGAGGGTGATCCTGATTCCCTGCAGTGGCAAATTATGTGAAAATAACAATCAAAACATTTGACCAACTCAAACAGCGAATGTCTTTTCCAAAAATAAAGAAAAACCTTACACCATTTCACCCATTAATCCCAATCCCAAATGATTATCAGTGGCTCTGATTAAATCCGTATGCACGACGAAATAATTTAATAAACACCCCTTGTTTTTAAGCTCTTACGTGCAACCCTCACAACCCTTTACCAAGTTTTCCGGAAGGCTAAGTGGATTTTCGGGTCGTCCCGCATTTGGATAACGGCTCTGCACTTTCAAATCGTTAGCTACATTTGCCTACAGTATTGCAGAACTGAAATTAATGATGATTATTGTTATGATCATCATTTTGAACCGTTTTTGACAGGTAGGTTCTTATAGCCGGTTTTAATGTTCACTTTTTAAAATTTGTATTTTGTGATTCCAGAATCGTTGCCAAATAAATGAGTCGATTGGTATCAAAATCGGTCCAAATCCATTAATTTATCATGGATTTAACCAATTTTGATACCAATCGACTCAAATGTTATTTTATCTTTCTTTTATTATTAAGTTTTTATAGAGAGTTTAAAATTACAGCGGTTCAAAAACATAGAAAAATGGAACTGGGATTGGTGAAGGCACTTTGAGAGATCGCAACTTTAGACACTGAAATAACGACAAAAGAAAAATAGGTTTATTGCAACCCGACTTCAGCTCTTCATGACAATATTTGTAAATTCCCGACCCTACTGGTCTCATCTTAGTGTCTTAGTATATCTATATACGTAGGTATGTTGGTGTGTAGATATACTAAGAAACTATAAACTACATAGTCTACACGTAATAGCAACTACACCAAGTACATTTATACAAGTTTTGCGCTTTGCATTGCTAAGTGGAATTTCGGGTCAGTCTGCCTTTTGCTAACGTCCGAGCACTGTCGACTCGTTAGTGACGTCACATGCCATGCTGGACAGGGCTGTTCTGAGTATTCCAGGAAACTGTATAAATAACATTACTTATTTAGAGATGAAACTATAGATATTTTTCTATTTTGGGGACAGAATTCCTATCCAGCGACAGTAAATCCGATGTTTGTTTTGATTTATCCAAGCAACATCGGTCCTAAAATAACAAAATCTATTTGAGTAATACCTATAATTATAGTGCGAAATGCAAAAGTTCAAAAGTCTTTTATGGTCTTGCTGAAAAGAAGATTATCATAGTCTCACTTTGTACTAGTATATACCTAAATATTTAACTACAATTAAATACATCGGCTTTCAAAACGCATCGAATGCACATTTCCCTATCATCCATCATCATTTTTCACTGCCAAACGTATTCACAAATAGTTTCTATTCTGTCATTGTTGTCTTTATTCAAAGTTTAATCACAATCCTAGACTGGCTCTCGAGGGGACTTCTAAGCCCCCTCTACATGTCCTCACTTAACATAAAAGGTGTAAGATTAACGCGTCAAGAATTTGCATATAGCATCAAGATGTTTCAATGAGTAATGGCTTATTGTTTCATTTTTGGCATGCAGTTCTTTGATCATGTTTATTATTATAAATTATCTTAGTGGGATTCTTTTCACTTAGAATCGTGTGGTTTCCTGCAAAGACCACCCGTAATTTTAAATGGTATGTAAAGACTAATGTATGACTATGTATTCTGGACTAAAATGATCTAAAGTGTGTTTTTCTGATAGCAGAGGATCACGATATAATTTGATAATTATTGAAATGCCTTTCAGAGGAAATTAGGATGCATTAAATGAGCCTCCACCAGTGGTAATACTAACTAATGTACGTCCAGAGTGCCATAGAAAGTTAGTATCACTGCCAAGCTTCAACTCAGCCTATCGCAATCCACTGCTGGACATAGGCCTCTCCCAGGCTGCGCCACAATACCCTGTCCTCCGCCGTCCGCATCCAGTCTGATCCAGCCACCTTAAGGTCATCGGTCCATCTAGCTGGGGGGCGCCCCACACTACGCTTGCCGATACGCGGTCTCCACTCTAGGACTCGTCTGATTTACCGGCCATCGGCCAAGCTGTCAAACTTGCTGATTTTTAACTGGGTACTCTCTCAAATCTCAGTCATCACAATTAAGGAAAAAACTAATCACCAGACATAAAAGAACTGTAATCACGTTTCCACATCAGTTTTACTGGTAAATATTTTCTTCATTTCTTCTCCTGAAACACGATTTTATTCAACTCCTACTTTCTAATTTCGCGACAGCCCTGTTCGTGACCCGTTTGTCTTACTGACTAATTATTATATGTGACGACTGAACGTCTCACTGCCAACACCCGACACCATTTCAGGTCACACTTCTAGCTCATCATTTATGTTTGTTCACATTTTGATGTTTGTATTATTACTAATTACTGACACTGTCTTGAAAATGTTAGGAATGAGAAGTTCAGTATAAACACAATAATTATTCCTGAATTTTCCAAAGTTTTCGTATCAAAAAGCGATGATTTTTTTAAACGGACTTTTGGAATTGGATAAGCTTAGGTATATCAAGTTGGTCGTATATAAAAATGACATACGATTCAGATTTCATCCCTGCTGCTCTAAAAACGGTGAAGGAAAACATCATGAGGAAACGGGCATGTCCTAGAAACAAAAAATCGAATACGTGTGTCATCTACCAACCCGCACTAGGGCTGCATGGTAGATTACAGCCCACTCCCTCTCGAAGAGTGTAGGCCTGTGACCCAGTAATGGGAAAATTATAGGCTGATTATGCATACCATATTTTCAGAGAATAAAACTAAATTCATAAATAATTATTCATTCATTGTTATTCAACAAAAATCGTTAAAGCATTATTAATAGCATTATGAATAGGTAGATACATAACGTACTTATTAATGAAGCTGGAAGTTATTATCTATTGTCACACAGGAAATGCTTTTACTAATAAAATAGTATTTCAAAATTTGTGGTACATTAAGCATTATTGTACGTTATTAAACTAGATATCAATTACAAGGCTCACTAACAGGAAATGTATTAAATTAATGAATAGCTGAATCGATTTCTAAACCGCACGGCTACTGGCCATCAGCGACCGACAATGTTACAGTAATGCAGAGAACTTTCGTGGTGCAAGCTGTGAGAGACTAGGGAGATTTGCAAGAGGTACAAGTTGGTTCATTCGACGCTATATTATATCGATGGGTCCTATGTATAAGGGCCAATATGTAAATTGACAACTTTTCAATAGAGGCTGTTTGTGAAACTCATAACTCAAATGCTGGCAATAGTTTATTGCCAACCTTTGAATTGCTGTTTCAGAAACTTTTATCGAGGATTTATAGCATGGGTGTAGATAAAATATATCAAATTGAAACTTGAGAATAGTGGTTCTATTGAAAAGTTGTCAATTTGCACATTGGCCCTTATACACAGGACATATTCTATTGTTGCATACCATCTACATTTTTTTTTAGTTACCAATAACCCCTTTTCAACAGCAAATATTTAATACCTAGTTACCTACCTACAGATTCATAGCTTTTGTTTCCGGTAAAAAGTTTAATCCATAGTCGATAGTCACAAGCTACGCCTACGTACCTAATTAAAAAGACCTAGACTGTCGATTTATAAAAAAAATATTTATGATAGTTACCAAGATATAAAAGAATCAAAGTGCTAATTTATCAATTGTAGAAAATGAAGAAACATTTGGCTTAGTTTTCGTTTTTAAATATTTAAAAAATATTCAAAAACCGCTTATCAATTTATGATGATAGTTAGATGTAACCTGAGGGACCTGTGGCTAAGTAATAACAGCCGCATGGTTCGACCGATCAGGTTAAGCTACGCTTGCTGCGGTTGGTCCGTGGATGGGTGACAATCTTTAGATACCAAGACCACAGAATATATTATATTCATGCCTCGGAAAGCACGTTGTATGATCCACATGCGTGATCTTTGACAGTCGTTACGGGTCGACAGAAGCCCGAAAGTCTGACAACTAGTCCTTACCAAGGGGTTTCGTATTACCCAGTTACCGGGTTTTGGAGGTCAGATAAGCAGTCGCCTCATGGAAAATACTGGCTGCTGCATCCGGTTAGACAGGAAGCCGACCCCAATATATTTGGGAAAAGAGGATTTTATTTTTAACAATTTACCAGTTTAACGTAAGCAAATGAACTTGTTCTATTTCTAATGTCCGTGCTCACGATCGCTATCGCTTATAACTCCGCCTTTAACTTCCACCACCGCCGCTCCACTGAAAGCGCGCACCGCAAAACGGTCCGTTTCCACACCTCATTGCAGCCCGACGCGGCGTTTACAAATAGCCCTGTGATTATAAGACATTATTGTAATGGAACCGCGCAATTAGAACAATCGACTGCACTGGCTCGCGCAAAAACTTATGCCATTGTAAAAGTTGGGCGACAAATTGATGGAAACGGAGCCGGCTTTTTGTATGATTGATCCGTAATCGTAAAGCAATGGAGGAAAATCTAGGTTTTTATTTTTCATGGTCCGATAGTTATGGAAATTCATTGATATAAATGCTATTTGAAATTATTGATTTCGATGCCAACATTGTTTGGAAAAATGGTTTTGTTCATGATTATTTTTTTCTTAATATTGTGATGGAACAATGCAGTGGTGGCCACTGGGCCAGCATTCGCGCGTCATTACCACTAGGTAACGGCCTCGACTTGCGAGTTGTAGGTCATAGGATCGAACCCAGACGTGCTTTACTTTGCGTAAATTATTTCATCACCACTGCTCTCAAAAATGGTGAAGAAAATCATCGTGAGAAAACCAAAAACTCAAAGACATGTTTATAACATCTACCAACTTGTACTGGGTCCGCGTGGTGGATTACGGCTCACTCCCTCTCTCCGAGATGAGGCCTGTGTCCCAGCAGTGGGACCATTATAAGCTAGTTACACATTGTCATGGTAACCATTCATGGTGATCACACCCTGACTTATTACTTGTTAAATTTTTTATTTTTTTTAAATGAAAATCGTTTGCTTTTACTATGTTTGTAAATATGTGAGCACCACGTATCTATCAGATAAGTATATGTCATTGTTTCGCTTTTAATTCATTTACCTATTGTGGTATAGTACTCGTAATTTTATTTTAGGTACATTGTCTTCACATATTATTATATAATTAATGTATGCAAAATATTGTAAAACATTTTAGAAGAGTAACGGTGGAGTTTCTTACCCATCCTTCTCCATACTAAAACTACCTTTTGGAAGGGGCGTCTAGAATCAATTTTGTTTTATTATTTTTGACGTTCAAAAGTGCTTTTTATATGCCTAAGTATTTGATATAAATGCTTTGACTTTGATATTTATGCTAATTCTGGACATAATATGCCTGCTGGGAAATGAGCACGTAGTAATTTAAGTTCCTTTTCACACAGATATTAATAATGAAATATACACCAGTATGGAAATTGAGTCATTGGGTGATCCTAATCATCGCTAAGGTATGACATACATCTTACAAAATAAGGCTGCAGCGACAAATTAAGTTATTACATGTAAAACCTTACAACTTCGATTATAATTCGATGAGCAAAAGAAGGCAAAATATGCAAAAAGCTCTATCGAAAGTCACAAAACAAGTTTGGTACAATTTCGCAATCAAGTTCACCCCATCAAGTCATCATCGAATGTCGTAACTAATAACACAAAATTGGTTCTTTTACATAAATTATTATAATGAAAATGCCCATCACATAGTACACTTATGTAGGTTGGTATACAACCTCAAATTACGGTAAAAGTTGACGCTAATGACTTTTAGGTAACGACCATTGGCTCTTACTAATGATCTGACGGCCAGCCCACTTTTTTACCGGCGATCCGTTTTGGTAATTTACGTTTTTACACAACTACCGCTTGATGCGTAAAAACTATTAGGTGTGGGTGGACGTTGAAAAAATAGGAAAATTTATGCCCTTTCCCGGGTCGGACAGCTTTGAATTTGCTGTGAAGGTTTTTCTATATAGCCGGGAAGAGTTACATTAATGATACGCTTATTTCTTCATAACTACCTCCTTCTGTCTCTAATTTCTGGACACATTTCATTATTAATTAATTAATTTAAAATTGGATAGCATATTCCTTCCTTAATCAAGACTAGGCCAAAAAAGTAGTATAACACGAAAATAAGAGCTATAAACACCATGAAACACCCTGATTCAGAACTTTAATATAAGGTCCCATTAAAATAGATGGGCAAACTTTTGGAAATCATTCAGACCACCAAAATAAAAACGATGGTTAAAAAAATACATAAGGAAAACGCATTAGATACTTACAAGAAAAATAATTAGCTAACGAAAATATGTACACTAATGTGTCGGCAATTTATTATTTTAGGTAAAAATAAAATCATTTTAATCAGTGTTTTTTTTTGCTTGAATATCTTTGGTTAGACGTACTGAGCGCTGTGTTAAAAATTGTCCATCTATTTTAATGGGATCCTGTATATAAAATTTGTTTAAATATCCAAATTAAATAAACCTTCATGATCTTAACTTCAAAGAGGGCAAAGAACACAGCGCATACGCAGCAAAGCAATGACAAGCAGAACTATATTAGAGCTACCGTAGTAAAAGCTCTCAATGAAGAATTTGACATTTTAGTCTCTATTTCTGTAAATACATTACCCTTTTCCACATCAAATCAAGCACCCATGGCTACCTAAAGCGTTGCCAGCAATTGTTCCACAGTCATTTCGATTGGCCACGCATGCGCGACGATTAGTTACCGTCGTACGCTTACTACTGCCTTTCTAATACCTTCAGTTGAAATATTATATTGTAATGCTTGTCTGCCTTTCTGTTTTGGATAAATGGGCTAAGTATGATGGCATTTGGAAGCTGGTTTCGATATGGTATTACTAGGATGCGCAGTGTCAGCTGCACCTTGTTTATGTTATATTTGGAACCTAAGTGCATTTTTATGAAAAATTTAAACGATGAAAAATCTCTTTCACTCATCAAGCTAACTTATCAACGTTCTTTACAGAGACTGTTTAAGAATCTGCGTATGAGAGACGATTAAAATAAAAGGGAAGTCAAATTCAAATCGGAAGCAAATAAACTCAAAATTTATTCTTAAATAATTTTCATCTCGTGTTTTCTAAACTACGAATTCATGAAAATATTTGTCGTCATATTCGATAGTTTCTCCTGGAGAATCCTAGCGGAGCCTACATACGCCGTGGGAATCCATGTCGATCATTTACAAAACTATCTATCTTACGTTCACAAAAGCAATATTCGCAGGTGGCAATATACGCAACATAATGTAAAGTAACGGGATATTACCGCGGTGATTTTGTTTCCTCGTAATTTGTTTCTTGTGAGGCACAAACTTTAGTGGAGTTTAAAACCTAACGCTGAACGCCCATTTACTCTTTAAGCCAACTCTCTCTGACGTTGAAGTGCTCATATTTACATCACAGAGTTTAGATTTGTCCAGACGTGGCAAGGATTATTTGAAACCGATGCGTGGTAAGCTCCTAGTTACATTGATTGAAACAAATTAACAATGCAGTTTCAAATCCTACAGAATTTTATCACAATATTAATCTTTGGCCATCCGGCACTGAAACTGCCTGTTCTTGTACCCCGAGGAAGACCTTAGAACAGGAGGATATAGAATAGTGCAAAGAAACATGACGATGTGCAATGGATGTCAAGGAAAGAGAGAAGAAGTGGAGAATACTATGGAAGGCTGAACTCACCACCGTTTGGAATGAACAATAGGGAATAGAGACAGCATTTTTTTTTAATGAACTAAATCAAAACTAAAAATTCTTCAGGTGAAAGAGAACACGCTACATTCAAAATTCATCGTTTGACAACACTAAAACCCATTTCCTTAATTTCTCGAAACCTTAAACAACCTCCCAAAAATCCCTTCTGCTCGTTCAAGTCCCTATATGGGTACGCTTCGGTACCCTCCAGCCGAACAGCGATACATCAACGCGTACCCACGCTCCTGATGAGAAGATGATGACCGTAATTTGCGACGCACCAAGACGTCTATGTCTCGTGTTTTTTCACTGAGCTCAGGTATCACCCGAGTACGAAATTACAAGTAATTTATCGTTCGCACACGAGGATAACACCGCTGGAGACTGTAAATATTTTCTTTTAAAAAGTACTCATGTAGATTGTCGAAATGTTTTAGGGTATTCTGGGAAGAGTTGATCGATGATGCTGCAGGGTTTACAAATACTGGTAGCAAAATATTCATTGGTGAAATGACTACAAGACGATCTGATGAATTTAAGGATGAACTGTTTGATCAAGTGAAAATAAAAGGTAGAAAAGGTGAATTTAAAGAAAGAAAATATGGTCGATGAATTTAGCGGACGACAAGGTACCTAATTCATGTCCAAGCTGTGCTAGAGTAATGAATGAGAAATGCGCAAAATAAAGAGGTAGATATTACAATACACAACGTTTATGTGTATATTGCAGTAATGCAATTACTATCAGCAAAATTCTAAAGCTAAAGCAAATTACCATGGGCCTAGATACAGATAAACTACACAAGATACAGATTACAGTGCTTGACTCCGTATTTGTTTTAGCTAAACACTTTGATAAATTACAACCGACTTTACGTTGATTATGAAAAATAGATAATCTACGCAATCATTTTGAGTTCAGTAATGTGCTGTATTATAATTTTATTTGATAGAGTACTGGATACAAATTAGATAAATATGGATTTTGAACATTTAAATGGCGATCATTTAAATTTTATAGAGTGTTGTGGTAAACTGACGTTATTAATTGAATTGAATGTATGAAACAAGTAATTTATTGAAGCACTTATTAATTTGTATTGCAGTAAAGCAATAAAATGCAATATGAAATCATACTTCTTAATTGAATATTCGACTTTAAAACTAAAGTGAAAAAGATAGTGGTATCCATACTAATATTATAAATTCGAAAGTAACTCTGTCTGTCTATCGGTCTGTTTGTGAACCGATATAAATGAAATTTGGTATGGAGATAGTTTGAATCCCGGGAAAGGACATAGAATACTTTTTATCCTAATATTTCCACAGGATCGAGACTTATGCGGGTGAAACCGCGGGACGCAGCTGGTTTACTATAAAATGAAATCATCAGATTTAGAAATTATTGGAACAAAAGATTACCTATCCCATCAAGTTCTTTCTATCGCCTACCTAATGTATGAGAATAAACATCATTCCAATGATATTCACAGGTTGATATTTTTATAATGGCCGCTGTTTTATTATTTAAAACTTACTACCTCGTGTCCAGCGCAGCTCTACCGACTGTTTATTTTACCTTTATTCCGATTCCGACACGCCGATTTCGTGGTTTTATAGTATACAACATTTACCATAATGACCATTGCAAGGTAGAAATATTGACAGCGTAAAAAACAACTCTATAGTTTACAGTATAGGGTTGCTTTTTGTTTAGTTGTAGCACATTAACGATATTTTAATTGAGTCGATCCTGACGTAGAGTAATGATTGGATGTAACATCGATTTATTTCGACTTCTCGTTTCTGATTGGCGGTCGCGATAAGTTTATATCTATCGTGTAATGTTTTTATAATAGTCGTACTCAGATTTACATCGTATATAGTAAATTATAGCTGAGTTAACTAGCGTTTTCTAGGGATTGGGTTTTTGCTTGAAAAGCCTATTAGTGTAATCTACATGACATGACAGATCTGATGTGATTGCTAATAAGAGTACAAATAAAAGCAAATAATAACATAATAACAAGGTAGGTTTAATAGTTGAACATCATTTGAGTGCTACTGCAGTAATGGGCGCAGATTTATGTCAATTAGGTACAGATACTTGTCTCCATACTTCTGCCGAAAATGCTGCCCTATCCGATCATCAAACCTGTGTTTTGTAAATCAGTATTATAACATTACTAAATATACCCTATCTATTTATTATCGCGCGAGACCGTTTATTGCCCGTGGTTCGACCGCGTAGTTCTACTAGTAGGACCACGGGCATTTTTCTTTTCGGTGGTTCTATCAATCGGACCATCGTTATAAAATTATCATATTTTATTGGCACTGGTCCTACTGGTCGAGTAGAACTAAGATAAATATTTTTGCCCATGGTACTACTTACGTAGTACTTATACCTGTTACATTATTTTGAGTTGCGGACACCAGCCCGTACTACCTTCATTATTTTACAAAGGAAAAAAAAATACGTGTAAGTAAAAATAAAATTTATTGAATAAGGTTTTTCGCAATAAACGCGCGAGACAGGCATAGGGGCGGGAGGATTGGAGAATGAAAAGGAGGCCTATGCTCACTTGCTCATCAGTGTGTGAAGTCAGACTGTGGATGATGATGATGATTTGTGTATCACCGAATAACATTTTTCGTCAGTCAATAAAATGTTCCTAAAGACTAAGGTATTCAATCAGTGCGTTCTGCCAGTATGGAGCCAAAACGAGGACACTCACAGTACAGCTGATCCATAAATTCAAGGTCGCTCAGCGAGCTATAGAAAGGGCTATGTTTGGAGCCTATCTGAGGGATCGAATCCACAACGAGGTGATCCGGCAGAGAACCAAATTTGTCGACATAGCTCACAGAATAAGCAAGCTAAAGTGGCAATGGGCCGGCCATACTAGCCAACCGATGACCGTTGGGGTAGACGACCGCGAATCAGTAAACGTAAAGCGGGACGCCCTCAGGCTAGATGGAGCGACGATCTTCGCAGGATGGCTGGTAGCAGCTGAATGAGAGCCGAGAGATGAATGGTGCGCAATAGGAGAGGCCTATGTACAGCAGTGGACTGCTATAGGCTGATGATGATGATGAAGAATAAAATGTTCAGAGGTCCATTAAAATCCGCGTAATTTTTATTAGGTACAGCCGAGAAAATAGTGCTCAACGGTATTAAAAAGCTAAAGTGAACTGAACTAAAAATTGCGTCCATACATAAATCAAACCAGACTAACATAAACCCAGAAGTCTTAAATCTAAGAATTTTCCTTCAATATCCATTACCGTACACTCTTGACGACTACCTCGTATTGAGACCCTTAATCCCTGGAGATTCAACCAGATTCGACCCTAATGAGCCTCTCGCTGACAAATGGGTGTTCGGGCACGCCCTCTATCGACGATCAGCGAACTATCTCGACTATGTCTTGATACACTTTGCACTTGCAGACGGGTTTTTAGATGTAGAATGTTTGTGTACGGTAATTACATTAAGACAATTTTCCCTTATGAAAAAGTTTCTAAAATCAGAGATTTTTCGGGGTGGTGAAAGATTTCGGGACGAATATTTTTTCATAACTTCGGAAGTCGTTTTTATCAATAGTCAAATGACGTAAAAAGCAGAAAGTGAACATCAAATTTCTTTGTGTCATATTTACCGCAAATAAACGTAGGTACATATTTACTTTACTCTTTTTTCAAATTGTTCATACCACACCCCATAAAAAAAACTATTCTCGGAGCTAGTTAACACTATCAGTCACATTATACCTGTATAAGTAACTACGAGAAAATGTAAACTCAGGAACATTCACTATCACATCAACAATCACTATAAATTCAATATTTTTCGTCATCCAACAACATCTAAGTTAAATTACCGACATCCGTCTACACGTGAGAGCCGCGAAAATCTTAATTAACAGATAGGCGCAAGTCATTTATCATGTCGCTATGTGATAAGGCAGGGGGCGCCACCTCTCAGGTAAAGATATCGTAAGCGATGACGTCACGAGATTGATGAAAATTTCGATTTGTTAATGATTATGTTGCTCTTGCTACTGTTGGAGATGGGTGTTTGTTTTGGAGGGAAAGGAGGGACTTGTTTGGTTATTTACTTAAAATAAGATTATCTTTCTTATGTCGTGAAATAACTCGTAGGTATGTAGATATCGTAATACCATAATTATGTAGGTATAAGAGGGTACAGTCGCGTCATTACCATTTTCTATATATTTACAGAAATGAAATCGATCTTGAAAACTAAACTAAATTGACTAGAAATAAAGAGTTACATGGAAATAAAAATAACTGCTAGAAAACTGAACTAAAAGCTAAAATAGAGTTCATAATGAAAGAAAAAACTGCTAGATGCAATAGAAGATAATGAGGATTAGGGTACGCTAATCAAAATGTAGGTTAATTAAGAAACTTCCATCCATGATCTGAATTCATCCATTCAGGAAGCAATTATGTCACGCTAATCAATTTCAATGATGAATGTTCTAACTCACATAAAACCTATTTAAATCCTTCATCTACGAATGAATAGGCTAACTCCTCCAACAAAACAGAACGAAGTGTTGATAGCTCGAAATGACACAGCTGTTCAAGTATTAATGAACAACTATCATAGTGGTAAGACAAACTATCATTCCGGTAAGAACTATGCAGTATTTCTCTTGTTTTACCACTTCGACTGAAAGGTGGTTGTACCGTTTTATTTGCGTCTAGCTTGTCGGCAATGGGCAGTTCGATGTGTATGAGTAACTTGTGGTCATTCGGCGTTGCTTGCAAAATATTTTCAGAGAAAAATCAAAATCGAAATCTGGTATGATGGTAATTTGTGATTGATGATTTCATGGTCGTACGGGTCATAGACAATGTTTGTAATGAAATGTGGAAAAAACCTTTTCGTTTACATAGTAGGTAGTTACCTGCATTTCATTTGCCAGTTAGGTCCTGCCAGATACGCCTTCATGTCTACGTTGACAATAGTTTTAAAGTACAGTTTCACCCAGACAACGACCAAATTTTGTAGATATGTACTTAGTAGGTAAGTATCTTGGTCAAACGCCCCTATATTTGCCGAAGAAATATCGAGTGCAGACAGAAAATCGCTTCAAAATAGCACTCAACAAACGACATAGCACTAACAAAATATATTCGTGATGCAATGAAATATTACAAGCAAAACATTACGCGTCAAAATTAGGCGAGATACATTAGGGTGCTCTATAATTAAACATCAATAGCGTTACAAAAAGTAAATAAACAGGGTATGTGCGGGGGTAGTGCGGGGTGCGGGAAGGGAGGGCGGGAGGTCTCGACTATGACTAATGTCCCGCGATCCGTCAGTGTCACTCGCGGGCTGAAGGGGGCGCCACTCTCGACAGGGCCGGAGTATGCTATCCTTTCCGAACAATATTTACCCTACGATTTCTGATATACATCTGTATGTTAATATGGATTTTACGTGCTTGTAAAGGGTCGAAGGTTTGGTTTTTGATCGATATCTCAAATACTTCCGAAGCAAGTAGACTCGAGTTTACTAAACATTGGAGCCGTAAATCATTATTTGACAAGAAATCTGCATTTCTACTATACAGCATGATTATGCTAAGTCTTCCTTTTCATCAGATAACAATAATGTTACGTTGCAAACGTCACTTACCTACATTCTGTCTGTAGGCAGACATTCTTCCAGTGCATTCCTGTACACACTGTTAATAAAAAAAAAAGTCTTCAATTCAACTCCCCTAGTTTATCCCTAAAAAATCGCAAATCCATCCGACTCTGTACAGTTTCTGGGTCTTTTTAAATTGGTTTCCGCGCAGGGCAGCGGAGTAGATACTCCGCGACACATCGCCCCATCTCTGGGGCATACCGCGGGCACAATTAGATAAAATAAAAAAAAAGAAACGAGTAATCCTGGGCCTAACTAGATTGCTTTCGGGACTGTAGGGTTGGTGGGTCAAAAAAAGCCGTGATAAAAATCTAATTCGCGGAATTAGCTTATAGGAGGTCTTTTCGTCTACTGCACTTACGTTATCCTGTGTTAAGGTCTGGAATTTGGTCTCTTCTTTTGCAATATACCCAGAACAATATATCAAATCTAATTACTGAGTCTCATTAAGAAATGATGTAGGTAACTGAATTTTTTTTTAGTCTTTTTATTCACATTTTTTCTCAAGCGTTATTCATCGTGTGAATAATCACATTAGTAATAGCAACATGTAGCAAATTAATTTAAAAAAAAAACCGTAGAATCCGTTGCTAATATATGGCCGACTTGTACGGAACAATTCTTTTCACATTTCACATAAAACCTACGTGGAATTTAATAACAGAAGGCGGACACACAACAAGCGAACGCCAATTATTCATACTGATTTTTTTTTTCCTTTTAATTTCATCAAATTTATTTCACTCCTACAAATGGACGATCATTAATATAACATTTACGGGATCCGATTATTTTACACTGACTGCCTACCCCGATACAAATGAGCCTCAGTAATGTACTTATATGTAGGTACCTACCTATATACTTTTTTACATGATTGCCTGTATGTACTACATTAAGGTTTTCCGAGGTAATTGATGCCTTTCATTTCCTTCTCGTAGCGTATACAACTCAAAGTAATAATAATTATTTCATTTTAAACTGCGGAGCGGTTATTATGGGATTTTGATTGATAATGGCATTTGAAATGGAGAAGAAAATTTGTCAGCTGTGGACTATTATATGTATACGGAGTTGTCTGAAATGGTTCTATCATCCACCATCCGCCTTTAGAGCTTCGAGCCGCCCCAGAGTGATTTCCGTATAGAGACAAACATTTCAATTAGTAAAGCCTATACATATTGTTATATTAGATCAGAATCAGGATGTTAACCAGTGATTCGATCACGATTGAACTAATCGTGAGACACGACAAAGAGCAAAAGATGAAACAAATATGATTATAATTATTTATCTAGATGTCGAGACAGACCACGACGGGAATTGCGAGACGAGCTGGATAAAATAAATAATAAACGGCCCAATTGCCTTTGTCCAGCAGTGTTAGGTGACAAAATCCCAGAGCCACAGTGTCACTAAGGATTTTATACTTAGTTCACATCTTTTACACCTAGTAATTTTCGCTATCTTTTCCCAGCTAGTTATGCTAACTTTCTGAACCTGAGTTAGAACCTATCATTAAATATTGCCCCACGATCTTATATGTCGAAGTCAGTCACAGCCAAAATATGATTTTTACCTTAAGGGCTATTTTTGTCTGATCATTGCACGATATAATCTCACTCAAAATTATTCCTATATTGTGCAATATAACGCAGAATAACATTCAGTCATCTTCAGTGTCTAATGTCAGACCGAATTAAAAATGTGACAGTGACAATAAGATTTTTTTTAAGTGACCAGGAATAATCTTATTAATACGTCCACCAATACTGCTGAGCCCGCCTACTGGCTGTGGGTGAGTGGGAGTCGGGTCTCTGGCTTCAGGCACTACCGTCACCCAACATAGGCACATTGCTGGGTGACACCACCTTCCGGCTCGCTACTTGTTTGCGTCTGGGCGCCCCTTGCGTGGCTCCGCATCGCTGCCAATGCGGTGAAGGTGTCGACTGCCTCGGACACCATGGCTTATCCTGCAGTAAAAGCGCAGGCCGGATAGCACGGCATGCCAGCATCAATGACATCATCCGTCGTGCTCTTGTCACCGCTGGGGTGCCAGCTGTTTTAGAACCCAATGGTTTGGCACGCGACGATGGTAAGAGACCAGACGGGATGACCATAATGCCTTGGAAGGTAGGTAGGCCTTTGGTGTGGGATGCAACGTGTGTCGACACCCTTGCGCCATCCCATCTTCCAAGCACGGTAAGCTGTGCTGGGGCGGCTGCTGCAGGTGCGGAAAACCTCAAACGGCGCAAATACTCCAATCTCTTTGGAACTTACATATTTGAGCCGTTTGGGGTTGAAACACTAGGGCCATGGGGCCCGAGTGCCCACTTAGTATTCCGAGATATCGCCAAGCGGTTGGTCGACTCGTCACGTGACCAGAGGGCTGGCCTATTTTTTGGCCAAAGAATCAGCATTGCCATACAACGTGGCAATGCTGCCAGCCTTTTGGGCACGTTTCCCGTTGACAGTGATGCGGACGAATTTTTTGATGCCCTTTGATTATTTTCCCTCCCTTTTTATATACTTGTACATATTATTATTTTAAGATTGTTAGCTTTTTAAATTATGTAAATATACAAAGAATAAATACAGTGACCAGGCCATTATAAAGTTATTCGGTTGATGACAACTCGACACTGGTCAAAGGTGTATGCTATTTCGCTCTCTGTTTTCAAGTTTTTGAATATAGTTTTCTATGAAATTGTATAGCTTGCAGAGTAAGCAAACTGAAGCGGCAGTGGGTTGGCCATGTTTGTTGAAAGACCGATGGCCGGTGGAGCAGACGAGTCCTGGAGTGGAGACCGCGTATCGGCAAGCGTAGTGTGTGACGCCTCCTCGCTAGACGGACCGACGACCTGAAGAAAGTGGCTGGGACAGACTGGATGCAGAAGGCGGAGAAAATGGTGTTGTGGCGCTGCCTGGGAGAGTCCTATGTCTAGCAGTGGACTGCGATAGGCTAAATTGATTGATGCAATTATCTGCTTAGTGCCATAACTTCAAAAGGTATAATGTGTCCTAACTTGATAAAGGAAAGAATTTAACAACTGACGATGATAATTATTTATTTATTTTACAGAAAGCTTACAGAGTAATAACAGAATTAGAAAACGTTTCTAGGTAAAATAAATTGATAATTACAAGCTTCCACATATATAATTATTTAAAACTTGATTGTACCTGGATAATGTCAGGTCACAGATCCAGCAAGATACAAGAGAAGGTTGACTAAGTCAATATACCAAGACATCTTTGCCTTACTAACCTAGTTTTCTTCGATACTGCATGAGATAAATAGCTTTTGAACGTAAGACACCCGAGTCGAGATCAACGTGAAAATTGGTTTTCTACGTGAAAATGTATGGATATTTTTTTTTAAAGTAAAAATTTTCAACTCTGATAATGAAAACGTGTATAGATATTATGAGTAATAAGTATTTGCCTTAAATGTAATATTATTTTGATTTGATATCGACTTTGAAAGGGATCTTTGCAAAATAAACTACGTTTCTATATAAAAAGATCTTTGTTTACAAAAAGTAGTCAAATGATATTGTAGTCATCGATTACAGAGATACAGAAGCTTCCTATATAAGCACCTATTCATTAAAATTATGTGTATTGAATAAACATGCGCACAATGAGATAAATAATTAAATTAATTAGTAACGGAGCACAAATACGGTAAGTTTTATTTCAATACCCATTGAAAGGAAAGTTTGCCGATCAAAAATCAACCGACGAACATTCTTTATAAGTTTCATTTTTCATTGTGAAAATGTTTTCGGAAGCTTACAAAATGAGATTTCGGTGGCACGGACCCGAATGAACTCTATATTTTTGCACGTAAATATCAATTTTGCGTAGCTTTACATCAACAGAAGATTTCGGAATCTGATCGGTTGGTGTTGTTGGAAAACTAACATTAAAGTTACGAATACAAGGTTGATTTTCCTTGAAATTGTGAGGAGATTTTCCCGCCCCGTACCTCAATGCAGTCCCTTAGACAAATGACGCAGCATTTGTCCAAATGATGGCGCGGGCGGCGGAGAGAATGAATTTAAATTATCATTCAGTGGTACCAACACACAGTGCAAGAGTCCAAATTCGGTTCTGTGTGGGTGCACCACCACATTCCGCTTAGAAACCGAAAATTTATATGCAAATCTGATAAGAATCTATCTATTTCCGACAAGGCATTTGTTTACTTATTGCGATTGGTCTATAGTTGTTTGGTTTGTTTTCAACATCGATATTAATTTGAAAATAACTTAGTGGCTCATGACATAAAAGCAAAGAACTTTGTCGCCTGTCGTTTTGAATATTCTCATAGATATCTATTATTCTGGCTCAATAATAAAAAATACACCTTACCTATATGGAAAATCCACAGCTCTATCAAGTATTACATATGGTATTTACTCATAATTTCTGAAAATGAAACCTTTCCAGCCAGCATCCCACTACGCAACACCTTCGTAAACAAACCCTAGAATAGACCCGTTCAAAATCATATTCCAATACCTATTTATTCAGCCATAAATCATAGAGTAACACCAAACCTACATTGAAGCGTCGCCGCGTCGCGTCTCTATTCCGTGTTCTAAACGGTTGTTTGAATTCTTTCTTTGAAATCTTTTTACGCGCTCTTTTTTGGCGGCAAAGGAAATTGAGTAATGGCGGCGTCACAGATGGCATCATGGTAGATTGATAACGGGGAATGAAGAGCACCGTTCTATTGTGGCTTTGTATATGTGTACCTACGTATCTGTAGGTAGTTAGGTATTTCGTGGTAAAAACTTATTTCCTTCCCATATGTTGGATTTGTATTAAAATTTTGTGTGGAAGTGTGACTGATTGATTGGTTCTGATTCCGCTTTGTATGATATTTTTTTGGGATCGGCAATTTGAATTAGGTTTATTAGACTCCTTGTGAATTTATTCCCAAATAATGTGGTACTTTTAGGTACTTTTGTGTAGCAAATGTGGATTCTAAATACCTCTATATCCTACTGCTACAAACACACAGAACTGTGATAAAATAAATTATGGTACGTACACCCCACACCTCAGACCACTATCGCGGGTCACCGTCCATAAATATTATTAACAAGTATGTAAGAATCTTATATTTAAGTACAGAGATATTTTTATCTCGGCAAGCTAAGCCTTCGATGTGCCTAGTCCCTGATAAATGGGCACAGAGACAGCAGAACACGTTTCCCAACTCCATAGCTGTAACAGAAAACAATCCCGCGTGTGGTGCCCAAAGAAAAAAAACAATAGGGTCGTGATGAAGACGTAGCCATTGTGAACAACGAGCGAGCAATATTTCACGGCTTTGTATGCCTTCAGAGGCCGATTAATTCTAGATATCTCCATTCGCCTATACGTAATAGCGTGATGAAACCTTTTTGATTCGGTCGGTGTTAACAACGACAGCGTAGGTTGAAACAAGCGTAAAATATCACTACAAACTTTTTGTAATCAATTCTATTTGAAATTTGTACAACTAAAAGAACATCGCATCCAATTAAAACACTACTTTATCAAACGGAAAATCAACATGAACAATCTATTTATACACTTCAAAGGACAAACGAATTGCGTTCCCATTCAGTGAGATTTCCATACTCACCTACTTTAGAAAGCAGGCGACATTATGCAAATAAAGTAAATTGAATTACCGGAGTTAAATGTCGTATAAGATAAAAACGACGACGCAATCTACAACCCAATGAGGAGACGTTGTATTAACATATTCAAACCCCTATTGAATATTTATATAATGTAGGATACTCCACGACAACTGGTGTCGGCTCTTTACTCAGGCTTGTAGCCCTAATGGACGCCACTATCTTTCTCCTGTACGCGTCAAAACAAAAACAAAAAATTGGATTAGCGGCCTACCTTTGTGGCTCTCTCCGTATCTAATTACAATAAGAAAAACAACTGGCCATCTGAGGAAAAGAAGAAAACAAGTGATAAAAATGTACTCCATTTTCAAAACTCTACAGCGAGACACTCCGAGTTGTATTTACATAAAGTAATAAATAGGTGCCTATATACTACGAAGTTAAAAGCCCTTGCTTTTATTTTTTACTAAGATAAAAGATCGAGCGACCTTCAAGTAAAGAAGGGTGGAGATAAACTAAAATGTTTTTTTTTATATATCAAGCATCATTTTGGAATGGATGAGAGTAGCCCAGGAACGAGCTCCATTGTCTAGCAAAAAGCGCTGATGACAAGACTAAATGAAAAATGTTACCTACAAATTTTTAGCTCGGAATCTATATTTTCATACTTTAATATATTATTCAGGATGCGATAGTAACTCTGTCGCTCTGTTACTCTTTTTTTATGAAATTCGGAAACCTGCAGGCCTGAGTTAGGAAATAAGATACTATTTATCCGCGTAGTACGTTCTCGTGGTATAATTTGCGACCACCACACGGGCGAAGCCGCGGGTAAAACTGTTTTTATTATAAAAATGTGTTGCAATTCGCTTCCAATTAATATAGACAGAATTGACTACTTGAAAATATCATCCTTTTCTGCAAACCAGTTCATTAATTTTACATAAAATCCTTATAATTAACACTCTAGACTCGCCTTCCTGATTGGCCAGTTGGCCACATCGACCTATCCGTTATGGTCATTCAATTAAATTTCATGCCGGCCGCGTAAGGCAACTTATTAAAAAGCCATCAAATCGTTTACTGCCTAAAGGTTTCTTCGCCTTACAGGCCTGTGATATGTTCCACTTGGACCCATTAATAAAATTCTGATCGGAATAATTATGACGTTAATATACTAATACGGATGACGGTAACTTATTGGACATTTTGTAATTAAAAGTGTATTGAGAGACATATTTATTACCGATTTATTTTATTGGAGATTTTTAATACTAATAAATTTTAGTAGGAGCGTAGGAAGAAATATGTACCATTATTATTTAGGATGAGATACTTTGACTAGACTAATTAATAGATGTTTTGAACACCACTTATTAAATCGGCTGTGAAACAGCTAAGACCACACCTACCAGCGAAAAGACGTCGTTGGTAGTAAATAGTCAACTGAAATATTTTTATATGACTTATAGTTTAATAATAATGACTGTGAATAAGGAATGTTCTCGTCGAGTGAAGAATATAAATAACAAATTGTATTGCTTGATTAAGTTATGGTTACAAATGAGGGAGAGGTTTCTTCAAATCCAACTATTTGAACGAAAACAAAATCCTAATGGCTGCTTGTATTTAAGCCCTCCATAGCCAGCATTATTCTACGAAAAAAAATTACATACCTTTTATTAATATGTGGTGGTGCTAAGAGGAACACACCAATTGTCCCGCGCCGAAGACTTGCACGCATCGCGCCTTACCCGAGGCTAGAGGCAAATTTTGCAATCAGCACGCTCGTGTAACCTTTTATTATAAAACAAAATAATAATAAATATGTAAGAAGCTGTAAATAATAATTGAGTTTTTGGTACACGTTCATTGGAGAATGACCAAAGACTTATTTCTTAGGGCGAATATCACAAATTAAACTGAGCGCCATTAAGAGCGTAGTCGGTCTGCGACAAAATTGAGAAATAGGTATTTGTACAAACTATTGCCGTCGCGTTGCGCCCAAGCGACCGCGCTATCAATGTGTGTGTGAGTAGTCTGTGTTTGTGTGCGTGCGTACCACTCCCGCGCCCGGCCGCTTTTCGTTCTGCGGTCTTTCAGTTGCATTTGCTATCGGCATCGGTCGGCGTTTGCAGTGTTTGGCATTTACGAGCTACTTACTCGATCAAAATATTGTGTTAGACGATTTTTACCGACTTCACAAAAAGGAGGAGGTACTATGTTCGACTGTTTGTATGTTTTTTTTTTTGTATGTTTGTTCATCGTATACTCCGCCAATTGTCGACGGATTTACAAATTTTTTTTTTTGTTCGAAAGTAGATAGTTCTGAGGTGGTGCCATTGTCACCAAGTTAGGATCTGATGATGGGATCTTAAATCGAGGGCAACCCTCAAATTTTATAGGCTCACTTACTGTTTTTCGCATATTTTATGAAGTATCTTGTTTATTTGCGTATGGTTGTCACCATCTCAGGTAGCTGGGCTGATGATGGAAGGTACAACTCCTTAACAGTAAGAAGTTACTCAAACAGGCAAGGACTGTTTTAGTAAATTGTTTTGATGTTTGATAGGGCATTTGCCACATTTGGTCTCATGATCATTAAGTCATGACCTGATGCTGCAGTCAGGATAGTCTGCAGAGTACCTAACTCCTCGACAACTAACAGCAGATATATCGTGTTTAGGCTCATTGAAAAGGGCTCGATGTGTGGATAAACGTACTGTTAATGAGGAACACCGAAGTACATAGAGACCTGATGCTGAAGCCAGGAGCATCAGGAAAAGTACAAACCTTGAAATTACAGCACCGTAGTCGTGTTTGGGCTCATTTTAAACAGAACTAAATTTTAAGTTCAATGCAATGTTGACATAAGTCTGGCTTGATGCTGCAGCCAGGATTATCAGCATCTAGTCTAAAAACATCAGGTCAGGATTTGATGATGGGATCCTGGAGAAATCGAAGGAACTCTTCAAATATTATAGGCACACCTATAGCGATTTGGGTATTTTTTATACGAGTAGTAACTCGTGCATTTGCTCTCAGAAAGCACCATTTGGTGAAGTGGAACTGATGATGAAGACCACAGATGGCCACCGGAACTACTCAATAATATCTAAGTATTTCACGGGTTGCGATTCGATTACTTGATTATGGTTGCTGAGCAATTTTTGCTCGTCACAATGTGAATGGTGATATAGAGCTGATAGTGGACCTGGAGAACTCCTAAACAATTAACTTCCCTGCATCGGGAAAAGCAATATTTTGTTTGTAAAAGGCGATGAGCATTAGGCTATTGTAACTTAGATAAATAAAAGCAGACCCACTAAAAAGCGTGAAATAAAACTTTTTAAGAAAAAAAAAAACCAACTTCCAAAAAAACACTACAAAGTGAAAAATAACTTTAATTTCGGAATTCGGTGGCAAAAACTAAAATACAGATCCAAAGACACCGACTTCCGAAATTAAAGTTATTTTTCACTTTGTAGTATAGAGGTATGAGGAACAGGGTGTAAAGTTCACTCAACCTCCATAGAAAAGGGAGGATCTTCCGACCAGACGGGTGTTGTGTCTGGCGGGCAACTGCCCAATGAGTCATGTCGGGCTGTTGTATATATGCAAGTTGCGCGGTAAACTCTGCTTGCGCGATGCAGGATTTGCGTGACGTCAGTATGACGCGTTGTTCGCATGTGGCGTTGTAGATACCGCTACATCACTCCCCCCCGGAGACCGGAGGTCGATAGTGGGCTGAGTCTTGTATCTTGCGATGCTTGCCAGGCCAGCTGAGGTTCCAGTGAGTCGGAACCGGTTGCCGCATAGTTCACGGTGAGTCGGAACTGTCTGCGAAGATGTCCCCAGTGAGTCGGGGTGGCGCTGCGTTATGCTCCAGTGCATCGGATGTGGTACAGCGCCGGGTTGAGGCTGACTGCTGGTGTCGACCAGGAGAGGCTTATTGAGGGCTCTGCTTGTAGACCGGCCGAAAGTGCAGTGTGCTGTGCCGAGGTTGCTGATGAGGCTGAGGGTGATGACCAGGTATGCGCGGTCGCTGCATGCTGGTGGTCAGGATACCCGTTGAAGCCGTGAGTGCTGGCTGGCTGGGTGACTCGCCGCTCTAAAGCTTGCGGGAGTGATGATGACGTCACGCTGAAGTAGGTGCACGAAGGCTGCGCTGACGTTCATGTTCGGGGTCACCAGTATAGAGGTATGAGGAACAGGGTGTAAAGTTCACTCAACCTCCATAGAAAAGGGAGGATCTTCCGACCAGACGGGTGTTGTGTTTGGCGGGCAACTGCCCAATGAGTCATGTCGGGCTGTTGTATATATGCAAGTTGCGCGGTAAACTCTGCTTGCGCGATGCAGGATTTGCGTGACGTCAGTATGACGCGTTGTTCGCATGTGGCGTTGTAGATACCGCTACAGTAGTGTTTTTTTGGAAGTTGATTTTTTTTTCTTAAAAAGTTTTTATTGTTTACGGACTTGAGTCTATGCTTTACTGAACTGACTTGGCTTGTGTATCGGATTTTGAGTAATTATATTTACGACTAAAGAAAAACGTAAGTACCCACCTATTATTTTTAAATATTTTACCCGCTTCAAATAGTTAAACGAAATGCAATACCTATACATATTATATTTATCTAAAATACTATACCTACTGATTGATAAATAACAATTTACAAATGTGGACCTATAAGTACCTAATCATGGTAATTGTTGTTTCAGTTAAACCTTCTCTGTGATGGGTAAAAGAAAACAAAATAAAGCGCGTTTATTCTTGAGCGCTAAAAGAAAAAATAGTAGATTGTACAACTTAGGCATAAAAGAAGCTATTTTACCCCGAGACGCCTGCGCCTCGCGTGGATATAAAACCACGCGAGCCGCAGGCGAGAGTGGATAGTTAAGTCGAGGGGTAAAATGGCTCGTTTATGCCTGAGTTATACACTCTGCTTTTAACTTCGATTGCGAGAAATCGGTCCAGCCGTTCTCGAGTTATAAGTATTCGAACAAACAAACACGACTTTATTTTATATATATAGATAGCCATTCTTCTTTTGTGTTCTGATTGATTATATTTGCTTTTGGAGAATAAAATTAAAAACTTCAATTCTGTAAAATAAAAACTGAATATTTTTTTGCCTTAGTCAAACAATTTAAAACTATATTATCTGTGGCTGTATGAATGAACTGTCAATGTCAAATTGCTTCTTATTTATAATTCTAGTTTCATATAAAAATACAAAAACACTACTTTTCGCCCCGCGGTTCAAAGCATTTTCCCGTGGGAACGGCATACAGATACCAAACTCTATACAAGTAATATCGATAATGATGGAAATCACTACATTATCGATAAAAAAATCGACAGTGGTCACTTCCCTATTTGTATACGTATTAGTCTGACCCCCCCTCACCCTTGATCTTTCCCCGTAATGTGCGATAGGGACAACTGCAGCTCAGACCGATTTTCACTACAAAATCTTGACAAGACCGATGCTTTGTATTCCCCTGTTTTCTCCGCCAAACCTGCGCCGATTCAATTATGTTTGGTGTCGAAATTTAGAGGAAGAGTAGATCTATGTTTCTATTATTTTATTTTAACGTAAAAACTTTTCATATTTGTCTGGTAGTCATCTGAATATGACAGTAAAAATGGGGCATTTTGTAGGTTTTCGAAAATTCGTATCTGTTTTGGTAATTATTTTTTGGGAAAAAGTAAATGACAGGGGCATACATACAGTAGATCTAGACTTTATAAAAAAAAACGAGTCCTCTAGAGAGATAAACCAGGAAGTAAATAGGGGAATACGTTTGTATGGAAAAATGCTGCTAGGATACCCTCTTAAACCGCGTTCAAGAGCTGTCACTGTCATCGTTGACAGGGAACTTTGACACTGACAGCTCTTGAACGCGATTTAAATGAACGCGAGTGAAACTCATCCTTAACTTATCAAAGGTAGGTAAGTAAATATAAAGAAAACGGCATGTCCTAGAACCAAAAAATCAAAAACATGTGTAATCTACCAATCCGCACTTGGGTTGGCTTGGCGTGGTAGATTACAGCCCACCCTCTCTCAAAGAGAGGAGGCCTGCATCCCAGTAGTAGGCACATTATAGGCTGATTATGCTAAGTAAGTAATGTAGAAGTAATAATAAAATAAGCAGAATATAAATAAAACTTACGTACGAATAATATAGAAAATGCTGAAGATAATATACTGCAGCGCGTCTCACATGAAGCGTGCTTTAATGTGGGGGACCTGCGGGTAAAATATAGCTTTTAGTAAAAAAAAATATCGATAGGTTAATTTCGTGCAGCACTAATACTGCTTTGTTTTGCTTTGAACTTATTTGGAAACATTTTTAAATTTCAAACGAATGCACGAAGATCATAATTTATTAATGGTAAAATTATCATCTTCGTGTACTTATTCGTTAGATACCTATATTTATTTTTGTGTTCTTTGTTTATTATTATAATTATTGAACTAAGTCTAGTTTACAGTAATTGCTAAACTGTTTAAAGACTCCCAATTCTTCCCTAAATCTCAGATTCACTTGACAACAAACGTAGCCAGTGCAGTGGTAGGCTCATGAATAAATAAAGTGGTGTTTATGTAACGTTTGGCTGGGATTAAAATTCAAATATTCTGACAAGTCAATCTACGGAGCTCCCGGGCGGTCCCGGGAGCGGACAGCGGAGCGTCATGCACATTGCATAGTATATGCAAATTGGGAAGATACTTTTTATATTTGTTGTAAGATTTAACCCTAGCTTTTGAAAGTTACATCGCGATATATTTTGCAGTCAAGTCTCACCGTGTGGTAGTTTTACCGATATTACAATAGATATTCAAATTACTTTACAGATGAAATTGGTTAGGACTTCAGAAGTTGCATTAGAAACTCTATACTTCATTCCAAAAAACAAGTAGCGGACGCTGGCTGGCCACACAGTTTGGTAACTGGCGCCAATAAAAAAAAATTAAGTATACCCGCAATTTAAATTATGTAGTCTACAGTAAAGTTTTCATTAGGAAACGTTCTTGATCGATTATATATTTGATTACTCGATTAATTTTATAGTAATACGTATAAACGAATAATATTATTATACTTATAGTGGCGTAGGTGTGAATATAATAAAATATTTGACTATATTAAAATAAGTTTGCAATATATAAAAGTAGGTAAATAAACAATAATAATAGTTAGATAATAATTATTATCTAACAAAAGTTCTGGAGTAGAAGACCAAGGGACCTTTGTTCACAGATTTGTGACCACGAGTTACGCCAAAAAGACAGATTGAATCGGGAAGAACATGACAGCCAGTTATATTATGGACTTAGTTATACGTACTTAAATTCTTTTGCAAGGCGGTAAGAAATTGCAGCCGTCAAATTCTGAAGATACCGAGACATTTAAGATTCCTAATCGGCTGCGAAATATTGTTCCAGTCAAGGTCATATGCACGTTGTCCGCATGTTTAAATAAAATAATACGAGTGATTCAACCAGCTGGATCCGTAGCACAGTAGATACATATACTTTCTGCGTTATAATGTGGACTTTTCAATCTATGAGTGTGTGGTATTGTATGTTGTTGTGTGTGTGTAAAAGCCTTTTATTCTAGTATTTAACTTCATATAAGCTTAAACTGCGGCATAATAAATAAAATCGATTAATCTGACTTAAATATTATAAAGTACCTAAGTATATTATTTACGTTTCACATTGCAATTAACTTTAACAACAAGCTGGGAACGCCTTCGATTACCGGCAAATAAAAATAAAACTATCTAAATTCCTTGCATATTCTACATCCATTAAACACATTCAGTGCATTTGCATACGTTTCTACACGGAGTACCTATGACTGCTGGATTAATACTCTGTAATCTGAATCTTAACATTAAGCTACTATGCGATATAAATTAATAGCGAAATTAATTAAACATGATTGCGTTATATCAACAACTATAGGTAATACTTATGATTCATTAATGTTCGTGTGTTTATAGTTTACTTTAATGGGTTAGTAAAATAAGAATCCTACTGCATACCAGAGTAGGTATCTTTAAAAAAAAACGTCTTTCAAAATTATTGCTTACCCAACCCGTCCTTTCTACGGTTATGTTAATAAAAATATATAACAAAAGAAAAGTAATTAAAAAACCGACTACTTTATTAACAAAAATTAAAACGTCAAAATCAAACACAAAAGACGCCATATTTGGTCGACGGGCACGTAGTGGAACACGCACCGCTAACAGAAAATAAGGGACACACAGAAAGACAGGAAGGGCCCGTGCGAGTGAGATGGACATAAAACAAGCCCTCGGACGAAAGGGAAGGCGATAGTGACGCGATGATTGAACGCGCCACAAGAAAAATGATCACCCGTCAAGCGGCGACTGAGAGAAACTACCCCTAGCGGGCGAGACAAGGAGAGACATACTTTCCGATAAAGCGTGCGAATGAAACAGCAAGCACCAAAATAGGGGTGACGTACAGTGATGGATTATGCTTTTCTCTCTAAAGAAGGGAGGGGCTCACAGGTCGTTATGGAAAAAGCTGAGGGAAGTGGGGACCGACATGTGTCGGAGACGTATACCGAACCGATGGTGGCCTTAATTGATTTCTGGATTAATCTAACATTTTTGTTATTAATTAGGCTATATGAATACCTAATAATATATGTAGGTACCGTTAAATAATGAACATCATTTGTTCATAAATAATAAATGCTCGTAGGTAGATCGTTATTAATAAACCAGGCACAGATTATACAAGTCTAAATAAATTGATACCTTTGAAGATGTCGAAGGTGAATTTTGACCCAAATACTTGTAAAATATCACCTATCCGTAAAACATGATCGCCCCATTCTGAATACACCCAATTTCAATTTCGCCAATTTTGAAAGTCACGCAAGGGGAACCGCGGGCAAAAATTTAGCTAAATTATTTTAGTTTTGCAATACTAAAACGTAGGTATATAGTAAAGAATGCGGTGACTAACTACGTGCTAACAATCAACTGACCACCCCACACATTAAAAATTTTACGAGGGGCATCTAAAATGCCACTCACAGAAATGCCTTTGTCCACTTTGAAGGGCGTGTATTGTTTTATGCCTTTGTTGTGTTAAAATTTAAATCCTTAATTATTCATAGGATTGTTTGGGCGACAATATTTTCACAATAGGCCCCGGTTTTGCAGGGGAGGTAATCGGTTTGATTAATAAATTGTCAAGTTGAATCCAGCGTTAGAATATAAATTGTTACCACAGATATTTCATCCTATTATGATGGCGAGATCCCGCTCATTGTTTTACGAAACGTCATATCTCATGCTGTCACCTGATTGTTTTGGTTCAGGTTTCAATAGGAGGTGTCTTCTAGTTTATGCCTGGAATTGAATGAATTTGGAGAATGCGGACTCAGATTTATGATACAGGGGGTTTTGTGAATGTCCAAAATAAAAAATGTAACTCGTTGAAAACGGCAATCTCGATACTGAATACGTTTTTCAAATAATTATCATTGTATGATGAGAAAGATTAAATTTATTAAAAAAATAACTTCATGCCCAGTTAGGTAACCAAAAAGTAAACAGCTATAATACACTGATTGAAAAAAAAAAACACAAAATTCGACCTCTAAAGACCATTAAAAGAAGGTCGAATTTAAATCCAAATAAAATATATATATTTCGTCGGTATTTTTACAGGCTGTTAAACAATGTTAAATTCTGCCACCGTTCTGTTGAAACAAATTGATTTAGACAAGAGGAAGATGTAAAAACTTCCAAACAGCAATTACGTTTTATTGTAAGTCATTATATTAATCATCGGCAAAATTAATTTTTCATTTGGACAAATCACCGAGTGGTTTGTTCAAACTTATTTGTTTGTGATTGATAACTTGAGTTTTCGATAAGAAATTTGTTAAATTAAAATCGGGTCAAATTAAATTAAAAGGTCTTGTATTAAGCTAAGTAAAAAAATCTCCTCGAAAACTTTTGTTGGGAATTTGTTTACAGGAGGCCAGAGAAGAAATAGTAATTTATCTGAACTTATCTTATAAAGAAAGAAAACACGTTTATTTGCGGTAAGCAAACACAAAAAAAAGTACAAGTTGGGCAAAATATGCATCACATCCCCGCAAAACGGCCATCGGCAATCGCCGGCCATTATTATTCTGTTAGTAAATCTAAGGTAACTTTACAAAATGTAACTAGACATTACAAAAAAAAAAAAAAAACATACAATCCAGTGTTATTTCAAGAAGTGGAAAGTGGAAACTCTTTCAGAAGACCCAGTGCAGTTAGTCAGTCAAAATAATTTAGCCACACATACCTATAACCAAAAATGTTGATAAACAAGAGAATAGCCATGAAAATGGAACACATGCTTAAAATGATAAAATAGTTGAAATACCTGCTCAATATGGGCATCATCACGAAACTCATTAGCCTCCCAAACGTTACATATTCATAACGTAAACTGTCAAAAGCGTAAAAATCAGTGAACGCATTGTGTAATTGATTTACCGCTTATTGTCCACCAGTCAGTCAGTCTCATTAACGATTCAACAGAGCAAATTGTGCTACCTAATTATAGCTGAATGGCCTAAGACAAAACACTATTTATGTTCACTAATTTATCACACAATGAGCCAATGTTTCGGCCGACCGACGAACACTGAACGCACGAGAACCTTAAAATTGAGCTTAGAAAAACTATTAGCATTTAACAAATGTAAGAACGTCGAAATATGACATTGCCAGTGCACGGTGTTCAATAAAACAAAAGACAGCATTTAAAAAGTATAAAGAAACAATTGCCTTTTATGTGTGTGCTAATGAGAGCGATTTGAAGCACGCGTGTATAGGTACTTGTGTGGCGCGGTCTGGGGTTCGACGCCGTTTCAATTAAAGGCAGTTGAAATTAAAGACTACGCTTCCTGATTAGTTGTGTCTTGATGTTTGAGTAATTGAGGGGCAGGTCATGACTGTGTAGTTGACGCATACATTATTATAAAAGTATATACGTCAACTTCAGCTTATTTTTACATTAATTTTACAGTAGCCTAAGCATATAAAAAACTTCTGAATATTTTTGTACTTTGTTATGAACATTGGAAATTTTGAGACTCCTTATAAAGTATTATTTTTGTCCTTGATACGCATAAGCAACCAATATTTCACATCTTTCCAATACGACAGCAGTTAATCATGAGAAACTTTGTTGACACCACGAATCCATTATACATGAGTGTGCGATTATTTTGATGGATTCCATGAGAATACAAGCATCAGCACTCCCCTAAAATCTCGAAATCGAACAAAGGGAACACGTGAGACTCCCTTCGCATCCGAGGCTAATGCCCACCCCACGGAGGAAGGAGATGTAGAGAAAAATGCGTATTTATAGCAAATACTCGTACTCAAACAGTCCTACATTGTGTACGAGTCAAATAAATGAGTCTCATTTTTCGTGCTGTCAAAAAAATCTGAATGGAAAAGAAAACGCGGCGGCGAAAAAACGGCAGGCTGCGGGCTTTTTATTTAGTTTTTAATGTAATACTGATTTGGGATGTTTCAGATTAATTGCGCCTTACCTGAGGCGCGGCAAGGGTGATGCCACTGAAAGAGTTCTTCGACGCTGATCGATCACCGAGCGCAGATTGAAAGGAGAGACGTGAAAGGTAATTATTCATTTGGCGACTAGAATAGAACACTTTTGTACCTTTATCTTGGGGTTTTTCGATACTTTTGCACGAAATTTGCAAGTAAATGGATGGAATGACACGGTGATTTGTTTTGTCCGACGCCTCAGACTTCCCACGGATTTGATTCTCGCTCCTTGCGTGTACGTACGTTATAGAAATGGTAATGTGACTTCAGTGAACCTTCGAAACACGTGATATTATCATATAAGTGCCTTAAATTGCCTGTACTTTGGGTCTAGGCACTACAATATAAATAGATATCAGACATGCAACCCGAATATTTGGATCTACATTTTACTACATGAAGTCAAGATTTTTGGGCTGTTGCGAAACAAAGATAGACAACATTTTGAAGGTTGTGATATTCAAAACAGACTAACAAAAACTGAACAATGCCAAAATCAAGAAGCGAAGATACTTTCAAAAATGAAACAAAAAATTTGCATACCGATTGCCGACAATGGATCCCCGCAGAACCCGGAAGATTGCACAATACGGAACAATGGACTAGAAGCACATGTTATCCTGACCTGATTTCACGAAATCCTATTAAGGGACTACTGCAAACGCCAGGAGCCTTTGTCTCCAAAACCTTTTATGATTTATGTGACGTTTCTTTGATGTTTATGGCACATGCCTCATTTAAATACTTCGTCTTGTGCTTTGCACATTTTAACGCTCGCCCATAGTGATTTTTTCCAATGGAACTGCGCAATACGTCCACGAGTCCTTAGCATTTGAATGAACATTTGGTTACCAGATTAGTTTTCTATGAGGCGAGACTATACGTGTGTAAACAACGAGTCACATTGACTCATTAACTTATATTCCTAATGTGTTATTCTTGGACAAAACAACGGTCACTTTACATCTCAATAAGTGAGGATACTGCTCATTTGTATGATAAAATGATGTTCGTCCCTGTGGCATTATGGCGGACTTTCTCCGTCGTTACGTAACCGAAAGCCAATGATTACGGGCCTATCCGTAGCAAAAAAGGTAAAGTTTAAAATATCAAAATGAAGTCTTCAAGTTGTTGGACGTTGTTATAAAATTACAGGCAGCTAGGCGGCGAAAACTGGCAAATTATAGTCTGGGACCGCAGACATTGGCCGTGGTCGTGGTGGGCGATAGAGATCGCGGTGATTGCGTGCTCGACTATTGTGAGCCGACCATTATGGTGACTTAACTAAACGCTACGCTGGAATATAAGTATTCCTCGAAATGGTGGGCTTGTTTACTCTTCCTACCAGGAAAAACCTAGGTTCTTCCGTTTAGATTACATAAAAAAAATTCGGCGAGACGCCATGTTGCGTAAAATATTTACCTTGGTGAAGAACTTACTAACTCAAAAAATCAATATACTTACTATTATTTTAACCTGTGGCAAAACCACCAAAAATCCTTATGCGAATTCACAGCACCCGCTAATTTTATTACAGAGCCATCAGAAATAATCTCGATTGACTCGGCCCATACTTTTAGCACGCTTTAAACGAGGAGCACCAACCCACCAACCTGTTAAATAAAACGAACGTCCATGTTGATTTTTTCAAAAGTTCGATGCCTTAAAATCATCAGGTTTAGTGATCCGAAACGTCTCAATACCCAAGTAACGAGTTGCCCATTAATACGGGGATGTATCGCGAGATAACTTTATTCTGGTAGCCGGCTGCTTTGTATGCGGCCGTCCAAGCGTCCGTCATTACCAAAATACCAAGTTAAAACCTACCTGAAACACACAATACTGATCTTTAAGACTTTAGTTTTAGGGTTCAGTGAAGTGTCTGGTTATGTTTGTAAGCGCAGCCCTCTCGCTTTTATCTTATTGGTCAACCATTACTCCTAAATTTAAACTCTTCATTATAATGCCGCAGTGAGAAAAGTCGCGATAACCGACGGCCACGTGAATAAAATATAGGTAATGAATTCTGATAAAGGAAGGCTCGTGGATAGATAATGTGGCGTGTTAAGTTGTTTACGGGAAACGCGATCGAGATATGGATACGTAATATAGCTGGTTTTTTACTTAAGAATATAATTATGCTACATAGGGTTAGTTTTTGCAAAGCATGAGACTTTTACATTGTTTTCACAATTTTGTCAAAGATTCTGACAGTAAAATCCAACTCTCGGATTTTTTCTGCCAAAATTTTCAATGAATATTTCCGCTAACCTATTAATATATCTTTCTTTTTTTAATTAGTCGAATGCGTAGGTAAAATAAAATCAGAAATCATTATTTACACATAACATATCTTCCATAAGACCTGTAATTTCCGAAGGGATATCCAAAGGTATGACCTAATATCTACACCAAAATTTCGCCAATTATTATTAAAAACATGAAGGCACTGTTTTAAATAATAATTGGCGTGTTAAATCGACAGCACACTTATCGAAAATATTTTGGTCATGCATGACCAACATCTTAATATTCGCAACTAAACACAATAACACGCCATTCCATCAAAACACACGCCCAAACATTTTGAAACCTCATACCTCACATAATAACGAAGACGTACGCTCAACAACAGTAATTTGCTGGAAGAGCCAAAGGCCGGCCAGTCCTTGATTAGGGCACGACTTCGATGATGTTGTTTACCCCTTTCTTATGCGGAGAACGTTTAGGATGTATAGCTATAGTTGACGTGACCTATGCTGCGCGGTGGTTGGTCTTTAATAGCGTGTACTTATCTGTCTGTACATCCTGGAGTTTAGAAAGACGGAAGTGTGGCATTGTGGGTTAGATTTTCGTATTTTCTGCGTGGGTTTTTGTGCAATGTTGAGTATTTTAGTACATACACATACATATATAAACTCACGACTTGGCATAGGTAGAAACTACAGAACCTGCTACGATCGTTTTGCTCCGTTTAAGTTCATACATTCGAGTATTTTAGTGTCCGGTAACAATTTAGTGAGATCCTGCAATCAGTTACCTCAGATGATCAAGGTTCAGTTCTTGACGAAGGCAGATATCTATACTATTATTACAAAGAGGTATGATTTGTGAGTTTGTATGTAGGGGTACTTCGGGAGTACAGATCCGATTCCGAAAAGTCTTAAATTAATGGGAAGTTAAACTATTTTGTCAACTGTCATAGCATATATTTTATGTTAAAACAAGAAATTTCCTACGGATGAAGTTGTGAGCAAAAGCTTGTAAGAAATAAATTGCCTATCTACAATCAAATTCCGGAACACGAGTCGATTGTACGCCTTCCTTATCAAGTTTTAAATCCCAACTGTCAGACTCAAAGTTTGTAATAATATGAATGTAACAAAATCGACAAAAAAATATTCAATTAAAACATCAAAACAATCGATACACGCCCAAACCAAAATCGATTACCAACAATCGATATTCGCGTCCCGAGAGGAGGTCGGGGGGAAAGGGAACGGTTGTCTCTGCACCAGGCGTTGACTAATCGCGGCGCGTCCGCGTGGAATAAGACTGATTGCACCGGGGCTTGCCTATGCCTGCCTGCTATGTGGTTCGCCAGCCCTCTACCTACACAAACCGACATTATTTAAGAAATCAGCTCGCTCGAGCGGCAACAAAGGGAGTTTTTACCGCCCACGCTACGTGTTTTTGAAAGACTTATTACGTAAACTAAGTAGTGTGATTATAGGAAGTCGGTTGAAGTTGGTGTGGAGTTATTCTTAAGTATTTTGCCAAGTTTATGTGTCAAAGTAGGTACCTATATCTGAAGTTAGACTAAAGTTATATTTCTTATTTACTAAATTATACCTGCGCCTATATGTACAGGTTAGACGATAATATTTATATAATGTCTGATTATTGATTGCAGTCTGACAAAGCCTGTGAACGTGTCCAACTTACTTTAAATTGATCTGAAAGTATTTTATTTGTTAATTGGAGTATTAATTTTTGAAACCTGAAAGTAGTTTAATTACATAAAAAGAATACCTACTCAATACTTATGTTATTCTCTTTTTCAATATACTGCAGGCCTAAGATAAAATTGCAACACATTAAAATATCAGTTCTCGTTTGCAAAACAGCAAGAAACAGTTCGAATAATTATTAAACCAGGTAGGCACAAGTTACTTAGACCGCAACATAATAAAAAGCATATTAATTGATCGCTTAATTAAGTGTTTTCAATTTATATCCATCGTGAATCAGTAGTGAAGTAATGGTGTTGTAAATGATTGGTGTTATCAATCTATAATTTCCACTCAATAAATGTACCAAACACGCCCACTTTCCTCAATCACGTACGACCCATCGTACGTGTTGTTTGCTTCTCTTTTTTATTTAGTATGTAAGAAAGGGATGCAATATTCGTGACGAAGACGGCAATCAAGATATTACGTTATAATTGTTCGATTTAAACTGGTCTCGCGAAACAATCTACGAGGGAATAATTTACACTCCGATAGTAATACCAGTGCAAAAACGATGATTTAATAATAAACTGGTGGAATGTGAATTATTTTGCAATTAATGCATAGTATTTTGAGCAGTGGTGGCAACTGGTAACGGCTGCGACTTACGAGTTGCAGGTCGTAGGTTCGAACCCAGACAGGCGCTTTACTTTGTGTAAATTATTTCATCACCACTGCTCTCAAAACGGTGGAGGAAAACATCGTGAAGAAACCGGCATGTCCTAAAACTAAAAAGTTCGAAGACACGTGACATGTACCAACCCGCACTGGGCCCGCGTACTGGACTGCGGTCCACTCCCTCTAACCGAGAGGAAGCGTGTGTCCCAGCAGTGGGAACATTATAGGCTGATTATGCATAGTATTTTTAGTGATTTATTCTGGTCTGATCCCCTGAGCCCCCCTCCGTCACCCCCTCCTCGATCCCCTGCTAGTTCGTCTTCTGTTTTAAACTCTGGCTTATCCACTTTAGGTTCGCCTCCTATTACATGGGACCTAAACATACTTAACTGGCGAAATGCGAGTGTTCTACAGGTTGAAATTGAAAACATGCGACAAATCGAAATGGGAGATTGTACTCATCATTATGAACAACTTTTACTATGAGACCAAACCTGAAATCGCGAAAAAAAAACCAGCTGTTCCCGACATTTTGACGAGTAATGCGAACCTAAATGTTTTTTTTTTCACGATTTCAGGTTTGGTCGCATAGTAAAAGTTGCTCATAATGATGAGTACAATGACCCCTTAAGAGGAAAACGGTGATTAAAATTTCACGCTGTATATGTAGGTGCAGCTCTACCTACATCCTCTCTCTGAATACAGGCGTGATCTTAGGTATATCATGTACCTAGTAGATTATGTATTACTTTTTAATGAATGCTTAGTACTTTCACAATACACAAGCAACTATACTAACTAACAGTGGCGAAGGGTGAATTTATGACAAAGGTAAGCCGGAGCAAAAAAAAATGCCAAAAAAATTCAATTATGAATTGACTATAGTGTGGTTCCGAATTTTCGAAGGGAAGTCGGTGAGAATCGAGTTGTATGGTACCTTCGCCACTGCTGCCTAATTTGTATAGTTTTCATAATCATGCCTAAAGGAGACTGTTAAAAAGTGGTCTATGAACCAATAGCTATACTGTTACGATATTTCTGTGGGGATACTTCAACTATACCCTTGTGCAAAGTGGCATTAAAATCTGACCCGGCAGTTTTGAGAAATATAATATTTTAGAATACATAATTTCATGATAACATTAAAAGTGGTCTATGAACCAATAGCGATACTGTTACGATATTTCTGTGGGGATACCTCAACAATACCCTTGTGCAAAGTGGCATCAAAATCTGACTCGGCAGTTTTGAGAAATATAATATTTTAGAATACATCATTTCATGATAACATTAAAAGTGGTCTATGAACCAATACCGATACTGTTACGATATTTCTGTGGGGATACCTCAACTATACCCTTGTGCAAAGTGGCATCAAAATCTGACCCGGCAGTTTTGAGAAATATAATATTTTAGAATACATAATTTCATGATAATATTAAAAAGTGGTCTATGAACCAATAGCGATACTGTTACGATATTTCTGTGGGGATACCTCAACTATACCCTTGTGCAAAGTGGCATCAAAATCTGACTCGGCAGTTTTGAGAAATATAATATTTTAGAATACATCATTTCATGATAACATTAAAAAGTAGTCTATGAACCAATAGCGATACTTTTACGATATTTCTGTGGGGATACCTCAACTATACCCTTGTGCAAAATGGCAACAAAATCTGACCCGGGAGTCTTGATATTTTAGAATAAGTACATAACTAATTCATGATAACATTTTTATTTAAAAAAAACGTTTTCGTTTTCGTATTTCTGACTTTATAATACTTAATTAATGTGTTTCTTTCCTAGATTTTAGTATTTGTTTCGATTTTAACCGACTTCAAATCCGTTGCGAAGTTTTAAAGATCTAAGCATACATAGGGACAGACAGCGGGAAGCGACTTTGTTTTATACTATGTAGTGATGTATAAAAAGTTTTTTACATACACCCTTTTTTCTGCTGCTACAAATAGAGTTCCTTCTTATTTTTCGTATTTTGGAGTAATTTTTTGTTTTAAGACCCTACATACGTATCCTTCCTACATAAATATTTAAAAAATGCCTAAAAATTGGTAAGTACAAAAAAAAAGTTGAGGGGACAAGTGACTTTGCCTAGTAGAGAAACACATTAATAAAGTCAGAAATACCCGTTCTAACCTGACCTGGTGACAATGGAATCACTTGGTAAAGTATATATTTTCAAACAAAAAAAGAATTTTCTAAATCGTCTAGCCGTCTTCGAGAAATCGGTGAATATAAATATTTAAAAATGTAAAAAAGATTCCGACGAACTGAGAACCTCCTTCCTTTTTTGAAGTCGGTTAAAAACGAAAAAAAAAAATGAAATTCAGCACTGGTGTCTTTGTTTAGCAGAAAACCACAGTAATTAAGTAGTATAAAGTCAGAAATATCCGTTAAAACGTTTTTAAATTATAAAAATAGTAGCAAGAAATGTGAATTTTAAAGTATTATTGAAGTGAAAACTTCTTTAGCGGCGTTGAACACTTTTTGTAATGGGTAAAAAATGTTAAACTCGCGTCAGGGCATCGCGTCAGGACACGTGACCGTCAGGAGAGATTTCCCCCCCCCCCCCCCCTCTCTTTCTACGGCGGCGCCAACCAAAGTGAACCAAGTGAGACACGACAAAGATGGCCGAAGAAAATGACATTTGATGTACAAATGTTTGAAAAGTCAGTTTCGTAAACAATAGTACTTCGAGGAGCCGCAGTTGTATTTAATTTATTTTGAACTTCTGTTTAACCAATTTAGTTTATTATTATATTCCTACCTACAATACAAAATAGAAGCGACGAAAAATATAACGAAGCACATTATAGCAACAAGAAATACTGTGGGACATTGCTGCTTTTGTGTGAAAACAATGCTTCCGTGTCGACCACGGAAGTTTACACCCTGCAGGGAGATGCTCCAGTAGGGTGTGGCTGTGAAGCTATGTTGCAAAACATGCTCCACGTCCTATCCTGCCTTATTTGTCCTACCCAAAACATGCAGTCAAAGTGACCTCTGCGCTGCCACCGACGACAACGTGGAAGTGGCAATATTTTGAGCCAACAAGATCTAAAGTAAAAGAGAAGAAATTTAGGGAGTAGTTCATTAATAAAAAGCTTGTATACAAATATCAGTTTATTTTTATAATACTATTGTACGCACCGGGACTTGCAGCTTAGTACGGCTGTTATTCCAAATGCATACAGTGTGGCTAAGTTTGTAACAATTGAGCCTGGTATCTATGGTTACCTCACCCTACTGATTATAAACCTACAACAACTAGTTAACACCCTAGTTATCCTAACACCCTAACCTATCATACAAGCCTACGGGAGACCTACGGGAACAGACAGAATTTGGGTAGGAATAGGGGTTTGTGTACGTCGTGCAATGTGTACACAGGAAATAGTTTTGTCATTGCCGGTCCCACAGACTCATAGAACTGGTGATGGCTAAAGGTGTCTTGGCCATAGTGAGAGGAATTATGGAAGATGAATCAAACTCTACTCCAGCTTGATGACTAATTTATTCATTTACTAATTACTAATTTATGTGGAACGAATGTATGTCGCTCTTGATGCTGACGCTGGCGTATGTAACTCTTGCCTGTTCACGGCTGAACAATACTCTAAACTCTAATTTGGCTTCTAAAACTTGTGCAAGCAGAACAACATTTTTAAAATGTTTGCTTTTCATTTGCCATCTGTGCCATCTCTTCTGTAGGCCGTTTCATTTTCTGCTATTCGTAGTGAATCACCATCTTTACTAGTCCTATTGACCTGAAATACAAAACTAATGTTATAAATTCTTTCTCTTCATTATCTTATTTATACTGATTTAATTAATCAGTAGCGGCATCAAAATAACAGTCATTTATTTTTTTTGTTACAATGAGTTTTGTACAGGCAAACGTAGTTCTTCGTAAAATTGTAAATTGGATAGGCACCTAATTCGTAAATCATGCCAGGCTGCCCCTATTTAGCGTTAGTGCTTGTGTCAGTGTTTTTATTTTCTATTATGGAGACCTCTCCCTGACCAATTCTTCCAAAAAATCTAAGGATTAGAAGCAAAAGCAAGCATAAGTATAAGAAATTGAGAATGTTTACAAAACATAACTTACTTTGAACACATTTTAGCTGTAACAGTAGGTACACACCTTATCCTCCTCCAACCAATATTCAATTCTTTGCCCTTTATTGCAACTAGTCTCCGGTCTTAATTTCATTTATTTTAAATACAACAAAAATATTCAAAAGTTTTTTAGTTTGACACATACAATACCAAATTCATTCATTGACATATTCATATTGTTTCCATGACGACCATGACGTTGTCGCGTCAAAACTGTTGAAACTGTAGACAATAAATTAGTTTTTCAGACGTAATAATGTCTATGGACACAAATATTCGGTTCGTAGACAGATATTCTCGTATGCCGATTTAATGTGTTGGCCAATTTGTTGGATGACTTCATTATAATGGCAACATTTAGAAGTTGTAGGACATTCTAGTTATAGAACGTTTATGAAGCGTTTATGAATACAAAATTTTATCGAATGTTTTAAAGGCCTATTAAGCATTTTAACTAATGAATGGTTTAAACCTTCAATAGGCTTTTTTTATGAATAAGACCGAAAGTGTTTAAAATATGGAAATTGAACAAAGTGCATCTATTAATGAAAAAAGTGACGCAGAAATATTGAAAAAAAATGAGTAATATTAATTAAATTAGTGGTTCCGCCGGCGGCCTCGACGGCCCGACTCCTCAGCATTTAAAAGATTTATTGAGTTCAGGCGCCGGGGAAGCTGGCGAGTCGCTTTTGAAGGAGCTTGCGGCTCTAATTAATCTGATGCTCAACGGCGGTGTGAATGATGCCGTCGTCGATGTCTTGTACGGGGCCAATTTATGCGCCCTGCGCAAGAGGGACGGCGGCATTCGTCCCATTGCCGTTGGGTGCACTTACAGGCGTACGGCAGCCAAAATATGCTGCAAACTGTATGGCGACATTTTGTCGAATAAATTCCAGCCCCTACAGCTTGGCTTTGGTTCCAAAGGGGGCTGCGAGGCTGCCGTACACGCCCTATCTAGTTTTTTAAATGCCAATAAAGGTGAGGTCATCCTCAAGGTTGACGTTAAGAACGCCTTCAACTCTGTCAACAGGGACACCTTGTTGGCTGAAGTAAAAAAAGAGTTACCAGAAATTTACGGCTTCATGTGGCAGTGCTACAGGCACCCTTCAAAATTATTGTATAAAGACAACGTTTTGGAATCTGCTGTCGGGTGCCAACAAGGTGATCCTCTCGGGCCAGTCATTTTTAGTTTGGCTATCCATCCCATAATACAACAACTAAATTCAAAATTCAATGTGTGGTATTTAGATGATGGAACACTAGGAGGTGACGTAGACACCGTTCTACAAGATCTTCAATTCCTAAAGCAGCAGTTCCAATCTATCGGCCTTGACCTCAACTACTCAAAATGTGAAATTTTCATTTGTGACAATACTGACAGACAATCGACTATACAGAAATTTAACACAATAGCCCCAGACATCAAAGTTTTGGAAAAAAGTTCATTGCACCTCCTAGGTTCCCCAATTTTAGAAGACAGTTTTTCTCCATTCGTCGACGAAAAAATTAATCATTTTAACGATATTTCGGATAGACTATCTAAAATTAATATACATTCGGCTTTCACCCTTATCAGATATTGTTGTTTCGGTCCAAATTTCATGTATTTTCTCCGCTCTTCCTCTTTATGGAAGCAGCCACACCTTTTAGACAAAATCGATCATATTATTCGCAGCACTCTTACATCCATTTTGAATGTAGCTTTGGACGACCGCGCGTGGCAACAAGCCACACTACCCATTCGTTTTGGTGGGCTCGGCGTCCGAAAAATTTCTAGTGTAAGCCTACCGGCGTTCCTATCCTCGGTCCACAGCACAGAAAAGTTAACCAAACGAATTCTGATTCCTGCTCAGGTTGACTCTGAAGTGCCGTGCTTGACCGATGCGGTGAACGCCTGGAAAGTGGCTTGCCCGGACACGGTTCAGCCCGAGAACCCGTCTTCCCAGAGACAGTGGGACGAGCCGCTCTGCAGGTTGGTACGGAATAAACTTATTAATACGTCCACCAATACTGCTGAGCGTGCCCGCCTGCTGGCTGTGGGTGAATGGGAGTCGGGCCTCTGGCTTCAGGCGCTACCGTCACCCAACATAGGCACTATGCTGGGTGACACCACATTCCGGCTCGTTACATGTTTGCGTCTGGGCGCTCCTTGCGGAGCTCCACATCGCTGTCAATGCGGTGAAGCAGTCGACTGCCTCGGACACCATGGCCTATCCTGCAGCAAGAGCGCTGGTCGGATGGCACGGCACGCCAGCATTAACGACATCATCCGTCGGGCTCTTGTCACCGCCGGAGTGCCAGCTGTTTTAGAACCCAATGGCTTGGCACGTGACGATGGGAAGAGGCCAGATGGAATGACCATAATGCCTTGGAAGTTGGGTAGGCCTTTGGTGTGGGATGCAACCTGTGTCGACACCCTCGCGCCATCCCATCTTCCTAGCACGGCGGGCGGTGCTGGGGCGGCTGCTGCAGGAGCAGAAAACCTCAAACGGCGCAAATATAACAACCTTATTGGGAGCTATATGTTTGAGCCGTTTGGGGTTGAAACTCTAGGGCCTTGGGGTCCGAGTGCTCATCGCATATTTCGCGATATCGCCAAGCGTTTGGTTGACTCTTCGCGTGACCAGAGGGCTGGCCTATTTTTAGCCCAAAGAATAAGCATTGCCATCCAACGTGGCAATGCTGCCAGCCTTTTGGGCACTTATCCCATTGACAGCGATGCGGACGAATTTTTCGATGCCCAATGAACTCCTGTCTTTTTTTTTATTATTACTATCATTTGTATATAGTATATTTTGTAGTTTGTGTGTACATATGTAAGTAATTATAAATAAAAATTAAACTAAATCAAAATAATAAAAATAAAAAAAAAAACCAAAAAAAAAATTAAATTAATAATTGATTTATTTCAACGTAAATATTCAAGTTTTCACTTCTGCCGGCACTCCCGGAGTGCAACCCGTCTTTTTTTTTCTCAAAACTGCCGGGTTAGATTTTGATGCCCCTTTGCACAAGAGTATAGTTGAGGTATTCCCACAGAAATACCTCTACAGTATCGCTATTGGATCATAGACCACTTCCCATACAAATTTTAACAGTCTCCTTTATTCTAAATAGATCGATGATTAATTCAAATGTTTTTTTTTTTTCGTAACGCTTATAACGTTTGGTTACAATGAACAAGTATTTCTTACTAAATAATTGAAAGAAAATAATTATTTGGAACCAACTGAATTTAGAGGTAGGTATTTTCAGTTTTCAGTTAGCTCATTTCTAGTCTTTTGTAAAGAAAAAGTACCAAATAATTTCAGGAAAGTTCTTGTCATTGAAGAAAAACAAAAGTCATCCTGAAATCGCAAATAGGTACAGAGTTCCATTGTGTCAAAGAATTTTTTGTCTACGAGTAAACCTAGAGATAGAACGTCCCCAGAAATAATATTTATTCGTGAACAAAAATCCTTCCCACAACTGTCTAATCCAAAAGGTCTATTCTGAAACCACAAAATCTCTTAATCCGATCCCACATAATAATTTCTCGATGTTGACAATTCGTCCAACATTAATGGGCTATTAAAGTTCCACGGCGATCTTTTAATAGTTTTCAATTTGCGATACCTATATCAAACTTTTGCTCGAAAAAATAAAACAATTACGTATTACACATAGTAAAGGCAATCCGCTTGTCTGGGAGGTAGACTGATGGTGAATGCGATCGATGGTGACAAATGGATGTCGACACACAAGAATATAGCCGCGCGCACGTTTCAGACAAAAATGTCGTGATAGATAAAAATAGTGGCGCTAATGGGATTTAGGGAGACGATTGATTGGTTAATCGATGGTTGGGTTAGTGAAGTGAAAACTCTGCGAGTATTTTCTTTAAAATATACATTAACATGTAGAAGTGCTTGTGAGTAGTAGATATAAACATACACATATCAACTTGAGGGAGACTTCATTAACTTTCTAAGATAATTTTTGTTGGAAGTTTATACTCTCTTCATCAATAACGAGCTGCTTCTCACATAGACAACTGTACCTACGTCGCTTGCTCCCATGTCACCAGTCCTGATTCTCTTCATATTTTGGCTGCTGACACCCATAGTACAGACGCCAGCACATCAACCTACTACAATCTGTCAAATTTCTTTGATAGATTTTCAACTTTATCACTATTACATAAGGTTCAAAGTTGATTGGGAAAATTTGACAGTTTCGGGTAGGTTGATGTGCTGGCGTCTGTACAAACGTAGTATACAGGAAAGTTTTATAAAAATGTGCCAGCTTTTTTAGTATAATGTGGTGTCTTACGACTTCAACGCGAACGAAGTCGTGGGCAGAAACTAGTCATCAATAACATTGTTTTTTCAACCCTTTTCACTTATGAAAACAACAGGCAGTCACGTTCATTACTATAATAATTACAAAAAAAAAACATCAACAGTTTCAATCTTTCCAATTTTAAAACGAAGTGTCAGATAAGTCGTCCGCGTACATAAGGCCTGTTGTACACGCGATCGGTATGCGGCATGCAGTAGTAACGAAACGCGATACGATGCCGTGCCGTAGTACATGAGTCAAATACCCGCATGCCGTAGGGCCCCACCCTATTATTGGACGGAATTATTCAAGTCATGACGCTGTGTGACGCCCGATTTTAATCTAACTTCCTGCCTATGATTTGGACATTGTACTTTTGTTTTGCTTAGAAGATTTATATGACTACTGTTTCAATGTATTTTTAATGTGCCCCCATTAAAAATACATTGAGCTGTTAAATGATAATTCTCAATGTTTAATTTGACATTTTTTGTCATTAAATAAAATCGTGTTAACAGGCATACCTATGTATAGTAAATCTTTTACATATTAGTCCTAGTTGTTCTTAATAAAAAAAAACATAAAATAATAAAGCTTCACTTACAATATCCGTTGCAGCAAGCCAACAACTCACAACACTAAAGAATCACCGCGAGCTTAGACACGAACAAAGGCACCGCACTCGATGCTCTTTTTTATCGATACTAAATATCGAGATGTTATTCGAATCAGTCCCAGATTGATGGGCGCTCGGATATATCGCATACCTATCAGTTTTATGTTCAGGCACTTACTGTTAATGCTTTCAGAAATGCACAGCATTAGTTAGCATGTCGATTTAGTCATTGCTCGCTCGCTTAGTGATGAGCAAATTGTTATTCGATTAGGCTGTTAAATGATCATTTAAATTGACGCAAATCGATTATTTAATCGTTGCTTATTAACCTTGTTAGGAGTGAAACGTTGCGTGTCAATGAATTGGATTGAATATTGCGCCTCTTCTCCTTTTTATTATATTTTTTTTCAATGGCCGTAATGCTGTTTCAAAATTATACTAACAAAATAATCATTTTTTTAATAACTTGTCGGATAACGAATGCCAGTAATTTGAACAAAAGGTAAAATGGCTTCAATATATGTATGATTATTTTAATTATAAAATAATCATACATATATTGAAGCCGCTTTACCTTAAGAAAATTGATTACCTAGGTATCTATCTACTCTTCAGAACCACAATGAGCCAATATACTTCTTTGGATTCAAAACGTTAGTTATAATAACTTTGTATATATATTGACTTTATTTGTAACTCTATTTTTTGGTGTACATTCCTAGATTCATTTTTTGTTGACTTTTCACCCACTTGCGTGAAAATCTTATACAAAAACAAACCAAAACATCCCTCCAACATTACACACCTCAGTACCTACACTAATACCATTCAAAGAACCCTACATGCAACTGCATAATTAAAGTACGAAACACACCCAATTTCTACCTCATATCAACGCACAAACCACGCTAGCAGGAATCAGCCCCAAAAAACCCAAGAATTCGATACACAAGTGTCGGCGTAACATTTATAGATACTGATTAATGATATGGAAGTGAAGAGGGGACGTTTCACGATGATCGATGGTCCACGAACTTATTAGATAATGGTGTTTCAATAGAATTAGGAGCTTTGTTCTTTGTGCCCTTGGTTCGGGTCAAGCGCGAGATACATCTTTCGACTGTCCAAAGGTAACGGTACTGATATGGATGGTGTATTTATAAAATGACGGAATACGTTGACGTACGGTGTTAAGTTGAGCGTGACTTCGAAAATAGATGGTTAAGATGGTGTGGTATTTTATGTAGGTACGGTTGCAGGGTTCAGCTTTGAAGTCCCTTTTTAGTTTAATAAAAGTGTGATCGTAGTGTTACCTACCAATAGTGGATATTGATAACATGATCTGACCAAGATTTTGTCTGGACTTTAAAAGAGACTGTGACCTCTGAGTTTGTTTCGGCCTTTCTTCTCAGAGTAGTCAGATAGGAAACGCCGACCTCGTCTATCTTAAAAAAATATGATTGACGTATAAAAGTGTTTGTACAAACCTACTTAAAGAAAATAAATCATTTATCATTTTGATACTATTTTTATTAGATTTTACATTGATGAAATCAAATTAAAATTACCCATCAAAAACGTAGCAATTTTTAAACTGTCACATGCGTAAGTTAATAACCTGGGGTTTTGCCTTTTAATGGCTCAAAGTTTAGCTGCACTTAATCTTTAACTTTACGAAGAGCACGTAAACAATATTCCCCTTTATTCATAAAAGTTGCTTAAAGATAAGTGTGATAAGCGACTATTTAACCATACCTACATGTTTGACGTTTAAACGTCACTTAACTTTAACCATCGTTTATAAATAAACTATTCGCCAAATCTGGTACATAGCATGAATATTTTCCTAAACAATTTGAACTCGACAAAGTTTCGTCTTCTCAAAGTATGAAGTTGTACAATAAAACAAAATAGTGTGTTAACAAATAGTTAATTCGTACAGTATTAATAACAGCGAAACATCTGTTATTGCAGGCGGCGATAATGAGTTGAATAAGGCACGCGATACACTTGTGTAGATATGCGATACTATAACATTTTATATTATAGAACTTCTTGTGGAAACAATCATTAAATAGCATTAAAATTTATACCATTGTGTGAAATAAAATACAAATTAAACTACAATAAATAGGTAGGTCTACTAATATTCAAAAAAATGTGAAAGTTTGTTTCTCAATCAGGCAAAATTGTCGGAATGGATTTGGTTGAAATTTGGCGAACGGATAGTTTATAACTTGGATTAACACATATAATACCTACTTTTAACATCCACGCTGACATCCACTCGAGCGAAGCCGCGGACAAAAGGTAGTAATTATGAACATTGGCTGTTAAAGTTAAGATTTTTAACTGACGTTAATGGATGATTTACTTATTCAGTGTTCATTTAGAATTTTTCAGGAGTTATTAAATATGTTTGTAATTGTACAATAAATAAAATAAAGAAAATCATGATTTTGCTGTAAGCCGGATATAACGTTACGTTTTATGTGGATACGGATATATTTTTAAATTTGAAAATTCCGGTGATAATAGGTAAGGTCGCTTGTAGAAAATATTATGCTAAGAAACCGCTTCATATCGCCTAACTATCAATACGGTAGCAGCACAATCAACAGATGTGACTAATAAGAAAGAGATATTGTTGTTACCGGAAGGAAAATTATAATAGTGCTAAACAGTGAATTCATTGAGCGAAAGTAATCTTTATAAAAAGTATCAATAAAAAATATTATGCGGTATCGTTTTTTTTAATCAACTTAGGTTGAGTTCCAAAAGTAACTCGGCTGTGCAATTTCAAAACCCAGCAACCGACAAAAAATCGGTGTTTTTGCATATTTGACTTGCTAGATTATCTGGCAAGTCAATATACAAAAACACCGATTTTTTTTAGAAATGTCAGTTGGTTGGATTTGAAATTGCACAGCCGAACTATGTTGTTATATTTTCATGATAATATCTACCATGACTATCTGCAACTTGCTATCATTAGGCATTTCTTAAAAAATACTACAGGTACACTTCTGCCTAACCATTCGGGAATTACAAGCCTGATGTTATGTTGTTTGTTGTTCAAAATTACTATAACTTATGTATCTTCTATCTTCATATTTTCCTTTCAGCTTCGAAAGAACTGCTCTCCGAGCAATTTCATCTCACCTTAAATAATTCCTGAAAAAGGCTTATCTACCCTTTAGGACCAACAATAAAGCCTGTACTTTTTCACAAAAAGCTTTACACCCTTTTTTCACAGTAGTCGGACAAAGAGGCTGCTTTCCGCTTTGCTTACAACAATTAATTGCAATATCACTTAAGGTAACCAAAGGGTGCCAACACAAAAAAAACTTCACCATTATTTATTGCGACAAAACTGTGCAAAATTGTAACAGGTACTTTCTTTTCACGTTTTAGCACAAGAAAGTGTTTACTGATTTACAACCGCATTAAGGGCACTGTGGCTGCAAACGTTCAACATCCAACAAATACTACAAAACATTTGTTTAGAAAACAATTGAAAGTGAAGCTACACCTTTACTTTCAATTCTTTTTGTAAAGGTGTAGCATATTCGCGAGCGAAAGTGATCTTCTTCTTGAATAATAGGGTAATGCTAGACAAAAGTGTTTTGTCACAATGACCACCTGCTGATCGTGACAATTTGCATATTATTCGCACTGACATGACAGGAATGCCGTTTCGTTTTCACTTGACCGGTTCAGTTTGTTTCTATGCTTTGGGTAAATCAGTTCATATTTTGTGTTGTAATATTTAAATTGATATGTGTGCAGCTCCTGTGCGTTTTCTTCTAGTAAAAAAGTGATCGTAAAAAGTAATTTTCAGTGAGTAAATGGTGTCAATAAAACGAAGTAAGTGGCGCTACATATTGCTTTAAAGCTTTTCTTACTTAACGATGTAATTTTTCCATACATGGACGCAATTATGAAGCCCAGCTACAGACAGTGCAAAAAAATCCGAATATCCGAAAATTTGTGTTCTGAAAAAGTTCGAACTTAACGGCCGGCGGCTTTTCCTACTTAACAATGTAATTTTCCAATACATAGACGCAATACCTAAGCCCAGTTACAGACAGTGCAAAAAGATCCGAATATCCAAAAGTTTAAAGTGTTCTAAAAAATTCAAACATAACAGCCCGGCGATTTTTTTTTCACTTAAGAATGTAATTTTGCCACACATAGACGCAATAATTAAGCCCAGTTACACACTGCAAAAAGATCCGAATATCCCATACTTAATTTAAAGAATTCTAAAAAAGTTCAAACTCAACGGCCGGCGGAAAAGTCATACATTAAAATATACCGCAAGACATGCAGGTTCGTAACATTATTGATGTCAACACGGGATGCCTACTTACATTATGTTTTTCTGAGAGAAGCTTCGGCAGGTAGGCTCACATAAGCGGTTTTATTTATAAGGTGGTGTTGGTAATGTGGAATGCTGTGGTCGCCGACGGTTGGACGACGCGGGAGGGGGGCCGACTGTATAGGGTGTTCTGTAGGACATAGGGGACATTTATGTGACTGGACATGAACTGAGTGTCGCTATAAATACCGGTATGTAGGTTACAATTGAATGATTAATAGATGGGTTTGTTTTTTATTATCTTAGAAATTAGATGTATGTATCCTTTCGTTTTTGCGTTTTTTCTTTCGAGTCATTTGCAAGAACAAGTTTACCTAAAGTTTATTGACATTCGAACGCGATACGAATAAAGTTTCCGTATAAAATATGACTCATTTGGACTCATTAATACATAGTACCTAAATAGCCTTTGAGGAAGCGATGTAGAGCAATAAATTGTAAAAACGCGAGATGAAATCGACATAAGGACACCCCGTACAGCCGAGAGTATGATATCAAGGTTAGGCTTAGCGGAACACTCCACATGTGGTCAACCTTAATAAAGTGTGATAGCCATACACAAGGTCCCCGCGTGCGACAGAGACAGATATAGGAGCTTAGCGGCCATGTTGTATTATGGATGCCTATCATATTTTGGACCCGCTCCGGACCGGATTATTCTTTTTTCTTTTGCGCCTCCATCTCGAAACCGGTCTCCGAGCGACGACCACCATTTATTGTAGATTAAAGAGGCTTGTTGTCTTAATTTTAAGCCACGCTTTAATTTATGGCCACGTATTAATGTACAGTCTCCGCCATTTTTTCCGAAGATAGATACGTCATTGATTTCTTTATTTGTACTGTCGAGTTTATTAATTCCGTCGCACTAGTGCCGACTAATATTTTCGTGCTTAACTTAATGATTTGGCAATTAAATTAAATTGTTCTCGTTGTGGTAGCTAAATTAAAATTTACAGCGATGAGAGATTTTAAGCGGTGCGCTATCGCCCCCGCTGTCGACTGAATATATATTTGTCATGTCGGCGTTAAGGGAATTTGCTTCACTGTGTTTATTTTTATCGATAATTAAACATTTTAATTAACGCCCGCGTTATTATTACAGCCTATAGTTTATTTATACACATGTAAACACTGCGGTTCAATGTCGAGGTCATTCAACTGTGCGTCATCGGTGGTACAAATTAATCATAAATCCTTCGTACAAAACAAAAGCGAAATGAGCAAGTGCAAACTCGCATGTCCGAGTGAAAAAAATGACAGTACGCTCGGGCAAACCGAAAGGACGCCAGCGCAAAAAGCGCTACCGGTGAAAAAATATGATTTATAGCGTGAAAAATGTGGAAACACACGCAAAAAGGGAGAACGGTGAAAGCGTGGCGTTTCCACTAGACAAATTTATTAATCCTATCGGCCGGCCGCTTTTATTTGTGTGTTGTATCGGCTTTTTATTTTTGCACCTTTTAGTGTCGCTAAACAGTTTCTGTTTTACTATCGAACTTGGAGGTTTGTGAATTTCTTTTTAACCCACGATATCTTTTTAAACCTGTAATCTAATAAACCGCCTTCTGATTAACAAATCAACTGAAATCAGAAAGTAAAACAGCAATATTAGCAAGCAATCGAACATAATCTCACAAATTGCCGCACGTAACACCAAATCAAAGTAAATCACATATCATTGCCCCAACGTCTGTATTCTCGCATCTCGTTATTCCAGAAGGTATCATTTCGATGATAAACCCTACTTCGAGTCAGACGATCGCTATCCAAGCACCACGTATTAACACATGCACATTATTTGCCCACGTATCTTGCATTCGATCTGCAGTAGTATAAAATCAACATCGCCCCAGCCGGTGGCGTTCCTTACTCTGTAATTACGCTACCATTCAATAACAAACTGGTATCTTAATAGAGTGCTAAGAATGTTGCTGATGTCTGATATAATGCTGCAGTGTTGGGAAGGAGTCGGTTTGTGCAGCGATTGTGATGTATGGGAGAGGTTGTCTCGAACAAACTGCTTCGTTTAATAGTACTTAGATACATAATACCAAACTCTGTAGTGTTTCAGATTTCATTAAGATGTTCTTACGGAAACGAGAATAATTAATAGACATATTCCAATCGTCTGAAACGGTCTACGGTCATTAACCCGCTTGCTTAGTGTTTTATTAAAACCTCCTTCCTAATACGGAAGAGGCCAATTCGTTTCGATCGGACCACCAGACAGATAAATTCATATTTTAAGAATAAAGTTTGTTAGAGCACCTACCTTCTAAAGCCGACAGTCCCTCCAAAACCAAATTTTACATCAGAATGATCACTTACAAAAGTCGCACGTAATTAAATTCTTCGCTTCATAACCCACATGTAAGGCGTAGTTCACACAAACATAATATATCCGCGGATTGTATATGTCCGCTGACAGATACGGGGACGCGCGGCGGATCTTAGGCGGAAATTAAAACTAATAATTCAAAAAGTTTCCGCGCGACCGAGCCGCCGAGCCAGATTTATGTTTCAACCAGTCTTGTGAATGCTTCCTACGTTGTTCTAGCTGCTCTATGGGCTGGCTGGAAGGGATAGGATAACCTTTATGTGGTATTAAAGGGTCTGGGACCTAATTTTCTTTCCTGTCATCCAGACAGAGTTTCAAAATTCATATTTTGCATGGAGATATGTTGCTGAATCTTCTTTAGTTTTGAATTAAGACGTAGCAACTGGCAGAATTTTATAATCATCAAAGTAAACGTATAATATGGTATCATTATTTTGCCAATTGGTCATAACTGAAGACATATCAGCCACGCTTTAATTTTACTTGATACTTATATCAAAGTGAATTTACTAATAGTACCAGGTCGAGAGAGTATGTCAAATATTTTAATTTCATTCTGTTTGGCCTGTTTTGAACGATTACAAACCAAGGTACGCCAGAAATAAATAGTTCTGCACAAAACGTCTATATTGCGAATATATATTAAACTTACTCAAGTGATTACAATGTCTCAAGATTGTAAAGTGGCAGTGTCGATTTATTTATATGGTATTACAACTATGGAGACAGGGCGTTTATATCGAGGTGTTTATTTACCAACGATTCATACTAGCAGGCAAAGCATTTGGTAACTATATTATGGAGCATATTGACTATTCTATAGAATCAATATATTCAACCACGTTTTTTTTCAACTAGAAAAAAACATGTTTGTTTGTTACTGTACGGTTTGATAGATACTTAATAATAAAATGACAAGTAGTCATTAGCAGGATATTCAGAACTGATCCAAGCTACTGGATACTGAAATATTCTAAAGTACAGACGCCAGCACATCAAGCTACCCAAAACTGTCAAATTTTCCCAATCAACTTTGAACCTTATGCTTTTACGATAAAGTTGAAAATCTATTAAATAAATTTGACCGATTGTGGTAGCTTGATGTGCTGGCGTCTGTACATAGATATAGTTCTTGCTCTCTCTCCTAAAACCATAATGAGACAGTCTATCTCCAAATCAACTATCATCGTCACGTCTCCAAAATATATCAATTTTACAGCTAACCCAAAACCTTTTATGATTTTAATTCTTCGCTCTCCAGTTTCCTATTACACAGTTACCTACGATAACTTAGTTTTTGTTTCCCTGCCCAAACGAACAACTTGTTGGTCACTACTCGCTGTTCCCTTGCTAACTGTTTTAGATTGCTTTTGCTGAAATTGACTCTTTATAAACAATGAATCAGCTTTTGTAAACGATATTTCTTTGCTGTTTCTGTTTGAATTGGTTTTGCATTGTATTTTAGCATTGAAATTGTCATATGTTTTGTTTGAGATATTGTTTTGTGTTTGTGGTGGTTCTTTCTTGAAGTCCTGCAAATCATGGAGACCAATCGAGTATTCTTTTTTAGCTAACCTATGTTGTCCCACTGCTGGGTAAAGGTCTCCGCCATTTTTTTTCCGGTTCTCTTTACGTTTTCCCTTCTCCGGCCAAGAACGAGACCAGAGACTTCTTAGCACTTTTTATGTTTGTAGGTACATCTCTATTGGATTAGACCAAACTTTGGTATACCTACTCCAATCTGACAGTCGCAACAATATTTTCATAAAAGTTGTTTTTCCAAAATAGATTTTGTAAATCCGAATTCAAAGCAGGATCACCTTATCCGACATTCGTATATTCGGATATTCCCCCGGTTGCAAACAGAGCATTACAATCTAACACTAAAATAAAACTCCTTAAACGCGGACACAGACTAACAGTAGTCGGACACGATCGCATTGACATTAGGTACATAACGATTGCAATACGTCCACCGTCGGCGGTGCATCAATCGAATGCACAGTGGCCCTGAGGAAATGCATCAATGGACTACTGTAGCAATGCTACGTAATCTGACACCCCTTTTTTTCACGACTCTCCAGTAGCCTTCACCATACATTGCTCTTTTAGTTCGGAAATTGAAGTTTTGAAAATGGAAAGAATCGGCAATGGAACGCAAAGTGGCGATATTATCGTAGACAGCGATGTGAGAAGGATATTTGTTTCCTAAGGTCAACGAAAGAAATGTAGTTTTCTGTCCTTCTTCGGCCATTTATACCTGACGGCGATTCCTGAATGCGAAAAATCTCACCGTTGTGTTATTAATGGATGTTAAAGTTATTCAATGTCCGAGATTTCATGATTTATCTGCATTTTGTGCTATGGTAATTTTATTAGAAGCTTTAGATAAAATCCTTGCATTTTAATCTATTTTAAAAAACAAAGTCGGGTTAGTTACACCATTAACTCAAAAACGGCTGGATCGATTTTTATGATCTTTGATTTGTTAGATTTGTCTCCGCCCTGAATAGCAGAATAACTATTAGGTAAAACGCGAAAACTCACAAAAAAAAACAATATCGGAGTTAATTCATTTTCTCATACATTCATTCTTATTGATTCTGAGACGGTACGAAGTTCGCCGGTCCAGCTAGTAAACTTACCTTTAAAATAGTCTAACCTTCCTATGCAAAATTATTATTACTTAAACTTTAATTACTTAGTGTGGTTTTCCAGTCATGATTACTTACAAAATGTGTCGTTATTTTTACCCTTAACCACGGCCTATGTAAGTAATGAAGGCTTACTTACCAATACCTGCTATACAATAATAACTATACATATATAGAAAATTACTTGTTTAGCACAACAATTTACTTGTAATGTTACTTCGCCTTAAGAATTACCTCGGGGTCAATACGACCGAGCCGCAGCCGACGGGTTAGACCGCAAAATGTCTTGGAGTACTTAAACTATGTACTTATATACCTACTTTACTAATATATATCTATACCGATTGGTACTTCAAGAACGTTTACATATATGTGCTTGAAAACTGAGTACAATTTTGGTAAATGTGGTGTTATTAATATTTTTTGGCGTTTTATTTATGAAGGGACATAAAAAAGAGCTTGAATATTAATGTAGCTATATAACATTTAGAATATCATACTGAATTTTATTGCTATAAAATCTGCTTAATATATAAGTACCAAAAAATCATGACATTTTTCTAAGACAGTTAAAGCTTTAACTTTGAATTTTATGAATGATGATTTGATTTGATTTTGATTTTAGTATTTACTAACAAAGTTAGTTGTGTTACTTACAAAGCAAAGGTCTTAATTTTAAGACCTTTGTAAATAACAATTATGGACAAATTATTAGTTAGAAATATAATTTTATTGTATTTAACTGTTGTAGTTTTCAGAACATAAAGAATTCCTTAATACATCTCGAGCCCTCAACTTCTTCATTTTGTTTTTTTTTTTTGGCGTCTTCGACGTTTCTCGTCCGCCTGTCTGCTTTGCCAAGCAACTCATTAGCAATATCAGTTTGCTTATCCCGCCAAAGTGGATGAAAGGCGCCGCCTATTATGGAGACATTACTTACTAAAATGTCTGTATTAAGTATCTGAAGTTTAATATGGTAAAGTTCTTTGGGGAAGAAAAACATCTGTAATTCGAGTAGGTAAACACAGGCTAGTGCTGAGCACTTGCTAGTCTATGAAATTTTTTATGAAAATTGCCTTCTGTATTACAAGAATTGGCAAGACACGGTAGGTACAAATTACAAAAAAATACACTTATATTATACTTATATACCTAAATGAAAAGAAACAAGATTTATGATTATGATAATTAATTGATGAGAATATATAATTTATACATCCTTCGTACATAATTAGATACCCCGTTGGTCTCGTGGTCGCAAGCGCGACAGCTGAGCGTGGGGTCCTTGGTTTGATTCCCGGGTCGGGCAAAGTGTTATTGAGTTTTTCCATTAGGAATTTCTTAGTAACAGCCCGGAGTTTTGAAGTTGGCGGTGTAATATTCCCGTACCCCGGAAACTACGTTAAGCCATTGGTCCTGCGCCTGATATCTCTCTAGTCGTGTCGGATTGCCGTCCCATCGGACTATGAGAGTGAGGGAAGAGGGAGTGCACCTGTGTCTGCGCGCACACTTGTGCACTATAATATATCCCGCGCCGAAGGCTAGTCTCCGTTGAGATTGGCCGCACTGTCCGAAATAGGGTCTGGAGCAATTTTTTTTTTACATAATTAGATAGAACTACTTAGGTGGGCAACTAGCTACAACTTTCTGACTAACTGACCGACTACTTAATTTTGACGATTCAAAAGTGTCTGTAATGGTTTAATTTAAATAAATGCTTTGAGTTTGAGTAGTTACATTAGGCAGTCTACCAATTACAAAAATCTTTCTCTGTGTCCAGAAATTGATTCCTGCATGACAGTACCAATACTCCAATACATAGGTATCAGCATATAGAGTAGGTGTAGAGTCTGGTAGAGCGTAGGTAGAGGAGCTGTTTATTATTTAGAATGTGTAGCGGTGGGGGACGCGACTTGATGCTCGCTTCAAGTGGAAATCTTTTGGGATTACGCCGCCGTCAACCGGACGAGGGTGAGGATGTACTGGGACCTTTTTTACGAGGTGTGTGTTCTTTTATGGAATTTAAAGGTGCTTTGCTCGTTAAGGGATAAACTTTTTAAAGGTTGAAAAAGAAAATACTTAATCCTTGGCTTTCCTCACCTTTCAGGTTGTTCTTGTTTGTAATTTAGTTCAGATAAGGCTGAATTATCTATGCTTACACGTTTATAAACTAAAAAAAAAAAAAAATTTTCAGTAACAAGTTTTATTGTTTTATAAAATATTTTAAATTATTTACGGAAATAAACATATGGATAGAATATGTTTTATTTATTGTACACCAAAATTTAACAAAGCTCATAGGTAGGTACATTTTCATACATAAAACTTCCATTTTTTTTTCGAAAGGTCTTCTGAAATCGTCGCTTTAAAAACATTATCCATAAAAGCTACAATGTCTCAATAACTAAAACGCCCCACCAAATTATAAAAGAATCCTTACACAAAACAAAAATATCAGTCGCTCAGTGTAGCCCCATCCGAATGATCTGAAGCGTAGCGCTATGATGTACGAGAAGACGACGCCTGGCGAAACCTAAACCGAAGTAAAGCCTCCATCACGTCAAATGAATACTAAATCACGGGCGGCCATTTGAATTTCAATATCTATCCGCTCGGTGTGCCCGCTGCCCTAATGTTTGTGTGTTTTTGATTCGGCTCTATTTTCTTTTCTATGTATATTATTGAAGTAAATAATATCAATAGTTTGTCCATATTTTTGTAAATAAAAAACAGAGTGATATTTTTTTGTTAGGCCAATTACGACTATTTGGGGCAAGGTCAAACTATTTTGTAATAGGGAAATGGCTAATTTCCTGTGTGTGTGTGTGTGTATCGGGTTTTTAATAGGTGGCGTGTTTGGCTAAAATTGGTTTAGGAACATGGTGTTTGTAAAAAAAACTTAATGATAAATTAGATTATGATCGAAATAGTATTTATTTGTGCTTGTTCATTTCATAAATAAATACAAGACGTTACTACTGTGCTTAAATCTATCAGATCTATGCTACTATTTAACTATATGTCCATTATTGTCTACGAAAATCCATAGAGTAAGTACACTCATCTACAAAGGCTGTTTACATTCCAAAAAAATAACAAGACAAATGTTTCACTTTCTTACATCCTCGCTATCACATGGCAGATTTCCCAAGAAAAACAAAAAACCTCCACCACTAAAGCACTTAATGAAACAAAAGGATCCGAACTACACACAAATTGCTAGATACATATTCCGAGCACATTTATCAGTGGAAAAAGAACCGTTGCTGAATCGGCAAATATTTTTTCTAGACGATTAGCGGAAATTCTCTCGAAATACCTACACTGAAACCAACTTACATTTTCAGTCTCGAAAATTTTCTTTCCAACCCACTCTACTCTCCCCCCTACATTTTAAGGATGATTTTCAAGATGTGTCCACATCTTCAGCTTCATTAAGTGAAAATATAGCGTGGTTTTTAGTCGTAGGTTCAGCGTGGGAACGGGCGCGTCGCATTGACCCCTCGATGCTTAGACAAATGATTTCCAACCACGTATTTTCTTCAAATGTTTTTGCGTTTCGATGTTATTCGGGATTTCGTGAAGTCCGCAGGCGATTCGGTTTAAATCTATTTGATACATCTTTAAGGCTGGTTTGTATTTTAAGATCCTTTAAAAAAGATAGAACTAGCTTGCCACCCATGAGTTCTTTGAAGAAAGGTGGCTACATAAAAATGGCTCTACTTAACAGCTTATTAGTAATTCAATTAAACTTTAATTTTTAGTTTACTTCTATTAAGTACACCATAAACTATTAGAAGTTTAGATTATTTTAGTGGTCACAATTTACTATCAAAATAATCTTAACTTCTATTTTCACAACATTAAGGGTTGGTTTCCGTAAAACATTCACACTGGCCAAAATAAATTTTCATTCAAATGAATTCAAAAAACGAACCAATATTTTTTCATCAACCCAATCTAAATATTGAATAACTGTACATTATTTATTTAGCATGCCAATACCCTTTATATAAACCAACACTTTGCTAGAGGGGAAGGGGGATCTTCGGACGCATCCTAACAATTTTTCTCATAAACCGAACATGACAGATTCGTCAGAGATTGATCGAGCGAGCGCAGTTCATCTGATGGGGTGCCGAATTATAATGCGAAGGGTCTTTTGTACCCCAAGACGTTTGTGCTCATCGATAGGTTTTAGAATAACATCTGTGATTTCTATTATTTTGGTTTTTAGGAGTCATGCCTGTGGGTGTTATTTTGGGATCCAAACACAGCTTCCGAATACGTAAATATCGTATGAGACAACTACTGAAAAAAGTCATGTAGAAACGGTATTTTCTAGTTTCTCAACAAGCAGTTTATGGTGTTGAAGTACACTTCAATTTTGTTGAAGTTTGATAAAATTTGGTACTCTATTTTGCTTATATTTCAGTTATGTTGAATCTAGTTATTTTATTTATGATCATCATTTGTTTTTTCGCATTTATCTGTAGGACTTTTTAAGATTACAAATTCTCTCTGTACCTCACCGGGACCGGTATTGTCAAATTCAAACATCCGAGTAATTGGCTGTGTTTTTTTTTTCTAATTAAAGTGGCATTAAAGAGTTTATACAAACAAATTGCATTTTAAGCTTCTTAAATTTTTTCTCGGCGTCTAGATGAAAATCTTGCTTCGACGGAGGGCGAACTACCCTTGAAAAAAAAAATAAAAAGTATTATTAAAGAAGGAGACAGTTCGGGCCGCATTTGTAACTGTCGCGGGCCCTATGATGAAAAATTAGTTCAGTCCTCGTGACAAAGGCGAGCTAAACCCACTATACATGGTTATCTCACTCTAACTTACGAGGTGTATGAGGGAGAAAAGGGACGGATAGATGCTGCGTTTCCAATAGCAAATGACACAGATAGCTTAGGGATGACCGTAGGAGCGAACAGCAAGTTTTTGACAGGGCCCATTTATTGTGTATTGAATATCAATATAATTTCCGTGAGAGTCGATTTTTGTCCCATAGTGTGTGTGTCCCCTGAGTGAGGAGTTTGGGCACACAGATTACGACCAATAGCAAATATTGTGCGTGATTGATGGAGGCGAGACGCCTCCGTAGATCTGCCATTTCTTTGCTTTGTTCTTTTGTTTTTCTTGTACGCAAATTCCAATGAGTTTGATGGATTGTAGTGGAATGAAGGTGACAAAGTATCAGACGAGCTCAACAAAATTAATATTTTGTATTTTTCTGTGTTTTATTTTTGAACAAATAGTCGGCATCTCTGGGCGATACGACTTGTATCTAATAAATATGTATTACATTATTTATTACATTATTATTATTGTATGCATTTGGATTCGTATTTCAACGAAGATATCTTAAGTGCTACTTTCTTCGTTATTACTAACCTGCCCACTATATGAAGCCCAACTAACCTAATTAATACAACTTCTTGTAACAATTTAGTCATACAATCTCAATTACTTTACAAACCCTCAAAGTTCAGTGGAATGTCTCGCACTCGCTTGCCAATGGACAGGATTATCCAATAATGGTGCGACCATTCCATCTAATTGTAACGTTGCTACTGTCACTATTATATTGTCCAGAAACTACAAATACTAAACGTCTAAGTACGGCGCATCAGTATTAAGGGATTATACAATAATGTACACCTTAACCACCGTACATTGTCAACCATCTAGAAAAAATAATTAAGAAGGAACTATTCAAGTTCTTTTTTGTTACTTTCTGTTCCTTACATCAGCGATTATAATCTCAAATACTACCATAGTTGCCACAAACCTTAACCCTTAGGTACTGGAATGTCTTGCACTCGCACGCAAATACACAGGATTATCCAATAATGGCGTGACCATTTCGCGGCGCATCTTAGCCATCGTACATTGTCAACCATCTAGAAAAAATAATAAAGAAGGAACTATTCAAGTTCTTTTTTGTTACTTTCTACTCCTTACATCAGCGATTATAATCTTAATTACTTACCACATTTGCCACAAACCTTGACCCCTACTGGAATGTCTTGCACTCGTACGCAAATGGACAGGATTATCCAATAATGGCGCGACCATTCCATCTAAGTGCGGCGCTGCTACGGCCACCGTACATAATCGATTGTCTTGCTGCCGTAATACAACCGCTTATGCTGAATGGATTTACTGAGATTAAGGATTTCATTTGAAAATTGCATATTATTTAGCTCGTTGTTAAGTACTTTTTGAGGGGATTTTGATGGGATATGCTTCGTAAATGCTGATTACTTAGTGGTGAGCTGGTGACCCTTATTATAGCTAAACAAAAGTGGTTGCTTTTACCACATAATAGACACAGGTATACACAATATGCGGATAGTTGTTGTTGTTGTTGTGATGTTATTTGGCCTATTATAGGTAAGTGGTTAGGAATTTATTTTAAGGTGGTGAACCAGGGTATAATTTATCCTGTCTGTAAAAAAAAACCATTTTAGCACTACATAAAATAATATTGATTTGTCAACATTCATAGGAACAAGTATTTGGGAGTACCTCAATCAATTGTGAGTCCTACTCAAGTTAGTTTGTGCTACATACCTAGTGGCTACAACTCTCTGCTGTGCGGTAGCCACTAGCCACCTGTCACCTTGTAAAGTGGTTGTAAATTATATCGTCGGTCGACGTATAAAGTCACTAGCTGCGCCCCGCGGTTTCACCCGCATAAGTCTCGATCTCGTGGGAATATCGAGATAAAAAGTATCCTATGTCCTTTCCCGGGACTCAAGCTATCTCTGTACCAAATTTCATCTAAATCGATTCAGCGGTTTAGGCGTGAAAAGTTAACATACAGACAGACAGACAGACAGGCAGAGGTACTTTCGAATTTATAATATTAAGCATGGATTAGCACCCATACTTGCCTACGTAATATACTTAAACATGACTACTTACCGGGTACAGATTTTAGGCAGAAGAAAAATAACTTAAGCTGTGCTGAAAATCCTTTACAATGTGGCATACCACATCCATACCCACCGGTAACACATTCACATTCGTAGGTAGATATACCATTATTGTATCAAGTCATCCAGAAGTAGCAGAACTCCAACTTTCCACCAGGAAATCAGAAAAGTGGAACCACGTATGAAAATAAAAATAATCTTCCTGAAATAGTTCCCTGGCCAATTTTCAAGTATCATGTTCATGTATGTATAACGTGACCATTCGTACCGCTTTGGGCGGGACAGTCCCGCTTTCAGGCTGTCTGTCCCGTTGTCCCCAACCAGAGCAAAAATGTCCCGCTTTTACAAAGGGACCAAATATTCAATTCAATTTATTAATGAACAATTTACATTGTATCTGAATATTCTATAGTAAATACCTAGTAAAATAAGTTTTTTTTTTTGTTTAATTCCAAAGCGTCGCGCTCTGACAAAAAAATAAATGGTCACGTTATGCATGTACCATGTTTGCTACAAACAGTTACGAAAACCTGTAGGGAACCACAACGTAAACATTTTGATTTCCCATTTTCTAACCTAAAATTTTCCATACGGCCTGAATACCACAAACATTACATAACCAAGCTTCAGTGAAGTCATCAAAGTAAAATCGCAGTACATAGCGAGTACACAATCGGTTGACCGTCGCGCGGCGCCCGCCACAGGCAAATGACAAGGAATTAGTTGGTAATGGCGAGACCATTGTACCTAACTGCCTGGTGGCTCACCTAGACATACATAATTGATTATCCCACTGAACCCTTCTGTCGGAGTTTGGTTTTAGAATTTTAGACGGTTTTTGAGGAATTGTTTGAATATTTTGCGTGTGAGTCGTAAGGATTTAGTATTCGTGAATCAAGCAAAGTTCTGAGTGTCATGAGCACCCTTGTTTCTTTTACAAACGTTTTCTGATCATTATCTTGAACTTTGGTGATTAGTTTTTGTCAAACATTTAGGACTAGGTATTGTATATTTATATTATTTTGTTTTTTTTTTTTTATCTTATCGTATGCTGCACTGGTTGACATCATTACGTCTATCGCTGAAAACCAGCGCTGTAGCTCTGTTTCGCATAGGGTCTTAGCATTATGCTGAGCGATGGCTGTTTTACGTGGATGTGACGCATATTTTCCCCCAACTTGTTCTTTTTTGTGTTCTTTTTCTGCGTCATGTTTACCACAAATAAACACATTTTCTTTCTTTTCATTTCTTTCTATCAAAAATTCTTAGCAAATGATTCTTTAGTTTTAATAATCGGCAGAATCCAGTAAACAACATTTTTTAAATTAGGATATTATCTGTTCTCTTCTATGCTACAATGACACATTCAGCCAATGTCGGGAACACTCTTTGACACTAATTCCCAGCACGATGTGTTATAATACTTGCATCTTCAACGATGTTTTACATAATTACCTTCGTGTTCTCCGTAAGAGGAAACTTACTGCAAACACTCCTCCCAGGGGAACCCAAGAAAGTCGCGTTGGCATTTGCTGGAACCACGTGTTGCAGTACTTGCAGTAGAGGGCAGCAAAAAAGGACTAGGCTAATTTATGCAGGAAGACAGTAGGTAAGGATCGAGAGACGAAACTTGACGTAAACTTACCCTTCGATCTGTCAAAAAAAAATGCGTTTGAGCTTGATTTTGACAGATCGCTTATGCCAAATTTCAGCCCTGGTATCCTACCCAAGCACTATTACCTACAAAAGACAGTTTAGTTTTTAAGGGTTTATTATCTATTAACTTCAAAAAATGCTTTTTGCAGAAAATTATTGCTCACCCAAGCTCAAAGCAACATAAAAAAAGAAATCACCCCCAAAATTATCATATTGAAACATCTGATCAGAAAAAAATGAAACAAAGCCCTATGAAATGACACACATTGTGAGAATCCAGGTAATTAAATCAAGAATAAAAATTCAAAGTTGGAATATGGCTGAATAATCTTATTTATCTGTGTCAAACGACGGTTTTTTTACTAAGACGGATCTGTCACAGATTATCTCAAGCCATTATTCATTTCCTTTGGTGGAGGACCAATCTGACAGCTGTCTTAACCCTTTTTAACCAATGAGAATGTCATAGGCGCACGATTTACATTGAGACGTTTTTTTTTCGTCCCAGCTTAGTATATTAAGTGCTTTTTTATTGCGTTTTAATATCCTTGTTGTTTTTTGTTTCTGTTTAGGAGGAAAGGATTTAATTATTTTGTTAGGTGACTTGAAATCTTGGAGACGACTGTGAGTCAGGCTGTTTCTTTGAAAGTTGACAGGGAAAATTGTACATAATTTTATATGGTCAATCATAGCTATACCAAACTTATTCGTTCCTATGGATTTGTTATTCATAGTAGTATCGCTAATTTCCGTGAACTTCTTATAAATCTTGGAATTGTCACTTTTGTATACAGCTTTAACAGATATTGCCGAAGAAGACATTTTAATAAACAATTTAATGCTTATTTTTTCAAATCGTTTATTAAGTACTCGTACTACACAATTTAACAAAAAAAAACACGTGTAAAATCATTAAACTGTATGCGTGCACAACATTATCTAAATAACAGCAAACATGAAACGCGACACCATTTACCTAATAAAAAAACAAGCAATAATATTATTTATTACATCAATAAACACATTTTAATTAACGTTATCTATTCACAATCGCGTAATTAATAGCAGCAATAAAATTAACCCGCCATGTTTCAAATAAAACGGTCGAAACAAAACTTCCTAACAAAATAAACGATACTCATAATACATCATTTGTGTAGCTATCAATAAAGCGGCCGAATCTTAACATCTCACTAACATCTCAATTTCTTGTATTGGAAACAACAATAATATTTCCTGAAACAGGATATTTATTTAAAACAAGGCGTTGATAAAGTAATTTTCTTTTAACCTTAACCATGTCTTTATGGAGTGGTCATTACTTAGCAATGGTACACAGCCCGCTCTGAGCAATGGCTACGTATTAATCAAAATGCCATATTTTTGTCTCACTCTTTTTCTACTTCCGTTCCTCTCTCACTAGTCACGGATATCTCGTTTTTATTTGTTGCCAAGTATCTTTCTAAAACGTTAATCTCATCAGAGGAAAATAATCCCTAATTGTTTCATCGTTAGTTCTTATTTCAAGTGTATTATTTTGCTACTTATTACCTTTTTCTTTGGGTAATCATACTCAGGTTCTGCAGTCTTACTCTCCTGAGACGAAATTCGGTCTTTTTTTTCGTCTCTCCATCACTGATCCTTTTTTCGCTTTTTCAGAATAGACGTAGGAAACCGTTCTTGCCTTCGTCCATTTCTTACGCATTATCTCGTAATCATTAGTTTCACCATTTCCTTGATAGTAAAAGGTTTTTAGACAACTCAATTAAGTAGATAGATTACTTTTACACTATTGTTTTCACGAACGTAAGTAAATATAGTGCTGAAATATATCCTACTATTTCTTACTTCAGCTTTGTCGTACTAGTCGTAAACTTGAGAAACTAGATGCGTGGCATTACCATTCACAGCATAAACTTAAAAACTTGTCATCGTATAAATAAACAGAATTCCACTACTGCCTTAACCTGTGACCCTATGACTGCAACATTATCGATATCGTGTAAGCTTTCTAATCTGCAACGTATTAATCGCATCCAATTAATGTTTTATTGATGATTCAAAAACTATAAATTAAATTCGAAATTATTCTATGAGGAAATAAGTTTGTACGAGTATCTATAGAATTAGTGTCAAGTCAAACGTGCAATCTTTTGCACTTTGACGGACCTCAAAGAAGATACACTAAGTTAGGATAACCATAGTAAAGTGTAGGTACAAATAATGCTGACCTAAGAACTTTCATATAAAGGGTCAAGATTAGTATACACCGCTGTCACAGCTCTCATAAAAAACCGCCTCCTAAAATGTAATTCCCATATTCATTTTTCTGTGGTTCATTACCTAATCATTCCAAACCTCCCAAGAAACATAGTCATTGTATTTATTATTTCATATAATAAACAAACTAATCACTTATCAACACCGCGCCTGCAGCTTCTTCACATCCACATGTTACATGTCACCGGTCTCTCTCTCCTTGCTGAAGTGCGTACGTCATCGCCAAGCGGCCATGACACATACCTGTTTCTTCTTAAAGATCGCGGGAACTTGGTATTTCAGTCTGTCGTATGAAGTTGGCATTTTGGTGGGTAATTATTTTTGGCAGATGTTTTATAGTAGATGAAAATGGAGGGTTTGGTTTTCAATTAGTGTTAATTTTATTTATTTAATTGATCTTAAAAGATATAAGTAAGGGTACTTATTTTTTTATAATGATGGATTTTAATCAAGTCGCTTTGCAACTTATAAAAATAATCTAGCTACTTTTGCAGCTTTTTAATGATTCTGAACATGATATTGAATGATTCAAAAAACTTATTTTCAAAGCCCTGAATTAGGAACACACTATCGAACAGTTTCAAAATCCTTCTGAACCATAAGGGATGATAGAATAGTCTTAAGAATCATTGCATAAAATGTTTGTTTTGTATACAGTAAATAATTAAGGTCTGCAAAGCCCTTACTGCACTTTTCTTTGTAAATGCCATGGTTATCCATTGATGGTGACAATAAGACAAAATCTATTAGTAGCTTTTAAAATTGCGCAAATACTTAGTAAACAGGTTACAATGACTGTAGGCGGTAAGTGTCACTGTCTTCGTATTGATGTGATCTTTAAACCCAGCACTCACTGTTGCAAAACCTTTGAGGTGCGCCTACGCAATTAACGGATTCCCTCGTCGTTTTTTATCTCGCTCAGATGTATTGATCATTGCTGCGTATAGGCCCACTTCTGTGTCATGCTTCCCTAGTCTGTGTAAGTCTCTTCAAGGTCTTGTAATCGTTTAAGCGATGCAAGGTTCTTGCCTGTGGTATACAATAAAATTAAAGCAACGTACTCGCGTTGTCTAAACACGGTTTGAACCTTGCAACTTTTATTCTTGCTTCAATTTTTTGTATGCTACAGGCAATCAAATCGAGTTTTCAGGAGCTGAGCAGAAGGCCAATTTCCGTAATTAAAAACGTTCAAAATCTAGTCGCAATTTCATTTCAGCGTCAATCAATGTCAAAAACTTGTCAAAAATCTAGGGAAATTAGAAGTATTTTTGGCAGATTGAGCCTGAGATCAGACTGTGAACGTTTTTCAAATTAGGAGAATTGCCCGTCAGAAGTCAATCGAGTTTTTTCTTTCCTTTTTGGGCTGAAGTTCTTACTTAGTTTACCAAAAAAACCCTCCGTTCCATCGTCACCAATCGCTGATACTTCCCACAAGTGTCACGTCATTCATCATCAAACTCAGTGGCGTGCTACTTAGATGGTGATCAGTGTATTATCGCGATCGTACCAAGTGTTGGTACACGCTGGTGAACATTTGCATATAATGGTACGATGCGATGCCATTCGTCAAATTGTGTGAGTGACATCAACTTTGTACGGGGTGTTTCGAATTTTGAAAAAGTATGAATTCATAAAAAAAAATTACTGATATTATTTGAAGTCGATACTTACGAAAACGAAACCTGCTTTATAATTTTCAGACGTTCACATAATGCTACCTATAAGTTCAGGCACCTCCTCTATCGTTGATTTGAAACTTAATCATATAGATACTTACTTATAGGTAGATTTTACATACGTATAGCTAAAGTTTACTTGTTGCCTTCCAATTGGTTCAACCTTTGTGTAAGGTGAATTAGTTTCGTTAGCTATTTCCATGATCTAATTACATTCTTTAGATCGTTAAAATACATAATTATGTTGCTGTTATGAATGACAAAAACGTTCCTGTTATCATCTTCAATATTTTTTCCCATGAGGAGCTACAATAATAATTATACTGCATCTAATGGCACCATCATTATACCTACATATAAAGCACTTTTTTGCACAGCAAATAAATTTCCTTTTATTACAATATCTTCATTATGCATCGGAACAAAAATAAATAAATGACTTATAATAACTCTTAAATTCATTGTTGCGAATAATTCACATAATCAATTTGTCTTTTCAGATCACGGAGCCGACGTCACAGCATCTCCTGCAAGATAAAGAAAAAAAAAACAAATCAATATTCAACGCAATGAAGAAACACCATATAAGTGAAAACAAGGGAAGGGTAAATAAAACCTATAGGCAGAGCGCATTAAGGTATTCGGGCAAGACGCCATTGTTGTCATATCGTGGATAAACTATGACATTAATCAATGGAGGACAACAATAGTACCGCTCACCTCAAACTGAACTCGTCTCACCAGTATACCATGAACCCTGCTTCTTTCTATGAAGTACTAGACTTGAGAACTGTAGTGGGTCAAGAAATGTTGGTTGACGGAATCAAGTGAATACATCTACATAATGTGGGCAACAACACAGCACTAGATAACGGTTATTGTGACGACAATTCGATTCTACCCACGTGGTTATTGGAAGCTCAAGATATAAATGCTTATGTACCTACCAGATGTTGGGTTTTATGTAAATAAAATGTTTGATTTTTAAGAAATATTTATAACTTATAAATAAAGTCCTCCAGACCGTATTTCGGCCGCGGCGGCCAATCTCAACGGAGACTAGCCTTCGGCGCGGGAGATATTATAGTGTACAAGTGTGCGCGCAGACACAGGTGCACTCCCTCTTCCCTCACTCTCATATTCCGATGGGACGGCAATCCAACACGACCGGAGAGAGATCAGGCGCAGGACCAACGGCTAACTACGTTACTAAAAAAACAACAAAAAAACAACGTTACTAAGAAATTCGTAATGAAAAAACTCAATAACACTTTGCCCGACCCAGGAATTGAACCCAGGACCCCACGCTCAGCAGTCGCGCTTGCGACCACGAGACCAACGGTTAAAATGACTTATACCTAACTTATGCATGAGATAATAAGACATGGTGTGCTACCGAGGACCTTTATGAAATTATTATATACCATAATGATGAATATAAGTAAATAATATGTAAAATTCACTGAAGCAAGGCAAAATAAACAATGTCAGAGTCTGTTTGAAGATGTAAAAAAGAATGTGACAATTTTTGTTTCTAGTCATTGTTGTTACAGACGAAACAAAGATGAAGTATTTTTCAGTAATTACTCCTGTAGATGCAAGGGTTGAGGGGCCCATGGCTAAATAATAACAGCCACACAGGTCAATCGATCAGGTTAAACTACGCTTGCCGCGGTTGGTCTGTGGATGGGTGACCATCTTTACATACCAAGGCCCCTACATACCTACTTCGGAAAGTAGGTTAAGCCGTTGTTTTCGGCTGTCATTCGTGAATCTTTGACAGTCGTTACGGGTAGTCAGAAGCCCGAAAGTCTGACAACCAGTCTTACCAAGGGGTATCGTAGTCCCCAGTAACTGGGTTGTAGAGGTCAGTTAGGCAGTCGCTCCATGTAAAATACTGGCATTCAGCTGTATCCGGTTAGACTGGAAGCCGACCATAGTTGGGAAAAGGCTAGGCAGATGATGACTCCTGTAGATGAAAATATTATAATGTCAATTTCAAAACATTTTAACAAAATTAGGTGCATTCCACACATATTCCTGACCAATACCGAAAACCAGGAACTGCAAACCGCAGCCCGAACTGAAACCAAAATTAATTTGTGATATGCAAAATCAAATCCCTAACGACACGCGCATTCATTCCCCGCCATTTCACTCGGCTCGTTAATCACGAGGGTTCCTTCAACGAGGACAGATAATTTCATTAGTAGATATGTGGTACATATAGGTATTACTGAATTCACGGAAAGTTAGCGTTCATCATATATCTGGCCCCTTTGTGTACGCTTGTCACCTCTTCCCTTATACATTGCCAAGAAATTTACTTTAGTTTCTCGAAAGTGTCGAGTGATAATGCTTTCGGGGATTCTTGTAGAAGAGAGGAAATGTGTGTATGGATAGTGCACACACATTTTGCTAATTCTTCAAGAATGCCCGCATACCCTTAAACCTGTGCTTACCCTTTCAGGAAAAACCGTCGTGATGTTAAGTCTTGAAGATTTCTGATTAATTACTAGAGATTCAAATTCTGTTAAATAATTTTAATTCTGTAAATGCCGCGACTTAGGTAGGAGCTGCACGTCGTACGTTCGAAACCAGACAGACGATTTATTTTCTGTAAATTATTTCATCACCACTGCTCTCAAAACGCTGAAGAAAAACATCGTGAGGAAACCAGCATGTCCTAGAACCGAAAATTCTAGGACACGTGACACCTACCAACGCGCACTGGGCCCATGTGGTGGATTAAGGCCCACTCCCTATCACCGAGAGGAGGCCTGTGTCCCAGAAGTGGGAACATTATTATGCAAATTCTATATTGCTTACAGACATACTCGTACACCTAAATAAAAATTAAACTTGTTTGCTAAATGAGTTCATTCATCGTTGAACCAGATTGAGTCATTACCTCTCAATCGCCAATCAACGCCTTTGCCCTTGGGCTACTGATGTTTTTAATCATTTTATTAAGTCCAAAACAAACTACGTTAATAAAGCAGTTAATCAATATCGAATGTCGTTGAACTTTATATAAAACCTTTTTGTCTTCTCTCCATACAGTCTACGCGGTAATTGCGTTAAACACGTAAAATGGCAATCGATCGCAATGCCTTTCATTTTGACATCCATTGCTTAATAGGTTTGAAAAATTCGTCGACTCAACAACGTAAATAACGCAATGGACGTGGCTGAACTGTCAAAATCAAAGTCATTGCTATCGATCGATGAGTGTTTCACAATTAGCCCGCTGGTTTAGTATCAAAGCTTTATAGCGATTGCAATAAAGAAGATCGTATATTTAGTTTCGAGACTCCTTGGTAAAACCAAGATCAAAACTGCGACCTCCCTTGGCTGTGGAAAGCTAGAAAACAAGCGACACACGAAATAAATATTTGCTATTGTGTCGTAGAGCGACGAGATTGCTTCCCGCGACACACTGATAGAGGCCTTTGTGAGGCTGCACCAAGAATCTGATGATGTATCGTAAGTATATGAACGTCATAAATATATAGAACTTCATTCCACCAGATTTTAATGAAAACCCGTAACAATTTAATAAATAACATAAAAGAAAAAAACTGGAATTGAAATTCATGACCTTAAGACGAATTGAATATAAACAAAACAAAGTTGGTTTAATATGGCCACCGGCTCATACCAAAATCCAAGCAGGAAGTCTTAAACTCAATTATATTATTTAAATTCTCGTTTCATTTCTTTTTGCTCTCGGGCTAAAGTTTAAAAATGTGGGCAAGGAAATAAACAAAAAGTGGGGCAACAAAAATATGAAGGAACCCCGCTGAGCTTATCCGTAGACACGCAATGATATTAGAGAAATCGGAACACCGCATTATTGTATATGATGACAGCGGTAAGCGGTGGAGCTGAGCGGAGCGGAGAAATGCTGTACTAAGCGGTAGAAAGGAAATGAAGAGTTTGTCGTCGAGAAAGAAAAAACATACAGTCCCTTTCCTACCTTGAAGTCTATTTTTCCTGTTGAATTTTATTATTTTATAACCGTTAGTTAGTGGAAAAGGTAAGCACTTTATGGTCCGAACCAACTCACAAAAGAGTTTCTGTTTTCAGAATACTACATGTACTTACGTTCCATGATGCAACCCTGTTGAAATTTACTAAAACCTGTAGGTAGATTCTTATCTCACCCTAAATAATTCACTAGCCTTAACACAATATTTTCCACCTCTAAATACCTTGTAACATGAGCAAGAAGGTGGCATCCATAGGTGAGTGTGCATTAGTAACTTCGTAATAAAGTTTACGAACCCTACGAACATAATCTCACTCATTAATCTCTTCAACACCTACTTAAATAATGACGTAAGTATTAACGTAACGTGTTACGTTGCGTTGATTGAATTTATCACGAGACGTTTCATCAAAATGTGGTGTTAGTGTCACCGATACGAGAGACTGGTTTTGAGGTCACCAACTTGTAAGGACGGTGCTGTGACGATGGATTCTTCAGTAATCTTAGTAAAATTAATAATATTTTTTATCAATGCATTACCTACATATCTACTTGTAGGTAAATCTATGACTGATACTTGTTTTAAGAGTTTAGTATTTTTACGTAGGTACAGTTTGATCAGCCACTGCCTTACCGTCATAATACAAACCTAGATCTAACTTTAGCCCTAGCTTAAACTTTCGAGCCAGGTTTTGTAAGTCGAACTTTATTTCGACCATGGTAAAGTTCTTAATACAAAACTTGTAACTTAGTACCCAATTGTCAGTTTTGCATACAGAATTGTATTATGATGATAGTTGGGTTCTTATTACAAAAAGTGGGTCGATGATCTAAACCACGTTTTAAGAACAATTTTGTTGTGAAGTAAGACTGTTGACCACTGCATTGACAACTTCGTTCTTCGTGTCTCCCAACCTGTCTACCTTCTACAAAATATATTTCATTACTAAAAAATTCCTTCTTATCCATATCAACAATCGTTTTTATATGATCTGAGACTTTAACATTATCCTTTTCTACATTAAATCCTTCCAAAACCCAACCACCCCAGATTCCTGCACACCTCTAAAAGTAGATTATATCTTCGCTATGATTACACGCTTACCAGCTGGTATCTGCGGATTATCTTTATTGAATGCCACACGCTGCTCACAGCACGCCGCCCAACATAACTTACTGCAGACTACGGACCGTGCAATAAGGGCTTTATCTCGTTATTTTTGTCTAACTAGCATTTTTGTTGGTAAGTTTTTGAGAGGTAAGAAAATTGGCAATAACTTAGAGGTATTTCGAAGGAGAAATGAAGGTGGTCTGGCAAGTATTGAGTGAAAAAGCTTTTTTTTTAGTAGTGAGTCTAAATCTAGCTTAGATGAGTGTCAAAAAATCTTTGACTAACAGATAATACACACTAGGTGCGCCCCGCGGTTTTACCCGCGTAAATGTCGATCCTGTGTGAATATCGGGATAAAAAGTAGCCTATATGTTAATCCAGGGTGTCAGCTACCTCCAACAAAATTTTATCAACATTGGTCCTGCAGTTTGATCGTGAGGAAGTAACAAACATATAAACACACCCACACGCACACACACACACTCACAAACTTTCGCCTTTATAATATTAGTGTGATAGTGTGATTGAGGCAGACCCAGGAGAAGATGGCGGGACGAGCTTGACACTTACAGACAAGATTGGAACATACTACATAGCTCAAGACAGAGAGGAGTGGAAAGGAGAAAGGGAGGCCTTTGCTCTACAGTGGAACAACATAGGCTTAAAATAAAAATAATAACAGATATACTCACAGCTAATTGTAATGATGATGAATCAAATCCGAACGGCCATTATAAAATTCTAAGGACTCAATTGCTTAAGAGCTGTCAAATCTAGTCCAATAAAACGTACTGCATAACAACGATTATTTAGTCGTTACACTATCAAGTAGTTAGTATCTCTATTATTAAGTAATCTATGCTATTACTAAAGGCCTGTTTGATCTGAGTAAGAGCGTAGGTAGGTCCGGATGAATCGAGGAACGGAATGAGGAGATCCGAGGCGGATATTAACTTTGCTGGAGGATGTTCGACAGACTGCCGGAGTACTGAGATGCTTTGTTGAGAATAAAGTCTGTAATATTATCCCGTGTAGGTATGTAAGAAGAAGTATTTAAGTATCAGTAAAGTGATTAGGTAATAAAGATGCAATGCAATGCGATGAAGTTATTAATGAAGATTTGAATTCATTTATAGATAGGTATGTTGGAAATGGAACATGAAAAATAAATAAAAAGAGTTCAGTGGTCGCAAGCACTACTGCCGAGCATGAGATCCTGGGTTTGATTCCCGGGTTGGGTAAATTATTATTGGGTTCTTTTGAAATTCTCAGTAGCAAGCCGGAGTCTGGATTGTGCCCGGTTGATGGCAATAGGCCTGCCCCCTATTACATGGGACCTAAACATAATTGGCGAAGTGTGGATGTATAGACGCCAGCACATCAAGCCACCCGAAACTGTCAAATTTTCCCAATCAACCTTGAACATTATGCTGTAGCGATAAAGTTGAAAATGTACTAAAGAAATTTGACAGATTGTAGTAGCTTGATGTGCTGGCATCTGCACTATAGGTGCATCTCTGTCTATCCTTTCACGGAATGATGTTATGTTGTGTTTACTATAACTACGACAAGTAATAAAAATCAAGGGTTATGAATTAAATAATAGAAAATATATGTAATGCAAATGGATTACTTTACTTCCATTAGAAACAAATAACTAATCATCCATTTCCGTGCAAGAATTTCCGCGATTTTATAGACACCTTCGTATTTTCCTCGGAAGAAATTAATGGCATGCGTCCATCTATGGGAAACTGGCTATCTATCACTAAAAGAACTATCTAATCTTATTGAGTGAATGCTTTCAGGAAATGCACAACACGGAGACTATTAAGTGATTTTGTACAGTGCTTTATTGTTGAAAATAAATACAGTATTGAACTTTTAAATAAAAATTAAATGCATTATAAATTAATTGTAAGATGGAATTCATACGCTGGCTGCTAGAAGCATAGGACCTGTCGATGTGGTGACGCTTGGATATGTCCAGCATTGAAAACCTTTCAGCTGAAGTGATGATCATGATGAAATTGTTTGTAAAGTAGGTATCATATACAAATGTGTGTTTAATTCAAGAATGCACGTGATACTATGATTGATGCTTTGTAATGGTGTATGTTTATTGACGAATTTTGATCGAACTTGACTTCGTAGATTACACGGGAGGACAGGCACTAAATTCGGTCGTCCGGCAGTGAGATGGGCGGACGACATTGTTGCCATCGCAGGTAAAACTTGGGACTGGCACAGGAACGTGGAGATTGGTACCTAAAAGAAAAGAGACGCTTTTGCCCAGCAGTGGCTGAACTCGCGCTGTGGATGATGATGATGACCTAATTATAGTGTCACCATATAGTTAGCATGGTAGAAATACCATGGAATATACGTTTATATCTACCTATCCGACTAAAACTAGACTAACCCCAAAAGGGAACAAAAACAAAAACAACATAATAAAATTAGAAAGTGCAACATTTTGCTCAACATAAAAATGGCATTAAGAGATCGTGACTGTACACTTGGCATCACGAGCTGCCTATGCAAATGATGTGAACTAACCTTGGACCGACAAAGCGGCCTCAACCGACAGCGACCATTGTTTTCCAACAACACAAGAAAACGACACTGTTCAGACATGCACGAACAAAATACATATAAGACAGGTTAACACAGAGAAACACAGTGTCGTTTCTTGAGGCGCTATCATCAATCATTATATGAATACCGTTAAATAACACCACATTACATTTAAAGATTATTTGTAAAACGGTAATGAATGACATATTGTAAGATTATACAGTTTATTTAATTCGTGTGTGTATTTTTCGTATTAGCACAAAAACTTATTTTGGATTAACCTATTTATGAATACATGCAATTCTTTACTAGTAGGTAAGTATTGGTTTTATTTCTTGGTTCAATCAGTCAATGCCTTTATGTCTTTAAAATTTTATCAAATGATTCATAATTCTTTTGACTCTTTAGTTACGTAAACTTGTTTAGCCGAAGTAAAAGTGTGTGTGCTATGAAAATAGACTGAGTTAGTAATTAGTAAAATAAAAGTATTTATAAAATGAGGTATTTGTTTTCTTCATGACTGATTACCAAACAAGACAAAAAGTACTGGATATCTACGGATATCTGCGGAAAATAGCTAGTTATTTATTATTTATTTATTGAGCGTTGAATTTAGAAGAAATACGCGATACATAAAGGTACCTATAATAATCTGTTCTGCAGTTACCTACAGTTCGTAGGTTTAGCAATCGGAATTGGAAGTCATTTTATTATCTGGTGGCAAGAATATCTTGTGTTGTAAATCATTACTTTCAGCAGGTAGGTACTTGTATCTAATATGGAAGAATTTTGATGTTTTATCATCTATATTCACAAAAGGCAAGAATATTATAAGGGCTACAAAAAGTATTTCCCTTTTGATTCGATACAAATTTTGATCTTCTCAACTTTTTGGAAAACCAACAAAAATTATAAATAGAAGAGAAAGCGCCAAAAATAATTCCAACGGCCGACGGCGGTGCTCTATTTCGGGACTAACCGTCGGCCGTAACACTACCTGCACCAAAAAGTTAAACTTTTTCGTCCCTCCAGATATATTCTCTCGCTTATTTATACCAAGAAGTCGTTTAGCAGTATAAAATATCAAACAGGTGATAAAACACGAAAACTTGGCACACTGACAGACAAATTGACATGCACATCGGAAGTGACATTAACAATCCTATATAAATACCAACAAATTGGAGCCAGATAAAAATAATCTAATTACCAATCAATATAATAAGGTCAAAGCTTTCATTAGGGTCTAATTATTTTTTAAAGTGTTCGAACATAATGTTGTGAGCAATTTGTGTTAATTCATTAATAATTCAATGAGTAACGGCGAAATTAATTGCTCGATGTCGATCAGTTTAGGGGTTAAAAACGTACCTATATTAGCTTTAATGGAATTTATTATTATATTGTACGTGTTACATGTCCTTCGTTTTTAATTAGCAGGTAAGTAAGTAGCTGTTGTCTACACTACGTCAAGAATAATTAATTTATGTCTATCTAATGAAACATTTGAAAACATTTTTTGCTCATAAAGTACCTAGTAGAGAGTTTTCGTTCTTAAAAACAGTTAAAACTATAATGAAGTCAAAGACAGAACTTAAATTACGTATTCTACATGAAATTTCTACGAAAAATAACCTGAAAAACGAGTAAAATTAGAACTTATCAATTTAAAAATTAAGGTGTAAACTCAAATGATCGAAGATTGGATTGATATTAAAGAAGATTATGAAATTACGGAGGACATCAGTTCATCAGCAGAAGCACCTGTTAAGTGAAGGGAGTGGAATAATTAAAGGTTTGTAAATTGCGTTATTACCAAGTAATATGAGATCATTTAACGCGGTCTTTATATTTTGTAATGGAAGAACTGACTGATGTGAAAATGTCAGGTGTAATTTGATATACTGACAAAAAATAACATTAGGGCCAAAACACTTAGTTGGACAGGCTTTATCGAGAAAGGAACAGACGAAGATAACAAAGTAGAAGATGAAATCTTGGGTGTCCTAATGTCAAATACACATGTCTGTTGGAGACTGATCTATGAAGACAGGTCATCTACCTACATTAATTAAGATTGCTGAACGCAACATTGACAGCCAAACAGTTAAAGAATTCTTTTTTGAATTCCCACGTTGAACTATTTATTGGTTGATATAATTAAGTAATTATACTACAATGTAAGAGGCTGAGAATAGCCGAGGTGTCTGCCAGCAGTCATACCTAATTTGATCGCTTGTGAGAGCTAGGTGATGAGATTAATGGCTTGCGTGTGAAGCAGGTAAACAATATGCGTGTCATTTTAGAAAGATCATCTCTTTAGAGATCTGTAGATTTTGAGAAATATACTAAGTCAGAAAAGCTTATCAATGCTGCGAGTCATTCGGTGTTGAAGAAACGAGTGCGTTGATAAATTCAATAAAATATTTCCATACATAAATTCACGCCTTCTTTCCATGAGGGTAAGCAGCAACTACAGAACGCCATCTGCTACGATCCTTACATACTCCTTTTGCCTCGTTTACGTTCATATCTGGCCATATACACGCACGTCGGTAGCGAGTACCTACTACGCACCTGAACTTTTTTAAGAACAATAGAAAAGGGGTAGTCAATTTATATTTTCTACGGGAACGTTTGAGCAATCCTGTTAGTAATAGTTTGACATACTTACAATGTTTTCCAATTTTTGTATTAAATATTTTTATAATTAAAATATAGGTAAACCTGACAATACATGAAATGTACCACTAACAGAACCACCACGGTATTACGGAAAACGTTATAATATCTTCTTATGATATATTCAACAAACTGCTTTATAATAACGGAGCTGTTGATGACACTATAATAATATTACTTTATTTATTGCCAACATCAAAAGAAGGAACATTTAAAGATGCAATCAAGAAGGAAAATTATACATCCAATGTAGAAAAAAATATCATTAGTGGTATCAGGTATCAAGGAGTAAACAACTAAACAGTAGCGAAGGAATAACTCATTGTTTGTTTCATATAACTTATTACTTAGGTACTTAGTTGATTGCTTTATTTTATCTATCTACATATGTGAAGCTACCTATTTGTATTATTTTTTCATTAGTGCCTTTTTTGCTTGGCGGGCTTTCGTTCTGTCTATTATTTCAAAATGTAAGTATTCTCTTTCAAGTTTTCTTGTTTTACAAAGAATGCCTTACGCTAAGTGCGAGTTTACCTACTATTTTTTAGTTTTTTGGTTTTCTTGTTTACCTACCTACACGCACGTCTAAATTCGTATCTATTTTTGTATTATCCTTTAAAGCTGGTATACCTATTCCATTTGTGCTAGAGTTAAAAAATTCAAGAGATCGCAACACAATATAGTTAGATACCTATACATACCTATTCATATACCTACGTATAGTTGATACGTGCTTCCCTTAAGTGACGTAACTGCTCCCCCGCGTCTGTTGTGCTTCAAGCTGAACTGAGTAAAAGCGCTAATTAAAAAGGACAGAAATATATAACTTACCATATATGGGAATAGGACGGTAGCATCTCTATCGGTGTCATCTTCCAATGCAACGCCTGACGTGTATCTAGCGGCAACAAGTTTCTCTGCTAACTTAGTTGAAATAAAATATATTTATTTCGTGCTTGTGTTTAATAAGTGTTTCAGAGACTGTTTCTTTCAGTGTTAAATTATGTTGGGAAAATAATTGAGTAGAAAGTGGCAATAAAAAATCTACAATCTGTCCTAAGAAAGCTCATAATAATTGTGACAATCAACTACCATTAGGTCAATTTGATTACACCTTCCTACCGTTACTTTAAAGAAACAATTGAATTGTTTTCCTATATTAACCTATGATCTATCCAGGTATTTGAGCCAATTTATACATATTACATCATTACTTTGGCACATGTTTCTTCATTCAATACCTATTCTCTCATTTGTTTTTGCACTCACTTTTTAGTAAGTATAGTTAGGTATTATAATTTATAAATTAAGCATACGTTTTTACCTCCTACTTATTTGTTTTCTCTTGTCTATGAAAGTGTTAATTTTGATTTACCTTACAAATCATAGAATTAAATATATTCCTAACGCCGTAGAAACCTGTTGGGTGGACTGTACACTATAACAAATGAGTTGGGCTGCGTCCGAGTGGCTGACGCGTGGGAGTGGCGCCGCGGGGCGGGGCGAGCGGGGACACCGCCCCAAACAAAATGGCGGCCGCGCGGGCGCCAATTTTGAATTTCAATTTGGATTTGTAAAACGACTTGTAAGTTATGTAATGAAAATCAAGTAATATTTTATCATTGTTGGACAAATTGATTAAAAAACAATTAAACTCTTTAGGCATACAACGTTTTGAAATTATGACATAAGTATTTAAAGCATTAAAAATAAGTGAAATATGGCAATAGAAATTGAATTTTAACAATGTAGGGAAAATATGCTAGGTAGGTATAGGTAGTAAAAATAGTTTTAATATAACAAATGTTTTGAAAAAAACAAAGTAGGTATCAATTTTACTTTGGAAAAGTCTATCTACTAAACATATTTTTAATAAAAAGAGAAATCTTGTGATATGATTAGTAGGTACCTACCTACCTAATATAAGTGTCAAAGTACCAAATACCTAACTTATGATTTATGGTCATTTCGGTGTTTCATAAAATTCCCACCATGAATTACCAACGATGACGAATCAATTAATAACAGAATGTCAGATAAGTTATCAAACGTGTCAAAAAGCCAATAAAATCAATTACAGAGTTGACTTGTATTTTAACACGAGCCCATAAATTAAACTTATTCCTACAAAGGATCGCCGACAACACGAGTATCTATAAACAAATCGTTATTGCGATTTAAGGACCCATTTAAAAGCTATAAATTTCACAACACAATATAAAACCAGCCCTATGTAACAAGCGATAGAGTCTACAATCATTTGTTTAAAAACGACACCTTAGCTCTCATAAACTATTTTCAGTAACAGCTAAATGAAGAGGCGACTTTTCTATCTCGCTCAAACATGCCTAAATTCTAATAAGCTTGAAAGGGACAGGGAATATTTACGAGGTGTTTATATCGATACAGCGGCGTTGATTTAACCATTGCTTTGGTTTATTGCAGTCAATAAAATTGAACGTTATGAGGCAAGGTCGTAAGTGAAAAATCGTCAATGATTTATGTCTTCATCTTGGGACAGTAAGTTAAGGTTTGATCTTGTTTGACTTTTGGTATATTTTAGAACTACTAAATGCTTGTTCAGAGATGTGTGATAGGTTAGGTACATGAATGGTTGTCAATGAGTCATTTATAATTTATTTAGCACCAGGCTAACTACCTATTAAAGATTATCCAAAATCTGAAAACCAATGAAGACAGGACATTTTAAAAGTTGTTTGCACTTCATGGAATCATTACAAACTAGGTACATTGAATTTAACGCAGTAGAATTATCAGACCATTTCATGATGTATGACCACAACCAGCATACTGACAAGAATGAAGTATTTCCAACAATATGACGAGCCATTAAGTTCTATGTAGGTAGGTACTGGTTGAAATAAGAACCTTACAACTGTAAGAAAACTAAGACCTGGTTTCGAGAAATTTCAATTAGAATATTATCAGAAGCTAGTTAGACACAAGACGCAACTGCAACCGAATGCCTATTACAAATACAAATTCAAGTAAGAATATATTGTAATACAAAATGTATCTTAACAATGACACTGACATTGGTTAATCAAACTACAACACTGACACCAGAACTATTTTTATAAAAAACACACTAAGAGACAGAATCAGAGTGATTGCTCCAATTGCTTGGCATACGTAAATGATTGTGTTATCTGAGCACGACCGTGAACCCAATCTGTGGCAAGTGCAATGGCACATTGACGAAGCTCATAAATAACACTTATCATCGCTCCCTGAGAGGAGACACCCACCATTTTACTATGACCCCTATCACAATACAAATTGAATCTAAACCCCATCACTACGAAGGATCTAGTTTCGTTGGTAGTGGAATTGAAAGAAATTGGATTGTTTACATCCGTTGCTGAATGATAAAAATAGTAAATACATTGGTGCCAATATCAATGTTTTGTAAGTAAATACAATCTTGCCAAAAGCCACACATGGTGCATGGAATAATATTGATGAGACATAAACAGTCAACACAAATAGAAAATAGAAGTGTAACGATATTGACAAATTGGTCATTGCGTATTTAATATTTATAGTGACATACAACAAGCAGTAATCTAAATAATTGGAAGGATGCATGGTTCTGGACATAAAGAACCTTGTGGGACGAAGGTCGACAATCAGATCAATCTGGCATAGCACGGAAAACAGCACGAAAACGACACTGGACTAATTACAAAAAATTGTTATAATAACTTCCGGCGATCGCTGAAATCACCCAGACAAATACACGCCATTTAAAACCCTGCAAAACCATAATTGCCTCAATTTCAAACTTGTCAAAATCGCATTAGTAGAGATCGCGCACGAGAATAATGTTTCGCCTTCAGCGTTCATTGGACGTAGGGATTATTAAAAACGCATTAGAGAAGCCACACCTAGTCGTATAAATAGCTTTCGTGAAACAGAAAAAAACGTAATTTCGAGATTTGTGAGGGGGGAGGTACCAATCAGCCGTAACTGACACGGAAGGTACGAGGTACGGTCGTATCACGCAAAATCATTATTTTGTCGTTAAGCTGACGTATTATAATGACGGTATCTAGAGCCACGATCTGGAAGAAAGCCTTTATTTTATAGCCCATGTTGAGATATGTGCAGTATTAGGCACAGCTGTGTGAAAACTTGACCTTTATGTATTTCAGAAAAATTGTGTGGGAATCTTGAACTTGAGATGGGCATAAAAACAAATCTATGTTTCTATATGATATCAAATGATAGTTTTAAAAATGTTGTCAGCTAAGGTAAATCCTCCACATCTATAATTTAATGTTATGTTCAAAATTAACAATGTTTGAGTAACAAGATATCAGCCAGTCACGAATTAGGTATTTTCTTAAAATTAGATTGTTAATCATCAAAAAATCTGTATTATTTTTAGATATTGGTATATAATATCATAGCTATAAAGTTTTCAATTCCTAAAAGAAAATTTACTATCAGTGTGTATTAATGTAATGATAAGGTAGTTAACAATAAAAATCTCAAAGTACAATCATTATGCTTTATTAATTTCATGTATTTATATATTTATGACAATATCGTCTCGCCTAACCTTATTATGTTACTAATTATAGTTATATTTCATAAATTTTGAATCGATAGGACATAAATGGTAAATAAAATCGTTGAAATTAGGTTCCAATGTCTCTCTACAGACCTAATTTTTGAGTTTCGAGGACAGTTCTCAACAGACTTAAGAATCAGAACTTAATTTTATAAGTAAAACTAATTTTAAAATTTTACATTTCAAACTCATAGTTTCCATCTGGCAAGGGATCTGAAAATTTTGTAGAACATTGCACTGAAAATATATTACCATCTAAGAGGATTTATAACTGACAATGTCGTTAATACACCATACTTATTGTAGTACACTTTTTAAAAGTAACAACAAATTAAAATACTGCTTAATTCTAGCAATAAACTTACAACACAAATATGTGAATTGAGCAATTAAAAATAATTCAACAAAATGCATCCCAGCCAGACAGCTATCGAATATTCCACCCAATTGCAATAGAAGAAAACGTAAGCGAACCTAATTAGCGAATCAATAAATAAATATTGAATATATCGACAATATACAATTATTACAATTTACATTTCACTTAACGAACACAGCACAAAATTTAAAAAAAAGAAAAAAATATTTATAGAACCGGCTCACTGAGTTCTTATTAAAAACATTTACTAATTACAATCTATGTGAAAAATAATTTACAAATAGTACTTTTTTTATACATTATTACGAAAAAACGTATAACTTGAATCCTGACAAGATCAACCTTTCTATCACTCGCCAATTTTTTAATAATAATATTCGTAAAACTAACGTGTTACGAGTATATATATTATATTAGATATTTTTTTACGTATATCGGGTTTCTTAATCAATGATTTTATAAAAATACCTTTTCAAAATGATGTATTACGGTTATACCTGAAACGTCAAGCGCCTCCGTATCTACGTATATTCGTTCGTATAAACACCAGTTTATTTCCTAACTTTGGTATACTGTGAACATGTAACCTCATACCTACATTCCACAAGAGATTTATAAATCAAAGTATCAAGTTCTGCACCTACGATATTGAAGGTAACTTTTGTTTCATTATAAATAAAGTGATTTTCATCATTCATTTCATATCCTTTCGCCGTGTCCAAGATGTCTTCACGTGACACACACCTTTCCACAATAGAAGTTCAAAGAATATCTCTTTTATATTCTCATTAAGTATTTTCTAAATTATAAGCTTCAATCTCGTAACATTTTACAATAATAATAGATTTCCTATGACGTTTATTATCAGTATTAATTACGTATATGTGTCATCAAAAATCGTATACATTGCACTTGTAAACTGGCCTTCCCGCACTACGGTTACGCATATAGAAAAAAAGAGACGATCCAAAAATCAAAAACACTCATACCGCAAAAAAACTCAAACCACGAATAATATCGTTGTTACCCAAATTAATCTCAATAATTAATTATTCACACTAAAACAATTGTACATCATATAATCTAAAAATTATTATGTATGTATGTACAGAATAGTATTTAGATAGCTTAATTAAGAAATAAAACATCAAATATATTAAATAATAACAATATGGATACTAATTGCCTTCTTATCAATGGTTAATTATAAGAGGTCCTTATGGTTTTGTGATTCAAAATTATTAGAGAATTTTGTTTTTCTTTACATAACTTCTGACATAGTGCTCGATACAGAATTCAAAAATAAATTATGGACGTCACATTTTCGTTTTTTTTTTTTTAGAATTTCAAAATACTATTGATGCCAACTTATAGTAGCTATGAAATAAATATTATGAGACATGTAGTATCAAGCACTTTGTCAAGAACTTATACAAACGTAATGACCGATTGCAAATCAGTAGTTAATACCGAGAAAATGACAATTAATCAACTATATAATCACATAAATGATGCAGTTTACTAATCATATACACTGCGTTTTTGGTAATTATTGGTATTGAGATTGTTTCTATAAATTAATTTATACTTAACAACTGTAAAAATCTCTTCATCACACTATCATTACTCGAAATCACTAGGTTACGTATTAGTTATAATGTAATATTATCATGAAAAGTCCAACATACAATTTATACAAATTAAACTGTTCTAGTAACTTCGGTCTCGGGGCGTATTGTTTCAGATTTGTGTTCGAAGCAGTCGAACATAATCGTATACACAAAATAAAACGCGGAGAACGGAGTTTGTGATTCGGGCGAGGAAATCTGAAACAAGTCACCCCTAGCTTGGACCGCGCGAACTAAGCTAGAGGCCTTTACTGTGGCGAGGTGGGCGGACTCATGTTGTCCGGCTCGTCCCCGGAGCCGGGCTCGCCTTTGGTCTTGTTCTCCTTCTTCCACTTCATGCGGCGGTTCTGGAACCAGATCTTGATCTGGCGCTCCGTGAGGCAGAGCGCGTGTGCGATCTCGATCCGTCTCCTCCGCGTCAGGTACCGGTTGAAGTGGAACTCCTTCTCCAGCTCGAGAGTCTGGTACCGGGTGTAGGTTTGCCGACCCCGCTTCCTTTCTGAAATTAGATAACGGCACACGTTAATACGAAACGAGAAAAAAAAAATACAGGAGATTAATTTTAAAACATGGGGCAACCCTGACAGAAGGCAGACGTTAAAAACTGCATAGGCATTTCTGATAAATGTTGGGTTATTTGTAAACGGCGAACACTCCCGCGCCGAGTTAATTGAAAATTGTTTTGAGCTTATCAATTTGTTAATTGTTTTTGCTTGTTGGGCATCTCTCGACTGTCGGGAGTTCTGGAGTCTTATAGAAATCAGTGCGCTGGGAAATGGTAATCTAATTTTAGAAACATTAATTCGCAATCGACCAAGTCAAGAAATTGTGTAACCCAAGATATTACACATTGCTTCGTATTCGCTACAGACATTAGACATTTTTTATCATCAAGTTATCAGTTAAGTTATCTTTTAAAAACATGCTCGTTTAAATGCAAACTAATCAATTCACCAGCCTTTTCAATTAATAACAAAGTTTAATTAGCATTAAACTGTGTGTAGACATCGTAGTGCAACATGGACAACTTTAATCTTGAAAATGGATCTATATACAGTGAATTCGCATTTGAAATCAGGATATATTTTTAGCAAAACAAACTTGGCATCAATCAAAGTAGTCCTTCTTACTACCGACAATGTTCCTACCGTGGACTAAGTTCTATAATTACATACGGCTATTAGTGAGACGTAAGTAGACGCCTGTAATAAATTTACAGATATTTAATAATTCTGATATATTACCAACTTTGTATATGTGTGCGTGATATTATGCGTGTATTACTTAAAATGAGGTGTACGTGTGCTTGTGAGTGAACACTCGGTCCGAAGTTCCGAACCGCTACCGAAGCCAATTAAAATAATTTAAGACGCCGCAGGGCTTTTTCATTTTGTAATCATTATTCTTCGAGGAAGATGCGAAGCCTATTATACACGGTTTAGATGATGCACTGAACTGTAATTTATTTGAAGTGAAAAAAGACATATCTGTGGATGAAACTGCACGTAACAAACGTGATTATGATATTAAAGAAATAGATAATACAAAAGATTTAGTAATTGATAGAGTAGAATACAAGTACAGTACAGTAAATAGCCGACTTTAGGGCTGTCTGTCGATGAAACCGAATTAATATTCGTTTAATAGAAAAAAGAAAAGAAGTTATCAAAATTGAATTTAAACGAAATGTTATAAATCTAAAATCCGCACAAAATATCCACAAACCACAAAATACATTCAAAATTGAAATAGAAACAGCTGAAGTTGGAGTTGAAACAAAGCAAAAGTTAGCTGATTATTTTCAGTTCAACGGTAACACGCGAAACGGCTTTGCCATACAAGATAAACACGCTAACTTCGAAGAAATACGCAGACACGAATCGCGTATTACATTGCGAATCACACTACCGACGACTTCCAAGAATAGCAATATTCATAACGTTGGAAAAAGAAAGGAGCTGATGACAGACACGACAGTTAGTTACGAGTTGACAAACGAGGTACTGAGGACTATAACGTCATCAATATAGATAACCTCTGACCGGGTAACATAAATCTTAAGATTTCTAGAGGAATTTAACAGAGTGATGTAAAAGAGTCAGGCAGTGTTAGGGTTGGTGCAACGGATTCAAAATTATCGCCCACTTGTTGCTCGGGAAATTGATAACAACCTCATCGTCCTGGCCGGATTTTGGGACGCATTCAAGTACAGCCACGTTGCCGTTAATGGTCTTGAAGATTTTGAGATGTTTGAGACAATAACATTAAAACTCATTGTCTACTTATTATAAATTTAATATAAGTCGCTTTTCGTGTCTGTCTGTGTGACCGCGTTATTCACAACAGATTTTACTGCGGTTTTCACCATAAATATTTTTATTTCGAAAAGTGTACATGTTCAATATTAAACTTACATAGTAATAAAAAAATCTTGCTGTTTTGTAAAGTCGTAAAAGCATTAATTCCAATATTATAAAACATATTATAAAACCATTATTTCCAAATTGTGCGTTAGGTGCAGCAAGCTTGACGTCTACTGAAAGCTTTTGTTTTTGCTCTGATATTATGTTTCTCTTTCTGGATATATCCATATATAATAATTAGGAATTTGTTTGCAAAAAACATATTTAATTGACATTTTCATATCTCAGGTATCAGCAGTGCTCAACATGAACGTTAGACCCTCAGAACTGTGTCTATTGGTAGAGCTAATGAACTCGGTTAAAAAACATACATCTTTCATTCATCACACAGTGATTCATTCTTAACATTACAACTAACAATCCAAATCACAATCTACCACGGTCTTTAGTTTTCACCAAGTCTCTAGACCTTATATTTCATCAAGACAACACACCATCTCATCGGTCATGTCGCGCCGAAAATTCCAAAACAATGTCGTATAGCGATATAGCTCATGAAATCCCCTTCCTAGCGGGCTTTATATATTACAGCAGCGGTTTCATCGCACACTCAGATGCATAAAACATGATCCCCCCGTCAGATTTAAACCGTCCGTAATAAGAGCATTAAAGAGGGCACGAGGCAGGCGAGATGTTAGCGGCTAGACAATGGTAATTCTTAATTTTAACGGGTCGTAGACATTCGGTATTCACGTGAAGTTAATTGATATGATATTGATGAGTGTTTAGATAGATGAAGAACTCTTAGTAAGAGACACCTAGAGAAAGAATGTTATAATTATATGATATACTACGGAATATTGGAACAGTTATGAAAAGAGTAATTTGATACATTTTGTTCCAAGGTCAACAAAAAGAGTAAAAATGAATAATGAAAGAGCCTTCCTCTAGATGATGAAGCAAACGAGAAACTTGTAACTTACAAACAGACAAATTCTCTTGCATTTATTACCCTAGAAAACATTGCCATAAAAAGGATGCGTGCTCTACCCAACAAACGGGCGTCTAAACCGCAGCGTTCAACACGCTCGTTTGACCCTTCCAAACGAAATCGCAGCTTTAGGAGCGTCGGGCGCAGCGCTGCATGTGTCGTCGGTCGACTATAAATCATCTCGGGCAGGGGAAGGGGCTTACTTTCACGACGATGTGGACAAACACCGGGCATTGTTGAAAATTGGCTACGATGGACCGGGGAAAGTGATTGGTAATGATGTAAGAGGTTCTGAATAGAAATACGATTTTGAAATCCGGAATTGTATATCCGTGTGTTAACTATATGAGTATAATGTAAAATGTTGGTATTGTAGCACATTGTTAACAACATCTACATACGTTCGTAGATGCCTCATGCCCACTTCATGTCTGAACGACATGTAAGTAGATAAGTTCTAGATCATATCAATTCTTGATATGATGCCTTGGAACACATTCACCTTCTATTTCTTAAACTAAACCAACTCTCAATAAATACAATCAGTTCATCCAAAGATTTAACTTTTCGATTTTTCTAATATGAGAAAAGAAGTAGTTATAATTTTTTAAAACCAGAAATACAGAATCGATGGAATCGTTACAGATCTGATGTATCGAGCCGAAGAGATTATCGTAAGTAATACTAAGTTCACGAATGCGTTTTCCAGGGCGATTGCAACAGAATTCATACGCTACTAATCCCCTGGGAAGTAAAGGTTGGTTCACATTTATCTGGATAAAGTGCGTGCTAAAATATTGAAAGGCGTGCGCTATCTCACATCGCATTTGTACTGATTACAGCGTTGCGTGTACAAAGGTAAAGGGTCGAAAAATGCGGTCAGCTGCCGCAAACCGGTTGTAACCAGACTAAACTGAATTGAGATGTATACTCTTTTGTTGTATATGGAATTGATGATAAATGGCATTATTATTATAGTATGAAACCGTTACAGTGTTATATCTACATCTATTGAATTTTAAAGGTCAGCTTTATTTGCTGTATGAAGTTCTTTGTAGAACGTTTTATCGTATTTGCAGCGTAATAGCCACAATAGTTTAACAAAGCAACAAATGCATTAGAATTAACTAACCGAAGACCTAAAAATATTGCAACAGATAACATTAAAATAGCATGGTAAACTTTAGCAACTGCAGCAATTAAGTACAATAGATTCTGCGGTTAAGGCAGGTGTTTCAACAAATATGGGGACAGCGTTTAACTCGTAAACACTGTTATTTCGATACGAGGAAGAAAGTTAAGGAAAATAATGCCAAATTGCACTATAGTGATCGTTACTTCCAAGAAATTTTGGTTGCTACAGATCAAGATTTACTAAGAGCAAACGATGTCGTCAACGTTGGACTAGAAAATGATAGACGACCTACACGATTTCCGATAACGAATGGTTGGATTACAGGAATCGGAGAGAAAGAAATCCTTACAGCAAAAGTATGATGTAAACTGTTGAAATACTCGTTGCAAAATAATTGGGTAATAAAACAGAACATAACCAAACTCTTCCAATGTCAGTCGTGTAATGAAATGGTCCCCAAACATTTTCTGCAACCGCGAGTAAAAAAAAATAATAACAGGCAAAGCGTGCGAGCCTAAATACCAAATTCATCAAGGGATGACAAGTGAAAAGAGCTTTTAATTTAATTCGTTGCGGTATCGCCACAGGAACACGAAAAAAATACAGCAACAGCTTGAAGCGATATCGACAATCCATAATTCATGTCCTACAATTTCATACATTTCGACTCCACGCCAACGCTATATTTGGGCGACGAAAACCAATCGAATCCTGACTTTATATTCAACGTGACTGAACTCAAAATGCTTTATGAACATTTATTTGTTATGACCTATAGCTATACTGAAATCACTCGGTGTATTGCAACATCGTACATGATATCAAACGGGTATTCAGATTAATGCAATTTCTCTTAAACGCTTACACGTCGTAAATAAAATTGCTGGTTTCCAACGACTATAGCGAAGGTCGATCCATGTTTATAGTGTTTAATTGATATAGCAATCGTATAAAAATAAATAAATGTCGTAGTGACGATTGGTCAGCTTTAAAGTCGCCGATGAAGAATTAAGGACTAGTCAGGGAAAATAAATCTTCCAGCCCTTGTAGGAAGCTTGAAGACTATACTTGATAACGAAATCAATCAAACTTGTGCAGTTACCTACACATAATAAAATACAGTTCTGTTGATACATTGTAATGCACTTAAGGTCCAGTTCTTACCCAGCAATCTGATAAGGTCAAGCAAGATCTCTCAGTGGAGATTGGAATAAAGTTGAGTGACCCTAAAAATTTACGTGTGACCTTACAATTGTCGGTCCTCTTTAGTGAACATTGTATGTGCCCATTGAACATTAAGATGGAGAAGAAAAAATGATAGCAGTGTCTTTGCATTTAGCCTCAGCTTTGTAAACCCTACTGGACCATTGTCCAGTAGGGTTTATATGTTCTTCAAGAAGACCTACCTACATGTTCTTCATACTTATCAGTAAACATAGCATTGAATGGCATGTTTTCCTTCCTAGCAATATTGATATCTCGTTTATTTATTACCTAGTGCTTCATGAATTTTTACTGCAGCAACCCATAAAAAGGATCAACCACTAAACAGGTGGTAAATATCGTAAATAATATCGCTTAGCATTAAAACGGCAATGGCATTGTAATAGCGACATTGGTATACTAATGACATGAACATAATTTGTTGTACATTGATAAAATCCACGGCCAAAATGCGATGGATGACAAAACACGCGACATAATAATTACGAGTACCTCATGCATGATTAATGTGTCGTGTGCGTACATATTTAACCCTACATGCGAGTTACTAAAATGTAGATATATATAATTTTGGGGAGGTCTCTATATGTATTTTCTCAGGATTTAGCTTTTCAGTCCTATTGCTCCCTTTGAGCATCCGATCATCTAAACTGTCTTGGCTAAGACATCATTATTTCACCTTAATGGCCACTCTTTCTTTTGTTTTTGAATATACTGCATCTTTACTGTGAAAGTTAAGTACACGATCGTCTGCATGTAGTATTTCGATTATGTCAATAGGAAAATCGTTAAAGAATCTTACACAAAGGGTCGAGTGACGCATGACAAAAAACCAACATGGCTGACTTAGTTTTGATAAATCATTAATCATTGCCGAGGTTTGGGCGGCCGCTAGATTATGTACTGAAGATTGCTAGTGGTTTATGTATGCTGCCCTAATGACTTTTGTTTCGAACCATTTGTGTAGATATCTGATATAGTAAACCATGTTTGGTACAATTGTTATTTAGTTGAGTTAGTTTCGTGGTTATAAAATCTAGCTAAATCAACTTGAGTTTTAAGAAATTCTAACAGAATTTATTGTGGGGAATAAGACGAGTGAATCCGCGATCTAATCTCTAGCAGAAAATCCTAAAAGGATGTTATGTACGAATTAATAATGACCGTAAACGAATGTATATCTACATACAGAGGAAAGGCTTCATCACAAATCCGAGCGGATCTCAAAAAGAATTTATAACGTGAACACACAGCCATCAGTCAGTGTTGTGTTGACGCTGATACCCGTCATGTTTCGCATCCGAAATGGAATGTTATTCACCGAAAATTTAGCTTTGGTGTATGCTAAAAATTACGCGCTCCCCGCCCGGGATTGAACGAAATACCGCCCGCAAAAAAGGTGTCAAATGAAATATTCAAATATATTTTAATATAATTCATGCGGCGGGCGTTTCATTTCTCTCCCTCGTAATGGAATGCTAAATTTTCGGGCGAACAAAAAATATATATTAATGCGCGTACCTAATAGCTTATACAAACTCGTTTGTTGGGTATTGTTGCGCACAATGGGTGCCATAACTCCGCGTCGCAGCCACGGCCGGTGACGTCTTTGTTAGGCTCACACAGCTTTGTTCTGTGCCCGGCTCCGCCTGTCGACGCTACATCCTACCCGACCTCTGTACCAACACACCTACGGTTCGTGTATCTACGCTACGCCTAATCATACACACGCAATACAATCAAACCATATCAGGACAGTGCACGAACCGCGATAGAGGATCAAAATACTAATCATTCCATTAATAAATTAAACCCATCAATTAGGTATTAGGATTATGTTTTGAAAAACATGAAAAAGTGAAATGTAATGACCTGAAGCTTTTATAAAAATGAGTGCCCCCCTTACACGTAGGGGGCTAATTACCAGTTTTGTTCGGGCCATTACTATAATTTGCAGCAGGAAAAGCACGAATGAATATTTGAGAAGGCGATAGAAAGTGAGTAATTGCGTTGGATCACGAAGTGAAAAGTTATGAAAGGTGCGGGGTGGTGATTTTTCAACGCCCGCCCTGTGAAAGCGAAAATCTTAATGAAAAAGAAAATATTCAATCATTTTACTCTGGCGTCGATATGGTTCTAGTGATGTTATTCGGGCGCTGGTAATATGCGAACGTAACAAAAACAGTAGTCTGCCTAAAAATTCATCTCAACATAATGCCGAGCGCGAAACGCATTAGGGCTCCAAGATGAGCTTCGCCGCGGGACAGCGTGCCCCAGGGGGCTGCCCCTGCCCCCGTAAGCCGGGTGGGGGGCGATCTCCGCTCCAGAGAATATTTGACACGGGTCTGGCAGATAGACAGGCCGGTCATGTGTGATCCCCGGGCAGGAAACGGGGGGGCTTTTTTCCGCTCCTCCATCGACGTGGCTACTCCCTACCTACCGGCGCAAGTACAAAGATACGGTTTATGATTTATGTGGCACCGTCGACTCGCACATGTGCACGCATCATGTGACGCCGCTTTTTGTACACAACTAATGATACGAACAGACTTAATATCACATTAATGAGTATCGAGCGATGATAGAATTTCATTTCGATATCTAACATGCCACCATCATGCCACCTATTAGTTCAGTAATTTGCTATGTCGGTAATTATTATGACCGGAAAGAACAATACGTCAAACTTTTCAACAGTTAATGGCCGGTACACTAGTATTTATTGAATTAGTGGCTATACTTCCATAATGTTATGGATTCATTTCAATTTCGAGCGGTTGGTGTTTGAAAATGGAATTTTAATACCACATAATAAGTTCGGCTTCATCGGCTTAGCGGCGGTCAAAGTTTGATTGGCGTTCTATCCCGACGTTTAATTAATGTGGGCCAAGCTATCCTAACCTCGAGTGAGACAAGGACGGCGAGACCGGGCCGAAGAGAGAAAGGCGATTTCTGACAATGTTGCCAGTTAATTGGACACAACTTACTTCTGAAGTAAAAGGACGTAGTTCGGGGAAATTATTGGTCTGAACTCAGTAACTTGAAAGAGGGTACAAGAAAGGCACCTTGTTATTTAGTGAACTTTAACTTAAGTTGGAAACTGAAGGAATGTATTGTGGGAACTTGATTAATTACTTACTAATCTAAGACTTGACATTTCGTGCCTGCTAAGCTGTTTAGCAACAATGTATTCAAATAAGTGATTTGTTTTTCTCTACTTAGACTTCGAACTGACTAGATATGTAATACATATATATGTAATCATAGCTATGTAGTCATATTTTCAACAAAAGTTGAATTAAGTTGTTAAACGATAAGGAAGATAGCTGTAAAATAATTAAGATTTATCTTCTACCAACACAAATGCAAATGATGAGAATTTTTATACAATACTGTGAGTTCATTCGCTATTGAACAGTTTTTAAAAGATTTATGTAATTATGCATTAATTATGAATTATGTAATGCTTGGCTCCGCCTGCGTTTAGTCACTGTAATTTAAAGATAAAATCACTCACCAAGCCCATTCATTTAAGCTTGGAAGCGAGAAATAATTATGTTCGTTTTATATCGGGAAAGTATCTTTACATTCATCTTCATTGTTACATTTGTAACTTGTGCTTGTATCTATGAACAAATTGTAACGGCAAGTTAAGTTTTCCTGTATTATTTTATTACCATTTGGTTAGGTTAAAAAATATAGAAAAAACCACAATAGTTTTCAACAAATAAGTATGTATGAAAACATAAAAAAAATTGAAAAATGCTCCACATGAACTTTTGCAGCAACAATAACATAAACAATGTAATTATTACTTTAAAAAATCTGGCACAAAATTTTACCAACGATAAACGGTATCAAAAATAACTGGCAACTCCATGACTCACACATTGACAGCTCACGTCATACAGCATTCGACACGTCAATGTGTGAGTGCCGTCCTATTCGTGAGAAGGTAATCGTGAATATTCGTGTGTCTTCGTGAGTATTCGGTTTTCTATGTGTGCGTTAGACATATATTAATGGGATTGGTGTATTTCGATGTGGGTGTATGTAATTATAGGACCGTAATGGTTTTTTAATAAGCTCCCAACTTTTTGCCTTTTTATATTTTTTGTTTTGTGTAGTAGGTAATCATATTCATATTTCATCTAAGTATATACATGTAGCTGTATATCTATGAATCAACGTGGTTATGAATGAATTTAGTTATTTGTTGTTTAAAATGAAATTAAATGCAAACATTATCAATGCTGAATATTTACATATACACACATCAAAAGTGTCTAGGGATCAAGCATTTTTATGCGGATTTCTTGAGATTGAGATGTGGCTTTGTAATAAATTTATGATTTTATAAATTTATATGGATCCTTTTTGGTGCATTTCATAATTTGAATCAGGAACTGTGAATCAAATTCGAGTAAAAGATGAAAATCAGCTGTCAATATTTTCCCTATAAAAACATACAACGCATTGAAGACATTATTAGTGCTACTGTTTCCCTACTACTGATTAAAACCAACGTTATTATGGAGCGGCGACGTCATTTAAGCAGGGAAGAAATGCTCAGAGCCGTGGGAATGATAGAAGCTGGTTCCCGGCAACGTACTGTGGCTTTAGCTCTGAATACAAGTCAGAGTGTTATCAGTCGACTTTGGACACGTTACCGAAGCACTGGTACCGTGGCTGAGCGCCATGGAGGACGGTATCGCTGCACCACACGGAGACAAGACCGATATATTCAAATCTTAACTCGAAAAGCTCCAACAATAACCGCCATGATGTTAGCCGTGAGGCTTCATCACTCTTCAGGGAACTTAATTAGCGACCAAACAGTCAGAAACCGCTTGCATGAAGTGAACCTTCATTCCCGAAGACCGCTACGGGTACCACCTATAGCAATGCACAATCGTAGGATTCGATATCAATGGGCTCTTGAACACAGAAATTGGGCAGAAGAACAATGGCGTTTCGTGTGCTTTTCTGATGAGTCTCGTTTTGGTATGAGACCGGATACAAGACGTATACGACACTGGAGAACCCCTGGACGCCAACAGCGATTAAAATCCTGCCAGGAAGTCCATCCTTATAGTGGTGGAACCATCATGGTATGGGCGGGTATTTGGATCGGCGGAAGAACTGAGTTGATTTGGATCAGAGGCAACCTCAACGCTCAAATTTATGCTGAGACGATTGTATCAGACGTCATCGTGCCTCTACAAGTGCAAATCGGTCCCTTATTTCAGTTAATGCATGATAATGCACGACCGCACACCGCAAGAGTTGTAAGACAGACTCTCGCCGCAGCTAACATCAATGTCCTGCCCTGGCCTGCTCAGTCGCCAGACTTGAACCCGATTGAGCATGCATGGGATATGCTACAGAGAAGAGCTCTGCCGAATATGGAGGGTATCCAGTCGCAAGAAGACCTTTTTTTGTTGTTGCAACGAACATGGGCGGCCATTCCACAGCGTGATTTGGATGAACTCATTTTGAGTATGCCAAACCGATGTTCTTGTGTTGTTAGTGTTCGCGGTAGAAACACGGATTATTAATTGTTTAAGTTACCCAATAAAATTTTAAAGAAAACTGTTATTTCAGTCTTTTTTTCGAACTTTTGTGTTAGTGGTTCAAATGTCAAAAATCCCTTTATTAGGAAAATGGCAAATTTCTTTATTAATGCAAAGGTGACTTGGTTTATCGTTACTGTGACAAACGAAAACACTTTATTTGATGAATCCTTAAAGAAAATTTTAATTAATATCAATCAGGAGAAAAGTTATTGCAAAAATATATGTTGATCCCTAGACACTTTTGATGTGTGTATTTAAATGAGTTATATATCATTGGACATAATTATATATAATTTCCAATCTCCACCACAATTATATATGACCAAATTAATCCTTTAAATTAAATGAATACTTACAATTTTTTTCTACTTATACAAAAGCATTGATTATTTTAATTTTATTCTTATCCAATTGGAATAGTAGTCTTAAAAACTTCACTTTTCAGCATCAAAACTTACAAGTCGAATAAGTTTGATTCAACGCCATCTTGCAGGTAACTTAAGAACTAACAAGCACACTTAGATCTTTCAAGTTCCCCAATGCTAAGTTACTGAGGTAGATTATCTTTTGGTCTTGTCATTTTGAAGCGGTTTTTAAACGATACATTTATGAAGCTTGATAGAGACAAGTTGAATCATAAGTTAGATGTTGACCGTTAAGTCATCATCTGCTTAGCCTTTTCCCAACTATGTTGGGAACGGCTTCCAGTCTAACCGGATGCAGCTGAGTTCCACTTACCAGTATTTTACATGGAGTGACTGCCTATCTGACTTCTCAACTCATCAGTTACTGGGTAATACGATTTCCTTTGGTAAGACTGGTTGTCAGACTTTCGGGCTTCTGACGACCCGAAAGACAAAATTATTATATTTTCAACCATTATTGCTGGTTGGTAGGAAGGACTTCTTAATTATGAACTAAATCAAGTCTACAAACCCAAATACAGATCCCTAAATACAGTACCTAGATAGCAAGATATTGCAACATCCTCTAGGTATTCAATATTTTCGTTCACACTTTGAAAACCAACAAAACTCCTAAGCCGACATCGAAAAAATAATATCAAAAAACAGTATAAACGCCATTCGTCAACGTCCCGCTACCGGGCCGAACCGGAAAGTCACCACCGAACAGAATTAGAAATATATTTTTATCCCTCTACCCCACTCTACCCTACTGTGTAAAAAATCTTTATGCAAATAATAGCACGTGTAAATACAAGGGGAAGTTGGGGAAATGCGGGCCATCTCCTGTGTTAAATAAATAATAACATTTGCGGAAGTTTTTAACTTCATCGTTTTAGTTCGAAGGGTAAGAAAGGTAATGATGCAGTCTGTACGACAAATTAATGCGTAATTTAAGTGACGTTTATTACCTTTTACAATAAAGCAATACGTAATTGAGCAAATTAAGTTGTTGATGATTATGTTTCAGAAATTTGATTGATTTGAATTGAATGATGCAAGAAATGTAAAATACAATTTCCTTCGACAAATTAGTTTGATTTGCATAATGAGTCTATTTAGTAAGACAATATAATAATTTGAAATATACAATTTTAAAGCATTGGAAGTACATATTATTAAATTGGTTAGCGTAATCAGCCTATAATGTTCCCACTGCTGGGACACAGGCCTCCTATCTTCGAGAGGGAGTGGACAGTAATCCACCACTCCAGCCCAGTGCGGGATGGTAGATGTCACTTCGAATTTTTGGTTCTCGGACATGCTGATTTCCTCAAGATGTTCGAGAGCAGTGGTGACGAAACAATTTATACAAATAAAAAAAAATGGAAAAATATCATGAACAATTGAGACGTAGAACTTTAAACAACAAGAAAGAGCTATCACAAACAGTAAAAAAGTTTCAGAAAGCATAAAAATCAAAGGAAAAGTAGAAAGCAGGTACAAAAAGAAACTGAACTCCAATCTAGTGAGGCATTTATCGTCATTGTTACTGCACGACAATCGACAATCGATCAAGTCAAACGTACCGACAATGGGACTTATCGCGCACTTTACTTTGAAAATCACTAGGTTTTGTCACAGATAGCGACAAAATTACTGAAAAACGTTAAATTATGTAGTGAGAAAACAATTTGCGTATGAGAAGAAAAGGTACAGTTGAATATTAAAAAAAAATGAGTGGGTCCATTTTCAGCTTCGAGCAAAGTTTCAACTTACTTGAAGTACTTTGTAAGATATAATTTAGTCTTGTTTGAAATTTTTAAGTACAGCGCACTCGAATGAAATAAATGAAAATTACCACGATTAAAAACTATTATGTACTAACAAATCTTTGGTTTTCCTCAGTTCGAAAACAGGCCCTTTTCATGTCTGTCGATTTCTCATTCATTTTTCTTTCACAACCTGTCAACGGTTCAACATCCAAATTCCTGCTCGATGTTAGTAAGAAAAAAACAAACAGCCAACCGCAACACATTTGTAATTGTATTATACATTTCTATGTTTAATACGAAACGATTCGAGCTTTCAGAGGCAAGCGGGGAAAATCAGAAGCAGGCACGAGAACAAATACTTGTATTCAATCATCTGGCTTTCACAAAGGCCTCGGGGCTGATAACTGAACAATGAAATGTAACAAGTCGTCTATCCGGCATTGTATGCGAAGGGGGGCGAGGCGGCGCGTAGGGGGGGGGGGGGGTTCCATTATATTTCCATTTCCACCTCGATTCCCCGCGACTTATCGCGGCCTACCTCTCGGACTAGGTAAGTCTATCTTTCTATGCCGTTAGTCAGTGCGGCTATACGTCAAATCGTGGCGAAATAAAGGTGTTTTTGTGTGAATTCTGGAGAAAATAAGTCAAGTGGCGTTGATAAAGGGATTTTGGGAAATGAAACGGCCAACTGCTTAGGAAATTAGAGGCTTTGTTTACCGCTTTCAAGATAATATTTCAGAAACGTGACGCTCCGAAATAATCACGAACGGCCTGAACAAAGTTCAGAACTGTCGAAAAGAGGGTGTACTAGATAGTACCTACGCTCTGCTTATTCCCTTCGAAGAATACAAGCGTAACGTTATATTACGCAGTCCAAAATGAGAAGATAGCTTTAACAATATCGTAGTCGTTGGACACTGGCTGACTAAACAATAGTGACATTTATATTATTATCAGCATTTTTGAAGTGAAACTTCTTTACGCACGCTTGACTTGGGGAGTAAGCTGGCGAACGCGTGACGTAAGCGTTACGGAAAGTGTGATCGGGCGAGGCGAACGGGAGTTGAGTGGGGGATATAAGCAAGAGAAAGCAGTGCGCGCGAACTCTTTCTTTCTCTCTTCCTCTCATAGCCAAATACGTTTAAAGTTTCACTTCAGTCGTGTGGTCATAAGCACACTCGGTTTTTTAGGGTTCCGTACCTCAAAAGGAAAAAACGGAACCCTTATAGGATCACTTTGTTGTCCGTCTGTCCGTCCGTCCGTCTGTCAAGACCGTTTTTCTCAGGAACGCGTGGAGGTATCAAACTGAAATTTATATCTAATACTCAAGTCTACTGTCCCTTGGAGCTGTGAAAAAATCAAACTTCTAAGCCAAAGCAATCAAAAGATACAGCCGTTTATGCCGCAAATTTCCGCAAATTTTCGAAACTCGCACGGGAATCAAAACCTACAGGGTACTTCCCGTGAACTTAGAATCTTGAAATTTGGTACGAAGTAACATCTTATAGTACAGATAAAGTAAAAATTGCGAAAACCGTAAATTTTTAGTTTCATCATATAATAAAAAATATTTTTGAAAATTTTAAAGTTACTACTTCTTTTCTCATGAACGCGTAGAGGTATTAAATTGAAATTAATATCAAATACTCAAGTCTATAATACCTTTAAGCTGTAACAAAATCAAACTTCTATGTCAACGCAATCAAAAGAAACGGCAATTTAACCGCATATTTTCAAACTCGCAACTACTCGCAAGGGAATCAAAACCTAAAACGTACTTCCAATCAACCTAGAATCTTGAAATTTGGCATGAAGCAATGCTTTATAGCACACATAAAGGGAAAATTCCGAAAACCTTAAATTTTTATACGGAACCCTCGGTGCGCGAGTCCGACTCGCACTTGGCCGTTTTTTTTTAATGAAATTATATATCTCGGGAACATGGGGTCCCGGTCCTTTGGAAGGTGTACGAGGGGCCGAAGCCAATTCAAGGAGACCCCTTAGAAAATTTTAATGAAATGCGGCACCAACAGACGATTATGCCTGTATGCACTATGCAAGTGCACCCAAGGATAACCCCCGGTTGGTGTAGGACTATTGCAGGATATGGAAAAATAAAAAGTTGGACTATGGGTTTGGGTGGCTAAAGTGGACTGGTTACCAAGAACTATGGAAAAACGATGACCCCTGCCTGACCAATGTTTTTATATACACGGATAAAATAGCAGGGGGTCCCCGGAAACGGTCGCTAGCACATAGTGACGTAGCGGCAAGGGGGCAACATGTCCTGAGGTGCTTATGAGGAGTGGAGAGGCATTCCACGGCTATCAGGACAATCCCAGAAGTACGGTCAAGATCCCTACTAGCATCTTACTGGAATACTTCCTTCCTCCGAGCACATTTCCTATTGCGAATCTCCACTCAAGCCGGCCAATAAAGGCAAGAATGAGGTGGGAGCTCTGTTCTCCGTCATTGTTCACTCCAGCCGGCCAATGAAGGCAAGCCAGAGGTGAGGAACAAGACTTCTCCCGGGACATAGGGTCCGTGGAGTCTCTACTGCCCAACAGCTCGCCACATGCTTATCAGCATTATTATTAG